>CM039722.1:44325732-47175774 GCA_022539455.1 Dendrobium nobile
AGGTTTAGTAGTGGGGTTAGGAGGTTATGTTATACACACATGTAAGGTAGGGAGAGTGTGTGAGAGAGTATGATCATGTAGGGGGTTGTGTTGATTTATTATGTGTTAGTTGGGTTTTTATTTATTACATCATCCTTCGACCCCATCAACCCTGGTCGAACCAATAAACCACTAACCCCTCCTTCCAGTTCATTGACTGGTCCGGTTTTAAAAGCCTTGCCAATGTTGCTACTTTCCCCTTAAAAATAAGATCAAATTAATATACAAGAACCAAAACCCAATGTTGGATGTAGTTATTGATAACTATAACTCGAGGCATAACAATATTTCCACTAATAAATTAATTATTTGAATCAAGTGAATATTCAAGACCCAACCCTAGCTGATGGCATGATTATTAAAAATCATTTAGATATATTATCATCTACTAAAATATAAATAAAATGCCCCTTTCTCAAACTAAATGCATGGAGGTATCCACCTCGTAGATATGAATGTTATTATAGAGATCATAAGTTGAGGGGTTACATCGCCACCATTGCCACAAAAAAAAAAATTCCTTGAGAACTACATCTTCCCCATAATACAATCTATAAGCGAATATAACAATGGAGAGATACACCACCAGCATCAATACTCCTTAAAGTCAAGAAGATAAGCCTCAAGTATCTAGGTTGAAGGGCCCATCAAGCAACTAACATCTCATAATGAATGGCATTCTCAAAATAAGTCCACAACGGAAGGGATCTTTGCATAAAACACCGAGTATCCACAAACCCAGAGTTTCAAAAATAAAAATATAAAAATAAAATGCCAAAAAAATAAACCGCAACTACTATATGCTTAGAGTGACCACTTAATACCCACCACCAAAAAGCTTGTCAAGGGAATTAATTAAAAGATTCATCAAATCTCACAAAGAAGTCAATATTATGTTGATTAATCAATGGGTCCAAAATCCGTCACAAGGACAAACCAAATCCCTTCATACTTATTGTCATACCTCAAATGTGCTATTGAATCACAAAAACTAAAAGAAGGGGAAAGCCAACTTAATTGCCAACTCTATGAGTAATGAGTCCGAGTCATCTAGTGCATCTGACAAAGGCACAAAGCACCAAAACCGATGTTAGTCAAATTGGGATGCAAGGACCCCTTAGCAAGTTTTACAAAAGCAATTATAAGATTCCATCAGATGAGAAATCAATAATGCTAATAAGAATACTCAAGTCAATGATATTAATTGTTGCTATTCCTCCATTATCTATCATGAGCATATAAGCAGCTTCCTAATCAAACAACATCCTGGAAAGTTGGATAATATATGAAGCCATCATAAAGTAAACTTGGTAGTCTCAAAACTAGTCTTATGAAAAATTCTCTCCTCCAATCAAGAGGGGGGTGATCAAGAACAAAGGTCTATGCCTATGAAAAATAAAAAACTAGGAATATGAGATTCTCAAATAAAAGAATAAAAATCTTTGAGAGAACTTTATCTACTATTTAGCTTACCTCCTATAATGATTAATTCCCTGACTCTCGCGGAACAAGAATTTTCTTTCAAAGCCCACTCCTACGAAGAGTTTTGTAAAGAATAAAATCATGCTTCAATTTTAAGCATAAGATATGTCAGAATATGACCTAATATTTATAGGATAGTTAATTATCATTTTTACTAACATTCATCCAAACCCTGCACATATAAATGTGTATGTGCGGTATTGCCTTTCTTTATTAAGTATCACCATAGTGCATGTACTATATTTCCTTCATTGTAATATGCTCCTTCATCAAGACTTCAAAAGTGATAGGCTTGCAAAAAAAAGTGATAGGCTTGCATAAAAAATCTACAAATCTTTATTTGATAGTGTTGTGTTGTATTGTGTTTGGTTAAAATAGAATCACGGGTACTCGATATGATGAAGAATATGCTCTATATGTCTTGTACCATAATTAAAGAAGTCGTAGTACACGCATAATAGCACTTTTTGCCACATATTTTTGTTAGAATTGCAATTATCAAATGTCAAATTCTAAAAAATAGAAAACATGAAGAAGGCATACCCGCGGACTATTCTACTTCAACTGATGATGTTGTGTTGTGCGGCTTGTGCCATGAGAAATAAAGTTGCAAGGCAAGAAAAATTCCTCAAATATACTCACCATGGTTTTGAAGCATGGAAGGGGGGAAAGGGTTCTTCAATGCACATGTGAAACAAAACTAGAAGATAAATATGGTATGATAGCATGACAAAAAGAAACATAAAAATAACACAATGCCAAATAGGAGAAAAAGCAACAAAATAGATAGCAGCTAGATGCCATCACAAAACCAATTTCGCTAATAACGCATTAAAGGGCATAAATAAAAGGTAAAAAAAAGGAAATTTAGCATAAAATTAAAATTTTGATAAGAGGACTCCCCTGAGGAAATACAATTTACTCCTAAAATTATACTAACAATAAAACAACACTATATTTCTAAACTAATTTGTGCGGTTAAAAAAGCAACATGGCCTCACATAAGAAAGGTCATAAATTCATATCATAAATGAAAAAAAATAAACTCCATACAAGCAAATAATTTTTTTTTAAATGCTGGTTATTTTTTATGTTTTTTTAATACATTTTGTTTTTGTTTTATTCTAACTCATAATAAATGAAAACATGTGTTTTCTCCCTCTGCTTTCAATTTGTACTGTCTATCAATCACGCAACCTTTTACCACATAGCAATCTTGTCTACCACGCCTCCTCCCGAGGCTGAGCTTTGTGTTGCCATAAGAGAGGAAACCATGTCCAAACCCAACTCATCTCCAACAACCATGAATCAACAATCCATCCTCTTGACTCCAAGCCTTCAAATTTCACAAGGTGATATGAACTGCTTCGTGCCCTATAAGGTATATTAAGATGAATGTGAAGGAGAACGAAAGTGAAAAAAGGTGAATTTGTACATAGTTGAAGACAATCACAAGTATTTACATTGATGGAGAATGGAACGCCATAGAATTGCCCATAGATTGCTTAGATGGAGTGTCCCAATAACACATCAACACATTTGGCCCAGTCGAAAAAGGGGAGTGGAGGATGGGGGTCTGAGATGAAGATTAGGTTGTATTGAAAGTAGGTGATGTTGTGAGGCTTAATGGCATAAAATAGCACATGCTATTACGCATAACACAGTGCAATGCACCCTCTACATCATTTTCAAAGAGCAGTGCAAGAGGTTCAAAATAGCGGACAATATTTAAGCTATGCATGGGTAACAACACATGGCGCATAGCCTCTATAGCGCACACAATTTTAATATATATTTTTTAAGGTTATAAAATAAATTTTATATTATTGATTATTTAGATTTTTATTTCCATTAAATGATCTAAGCATGTGACTTTCATCTTCTCCCACTCAGTTCCACTCTACTATAGAGCATCGCACACACTACAACACAAGCCAAACCGTCAAGCCTCACCAAATGACCAAGGAGAAGCGCTTGACAAGGCTTCAACAAATCATTTCTCTCCTTTGACATCAAATTTATTATTTCCAAATTATATAGATAGAGAGAGTAATGGGCATTGCCGCCCTTAAATGCCAAAAGAATTTGAAGACTTTTTCAACAAGGTTGCTCTGAACAACCCTATGTGGAACACTTGCTGTCTTGCACCAACAATTAGCTACCCGCAACCCAATGAAGGGCTAATAAGTTGGCGCATGGCTTCAATGATGATTCCTTATACTTAGCATGGGCGTGTCAAATAGGTTAGAGAGTTTCTTTTTCTTTTTATATGTTATCTTTTAGATGATTGAATCCCAATTTAGCCAAGTTGAAAATATTATGATAAATGTGAGGTACAACGAGTACATACTGAGAAAGGATTATATTAGAGAGACCGTAGAAGCGATGTTCATTGGCAACCACTTTCCAAATAGTAACTATATTCTAACTATGAAATGCCATCAATTGTAGCTTTAGAAATATTAAGAATTCTAGGAAAGATAAACCGATTTTGGGTTTAATATAGGGTTAGACCAGTTGATTCAATACAATTAATAAAAAATAACTAAAATGGATTTGGGGTTTGTTTAATGCTGAAATAATATGAACCGCGGACTACTATATTTGGTGCTCAATCATCTCTCAACCTTGAAGCATTCTATCATCTTGGTGCTCAATTTCTAAATTATTCACCCATTCTCGACCATCGTTTAAAAAGGCGTATGAGGCGGAAGCCTTGAGGCGCAACTCGAGTCGAGGCGTGGACTGGGCGGACTAAGGTGTAAGCCTCAAGTGTTCGGGCAAAGCGTACGCTTCTTTCAACTGAGGCGTACGCCTCAAGGCGTGAGGCGCCAAGGCGAAAGAGGCGCTGCCTCGACTCATTTTGTTCGCCAGACTCATTCATGCGTAACTAGAGCGCCCTTATTAAACTTAGGGCTTCTTCTTTGTTCTTATAAGCATTTCCACCGCTCCCTCTCATTCGCTTGTTCTTTGTTTTCTCTCGTTCGCACGCTCTCTTCCTCCGACTTGGACAACAAAGATCGATCGAACGTTCAGCCGTGTAATCTGCTCCGACTTTCAACTGCCTAATGTTTCATTAATGCTATGCATCCCTCTATTATAATCATTTTTTAATTTATCTTTATTGGGTTAGCCGCACATCAACCTTAAATTTTTATCTCTGTCACACCCAACTTAGCTATCATAGATTTTTATACACTTAGATCCATTCGACATATAAGATCTAATTGTAGTTTAATAAAATTTACATTCAAGTTTAATAAATTTACATTTAAGTCTATAATATTCTCATATTACATAATACTCTTGAGATATTTCTCCATTTTACTCATACCCTTATCTCTAAAAATTATATAATTATTCTTTCTTATAATGGATCCAAGAAGCATAAACCTTTTACACCTAGATATTACTTTATATTTTAACAAAATAATTGACAATGAATAATATTGTACACTCAATTTTTGTTTTGCTAATTCTAAATTATTTATTTTCTAAGAATTTTCTCCACTATTCTATATTTCTACTTACTTCAATAGATGTCTCACCAATTGGAACTAGTCATCTGCTAAAAGCATAAAACAAGACATCTCGCTTTAAATATCCTTTGCAAGCACCTCTATAATCAATATAAAAGTATATAAATAGGAAAAGGACAAGGAAAAATAAAATTCCAAACTCCTCTAATTCTATTCAATAAAATAGGAGCCGTCGAAGGAATATGAGTGAATAGATCCCAGCCATTGGTATAAATCATAAGGGAAATTTTCGAACAAATCAAGAATCAAGATAGATAACTGAAACAGCCCTTGGAAAAAAATCTAGGACAATACCCTCTTATCCTTACCAGAAAGACAACCTATTTAAGAATTTTAAGTATAAAACTTAAGGACCATGCTACTTTACAACCTTAGTGTTTCTAAAGTCCCAATAGAATTCAAACCCAAGTTTGAAAAAATTGTGATCTTCGAGGGTTCTATAAATTCTTCATCCTCAAATCAACCATCTTAAAGCAATCTATGGACCTTGATAATTTTCCAGTTGCAGGTCATCGATTTATATGCTGGAATCATTCCATTTTTAACTTTCAGGACAGGAGAATAATGTGCTGCTCCTACTGGGGCATCTAAAATTGCATGAAAATTGAAAGCTGACAAATTTGTGAGCACATTAAGTGAATTCAAGAGATTGATGTAACACACGTGTAAAAAAACAAGATTTTCTCATTAAGGTTGTAAACCTTAACGAGGAAAACCATAGAGTACAGCGTACAGTAATTTCTCTATGATACTAGAACAGCAGAAATTGGGATAAGCAAGAATATACTAAAGTTGTTTGGTTATTAAAAGCTAGCAACCAATGTGATCAAAGCACTTTGCATAAACATGTTTTTTCAAACAATCATAGACATCAGTATCATCTATAACAGAACAAGGCTGCAAACATCTATAGTAAATGGAAAAAGGAAAATCCCGGCCAGCAATGAGAATTAAGTGAACAGAAAGCTATAAAAGAACAAATTTAAAAAGAGCATTCAAACTACTCAAAATGACAAGAAACAAAAAAAAACGATAACACAAAAATCCAGTTCAGGAACAGCTCATGATGCACAGATCCACAATTTTCAGGTCGCTAACCTTGGTGCCAAATGGGCCGACAGGAGCATCCATGTCAAACCGCTTCTTTCCCTGCGCCATAGAATAAAAATACCGTAATAATCCATCAATCTCTCTGCAAACACATGAACCACAGAAGAATATCTCAGATTCAACAAGGCGCGGCTCACTCACCTCAAGCTCCGCCTCCAGCTCCTCCCGCTCTAGCCCCGTGGCGATCGGCATGATGTCCTCCACCCTCTTCTTAGTTGGAGGTGGCGCATTACCTAAACAACTAAAATGGAATCATCGCCTCCGCCCCCAACCAAGCAAAATCGAATTTTGTACTAAGAAATTCAGAGGTAGAGCGTACCAGACTCAACGGAGAAGAAGCGAACGGTCCTTCTGGTCGAATTCATGGCTCCACACCGCAGGGCGTTGCCGGCGGCAGCCGGGCAGTGGATCTGTAAGGCTGATCGCCATGGAGCGAAAGCATGGAGCTGGGACGAAACTCTACGCCACATATTATATCAGCAGCGAAGGAATTCTCAGGAAATTCTCGTTTGATCGCGTGCTAAAATCCTCGATCTTCTTCCCTTCGGCTTTGTCTACGCTTCCTTATTGGACGACAGATGTCCCTTCCGTATTGCCATCGACAGTGCGAGCTTCACAGGGCTATTTACAGGGAGGCGCGGCTGTTTAGGGCTAGACTTTTTCACGGAGAGAAAATTTAGCTACGCCAATGAAAAAAAAATGTGATTTAAATACATTAACTTTATTTGATGTTATTTAAAAAATATCTATCATCTAAAATTAAAATATTATATATCTACCATTCATATAATAAATAAAAATATTTAAATATATAGGATATATAAATAATAAGAATAAAATATATGAATATTTGATATTAAAATTTTATATAAAAGATGGGAGTGTAATATTAAAGTTTTAGGTACCAAATTGTAAATAATATGAAATAAAAAAATGGCAAATATGTAAATCACCTAAAAAAAATAAGTCCAGATATTAGAATGGGATTATTTTTATAACCCTTGTTTTTAATTTCTTCTCTCTCGTATTTTTCATTCAATATAATTAATTTAATTATTAAATAATAGAATTAAAATGATAAATAAATATAATTAAATTAATTAACATTCAAAATTTTTATATTATAAATATATTTATGAATTTCCCATGATTAAATTGTTCGTCTAATCACATATTTAAATTTAGTGATGAAATAAGTGTGTTGACAAAAATAAAAATTTATTTAAATTAATTAAAATTAAACTTTTGATGTGTGAACAAAAAAATATTAATTAATAAAAGATTGTAGCTTAGAACCTACAACACAAAACAAAAATACTTAATAATAGCTATTATGTTTAAGGATTTTGAATTATGCTCATGCTTCAATATTCTATCAAAATCATCAAATATTAATTCTACCTTAAGGGCATCTCCAACCGAACTCCAAACACTTGAATGACGTCGCTTGCGAGCTCTAGTCGAATAAAATTTTCCGCAATTTGATTGCGGGTGAACAGTGGGACCAATATTGGCGTTGCACTGTTCATCTTCGCTATTTTTCAATCTCTATCGAATTTGTGAAGAAACGCACGAAAGAAGAGAACGACCATTACCTCTGCAAATGGGGGCAAATGGAGTTTGATTGGAGATGAATTACGACATTTTTTAATTTCACGGCATTTTGGAGCGAAAATTGACATTTTTCTGTTGGAGATGCCCTAAAACGATACACCATCAAGAAGTGCTTAGATTCAATGCATTATCAAATTAGAAACATTTGAAATTAAATTATGAACCATCTAAACTATGATTTGACCAAACTTACAATCAAACTAAACATCTCAATGAGAATAACCCAATGATATCAAATGTGGTCCTATCCAAATATGAATGAATTCAAATCAAACACTTCAAATGTGATTAGGAACTTCATGACACTAATTGAATGACCAAAAGATCTTAGGATCTCGCATGCTTACAATCGAATCGAGTATCTTTGATGAAACAAATCCAACAACTAAGATCAATTAATTTTTATATCATTAAAGCACTTAAATGTTAAATAAAAGTTTATGATTGACCAAGGACATAATGAGTCATATAATGTTGAATGATGACAGGTCAAGTCCAAGATCAAAATTTTGGGAACTTTCATATTTATTTAAATTAAACAGACTATAGAGTTTCTAATCAACATCAAGTAAACAAAAAAGTAAATTCATCCACAAATTTCTATTTTTTTATTCATCACCAAAATGTATATACAATTACATCTATACAATAGTACATGACTACAAACAAGAACATAGCAAATAAATGAATAGATATGAATGTATAAAAATAATAAAAGCAAAAAATACCTTTATAGACTTTGACAGATCAAAACATGAGACCACAACTATCCAACCAGCTCTTTTCTCATCACTTGACTTGAAATAAAATGCATAGTAGGCGTGAGCCAATACAACTTAGCAGGTCACACATATTGATCTTAATTTTTAATGATTAACTTATTATGGATTTAGTTGAATTTTAAAAGTTGTTGTTAAGATGCTATTGTACTTAACAGAATGGTGCTAGCAGTTAAGAAAATTTAAATAGACTTTACAATGAAATTAAATAAACAAGTATTTTATATATCAGAGCAAAAAATAACATATTTCTCTCAGGCCATTATATATCTCATCAGAAACAGATGTCATATTTCAAGCTCTTATAAATCCATCCTTGTGCTAGCATATAAGAAAACAAGCATTTATGACTCTCGAATGATTAGCATATATTAGATATTCAGAACATGCCCTTATGACTCCATGTGCATTCAACACTACAGAACTTTCTTCATCATCGGAGCTCCACAAATTCACACATTTCAAGTATATAAACATGTATATCATTTTATTATAGTAAAAGAAATGTAAATAAATCATTTTTAGATATAGAGATAATGTTTTACTGGTAGGTAATAGATTTAACAGCTAATCAGGATTTCACAGTTTTTAGAATTTCACCATATTATCACTAATTGTTCAGAATTTTTTTGAAGCTTTAAATGTACTACAACCTTAATTTTTGGGATCAAAATATATATATAACAATCTTGTTGTCGACTATCATTCTTAATCTTATAATAAATACAAGAAATTTTTCAAGAAAGATTTAAGAAAATCTTAAACTCTGCAAAAGTCCTTAGAAGGACTTCTACTCCGCGAGCAAGTTCGTAGTCATGACATAAAAAAAGGTGGCAATGGTCTAAAGACAGACTAATATTTACCTTCAGTTTTAAAAACATGTACCACTCGACCCCTTCCAATCAAGGTACAACTAATATGATGAGGTTTGATTTGACCTATTTCATAACGATTAATGTCATCAAATAATGTTATTATAAATATCTTGTTTCTTTCAAGGAAAAAGAATTATTGTTATTATAAATAATTTCATATGGGTCAAACATCATTTATGAATTTCTCTCAATCTCTTTTACACAAGTTAATATCATTAAACAACATTCAAACAAGTATCTTGAATATGTTAACATCTTTGGTGGATTTTTCTCCATCTCTTTCATACAGGTTAATGTCAAGCAACACTATGACAAAATGATCTCTGATAAGTCATAATTTTAGTGGATTTCTCTCAACTACTTTGTGAAACTGCTTAAGGAAATGTTTGGTTGTCTAAAAAAATAAAGTAGTGTAAAAAAATGAAGTGTAAACGAAATGCAATGTAAAAATTATACTTTTGAGGTATTTGGATTAATGTAAAGTAAATGCAGAAGATTTCTTTTTTTTTTTTGCTTGATTTGAATAAAAATAAATATAGTGTAAAGTCAAATATGATAGTCGCAAGTGGCAGTGCCTAGGGTTGGGTGGTGGATGTCCGATGAGGACTACAGCAGTGGTGGCAATAGGTGGCAGGGGTGGTCAAGATAACTTATTTGTCGTGCAACGATTCTCACTCAAAATTGGATAAGTTTAGTTTACCTAAAAAATGAACTAAGCGGCTCTTTAGTTGGCTAAAAAATGAATGCATGGTAAAAAGAATGCATTGTAAAAGCAATCCTTTAAAGTTGTTTGGATTAGTGTAATGAATATGCAAGTAATACTTTTTTTTTGAAGTAAATAAATGTAGTGTAAATTCCCAAGAAGGAGGTTGAAGATGGTAGCCGGAGGTGAGTGGTGGATGTCGGCGGTGGTGGTTGGTGGCGGCTACAGCTTGAGGTGGGTGGTAGTCGGTGGTGGGTGGTGGCAAGATCTGGCTCAAAATTGAGCGAAATAGTTTACATTGCATTTACTTTTCTCTGCATTCATTTTTTTCCAACCAAACACCAATATTTTGGAAGTCCCTCCATTTGCCCATTTTACTTCCAACTAAATATCCCATTAGTAAAAAAAAAACTCTTAAGCAACAAGGAGCCTTTAGTGTAATTGTTGGAATTTCATTAAAAAAACTCCAAAGCTAAATATGCTCGTGTGGGAGCAATCTTAGGATGGTCGACTTCCTAAGAAGTTACAACAACGAGATAAAAACTGGAGACTATTAGGCCAAAATGGACAATGTCTCAAAGTTAAGTATTCGGGCTGTAATACTTTCACACGAGTTAATATTATTAAATAATGCTCTAATAAATAATCTAAAATAAATTAAACTCCATTGATGAATTTTTCTCAACATCTTTCATCACAGGTTAAGATTTCTGATGACACATTATACCTAAGTATTTTCCTATGCTGGTAAATAAAGTTGTAAAAGAGCTCAAAATTAATCTCTCCTTTCATGAGAAGAGGTGCATGGTGCTAATTAATATCTTCTTGAGAATAAATTTTGGTCATAATATACTAATTAAATTTTTTATCAAAATAGAAATTAAAGTTTTTTAATATATTTTGAGATGATTTAAGTATTACAGTCAATTCAAAATGAATTGAACTGCTTTACAGTCCAAACAAATCAATTTTTATTCATGCTATTCTGATACTATATATTTTTTAATCTTGTTGGCATAATTAATATGAAGATTAGAGCCATAGCATTACTTTCCTAGGATGCTAAAGCTCTCTTTCTCTCTCTCTCTCTCTCTTAGGGGAGTCAGTGAGAGTCAAGCTGACTCGTAAGCTGGTTCGAACATGAATCGATAAATGGCTCATAAGCCGAGCTTAATAAGCAAACGAGTCAAATTTGAGATAACCTGACTCGATTCTTTAGCTCACGCATGAATCAGCTTGTTTAAAAAATATTAATAAAAATATACTTAAAATATATTATGATTCAAAATTTTAAGCACAAAATTATTAAAAATATTTAAGAATTATGTCTCACTATCTTATATTAATTGATTCTCTATTTTTTTTTAAGCTCTCATTTTTTTTAATAATTTTACTATAATAATTATTTAAATCATAATCATTTTTATTGCTTCAATAAAATACCCATTAAATTGGTTATAATATGTGAATTATGTTAGATCTTATGTGAATAAAATGATTGATGATATAATTATTACTTTTTCCTATAAAAATAATATAAGTCGGGGGAGAAACCAGTCATAATTTTAAGGGGGCAAATTTATAAGTAACTGTTCGCATATATATCAGGGGTTCAAGGGGGCAGCGCCCCCTAACCGGGTTCGACCTGCCCGATCAGGTCGCGGGGTCAAGGAGCAACATCCATGCGGGTGTTTCAAGGGTAGTGCCCTTCCGGAACAAATTTTGATTTACTATTTCTCTTTATATTTGTTTCATCATTTCCTCATAATAATACATCTACACAATGTATTTAATTATATTGAGAGCAATTGTCTAAATACCATAGTATTTTAATTTTTTTATTTGTGAGGCAATTGTCTAAAAACACTAATAATAAAGTCTAAAAATTACCTAAATAATAGTATAATGAAAAAAAAAATTTGCAGGGGCCAATTGCGCCGCAAAGGGGTTCCGCCCCCAATATAAGTGCTCAATTTTCTTAACAAAAAAATTAAAAATTTAAACTTTTGAGTATTTATCTTTTAATTTTAAATATTTATATTTTGACATCATACAAATTGAAACCAGATAAGAATCTTTTGTGTTTTATATAGGTGGAGACCGGCTCTGACTATCTCCTAAAATTGCCAAGTTTCTTTCGGTGGGGCATTTCATCGAACAAGTGTCTGGCCTCCCTGGCAAGGCATCGCGTTCGTTGACAGTTACATAACAGAAACTATGAACGCGCACAGCGAGCCATTCTATCTTAGATCTTTTGCTTTTTTTATCCGTTAAGGCTTTCAACCATCTCTCGTCTCCTTTCTCTCTCTCTCTCTCTCTCTCTCTCTCTCTCTCTCGCTTTCCGTTTCGTCTTCCAAAGATTTAGAAGAGATGAATCGAACGCAGACCACGAGGGTCTCCGATGAGTATTACATGAGCGCTGGGCAAGTGGCGGGATCGAGATCGGCGATGTGCCTTGACCATCTGCCGATTTACAATTCTCAGTTGGAGATCGCGAAGAAGGAATCGGCGCGTTTGAGGTTCGCAGAGAACATGGTGCACCTCATCCCTGTCGTCATCATCGTCTGCGCCATGGTTCTTTGGATCTTCTCCAACCCTGGTACGATTTTCTCTTTCTTTTTAAAGACTCATTGGATTGTTTCAATCAAGAAATCAGGATTTCATCTTCTCTTTCGATCCATGTTCTGAGGAATTATTACTTGAGATACTTTATGTGAATTGATTAGTTTTCTATATCCTCTATTGATTGAAATGTGTTTATCACATTAATTCAGTTCATCTGAGCTTTGCTCTCTTTTATCTTTTTGTTCTTCGTTCGATCGATGATTAGCAACTGTTGTACTCTGCTTTATTTTATAAAGCAATGGAAAAAGCAATTTGCAAGCTTTTTTCCTCACAAGTTTTCTGCTTAAATGAAAAAAACAATTGTGTGGGGATATGATGTATATTAATTTCAAAAGAAAAAAAAAATAATTTTCAAGTTCACATATAGACAATTTTTTTTAGAAAAAATATCATATAATATATGCTGATATAATTTAAGATAAGCTTACAAATTATTAAATTTATTTTAAGAATACTGCAACATAAATTATATATAATAGTACTAATCTTAAAATAAATTTAAAATCTTTCAAACATATTCTGATACATAGGCTTTGTTTGGGACGGCTTTCTTATTTGCTTCTTAAAGCTGAAATTTTTATATTAAAAAGAAGCTTTAAGAGCATCTCCAACCGAACCCCAAATGTGCATATGATGTCGTTCGGTCGCTCCAGCCGAACGTCAAATCTTCCGTCATTTACTTGCGGGTGAACAGTGCGACGCCACCAATATTGACGTTGCACTGTTCACCTATGCTATTTTGATCTCTCAACTGGAAAAACACGCTAAAGGGAGAAGGTTCGTTACCTAGGCAGAAGTACTTAAAATGCAGTTCCATTGGAGCAGCACTACGGCATTTTGGAGTTTTGCTGTATTTTGCCGTGAAAAATGGAGTTCTCCGTTGGAGATGCCCTAAGAAGCAGTAAGAAAGCCGTCTGAAATGAAATCATAATATTTTATTTCATTTTTGAAAAAAAAAAATCAAATTAAGCCTTACTTAGCAATAAGGGTATATTTGTAGCATTTTAGTAAGTTCTGAAAGGCAATCAGCTTACATAGCTAGCAAGAATTTGTGTTAAGTAGATCTGACTAATTTTGTTATTAAAGTTTCCCATTGAGCTATTGATCAATTGCTTATCGTTCAGCGTTTTACTTTGTTTCTTTTGTGTTCAGCAATTGAGATGGAGAGTAAAGATGATTCCATCCTTGCTAGAATCAAGAACATGACCATTGATGGTTACAGCAACTGGAATGACACATCCTTCACAACTGGGAACGGGGACTTCGATCCACTAAACGGGGTTGCAGCAGAAGACTTTAGAAGAAATTTCGATAAGAAAAATCAAGGGTGAAGTTCATTAGGTTCCTTTACAGGTTCTTCTGTTCCCAACTGTTAATGTCTGTGCAAAAGTAATCTGTTGCAGAGAACCTTTCTGAGATCAATGCAGCTAACATTACTATAAAGTTGTTGTTTTTTTTTTTAAATTTATAGTATAAAAATTTCTAGTTGTAAAAATTTTGTTTATTGGATATTATCTCCCGATTAATTATTGAAATTACATGATTTATTTTTATTTTTGTAATTGATAATTTAATATTTTATTATATGTTACAACTAGGTTTATGTTAAAAGCTCTGGAGGAAGATAAGATTAGAGAGCTGCCTTGGATAGTTTGGTCACATAATACGGCGGCCTTCTGACGACCCATTTAGAAGTAAATGTATTAAATTTAGCTTATACTAAAAAATGTATAGATAGGTCTAAAAAGATTTGATTATAAAATATCAAGAATGAACGTTCCTTATTAAATTTATATGAAAATTTAACTCTAAACAAGACACAACAAAGAAAAAAAGATTCATGTAGCTGATCTCATTTAATGACATAAAAGCTTAATATTGTTGTTGTTGTTGTTTATAGAATTATAGAAAAAATAACTTTTTAAAGCTATTGTATTAACGAAAAAAAATAATAAACAAACATAAATTATGATTGTAACCTGAAAAATAAATCAGCACGAAGACTATCTAAAATAAAAGCTATGTTCCCCTTAATTTTATCCTTTATGTTGCGTTACAACTTCATGTTAAAACTTTTATGTTACAAGTAAACCACTTCATTGCTCTCAACTATTATTAATATTAATATAGATGTTTTAATTAAGCTTTGTTTAGTCCGACTTTTTGTTTCAGCTTTTTAAAATAACTTTAGTATAAAAGTTTTATTTTTTATTAAAAAAATTACTTTATAAAGCAATAAGAAAACCGTCTCAAATGAAGCCTTCATTTAGAACAAATTTAGTACTGTTTTATAAGGCAGTTTTTTAGATTTCATTTGAGACGACTTTCCTATGTTTTAAAAAGCATTTTAAAAAAACCAGCATATATGAAGCCTTAGTTAAAAATTATAGTTAAAGAAAATTTTATAGGCTTTATAAAATAATAAGAAAACTATCTCAAATAAAATATTAATAGAGTCAAAGCCAAAATTAAAATACTCGTACTTGATCATAGAGTATGTCCTGCTCTAAGTTTATTTTATTCAACTCTAAAAATGAACAGCGAGTGCGAAGGCTACAATCTAATTGATTCACTGCAATTCTTAAGAAAACACCCACATTGAACACCGCATATCATCAGACCAAACAGTATTTCAAATATAAGGATTTCTTAGATTTTGTCCACTCCCATATGAAACATTTTGATGGTATTGATAAACCTCATCAAACGCATTAAACATTGTAAACAACTTCAGAAGCATTTAAATACTTGAGAATCAGACGCAATACTTCATTCGCGTGGGGTATGAAGAAAGACTACTTCCACAATTTTCTGAGGGACATATTCTTCTCAGTCTCCTTCTTCATGACCTTGGCCACTGCCATCTCGAAATCCTCTTGGGTAACGTGCACTCTCCTCTCTCTCAGGGCAAACATCCCTGCTTCTGTACAAACAGCCTGAACGCACCAAAATCATATCAAATTAATGTTACCAATCATGCAATTACTCAGTAAGTGCATATGTTACCTTAAGCTCTGCACCAGAAGCGCCATTCATCTTTTCGGCAATCTTCTTTAGATCAATTCCACGCATCAAGTTCATCTTCCTTGAATGAATTTTCAGGATATCCCAGCGGGACTGAAAAAACCTCATGCAAATTTAGTATTTCATGGCATTTCATACGAATTAATCATAGAAGAATTGTGAGGATTGATTGAATGAGGCATATCAAAAGTGCATCTCTTTTTGTTAAAGCAAAGCAATTCTGAAATTAAAACACATACCTCTTCGTTGGGGTTGGGAAACTCAATTTTTCTATCAATACGACCAGGCCTGAGCAGAGCTTGATCCAAAATATCAATCCTATTAGTGGCCATCAGAACCTGTCAAATAAAAGGTTTGAGTATTTCCTTACGTGATTCGGTTTAGTTTCAATATTAATATTAACAAAATCAGATATGGTACCTTTATCTTATTTGAAGCTTCAAACCCATCCAACTGATTGAGAAGTTCAAGCATGGTCCTTTGCACCTCACTATCCCCATTGCCGGATCCAGATTCCATTCTAGAAGAACCAATACTATCAATCTCGTCCATGAAGATGATAGATGGGGCATGTTCCCTGTAAGTAGTACGATAGACATTCAAATGTCAGAATTTATATATTCAAAAAGATTTAGCTTAAACAGATTTGCAGCGAAAAGGCAGCTTAAACAGCAATGAATGGATGTACTAAAAAAAAACAGCAGCAAAACAAGTGAGCTCCGCTTGTTTTGGAAGAGTTAAAATAGGAAATGAAAAAGAAAAAGAGAAAGACAATCGTAAAGTAACTCATTTGAAATTAAGTTTTACCCGGTTGTTTGATTAAGAAGAAATTAAGTGATAACTTTATTTCATTGCTTAGTTGATGATAAATTGAGTTTTTATTTTGTCTATATTTTTAATTTTTTTTGTTTTGTAAAGAGGGGTCATATGAATTGTATTGAAGTTAAATTTCACCCATTTGTTTGGTTGAATCTCTAAAAGCAAACACCTTCTGTAATTCACCCACCGTATAGCTATGCCAACAAAATACACATCTTAAGAATAGTCCTATCATGAAATGTTCAGTTTAGTATATCACGTGGTTCCAATCAATAGCATTAATTCCACCACATGATATCTTATAGTTTAAAAAATCACTTATAGTCACCAATAAAAACTTAAGCATACCTTGCCATAACAAAGAGTTCACGAACCATTCTAGAGCCTTCTCCAATGTACTTCTGAACCAATTCAGAGCCAGAAACCCGAATGAAGGTGCAGTCAGTATGATGAGCAACAGCCCTTGCCAGTAAAGTCTTTCCAGTACCAGGCGGTCCATACAACAAAACTCCCTGGAAAAAGAAATAGTCAGAAGTCCAGGATACTACCAAAAAAACTAAAAGAAAGAAAAAGACAATACTCAAATTTTACTGAAATCAAAAGAAAAAAATAACAATATAGATTATGTACAGGTCCAATACCTTAGGTTGAGCTATTCCAAGACTTTCAAACAACTCTGGATGTTTGATTGGAAGTTCAATAACCTGCATATACAATTAGAGTTTTTGATAATGCTCAGAGACTGTTGTAAATTTTAAGTTTCGTCTAAATGCATTATAAGGCCATGACATGAACGCTAATGTATTATAAGGTTAAGGAATGAAGGTAACTTACAAAAAATTATGCAAAAAATCATATATTGGAGTAGAAAAAAGAAGAAAAATCAAGTTCAGCTGATTTCTTCTAACCTCCTTTATCTCTTTAATTTGCTGGTCAAGCCCACCAATCATATCATAAGTAGAATCAGGAACCTTTTCAACTTTCATAAGATTAACCAGAGGATCTACTTTGCTAGGCAGAATCAAGTGAAGGACATAGCTATCATTGCGAAGAGCAACTCTGGTTGATAGAGTGATCTTTGTAATGTCAATATTCTTATCCACATCAACAACATATTTTCCTTCTGGATGGACCTAAAAATCAAATCAAACTTCAGCTTCTCGCAACTAATAGATTTACGCAACTTCTTGAAAAATTTTTAAGAGAAACGCGGTTTAATTTTCCCTTAAAAAAAAAGAAAAAAAACATAAAGAGAATAAACTACAGCATTAAACTTTCCGATAATTAAATGTTGTGAATTGTTGCCAGACAGCATTGGCATCAATAAGTGCATCAGTATAACAATTGAATCATGGAAAAACAATAAAAACAATTAAGAAAATCACACTGTTTATTGGAATTAGTTCAAGTACACAAAAATGCATACAATATATACCATTGTATACAAAGATGACATACTGATAGGAAACACTAGTATTCACAAGTGTTCCTAGCCAAAATCAGTAAATTGCTGCAGTTTTATTGCTGTCCACAGCAGAAATCAGCCACAAAACAGTGGAAAAATAGCAAATCGGAGAGAAAACCGTTGAGAAAAGACTTGTATTTTAACTAATAGATGAAACAGAATAGAAAAGATACAATTGATCCTCAATTCGAGAGGAGGATCGATCTCTCCCAAATCTCTAGACGCCGCTAGAGCCCAAAGAAACCTAAATCTAAGAGATCTCAAATTTCAGCCAAATTCAAGATGCCCAAACCCTAGGAAAAACAACTATTTAATGCATACAAATCAAAAGGAAATCCCTAAACAGTCCCTACATTCAAATTCCCCTTTTAATTTCCCCAAAAAAGCTTCCTATTCGGCTCCCGCAAGGCAAGCGGTGCGCGCGGCCTCCGCCCAGGCGGAAAAACTCGCTGTTTTGCGTGTTTCTGAGTCGGTCCCGTGTGGACCGGCTGGACCGGTCCACTGGACCGGTCTAACAATACTCCCCTCCCGAAAATCCACTTTGTCCTCAAGGTGGAGATATGCTCGTGTTACGGTAGAGGTGGCCATCCTTGAGGTGACTGAAAATCCTTACTGTATTGTTGAACCAAGGGCTGCAAAGAAAGAGAAACTTCCCCTCCCTCTTCCAATCTGATCGCATCCAGCCTGTGTAGTCCCACCAAATAATCTTCCCCCACCTCTTGTACGCTTACCATGGTCTTCAGTGATGTGATGGCTTTGGATAGCCCTGCATCTCCCCTTATAACCACCTTTCTCCCATCCACCATTAATTCCATCGTGAGTGCTCCCCAATTGTCCTTGGTTTCCCCCAAGCTTTGCAACCACTTCATCCCCAGGATGACATCAATGCTTCCTAACTCTAATGGAAGAAAGTCCTATCTTACTTGAATCCCTTGGATGGTCAACACCATTCCTTTACAGATTCCCTGGCCTTTCTCCACCTTCCATGTACTCATCTCACTCCATAGCAACCAATGTCCACCAACTTCACTCCCAATTGGTCAACGACCTGAGTGGAAATGAAATTGTGGGTAGCCCCGCTATCAATTAGCACCACTACCTCACGGTCAGCTATCTCTCCTTTCACTTTCATAGTGTGACTCGGAGTGAATCCCACTACAGAGTTCAGAGAGACTTCTGCCACATCCATGTGCAACTTCTCCTCCTCCTCTCTAGATCTGCTCCCACCTCCCTCCTCGTCTTCCTCATCTTCACAGACAAGGAGAACCTGAAGAGTTCGGTCCTTGCACCTATGCCCTGGCATGTACTTCTCATCACATCTGAAGTACAACCCCTTTGTCTTCTTATCCTGCATCTCCTTCTCTGTCAACCTCTTAAAATTTTCCCCACTCCCTCCTACTGGCTTATCCTGGGTGGTCTCATTACTGTTGCCTGATGCAGGCCCCTTGAGTGCTAGAAGAGTGGTTGTCGTCTTGTAAGAGCCTCCTGAGCAGTTTCCTCGAGCCCCTCTTTCTGTTTTCCTCTGATCTTCTACCAACTGCGCTTGCTCCATAGCCTTTCCCAGGTTCCTCGGCTCCAGTACCCTGACTGTTGTTCGGATCTCTGGTTTCAGCCCCTTCATGAAGTTCCCTTCTAAAGCTGACTCTGAAATGTGATCTAATCTGCTAGCCAAGTACTCAAACCGATCCCGATAATCTGCCACAGTCCCTTCTTGAGTCAAGGCAAATAATTGCTCATAGAAGTCTCCTCCCTCGTCGGTTCGGAAACGCTCTAATAAGCAATCCTTGAACTCTCTCCAGCTCCGGATGGGCTCTCTCTTATCACGCCACTGATACCATGCCAAAGCTTTCCCTTCCAGACACAGACCCGCCGCGGTCAATTTTTCATCCTTTGTCAACCCGTTGACAGCGAAGTAATGCTTCACTTTGTAGATCCAGCCATGACCATCTTCGCCCTCAAAGACGGGCATTTTCAGCTTTCTCACCCATGGGTCTCCTCCGTTTCCCCGGTACCCTCCATAACCTCCCATTCCTCGAAGGGGAAGAGTCCCCCAAGTGTCCCGATCATCCCTTCGACGATTATATTCGAATCCCTCTTCATACTCACCTCTTCTTCCTTCGAAATCATCACCTCGACGCTGAATTCCTTCAAATTCAGCACCTCGACGATGACGTTCCTCCCTTCTTCCTTCAAAAACAGTCTCTCAATGCTGAATCCTTTCGAATTCAGCACCTCGGCGATGAATTTCTTCCATCCGCCCTTCAAATTCAGCACCTCGACACTGGATTCTTTCAAATTCAGCACCTTGGCGATTGAATTCTTCCCTCCTTCCGACCAAATCAGCCTCCCGTTGGTCGTATCCCCTACTCATCTCCTCTCTAGAAAGCGGTTCTAGAGGGGGCATGTCGTTTTCCTCCTCCATGATCTCCACCTCCAAATTTCTCCTCCCCCTCAAGGGGTTCGGATTTCCTCTCATGCCATGGCCGTCGCGAGTCTCCCTTACTTCCGATGTCGCCGGATTGGTCTTCATTTCAAGTAGTTTCTTCATCATTTCCTCCATCGCGGTGAACTTCCCCTCCAACCTTTCATTGTTGGAGGTGATTTGATTTTGAAATTTGCAGAATCTTTCCTCCAAATCGGCATTCAATTGGCCAACTTCGCCTTCCAAGATGTCAACCTTCTTTCCGGCCATCTTTCTTCCCAACAGATCTCAAAAATATCACTTCCGGAAGCCAAAAGCTCGCTGAAAAATCAAAATTTTAGCCGCCTAAGGTCCCAAAAACGACGCTCTGATACCAATTTGATAGGAAACACTAGTATTCACAAGTGTTCCTAGCCAAAATCAGTAAATTGCTGCAGTTTTATTGCTGTCCACAGCAGAAATCAGCCACAAAACAGTGGAAAAATAGCAAATCGGAGAGAAAACCGTGGAGAAAAGACTTGAATAGATGAAACATAATAGAAAAGATACAATTGATCCTCAATTCGAGAGGATCGATCTCTCCCAAATCTCTAGACGCCGCTAGAGCCCAAAGAAACCTAAATCTAAGAGATCTCAAATTTCAGCCAAATTCAAGATGCCCAAACCCTAGGAAAAACAACTATTTAATGCATACAAATCAAAAGGAAATCCCTAAACAGTCCCTACATTCAAATTCCCCTCTTAATTTCCCCAAAAAAGCTTCCTATTTGGCTCCCGCAAGGCAAGCCGTGCGCGCGGCCTCCGCCTAGGCGGAAAAACTCGCTGTTTTGCGTGTTTCTAGTCTGAGCCGGTCCCGTGTAGACCGGCTGGACCGGTCTAACACATACAAATCAAGGCAAGCTAATCTACAAACAATACAACTTGGGGAGTACAATAAAGAATAATATTCCTAATCACACCCCTTTGCAAAACATTTTTCTAACCCAAACTCATGGTGACAACCACACCAATAAAGGTTGCACACTAAGCATAACCAGCATGCTTCATGTCCACCTGACCAAAATCCTTCAATTCAGTTCCATCATCATCATCATCATCATTAACCATACAACCCTTACCTCAACTATTTGGGGGCAAGTGGGCAACTATATGAATCCTCATTTCCACTCATTCCTATACAAGCTTGCATGTATTAAAAATATTATTTTGCATATTCTTTCAACTTCTAACCATGTTGCTTTAGATCCAGCAAATATTTTATCTACCCATTTAACGGGCATATTTTCTACCCTTCATTGTATATGTCCAAACTACCCAAGTTTATTTTCAACTACCTCATTTGCAATAAATGTTGCAACAATTATTCCTCTAATTCATTCATCACTTTATCATTCCTAGTTTTTTCACACGTCTATTTTAACTATCTTATTTTCATCATGCTTAACTTAGTTATTAAAGGCCCTAATGCTCCCCAAAAATGACACTAACAACCAAATTTCAGCTTCATAAAATTCACCTTCAACTCTTCATGAAATTATCTTCACATAATACTTTTAAGAAATCTATGTTTTAACTATCCGATCTTAAATGCCAATCTTTATAGATGTCCTTTTTTTCAAGCAATGTTAGATCTTATTTAAATTTTAATGGTATGATATGATAACCAAAATATCCTCATTCATAATTCTATGTTGATCACAAAGATGAAATACAAACCCTTCATTCCCTTCAACTTCTTATCCTGTCCAAGAGTAGGGATTAATTTGCCATCCCATAGTAAGCATAGGCCCACATTCCTTGAACGCATTACACCCATAAAAGCCCTATTGATGCAAATCTTTCCCCACTCAATGGTCACCCTGCCACCGCCACAAAGTGCCATCACAATTCATATGATGTTCACATTCAAAACATCATGATTTTATGACATTTTGAACGAGAAGTGAGCAATGAAGCAATGAGGTTGTTGCCAAAGTACTAATCAATGAAGCAAACACTAGTGCGATCACCAAAGTCACTGATGCGGGCGTCGATCTCTACCATGAACTCTACTTGATATGCCTTTGATTGGTTCATAGATGCCTCAATGGAATAGAGCCTTCACTCCCTAATTTGATAAATCCACAGTTTATTGCACGCATGTCCAATTGCTTCTATCAAACTGTTATTCAACTTTTTTGGATTTATCTCGAATTTTATTGGCTCGTAGAATGACAAGACTAACTTGTTGAGACACCGGATGCTTGAATCCCTGCAATTGCATCAAATAGTTGGTCGACAAAGTACTATTCTCACATGAACTCCTAAATTAAATATCATTCTTCACATGAACAATCAATTTTCCACCATCATGATGGTGTTTTCCAATCCATTCTCATACTCAATAAAAAGGGGAAGCAAGGAAATAATTATCATTGATAGATCACTGATGGGGGAAGACAAAACCAAAGTTAGCAATTTTTTTAGTATTGGTTGTTTAATTGTGCTATGGAGTTTATTTTAAATATATAAATGGCTTTTAATGATTTATACTTTAATGTTCGGGGTTTTTTTATCAGCCATTGTATGCTTCAGTATATTGAAGAGTGTTTGTTTACACCACATTCATTAACGAAGAAAAAAATTATTTATGATTTGCATATTGACAACACAAACGACAACTAGGCCTATCCATCAATTTATCTAATAGTCGATGTTGCAAAAAGCATCAGATTGAGGTTTATCTAAATCTTTTCTTTACCAAAAACTTCATGTCATTACATTAGGTCTTTATTTCATTCTTGTTGAACTAAATATCTCATTTATTCTACAAAATGCTTAAATGTACATGTCATTGTCATTTAAGTCTGCTTTAAATAAACTGTAGTAACTTTCCCCTAAAAATCTTCTACTACATGATATATTATGACAAAACCAAAGTTAACAAATTTGGCTAAGATGTATGAATTGAGGAAGATATTACTCAACTAAATGCTTCCATAGATCTTCGGCAATTTGTAGAACATGTGTAAAAAAAATGAAGCCTATGGATGATGATAATAGAGAACAAGCACTGCCAATTCATGAATTGGGTTTGAGATGCGGGGAAAAATAATTGGCATGGGAGACGTGGGAGACGTCGAAAAAAAAAAAAACAAACGATGGAAGGCAACAGCCAGAGATGGCAGGTACGATGAGGCAAGCGGGGTAATTAGCAAGGTTACAAAAGGACTTTGAAAGATAAGAAGGGTGGGCAAGAAGGTGAATAAGAAGCAAATAAAGGTGCAAGAGGCGGCGGCAAAGGGAAAGAGGACGAAAGAATCAATGATCTTAATTGAAGAGTCTTTATGAGAAAATTGAGCGAAAATGTATGGGTGTCTTTATCATTTTCTATCAATTAACAATTTTTTTAACAAAAGATTTTGTTAATTGAGGCATTTAAATTAAAGAATCCTGTCTGTGAAATACCAAAATGAAAGGATTTTTTAAAAAATGGATCCACATGAAGTCCAATATAAACCTCAAGGACCATTAATGATATGTAAACATTTAGTTACTTGGTATTTTTTAGAACTATTGGTTGTTTAATTGTGCTATGGAGTTTATTTTAAATATATAAATGGCTTTTAATGATTTGTACTTTTAATGTTTGGGGTGTCTATCAACCATTGAATGCTTTAGTATATTGAAGAGTGTTTGTTTACACCACATTCATTAACCAAGAAAAAAATTATTTATGATTTGCATATTGACAACACAAACGACAACTAGGCCTATCCATGAATTTATCCAGTAGTCGATGTTGCAAAAAGCATCAGATTGAGGTTTATCTAAATCTTTTCTTTACCAAAAAACTTCATGTCATTACATTAGGTCTTTATTTCATTCTTGTTGAACTAAATATCTCATTTATTCTACAAAATGCTTAAATGTACATGCCATTGTCATTTAAGTCTGCTTTACATAAACTGTAGTAACTTTCCCCTAAAAATCTTCTACTACATGCTATATTAAGCAAAAATTTTCCTTGGGATTAATCTTTTCTATCACAACATGGAAAATAATAAAAAATATTTCAATTTTCTTGATACAGTGATGCTAACCATCACTAACTTCTATATAACATATTTGTTGGGTATAGACTTTTTCTATCGCACCATAAAAAATATCATGTTCCCAATGTATTGCATAACTTCTTTGAACTTCAACAGCAACAAATAATAATAATAATAATAATAATAATAAATACCTTGACTAAAACCTTGGATTTTCCCATAACTTTGACAACTTCACCAACATATGACCCTGGCTCTTGAAGCAGTTGCAACTCTTCTCTCAATGCTCTAACTGCAATTTCACAATTAGATATAGACTTCAGTACATAAACCAATTGTTTATCAAAAGTTGGGCATCTTAAAAAACAACAAAATAAATAACTTCTGTTCAATCAGAATAAAAACATTGATGCAAGCATGATATAAAGTAAAATGCAAAGAACCATAAAGAGCTTAAATTGAGACTAAGACCAATGCCCATTGGTGGGCATCCTTCAGCATCTTACTGCACTTATGCAAGCTAGAAAAACCACAAGAATCCATGAACCATGAAAATTGTGATCATATTAAAAAATGATATTTCAAATGATAGATAGCAATGGAACATTCATGAAAATGTTTGACACATCGTGACACTAAAATATGTAAACAATCCAACAAGATAAACACTGAATAGGTAGAATAGAAATGACCATGAGAATCTCATTAATTATAATAAAAAGACTGGAAAATAAAGCTGGAATATCCCAAATACCATTCAGTTCCAACATTAAAAGTAGTGCGGAAATGGATGGAAGATTGCAAGGTAAAGAAATCAAGGACAAAGCAAGGAAAATGAGGATGAGGCAACACCAAGTGACAACCCATTGATAGATAAGAGAGGACTTAGTCACATCTATACCAACTTCTACATCACAATAAAAATAATATATATATATATATATATATATATATATATATATATATATATATATATATATATATATATATATATTATGAAGTCTGTGCGTGGGATATGATATAGAATGAAAAAAAAAAAATTAAAAAGCCTAAAAAATATAAAATTATAGGACCAATAGATGGAGAATTCTATCCTCTTAGGCTTTATTTGGTTGCTTGAATTCAAGTTAACAACATATATTGAAAAACAGCATATTTCCTGAATTCTATCATTTGGTTCAATGTGTATAGGTATTAATATTATTTTTAACTCTACAAACACCTTCAAAATCCATAAAAATTGGTGATTTCATTTCAAATATTAAGTGAGTGAAATGAAATCAACATTTCAAAAACATGTTTACCATCTAAAGGCAATCAAACAAGCCCTTAATAATAGATTGTCATGTCTGTCCCTCTCCTAAGATTGTTCTCAAACTTGTTTAAAAAGCATTTCTATAGTCCAGGCTTCAAACAAAGGACCATAAGACCATGACCATTAATTTTCATCTAACAATTGAAAATTAGTAGCAATGGAATTTCATCAAATTTCATGATGACATGCCTTGTGTTCATATTAAAGCATCAAAAATATCAAAAGATTGTGGGATCTGATTAAAAAATAGAAAAACTTCATCTATGCTTGGCTTTCTAAAATAGTACCACCAAATATGTTTTAAAGATCATAAACTATGCATACATTAATTTTCAGTTATTTGGAAGGATCTAAGGCGCAAAAGCACAAATAAATTCTCATACAAAATAACATATCCATAATAAATGAAGAATGCTCTTAGTGCATGGCCAAACAATCACAAAAACGAATAAAACCACGTATGGCACCATTTTAGCTGATGCCAAAGAAGAAGAGAAATGTGGCCTTGAAAACTCCAAGAAATTATTAAAAATTATACAAAGAAATATGCATATTAGACTTCAATTGATCCCACTAAATTTGTTTTCAGGTCTATAAGTTTTAATGGCCTTCAAACATGACATCATGAGCGTCAAATTACATATTTTACATGAAATAAATTAAGGGAGGAGAATCAATACTTATCATCAGGGAGCTTTCATATGTCCAAATTGAAATAAAGTATGATAACATGCATTAAGCATTTTTTTATTTTTTTTATTTTAAATGTTATAACCATAAGCATATCTAGACATAATAAAATAACATATCACATCCGAATTGATTTGAATGGTCGTTAATTGCAAAAAGTATATGCTACTCTGCTTAAAATACAAAAAAATAACATGAAAACATTTGATAATATCCTAATACATGGGTGAAAATCTTTGAAAATTATAATGCATGATCCAATGATCATAAAATGTTTATGCTCTACATGTCATAAACAGTTTTAATTTCTAAACAAATGATACTTCGGAGCTAACAGAATGATACTAGTGGAGATAAAACCATCGTCGTCACCATTATTAATAGCTCTATTCCAACTATTTGGCCCTTTCTCTATGAATCTTCCTATACTCGTTGAATGAAGTTTTATGTTATCCAACGAAATGTATGCACCTCCTAACAATAGGACAAGCTAAAAGATGCAGGATTTAATGTCATATCCTCCTAGAAAACCATCATCAACTTATGCAATTACTTATCCCTGGGCATCAAAGTCAGTGCAGGAAAATGTATCTAACATAATTTATGCACCATGTCTTCTATTTCTTACAAACATGTTAAGACTTGATAATCACGGGTAGATCTAGGCATAGACTTTGTGATAGTTAAGTAAGAGAAGCTATATATCTACAACAATTTTCTTTTCTCACTCTTCCCTTTACAAATTTATTATAAGGGCCAAGCTACTTTGAACGAACTACGCTTAGTGTTTCAGACTGCGACTCCCAGACGCAAAAACGAATCTGAGTTCCAGGTTGGAAGCAGGGTAGGGTTAGGGTTCTGAAAGAAGCTAACCTTTGGCGTTGAGGTCGTTGCGCTGGGCCTCGAGACGGTTGAGATTGTGAGACTTCTGCCGAACCTGGAGCTGAAGATCGTGTATGTGTTGCAGGTAGTACTGCCTAAGACCTTCTCCTCCGCCGCCCCTAGTCTTCTCCGGCGGCGATCGGATGTCTCCGTCCGCCTCCGTCTGCGGCAGAACTTGCTTGCTCTCGATCGCTACAGATGCCATTTCTCTAAAGCCGACTGAAAATTGACCTACTGTAAAGCGGATGGCATTGATCAGTTTTCGGGAGTTCTAAATGGAGAAAGTTACCTTCACAGCGAGCGAGCTCCGTCGTCTGAGCAAACCCGAGACGTCTCTAAGCTAATAACTTAATTAATATAATTTAAAATATTAATAATTAAGTAAACTAATTAAATAATTAATATTATAATTATTTCATAAATTAGTTATCTAAATTAACTTAATTAAATAGTTAGTAATATAATTAATAATTAAAAATTAATATATTTCGCTTAATTAATATAGTTTAAAATAGAAATGATTAAATGTTTAATTAATAGTGTAAATTAAAAGTACTTGAATAATTAATGCCTAATGAGATAATTAACAACTAAGTACTTTGATAATTAGGATTGTAATCAATAATTACAATTTTAATTATGTTAATTGATGATTAAGAAGATTCTAATGATATTACTTAACATTATAACTTATTGATGTTAATTAAGATATAAATTAATAGTTTAATCTTACTTAAGATGTAATTAAATTTAAAAGCACAATATATTTAATTTTATAATGAACTAATTGACATAAATTTTGGATTACATCCAATTTCGTAGGATTTATCACTTAAGTTATCAAAACAATTTTCAGGATTTAATAATCCTATGATTTACTAAATCCTAAGTAGGTAAATCCTGCTGTTTGCCAAAGAGCCCCTTAGGACTTTTCGAAGCAAGGTTGGGTTTGACTTAGTTTTTTATTTGATCAACTAATCGATTATGCCAATCGACTAGGATTAGGAACTATAAAAAACCCTTGATGTTTTAAACTTGGTCAATTTCTAGTCAACTTAGGGCTGTTTGGATGCACCAAGAATTTTTTTAAGTAAGATTTCGTAAATCCTCTTGTTAAGGGCTAGAATATACGCGGCGGTAGAGTTTACAAATTCACGTCTAAGCGTTGCACGAATATTCAGCACACAAACAGAAAAGAAAATGAACACCATATTTTTTACGTGGAAAACCCAAAAGAGGGAAAAAACCACGGGGCCACGCCCAACTGAAAAGTTCCACTAGTGTTTTGTAAATTACAAGAGCTGACTCGTCCCACAAGTCAGGACGATCAGATTACAATCCATTTCTTCTAATTTGAAGTAAAATTACAAAGTTCTGCAGAATTCTGGCGTCTCCCGAAAATCCGGCAGAGTTCTGGCGTATTCAGGAGGCGAAAAAGAACTCCGGCGGTGGTCGAGGAGGAGATGATTCTCCCTTTCCCCTTCTTCTCTTCCCTTCTTCTCTCTCTTCTCACTTGAGTTCTCTTGTGAAGAATGAGGGCTCTATATATAGTTTTTATGGAGTGGCATGACTTGTAAATAGGTGTGAGATCAGGGGGGGAATAGGGAGTGGTCGAATGGACGGTTGATGTTGAACCCTTTGATCGTGCACAATTCGTTGGACATTTGAAGGCCTTAGTGATGTCGGAATTCGGTGATCTTGGGCTCGTTGGATCTGTCTCATCGAGCCGTTCGATTCGAGTATAAGCTCGTTAAAATCGGAGACCGTTCGGTAACTCAAATTGTGATTCGAACCTTCCAACAGCACTTCGGGTCCTTGATTTGGACCCATTTGGGCTCGGATTGGGTTGAATTTGGTGTCGTTAGGTTCGTATTTCCGAGACGCTCAGTTTGACTGTAAGCTCGCTGAAATCGGAGTTTGGGTGCTTCCGAATTTAATTTTTGAAGTTTCCGGGTTGATTTTTTCCTCGAGATTCGTGCCCGATCAAGATTATTTCATGATGATGTATCACCTCTAAATCCGAATTTACAAAATCATAGGGGTGTTAAATCCTAAAAATTGCTTGGTAACATCTTATATAAATCATAATAAATATTGTGTAACTGTTTGATAATTCAATTCAAGATTTAAGGTGATTAAGAGAATTGATATTTATTTCTAAAATAATACATTGTTAATACTAAGTAATATTCTAATACTAATTAATTATTTAATTATTATTTATAATATTTTATAATATAGTTATTTTTATTTAAAATTATATTTAATCCTATTAATTATTTTGAAATAACTAAGTATTTAACTAAAAAGTTTATTAGTAATTTAATTAATTATTTAAATATTATTTAATTAGTTTACTTAATTATTAAAGTTTTAAATTATATTAATTAAGTTATCCAACAACAACAACCGAGTAGGTTTTGCTTTTCCTTTCTATTTGCTGCGTTCCTTCGCATGAGTGTAGAGTTGCACGAGTTCTTCGCTGTTCGACTTCGCTCCTTCGACGACGTTCCCTTCCTGTTGGATCGGAAGTTACGACTTTTTTGATCGGAAGCAACAACGGGATCGTGCTTGCTGTGAAGGTAACTTTCTCCCTTTCGCGCGCTTCTTCGGCCAAATCCCGTAATCCGCCGAACCAAAGGATTTCGTAAATCCGGGATTTATCACGAAAAGAGGGAATTTTCCGTCAACCGCAGCTTTAATTTACCCTGAGATTTGGTTTTACATTTTTTGGCCGTTTGGCTGGATTTAGCTCAAATCCGCTTCAAATCCGGTCTTAAACCTGCATCCAAACAGGCCCTTAGAGAAATGGCATCTGTAGCGATCGAGAGCAAGCGAGTTCTGACGCAGACGGAGGCGGACGGAGATATCCGATCGCCGCCGGCGAAGACTAGGGGCGGCGGGGGAGAAGGTCTTAGGCAGTACTACCTGCAACACATACACGATCTTCAGCTCCAGGTTCGGCAGAAGTCTCACAATCTGAACCGTCTCGAGGCCCAGCGCAACGACCTGAACGCCAAAGGTTAGCTTCTTTCAGAACCCTAACGCTACCCTGCTTCCAACCTGGAACCCAGATTCGTTTTTGCGTCTGGGAGTCGCAGTCTGAAACCCTAAGCAAGCAGTATGAATTTTGATTGGCTTGCTCGATCTGACTTTGAAGTTGTGGGTTTTAATAGTAGGCGCTTTTCTTTTGTAGCCGACCCCACGTAGTGGGATAAAGGCTTGATGTTGTTGTTGGTGGTGATAAGGGTCGAAGTTTGGCTGGTCATGACGGATTTCTTTGAATCTATCGATTATAAAGGGTGGAATTTTTCTTTCAGCTGTCACTTTGTAGAATAATTATTGAAGCTTATAACATATCATGCTGTGAGGACGCTTCTTTTCCTTTTGTCTGTGATATATAAATCACAACTTCGTGCTATGACGAATTGTATTTTGGATCAGAAGGTTTTTTACATTAGTTCAAGGGAATTCATGTCATATTCATGGTTGTTGTTTTCCCAACATATCCAGCATATCTAAAATAGGATTGGGCAAAATTTTAAAGTATAATTATGTGATTAAGTATCGTAAAAAAAGGCAAAGTCGCCCGTTGAACGTGCGATTTAGTGCTGACTCAACAATGCGCTTGCCAGGTCATCTGGTTGATACTGTGGCGAGTCGCCCATTAAACGGGCGACTTGCTACAGTAACAAATAATAAAAATATATATTTATTTTTTTAATTAAGTTATTTCAGAAAAAAATCTGCCGGCAAATAAACTAATTAATATATATGTTGTGCCCGTGAAATTTTTACTTAGATGCCCATGCGGTGGCTTGAAATTTTTTGCTTTATATTATGTAAATTTAAAGGGAAAAAATGGTGTGAAGTAATAATTGCATAAACTAGCATAGCAGTAGAGTTAGCAAATTATATAAAAGTCATCTTTTTTGCAGTTCTGTATATTAATCATTTCGTCTGTGACATCATCTTTCCAACTTAGATGGGAACACAATCATCTGTAGAGACATTTAAATTACTGCAAGATCTCAAATAAAAGAGACGTGAAATGTTAATTATATAAACCAACAACAACAACAACAACAACAACATCAAGCCTTTATCCCACTACGTGGGGTCGGCTACATGAATCCTTTTTCTCCATTGTGTCCTATTAAAAGTCAAATTCTCGTTTAAATCTAATAAAGAAAGGTCATTCCTAATATTTTCTAACCAAGTCTTTTTAGGTCTACCCCTACCTTTCTTAACATAAGTCAAATCTAATACCTCTACTCTCCTAACCGGGTCATCGGAAGGCCGCCGTTTTATGTGTCCAAACCATCTAATGCGACTCTCTCTAATCTTATCTTCTACTGGAGCTACTCCAACCTTTTCACGTATATGCTCATTTCGTATCCTATCTCTAAGGGTAAAGCCACTCATCCACCTGAGCATCCTCATCTCTGCCACACTTAACTTAGTATTATGCTTCTCTTTTAATGGCCAACATTCGGCACCATAAAGCATTGCAGGCCTCACTACCATCTTATAGAATTTTCCCTTAAGTTTGAGGGGTACATTTCTATCACATAATAAGCCCGATGCATTCCTCCACTTCAACCATCCAACTTGAATTCTGCTGATAATATCCCCATCTATTTCACCATCACTCTGAACAATAGATCCAAGATATCTAAAACGTGTACTCTTATTAATGACTTGATCGCCCAAAGTCACAATCCCCTCACTAGGTCTATTACTACTAAAATTACACTCCATATATTCCGTTTTAGATCTACTGAAGCGAAAACCTTTAGACTCTAAGGTTGACCTCCATAATTCAAGTTTACCTTCAACTCCCTCTCTAGTCTTATCAACAAGAAGAATATCATCAGCAAAAAGCATACACCAAGGTACATCCTCTTGCAAATGTCTAGTGAGAACATCCATGACTAAAGCAAAAAGATATGGGCTTAAGGTTGATCCTTGATGTAACCCAACCGAAATAGGGAAATACTTAGTCAATCCACCTTGTGTTTGAACACAAGTAATAGCTCCTGCATACATATCTTTAATGATTTGAATATAAGCATTATTGACTCCTTTCTTTTCAAGAACTCTCCATAACACTTCTCTTGGAACTTTATCATATGCTTTTTCTAAATCAATAAATATCATATGTAGATCCTCCTTATTTTCTCTATATTTCTCCATCAAACCTCTTAATAAATGTATGGCTTCCATAGTCGACCTACCCGGCATGAATCCAAATTGATTATGAGAAACATTAGTATCACGCCGCAACCTATGCTCCACAACTCGCTCCCAAAGTTTTAAAGTATGACACATTAACTTAATACCTCTATAATTCGCACAATCTTGTGCATCACCTTTATTCTTAAAAATAGGAATTAACACGCTCATTCTCCACTCATCTGGCATCTTTTTAGTCTTCAAAATAGTATTAAAAAGTTTAGTAAGCCATGAAATTCCTTCATCTCCTAAGCATTTCCACACCTCTATTGGAATATCATCAGGTCCAACAGCTTTTCCACCCTTCATTTTCTTATAAGCCTCTATAACTTCAGTTTTACTAATACGCCGATAAAAACAGAAATCTTTATTTTCATTTAGGGTGCTAAGGTCATTATAGTCAATCTTATATTCACAATCTTCATTAAAAAGTTTAGCAAAATATCTCATCCATCTTTGTTGAATATCATCTTCTAAGAAAAGTATTTTTTGATCTTCATCTTTAATACATTTCACTTGAACTAAATCCTTACTACTCCTATCTCTTTGTTTGGCTAACTTATACATATATCTTTCTCCCTCTTTAGTATCTAATCTATTATATAAATCACTAAAAGCTAATATTTTTGCATCGCATATTGCTTTCTTAGCATCCTTACGAGCCACTTTATATATTTCCCAATTATCAGAATTTTTAAAATTAAACTAATTTTTATAACAAAGCTTCTTATTTTTAATCTTTTCTTGCACATTTGGATTCCACCACCAACTACTTTTACTATTAGGAGCTTTTCCCTTTGATACTCCAAGGATATCTTTTGCAATATTCTTAATATCAATAGCCACTTTTTCCCACATAATATTAGCATCCTCATGCACAGACAAAATCTTAAGATTTAAGATCTTATTTCCAAAAATATTTTTGTTAATATTCTTTAAATGCCCCCATCTAATCCTAGAAAATCGTTTTATTTTATTTTTCATTTTATGCCCCTTTATCTTAAAGTCCAAAACTAATAATCGATGTTGGGTACATAAATTTTCACTCGGAATAACTTTATAATATTTGCAATCTAAACGATTTAGTTTTCTAATAAGAAAATAGTCAATCTGTGTTGTACTATATCCATTTTTATAAGTGATGAGATGCTCATTTTTTTTCTTAAATAAGGTATTAGTAATTGAAAAATCATAAGCTAAACAAAAATCTAATATGGTCTTGCCACCTTCATTCGTCGTTTCAAATCCATGGCCACCATGAAGGCTTTTAAAATCATCTACCTCTCTACCAACATGTCCATTTAAATCTCCTCCAATCAAAACTCTTTCTTCAAGAGGTATCTTTTGTATTAATTCTTCTAAGTCATTCCAAAAATTTAATTTAGAACTCATATCCAAACCTACTTGAGGAGCATAAGCACTTATAATATTAACAATCTTATCATCAACAACAATCTTTAAAGCTATAATTCTATCTCTAATCATATTAATTTTTATAACATTATCCTTTAAACTCTTATCTATAATAACGCCTACACCATTTCTAGTACGACTCCTACCCGAATACTAAAGTTTAAATCCTAAACTATCAATTTCCTTAGCCTTCTCACCAACCTATTTAGTTTCCTGAATGCACAAAATATTTAACTTCCTATGAATCATAATATCTATTAATTCCATTAATTTTCCTATAAGGGAACCTATATTCCAAGTTCCTATCCTAATTTTAGTTTCATGGACTAGCTTCTTTGCCCACATCCGTCCTTGATGTGGGAACCCTTGCCTATTTAACACTGCACCCGGGCGCCGGTGCAGCGGCCCTTGCACACTTGTCACTGTATTCAGGCCACACAGTGCGTCGCTTCTAGGGGACGCCCTAGCATTAACACAATTTCTTAAAGGATTCATGTCATTATTGTTCGACAAGTTTTACGCTGGCTGTCGACTACCTAACGCAACCCTCCACTTTTCTCATCCAGGACTTGGGACCTGGCAATGGCAGTGTTAATTATATAAACCGCCTAGAAATAAATTACTAAAATATACATTTAGTGTTATGGTGTTGTAGCAAATCGCCCGTTTAATGGGCGACTTGCTACAGTATCAACCAGATGACCTGGCAAGCGCATCGCTGAGTCAGCACTAAGTCGCCCGTTAAACGGGAGACTTTGCCTAGTTTTAAAATTTTTTTTACGATGCTTAATCACATAATTAAATTTTTAATCATACTTACTTTAAAAATTTTCCCAATAGGATTTCTACTTTTGATTACTACGGGTTTAGCGTAGTTTGTTCAAAGTAGCTTGGCCCTTGCAATAAGTTTATAAAGGGAAGAGTGAGAAAAAGAAAACGTTGCAGATATATAGTTTTTCTTACTTAACTATCACAAAGTGCATGCCTAGATCTACCTGTGATTATCAACTCTTAACATGTTCTTAAGAAATAGAAGACATGGTACATAAATTGTGTTTGATATATTTTCTTACAATGACTCTGATGTCCAGGGATAAGTAATTTCATAAGCTGATGATGGCTTTCTAGGAGGATATGACATTAAATCCTGCATCTTTTGGCTTTTCCTATTGTTAGGAGGTGTATGCATTTCATTGGATAACATAAAACTTCATACAATCATTATGATGAAGCTAATTCCACAATAATTTACTGAAAAATGTTGTCTCGTGGGGCTAAATTGGTACATGCTTGGGAGCTTAAGTTGATTAATGAGGAAGTTCATGTAATGATGTACAAATTTACATATTATGAGAAAAATGGGAGAAAACATTGTCTACACAAGTAGGGAAATTTTCTCATAGGACAACGTGTGAAGCCCCCCATCAATATGGGGGACAACTTGTGAAGCCCCCCATCAATATGGGGTTTGATGAGGCGTCGATGGATTTGTGCTTAGGCTATAATGGAAGAAAAGCATGCAAGGATCCTCATATAGTGTTTTGATATTGAAATTTCAGTTAATTAAGTGACACAAGAATTAATTTGGTGAGCATTTCACAAAGAAAGCGTGCATCAATTCTATGATGAAATTAAGTTATGTAATGTGCAACTATGTCCGAATTGGTTATGGTGTAATAAATTTTTAATCACAATATTAAGTTTCTAGCGTTTGAATTGGCTATGAAGGTTATTAAAAATGAAGCGAGACTTCTTGTTTTATTCTATTTATAGGTGATGCATTTAGATATTAAGACTACTTATGATGTAATTAAAAATTCAAATAATAAAGGAAATTTATATATTTTGGGCTTAGGTTTATTGGAGCAAAGATTGAGCTCGCGATGTACAATTTTTCTTAATGACATAATGTGAATACGTTATTTATCAACCAAAATTTTATAACTTAAGCTCAAACAAATCAAATAAAAAAAAAATAAAAAAAACCAATATTTTATAACTTTGCATCTTTGTAGAAAAGAACTAGGGCATTGATGAGATTATAATTTCTCGTAATAAATCTAGTTTGCTAATATGTTGAAGTTATTCCTTAGTTTTATTCATTATGATAATATCGGTGAGTCTTAAAAGGTAAATTTATATTAGATCCATTATTTTATATGGATTTGAGTGTTGGATAATGAAGAAATCACTTATAATGAGGTTGACAGTGGTGGAAACAAGTGTTAGGATGTATATGCATTGCAAAATTAGAATTTTTGAGGGAGGAATGATTTTATTTAGGGTAAGTTGGACTGTGGAAGTAGCAGCTTTTGAAATTAATACAATGAAAACATAGATTTAGTTTTCTTTGGCAGAAGATTGAGATAAAGTGTGATATCATGGAAGGGTTAGGAAAGAAAAAATGCAGACTTAAAATAACATGGCTAGAAGTCATGCAGCATATATCAAACACCTCAAGTGTCTTTGATTAGAATGAGTCTATGAGGATTCATAGGGAAAGTTCCAAATAGTTGGAATAGAGCAATTTATAAGGGTGGCGATGGTGGTTTTATCTCCACTAGTGTTATTCTGTTAGTTCCGAAGTAACATTTGGCTGGAATCAAAATTGTTTATGACATGGAGGGCATAAACATTATATAATCACTGGATCATGTATTATAATTTTCAAATATTTTCACCCATGTATTAGGATTATCAAATGTTTTCATGTGATTTATTTTTTGTATTTTAAATAGGGTAGCATATACTTTTTGCAACTAATGACCATTCAAATCAATTTGTATGTGGTATGTTATTTTATTATGTCTAGATATCTATATGGCTATAACACTGTTAATCAACAATACAAAAATAAAATGTAATACATGGCATCATACTCTATTTCAATTTGGACATCTGAAAGCTCCCTGATGACAAGTACTGATTTTCCTCCCTTAATTCATTTCATGTAAAATATGTAATTTTACGTTCATGATGTCGTGTTTGAAGGCCATTAAAACTTATAGACCTGAAAAAAAAAAATTGTGGGATCAATTGAAATCTAATATAGATATTTCTTTGTATAAATTTGGAGTTTTCAAGGCCACATATCTCTTCTTCTTTGGCATCAGCTAAAATGGTGCCGTACGTGGTTTTATTCGTTTTTGTGATTGTTTGGCCATGCGCTAAGAGCATTCTTCATTTATTATGGATATGTTAATTTGTATGGGAATTTATTTGTGCTTTTCCGCCTTAATCCTTCCAAATAACTGAAAACTAATGTATGCATAGTTTGTGATCTTTAAGACATATTTGGTGGTACTATTTTAGAAAATCAAGCATAGATGAAGTTTTTCTATTTTTGTGTCAGATCTCACAATCTTTTTGATGCTTTAATATGCACACAAGGCATGTAATCGTGAAATTTGTTGGAACTCCATTGCTTCTAATTTTCAATTGGTTGATGGAAATTAATGGTCATAGTCTTATGGTCTTTTGTTTGAAGCCTGCACTAGAGAATTGCTTTTTAAACAAGTTTGAGAACAATATTAGGAGAGGGATAGACATGACAATCTATTATTAAGGGCTCGTTTGGTTGCCTTCAGATAGTAAACATGTTTTTGAAATGTTGATTTCATTTCATTCGCTTTGTATGTGAAATGATATCACCATTTTTGATGGATTTTGAAGGTGTTTTTAGAGTTTAAAATAATATTAGTATATATCCACATTGAACCAAATGATAGAATTCTGTAAATATGTTGTTTTTCAATTTATGTTGTTAACTTGAATTCAAGCAACTAAATAAACCCTAATGGATAGAAGTCTCCATCTATAGGTCCTACAATTTTATTTTTTGAGGGTGTTTTTTTTAATAGGACACAATGGAGAAAAAGGATTCATGTAGCCGACCCCACGTAGTGGGATAAAGGCTTGATGTTGTTGTTGTTGTTGTTGTGGTGATGTTTTTTTTTTAGGAAAAACTTCTTTTTTCATACTATATCATATCCCTTGCCATCCAGACTTCATAATATATGTATATATTCTTTTTATCCTGACGTAGAAGTTGGTATAGATGTGGCTCGAGTCCTCTCTTATCTATGATTGGGTTGTCACTTGGTGTTGCCATCTCACCATTGATCTATTTTTGGTGTTGCCTCATGCTCATTTTCCTTGCATTGTCCTTGATTTCTTTAGCTTGCAATCTTCCATCCACTTCTGCACTACTTTTCGTGTTGGAACTGAATGGTATTTGGGATATTCCAGCTTTATTTTTCTGTTTTTTAATTCTAATTAACGATATTCTCATGGTCATCTCCATTCACCTTACATAGTTTAGTGCCTTGACGTGTCAAACATTTTCATGAATCTTCCATTGCTTTCTAACATATAAAATATCATTTTTTAATATGATCACAATTTTCATGGTTCATGGATTCTTGTGGTTTTTCTAGCTTGCATACATCCAGAAAGATGTTGAATGATGCCCACCCATGGGTATTGGTCTTAGTCTCAATTTAAGCTCTTTACGGTTCTATGTCTTTGCATTTGACTTTATATAGTTCTTGCATCAATGTTTTTATTCTGATTGAACAGAAGTTGTTTATTTTGTTGTTTTTTAACGTGCCCAACTTTTGATAAACAATTGGCATTATTTCGCTTTTTATTGTTCTTAATTATTGCAAGCAAATTAAAATGCATTCGTAATGCTTCTCAATAAAGAAAGTTATTCTTGTCTCCATTTTGTTTTATGTACTGAAGCCTATATCTAATTGTGAAATTGCAGTTAGAGCACTGAGAGAAGAGTTGCAATTGCTTCAAGAGCCAGGGTCATATGTTGGTGAAGTTGTCAAAGTTATGGGAAAGTCCAAGGTTTTAGTCAAGGTATTTATTATTATTATCATTATTATTATTTGTTGTTGTGAAAGGTCAAAGAAGTTATGCAATACATTGTGAACATGATATTTTTTATGGTGCGATAGAAAATGTTTAAATCCAACAAATATGTTATATAGAAGCTAGTGATGGTAAGCATCACTTTTTTAAGAAAATTGAAATATTATTGATTATTTTCCATGTTGTGATAGAAAAGATTAATTCCAAGGAAAATTCTTGCTTAATATAGCTTGAAGGAGATGCTTTTTTTGGAGAAAATTACTACAATTTAGGTAAATCAAACTGATACGTTTTGAACCACAAAAATCAGCGAACAACAGTAAATTTCAACAAAATAACATAATTTTATTGCTAGGAAATCAAATAATAAGAAGCAAGATACAATTGATCCTCTTTCGAGAGGAGGATCTTTTCTCCCAAATCCTTGACGTCACTAGGATCCCTCACAAAAGAAAACTACAGCACTCAAGATCCCTAAACCAGCCCCCTTCCTAATATATCTCCCTCATTAATTTGAAAATAATTCAATAAGGAAAGGATCTCATTATGAAAGGATTTCCTAAGTCAGCCCCCTTTCTAATATATCTGCCTTCTTAATTTGAAAATAATTCAATTAGGAAAGGATCTCATTAGGAAAGATTTTCCTAATTGATTTTCTCATAATATAATGTATTAATTTCCTGCGGAGCCCCACCCCCTAAACCTCCTTTCTTGCTTTGTCCAGCCTAGGCGCATCAATATTCTCCCCAAAAGTTCCACCTTGTCATCAAGGTGGAATGCATGGAATTGTTGTTGAATCTCTTAATCCTCCCATATGGCCTCATGCTCTGGTAGGTCTTTCCACCTAATCAACACATTTTTTCTTTCTGTTACTCCATGGCGTACTCCTTTAACCTCTAATGGTTCCAACAACACTTCCATGTCGTTCTTCAAGGTCGGGGGAAGTAAAGAAGATGGAATATACTCTCCTATCGTTTGTTGTGACTGGGATACATGAAACATCGGGCGGATGGCTGACGATGGTGGTAACTGTAGGCGATAAGCCACAGCCCCGATGCACTCCACTATCTCATAAGGACCAAGATATCTGGGTGATAACTTATCATTCTGTCTTCGTGCTAAAGATTTCTTTCTTTAGGGACGGAGCTTCAAATAAACCTTATCCCCTAATTCAAACTTAATGTCCCTCCTTAGTGCATCCGCTTTTCTTTTTATAATTTGTTGGGCTCTTAACAAATGCCCCATTCAGCTCTACCAATTCTGTCTTTGTCCTCTAAATACTGCTCTACTGAAGCCATTGATGTGCTACCATGTCCATAATATATCAAGTGCGTCAGATCTCTTCCATATAACACTTTGAATGGTGTGGTCTGAGCTGCTAAATGATAGGAAGTGTTATACCAATAATCTGCCCATGACAATCATTTTGCCCACAACTTGTCTGATGTAAAGCACTGTAGATAAGTTTCCACGCTACGATTGACCACCTTTGTCTGTCTGTTAGTCTTAGGATGATAAATAGTTTATATTGCACCGATACACCTATTTTTGAAGGCATGTTGTATTTGATACACCGATACATGAATACGCCTCCGATATGACACCAATACGTGTCGGATACAGCTTTGTTGTATCCAATTAAAATACTCTTTAATTTCAAAAGGACACGTGTATCCAATACGCGTGTTCGTTGAAAAACAAAAAAATTCGAAAAAAAGACCCATCGTAATTACTTTTGCAGCTGCGAGCAAGGTTCTCTCATTTCCGAGATGGATTTGAGTCTCTTGATGATATGTGAATATTAGAAATTGCTAATATTTCACTTGATGAGCCTAAATTAGAAGCTATGCTATTTATTGAAGATGGTATAGAAGTTCAAAGACAAACCATTGAAGAAGCTAATCATATCATTCCTTCTATTGAATAGTTGAACCTTCATGTGCTAGACAATTTATGTTTATGCTTTTGTTGTTGTACTAGTCATTTAATGCTTACTTTTATTTTGATATTATAAGTTACAAGGCTACAAATGATATTACTTTCATTTTTTTTTTAAATTTCAAATATTATGCTTTGATTGTTTTCTTAATTTTTATGTATGATTTATAAATTATAATGTCGTGTCCGCACCGTACTCGTATCCTGTATTTTAAAGAATTAATGTGTCTCATATTCGTATCGTGTTGTATCCGTATCGCCGTATCCGTATCGGTGCAACATAGTAAGCAGTGCTTTTTTTTTTCAGAACGGTCCCTTGCATCTTGAACAACTTTTTCTAGAGACTGGCTTAAAAAGATCCTATCTCGATCTGAAATAATCGATTCCGGGATCCCATGTAATCTCACCACCTCTCTCATGAAAATTGTCTCTACTGATATTGTTGTATATGGGAAGCGAAGGGGAATAAAATGAGCATACTTACTCAGTTGATCCACTACCATCATAATCGTAGTGTATCCTTCTGACTTGGGCAACCCTATAATGAAATCCATGGTCACGTGCTCCCATACATTTTCTGGCGGATCTAACGGCTAGAGGGGCCCTCTTGGAAACATTGCTAAATACTTGTGCCTCTGGCATATGTCACAGTTAGCGACCATCTTCTTGATATCCTTCTTCATATCCTCCCAATACAACTCTGCACACAACCATTGGTATATCTTTTGGATCCCTGCATGTCCCCCAATAGCCGTCCCATGAAACTCCTGGAGTAAGCAGGGAATGTAAGAAGAGGTCTTTGGAAGCACAAAGCGCCCTTCATGAAGCAATATTTGCCCCACTATTGAATATCCTGGATTGTTGTCCTTGTTTCCTGCCAACTCCTCCCTAATTTTCTTCAGACCCTACATCTTGTTTGCTCTCTCTTCTCAATGCTTCCCAATCAACCACCAAAGGCACAATTAATGCCATCATCTGGGGTTCCCCCATGCACCTGGATAACCTATATGCTGCTTTGTTTTCTACTCGGGGACTGTATTGGATTTCAAAGTCATAACCCAATAACTTAGAAATCAACCTCTGATGCTCCCCAGTAACCTTCTCTGCTCCAACAAATACTTCAAACTTCTATGGTTTGTTCTAATGATGAAATGTCTTCCAATGAGATACGGTCTCCATTTCTGAATGGCCAACACAATCGCCATCAGCTCCCTCTTGTAGACTGATTTGAGCTTGGCTCGGGCCGTCAACACCTGACTGAAATAGGCCACTGACCTTTGGTTCTGCAAAACCCGAGGCCACTGGCCTTTGGTACCACTCCTAGCCCAAAACTTGAGGCGTCTTTCTCCACAATAAAAGGCCGGCTAAAATCCGAAAGTGCTAAGGCTGGCACATTGGTCATAGCCTTGTTCATATCCCCTCAAAGCTTGGGTGGCTGATTCTCCCCACTTGAAGTTGTCCTTCTTGAGCTGTTCTGTCAATGGCCCTATTATTGATCCACATCCCTTCACAAATTTTCGATGGTAGCCGATGAGTCCCAAGAATCCTCTTAGTTCCTTCAGATTTTTTGGGTATGCGCCATCTAAGCATGGCATTAATCTTACTCAGGTCTGCTGTAACTCCCTCTTGAGACATCACATGCCTCAAGGACTCCACTCTGGGCTAGGCAAGCGAACATTTCTTCTTATTGGCATATAAGGAGTGTTGCCTTAAGATCGACAACACAACTCCTAGATGCTTCAAATGATCCCTTTCAGACCTGTTGTAAACTAGCATATCGTAAAAAAATCAATACAAACCTTTGTAAGTAGGGCTGGAATACCCTGTTCACCAAGGACTAGAAGGTGGTTGGTGCGTTAGTGAGGCCAAATGGCATCACCAAAAACTCATAATGCCCTTCGTGCGTTTGAAAAGTTGTCTTGTGGATGTCTCCTGATCGCATTCTAATCTGATGACATTCGAACTTCAATTCGATCTTGGAAAATATCACATATCCATGCAACTCATCTAACAGCTCATCGATGACAAGTATGGGAAATTTGTCTGGTATTGTTTCCTTATTTAAAACACGATAGTCTATGCAGAATCTCCAACTCTCATCCTTCTTCTTCACCAATAATACATGACTTGAGAAGGGGTTCACACTGAGCTTGATGATTTCAGCTCGAAGCATCTCTGGAATCAGTTTCTCAATCTTGTCCTTTTGGATATGGGGGTATTAATAGGGCTGAACGCTAATGGGGGCAACTCCCTCCTTCAGAACAATACAATGCTCGTGCTACCTTGGGGGTGGCAATCTCAGGGGAAGTTGGAATACCTCCTTGAACTGCTGAAGTAAGGCCCATACAATCTTAGGAATGTCCTCTTCACCCTTTTTCTCTCCTCCCTCCAAACTCTGAAGGTCTTCCAAGAATCTCCCTCCTTCCCCTTGAAGGGCATGAACCATGGGTTTCGACGGAACCATTGCCTTTGATAAATTGGGGTCTCACTGAATTACCACCATTCTCTCGTCCACCTTAAACTCCATAGCCAAAGCCTTCTAGTTCACCTTGCCTCCCCCAAAATTTATAGTCATTTCATGCCCAAGATCAAGTCAGAACTTCCTAACTCCAATGGAAGGAAATCCTCCTTGACGTGGATACCTTGCAGCTCTACCACCAAATCCTGACATATCCCTCTACTCTCTACTTTTCCTATACCCATCATTACTCCAAACCCTCCCATGTCTTCCAGTTCTAGCCCTAGTTTTTCTACCACTTTGTTTGATATGAAGTTGTGGGTAGCTCCAATGTCCACCAGGATCACTACTGCTTCTCCTCCTATATGCCCCCTTACCTTCATAGTGTGATTGGTGGTGAATCCCACTACAAAGTTCAATGAAACTTCCACCACCTCTAAATGCATGGGCTCTTCTTCCTCCTTCAATTCCTCTTCTTTCTCCTCCAATTCCTCTTCTTCATACACCTCAACCAACCAAACACCTCCTTAGTGTCATTTTTGGGGTGCATGAGGGTCTTTAATAACTAAGTTAAGCATGATGAAAATAAGATTGTTAAAATAGATGTGTGGAAAAACCAGGAATGATAAAGTGATGAATGAATTAGAGAAATAATTGTAGCAACATCTATTGCAAATATGATAGTTGAAAATAGACTTGGTTAGTTTGGACTTAAATGAAGGATAGAAAATACGCCCATTAAATGGGTATATAAATTTGCTATTGAAATAGTAGGATGGAAGGCTGGATCTCAAGTAACATGGTTAGAAGTTGAAAGAATATGCAAAAAGATTATGTTCAACACATGCAAGCTCTTATAGGAATGAGTGGAAAATGAGGATTCATATAGTTGCCCTGGAGTTGTTGAGTTTAGGGCTGTAAGGCTAGTGATAATGATGATGATGGAACTGAATTGAATGATTTTGGTCAGTTGGACATGAACCATACCCATTGCGCACTCTACGTGGTGTTGATGATGCTCATTTCTCTACAATTTCGATGCTGCACTTCTTTCTCTCTAGTACTACATCAGTAATTTGCAGGGCATCTTAGTATTGTGGAACGTAGGGGTAGTGCTCTACTCTAGAAACACATATTTTTTTCATGCTTAACATGCTGGTTGTGCTTAGTGCACAAACCTTTATTGGTGTGGTTGTCACTATTAGTTTGAGTTTGAAAATTTTTTTGCAAAGGGGTTTGATTAAGCATATTATTCTTTATTGTACTCTCTATGTTCTATTGTTTGTTGATTAGCTTGCCTTGATTTGTATGTCATCTTTGTATGCAATGGTATATGTTGTATGCATTTTTGAGTACTTGAACTAATTCCAATGAACAGTGTGATTTTCTTAATTGTTTTTATTGTTTTCCATGATTCAATTGCTATACTGATGCACTTATTGATGCCAATGCTGTTTGGCAACAATTCACAAGATTAAATTATCAGAAAGTTTAATGCTGTAGTTTATTCTCTTCATGTCTCTTTTTTGAGGGAAAATTAAACCGTATTCCTCTTGGAAATTCTTCAAGAAGTTGCCTAAATCTGTTAGGTGCGAGAAGCTAAAGTTTGTTTTGATTTTCAGGTCCATCCAGAAGGAAAATATGTTGTTGATGTGGATAAGAATATTGACATAACAAAGATCACTCCATCAACCAGAGTTGCTCTTCGCAATGATAGCTATGTCCTTCACTTGATTCTGCCTAGCAAAGTAGATCCTCTGGTTAATCTTATGAAAGTTGAAAAGGTTCCTGATTCTACTTATGATATGATTGGTGGGCTTGACCAGCAAATTAAAGAGATAAAAGAGGTTAGAAGAAATCAGCTGAACTTGATTTTTCTTTTTTTTTTCTACTCCAATATATGATTTTTTGCATAATTTCTGTAAATTACCTTCATTTCTTAACCTTGTAATACAATTAGCGTTCATTTCATGACCTTATAATCCATTAAGTCGAAACTTAAATTAACAATAGTATCTGAGCATTATTAAAAAGTCTAATTTTATATGCAGGTTATTGAGCTTCCAATCAAACATCCAGAGTTGTTTGAAAGTCTTGGAATAGCTCAACCTAAGGTATTGGATTTGTACATAATCTATTTTGTTATTTTTTTCTTTTGATTTCAGTAAAATTTGAGTATCGTCTTTTTCTTTCTTTTATTTTTTTTTGGTAGTATCCTGAACTTGTGACTATTTCTTTTTCCAGGGAGTTTTGTTGTATGGACCGCCTGGTACTGGAAAGACTTTACTGGCAAGGGCTGTTGCTCATCATACTGACTGCACCTTCATTCGGGTTTCTGGCTCTGAATTGGTTCAGAAGTACATTGGAGAAGGCTCTAGAATGGTTCGTGAACTCTTTGTTATGGCAAGGTATGCTTAAGTTTTTATTGGTGACTATAAGTGATTTTTTAAACTATAAGATATCATGTGGTGGAATTAATGCTATTGATTGGAACCACGTGATATACTAAACTGAACATTTCATGATAGGACTATTCTTAAGATGTGTATTTTGTTGGCATAGCTATACGGTGGGTGAATTACAGAAGGTGTTTGCTTTTAGAGATTCAACCAAACAAATGGGTGAAATTTAACTTCAATACAATTCATATGACCCCTCTTTACAAAACAAAAAATTAAAAATATAGACAAAATAAAAACTCAATTTATCATCAACTAAGCAATGAAATAAAGTTATCACTTAATTTCTTCTTAATCAAACAACCGGGTAAAACTTAATTTCAAATGAGTTACTTTACGATTGTCTTTCTCTTTTTCTTTTTCATTTCCTATTTTAACTCTTCCAAAACAAGCGAAGCTCACTTGTTTTGCTGCTGTTTTTTTTAGTACATCTATTCATTGCTGTTTAAGCTGCCTTTTCGCTGCAAATCTGTTTAAGCTAAATCTTTTTGAATATATAAATTCTGACATTTGAATGTCTATCGTACTACTTACAGGGAACATGCCCCATCTATCATCTTCATGGACGAGATTGATAGTATTGGTTCTTCTAGAATGGAATCTGGATCCGGCAATGGGGATAGTGAGGTGCAAAGGACCATGCTTGAACTTCTCAATCAGTTGGATGGGTTTGAAGCTTCAAATAAGATAAAGGTACCATATCTGATTTTGTTAATATTAATATTGAAACTAAACCGAATCACGTAAGAAAATGCTCAAACCTTTTATTTGACAGGTTCTGATGGCCACTAATAGGATCGATATTTTGGATCAAGCTCTGCTCAGGCCTGGTCGTATTGATAGAAAAATTGAGTTCCCCAACCCCAACGAAGAGGTATGTGTTTTAATATCAGAATTGCTTTGCTTTAACAAATAGAGATGCACTTTTGGTATGCCTCATTCAATCAATCCTTACAATTCTTCTATGATTAATTCGTATGAAATGCCATGAAATACTAAATTTGCATGAGGTTTTTTCAGTCCCGCTGGGATATCCTGAAAATTCATTCAAGGAAGATGAACTTGATGCGTGGAATTGATCTAAAGAAGATTGCCGAAAAGATGAATGGCGCTTCTGGTGCAGAGCTTAAGGTAACATATGCACTTACCGAGTAATTGCATGATTGGTAACAACAATTTGATATGATTTTGGTGTGTTCAGGCTGTTTGTACAGAAGCAGGGATGTTTGCCCTGAGAGAGAGGAGAGTGCACGTTACGCAGGAGGATTTCGAGATGGCAGTGGCCAAGGTCATGAAGAAGGAGACTGAGAAGAACATGTCCCTCAGAAAATTATGGAAGTAGTCTTTCTTCATACCCCACGCGAATGAAGTATTGCGTCTGATTCTCAAGTATTTAAATGCTTCTGAAGTTGTTTACAATGTTTAATGCGTTTGATGAGGTTTATCAATACCATCAAAATGTTTCATATGGGATTGGACAAAATCTAAGAAATCCTTATATTCGAAATACTGTTTGGTCTGATGATATGCGGTGTTCAATGTGGGTGTTTTCTTAAGAATTGCAGTGAATCAATTAGATTGTAGCCTTCGCACTCGCTGTTCATTTTTAGAGTTGAATAAAATAAACTTAGAGCAGGACATTTGGTTTTAGAGGCTTCACGGCACATTAACAATTCCTAGTTTATGCAAATGCTAAAAGTGTATTGGTGGAGACATAATATATTTGAAAATACAAGGAATATATATATATATATATATATATATATATATATATATATATATATATATATATATATATATATATTCAAGAGTTTTTTTTTTTTTTATATTTGAAAATAAATATGCGCGAGCCCATAGCTTTTATTCTTTATAACTATTATCTAAGTTTGAATTAAAGCCTCTATATTAATATTAAATTATTAATAATAGATGAGAGCAATGAAGTGGTTTACAGTTTTGCTTTGTATCATCGAAATTGTCACATGCTATTGGTAGGGAAAATATGCAACGCAACATAAAGGAGAAAATTTAGGAAAACTTTTTTTATTTCAGATAGTTAATTTTCTTGTTGATGATTTGCTTTTTAAGAAGTAAGTCAAAGCTATCATCCATATATTAGTATAAATGTTAACAATATGCAATTATTGTCCACTTCATTTGTCACTTTCTACATTAAGAAAAATAATACTATGACTATTATTGTTTCATCTTGTCATTTTCTACATTTCCTCTTTCTAAATTTTAATTAAAATCATTTTTTATTTATTTCCAATTCACCCTAACTATTAGAACTAAGATCGAATTGATTCTTATATTAATTTTGAGCATTTTAAAAACCAGAATCAAACGAGCACATGCATGCTAAATTAAAACAAAATTGACCGATATAATTCCCATCTTATCATATTGGGAAAAAAAGATTGATCATATAATCGATCTCATATTGTGTGATAAAAGCTTGTTATTGTTGTTGTTGTAATAGATTAGGTATAGTAGTTCAAATAAAATTTTAAGTTTTTTTTTTAAAGTATTATATGTTTTATCTTTTTTTTTTTCAAAAAAAAAAAAAAAAATCGATTAAAAAATAGGTGATGATAGATCACAAATTTATTTGATTAGCTTTGAGAAGAGTGTAATACATGAGTAGCCATTTTTATGAAAGACATGAATATCAAATGATTATGCCAAGATTAGATCAAGGAAGAACAGAAATACCATTAAAGTGCTTACAACTTCTGCTGGACATATTACTTCCCACAATGCCATTGCTCATACTCTGATTGAGCATTTTAAGGGTCTTTTCAATGCTCCCACTCCTCCTAAAGAAAATGACCTTATTTTTCCTGTTGGTAAAAAAGTGCCCACTGATTTGCTGGATGGTTTAGTGTTAAATGTTACAAATGAGGAAATTAAGAAGGTGGTGTTTGAGGGTGTTGCTTCGTCCTCTCCGGGTCCCGATGGTTATTCTTTTGGCTTCTATCAAAAAACTTGGCACATCACGGGCTTTCTTCTTTGCAAAGCTGTAAAAAAATTTTTCATCTCTGGGAATATGACAAAAGGAGCTAAAGCCACTGCGATTACCCTCATCCCCAAAGGATCCCATTCCAATACTGTGGCTGATTTTAGACCTATCTCTTTATGCAATGTTTTTTATAAAATCGTGGCTAAGATCATTGCTAACCGTTTGAAGATCATTGATCATTCTTCCCCACATCATCCATGATAGTCAGTCTGGTTTCATTTCTAATAGAGTTTCGACTGACAACATTATCCTGGCTTCGGAATTGCTTAAAGAATTTAAGGGGTCTCACAATTATTTTTGTGCCAAGCTTGACATTAAAAAGGCATTTGACTCGGTTTCTCGTACCTTTTTGCTTAACAGGCTTAGACAAAAAGGTTTTCCTGACTTGTTTATCAATTGGATCAAAGGTTGTATCTCTGAGGTTAACTTCTCCATTTCTCTTAATGGTTCGTTGGAAGGTTTTTTAGCTCCACTTCTGGTCTGAGGCAGGGGTGCCCTCTGTCACCTCTCCTTTTTTGTATTGTTATGGACGCCCTCTCTTCTAGTTTTGATCAAAATCATTTTAAAGGCCTTAAGCATAACAACTTCAATATTAATCATCTTTTATATGCTGATGATCTTCTTGTTTTTGGAGTTGCCAATTTGCACAATGCTACCATTCTGAATGACCTGCTTCATGAATTCTCTGAGGCGTCTGGTCTTTCCATCAATCCGACTAAGAGCTCCCTTCTTTTCTCGGGAAGAGTTCCTTTGCTGCAGGAAATCTCTAATTATCTTGGTATTTCTCGGGTGGAAGAGACTCTCACTTACCTGGGGCTTCCGATCTCCCCTAAAAGGCTTAATTTTTCTCACTTCCAACCTCTCATGAGCAGAATTTCTGCTCTACTTGCGGGTTGGAAAGTAAAATTCCTTTCTTTTGCAGGTAGGCTTCAGTATCTTAAATTTACCATTGCAAGCACGATTGCCTATTGGATTAGGGGAGCGATCATACCCAAAGCTTGCTAGAAATTCATTTCCAAAATCTGTTCAAAATTTCTTCTATTTGGTAACATTCAAGACAAAAAGCTACATCTCATATCCTGGAATTCGGTGGTCAAACCTAAGTCTAAAGGAGGACTTGGCCTTCCTTCTTTTGAGTCCCTTTATTATAACATTGCTTGTTCCTTTATTTTTAGGATGTACAACCACAAAACTTTGATTGGAGATTGGTTTATGGAGAAGGCGGTGTCTCCCTGGAAACCCCCTACCTCTGCCGCATCTAAGTTCTGGAAACTGGTGTGTCACACGGCTGATTCAATTCAATCTCATGCATCCTTTTTGGTTCATAGCAATTGCAACTTATCCTTTATGTGGGATCCTTGGTGTAACAATTCTCGGATTGCTGATCACCTCAACTCTATTATTCTGTCTAGATTCCGGGTTAATGCTTTCATCCATAATGGCAGTTGGATTCTGCCTAACTCTATACCTGATGATGTTGGTTTGCTGATTAAGGCGGTGAATATTAGTGAGGATCAGCCTGTGCTTTTATGGGATGGCTCCTCTAATCCTAAAAACAAGCAATTTTTAGCAGATTTTCACTATATGGATGATGATATGAATTGGTCTAAATACATTTGGCATAAAAATTCTGCTTTACGGTATGCCTGTTATGCTTGGATGGCGGTTAATATGAAACTGAAAACAGCAGATAATCTTATCAAAAGGGGGATCCCGGCTTCCCCGCATTGCTCCTGCTGTTCTGGGATGTTTGAAAATCATACGCACTTGTTTTTTGAGTGTGATTACACGTTTTACTTACTCAAGTGCTTACTTCCTATCATGTCTAACTTTTATCTTAGACCCACACTTTTACAAGTCTACGATTTTATTGGGAACTCTCAGCATTACACTAAAAGGGAAAAGGATTTCTGCTATTTATCCTTAGCTTGTTTGGTCTACTTTATCTGGCGTGAGAGGAACAATAGGAGGTTATCTAATATTAAGAGAAGTCCAAATGTTTTAAAAGAAGTTATCATCAATGCTATTCGAGCTAAAACTGCCATTTGGAAAAGTAAAGATCACCTTATGGAGAAATTTGGTGATATTATGTGCTAGTATGATTTCTCTGTGGCAAATCTGTATTTCTGGGAAGGTTTTTTGGGTTCTGCTGGCTTGCACTACCGCTGTTAGATGCATGTTTAAGGCTTTATGGAATTCCTGGACAATTTTTCTCTTCTGCCTAGCTGAATATCGAATGAGTTTTGGGCATCATCTGTTTTTGGTTTTTTGGGAATTATGGTGCGGCCGTTTTTTACTGCTGCAGCTTTTAACTGATGTTGTTCGCTTCGTTGGTGGTATTTTTTTGAGGACGATGATGTGCAGAGGTCTACAACCAGCCAATTTCCTCGGATGGCCATTGTGGGCAACCAGGATCATTTATGTGGGACTTTTTGAAGAAGCTGTGAGGGCCTGTTCTTGAACTTTCTACGGGCAACCAGCTCTTTCTTCTTTGCTGGATTCGCGATGGGCTGATCTGATCATTTCTTTGATTAATTGTTGTAGACCTCTATTTTCCTGAGTCCTGAGCGTTTTTGCTTGTTTTTTTTGTTTTTGTTTTGGTTTGGGGGGGTATAGTTTACTCTGCTATACTTGTAATTTTCCTTTTCCATTTTGTAACCTTTGGTGATTAAATATATGGGCTTTTGCCCCAAAATTTTCCCAAAAAAAAAAGACCAGCTCACAACCAGTGCTCTCTCTCTCTCTCTATATATATATATATAAACTTTTAAGAGTATAGCATTATTGTATATCACAAAAAGGTTTATACCAAGCGGGCCCAGATCTCGCCGCTGCCAATGAACGACAACGAAAATGCTCTTCAGAATCTCTGTTCTTTTTATCCCTGCCTCCTGCAAGCCACCACAGTCCACATATTTCTCAGCGAAACTCAGGCCCTTCCTTCCCCCTTCTTCACCCACTAACCCACCCACACAACCTGCCCGCGGGTGTACAGTGGGTACCTTACCACCCCGTCTCCCACCGCCTCTCCTGCTGACTGTGCACCTACCGCTGCCCGGCAGCGGGCCGCCGCACACTGACCACGCAACGTCCTCAGGCTACAATGCGGCCTCCACGTTGTCATTCTGACTATTTAAGCCTCCCCGTAGCAGCAAATCCTGCAAGCCCTGCAATTCCAATACTTAGTTCTTCTGCCTCTTCAATTCACTCGTTTATAAACTCCTTCCTTCTTTTTTAAGCTTTGAAGACAGCAATGGCTCCGACCACCGGGTGCTCGAAAAATAAGCTCATCGGCGGCGAGGATGTCGTGGCTTTTGCTGATGAGTATTACTGTTTGTTGTTTGAATCTGTAGATGGTGATGGTGACGATGATGATGATGATGACGATGATGACTATGACTGTGCGCCGGCTGCTTAATGCATGAGAATAGTGCATGATGTGAGAATTGTTTAAGTTAGCCAGCTCCTGTTGCAAGGCATTTATGTGTCAGTGTCACGTATGTATGTGGTTGCATGCTTGCATGCATGTATGTTATTTGGCAGTCTCCCTGCCCTACTCGACCGTTCTCGCATTATCATGAAATATATATTTATGGAGCAATGCTCATTAGTTTGGCCGCACACCATACGTCTTATATTTAACACTTAATGTTAGAAAATAAGGATTCGTTTGTACGGCTACAGCTTTTTAGAAAGTGATTATAAAATTATTATACAAACAACAACATCAAGCCTTTGTCCCAATACGTTGGGTCAGCTGTATGAATCTTTTTTCTTCATTCTATTCTAATAAAAAATATCATTTCTAATATTTTCTTACAGAAACTTTTTAAGTATATTTCTACATTTCTTTAACATAACTGAAATCTAAATAAATTTTTTTTTTTCAAGTTGATATAAAATTTTATAAAAATAGTTAAAAAATAATAATCAAATAAAATTTATGATTATAATCTAGAATATAAAATTCTAAAAAAATTATCTCAAATGAACGCCAAGTTGATAGTTGTGAGAACTAAACAATGCTAGCTCTTATTTCTACGTGAGGGATGTTCATTATCTTTTACAGGCTTGAATGAGATTTGTGCTCACATGTAAGAATGTTATCTGTCTTCTCGATCGTAGCTATCGCAGCAGCAATATATAGGATCAATGTCCATTAATTAATCAGGCTAGCTAATTAAACAGACACTACAGGAAAGTCAGTCAAAACCGACGGTTTATTCAGGCGGCTTTGCTAGTAAAACCGGTGGTTTTCAAAAACACCAGCAGCTTTTCGGCACTTCTCAAGCCGCTGGCAAAAATGGCGTAGGAAACCATTGCCGGCGGTCTTTTTCCGGCGATCTTTTTCGGGCAAAAATGGCGTAGGAAACCGTAGGAAACCCCTCTCTCTCTCTCTCTCTCTCAATCTCTCTCTTGCTCTCACCCAAAGTCACAATCAACCCATTAGATCTATCATTACTAAAATTACACTTAATAAATTCAAATTTAGATCTACTCAAACGATTACAAGATTACAACCTCTTGCAAATGTCTAGATTACAACCTAAAGCATACACTAAATTACAAACTCATGCAAAATGCCTAGTGAGAACAAATAATCACAGAAAAACATTCAAGTTTACCTTCAAATCCCGGTTTTCCTTCAACTCCCACGAACACTAGGGCGGCCGGTGTGAGATCGACGGCGGCAAGACAGCTAGCTTCAAGGCTGGCCAGTGTGGTGTCGGCAGCCGGAGAGAGGTCGCCGGCAGTTGTCAATGCGCTCGATCGAGCGAGAGGCAGGCGGAGGCAACGACAGAGCTCGTCCGAAGTGAGAGAATGGAAGAATAGAAATTAAATGGGAGGCTCGGGCCTGTTAATTTTAGGGCTTTTACCGGCGGTCCAGGCCGCCAGTAATGAAATCACTTAACAACGGCGGTCTAAGCCGTCGGTATACCGCCGGTAATATTGAGGTTCGGAGGTTCATCCGACGGTTACATGACCGCCGCTAGTACCGGCGGCCTAAACTTAAATAACCCCCGGTTAGGCCGCAGGTAATAGCCGGCGAAACCGCTATTATTACCGGCGGTCATATAACCGCCGGTCAAGGCCACCAGTAATGGGTGATTTTTCTGTAGTGAGATATGGTGCACAACAGTGCAAACTAGTGATAAGAGGATTATACGTATACACATAAACGTGATTGACAGGTCTGTATACGTTGATCAGATCATTGCTGTAACTCACATACATCATATCGATAAAATAAATAAAAATTCAGTTACAATCAACTAAACAAGAAAAAAAACTTATTCAATTTCGCCTCAATCAAATAAGTGAGTAAAAATTAGTTTAAGGCTTCATTTGGGATGACTTTATTGGAGAAATTGGAGAAACAAAAAACTAAGAAAATGCTTAACGTAATAGAGGAAAAAAGAACCGTTGAAGTTTTTTTTTTTCTCTTAAAAGAAAACTGAAATAAAACTTAACCAAGGGTCGCATCCTTTCACTACAAACTAATTTTAGTTTTAATAATACTTAACTAATAAATTTAATTTTGCATTAATAACAAATACAACCCTTTGATGAAAAATTACTACACCAAGATTTGATCGAAATCTCTCAAATTATTGAAAATTGAAAGCTTTTGTGAATCCATCAACAAATTGATCTTTAGTAGAACAAAATTTGATTGCAATAGTTCCTTTTACCACAACTTCTCTTACAAAATGATGTCGGAGCTCTATGTGCTTCGATCTACCATGAAACACCAATTCTTTGTCATAGATATTGTGGATTTACTATCAAAAAATATGTCTGTCGTTTTTAATTGAGGTTGTTAAAAATCTTCTATTATTCTTCTCATCCAAATTGATTGACATGTTGTTGATGACGCTGCAATATATTTAGTTTCTGAAGATGAAAATGCAGTACTTGCTTCTTTATGCTCCAAGATATTGCTCCAGGCCCAAGATTGAATATAAATCCACTTGTGCTCTTCCTATTTTTTTTGAAACCAACCCAATCACTATTAGTAAAACCAACTAAATTAAAGTTAGAAATTGATTTGTGTCAAATCCCATAATTGGTTCTCTCGAATGTAGCGAAGAAGGCATTTGGCTGCTCCAAGATGATGTATAGAAGGATTGTGCATGAACCTTAAAATAAGATTGACTGAGTACATAATATCAAGCATGGTATGTGTCAAATACATAAGGCCACTCACAATTCCTCTAAATACTTTCGTATTGGCTTTAGTTGTACCATCATTCAAAACTAACTTTTCATTTGTATTCATGGGTGTTAATAAAGTCTTACAAGTCAGCATATTATATTTCTTTAGTAAATCCAATACATATCTTTTTTTAGATATAAAAATTTCATCATCTACTTGAATAATTTGTAAGCCCAAAAAACAGTATAACAATCTCAAATCAGTCATATCAAATTCAAAAATATATATCTTCTTTTAAATCACCACTCAAAAATACATATTTAACATCAAATTGAAAAAAATATTCAACTTCATTTGTGCAGCTAATGCAAGCAATAGTCTAATAGTTTCAAATCTAGTAACAGGAGAAAAGGTTTCATAGAAATCAATATCATATTTTTGTGCATAACCTTTGAAAATAAGTCTTACTTTATATTTTTTAATGGTTCCATCTGAATTGTTCTTCACTTTGTAAATCCACTTCACATCAATTGAATCTTTTCCTTATGGCATATCAACAAGCTCTCAAGTATCATTCTTCTTAATACTTAAAATCTCCTCTTTCATAGTATTTTTTTATTCTTCTTTTCCACAAACATCTTCATAACATAGTGGTTTTATAACCATAAGGGCAAATGTACAATCATATAACTCATGTAAATTAAGATCTCATAATTATATGATGTCTCTCTTAAGATGTGCACGAATATACTGATCTTGGACTTGAAAGTGATGAATTAGATGACAAACCATCATTAAATTCTTGATTGTTAGTTATATTAATTTGATTATTCTCCTCAAATTCAACGGCTACTTTCTTTTATCATGTACTATAGATTCACTCCAATCCCACATACTATCTTCATAAAAAATAGCATCTCTATTGATAATGATCATCTCAGACTATGGATCAAACAATCTATATGCCTTTAATTGAATGCTATAACCAATGAAAATCAACTTTTTAGATTTGATATCCAACTTGCTTCTATTATGAGTTGTGACCATCCTCACATGTATATGCATTACTTCCAAATACTTTCAAATAACTGATAAAATGTTTTCTACTATTCTAAGTTTCATAAGCTGTAATATTTTGAATAGATTTTATTGGAGAAATATTCAAAATATAAATGACAGTTGCAATAGCTTCAACCCAAAATATATTTGATAAATTCTTCATCTTCAACACACTTTTTGTCATCTCTACAAGTTTTTTATTCTTCCTTTCCATAATCCCATTTTACTGTAGTGTATAAAGAGTAGTTAATTATCTGAAGATTTCATACTTATCACAAACTTTGTCAAACTCATTTGATATAAATTCTCCACCTCTATCTGTGCATAGAATTTTAATATTATTTCCACTTTGATTCTCTATCAATACTTTAAAATGCATAATTTTTTAAAGGTTTCTAATTTATGCTTCAAAAAATACATCCAATTTATTCTAATATAGTCATCAACAAATAAAAGAAAATATTTATACCCTCCATGAGATGGTGTATTCATTATGCCACACAAATATGCATGAATTAACTCCAAATATCTTTTTGTTCTTCATGATTTTTCATGTGGAAAAGACTTTCTAGCTTGCTTTCTCTTTACACAAGCTTCACAAATTTCACTATAGTCAACTTTAGACAAATCATAAACCATCTTCTTTTTCTACAATAATTTTAAACCTCTCATATACAAATGACCATATCTAAAATATCATAATTTTATATCAAATATCTTCTTAACTATCAATACTTTTTCTTGAATTGTTGAAATATTAAGTAGAAAAATTTTATTTGTTACCATTTGAATTCTTGTAATTTGTTGCTTACCTTTTTTGTCTTCAATTTTACAAACTTTTTTATCAAATTTAACTTTATATCTACTATAAATTAATTTTTCAATGCTTAGAAAATTATGTGCAAGTTAATTTGATAAAAATTTATAGTAGATATTATGTAATAGCTTTATCTTTCTATTATTTGTCCCAACATCAATGCTCCCCTTGCCTTCACCTTGAATAATATTATTATCATCAAATTTGACTTCTAATTTTTTTGACATATCAATCTTTTTGAAAAGAGCTTCATTTCGGTCATGTGATTAGAACAACTACTATCAAGGAATCAAAATTTTGAATTAGCACAATAACCTTAAAAATGTGTCATAAACAGATTATTTTGATATGTTATCTTCTTTTACAATATTGATTTATTTTTATTTGTACCAATATCTATCTTATGAATGTCCGAACTTCTTACAAAAATTACACTGCACTTTGTCTCTCTCTTCTTGATTACTTTAATTGTTCCAACAATTTGTGTCAATATGATCAAATTTCTTGTAATAATAACATTGCTTTTATCCTCCACTTGATATTTTATCTCCATAAGTTCCTCTTCCATGAAAAGCACCACGACTACCTCTTCCTCTATAAGCACTTCCTGCTCCTCTACTATGATCTCCTTCTTTGTTGCCACTAGTTTAAGTTTCCTTCACTTGAAATGTCTTCTCAATTTTCTTCACTTCTCTTTTGTTTATTCTCTCCTCATGAGCCATCAACGAACTCATCATTTCATCAAAATAATACACAACAAGATCTTTGGATTCTTCAATAGCAGCTACCACATGTTCAAAATTTGATGGAAGACTCCTTAGAATTTTGGAGACTATCTTCTCATCTGATATCTGCTTTCCAAGTGATCGCATTTTATTCACAATTGTTGATACTCTAGAGAGATAATTTTGAGCACTTTCTCCTTCATTCATATTCATAGTTTCAGAGTCACGTTGCATAGATTGCAGCTTTACTGTCTTTACTCTTATTGAACCTTGAAATTATTTCTTCAAGATATCCCGAGCTTCTTTTGATGTCTCAACCATAAAAATTCTTGAAAATATATTATCATCCATAGCTTGTTAGATGAAAAACAAAGCCTTTGAATTCTTCTTCTTTATATCATTATTTCTCCCTTCATCTTCTCCAAATTGCACATCATTCATCACATACAAGATCCCATAAATCTTGTGATTTGAACAAAGACTTCATTTTGATACTCCAAAACTCATACTTCTCACCATTAAAGATGGGAATCAAAGGTTGAGAAATAGTGCTCATTGCCATTAAAAATTTATCAAATACTTGAATGAGAATCACACATCTTGTTTTTAGTAGAATACACAAAATCTTCTAAAAATTTGCTTCAAGCCAGAATTTTGATGCCCACTTCAATCAAAACCAGGCTTTTATACCACAATGTTAGAGAAATTGGAGAAACAAAAAAACTAAGAAAATGCTTAACATAATATAGGAAAAGAGAACTGTTGAAGTTTTTTTTTCTTACAGACACACACCACATATAGAAATGCTCCCATTTTTAAAAGAAAATTGAAACAAAACTTAACCAAGGGTCATCCTTTCACTACAAATTGATTTTAGTTTTAATAATACTTAAATAATAAATTTAATTTTGAATTAATAACAAACAAACTTTCTTACTGCTTCTTAAAGCAACTTTTTAGTATAAAAATTTTAATTTTTGTACAAAAAAGCTATTTTATGAAGCAGTAAGAAAGCTATTCGAAACGAAGCCTAAATCTCCATTATTGATTACAGGAATTCAGCTCTTTTGCAACAGTAAAATATATTTCTAATTCAAATGACCTCAATTTTTAGATATTGAACATGGAGAATGATGACCCCCCCTAGTTTTGTATTTAAAAGATTTGGGGTCATTTGATTATAAAATACTCTGACCTTAATTCTAGGCTAGGGTAAGAGACTTATGGACATACATTTTGTAAATTTTATAAATAATTTAATAAAAATATTAAAATGTAATTAACTAATTTGCGTTCGAGCCTTAGTGAATCATAGAATCCATGAAAAATAAATTTAAACCATTTGGAATAAAGAAATAGGGGTTCCAAATTTTCTAATATGATTTTTATTTTAAATTTAATAAATAATTAAAAAAGTAAATAGCTTCAAATTGATTCAAATTTTGAAAGATTTATCATAGATTTCCAATATTTTATAAATATTATGAAAATTGGAGCTCAATTAAGGTGTTAACAGTCAAACCTTTGTTTTAATATAGAAAAATCCATATACAAAGCATTGAAACTTAGAAAGTCTAAAATATAAGGTAAAATGCATTAAACTCATAAAAAACTTTAGATTCAAAGAAAATAAATTCAAACTAAAATGAAAATAACAAATATACCACATTATATTTTTTTTTAAAAAAAAACTTTAACTAATTAATCATAATAAATTATAAATAATTTAAAATGGCTTCAAATTTTCTTAAAATATTCTTTAAGTCTTCCTTGCGTTGGGAAAAAGTTTCATAAAAGTTTGTCTATTTAAAGGTTCGAAAAATAACCATAATCACTCAATTATTTGAATCCTTTAATTAGCCTTGATTTTGAACATTTTAATAAAATTCAAAAATAAATCATAAAAATAAAGAAGACCTCCAATTAACTTCAAATTTTTATGAGATTGGAATGGGATTTGATTTAACTCCTATAATAAATTTCATATAATTTAAAGTTAATTTACCTAACAAATAAAGATAGATTTATTAAATAGCATAAAAATTCTAAAAAAATTAAATTAACTCTAAATGAGCTCAAATTTTTATTAAGGATTTTTTTGATTATCCGTAATCTCTAAATAATTTTGGAAAATATCTAACTAATTAATTTTTATCATTAAATAATTAAATAAAAAAAAGAAAATTTAGAATAATTTAAAATAACTCCAAACGTTGGGATATTTTTGAGATTGTCTCTAACTTCATAGAATTATTTTAAAAATTTTGAACATGAACATCGTTTAAGCAAGCAAAAGGAAAAAAAAAAAAACAAATGCTCACTTGAATGGAGAATTGATTAAATGACCTAAAAATAAAAAAATCATTAAAATTAAAAAAATCAAATAAATTTTTAATAAACTAATTAAATTATTGATACGTAATCAAAATTTTATCTTTTTTGGGCACAAATTTCGATGCAAATTCAAGTTGGAAATTTCCAAAATTAAAATTGAGGCGATTTGAACTTTGATTACAGCAAACTTATAGTCAAACTAAACGTCTCAAAAGTACGAACCCATATAACACCAAATCCAACCCAATCCGAGCTCAAATGGGTCCAAATCAAGGGTTAGAAGCGTTGTTGGATGGTTCGAACCACAATTTGGATTACTAAACAGTTTCTAAACATAATGTGCTTATAGTCAAATCGAGCGGCTCGACGAGACGAATCCAACAAGCCCAAGATCACAGAATTCTAACATCACTAAGACATTCAAATGTCCATCAAACGGTCCATGATCAAGGGATTCAACATCGGCCGTCCATCCAACCACTCCCCATTTGCCCTTAATCTCCCACCTATTTATGGGTCATGCTACTCAAAAAACTTATAAATAGAGCCCCATTTTCTCTTGAAGAGGGACCCAAACCAAAATGATTCAAAGAGAGAGATCGGAGATCGCTCTTGCCTCCTTGCTCTTCGACCACCGCATGAGTTCCGTCGGACCACCACTTGAGGACCTCACATTCACTGGACTACCACTTGAGGGCCTCACCTTCGCCGGACCACCACTTGAGGCCCTCACCTCCACCAGACCACTACTTGAGGCCCTAAGCTCCGCCCAACCACCCCCTAAGGCCCGAAGTTCTACCAGACCACCACCTGAGGCTCAGAATGTCAGACCACCATGTAATGCCGGACTAGCATCCTTGTTTGCCACTAAATTTCAATTTTAAAGTCTACATTTGTAATATGATCGCCTACAAGGACGAGTCAGCCCGTTGTAACCTACTCAAATTTTGGTGGAATCACTTTCTACTTGGCCATGCCCCGTAGTTTTTTCCCTTTTCAGGATTTTTCATGTAAAAGATCTTGTGTTCTCTGTGTGTGAGCTGAATATTTGTGCAACACTAAGACACAAGACTCTAACTCTATCGCCGCATATATTCTAGTCCGCAACAATTATAAAAAATAATAAGCTAAATAATCTAGAACTCGTCAAGCTTAAAGCTAATTTCTCCTACACAAGCTCTTCATAAAGTCTTAAATGAAAATAATAATAATAATAATAATAATAATAATAATAATAATAATAATAAAAGTTTTAAATGATCCAAAATTATAAAAATCACTTAATTACCATCTTGGGAAAGGTACACATCTTATTATGTCTAGGATGTTTTAAAGAGAAAGATTGATCTTGGAGCGAATATAATACATCTAGAGTACGCTTTAAATTCTTAAAATAAAAATGAAACCTAAAATTTTTAAAACTCAAATTATTAGTAATTGGGTCAGTATATATATATATATAAAACTCCCCTTTTAGAATAAAATCTATATTAGGTGTCAAAATCGGGTTTCGGGTCGGGTTCGGGTCAAACCCGAAACTAACACGGGTTCAAAAGGGTAGACCCTAACCCGACCCGGGTATGTCAATGAGTCGAAAGTTTGAACCTGGACCCGACCTGGCGGGTTGCCGAGTTGACCCAACCCAATACGGGAAGCAGGCGGCGGGCGATATGCTAGTGGGATGGAAGGTGGCGGGCGGGCGCGGACGAGGGTGTGGATCCGGGCGTGTGTGCGGGCAGCCTCGGGTGTGCCGGCTGCTGCTGGCAGGTGCGGGCAGCCCCAGCGGTAATGCAAACAGCTATGCGGGCAGGGGGCAGGCAGGCTCAGGCAGGTCTGCGAGCAGGCTCGGCGGGCACATGCAGTCATTTCAAACGGGTTTCGGGGAACCGAAACCCGACCTGTTTTAAAATCAGATCGGGTCTAACCCAAAATTTTCGGGTTGGGTTCGAATTCGAATTTTCGTGTTATGTCAAATATTGACACCCCTAATCCATATTGAGTAATGGGCACAATCCGTAAGTGGTGAGTTTATATGATTCCCTTAAAATAAAGAGTTTTAGTAAAAGGTGAGATTCACCTAAAGTGGCAAGTTGTTTAATGATATATAAATAGGAAAACCCAAAGAAGACTTAAGGAAGTATTATATAAATGTTATTACGATATTCACACATTGATAAGTACAATAATTCAATGTAATCTTTCAACTCAAATGCTTTGAGGGCTTACTTAGTTCAATTAATAACTCATGAATAAAAAAATACTTGAGCAAATAAAGATGAATAAGATTCAACTCCAAATCAACTAATTTAAAATACACAAACCAGATCAAGTTCAAGCATTGCATAAAAATATATAATTTAGAGCTTTAAAAAAAAATATATATTTTTCATAACATAGCACAACATGTATAGAAGATTCTAGTGAAATTGATTAGTAAAACATGCACCTAATGGCCCAAAAAAGCTCACTTGTAATAACATATGTTAATATTTTTAAAGAATTGCAAATAAATTAGAACCTCTTATTTTTATATCTACACTTTCTATAAAATAAAGAAAATTTCTTATAATTAAAGTACGATTATATTTATATTATGATGAGGAAGGTTTATAAATTTAACCTGTAATGACTCCCAAAATATTATTTGACTGTTAAAGATGAGCTATTATAGTGTTGGCTGATGCGTGGTACGAGGCGACAATGGCCTAGGGGGAGTGGCAGTGGTGGCTGGTGATAAGTGGCTGCTGGTGGCATCCAACAAGCGACAATGGGGTGGAGGTGGTGGCTACAGGTGGCGGGCCATGACTAGTGGATGTGGTGGCCGATGGCTAGAAAAGTTGTTTGCAATTAAAACAGTTTTTACTCAAAATTTGGCAAGTTTACTTTTCTTTAAAAAACTAAACCAAAATGATTTACATTATATTTATTTTACTTTGTATTCTTTTTTCATCCAATCAAATACCAATATTTTTAAAACTCCTGCATTTAAAATGCATTACACCCACTTCCCCTCCAACCATACAAGCATACAACCCCTTAATCTTTGTCATATTTTTTAAACATAAACTATAACTACATAACTCAGACTTCCCCTTTGCAATAAAATTCGCATTGCATAATGAGCACATTCCCTAATTGGTGAGTCCATATGATTCCCACAAAATAACTAGTTTTAGTAAAAGGTGAGATCCACCTAAAATGGCAATTTGTTTAATGATATATAAAGAGGAAAGTCCAAAGAAGACTTAAGGAAGTATTATATAAACTATATTATGATATTCACACATTCATAAGCACAATTATTCAATGCAACCATTAAACTTAGATGCCGCCTCGAGGGTATACTCTGTTCAATAACACATCCAAAAAAAAAACTTGAGCAAATAAAGATGAATAAGATTCAACTCCAAATCAATTAAATTCAAATACACAAAAATGACCAAGTTCGGGCATTGCATCCAAGTTTTTTTTTTTTTTTTTTTTTGGCAAAAGAAAATTTCATTAGATAAAAAGATCATTACACGACAAGCCAGAAAGCTGGCCACAGAGAGCAACATTATAGCCAGAGAAAATAATATATAGTAAACATCAAGGCAAAAACAACCTGAACAAAACAAAGAAAATTACATCCCCAAAAGCAACTGGACTCACACCGCCACTTAGCTGGCAGGCTTGAGCCATCCAAGGAGGCAAAGAATGTAACAGCAGAGGTTCCAAGTACATCAGGTCCTCAAAGTCCACCAAATCTAAAAGAGAAACAACCACCAAGGTTACCAACCAAGACATGACCATCCGAGGGGCATGCAGGGCACCTTCCTCATCATTTTCCAAACCAGGCCAATTCCATCGCAATAATATAATAGGGACATAAACAAAACAGCTGAGTCAGAGCTCACCAATACCAAGCAAAAATCGGTCCAATAGTACCATCAAAGCATTGCATCCAAGTCTTTTTGCATCCCTTGGACACTAGGTCTTTCCCTAGAATTTAGACTCACCTTTTTGCAACAAGATCTTCATTAATAGAGAATGAGAGTTCATTCTAATCAATGCATCTGAACGGTTACCTCAGAATAGACAAAAGTTTTTGCATATGATGAAAGCCATCCAAAATGATGACCTACGTAAAGATACATCAAAGATGAAAGGTCAACTTAGTCTTAAGAGAACTATGAGCAAAATTTTCTTACACAAACATAATTAATTATCAAATAAACAATACATTCATTCAGCTCTGTGGCCTTGCGTACTATAAACTTGTCTTAGTAGCTTATTAATGCAAAATATTTAAAAAAAAAAAAAGAAACCATCACCATATTAAATAAAATATTTCATTTAATGCTTTTCATAGAAGAACAAAACTTTTGCATATGGATAGAAGGAATCACTGGTTTATATATTGGATAATTCTTTATTAGTAGTTGCTAAATCATTTTCAATTTACACTGAAGATTATTTAGTAAATCTTTCTTACACTTACAACCTAAATGTTCTTCGACGAAGAAGCTATCAATACAATATCATGTAAACATTACTAAGAAAATCAAATTTAAAGGAGCTTGATCAATTGATTGAGCTGATGAAAGAGGATGGATCTGGCGGAATGGGAACCTCAACTGCACCTTCCAACATCTGCAGCACCTTCTTCATTGAAGGTCTCATCGACGGTTCTTCCTGAATGCACCAAATTGCCACTGCCACGAATCTCTCAAGCCTTCTATGGTCTGTAATGGCGTCTGCATCATATTGCACCAACACTTCTAGCTTCGTTTCAGTGTAGCAGTCATACGCCCAATCTGTGAGTATTATCCTCTCATCATCGACAAAATCTTTCTCAACGTTCTTCCTACAACAAACAATCTCCAATAACACAACACCAAAACTGTATACATCCACCTTTGATGTGATGGGCTTGTCCTTGAACCACTCTGGCGCAACATAGCCCTTTGTCCCTCTTATACTTGTTTTTGTCCTTGTCTGATCTGTCTGCAGAAGTTTAGCTAATCCAAAATCAGATATCCTTGCTGTTAAATACTCATCAAGAAGTATGTTCTGAGGCTTTATATCACAATGGATGATCTGGTTTTTGCATTCTTCATGCAAATATGATAGACCTCTAGCTACTCCATAAGCAATTTGAACTCTTTTTTCCCACCTTGGCTTTTCTGTTTGAAAGAGATAGCTTGCCAATGTTCCATTGCTCATGAACTCATATACCAGAAGTCGATGAGACCCCTCATCACAAAATCCAATAAGTTGCACAAGATTTCTGTGATGGGTTCGGCCAATTATAGTTAACTCTGTTATGAATTCCTTCTCACCATGATGTTCCATTCCATTAATTAGCTTCTTCACGGCAACTGGTACTTCTCCTAGTGATATGAGCACCCCTTTGTAAACTGAACCAAACGAACCTTTACCTAGTTCCTCGTTGAACTTGTTAGTGGCCTTCTCCAAAGCCATGTAACTGAAGGCATGCAGGTTTGATTTTATTGTCTTGGACTTTATTTTCATTTCAGCTACTCGTCTGCGCTTCCATAATAAGAGAAGAATTACAGATGCAATTGAAATGAAGTTGATGAGCATTGAGCCACCAAGAATAGCTGAGAGAGAAATAACTACCGTAGTTTTATTATCCTTTTTGTTGCCTATAGTAAAATTATAGGAGCCATTCAAAGCCACCTTACTTATCTTGAAGATAACTATCCTTCCATTGTTCGGATCTATCCTCCCATTCGACATTGGCATCTTCTTTTTCCAGCAATTTCCACTCCCAAACACAGCAACTGAACACCTACAGTCCTCCAAGCAAGCTTTTTTGCATCCATCTTCCTCCATTGGCGCCAATTGCTCATAATCCTCATTTGGCCAGTCAACATTGTACTTTTCCACCATTTCAAAGTCAGCTGGGTCGTACAGCTCACAACTTGGTGCTTCAAAGTCTGGCCTGCAACCCTGGTTAATGATATCATCTGGATCCAATGGAGTGTAGTGGTCTGGACACAAGCAGCTCGGTTTATCTCCATTGATGCTACAATAACTATTAAATCCACATGCCCCACTTCCTCCATTACTCATCGTGAGATCCGTGCATATATCTCTAGGCACAAAATCCATGGCTAACCAAGAATTCTGAGAACTGCCATTAGTATTTGTACCAAGCTTGTTGTATTTGTATTGCCTGAAAACGCCATCAAAATCAAGCGTTGCTCTCTGGTAGAGATTAGCTACTGAGCCGAAGTTGGTGGTTGTGACATTGTAGAGGTTGGTGTTTTTTTGGACTACATTCACACCATAATTCGGATTAAAAAAAACCCTGTCATCTGTGATCTGATAAGTGTTGTTACTAATCCAGTACCGTTCATAGGCTACCTCAGTTGGGAAGCCAATGGTGTTCAAGACCAAATTTCCATCTGGCAGGAGGCGTAACTGGAACCTCCCGTTGGAGTAGTCGTTTATCCTGGAAGAACGACGGGAGGATAGCTTTCCTCCTTGCCTGATCATCTGTGTGGGGAGAATGGTGTCGGTGGGATTGTCAAAACTCTGCCAGGCATAGGTGGTTGAATCGCCGGCAAGTACAATGTTTACCGAATTACCGTCACCAACAGTAATATTGTCGTGACCGAGATATGGCTGAGCGATCGACATGGTCTCCATTGTGTTGGTAAGGTGAGCTGAAGCTCCCGAATCCAAGTACCAAGAGGAATCTTGTGGATCAGCGCTTGCAATTAGGGCCGTAGCCGTGTTCTTGCTGGAGGGAATGTATTGCGGGTTCAAACGGTGCCAACAGGTTTGGGCCGAATGACCCTTTTTGTAACAGATTTGACAAAGAATTCCTGCGTTTGATTTAGGTCTGCTACCCGTCGAGAGATGCTGTTGTTCAGGTACACGAGTAATGTTAACTGAACTGTTGTCATTCTTGTTTCTTGGTCTACGACCTCTGCCCCTGTTTGTAAACAGCGCCAGATTGGGATCGTGAGACGAGGAGTAGCGCGCGGCATCAGACGCAAGATTAATTTCCTCACTGAGCAGTAGAGGATAGAGTTGATCCAGCGTCAAAGACAAAGAGGTGGTACGTATCGTAGTCTTGAACGATTGATATTGTTGCGGCAGACCATTTAAGATATAATGAATGATATCTTCTTGATCCACGGAAGAACCCGCTGCGGCTATTTGGTCAACGATCGCCTTGATCTCCGAGAGATAGACAGTCATGGAGTTGTTCTTGAGCGCAACATTGTGTAGTGCGTTTTTCAGCTGAATGATCTTTGAACGGTTTGTTGCTTGAAACCGTGTCTCGAGGGCGATCCAGATTTGGGCAGTGGATTCTAACGAGATGACATATGGGAGAATAGACGAGGAGATAGTAGCGCATATAGAAGCAGAGAGATTTTGATCCATTAGCACCCATTGGGTATAGCTGGGATTGATGGACGATGAGCCATCGGAGTTTTGCAAGAATTGGGGTGGAGGCGGATCGTTAGGATCAAGAAATTGAAGAAAGCCATTTGCTCTTAAGGTTTTGAGAATTTGAGATTTCCAAATGAGGAAGTTGTCCGGAGCGAGAGGAGATGTCACGAGGTTTCGAAGATTTGAAACCACGAACTTTAGGTTGGCCGGAATCGTTGATTCATCGGCGACAGAGGACGCACTTCGATCTTGAAGGCGAGAAGAAGCTGTATCGCTCATGGCTTAGGATCGTAAGCCTTTTCCTGATACCATGTAGAAACTAGGATTGCAGAGAAGAAGAAGGCATCGCAGAACAGAAAGATGTTGTTTGCTGTAATATTATTAATCATGGCTCATACAACATTACCTCCTACTCTTATATAGAGAGACAGGTAAACAGATTTAACATAATTACAAGGAAGCCATAGAACAATCTAGATAGAAGCAGTACACCTAAATACAAAGTATATGTATATTCTAATAGTTTCCAGTGTCCAGCATGGCTCCATTAGTGACGATATTACTTCCCGGGTCGGCGAACCAAACCTCTTGGCCTGTGTTGTTCAGAAGGGAGAGCCTACCAGAACTCATGAGCTCTACGCGAGACCCTTCCTGCACCACGGCAGCGTTATCAACGGTGTTAGCAGACCACACGACAGTATTCGATGGTAGCTTGGCAAACCAAATGGCAAGCAAGAAGAGGCCTGGTTCGAGTGGGAGAAACCCAAAGGCAAAGTCGCCGGACGGTGAGAGTGCCCATATTGAGTTACTGTTTGGTTGGGGAGAGAGAGAGGAGCCTAAGGTTATGTTGGGACTGCTCTGAGCCGGAGAAGCAAAAGGGAGGATGAAGAAAAGGAGAATAATATGGAAGAGGAGAACGGTAGGAGAGGTGGCATCCATTAATGCTTCCTTCTCTTAGGTTAGATGGAGAAGGGAAGTTTGTGTATATAGAACTGAAGGCTGGAAAAGTCATTGGAGAAGACTTGAGGAGTCAAGGTCTGGCTAAGACTTTGTCAACAAACCCTCTTTCCTCCTCATTTCTCATAAAAAAGAAATTTTGAGAGGTTAACATATGACTTTCGTGGTAGGGTGCTTATCTGATACGTAGGGAGATGTCGACTTGAATGGCGTATTCGAAGCGTAAAAGAGTAAGCTGAGATGAAAAAAAGAAGAATAGGAAGAGTATGTACGAGGTAGAGAGAAGTAAAGTTTATTAGATCATTGATTCCTCTTCGGTCCGCTTCAGGAGCTACGGTGGTAGATTTGTATGATACATTCATAGGAAAGGTAGTCAAACCGTACTGCTAGTTGCGAATCCAACGGTGGATCAAGACAAAAGTTCAAGCGTTGCAGCCCTTCAAATTGGCACTGCAACGTGAGACATATTTGATGATTTTTTTTCTGGTTTTTCTGAAGGGTTGCGTCTTTTTGGGTTATTTTACTTGGGATTATCTTGTATTTTGATAGTGTGTATATATTGAGAACGGTGCATGTGAAAATAGAAAGAGAATGAGAGAGAAGAGAGATCTATACTTATTTATCCTAATTTTCATAGTGAATTTTTTGGTGTGGAATGGCTCAGTAGATTTTTTTTCCTATTTTAAGTTGCTTTTTTACTTTCTTGCTTGTTTTCTTATTGTGGTGTTTAATCCTCCTCATCTTCGATCTCCCCAACATTTATATATTTAACATTTTAATTTTTATAGTTACTTATATAATGCTTTACTGTCTCAATCACATCAAATTTTAAGCATAAAAAATATATATTTTAGTTCATAAAAGTTGATATTAGTGGCACTTTCATCTAATTTAAAATTTTGATCGAGTGTTATGTAGCTTAACTTTAAAATTTAGGTTTTAAATTAATAAATACATCATAATAGTCTCGTATGTGTCCATATCCTCACAATTTTGATGACTTTAAACTCATCTTGATTAAAAAAAAAAAAAGTGATCTTGATATTTGATCCAGTTTTTTCCTAAAAAGATTGGATGATTTTGTAATAAAAAAAAGTAAAACTTTCTAATCTCAAAGAAAAAACAATTAGAATATTCTAATCACTTTTTGGTTGGATTGAATTTTAGGTTCCGGGGCTATTTTTTTTAATGTTTTTTAAAGCAATTTTTTAGCTAAAAATTTTTTTGAATTAAAAATTTTTATACTAGAAAATTGATTTAAAAAGCGATAAAAAAGCCATTCGAAACAGGGGTGGCTAGCAGAATGCGGTGGCCGGCGGTGCCTAGCAGCAGGTGGTGGTCAAACAAGCTTATGGTATAAATGATTTTCACTCAAAATTAGAGGAATTTGATTTACTTAAATTATGTTTATATATTTTACTTTGCATCATTTTGTATTCTAATCAAACACTTAAATTTGTAAAACACCGGCACTTAAAATACTTTACATCCTAAAGTAATTCAACCAAATAGCGCCTAAGTAAAATGAAAATAATATAAAGTTCTATAATGATGGTGGATGATGGCAGAAATCAACGAGTGGCGTCTGACTATGATGTCGGGGGAATTCAATAAAAAATGAATAAGTTCGGAATGAATAAAAAATGGATTATGAAGTAAGAATTAATGAAATTCATCAAAATTTTACTTTGTATTCTTTTTTAATAAAATCAAACAAAAAAAAATTAATCCTCTCATCTATATAAAAGTAGCTCTTACAGTCATTTAGCATTTTAATATTTTTTTATTTATAAGTTAAAAGAATTATGGAATTAAAGCATGCGGATGATTTTTTTACTATTTTTTAAAATAATTCTTTAATATTAAAATTTTTAATTCAAAATTAAAAAAAATATTTAAAACAATAAGAAAATCTTTCCAAACGAAGCCTTTGATTTTGGAAAATTTCAATGTAGTATGAATTCCCGCTTCTTCGGTTGGTTTAGGGCTCTGTGGCTTTCGCGCTTTCGTCTCAGAATGAATCGAACGTCGGGCTGCGGTGGAAACATCGGAGATCGGAATGCGGATTCTTCGGCCATTTCCGGTTATCTATGTTCCTTCTTTTACCTTCTTGTTTTTACCACAATGGCAGTGTTTCCGTTGATGGCCAAATTAGAACGATGGCCTTGCTAAGGGTAAACCCTAATTTCTTCAGATTTTTTTAAGGCACGAATGCCTTACGATATTTGGTGATTTTCTTGGAAGGAATGAAGGTGATCGATTTTGATCACTGGTAACTTTTTTCAGCTGAACCGACCTCCATGATTTTTCCATGTAGCAATTGGATTTTATTTTAGAATAACTTCTTTCCTCAATCCCCCTCCCCTGCTAGTCGAAAAGTGTTGATCAAACATAGGAGGCAAGAAGAGATTAATCTTTTCAAACAGCAACTCCCTTATTGGAGTTAGACTGTTTGTTGAAATAACTGATATTATGGTTTGCCAAAGTTGAGTAGGATGGTTCTATTACATTCCGTGGGAGATAATTTTCAATTATTCTTGTTTGGATTAAACGTATTTGGTGTGTTTTTCCACCATGCCATGCATCTTGTTTCTTCTAGATTCAGACCTATTAGAAATATCCCAGTTGAACTAATTAGCGTAAAAATCCACTTGGGATTTTCTTTAATTTGTACAGGTGGTGGAGTCTGCATGATGAGTACTTCCTGGAAACAGGAGCAGCACCCATCTTTCATCGACTTCATTTCATCATTCCTCCATTCAAATTCATATCGGCTTAACTTTCTTCAGATAGCCCCCGTATTTACATATCTTGTCTTTCTTTTGATTTGATCTCAACTTCACCGCTCAAAATAATGGATGCCATGTAGGATTTTATATTCAACAACGGAGGAACATCTGTTGCTTTCATATTCATTACAAATTGGGATTGTGATGATTCCTCTTCTGTCTTTAGCAGGTTGATCATAGCTACCTTTGTTTAGGTTCATTCAAAGTGTTCCATTAACAGTATTCTAACAATGCAGGGTTACGACTCTGAAAAGACAGTTCAGGCATCTTTATGTTGTTGTTTCTGTACCGACTAAGGAGCAAAATGATTCTTTTAACGGCTCATACTTCAAGTGGGTATCTCAACCTTATACTTCATTAAGAGTATTTGCAGCAGACCTTCTCCAACCGAACTCCAAATGCATGAATGGCGCCGCTCGTGAGCTCCAGGTGAACTGCAAAACTTCCGATATTTGCTTGATGGTGAACAGTGCGACGTCAATATTGGCGTTGCATTATTCACCTGCGTTATTTTTCCGTCTGTACCGGATTTGTCGAAGAAGCGCGCGAAGGAGAAAGACGATTACCTGGATGCAAAATGGAGTTCGATTGGAGATGAATCACGCCATTTTTTTGTTACACTGCATTTTGGAGTGAAAAATGAGATTTTCGGTTGGAGATGCCCTTGCTAAATGTTATAAATGTTTGTGAAATTGAGGCATGCCATGGAGATTGGTAACCCAACGTTTGTGCCAGTTAGTGATCCAGAGATGGGTTTTGAGAAGATTGTAAAGATTGCTCATGCTCGTGGTGGTATGTTTTTAACAGTAAATTTTAAAAAGTTTTCAATCAATTTTTCTTAGGCTGCTAACAACTACATGTTAACAGTATGTAAGCGACAAGATGTCATATCCATGATGAAGCTTGAAGTACGTTGAATTTAACTTAGGCTTCATTTGGGATAGTTTTTTTGTTGCTTTCTAATACGGTTTTCTAGTACATTAATTTCTTGAATTAAAAATTTTGTACTAAAAAATAATTTTATAAAGTAGCAAAAAAACTGTCCCAAATGAAATCTTAATGTATTTCACAATTTATCTGTTATAGAATTTTGTGTGTGAATGATGTTTGTTCTTGGTTTGCCAAGCGTAAGCGATCAGTTGAGCAAACGGAATGCTTCCGGAGAGTCATCACCTCCATACCTGGAATAGATAACCATGATGCAAATGCGGTAATCCATCATATTTTGCTGCCATTATAACTTTTACGATATATTGTGTGCATCTTCAATGTATATCCAGTCATGTTTAGTCATAAAATTTGAGGCCTAGAAACGATCGAACAAGTTTCCAAGCTAATTCTCAAGCTTTGAATGTTGAAATCTGGCACTTGTGGTTGATTTGCATTCTATGTAATCATTAGTGACTTTGGGCGTTTAATTTGCCTCAAGTGATCAATCCTTGCACATAATTTCTATTTTTGTACTCTTGCCTTGGTGTCCCTCGCCCCTCAACCCATCGTTCTAAAGCTTCGTTTGGGATGGTCTACACTTAAAGCCATCCCAAATGAAGCCTAAGTCTCACAATTCATGAATATGAATATCATGTAAAATCGGCTTTACTTATAAGGTTTGACTAAGGCTTTGTTTGAGAGGGCTTTTTTTGCTTCTTAAACTCTGCTTTAAGAAGCAATAAAAAAGCCGTCCCAAACGAATCCTCAATGTCATCATTCCATATTAAAATAACACCTATGTATCCATGTTACTTTGTGCAAGCATTTGCATTTGAGCAATCATTTTGCTAATAATCTCCTCATTACTTGAAGAGTATTGTTCCATTTTTTTTAGCTTGCAGGTGCCATAGGTTCTATCGAGGCAATTTCTAAAGCTTCCAAGGCATTCATTTTGGAAAATACTGACCTTTCTGTGGATAAAGCTGAAAGAATTTGTAGATTTTTTAGAGATCCAAACTATTATCTCGGTCCAAAAATCAATTAGCTGCAACGTTACGAGCTTCATTCATGTACAGATCTGCAGTTAATTCCATTAGAAACACTATCATTTGATTTTTTTTTTTCAGCTTCTAGTGATGTAACGCACTTCGAGGGAAAATATATGGGTTGATTGCAAGATTTATTCTACATATTGAATCCAAAGTGATGGTGTTTGATGATTGCGAATGTTGTTTATGTATCTTTAGAAGATCGACATGGTAGAAATTTGCGACCGTGAAGGTGACTCCAGTGCCTTCGATGAACAAAGAGTAGTAGGATTTTGATTGGGTGAATCCAAACTTAACAAGAGGTTAGGAAAATTTCCAGTGTTAATTGCCATTAACATGTTGCTTGTTTAAGTCCATAAATAGATTTGTGTGAATAGCAAATGAGTTTTTGTCCTTGTAGATTGAATTTCCCTTTACTATTATATCTTGGCGGAAAGTTTCATTTTGACTTTCTCAATAGCGGTTGCCACGGAGGAAGGCATTATTAAATGTTTTGTTGACTTAGATTTCGTTTGGGATAACTTTTGTACTGCTTTTTAAAATGACTTTTTTGTACAAAAAATTTAAATTCAAGAAATTTTTGTACTAAAAAGCTGCTTTAGAAAGCAAGAAGAAACCTGACCCAAACGAAGCCTTAATATCTAATTGTGACTAGCAATGAGGGCAAAATGACTTTAACGATCACCATTTAGGCGACGGGTAAGAAAGTATCAATAAAATTTGCTGTGTGTAGCCTTTGGTGATGAGTTAAACTTTGTGTTTATTTATGGACCCATCAAAGTTATATTTTATTTTATAAACCCATTTACATCCTGCAATATGCTTTCATGGAGCAACAATGTGATATACATAGTTTTATTAACTTCAAGGGCACTTAGGATTTATAGCAAATTCTTATTATTATTAAATGAATTTAGAAATGAATATTGAAATTTAAACATATACATCTATAACCATTGGAATGTGATATTTTTATTTTAATACTTATGAAAAATATATTTTTTTAAATGTATTTTATTTTTTATTTGCTTGAGAAGAAATTAAAACCTTTATTTTGGATGTGTTTCAAGAAAAATTGTGAGCTTGAAATCAATAATAGTTTTCAATTATAGTCAATTAAATAATAAACTTAAAAACCATCAATATTTTTCAGAACTAGATTTCTAAATTTAAATCAATCAAATGAGATATTATATGAAAATAAAATCATCATTTTTATTATCAAATTCAAGTCTATGATTATGATATCAATTTATTATTTATTACAAGTCTTTTAGAATATGTCTGTTTTTAATTTTATATTTTTCAGCAAATTTAAAATATAAATTTTTTATTTTTTGTTTTTGAGAATATGCACTGGTAATGTCTATTATTTTTAATAGATGATATTCTCATAGAACATTTTGGTAAATAATTGTCAAAGTTGTAAATAACTTATTTGAGGTAATTAAATGACATATTTGTGCATTGTATCTTAAGTTATCATTTTTAAAAGGGAATAAATAAATTATTTGTTAGAAGAATAGTATAATAGTTTATATTTTTATTTTAAATAAATTATTTATTTTTAGAATTTTATTAATATGTAGTTATTGTATGTGCAATTAAACTAGTATATATGTATAACTATGGTATTATAGTTGGATTTTATACTTTTAAGATTGTATATATATTTGCATATATAAATAAAAAAGTTTATAGGCGGTACAAAAGTTTTTATTTGAAAAATTTGGAAAATGGGTAAATCCATGGGCCAATCCCAATTGAAATAATATGGTGTAAATATAAGATTATGTTGGATTATTGGAGGAACTCTTGAATGCAAGGGAGAGAAGGGAAGAGAGGGAGGGAGGGAGGGATGACACAAATTTGGAATTCCTTTATTCAATACTATTATTGGGCTTACAAAGGGGGTTCACTTACATCATCCTATATATCCTATTTATAGGAATTGGATACTAGTATGACGTCTTTGCAGAAGCATTTAACCTAAAACCGAACACATTTTTAATAGATTATAGATATATGCTCTTTCCCTCAATTGAAAAAAAATGAGATTATGAAGTATTGTTAGTTTGGTCTTTTATGAATGGAGCGGAGAGTACTGAAGAAGCTATGGAGAATGACAATGATTAGGAGACATATACTAGTAGATGGATGTGAGTGTTGAGAACGAGTAGCGGGGATAAGAGATGGTTATCATGTGATAGCAATTAAACAACAATGATCAAATAATGACAATTGAGTGAATATAATTAGGACGATATCGATCATGATAATGATAATCTAACAATGGTAATCAGGTGATGGTTGTTGGGTAAATCTGAATGAGCATAGATGGTAATTTAATGACGATAAAGTAATGTTGATCAACAATAATAGTTGGTAGCAATCGTTGGACAAAACTTTGAAATTATTCATATGTTCAAGCTCTGTGTAATTTAAGGTCCCTTTGATGTAAAAAATAATTTACTATTTATAAATTTCATCCCTCTTAGGCTGAAATTTCGGAGACTAAAAATGAACGGCTGTTTAAGCCGTTCATTCTCCAAAGCTTTGTGTGATGATCTTCTTGATCTCTCTGCTAGTATTGACCTTCCTTGGATTATCAGGGGGGATTTGAACTACTGTAGATTTGATTGTGAAAAAGCTGGTGGGAACTCTTTGTCTTCTGATAGATTGGGAGAGCTCAATAATTTTGTGTTTGACTCTGGTTTACAAGATCTTGCTTCTGTGGAGCTCTTTTATACTTGGTTTAACCAAAGGATTGATTCCCCTATTCACATTAAGCTTGACAGAATGTTGGTTAATACAGCCTTTTTGGATTTATTCTCAGTTGCTTACTACAAAGTTGATTCCCCCTCAAGGTCTGATCATTCTCCTTTGATTATGTCAGCTTCACCTGTTAAAAGAACCTTCTATAGGATCATGTTTAAAGATTTTTGGACTAAAATGGATGATTTTTAGGAGGAGGTCCTCTTGGCTTTTGATAGACAAATTTGTGCTAGCCTTATTGCCTCCTTTTATGATTGTTTGAGGCACCTTAAGGAAGCTATACGTGGGAAAAATTGGAGCTCTTCTAATTGCATTCTAATGGCATTCTGGAAATTAAAAACTTACAGCATCAATGTTTATCCGAGATTCAGAAGGACCCTTTGAACCCTAACTTGAACTCTTCTCTTAAGGAGGCTAATGGCATGTTAGCTTCCTTTTAAGCTGTTTGGTCCTCTTGGATTTCTCAAAGAGCAAAAGCTTATTGGCTCTCCCAAAGGGAGGATGATCTTGGTGTAATATCAAAAATCTGCTCCAGGATCGTCCAGGACGATCTGGATCGTCCTGGGACGATCAGTGGAATTTTGCTCCAGAATTTGCTCCAGGTGATTTTCTGTACATATCGTCCAGGCCGATTGAGGACATCGTCCAGGCCGATCGGCATTGTAGAAAATGTCGGCCTGAGAATAGTTCTGGGAACCGTCCAGGACGATCCAAAATGGTCTGATCGTCCTGGGACGATCTGGCGATCGTCCGGGCCGATCTGAAGTTTTTAAAGCTGATTTCAGCTCATTTGGAGGAGAGATAAAATCAAATAAAACGAAAATATCTTTTGAGGAGAGAGAAAGTCGAGAGAAATTTGAGAAAAGTTGATTTTCGGACGACGCGGAGCCGTTTTCGTCCGAGGAGACTGTTCGAGATATTGCTGTACGTAAGGTAAGGCACATTCCGCCTTTCTCAATTTTCAGAACCGTCGTGTTTGGCGGTATATTCTGTCCGGATTTCGTTTCCGTTAATGATTTTCGTCCGTATCTGTTGATTGGCTCAGTTTTTACCGCGTAACTTTCCGTATATTGTTGACGTGCCGAGTGTGCACATTTTGGTTATTTTCTGAAGATTTTTATCCGGGTATTTTTGATTCGACGGTGTTTTTCGTCGACTAGATTTTTCTGTGTATTCTGAAATTATCTTTGCAGTAGAATAAATATTCTGAAATGTGATTATCTATATTCTGTGCGAATTTGGTGAATTTTGATTTTCAGGAAAAATTGTGTAAATTCCGTATACTGCCGTTGTGCTGCCCTATTTTTGTCTGATTTCTGATTTGCCCGGATTTATTCTGAATTGAAATGCTATCTGTATAAGCTATAAAAAGGGAGCTATAAGGGGCCTGGATCCTATGAGATTCAGTAAGTGTCAGGGAAATCTGAAATGAGCTCAATCTAAAATCTGATATCTATTCTGTTCCGGATCCGATGAAATCTGTTCTGGTGCCGTGAGCACATTTAGCTATTAATTACTCAGAGAATTTCTGGTGCCGTGAGCACATTTAGCTATTAATTACTCAGAGAATTTCTGGTGCCGTGAGCACATTTAGCTATTAATTAAATATCTGATATCTGAGTTCCGTATCTGTTCTGTAAGTAATTATGACCTGAAATTCTGATTTCTGATTCTGTTAATGTGATATGTCTGATCTGTTCTGTTTCTGTCTGATTTGATATCTGTTCCGATTCTGTTCTGATACGATATGAGTTGAATTTCTGATTTCTGTACGATTTTGACTCTGTTGATTTAATCCGTTCTGATTTGTACTCTGATGTGATCTGATCTGTACGACTCTGATTCTGATTTGATATATGTCCGTATAAGTTCTGATTTTGATTCTGTTCTGATTCGAGATACGATTCTGTTCCGAATTCTGATTGGATTTCTGTCTGATGAGTTTAGTTTTGGATTCTGAGAGTTTTGATTGGAGGTTTGTTGCTTTGCTGAGCTGTTGAGCTCACTCTTGTTTTCTGGTGGTTTTTCAGGTTCTGGGAAAGGGAAGGAAGTTCAAGACTAGATTTTAGAGTCTGATCAGTATAGGTATTTTGTACTTTTTGATTTTTGTACAGTCATGGCTATTTCTGTTTTATTTTTCTGTCAGCCATGCACTGTATTTGTAGATCATTGTTTTGAGGAAAAGAAAGAAAAATATAGATGATTTGTTCCGCTGCATTTGATGTTCTATAGTAGCTCTGTGTGTTTGTTTTGTGTATAACATTTTGGAAGATTCAGTTCAGTAACCAATTCCAAAGCTAGATCCTGGTTAGTCTGTTAGGCTGGTCGCGATCCGGCTCAGGCGGGATCCGTCCCCGTTGGGTCGGGTCGTGACACTTGGTTTCCTCTATGCCAAGATTAGATCTAGGAAGAACAGAAATGCTATTAAGGAACTGGCTTCCTCTTTTGGGCTGCTTTGTTCTCATGAGGATATGGCTTATGCTCTTATTGACCACTTTAAAGATCTTTATAATGCTCATACCCCTCCTTTGGAAAGATCTTATAACATCCATGTTGGTAATAAAGTTCCTACTCATTTGCTTCCTGGTCTATTAGGCCCAGTTACTAATGAAGAAATCAAGAAGGTGGTTTTTGCTGTTGTTCCCACCTCGGCCCCAAGACCTTATGGTTTTTCTTTTGATTTTTATCAACATATGTGGCACATCACTGGTTTTCAATTATATAGAGCTGTTAAATATTTCTTCTCCTCTGGGCAGATGCCTATAGGTGCTAAGGCCACGGCTATTACCCTTATTCCTAAGGGTACTCATTCTAACTTTATTTCAGATTTCAGACATATTTCCTTATGTAATGTGTTGTATAAAATCGTGACCAAGATCATTGCTAATAGGATGAAGCCCATTCTTCATTCCATTATTCATGAGAGTTAGTTTGGCTTCAATGCTAAGAGATCCTCTACTGACAACATCATCCTTGCCTCAGAAGTTTTGAGGGAATTTAAAGGTAAAAAAAATTATTTTTGTGCCAAGCTAGACATAAAGAAAGCTTTTGACTTAGTTTCCCGCAACTTTCTGGTTAACTGATTAAGAGAAAAGGGTTTCTCGGAGGCTTTTATCACTTGGATTAAAGGTTGCATTTCTGAGGTTCACTTCTCAATTTGTATCAATGGTGCTTTGGAGGGTTTCTTTAATTCCTCCTCAGGGCTTAGGCAGGGATGCCCTCTTTCTCCCCTTCTTTTTTGCATTGTTATGGATGCTTTATCTTCTTGTCTGGATGACTAGGATCAAAACTCATTTAAAGGATTGCAGAAACATAACTTCAATATCAATCATCTCATGTATGCTAATGATATCCTGGTTTTTGGCTTAGCCACGATTGAGAATGCTAACTTCCTGAAATATATTCTTCATAGATTTTGTGATGCCTCTGGTCTACATATCAATCCCATTAAAAGCTCGATGCTCGTCTCTAAGAACATCCTTATTGATCATGAGATATCTGCTTGTCTTGGAATTCCTCGGGTGGAGGACTCTATCACCTATTTGGGCGTTCCCATTTTGACCTGTAGACTTAATTTCTCTCACTTTCAACCCCTCATGAGTAGAATTTCTACTCTACTTGAGGGTTGGAAAGTTAAATTTCTTTATTTTGTAGGTAGAGTGCAATACTAAAATTCACTATAGCCAATACTATAGCCTATTGGATTCGTGGTGCGATTATCCCTAAGGTTTGTCGCAAATTTATCTCTAAAATTTATTCCTTTTTTTTTTGACAACATTAGGGAGAAGAAGCTGCACCTCATATCTTGGAAGTCTATGGTTTTACCGAAATGAAAGGGTGGATTAGGTCTTCCATCCTTTGATTCTCTCTATCATAACATGGCTTGTTCTTTTATTTTAAGGATTTACAACAATGACACTTTAATTGGCTCTTGGTATAGGGAGAAATTTGAGTCTCCTTGGAAATCTCCACCTATTACTGCTTCAAAATTTTGAAAATTGTTATGTCAAACGGCTGCATCCATTCTCTCATCCGTTTCCCTCTTGGTTCACAAAAACTGCAAAATCTCCTTCCTTTAGGATCCTTGGTGCAATATGAAAACTGTTTCTAAAATCTTTTATTCTTACAGGCTCTCCCATAGGTGGGTTAATGAATTCATCATTGATGACCATTGGGCTCTCCCTGAGTTCTTACCTGCCGAAGTTATATCTACTATTTTGAATACTAACATTCAGGGGGAGCAACCGGTGCTTACTTGGGACGGCTCCCCTTCTCCCCCCTCCAGGAAACTCTCAGCTTTTAACCATTCTCAGTTTGATGATGTTGTTTGGTCTAAATTTATTTGGCACAAAGGTTATGCATTACGTTATGCCTGTTATGCTTGGATGGCAATGAAAGGGAAACTTAAGGCTGCTGATAATCTTACTAGTAGGGGTATTCCTGCTTACCCCTACTGCTCTTTCTGTCTTGGGAATTTGGAAACTCACTCCCATATTATTTTTTATTATGATTTTACTTTCTCGATTCTTACTGCTTTGCTTCCTTGGACGGTTAAATTCTATCTAAGGCCTAATCTTTTGCAAGTATATGATTTTCTGGGGAGCTATCGGGATTTTCGCAAGACTGAAAAATATTTCTGCTTTCTTACTTTGGCTTGTATGATTTATTTTATCTGGATGGAACGAAACATTAGAAGATTTTCCAATGTTTGGAGAAGTCCAAATGATTTAAAAGGTGCTATCATTAATGCTATTCGTGCTAAATCTAAGCAGTGGAAATTTTTTGAGCAACTTAAGGATAATTTTGCGGAAATCTGGCCTGATTTGCTTTTCTTGGTTGTTGGTTGGGCATGCTTTGACTGTTTGTTGATGATTCGTCCCCTGATGTTTTCTCTTTTTGCCGTAGTTGGCGTGGCATCCTGCTGGGGTGTGATTGTATCTGTTATGTTGAGATAAATTTTCTTTTTTGTGATGGTCTCTCCTTTTTCAGCCTCTCGTAGCAGTGTTCTCTTGTTGGCTGTTTTTTTGGATTTTGGGACGATGATGAGCCAAGGTCTACATCAATCCAGCATCCTTGGATGGTCTTATGGCAAACAGGATATCGTGGAAGGTTTATTTATGAGGCGCTGTGATGGCCCGTCTTCTTTGACTTCGGGCAACCTGTGTCTCTATGGTTGGATTCGTGGTTTACTATTATGTGCTGGGCAATGATGCCTTTCTAATGTATACCTTATTTTCCTGAGTTCGTTCTTTTCTAGCATAATTTTCTTTTCCTTTTGATTTGGTGGGTATAGTTTCTATACTTGTAATTATCATATTTGATTTTTGTAACTTGGGGTGATTAATATACTGTCTTTTGTCCCCATTTTTTCCATTAAAAAAAAAATAAATGGCTTGAATTTTTTTAGCTCAAATATTACGTGATTTTATAATATAAAATTCATGTGACATGTCATTCTTATATGGAGTTTTTTTTTTTTTTGAAGAAAAATTTATATGGAGTTAACACTGAGATAAAATGAATTAACTTGGAACAAACTAAGCTCATGTTGGAATCGATTTTTATTTTAAATAACAAATTTGTCTGTAGTTTTAAGTTTCGAATATTATAATAGGCCCAAATACGTTTTTAAAATAAAAAGAAACGACCGAGATGCTATCAGGCCGTTAATCTCGTAGAAATAACGAAATGCTGCCAGTCCAGAAGCTGTTGGATTCTTAAGTAGTGGGCCAAACCCTGAAAGCCCGGCCTGGTTTTTAAGTGGACCCCACGCACTATTAGTCAATCAAGTCACTCAGCTATGATTGATGGGCCGAAGCTCACACGCTACGGGCAACGTGATCTCCGGTCATTTCCCATTTAAGGTCGCCGATGCCAGCATGACGTCATCCGTTTCTATCAAATGACGAAAATGCCATCAGCAATCAAATCAACAAACGCTATTCCTATCCGTCGATTGCCAGGCAGTTTCTCTCAGTAGTGCGTCAAATAACACGTGGCAGTGCAGTACACGTGGCATTTCCCTTGCCGTAGATCTTGAGCTGGATTGACCTGATCGAGATATTGCAGCGCCACCGACTTCTAGCCTTGTTAGTAAATGGCTTTAACGTCAACGCTAATGACTCGTTCTAAAAATAAGGGCCAATTTATAAAAAAAAAAAAAAACAGTTGATCATTAATTATTAATTAAATGATCGAAAAAAAAAAAATATAACTCATCAAACGGGCGACTTACCTTATTTGGCATAAGTTGATAGTTAGACAAGGGACTTTTATAAATCCCCAAGTCCAATAAACTAATCATATTTTTTTTATTTAAAAAAAAAATAAAAGCATCAATCAATCAATTCTATGCATTTGTTGACGAAGAATGATTTTACAATTGTACAACATAGGTTTGTGAATTTAATATGCATTGAGCTGTGAAAATGCAGTGAGTTGTCACACTATATGAAATATAAAATTGTTGGGAGTAGTCATATTCTATGAACTGTAAATTTGCTTTATCAAATTAATGTGAATTATTAATTCATATTTGAAGGGATGTGTTGTCATGCCATATAGATAGCAATAATAAATCTCATTACATGATTTTGTTTTTTTTCTATTCAATTCATTTAACTATTATTCGCATGCTATATAAGTTATAGATGCAAAGCTATTTTGGATGAGTAGGATCTATTCCGTGAAGCCTTAAGTTATTTTTTGCAAGAGTTGTGTCACTTCTTATACATTACTCAACAATGTATTCGTTTGTATTAGATAAGATTCAAAGTATTCCCACGAAATTGATTATTCAAGAGGGAAGCATTCAATTTAAAGAATGGTTGGCGCTCCTATTGATGAGAGCCTTGAAGGAAAGACAAAATCTTATGAATTTTTTCGGTTTGTTATGCATTTTTGGAGCGAAGATGGAGATTAATTATTGTGGCATATGCATGATGAAGCTATGAAAATAAAGTTGTCAAGGGCAGTTGATAATCTTAGAGATGTGGGTTAAATACATTTACAGCAGAGGTTCATGAAACTTGATGGAGATTTAGTTTCGCTAGACTTTCTAAAGGGCCAAATTAGTGAAATCGGGCAAGACAGAGAAGGTTCGGTTGAGGTGGTCGTTAAAAGGTCAATGGTTGATGTAGATCATTATATTCTGTACCATAAATTGTATCATGTGTTCGATGAGTTCTTGTTAAAATCTTATAAGAAGTTGATGAGAGATGTTGTGCAAGGAAAGGAGTTTTTGAATGAAGTTGATTAACAGTTTATTCAGCAAGAGTTTGAGTAAAATTTTAAATATTGTCCAACTCAAATACAACTTCAAGCTTGCCTGCGCATATTGGTTAGGAATATGTAATGTTATGCTATTGTGCTAGTGTTATCTAAATTTATTAGGTTTATTTTTTCTTGTACTGTCATGCCCGTATAATGTTGGTTTTTTATTTTTGCCTTTGTATTTAGAAGTTTTTTTGAATCAACGTTAATTTACTGTGATTTGGAAAGTATTGGTAAGTAGTTATAAATAAAAATTTTAACTTCAATTTAGAATTAGACAAATGTGAAACTACATTATGGCATAACAACTAAGAGTACGTAATGGAATAAAATATAATATACCATATCATCCATAATAGAGGAGTACAATGCCATCATAGACATAAGTATAACACCTAAAAAGTACATAATATACCTCACTAATGCCTCCTCCTGTGCCGATGTGGTATCGCATTAATGATAGGAGTAAAATATTATGGTGCACGCAACGATCTTGTGCATAGTTATTGATGCTCCTCCTCCGTAGTTTCAGCTTGGCTGGTGGAATCTTTGCCCATGGACAAGGGAACAAAGTATGACATCAAACATGAGGGAATGTCTGACATTGTAGGAAACATAAGGTATTCCTGAGAGGAACCCTCATAAGCGTAAGAAGATGGGCTATTACCATATGGATCTACAGTTGCATATGGCGAGCTGAATGCAATATGCTGAGTCTCATTATCCTCGAAGTATCGATCATTGTCAATGTACATCTGTTGTCGTAAACTATGGTATAGCTCCCCTATGAAGTTAGCATCTCGCTCCACTGGCATATCTTTTGTCCCTCCAAAATAACACAACAAACTCCTCTCTATCTGAAGAAAGAAATCCCGCTACAAGTGAATGCATTATCTATTATTTCACGTAAGAATTATAAGTTTACATTAATATGCAAAGTTGTTCGTACCATATAGCGCTCTACGGGTGCTCTAGGGTAGTACGTAGAGGGCAAATCCACATGTGCCTTCAACATGTAAAGTGTAACCTAAGATCTAAGCCAGGTCAAGTACTGCTTCACCATAAAGTCGTAGTCACCACTACGAACAAGTTCAGCCACAATGTGTGCTCTCCTACTCTCCCACCAAGCTATATATGTTTGGTGGTTAATTACAAGTAGGAATAATTTCAGGTTATAATTACAAATAAAATTAAGAGAATATAATTAAATACATAAGTTAAGTAGAAAAAAAATTGCATATAAAACATAAAGTACAAAAGAGATATACATGTTCTAGCTTTCTATGCATTGAATGAATGCGAAGTGTGAATGGACTGTCTACTTAAAGCTAATAGGTGTTTAGCATCCCTACCCTTCTCAAATGCATGGACATCACATTGTAGTATATGGCAGTTACTAACGCTTGAATTGGCAAGCCTTTGGTTTTTTTTAAGACACCGCTGAAAGACTCAGATGCATTTGTCGTCATAACTCCTTAACAATATCCACCATCGTGGGTTAGAGCCCAACGTTTAACATTCCATTTCATAATCCATTGATGAATCTCAGCCTTCACCTTGATCATATCCACCATACACTTATCAAATACCACAAGGTCATCAGTGTTACATGTTGTATACATCTTTTGACACATAAATTCTACATTGGCTACACCCATTTGTCGCACAACCTTCTTAAAATTTTCTCTTAAATGACGTAAACAGTGGCGATGTGCAGCATCATGAATTATTTCCCGACGTCAGTGGCGATGGTGTAGTATCAAGAATTATTTCCCGTCGACCATGACTAAACCAGCATGTTGGTTAGATATTATGTATAAATGTGATATTGTTCTAACAACATGAAGTAGTTTAAGCATCTATCTCAAAAACTAAACCCATGACTCTATGCATTCTTATTTGCATCCATGCCCACAACAGTCAATATAGTGCCCTGATATTTACCTAAAAGGAAGGTCTAGTCGAGGCTAAGAACAAGCTGACAATATTTCTACTCACTTGTGGAAGGTCTGAAAGATCAAAATATTTTTTTTTTTTTGAATATATGTTTCTTTATTAACTATATCCTATATATTGTATCATGCATTGCAGAAATGATAGCCTCTATAAATAATTTAACACTCCTATATGACTCCTTCCAACTACCAAACATTGACTTAATAGTCTTCCGTATAGCATCCCAAGCTTTAATATATAGTACCTTTATGTTAAAATTTGCTTCAATTTGACCAATGATCTCCCTCAGCTTAAGATCAATCTATTTTTAATAGTAATAACTAATAAGTATAAATTAGCTTATAAAATGAGAATTACACTAATTGTGACATGCATCAAGAATAGGGCTTGCACAAGTGTGCTGGTTCTTCATGGATGAAATTTTTCATATTCCACATAGATATTTGCTCAAACCAGCATGCAAATGCCACAAATAGCGGATTCCTTAGCTTTCATGTTCAGCACACAAATCTGAAAAATTTTGTCGGTTGGATGCAACAACCACAAATTGAACCTTTTTCATTATCAACCATCCTTGTAAAGCAAACATCCTGTCTCGTTTACTTTTGAAGCATATTCCCTCCATCAAGTCTGTTGGCATTGAAAATTCCTCTTCAACTTGCAGCCCTACATTCGAATCATCAAACATATTCTCCTTATCCCATTTCTAGGTAATAAGATATGTTTAAACAAATTCATTAGTAGCAAACATCTTCTTCGATTCCTACTGTCCTAAAATAATAGTTCTGTAAGAAGCTATGTATGTCAGCATTCACAATCACATTTTTCTCATGTATATCACAAGGCACTTCATCATCATGTTCACATCCATCCTCACTAGTCCCAATACTCATAGTTTCATAAACTTCGTTAACCATAATGGATGGTCGACTCGAAGGTCCTAAATGATCCTTCCAGTATTGATTTTTCATGCAACTACATTAAAAGAGATAATATTTATAATAATTTAATAATATATCTACATACCTCACCTCAAATTTATAATTTTGAATTTCCAAGGATACTTACGGCGCACATTGCTCATATACTACTTCAACGGCACCCCCTATACCAAAAACTTCCTCCAAGCATGATGTTTCATTAACTTTTGATGTAAGATTCTAAGTATCAAGCGTTGTCATGTTCAACTCCTCAACTTCCACATACATTCTAAGCATTTCTCTAGTAGTATGAGATAGTACGATTTTATATAATTGCTCATCCTCAATATGTAAAGCAATAAACTTATTCGCTACCTGCATGTAACAAACTAACATGATTGTATACTTCTAGCTGTCATACTTCAATGCCTTTAAAAGCCTTATCTTAACTTGCTTTAGGTTCAAGCTTGTTAGAACTTGCAATGGATGAATCTGGCCCCCAATATAGGTTGGTGCAAAATTTTCATCCAATGATAATGCACCATCATACATCAACATGAATGAAGCTCCAACACTACTCATTACTGAATTTTCCTATTTCTCTCGCAAACCATCACTATCTCCTCCAAAAAAATTAAATCATGTTAAGGTGACAAAGGAACAACAACATAAACTCCTACATATACTAACTATCGCAAAATATTAGAATATCTATATCAAAACCCTTTAACACAACTTACACCACTACTCAATTGATTTGACAAAAAATTTACTTTTCAAAATAACCATAATAACTCATAAGCTCCAATAAACTTACAACAAGATACTCCAAACCTACGCACTTATGGACCATACATTACAAAATAAGTAAGAAATTTATTTTTTACTAACTAATACTTATAAAATACTAGCTACAAAAATCCAAACTCATTCTAACATGCAAAACTTTCAATCCAAACAACACATTACATTAAATCTATAAAATGTATTCAAATTTTTTTCTTAACTCTACAAACACTAAAATAATATTTCTCAACTAAAAAACTAACGTGTTTATAAGATCGGAGAACAATCAACGCTGGAGCTCGACGAGCGAAGGAAGATAACTGAATGAATGAAGGAATGAGAAAGATGAGGGGTCGGCTTCGTATTTTGGGACGAAGCCAGTCACCTGTTTAATCTTATCTCATCAAATCATAGCCAGTTGTTAGTTAAATGGGCGATTTTGGCGAGTTTTATTTTTTTCATTGATTTATTTACTAATTAAATTAATAACGAGTTTTAGTTTAAAAAATTATCCAAAAAATAAATAAGTAATAATAATAATAATGAAAGTTCAGGGAGGTTGTAAGACCTCAATGAACTAACCCGAGACGCATCAAGCAGAGGGGGGGGGGGGTGAATTAATGATTTCAAATATTACTGCAATAATAAAAAATTTTCTCTTAAAAAATGATTTTGAAAATAATTCTAAACAAGTAACTTAGCACATGCAGAAGAAATATATATATATATATATATATATATATATGTCGAATATATCAATTAAGATATAACACTTTTTCTATTAGTTAATCTTAATCTAATTGCAGTCGATAGAAAATAATAAAATTCGTGTAGTAAATTCAAATTGTAGAATTAAAAATACAAAAAAGTAAATGTTAAAAAGAAAGAACACCCCAAAGATATAATAGTGATTCGGTTTCCTTGACATATGTTCACTCCCCGAAGTCCATCTCTATGGGTATTGCACTATCACTTTAGCTTCTCTCATTTTTTTCCCATAGCAAGGCAGAAAGACCCTTACACAAATAACTTCTACTAAACTTGGTGCGACGAAAAACCGGAAGCTTTGTCACCCTCCTCATAACGACAATGAACCTTCAATCCTTTTTATTCCTACTGTAGAACGCAAAGAATCCTAATATTTTTTCTCCTTTCTAGAGAAGGCAAATAACCCAAAATCCTTCTTCACCCTCCTGGTGATGGCAGAGACCAACACTCCTTTTTCTCCCTCTTGGAGAAAGCAGAGAATCCTAGACTCTTGACTTTGAAGCTTCTCTCCCAAGAGAATCTTCAAAAACTCACCATGCCACAGGAGGAAGCTAGGTGCAAGCTTTCATGGAGCAACCTTGTGAACCCCTCACAATCCTCCCTCACACATAACTTCACATTCTTCGTCCTTCAAACCCCTAAACTCTCAAGAACAAGCTCCCTCATAGTTCCTTCAATAGCCAAAGTCTCTTATGAAAAAGAATTCAAAAGATTATTAAGTATTAGGCCTAAAAAAATTATAATTTTTCAATTTGGTCATCTCTGTTCGTACAATATGATCGGGATTCGTACAGTACGATCGGTTCAAAACCTAGATGTGTCCAAGTATGATGCATATAGCCATTTAGATTAACTATTTCAATTCTACAAACATTTCATACAATACGATCATAAGATCATACAATATGATAAGTTTAATTTCTCTTTATTCATATAGGATGATTGAAAATCATCTCTATCAATCATCCCATATTGTTCTCATCATACAGTACGGTTAGTCTAATTGAATAGTTCATACAGTATGATATAAATATTGTAATATACGGTTAGTTCAAAAATTAAGATTTCGTCCGATACAATCCTTGAGATGACCGAATTCTGTCTCTATTAATCATATAATATGATAAATATCATACAACACGATTAGCCATATTTAATTAATCATCATTTGATTGATTAATTATGGGGGATAATTTAAGTAAGATTTTTAAATATTGTACAGTATGATTATGATCATACATTATGAATAGTTCAAAAATCATTTTTTAAAATTCTTAATTAATTTCTCTGGCAGCTATAATTTACAAATTGAAACAAATTATACACTACTATTTAAATTGTACAGTACAATCAATTCATTAAAATTATTGATTCAATTAGTCATTTGACTTTTTCAGACATAGATCATATATTACGATCATAATTATACGGTACGATTTATTCAAAAAATTTAATCTCAAAATTTTTTCACTCCCCCAGTGTGTGTGCACTGTCGCCAATTTAGCATACACTCTTACATGGCCACTCAAGAAATAGAAAATATAATAAAATTAAAATTATAGACACTTCTGATTGATATCATATTCTATCCTAACTTGAGTCATGCAATCTTGAGCGGTGCATATTTTTCCTAAAATGTTAGTAAGCACAGATAAAAATGATATCTAATATATACTTAAAAATCAAATAATAATATTTGTTATCATCAAAATCATAAGATTGAGATTCTAGATTGCAACAAATAATAAATTAGATTTTTTATTAAAAGTTTATTTAATTAATAATGATATTATGACATTTAAATATATAATTCTTATTAATTAATTTATTTTAAATTAATATTTATTAAAATTATATTTAATTATAATTATCTAAAAAATAAATTTTGAAATGATTTATATTAAAATTCAAAAATATTTATATCAAGAAAAATATACTTTGAGACTTCTATATATATAGAAATTTCTCATATTCTCTAGAGTTTACATTGCTTATAACATATATAGAGCTCTTAGTCTCAATACATACTCAAATCCCACTTAATCACCCTACACGTATCTAGAGTTTACATGTTAGTAAGGTTGGATATCATCCACCAACAAATTCAAATCAAACATTTGTAAAGATGTGGTAAACGTGAATTAGTGACTAGAATAAAATCACATATTGAATAATAACACAACCACAAATCATCGGTGAACATAGAGAACCCCATTTACATTAGTCTTCATGACCTCATGAAGAAAAAAAAGTCTCATAAACCCTCAACGAGAACTTCGACCTCCGAATCCTACAACCCGAAAACCCTCAACCCTATTGAAAACTTGAAACCCAAAACTTCATAGGAGGTCACCTAACTCAAAATTGGTCTCACACGACCCTGCTTAACTTTGAAATTTCTTGATAAATATACAATAATTTTCTCTTAAGGTGATTTAAACTAGATATCCAACCCTTTTATACTTAAAAGGATTTATGCTCAAAACCTTAAAATCCCTTAACCTAAATCATAGCCTAAATCATGAACCCAAAACCAGAAACCATAACCCCACAACACGCAACATGTAACACTGAAACCTTCAAACTAAGGTTATCAAAACAAGATTAGATTAGTCAATTCAAGCTGTCAAATAAAGAATCGGCCTAATTAGATTAGATTCGAATAGCTTGTGAATTATCTATATGCTAATTTTTCATAACTTCCTAGTTTAATTATGGATGAATTTGAGCCATTGGATTGAGATCACATGATTCAGATCTAAATAAAAGAAAAACCTAAAATTTTATTCAATCTCAATATCCCGGGCGAAAGCCCTAATTTTCTTTCGTGCATTACAACCTGCTCCCGTGATACCTTCTCTGCTCGAGGAGTAGCTACAAGGCTCTGACTAGCGAAGAACCTCCCAACACACGCACAGATCCTTCTTGGTCGGTCAACGAAGTTCCTCCGGTGCTACATTCCTTCTCCACTCGGCACCCATAAGCCCTCATTTTTATTTTTTTTATTTTTGGACATACCTAATGGATAATGCTACTTCACTTAAGAATATTTGTAGTTGAAATTTATTTCCTACTTCATTACAAGAATTAAAAATAAAGTGAAGGTATATATGAACTAGCTTAGCATCTTGATATAATATATTTCTTTTGTTTACTATATATGTTTGTTCCATATACCACTTATATGCACAATGCCTTTTTTGAACAATTGTTGAAGTACTTAGGGTATTGCTGAGGTAAGGATTTTCTACAATTAGTTTAGTCATGTGACAATAATGTGCAAAAATATTATTTTTTGTGGCCAAGAATATTGCCTATGTTTTCATCAATCAAAATAACAACTTTAATTTAATTTATCTCATTTTGGCTTAATTATGTTGAACTCCTATTTGTTCCATTTAACTTTTTATAGCCAGCAATAACAAGTTTGTAAGTGTAACACTACAAAAAATTTAGCTTTTAAAGACATATATATTAAGACATTTTTATTTAAGTGTCTTAAAAAATAGTTATTAGGACATATTCTATTTTTGGCGCTAATTAGAGGATTTTGGCCCGAGACATGGCGGGATAAGTTATCGTGCCCGCATTCTTTGGTCTTTCTCATATCAACTGTTCGCTTGTTCGCCGAACCGAATGCCCTGCGTGTTCTCTTCGTTTTCCTTTGCTAAATCTCGTTGATCACTGCCGCAACATCGATCGAATGCCCTATGCCCTCTTCATTTTCCATTGCTACTGCGTGTTCTCTTTGTTTTCCTTTGCTAAATCTTGTTAATCGCTGCCGCAACATCGACTATCGCGACCCCGGCGTCAGGTAAAATGCTTTTAATCATAGGCGATCTTTTGAATGTGGAGTACCCATTGTTTACGGTTCAATAAAATTGTCTTCTTTCCTCTTTTCATTTCTAGGGTTCTAAGTTCTCGCCATTTCTGACCGATCAACCAGACCGACTATTTGTACATTGCTGAAAGAGGTAAATAATTTGCCGATCTTGAAGTTTATCCGGTTTGATTTTCGTTCTCTTCATTTTCTTGTTTGATTTCCAATGTTGATATTGATTTTTGTTCTTTGATTTCTTGTTCGATGAATCACAAATACTCTTACAACCGAAATTTACAGTTTTGTGATAATGAAAACCCCATTTAATGTTTGACATGCCTTCAACGATGCTTGTTGTTTATGCTATCATAAAAGTTTCTTCATGATTTTACAGTTTTTGGATATATGCTTCTGATTTGGTTTGCTTGCATTAAAAATTTAAAACTTAATTTTTTTTTAAATGTTGAGTGAGTACCTGCTGTTTAGGCCATCGATCAATGAAAGATACACCCAGCTACTTCATGAGATATGGAAAGAAAAGATTAAAGGATCTTTTGAAGATTTTTCCACCCTTTGAACTAAAATTTGTTCCGGGGGCGCTGCCCCCGGAAACCCCCGCAGGGGCGCTGCCCCTTGACCCCGCGACCTGACCGGTCAGGTCGATCCCCGCCAGGGGGCGCTGCCCCCTTGGACCCCCGGTCGTATAATAGTTTAAAAGACCAATTTTAAGAATTTGCACTTAACTAAAACTTGATTTTTAACTCTAATGTCTTCATTTTTTGTTTCGTACACAGAATGCAAGAGAAGACTAGCTTACATCCCTTCTTAATTTTGTTAGAAAAATTTAACTTTGAACTAATTTAATGCAAATCATGAATGTGAAAACATTTTTTTAGTTAAGTTGTTAATGTGAGAATAATGGAGACTCGATGTTTAAATGAAGAACTACACATTTAGAATTATTTTACTTTTAAGAGATTGTGAAAACATTTATTTGTTAAAAGTTATGTTTATTACTTTATTTCTCTAATGCTAGCAAACACAATCGATGCAAAATCATTCTCAATTGCTCAAATCTGTCATTATATTGTCTGTTGGGGCTCAAATTCTGTGTAATTTAACCAAGTAGGAACAAGACACTAATTTTAGATATAAGCGTACTCAATAATAGAGGTACCCATCTTTCAAAAAGGCAAACAAGAAGAATTAACTACTTTAAGAAAGGTATCTAGTATTTAGCATCTCAATAAGTAATATGGGCATTTTGTTCAAGAAAATCTACATCAAGATCAATCTTATCATAATCCGGAGTTTTGCATTGATACTCTTTTTTTATAGTTTTGCATTGATACTTGTTTTATTATTCTGGTATAATAATTCATTCTTTACTGGATGAACAACTGGATCAGTTTACAACTTATATAAGTTCCAAATTATTGGTTTGATTGTGCTCTGATTTCTTTCATGAAAACAGATGTTTGCTTACATTATACATCAAAAGATTTTTAGGAAACAATAATTACAATATTTATAAGTAATTCTATTGAAGTTCCAATGCATTCCAAACTCAAAACTATTGTTAAATAGTTTACCCTAAATAAAATACATTTAAACCAGTAAGTTTAGCCTAAGAATAATCTAATCCTCTTTACCATCTATACCATATTCATCATTTTTTTTCTCTTCATCACTTGATTTGTAGCCTTTCCATATCTTCCTATATCTCCTCAATCTCATCCTCTTTTTTTTTTATTAATATTATTATTCCTCAATCTCATCCTCTTCTTCCTTAAGTTTTCCTAAGTTTTACGACTCTAAAACTTCAAGCTTTTCCACCGTCATTTTGTTTTACTTTTTTGTCCAAGTCTTGATGTTCCTTCTAATGAAAAATTTTCATTATAAAAAATAAATCTAATTTTTTTAAATATTAGCACCCATATCCACGCTAGAGTGACACTTTAAAGTTGTATAAAAAATAATTTGTTTTAGTATAGGATTTGTTAGGATGCGAAGACATGATAAAAACAGTTGGAAGATAAAAACTGAAAGTTATAAGACATTTTATTTTATTACAACAATAACATCAAGCCTTTCTCCCACAACGTGGGGTCGACTACGTTAATCATTTTTTTCCATTGTGTCATGTTAAGAGTCAATTTCTCATTTAAATCTTATAAAGAAAGATAATTTCTAATATTTTCTAACCAAGTCTTTTTAAGCCTACGTCTACCTTTCTTTCTTTTTTTACCTCTACCTTTCTTAACATATGCAGACTTTTTTATTTTATTGTTAAGAAAAAATTGTACCCTAAAGTCGTTTTCCATTTTTGTTAGAACGCCTTGTTAATTTTCAGAATGTGTATTCTAAGGATCATTTGTCTCCATCATGACATTTATCTTTTTCACCTCAAGGCAAAATTCTCATCCATGCAATGGCTGCAGGGCATTGTAATGATGCCTGAATAAGAGACATACGAGATGTTATAGCGAACTCTCACCAAAATGCCTTGGAAAGTGGTGCTTATAAATATTACAAATGCTTATTTGCATGAGATTGGACACCGACATTTTCCGTTTCATCATTTTAGTAGCTTTTTCTAGTAGGAGTTCGATCCTTTGTTGGTATTCTGATTGAAACTAATATTCTACTTAAGTAATAATTGATGTTGATGGATATTGAAACAATTTCATTTTTTGGCGCTTTTATCTCCAATTTGTATTTTAAAATTTCCAAGTACGCCTATGAACTTTATTTGGTATTAATACATTTCTGGTGAGTCCACTGGCATGTAGGATAATCATTATTAATTTTGTCATGTTGAATACAAAACTCATATGCTTATAATACTCACCCAATTTGCATTTTAACCATGCTCCCATTGACTTTTTTAAATTGTAAAGACCAGAGATATGTACACTTCTAATATTAGATTAGGGTTATTGGCTTGCATAACATGCCTTCCTTTGGACACAGAATCTCTCATCAATGTCTGTTACATGTAAAAAATTTATCTTAAAAGACAAATACTTGTGAAAATGATGCTCAAAGGACAATATCACAAAGGTAAGTATACAGACCTCCACCCCCGCGCGTCTTCAATCAATTTCGAACCGAATTATTATTTTATTTCTCTTATGTTAGCAAACAAAATTGATGCAAAATTCATTCTCAAATGCTCAAATCTATCATTATATTGTCTGATGGGGCTCAAAGCCTACTAGTTCGAAGAATAAATAAATTTTCTATTATAGAATTTAGTCATCTACAGTATTACTATCAATTTTATCATATAAGGTCTTATTTATTTTTTGAAGAGTTTGTTTACTCATGGTTTCTAATATTTATTTCTACTTTGCTATATGAAGGTTCTAATATGGAAATGAATAGAAGTTGGATGTATTGTTCAAGGAGTAATATGGTTTTTAAAGAAGGAGTTAAAAACTTTCTAAATTTTGCATTCAGTTATGGAAGTTCAAGTGGAATGATACTATGCCCATGTAGAGATTGTGGAAATGGCATTTGTAGGACAAGAGATGATGTTGAAGCTCATTTGCTTTGGAGAGGATTCAAACCAGGATATTACAATTGGACTGCTCATGGAGAAACTTCATTTAGAAATGACAATGGATCACATTCTATTAATGTTGATGATGTTAATGATGATATGGAAGGGCTATTAAATGATGCATTTGGGTTTGAAAGTAATACTGCAGATGAACAAGAAGAAATTAATAAACCAAATGCGAATGCTACAAAGTTTTATAAGTTGATAAGTGATTCACAACAAGAATTATTTCCCGGATGTAAAAAGTTCTCAAAACTTGATTTTCTTGTTAGGCTACTTCAACTTAAATGCCTTGGTAATTGGACTCAGAAATCATTTACTATGTTGCTTGACTTGTTAAGAGAAGCAGTTGAAGATATTCGTCTACCAAAGTCTTATTACGAGACAAAGAAGATAATTCAAGATTTGGGCTTGAGTTATAAAAAATATGATGCATGTCGTAATGATTGCATTTTATATTGGGGTCCTCATGAATTTAAGAATGAATGTGATATTTGTAATGAGTCAAGATGGGTTACAGAAGATAGCACTTCAAAAGATATATCAAGTAAAAAAAAGAAAAAGGTGGCAGGAAAAGTCATGTGGCACTTCCCATTAACATCAAGATTGCAAAGATTGTTCATGTCATCTAAGACTGCATCATATATGATATGGCATAAAGAAGATCGCATAAAAGATGGTTGCATGAGGCATCCGGCTGACACTCCAGCTTGGCAGCACTTAGACTACCAAGATACAAATTTTGCTGCAGATCCTAGAAATGTACGATTGGGTTTAGCATCAGATGGATTTAATCCATTCGGGACAATGACTTCAACTCACAGTACTTGGCCTGTTGTATTGATGTCATATAATTTGCCACCTAACTTGTGTATGAAATCACAATACATGATGCTTTCTTTGCTTATTCCTGGGCCAACTCAACCTGGAAATGATATTGATGTTTATTTACAACCACTTGTGGCTGAGTTAAAAGAGTTATGGGAAATTGGTGTGCAGACTTACGATGCATGTTCTAAGGAGAATTTTCAAATGCGAGCTGCATTATTATGGACTATAAATGATTTTCCATGTTATGCTAACTTATCAGGTTATAGTACAAAAGGAAAGTTTGCATGCCCTATTTGTCAGGAGAGTACGTATTCTGAGTGGTTACATTTCAGTCGTAAAAGATGTTACATGGGACATCGGAGGTTCTTAGATCACGATCATCCTGATAGAAAAGATAGTCGATCTTTTAATGGTTGTGAAGAACATGGTACAATACCAACACCAATTAATGGATCCAAAATTGTTGATATGTTAAGAAGTATAAATGTGAAGTTTGGAAAGAAAACACCTGCTAATCCTAATTTGCCTTCTAATTGGAAGAAGTTTAGCATATTTTTCAAGTTGCCGTATTGGGAAAAAAATCTTTTACGCCATAACTTAGATGTTATGCATATTGAAAAGAATGTATGTGATAAGATTTTGGGTACGTTGTTGGATCTTGATGGAAAGACAAAAGATCATTTGAATGCACGTAAAGACATGGAAAAAATGGGAATACGCCCTTCATTGCACCCTACTTGTACTTCATCTGGACATACTTATTTACCCGCAGCATGCTTTACAATGAACAAAAAAGAGAAAGAAATTTTCTGTAAAGTCTTGAAAAATATTAAAGTGCCAGATGGATATGCATCTAATATTTCAAGACGAGTGCAACTGAAACCCTTGAAAATACTTGGATTAAAGAGCCATGATCATCATATAATAATGCAACAATTGCTTCCATTATGCTTAAGACGAGTCTTGCCTAAGTCAGTTCGCTCTCCTCTAATTCGTCTAAGTCGTTTTTTTCAAGGCTTGTGCTCTAAAGTTCTTCTCCCAATTGAGCTTCTTAGATTGGAAAAAGAAATCGCAATTACACTTTGCCATCTTGAAAAGATATTTCCTCCTGCCTTTTTTGATATCATGGTGCATTTGACAATTCACTTGGCCACCGAGGCAAGGATTGGAGGTCCTGTATATTATCGTTGGATGTATCCTATTGAGAGGTTAGTAATTATTTCATGTATTATTATTTCTTTTATTATATCTAACTTTAATGAAAAAAATTTATATCATTTATCAAACAATTTTTTCAGATTTTTGGGCAAGTTAAAGTCATATGTTCGAAATAGAAGTCGTCCAGAGGGATCAATTGCAGAAGGCTATATTGCAGAGGAATGTTTAACATTTTGCTCTTTATATTTTGCCGAGCATGTGGAAACAAGGCATAATCAACTTGGAAGAAATGAGTTGGATGAGAATGTGTTGAATGAAGGACTTAATATCTTTGCAACAAATGGCCGGGCACTTGGAAAGAGAGAGGTCAAGATCTTCAATGATGAGACACTCACAAAAGCACATCGATATGTCATTTTCAATTGTGAGGAAATAGAGCCATATGTGAGGTAAAAAAAATTAGTTCAATAATACATATTTTTATTTTTAATATAAATACTATTATTATATTTTTATAAATTTTATGTCTATATACAGTGAACATTACACTTTAGTCAAAGAAATGATAAGACAAAAAAGGTCTCGCTATGGAGAGCATGAAGCTAAAAGGGTTCATAATGTGGAGTTCGATTCTTGGTTTGCTAATAAGGTCAGTGTGACAATGCTAATTAACTTTACATGAGAATTCTTACTAATTACATCTACTTTACATCTACTTTATTTTAATAGATTGCTTCAATTGATCCATTGAAGGATGATACTATTTCTACTGATTTGAGGCGCTTAGCTAGAGGTCCATCCAATGTTGTCACTCTATACAAGAAGTATCTTATAAATGGTTTTAGATTTCATGTTGCAGATTTGATGAAAAAAAGAAAAACTCAAAATTGTGGAGTGATGATTAAAGCTCTAACTTCAAGCTTCTCTAGTATCAAAGATAATAACCCTATTTCAGGTAACTTGACATACTATGGGATCTTAAAAAATATAATTGAATTGGACTATACAGCAGAACGAAGTGTTGTTTTGTTTGAATGCGATTGGGTTTCTAAAGGAAAGAGACTGAAGGAGGACGAGGATGGCTTCATCTTAACAAATTTTAATAAAATTAAACGACATCAAGAACCTTTTGTGCTTGCTTCTCAAGTTCAACAAGTTTTTTATGTGGAAGATCCTATTGATCCTACATGGTATATTGTTGTTACAACATCACCAAGAAGTAATATTGATAACATTCACATAAACACAGATGTTGATGACTACTTGCAAAGTAAGACTTTGACTCAGCAATATTTTAGTGATGATGAAGTTCAGTGGACTAGAGATGAAGTTGATGGCATTCTACTAGAGTAATTGATTTGTGTGCTATTTATTTTGTAATGTAAAACCCTTTTTTATTCTTAAATCATTAGATCATTATATCAATCTAATTGGTATGCAACATTTTGTGATTTTATGTGTTTCCTATATGTGTTTATCTAAACGTTGCATTTTGTTTTGATGTATTGAACCTTATATATTTTTTAAAATATTTTCTTGCACTTTAATTTTCTCCATAGATTATGTGAGCAACATGAGTGATTAATTGTATTGTTTATCTTCTATTAAACTCTACTCACTTATATGTTTTAAAATGATTTTTAAGAAATGCCAGCACACACCAGAACACATGTTAGAAATACAGGATGCAGAGAACAAACTGAAGTTGAAATAGATATTCCTACAAATACCATTGAAACTTATGTTACAGGTATGTCTCTTATCTAAGATATTGTCAAAACTTTCTATGCTTATTTTTCATTTGCATTATCTTACTTACAAGATTTTAATTTTAAGATATCTTTTCATAGCAGGTAGAAGCAATGAGGAGCAAAAACGAAAAAGAGGTCCAACCTATATGTGTAGTATTTGGGGATATCATGCTACCCAACATGGTGGAGAACGACTTGTTGTTAATTTTAATAAATATGGTCAACCTATTGGGCAAAATAAATCATATCGAAGTAGTGCTTATCGATTAATAGAAGGTTACAAAGAAGCTTTCGAAAAAATGGAAAAACAAGTTCAAGAACAAGGTGAGGTAATTGCTAAAATGAAGTTGGATATGCAAAGTTCACAGCAGGCTACTAATACCACCCCGTTAAGAGCTACTCAATATTCTCAAAATGGTGATGTACATTCTTTCAATAACAGTACTCTTATTCAAGTAAGCAAATTACTACTTACGAACTTTTATAGTCATATTTTTATCTTTCATATGTTGTTACAAATATTTATGTTAGATCTTATGAACTTCATATATATAGGTTGGAACTAAAGTGGCAGTCAAAAGTGTTCTTGATTCCACTAAAACTGTGGCAATTGGATATATTCAGAGTATGGATCCTACACATAGGGTTGGTAACTATCCATTAGGTCCAAATTGGTGTTCAGTTCATATAAATATTCCAGTGAATTGGGAAGAACACTTGATTAGACCGTATAGTACTTTAACAACAATTGGACAGGCAATTGGAACTTATGTTGCATGGCCTCAAGCTTTAGTAAGTATATTTTTTATTTTAAAATTTTAATTAAATAATTAAATTACTTATATTTGTGTAATTAATTTAATTCAGGTTGTTCGTGAAGAAGATTGACATTCTACAAGAATTATTTCTGAAGAGTCTACTTGGATTTGAACAGTCTTATTTTACTATAAATTTTTTTTTATATGTTGATAGAATTTGGTTATGTTGATAAAATTTTATAGTATTACAAGAACCCTTATTACAAGATGTTGGCAAAAATTTTAATTTAGGTTGTTTGTAATGATTACTTTTTTATGTTATTGACTTTCTACTGCATGAAGATTTGAATTTATGCTAATATTCTTTGATGCTTTCTCATTTGCTTGTTCAATATTTTTTGGAATATTGTTTATGTTATTTCTCAACCAAGAATGTCTAATTCCTAATTACAAATGTGATTGGAGATGTTAAATTGAGCACTTGTTTGGAAATATATATCCCTGCAAACTATAACCTTATTTGTGATAAAAATTGAGGATTTTATATGATAACCATAGCTCCCTTTGTAGAGTTAGTGTGTGGGTTTTCTCTCTTTTAGGAGTTGAGGAGCAAGCACTGAGAAGTATTCCGAGGAAGCTCAAAGTGGAGAACTCTGATGGCTATGCATTTAAACTATATTGAGTTTTTGCAAAGAGGACTCGTTACAACTTACAACATAGATTTATAAAGTTCTATATAATTGTATCTGATTTCTACAGCTCCCTAACACAATTCTTTCACATTAGTTACCCTGTAACATCTTTGTATTTTCAATTTTTTTTATTCATGAATCATGAAACGTGTTTAGAACATTCTAGCATTGCTTCTTTTTCTTTGTTCTTATGAACTAATACAAAAAAAAAAAAAAAAAAACTCGATACATTCTTACAGCATGCTGGAAGGCTGGAGAGCCTGCACCGTATCTCCACCTGGTTCGCACTTTTGAATTGGTAGACCAAGAAAAAGGCAACATAAAAACTTCTGCTATGTTTTGCAACATGTTCAGGTCTGCTGAGAAAAGTTTCATTATTTCATTTTATTTCTCGCATGAGATTTCATTGCTTTTATAAGCAGCTGTTCTTATTATTTGTTTATGCTATACAGTTTGCTTACTTTGTCACCTGGTGATGTGCTGCCGGCAGTATATCTATGCACAAACAGGATTGCTGCTGATCATGAAAACATGGTTTGCCTAGCTTCTCAAACTGAGGGTTTTTGTTTTTTATATTTCTTGATGTAGAAGATATTCCTTTCATAAAACAATTGCAGAAGGAAAAATTAACTTCAGCTTTTTTGTGTAGTAGCATCTTTCCTTGTGTTAGTTTTTTCTATAATTGAGACAGAAAATTCTCTTTCATTTATTGCAGCCTTCATAGTGTGCTTTTTTTTTTTAATTTTAAAATACAATCCACCAAATATTTCTATTGATATGAGTTACTATCATTGTTTTTGAAAAGTTTTCCCTGATTGAAGCTTATCAATATTCCTGTACCTTTGAAGCTTTGCTAGTTATTTTATTACAATTTGAAGACTTTTGGGCTCTCGTTAAGGTTTCTCTTTTACATTTCTCTACTAATTGATCCTTCGTTGCACCACGTTCATGTATATTACATGTGGAAAAGATAATGTCTTGAGTATTATAGTTGATTATGCAAATATAGATAAAACACTTACATTTGTTTATATGTAAACTAACTAGAAGCATTTATTGTTCATATTGGATTTGTAGTTTTGATAACGTTCTATGTGTAAAAAAGGAGAGTAAACTACTTATTTTGATGGCTGAATTAGGTGGTGCCTAGTAGCAGGAAGTTGTGATTCAATATGGTCATCTTATTATGAAGGTGAGCATTATACTTGATTAGATTATAAATATTTACCAATTTGCTGGGGGTAATTGAAAGCAACCTAAGTTTCTAATCTATGATAATTTTCTTCTTTCAGATGTGTTATTTCTTTATCAAATAAGCCTATATCTAATTGCAATTTTTTTTCTCTAAATTTGGTCCTTTATTGTATCTTGATACTTTCTGACATTGCTTTTTTCTGTGAGCATTGAAATATGAAATGTTCAAAATTGCCTTCTATTGTATGGCTTGAGTTAGTTTTTGCCAACATTTACTGGTTATTTATCAGACATTTATTTTTTACTGCAGTTTGAAAACACTATACTTACAGAAAAGGTCAAGTTCGAGAAAGAACAAAGCGGTCAACAGAGGAATCAAGTCGCTAGTCTATTACAGCTAGATCATGATAAAAAAAAGCAGATACACCAACAGAGTTTGACTATACATATCTGCAGGTTTTACTTCTATCCTTAGAGCACTGAATGTATTAAATTCTCGTTATTTGGATCGTATTTCTTTTTGATGAGTTAATATTTGTAGTAATATTGTGACTAATCTTGATTTGATTTTTTGTACTGTCTGAGTTCAGTTTTGAAGTAGTGTGCTTCTGACAGTAGAAATGAGCAGATTCATGTTGTACCTTCCGGTGGAATTAGCACAGAACTAATTGTCCTAATGAATTATGCTGGGAATAGCAAATTTTTGTTGAGTATTGCTTTGGTGTCTACAATTTGATATGGTCTTTCGAAGGGTTTACAATTGCCATTTTTTTTGGAGAAAATCCGATAGAACTATACTAATGCATTTTCTATTCTCTGTTGTATATATCTTGAATGTCGCGGGTTCTTCCCACAGGAATTTTATGTTCCCTTTCGAGAATGAGAATTCAATATTGAATTGGGTATTTTGGATGCTGAAGAAAGTGTCTATTAGTGATTTTATGGGATGTTTGTCTACAATTAAGATGTAATTCAAGTATGAAGCAGAATGCTGTGAATCACTTCCTTTGTAAAATTTGATATTTTAAAAGGTTTGTAATAAATTGTTTGTTGAACATTGCAGTATGTTACCACATCGCGTGAGCTATTGGAGCAAATAGGAGCAGAGGCTGCAGCGGGTGGAATATCTAGGTAAGGTGTAATATTCTTATAAGTTGATTGTTACTTTTAATTGCATATCTTATTTATCATTATTATAGGATTTTAACAATCAATAGGCCCTAATGTTAAATCATATTAATGATTTAACCTTTCTTTATGATTATATGCTATATATAGAATATATTAACTCATTTTACGCCCAATTGGCTACATAACATTTAAATGATTTTTATATATGGAATGTAATATAAAAATAACTAAATCATTATAGCAATAAGTCTTAATATATAAATGTTGTAATATTATTTCCTATTATTCTTTCCAATGTCATTGGGTAGTAATAATTATATATTAAATGTTTTATTTAAAATTGCGACTTCTTTTGATTTTGATCTTTTTTTAAGGAACCATTTGAATATTTCTTAAATAACCTATTAATTATTTTTCTTAAAGAAATTAATGCCTTTAAATCATAGAATTATTTTTGAATAGGAGGGCAATGAAAAATTGTTTGAACATTTTCTCATTACTCCTCTCTCGCTCTCTCTCAAATTCTCATTAAGATTACAATTTTAAATGCTAATAAAAGCATCTTTAATTCTGAGATATATAAGCAAGAACATTCACAAGCAATGTGTTGCATGAGGATCGGCATTACATTGTTACATCATTTTATTTTCATTTTAAATTTTGATTTGATATATTGTTGGATCTCATGTGTTGCAGCAATTGAATTTTGTCTTTAATTTAAATTTGTATTACAAAATTATAGTAATTTAGCTTTGTGTATTTAGGTTGAGTGTTTCTCCACGCATACTTGGTGTGAAGGAAATTTGTTTGTGGAGTAGAATCCTAGTTCGTATGTTTGGCTAGGTGTGGATGAAGCCGAACAAACTAAAAATTGACTTGTGTGCTTTACATTCTCTGCATTTTTAATTTTATGAAATCATCACGTAAAACCACCACATTGATGACGTATGTGTACCGCCACATACTTGATTCACACAGCCATCTCCTGCTGCAATAACCCTTCAACATCTCTAATAAGAGCAAAGAGAGAAGTTGAGGATTACTAATGGAGTTATATTTTTGATATGCTATAGAGATCCAAACATTGGATAAATATTTCATTGAAAGAACAGATAAGTTGATTGAAGCATTTCCAATTCACCTCTTTCCTCTCAATAAAACCATTACGATCCAAATCATAAAGCTTGACTGAAACTGCTAAATGAAATAACATATTAGAAACAGGAATGAAGCAGCATCCAATGATGAAAGGAAAGGCTAATAATACCAACTTAGAGTTAATTTTATCCTCTAACTAGGGACTTGGTATGAAATCTGTTGAATATCCAAAATATGGATTTGTAATATCTTTGTGTGCTAGAGATCATCTTGGCCTTCATTTTTCTAGACAAAGAGTACCTGGTGCTGGTTGGTTCCTTGATACAATTTCTAGCATAACCAAAAAGGATCCTGCTGCACAATTCCTTGTTTCTTTCAGGAGCAAGGTCTGCCACTGGAGTTTTTTGTTTGTCTTTTTTTTTTTAAAATTTGCCTGTCCTATTCATGCCCTAGGAAATTCATCTTAACAACCATTGCGTTTCTTTTTGTATCTTCTCTCTTCAGGATACAGTAGGATTGCGATCTTTAGCTGCTGGGGGGAAACTATTACAGGTTAGTAAATTTATGTTGAATTAATAATTATGGTGGTTGGTACTATTCAATTTCTTAAAAAATTTGTCCTTATCTTTATGTTAACTTCTACTATTCAATTTCTCAAAAAATTTATCTTTATCTTTATGTTAACTTCTACTATTACAGGTTAGCTTATATATATACATCCAACATGAATATATATCCTTCTTTAGTCTATTTCTTTTAATGCGAAGATATGGCACATTCTCTGTTAATTTCATTTGAAAAGTGTTTCTGAAATTCTTCACAAAACCATGCTCAATTAGTTGGGATAGTGCTCTCGATGATTTCAGGCATCGATAGCATTTTTTGTTAACATACTGTGCATTTTTTATTACAGTTTCTTCACAACTTAATGATTTTTTTTTTCAGCAAACCTTGAAGGACTTTAAGAAATTTACTTGGGCTTTGTTATTCTATGTTTTGATGAGAAATATGCTTTAATTGGATGAGGCATACTTTCAAACATATCCCAGTAGATGTTGTATAGAGGCTTTAGCAGAGATGTAATCCATTGATGAACAATTAGAAATGCAATTATTTTCTGTTTTTATTAATAACCTCGTCTTGCAGGCATTGAACTTTGCCTTCAAGGATTACTTCAAGAGAATGTTCAACTTTAAAAAGGATAGAGATGGCTATTGGAAGTGGTTTGCAGGCAACTTGGCTTCCGGAGGTGCCGCTGGTGCTTCGATCCCTTATGTTTGTCTACTCTCTGGATTATGCTCGTACCCGTTTGGCTAATGATTCCAAGGCAACAAAGAAGGGTGGAGAGCGGCAATTCAATGGCTTGGTTGATGTATACAAGAAGACACTTCAATAGATGGCATAGCTGGCCTGTACCGTGGATTCAACATCTCTTGTGTTGGCCTCCGCTGCTTAGGTGGCTACGAAATCTGCAAAGAGGGCTAGCTAGCATAGCTGCTGGAGTTGCTACTGAACTTTCAAGCCGAGGGAACATTTCCCGACAGAACTCTAACAAGTCAAATGTATCATCTTTGCATAGTAGCGAGATGAAAGGCCAAAGTTAGCAGTAAGCTCAAAGCTGAAAGGCGAACCAAATAAATGTGTAAACATGGAATATGATCAATTCGAAGGTTTCGAAGGGGTGAAAGAAGACGTGCGTAAGCTGCCCACAGATAGGTGGTAAAGTTCAATATTTATATTTGAGTAATTTAGTCATTGCATTTCTTTACTTTTTATAATATTTATATGTTAACTAATTAGATGGAGCTACATCTTCTTTTGGATTCAATTATATTGAAGAACTTAATGAGGCTTCTAGTTGTAGGTATAGGCTATTCTTGTTTCATAGTTTCTCAGCTGTAACCATTTAGCATTCATAAACTTAGTGAGAATTGTGAAATATTGTCTTACTGTAGAATTAGTTTGTTTAGAAGTAAACAAACATTTTAAAAGATTTTGTTGGAATGAAAATATACATATATTAATGTAAAAATGTTTTTCATGATTTCAGATTCTAGATTCCAATTTATCATTTTGATCACAAGCAAAAGTGGATGACAATGAAGCGTGGAAATAGAGATCTGAAGATTTGGTTGCTATTGAATAAAGAAATCGCCCTCATGATAAGGGCTCTTTTTTTGAATTTTCATGTAATATTTTGTGATCATATTTATTGTAATAAATTGATTATGTACATATATGAAGCTTGAAGTAGCCTTTTTTAAGGTGAAAAATTCATGTAATTTTTTATTTATGAAATAAATTTTTATTTGAAAGAAAAAACTTATGTAAGCTCTCATATGTGAGGTTTTTAGAAATTGGATTGGAGATTAAGTATTTGTAATTGAAATATTATGAGTTGGCATAATTTTTTTTATAATTTAATATAATTTATATTGAGTAAAGCATATATTGAGGCATATAATAGTGTGAATTTATTAAAATTATTTTGGTAAATTGAAGTGTTGGGATATCATATATCTTAGGGCAAGTTAAATATGCCTTATTATTAAACATGTTCCATTAAATAAATGCATTAGGAAAGTTAACCTATTATGACACCTAATATTTGTCATATTTATTAACAATTTTCATCATATTAAGATGTTATAAAAGATTGTTTTTAAGGACACCTTACAGGTGTCATTAAAGAGGTTATTCCATCAAAATTATATGTCATTAAAGTTTAGTTTTTATGGCACAAAAAGATGTCCTTAACCCTATGCCAACGGCCACCTAAGTGACACCATTGTTTGATGCCTTAATATATCATGTGCCCTAATAGATACATATTAGGGCACTTTAATGTGTCCTAATAGCCATTATTTTTTGTAGTGTAACATTATGAATAAAAAAGTAGGCTTGCAGCTTGAATTAATTCACATTGTAATTTTCTTAGAATTGTGAAGTATTTTATATTTATGCATTGGGGATATCAATGGTAATTAAGTTATAGTTCAAGTGGATAGCCTTGTGCTGCATATATAGGGTGGATTTGGAGTGGTTAGTTGACTCCTTTGTGGTTTGAAGGTCACAATTTCTGAGGTACAAACTAACTTACCTAAACATGCCATCACTAGTAGACTTTTTTTCTCTAGTGCTATATTTGATATAAAATTATTGCCCTAGGTGCATTTAATAGACTTTTCATGTGTTTGTTTCCAAATCTATTCATTAAACTTGTATATGTGATGGTTTTATACTTTTATTTAAGTCAATCATATGATAATGGAAGCACTCGGAACTCAGAGTGTAACTTCCATGTATAATATATGTGAGACTGTGGACATTATATGGAATCATTTCACTGAGATTAAAGGAGCTGATGGAAAGAGGCAATTTAAATATATGCATTATGGTATTGCATACAAGGGAGGAGGAATAAATAAAATGAAACAACATCTAGCAGGTGTTAAGGGTAACATATTGGTCTGCAAGAAGGTTTCACATGATATTTTCTATCAAATGCCATAAAATTTGAAGAAAATTTTAAAAGAAAATAACAAATATAAGAGGAGTTGGAAAGTATATTAAAGATGCTGCAAACATGTGCTCTTTATTTATTAAGGTTGTTAAGTGGGTATGCCCATATAATATTATAGAGTTCGTTATAGATAATACTACTAATTACAAAAGCAGGTGAATTCTTACATAAAAGATTCAATAATATATATTGGTCACCATGTGTTACGCATTGCATGAATTTAATTTTAAAAGGTATGAGCGGCATGCCTCTTATAGAGAACCTAGCAAGAAAAGCATTCAAGGTGATAATTTTTTCTTATAATCATATATGTGTACTTGCATGGCTTAGGAAAAAGTTAGGTTTGAAAGAGATTGTACATCCAGGAGAGACATTTTATAATAACCTTTAATACTTTGAAGAGTGTCTGTGAGCATAAACATGCCCTCCAAGCATTAAACACTAGCAAGTTCATTATAGATTCAAATATGTCTAAAATCTATAAGGGGAAGAAGCAGTTATAATTATCTTGGATTTGAAGTTTTGGAATTATGTCCTTACAATTTTGAAGATATTAGGTCATTTAATCAGGTTGTTAGGTATTATTGACTCAGATGAAACCATCATTTAGATATTTATATGATGGAATGTATATGGCAAGGAAGAGAATAAAAGATATGTTAATGAGCCATTCATCAATATAGTTAAAAGAAGATGAGATATTCAATTGCGACAGGGCATCCATATATCAGCATACTTTCTGAATCCTCAATTTAAGCATGACAAGGAGAATTTTTATCACAAGCTAGAAGTTATACAAGGCCTAATTTAACTACTTGGAAATAATGATATTTTCCCTAAGCCCATACTTACAATGAATGAGATCATATTATTTTGTGATGGCTTAGAAAGCTTTGAAAAATCAATTGTTCTAACGATGGCAAAAGAAATACAACTTGATTATTATCTTTTTAATATCATTACTTTATATCTTTTTTAATAAATATGCAAATTTATGAAGCTCTCTAATACCATATCATATAGATGAGTGATGGAAGATGTTTGGATCAAGTGCTCCAAACTTACAGAAAGTAGTTATAAAAATTCTAAGCCAAACATCATCCTTATCATGTTGGGAATGAAATTAGAGTATTTTTGAACAAATTCACTCAAAGAGGCACAATTATTTTGAGCATTAATGAATGAATGACCTAGTATATATTTGGTATGATCTAAATTTATAAATTATGTATAATATTACTATAATATAATTACATGTATATAAATATATCATACAATATGTATGTACAAATTTCATTGAAGTTATTATTTCATTTTTTAGGTTGTAACTTACAAAAAGAAGTTTTGATCATCTAGACTACACATGTATTAAAATTATATATTTTTTGGTACTTGATGATGAATTACTATCAAATCTTAACTTAGAGGAGTTGAAAACTAAGATATACTAAGGAGATGCAATACAAATTATTGAAGAAGAAGACATATCCACTTAGCCTAGACATAGTAAGTTGTTAGTGAAATATGAATATATCATTTAAAGAAAATAAAAAATATAATCTTATTTTATATTTTTTATTTGTTAGTGAAGGTAAACTAGAGAATGAAGGAGATTGAGATGACATAATTGGCTTCAATGATTTTGATGCATTTGGGTCTATAGATTTTGGTGAAGCACAACTTAGAAACTCAACTTATGGGGATAGATTTGATGATACAAATTTTGAAGATATTTAATTTTTATTTTATAAAATTATTAAAACCATTAAACTAAGAAAGCTAAATATTATTAACTTCATATATATATTATGAATATGTTTTCTTTTTTCTTATTGGTTAGTATAAAGTGTCACAATCTTGTTATGTGTACAATTATAATAAGTAGCTTATATTTATTTTATTTTCAGACCTTCACTAATTGGAGATAAAAACTATTAGATTTTAACATATTCTTTTATTCATTTCATTTTTAATAATTTCACGTGCTGGAGAAAGATAACTAAAGGTGGTATGCATTCCTCAACTCTCAAAGCACAATAGAGGCTATAGGCTGATGTGGAGGTTAATACAATTTTGTTGTGCTATAGTATTAACCTATTTTGAGTTGTTATATATGCTTAATGAATCCCAAAATAGTGATAGCCAATCATTTCAAATTTTTTGATAGATAACTATTTCTTAAATTCAAGCAAATTAGAAGAAATGCAAATGAATTATTTTGGAAATATTTAGGAGCATTGATATAAAAATAAAATTTAGAGTGAAGATAGTAAGTTTCAATGAAATCCATAAGAGTAATAGGATGTTAAATAGCTGTAAGGTGATGTTAATGTTAAATAATAATATAATTTATTATATCATCTGGTTTGACCCCAATTTGACTGGTTGAACTGGTCGAACCATGAACCTCTCCTTCTTTTGGTTCATTATCTGATCAGATTTTCTCAATCATGCTTCAACCCTTCAACAAGAAACACGCAACCATCATCCTGAACACATAGGTTGCATCATGCAATTCATAACTTGTAACCTACAACTCGCAACTTGTAACATACAACATGCAAAGAGAAATACGAAACATGTAATTCACAACCTAAAACTTGCAAAACATAATAGGCAACCTGCAACATGTAACTAGCTACATGAAACGCGTAATTAAAAACATGTAACTCGTAACACACAACTTGTAGCCTACAACTCAAAATACACAACACACAACATAAAACTCACAACACACAACCAACAAAATGAAACACGTAACTTGCAAGTTGCAACACACAACACAAAAATTGCAACACAAAACATACAACATGAAACTCACAATATGCAGCACACAAATCACAACTAGCAACAAGTAATCTGCAACATGCAACTCACAAAACAAAACCTGCAACTCATAACATGTAATATGTAACTCATAATGCACAACACATAACAGGCAACAAGCAACATGGAACGCTCAAACTATAACATGCAACATGTAACTCACAATACACAACACATAATACATAACCTTCAACCTATAACTTATGACTCGCAACATGTAACTCACAATACACAACATGCAACTTATGACATGTAATCATTAACTCACAACATACAATAAGTAACACACAACCTAAAAGCTATAACTCAAAACAAGTACCACACAAAATGCAATCTGCAACATGTAATATGTAACTCATAATACGCAACAATCAACTAGCAATGCGATTCGCAATATATAATACGATGCAACTCGAAACCCAATACCTAACTTGTAAGAGTCAAATTTATAAACAATCATCATATAAGTACTATCAATCAGTAAAGAGATTATATAAAGTAGTTAAATTAAATCATTAGTAAAGGATATCAAAATTATATCAAGGTAGTAAAATCATATTGTTGTGTATACATATTATCTAGTTATTCTATATTGGTATAAAATCAATATATTAAATGCTTAATATATCACATCAAATAAGTAAGAATTTTGACTATAATGGTGTTTTTCAATATCGTATTAGTATCAGAAAATCGTTGGCTCAGTAAATAGAGTCGTCGCTCTTTGCACGTCAGCACAATAATCATCTCATTATAACTTCTAATCAGTATTACATAAATCAGTAGAGGATAACACTAAACTATAATATTTAAAAGAAACCTTGTTTGCTCACCATCTTGTACATGCCAATTAGTCCACAACCAATGGGCCAAGTAGCATTTACTTGTATTTTACATACACAATATTATTATAGTACTAAAATAATAATCTAAGTCACATATCCACATTCATTTTTAATACATTGCATCAAATAAAATATAATTGAGTTTAATTTAGAAAGTGTCAAAATGTCAGAACAGTAAGCAATAGAAAACCCTAATGAGCATAAATTTATATTTTTAGAAATTATCCAAATTATGAGAGATTGTATATAATAGTATTTTAAAGCTTTTATTGAACTAAAGAGCTATTTTTTATGTCAAAATAAATTTCTGAGTATGTAAAATTTATTATTTTTACAAAATCTTCTAGTAAAAAATCTGAAATAAATACTCAAAATATTCATAATCTCAATCTCTATAGCATATACAAAGTTACGATATCAAAGTTTTACCAATAAAATTTTATCAACATTTTTTGATAACAGAAATACAATTTTGATCGAAAAAATATTAAAAAATCAAAATTCTTGAAATAAAAAATATGGTAATGATTCCTTACAGCGAGATGAGTAAATCTCCTAACTAGGCCAACTAACGATACTTGCTCTATGACCTTTAAATCAAAGCTTTTCTTTCCTATCTCCTCACTATTCTCTCAAATTTCTTAAACCATTTCTATTAGCTGATTTTGAGATGAGAAATGGATTTAATATTAATATATATACTGGCATTAGATATTTTAAATAAAATAATATATATATATATATATATATATATATATATATATATATATATATATATAATTTACTCATTTTTTTATATAAAGTTCTTATAAATTCTTTAATGGTTTAAAAAATTATAGAAAAATATTTAAAAATAGCACATTTTAATTAAAAAAAATTTGTGAAATCGGTTTACAAAGTGGACACCTGACAGCTCCTAAATCCCTACGTGTACCGACATATGTTAATTTCTTAAGGATTTTCACTGATGTCAAAAAATTACGAAAAAATTAGTGTCATTAAAGAACTACAATATCAATGTTATGGAGAAGAAGATTTGTGATTTGAACTTATAATAACTCATGAAAAAAATTATTTGCTTTGACCATTACAATCATGTAACTTGCAACACACATTACACAAACTACAACATGCGATATACAACACACAACACAACAAATAACAAGCAACAGGCAAGGCGACTTTTTTATTATAATGTGTTATAAAAAGCTATAGTTTAATATTGGAGTATGCTAACACCAAGGATCATGGTTATTAATTAATCTAAATAAATCATAGTTCATATAAACAATTATGCACCTCTATTTTTCTTAATTTCTTTGATTTAGGTGCTAGTCCCCACCAATTCATGTAGTTTCAATAATTTTATCAATTAGGCTATTAAATTTAAATTTTGATTTTAAATTATTAAAAAAAGTGGTATAAATAAATATAATTATCTAATTGTGATTCAAATTATAATACACACAATAACCACATTCTATCAAAAATTTAGAAAAACATTCATTAAACTTATTAATTTTTGTTACAGATTATTTATTTGTAAAAAATATGTTGGCCAAGATATTTTGATCAAAGTCTTAAGGGGATGAGTTTCAAAATTATTTAATTTGATTGCATAATAAATTTTCTTATATTATATTCATATTAAAATAAATTTAATAATTTTATTATTCATCATAGTAATTTATACCTCAACAAAAATTTATATTGATCAGACACGAATCTCAATGCAAAATCAAGTTTAAAAATTCTAAAATTAAAATTGGGACCATCCAAACTCCGATTTAAGCAAACTTATAATCGAACTAAGCGTCTCGAAAGTACGAACCCAACGACACCAAAATCGACTCAATTAGAGTCCAAATGGATCCCAATCAAGGGTCTGAAGCACTATTAGAGGGTTCGAACCACAATTTAGATTACCAACTGGTTTTCAAACATGACGTGCTTATAGTCGAATTGAGCGGCTCAACAAAACGAATCCAACGAGCCCAAGATCACTGAATTTTGACATCACTAAGGCATATAAATGTCCATCAAATGGTCCACGATCAAGGGATTCAACATCAGTCGTTCATCCAAGCCACTCCTAATATGCCCTTGATCTACCGCCTATTTACGGGTCATGCCACTCTAGAAAATCTATAAATATACCCCTCCTCCCTCTTGAATGGGAGGCTCCAAGCAAGAGAGAGATCAGAGATTGCTCTTGCCTCTGCGCTCCTCCTCAATCACCGCCTGAGCTCCGCCGGACCACTGTCTGACGTCGTTGCTCCGCCGGACCACCACTTAAGGCCCCGAGCTCCACCGAACCACCACTCGAGGCCCTCAGCTTCATCGGACCACCACTTGAGGCCCTCACCACCGTCGGACCACCACATGATGCTTGGAGTTCTGTCGGACCACCACTTGAGGCCCCGAGCTCAGCAGGACCATCACTTGAGGCCCTCACCTTCGCTGGACCACCACTTTAGGCCCTCACCTCCACTGAATTACCACTTGAGTCCCTGAGCTCATTTGGCCCCCCACTTGAGGTCCTGAGCTCCTCCAAACTACCACCTAACACCCGGAGTTTTGTCGGACCACCACTTGAGGCCTTGAGCTCCACCGGACCACCACATGACACTTAGAGTTCTAACGGAACACCACATGATGCCCAGAGTTTTATCGAACCACCAATTGAGGACCTGAGCTCCACCAAAACATCACTTGATGCCCAGAGTTCTGCCGAACCACCACGAGCCATGGACTTCTATCGGGCCACCCCCTGATTCCTAGAGTTCTACCGAAGTACCATCATATAACATTGGCCTTTCAGACTCCTATCTCCTGCCGACTACGATCCTTCTAACATCTGTCAGCTACTATGATCCTTCTGACCTACATTAATACAAAATGGTCTTTCTAACCTTGGTCTCCTGCTAGCTACAGTCTTTCGGACCCCTGTCTCCTACCAACTACGATCATTCTGACCTCCGCTTCCTACTATGATTCTTTCGAGTTACAACCAACACCAACAGATAATGATCTTTTTACCCGAGTCTCCTGCCAACTACGATCTTTCGGACTCATGTCTCCTTCCGACTATGGTCCTTCTGACCTCCATCGCCTACTATGGCCTTTCCGACCTCCATTACTAGACAATAGTCTTTCTGACCCCGGTCTCCTGCCAACTACAGTCTTTCGGGCCCTTATCTCCTGATAACTACAATTCTTTAGACCTCTGTTACCTATTATGTTCATTCCGACCTACATCATAAGACAACATTCATTTTGACCCCGATCTTCTGCCTAATACAATCTTTCTAACCTCTATCCTATCAACTATAGTCCTGTCAACCAACCAAACATGTCTATGTTGATTATTATTACTCCCATAATGTAATGCACTCTATATGATGTATATTTGTGACAGCAAGCCAGGCCTTCTCCCTAAGAAGGGCCTCATTTTTAATCGACTGTAAATACTAGTGGATTCATTCAAACTAGGTCAGGCCCCATGGTTTTCCCCCTTTTCAGGGGTTTCCACGCAAAAGCTCTGGTATCTCTTATGAATACTACACCCTCTCTCTTATATTCTTGTGTGATGGATCTTCGTACAATGTTAAGATATTAAACTATATATTTCTCTACTACCGTAAATATTTTAGGACGCGATAGTTTGGTGCCATCTGTGGAAATGTGGTTCCTAACTGGGGGGCAATTTTGGCTCCAATCTCAAAAGGTCTTTCATGTCAAATTCCTGACATATGGTATTGATGCATCAATTTCATGGAAATTAAATTCGGACCGGGGGGCAACTTTGACTCCAACTATAGTTAAGAAGATCCCTCCAATTCTTTCAAAATCAAGATGATATATCAGAAAACTTCTAGCAAATACAAGGATGCTTCCAATAAATTTTAAATCACATATATTCCCAACGTGGACTTCTACTCCTTGGGCAGTGTCTTAATCTCGGCCTAAAAAAGACAGTAACAGTCCAAAGATGGATCATTCTTTACCTTTGATTCGGGATACATACGGCATTTGTCCCCTCCCAATCAAAGCAATATGGATCCCAAGGGAATTCGATTCGACTTCTTCCACATAGGTTAACTTCATCGAGCAAAGGCTATAACATATAACCTCGAATAGGTCTTACTTCTTTGATGGATTCTCTCGACCTCTTTCATATAGGTTAACGCCATCGAGTAAAGGCTCTGACATACTACCTCGAATAGGTCTTACATCCTTAGCGGATTCTCTCGACATCTTACATACAGGTTGATGTCATCGAGCAAAGATTCTGATATACAACCTTGGATAGGTCTTATATCCTTGGTGGATTCTCTCGATCTCTTCCATACATGTTAACATCATCGAACAAGACTCTGACATACAACCTCAGATAGGTCTTACATTTTTTATGAATTCTCTCAACCTCTTCCATACAAATTAACGTCATATAACAATGCTCCAACATACAACCTTGAATAGGTCACACATCCTTGATAGCTTCTCTCGACCTTTTCCATATAGGTTAACGTCATCGAGCAAAGGCTCTGACATACAACCTTAGATAGGTCATACATCCTTAGTGGATTCTTTCGGCCTCTTCCATATAAGTTAACATCATCGAGCAAAGGCTCTGACATACAATCTCAGATATGCCATGCATCCTTAGTGAATTCTCTCAACCTCTTCCATACAAGTTAACGTCATCAAGCAGTGCTCTGACATATAACCTCAGATAGGTCACACATCCTTGATGGATTCTCTCGGTCTCTTCCACATAAGTTAACGTCATCGAGCAGTGCTCTGACATACAACCTCAGATAGGTCTTACATCCTTAGTGGATTCTCTCAACCTCTTCTATATAGATTAACATCATCGAGTAAAGGTTCTGACATATAATCTCAAATTGGTCATACATCCTTAGTGGATTTTCTTGACATCTTCCACACAAGTTAATGTCATCAAGCAAAGGGTTTGACATATAACCTTGGATAGGTCATACGTCCTAGATGGATTCTCTAAATTTCTTCCGTACATGTTAACGTCATCGATCAAAGGCTATGACTTATAACCTCGGATAGGTCATACATCTTTGGTGGATTCTCTCGACCTCTTCCACACAGGTTAACATCATCGAGCAAAGAATCTAACATACAACCTCAGATAGGTCATATATCCTTGATGGATCCTTTTTTATATAGGTTAATATCACTAGAATGTCCTCGGACTTCTACCCGATGCCAAATTTCTATCCGTCACTAGACTTCTGCCCGTCGAAAGACTTTCATCAGTCTTCTACCCGACAACGTACTTCTGCCCGACACTGGACTACTGTCCATCGCTAAACTTTTGTCGGGTTTGTACCTATCGTCGGACTCCTATCCATCGCAAGATTTCTACCCGCCGTCGAACTACTACCCGTCGTCGAACTTATGCCCATCATTGGACTTCTACCTGATGCCAAATTTTTGCCTGTTAACAGTCATTTCAACCTCCCTCCTAACAACTATCTCTCTAACTTCCATCACCAACCGACTACATATATAAATCCCTATTAATCGTGGAATATCTTGAAGAAGAATGATCACCCGACATTCCCTCTATATAAGGAGGGACCCTGCAATCGGATAAGGGATGCCACCTATCCAAAAGTAGGGGAAAGCCTCCCGTATATGAAGAGGGAAGAAAGGAAGAATAGAGGAAGGGAGGAATCTCCTTCTTGCATAGAGGGGCCCCAGGCCTGGATAGGGGATCCCGCTTATGTAGGGTTTGGGGGGAAGCACCAATTGAAAGAAGAAGAAGGGAGAGAAATCTCCTTCTTGCATAGAGGGGCCCTGGGCTTGGACAGGGGATACTGTTTGTGCAGGGCCCGGGAGAAGGCTTCAAATGAAAGAAGAAGGAGGAGAATGAGAAGATGCAACTTTTTTAGACCCCAAGGGGGCATTTTTAGCAAGAGGGGGAAGTTAGAAGTGTTGGGAAAGTTTGAGTAGTTAGAAAAAAAAATTGACTGCTAGCCGTGAGCCGGCAGTTAGCTGAACTGCTTGTAAACTACAGCCGACCGACTTCACGTAGCCCCATGTGAGCGCGTGGGCAATGTTCCGGCGTGGGCTACGGGCGAGCCAGTCAGGCCACTGCACCAGCCAATTAAATCAAGTGCACGGGTTACAATCGAGCCAGGCGGGCCTTTTGTGTGGGTCAGTCGAGCTGAGTGCACGAGCAAGAGCACCGTGCGGAGGAGACGGCGATCACCGGCTGCAAGTCCATCCAAGCATGTTTCTAGGCTCAATTTTGGCTCTAGAAAGGTCAAATCAAATGTTTTTGGGATCCTTGGAACTGCTTTTTGACGTTCTAGACTCAATTTTTTATGCTTTTAAAGCAATTTGGGACCTCTACATCCAAGATCAAATTATTTCCAAATTTTAAATCACCCAAAAAATTTTGACGATATTCGACACATATTTTAGGACTTTTGGAGCTTCAACGTCTAAAAATAGTGGGCAACTGATACGTCATCAAAAAATTATCTTCATCGGGCACAAATCTCGATGCAAAATCAAGTTGGAAACTTCTAAAATTAAAATATGGACCATATGAGCTCTAATTTTAGCAAACTTACAGTCAAATTGAGTGTCTCAAAAATACGAACCCAACGACACCAAAATTGACTCAATCCGAGTCCGAATGTATCCAAATTAAGGGTCCGAAGCACTGTTAGAGGGTTTGAACCATAATTTGGATTACCAACTGGTTTCCAAACATGACATGCTCATAGTCGAATCGAGCGGCTCGACGAGAAAAAACCAACGAGCCCAAGATCACTGAATTTATACATCACTAAGACATATAAATGTCCATGAAATGGTCCACGATCAAGGGATTCAACATCAACCGTCCATCCAAGCCACTCCTAATTTGTCCTTGATCTACCACTTATTTACAGGTCATGCCACTCTAGAAAATCTATAAATAAACCCCTACTCTATCTTGAATGGGAGGCACCAAGCAAGAGAGCTAGAGAGAGATCGCAGATCGCTCTTGCCTCCTCAACCACCTGAGTTCTATCGGACCACCGCTTAACGTCGTTGCTCCAGCGGACCATCACTTGAGGCCCCAAGCTCAACCAGACCACCACTCGAGGACCTCACCTTCGCCGGACCACCACTTGAGGCCCTCACCTCCACCAGACCATCACTTAAGTCCCTAAGCTCCGCCGGACCACCATGTGAGGTCTTGAGCTCTGCCGGACCACCACCTGATGCCCGGAGTTCTACCGGACCATCACTTGAGGCCTTGAGCTACACCAGACCACCACTTGATGCCCAAAAGTTAACCGGACCACCACATGACGCCTAGAGTTTTACCGGACCATCACTTGAGGCCTTGAGCTCCACCGAACCACCACCTGATACCCAGAGTTATGCCGGACCACAACCTGAGGCCCAGACTTCTGCCGGGCCACCCCCTGACGCCCAAAGTTCTACCGGAGTACCGTCCTACAACATCGGCCTTTCGGACCACTATCTCCTACCGACTACGGTCCTTCTGACCTCCGTCGCCTACTATGGTCCTTCTGACCTACATCAACATACAACGATCTTTTTGACCCCTGTCTCCTGCCAGTTATGGTCTTTCGGACCTCTGTCTCCTGCCGACTACGGTCCTTCCGACCACCGTCGCCTACTATGGTCCTTCCAAGCTCCGACCTACATCAACAGAAAATGGTCTTTCTGACCTGGTCTCCTACGAACTATGGTCTTTCGGACCCCTGTCTCCTACCGACTACGGTCCTTCCAACCTTTGTCGCCTACTATGGCCCTTCCGACCTCCACCACCAGACAACGAACTTTCTTACCCCAATCTCCTGCCAACTACGATCTTTCGAACCCCTGTCTACTGCCAACTACAATCCTTCTAACCTACATAGTCAGACAACGGTCTTTCTGACCCCGATCTCCTGCCTAGTACGATCTTTCCAACCTCTATCCTATCAACTATGGTCATGCCGACCAAAAAAACATGTCTTTGTTGATTATTATAACTCCCACCATGTAATGCACTCTATATGATGTACATTTGTGACATCATGCCAAGGTCGTCTTGCTAAGAAGAGACTCATTTGTAATCGACTGCAAATACTAATAGATTCATTCAAATTGGGTCAGATCCTGTGGTTTTTCCCCCTTTTCAGGGGTTTTCACGTAAAAACTTGTGTCTTTTATGATCACTACATCCTCTTTCTTATCTGCTTGTGTTAGATCTTCGTACAACACTAAGACGTTAGACTGTATATTTCTCTATCGCCGTGAATATTCCAGGACGCAGCAGTAATATTATTTGAATTTTTTAAACCAAAAGTTTCTTAATTTACTCTAAAATCATAATATAGCAAAAAAAATATATTAAATATTTTTAATTAAATTTATAAATTACTAAAATTGCTTTCCTTGAACCTGCATAAAAAATTTCCTTCCCATTTACCCTTGACAAAAATCTCAACATTTCAATTTATTTATGCCGAGTAGAGCAAGAAAACCCGAACTTATTACATTTCAAGTTCCGACGCCCGCCACAACACGCTCTTCACCTTCCTTCGCTCTATAAAACCACTCCATTCCCTGCCATCTTCGCCGTAGCGAGAAGAAGCAGTGGCATTTTCAGCCGTAAAGCTCCCTCCTTTATACTCCACTTTAAGAAAACAGGGGAAGCTTAAACATAGAAGAACAGAGCATGGCTTCAATTCCAGCAAAAACCTCTTCTCTCAAACTCTCATTGGTTCCCGGTCCCATCATCGTCGGAGCCGGTCCTTCAGGCCTCGCGGCCGCCGCATGCCTCGCCGACGCAGGAATCCCTTCCTTAGTCTTCGAGAAATCCGAAAGTTTAGCTTCCATGTGGCGCCACTGGACTTACGACCGGCTTAGTCTACACCTACCCAAACAGTTCTGCGAGCTTCCATTAATGGAGTTTCCCGAACACTTTCCCAAGTACCCATCCAAGAACCAGTTCATCTCCTACATAGAGTCCTATGCTGCCACTCACGGCATTAAACCTCGCTTCGGCTGCGCCGTTGTGCAAGCAGAGTTTGATTCAGCGGCAGGCAAATGGCGAGTCAGGACACAGTTTGAGGAGTTCTTGACCCGGTGGCTTGTGGTGGCAACGGGAGAAAACGCCGTACCTGTAATTCCGGAGTTTCCTGGACTTATTAAGTTCTACGGCGATGTAATACATAGCTCAGAGTTCAAATCCGGCGAAATTTATAAAGGAAAGAAGGTTCTTGTTGTAGGCTGTGGGAATTCAGGCATGGAAATTTGCTTGGATCTCTGCCGGCATAATGCCTCTCCATCTATAGTGGTTAGAAGCAATGTATGTCATATTTAAATTTATATTTTTTTTTCAAAAAGTTCCAATCTTTATTGTTTTTATTGCATGATTTGCTTCTTTCGCGCTTAAAGATCAAATTTTTATTGATTTAGGTACATGTACTGCCGAGGGAAATGATGGGGTGTTCGACGTTCGGGATAGCTATGGCGCTACTGAAATGGCTTCCACTCCGAATGGTGGACATGATTCTTCTGTTCATGGCTAATTTGGTGATGGGCGACACCGGGTCAGTCGGACTTCGACGGCCCAAAGCTGGGCCCATTGAGCTCAAAGATCTGACTGGAAAGACTCCGGTGATGGACGTAGGCGCTCTGTCTCTCATCAAAATCGGCAAGATCAAGGTGAGTATGGCTAATTCTGGCAACATTTGATGTGATTTGCTCTTCCTTATTTTAATTTTTTTTGCTTTGTTTCTTCAACTTTGAAGCTCTCCCCTTCTTTAATAAATGCCATTTCAGCTTTTAAAGCTCTGACCTTCTCTCTGTTCAATAAGGAGGCATGATCGATGCCCTGCTACTTTCTTTTATATTTATTGCTTATGCTTTCTGCGTGGGTTTAATGGGAAGGTGACTGAGGGCGTGAGGGAGATCACAGGCCAAGGAGCTAAGTTCGTCGATGGTAAGGAGGAGCGCTTTGACTCCATTATTTTCGCCACTGGTTATAAGAGCAACGTGCCTTCCTGGCTCAAGGTAAGATAAAATTACAAAGTCAAAACATAATATAAAAAATTGATTTTTTTTACATCTTTTGAAGAAAAATAAATAAAATTTCTCAACTTTTAATTATCTTTTATATTTTGATACGAAACTGATCGTTTCAGGATGGAGGAGGGCATTTCACGGCTGAGGGAATGCCTAAAGAGCCATTCCCGAAGGGTTGGAAGGGAGAGAAGGGTCTCTACTGTGTTGGCTTCACGAGGAGGGGGCTCCTGGGCACGAGTTTTGATGCGCGGAGCATCGCTACAGACATCCAGCTTCAGTGGCAACTTGGATCCTGAAAGGGCTTCAGGCTTCGTACTATCGTGTCTCTTTCTGTACTCCATTAATCTTCTTCGTCTCTCTCTTTCTTTATATAATGTATAATATTAATACCCAATTTTGCATGGAATATATAGAGGCAGTGGTTGTCGTCACCTTCTTCTCTGTTGTCCTGTTCTTTATCGGAATGCATGCACAGTGCTAAATGATTGAGGACCTCGAGATATTTTAATTTAATCATAGATTAATTTTATTTTATTCAGGATCTTCAAGCTCTAGACTCAATTTAAGATTTATTTGAGAGGCTGTAAATTTTAAAGAAAATTATGAAATAATTGTAGGGAAAATAAATTGAAAATTTATTATGGATATTATTTTTTTAATTAAATATTTACTTTTTTTTAAGCTATTAGCCTATTACACAAAGGGTGTCAAAATTAGTCAATTAATTGAGTTGGAATCCAACCCAAAATTGACACAACCTTTTTAGTAAAAAAAATACTCAAACTTGACCCGCAAGCAACCTAATATTTACTCATTTTAATTAAAAAAAAAATATTTGTATTAACTTTTTAATTATAAATTTTTGAGTAATAGATAAAAAATGAGAATATTATATTAAGAAATAAAAGAATTTAAAATCATTAAATAGGTATTTTTTAGATCAAAATCAAGTTGGCAGATCAATCCGATTGAAAAATTTTTGGTTTAAGTTCATGTTGGATTGGTGGTTCAGAGTCATCTTTTGAGTTCTTTGTATCACACATGAGCATCTTCCATTGAAAAAAATTGTTTCCCATCACAAAAATTTCTAAAAAAATAATAAGAAAGTACCAAGAAAGCAAATGAACACATAGAACAATGAAAAAATTATCTCAAATAAATTCTTAATTTAAAATTTATTAGAATTTTTTTTTCATTTTTCAATTTTTCCTTTTTAGAGAGATGAACATCAAAATATAGTTTTTAACATAAAGAAAAAAATTTAATTACTTACTCATATTTTTCATAAAAAAAAACCTCCAAATGGAAACTCCTTGTATGAATTTTTTTCCAAAGCCTACCTAGATGGGATCACGTTAGGTTGGAAATTTAAATTCTCTTTACGTTGAAGCCGCCAATATTTAAAGGATAAGATATCACTCATCAGTGGACAGCTAGAGAAGTAGATTTTACTTCCTTGGACTCCGCACTAGGCCTTCATGCAGATGAAGCTTCGTATTTATTTCGGAGATATACATATCACCATTTATTTCATCATAATTTTATTTAAATGGATTTTAAAAGTATTAGATTTATTTATATATTGTAGTAATTAGTTGATTATTAATGTACATCAATAATATCAAACCTTTATCTCTTTACACGGATCTACTACATTAATCTTTTTTCCAACTATTGTTAAGAGTCTGTTCTAATATTTTATAGTAAATTTTTTTTTTTAATTCTACCTATACCTTTCTTAGCAAAAGCTAATTCTTCTGGTTAAGTACGCAACATGAACACGAAAATTTCATGTGCACCTAACTAGTAGGTGCATAGTTAGATTTAGTCTAGGGTTCCGCTCCTGTTCCCAAACCACGCTCCCGTCTGGCCTCCTCTTCCGCGTCCTCACACCCAGTTCCAATCTGCCGTTCGCAAACCAATATCTCGTATGGCTTCACCGTCCATGTATGCATGCCCCATTTGCATCTGCACGCACTGTTCATGTCTACACTCCTAGCTCTATTCGTACGTCACCTCCACCCGTTTGCAAATACGAGCTCTCATTTTTTGGGAGAAATTTACTTGTCTGATAGGCAGTATGTTTTGATGCAATAGTAATCCACATGTACATAATAAACTTTTTAAATTTAATGATGGAATTTGATTATGTCAGCATATGTACAATAATGAAATGACTCAAGTTCACACTTGTATAACTTTCTAATATTTTGTGTTATCAAAGTACATGATCTCCTATAAATGTTGAACACTAAGATTTTTTTAAAATTTTGTGTACTTAATCGGGATGCGTACTTAAGCGGGAGGCTACTGTATATCTACTCTCCAAACCGATTTATCGGAAGGCTGATATTTATGTGTCAAAACAATCTGAGGCGACCCTCTCTAACCTTTTCTGTCATTGGAGCTACTCCAACCTTTTATGTATATACTAGTTTCTAGTTGTCTCTAAGAGTGAAGCCGCTCATCTACGTGAGCATCCTCATCTCTGCAACAGTTAATTTTATATTTCTCTTTTAATGGTTGATTATTATTGTATTACACTTATTTTAAAAAAATAAAATATTTTAAAAATTCATCCTACTTAATTTAAAAACATATCAAAATTTTATTGAAAAAAAAAATCAGATTTTTTTTTTCAAAACATAAAAATCAAAATTTATGAATTTATAGTGCATTAAACTATATATATTTTTTTTTTTTGTATTTTAAAATTTTGATATGATGACCCCAAAAACTTTTTTTTGCTAATGTCAATCCTTACAGAAAAAACAAAAGGAAAAAAATAATAATAATAACTCACCTAATTGTGATTTACGAGCACCAAAATATACTTAGAAAATTTAATGTAAAAATTTTCTTAAGCCTATGAAGGAAGGCAGTAACGCATTATTGTTTATGAAATAATGGCTAGGTTTGGCTCGTTTCTTATCGACTGTAGAAAAAGGTGGTCGTCAGAAAGAAAATGAGGAAAAAGGTCGGTCATTTGAGAGATTTTTTTAATATTTTGACATTGAAACACAATCCTGATCAACCAAAGAGGATAAAGGCCGAACAGCCTATTAAAGGGTTACAGAATAGCTATCCTTCTGTATCCTCTCCAATTAGCAGGATTATTTTTAAAGGAATAACAATACTATCTTAAAAAAAAAAAAAAAACACCCCTAAATTTAATTTTTTATTATACTTTGTGATTTTGTAGATCATACTTTTAAGAACAATTTTGAATAAGGATGGAGGCCCATGCTTTCTTGAGGAATGTTCATATATTTTCAAAAATGGACTTGAGATTTAAGACCTTTGTAGATTTTGTTTCCGAATTTTCTTCTTTGATGTTGAAATAAGATCGGGTTTTTGAATGTGCATGATAGGAATGGTGAGTATATTTTTGGCTATTGATAATTTAACGTACTTCAAAATGTATATTGCCTTTGCGAGAGTATGTGTTCAGGCTTCTCATAATTATATTTTTCATGCTTCTATCCCTGTCAATCTCAACGATATGAAATCTAATACGATTGGAAGTCAAATGGTTGTTGAGCTTATGTCTCTTTCTCCCATGACAATTATGATTGCCTGTTCAATACCACTTCTCATTTGCATTCAATGAATATGTATCATATGAAATTGAATATATGATATGAAAGGTATCATATTGAGGGAGACAATTTGAATGTGAATACTTTTGTCAAAAATTCTTGAAAGGTAATAAGAAGATTGATCTACAAAGTATGAAGATGGATTTCCCTTTTTTACAGATTTTCATAAGGTCATTTTTTTGTGTTTCTTATCATTGTAATGAGATGGTAGATTATTGTGCATCCTTAGCTACGTTAGGTGATTTTCAATGGGATGTTGCATCTTTTAGTAATCTTCCTACATCTTTTACTAAGATGGTTATGGAAGAATGAGTGAGGCTTGCTCTTACCTAGTTTTGTATTTCCTCTTCTAGTTCTTAATGCATTTAGTAGTTATTCAAAAAAAAAAAAAGAATAGGGGAAGAAGTCGAAGCAATACTCCTACACGGATTGGTAATGGGAATAGTACTGCTAGAGGCCAGGAGTTATGCTGCCTTAGCCCTAAGAGCCATTGCCACCTCCACATCTAAATTTGATCATCTCTATACCTCCACCAAACACAAACATTAATAGCCTTAATCCTTCCCTTGCCCATTCTCCACCTTTGGGCCACATCTGATCTACTACCCCAAATCCCACTTCTTTCCTCTCTAATTCTCCTTGCCCCAAAAACTACCAACTTATATTTAGTTTTCTTTGCCCCAACATGTGCTTTGTAAACTATGAATGTCACAGAGAATTTAGCATTTGACTCATTATTTGTTTTTCAAGATTATGAAGCTCATCTTCATGCTACATAGCCTATTAATTTGTTTTCTTTATATATGGAGGATATGCTAGCTAAATCACCTTCTTATGTGACACGTCTAATCAAACAGCTAAGAAAAGAGATGAATTCTTTTGCTTTCTTATGTGATTCCTAATCATTATAACATGGAATATATAAGAGACATCTAAGCACCAGATAGAATTCATGATTATAAATGGATTATTAAATAGTTCCAATTTAATCAACCTTCTTGAAACTAACATGCACATTGACTCTCATATTGATCTTTTCTTTCTCGAGAATATAGCTCTTTTTTGTGAGAAAATTTGTCACAATTTTTGCTATAACTCCTATGGCCACAATTGGATTAAATGGAATATATTCCTCATGTATATTTTTTCATCCTATTCTTATCACTTCCCAAGTCATCCATGAGGGATCATTTGTCTTAGATTTGTGAAGTTATTTGTTACTTTTATTTTTGCAAAGAATGTTGCCTTAACAAGAAGGCAAATGTGGTCCTCCCTCAAAGTCCTAACTTTAACTATTATCTCTTCTTAGTTTGTTCTTGAGGATTTTAACAACAATTTATTATGAAAAAGTGGGTGGCAACCTTATTCTAAACAACATGATAATTGATTTTTGGGAATATGTTTATAAAATTGGGGTTTTCAAGCTACTTAATGTTGGATCCAAATTTAATTATCCGTGGAAGATATAATAACCCATATTTAGATATAATCAAGTAATATTTCCAGAGCTATTATAAGTTTTATTTGTAAACTATTTTCTTCATAATATAGTGCTTTATTTATAATAATTTCTTTCTAATTTATAGATAATGTAGATATGAAAATAAGAAATTTCTTATTTAATTGCAATTTAAAAACAATTTCACGAGTCATATAGACATGCTGCCAATTTTATGAATATATTTTTTCATAAATTGTATAGTTCCAAATTTGAAGATATAAAAAAATTTATATGAATTTTACACTTAAAAATAAACAAATGATATAATTACATTTGAATCATTAAGATATTTTATTACAAAAATATTTAGCCACTGATTGAAATGCACATTACTGATTTGATATTATTGTATAACTTTATTGTTCACTATTTGTTGATTAATTATCAATGTATGGATTTACTAATATTGTTGTGGGTTTATTGATAGAGATACGAATACTGATATTGTCATCGATAATGATATTGATACTACTACTGGTATATTATTACTATTATTGCTATTGTAGTATTGTTATTAATACATTGTATTGTTTATTGATTGACTGATTTTGTGACGTATTGAGCATGAGATTATGAATCTACACTGATATTAATGTACAATATAATTACCATTATTAGTTTGATGTATTGATATTATTGCTCATAATTTGTTGTATTTATATGATTTACAATAGCCTTTATTGATGCTTTGATTTTATCGATCTATGCAATTCCTTTATTGATTGTCACTGATTGATATTACTAATACGATGATTACTTTAGTGATTCAACACATATACTCATTTGATGGTTTCTCCCTTATATTACTTTACTGGCTTTCATACCTCATCGTTTTAATTGCTATAGACTTTACTGCTACTTTATATGTGTTTTACTATTTTGTCATTAATTTATAATCATATTAATGCTACTGCTATGTTTTGATGGCTCACATGCATATTGCTTATTTTTTGTGCTTAAAGTTTAGTTGTAATATTTGGTTGCTTTTTGAGCTCTTCAGCTTATGGTTTAAATGATTTCAATTCAGAGCAAGGGTATTAGGAAGTAAGCCAAATAATTAACTTTATATCTATTAATGAGCTGGCAGTAGATCATTGGTGATGCGGACAAACAAGAGAAAACTAATACAATGAGAAGATCTTAAAATAAACTTTGTTGAAATGAAAACAGACTCATGAAACTTTGACAAACACAACTAGAAGGACTAGAAGATTTAAGAGAAATAAAGAAATTTAAAATAATGCTATCCTCAGATAACCGTCAGAGCGGGTTCCTCACATGCATCGAATGTGTAGTAAAATAAGTAAAGTGCATAAGACTAGCAAACCGATGGTCCACCACTGCAAGATTGTCCACTTTCCCCAACAGATACTTCAACTTTGATACGACACCCTAAAGTTGCTTTACTTTTGAGAAGAAGGATACAGATGGAGTGGCACTTGCGGAGAGACGAAGAGGTAGAAGCCGAGAAGAAGGGTGGAAAGAGCCCGCAGGATTTCCGTAGAGGATTAGAAGAAGGGTGGAAAGAGCCCGCAGGATTTCCGGAGTAAACCCGCAGGTTTCAATAGCAATATGCTCACAAATATCAACTGCTTTCCTTCACAACTTCATCTTATTTTTATAGGCAAGAGAGAGGAATGCCAAGAGCCACATGTCATAAATTTCCATAATAATAAGCATAGAATTCTTCCCCAAAGCTCACGGAAAACACTCACAACAGGAACCAAGGAGACAGCCACGGGAGACGAGGGAGAACGCACGGACCGAGAGCCACAGCCGCGGGAAACGAAGGAACCACACGGAAAAGGAGCCAGCCGTGAGTTCCAAAAAGGTAAAGTATCCCAACATTAATTCTTATGCATAGAAGTCATCTCCCAATAATACAAGCCACGGTTTTCCAAGAGGCAAGAAGAAAAGGGGAAGGGGAAGGGACAAGGCCACTCCAAAAGTAAGCTTCATAATGATGTACCTTTTTGGATAATAATGAGCTACTAAACTTCAGCTCAAGCAACTTAGAGAACCAGCTCAAACCCAAATGCTCCAAAACAGCCAATCCGTGAACCACCAGCAGCCAGGGACCAATCTAGCCAGCAAACCAAAGGCCTACCAAGCCAAATGCACTACTTACCATGATCATTGGATGCTTTCCCATCATTGGATAGCTAAAAAAAAAGAAAAGAAAATAAAATAGAAAACAAAATATACTATTGTTCAAACAAAATAAAAAGTACATAAATCCTTGATAGCATCAATTCTCCCCTGGTGGAAAATTCTCAGCTCCTGATGAGAACGTATCAGCAACTCGTTCATAAAGCTCCAAATTTTTCTTTTTTAGATCAGCAGCATTAATCCAGGTACAGTCAGTCAATGGCCGATTGCTCCATTTGATTAAAAACTTTTTGTGCTCTCCATGCCTTGTTTGAATAACCTTCACATCAATAACGTCTTCGATTTGATCTTCAGACTTTACCAAAGGAGCAGAGAGTGGTAAAGTTTCAATATCTACAAAATCGTCAGAATCTCCTTCATACAAAGATAGGTCAGAAACATTAAAAACAGGTGAAGTGCCAACAGTATTTGGTAAATTTAGCAAGTAAGCATTAGTTCCCAATTTTCGAATTACACGAAAAGGACCAAATTTCTTTCGACTTAGTTTTCTAAAAGTGCCAACAGGAAACCTTTGGCGACAAAAATAAGCCATAACTAAGTCACCTTCATTGAAACTTTTCTCTTTTCGATGTTTATCAGCATCAAATTGGGATTTATACTTAGCAGTAACCTTTTTAAGTTTCTCAAAAACCTGTTGTTGGACAGTTTTTATATGTTCAAATGTTTCAAAAGCTTCAGCACTAGTTTTTTTAGGTAGAGATAAAGAATTTCTATCTAAAATATGAGGTATAGGCTGACCATAAATGATTTCAAAGGGAGTTTTTCCAGTAGAACGATTAACAGAATTATTGTAAGCAAACTCAGCTTGTGGTAACACTAAATCCCATTGAGATGGTTTTTCTCCAGCAAGGCACCTTAACAAATTTCCCAAGCTTCGATTTACTACTTCAGTTTGCCCATCAGTTTGAGGATGATATGCACTGCTAAACTGAAGAGTAGTTCCAAGTTTTGCCCATAAAGTTCTCCAAAAATGACTTAAAAATCTAGTGTCTCGATCAGAAGTAAAAGTACGAGGAATACCATGCAGACGAACGATTTCTTTAAAAAACAAGTCAGCAATGTAAGAAGCATCAGAAGTTTTCTTGCAAGGAATAAAATGTGCCATTTTACTAAATCGATCCACCACCACAGAATCATATTTTCGAAAAGTCATTGGCAATCCCAAAATAAAATCCATAGAAATATCCTCCCAAGGTTTGTTAGGAATAGGTAAAGGAGTATACAAACCAGAATTTTGTGTAGTTCCTTTAAAAGCTTGACATACCTTACATTGTTTTACCAGTTTTGCAATTTCTTTTCTCATGTGAGGCCAGAAATATTTTTCTTCAACTAAAGCAATTGTTTTCCCTTGCCCAAAATGTCCTCCCAAACCTCCACTATGCAACTCTTTCACAAGTTGTTCTCTTAAAGAACTTTCAGATATGCAAAGCCTAGTTCCCTTGAATAAAAAACCTTGATGTATAACAAATTGAGCAGAAGGATCAGTTCCAGAAGTACAACAAGCATTCCAAATGTGTTTAAAATCAGAATCATTTGCATAAGTGTCCTTTAAAAAATCAAAAGAAGTAACAGTCGGAAAAACTGTTATTAACAAATGAGATCTTCGACTTAGAGCATCAGCAACTTTATTCAAAACCCCAGTTTTATGTTTGATATGAAAAGTATACTCTTGTAAAAAAGAAACCCATTTGGCATGTCGTTTGTTCAGATTTTTTTGTGACCCCAAAAATCTCAAAGCTTCATGATCAGTGTTCAAAATAAATTCTCGTTGAATCAGATAACATCTCCAGAATTTTAAAGCTTGCACAATAGCATAGAACTCCAAATCATAAGTAGAATATCGAGATCGAACTTCATTTAGCTTTTCACTAAAATATGCAATAGGTTTTCCTTCCTGACTTAAAACAGCATCAATACCAATATGTGAAGCATCGCAATCAACCTCAAAAATTTTTTCAAAATTAGGTAAGCTAAGAATCGGAGTTTGACTCATTTTTGATTTGATCAATTGAAAAGTATTTTCAGCCTCAGGGGTCCATTTAAAAGTTCCTTTTTTCAAACAGTCAGTGATAGGAGCAATAACAGTACTGAAGTTTTTAACAAATCGTCGATAAAAAGATGCTAAACCATGAAACCCCCTTACCTCTCTGATATTTTTAGGAACAGGCCAACTTTTTATTGCCTCGATTTTCACAGGATCCACTTTGATTCCTTTGGCAGATACAATGTAACCCAAAAATGTCAAGCTCGAAGTCATAAAAGAGCATTTTTTCAAATTGATGTATAACTTCTGTTCTCTCAAAGTTTTTAGAATCTCTTTAACATGAAAAAGGTGTTCAGATGGATGAATACTATAAATCAGAATATCATCAAAATATACAACCACGAATTTTCCAATAAAAGATCGCAAAACATGATTCATTGTTCTCATAAAAGTACTCGGAGCATTAGACAAACCAAAAGGCATAACAAGCCATTCATATAAGCCTTCTTTAGTTTTAAAAGCAGTTTTCCATTCATCTCCAGGTCTTATTCTTATCTGATGATACCCACTTTTCAAATCAATTTTTGAGAAAATTTTAGCACCACCTAACATATCCAGCATGTCATCTAGTCTAGGAATTGGAAATCGGTATTTGATGGTTATTTTGTTTATAGCTCGGCTATCTACACACATTCTCCAAGTTCCATCTTTTTTAGGAGTAAGCAAAGCAGGAACAGCACAAGGACTTAGACTTTCTTGAATCAAACCCTTTTCTAGAAGTTCAGACACTTGTTTTGAAAGTTCTTGATGTTCATTCGGACTCATTCTATAATGCGATCGATTAGGTAATGTAGCTCCAGGAATCAAGTCAATATGATGTTGAATAATTCTCATAGGAGGTAACCCAACTGGTAATTCATCAAGTATTAGATCAGAAAATTCATCAAGTAACAGTTGTATTTCTTTAGGAATTTCAGAATTTAAATCAGACTCTTTTCCAAACAACAAATAGATCACATCAGATTTTGTCAGTTCATTTGTATTCAGAAGTAATTCAGGAGTGAAAGATTTGGTAGGTTTCTTATTCTTAGATATCGAATCAGGGATGTTTCTTTGTGGAAAAAGAGTAAATTCCTTATTATCTTGAATTAGAGAGTATGTGTTCTTTTCTCCATTGTGGATGGTTTTATGATCATACTGCCAAGGACGACCTAAAAGGATGTGACATACTTCCAAAGGTATAACATCACAAACAATTTGATCTTTATAAGTTCCTCCAATTGTTAAGTTCACAGTGCATTGCTTAGTTATAGGAACCTCACTTCCCTCCTTGAACCAAGATATTTTATACGACTTCTCAAGAGGTTTCGTTTTTAGCTTGAGTTTCTTTACCATCTGTTGTGACACAAAGTTTCCAGAACTTCCACTATCAATCATCAAAGTACAAATCTTACCTTCAACAGTACAGGTAGTTCTAAAAATGTTTCTCCTAAGCCATTTTTCTTCCTTTTCAATTTGAGCAGTTAAGACTTGTCGGATTACTAACAAAGGTTCTCCTTCATCTCCTTCTAAATCAAATTTTTCTAACTCAGCTTCATCTTCAGATTCAGTTTCATTCTCTTCCTTTTCCTCTATTTCATTTTCTCCTTCTATGAAATTAGCCTGAGGAGGATTATTTTTTCTGCAAGTAGCTGATAAATGACCATACAAACCACATTTGTAACAAGGTCCAATTTGTTTAGATAGTTCAGATGGTTTAATTCCTGCCACCCCTTTGCCTTTATCCAGATTTTGACTTTCAACAGATTTTACTTTCGTACTCGAAGTCCCCACAGAAGTTTGAGTTTTAGTTCCACTTGTTTGCCTTCGTTTATATGTTTCAGTGATTTTACTACTTCCCCGCAAATGTTGTTTTTCAATTTTCAAAGACATTCGATAAGCTTCATCTATTTTAACCACATGATGTAAATTGAGTTGATCTTGAATTGTCCATTTTAGCCCATTGAGATATCTCGTTACAGTTTTCTCTTCAGACTCATCCAAATCATTTCTAGCTTGTAACTTGTAAAAGTTTTCAGTGTATTCCTCTACAGTTTGATTACCTTGTCGCAAATTGTTAAATTCCTGAAAAATAGTTCTCGAGTGATCAGAAGGTAAAAATTTTCCTTTCATCTTGTCTTTCATTCTATCCCAGGTTTGAATTTTTTCTTTGCCTCTTCTTAATCTGTTGTTTTGTAAATTTTTCCACCACGTTAATGCATGTCCCGTTAGTTTTAAACTTGCAAATTTAACTTTTCGATTTTCCAGAATTTCTTTCCATTCAAAAAACTGATCCATTTTTTCTACCCATTCTAGGAATTGTTCAGGTTGTAATTTTCCTTCGAAATTATGAACGTCGATTTTAATTCCGTGATCCCAATTTCTTTGTCGCCTATTTTGATTTCTAGGTTCTTCCTCTTCACTCCCAGAAGATATTATACTAGGATTAACGTTAGCTTGATTGACATTTAGATTAGCAACGGCTTCAGCTATTGTATTAATTTGATATTGCAAATCATTCAATTGTTGCATCATTTGTTGCCAACCCCCTTGTTCATTAGCCATTTTTTTTTTAACTTTTTTGACACGAAAGAGAAAGACTCCAAAAACCAAAACAAATACGAACTTGCTCTGATACCAATTTGATGCGGACAAACAAGAGAAAACTAATACAATGAGAAGATCTTAAAATAAACTTTGTTGAAATGAAAACAGACTCATGAAACTTTGACAAACACAACTAGAATGACTAGAAGATTTAAGAGAAATAAAGAAATTTAAAATAATGCTATCCTCAGATAACCGTCAGAGCGGGTTCCTCACATGCATCGAATGTGTAGTAAAATAAGTAAAGTGCATAAGACTAGCAAACCGATGGTCCACCACTGCAAGATTGTCCACTTTCCCCAACAGATACTTCAACTTTGATACGACACCCTAAAGTTGCTTTACTTTTGAGAAGAAGGATACAGATGGAGTGGCACTTGCGGAGAGACGAAGAGGTAGAAGCCGAGAAGAAGGGTGGAAAGAGCCCGCAGGATTTCCGTAGAGGATTAGAAGAAGGGTGGAAAGAGCCCGCAGGATTTCCGGAGTAAACCCGCAGGTTTCAATAGCAATATGCTCACAAATATCAACTGCTTTCCTTCACAACTTCATCTTATTTTTATAGGCAAGAGAGAGGAATGCCAAGAGCCACATGTCATAAATTTCCATAATAATAAGCATAGAATTCTTCCCCAAAGCTCACGGAAAACACTCACAACAGGAACCAAGGAGACAGCCACGGGAGACGAGGGAGAACGCACGGACCGAGAGCCACAGCCGCGGGAAACGAAGGAACCACACGGAAAAGGAGCCAGCCGTGAGTTCCAAAAAGGTAAAGTATCCCAACATTAATTCTTATGCATAGAAGTCATCTCCCAATAATACAAGCCACGGTTTTCCAAGAGGCAAGAAGAAAAGGGGAAGGGGAAGGGACAAGGCCACTCCAAAAGTAAGCTTCATAATGATGTACCTTTTTGGATAATAATGAGCTACTAAACTTCAGCTCAAGCAACTTAGAGAACCAGCTCAAACCCAAATGCTCCAAAACAGCCAATCCGTGAACCACCAGCAGCCAGGGACCAATCTAGCCAGCAAACCAAAGGCCTACCAAGCCAAATGCACTACTTACCATGATCATTGGATGCTTTCCCATCATTGGATAGCTAAAAAAAAAGAAAAGAAAATAAAATAGAAAACAAAATATACTATTGTTCAAACAAAATAAAAAGTACATAAATCCTTGATAGCATCAATTCTCCCCTGGTGGAAAATTCTCAGCTCCTGATGAGAACGTATCAGCAACTCGTTCATAAAGCTCCAAATTTTTCTTTTTTAGATCAGCAGCATTAATCCAGGTACAGTCAGTCAATGGCCGATTGCTCCATTTGATTAAAAACTTTTTGTGCTCTCCATGCCTTGTTTGAATAACCTTCACATCAATAACGTCTTCGATTTGATCTTCAGACTTTACCAAAGGAGCAGAGAGTGGTAAAGTTTCAATATCTACAAAATCGTCAGAATCTCCTTCATACAAAGATAGGTCAGAAACATTAAAAACAGGTGAAGTGCCAACAGTATTTGGTAAATTTAGCAAGTAAGCATTAGTTCCCAATTTTCGAATTACACGAAAAGGACCAAATTTCTTTCGACTTAGTTTTCTAAAAGTGCCAACAGGAAACCTTTGGCGACAAAAATAAGCCATAACTAAGTCACCTTCATTGAAACTTTTCTCTTTTCGATGTTTATCAGCATCAAATTGGGATTTATACTTAGCAGTAACCTTTTTAAGTTTCTCAAAAACCTGTTGTTGGACAGTTTTTATATGTTCAAATGTTTCAAAAGCTTCAGCACTAGTTTTTTTAGGTAGAGATAAAGAATTTCTATCTAAAATATGAGGTATAGGCTGACCATAAATGATTTCAAAGGGAGTTTTTCCAGTAGAACGATTAACAGAATTATTGTAAGCAAACTCAGCTTGTGGTAACACTAAATCCCATTGAGATGGTTTTTCTCCAGCAAGGCACCTTAACAAATTTCCCAAGCTTCGATTTACTACTTCAGTTTGCCCATCAGTTTGAGGATGATATGCACTGCTAAACTGAAGAGTAGTTCCAAGTTTTGCCCATAAAGTTCTCCAAAAATGACTTAAAAATCTAGTGTCTCGATCAGAAGTAAAAGTACGAGGAATACCATGCAGACGAACGATTTCTTTAAAAAACAAGTCAGCAATGTAAGAAGCATCAGAAGTTTTCTTGCAAGGAATAAAATGTGCCATTTTACTAAATCGATCCACCACCACAGAATCATATTTTCGAAAAGTCATTGGCAATCCCAAAATAAAATCCATAGAAATATCCTCCCAAGGTTTGTTAGGAATAGGTAAAGGAGTATACAAACCAGAATTTTGTGTAGTTCCTTTAAAAGCTTGACATACCTTACATTGTTTTACCAGTTTTGCAATTTCTTTTCTCATGTGAGGCCAGAAATATTTTTCTTCAACTAAAGCAATTGTTTTCCCTTGCCCAAAATGTCCTCCCAAACCTCCACTATGCAACTCTTTCACAAGTTGTTCTCTTAAAGAACTTTCAGATATGCAAAGCCTAGTTCCCTTGAATAAAAAACCTTGATGTATAACAAATTGAGCAGAAGGATCAGTTCCAGAAGTACAACAAGCATTCCAAATGTGTTTAAAATCAGAATCATTTGCATAAGTGTCCTTTAAAAAATCAAAAGAAGTAACAGTCGGAAAAACTGTTATTAACAAATGAGATCTTCGACTTAGAGCATCAGCAACTTTATTCAAAACCCCAGTTTTATGTTTGATATGAAAAGTATACTCTTGTAAAAAAGAAACCCATTTGGCATGTCGTTTGTTCAGATTTTTTTGTGACCCCAAAAATCTCAAAGCTTCATGATCAGTGTTCAAAATAAATTCTCGTTGAATCAGATAACATCTCCAGAATTTTAAAGCTTGCACAATAGCATAGAACTCCAAATCATAAGTAGAATATCGAGATCGAACTTCATTTAGCTTTTCACTAAAATATGCAATAGGTTTTCCTTCCTGACTTAAAACAGCATCAATACCAATATGTGAAGCATCGCAATCAACCTCAAAAATTTTTTCAAAATTAGGTAAGCTAAGAATCGGAGTTTGACTCATTTTTGATTTGATCAATTGAAAAGTATTTTCAGCCTCAGGGGTCCATTTAAAAGTTCCTTTTTTCAAACAGTCAGTGATAGGAGCAATAACAGTACTGAAGTTTTTAACAAATCGTCGATAAAAAGATGCTAAACCATGAAACCCCCTTACCTCTCTGATATTTTTAGGAACAGGCCAACTTTTTATTGCCTCGATTTTCACAGGATCCACTTTGATTCCTTTGGCAGATACAATGTAACCCAAAAATGTCAAGCTCGAAGTCATAAAAGAGCATTTTTTCAAATTGATGTATAACTTCTGTTCTCTCAAAGTTTTTAGAATCTCTTTAACATGAAAAAGGTGTTCAGATGGATGAATACTATAAATCAGAATATCATCAAAATATACAACCACGAATTTTCCAATAAAAGATCGCAAAACATGATTCATTGTTCTCATAAAAGTACTCGGAGCATTAGACAAACCAAAAGGCATAACAAGCCATTCATATAAGCCTTCTTTAGTTTTAAAAGCAGTTTTCCATTCATCTCCAGGTCTTATTCTTATCTGATGATACCCACTTTTCAAATCAATTTTTGAGAAAATTTTAGCACCACCTAACATATCCAGCATGTCATCTAGTCTAGGAATTGGAAATCGGTATTTGATGGTTATTTTGTTTATAGCTCGGCTATCTACACACATTCTCCAAGTTCCATCTTTTTTAGGAGTAAGCAAAGCAGGAACAGCACAAGGACTTAGACTTTCTTGAATCAAACCCTTTTCTAGAAGTTCAGACACTTGTTTTGAAAGTTCTTGATGTTCATTCGGACTCATTCTATAATGCGATCGATTAGGTAATGTAGCTCCAGGAATCAAGTCAATATGATGTTGAATAATTCTCATAGGAGGTAACCCAACTGGTAATTCATCAAGTATTAGATCAGAAAATTCATCAAGTAACAGTTGTATTTCTTTAGGAATTTCAGAATTTAAATCAGACTCTTTTCCAAACAACAAATAGATCACATCAGATTTTGTCAGTTCATTTGTATTCAGAAGTAATTCAGGAGTGAAAGATTTGGTAGGTTTCTTATTCTTAGATATCGAATCAGGGATGTTTCTTTGTGGAAAAAGAGTAAATTCCTTATTATCTTGAATTAGAGAGTATGTGTTCTTTTCTCCATTGTGGATGGTTTTATGATCATACTGCCAAGGACGACCTAAAAGGATGTGACATACTTCCAAAGGTATAACATCACAAACAATTTGATCTTTATAAGTTCCTCCAATTGTTAAGTTCACAGTGCATTGCTTAGTTATAGGAACCTCACTTCCCTCCTTGAACCAAGATATTTTATACGACTTCTCAAGAGGTTTCGTTTTTAGCTTGAGTTTCTTTACCATCTGTTGTGACACAAAGTTTCCAGAACTTCCACTATCAATCATCAAAGTACAAATCTTACCTTCAACAGTACAGGTAGTTCTAAAAATGTTTCTCCTAAGCCATTTTTCTTCCTTTTCAATTTGAGCAGTTAAGACTTGTCGGATTACTAACAAAGGTTCTCCTTCATCTCCTTCTAAATCAAATTTTTCTAACTCAGCTTCATCTTCAGATTCAGTTTCATTCTCTTCCTTTTCCTCTATTTCATTTTCTCCTTCTATGAAATTAGCCTGAGGAGGATTATTTTTTCTGCAAGTAGCTGATAAATGACCATACAAACCACATTTGTAACAAGGTCCAATTTGTTTAGATAGTTCAGATGGTTTAATTCCTGCCACCCCTTTGCCTTTATCCAGATTTTGACTTTCAACAGATTTTACTTTCGTACTCGAAGTCCCCACAGAAGTTTGAGTTTTAGTTCCACTTGTTTGCCTTCGTTTATATGTTTCAGTGATTTTACTACTTCCCCGCAAATGTTGTTTTTCAATTTTCAAAGACATTCGATAAGCTTCATCTATTTTAACCACATGATGTAAATTGAGTTGATCTTGAATTGTCCATTTTAGCCCATTGAGATATCTCGTTACAGTTTTCTCTTCAGACTCATCCAAATCATTTCTAGCTTGTAACTTGTAAAAGTTTTCAGTGTATTCCTCTACAGTTTGATTACCTTGTCGCAAATTGTTAAATTCCTGAAAAATAGTTCTCGAGTGATCAGAAGGTAAAAATTTTCCTTTCATCTTGTCTTTCATTCTATCCCAGGTTTGAATTTTTTCTTTGCCTCTTCTTAATCTGTTGTTTTGTAAATTTTTCCACCACGTTAATGCATGTCCCGTTAGTTTTAAACTTGCAAATTTAACTTTTCGATTTTCCGGAATTTCTTTCCATTCAAAAAACTGATCCATTTTTTCTACCCATTCTAGGAATTGTTCAGGTTGTAATTTTCCTTCGAAATTATGAACGTCGATTTTAATTCCGTGATCCCAATTTCTTTGTCGCCTATTTTGATTTCTAGGTTCTTCCTCTTCACTCCCAGAAGATATTATACTAGGATTAACGTTAGCTTGATTGACATTTAGATTAGCAACGGCTTCAGCTATTGTATTAATTTGATATTGCAAATCATTCAATTGTTGCATCATTTGTTGCCAACCCCCTTGTTCATTAGCCATTTTTTTTTTAACTTTTTTGACACGAAAGAGAAAGACTCCAAAAACCAAAACAAATACGAACTTGCTCTGATACCAATTTGATGCGGACAAACAAGAGAAAATTAATACAATGAGAAGATCTTAAAATAAACTTTGTTGAAATGAAAACAGACTCATGAAACTTTGACAAACACAACTAGAAGGACTAGAAGATTTAAGAGAAATAAAGAAATTTAAAATAATGCTATCCTCAGATAACCGTCAGAGCGGGTTCCTCACATGCATCGAATGTGTAGTAAAATAAGTAAAGTGCATAAGACTAGCAAACCGATGGTCCACCACTGCAAGATTGTCCACTTTCCCCAACAGATACTTCAACTTTGATACGACACCCTAAAGTTGCTTTACTTTTGAGAAGAAGGATACAGATGGAGTGGCACTTGCGGAGAGACGAAGAGGTAGAAGCCGAGAAGAAGGGTGGAAAGAGCCCGCAGGATTTCCGTAGAGGATTAGAAGAAGGGTGGAAAGAGCCCGCAGGATTTCCGGAGTAAACCCGCAGGTTTCAATAGCAATATGCTCACAAATATCAACTGCTTTCCTTCACAACTTCATCTTATTTTTATAGGCAAGAGAGAGGAATGCCAAGAGCCACATGTCATAAATTTCCATAATAATAAGCATAGAATTCTTCCCCAAAGCTCACGGAAAACACTCACAACAGGAACCAAGGAGACAGCCACGGGAGACGAGGGAGAACGCACGGACCGAGAGCCACAGCCGCGGGAAACGAAGGAACCACACGGAAAAGGAGCCAGCCGTGAGTTCCAAAAAGGTAAAGTATCCCAACATTAATTCTTATGCATAGAAGTCATCTCCCAATAATACAAGCCACGGTTTTCCAAGAGGCAAGAAGAAAAGGGGAAGGGGAAGGGACAAGGCCACTCCAAAAGTAAGCTTCATAATGATGTACCTTTTTGGATAATAATGAGCTACTAAACTTCAGCTCAAGCAACTTAGAGAACCAGCTCAAACCCAAATGCTCCAAAACAGCCAATCCGTGAACCACCAGCAGCCAGGGACCAATCTAGCCAGCAAACCAAAGGCCTACCAAGCCAAATGCACTACTTACCATGATCATTGGATGCTTTCCCATCATTGGATAGCTAAAAAAAAAGAAAAGAAAATAAAATAGAAAACAAAATATACTATTGTTCAAACAAAATAAAAAGTACATAAATCCTTGATAGCATCAATTGGTAGCTAGTTATCTCTAGGTCTATGCTTGCCTATATATAGGCCATCATCTTCCCTGTAACATGCACGATAATAATATTCATATTTTCCTCTATGTTTCCTGTTTCAAGAACCGAAAGGTTCTGTTTAAGAACTCATAGAGTTCTACATGGTATCAGTCAGCTCGTTCTTTCCGGGCATCCATGGCGACATCCTCCGCTCTGCCTACCGAAGCCTCTGACGCCACTACAACGCGCGATTCTCCGGTCATTTCTTCCATTCTGAAGTTCGTCGTGTCCAATCTCAAATCCATCGTTCAAATCCAGCTTCAACCGGACAACTATCCCATATGGCAGGCTCAAATCTCTAAGGTTCTTCGGGCCAATGGGTTTGAATCTTATCTGCATCCCCCTTCCTCGCTTCCTCCTCCTCTTCTTGATCACTCTGACGGTTCTAACTCATCCAATCCCGCCCATTCCACTTGGTTACTGACCGACCAGAACTTAGCCGCTGCCATTTGCTCGACCATTTATTCTCCCATCTTACCCTACGTCATTCATCTTGATTCTACGTTTGAGATCTGGCAAACACTTGAAACCCTATTTCAATCCACCAATAGATCCAAGGTCATTCAATTGAAAAATGCCCTGCACCATATTTCCCTCAAAAACTCCACCGTCACTCAATATCTTTCAGAAATTAATTCTCTCGTCGATCAAATTGCCGCCGCCGGATCCGCTGTAGATACCGAAGATATTGTTCTTTATATTCTTAATGGTCTACCTCCCTCATATCAATCCTTTAAAACCTCCATTCGCACTATGCTTTCCCCTATCAGTCTCGACAACTTGTACGCTCTTCTGCTCAGCGAAGAGGTCAATCTCGCTTCAGACGCGGCTCGACTATCTCTGTTGATACTAACACGGCGCTCTATTCCAACCGTGGCCGTGGACGCCGCTCCAGAGGGCGTTCTTCAGCTAATTCGACAAGATCTGCATCCAACCCACATGTTATCTGCCAAATCTGTCACAAACGGGGTCATTCGGCTACCTCTTGCTGGCACCGCTTAAATCTGCAGTACATTCCTCCACCACAAAACCAGCCTAACACAGCATTGCATGCTCGCTGGGAATTCAAGATCCACTGATGAATGGTATCTTGACTCGGGTGCATCGTCTCACCTCACCAATTCTTTAGAGAACCTCTCAGTCTCCCAATCATATCAAGGCTCTGACGGTGTGACCATCGGCGATGGCAGCTCAGTCGGTATTACTCATTCTGGCTTAGGTGTTCTTCCAACACCTGCTCGTAAGTTGTTTCTATCTAACATTTTGCATACCCCGTCTCTTCATTACAATCTTCTTTCAATTTCTCAACTCACCAGGGATAACAATATTGCTATTACTTTCACTCCTAATGGCTTTATCTTTAAGGATTTGCAGACACAGGAGACGCTGCATCAAGGTCCGTGTACTCGAGGTCTATACCCGATCAGTCCTCAATCTGATAGCAGCCAAGCGATTGCCAACACAGCCATCCGGACGCCTCTGTTCTCCTGGCACAATCGTCTGGGGCACCCGAACCAGAAGATTTTACATACTATAGCTCTTTCAAATCCTTCTTTACAAATTAATAACACTAGCATTGTTTGTCATTCTTGTAATTCCTCAAAAACTCACAAGATTTCGTTTGAAAGATCATTACATCAAACGAAATCTGTGTTAGACTTAATCCATTCGGACGTCTGGGGTTCTGCTCCAGTTTCCTCGTCCAATGGCTTTCTTTACTATGTCATTTTTGTGGATGACTATACTAAATTTACCTGGCTTTTTCCTATTCGCTTTAAGTCTGATGTTACCGCTGTTTTTATTGATTTCAAAAATCAGATTGAGAAACTTATGTCTAAACACATAAAGTGCATTTGGACCGATGGCGGTGGCGAATATCTCAATCATTCGCTTGAAAATTTTCTTAAACAAAACGGTATAATCCATCAGATTTCGTGTCCTCATACGCTGGAGCAAAACGGGGTGGCTGAGAGAAAACACCGGCATATAATTGAAACTTCGCGTTCGCTATTACACACCGCCAATGTTCCCTACCTCTACTGGCCCGGCGCGGTGCTTACCGCGGTATACTTAATTAACAGAATGCCATCTCCGAACACCCATAACCTATCACCGTTTGAATTACTCTACGCAACTAAACCTCAATATGTTCATCTACGCACTTTTGGCTGTGCCTGTTTTCCGCTAATACCTTCTCATGATCGTCATAAACTTCAACCCAAAACAAAGTTCTGTGTGTTTATTGGATATTCTGATAAACATAAAGGTTACAAATGTTTGGATGTATCCACATCCAAAGTTACTATTTCCAGGCATTTAACTTTTGATGAACAATTCTTTCCATTCTCGGGTAATCAAATTCCCTCTGCTCAGCACATTTCCACAACACCGCCGGCTCTGCTCATTCCCACCTCGGTACACCAGCAATCGCCTAAAACTACATCTACCAAACAACTTTCTTCACCTATCGTCCGAGATCCTCCAGCTTCGCATCACGTCGCCAACAGGTCTATCAGACGACCCAGTCCCAGCAACAATCATGGTTCGGTGCCCGCTCCTCCACCAAACCATCATTCAATGGTAACCCGAAGCAAAACAGGTTCCTTAAAACCCAAAGTGCATTTCAACCTCTTTCACAAGAATCAGATGCAAGAACAAGATCCAGATCCCACTTGCTATACGGATGCTGTTAAAAAGGTTGAATGGCGTAAAGCCATGGCAGAAGAGTTTCTAGCTCTGCAAAACAGGGTACATGGATGCTTGTACCATCACCGGCATCGGGTGTATTAGGCTGCAAGTGAACTTATCGCACCAAGCAGTATGCTGATGGATCAATCGCTAAATACAAAGCTCGACTGGTCGCGTTGGGTAACAACCAAGAATTCGGCACTGATTATACCGAAACTTTTAGTCCCGTTGCAAAATTACCTACTATTCGCATTTTACTTGCTCTTGCTATACATAATAACTATCAGGTTCAGCAACTTGACGTCGCGAACGCCTTCTTGCACGGGCAACTTCACGAAACCGTTCATATGCAACAGCCCTGCGGTTTCGAAGATCCAACCCATCCCGATTACGTATGTCGTTTTCACAAAACTCTGTATGGTCTCAAACAGGCTCCACGCCAATGGTATAATACTTTCACTGAACAACTTCTTATCGGTTTTATAAACAGCAAATCTGATCCTTCATTGTTTATACTAAAAAATTCTAAATCTCACATATTTTTACTTATTTACGTTGATGATATTTTGATTACTGGTAATAATCTATCTGCTATCAACGAAATCATTGCTCAATTAGGTTCTAAGTTTACCCTTAAACACCTCGGTGAAGTAAATAACTTCCTGGGTATTCATATTACCCGAAACAACCAGCAGTTTTTTCTATCTCAGAAGCAGTACGTGTTATCCCTCCTTCACCAAGCACACATTCAACAATGCAACTCCATCGCAAATCCATCTTGCACGAAGCTCCCAGCCGAATTCCCGCAGGAAGAATTGCTCTCAGATCCTACTTTGTATCGCCGGCTCACGGGATCCTTACAGTATTTGACTATTACCCGTCCCGACATAGCATACAACGTCAACACATTATCACAACACATGCAAGATCCGCAGCTGTAGCATGTCTTTCTCCTCAAACGACTTCTTCGTTACATCAAAGGTACGCTGGATTTCGGTCTTCCCATTTCAAAATCTAATCTCCATCTCACTTCCTTTTCAGATGCCGATTGGGCTGGAGATCCAACAACCCGCAAGTCTACATCTGGATTTTGCTCCTTTTTAGGCGAAAATCTCATCTCTTGGACCGTAAAGAAGCAGCATACTGTCGCCCGCTCATCCACTGAATCAGAATATCGAGTACTAGCTGCACTTACGGTCGATGTCATTTGGCTCCGCAAAATCTTGGACGAGTTCAGAATCCCTCAAGACACTCCGACTAACATATTTTGCGACAACATGTCGGCAATTGCTCTTGCGAATAATCCGGTGTTCCACGCACGGACGAAACATATCGAGATTGACCAAAAATTCGTCCGGGATCATATTCTACACAACGCCATCCGGATTCTTCCTATCAATACCATTGATCAACCTGCCGACGTCTTCACTAAGTCATTATCTACACCTCGTTTCCAAGCTCTCAGGAACAAACTAACGGTTAAGCAAGACCCTTTAGTTTGCGGGGAAATATTAGGAAGTAAGCCAAAATGTAATTAACTTTATATCTATTAATGAGCTGGCAGTAGATCATTGGTAGCTAGTTATCTCTAGGTCTATGCTTGCCTATATATAGGCCATCATCTTCCCTGTAACACGCACGATAATAATATTCATATTTTCCTCTCTGTTTCTTGTTTCAAGAACCGAAAGGTTCTGTTCAAGAACTCATAGAGTTCTACAAAGGGAGCAAGAATGAGAGATTGACAAGGATCTTTTCAATTCAAGTTCTTATTATTTTAATTATTCTTTTATACTCAAGATAAAGTAGTTGTGATATGATTGTACAGATCCTAAGCATTATATATTATTTTTGAGAAAATGAATACATATGTATATCTTGATATTTTGATCCATAGTTTTATTTACCCTGAACTTTATATTGATAAAAAAATTAGGTAGCTCTAGTTGTTGCAAAAATAAATGAATATTTTTTAAAAAATTAGATTATGGAGCTTCACATGAGTGGCGTCTGAGCATAACCAACTTGTTGAAGAGTTTTAAAATTACTATGTGGACTAGGCTAAAAATATTTGGTCTAAAGAAAACTTATTAGAGTTGTCATGTACACTTGAATAGGTTCGCATAAAAGACTTAAAATATTTGATAATTTGATGGCTATATGCCTTCATATAAACTCCAATAAATTTTGTATAAGGAAGTTCTTGAAATTTATTTTCATATAAACTCAAGTTATTTGTTACTTTTATTTATGCAAAGATCTTTTAATAGTCCCCTTCTCAATGGAGTTACTAAGATTTAGTTTGCTTCCCCAGCTACTGTTATGATTTTTTGTTTTGTTATTACTTGGTTTTTGGGACTTTTATGCATTCTTTAATCTTTTGCCATTAATTTAAGCCATGTTTGAATAATGATGGCTCATGTATGGATTAGATATGCCATTTTTTTGCTGGTTGTTGTTCACTACAAAAAATTCAGCTATTACCTGCGGTTTTTTCCGGCGGCTAGACTGGTAAAACCGGCGGTTTTTCGGGCGACGTCGGTAAACCGCCGGTATATTACCGGCGGTTGAAAGATATTATCGGCGGCGTCAATCAGCCGTCCGGTATCGTCGTTTCCAGCATGCCATCGGTAAGGGCACCGCCGGTTAGCCGTCGGTACAATTGCCGACGGCTCAACGGCCGGAACACTGCCGGTACTAAAACCGGTAATAACCGACGGTATAAGCCGCTGGAAAGCCGTCGGCGAATAAAACCGCCGGAACAAGACCGCCAGCAATGGTTTCCTACGCCATTTTTGCCGGCGGCTTGAGAACCGCCGACAAGCCGCCGATGATTTTGAAAACCGTCGGTTTCACCAGTCTAGCAGCCGGAAAAAAATCACCGGTAATAGCTGAATTTCCTGTAGTGTGTAGTTTTATTTTCTTATTTGAATAGCTAGCCATGTAGTCATAGTTGCAACATCTATACTTCTGATATTATCATGCGCTATATAGGTCATCCTTCAGATACTTGAAGAACTATATTTTTTAACTTATCAAAATATTATACTTAAAATAGGGCATTTCATCCATAACAATTTTCGTACTCTTCTCATCTACAATTGATCTCATATAAATTTATATAATTAAATATTTATTAGGATTATTTAATTCAATCAATCATTTGTATCATTCTTATAATTTTAACAATTGATCAGATTATGATAGAAAGATAAATAAAAATTGTATCATTATTATGATACGTTTCGTATCAAGATGGTACTAATTTTATTAAGTGTGTTATCAATTTTACAAGTTCAATGTTATTGCTCAATATAATTGAATTATTAAACATTCATAAATATAATCACATTAAAAAAGAGTATGAGATGATATGTTTAGAAAGTTTTTTTCTTTCTAACATATTAGGATATTCTAACATATTTTTCCTAATAAAATATATCATTAAATGAACTCAAACATAACAAAGGCAATGCCTTTTTATCTATTCTAAATAAAGTTGACCATGCATTAGAATTTCAAGCTCCCCTAGTGTTATTGACTCAAGTTAACTAATAAGCTAGCTAAACTAGACTAGTTAAATATCTTGTGAGTCTAAATTAGTTAAAATGCAAGCCTTGAGCTAACCCCAATTTGTATGGTTATCTCATGAGTCAACTTATATGAAAATTATTAATATAAGATATGTTGTTGCGTCATGGAACATTCATGGTAGTTGAGTGATAAGGAGCTTAATGTCTTAGCTTTGAACGAAGATTCAACACACATATAGATAAAGAGAGAGTATAGGAGAGTCTTAAGAGACCCCATGATTTTTATGTGAAAAATCCTAAAAAAGGGAAAAGCCATAGGGCTTGGCCCAGTTAAGATAATTCTACTAATGTTTATTATTAATTACAAATGAGGCTCTTCCATGGGGGGAATGCCTTGGCTCGATGTAGCAAATATATATCATATAAAGCATATTACATGGTGGAAGTTGGAAAAGTCTAGTGATATGAGAGTTATTCACAGGAGAGTGTTAGCCAGCTCGTTTGGTTGGTAGGACAATAGTTGGATTACGGTGGTCGGAGGGACCATAATTGGAGGGTGGTGATGGACTATGGGACTGTAGTTGGAAAACGACGGTGGTCGAAGGGGCCACAGTTAGCAAGAGACGTTGGTCGGAGGGACAGTAGTTGGTGGGCGACGGACGTCTGAGAGACTGTAGTGGGCAAGTGATGATTATCTGAGGGATCGTAGTTGACAGACGATGGTGGTTGAAGGGACTATAGTCGACGGATGACAATGGTTGGAGGGATTGTAGTCAGCGGGTGACGAAGGTGCTTGGGTAGAACTCTTCGATCATTAAAGCCTTATAACACTCTTCAATCTTGAGCTAATTGAATCCAAGACCCCCCTTCATGTGAGAAATGTGGGTCTATTTATAAAATTTTTAGTTTCATGGCCCATAAATATGGAGTACGGAGAAGACTTAGGGCAAATTCAAAGTGCTCCTTTGAACGACCCATATTGATCCCCTTAATCATAGAGCATTTGTCAAGCTTTTATGTACCCAAGATGTCAGAATTAAGCAATCATGGGCTCGTTGGATTTGTCTCATTGAGCCGCTCAATTCGACTATAAGCATGTCATATTTATTAGTAATTTAACCATCCAATTAATGCTTTGAATCTTTTAAATATACTTTGGTCCCTTGATTGGACCAAATTATGCTCGGATTAGACCGATTTTGGTATTGTTTTGCTCATCTCATTGAGATATTCAATTTCACTATAAGTTTGCCAAAATTGAAGTTTGGATGATCCTGAAGTTAATTTTAAAAGTTTTCAACTTGGATATGCTTGAGATTCGTGCCCAATTAAAGCGATTTTTGGTGACTCATTAATGCTTGTTGCATCCTAGAATATTCACGACAATAGAGAAATATGAAGTTTAACGTCTTAGCATTGTATGAAGATCCAACACACAAGAAGATGAAAGAGATAGCGTAGCGTTCATAAGAGACACTAGAGCTTTTTATGTGGAAACTCCTAAAAAGGGGGAAAACCACGGGGTTTGACCTAGTTTGAATGAATTCACTAGTATTTGCAGTTGATTACAAACGAGGCCCTTCCTTTGGAGAAGGCCTTGGCTTAATGTCACAAATGTATATCATATAGAGCGCATTACATGGTGGGAGTTATAATAATCAACATAGAAATGTTTATTTGGTCGGCAGAACCATAGTCGATAGGATAGAGGTCGAAAAGATCGTGGTAGACAGGAGACTGGGGTTAGAAAGATAGTTGTCTGGTGATGGAGGTCGGAAGGACCATAGTAGGCGATGGAGGTCGGAACGACCATAATTGGCAGGAAACAAGGATCTGAAAGATCGTAGTTGGCAGAAGATCGGGGTCAGAAAGACCATTGTCTGGTGATGGAGGTTGGAAGGACCGTAGTAGGCGACAGAGGTCGGAAGAACAGTAGTTTATAGGAGTCAGGGGTTAGAAAGATCGTTGTCTAGCAAGAGATGTCGAAAGGACTATAGTCGGTAGGAGACCATAGTCGGCAGGAGACTGGGATCAGAAAGACCGTAGTAATAAGGCAGTACTCCGGTAGAACTCTGGGTGTCAGGTGGTGGCCTGACAGAAGTTTGAACCTCAGGTGGTGGTCTGGCAGAAGTCCGAGCCTCAGGTGATGGTCCGACATAAGTCTGAGCCTCAGGTGGTGGTCCGACAGAAGTCTGAGCCTCAGGTGGTGGTCTGGTAAAATTCTGGGCGTCAGGTGGTAGTCCAGCAGAACTCCGGGCCTCGGGTGGTGGTCCGGCAGAAGTCCGGGTCTCAGGTGGTGGTCCGACAGAAGTCCGGGTCTCAGGTGGTGGTCCGACGACAGAAGTCCGTGCGATGGTCGAGGATGAGCTAGGAGGCAAAGCGATCTCCGATCTCTCTCTTACTCTCTTGCTTGGAGCCTCCCTTAAAGAGGGAGGAAGGATCTATTTATAGATTTCCTAGAGTGGCATGACCCATAAAATAGAACGAATATCAAAGGTAAATTGGGAGTTGTTTGGATAGACGGCCGATGTTGAATCCCTTGATCATGGGCCGTTTGATAGGCATTTAAATGTCTTAGTGATATCGGAATTCAATGATCTTGGGCTCGTTAGATTCATCTCGTCAAGCCGCTATATTCGACCATAAGCACATCATGTTTGGAAACCATTTGGTAATATAAATTGTGGTTCGAACCCTCCAACAATGCTTCGGCCCCTTGATTTGGACCCATTTGGGCTCGGATTGAGTCGAATTTGGTGGCGTTGGGTTTGTATTTCTGAGACGTTCAGTTCGACTATAAGTTTGCTAAAATCATAGTTTGGATGGTCCCAATTTTAATTTTGAAAGTTTCCAACTTGATTTTGCCTCGAGATTCGTTCCCAATCAAGATAACTTTTTGAAGACATATCAATGCTTAAAGTATATTCAAATTCAAAAGTTATGTTATAATGTTAATAAAAAAATTTTAATTTTTAATATTTCTTTTTGTTTCAATTGATTACACATTCTTTCTCCTTTAATTTCTCATTTTTTTTAATCATCTAATTATAAGCATTGCATGAATTTGAATCATCTTCTCTCTTTCAAAATGAAATTTGTAAAATTATACTCAAGTTGTGCAACATTCCAAATAATCAATTAAGCTCAATCCCAAGAAAAGAATAATCAAATTTGACTCGACTCATTTACACTGCTATGAATCTCAATGAGTCAACCTACTCATCTAGAATCAAATGAAAATGACTTTATCAGATTTTACCTTGTAATGAAAACTTCTTGATTTGTTGCTTAGGAGCTTAGGCTACCAAATTAAAATGTATTGAATTTGAAACTTGTATATCTTATGTGTGTGAGCTTGTGTTTAATTTCTTCAAAAAAAAAAAAAAAAATCCTTTACCTTGCAAGATAAACAATAAAAAATAATATTAAAATATCTTAACAAAAAATTAATCTGAATGAGTCTCAAAGCTTATCCATGCCAAAACTTTATTAAAGATATTTTTTTCCCCAAAAATTCACATAATTCTCAAATATTATGTGAATTTCAATGGATTCAATTATATTGCTGCTTAATTCACATCTAGCTAGATAAAATTTATTATTCTTCAAATTTTATAAAGATTGAGAAGCAGTCAACTTTGTACTATTCTTTGTAATATGATAGAAGAAATATTGCTTAATTTTAGTTGTCTAATTTAAGTCTAAGTTTTTTTAAATGGATAAAAAACTCACATTATTATAATTATTAATTTCGGAGAATGATAATTTAGTCTTTTATTCTGTTTTAAAGCTGAATATATAACCAAACAATTAATATCTACTTTTTTTTTTGGAAAAATTTGGGGCCTAAGCCCATCTATTACTGTAAAAAGAAGAGATTACAAGTAAAAAATACAAGTAAATAAGCTACCTACATAAGGAAAATCAAAAACTAATGCAGACCAAAAGAAAGAAACCTCAACTATACCCCATATATACAACCAAAAAAACAAAATACAGTGAAAAAACCAAAACGTGGAAGAAGGCACAGAACTTGTGATTCCAGCTGCAGTAATTGATAAACAAAATAGATGCAAGAGGCAAAAAGGACTTCCCAGACATCCCATTGACGAAGCAGCAGATTCCAGAAAATCCAATAGTAGAATAAACGGTCGGAGTTGTCGCAGACAAGCTTCCATAATCCAGAGAAAAAAACGGAACCGAAATGCAAATGGATGAAGCTAGAAGATCGTCCCACACCATATTCCAACAGAGAGGAAACCAACAGTATCCAAGACCTGCTCCCAATCAAAATACGAACTGGAGGAAGGCACCAATCCTTTAAACCTACAGCGAAACAAAACCAGCAGAGAGTGTATCCGCAAAGCATGGAGAGGCAGCTCACTCCAGCTATCCAAAAATATTTCCAAAAAATGCTCCCAGGCGTAAAGTCTATTTTATTTGTCTAATTCCACTTCGAAACATCTATTTCTAAAATTCCATTCTACATAAGGAATAATCCAACCAAATGAAGCCTTAATGTTAGGTCAAAATTGATGAATCATCACTGATCTCAATCATGAACACGAGTGGGCCGAACCGGGTCAACCTGCCTGATTCTTTCCCAGGCCCAGCACGTTTCAAAATCCAAAATCTCACGCGATCAACGAGCAGTCGGATCCGGGTGCCCGATCCCGTATTCCCGTGCCGAAAAACTGACGGGCTTCGTGTCGGCAAATCCTAATTACGCACCCTCGTGGCACATTCTAGCAACCTCAAATCTAGCTGTTCGCTGGTCGCTGTTCACTACCACATCCTTGATAAGACTTCCGGCCCTCCACCACGTGGGTCACCAAACCCTAACCCTAAGAAGCCAGCTCAGCGCAACCCTTCCTTTTTTTTCTTTAGGGAATTAATTGCTGAGGCTTCCTTCCGTGCATCCGCAAACCTTAGGGAATTTGACGTTACCTGTAAATCGATATAGATTTGTCCTCGAAGCAATCTGCTGTCCATCCTCAATTCGGAGGTTATCGATCTGGACTGGTGAGGCTCCTGCGGGCTTTTTGGTTTTGAGGGTTTTGGGACAAGAATTGTTGGATCTTGGAGTTGTCATGGTTGTGGGTGATGGAAGGGAGCGTTAGAGGTGGAATTGGGAATGCGGGCTCGAGCGAAAGCCGGCCGCCGAACCCCCTTGCTGGAGCTAACCGGCAGTGCTTTGCTGGCGTTAACGCTGGCCACACGCCCATCAGTGGGACGCTTGTTCGTCACACATCCCTCGTGAGTTCTCTACCCTCCACCTCGAAACTTTGGTGCTTCTTATCATTGTTGATGATTTTTTTTTTAATCCTTATTACTGTTTCATTGCGTCCTGTTATTTTGTCTATGTTTTATGCTTTCTCAGTTTTAATTTTTACTTTGCTGGTGTGATTTGAGTAACATGCAGGCTTGTGTTTTTCACCCATTCGGGACTAATTGATGCCCTGTATATTGTGCCTGTACATGAAATCTTCCGCTTGTTAGCTGAATTTGCATGGTTAATTTTGTTGGATTTACTTGTCAATCACTTTCACTAGCTAGGAAGAGTGCAGAAACAAATCCTTGTTACTTCTATGTTGATTTCTTTGAAATTTGCCAGGAATTTTGTTGTTCTTATGGTCTTGAATACTTGTAGTAGTAGAAATTCCATGATTAGTTGGCTACTTAAGCCTTCTAATTGTTATACCTATAAGTTTTTCAAGCTGTTAGTGCCCAGACAACTTATTTTCATTTAGATGCGAGCATGATTGACTAATCTTGTTACAAGTTTATCATGTTTGAAAAGTTGTAGAATTTAGTCAACTATTATAGCTGATGGTAATGCACATCGCCCTTTCAGCACTATGCACGTAAGACGAATTTGTACTTGGCATTTCATTTTGTAGTTTGTATTTTCTTAAAACTTCACTATCTTTTATTTCATATTATGAAAATTCCATTTGTGGTATAGGTGAAATTTGAATCTAGAGATATATGATTGAAATAAGCACTCAACTCTACAAATAAAATTACAGAAGAATTTGTATGTTATAATCCTTTGATAAATTGTACAAGGTTTGAGAATCATCCAATAGACTAACAACTAAGATTAGATCAAAGCCAACATGCAAATATTGGTGTAAATATTTTCTTATTATCATTTTTGTTCTAAATTTGTGATTATCTTGGGAGTTGCTATGATTATCATATTGTTGTTGATAATTTTATGAGAAGCAATAATGCTAGGTAACACCCCTTAATAATGAGGTTATGGACAACAGACATCATTGGTTTGGGAAAAGTGTTTTAATTAGTTCAATCAAACTGAAGCTATCCTTGGCTTGATGTTTACTTGATTAACTAATTGAGCTTGAGGCTAGTTTAATGAGTTTGAGCAATCTCATGAGTTGGTCCATATTAATGCAATTCAAAGGGTTGTAGAAATGGAACCATGGACAGAATGAGAGATTGGAGCATGTGGAAAGAAAAATAATAAAGGGAATGATGTAATTTAGTAGGTTGAGCTCAAACTAGCCCAGGAGCCACTCAATTACACCCCTTGTTTAGGCAATTGCGTTATAAGGTAGAAGATGTACCAATAAGATGGTAGAGAAACAACAACAACAACAACAACATCAAGCCTTTATCCCACTACGTGGGGTCGGCTACATGAATCATTTTTCTCCATTGTGTCCTATTAAAAGTCAAATTCTCATTTAAATCTAATAAAGAAAGGTCATTCCTAATATTTTCTAATCAAGTCTTTTTAGGTCTACCCCTACCTTTCTTAACATAAGTCAAATCTAATACCTCTACTCTCCTAACCGGGTCATCGGAAGGCCGCCGTTTTATGTGACCAAACCATCTAAGGCGACTCTCTCTAATCTTATCTTCTACTGCAGCTACTCCAACCTTTTCACGTATATGCTCATTTCTCATCCTATCTCTATGGGTAAAGCCACTCATCCACCTGAGCATCCTCATCTCTGTCACGCTTAACTTAGTATTATGCTTCTCTTTTAATGGCCAACATTCGGCACCATAAAGCATTGCAGGCCTCACTACCATCTTATAGAATTTTCTCTTAAGTTTGAGGGGTACATTTCTATCACATAACAAGCCCGATGCATTCCTCCACTTCAACCATCCAACTTGAATTCTGCTGATAATATCTCCATCTATTTCACCATCACTCTGAACAACAGATCCAAGATATCTAAAACGTGTACTCTTATTAATGACTTGATCGCTCAAAGTCACAATCCCCTCACTAGGCCTATTACTACTAAAATTACACTCCATATATTCCATTTTAGATCTACTCAAGTGAAAACCTTTAGACTCTAAGGTTGACCTCCATAATTCAAGTTTACCTTACCAATAAGATGGTAGAGAAAACTAATATAAAATATTTGGATTTGGAAGGAAAATAGGTAGACCAAATATAACATGGCTTGAAGTTGTATATAATGATTTGCTTGGAATATATGTAATTCTTCTAGTACCGTTCAACATGATTCTATGAGCACGTATTCTTAAAGCTGACCCCTGATCAATTGCTAATCAATAATGACTTAATCTTTGATTGCATGTCACATATTATTTTAGAGTAAATGCTTTGGTTTGTAGAGGGATGGGAGCTGTTTCTTGTTTTTGTTACTGTATTTTGTATTTTCAATCCTTTTTTTCCTTGTTTTGAAGAAGTGCTTGGAACCTGTGGGAAATACTATTTGGACTTATAGTGAAAGATAGTCTACTTGTCATCATAGATATAGAATGAACATAAACTAATTAACAGAAACGTATGAATGTAGCTTTGAGTCTAGAAGCATGCTTGCTTATGGCAGCTTTGGGTGTTATATTAATATCTGAAGAAGTGGTGATGTTTACATTAAATTTGTTTGAGCAGTTTCCTACGGTTTATAGAACTAGCATTTATTTGGTTGCTTACTCTGTGATATCTTGAACAACTCACCTTTTTGAGGTTTCAAGTACTATGCATAATTTGATACGAGAGGTGAAGACTATGAAGTAATAAGCTTAACATTGAACTAATTAATATTGTGCCAATAACTTTTAAATCATGTTTATGATAGACATCTTTAATTTTTGTATCTCTAAATGAATAGTTATTTTTTATGTTTATTATTTACTAAGTTTCTGTTTTGCAGAAACAAATTTCAGGCATTCCTATTGAGCCGGAAGTTAGTGGAAAAAAATGTGAAAAAGAGTATATACCTATTGTGCGCTCCGGTGCCTATGTTGATATTGGATTTCGGCAGAACATGGAAGATACATATGTTTGTTGTGATAATGTCACTGATGAATATTGCCTTAAGAATACTGGAGATGGACCCAATGCATTTTATGGGGTATTTTTCCATTCTAGCATTTCATTTTACTTTTTCATGTGATTAAGCTCAACTTGTACATTTTTTTATCTTCTGTTCAAGCTTTTGTTAGTGTTTTCTTTTACTCCCTAAATCCAAGCAAATGACTTCCAGGATCTTTATTATGTACTGATTAGGTTTTAGCTGTTATCCATGATACCAATTCTACAGCTCCACAATCTTATTTTCCTGCAGTGATATCTTTTCTGTGGATAAATTATATAGGATTGCTATTATCTTCCTTTTCAGGATATTCCTAATAAAATTGTTACTGGTTTGAACATATTGTTGCATTGACATCCTGATTTTGTGCTATTACGAGTAGGTAGTTGGATTGTTCCCTGGCTAGCAATAAGGCTTTTTTTTTTTCCATAAATACTTGATCATAAATACAATTTTTATTGCTTAAGCTTTATATCAGAAAAAGTACAGTATGCTATCCTGTTTACTTAACAAATTGGTTCTTGTATTGGTTTCCATATAGGTATTTGATGGGCATGGTGGAAAGCATGCTGCTGAATTTGTCTGCAGTAATTTGCTAAGGTTTATCATGGAGGATGAGGATTTTCCAAAACATATTGAAAAAGTGATTACTTCTGCATTTTTGCATGCAGACACTGCATTTGCAGAGGCTTGCAGCGTCGATTCTGATCTTGCATCTGGTACGACTGCTTTGGCAGCACTTATTGTTGGCAGGTCAGGTTTCCTTTCCTCTTGTTAGAGATGATAGAATTGCCAGCCTTCACTTTGTAGACTTTATTTTTTCGCCGGTATTATATTCTTAGTAGTTATGATTTCCAAATAGTTTCTTTGAGTTTGACATTCTTTCCTTTTTGACCTGGTGTATCTTGTTAAGAATTTTTAATTAATATTTAGTTTGTAATGGATTATTCTAATTGGGTGAATTGTATGACCATTTTTTAGAATCTTGTCGATCATTTATGTTACATTTTAAATGAAACAAGTAGAATTTGAGTGCTTGATCCCATTGTTTCTTATATATATATATATATGGAGAGAGAGAGAGAGAGAGAGAAAAGGACCAAAATGGTTCTCAATTATATTAAAGGATCATTTTGGTCTCTCAACCTTTTAAAGAGGAATCAAAATAGTCCCATATTAAGACTACTATGATTCATTTTTAAAGATTTGAGGGACAAAAATGGTAATTTAATATAGTTGGAGATTATTTTGATCCTTCATAAATAGTCAATATATCATTTTTTTATCATTTTCCTTGTATATATATATCTGCACTGGTATGCCACTCGAAGAATTTGATGTGAGGCCTCTGAAGCTGATGACCTATAACCTATTCTAGATGGTTGAAAGGGGGTTTAGTGGTGGTTATGTTTCCAAAATTCTGAAATTTATACTTTCTGACCGTGCTAAATTTTATGGAGATTTGCCTACAACAAATAGCACTAATTGATAATCTGACCCATTTTAAGGGTAACCAATATTGGTTATTTTACTTCATTTTTAAAATATTTTTGGCTGAATAATAATATAATCTTGATTCCAGAGATGTCACCCCATCACCTTGTGTTTGTTGGCTGTATATTTTAAATCATTTTTTTAGTTGGGAGATTTCATTTTGATTCATACAGATTGTGGTGCGGCTCATTTTTTTATTTTGTGGAGCCCAAGTTTACTCATAATAAATACAAAATTTAGAAGAGGTGGTTTGAATAAGAATTATTGTATATTAATTATCTGTTTGGATGGTTTATAGTCAAATATTTGTTATAAGCTAGATTCCTACAGATTTCTAGTCAAATATTTGTTATAAGTTTGTTGTTATAGTCAAATATTTGTTATTCCTACAGATTGTTGTTGAAAGACGAAAAAAGAACAAAAAATAGAGGAATTTTACTCTTGTATTTTTGTTTGCCTGTGGTGAACCTTTTCAGTGTGGAGCAAGCTTAGTGGTGTTGTATAATAGTGCCGAATGTCATATGCAAGTTTTGTGATGCCAAAAAAATCTTGTGGTGTGAATGGGGATTCTTATTCACGGTTCTTCCGTTTGGTTTTGTTCGAATCTTCTACCTTGCTATCTAGTGCTTTATTATTTTCTCAGAGGAATTTCACTCTACTCTTTCATTTCTGAGTGTGCTGAACTATTTCGACGCTGTGCAAGTGTAGTGGTGTTTTGCAAGCTTGGTGTTGTAGACTAGCATTGTGGTGGCTAAGGCAATGTTGGTGATGCTAGAAAATTCTTGTTAGTGTGAAAATGAATTGTGTTTAGGGTTTTTTAATATCTTCTCCTTTAAGTTTGTTACTTCGTTATTTGCTCCTTCATTATTTTCCCAAAGCATTGAGGATTTTGAGAAAATTTGATGTGCTCTTCTCTATAATCTTGGAAATATTTTCTTGTAATCTTATGAAGTTTTGATGAGATAATCTTGTTGAAGCACATAAATTATCTTCTAAACCTGACAAGATAATCTCATCGAAACACATACATTGTCTTTTATTTTGTGTTTTTTGAACTTTTTATCCTCATCTTCACTATTGCTTTCATAATTATTTTCTTAACAATTGGCATTAAAGCCAACAGTGAGATTCTAAGGAAAAGGTTGGAGAAATTACTGTTAAGGATGGAAAAGATTTTAGATACTCGAATACGCTGATAAGTGCTGTTTGTATTAGGCGAAACTCCATCTATCTCTCTTGTAGATAAAGTGGGCAGCCATGAACCAAGGGAATTGGAATCTTTTGGACAGTCAAATGTTAAGAGTTCACCTATTACTTAGAATCTTGCCTTACACACGCAAACACATATTACATAATGAGCTCAATTTTAATTATGTTGTAGGAAATTATAGGGAATTATATTGTCAATGATGAATCATCAGGTATTGTTTGTGTTGGTGATGTTCAAATCAAAAGCCTTTTAACTATGTAACACTGATGTTAGGAACCAAGCTAGATGGCATCTCTTGATGGTTCACTTTACTACATCACCTTCATCAATGGCTCAACTAGAAAGATATGAGTTTATTTTCTTAAAAATAACTTTGATTTACTTATTTCTTTTAAAAGAATGACACGCCTAGTTGAGAATAAGCAGGAAGATAAATTGCTCGAGTAGATAATTGAGGATAATATGATAACAAGGATTTCAACGAATTTTGTGCGGCTACTGGAATACTGTTTAGGACTTGAACATCAAAAATTAACGAACAAATAATAAATTTCAGCAAACCACATAGATTTTCTTGATAAGATAGCAAACACAAGCACACAAGATACAATATTCCTCTTTCAAGAGGAGGACCTTGTCTCCCAAACTCTAAACGCTGCTAGAATCCCTCACAAAAATAGAGGACCGCAAGAACACTCACAAATTTTGTATGTAGGACAACATAATACCACAAGGCCTTATATAGCTTTCCCAAATTTTCCCTCCCAAAACTTGAATTTACTCCTCCATGTTTTCCCCCCACCTTCTCCTTTGATAAGTGATCCATTCCTTTAATTCTCCTCCCTTTCCAATCCCCTCATTTAATTCGCCTCCCTTTCCAAGTCCCTCAATTAATTCGCCTCCATTTCCAATCCCCTCATCTAACTCTCCTCCCTTTCGAACCACTCCTAGGCCCACATCCTTGACTGTCGGTCCATCAATACTCCATCCCCCCCCCAAAAAAAAAAAAGAGCACCACCTTGTCCTCAAGGTGGAATGAAGGGAACTGCTGTTGAATAATCTAGTTGGACTCCCACGTAGCTTTGTACTTCGGTTGGTTCTTCCACCTGATCAACACTTCTTTGTTTCTTGTTTTTCCCTGTCGTACTCTTCAACCTCCAATGGTTCTAACAACAACTCCATATTATCCGTCAAGGTTGGGGGAAGTGCAAAAAATGAAATGTCATCTCCTATCACACGTCGCAACTGGGACGCATGAAACACCGGGTGGATAGTTGACGACGGTGGTAAATGTAGGAGATATGCCACGACACCGATACACTCCACTATCTTGTAAGGACCAAAATAATGAGGTGATAACTTCTCATTCCTTCTATGTGCCAAGGTTCTCTGCCTGTAGGGTCGAAGCTTCAAGTAAACCCTGTCCCCCCCCCCCCCCCCCCCTCAAACTGAATATCTTTCCTATGTGCATTTGCTTGCCTTTTCATAATTTGTTGAGCTCTCAGCAAATGTCCCTTAAGCTCCACCAAAATCCTGTCTCTGTACGTCTTCCAAATACTGCTTTACTGATGCCACCAATGTGCTGCCTTGTTCATAATATATCAAGTGAGGCGGATCTCTTCCGTATAATACCTTGAATGGTGTTATCTGAGCTACCATATGATAGGAAGTGTTATACCAACACTCTTCCTATGCCAACATTTTGCCTACAACTTTGGTGTATCTGATACAAAGCATCAAATATAAGTCTCCACACTACGATTGACCACCTCTGTCTATCCGTCTGTCTAAGGATGATAAGCAGTGCTCTTTTTCAGGATGATCATCTGCATCTTGAACAATTCCTTCCAGAACTGGCTCAGAAAGATCTTGTCTCGATTTGATACAATCGATTCTAGTATCCTATGTTATCTCACCACCTCATGAAAACCATCGCTATTGATATTGCCTTATAAGGGTGGCGAAGGGGAATGAAATGAGTATACTTAATCAATCGATCTACCATCACCAATATCATAGTGTATCCTTCTGACTTTGGCAGTTCTTCAATGAAGTCCATGGTCGCCTCCTCCCACAACTTCTGGAAGAGCTAACGATTGTAGAAGCCCTCTTGGAGACATGGCTAAATACTTGTGCCTCTGACATATATCACAGCTAGCCACTATCTTCTCGACATCCTTCTACATAACCTCCCAACACAGCTTTGCAGAAAGTCAACGACATGTATTTTTGACCCTTGAATGTCCCCCAATGGCCGTACCATAAAACTCATGAAACAATCATGGAATGTAAGAAGCAATCTTTGAAAGCACAAACCGCCCATAATGAAGCAACTTCTGTCCCACCACTGAATATACTGGATGACTGTCTTTATTTTCCACAAGCTCCTCTCTAATTTTTCTCAACCCTACATCTTGTTCACTCTCTCTCCTTAATGCTTCCCAATCAACCACTATGGGTACAAATTATGCCATTATCTGGGGCTTCCCTATGCACACGGATAAACCATATGTTGCTTTATTTTCGACTCCAGGTCGATACTGAATCTCGAAGTCATAGCCCAATAACTTGGAAAGCCATCTTTGATGATCCTCAGTGACCATACTCTACTCCAACAAATACTTCAAACTTCTCTAATCAGTTCTGACGATGAAATGCCTTCCCAATAAAGATGGACACCATTTTTGAATGGCTAACACAATCGTCATCAGCTCCCTCTCATAGACTGACTTGAGTTTTGCCCTAGTCGTCAACATCTGGCTGAAATAGGCCACATGTCTTTGATTCTGCATGAGTACCACTCCCGTGTTAAAACTTGAAGCATTGTCTCAGCTACAAAAGATTGGCTAAAATCTTGAGGAGCTAAAACTGACATGCTAGTCATAACATTCTTTAACTCCTCAAATGCATGGGCGGTTGACTCTCTCCAGTTGAAGTTGTTCTTCTCAAGCTGTTCCGTCAACGACCTGCTACAGAACTGTGTCATTTCACAAATTTTCGATATTAGCCTGTGAGCTATCATGCACCAACTCTTCTTTTTAAAGAGGCGTGCAGTGTCCGACACAGTATCTTACACGACACTTGCCCGACACTCCTCCGACGCGTGTCGGACATGACAAAAATGTGTCTAATTAAAAAATATTAAATACAAATTGGACGCGCATGTCCAACACGCGTATCTTAAATATTTTATGAATTTTTTTAAATATAATTTCTTGTAGTTGGCGGAATTTAAACTAAATTTCTTATCCACAACACCAAATCATCGTTTGCACTTAATACCTAATCATCGAATATTCTCATTTTCATTTCTTTTTGGCAGTGAAGGTATTTTCATCTCCTCTATCGGTGACTGATAAACGGCATCGACGTTTGACTCTCGACATCCTTATACAAATTATTTTAAGCACAAATTTTAGTTAAATGACTTATTATTTTCAAATTATTTTTAAAATTATACTTATTTAATTTTTATACATTATTTTTAAATATAAAAATAATACCGTGTTCAACCCGTGTCCGTGTTCTATATTTTCAATAACTAATGTGTCCCGTGACCGGGTCGTATCCGGGTTGCCGTGTCCGTGTTCGTGATTCATAGCCTGTGAGTCTCAAGAATCCTCTCAACTCTTTCAAAGTCTTTAGTGTGGGCTATGATGCACCAACACGACACTTAAAGAGGGTATGCAGTGTCGGACACGGACACGCGTCGGACACGGCATGGACACGTGTCCGACACGGCATTGGAGTGTCGCAATTTAAGAAATTAAAATTAAAATCGGACACGCGTGTCCGATTATTAAATGAGGTATTGTTGTGTACATGCTCGGTATCGCTAGGTACATGCTTGGTACCACTCAGTACATACTCGGTACCGCTCAATACATGCTCGGTACTACTTAATATATGCTCGGTACCGCTCAGTACATGCTCGGTACCGCTCAGTACATGCTCGGTACTGCTCAATATATGCTCGGTATTGTTGGGTACATGCTCGGTGCCGCTAGGTACATGCTCGGTACCATTCAGTACCGCTAGGTACATGCTCGGTACTGCTAGGCACATGCTCGGTACTGCTAGGTACATGCTCGGTATCTTCCCATACAACAACTTACGAACTTTAAAAACAAGCAGAACTTAAAAATTACTCTTACAATAAAATTTTATTCCGGGGGCGTGCCCCCGTCCCCCGGAAACCCCCGCAGGGGTGCTGCCCCTTGACCCCGCGACCTGACCGGGCAGGTCGAACCCCGCCAGAGGGCAGCGCCCCCTTGGACCCCCGGCAGACCGGTATATTGTTGTATTCATGTTGTCTTATTATTGGGATATTTTGATTTCACTTCATATCAATTTAATTTGATGTATTCATATATATGATTGGTTTGTTAGCAAAATGAGCTTTGCTGCTGGCGGGGGTGGATTAGGTGAAGGTTCAAAAGAGTCATCTGTCCACGCCGTGTCCGTGTCCTATATTTTTAAAAATTATTATATATTATATTAAAAAATTATTATGCCGTGTCCACGCCGCACCTGTCCTGTATTTTTAAAAATTGCCGTGTCACGTGTCCGTGTCGCCGTGTTCGTGTCGGTGCATCATAGAGTGTGGGCCATCTGAGCATGACCTCACTTATTCTGATCAGTTGGCACTTCCTTATGCGATACCACATGTCCTAAATACTCCACTCTGGGCTGGGAAAAAGAACACTTTTCTTATTAGCAAACAAAAAGGTGCTCTCTTAAGGTAGACAACACAACTACCAAATGCTCTCCCTCACATCTTTTGTACACCAATATATCGTCAAAAAATACCAGCACAAACCTTTGGAATACCCTATTCATTAGAGACTGGAGAGTAGTTGGTGTTTTAAGTGAGGCCAAAAGGTATCACCAAAAACTCATAATGTCCCTCGTGCGTCCTGAAAGCTGTCTTGTGGGTGTCTCCTGGTCTTAATCTGATCTGGTGGTACCCAGATTTCAAGCGAGCTTGGAGAATATCACGGATCCATGTAACTCATCTAATAGCTCGTCAATGACTGGCATGGAAATTTGTCTCGTACAGTTTCCTTTTTTAGGGCACGATAGTCTACACAAAGCCTCCAACTTCCATTCTTCTTCTTCTTCACCAACGATACAAGACTAGAGAAAGGGCTCACACTTGGCTTGATGATTTCAGCTTCAATCATATCTCGAATCAGTTTCTCAATCTCATTCTTCTGGATCTGAGGGTAGCGGTATGGCCGGACACTAATGGGAGAAACTCCTTCCTTCATAACAATAGATGCTCGTGCTCCCGTGGGGGTGGTAATCCCTAGAGAAGCTAGAATACTTGCCTGAACTGTCGAAGTAGTGGCTGAACAATGTATGGAATGCCCTCTATCTCCTCTATCCCAGCTCCCTCCAAGCTTTGGAGCTCTACCAAGAATCCTCCTCCTTTCCCTTGTATGTCACGAACCATGATTTTTAAAGAAATCATTGCTTTGGATAAGCTCGGGTCTCCCATAATTACCACCTTCCTTCCCTCTACCTGGATTTTCATAGCTAATGCCTTCCAGTTTACTTTGGTTTTCCCCAAGGTGTGTAGCCATTTCATTCCCAAAATCAAATCAGTAATTCCCAACTCTAATGGAAGAAAATCCTCCATGATGTGAATCTCCGCAGCTCTACCACCAAATCCTGACATATCCCTCTGCGCTTCTCCACCTTTCCTATGCCCATCATCACTCCCAAACATCCCATGTCCACCGGTTTCAGCCCAAGTTTGTCAATCACATGGTTTGATATAAAATTGTGTGTAACCCACTATCCACCAGGATAGCTACTGCATCTCCTTCTATCTATCCCACCTTCATAGTGTGATTTGGGGTGAATCTCAATACAGAGTTAAATAAAACTTCAGCCACCTCTAAGTGTAAGAGCTTCTCTTCCTCTACCTCCTCCCTTATTGCATCTGCCTCAACCTTCTCCTCATCACAAACAAAGAGAACCTGCAATGTACGATTTTTATATACATACATAAATTTCTTGTCGCATCTAAAACATAACCCCTTGGCTCTCTTGTCTTGCAGTTCAGTATCAATCAACCTCTTGAAGTTCCCTCTCTGTCGGACTCCCGAACAACCCTCCTTTGGAGCCTCCCTTTGAACAGGTATAGTTTGCACCTTAGTTGCCATGAAAGTGGTCGTCGTGCGGTAGCCGGTAAGAACCTCCCAAACTGACCCCCTTATTACTCTGCAGTGAATTCTTGTCCTTAATCAGCTGAACCAACTCTATTGCCTCCCCCAAATCATGGGGTCTTTCCACCTTCATCGCTGCTCTCATCTTTAGTTTGAGGCCTTTCATAAAATTGCCCTCCAACATAGTCTCCGATAATCTCCCTACTCGACTTGACAGAAGCTCAAATCTTTCCCGATACTACATCACAGTGCCTACCTGTGTCAATGCAAAGAATTGCTCATAATAATCCCCATCTTGCTTGTATCAAAAATGCTCCAACAAGCAATTCTTAAATTCTGCACACGAGCGGATCAGGTACCTTGTCTCCCTCAATTAGTACCATGTCAGTGTCTTCCCCTCAAGAAGCTATTGCCATAAGTCTCTCACCTTCTATTAATCTGTTTACCACAAAATACCTCTCCACTCTATATTTCCACCCATACGCATCCTCATCTTCAAACACCGACATTTTCATCTTCCTGATCTTCGGATCTCCTCTGCCCCAATTTTCCCTTTCTCCCCTCATGCCTCCCATGAAGCGAACATTGGGTTCTCTTCATGGTTCCCTCTCCTCCATTCTCCTTTCATATCCCCCTCTTCCTTCAAAATCAACCTGCATGTTATTTTCTTCCCATTCCCTCCTACTTCCATATTCTTTATCCATCCCCCTTCTCGGTTGAGGCTCAAGGTAGGGTATTCCCTTCTCTTATCCTAAAATTTTCACATCGTCATCTTCTCTCGGCATGTCATTTTCATGATTCCTCATTATTTCTGACATAGCCGTTTTAGTTTGAAACTTCAACATTCGCTTCATCATCTCCTCTAGATTCCCAAACCTTCATTCCATTGCTAAAAAATGCTCATTCAACGATCCCACATCCATTATGAGCTGTCCTACTTCCCCTTCCAACTTTTTTTCCAACGCCTCAACTCTTCTCCCAGCCATCGGGCAACTTCGAACACCAAAAAATAATGAACAAATAGTAAATTTCAGCAAATCACACAGATTTTCTTGATAAGAAAGCAAACACAAATACACAAGATACAATGGTCATCTTTCGAGATGAGGACCTTCTCTCCCAAACTCTAGATGCCGCTAGAATCCCTCACAAAAATAGTGGGCAGTAAGAACACTCACAAAATTTGTATGAAGGAAAACATAACACTACAAGGCCTTATATAGCTCTCCCAAATTTTCCCTTCCCAAACCTGAATTTACTCCTCCATGTTTTTCCCCCACCTTCTCCTTTGATAAATGATCCATTCCTTTAATTCTTCTCCCTTCCCAACCCCCTCATTTAATTCTCCTCCCTATCCAATCCCATTATTTAGTTCTCCTCCCTTTTCAATTCCCTCATTTAATTCTCCTCCCTTTCCAACCACTCCTAGGCCCACATTCTTGATTGCCGGTCCATCAAATACATATGCAAATGACAACTATAGGAATTCTGCAATAGAGCATATGAATATAACTTTGAATGAAAGAACTAGAAGCATGAATTTATATGTAGGAGTGCTTAAACTTCTTGTGTTGATGTTTGTTGCGTATTTAATCAATAGAGACCCCCAATTCTTTTGTACTATAAAATTGATGAAGAAGTTTGGATTGAGAAGTTAAACCATTATGATTTAAAGATTTATGGTTGTCATTTTTATGTGCTTGAGGAGATTATTGAATTTTATGTGCAATAAACTACTCTGGTGAGTTCTCAAAATTTTGAAATGCAACTTGGTTAAACCATACCTATTTTATATAGTTGAGGTCTCAAAAAATTTTAATCTTACTCATGGATATTTTTTTCTTTATATTATTTGGTTTTGTGGTGGTGATGAGGAGTGTTTTAAAAAATCAAAGCAAGTTAAAGACTATCCAGCGAGAGATGTCAATGAAAGAGGAGATCCGCTCTTTATTTTAATAAATATAATACTTATATTAACAAGGCTATCTAAGGATATGAGGGTGTTTTAGAACAAATGAATTTTTCAGGAGCAAGGAAGAGAAACATTACAATTAGCTCTATGGTATGAGGATTTCAACTGAAGGGAATTTATCAGCTTTATGAGAATTTTTTGCCCTATTATAAAGATGACTGTTATTAGACTGGTTTTGAGAAAAATAATGATAAAAAATTGGCATATTGAGTCTTTATAATGATTTGGAAACATAGATATCAATGGCGCAAAATAGCGCGCTCCATGGCGCACGGCGCGGCGCGGCGCAAACGTTCAAAATGGTGCGCGCTATTCACAGCGCGCCATGGTGCATGGCGCACGGCGCAAAATAGCGCGCGCCATTTGTTTTAAAAATTTTTTAATGTAATTATAAATATTTTTTATATATATTTTTTAAGATAATATATTTTCTAATTTTTAAATATATCAAAATTATTAAGATAAATGTTAGATTGCATATTATTATCTTCTTAATGCTATTTACTTTCATTTAAATATATTTTTGCTGTATAAAGATTGACTACTTATTGGATTTGAAATTATGTTGGATTGTTATTTATTTGTATTGTCGTTGTTTGCTTGTTATTATGATAGTTTGTCTTTCAATTTAATGATATTTCATATTCATACTTATTATTTTATAATTCTTTTATAATTTGCGTCATGTTCAAAATGGAGTGCGCCCCGCCGTGCACTATGCGCCATGGCTCAAATAGGTCATTTACGCCATGGTGCACCATTTGCCGTTAACAAGTATGTTTGGAAATGGTTATCAACATAGTGCAAATATGAAAGCTTTAAAGTCCTTGAAAAGAACATTATTTGCAAATTGAATAAAAGCTTGGTATATTAAAGCAATAGTAGGGGCACATGCATTATAGAGTAGCAAATGCACCAACAAGATGGTAGATAAAATTGTGAGTAAGAGGGATATACCAAAGATAACATAATTAGAAATTATAAAAAATAATTTGTTCAAAATATGCTTAATAACACAAGCAACATTCAATAATAATGAATGATGTATACAGATTCTTAAAACCAAACCTAAATAATTGGGAAAGACTTATGATAGTAATGGTAAAAGAGTACAATAGGCTCCTCGTTATTGGTACTTTAAATATGATAGATATATGCATCTAATTGGCTGTATGATATGTAGTGTAAATTGTTTTTGCTTTGTCAATTGTGTTGGTAAGAAATGTATCATATTGCTATTGTATGAAGGGGTAGAACCATGGTTTAAAATTGCGCAATATGAGGCTTGCCTTGAGGCCCGCCTTGAGGCCCGCCTTTGCGCAATTCCAGTAAAAAACGCCTCGATGCTTACGCCTCGAGTTTTTTTTATGAGGCTTGCGCCTCAACTTGGTTGAGGCCTGCCTCGCCTCATTGGCATGAGGCTTACGCCTCACGCTATATATATTAAAACTTACATAAATCTTGAAGTAAATGCCCGACAGTGGACTCTATAGGAGAGGAGGAAGGGGAGAGAGCAGTTCATCAAAATGTTGATTCAAATGAAGAACCCCTTAGTGATGACAGTGTTGATGACTTATGAGTTCTTATGTGATATGTCATTGCTATTTGTTTTTGGAAATTGGAATTATATTTTAATGAAAAGAATACTGGGATTTGGGAAAGATAGAATTATTGAACTATATTTCATGTTGTCTTATTATTGGGATATTTTTATTTCACTTCATATTTTATTCTTTTTTATGTTTTATATTATTCACTCATTAGTATATAAAAAATTTATCATTTTATGTTTACGCAATCTTTTGATTTTGAGGCTTACGCCTCAAAACGCCTTGAGGCTTACGGCTCGCCTCACGAATGAAAAACGCCTCAATACCCGAATACGCAATTTTAAACATTGGGTAGAACCAATCTTTTTATTTAAGGGTGGGCAAATTTTTATAGAAATGGACTAATATTTAAAAAAAATAAAATGAATACATAATTCAAAGCAAAAAAAAATTATTTCATTATAATTGATAAATTGAAAAACTATTATAAGCTTATCAATCTATTTGTATTTTTTTGATAATATTGTATTACAACTTCATTGGGAATCAAATCGAACACATTTTTTTAAATGTAAGACGCTAGATAATCATTGAGTCAATCATCACTCGTTTTATTACGCAATTGCTATTTGACAACCCTCATTGTAAAAAATGCTCTCTTCATTGTAGTAGTAGCAATTTGTAAAGTTAATGCTAAAGTAATAAGTATGTAAATCAGGATTAATTATTTTGTGCGGACGTCGAATGCCGTCCAGTGACCAACCAGAATGTGCCACGTCACCCCTGTGCTCGGTATCGCGGCTCGATACTGCTCAGTATCTCTCGGTACCGCTGATGTGGCGTATTCTGGTTAGTCTACGGACGGCGTTCTGCGTACTGTCTCTGCATAGAATAATGTATCATAAATAAGAGAATACACACCATCCTTATTTTCCTTAATAATTTGCTTTGTAAGATCAACATTACTGCTTAGAGATGAGAACTAATCACTGGTATGCATATCAATAATATAAGTTTAACTGACTTTTAAGAGCCACATGCTCAATTGTGAAAAAATCACTTGGATATAACTCTGTTTGACGTATCAATTTCCTCTCATCATAAGCAAGAAAAGAATCACTTGGATTTAAGCACATTGCACAAATAAGTATCTCAATACTAGATTCAGAAAAACGATTATTTAGCTCATGAAGTTGCTTGTCAACAACAATATAGAATAACTCAACACGATAATGATGCAGGTTTGTTATTTCTTCACCTCTTCGCTCTGATCAATGATAAGTTTTGTATGTGACATTCATATTTGAAATATCAACTTCAAAAACACTAAAAAAACGTGACATTTTATCTAGTAAAGCTCTCCATCTATTCTCCCTTAGTATTTGTAGCCGTTGTTTATATAATTGCACTAATTTTATAGCATTTTCAATATTCTGATCTTTGTTTTGCAATGATTGTGATATCTCATTTTTAATATCCAAAATATCAATCATTAAAAGCATATTGGAAATAAAATCAAAAGATTCTATTACATCAATTAGAACATTTACTTCAACTGACTGTTGATCATATATATTCATTCCTCCTTAAAAATCTTAAGCACCTCGAGTACAAAAGCATGCATTCTCATGAGACTAATTAAACTATGAAAATATGAACTCCATCTAGTATCACCATATCTTTGTAAATTAGTCTTTTGATTTAAACCTTGACCACTGATTAGATTGCTAGCTAGAAGATGTAAAAATATTTTATCATGTTCAATAGCTTTAAGAGCATATGAAATTCTATAAGTAAACTCAAACAGATATTTCACTTATCAATAATTCATTACTATAGTTACCAAGCATAATTGAAGTTAATGGGCAAAACAATGAACATAAAATACTTGAGTATTGTCATTAAGAATAAGTGCCTTCAAGTCATTAAATTCGCCTCGCATATTGGATATCCTATCGTAACGTTGATGATGCAACAAAAAATTAGGATTGCAAAGAGCCAAATCTTCCTTTCTTATAACATAAATATAAAAAGCAAAAATTACAAAGTAAAGACACTTTTTATAGATAAATACTAGACTTGATACATCGACTCAACTGCACTTTCAACTTACAAAAGTTTTGAGAAGAATGATACAAGTGGAATGGAAACTATGGATAGAATAAAAAGATAGAAGTTTGAGATGAATTTTTAGGAGATAGAAGGGTAGAAGACAATAGCTTGCAAGCTATAAAATCCTCAGGTTTTGTTCCAAAAATCGCTGCATATCCCTATTTTTTCATAAAGAAATCAAACACCTTATATAGAAAAAGAAGGGGAAAGGATATTAAATGCTCACACAAATTTGCCACCCAAATAGCCAATAGAAGCCTTCCAAATATGCTACAAAATTCTTCCAATTCAGTCCAATTAATTAGGAATTAAAGCATCCAACATAGGTTTCAACAAATGGGGAAATCGAGGAACCATAGGAGGGAAAACAAGCCGCCATCAATAAAGACAGCAAGGAAATCGAAGGGGAATATGGGAAAATGAAGTGCCAGGAGGGAAAACCGAAGTCCAACATGGGGAAGACCTAACAACCTCATTAGGAAGATCGAACAACAGCCGAAAAATAAGAAGATAGTAGAAATTTTTAGAAAAACAGCAGGAATTTTCAGCAAATTGTAGGGAAATTCAACAAACAGCAAGGAATTTTCCGTGTGTAATATCATTTCCCCTTCTTTTTTATTTAAGGTGTTTGATTTGTTTATGAAAAAAAAAAGAGAGATGTAATGATTTTTGGAACAAAATCTAAGGGTTTTTATAGCTTGCGAGCTATTATCTTCTATCCCTCTATCTCCTAAAAAATTCGTCTCAGACTTCTACCTCCTTTTATCCACGGTTCCCACCCCATTTGTATCCTTTTTCTCAAAGTTTTGTAAGTTGAAAGTGTAGTTGAGCCGGTGTGTCAAGTGTAGTATTTATCTATGAAAAGTGTGTTTAAGTTTTAATTTTTGTTTTTTATATTTATGTTATAAGAAAGGAAGATTTGGCTATTTGCAATCCTAATTTTTGGTTGCATCATTTTGGTATTAGAGACTTAGGTTATAGGTCATCTGGTCAAGTCTTTCTGTTTTCTCTAAAAATCTAAACAAAAAAAGAAAAACCAAAATACCCAACAAGACGAAGTTTCGAATCAAGAATCTGTAGTTGGTGAAAATCGTCCAACTAATCTAGAAGAGAAAATTTCAACATTCAGATAGATCCCGCCGAAAGGAAGCTCGACCGATCCAATCCAGAACGAACTCTACAAAATTAAAGAAAAATGATTTTGTGCGCTGAAAGATATGAGAAGAGTAAAAGTCAACTTCAAACCCGGTTTAACCAAGAAAAAGAAATGATTCAAAGAAAGTATGTGGCTTTAATACAAGAGTTAAATATGGCTCATTCTGCACATGATGGAAGTTCAGAATTTATCTCATCATGAGATGAGATTTCTCTACCTATGTAAAATTGATGCAGTCAAGATAACATATTTTATATTTTCTTGTGCGACTTATCATTTTCCTTGATGTTTGCTGAATTTCCCTACTATTTGCTGAAAATTCCTCCTGTCTTCTCATTTTCCAACTGTTGTTTGGTCTTCCCAATGTGACTGTTTGGTTCTCCCCATGTTGGAATTTAGTTTTCCTTATTAGCTCTTCATTTTCCTCTATTCCCCTTCGATTTTCTTGTTGTCTTTTTTGATGGCTGCTCATTTTTCCTCATATGGCTCATCAATTTCCCCATTTGTTGAAACCTATGTTGGATGCTTTAATTCGTAATTAATTGGAGTGAATTGGAAGGGTTTTGTGACTGATTTGGATGGCTTCTATTGGCTATTTGGGTGGCAAATTTATGTGAGTATTTAATATCCTTTCCCCTTCTTTTTTTATATAAGGTGGTTGATTTCTTTATTAAAAAAATAGAGAGATATGTAGTGATTTTTGGAACAAAACATGAGGGTTTTTATAGCTTGCGAGCTATTGTCTTCTACCTCTCTATCTCCTAAAAAATTCGTCTCAAACTTCTACCTCTTTCTTTCCATGGTTCCTGCCCCATTTGTATCCTTCTTCTCAAAACTTTTGTAAGTTGAAAATGTAGTTGGATCGGTGTTTCAAGTCTATAGTATTTATCTATGAAAGTGTCTTCAAGTTGTAATTTTTGCTTTTTATATTTATTTTATAAGTAAGAAAGATTTGATTCTTTGCAATCCTAATTTTTGGTTGCATCAATAATTGTCTGTTCTTGAGGTTTGAATAGATAATAATATAAACAAAACACAGCATCTTTGATGCAATCAAAATTTTGGAAAAAACTAAGATTGCATACACTATCGTCTTCCTTTCAAAATTTAACAACAAAGACAAACAAAAACCATAAAACTTATATTAATTTAAAGAAGAATGATACAAATGGGGTGGACACTTGCGGAGAAAAGAAATAGATAAGAAGCCCAAGACGAAATCATAGAGAGGAAAAGAAGAAGTGGACGAAGCTTGCAAGCTATCCAAGTAGAAAAAACCCTCAGGTTTTTAGCTCCAAAAATTCTTCACATATCGCTTTTTTTTTAAATACCACAAAGTAGCCACTGTATATAGGGGAAGTGAGGGAGCTAAACAACCCAAACAGCCGCCCAACCAAACCAATCAAAAAAGGGGAGGCAAAAGGCCAACAGGCAACCGACTAGAGCAGCACGCGAAGGGGCAGCGGGACACGGCCACTGAACAAACAGCGCTAGGGGAAAGGAACCGGGCAGGCAAAGGAAACGAAGGGCCAAAACAAGAGGGGATGAACCCGGCCAATAACCATAATGAGCTGAAAAAGGTAACATAACACAGCAGCTAACATAACTAGCCCCCCCCCCCCCCCCCCCCTTGTCTACATCAATCTTTGTGTATGCTATACTCCAATCATTTTGGTTTCTCTTCAAGCCATTTAGAATTAAAGCTCTGAGCAATATTTCTTATTTTTGTTTGGGGGAAATTATGATTTTTTGGTTGGTAAGGTCCCTTAACCAAATATGAATGTCGAATTATCCCTTTCATTTACATTATAACTCCATATTGAAGGTCTATGCCCAGGGTCAACAGGAAGATTATCAACATCAACCTCAACGTGTTTCTTCCTCTTTAAATAAATATCGATTCATCTACTGCAAGCTTAATATAGTACACATTAAGTTAATCTCCTGAAATCTAAACACGGTAAACATTAAATGTGGTTTTGTGCAACTAGTTTATTAGGTTGACTGAAATGGAAAAAAATTCATGAGTTCAATAAGAATGTGGAATAGATGCATGATATAAGAGAGTCTAATTTCAATAATATATTTGATACCCACTACCATTGTCACAGTATAAGGTCATTATTTTGCAATCAAAGATTTTTCCCCTAATGTTTTAAGATAGCAAAGGCATCATAAGCATGTGATTTTTTGCTTTAGTGATAGTAATAAATGTATCTGGTATAGTAATCAACAAAATTAGGAATTCAGTCTAAAACTGAGGAAAAAAAAATCATAGGATATATAGTTTGGTTAGATATATTTTTTTTAATGTTTGGTTTAGTTTGATTTGAAATATAGTTTGGTTAGATATATTTTTTTTAATGTTTTGAAATCAATTAGTTTAGTTAATTCATAAATCAAACCTTCTAAACCAACTAAATTTACCTCCTTAGGAAATGCGCATTGGGATGGCAAGTACCAAGCTTTAGCGCAAAGCTCCTGTTGAGCTATAATGTATAGCAAATGTGTTAGCGCTCATTATGTTAAACATAGTACAAAAAATTAAACAATTATGAATACTTATTTGATAATTAAATAATATAAGAGAATATTCTATTATAAAAATTACTATCAATGTCACAGAAATAAAACATGATATTGCTTTAATATAAATGATATCTGTGGTAATAAACTATCATAATAAATAAAAAACTATCATAGTTATAATTTTAAACATTGATGCTTAGAGTTATATGCACAACCACACAAAATTAAAATATTACCTTTTTTTTTTTGCTAGTCCCATGTATTTTAAAAAGCAAAAAGTAATCTTCTTGTGAATCACTATTATTACCATAAGCTAAAATAACATATTCTCCTTTATTACCATTATAGTTATTTTATAAACTATAGTCTTTTTTGTCACTCTCATCATTTTTATGCTCATTTGCAAGATTGGTAGGCCTAAATATAAATTATTTTTTCTTTTCCTTTTTCACTGATCTCTAATTTTATAGTTTCTTTCATAAATACTATTAGCGTTGGTAGCATTATTGCTCATCATTAACTAATTCACAAGGTTGTGAAAACCGGACCGGACAACGAACCGAAAGAATGAGAGGTTCATGGTTCGACCGGTTGAACCGGGGTCGAACCGGATGACGTAATAAATAATAATATAATTAAAAGTAATAAAATTAACATAATAATAATGACAATTTATTCATAAAAAATTTATAATTCTAAAAATTTTTAGACAAAAAAATAAATAAAATTCATACATATATAATATATTACATATTTTAAAATTAAATATAAATAATTATTATATTTATGCTATATATTTAAATATAAATAATTACTAATTTTAAATTTAAATATAAATATATTCAATTTTTTATTTTAATTTATATTTAATAAAAATTAGTTTATATATAAATATATATATTTGATATAAATGATTGCTTTATGTTATATATTTATGCATAATTTACATATATAAATTATATATAAATTTTACATTATAAAACTATATTTATAAAGTCATACAATATTATTTTTTAAGATTTTTATTTTTCTATCATTTAATTTTGCATTTAGAAAATGTTTTAGAACTTTAAAAATGATAAATAATTATTTTTATTTAAATAATTATAAAAATATAATTAATAATAAATTTAAGTAGTTTAAAAATTATTATGATTATTTTTTATTTGAATATTTTACAAAAAAAATTTCCAACAAGTTCTCATTCAAACAAATCTAATGTACATTGTTGAATGTTGAAACAAAAAACAACTCGTTTTTTAGTCCCACATCACTTAGGAATTCTAAGTTGTGTTGTTTATATACCTTTCCTTGTACTCATGTTTTAAGAGCTTTCATGGTATTATGGCATCATGTGAGCTTGGTTATATATATTTAATTTACTATATAATATAATAAATTTTTTGAATCATATTATTAAATAAGATGTATGATATTTAAATTAATTTAATATTAATTAAACATTTTATATAAAAATAAAATATTTAAATATATTATTAGTTGAACCGGCCGGTTCTTAAAAAACGGACCGGTTCAACGGTCGGCCGGTTCAAGCCGGTTTTGGCCGGTTCGTTGTTAGCCCGATTCTTAGATAGGTCCGAACCGGCTGTAAGACCGGTTCACGGTTGAACCGGTCGAACCGGTCCGGTCCGGTCCGATTTTCAAAACAATGCTAATTCATCATCTTCATCTAACTCATCATCTATTTTTCGTTTGAACAGCTCATCAACATCATCTATATCATTTAAAGAGATCTGGTCAGTAATGTCATGATGATTTTATCTTCAAATCAATGTCTTATTATACTCCACATAAATCAAAACTGACGTGACCATGATTCATCTTGCTTTTTCTTTTGCTATGATGGTACAATAAAAAATTATTAAGATCACTGATTTATAAAGTTTTATGTTAGTAATTAATATTTAATAATTTTTTTTACTTACATATTCAAATACATTACCATTGCATTCACATCTAGATGAACTGTGTGTAAAACTAAAAAAAATGAACTTAAAACTTTGTAAATATGTAGTTCCTTGACTATATGCTAGTAACCAATCAACTGGAATTACATAACAACTATCATTTTATCATTTAAATATCAATATATTTTCCTATACAATTTTAATTTATATTTGAAAATTAGTTTACTTGCTTCGTGATTTGTCTTTTATCTCATAGCAAGAGAAATCCCAAAATTTCTTTCACGTAATGTGCACACTCAGTTCATTATTAATTTTCTTTTCTTTACCAACATCCTTACCGAATCTTCATATGCATACATATAAATCATCGACTACTATATTTTTTACAATGTTGGTTTTTCTAAAAAAAGATTCCAAACTTAAGTAATAAGCAATCACATGCAAAGGCCGGTCGAGTTGTACATCTCATCTTATGCCAGTTATTTTGAAAATGTGTTCATATTTTTTTTGTTAAAAGATGTAACTATTGCTTCTTTGGCCCTATCCACTATCTCGTATATATATATGTAACTCGTTGGAGGCTTTTTATTTGTGTTTTACCAAATGAATGACCTTCAATGAATGGTCACATATTTTATGCATATATACCACAATATTTCAAAAGGACTGTGATGCAGAACTAAATGCATGGGTTGATTTTAAGTAAGAAATTACACGTTTATTGTGGAGTAATCACAATTATCAACTTCTAGCAATTTTAAATGAAATATTAAAACAATATAGAGAGATGAATAGATTAGGCAATCAGTTACACGATAATCGTAGGAGCACAAAATAATCTCTTTAAATCAAGCTTTGCAATACACGGAAGTTTCCAAAGAAAATCTCAATGTTAACATTTAGACTAGTCACTATGAAAAGAAATCCCTCACCAACTCTTTTAATGATTGTTGAAAACGAACAGAACTTACATAGCCTTTATGACTCCACAATTAATGGAAGACTATAATAAATAAGAATTGGAGAAGAGTTCACATTTGTCAGGATTCGGAAGCAAGTCGCCACTGAACGGGAGGGTGTTGTTGGTTGATAGCTGTGATGAAGGAGAAGAAAATTCTCTCTACGTAGTCTTCAATGGAATGATCATTCCCAAAGTCGATGTCGAAGAACGGAGACCGGAGGATGTCAATCTGCCCTTGATCGTCGAAAACAAAGCTGTGGTCGTGTTCTAGATCAGCCATCCATGAATGGACAACAACCTATGGGTTGGGAAACTTCAGGACAACTAACGGAGCCTTTCCGGACAGTAGGACAACAAAGGAGCCTTGCTGAGATTTTTGGACAGCAGTGAGAAACTTTGGAGGAAAAGTAATAGTAGGAAAAAGGAGGAAGAGTAATTGAGGTGGGAAGAGGAGAGGAAGGGGCCGACCATATGGAAGAGGGGAAGGGGATTCTATTTCCAGGTTTGGGATGTTATTTAAGGAAGGGAAGTAGTCCAAAATCTGAATTTTAATTTAAAATTTAATGGGGGAGGTAATTGGTGAGATTTGAATTTCAAATTTCCAAACAAAGGGGGAAAAGGAGGGAGGAGGAGGGCGGCTCTTTGATGATGGAATTGATTGGGAGTCCAAAGAAGGGGGGATTAATTTGGGATAGAGGAAAAGGAGGGGCCAACGACTTGCATGGGGGTTGGGTTTTAATTGAAGGGGTTAAGGCTTGTTCTATTTAGAATCTTAAAATAGGAAAGGGTATTTTGAATCATCTCATATTTAAAATTCAAATAGGCTTTGATTTGAGGGACTTTTCAAATATAGATCATAGTAGTTTATGAAAGAAATTTCAAAATTCAAATGAAAAGAAATATGATATTACTACTTGCATAATGTGAGATGCATCCAATATGGTAAGCATTAATGGCTTGATTTGAAAATTGGAGGCAACGGGAAAGATGATTTGGGCCAGCGGCTAGGGTTAGGGTTAGACTTTGAGAGTCAGCGGTTAGGAGGGATTTGGGGCTTGGACCGGTGGCTAGGAGGAAGGGGAGGGGCCTTGGGACCAGAGCCCTACATGGGGTCCTGGTTGGGTACCCATTGGGTACCCACGCTCTGTGCTAGCGGGCTTTACCCACCCATGCCCACCTATGATGACTTTCGAGATGTCATACCCACCCACACCCACCCACTTTTCACGCTTCTTGAATGCAATCTGCCATGGATTAATGGCCTTGAGTTTTTTGCCATTTTCTCTGACTGCAAACTTTCAAGCCACATATCAAAATTTATCGTGGTCACGATGCGGATCAGTGTTGCACACTTCGTAATAAGGATTACTGTAATATACTGCATGCATATGATAATTAGTAATGTAAATTAGTTTGTCCTCTAATATTGAGTACCCACTCATACCCACCCATGAGGCCATGGGCGTACCCATACCCACCCATGCCCATTGGGTATGGGTGGGTACATGGGTGGGTGTGGGTATGGGCGCCCAATGCAGGGCTCTGCTTGGGACCGGCGGCTTAGAGGAGGAGGAGGTGGCCTTGGGGCCGGCGGCTTGGAGGAGGGGAAGGTGGCCTTGGGGCCAGCGGCTTGGAGGAAAGACAGAGGGAGGCCGGCGGTTTGTTTAGAAGAAAGGGGAGGATCTTGGTGAAGGAGGTGGATCATGATCCCGGATGTTTCCTGCGGTTGGTGGGTAATATGTCGCCCTCACCTAGGGACTTCAAACTCTACAAGAGCTCTCAAACTCACCAAAACACAAGTGCAAGATTTTTTCATGATAATCATCATTACCCTCCCCAAAGAGGATGTACTATAAATAGTCAAATACAATAGTAAAAATAAAAAGACAAAAGTGCCCCTGGGTTCACATGAACCTACTCCCTCAAGTGAGGGTAAAAATGAAAAAATGTACAATAATAAATCAAATACAAATAACATCTCAAAAATAGAGTGGTGTAATCATTGCCGTAGATCTCCTACCTCTACTCTGGTAAACTGTCTACTGTCGGATGTCCTCATCGGACTGTTTCAAGATGGTCTATTGCGCTTGCTTAGCACTTTTTTTCCTTTGATAAGGGCCCATCTCAAATTCTTCACAATTGATTTTGATTAATGCATATTCTCATCAAGTCTAGTAATATTGGTTTGAAAAAAATGAAATTACTTCAAACCACCATTCTCTTAATGCATCTTTACTTTATGATATATAAAAAGATAATCCATTAACAAATCCTAATAATGAGCATTGCAAGAATTATAATATAAATGTGGATACTCATTCATAAATAACTTTCCCGCAATAATATTACAAATCATTCAATAATAAATCACTAAACTATCCAAAAGAAATATTTAGTGTTGCATAATAATTATAATGTTGTGACCATATAATGAGTTAGTTATAAGCTAGAATATTCTCTAAGGTATTATTAGTGACCAGATAACTGGCACAATGTGATCTAATCTCTTCAATATGCTTGCTCAACAATTCAAATATATTTTATGCCTTTTTATAGAGATGGAATCATTCGACTCTATAAATATACTTACCGTTGGACAATTAATCAACAAGTTTTTTGAACTTTTCCAATTATTTGATGTCCAATGCCATGAGAGAACCATATTTGAAATAATTTCCTTTATGGCATTGCAATAATTATTGCTTGTGTTATACATTCTTTTTCAATATGGAACCCACATCTCATGATAGCCTAGAGTTTTCACTTCAAGACCAAATTGTCCAAATGCCTCCGCTACTGCTTAAAATCTATCATACATATGTGCATTGAAGGGAGTGTGTGCATCATATATTCATTTTGCTAAAACACTTGAAATCTCTTTCCCTCATCTCCTTCCTAGCTACCTCTCTTTTTTATTTTTTGAATTTATCTTTTGTTGCTTCTTCACTTAAGAGGGTTTCAGAGTTAAAATTATATCTAACAAACCTTTAACCTTTGATTCTTTAAGCATAGTAGTCATCTTTGAATTTAGACTTGAAGTACTTTATTTTAATTTATGGTATCCCTTTGATTTTTTTTAATTTTGAAATGTCATATCAAAATCATTTTATTCATCTATTTTATTATATGGCATTTATTTTATTTGGTCTTACAAATTTTTATTATGCACTTTTGAATGTCATCTTTCACATATGGGCAGTAATTACTAACTCCCTCGATCTTTTCTTCAAGTATTTAACATTTTTTTCTTTTTTGTATAGCTGCTGATTGAAACTATACAATAGTTGACTTAATACTGTCCTTAAATAATTAGGTTATAGTTTTGATTAGTAAACAACAACAAAAAATTAGATTTACGTGTCAACCAAATTTGATCAGGTAAGTAAAAAAAATGTCAAACAAACAAAAAAAGAATTCAATAGTAAGGAAAGGCAAGTAAAGAGAGCATAAATGCAGCGAATAAGATAGAATATTCAATCAGTCGTTTGCATTCTTTTGTGAATATGTTGATCATCTCGAGGTTGTGTGGCCGTCTTGAGCGAACCTAATGATAGGAGTTGTGTCCTTTTTTGAAGTCATCAACAACCCCAAGAGAAAGTAGTCCATTTGTCATGCAATGTGGAGGTTGCGAGACTACAAGCAAATGAGGAAGCAAAATTGTCCATTCGAGAACTTGTGTCGGAAGAGGATCCAATTGACATGCAAAGTCTCTCTCTTCCCCACCCCCAACACAAACATACACACAAAAAACCAATGTGGAAGCTTGTGAACGGTGAGAGCCAAACTGTAGAACCATCTAGTGTGTGTAGAGGATTTGTTACCCTCAAAGATCTACAAAGAAAAACCAAGCTGAATGCTATTGTGTGAGTGATATTAATGCCGTAATAAAAAATAAACAATAAAATTGATAAATTAAATAAAATAGTACGCATCATAATGTCAATGACATTGCTCTATAACTTATTAATAGCACAACACATGCTTTTTTGACACCCCATGCTGCCACACAAGTAGTGCGGGCTTGCACGTTATCATGCTATGGGCAATAGTTTTCACTCTCACACACTATTGACATGTGCATTAGGATGTTGTGAAGTGGAATTTTATGCTACTTGAATATTATTATAAAATCCTCATTGATATTTGGTAAGTGAAATAAAATTTTAGGGATTTGATGATGTTGATTTGGGCAGTGATTCAGATACGTGAAGAAGTATAATAAGATATGTCTATACTATAGACGGTACTTGTATCTATTAGGTTTCACAATTAAAGAAGATGGTGATTGTCAACCATAGAAATAGAATATGTTGTTCTCATTCAGGCCATTGAGGTCATTCAGGCCATTGAGGATATGGTTTGATTGAAAAACTCATAAAAGATTTAAGGGAAAAAAGGGTGAGAGTATCCTTTTTTGTGATACTTGTTAGTTTTATATATTTAGCATCAAGTGCAACATTTTATTCCAAAATAGTACTCATTAACTAAAATATCATGTTATTAGAGGTTTGTTGAAAGATGGCGATTATTGAGCAAAAATCAAAGTATTCAAGAGCTCAACATCCTTACAGAAACAATCACCGTTAATAGACTGAGATTTTGCTAGAACAAAGTATTAAGACAGTGCTAATTGTCTTTTGTTTTGAATTTTTTTCCTGTTTAGATCTCAGCTATTGCTTGCTCAATTATTTTCCTCACACCATGTAGTTCTTCCTTTGGTGCCAATCGCTTTCATAGGCATAGTCCATTAGCATATAATATCTACATCAGGCTTTTTTAATGGGTTTGGCAGGGATTTGAAATGTGTTGTTGTTGGGGCATGGTGAGATGAATAAGGCAGAATTATCCAAACCAACTAAAGCCTCTAGGCTTTTTTTAATTGATTTTGAGCTGGCACATGCTAGCTGAAAATTGCAGAAGTTACAAGTTGTTTGGTTGCATTTTCTCCATTTAAGAATGCGATATTATTAGGTCTCAGGCTGTCCCTTCTCTTTAGATCTGTTAGGTTTGACACAGAGAGATATTGTTGTACCACACTCCTAGTAATATTTTGAATTATGATGTAAATTAGTTGCAACGTCATGACTTAGTGGTTGCGCATTATTAGGTCGGGATTGTACTGTTTTTGCTTTAGGATCAACTACCTAGCATTTCCTTTTTCTTTGCATCACTTAACAGTCTAACCTGCTTTAAGTTACAAAATGGCTTTGGGCCAAATGCATTAATAAATGATCTAATTATGTTCCGAAAAAGAAACCAGCTGTAGATGTCTTATCTATTAATAATAGAGTACGTTAGATCCCTGTTATGCTGTGCTGTACAAAATTAGTCCTTTAATCCATGTGAATGTTTTCGAGTAGTTATCATACTCATGGAGTGAGTATTAAATCCTTTATTGAAGTTTTCAAAGATATACTCATTATGTCCTCCAATTTTCTCTTGTTATTGTGAGTAGATCTCTGGTGGTTGCAAATGCTGGGGATTGCAGGGCAGTACTTTCTCGTCGGGGAAAGGCGATCGAAATGTCTAGTGACCATAAGCCCTCCTGCATGGGTGAGAGGAAGAGGATAGAAGCTACCGGCGGCTTTGTGTATGATGGCTATCTCAATGGACAGCTCAATGTGGCCCGTGCCCTCGGAGATTGGCACATGGAAGGGATGAAGGTTGCTGATGGACTGGGACCGCTTAGCGCCGAACCGGAGGTGAGGAAGATGAAACTCACTGAGGAGGATGAGTTCCTCATCATTGGCTGCGATGGAATCTGGGACGTCTTTCGCAGCCAGAACGCGGTCGACTTTGCTCGTCGAAAGCTGCAAGAACACAATGACCCTGCCACTTGCTGCAAGGACCTGGTCGATGAGGCGCTCAAGCGGAAGAGCGGTGATAACCTCTCCGTGGTTGTCGTCTGCTTCAACTCAATTCCACCTCCTGCCTTGGCTGCCCCAAAGCCTCGAGTGCAGAGGAGCATATCAGCTGAAGGTCTCAAGGAGTTACAGAGCTTCTTGAATAGCCTTGGCAATTGAATTCCATCTCTTAGAGATGTGACTGTTGTAGCTTTTATGCCTGAACTTATTACTTGCAGAGATTTTTTTGTTCAAGTGTAACATATGCGGCTGCTTGTCTCCTTATTTTTAATATTTGAGCTTTCTATGTCTGTATTGGGAATCTTTATGCTATGTTTTGTTCTTGTTATTATGAGTACCCCTTTATTTATTTTTTAGCTGAAGAAGGATTGGCAATAAACAATGGGTTATAACGAAAGCTTTATTACATTTGAGGGCCAGCTTGATATGATTCTTCTCTTGTATTTTAAGGGAGAATAGCTTCATCATGGAATGAAAGCTGATTGCGTGATTGAAGGTTTTCTTATATTACAATTCATTTTTTAACCTTTTCTTTGCCTTTAGTTGGGCACAATTATCTCCATCATGTTCTCTACTAGGTAACGTCAGATTGCTCGGTTGTTCTCTTTTTTATTCATTGTATACCTCTGCTTTACGTTTTTTAATTTTGTTTTTTTGTTAATTGTTTGGACGCTGATTTATTCAGAGCTATAGGGATGGAGGGCTGTCAAAATCGGGTCAAGGATCGGATTTGGATTCAACCTGGAATTGATTCGGCACTGTTCGACCAGATCTGAATCTGACCTGTTTTTTTACAAAAGGGTTGATTTTTGAACCCGAACTTGACTCGCTTTGGGTCAAGTCAATCCAAACCCGACTTGCTTTGGGTATGTTTTATTAAAAAAATTTATTTAATTTGATTTATTTAAACTTAAATCTAATTAATGTAAGATTTATTTCAATTAATTTAAAATAAAAGTTTAATTCAATTTGAGCAATATGATTTATTTTTTGGAAATAACATTTATTATTTCATAACAATCTTTTGAAATCTTTATAAATTAATTAAAAAGGGGTCAAATTAAGTTGATCTCGGGTTTTAACCCGATCCTAGCCTGTTTGTAAAATGGGTTGAAATTCCTAATTTAATCCAACTCGGTTTAGGTTTGGATTGACCTGAAAATAAAATTTTTGAGTCGTGTTAAATTTTTTGGTCGGATTTGGGTCAGATTTTTGAGTTGTGCCAAATATTGACATGACGTTTGATATATATATTATACTGATGATTCTAATTCTCTATGTATCTTTGATTTCATGGGATATGTGATGGGTTCTTTTTTTTTTTAATCTTGGAAAAAAAAAGTATTTTTTTTATGTTTGTAAGATAAAATAAAATAATAATTAAATTATTAAATAAATATATTTAAATGATTAGATGTTATAACTAAAGGGATAATTATCTGAAATAAGCTTAAGGTTTCCTTTGTGATGATTTTTTTATTATTTTTTAAAATAAATTTTTAATAAAAAATTTTAATTTGCATACTAAAAGTTGTTTTAAGAATAAGTAAAGAAAGATGTCTCAAACAAATCTAAGACTTGAGTGAGAAAATTGTGCGGTTGAGGAGTGCTGAGGTAGAATTGTCTGGAGGCAAATTCTGATTCATGGAGACGAATCAAAATGCGTCATGTCATCGGGTACACAGTAAATGAGTGATATGACGCATTCTGATTCGCCTCCAAATGACATCCATACCCAGAATAATTTTTCGCTCCATACTAGTACACGATCGCTGAAAGGAAGTCAATGAAGTCAAATGTGTGGATTGAATTTATGCTAGCCTGATATTTATTTAGGAGCCATCCATGATTGTCGTCTCTGGTCTGATCTTTTGAGGAAGGAATTTTTTTTCTTTTTGGGGCAAAGAAAAGAATGTTCATGTAGGAAGTTTTCTTTTTTTTTTTTCTTTTTAATAATTTAGCTTTAAAGTAAAGAAATTGGATGGATGCTAAATTGTATATTTTTATTTCAATTTCTATTTGAATCTGAAAATAAATATCAGCAAAATGTTTTCTAAGACTATCAAAGTTATGTCTATTTTGATTTTAGAAGTGTTATTGTTGGATCCAAATTTATACGCGGAGGATATTAGAATCTTACTAACAGGAAGAATCTGATGAGCTAAGAACTTCGAGAATGGAGAACATAGAGAATAGAAGAAATTTTGCAGGATGCTTAAGAGAATACGAGTATTAAAATTAGAAAGGTATCCACTATCCACTATCAGTTTAAAAAACGTCCTTAAAAGTCTTTTATTCCTCATCACCCTTTATTTATAGAGCTTTGAGCACTATATGAAAGGCTACACAAAAAATCAAAGGTACAACGCAATAGAATACTCAATACAACTCTATATACTATATAGGCAGGTATCATCTCCTAACTAGTTGAAGCAGCGTAAGGTCGGAAGGTTTTGTGCAGTAATCATTAGGCGAGCTTTCTAATGCTGAGTAGATGAGGGCGAGAGTGGTTGTGTAAGTATGCAGACGAGTGCTAAGATGAAAAGGGGATCATTGCTGGCGAGTTGGTTGACGTGGTCAGCAACCAATGTGGAAGCTCTATGATCAACCTGAGAATAGAAGGGCGACTAAAATGCTGACTTAGGAAGGTAGAGCTCTAGTTTGGACGAGTACCAAAGTACTACTGGTTCTAAAGAGGAATCCTCGATTTGCCCTATGCTGATCGAGCTTCTGGAGAGGCCCGAGCGAGTGATGAGTGTTGATCATTGCAGGAAAGTTCTTTCACGAGTTTCAAGCATATTCCTTGAAAATGGGTCTCCTAAGAAGGCAAATTCCAATGTCATGACCCGCCAAACTACTTGCTAGACACATGTAAAACATATACATGTATACAGTGATGAGCTTAAATTTAAAAAGCAATATTACCCTAATCCTAAATGTGAGTAATTATTCATATTATTTTCAAAAATAATAAACTGATTTGACTTCTATAGAACTAACTTTGTACATTTATGTGTGCATAATTATCTCCATCTTTATTATTAAAAAGTAGTAGGACCACTTAACCTATCATTTTAATGCCTTTTCTTATAATTTAAAATATAAGCAAAATTATCTCCATCAGCCGGTAGTAGTTAACGATTTAACATAATAATTCTCCTTTTTCTCTATTTTATAAGTGGTAGTAGTCCTTCTCAACTTTTGTAAGCTGGAATTTGCGCTCTCTTTTTTATGGTTATTGTCTTCGACTCTGATTGGCGCTGAGCCACATTGATGCTTTATAAATAATTCTTCTGCACGCAATTATTTCCCGTACGAACTAAGCTTTTGTCATTTTTTCTTGCCATCTTTATCACCTGAAATATAAAATTTTCTTTCGCTATTATTTATTTTAAGAAAAAAGAAAAAAACAGAGTAATTCTTGGTTGTGAATGCGGATTTTATGAAAATGATATTGTATAGGAAGATTAATTATTATGTGCAGATGTCGAATATCGTCTTGAGACCAATCAGAATGTGTCATGTCACCCCTTTGCTCGGTACAACGGCTCGGTACCGCTTACGTGGTCCATTCTTGTTGGTCTTCGGACAGCGTTCTGTGTCCGGTCTCCGCACAGAATAATTTCTCTTATATATAAATGGACTTCGACACCCTAGTTGTAAGTAGGGCTGCAAATGAAGCAAGAGTTTGGCAAGTTTCTTGTGGCTTAACTTAATTATAGTCCATTCATAATCTTTTGTTTAAGTAATCAAACAAATTTGAACAATTTGTGGATTACTCGGCAGTTAAATAAACAAACATGAATAACTATGTGTTCGGCTCATTTATGTTCATGAACAATATCAATTAAAGCTCGATAAAAAGCTTAAAATATTATTAAATTTATTATTTTCGATACTTTGTTAAGGAAGGGAAAGTTGTCAAATTCCATTGCTTTTGTTGTTGATGTAAATGCAGTAGTAGGTAACTGTAAAAATTTTACTTAACATATGGGGACGAAGCCATAAGTGAAAGGGCTTTAAGTGGTGAATTACTAGAAAATTGAAAGCAATGGAAAATACCTGAAAAGTTTAACTCTGTTTTTCTTCCTCACCGGTTTTTTCTCCCTCATAATCCACAAAGCTTCACCTGCCATCCATTGCTCTGGTGTCTGGCAAACTCGAATAAATCATTTATTTTCATAATGAGCCACTTTTTTCCTACAAATAACTGAGTATTGCTACTGGAACTGGCATTGTGTATGACATATTTGAATTCTAATAATGGATTTCATGCATTAATAAAGACAAGTTGATTAGAATGACACAGTTTTATTCAATTGATTTTAAAATTGGAGATCAATGGATGAAAGATTTATTAATTGCTTATATTGAGAAAAAAAATAAATTTTATTGATAATGAAATAATCATTTAACTCTTTTTGAATATGAAGAGTAGACGTTATAAATTATAAGTTGTTTACTATCTTATATTTAATATTATACATTTTTTAATAATAATTGATCAGAAATTTTTAAAACTGCCTATGCCAATCCCAAGCCCTGATGAAAAAAGTTGAGGGAAAATTTTAATAAAATAATTTAGGCCCCCATCAATAAATTTTCTAGCTCCGCCACTGAGAAGATTCATTTTATGAGCTTGTTTGTTCATGAATGAGCTCTTTTAGTAGATTGAAAATACTCCCTAATATGTTCACGTACATGCTCTTGGTGATTGTTTGTCAGTAGGCTCGATAAGACTCGTTTGTTTAAAGCTCGATAAGCATAAATGAATTGAACATGAACCAAACACAATCCAAACATGAACATCTATTCTTTTAAATGAACCAAGCTTAAACAAAAACAAAAAATCTTGAATCGAGCACAAACCAAACTTGAACAAACTAATAATAAACAAGCTCAAACATGAACAAACACATACCTAACCTAGTTTAAACATTAGCTACATTCTCTTTATAATGTTACAATAGATGTATATCATGGTAGAGTTGAGTAATGATTACCTCATTGTTATTACAACCATCAACGGCTAAGGCTTCATTTGGTACAGCTTTCTTATTGCTTCTAAAAACATTTTTCTATCACAAAAATTTTAATTTTTTACTATAAAATTGTTTTAAGAAGCAGTAATAAAGTCGTCACATACGAAGCCTAAATCTCTTATCCTCATAAGTAGCATGTTTATAGCCTAGTATCACATCACGACATGCTTGTCATTGTGCATTCCATGAGGAAATATTCAGACTTCTCAAATATATTATATTAAAATTCTATTATTTCATTCTCCGTTTACATCAAAATACTTTTCTTTCGAGTCAATAATTGTGCAAGTAAAAATGAATGGCATTGCAACTTATTTTTAGTGTGAACCTTTTAAAAATTATATCCATCAATTTAATTGTGTAAACTATAATCTATTGCCACCAATAACATGTGATTATAACCTATAATATGATATATTCAATGTATTGATAAGAGGCATAATATGTGATAATAATCACTAGATCACAACGACCTAGTCATTGTTTACCAATATTTCATAATTAGCCACTAAGTCATAGGTGACCACTTGAGTCAACTCAGATTCAAATAGGCCGAACAAGTTAACTTAGAGGAATACATATTCAATTAAGACTTGTTATTTGAAGTGATCGATATCAACCTTCTATAACTGATAACGTTAGAAAATTATATTTTTTTAATAAAATTTAAAATCCCCCACATAAAAACTACGAGTATATACTTACATATTTGAAAATAATACTTATCATCAATAATTACTTCAACCATCAAAATAATAACAGCATCAGATACATCACTCATGATACTGTCACTGATAAATGTGAAGAAAAATGACGAGACATTATCGCTATTTTCTAGTGGCCCAAATCAAAAGAAAGGTCAATTAACCAACTCTAAAATTGCCAATCTTGGCTAGAGGAGATCCATTTTGACTTAGAAATTTGAGTAATTTAAGCATCTAAGGAGTACCCTTGGTCTTCTCCACATGTGTTTGATTACACCCTCACAAACAAAAGGCATACCAACAACTATCACTGGGATTGTATATTCTAATTTGATAATTAGATCCACAGATCTGATTAAAATATTGAAAATTTGTACAAAATTGATGCAATGAGGCTAAATTTTTGCCTGAATTGTCGATCAAATATTAATATAATTAAAGAATAGTTTAATATTTTTAGCCTCGAAATCCACACTCGATTAAAATAGGATTTTTAGGATCCAAACAAAGATAAAGTAAGGCCCCAAGAAATAAAAGAATGATATTGCTTAGAAAAATGTGCTGTCATGTAATTAGAATATTAATTATGACTGTAATTATGTAAAAAAGTATAAGGCATTTTGCAAACGAAGTTTAAAGTAAATATTTTCTCTATATAAAATGACAAATTTATTCCTTGCATTCTGCAGATGAATTCAAAATTATTACACCATGTGTCGTTTATTGAATGAATAAATTTGGAATCAAGGAAAAATTCAGGATGGGCAATTGCTTATTTTAACAAAAAATATATATTAGAAAAATAGATATTTTAATTATTTAATTCACATTAAAATAAGTCCTTTTTTTATATCTTATATAAGATTATAAATTTCACAATCCTATTTTATTTATCATTAAAAAATGATTATTCTGTCCTTAACTTTTTTTTTTGGAACGGGGTATTCGTCTATTGCGCGCATGTCACCCTCGAAAAGGCGCTTGGCGGCGCTACTAATTCTCGGCTGACCTAAAAGAGACATACACCCGATAAATCTCTTAGACTATACTTGATTGGGTCCCACTGAAGAGGCGTTGTCGCTCTAGGGGAATCAAGCACGAGTTGAAAGTTCCAAATTGTATTCGCCCACAAACCCAATTAAACAATGATGTAACTTTAGCATTAGATTGAGAGAGAAAATTTAATTAGTATATTTTTTTGTCTATATGATGAGCCCACTGTACCCATTGAAGTTGAAGGGGTCTGAGAGTACGAGAGCCCCTTCCCCTCTGGAAAAAAAAAAAAGAATTTGTTTTATTTTTTCGTAGTTGACTTTCACTAGTTGTATAACTAGTACGACAAGTGATTTAATGCTAATTTAAATTTCTCTTTTTTATTTCCCCAAAAAAAAATTCTCTTTTGTTGGGAGAAATTGGGTGACAGAATATAAAAATGAGCACTATATATATACTGATGAAAATATTGATATTGATAGGTATTGCTGTTGAATAATAAATTCTTTTGAAGGATGTTATAAATATTATTTTTGAATGATTTTACTTTTATAAATATTGAGTAGATGTATTATGTATAAGTATTATCTCAAAAGTACTTAATTTGTTGCAACATGTGAAAGTTTATATATTTATGTATCATGTTAAGACATTGTTTCTATATGTTGAAAGTATTAATGTTACTATTCTTATATGTTAGAAATGTTAATGTTGTTGGTCGTACATGCTGAGAATGATGATATTATATGTTGCTAATACATATTGAAAATGTTAATGTTTTTATGTTAGTATTATTGTTCATATATGTTGGGACTATTGATGTTATGTGTTGTTAATGCATGTTAAAAATGCTAATAGTTTTATGTTCATGTGCTTGAAATGTGTGAAAAAAGAAATGTTAAAAATTTATGTAATTTTAAAAGCATGGCTTGTAGGTCTAAATAGAACAAGAGTATATAGTTCTTTACTGCATCTATATTAATTGTGTTGGCAATGGTGCACAACTATTTTTTTCAAGTATGATGGATTATATTTCTCACAAAAATAGAAATATATAGTTGTGAACTTCACCTATATTGAGTTTGGATAAGCTTACATCTAGCTACTTATGTTACTATTGTTTGTACATCTCATAAAAATATGAATACTTAGTTTTACACTCTGATTTCATTTCGGATGACTTTCTTACTATTTCTTAAAGCAATTTTTTAGTACAATAATTTTATTTTTTGTACTAAAAAAATGATTTAAGAAGCAATAAGAAAGCTGTCCCAATTGAAGCATATGCCTTTATAGAGTTTGGAAGAACACGCACACAATTATATACTTGTGATATTATTGATTGAAAACTCATATGATGAATTACATTGTTATATTTTTGGTGGAATAATGAAATGTATATATATCATAGTTCCAAAATCAATAATATATATCAATGATAAATCATATTGCATAAAAAGAAATTCTTTCATCATATTTTTTACATAATATTAAACAAAAGGACCAACATAAAACAATAATTTTTTTTTAATTTTCATATTTTAATTAGAAGCTCTAAGTGATGAAAATAGACTTACATAATAGATAAGAAACTTTTGTTTGGCTAACTCTTAAATTGCTACAATATCATCTTTTCCGAAAGGAGTGACTTCAAAATCATTTTTTATCATTAGATTTAGGTTTCGTTTGGAATGGCTTTTTTACTGCTTTTTAAAACAGTTTTTTTATACAGAAGTTTTTTCTATTAAAAAATTAATATTTTTTTCTTATAAAGTTACTTTAAAAAGCTGAAAGTCATCTCAAATGAAACATTAGTTGAAAGTAGAGCCAAAAGTGGCTTGAGATTCATTTTTCTTTATCGATTGCATAAGTTGTAGTCGCATGCTATGAATCCCAAAAAACTAAGTACGTTGTATAGGGGTGGAAAAGAGTCGAGTCGAGCTTGAGACAGGAGTGTTCGAGCCAAGCTCGACTGCCAAATACTTAGCTTGAGCTCGAGCTCAAAATTTAAACTCGAGCTCGACTCATTTCATGTCAAGCGGCTCGTCGAGTTCAGTCATGAGCTCCACTGTCGAGCTCCGTCCTAAGCTTGTAGTTGCGTCTGCCATCTATATCGGTCTTCCCGAGCTCGTTCGTTGTCGTCCTGAGGCTCCGCCATTTAGATCCATCATACTATGCTCATCATTGCGTCTACCTTTGAGATCCATCTTCCCGAGCTCTTTTGTCGTTGTCCGAGCTCCTCCGTCGAGATTTGTCGTCTCGAGCTTGTCGTCGCATCAACCGTCGAGATCGGTCATCCTGAGCTCGAGGTCGGTCATCCTGAGCTCATCTATCATCATCCCGAGTCTCCACTGTCAAGATCCATCGTCCTGAGGTTGTCATCGCGTCCGCCGTCCAGATATGTTGTCCCAGTTACAACCGCGAGCTGCTCGACGAGCTAACGAGTCGAGCGGAGCTCTGTTCGAGCTCGACTCTATTCGAGCTCGATAAGCCATCGAGCTCAAAATCATGTTTGAGCTCGACTCGTCGAACCTGTTACTGAGTCGAGTCCGAGCAGGCTCGCGAGTTGGCTTGACTCGGTTGCACCCCTAATGATCTCTTATGGGGTAAATAATTAGGTTGAAGTATTTTGAACCAATTTTCACTAGATGAGCATAAAAATTTGACAAATGCTACTGAATATATCTTCATATCATGTGAAATTAAGTGAAATATAATATGAAATATTTTTAAAACAATACTTTATGTGACAGTATTTTTTTATTCTATTATATATTTTATAATAAATTTTTATAAATTTAATTTTATTTATATTGTGAAAATTTATTTTTTATCATCAACGAATGGTGAGTATCTTACCGATTACATATAACTATTTTAATATTTTTACGCTTTCATATAAATTTTATGAAAAATATATTTATTATTTTATCTGATCAGCAATAATATTATTTAAATATATTAGAAATATATTTATATCGCTTTTTAAAGTTCCTTCTGACGAAAAAACTTAGGGTATGCTGATCTAATTTTTCTCTTGTCTTATTACAACAAAGATATATTTATTTGCTGATTTACTAATCCACAACGTTTATTCCAATATTGGGCATTGGTACAAGTTTGATTTCCATTTGGAACCAGCATTACCTATGATTGACAAGGTCGATTCTCAAAATTTTCTAGCTAATTTATATAATATTGAAACTGATATTAAAAAAATTATATGATAATTTGCAAAACTGAACTCTTCATTATGTGAATTAAAAAATTCATGGCCATTTTTGTTTTAACTTCACAATGAAAGTATTTAAAGCCTAATAAAATTTTGTTATCTTTAGATTTTTTTTTTTAAATAAAGGGAAGAAGCAAGGAGAGAAACTCTGCAGAGGGAGGAGAAAGAGAGAAAGATTAGATATATTGTTGATGGTTTCATCATACATTTTGATCATTAGGGTTGTGATGTCATGATTTTAGTTAATGGTACAACAAATTATATTAGGATATCCTGATGTTAGGGGTATCAAAATAGGTTGATGGGTCGAATTCGGATTTGACCCGAATCTACTCAACCCGAACACCACCCATTTAATAAACGAGCTAATAAAAAACTCCAACTCGAATCCGACCTACTAACAACTCAAAATACTGTGTTGCATGTCGGAAAATTCATAGCGGTAGAGAGACAAAAGGTTTAGTGTCCTAGCTTTGTATGAAGATCCTGTACATATAGAGATGAGAGAGAGAGAGAGAGAGAGAGAGAGAGAGAGAGAGAGAGATGTAAGAGTAATAAAAGACACCAAGATATTTATGTTAAAAACTTTGAAAAGGGGAAAACCATGAGGCATGACCTACTTAAAATTATTCTACTTGGGTTTGTCGTAGATTAAAAATGTTGCCCATCTTCGGAGGAAGGCTTTGGCTCAATGTAACAAATATGTATCTTAAAGAGCACATTATATGGTGGGAGTTGGAAGAATCTAGTGATATATATGAGAGTTGTTCTAAAATGAATATTTGTATGTTCGTTTGGTCAATAGGATCATAGTTGGTCAACGGATGTCGGAGGGGCCATAGTTAGGTGATTGAGGTAAAGGGCATCATAGTCGGTCAACGGGATGTCAGAGGGATCGTGAAAGCAAATCAAGAGAGGAGAGGAAAGAACGGAGAAAGAAGAAGAAACGGGAAACAGAGCAGTCAGAGAATAAGAGTTGATTGTATTTCCTTAATCGAGATATTACATAGCTTGGTAATATATAGCCTTAGGTACAGGTATATTTGTAATAACAGAAAAGTTGTAAAAACATGAATAACTGTATATCCTCTAATATATCGTAGTCGGTGGACGACGGTGATTGGAAGGACTGTAGTGTAATAATTTGAATTTATGAAATCATTTTTTTAAATGAAAAATCAAAATTTCATCGACGTACCTTGCCAAGGAAGGAAGAGGAGGAAGGGAAGGAAATAGAAGAGAGAAAAAAGAGAGAAAAGCTGATTTTTGATGTCGGGTCACTTTGCCATTTTTGTGAAACTTGGTTAGATTGTAGTTGGTGACTATGATCCTACTTTTATTTTTAAATATTTTGATTTCAATCGTTCAATTCTCCCAACAACTGATTTTACAATATTTTCTCCTAATTTACTGAACTTTTACAGCATAAATTTTTTGCTGATATTGTACTGATTATTCTGAAGATTTTGACTATAATATTTATGAATGTCCCCAAGTAAAATAGAAGTTGTTGAATTTTATATGATTTTTCAAGTATATTAGTAAGTGAAGACAAAACAAGAAGAAAGAAAATCTTTATTATTCCTGTCTAATCTATTACAGAGATGTAGTATATATAGAGTTACATAAGCTGTAAGTGATAACAGATCAAGAAATCTAGAGAACAGGTAAAACAGGTAAATACATGTGTACAAGTCATAAACAGTATATGTTATTACGCCCCCTCAAGCGGATGGTTGGAGTTGAACCGACAGCTTGTCACGAAGCAATTGAAATCGCGGAGTAGAGAGCGATTTGGTGAAGATATCAGCAATTTGATCCTTTGTGGAGATTGGAAATATTTGAATGTTGTGAGCTAGAATGTGGTCTTTGATGAAATGATGATCAATTTCTATATGCTTGGTTCGAGCATGAAATACGGGGTTGTTGGCTAAGGCAATGGCTGAAGTACTGTCACAGTGTAATGGCGTAGGAGAAGAGCACGGAATGCGGAAGTCCTGCAGGAGACGCCGGAGCCATAGAATATCGGTAAGAGCAGTGGCGAGTGATCTATACTCGGCTTCAGTTGATGATCGAGCCACAGTTTGTTGCTTCTTTACACTCCATGAAATGAGTGTGTTGCCGAGGAAGGTACAGTAGCCGCTTGTAGAACGACGGGTATCTTTGTCGCCTGCCCAATCAGCATCCAAGTATGAGTTTAGATCTAATGATCCCTGCACAATTGGTAAGCCAAGTGAGAGAGAGCCTTTTATACAACGAAGTAAACGATGCAGTAAATGAAAATGAGTAGGGTCCGGGTTGTGCATGTGTTGGCACAATTGGTTGACCGAAAATGATATATCCGGTCGGGTAATAGTCAGATACTGCAAGGAACCGGTGAGTTGTCGGTAGAGTTTTGGATCGTTAGAGAATTTCGGTTGAGCGTCAGAGATCGTGGACTTAGTGCAGCAGGGGTTAGCTAAAGGTTTACAATCTTGCATATCAGCCAGTTGCAGAATGGACTTGGCATATTGTGTTTGAGACAACATATATGAGCTTGCGGTTGTAGTGATATTTATGCCTAAAAAACTATTAACCAAGCCAAGTTCTTTCATGGCGAATTTGTGATGTAGCTGTGAGGTAACGTTGGAAATAAGAGAGGGATTGTTTCCAGTTAAAAGGATATCGTCTACGTAAATGATCAAATAGACTTGACTGTGATCATTTTGAAGAATGAACAACGAAGAGTCCGCTTTGCCCGAGTTGAAACCAAGAGAGAACAGAAAATCTGAAAACGTCTGAAACCATTGGCGAGGAGCTTGTTTGAGGCCGTAAATAGCTTTCTTTAATTTGCAGACGTGATCTGGATAGAGGTCGTCTTCAAACCCTTTTAGCTGTTTCATGTAAATCGTTTCAGAAATGTTGCCATGTAGGAAAGCGTTGGATACATCTAACTGATGCACAGGCCAATTGTTAGTAATTGCAATAGTTAATAAGATGCGTATAGTTTGAAACTTAGCCACAGGACTAAATGTTTCAAGATAATTCAAACCGTATTTTTGATGATTTCCCTGTGCAACTAGACGCGCTTTGAAGCGAGCAATGGTACCGTCGGTGTTCTGTTTGATGCGATACGTCCAGTGACTACCAAGCGCCTGAGTTTTGGGAGGAAGAGGAACAAGGTCCCATGTACCTTGCTTTTGCAAGGCATTGAATTCATCAGCCATGGCGCGTCGCCACTGAATATGTTTACTGGCTTCGGCATAGGTAGTGGGTTCAGAACAATGAGTCAGCTGAGACGAATCCTGAATGTGAAGTAGATTTAAGCGCTGGATAGGCTTGGTCGTGCCGGTTTTAGTGCGAGTAATCATCGGATGGCAAGATTTAGATAGAGCGGAGGAATGTCTCATTGTAGGTAATGCAGACGGAACAGGATCCGTTTGAATTGGATGATAGGTAGATTCTCCAGGAGTAGTGTTGGTTTGAGCAGAAGTATGGGATCTGGGATTAGTTTTGTGTAGATGAGTATGTTGTGTAGAACAATTAGCAGTAGAGAGTGGTTTGAATGTTTGGGACGTGGGAACGAGCAGAGAGGGAGGTATAAATGAGGAATTGGGTAGAGATATGGTGGAAGTTTGTTTAAACGGAAAGGTAGACTCGTTGAAGATAACATGTCTAGAGATAAAAATTTTGTTTGTGGCAGCGTCTAGACACTTATATCCTTTTGAGATGTGAGAATAACCTAGAAACACGCAATTGCGGGACTTTGGTTGAAGTTTATTGCGTTGATTAGGAGGTATCAACGGGAAACAGGCACAGCCAAAAACTTCAAAGAATTTGTAATCAGGTTCTTTATGAAAAAGAAGGGAAAGAGGGGATTTAAAATTAGTAGTGATCGTGGGTAAACGATTGATAATAAAAGATGCAGCTAGAACAGCATCGAGCCAAAAAGATTGAGGAATAGAGGCACTGTGTAGCATAGTCCGAGCGGTTTCAAGAAAATGTCTATGTTTCCGTTCAGCCAACCCATTCTGTTCTGGGGTGTAGGGGCAAGAGGTCTGATGTAGAATACCGTGTTGAGTTAAAAAAATTTTGAAGTTATAGTTCAGGTACTCAGTTCCACCGTCCGACCGAAGGCATTTTATTGCACAACTAGTTTGTTTTTCAACGAAAATTTTGAATTGTTGAAATATGTTAAAAACTTCAGACTTAAATCGCATCGGAAAAACCCATGAAAATCGAGAAAAATCGTCGATAAAAACAACGTAATAAAGAAAGCCTTGGTGCGAAGGGACAGGGGAAGGACCCCAAACATCTGTATGAATAATTGCTAAAGGTTGAGTAGCTCGATGACTATTGTTAGAAAACGGTAGTTTATGACCTTTTGAGGTCGTACAATCAGAGCAAAATTTAAAAGAATGCGGTATTTTTAGACTAGTATTAGCAACTGAAATAGCTTTGATTATGCTGGGATGAGGATGACCCAGTCTTTGGTGCCAGAGAGATGCCGTTTGAAAGGTGGCCGTGAGAGCCTTTGAGGAGAGCGACTTCTTGATGACCGAACGAACCGGGTAGAGTCCTCGATTACTTGGTCCCGACAGAAGAATTTTGTTTGTCGTCATATCCTTAATGTTGAAACCATGAGGAAAGAAATTTACAGACACATTATTATCTTGGTTTAGATGAGAAACAGATAATAGGTTATGTGATAAACGAGGAACATGAAGTAAGGGATTAAGTTTTAGCTTACGATACGGTGTAGGCAGAATTCCATTGCCAGTGTGCGCAATGGAGAGAGATCTGCCATCACCTACGGTAATGTTGTCGTTACCGGTGTATGATGTTGCCTGAGAAAGATTGTCGGCAGAATTAGTAAGATGAGCCGATGCGCCGGAGTCTAAATACCAATCTTGATTATCTGTGTCAGTTGTCGCAACCATCGCACGGGAAGCAGCAGCTGTAGAGGTTGTGTCCGGAGGGTTGACAGAGGTATTGAGTCTATGCCAGCAATTGTGTGCGAGATGGCCCTTTTTGTTGCAAATTTGGCACTGCAAAATGTTGGAATTGGAAGGACGAGATTGCTGATACGATGATCTGCCTCGTCCTCGCCGTCCACGCCCTCGGTTAGAATAAAGAGCTGTGGAGGAGTCACCAAGATGCACCTGCTTCAATGTTTCAGATTGTAGGTTGATTTCTTCAGAGAGTAAGAGGGAATAAAGACTATCAAGATCCATGGTGGATTGCATAGCACGGATAGTAGTCTTCAGAGCATTATAAGACTGAGGAAGACCGTTCAGAGTATAGAGCAGAACATCTTCTTGATCAATAGTAGAGCCTGCAGAGGAAATATTATCAACGATTGTTTTGATTTGTTGAAGGTATTGCATCATATTCTGCGACTTCATCTGTACATTATGCAACTCATTTTTGAGTTTGATAACACGGGATCGATTAGACGATTGAAGACGTCGCTCGAGCGTAGCCCAAATGTCGGAAACAGAGACAAGCTGAATGACATAAGGTAAGATCGCCGGAGATAGCGTGGAGCAGAGGGCAGCCGCAAGGTTCTGGTCGACCAGAAGCCATTCTTGATGTTTGGGATTGGGTTCTTTACTGCCGTCGGAGAGAATTTTGTAGCTAGCGGGAGGAGCTGCCGAAGGTAGAAGGTATGATGCAAATCCGTTGGCAGTGAGAAGTTTCAGAACCTGGGATCTCCAAATGGGGTAGTTGTCGGACGATAGCTGGACCGGGACGATGATCTTAATGTTGGATATCACGAACTTGAGGGCGGCTGGTATAGCCACGCATTCGTCGGACGAGGAGATGAAGTCGTCTTCCGCTTGCGAAACAGTGGAGGTCTCCATGAATGGAGCGGGAGGGACGGGACAGAGAGAAAGAAACGAAAAGATCAGAAGGTTAGAGCCGTGGCTCTGATACCATGAAGACAAAACAAGAAGAAAGAAAATCTTTATTATTCCGGTCTAATCTATTACAGAGATGTAGTATATATAGAGTTACATAAGCTGTAAGTGATAACAGATCAAGAAATCTAGAGAACAGGTAAAATAGGTAAATACATGTGTACAAGTCATAAACAGTATATGTTATTAGTAAGTGTTTTTATTTAAATATATTATTAATATAAACATTGTGAATGAATATATGCATGCGATTGAGTAACAAATGGTCACAATTATTGTTATGGTAATATAGTAATGTTTGAAGATAAGAAAAAGCTAGTTTCACTAATGTTAGCAAGAGACTAATTAATCTATACATGATGGTGAGCCAATGGTCTTTTCTTTAAAGATGTGGTTGGGTTTTATCCTTGATTAATTATCGTTATACTAATTGGGAGTTATAATAAGTTACTGATATGATAACGGACAAAAGAATGACGACTCTATTTACTGAGCCAATGGTTACTGACTATGAATTTAATGTTACTGTTGTGGGTTTACTAATACCCACATGAATATCAATACTTTTACCGATGACACCATTTACTAATTTATTATATTGCACCAATATTATCATCACAATTATTAGTCATTTATTTCTATCTGTAGTTATTCTTTTGTACTCATGATTGAAATTATATATTGCATTTGTATGATTCATGAATATTGTACATAATTTTAGAGAAATAAATAGAGATGCATATGAATATTTTGATTAATACAATTTTCTTCCACTAATATTTAATTTTATTACTAGTAAATGAAATTAGATGACTCTGATTGTTATCTAATAAAAGTTAAAAGAAAATCCTTTCAAATTTGATTCCTGGCATGACAATTCTTATCAAAGTAATATTACTGGAAGAATTAAATTATTATTAGAACTATAAGAATTGATTGTAAGTCGAGTGAATTGGGTAGATTAAGATGTATTATTTTGCATCCATAATTGATTGTATAAGTAAATGATATATGATTGAATGAAATGTATAAGTGTATGATTAAAATTGATTGAGTAAGTGTTCGATGAGTTTTGATTCATGATTTGATTTTTTATTCGATTTGATTTTTCATTGTATGGATTTTTTGTATTGATTTTGTGGTCGAATCCTTAAGAAAAATGTCATGATTGATTTTTTTTAAAGATGGGTAGATTGTAATAACTCGAATTTCTAAAATATTTTTTTTTAAATGAGAATTTTGAAGTTTAGCATCGTGTCTTGTCGAAGAAGAATGAAAGGAAAGAAAGAAGAGAGGAAAAAAATAGAGAGAAAAAAACTTATTTTTATCACTAGATCATTTTGTTATTTTAGTCGAACTTGCTCGTTGACTTTGATTCTTTTGTTTTTAAATATTTTGATTACAACCCTTTGACTCTCCCCACAACTAATTTTGCTGCATTTTCTACTGATTTATTGAACTTCTACCGAAGAATTTTTTATATGATAATATACTAATTATTCTTGAGATTATGACTATAATATTTCCAAATTTTATTCAGTAAAATAGATGTTATTGAATTTTGTATGATTTTCTCTAAATAGAAGTAAGTATTTTTATTTAAGCATAATATATATTTGATCTCTATATTTATTATTATAGTATTGTAATAATAATCACGTCTTCTAATTTACTCTGAAAAATTTAATATGTTCGAGCCAAAATGCTCTTATTAGTGACATCTATCACTTACCAAAAATTATGAGGTGAAAGTTTGCTAAAAACTAAAATATTATAACTTTTATAATTTTTGAGCAAATCAAATTTTATAAAATATAAAGTACACAGAATTATTGAAATAAAAAATAAGATAAAAATTGCTTACAACGAGACAAACAACTTCCATAACAGAATGAGCTAGCAAAATGGATGCTAAGATTTTCAAATCCTAACTTTACTTTTCACTCTCCTCTGTTTTCCTCTTATTTTTCTATTTCCTTCTTTGTTAGTCTAATTGGGGATGGAATATGTCAATTTAATATATTTTGTAGTGGATTTAGAAATTTAGGAATAAAATAATATAAAGATATAATATAAAATCCATAAAAAATCATTTTATAATTTCAATTTTAGAGTTCTAAAAATCATAAGAAAAAATATTTATAAAATAGTTATCATGCTAACAAAATTTTGGTGAAATCAATTTACGAAAGGAACATCTTACGATCTTAAAACCCCCACTTTTATTAACAGGTATAAATTTTTAGGCTTTTAAAATTAGAAAAAAAATATTATAATTAAAACACAATAATATCTATATTATGACAAATATGATTTACAAATTTGACTGGATCAAAATATGAGATATTAGACTAAGCATCCTAAAGCTGAAGCCTCTTTTTTCATGTGGTAAGAGGGAGTCTATTTATAGATTTTGAGAGTAAAAGCTGTAAAACCCTTAAAAAGCTGATTTTTTTTTAGTGCAGTTCGTCTGTACGAACTGGATTTAGTACTGGACGAACTGAAGAAATTTGTGAAGAAATCTGTCATTTTCGTCTGTACGAACCTGGAGCAGTCGGGACGATCCGTCTGTACGAAAATTTTCTAGAGAGCAAATCGTCCCGGGACGAATTGTAGATCGTCCGGGACGATCAGTGTTAATAAATATCCGATTGAGATATTTTTATTCATTTCGAAGAGAGAGAAAGAGAAGGCAGGAGAGAGAAAGAGAAGGAAGAGAAGAAGAAGCTTGGTTTTGGAGCCCGCGGAGCGCTTTTCGTCCGGCGACGCAGTTAGAAGATTTGTTTATCTCGCGGTAAGGACTCCGAATCCTATTTCTGTTTTCAGAGATGTTGATTTTTGATCGAGTTGTGACCTGTTTTGTATTTTCGTAGTCGAATTTTGGACCTGATTTGGTATTGACACAACTTTCACCGCACAACTTTTGGTATGTTATAGATATGACTATTGTACACGATTTGAGTATTTTCTACGAAGATTTTACCGGTTGGAATTGATTCTACGCGATTTTAATTGAATAGAAAAATATCAGGATGTTATTTGATATGGATTCAGTAGAACAATAGCCTTATATTGATGTTGTGAACGTTCTGTGTGAATTTGGGAATTGTGATTTTTGCAGGATTTTTGTGTAAATCTGATAGACTGCTGTTACTCTGCCCGATTTTCGTATGATTTCTGAATTTTCTGGAATTGATAGATTGAATTGAGATGTGTATGACTATTGATATGATTGTACTGGATTGATTTAATATTGCTTATTGCATCGATTATTGATTATTGAATTGAATTCTTAAATTGACTATTGATACTGGAACACAAGTGGAACCTGGTTGAACGTTGGTTGGAGATTGAATTGACCTGTACAGGATGGTGGGCCGACGGGCTTTCCTTTAAACCATTGATCATTGATATAACGATTGGGAGTCATAAGGGGTTTATTGATATGCCGACGGGCGGCCGACGGGCAATAGAGTGACGACTCTTTTTATTGAAACCAACGTATGATATCTACAACAGCAATATAGATTCTACAACAGCAACATAGCCAGTTGATTGCACTTGTCCAGTATTATTGTATTGAAATGCATGTTTACTGTATTGACATACGGATTTACTGTTTTATCGATTTCTGCTTTATTGATTTAATCGGATTTACTGTATGGTACGATTTCTTTGATTTCATCGATTGATTGCCGAGCATTGATACTACTGAGCATAGATATGGATATGGATGGCTATGGATATTATAGATTTATTGATATTGCTTATAGACTCATTGATACTATTGATCCTGCATTATATTGACTTGCTACATTTGATTTATTGATAAGATAGATTGAGATTTATCGTATTGTTTTTCCGCTTGATTTTTATTGACTATATAGCATTGATTTGATTTGATTGATTGATTTGACACGATTGATTTGACGGATTGATTGATTTTCTTCTGTGTACGGATTTCTTCGAGATTGACGTGTATTGATTGAACTTGATTTATCGATTTACCCGCTGCTGCATTGATTGGTTTCATTGACTATGGATTTTCGTATTGCATAGATTCATTGACCATTGACTGATATGGATTTGATTGACTGACATGCATATTGATAGCATTGCCGTGCTTTGATTTCAGTTATAGGTTTTAGGTGACCTGCTGGGCTTTGTAAAGCTCATTATACGTGGTTGATATTTTCAGGTCAGGGCAAGGGAGCAGAAGATAGGAATTGATCCAGATCTTCAGGTTTTAGTTTTTTTGATGATTTTGATTCTTTTGTACTCAGGACATGATAGATTCCAGTGCTTGTGCTGATAGATAGTTCCTGAGTATTGTATATGATATTTTGAGATATGAATCGTCTTGTACATTGATGTTTTAAATTTATAGACTTTTTATAGACTGTGATAAATTGGAATTTATAGATGACTCTGGTAAATGGTCGGATTTATTGACATTCTTTCCAAGTTGGATCTTGGGGCATCACAAAAGCACTCTAAATATATAGAAGAATTGGGGAAAATTCGAAGTGCTCCATCGAATGACCTATATTGATTCCCTTGATAATGGAGTGTTTGTCTAGTGTTTGAGTGCATTAATTATGTTAGAATTAAGCAATCTTGGGTCTGTTGAATTTTTCTTGTCGAGTCACTTGATTCGACTATAAGCATGTTTGTTGCGTGCTAGAATATACGCGGCGGTAGAGTTTGTAAATTTGCGTTCGAGCGTTGTACGAGTATTCAGCACACAAACAAAAAAGAGAATATGAACACCAGAATTTTTACGTGGAAAACTCAAAAAAGGAAAAAACCACGGGGCCTCGCCCAGTTGAAAAATTCCACTATTGTTTTGCAAATTACGAATGGCTGATTCGTCCCACAAGTCGGGGCAATCAGATTACAATTCGTTTATTCAAGCAAGTTTACAAAGTTTTGCAAAATCCCGGCGTTTCCCGAAAATTCCGCAGAGTTCTAGTGTATTCAGGCGGCGAGAAGAGCTCCGGCGGTGGTCGAGGAGTAGAGGATTCTCCTTTTCCCCTTTCTCCTCTTCTTCTCTCTCTTCACTTGAGTCCCCTTTGTGAAGAATGAGGGCTCTATTTATAGTTTTTCTAGAGTGGCATGGCTCGTAAATAGGTGTGAGATCAGGGGCGAATAGGAGTGGTTTGAATGGACGGTCGATATTGAACCCTTCGATCATGCACCGTTTGTTGGACATTTGAAAGCCTTAATGATATTGGAATTTGGCGATCTTGGGCTCGTTGGATTCATCTTGTCGAGCCGCTCGATTCGAGTATAAGCTCGTTAAAATCAGAGACCGTTTGGTAACTCAAATGTCGGTTTGAACCTTCCAACAGCACTTCGGGTCCTTGATTCGGACCCATTTGGGCTCGGATTGGGTTGAATTTGGTGTCGTTGGGTTCGTATTTCCGAGATGCTCAGTTTGACTATAAGCTCGCAGAAATCGGATTTCGGGAGCTTCCAAATTTAATTTTTGAAGTTTCTAACTAGCGTTTGCCTTGAAATTCGTGCCCAATCAAGATAATTTTTTGGTGCCGTATCAATGTTATATTTAAATATCATATGATCATCCAATTAATACTTTAAAGCTTCTCAATATGCTTTAAGTCCTTGATTTAGGTCCATTTGAGCTTTAGATTAGACCGATTTTGGTGTTGTCGGAGACGTTCAATTTGACTATATATTCGCTGAAATGAGAGTTCAAATGATCCCGCATTTAATTTTGGAACTTGTCAATTATAATATGCCTTAAGATTTATGCTCCATCAATACGATTTTTGGGTGACCCCATTTTCATTAAAAATATATATAATTTAAAGTAAATAGAAAAAAAAAATCCTATTTGATTTCAATTGATTTTCAAACTTTTAAAAGTTCCGGTGCGGGATGTAATTAAAAGAATATATCTTAAAAAATGGTTTGACTTTCATTTATTTAGTATATTCTCTATTTTTAATGGATTTTAAATGTGTGTAAACCGTAAAATTTTAAATCAAAATTGTTTTGTAAATATCGTCAACTAAATAATAAAATATTTTTAGAACTTATTTTTCTTTTCAAACAACGAAATAAATCATAAGAGAGTTTATAAGTCGAAACTAATATATATATTATTCGATTAAACATAAATCTTAATACAATTTTTATTTTTTTAAAATATTAATATTCATGTTTCATTAAAATTTAAGATATGAATTGAAATAATAATAATAATCACAGTCATATGCAAATTGAGGCCCTAAGAGCATCTCCAACCGAGCGCTTAACTCCTATTTTCAGTAAGCCCGCTCCTCCAAATCCCCAATTTAAATCAGAAAATTGGGTATAAGATTTTAATTCTTTATTAATTTTTTAATGTAGGTTCTTCACTATTAATTTTTAAAATTAATATAATTTATAAATGAATTATTTTAATATATTTTTATATAACTAATTTATTTAAATTTTGTTATTCATTTTAAATAATGTGAAATAGAATATACATATAATATTCTTTTTTATGTTAAAAAAATCATGCTCCACCACTAATAATAATAATAATTATTATAAAACACCTTGCACTCAACAAACATGTGAAATTATTCTGTGCGGACGTCAAACTCAGTTTACCGTCCGGAGACCAACCAGAATGCGCGACGACAACAGTACCGAGCCACGGTACCGAGCAGTACCGAGCCGAATACCAAGCAGGAGATAATGTGATGCATTCTGATTGGCCTCCCGACGCACAAAATAATTTCTTCAACAACATAGATAGAAATTGCACTGTTTGCCTCCTTGCATTCCGTGGAGGAAATCAATTATTTAGTCAATACGGATGGCAGTTTCTTGCAAGCCTTCACAAGAGTTGTTCATAAATTTACAGTGATTGAAAGTGTCAATCTTCTCTTGTTAAAAGTATACATGCAGACGAAGGTTGTATCAATGTTTTATTTATTATGGCTTTTTTTATAAGTAATGCAATAATTATAGAATTCTTGTATTTAAAAAAGGGGAAAAGTTTAATTTGCCTCTTTACCCTTTCCCATCTTCATTGACACAAAGCAAAAGAGCTTCATCATACTAAAAAGCTGTTTGATTTGCTGAACGAAAAAGAATAAAAAGTATTTAATGTATTTAAACAAAATTAGGGTAGTTAATTTTTATTTAATCTAAAAATATAATATAATATAAAATCTAATAATAATGATGATTAAAAAGGCCAAATACCTAAAAAATGAACTAAAGTGTAAAATCCTTATTCAATAAAATTTTATATTTTATTACTTTCATTAAATCAAATATCAAAATTTTAAAATTACTGCATTTAAAATATTTTATATTTTTTTTTTTACAAATAAAAAAACCCCTATATTTTAAAGAGTATTCTAATCCCGCCTAACATTACTAATTTTTGGTCAGATTGCTTACACGATATTATATGAACATTTCTGTTAAAAGATCACAATAAGTAAACTGCAGAATTAAAAATTGAAATCCAAAATGATGCATTTATTTTATTAATAAAATTGACTTTTTATAAAACGTGTGTATTTTATCAATATTTATTAAATAAAAAAAAATAAAAACAGAATAAAAAATTCTGATTTGATTTTTATCAAAATAATCTCAAAAAATAAATTTCTCAATCTTTTGTAATATTATTCTGTAAATATTAGTATTAAAATTTATGATTTTATGTTATTTAAATATATTGGAAATAATATTTATTAACTTTAAAATTTATCGTTATTAAAATTAAGACTGGCTATTTGACTTTTTTTTCTAAGAAAATTAGGGGCTACATCTTTCATATAACTAAAAAATTCTCAACAAAATTCACACATTAAAATGTAAAATGAAATTCTTTTTACGGTTTCACGGGTCGAATACTGCCCAATTCAGCTTAAGCCGGTAAGATATATTTCCCGGGGCTTCGATCTCTTCTCTCTCCTCCCTGAGGAGCCTCGCCTCCTCTTTTTTCCCCTCAGCGTTGTACCAAACCCATTTTTCAATCCTTCTCTCATCCATGGAGATTTCACTGAAATCCCAGTCGTCACGGGGACATCGTCCTTCTCTTGACCAGAAGAGCACATAATCTACTATTGCGATTCCAATGGCATTCCGACGCTTCCTTTTGCTTCTCTTTTTCTTCATATCGGCGGCCGGCGAGCCGACGAGCGACCGCGCCGCCCTTCTTGCTTTCCTTTCTCAAACCCCGCACTCTCCGCGCATACAATGGAAAGCCTCAGCATCAGCCTGCGATTGGGTTGGTGTTAGTTGCGACGCGAACCGCACTGCTGTTGTCGCCCTCCGCCTCCCCGCCGCGGGTCTCATCGGTCCCATCCCACCAGGAACCCTTGGCCGCCTCTCATCCCTTCGAATCCTCTCCCTCCGATCCAACCGCCTCTCCGGTTCTCCACCTCAGGATCTGTCCAATCTCACCGTACTCCACAGTCTCTACCTGCAGAATAATCTCTTCTCCGGCGCGTTCCCGCCGGCAATCCCCAAACTCACACGGCTCACTCGGTTAGATCTCTCCGCTAACAACTTCTCCAGCGAGATCCCCTTCGCTGTCAACAACCTGACCCGCCTTACCGGCCTTTTCCTCCAACAGAATAGATTCTCCGGCAGTCTACCCAGCGTCGGCATCCCGGGACTCACAAGCTTCAATGTCTCGTACAATGACCTAAATGGTTCTATTCCGGCCACTTTAGCGAAATTCCCTGCATCCGACTTCGTCGGAAATCTACAGCTCTGCGGTGGGCCTCTTGCCCCCTGCGCCCCTTTTTTCCCCTCACCATCTCCGTCCCCGATCCCCCCACCGGAATCTCCAACCGGGAAAAGCTCCAAGAATCTCTCCACGAAGGCCATAATCGGCATCGCGGTCGCCGGCGGTGTGGTGTTGCTGCTTCTGTTGCTTCTGCTTCTCTTCTGCTGCTTGTCTGCAAGGCGGAAGCAGAGCCAGAGGGCTAAAGGGGGAACGAAGCCGGTGGAAGCGGCTGCAGGGCCGATAGGGAGATCGGCCGATGTCGGAACGACTTCATCGTCGAAGGAAGACATTGCTGCGGCAACTGCTAGCCAAGGGGATAAGAATCGCTTGGTATTCGTGGGTAGCGGTGGTGGGTATAGCTTTGATCTAGAGGATCTTCTCAGAGCGTCGGCTGAAGTGTTGGGAAAGGGAAGCGTCGGTACTTCGTATAAAGCGGTTTTGGAAGAAGGCACCACTGTTGTTGTAAAGCGCCTCAAAGACGTCGCCGTCTCCAAGCGCGATTTCGAGCTCAACATTGAGGCTCTTGGCAAAATCGAGCACGGAAATCTACTGGCAATTAGGGCGTACTACTATTCCAAGGACGAGAAACTTCTCGTTTTCGACTACCTCGCCGCCGGCAGTCTCTCGTCCAACCTCCACGGTATGATCACCGCCCTTTTTTTTTCAAATTTCCAGAAAATATAGATATTCCTTGCGTTTTTTGAAATGTAGAGGAGCGGTGCGCAAAAATGCCTTTTTTTATCTGTCTTTCGCTTTACGAGGGCCTCCATGATGCAATCCACATTCCCTTTGCTCGACGCATGACTCGGAACAGCCTGCCCCGACAGCCTTGGTCCCCACGTTGAACCTTTGAACGTGGTTTTTTGCTATATTCTCCAGGTTAATTGCGAAATTTGCACATTGTTGTGCACAATTTCTAGCTTCGGCATCAAGTTTTCGATAATTACCTCCATGAGAACCTTTGCCATTTCGACTCTACACCTTTTTTCAAAATCCATTGAGTAATACTTGTATACTCCAATCATAAATTCATACTTCTAATTGGAATTTTTACATTTTAAATTTTCTCTTCGAATCTTATATCTATGTCGGCTTTGGATGAAGAAAAAAATATTTTCAAACTAATTTAAAGTATATTTTGTCTGGAGAGGGTTATTGTTATAAGATAAATGCGTTTAAAGCAACGCTCTTTTTCAAAATGACATCAAAATTATCAATGTATAGATCAAGCGAAATTACTTGAATGTCCCATGCAATCGAACCATTTGCCCTTCTCCTCCGTAGCTTTTCGTGTTTATGCAGGAAAATTCCACGGCAAATTTTCTTACGGATTCTTTGTATTGGTATAAACACGCTTTTCCCGTAGAATGTAGATCCATTCATCAATGTATTTGCCCTCGGAAAGCGAAAGAAATTTGACGTCTTTTTGCGCTTGTTCGTTAATCGTGTAATAAGTACATTTGTCTTATTGATGCGCGACACAACGCGCTACAGGGAGCCGGGGTTCTGGCAGGACGCCGCTGGACTGGGATAATCGGATGCGCATAGCCCTCGCCGCGGGCCGCGGCCTCGCCCACCTCCACGGTCCCGCCCGGGTGGTCCACGGCAATATCAAGGCTTCAAACGTCCTCCTTCGACCCGACCCGGACGCCGCGGCTCTGTCAGACTATGGGCTTGCCCCGATTTTCGGGCCTAGCGGGTCGACAGTGAGTCGCGCGGCCGTGGGTTACCGGGCCCCGGAGGTGGTGGAGACACGGCGGGCGACGTTCAAATCTGACGTTTACAGCTTCGGCGTGCTGCTTCTGGAGCTTCTCACGGGTAAGGCGCCGAACCAGGCGTCGATCGCTGGCGAGGAGGGGGTTGATTTGCCGCGGTGGGTGCAGTCCGTGGTGAGGGAGGAGTGGACGGCGGAGGTGTTCGATGTGGAGCTCATGAGGTACGCTAATATCGAGGAGGAGATGGTGCAGCTGCTTCAGATCGCAATGGCTTGCGTTGCGCTGGTGCCGGACTCTCGGCCGGATATGGCCGAGGTTGTCAGAATGATGGAAGATATCGCCGGCGGCCGGTTAGGAACGTCGGAGGGCGACGATGGGCTGCGTGCCTCGTCTGATGAGCCTTCCAAGCCGGCTTCAGGCGGCCGCTCGCCGCGTGTGGCATCAACACCATGATAGTTCCAGGCGCGCCCAGTCTTTGTATGTTATTGTTTTTTCTTTGTTCATTCAATGAAGATAGGAAATTGTGTTTATTATTTTTTCGAAAAAAAAATTGGAAATTGAGTGTTTGAATACGAATTTCATCTAGGACCTGTCAATAACTTTCAACTTGTTTAGACTTTTTGTCAATTAAGCTTTAATCCCATTAAGCTTGCTTGTTCCATAAATTGTGTCTATTTTGCTTCAACTAACTTCTCATTTTTTTCAAGTTTGCTTGTTTTTCGAATGTGAACGAAAATTTTTTGTATTTGATATCTAATTAAAAATTAGTCAGCATAAGCTCCCAAACTGTAATTTCTTTCTCATATTAATAGAAATTTTAAGTTATGCTCTCACTTTCTCGTATAGAAAATTATTGATTAGTGATATATATATATATTGTGTACTAATTTTAAATTGATTGGATGATTTAAAAAAAATGTGTTTTATTGTGGAGGCGAGGCTACACGATGGTTAAAAGGAGCTTTTCTAGTGAGATTTAGGTTTTGTTCAGGACAGTTTTCTTTCTGCTTCTTAAATCAGCTTTTTAATACAAAAATTTTAATTTTTATGCTAAGAAGTTTCTTTAAGAAGCAACAAAACGGTTTTATTGATGCTTCTTAAAAAAACTTTTTAATACAAAAATAGACTTTGTTTGGGGGCAGCTTTCTGATTATTTTTTAAAGCAATTTTTTAGTACAAAAATTTTATGCACTGTAAATTTTGATAATAGAAAACTGTTTTAGAGAGTGATGAGAAATTCCTACCAAATGAAATCTTAGGATTTGTTTGAAATGACTTTTTTATAGTTTTTGAAAATATGTTTTTAATATAAAAAAAATAAGACTTTATTTGAAAAGATCTTTCTTACTGCTTTAAGAAGCAGTAAGAAAGACCTCTCAAACTAAGTTTATATTTTATGTTAGTTGATATTTACTTCTCTGTTTTAACATTTTGTATGGCGCCCCATGTCCTATATAAGTTCCTATCATGGCTTACGAACTTAGAACCAGTAAAACTGCTGCCAAGTGCCATGCCGGCGATTAATGGCCCTCACTGTCGATCGAGCGCTTGACGCAGCTATTATCTTTTTATTAGGAAGGATTAGAAAGCTCCATCGTATTGGAAGACTAAGGTCCTTTTTTTCCGTCTTGAGCAATCTTTTTTAGATTTCGTCCAGTTTATATAATTTAAATAGACATATTAAAATTTTAAAAATTAATTATTAAATCGTATTAAAAATATCTCAGCATTTTTTTTAAATATGTGTAATTTCCCGATGAGGAGGGAGAGAGAATGGAGAGTTGGTGGCGTACAGGCTGGCCGAGGAGGGAAGGGTATATGTTGTCAGATTGTCAGATCGGAGAGAGGGGATTGGGTTTGACGGTATCGCCGCGGTCTCACGCGAAGCGCAGCCCTACAAATGGACACGCTGTGTCTGCACGTGGACCCTTTCTTTCCAACTATCATTCGCTCTCTTTTCACTTTTCCAGCCTTTCTATTTTTTTTAGTAAATATAAATAAGTGAAAATCTCGAATCGACCTAATATGTAATTCACACTAATTTATATGGATCAACATTTAAGATTTTCACTGCTTGTCATGGGATTCGAATTAGGAACCTAAGTTTTACCTAGCCTGTTCTTCACCACCCGGACAAACAGCGATGAATTTTTTAGCTTGTGTGGCCATCATTGGGGGCGAATTATTACGTCCGGTCACCGGATGTCTGAGCACCCAATCCAAATGCGCCACGTCACCCGAATACACTCGATCCTGGTGTATTTTAGTGACGTGGCGCGTCTAGATTGATGTCTGGACGAATCCGGCCACCGGATGTAATAATTTGCCTCATTGGGGTACATGGCTTGCTGTATACGCCCGCCTCTCATTGTTTCAGTCTGATTGAAAACTCTATTTCGTTTAATTGACATCTTTAAAATACTTTTAGTTTGATTTTTGGAATTTTTTATAAACTTTTCTTTGGAAATTTTACAGATAATATTTTAATATAATGGGTTTGTTTGTGTGATTTTGGTTTTTTTTTTAATTCAATTAAGTTATTTTTCTTTATTATTTTAGTAATCATGACTTAATTTTGGTATTTTTTATGGAACGAAAACAGTTAAAATTGGTGGTTATTGGCTAATATTGAAGAAATTATTATTGATAGAAACTTAAGGCTCTAAGATTTTTTTTGGAATAGCTTTCTAGTTGATTTCAAAAGCATTTTTCTTAGTTAAGAAATTTTTGTACTAAAAAATTGTTTAGAAAACTATAATGAAATTGTCCGAAACAAAGTCTAAAATAGAGAACATGAAAAGGAGTAAATGGGAATGATAGAGGAATTTAGTTGAAATTAAGTTTCTCCGTCGTTTTGTTTGGTTGAGGGGAAATTGAGTGAAGTTTTTTAATTTATTATTTAATTGATAGAAATTTAATTTTTTATTCCTTACAAGATAGTGGCAAAACTAGGGTTTAAAGATAAGGGTGGCAAAATGAAAAATAAATTAAAATTAGAAGTTCAACATTTTGAATTAACATATGCATACAACAAAATTTGAAAAAAAAAAACTTATAAAAAATCTCTTTTAACCTAGCTATTATGGTTAAATTTCTTATATTTTGTTGGATATTCCTTTATTCCATTAAAATCATCAATAATTAATTATATCTCAAAATCCTTTGTGAAATACTTGGTAATAGATGAATAGATGTCATCGGTAAAATTGCAAGAAATTATTCTGTGCGGAATCCAGTTATGGAGCTGTATTCGGATGCCAGTAAAATCATTACACGTGGCATGCTTACGTGGAAAGTTAGGATATTCATTTGACTTCTTACCAGACCCATTTGTCTTTTCGGACTTACTGCAGACGAAGAGAAATTCGCAACAAATAAGCAGTAATTAAGCAGAAATGCGCAACATATACGCAACAAATACTCAATAAATACGCAACAAATACGTAATAAAATACTCAATCAATACGCACATTTTACGCAACGAATACGCAATAAATACTCAATCAATACACAAATCAAATAAATATCACGGACTTTTAACTTTCCACGTAAGCATCCGAACACAGCTCTATAACCGAATTCCGCACCATATAATTTCTCCATATATAGACATTCTTCATTGTTGAGATTGCACGCTCAATTATTGCTATTGAAACTTGTAGAATTAAGACTAATCTAATCAACTAATCAATAAAGGATGGTTCATCAATTGCAATTATTTTTATAATTTTAGTTGATTAAGCAATTTAAAATTGTCCTATCTTTTACAAGAAAAACAAATCAATTTGATTGTAAGAATCAAATTGGTGAAGAATTAGCAAGGTAGAATATACTCATTTGATGTGGCCACTAATGCTAAAGTCTACATATCTAATAATGAATATAACATGCAAAAGCGTAATCATTGATGAATAAAAATTGCAATTCATCGCACTCACCTTGGATATTACTTGCACCGTTATATCAAGATTATGATGCAAAAGAACTTCACAGAAATTTTTTATACATTTGTTGTGATATCCTCAGAATCAGTATACAGTTAAACTTGCTTTTGACTATATTTGAAAAAGGTAATACACTAAGTTTTTACTTTTGAATTCTTCTGCATGTGTTTTGAAGTGTTTTGTATGCATGTAAAAGTTTGTACGTGTTTTGAAGTGGGTCACAGGGGTCTTTTGTATTTTTTGAAAATATGAAATTCTCCCCCTCGGGCATCAGGGCACCAAGCTCTATGGAATTTTAGAAAATTGAAGTAGTGCAGCGGCGCTCGGGTTTGGCACCGTGGCGCTGTGGGCCCCCAGAGGGAGCTCTGCGATACTTGCAAAGTTTGGCGTTGTAGTGCTCAGCCTGAATTCTTTATTTAAATATCATTTTTCACTAATTTAACCCATTTTCTCCTTGAGGTAGTCGGGTAGAGAGAGAGAGCTAGGGAGAGATTTCTAGAGAGAGAAAATATGCTTTGGGCAACTTAGGTGCGTTTTTTAACTGTCAACCAAGTTCTGGAAGTTACTCGGATCAAGGTAATTTGCATTTTGCTTATCTTAGTTTTAAAAAATATGAATGTTTTGAGTTTTTTCTTATTTAAATTATAATTGTGTTAGCGGAAAAGATGGATAGCTTAATATTAACAAAACTTTCCCAGCGTATGCTATAGAAACAATGATTCTAGACACTTAGAAATTTTTGTGAAAATTTACACTGAGAATTTTGAACATTTTGCTGTTTTAATTGATTAGAAAATAATTATAATACTGAAAAATAATTATGTAGTACAATTAAAGCTTCAAGATAATGTTCTTAACATTTTCTGATTATTTGTTTATGTTCTTAAACAGTACATTTTTGCTCAATAATATATTCAACTGTCTACCGTTATAACATTTTGTGAATTCTGAAATGAGTTTAGTTATATTTCAATTGCTGTATGAAATGAATTATGTACTTAATTTGTTGAAATATGTTATTTTGAATAGTTTTGGGGTGAATGGATGAAGTTTTATTATGGTGCAATTTGAACATTCTATTCTCATAATTTTACGAATTCTATTTGTTCGAAGGCATAAGGGTCAGAATTCTCTAAATTCTATATGCTAAGAATTATAAGGGTAATAATCTAATTTTATCTGTTGGGAGTTATAGATGATAGAATTCTCTGATTTTTGTCTCATACAGTGGTGGAGCCAGAAAATGTATTTAGGGGGGGGGGGCTAAATTTTTTTTTTTTTAATTTTCCTTCAACTTTTTACATTCGACTTGGGACCAACATAGTCAATTTTAAAAATGATAAAACTTTGATAGTGAATTAGTTTTTTTTTCCTTCACAAAATGACTTCCAGTCATCAAATCAATTGATTACGGCTAGAATGAGTTCAATATATTAACTAAATACGTGATATTAAAAATCTAATTGCACCAAAATAAACCATAAAATTTCTTTAAGATCGAATAATACAGGATTAATCTAATATTAACCAAGAAAAAAAAATTTAAATGAATAAGAAATTAAATTTGGAGTGATTTGACTGGACAGCCGATCTTAAATCTCTTGATCGTGGGCCGTTTATTAGACATTTAAATGTCTTAATGATGTCAGAATTCGACTTTCTTGGGCTTGTTGGATTCGTCTCGTCTAGTCACTCAATTCGATTATAAGCATGTCATGTTTGAAAACCATTTGGTAATCCAAATTATGGTTTAAATCTTCCAAATATGCTTTGAGTCTTTGATTTGGAGTCATTTGGGTTCGGATTAAGTCGAATTTGGTGCCGTTGGGTTCACATTTTCAAGACATTAAGTCTGATTGTAAGTTTGTTGAGATCGGAGTTCATATGGTCTCCGATTTAATTTTTGAAGTTTCAAACTTAATTCCCTATTTTTTATTTCTAGATTCTATGTTTTTTTTTTTTTTTCATTTTTTTTAGGGGGGGCACGTGCCCCCCCCCTCGCTCCGCCCATGGTCTCATATGAAATGCTTGTCTATTTATTTTCTCAGCATCGTTATTCAAATTTCTGATAACTGTAATTATTTTTGTGCTCAGCATAGTGATTTATTTTAATTCTTTTATCACTCATTTAAATGATTAACAATGGATTAATTAGAAGTTTCGATTGACAAATATGGTATGCTAAGCTATGTTAGCTCACAATTGTTTCACCTTATATTTTTCATGATCTAATAGAGGGAATGAGCTAGTTGAGTAGCCTTGTCAAGATCTGATCTAAGTCTATACGTAGAGGAATTTCCTTCTTTGAATTTTTGTACAATTATAAGTAGTTTTTATTACTCTGGTCTGTAGCTCAATCTGTAGCCATGTAATATAGTTGTATTTATTTTTTTGTGATAAGTGAAAGTAAAATTTTATGGATGACTTTATTGCCAGTATACTATATGTTGTTAGTAGTTGTGTGTTTATTAGTGTTTAAAAAGTTAAAACTTAGATTAAAATTCTATATAATTTTCAAAACTTAGATAATGAGATGTCTGTTGCAAACCAACGCGATAGGACATGTTTAGTCTGTGAGTCTAATCAAATTGGGTTGTGGCACTTGCATATTTAAGATGAATAATTATTGAATAACTACTTATTTATAAATTTATCTTTATCAATAAATTTTAATACAACTATCATCATTTGCTTTCATTTTGATTCATGTCAATCATCATCAACTATAATATAATTGTTCTCATCATTAATCTCATATAGTATAACTTTTTGAATTTTGCAAAAGCTAAAATATCAAATACTTTTTAAATTTGTAGATGTACATAAAATATTTTGTGTAGCATTTTGTAACACCACTGCATCAACATCCCTCAATGCATGAAAATGCATATAAATAAGATTGGTAATTTATAATATGATGATTATATCTACATAAAACTATTATCATTATTACAAAATTCAAATAATATATATAAATATACTGAGTCAACATGTGCCTCATGATTTATTTATGTTTTTATCTAAATTTTGGTAAATAATTGGCAATAGAAATTTATTTGTTTATAATTTTTAGGTAATTTTAACAGCTTATTGAAAACAAACACCAATATAAAGCTATAAAATAAAACATTTGTGATTTACATCAAATTCCTTCATACTAAGCATAGGCTACATGATTTTAATTATTTTAAATTGTCATGACAGTTGTAATAAGTCCAATTATCAAATTTAATTATTTAATTTGTTTTGCACCCTTTGAACAATTCACAGATGTGAATGACATTTTTTGCTTTGTGCTCAACAAGCAAAGTATTTGCTCATGTTCAGTAAAAATTTATAAAATTGTTTGAAGTTTAGCTTGTTTCAAGATCAATCATAAGTGATATGTACTTCTATGATAGAGGAGAGTGTTAGGAATTAAACCATGCAACGAAAAAAAAAAAAAAGATATTGGAAATGAACATCAGACATTAATGTGGAAAAATCTGAAACCAAGAAAAATCATGGAGCCACTCCACACCAAGAAATTCGTTATGAGAATTTGGGAGAAATTATACATATCTATTATGTCACACTCTTTTCTTGTATGTCCTAACTTCTCTCTTTGTTCTACACTCATAACAAACAAAGAGATGTCTTTCAATACATATTATCCTTGTATAAAATAAAAAAGACAGAGATGTCATTCAATAAACCAAATGATGCAACCCTTAAAGTGAAATAAGAAAAAAAAAAAAAGAGAAGAAAAACTACTAAACCTGATTTGCAGCATAGCGGTATTAAATTTTGGAGCGCTGCAGTGCTCTGCTCTCTGTCTCCACCCCAAGCTTAGAGCACTGTTATATTCAGCATACAATGTTGTAGTGTTTGTAACTTTGTGCATTGTTGTAGAGTTTGTAACTTTGTATGAGAAAAAAAAGGGTGTTACCCCTGCAACACCTCGACAAGCTCGACTGATGATATTTAGGTTTTAGGCAACGATAAAACTCGATTGATTGATACAATCAGTTTTCACATAAAACTATATAACAGAGAGGATCATGTTATATTTATTCATTGAATGACTCTTGCTCCCATTATATCATACAATTTTTTTTCATTTTTAATTTAGTTACACAAATTGCATGAGATATCATGAGGAAATTAAGTGTTTTCCAATAATCAGGTAGATTTTCATGAAGCCTACTTCAGAGTTTTTTAGTTAGATGGATAATATCTTTTAGGATGTTTGGGATTCTCATTTCTATGCTTGGCCTTCTTTTTTCGAGTCAACTTCCTCTTCATCCCTTTCGTATGCCGCCACCTTTCAAGTTTTTGTGTGGGCTTTCAATGGGTGCAATTAGACTATGAGGATGCTTTTGACATGAATGAAAGGTTGAGTCTAGATTTTATTTGGGACGGTTTTTTACTGCTTCTTAAAGCAATTTTTAGTACAAAAATTAAAATTTTTGTACTAAAAACAACTTTAAAAAGCAGCAAAAAAATCATCCCAAACAAAGCTAGAGCAATTGTGATGGAAATATGTGTTACAAGCTTATAATAGTTTGGTTATCATGTATGAGCAGCAATGAAACTTCTAAAGGGCTATTTTCATTGCTTAGTTGTGGATAGTAAAAGTGCAGATGTCAATATAGATAGTAAAAATGCCTTAGGAATAGTCAAGTTCAAGGAGAATTCTCATTATGTTCAAGGGATCGACCGATGAAACCTTAGTTGAGTTACTTGAGTATTCAAAAAAGTTTTTTTTAGTTGTGAGAAATATTCATCTCTAAGAAGGAAAGGATATGGCTTTGTAGTGAGGAAAGTGTTCTACAATATCAATGACTTAGATAGAGAATTCAACTTTTCATCTTCAAAAAATGTTTTGGAAGCCCATAGTACACAAGGTTCTGAAATAAATTTGTGCTGTCATTTTGATCCCTAGCTCTGAATCATGGGTTGTAGTTGCTAACAATCCTCCTTCGTTTTGTTTCTACTTGCCTTCGTATTCTTGAGGATTTTATTTTTTTAGCTCAGTGAACTCTCTCGTCTAATAGAGTTTTGGTATGCTATGGTGTGATAGAATAGAGGTAGATGTTCGTTAATTTTTCGAACAGTAGGAGTGGTAAGTGATGTGTAGGTCGAGTGGAAATAGTGTGAGGCATTATGGGCTATGTGTAATGCTAAGCAGGATCAACAAAAGTCCTAACAATATAGATGTGATGTCGTAGAACTTAAATTGGAAAGAATTGTATCTTTAGCTTTTAGCAATAACAACTAGAGTTATCTAAGTTCTCCCAATAATAACATACCAACGTAAACAATTATATTGATCAAAATATCAATATAATATGATTTCATTTTCTCAAAATTATATATAATTACTAGGAGACATAATATAATATAATATCCATCCACTCTTACACAATAATATCTAAAGACAAAAGGACAAAATAATAATAAAACCTGAGGAATCTTGTAACTAATCAGTCTCATACTCCCGATTATCTTCCCTGATCTGAAATAATTTAAACTATATATAATGAGTTAAAAAATCCAACATGTCACTAAAACTCTACAACTGGACTTAAAGCACATAAAAGAAATTATATGCATGAAATCAGTCAATTCCTAACTCTAGTGGTAGATATGACAATTAATTTATATAAAAACCGTAAAATACATGTAGTAACAGTGAAGCCTGTGAACCAGCAAACCAATAAGGTATGGAGGTTAGTAAAATAATGCAATGTAGTACGGATGTTAAAACAGTAAAATAGTAAATAATCATTCTTAAAGCATACATTATGATAGAAATATCCAAATATTAAATAAATCATATAAACCAACAAAGTTGAAGTACTCTGAAAAATTATCAAAATCTATAACACTATAATATAGTATTATACAATAATCGTATGGGAGTGTACACATGATGTTCCGTTATATCGGTATCAGTGTAAATTGGTAGCTTATATTACATGCACATTGATAGAAATCACATACTCAATAACAATACAATAAATCAGTAACAGTATCTCAGTAAAGCAATACAATACATCATATTTAACTAATCATATCAAACAAGAAGTTCTGAATTGCATGGTATTTTTCCAGTAATCAATAAATCAATAATTGTTGGCTTAGAAAATAGAGTCTTCATGTTTGCCCATCGGTATAGTAATTAACTTCTTATAGCTCCTAGTCATTGAATCAGTATAGGATAACATCAAACTACAATATTTAAAGTAAAGCTCATTAGACCACCATATTGTACAAGTATAAATTAGTCTCCAACCAACGTCAATAAATCACTAGCCTTTACACATATCATGTGATGCCTTACGATATAATTTAGAAGTATTATTTTTTATCTTATACTAAACAATAACTAGATATCTACAATTAATATCATGTTCGATACAATATGTTACTTATGAACTACTTTTACATTTAGTTAAGTATAATAAGTAAATTGGTTGGAAATTTATATTAGTGAGTATGACCTACTGAGTTGTATAGGCTCACACATATTATGGATTCAATTTCAGGCCAAAGAAAAGAGAAATAACCAGTTGAGTATTTGAGTGTTAAGGATTTGATTTGTCTGAATCTATATAAGCATTGTCCTAATTTTTATACATTCATGATTATTTATTTTATTTCTCTATTTTATATTGAGTGTTCAGGATTTGATTTGCCTGAATCTGTATAAGTATTTCCCTAATTTTTATACATTCATGATTATTTATTTTATTTCTCTATTCTAGGTTTCTATATCCATTTATTGTAAACGTTGTATATATATTTTGATGAAATGAAAGAAAATTTATTGATACGCTTATTCTATTCTACTTATTGAAGTTAGTTAAAATTTTTGTGGTACATATATACTAATAAAAGATATATGATTAGTCCCCCATAACTTAGATCTTGGGCTGACTCATCCTAAATCAACATGGTATGAATGTATGTCTACGGGTCATATAAAATTGAGTTGTGACATGTCCACTAACACTCTATCTCATCATCTAACAAAAATATGACTAACACCATCTTCCTACCCTCAGGACACTACAAGATGTCAAATAACTTTTATATCATCATTAGTCAATCCTTAGCTACCTGAGGCTCATCTGTACTCTAGAAATGAGGTGGCTTCAATCATAGAAATAACTACAAATGCTTATCAATCTCATGTCTCTTGACTCCAGCCATTCGACCTTAAGACTCACTCATTAGTTGGGCTAATCCATTAACTGCCATATAATTTGAAGTCATAACCCCCAAGCCTAACCCCGCCCTCATTATAACTACAACTGCCTTAAGACTCACTCATTATTCCAAAAAATACATATATAATAATCCATGTCACATTTGTTCTACACATCAAAATAATTATACAAGATTACAAATGAACACCTTTATTACTAAGATCATGGTGATCCCTATTCTACTTTACTCATTCTATTCTGTTGGGCACCTTTTTTTAAAATATAAACAAACTCATAAAGTGAACTTAACCAACAGTAGACTTCTAACACCAGTCCATCATATATATATATATATAAATAATAATAATAATAATAATAATAATAATAATAATAATAATAATAATAATAATAATAATAATAATAATAATAATAATAATAATAATAATAATAATAATAATAATTTAATTTATTATTCAATAATCAGTAATAAAAAGCTAAAGTACTATAAGAACATGATTTCTTGAAATTATAAGAGTATACATAGTTTTAGAGTCACCACTTATACTTATATAGTTTACTTCCACATAATTACTAGAGATATCACATAACACTTTCCATCAGAGTGTTGCTAGCACTTTATTTTCTCATTTCATCAAAATTCATAGGGATTAAAAAATAGTTGGAACCAAACCAGATGATCATTTGTATTTGATTTATTTAGCTACCAAATTATGCAATGTATGAATATAATGTGCATATCCTGATGTCTGCTTATAATTTCACTTCCACTTATAACTCCCTTTAACCTCCAACACCTGCATATAATAAATGGGGCTATAATCAAAACATAACAAGATAGAATAACCTCCTACATTCGATTTTAATAAGTGAGGTCAGAATTATTCTCACATTCACAAAAGGCAGACGATGCCAAAATAAAATATACAGGACCCTTGTATCATTGCAAAGATTGCACTTTTCACATTTCAAAACTTCTCCAATGCCATGCTATGACTAATGCATGTTTAAATGTAATGGTATGTAATTATGATTTTAATGCCTTATTATAACGATGCATAAATTGCCAGAATTATTAGCAATAAGCCACATAGCCAGTATAAAAATATACTCACTAAAGTTTTTTTTCATTCTAATTATAACTTTATAGGACTATTTAAATTATCACTATAAAACATTTATATAAATGATAACATCAAAGAGTCTCTTTTCTCTATTGATAATGATAAGACTCTGGCTCCTGATGGCTTGACTTCTAAAAATTTCAAGGATACTTGGTCTACTTTATTGTTGCTATTAAATATGTATATTCACCCCATTGCCCACAAGCCTGAGAGAACTAAGCATTATTTTGTTACATTAATTTTCAAAATTGCTCACTCCATAACCTTAATATATTATATAAATATATCTTTATGTAATGTCACCTATAAAGTTATTGCTATTCCTGAGTCCGGTTGGTTTTTGACCACTTTTTGTTTTTGAGGTCTGTTTTTGTTACCCGTTAATGGGCTGCTTTATTTATCTTAGCATCTTTTTGTAACCGATGTTTTTATTAATATACGGGCCAAGCCCACAAAATTACCCAAAAAAAAAAAAAAATTTCTTGTAATATAATCAAAGGCCTCCTCCCTAATGAGATTCTTAGGGTTTTGATCAAAATGGTAACTCCTTTATTAAAAAATTATATTTGTCATTAGGCAAACTTGTTTAGGGTATAAATTATTCTCATTTAAAATTGGGCTAATTTAGTTTATCTAAAAATGAAGTAAAATGTTTACACCACATTCATTTTATTTTACATTTCTTTTTAATCCAAAAAGTACTAATATGGGACTCTCAATTAAAAAAAAAAAACTTTATTGGAAGGGCATAAATATATAAAATCTGATACTCAATCGGTTTCTTACCTTTCCCTTTCTGCACTATAATGGCCTTCTCACCTTTGTTTTACTCTCTGGTTTTATAGAGGAGGATAAAAAAAGGAATTGAGCTGCGGGTGGAAATATTTATACTTCCTTTTTTATGCGTTTTCGATGAAGAAAATGCCGGGAGAAAGAAACGATGCAGGGATTTCGAGCTCATTGCTAGAATCCGATTGAGAAAGTTAGGGTTTCGTTGTTAGGGTTTTTATTTGGTGGAAACCATGTCGCAAACCAACTGGGAAGCAGATAAGATGTGAGCTTTGCTGCCTTGTTATCCAGGGCTTTTCCTCCTCCTTGAAGTTGTTTTTCTGTTTTCTGTTTTTTATTGGTGTGGGGTTCATTGCTTTTTCGTCTGGGTGTTCTTCGTTTATTTTCTGCTTTCATTGGAGTTCACTCTGTTAATGCCACTGTCAGCATTGTTAACTTTTTTTTTTTTTTAACTTGAACTATTGTTTTTTATTTATAGATTCTTATAACTGTATTCTGTAACGTACTTGTATGATCTTTGATTTCCGTTTCTTTACAATTTGTTCCAGTTGCTTTTTTTTTTTGATAAGAACCAGTTGCTTGTTTAGTTGCTTGTTTATCGGTATCAGATTTGTTATCTACTATCAGCTCATTGTTGCTTGTTAATTGTTATGCTTTGACTCTGTCGAAGCTTCTGTTTTGGAGTACCTGTTTAATAAGAACAATTTCTACTGTTTGATGCTGTCGTATTGGTAATTTTGCACCTTAAAAGTTTACTAGCCATTTCATTCATGCTCTTCCTCTGATTTCCTTTTTTTTTTTTAAATGGAATTTCCTCTGCATGCTTAATTGGCCATTTTGCTTGATACAGTTAATGAAATTCTGTAACTTTTACCCTTAATTGTTATTTTCATTTTTCATTATTTGTTTATATTCTAGTTTGAATTTTGAGTTCTATGTTGCAATTCCGGCTCTAAGTGTTAGTTTGATTTTTTCTTTTCTTTGGATTGCTAATGATTCTTAATTTATGATGCAACACGATATATTTTTTAATTTTAATTGAATATTATATGTTTCAAATAGGCTTGATGTCTACATTTATGATTATTTTATGAAGAGGAACTTGCATTCAACTGCAAAGGCTTTTCAAGCTGAGGGAAAGGTTTCCTCAGATCCTGTTGGTAAGTACTGCTGCCTCTATAACAACAAAGATATATGAAGTCAGGTTCTTTTACTCTTTGCATGAATATTATATTACAGCAATTGACGCTCCTGGTGGTTTCCTATTTGAATGGTGGTCTGTCTTCTGGGATATTTTCATTGCAAGGACAAATGAGAAACATTCTGATGTTGCTGCATCATATATAGAGGTAACTTTTGTTGATTGGTGACCTATTTGAAAAATGTAGTATTTTCCAAAAGTTGAGGAAATAATTGATCTTTTGACTTCAGGCCTTCAATTTATTTATTTTTCTTTTAATCATAGCCTCAACTTGCTATGCTCTTTTGCATACTTACAAAAGTAGTAACCTTACTTTGGTTGCTTAGGGTTGGCTTTCTAATTCTCATTTTTCATTTATTTTGATTGGTGTTGTTTGAGGTGTTAAATCTACTTTGTTCAATTTTTTTTTTGTTTCTAAAAAAATTAATCTATGTTATATTGGTTTAATTTATTGCCTTTCCAATTATTTGGCATTAAATTTATCTACATTTTTTATCAAAGCATTCTCTACTTTCTATTGTACATTCTCAAACCACTTTCTGCTAATATTCAATAGATGCTACTCATACAATCTATAGAGCAGTATGAAGCATGGAATTGGGGATATGTTATGATCGTAAAAAGTAGAACATAGCAAACCATGACAGCAATATTATTTTATAAATTATTAATATAATATGTGTAATCAAAACACATTAAATTAATATTTTCTATTAAAAAGCATATCAAAATGAAGTATACTATCATATGCATCACACAAAAGGCTTAAGGATCATAAAAAAATATTTTAATCATCATTATATTCAATATTTATAAATATACTTAATTATTATCAACTCAGTATCATTAACACTAATCATTAGATTGATTTTGTCAATATCAACATCATATTGTGTACACAATGCCAAAAAACTAAAAAGAGCATATAATATCTAAAATAATTATACAAATATGAACTTTTTGATGTATATATAATTAGATCCAACAAAGTTGGCACCACATTTATCATCACCACTATAACCAATGCCCCCGCTTCAATGGTTTCTTCATCAGCATTGAGAAAAATTGCACATTGTAAACCTAGGTCATTAAGTGAGATAGATTGGCAATTTCAAGCATTACGACGCCATCCATTGTAATGAGTGCAACCCCATTGATGTTCTACAATTTGTTCTCTCCTTGCATGTCTTTTGTTCATGTCAATGAGGATCCCATCTATGTTGGGTCATGTTTCAGCTTCAACTCACTCTAATTTTTGAAAAAAAATCATCAGTTTTTTTTTTGTGTGTGTGTGTGTGGAACATCAGGCTCTTCATGTCAGTATTAAACATGGCTACAAAATGCTTATTTACATGTCCATTCTTTATAGTGCAATGTTTTTCACATAATATGTTAAATTTAGAGACCATTAGAGGGAAAAAGCTTCTTTTTATTATACAAAACTATTCCTATTTATAGATCTATACAAGATGTCTTAATAAAAAAATAAATAACTACATAATCATGCATAATTGCCTTGATATAATCCTTTCTTAATTATCCACCGGGATATGGAAGGAGATCGGTGTGATCCAGTTGAGCCTCCCTCGGATCCCCATCCTGGCCGTGGGATCAAGGGCCAAGGGACGACTGAGATTTTAACACTACCCCTTAAGCTGGGGAATACAAATCTGTCATTTCCAGCTTGGTAATTAGTCACAAAAGTAGAGTTATTAATTCCCTTGGTGCATCATAGAGTCCTTCATTTGGTTAAAATTCTAAGAGAAATTAGCTTCAGATATTGCGGTAGCAAAGGGTAGTAATGAAGGATATATTAAGTAGGGCAGCAATGAAGGCTACATTGGTTATAGATATGATAGAAACCACAAGTGATGGTTGGCAATGAAGGCACGACAATAGGAAAAAAATGTTTTTAGGGTTGCGGCAAGCTTCAAAGATAATAGCAGAAATCTCCTCCTATCCTATCGAGCTAGCCTTCAGCCCAATGCAAATTAGTCGTCCGACTCCACTCGAACACTCCTATTCGATTGGCCCCGTACAGGTGCACACAAGCCCTTTGATCCGTCTGGTCTAATCGTAGGAAGGAGTGCAGGTCTAGCACTCTTGCTTGTCCCTGACCTTTTTGCTCTTTCCATAAGCACACAGGTTGATACACCGTGAAAGTAATTTCTGCAAGAGAACAGTAGAAAACTGTAGGAATTTGAGAAATTATGGCTGATTTTTTGATTAATTGCTCAATAAATAAATAAGATACAAACGATCTACAATTAGAGAGGTAGATCGACTCTCCCAAATAACCTAGACGCCGCTAGGAAGCCCTCAAAGCAAAAGAACTACAAAAATACTCAAAACAAAACATGCATGAAGAAAAATTAAACCTAGACCTCTCCTTAAATAAGCTCTCAAATTGCCTCTAAAATAGATTTATTTTCTTATTAATTTTCCTTTTTTTTTAAAGTCAATTAGGAAATCTTTCCCTTATTAATTTGAATTCAATTAAGAAATCTTTCCCTCTTTAATATAAATTCAATTAGGAAATCTTTTCTTAATTGATCATCTTCTTAATTCCTCTTTTAACATAATGAATTTATTTCTTACTGGGCCCCACTAGGGGGGCCAAAATTTCCACCCTAGCTGCTCTGGTATCAATACTCCCCTCCTCTGAATGTACCTTGTCCTTGAGGTGGAAGGATGGAAACTATCTCCTGATCATCTCATATGACTCCCATGTAGCGTCATACTTAGGGAGATCCTTCCATTGAACTAGGACCTCTTTTGCTCTTGTCATCCCTCTTCGTGTCTGCCTATGCTAACCATTTGGCCCATAATTTTGATGTGCCAGATATACAACAATGCAAGTATGTCTCAACGCTCCTATGACTACTTTTGTATGGCTGTCCGTTTACGGGTGATATGCTGTGCTCCTTTTTAAGATCATTCCCTGCATCTTGAGTAGCTCCTTTTAAAAATGATTGAGGAATACATTGTCTCTGTCTAAGACTATTGATTTTGGAATTCCCTATAAGCGTTCTATCTCTCGGATAAAAACTGTGGCGATTTATATGGTGGTGTAGAGATGTTTTAGTGGAATAAAATGGCCATACTTGCTCAGTCGGTTTACAACCACTAGTATTACTGAATATCCCTCTAAGCATGGCAACCCTTCAAAGAAATCTATGGACCTCAGAATACCCTTGTAGGCTCAATATGGGTAATGAGATCAAGAGTCCCGTACACTAACCTATTGGAGATTTTATACAATACAAATGATATAAACAAAGTTGATTTGAATCAATTTTTGTTTCTTTTTAGAACCATATTTAATTGTGACATAATATCTTGATATATTTTAAATAGATTTATTTTCTTAAAATTGAATTATCCTTCTGGATAATGTTATGTTTAAATATAAATGTTTGGTGAATTTAATTTTTGATAGGACTATTTGTTTTGAAGGGATTGATGGTTTGTATTTTGATTATTGAACATTGATTTCAAATAAAAGAAAATATTGGTGAGGCCAATTGGGTGCTATCTATGGAACCAATTGTGTATGTGAATCCCTTCTTTATCCTCTCTTTGTTCATCTACCTATATGCATTGGTTTGGTATTGGAATCATGTTTCAATCCTGGGATACATAGTGATTTAAAGAATTGAGTAAATTACATTTGGGTCCCCAAGGTTTAGGCATTGTTGGTTCATGTTTTGGAGAGCTTATATTTGGGTAGTGCTTTTTGTTATTTCTCTCAAGCCCTCTTGCTTAGTTCTTGGACTTCAATGTTGCGCTTACAACTTAATGTTCGTTAAAAGTTAAAACTAGTTGTTAAGTACATTCCTGTGATAAAAAACATGGGACTTTGTTGAATGCTAGATATTTTGACTGACAAAAATAGCTTCCAGCCTAATAACAGAGTAACACACTTTTTCATATTAAATCAATTGAATCTTCTCTATTTATTTAATAAAAATGAAAAATATAACCCTATATACCTATGAGGAACTTTATTACAATACCTAAACATGTTGAGACAATGAGGATTGTTTCACAAATAACTTGCAAGAGAAGATACATTTAAGGCAAAATCCTAGATTCGTCAGTCAAGAAGCATTAAGCAAAATAGTGGATTATGATTAAGATATATCGTGCAAATTCTTACATGGGGCTATAATATTTCTCTTCAATAAGATTTGATAGAAAAAAAAGCCGTGATTTGGGAAATTTTTTTATTGAAATATATTTAAATACTTCTTTGAAACAATGAGATCAGGAAATACTTGCTAACATTGCTGCTTAGCCTCTAAATGGAACTTTCCAGCTACGTTTTCTCTTCAGTTGAACACTAGAAGCCTTGATGTGTGCTTAGTCATAATGATGAATTGCGAAGTGTTGATGGAATTCTAAACATGATCTTTGATGTTGGTGGCCATTATTTGTGGTTGAGGTAATTTTTAATAATTACATCAAAATTTCTGGTGATTTGCCAAATTAGGACTATTTGAAGTGCTAAATCAATCTCATGCATCAAAATGTAGTGTTTTTAAAAACATGGACCAAAGTGAAGCACACTGTAAATCTTAGGGACCTTGATGTCATTTACACTAAAGAGGTTTTGGGGCTCTTTGATTCCTTGAGAGCAGTCGAGGGCATAGTGGAAGCAATATAAGCCTCAAAAGATAAGCTTTGTCTGGGAACGATGGAACAAATAACATGCGATGGAGTCTCCTAACTAGAGTAACATAAGTATGCGCATAAGAACTATAAGCCTTGAAGCTGGGTATCATGCACATAAATGCTGTGGAGCTGCCATAGGAATGATGTCATACTCAACGTTTAAAATTGCGCAATAAAAGGCGCGCCTTGAGGCGCGCCTCAGCGCATTTTCGACCAATTACACTATGCGTAGGCTGTGCGTACTCAATGCGTCTTTTGTGCATACACAATGCGTACACGTTGCTTACTTAGTGCTTACACTATGCGTACTTTATGCGTGCGTATAATTTGCTGTATGTTTCGTGCAATGTGCGTGTGATGTGCGTAATATATGCGTATTATATGCGTACACTGTGCGTGACCGTTGCTTATATTATGCGTATGTTGTGCTTGTTTTGTGCGTATCTCATTTACTTATTTTTAATCTGTCATTTTTTACAATTTTCAGACATATGTTCGTCCAATTACCTATAGATGCTATGTTTCTTCGTTTCGAACAGTCTGTGATAACTTTGCTCGGCAAATTACTCCTGAAGTCAAGGACAGATTGAAACATTTAAAGATGATACAGTTTTTGGAATTTCCTGGGTTTGAGCAAAATGTCCCTCTTATTTATGAGCTGATCTCAAGGTGGGACATTTCAAAACAATGCTTTGTTATAAAAGGTCAACCCATTCCTTTCACTGCTGATGAAGTGGCCCTTCTCACTGGTCTGCCAAATAAAGGAGAAGAAATATCCTGACATTCCTTAGCACATACTTCAGTTACATCAACGGAAATAAGGAATGACATGATGGAGTTGAACAAGCAAATCCCCCCGGAGACTATGTTAAGAACGTTTATCATGTATTTATTTTCAAATTTACTTTTTCAACTTAACAACTTCAAAACCCCTCGGTTGATCCAAAGAATAGCAAATAGTCCAGATGTTTTTTTGTCAATAAACTGGGCTAGTTCAATTAGGGAGTTTTTAGTTGGAGAGTTTAATAAGGCAGCCTCCAAGATTTCAAATAAGAAGCCAGCAGGTTACATCAACGGTTTTGTACCTCTGCTAATTGTGAGTGCTAAGTGCTAACTGCTAAATTCATTCAAAATTTTAATGGCTCAATGTGAGCGCTAAAATTTTCTTTCATCTTATGCAGATTTGGTTCCTGGAGCATACTACTATTCATGCTCCTATGCATTCTGACAGAAGGCCCCGTTTTCTTCGATGGGCTGATGATATTGTATATACTACAGAGGTGATCACTAATTTATTTGCTAATATAAGAAAAAGTCAGATTTGTAATGTCCTACAGGCAGTCAACCAGGAAGAAATGGATATGGTTAATGTCGATAAATATCCACCAGACTGCCCTACATCCCCTCAGCAAGACCCCCACCAATCTCCCCAATCTCCCCATCATACCCCTCAATCTCCCCATCATACCCCACCTCCTCAGCAAGACCCCCACCAATCTTCTCAGCAACCACATTTAAGTTTTTCTGCTGAAGCACTTCAGTCTATACAAGAAACAATCATGAAATCCTGCCAAGAAACATGCACAAAACTTTTTCGAGAATTTGAAGACAGGCTGAGCACAAAGTTTGAAGATCTTACTGAGAGAGTTGGAGTTATTGAGGTCAAGCTCAATAATTACATTGATCAGAGCAAAGTAGTTCCTCAGAAAAGATCTATTAGCTACTCTTCATCTTCCAATAAGAGACAGAGATCAGATATCCAACCCCACAGCCCCAATGAACCAAATGAGCCAATCCCAGCAAAAGATCCAATCCCACCAAAAGATCCAATCCCAACAAATGAGCCAGTCCCAGCAGAAATGCAACTTGTTCCATATACAAAACCAAATGAACCAATACCAGTAGATAACATTCAAATAAAAACTGTAACTTATGTTCATGCAACTGAAATAGAAAATTACAGAGGACTTATGTGTTTGACTTCTGAGAAGAGAAATTTTGTGTTAGAATGTTTGAAAAAGTACTCTAAAAGGTAAAAAATTGCAAAATTTATTTTTGTTTGAAGATCTATATGCGTATGATATGCGTGTTGTATGCGTATGATATGCGTGGGTTGTGCTTATTATATGCGTGTGGTATGCGTATGATATGCGTGTGTTATGAGTATGATATGCGTGGGTTATGCTTATGAAATGCGTATTTATATTTTTTTTTTTTTTTTTTGCAGGGACGATAGTATCTTGTTTGTTATTAACAATCTTATTTCCAGATCTGAGATTGATGACTTATTAAGCGACAGTTGTTTAGGCAATGAACATGTAGATATTTTTGCCTATCTCTTAAATGAGAAGTGTAACCTTATGCCAGACAAGTACCATAAATTTCTATACATCTCTCCAATCTATTGGGTTAGTAACTTAGTATTCAATTTATCAGTTTAACTATTGGATTAGTAACTTTGTATCCATTCTTAGTTCTTACATTTACTCACTTGCACTTGCAGGATAACAAAGGAAGGGACAAATTGTCCAAATTGCAAATCGACCACATAACCGAGCTTTCTGTTTCTTCAAACAACATTTTATTACAACCAATCATTGATTCTAATCACATTACCCTTCTGGTTGGTTTGCTGAAAGAACATAAGTGGAAATTTTATGACTCATTGGTCCACCGCGTCAAAGAGCATAGGCTTGTTGTTCCAAAACTCGTAAGTGTTAGTCTGTCAGATACTTAGGTCATTAGATGAACATAAACTCTTCAATTTTTAAAAAATTTATAGAACTAATCCTTGCTCTACGTATATTTCAGGTTAAAGGCCTATATTCTGACACGATAGGAGCTTTTGATAGTGATATCAGAAAATGGAAGCTTTCTACCATTAAAGGAATACCAAAACAGCAGAACTCTTTTGATTGTGGAATGTATGTCTGTAAATATATGGAAAGAATAATTCTTGAAGGCAACACTGATTGGACTGATAGTACAGATTGGCAACAAGACATGCCAAAGTATAGGGCAGAGTTTGCATATGAAGTATTTTGTAAAACGTTGTCAAAATAACAGTTTTTCATTCTGTGTATAAATGCTTCTGTGTATAAATGTTTTTCATTTTGATTCTGTGTATAAATGCTTGTGTATAAATGTTTTTCATTCTGATTCTGTGTATAAATGCTTGTGTGTATAAATGTTTTTCATTCTGATTCTGTGTATAAATGTTTTTCATTCTGATTCTGTGTATAAATGCTTATTTAAACATAATACGCACAACGAACGCATATAATAAGCATAATGAACTCGCAACATACGCATTACGAACGCATTAGAGTACGCATAACGCACGCATGATACACGCAGAGATAAACAGTAAATTTTATTTTGCTCAACATTCATTGTTCTTCTATATAATGCGGGACCACTTGAATATATCTTTCAATTCTGTGTATAAATGTTATTTACATTGGTTTGAGTAAAAAATTACATATTAAACATAGAACGCACAACGAACGCATAACATACGCATAATGAACTCGCAAAATACGCATTACGAACGCATATAGTACGCATAACGCACGCATGATACACGCACACATAAGCAGTAAATTTTATTTATAAAATTCTATCAAATATTTTAATTAATATATATCTTTGTTTGTAAATTACTTACATTAAAATGATGAAGAAATAAGGAATATATGATGTTTATGGCTCTTGTTAGATTTGTATGATTTCATTTTCTAATCTTGAACATGATACTTGAACAAGTACAAATGGTTTATGGCTCTTGTTGGATTGTATTTAGGGAAGAGGAATAAGGAATATTATGTTTGGAATGGAAGTTTGTGTTTGGCAATTTCGTTCAAAGATTAGTGTTTGAATTTCTTATTTGTTTTAAAGCAAAAAAAAATAATTTTATAAATGATTTTGAAATGTTTTTACATAGTACGCACAACGAACGCATACACTACGCATAACATACGCTTAAAACACGCACAACAAACGCATAAATTACGCATTTAGCACGCATAAAACACGCACACATTCTATTAATATATTTTTGATTACTTACATTTAGTATGGAGTATGGACTGAGGGGCCGTGACATGAATAATAATTTTCGTTAGCTGTGGAGCATATTAAACCCTAAACTTATTTGGCTTGGAGGTTTCTTCTACTGCGAGACTGCGAGTTGGGTTGCTGTCTTCTCCGTCTGACCAGCGTACGCTTCTGTCCGAGCCTCCGAGGCTGCTGTCTCCTCCGACCTGCATCAGGTCATATAAAAGATTAGTAAGAACTCGTTTGCTTCCTAAAATTTCTCTCATTCAGGATGGTCAAAAATAAGGATAAGGTTGCATCAGGTCATAGAAAAGATCCAGCATGGAAATATAGCACTCAAGTAGATGTAGGAGGTGATAAAACATATGTCTATCTGAAATGCAATTACTGTGATAAAGTTGTGAAAGGTGGTGTGACTAGGATGAAGGAACACCTTTCAGGCTCTCACAAGAATGTTGCTCCATGCTCCAAAGTTCCTGATGCTGTAAGGGAAGAGATAAAGTCATACATGAATAAGTCTACCACATCAAAACATCTTGCACAGAAGCAATTTGAGGATAGAGTTGATGCTGGATCTTACTACGGGAGTGAGCGCAGCGTCAGAGATTCATCTTCTTCTATGAAGCCCATTTCATCTAGGGGTGCTAGAGGGCCTATGGATCATTATATGGTTGACACATCAGAGGATAGGCCTTCTACTACACAGAAGATGGCCCCAGAAAATGCAAGAGAGGCGCGGAGAAGAGTGTGTAAGGATATAGGCAGATTCTTCTACGAAAATGCAATTCCATTTAATGTTGCAACATCACCTGCTTATTACAACATGATTCGTTCAGTTGGAGCATTTGGGAGAGGGTTTAAACCTCCAACTATGTATGATTTAAGAACATGGATTTTGAAGGAGGAGTTGGAAAGCACTGATAAAAGCATTGAAGAAATTAAGAAGACTTGGGCCCAAACAGGAGTAACAATTATGTCAGATGGGTGGTCTGATATCAAACATAGAAGTCTGATCAACATCCTCATTAATAATCCTTATGGTACTGTGTTTTTAAGGTCAATTGAAGCATCTGACCAGGTCAAAGATGCTGAGTTCATATTTAGATTATTAGATAGCATTGTTGATGAGGTTGGAGAACATTTGGTTGTACAAATTGTGACAGATAATGCAAGTTCTTATAAGGCTGCAGGTAATAAACTTATGGAGAAGAGGAAACATTTGTATTGGACTCCATGTGCTGCACATTGCATAGATCTGATTCTTGAGAAGCTTGGGGATCTACCTCAACATAAAAATGCACTCACTAAAGCCAAAAAAATAACCAAGTTTATTTACAACCACTCTTGGATTCTAGCTCTTATGAGAAAGTTTTCGAAGAAAGAAATTCTAAGGCCAGCCGCAACAAGATTTGCCACCGCATACTTGACCTTAGAGAGCATGCTGGATGCCAGACAACCTTTAGAGGCTATGTTCACATCTACACAGTGGTTGAGTTGTGCTTGGGCGAAGAAGGCTGAGGGAAAAGAGATTAGAAAGATTGTTTTAAATGACAGATTTTGGCAAAGTGTCTTATATGCCATTACAACCACTAGACCTTTGGTTCATGTTTTAAGGATGGTGGATGCTGAGAAGAAGCCTGCAATGGGTTTCATCTACAATGCTATGGATGAAGCCAAAGAGATGATTGCCTCCAACTTAGGAGGCAGTGAGGGAAGCTTTAGGGAAATTTGGAATATTATTGATGATAGGTGGGAACTACAGCTTCACCGACACTTGCATGCCGCTGGCTATTACCTAAATCCTCAGTATCAATATGCAGAGAACAAGTCTACAAACCCTGAAATAAAGTTGGGATTATATCATTGCATGGATCGTCTAATAAGTGATGCAACTGAAAGATCAAATGCTGACTTGCAATTGGTACCTTTTAGGAACAAAGAAGGTTTTTTTGGATTACAACAAGCAAAAGATACAATTGCCAAACGATCTCCAGTTGAGTGGTGGATTCAATTTGGTGATGGGACTCCAGAGTTACAACGTTTTGCTGTGAAAGTTTTGGGCTTGACATGCTCTTCATCTGGCTGTGAAAGGAATTGGAGTACCTACAACCAAGTGCATACAAAGAGGAGAAATCGCTTGTCGACATTGAGGATGAACTCACTGGTGTACATTATGTATAATAGGAGACTCAGAGATAGAAATTTGAAGAAAAAAGGATTAATGGATGATGAAGATCCTTTGCTTTGCGATGATGTGGCATCTGATGATGAGTGGTTTGTAGATGATGAAGTTGAAGTGATGCCGTCTGAATTACTAGATGAAGATTTAAATGTTGATTTCTTTGATGGTCTTAAAGCATCCACATCCACCACAACTCAAGAACAAATCAAAAAAGGTATATAAATAATATAGTTTTCTTTTCTTAAACTTTTATTAATGTATTACACTATTATTCATTATGATATTGTTCAAAAATATTTACTATTTAGGGAAGAGGAAGATAACTAATAATGAGGAAGAAGAAGCTGATTGGGAGATTTTGGACTCTATAGGAGAGGGGGAAGAGGAGAGAGCAGCTCATCATAATGATGATTCAAATGAAGACCCCCTTAGTGATGACTGATGAGTGATGATAATGCTAATGACTAGTGAGTTCCTAACTTCTTATGTGATATGTTAATGTCATTGCTATTTATCTTGTGCATTTTTATGTTTTATATATTATTTACTCATTAGTATATACAAAATTTATTATTTTATGTTTACGCAATTTTTTGATTTTGAGGCTTACGCCTCAAATCGCCTTGAGGCTTACGCCTCGCCTCACGAACGAAAAACGCCTCAATACCCGAATACGCAATTTTAAACCTTGGTCATACTACAGTTGAAGAAATCACATATGGTTGGAGGGCAACTTGGTAACTGATAGCTCCAAAACCAATTATACGGAAGATTGTAAGTTCCAACAACCAACATTGATTTGAATCATTGAAACAAATTGCTAAACTGAACAAAATGAAATTTTAAATTGGTCCATAAAAAAATATGATCAAAGAAAAAACTTCTTGTTCTTATAAATCCAAATTCACAAAGATGTTTAAGGCTTTAAGCAATTAACTTGAAATTAAAACTACTAAATATATATGAAATAATGAAATAAATCAAAAGGAATTTTTAGTATAGCTATCTTTTTTGATCTTTTTGATGAGTATGAGCTTGCAAATCTTCATCAAATCTACTCAACTTGAACAAAATTTTACTTGAGGAATTTAACATTTGATATTCATCAAACATTTCTTTGCATAAGCATTTTTGCTTATAGCAATGTCATCCAAGAATCATAAAAATAATTTGTTACACCGATGCACAAGATATCACTGGAATACACCCGCTATGGTTTACATAATTTCATCATCTTATATAGCTTTAGGAACAAGATTTGTAGTTTTTGACATAGTGTTCGGTTCAAGTCACTGAGAAGATAAAAAGAGAAGAATCTAAGGCATCTTGAAATAAAGCCAAATCATTCACATTCAAGATTGGACTAATGCTAAAACTTCCTAAAATTTCTAATTTGCATTTGTTTCCATGCTGTATATGCCTTTAGCACGTTTAATTTTTAAAATGCTCTTATAGGAAACCTTTTGAATTCATTCACACTATTAACTAATTAACAAATTTAATGATGTGAAACAAAGATGATGAACAAGAATTGCTTTTAGGAGATTAATAAAATGTGAACTTTACTTGGCTAAATATAAACGGATGTTTCTTCAAGTTAGATCTTAAGAAATTCCATGAAAATACTAAGCACTGACAATGGATTACAATTGAGATTAATAGGCTTCTTGCAAAATAACGACAACAAATAAACGAGTAAAGCAAATGACAAGTTAACAAAATTCACAGTTTAATAATTAGATCGTTCACCTTGGGTTCCCTCACTCACACTCTTGAAGGTGATGGGCTTAGCAGAAGAATGTTGCAAGCAAACTTAGAGATGCCACTAGAAGACACACGATGCCGAGGGTACTAGTCGTAGGGGAAGGAATCGGAGTTGGAGGAATGGGTAGTCGTCCGGTGATCTTCCACTCTTCAATAGATTTTTGTTCGTCGATGACGTCCGCTAAGTGGGGGAGGATATGATCAACGTATTCCTTGACGGTGCCTTCGGATCCAAATCCGGGATCAAAGAATGGTGATCGGATGACGTCAATCTCCCATTGATAATTGAGGATAAGCCCGTGATCAATTTCCAGATCCGTCATGCATACTTGCCGGGAGAGTTGAGGGGGCACAAATGGGGAGAAGAGGGAGAGGAGGTGGCGGGTGGAGGGGGATGATGTTGGGCTGGCTTGAGGAAGGGGAGGGAAGCGGCTAGGGTTTAGTAAAGGCGGGAAGGGGTAGGATTTGGAAATCTGAAATTAAATTCAGATTTCCAAAGGTGGGGGAAGAGATTAATTTGAATTTCAAATTTTGTCCAACAAGGCAAGGGGGGTCGGCGGTTTATGTGAGCATTAAGGGGGGGAATTAAATGCTAATTGGAGAGAGAGGGAGAGGCTAAATGGGGCCGGCCATATAGAGTGTGGAGAGGGAGATTTTGTTTTAATTAGGTGGGCTCCAATGGTTAATTATTGGATCTAGATCAAATCTGAAAGATATTTCAGATTTTATTCAATAGGCAAGTTTCCTAATTTAAGTCCAAGCCTTTGGAAAGTATTTGAATTTCAAAATTTGATTGAAATCCAAATTGAAAACTTTCCTAAATATCTTGAGTCTATTTTAGGAATTGAAGTCCCTTTTGAATTTGAAATTCAAAATAGAACTAAAGGGGAGCCGGCTGGTTTGGGTTTGGGGGAAAGGGGCTGCGGGATGGTGGGTGGCCGCCGGTTTTGATAGGTGGCCGGCGGCTAGGGGAGTAATTGGAGGCTGGCAGGAAGGGCTTTGGGAGGGGTTCAGATATGGAGAAAATTAAGGGGATATAGGGAAAATTAAGGGGATATTGGCGGTAGGGAGGAGAAAGAGGAGTAGGAAGTAGATAAATCAAAAGATTAACCGAGAGCTCGGAATCCACCGGCAGCTGTCAGGTATTCCAAATCCCTCTCCTAAGGTTCTCTCCACTCAAGAGCTCATAACTTAAGACAAAGAAACAAAGCTAAAATTTTACTCAATAATCACCATTCCAAATAAAATAGAAATGACCTATATATAGGTCCCACCAAAAAGAAAAGAAACAAAGACTAAAATGCCCTCGGGGCTACAACATCAAATGACCACCCATAAGGGTAAAATAGTAAAAACTGAAAATAAAATAAACTACTACATAAAAAGACTAAAAAAATATAAGCTCCTGATCTTAGCTGTCAATCTCCGGTATCTCCGATGGTACACGTGTCGAAATCTCTGACTGATGTCCTCATCATTCTCCCCAGGTGGGAGAAAACTCAGCCCCATCGAGTGATCATCTTTGGAGCTCTCGTACCACTCTAGTAAGTCGGGGTCCAATCGCTGCAGCTTGTCACGATCAATCTATGTGTTCTCCGTCTTCGGTTTCCCTGCCCGTTGAACTAGATACCTTTGTTGACCACCGTCTCTAGTGGAAATGATTTCATCACTCAGTATTGCCTCAATCTTCTCTGTATTAGGTAAAATATGTAATTTTGGGAGTGGAGGTAGGTTGGGGTTCTCACCAGGTGGGTTAATACAAGGCTCATTATTTAGTGGATTAGGAGGGTTAAACTCTGGACCCTCAAAGGCTACAAGTCTTTGATGTTAAACGTAGGATTAATGTTGAAATGAGGAAGGAGGGGCTGGTGTAGGCCGATGTTGTGGAGGTGATGGGGTGAGAAGATCGGCGCCTTGGTGGAGGGCTTGAGGAGGTGGCGGTTTAGGGAAATAAGGAAAAACAAAACAAAGAAAAAAGATAGAACTGCGAGCCTTGGACTCTTCCGAAGACTGACGGGTGATGCATTGCCCTTCACCAAGGGACTTTATGGAAACTACGATTCCCTCCATAGGGATTCTTACCAATGTCCTCCCAAAGAACAAAAATGCAGAACAATTTATTTTATTAAAACTCCATCAAACCATTACACTAGCAAGGGCCTCTATATATAGGCCTAAGAAATAAAAGAAACTAAAAGAAGACGATCATGCCCTTAGGGCTTATATAAGATTAGACCCTTAAGTAAGGGTAAAAACTGAAAATGCATAATTAAAATAAAAATTACAAATAAAAATTTAAGATAACGTAGGATGATCACGGTCGTCGATCTTCAGCTCCTCGGATAGGCATGGACGGTTGGATGTCCGCATCATTCTCCCGGGGTGGAAAAGAGCTCGACTCTGTCGAGTTTGCGTCCCGGGTGAGTAACCATGCTCTGATATCAAACTGATGTGGAACGGGAGGAGGTGGGGGAGATAATTTCAAAATATGAAATTAATTGCAAATTTTGGTGGGAGAGATTTAACAATTTCGAATTTCAACAAGAAGAATAAAGGAGGGAAGAGGTAATTAGTATTTCTTAATCTTAGTCCGTAAATTAGGGAATAAATAATTAGAGAAGGGGAGGGAAGGTGGGCCGGCCGATGGAGGGAAGAGAGGAGTGGCCACATTCAACGTATGTGATTATTTGCATTGAATATTGATTGATAACTTCAAATCTGAATTAATTTCAAATTTGCATCAATTGAGGATGCTTCCTAAAATAGATGTACTAATTAGGAAAGCATTTGAAATTTGGGTATGTGATTAATTAATGAATCAATTTTAGAATTGATTAATTAATTAAATAGAGAAACTTCTCAAAATTAATATAATTATTGAGGGAGGATTTGAAATTCAAATTAGATTAATTTGAATTTGAAATCTTTCCAAATTAATGACATCCTAAATAAGGAAATAGGAGTTTTGGAGGGAAGTAATATTAGGCAAAGAGGTGGTTGGCGGGTGGGTGGAGCCTTGTTGGATTTCGGCCAAGGGGAGCGAGGAGGAAGGGAGGGGCTGGTGTAGGACGATGGTGTGGAGGGTGATGGGGTGAGAAGATCGGCGCCTTAGTGGAGGGCTTGAGGAGGTGGCGATTTAGAGAAATAAGGAAAAACAAAACAAAGAAAAAAAAAGATAGAACCGCGAGCCTTGAACTCTTCCGAAGACTGATGGGTGATGCGTTGTCCTTCACCAAGGGACTTCAAGCCACGAGCCCAGACCCATCCTGTGGCTGGTGGAAACTGCGATTCCCTCCATAGGGATTCTCACTAACGTCCTACCAAAGAACAAAAGTGCAGAACAATTTTTTTTTACTAAAACTCCATACCATTACACTAGCAAGTGCCTCTATATATAGGCCTCATAAATTAGACCTGTCAATATTGGACCCGACCCGAAAACCCGACCCGAACCTGACTGGTCAGGTTCAGGTCCTTTGAATTTGAATCCCTAGTGGGCCCCACTGCTTCCACTCTCCTTATGCTGCCGCCCCTCCACCTGTAGCAAAGAATCGACCTCTTCGAAGAGGCCTGTTGGGGTTGGGCCGAGTGGACCGGTCTAACAATATTGTCCTCCCAAAAAATCACCTTGTCCTCAAGGTGAAAACAAGGAAACTGATGTTTCACCCTCTCGTATGGCTCCTACGTGGCATCTTAGTCGGGAAGATTCTTCCACTTGATCAGCACTTAGTTCCATCTTCTTTGTGGTGAACCCCCTCAACTCTAAGGCTTTTAGAGTCATCTCTAAATCCTTAGTAAGTGTCACCGGTAACTCCGAGCTGGCTGTATAGTCTCCAATGGCCCTTCTCAACTGAGATAAATGGAAAACCAGATTTATAGTCATCGTTTGCGGTAGTTTCAGCCGATATGCTACAACTCCAATTTTCTCCAAAACTTCATAAGGTCCAAAGTACCTTGGAGCAAGCTTCTCATTCCTACTGTTGGCAATTGTCTTCTGTCTGTATGGCTGGAGTTTCAAGAACACCCTCTCCCCAACGAACTAGATGTCCTTCCTATGCCCATCTGCTTGTTTCTTCATAATCTATTGAGCTCTCAGTAGATGTCTCTTTAACTCCTCTAATACCCTTTCCCTTTCCTACAAGTACTCCTCCACTGAAGAAATTGGAGTACTGTTACTCCCAAAGTGCACCAAGTGGGGTGGATCCCTTCCGTACAACACATTGAACGGGTCATCTGAGAAGTAGAATGATACAAGGTGTTGTACCAGTGCTCAGCCAATGATAATCACTTGGCCCATAACCTGGGTGTCTCTAACACAAAGCATCTGAGGTAGATTTCCAAGCTCTAGTTGACCACTTCTGTTTGACCATCTGTCTGCGGGTGATAGGCGGTGCTCCTTTTCAACACTTTTCCCTGCAATCTGAATAGCTCTTTCCGAAGATGGCTGAGGAATACCTTATCCCTATAGGATACTATTGCCTCTGGTACCTCGTGCAACCTGACTACCTCTATGATGAAGGCTAATGCTACTGTCACTGCCGTGTAAGGATGTTGTAGGGGAACAAAGTGAGCATACTTGCTCAATCTATCGACTACTACCAAGATCACCGTGAAACCTTCTGAACAGGGCAACACATCTATGAAATCTATAGTTACCTCCTCCCATACTTGCACTGGTAAAGCCAACGATTGTAGTAGTCCTCATGATGACATGGCTAAATACTTGTTCCTTTGACATACCTCACATTGGGACACCATCTCCTCCACATCCTTATGCATTCCCTTCCAGTACAATTCTGAGGCTAGCCTCTTATATCCTTGAGTGACCCCCAATTGCACTCCCATGGAACTCCTGAAGTAAATGTAGAATTTGAACTGATGTCCTGGGCATCACAAACCTTCCCTAGTACAGTAGCCTCCCCCCCTCCAAAGAGTACCCCTGGTGGCTACTCCCTTCCCTTAGTAAGTCGGCCTTGATCTTTCCCAACTCCTTATCCCTAGCGCTCTCCTCCTTGATGGCCTCCCAATCTAGCATCAAAGGAACTGATACTGCCACTGTTTGCGGCTCCCCCATACTCCTGGCCTGTTCTGGATTTCGAAATCATATCCCAACAATTTGGACAGCCACCTCTGATGCTCCTTAGTCACCATTCGCTGCTCCAACAAGTACTTCAAGCTCCTCTGATTGGTTTTGACAATAAAGTGCCTACCTAACATGTAGGGTCGCCATTTCTGGATGGCTAAGATGATGACCATCAATTCCCTCTCATAGATTGATTTGAACCTGGCTCTGACTGTCAACACCTGATTGAAGTAGGCAATGGGTCAGCGATTCTGTATAAGTATTGCCCCCAGTCCGTATCAGGAAGCATCCGTCTCCACTATGAAAGCCTGAGTGAAGTCTAAGATTGGTACAATAGTCATAGCCTTCTTTAGTCTCTTAAATGCTGTTGTAGCTGCCTGTCCCTATAAGAACTCATCTTTCTTCAACTGTTCTGTCAATGGCCATGCTATAGTGTTATATCCTTTCACAAACTTCCTGTAGTACCCCGTCAGTCCTAAGAATCCCCTCAACTCCTTCAGATTCTTAGGTTAAGGGCCACCTCAGCATAGCCTCAATCTTGGCCTTATCCGCTGCCATCCCTTTTTTGGATACAACATGTCCTAAATACTCCACATTAATCTGGGTCAAACAACACTTTTTCAGGTTGGCCCTCAGTTGATGTTCCTGTAGAACTCCCAAGACCATCTTCAAGTGCTCTCTATGCTCGTCTTCAGTTTTGCTGTACGCCAGTATGTAATCAAAAAATACCAAAACAAACTTCCGGAGGTACTGTCTGAATACCCTGTTCATCAGTGACTGGAAAGTAGCAGGGGCGTTGGTAAGCCCAAACGACATTACCAAAAACTCATAATGCCCCTTGTGTGTCCTGAAAGCTATCTTGGAGATGTATGTCTCCCTCATTCTGATCTGGTGGTACCCAGACTTCAAATCCAGTTTGGAGAACATCACTGCCCCATTCAATTCTTCCAATAGCTTGTCAATCACAAGAATTGGAAACTTATCCGACACTGTCTCCTTGTTCAAAGATCTATAGTTCACACAAAACCGCCAGCTTTCATCATTCTTCTTGACCAATATGACTGTATTAGAGAAAGGATTCACACTCGACCTGATGATCCATGCCTCCAGCATCTCACATATTAGTTTCTCAATCTCATCCTTCTAAAATTGAGGATGTTGGTAGGGTCTGATATTGATGGGTGACACATCTTCCCTCAAGGCGATGGCGTGCTTCTCCCTTAGTGTTGGCAATCCCTGAGGTGGCTTAAACACCTCCTGGAATTACTAAATCAACGATTGTATTGAGAGGGGTATGTCCCCTCCCTCCTCCACTCTAACTCCCTCCAAACTGTGCATCTCCACCAAAAATCCTTCACCCACCACTTGTATATTCCTCACCATAGTCTTAAGAGAAACCATGAATTTGGATAACTCTGCATCTACTCTTATCACCACCTTCCTCCCATCCACCATTAGCTCCATTGTGTTTGCTCTCCAATTAACCTTGGTATCTCCCAAGGTCTGCAATCACTTCATCCACATGATGATATTTGTACTCCCTAACTCTAGTGGAATAAAATCTTCCATCACCTGAATCCTTTGGATAGTCAGTAGTAATCCTTTACAGATCCCCTAGCCTTTCTCCACCTTTCCCGTACCCATTATCACCTCATATCATCCGGTATCCACCAATTTCACTCCCAATTGGTCGACTACCTGAGTGACAATGAAATTATGGGTAGCTCAGCACCACCACTTCCCTGTCCTCTATCTCCCCATTCACCTTCATGGTATGATTCGTACTGAATCCTACCACTGAGTTCAAAGAAATCTCAGCCAGATCCAAATGCAGCTTCTTCTCTATCTACTCCTCTAACTCTCCCTCACCTCCCTCCTCAATTTCCTCGTCATCACAGATAGTGAGAACCTGAAGAGTTTGGCCCTTGCACCTGCGCCCTGGAGTGTACTTCTCATCACACTTGAAACACAACCCCTTTACCCTCTTCTCCTGCATTCCTTCTCTGTCAGCCTCTTGAAGTTTCCCCCGCTCCTTCCTCCTACTGTCTTCTCCCAGATGGTCTCCCGAATTCCTCCTGTTGCAGGACCCTTAGGTGCTAGATGGGTGATCGTCATCCTGTAAGTGCCTCTTATGTTGCTACTCCTGGCTCCCCTCTCTAGATTCTTCTGATTTTCAACTAGTTGTGCCAACTTCATGGCCTCCCTCAAGTCACGAGGCAAGTCACGAGGCATCAGAACCTTCACTGCCGCTCGTATGTCTGCCTTCAACCCCTTCATGAAGTTCCCCTCAAATACAGTTTCTGATAATCGCTCCATCCTACTAGCTAGGTGCTCAAACCGCTTACGGTAGTCTGCTACTAATCCCTCCTGCACTAGAGCAAATAACTGCTCATAGAAATGTCCTCCTCGATCGGTTTGGAAACGTTATATTATGCAATTCTTGAATTCTCCCCAGCTTCTGATGAGTCTCCTCGGGTCTCTCCACTGGTACCATGATAGCGCTTTTCTCTCCAAACATAAGCCTGCCGCTGATAGCATCTCCTCCTCTGTTCGCCACTTGACGGCGAAGTGCCTTTCCACCTTATAAATCCATTCATACGTATCCTCCCCTTCGAATATGGACATTTTCAGCTTCCACACCTTCTGATCTCCCCTATTTCCTCCATAGCTCCCCTTTTCCCAAGTGCTTGGCCCTCCCCATGTCTCCGTGTCTTCCCTTGCTCTATCATAACCCAGACCCCATTCAAATTTCCCTCTCCATCCTTCAAATTCAACACCTCGGCGGCCATAATGTCCCTCCCGACATTCCCAATCAGCACTTCTTTGCTCCGCCCCTCCATAACATACTTCCCCCCCCTACCTACCTCCTCCATCCTCCCTCTGGAAAGGTTCCATATAGAGTTTTCTTCTTTTTCCCTCTACAATCTCCTCCTCATCTTCCTCTTTACGAATTTCAGAATTCGTGTTTTTCTCTTCCACCCCTTTTGCCACGGAAGCCGTTGTTTGGTTGTGGATTTCCAACATTTTCTTCATCTTGTCCTGGGGATTGGCTACTTGTCCTTCCATGGAGGAAATCCTTTCCTTCACCGTTGTCTTGATTTGGTTCATCTCCCGTTCAAGCTTTCTTCTAGTGCATCTACTTTCTTGGCCATCATCTCTATCCGGATTTTTGTAGATTCAAAAATTCTGGATTTGGATTACAAAAACAACTTTCCCTTTCCTGACCAAAAATCAGCATTTGAAATTCGCCAAAATCAGCCCACGAACGGTCCCAAGATTTGCTCTGATACTAATTTGATAGGAAATACTTGAGTTCGCAATTAATCCAAGAGGAAATACTTGAGTTCACAAGCAACCCTAGCAATAATTGGACAAAACTGCGAGAAAAAAAAGAAAATCTGGAAGAAATCATTCTAAAAACGATAGATTGCAATAGTAGAATCAAAGCAAAGCAAACTCAAAGTAAGATACAATTGATCCTCTATTCAAGAGGAGGATCGTCTCTCCCAAATCATGCATAACCCTAACCCTAATCCCTCCCATATTTAAAGCATTCAATTAATTATTTAAAGCCGAATTACTCCCTTGCCCTTGCTGCCCCCTCATTTGCCTCCAATCCCTTTGAATTTGAATCCCTAGTGGGCCCCACTCCTTCCACTCTCATTCCACTCTCTTTATGCCGCCGCTGCCCCTCCTGTAGCAAAGAACCGGCTTCTTCAAAGAGGCCGGTTGGGGTTGGGCCGGTCCACTAGGGATCAGTCTAATAAGTTCACTCACACTAGGAGCTGCTTGACTTCAGGAAAATAGTTGGTGGTTCACGCATGGGATGAGAGAGCTATAGAGATGCAATATTTTGCGCACAAATGCTACAGGAATGCTGTTGCATGAACGTATGATAATGATATGCTACACTCGGAATTAATCCATAGGAGTGTAGGATCCAACTGCAGAACTAATAGAACTGATGAAACCAATCACTTAACAATACTGTATGGAAGGTGAACTAGAGCGTGAGAAATTATGACAAAAGAGAACACGTCCAATTCCCATAAGCCACATCATCACAAGCATTCTTTAACAATTAAATTTAAATCAAAACAACTAAGGGACTTTGACATTATGAAACAAACTTAAAGCATTGTTCAGATCAAAAATTTACTCATTTCCAATGAGTGTAAGCTTGTAGATCTCAATACCGTTCCTTATTTTACTTGGGTCTTTTTGGCAAGTAAGATGAAGATCCAGCTTATTAGCCAGGTCATACCTAGTTTCATTTGGTTCATTTTTGGCCACTTGTTACTGGCCATTCTGAATGCTTTGAGATTTAAGGTAATTGGCCTCAGTATTTGTGCTTTCGTGGGGTTTTTTTTTGATCTATCCAACAAGTATCTACTTGATCTTGTTTTCTGTCATAAATGTGCATATGCAAAAATGGGAAAACAAGTAAAACTTACATGAGGCAAGCTGGAAGTTTATATGATAACCGTGGATTCAGTTCAGACCTGAATTAATGGATATAAGCTTTCTATGTAAGCGTGATGTTGGACAGAGTTTTTTTATAGCTAGTTTTATGTGACATGTATTTTATTTTTAGCTTCATTGGTTATGGCCCCTTTTTTTGATTTTAGAAGGCATAGTTAAGCGATATCTTACTAAATTATTTACTTATTTCTTGTTTGTTTCTATTTCAGAGATTAAGGCGTTAGTCTTTGCTGTTGTAATTGTGTATAATCGTTACGATGTTTTTTTTTCCCTTTTGATTCAATATCAAATTTCTTTATATGCCTATGCAATGCACGCTTTGAACTACTATGTTTTTTTATATACATATATTTTCCATAGCCACCACTCTCTCTCTGCATGTAATTTTGTTCGCTTGGTAAGAAACACAATATGTTGCAATGAATTATCTAATATTTGTAGAAGTTTTTTGTTATGATTTACTCCTAATTCTAATCTTTGCTTATTATTTCTTGCGGGGTTATCACCAATGACATTTGCACTTGCGAACCACAATTTTAGACTCAATTTGCTAAAGCACGTGAGCAACAGCAGCAACCCCATCAGCCACAGCAATTGCTACAGCAACAGCAGCAACAAATGCAACAATTTTTGTTACAAAGGCAAGCGCAGCAGCAGCAGCAGCAACAACAACAACAGCCGCAACGTAGGGATGGTGCTCATCTTGTAAATGGCAATGCAAATGGGCTTGTTGGTAATGAATCCTTAATCCGGCAGAATCCTGGTGCAAATGCTATGGCAACAAAGCTGTATGAGGAACGACTTAAAATGCCACTTCAGAGGGATTCTTTAGAGGAAGCATCCATAAAGGTATTCATTATGCTTTGTTAATATCTTTTTTTTTTCTAAGTTTTTTTTTGTTAGTTATTAATTTCCTTTTATCAGCAGAGATTTGGTGACAATGTGGGTCAGCTTTTAGATCCAAATCATGCTTCTTTACTGAAACCTGCTACATCGTCTGGACAGGGTTCTGGGTATCTTTCTTTAAGCTTGACTGTATAAATATTTATTTGGTCTTCACCTCTATTATACTGCAAGCTGTGGAGGACCTTTACGTATGTTTGAAATTCCATTATCTAATTTTAAGGTTCATAATATTTTAGCTACATATGCCTTTGAATGCTTGCACATCATGTATTTATGCCATTTGTGATCTGTTTCATATTTTTAAATATCCAGGCAAATTATGTCTGGTTCAGCTGGTGGTTTGCCAGGAAGTTTGCAGCAAGTCCAGTCTAAAAACCTACAGCTCCCAGGATCAACACAGGTTAGCCTTTTTGTTATTATAACACTGGAGATATGCCCTTGTTAATGCTGGTCCTGTATTGAATGAGTATAGGACATCAAAACAGAGATGAACCCTTCGCTGAATTCCAGAGTTGCTGGACCTGATGGATCATTTACTGGAGCACCGGGTAAGCAGTTTTTAGATCTCCTAGCTACATTTTAGGTTATTCAAGTTTTATATGGTTTATTTGAAGTTGCATGTTCTTGTTTCCAGCTAACTGAATGTTATGAAGCACGACCACTGACATGACGTGGCCATGATGACACTACATAATTATATTAGGATATGTCAGTTCATGCACACAGCACTATATTTCATATATTATTAAAACAAAATATGCAATTTACAGTATTTTCTACTACTGGCATTACCTAATGTAGTTTCATATACATGCACATCACAAAACTAGCATAATAATAACAAAAAAAAAAAAACTCTATTAATAATAAAAGAAATGCTTTGTCACATATAACAAATGTCATTTGTTATCAACACTCCATCATTCGCATTGATTAATAATTGCCACTTGTTACATATTTTGTGTGCCTATTGATATTTCACGAATGTGTTCTCGGTCATACGTTTATCCTTGACTGTTTTGCATATGCTCATTGCATCTATATACTTTTTCTTAACCATTTTGTCTCTACCAATGTTTTGTTGTCTTTTCTTGCCAATTGTCATTATGTCTTATACTTTCTTTTATCATAATTTAGAAGCTAACTGCTTTCATTCTGCTTTTACTTATTATGCAATGTAAAGAATTGTTTTTTAACTTGTAATGATATTTCATGTCTCTTTTGAACTATTTTATAGTTTGCTTAAAGATAACGCGTGCTGTTACTTGTGATAAGTTGACAACAACTGGTCTCCTTTATTATTTTCTTAAGAACTTCCTGCAATTTCTTCATGCAAAATATTTTGCTGATGTGCCTGAAAAACTGCTCAAATTCTACGTTTTCGCTTGCATTTTTATGTTGCACCTGAAATAATAAGATTTGTTGTATTCAACAGTGTGACTCCTATGAAGAATGTGTATTCACATAGCATCAAGTACATACCATATTCTAAATATGAATGTATTAATAAGTTTCTAATATAAGTTTTTTCATTAAAATCACATGCAGTATATGATGTGAAACTACTAGGAGTTATTTTAGAAATTAAAAAGAGAAGAGATTAAAGTGTTGCTCGTTACAAATTTAAAGCTAGCACATAAAATTTGAGTTAGGAATTCGAAAGTATTAACTTGCTTAGGCCCAAAGATATGCAATAGAGATTAACCAAAACGATTCATTCCAAATCCAAGGAGATTTAAATGCAAAGTACAATTAACAAAAACCCAACGTTTAACAACGAGAATTTCACCTCGGGGCCGTCTCACTCAACTATTAATAGGCTTTTAGCGGAGAGAGAAGATCCAAGCGATGAGGGATATTACCACTAGAGAAGCGACACCGAAGAACCTCGTTGGTGGAAAGGTGGCCGGCGGGGAAGGAGATAGTGGGTGGCTTACGAGGCTCCACTTGTGGCTTGAGAATCGTCGGTCGTAGATGCTAGCAAGAATCAGGACGACTCGGTCCAAATATTCTTCTACGGTGGTCTCGTCTTCAAATCCCACGTCAAAGCACGGGGATCGTAGGATGTTGATGCTTCCGTCGGCGTTGAATACAAGACCCCATTCAAACTCGGGATCCGCCATACATGCTTGGCGTAAAGAATTCTTCAAGGGGAAGAGATGAAATACGTGGCGTTGCGAAAGAGGGAGAGCTTTGTAGACTCAAAGGAGAAGGGAGAAGGTGAGGGGGCGGGATTTCCCAGAGGAAGAGGGTGGCGGTTTCAAGAAGGGGAAAATTAGGTTAGGGAGAAAAGAGAGCCAGGCGTTTTAATCCAAAACCTGAAATTAATTTCAGGTCTTAAGTGGATTTGGAGGGAAATCCCAATTGAAATTAGTTTTAAATTTCAAAGGAATTAAAGGGGAATTAATGGGCCATAAAATGGGGGCTCATCTATGATGGCCGGCGGCATTGAGAAGAGGGGGAGGGATTTGGGGAGGGATTTAGGGAGTTTCCAAAGATGGAGGAAGGATTAGGAAAGTTTTCATGAGATCCAATTCATTTGAATTTTAAATTGGGATCATGAATAAAAACTTTCCTTAATAGGATTTCCAAAATTGGCAAGATTTTGAAATTCAAATGGAGCCAAAATCTTCATCTCATGCTCAACCAAATTTGGAAAGCAAGGTGATGATGGAAATCATCATCAAGATGGTGGAGACATGAGGTGGATGGGTGGCGGCAAGAGTAGGGGGGCTGGACGGTTGGGTGAAGTGGACGGGTGGAGTGAAGTGAGGAGCTAATGGGTTTGGGAAGAAGTATTAGGAAGCAATTGAGGTGGTGAGCTTAGATAGTGGTGGTAGGGTGGCCGGCGGCTATGGGGGGGGGGGGGGGGGGTAAAGCCGGCTGGTTAGGGATGAGGGAGGGAATCGAATGATAGGGATCGACCACGAGTCACGGACTCTTCCAATGACTGGCGGGTATTGCTTTTCGCCCACACCTTGGGCTCTCGCTCTCCTCTCTAGCTCTCCAGAATAAGAAGAAAGATAACTAAAGCAAATTTCATTCAAAATATTCATTAACCTCAAAATAGTACATGAGACCACTATATATAGGTCTCAGCTCATACAAAGAGAAAATACCAAATTGCCCTCTGGGCTACAAAGACAAAATAACTCCCCACATGGGTAAAAATGGAAAGACAGAAAATAAAAAGATAATAAGAAAAACAACTTCATGACATCTAAATCAAAAGTAGAGGCGCTGAATCGTGGCCGTCGATCTGCGGTTTCGCCGGCGATAAACATGTCGGTAGCGTCTGTCGATGTCCTCATCATTCTTCCCATGTGGGAGAAAACTCGACCCTGTCGAGTGAGTGTCTCTAGAGCTCTCGTACCACTCTAGAAGGTCTGGGTTTAGACTCTGCAGCTCCTCTCGGTCAACCCACATATCCTCTGTCGCCGGGGTCCCTTTCCAGTGAACTAAGTACCTTCGACGTCCGCCTCCTTTCGTAGTAATGATCTCATCATCTAATATGGCTTCAACTATCTCCGCATTGGGTAAGGGGGGTAGATTTGGGAGTGGAGGAAGGCTTGGGATCTCACCAGGTATGGTCACACAAGGCTCATTTGTAAGTGGATTGCATGGGTTAAATTCTGGTCCCTCGAAGGTTACTAAATCTTCTATGTTAAATGTGGGATTAATGTTGAAACCTTTGGGAAGGTCTAGTACGTAAGCATTGTCATTCACCTTTGAAATTATCTTGAACGGTCCGGCGCTTCTCGCATGCAGCTTCTTTGCGGATCCAGGAGGAAAACGCTCCAGACGGATCCGAACCATCACAAAGTCTCCAATTTCAAATCCTTTAGCTCTTCTTTTATGATCAGCCATAAATTTATAATTTGCATTACTTTGCTCAATTTTCTTTTTAATTTCTTTATGTAACTCCTGTAGATGCGATGCATATGATGATGCTGACTCAGATGTTCTAACTCTAGTGCTCATGGGAATCAAGTCAATGGGTTGGTTGGGGAGGTACCCGTACACTATTTCAGCAGGGCTAAGACCAGTAGTTCGGTTCACAGAGTTATTGTAGGCAAATTCAGCTATAGGTAACTTAGAGTCTCAGTCCCTAATGTTTTCTCCAACCAAGGTCCTTAACAGATTTCCTAAACTCTTATTCACTACTTCAGTTTGACCGTCTGTTTGGGGGTGAAAGGCGGTAGAGAATTGTAGTTTGGTCCCCATTTTATGCCATAAGGTCTTCCAAAAATAACTGGTAAACTTCACATCTCGGTCCGATACTATGGTTTTGGGCAGTCCGTGCAGTCTCACAATTTCATCAAAGTACAGCTTGGCTATTCTAGAAGCATCGAAAGTTTTGGAGCACGGGAGGAAATGGGCCATCTTAAAAAATCTATCTACAACCACACACACTGAGTCATGTTTCCTAACGGTCTTGGGTAATCCTAGAACAAAGTCCATACTGACGTCCTGCCAAGGTTGGCTAGGCACGAGGAGAGGTGTGTAAAGGCCGGTGTTTTGTTTCCGTTGTTTGGCCAACTGACAGGTGTGGCACTGCCTTACTAATCTGCTAACGTCCCTCTTAAGACTCGGCCAGTAAAATCGATTTTCAACAGCAGCAATGGTCTTGGCTTGTCCAAAGTGACCTGCTAATCCTCCAGCTTGTAACTCCCAAACAAGAAACTCTCGAAGTGAAGTCTTGGGAATACAGAGTTTTTGAGCCTTAAACAAGTATCCATCTTCTAACATAAAATCTCCTACGATACGATCATCTCCAGTTGTTAGCTTAGAGTAGGTTTCTCCAAAATCGGGGCAGTCAGAATAGTTTTCTTTAATTTGCTCGAAACCAACCACTTCCGTTTTTATCTCACAAGCAACCATCATTCTACGACTTAGTGCATCGGCAACCTTGTTTTCAGAACCTGCTTTGTGCCTGATGGTGTAAGTGTATTCTTGTAGGAATTCAACCCATCTTCCGTGTCGGGCATTCAGTTTCTTCTGTGAATTGATATATCGTAAAGCTTCGTGGTCCGAAAAGATAACAAATTCTTGGGGAAGCAGGTAATGTCTCCAGTACCCGAGGGATTGAATTATGGCGTAAAATTCCTTATCGTAGGTGGAGTATCGTTGCCTGATGTCATTTAATTTCTCACTGAAGTAGGCAACCGGGTGTCCTTCTTGGGATAATACTCCTCCTATTCCTATGCCAGATGCGTCGCAAGTTACTTCAAAGACTTTCGAAAAGTTGGGTTAGACGCATGACTGGTGCTTCAACCATTTTCCGTTTTATTTTCTTAAAAGCCTTGGTGGCCGATGTCGTCCAGACAAATTATCCTTTCTTTAAACAATCAGTTATGGGACCCACTATGGTGCTAAAGTTCCTGATAAATCTCCTATAAAACGTGGCCAGTCCGTGAAAACTCCTGACATCTCTAATATTCTTTGGCTCAGGCCATTCGTTGATTGCTCGCACCTTTTCGGGGTCAGCAGATATGCCGTGGGAAGAAATAATAAATCCAAGAAAAGTTACTTGATTCGTTAAGAAAGTGCATTTCTTAGGGTTGGCATACATTTGTTCTTTCTTCAAAATTTCACAGACTTGTTGTAGGTGATTCAAATGTTGTTCCACCGAATGACTGTTGATTAAGATATCATCAAAGTATACTACAATAAATTTTCCAAGGAAAGGTCTAAGGATCTGCGTCATCACTCTCATAAAAGTACTCGGGGCGTTGCTTAATCCAAAAGGCATTACAGTCCACTCGTATAACCCATCTTTGGTTTTAAATGCCGTCTTCCACTCGTCCCCGGGGCGGATTCTTATTTGGTGGTAGCCACTCTTAAGATCGATCTTAGAAAATAGCGTGGCTCCAGTCATCATGTCCAACATATCATCTAATCGAGGGATTGAGAAACGGTACTTGACAGTGATTTTGTTGATAGCACGACTATCAACGCACATTCTCCACGTCCCATCCTTCTTAGGGGTAAGAAGGGCAGGAACCGCACACGGGCTAAGACTTTCCTTAATGAACCCTCTTTGCAACAACTCATCCACTTGTCTCTTGAGCCCCTCATGTTCAGTAGGGTTCATTCGGTAATGGGGTAGGTTTGGTAAAGAAGCTCCAGGCACTAGGTCTATAGTATGTTGAATGTCCCTTAGAGGTGGCAGTTGGTTGGACAAATCTTCAGGGAGGACATCAGAAAAAGTTTCCAACAGTGATTTCACTTCCTTAGGGATTGACTCTTCGTGATCTATGCTTATTTCCCGGGCTACTAACGCGTACATAGGGGCTTCCGACTCTAGTTCCATACCTAAGTCTTTAGCGGTTAATAAATTCAGGCCCGTGTTGGGTTTCAGGGAGTTGGGTTTAACTTCTTCTTTGGTCGACTTAGGTTGAGTGGGTAGGAGCTTAATTTTCTTGCCCTCGTGTTCAAACACACAGGTGTTTGATCGGCCATAAATGTGTACATCGTTGTCGAATAACCAAGGGCGGCCCAGGATGATTTGACCCACATCCATTGTCAACACATCGCACCAGATTTTCTCTTTGTATCCAACGAACTCGATAGGAACGAGACTCCTATCTTTTACCTCCAAGGTGGTGGAGTTGATCCAGGCGACTTTGTAGGGGTTCGGGTGGGGTGTGGTCCGTAACTGAAGCTTCGAGATCATAGCAGAAGACACAACGTTAATACAACTTCCACTGTCAATTATGACCTTACAATTCTTGTCTCCTATCTTAGTGATAGTGTAGAAGATCGTGGTTCGTCGCCAGTCGTCGCCAGGTTTAGGTTGTGAAAAGGCACACCTAACAACTTGCAGATCCAAGCGGTTCATCTTTTGGAGGCAGTGGACTACAGCAGTATCCTCCTCGTCGAAAAATTCCTCATCGTCGTCTACATGGTGGACTAAGTCAGTTTCAGGTTCATCCTCTTCCTCCGTCACTTCTTCAATTATTGTGACCTTAAACGGGCTGGAGCACTGAGAAGCAATGTGTCCGTACCCATGGCATCTAAAACACTTAGTGCCGGCAGTGGTTTTGGGTGTCTCTCGTTCTGGTGTTTTCCCTTTATAATTCGATCGAGGTTGGGCTTGGCCAGGAGTAGGCCGACTACCAGAGGATCCAGTGGGTTTGTTGTAAGGTTGGCTAGAGGAAGATTTGAAAGGATTGGGTCTAGAGTCTTGAGTCCTAGTGGCGTGGCTTCTAGATTCTTCCAAATCTAGTATAAGACTACAGGCAGCTTCATACGTAGTCACTCCTCTAGCAAAGAGTTCATTTCTAAGATCTTCCCTTATCCGGCTCTGAACATGGACAGGAGTTGTGTAGGAGTGGTGGTCTCCTCCCCGTTACAACGAATTAAGAAATCATCAAAGGTTGAAATGTATTCCTTAACGGGTTTACCTCCTTGGGTTAGCCTATTCCAACGATCTAAGAGCCTAGGCTAGTATGAGGGAGGGAGATATTTTCTCTTCAGTTCTTGCTTCATCGCTCCCCAGTCAGCTATGGGATATTCTCCTCTAGTTTCCCTCATGTGCTCTACATTAGTCCAGTATTGGTTGGCTCTACCGATCAACTTCATCTCAGCAAATCTAACTTTCTTTTCTTCCGAAATGTTATACCATTTGAAGTAACTGTCCATTCATTTTAGCCAATCCAGAAAGACTTGGGGTTCTAACGTACCATCGAACGTTGGGGCATCTATCTTAATGCTCTTAAGGAGTTGGGTATCGTTGTCTCTCCAAGGGGCTTCGCGTCCTACCTGATCCTGATGGGGTCGGTGATTTGGCCGGTAGTAGTCTCTATGATGTTCGTACTCAGTTCGGTTATCGTCTCCATAAGGAGATTGGGGTCGAGAAGGTGTGTAGATAGCCGGGTGTCCTATTCTTTCAATGTTGTCTAGTCTTTCTCCCGTATGGCGTTTAAGTTCAGCTACACTCGTTTGGGTATCCTTCATTTGTTGCGTGAGTGTACCTAATTGGCCCATAATCATATCTAACGTCGCTTGCATATGGGAGGGATCCATGGTGGAGTGCGTGGGGTCACTAGGAAGGACTTCTAAGAGAGGATAGCAAGCTAAAACCACAGAAATGCTTGCGGGAAAAGTCATTCCAGCAGCTGGAAAGCTAAAGGCAGCAAGCACAAAAGAGGGGAAAACTACCCAAGGGTTTGGCCAGGCTCCGGTGTGTGGACAGCACCTAGATAGCGACTCTAGGTTCGTTACCGGAAGCTATACGGTTGCAGGAAACAGTGGACAGCAGCTAGGAACTACTAAGAACTCAATTTAAAGGCTAAAGCTAGTGCAGAAATTAGAGGGCAGCAAGTGCAAAAGTGGCCTAGACTACTATGGATGTTAATGCAAATGTGGCAGCACTTAAGCACATGAATATACTTAGGCAAGAAGAAGTAATTGATGCAGAATTTTCAGGCCAGCAGTAGGAAAACAGTAAATAAACTCACCTAAAAGATGATATGCATGTAAACTTCTAATGGCAAGCTAAAAGGAGATTCCTAGGATGCATCTAGCATGAGCAAAGCATGCTAGCCATGCTCTGATACCAAATATGATGTGAAACTACTAGGAGTTATTTTAGAAATTAAAAAGAGAAGAGATTAAAGTGTTGCTCGTTACAAATTTAAAGCTAGCACATAAAATTTGAGTTAGGAATTCGAAAGTATTAACTTGCTTAGGCCCAAAGATATGCAATAGAGATTAACCAAAACGATTCATTCCAAATCCAAGGAGATTTAAATGCAAAGTACAATTAACAAAAACCCAACGTTTAACAACAAGAATTTCACCTCGGGGCTGTCTCACTCAACTATTAGAAGGCTTATAGCGGAGAGAGAAGATCCAAGCGATGAGGGATATTACCACTAGAGAAGCGACACCAAAAAACCTCGTTGGTGGAAAGGTGGCCGGCGGGGAACGAGGTAGTGGGCGGCTTACGAGGCTCCACTTGTGGCTTGAGAATCGTCGGTCGTAGATGCTAGCAAGAATCGGGACGACTCGGTCCAAATATTCTTCTACGGTGGTCTCGTCTTCAAATCCCACGTCAAAGCACGGGAATCGTAGGATGTTGATGCTTCCGTCGGCGTTGAATACAAGACCCCATTCAAACTCGGGATCCGCCATACATGCTTGGCGTAGAGAATTCTTCAAGGGGAAGAGATGAAATACGTGGCGTTGCGAAAGAGGGAGAGCTTTGTAGACTCAAAGGAGAAGGGAGAAGGTGAGGGGGCGGGATTTCCCAGAGGAAGAGGGTGGCGGTTTCAAGAAGGGGAAAATTAGGTTAGGGAGAAAAGAGAGCCAGGCGTTTTAATCCAAAACCTGAATTTAATTTCAGGTCTTAAGTGGATTTGGAGGGAAATCCCAATTGAAATTAGTTTTAAATTTCAAAGGAATTAAAGGGGAATTAATGGGCCATAAAATGGGGGCTCATCTATGATGGCCGACGGCATTGAGAAGAGGGGGAGGGATTTGGGGAGGGATTTAGGGAGTTTCCAAAGATGGAGGAAGGATTAGGAAAGTTTTCATGAGATCCAATTCATTTGAATTTTAAATTGGGATCATGAATAAAAACTTTCCTTAATAGGATTTCCAAAATTGGCAAGATTTTGAAATTCAAATTTGAATTTCAAATGGAGCCAAAATCTTCATCTCATGCTCAACCAAATTTGGAAAGCAAGGTGATGATGGAAATCATCATCAAGATGGTGGAGACATGAGGTGGATGGGCGGCATCAAGAGTAGGGGGGCTGGACGGTTGGGTGAAGTGGACGGGTGGAGTGAAGTGAGGAGCTAATGGGTTTGGGAAGAAGTATTAGGAAGCAATTGAGGTGGTGAGCTTAGATAGTGGTGGTAGGGTGGCCGGCGGCTATGAGGGGGGGAGGGGGGGGGGTAAAGCCGACTGGTTGGGGATGAGGGAGGGAATCGAATGATAGGGATCGACTACGAGTCACGGACCCTTCCAATGACTGGCGGGTATTGCTTTTCGCCCACACCTTGGGCTCTCGCTCTCCTCTCTAGCTCTCCAGAATAAGAAGAAAGATAACTAAAGCAAATTTCATTCAAAATATTCATTAACCTCAAAATAGTACATGAGACCACTATATATAGGTCTCAGCTCATACAAAGAGAAAATACCAAATTGCCCTCTGGGCTACAAAGACAAAATAACTCCCCACAGGGGTAAAAATGGAAAGACAGAAAAAAAAAAGATAATAATAAAATCAACATCATGACATCTAAATCAAAAGTAGAGGCGCTGAATCGTGGCCGTCGATTTGCGGTTTCGCCGGCGATAAACATGTCGGTAGCTTCTGTCGATGTCCTCATCAGTATACAGTCCAAGATATCATGTGTATCAAATAAAAATTTATGGAACCTGAATTGAACATACATTGGCTTTATCTACCAAGTAGTAAAACTTGTATTCCTCATAATTTTGGCAATGAAGTCGGTGGCGGAAACATGCATTTCTCAGAATTCTAGAAATGAAGGTGATACGCCTTAGGTTTCACAAATTAGGGTTTGCCCTAATTTTCCTTCAAGATGAAATTTCTCCTCCAAATCCAAGAAAAATCAACACAAGAGGGATGAGAGGAAGAACAAGAACATTTGCATTCAAAATCCAAGAGAAACAAGATACAATTTGTCCACTTCGAGAAGGACAAGGTCTCCCACTACAAACCCTAGAAAAACAAGAGAAAGAAACTAAGGAGGCTAAGAGAAAACTCAAATCTTGCATAACCCTAGAAATCTCCCTCTATTCCTTATTTAAAGCAAGCCAAAAGACCAACAAAACCCACTAGTGGGCTGCCCAAAATGAACCGCCCAGCTCAGGCTTGACCCGAGCCAAACCGGTCCAGGATTGGACCGGTTCAGCCCAAGGCCGAACCCCCCCAGCCGCTCCGCCTCGCCTCCCGCTTCCTCGCGGCAGGTCGACCCGCGCGACGCTCTCGCCCGCGGCCTCTGCTCGCCCGTTGGTCGCCGATCCCCCCTCGGCTGATCGGAGGCGGGACGCATCAATACTCCCTCCTTTAAAATTAACCTTGTCCTCAAGGTTAAAGAATGTTGATTCCTCGGTGGTCGAAAACCCACAAAGGCTAGGGTCACCCTGTAGTGACACCCTTCGACCACTACTCTTGTATTTAACCAGCAACTTCTCCCAATTGACCTCCATGTCTCCTAAAGACTGAAGCCACTGCATACCCAAGATGACGTCGGCGTTTTCCAGATCAATCAGCAAAAAATCTTGCGTGATTACCTCCCCCTGCAAGGTAATAGTGACTCCCTTGCATTTCCCATAAATACGGGCCTTCTGTCCTGTGCATATGGTCACCTCTATTTCTTTGCTTGCTATCACCTCTAGATTCAACTGTTCCGCCACTCGATAGGCCAAGGAGTTGTGAGTAGCTCCACTGTCAAACAAAAGTCTCACCTTGCACCCTTCAATTTCACCTTCCATCTTCATGGTGGGATGGAATGGTAAACCTTCCATCGAATTCAGACTCACTTCTATCATATCTAGGTGAGGATGCTCTACCTCACCTAGCATTTCCCTTGTTGCCCCTTCATCTGTGTCCTCATCTGAATCTCCCACCACTATCACGTGCAGGGTCTTCTCTTTACACCTATGCCCAGGTGCAAATTTCTCGTTGCAACGGTAGCAGAGGCCCTTGACCATCTTCTCCTTCAATTCGGAGTCAGTCAGTCTCTTGAACCCTCCTTGGTTCATCACAGTGGTGGCTTTCTTCTGTTTTACCTCCTCTGGATGAGTAGTGGCAATCACCTTAGGTCCTTCGAGCATGAGTGGAGAATGATATGTGGGGTGAGACCCCCCTGATTTCCGTGTCTGATCCACCTTCTGCTTGTCCTCAACAAGCTGAGCTGTCTCCATAATTCCCACTATCCCTCGTGGGTTGACCACCCTGATGGCGGCTCTGATGTAGGGTTTCAACCCTTTCATGAAATTCCCCTCCATGGCGTCATCGGGCATTCCCCTCAATCGTCCCGATAGAAGCTCAAAGCGCTCCCGGTACTCTGCCACTGTGCCTTCCTGAACAAGAGACATGAACTGTTCATAATGGGTGCCCTCACTGGACACTCTGAACCTGTGCAGTAGTAGGTCCTTGAACTCTTCCCAACTCCGTATAGGTTGTTGCCCCTCAATCCATTGGAACCAAGCCAATGATTTCCCCTCCAAGCAAATCGGGACCGCCATCAGCTTTTCCTCCTCCGTGACGCCGTTAACGGCGAAATATCGCTCCACCCGGTAGACCCATCCGTACGCATCTTCCCCTTCGAATACGGGGACCTTCAACTTCCTCATCCGTGTATCTTTCCGAGGAGGATTCCTCCCATCCTCCCATGGCCCATGCTGAAATCCCTCCCACTAAGGTCTTCCCCTCCACTCCCCTGGATACGGGGTCTGCACCCCCCTTCTTGGTGGCTCCCAAGGGGCTCGGCCCCCCTCGTGTGTACCTCCCGGTTGTCTCGGCCAACCACTCCCGACCTCTCCTGTGGCTCGGCCCAACTCCGGCGGCCCTCCTGGAACTCTCGGCCACCCTCCTTGTGGCTCCCAAGTGGTGCGACCTATCTCTTGCACTCCTCCCGGCCTCATCGGCCACCCTCCATACGGACCGTGAGGGTCACGTACGGCTCCTCCCCCTTGGCCTGCGGCCCCCTCCCACGGGGCACCACCCACGCCGGATGCCTCCCACCCTTCCCTTGACCAAGGCTCTTGGCGCGAGATGTGAGGTGGTGCTTGCATGGCTTCCCCCGGTTGGCTTGCTCCATCTTCCCTAATTGAGAAATTAGGGTTAGGGTTTGACATCGGCGATTTCCCCTTTTCCTTAGGATTTGATTGAGCAACTTGGGCGTCTACCAATTTACGGATCATCTCTTTCATTCCCCCAAATCTCTCCTCTAGGGATGAGAATTTTCCTTCCAACGACGAAAGCTTCTCTCCCACTTCCTCCTTCAATTGGCTCATCTCTCCCTCCAAAACTTTTACCTTCTTTGATGCCATGCCGTCTAGGTTCGAGAGCTCTGATACCAACTTGATACGCCTTAGGTTTCACAAATTAGGGTTTGTCCTAATTTTCCTTCAAGATGAAATTTCTCCTCAAAATCCAAGAAAAATCAACACAAGAGGGATGAGAGGAAGAACAAGAACATTTGCATTCAAAATCCAAGAGAAACAAGATACAATTTGTCCACTTCGAGAAGGACAAGGTCTCCCACTACAAACCCTAGAAAAACAAGAGAAAGAAACTAAGGAGGCTAAGAGAAAACTCAAATCTTGCATAACCCTAGAAATCTCCCTCTATTCCTTACTTAAAGCAAGCCAAAAGACCAACAAAACCCACTAGTGGGCTGCCCAAAATGAACCGCCCAGCTCAGGCTTGACTCGAGCCAAACCGGTCCAGGATTGGACCGGTTCAGCCCAAGGCCGAACCCCCCCAGCCGCTCCGCCTCGCCTCCCGCTTCCTCGCGGCAGGTCGACCCGCGCGACGCTCTCGCCCGCGGCCTCTGCTCGCCCGTTGGTCGCCGATCCCCCCTCGGCTGATCGGAGGCGGGACGCATCAGAAGGTTAGCGGTGGGAACCTATATTCCTCATAATTCCTGCAATGAAGGCCGGTGGTGAGAATTTGGCTATGATACCATGTTAAAATTAGAAAATTTGAGAGGGAAAATGCATGATATTATTACCAAAAACTATCCCTATTTATAGATCTATATAGGATATCTTAATAAAGAAACAAATAACTACAGAATCATGTTTAATTGCCCTAATATAATCCTTCCTAAATCAACCATCCAAATATGGAAGAAGATCAGCGTGATCCAAGTGAGCCTCCCACAGATTCTCATCTTGGTAGTGGGATCAAGTGTCAAGGGATGACTGAGATTTGACTACAATTGGTGTGATCTAGGTGAGCCTTTCATGGATTCCCATCGTGGCCGTAGGATCAACTGTTTAGGGACAACTGGGATTTAACATGGAGGACTTGATAGATGAAGGTCTTGATCTAAGGAGATGCCATTGGTAACTATCACTTTTGGATCTTTGATATATGAAATTCCCGATATCATACATTGGTACTCACCACATTTCATCTTTTATGGGATTCAAATCTTTGGGAGTGCGAGTCTTATCTTGAAGCAACTTTTTTGAGACAGCCCTTATTGTCTTTATTTAGAGCCTGCCTCCTTGTATCTTTTAGGATAAATTGTATGGAGATTTGTGGTTGGCTTTTCAGCTTTTTGGAGATGCATTTCTTGATATCATACATTGGTACTCACTACATGACATCCTTTATGGGGCTCAAATCTTGGGACTGCAAGTCTTATTTTGAAGCAGCTTTTTGAGATTCCACTTATTGTCTTTATTTCGAGGTTGCCTCCTTGTATCTTTGGGAGATGCATTTCTTGATGTTATACATTGTTACTCACTATATGACATCATGATGTGATGCACGGTTGAGTTACACAAGATTATGAAAGAAAATTTACTAGTAGCTTAACCTCTTATAAAAGCATGCGTCAATTCAAAGTTGGCTATAAAAATTCTTTGTGTTCCACTTGCTTAGGCAAAGAAATTACAAGGAAATTAACCGTACGATTTAAGCAAATACAAAGGAGAACGTAAAGTTAAAAGCTAGTAACTTGAATCCAACGATTAATACGGAGTTGTTCACCTTGAGGCCTTTCTCTCTCTTTCCTACGAAACTAGGTTGAGCGGCAGAAGAGCGTCCACGCTAGAAATGAGGTTGCCACGAGGAGGGAGGAGCTAAGGAACGTCGTTGTTGAGAAGGAACTCGGAGGTGGAGGTGGTACGGTGGGATGACTGTTGATGATCCAAGTGTAGTCTGAAAATTGACAGTCGATGACGGACACCAGGACGGGGAGAATTCGCTCCAAGTAATCTCCAATGGCGTCGTCGTGCTCAAATCCCACGTTGAAGAATGGAGATCGTATGATGTTGATATGATCGTAGGCGTCGAACACAAGTCCCCATTCAAGTTCGGGATCCGCCATGCAACATTGAAGTGGAGGGGGAAAGGTGTCGGCCGGCGTTGGGGCTTGGGATGAGAAAGGGCGGCTAGGTTAGAAAATTATTTAGGGAGTTTTCAAGAAATCTGAAATTAACTTCAGATTTAAGTGGTTTTGGAGGGAGAATTTTGAAATTTGAATCCCAAGCTTTGATTGCAATTAATTCCTTAATGAGGGGAATTAAGGGGAGGGAGCCCAATAAGGGCCGGCAGCATGGAGGGAAGAGGGGAGAGAGCTATGCGTAGAAAACTGAAATAGATTTTAGTTTTAATTGGGATGGGAGGGAGGTTTAATTGAAATCAATTTCAGATTTCAAAAGATAGAGGGGGTGCATTGATGGCAATTAATGGGGAGCCCAAAGAGGGGGCCGGCGGTATGGAGAGAGAGAGAGAGAGGGAGTTAGAGAAAGAGGGAGAGGGCTTTTCAAACATGAATGATGACTAGGAAAATTTTAAATAAATCCAAATCAATTTAATTTTAAATTTGAATTCATTCAAAAAATTTCCAAATTTAGAAAGAATTTGAATTTTGAAATTCAAATTCCAAGAAGGCTAGGGAAGAGAGGCCGGGGGGGGGGGGGGGGGGGGGGGGGTGGGGAGTGGTGGAGAGGGGAGTGGCCGACGTCAAGGTGGCCGGCCGGTGGAGCTAGGGTGGCCGACGGGTTGGGGCAACAAGGGTGACGACACTAGTGGAGGGTTCGGCTTCTTTCAACTCTTGAACTTTGCTTGTGGTAGTTTATGGAGGAGAAGAAGAACTATGCTTGTAATTACCTAGAGAACTCACAAAGAGATCTCAAACGAAGAACTCACTAAGAGATCTTCAAGAAGGAACTCACAAAGAGAACACAAGAGCAAAATTTTTCATTCAATAATCTTGTGTAACTCAACCGTGCATCACATCATTTTTGGTATCAGAGCATGGACTCGGATCAACTTGGACGGACTTTAGACTGGTTGGTAGGTCAACTGGGTACCGTTAGTCAACATCTCAAGGAGGATCAAGCGGACTTAGCCGACCTTCACCGTCAAACAATTGAACGATTCGACAACCTAGAGCGAGGTAGGACTGACCCATCGCTTTACACACATGCAAGATCCCCTTCCTCAAAAGATAGAAAAAGGGCACTAAAAGACAAAGAGATAAGGGATAGAGTGGACAAATGGATGGAGGCCAATGAAACTTTTAATTTCTCTATCACTGTGCAAATCAAAGAGGAACATAAGGCGATCAAGGAAGAACATGAAGAAGAAGATGAATTGATTGACAAGGAGGAATGCGTGACTGCAAATAATACAGAGGGAGATTTGATTGATTTAATTGCAACTCCTACAGAAGCAAATGTTTCTCCTGACCCAGTTAAAACTCCTATAACGGAGAATATGGTTGAAGCTCTGGAAGTGACATCCATAATTGGCGAGCTAAAGTGCAACAAGCAAGTTGACCTTGTGGGCAACCGGGGCTGTTTGAAAATCGTTGCAAAAAGGCCATTGGGTTTAGTGCTTCCAAATAACAATACATAGTTGTACATGAGCAGTTGTAATGCTTACTCGACAGAGTCGAGTATTCTTCCATCTGGGGAGAATGATGTGGACATCGGTACGAAGATTTGGCGCATCTATCACAGACGGCGTCGTAAATCGACGACCATTATTTAAATTTCAATTATGAGTTATTTTGTGCATTTTAATTCTTATTTGATGTATTTCCTATTTTACCCCTAGGATAATTTATGTGAGTGTTGTGGCCCAAGGGACAATTTTGTAATTTTGATTTTTTCTCATGTTGTGGCCTATATATAGGGCCTTAAGCTATTATAATGGGGATGAAGAATTGATAGTAAAAATTGGTGTTCCACACTTGTGTTCTTTTGTGAGAGAGCATTAGTGAGATTTCTATGGAGAGGAATCGGAGCCTTCACCAGCCGCAGGATGGGTCCGGGCTCGTGATTTGAAGTCCCTTGGAGAAGGGCAAAGCATCACCCGTCAGTCTTCGGAAGAGTCTGAGGCTCGCGGTTCTTGTCTTCTATCTTTCGTTTTTATCTTTATTTTTGTTTTGTTTCTTTTATTGTTCCCCGTAGTCGTATTCATCTTGTCATCTTTCCTCCTCCCCGCTCAACCCCTTGGCCAAACCTTCATACCAAGCTCCACGAATTTTCCCCATAGCCTTCGGCCACCTTCCCCCATTAGCTCCTCCACCGCCGGCCACTCTTGTTTGTCTCCATGAATGAGGAGTCAATGTCACCTTAATGCTTACCTAAAGAGTTCAAATAATTTAGGAAATTATTTTCATTCTTTGAAATTCAAAATTTGAATTTCAAATAGTTTCCTAAATTAGAAAGCTATTTTAGGAAAGTATTGAATCTCATTCATGATGTAATTCAAACTTAATTTGGGTGAGTTAATTTTGTGCGGTTTTCAAAATTTCAAATTCCACTAATTTGAAATTTGAATTCTTTCCTAATTTATCATTCTATTTTTGGAAAGTTACTAAATGAATTTTATTTAAATTTCAAATTCAAATAGGGTTTAATTATTTCTTTCCTAAACTCCACACCCGAATTAAGTAATCACAATTAAAGCATTAAAACTCCTTTCCCCCCCTTGCATGCCGCCGGCCCACCTCACCTCCACCTTGGCAGTAATTAACATTTATTCTTTTTGGAAATATTTCGAAATCTGAGAACTGTGTTTGACCGAAAATTCCAACCAGCAATTTTTATTTAAATTGTTTCCTAACTCTAAATCATCCCTTTGGAAATAATTACAATATCTGTAACTCTTACCGGGCTGAAATTTCTCATTCATACTTTGACTCTAAATTATTTTCCACATCCCTGAGAATTGGATTTAGGAATTAATTCCTAAATTCCCTCTCAGCTCACCCCACATCCCGCCAGCCTCCATTAAATTCCCTGGAAATTCCGCCTCTTGCATGTTGGACAGATTTCTGGAATTAATCCCGTGAGTAATTCTCTTCTCATCCTCAATCCCGCCAGCCCCTCCATCCCCCCTTGGCTTAAATCAATATTCGTTTCCTAAAACCCATCCTATCTAGTGGAAACAATTCCATATTTCTTCCTATGCTATTACATGAAATAATTCCATATCTTCATTGGAATTTCTCTGGTCTCCACCGGAATTTCTCTGGTCTCTACATCCTAGACCTCTAAAATTTGAGAATTCATCTCAGGTTTTTTGGTGAATTCATTTGTCCACAGCAAAGTCGTTTATTTTTCGTTCTACATCAGTTTGGCCAAAAAATAAACAGCTTTGCTAAGGACAAATGATTTCACAAAAAATCTGAGATGAATTCTCAGATTTTAGAGGTCTAGGATGTAGAGACCAGAGAAATTCCAATGAAGGAAGATATGGAATTGTTTCCTGTAATAGCATAGGGAAGAAAATATGGAATTGTTTCCACTAGATAGGATGTGTTTTAGGAAACGAATATTAATTTAAGCCAAGGGGGGATGGAGGGGTTGGTGGGATTGAGGATGAGGAGGAAATTACTCACGGGATTAATTCCAGAAATCTGGCCAGCATGCAAGAGGCGGAATTTCCAGGGAATTTAATGGAGGCTGGCGGGATGTGGGGTGAGCTGAGAGGGAATTTAGGAATTAATTCCTAAATCCTATTCTCATGGATGTGGAAATTAATTTAGAGCCAAAGTATGAATGAGAAATTTCAGCCCGGTAAGAGTTACAGAAATTGTAATTATTTCCAAAGGGATGATTTAGAGTTATGAAATAATTTAAAAAAAAATTGCTTGTTGGAATTTTCGGTCAAAACAGTTCTCAGATTTCGAAATATTTCCAAAAGGAATAAATGTTAATTACTGCCAAGGTGGAGGTGAGGTGGGCCGGCGGCATGCAAGGGGGGAGAAGGAGTTTTAATGCTTTAATTGTGATTACTTAATTGGGGTGTGGAATTTAGGAAAGAAATAATTAAACCCTATTTGAATTTGAAATTCAAATAAAATTCATTTAGTAACTTTTCAAAAATAGAATGATAAATTAGGAAAGAATTCAAATTTCAAATTAGTGGAATTTGAAATTTTGAAAACCGCCCAAAATTAACTCACCCAAATTAAGTTTGAATTACATCATGAATGAGATTCAATACTTTCCTAAAATAATTTTCTAATTTAGGAAACTATTTGAAATTCAAAATTTGAATTTCAAGGGATGAAAATAATTTCCTAAATTATTTGAACTCTTTAGGTAAGCATTAAGGTGACATTGACTCCTCATTCATGGAGACAAACAAGAGTGGTCGGCGGTGGAGGAGCTAATGGGGGAAGGTGGCCGGCAGCTATGGGGAAAATTCGTGGAGCTTGGTATGGAGGTTTGGCCAAGAGGTTGAGCGGGGAGGAGGAAAGATGAAAAGATGAATACGACTACGGGGAACAATAAAAGAAACAAAACAAAAACAAAGATAAAAACGTAAGATAGAAGACAAGAACCGCGAGCCTTAGACTCTTCCGAAGACTGACGGGTGATGCTTTGCCCTTCTCCAAGGGACTTCAAATCACGAGCCCGGACCCATCCTGCGGCTTGTGAAGGCTCCGATTCCTCTCCATAGAAATCTCACTAACGCTCTCTCACAAAAGAACACAAGTGTGGAACACCAATTTTTAATATCAATTCTTCATCCCCATTACAATAGCTTAAGGCCATATATATATGCCACAACATAAGAAAAAATCAAAATTACAAAATTGCCCCTTGGGCCACAACACTCACATAAACTATCCTAGGGGTAAAACAGGAAATACATCAAATAAGAATTAAAATGCAGAAAATAACTCATAATTGAAAATTTAAATAATGGCCGTCGATTTACGACGCCGCATGTGATAGAAGCGCCAAATCTTTGTACTGATGTCCGCACCACATCATTTATGAGACTCAAATCTTTGGGAGTACGAGTCTTAACGTGAAGCAACTTTTTTGAGATTCCTCTTATTGTCTTTATTTTGAGGCTGCCTCCTTGTATCTTTTAAGATAAATTGTTTGGAGATTTGTGGTTGGCTTCTCAATTTTTTTTTTTTAAAGTCCTCTATTCTTCTTGGTTGTGGAGGACCATATATTGGGTAAGAGATGTCATGCCCCATCGTGATCTCTTTTATTCAATCATGAGATGTGGCAAAGGTGGGTAACCCAGTCATATGCATGTCCTACTAACACCAATCCTGTATTTTATAAATTAGGATTATGTGAGTAGTCTTTTTTTTGCTTAGATTGTCACAAAATATAAAATTCTTTTCATGATCATCCAATAGATCAAACACAACAACTTATAAGTGTACACGATTAAATTCAAAATAAACCACATATCTTCTGATCAACTTAATAGATAATTAAGACATACCAAATGTCTTTAATGTAAATCATTATAGTTTTTCTTCTAGATACATCCAAAATATTAAGATGGTGGATAAACCTGATCACCTTACTACATCCCAATTTGCTCTTTTCCCTTACTAGAAACAACAACCTAAGTAATTATCCAGTTAATTATAAAATTCATTGGGATAAACAAGTCTAATAAAGTGTTCAAAATACAAGGGAAAGAAAATAATATGCTATGATGATTGTTTGAATTAACATGGATATGAATAATCATATAGATATAACTAGATATGTGCAATAAACATCTAGGTAAGACATGATCTAATAGCTGAACATGTAAAGGACAATTATGAGCAATAAGTATGAAAGACTGCTAGACATGAAAAATAATTGTTTGATTTCCAATCATTCAATTTATTTTGCTAGTCAAATGCTAGTATCAAAATATTAGTTTCACTTATATTTAAATTTTCTTTCTTACTTTTCATAGTCTTAGAAATGTCATATAAAGTCTGTATAGTTCTTGAAACATTTAAAAATTATTTGACCATCACCTAGCTTGTCGGCATATAATGATCGTCGATATTGGTTGAACATGCTCCAACATGCCAGTTATCAGATGACCCCTGCACTACTCTAACGTACATTTTTGAGAGTTCAAAACGCCATTTTGGGCTCCTAATACTCTTAAACTCTTTTGTAGCTTAGTGTGCATGTTATCATAATTTGCTAACCTATGTCACATGACATAAGATTTCATTGACTTTTTTAACATCAATATCATAAGTATTTAATGCTAACATCAAATTATATTGACCTATATTTATGACATAAGCATGATATGAAATTAATATTTGGGTATTTAAATGTGCATAATAGGTCATTAGACAATCATGAGACTTGAATTATGTGAAAATGTAATCCCACATGACATTATCTTGAAGAATGATCATATGCAATATAGTAGACTTATTGATAAAATTAGATATTATTAATATGCTTAGTATGGCAAAATGTTTACTAGAATACACATAAGAGTTCATTATAATTGTAGGAATGAATAAGCATCAAATCTAAGACTATTAAAAAAAATCTAAGACTATTATGCTCCATATGCTAGAGATTTAGGTCTCGCTGTCAATAATCGATCCACCTCTGAATGGATTTTCTTGCTTTTGCTTCAAAATCATGTTTTGTTCACACACAACCTCAAAGCATTCATTTTCTCAAGTTGTACTGATTCGTAATTTGTCAACTCAAACCTAATCCAAACTAATGTCAATTTACATTTTACCTCAAAAAGAATGCTCATTCATGCTTTAAACCTACCAATCTTAAACCAATCTAGATTCTCGGAAGCTTAGAACTTCTACTAAAAAATCAAGGCCTCCATTTCTCTTCTTCCCTTCTTCATCCCCTTTGACCTCAAGATGCAACTGGTTCTCTATATCTAAACTGATTGGGATTAGGGTATGAGAAATAAGGAATGTGCTTAGCGCTTAATATTAGTATTTATACAATTATAACATTCATCTGTTAGACCATCTTAACCTTTCAAAAACACACTAACCAATGTATGTCTTACAAACTGGAAAGGGTTTTAAATGCTACGGTACAATAAACAAATGCGTGGTGATATAATTCTATGAACAATAATATTAAGTGAACTTTAGGTTAAGTTATTACAAAATTATGTATATATATTGAAATGTAAATTTTTTTTTTCATTTTCATGATATGCGAAATTGGGGGATAAAAGTTCAAGTAAATTTTGATCTCATCTTTTCAGATTTTTGGGTATTATAAAAGTGAGACTCCTAAGTTAGGTGATCTGTGATTTGGGAAAGCATTTGGAAGATAACTAAAGATGACCTGAAAGATTAGAAAGGGATTCCCGAGAGATATATAATGTTGCAAAGAGTAATCTGAGAAGACTTGCGCTCTGCCAAGAGAAATATACCAGGTCGAGAAAAGTTGGATTCAAATTTGCACTTAAACTACAAGATATTACCATTATTTTCAGTGAGATTTAAATAATATTGCTGGAACTTCTCACTGCAATTGGGGGAGTGAGATAAAATCGTTGAGAAATTGGAAGAGAAGAGGAAGACTGGTGAAGAGACTCCTGTGTTAGGTGATCTGTGACACAATAAAGTAGAATTTTCAAGCTGGGGAATACAGATCTGTCATTCCCGGCTTGACAATTAGTCTCAGAAAACTAAAATTATCAAGTCCCTTGGTGCACCATAGAGTTCTCCATTTAGTCAAAACTTTGAGAGAAATTAGCATCAAACATTGCTGTGACAAAGGGTAGCAATGAAGATTATATTAAGTAGGGAAATAATGAAGGCTGTTTTGGTTATAGATATGATTACAACCATATTGGAAGGCCGACAATGGAGGCACGGAAGTAGAAAAAAATTCTTTTTTTTAAGGTTGCGACAAGCTTCAAGGACATCAGCATAAAAACATGTCACAAGCGGCTCAGCACTTGGCAAGGAAATCTCACCCCGTTTGATTCATCCAGCCTTTTAGCCCAATGCAAATTAGTCGTCCGACTCCAACCGAATACTCCTGTTCGATTGACCCCGTATAGGCGCACACAGGGTCTCAGATCCATCTGGTCTAATTGCAGGAAAGAGTGCAGATCTTGCACTCTTTCTTTTCTCGACCCTAGACCCTCACGAGAGGGAACTCTCAGCTCTTTCCATACGCACATAAGCATTGATTATGTGCTCGACTTCTCTCGCTTCTGCTCGGTCAACTCTGGGCGTTGCACGTGAAGGCCTCCTGCTCGGTCTCTCCTTGGCCTTTGGATGCACGAAGGAAGGCAAAATGATCAATATTCCTTAGGATTTCGGCAATGACAGCAGGTGGTGGGAATCTGTATTCCTCAAAATTCTAGTAATGAAGGTTGGTGGTGGAAGCCTGTTTTCCTCAGAATTTTGGCAATATAGGCCAATGGTGGAACCTATATTCCTCAGAATTCCAGCAATGAAGATTGCTGGTGAGAACGTATATTCCTCAGAATTCCGACAATGAAGGATGGTGGTGGGAACCTGAAGAATTAGCAAGCGCCAATATCTTCAAGTAGGATAAAGTGCTTCTAATCTATCTGTAGCCTCATCCTCGATATCCACAATTGACTCCCTACTTAGGGAAGTAGCGTACTTCACCATCTGCATGCTCACCAACTCTTCGGTCGCCGAAAGCACACACTGGATCTTAGCAGTGAACTGCCTTACCACCAAGAAAGCCATATTCTTCCCCACTGCGCACATCATCTTGGCAACTCCATATATCAAGATCGTTCCATCAGCGAGCTTTGAACCCAACAAACTAACTTCAGTCCAAATCTAACCAGCAAGGTTCTCAATGACGATTCCGTCAGCGACAGTGAAGAAGGAGAGAATGTGGGCTACGAAGTGGCCTTCGTCTGATTTGAGGGATTGATCCCAATGGTGGAGATCTTGGGAGAGGTCGACTTTTTTTGCTATCTAGAAAGATTTGGAGCAAGGAGGGGCTCTTCAAGTGGAGGATTTGATGGTATGTACAACAGCTCTTCAACCGCTTGTTCCTTGCTCGGTTCGACTCCAACACACGCACGAGGGCCGATTGTTCCGACTCAGGCACGCTCCCTCTCTTGATCCTCTTCTTCACTCAGTTTGGTCCCTGGGTAGGCACGCATGAGAGGGGTATCATGTCCTTCTCTAGCCGTATGCAGAAGACCGAAAGTGGAAGCCCTCTCACTTGCTCGACTTCTCAAGACTTATGCGAGTAGGAATCAGAATGCAAGAACCAGATCACCCTTAATCACATGCAGCATTGAGCACAATCCCGCTCAATCAACTCCCAGACACACATAAATTCTTATGATTGCATGCCACTCTCTTTCAGTTCGGTTGCACGAATGCGAGAGGGGTTTGTGAGATGCTCATCTCTTGATTGAACACAAAGACCTTGGGATTCTTGATCGACTCCTCTAGGCGAGACACACTAGATGTTTGTCTCTCTTGATCAAACGAAGAGACCGCGGGATGAGGCACTCTCCCCCTCTCGGTTGGACGTACACAGGAACGCACAAGCCAAAATACGCTCCCTTTCATTTTTGAAGGGACCCTTCAGAAAGTCCGGTATCAAAAAAACTCAAAATTTTGGCCAAGGCAATGAAGGATGTGATACCATGTTAAATTAAGAGAATTTTAGAGGGAAAATGATTAATTTTATTTCACAAACCTATCCCTATTTATAGATCTATACAAGATGTTTTAAGAAAGAAACAAATAACTAGATAATCATGCATAATTGCCTTAATATAATCCTTCCTAAATCAGCCACCCAAATATAGAAGGAGATAGGCGTGATCTTGATGAGCCTCCCGCGGATCCCCACGTTGGCCATGGGATCAAGGGCCAATGTATGGTTGAGATTTCATAGCGTGATCCAGGTGAGCCTCCCATGGATCCCCATGTTGTTCATGGGATTGAGGGCCAAGGGATGGTTGAGATTTTTACAATATACCAGGTTTAGAAAAGTTGGATTCAAACTTGCACTGAAACAACAGGATATTACAATTGTCTTCACTGGGATTTAAATAATATTGCTGGAATACTAAATTCTCACTGCAAATGGATGGCTAAGATGAAATCGCTGAGAAATTTTTAGGTGTGTTCATGTGCAACTGTGTTGGATAGGGCACAAGATGACTTGTAGAGCATCATTGCTTCCTTGTATCTAACCTTCAATATTCTTATTATTAGAAAAGTTACCCATCAAATGTAATTAGAATTAATCTTTCATAGTTCAGAGTATGGCTAAATGTTTCGCTTTATATATTAAACTTTATTTTGTTATATAATTTGTTTTAGCTACACAAATCAGAATATAATGCACTTTTTTTTTCAAATAATTTCCCCTGTATCAGGCTCAAATCAAACTGGGAGCAATTTAACTTTGAAGGGCTGGCCTCTTACAGTAAGACTGTTCTTTTGCACCTTTGAAATAGTTGCCATGCAATTTTTATATTCCTTAGTCGAACTGCCTATATTACTTTGTTATTTTTCTTACAAAATTCTGTGAATAAACTTCGTAATATCTTTTTCATAATTAAATATTTCTTGTTTTATTTTCTTAAAATGCAATGCCGTTTTGCTTAAACCATAAGCAGCTGTTATTGAACTACTCCAATTGAATCCTCGTTTGAAATCCCATGCATTATAATCTCAGGCTATTTACTTCAGCTTGTCCTTTGTAGCTGTTGAATACCTCTTCTAATCATTGTGCAAGTTATTATTTCTACTTTTTCCATACATCTATTTCACATCAATTTATTGAGCATTTTTGCGGTGCTCTGCTTTTCATACAGCTTAGCCCCACTAAGTGTAACGACCCGGCCCGGCTAGCCCGATAATATCGGGGCGGGAACAGACGATCGTACGGAAGAGCATTAGAAACATAAATCAAATTCATAAGATAAATAACATCATTACATAAATATCATCCATAAATAAGAAAGAGCCACTAAAACAACATCAAATACAGATAGTCCCAAACAGTTCAGATTATCTCAATACCAATAAAAACTTTTGAGTCAACATTACATAAACTCTACATACTGTTCATACTCAGATACTAACTCAAACCTTAGACTTAAAACATAAAATAAATGGAACCTTTCATCCTGAGGTCCCCTACGACGATACATGTAAGGTCGTCGTGCAGCCATTACTTTTCTCCTGAAAAAGATTTCCAAAACGAGGAATGAGCTAAAGCTCAGCAGGTAGTTCATAATACAATTAACTTTATAAATTGCTGAAATAAAACTATTTTAATTAGAAACTGATTCTTTAAACATGTCTTAAAGCAATAACATTCTCTTTTACATAAGCATTTCCTTTATTTTCTTTTCTTAATCTTATTCATATGAAATGCAAAGTGCAGATTATGTATGCTTAATGAATCACCCGTTCCGAATGTACCCCATTTCGTACTGATCAGGTACGCAGTCAAATAGTGGCCAAATTCCTTTACCATAAGTTCATAAGAACTTTCCTTTACCATAGGTTCATAAGAACCTTCCTTTACCAATGCTCGTAAAAGCTCTTTTACCATTTGGGTACATCCGGATCAACATGCAAACATGAAAGGTTACTATTCCCTTAATTCTTTCTTTTTCAATAAAATTTCTTCCATAAACTTTCATATAAATTTCATGCCCAAATATGTCTCTTTATATGATTCGTATGCATAACAAAAGATGAAATTAAATAAAAGACATAAACTTACAAAAGTTACTGAATTTAAAACATAATTCAATTGAATAAAAACATGAATTATAAATGAACTAAAGAATTAAAGCATTTATAATTTTAACTGTTTCTGAACACCTACCTCAAGTTTTAAGCACGATTCGTCGCTTCAATAAGATCCTTATCTCCACCCTTAAAGATCACAACCTAGAAATAAAATAAACATGTCACATAATTCCTAATTTCATTAAGGTTAATTCTAAGCCTAAAGTTAAACCCATTTGATTCCATTTAACTATCTATTAAAATGCTTAATAGATTTTTAATTAAAATAATATAAATTTTCGGATTTAATAATTACTAAAATTTTAGAAAATCATAAATCCTCCATTTCACTAGAATATTGATTCTAAATTGATTCTTAACATATAATAATAATAATAATATAATTTTCGGATTAAAATAATCAAAATAATTATAAAAACAAAATTTTCATCAAAAATCTAAATTTATGTCTTCAAAACATTTCTAATATTCTTAAGAACAACATTTGTAAAAAGGATTTCTCAAAATTAAAAATCTAAGAAAAACCCTAATTTTTCTTTCTCCAAAAACTCCTCAATTTTACATGTTTTCAATGCTAAAACAATCCTCTAAACCTCCCTTAAAGTTTTTGTAAAGAAAATTGTGAAAGAAAACTAAAATCTTACAAAACCCTAAAAATTCTTTTCCAATTATCTAGAGATCTAGGAAGTTTCGTTTGAAAATAAACATACAGGAGTAATCCTCTCGTCGCCCTCTTCGATTTGACCTAAAGCTCTCGCCGGAAAATCGTCGCCGGAGTCACCCTCGCGGAAGCCGCCCGTCCGTCCGTCCGCTCCCTCTCTCCGTTCGGTCCGCTCGTTTGCGTGAAATGAGAAGGGAGGAGGGGTCGGTTATGCCTAATAAGAGAATTTGGGTTTGCTAATTACCATACTACCCTCACTTAAATGGATTTGGCCTTAATACAAATGAGGGGTAAAGTTGTCATTACAAAACTTCGTTAAATTTTAGCTCCTAAAATAGGCTAAATTAGGTAAGGGTTATTTATATCAAAATGATCAGAATTTCGCGTAGGATTTTCTAAAATTATTTTTGTTACATTCCGTTAACCTTGAAAATTTTACTTAAACCTCGTCGCGGCGCTTTGAAAAGCGTGCGACATCCTAAAATAGCATTTTCGGGTTTTACACTAAGGGCCATCTGTAGATATTTACTTCTGAAAGCTATTTGAAATATGGCTACACGACGGAAGACTTGAGGGGAACCTCAAAATTTTAACCAATGAGTTGTGATTCCCCTATATTATTCTTCTTTCATCCGTTTAAGATGACTCTTACCTGAGTGAGAAATACTCTGCTGCTTGCGATGTAGTAGCTCATTGTTTTACCTTCTAGGCCAGAAGACAGAAACTAAGTGAATCCCTTAGTTCTGCTTGAGAATTCTATTTGAGACCTGCTTTAATATTTTCCAGATAGAACATACATCATTAGCAAAATTTAACTTCTGCATGACTGCATCAAACAAAAAAATAGAGAATAAACTTACATCAGTTATTTAAATGGCTTTGTATAAATCAAGCATATGAATGCTGCTTGAAACTTATTTAATCATCTTTTACTTTTTTCCCTCCCCGTTTTATTCAAGTCCTACTATTTACTGCCTGATCAGCTTGTTCCATACATGTTCTTGTCTCATAGGAACCTTTTTTTTGTGTAAGTAGGCATTAAGGCATGTTTAAGTTCAATGCATGGTAATCTTAGAAAACCTACCTTTTGAGCTTGTATATGCTTCTCAGAGTTGAACTGGATGTTTGATTTCAGCTCTAACAAAACAAAGTAGTAAGAAATTGGAAACTTTAAAGTCGTATATTAAATTTTTGGTAGAACTCATTTCGCTAAAATAGAATGCTTGGTTTACCAGACTCTTTCCCAGTTTTACTAATGTTTATCATAAAATAAAGAAAAAAAAGATAAAATATAAATAAATAAATATATATAGACACACACAAGAACAGACATGTGCTTACACACATCTTGCCTCTCTTACAACACTAATTACTCTAAACTTGCATTCACGAATCTTTACCTCACGGAAACTATGCCATGATGTGAGATTGTCCCACTTGCCATGCCTCCACGTTGGCTTTCCCCTTGTTGTTCCACCCGCTTACGACTCCACTTCACCTACTCAAGGAATAACTATCTTGCTCTGCTGCACGACCAATGCATGGAATTTGATCCTTTAGTTGTTAGCTAGCTCATGTAGTACACCTATGTGTGTGTGTTTGAGCTCAGCTCATAGTGTTGCTCTGCTCATGGCAAATGTCACCACACCAAGCACTTTGCTCTCTATGCATCGCAAAATGCCCTTATGCTTTGTTGATGGTCCGCTTGCTGGAGCAAAGCATGGCCTATGTACGTGATCCCTGTGTGCCATCCTTACTCACTTGCGTGAAGTCCTACATCTATTCTTTATGTGCTTCTACTCGTTAGCCATCTTACTTTCTTTTTTTGCTCCACCTACAACATGATCCCATGTTTGTAAGCCTTGATTCGCCAATGTTCACAGCCTGATTTTACCCGCTCTTAATTGAACGTCATCCCTCACCTCTTCTTTAAATCTTGCAAATGATTGCCACAGAGAGAGACAATAACTGCACAAATTGGCAAGAGGAAGACCACAATAAGTATACCTTGCTTCTCCTCCTAATGAGAAGAAATCCTCATTTCGTCGATCTTTGATTCGATTGGTAAAAGGCCTTGTGGGTTTTGCGATATTTGATTTGGCTAGAGGTACACCTTTGTTCATTTGTTTTTTATTTGGATCTAGGGAGTAGAATTTCAGATGGCCGAGGACTGCCCATGGAAGATGTTTGATTCAGGAGGTTCTATCGAACAACAATCATAATGATCTCGTTAGCTTGACATTATTGAAACATTCAAGACCTGCGCCAGTTAAAAAAGAAATCCTAGGTGTGGTGGTTGTTGCACAAGAGTGTCGAGGCTGAAGCTTGTATGCTTATAAACTTCTCAAACTTCTTGTGGAAATCATTCACATGAAGGGATTTTAAATATTTTCTTAAAACGAAGATATCAATTTACACCTTAAAACACACTATCCTAAATATATTGTAGAATGTTATAAGTTTGCTGTGAACTAATTAGGGGATAACTTTTCTCCTTCTGCAATTATTCTCGTGGATAAAATGCTATACATAAGCAAGTGTATTGTTTTTGTTATGAGTAAAACCATGGATACGATTGCATTATCCCTTGAAACATATGAATTTTTCTGATGGATCTAATACATTATTCTTGTAGATAAAACCATTCCAACTAGTTACGTGGAATTACTTGAGTACTTGATATCAAACCAAGGATGTAAGTATTAATCTCAACATAGAATAGACTTAGAAAAAAGTAAAATATTATGGAAAAGATGGTTATTTAGATTCAAAATCATTAACGTTTAATATTCCAATTGAGCATTATGATCAATTGTGACATATGAAGGATTGAGCATTCTAGATTAATGTGCATCCTCATTGAATGAGCATTAAATGAAAAAAAAAATCTTAGATGCACATGATTTAAAAAAATGATCTAAGTGTTCTATGACTTTTGTCTCATCCATGAGTTAGTTCAATATAAGCCTGAATGTCAAACATAGACCTACTTTTTTGTAGCACTTGTAATAAAAAGGTTTGATTTATATTGGTGTTGAAATTACTTGGAATCTGTGGCTATGTGCTATGAATTCATATGCAAACTAGGAAACTAATGAGCCATGAATTCATTTTTTATACTATGATGGAAGAAGGTTATAGGTTGCTCCCTAGTTGGCGGAATCCAATGGCTGCACGAAAGAAATTATCGAATGTGGAAGAAATTATCTAAGGTGGTTCCTGATTGTGCATTCAAAATTCCAAATCATTTGAATGGAATAAATTATGTAAAATGGTTCAAAATTGTTAAGATCTTTCTAAAAGAAAAAAAAAACTCCAAATTGTAGATCCTAATCCAAAACCAAAAGGCCCAAAGTTCATACTTTGGGATGAAGTAGATTTCACAATCATGTTATCTTGTTGGAATATCATGATGCCAAAAATTAGAGGACCCTAATTGTTCCTTATACCCACAAAAGAAGTCCGAGAAGATGTTAAATATACATGAAGGCCAAAGATGCCACTCTCATCTTTGAGATTAAGATGAAACTCTCAACAACCTAACAAAGCAAACTTTATGTCCTTGAAGATTTCACAGAAATGGAGGTTATATAATTAGAATTAGATTAATACCAATATCTCAAAATGAAGTGCAATGATGATACTGTAGTGCTAGAGAAATGGTCTTTGAGTTTGAGTTCCTTGTAGGTCTCACTATTGAATTTGACTAAGTTCATTTTCAAATCTTCGGCGAAGGAACTTAATTTGGAAAACCGGTAGAAATATGCAAGAACAAACCGTTTTTATTGGAAACATCCCTATAATGAATTCTTTTGGAACCTCTATAGTAAATGGAATATACCGAATATTGATCAACCAAATATTGCAAAGTCTCGGTATTTACTACCGTTCAGAATTGGAACATAACGGAATTTCTGTCTATCATCTCTAATGAGGTTTTTTCTTTTGTGTGAGTTGAAAATGAAAGAAAGTGATAATGCTTGATCTAGCAAACTCTGAAGTGTTGTTAGCCATTACAATCATAGGACTCTATTGAATTTGACAGAGTTCATTTTCAAATCTTGGGCAATGGGAACGTATCGTCCCTAAATGAGGTTTTTTTTTTCTCATGTATGAGCTGAAGAAGGAGAAAGTTAATAATGCTTGACACACCTATCTCTGAAGTATTGGCCATGGAAACAACAAAAACTTAAAGTTAGAAAATTTATTGCAACTAAATCTTCTGAAAATGGAGGACAAAAGTATTATCGTAAGAGCAACTTATAGTGTAATTACTGCAATAAAATGGGTATATCTAAAAAAAAATGTTGGAAACTCCACAGAAAGACCCAAGACTATGGTGGATACAAAGAAAGCCAATGAAAAGGGAAATCTTATTTTATTGAACCAAAAGGGCTCAACTCAAAATAAATTGACAAGCTAAGGAATATTTTAAACTCGCTAGAAAACCTATTCAGGTCATACCCTTTAACTCAAATGAATTTTTAATACTTGTATTTTAAGTGCATTGAATGGATCCCAAAAAAATCTTGATAGATTCAAGATCCACGGATAACATGAAACATACCAAAACCTTCCAAACGTACAAATCCTTTCTCAATAATAGAAAAATAGAAGCAACCGATGGGTCCCTAACCACCTCTTGTAGGTCAAGAAAATATCATTATTTTCCATGCATTTACTTTCAATAATGTGCCACATGTTTCCAATCATATTGTAAACGTTTTGTCCATTCATAAATTTGCCAAAGATCACAACTACAAGGTGGCATGTTTGTACTAATCATTGTGTATTTCATGACTTAACTACGGGGAAGGTGATTGGACATGAGAGAAAAGAATGCATTATACCTGCTTGAAGATTATAATAACTTATCCTACTCCTTTACATATATTTTAAATACACCATTTGGGTTTATCCTGATAGATTAGGGCATCCATTTTTTAAAATAGTAAAAGTAGTTGGTGGTGGAATCCAAATGTGCAAGAAAAGATTAAAAATAAGAAGCTTTGTTATAAAAATTGGTTTAATTTTAAAAATTCTGATAATTGGGAAATTTATAAAGTGGCTCGTAAGGATGCTAAGAAAGCAATATGCGATGTAAAGACATTAGCTTTTAGTGATTTATATGATAGATTAGATACTAAAGAGGGAGAAAGATATATGTATAAGTTAGCCAAACAAAGAGATAGGAATAGTAAGGATTTAGTTCAAGTGAAGTGTATTAAAGATGAAGATCAAAAAATACTTTTCTTAGAAGATGATATTCAACAAAGATGGATGAGATATTTTGCTAAATTTTTTAATGAAGATTGTGAATATAAGATTGACTATAATGACCTTAGCACCCTAAATGAAAATAAAGATTTCTGTTTTTATCGGCGTATTAGTAAAACTGAAGTTAGAGAGGCTTTAAAGAAAATGAAGGGTGGAAAAGCTGTTGGACCTGATGATATTCCAATAGAAGTGTGGAAATGCTTAGGAGATGAAGGAATTTCATGGCTTACTAAACTTTTTAATACTATTTTGAAGACTAAAAAGATGCCAGATGAGTGGAGAATGAGTGTGTTAATTCCTATTTTTAAGAATAAAGGTGATGCACAAGATTGTGCGAATTATAGAGGTATTAAGTTAATGTGTCATACTTTAAAACTTTGGGAGCGAGTTATGGAGCATAGGTTGCGGCGTGATACTAATGTTTCTCATAATCAATTTGGATTCATGCCGGGTAGGTCGACTATGGAAGCCATTCATTTATTAAGAGGTTTGATGGAGAAATATAGAGAAAATAAGGAGGATCTACATATGATATTTATTGATTTAGAAAAAGCATATGATAAAGTTCCAAGAGAAGTGCTATGGAGAGTTCTTGAAAAGAAAAGAGTCAATAATGCTTATATTCAAATCATTAAAGATATGTATGCAGGAGCTATTACTTGTGTTCAAACACAAGGTGGTTTGACCAAGTATTTCCCTATTTCGATTGGGTTACATCAAGGATCAGCCTTAAGCCCATATCTTTTTGCTTTAGTCATGGATGTTCTCACTAGACATTTGCAAGAGGATGTACCTTGGTGTATGCTTTTTGCTGATGATATTCTTCTTGTTGATAAGACTAGAAAGGGAGTTGAAGGTAAACTTGAATTATGGAGGTCAAACTTAGAGTCTAAAGGTTTTCGCTTGAGTAGATCTAAAACGGAATATATGGAGTGTAATTTTGGTAGTAATAGACCTAGTGAGGGGATTGTGACTTTGGGCGATCAAGTCATTAATAAGAGTACACGTTTTAGATATCTTGGATCTATTATTCAGAGTGATGGTGAAATAGATGGGGATATTATCAGCAGAATTCAAGTTGGATGGTTGAAGTGGAGGAATGCATCAGGCTTGTTATGTGATAGAAATGTACCCCTCAAACTTAAGGGAAAGTTCTATAAGATGGTAGTGAGGCCTGCAATGCTTTATGGTGCCGAATGTTGGCCATTAAAAGAGAAGCATAATACTAAGTTAAGTGTGGCAGAGATGAGGATGCTCAGGTGGATGAGTGGCTTTACCCTTAGAGATAGGATACGAAATGAGCATATACGTGAAAAGGTTGGAGTAGCTCCAGTAGAAGATAAGATTAGAGAGAGTCGCCTTAGATGGTTTGGTCACATAAAACGGCGGCCTTCCGATGACCCGGTTAGGAGAGTAGAGGTATTAGATTTGACTTATGTTAAGAAAGGTAGGGGTAGACCTAAAAAGACTTGGTTAGAAAATATTAAGAATGACCTTTCTTTATTAGATTTAAACGAGAATTTGACTTTTAATAGGACACAATGGAGAAAAAGGATTCATGTAGCCGACCCCACGTAGTGGGATAAAGGCTTGATGTTGTTGTTGTTGTTGTTGTATGTTTCCTTCTCTATTTTCAAATGTTAACATGGAAAATTTTTATTATGAGATTAGTGAGATTGTTAAAAATCATAGAGTTCTCTTTTTGGAAAGCGAATCATGATCATTGAACCTTTTTATTTTAATTAACTCTGATATTTGGTAAAAAGTTCTTAATATTTTTGGCGCAGAAGGATTTATAACTTTATCAATGATTGCACTCAAATGATATTTGTTCATTTTATTAAATGTAAAAAAATCTAAGTCATATCTTTGAAATTTATCTTTATGATAGAGCTAATATTTAAAAAATTTAGATAGATAACAAAAGCTATTTTCTATCAATCCTCCTGCTCCAACTCTTAGCAACAAAATGAGGTTGTAAATTGGAAAAAATTGATTATTTTATATGAGCATTCATAAGCAAGGGCAAGCTTAATCTTAAGAGCTTAAGTGTATTTTATAGGGTATTCACCTACTCAAAAAGGGTGTACCGCACCACAATAAAATTCTTCACTTAAAAAAGAAGTGTCATTTAATGAAAATGAAGTTTCTGTGATTAAACTTATTTTCTAGGGTCTTGGAACATTCATTGGGTAACTCCTGTAACCATAATCAACCTAGTACCACACATCGTTTTCTATACCCTATAACCCGTTACACATTTTTTTAAAAGTTTTCTCTTATACATTAAGCATTCTTTATAAATATCAGCTCTTGCATCATTAAATTTTCATAAATCTTATTTGAAGCATTAAAAAAACAAGAATTAGAAGGATGTTATGAGAGATGAGATAATTTTTTTTGGAAAAAAAACATCATATATGGGAGATAATTGAGCTACCAAATAATAAAACAATCTTAGGATGAAAGAGAGTTTCTCATTAAAATTGAAGCTGATGGAAGCTTGGAAAGGTATAAAGTAAAGCTAGTAGCAAAAGTATATGCTCAATTTTATGGCTTAGTGATGTGAAACAAACTCATTCAGGAATTATTTTAAGGAAATTAAAGAGAACAGATTTAACAAAATAATCCCAAAATAAATTTATTAATTATACAATTATTGATCCTTAGAGTTCTTGGTTTTTAACTTGCTTAGGCAAAGAAGAGCGAAGTCAATTAACCAAACAATTAAAGAAAACTCAAAGAGTAATTGTACGCTACGACGATAAACAAGAATCCACGATTTAATAATGAGAACTTTCACCTTTGGAGCCCATACGCTCAAATAGTCTAGGCTTTAGCGGAAGAAGAATCTCCACATTAGAATCAAGGTCGCCCCGAGGAAGAAGGAACCTTGGATCGTCGTTCTTGGATAGGTGGCCGGAGTGGTGGAGGATGGCGGTTGGGGCCTCCCGGTGAGGGTGTGGTGCCAGGGAGCCTGCAGAAGTGTTGGACAGCAGCTACGACGTCATCCCAGATAAGTATGCTTGTTGAATTTGATACTAGTGGACAGTGGGTTGCAATGGTGACCTCTCCAATTCACTGTATGGCATCTGTAATGGCAGAAAACTTGTAATGGTTTGATGTCAACTTTGAAACAATGCCAGCTAGCTGACGTTGGAGGAGGGAACTAGTTGGAGAAAACAAATCACGTCCAGAAGGGAGCTCGGGTAGGAGAGGAAGCTTCAGGAGAAAACAATTTCAGATTTTTTTTCTAAATTGAGCTCAAGTGAGGAGACGTGGAGATGGGAAAACTAATTTGAAAACAAATTAGTTTCCAAATAAAAGGGGGTGTAATCCTGATTCCCAACAGATTTTGAAATCTGGAATTAAAAGCTACAGTTACGTTGAGAGCCAATTTAATTTCAGATTTCTTTTTCATTGTGGAAGACTTAATTTCAATTTTGAAATTTGAAACCTGAAATTTGTCTAAAAGGAAAGAAATAAGGGAAGGTTACAGGAGGGTTAATACGGGAGAGAGAGGAGTATTTGAGGGATTTGTAGTGGCCTGGCTAGTTAATGGTCATTAATTAAAATCTGATTTAGTCATCAGATTTGAATTAATATGGGAATTCCTAACTCACGGTTTAGGAAACAGATGAAAGCTCTTCAATTTAATTCAATAGGAATTTGAAATTCAAAGTCTATTCAAAACAATTGAAGCCAAATTAGGAAGGTTATGAGGGGGGAATTAATGAGAATTGAAGAGGTGGGGGAGGGGAGCAGGCCGGTGGGAGGCTTTGGCAAAGGGAGCCGGCAAGTGGGGATGGGCTGGCCGGTGGCTGTTGGCCGATGGTTGGGCTGCAGGCCGGCGGCCTGGGCAATCCAGGGAGGGGGCGGCGGCAAGAGCAAGGGAGGGGAGATTGTGGGGGAAAATCTCGGGATTCAAAACATGAAAATCCAATCTCCCACTAATGGCTTCAATCCAAATCTCCACAACACGAATTGAACAAGAGAACTAAAGGAAAATAGTAGAACGAGAAAAACCTAGAACTCACAAAGAGATCTAGCTTCTCCTACGAACTCACTAAGAGATCGTGGAGGTTTGCACACACAAAGAGAACACAAGGCAAATATTTTTCATTCATCAAAAACTAACTATTGTTAAGAAAGGTAGGGGTAGACCTAAAAAGACTTGGTTAGAAAATATTAAGAATGACCTTTCTTTATTAGATTTAAACGAGAATTTGACTTTTAATAGGACACAATGGAGAAAAAGGATTCATGTAGCCGACCCCACGTAGTGGGATAAAGGCTTGATGTTGTTGTTGTTGTTGTCATCAAAAACTAACTATTACATGAGAAAAGGGCCTTATAAATAGGTCTCAAAATGACAAAGAAGCAAAAGACTAAAATGCCCATTGAGCTACAAGAGCTGCTAAATACCCATGGGGGCAAAAACGGAAAAACATAAAATAAAAATAAACTACTTCATAAAATGATGAAAATACAGATCATGATCGTGGTCGTCGATCTCCGGCATCTCCTGAAGGTACATGTGTCAAAATCGCTGCTGATGTCCCCATCACTTAGACTACAAAAAAAACTTTTTGCTCCTGTTCCCAAAATAAATATTATTTGCATCCTAATCTCTCTAATTCCTAAGTTTGGATGATCCATGTAATAATATGTTGTGAAAAATGCTATTACAATGAATATCGAAGAAGTCTATATTGATTCTCCACTAAGATTCAAAAGTTCTTTCACAGAAAATCATCTGTGGATTAAAAAATGCACTATACATTACATTCATGGGTATGATTTGACAGATTTACAAAAGTCATACATGAAATGGGATATAGACAAAAGCCAATGAGATCATATACTATTTATCAAACATTTTACTGAAGGAAAAGTGTAAATTCTTATTATATATATTGATGATATAATTGTTATAGGTGATGTTAATGAAGGAAATGAATTACTTCGAAAAAAACTCTGTAGAATTTGAAATCAAAGGACTCCACAACATCAAGTACTTCTTGGGCATAAAAGTGACACAGTCAGAAGGATCAATTTTTAGTCTCTTATTAAAAAAATGTTTTGAATCTTTTTGAGAAAGAAAAAATGATTGATTGCAAACATTGTGAGACGTCAATTAAACTAAGTTAGAACAAGGAAAGAGTATGGATTGATAGCTAGATAAAAATTTGGAATGTGGTAAGGGGCAGATTGATTGCATGTCCAAAATTGTAGTTTTACAATTCAAATGATTGTTATTGCTGCTTTGAAATTGTCTAATTTTCAATCATTTTCTTGTCACCATTGTGTATAATATCCATTGATGAATAAGTAAATAAAATTTCCAAACCACTCCAATTTTTTCGAGAACTTGTAATTATGAATGAGCTAATAAGTTTTATTTTGACCTTATAGATTAAGAACATTGTGAAATTATATAAAATAAGTGACTTAATCTAAATATATGTAATGTTGACTTAGTTGATTAGACTTATTGGTTGATGACTTGCGTTTTATCTTGCCACCGCCCAATTGATCCAAGGGTCCCTATAAACTAGGGGTGTCAAAAATTGACACTACCCGAAATCCGACCCGGACCCGACTAGGAAAAATCCGGGTTCGGGTCAACCCGTTTGTTAAATGGGTTGGGTCTGGGTTCAAATTTTTGACCAGTTTCTAAAACGAGTCGGGTTCGGGTTGACCCGAAAACCTGTGGGTCAACCCGGCTAACCCGTTAGTAAAAAAATTTTTAAAATCAAAGAAAAAATAATGATTCAAAATTGTTCTAAACGATGGCTAAGAAATTATTTGAACTCTGTTGAGTTTTTTAAACATACAAATAATCGAGGCGGTATAACTAAATATTCTAAATTTTAATAAATATTTTTTATTATAAAACTTTTCAAAAAAATAATATATATCAAGATATGCGTATATATTTACCATTAAACTAACCAAAAAATACATCCAATCAATGGGATTATAATACGCATACTATAAGACAAAAAAATACATCCATTCGTTGCTGTGTAACTAAATTTTTTGAAATCCCATTAAGTCTGGCTCGGGTTTGCGGGTCAGGTCGGGTCAACCCGGTAACCCGCGCGGGTCAGGTCCGGGTTGTATATCCTGACCCGTTTACCTAAACGGGTCGGGTTCGGGTCAACCCTTTTATGCTCGGATCAACTCGGGTTGGACCCGAACCCGACCCGTTGACCCGAATTGGCACCCCTACTATAAACTGCCACTCAGACTATCTTTTCCATAATACAATCTCATAAGTATCTCATTCATAATTTATCCCAAATTTAGAGTAACTCCCATATTATCTTGCTCTTAAATCTAGGGCAATGTCTTTGATCCATTAGATCTCTTAAAAAATAGAATTTTTAGTTAAAATATTCCTATTAAAGTTAAGAATTGCTGTTTAAGAAATTGAAAAATATGTCCAATGGATGTAAGCCTTATTTTGCCCCAATCCTTTAGGCTAGCACAAAGCCATTAAGCCCATCAAATAATAAAAAAAAATGCTAGCCGCCTTGTGCCTTTGCTTATAGGGCATTTTCAAAAAACCCACAAGTAGAATATTATCTGAGATGTAAGTCCTGTATTCGGGCATGCTGAAAACTAAGGTTGTAATCCTTAGCCTTTTGGGAAACTCGTGAATAGAGCAGTAAGCTCCAACCCATTAAATTTAGGCCCACCGATGTATGTCTGCTTCAACTGAACTAGTTTGCATCAAAATAAAACTAATTACCATTTAATTAACACTCAGGTTGCAAACCCAACCTATACTCAAGCTAGCTCCTGTACTAGTGAGCCCACTTATCAAGTAAATGCAAAACTCATGCATTTTCCCCCAAGCTTTTTAGGATACCTATGTCGAGCAACCTATTTTTAATCATGGTTTAAAATTGCACAATCAGAGGCGCGCCTCAACTCTGTGCAATTCTTGGCAAAATCGCCTCATTGCCTAAGCAATTCTAGTTCCTCATGAGGCGTACGCCTCTTCCATTGTGAGGCGTGCCTCAAGGCGGAATTGCGCAATTCCGTGAGAGGCGCACGCCTCTAAAAACCGGGACCCACACACTTAAGTGAAATAAGCTTCTTCCTCCCCTTTCATACAGCCTACCCGAAACCAAACAGGCAAAAAAACCCACACGTCCGCTCGGCCTCCCTTCCCGCCGCCTCTCTCGCCGGCGCTGCCTCACTCCGACGAGCTTGAAGTGTCTGACCGCCCTCTAAGAGAAGTTCACAAATGATTTTAGGTATTTTTTTTTTCAACAAAAGATTTTTCAAATGAAAGAAAATCTAGGGTTTTAATTTTTTTTAGATTTTTTGTTTTATTTTGCATTTGTGCTTTAGGAAATATGGTAAGGGGCAAGGAGAAGTCTAATACATCATTGAGGCGTGATCCTTCTTGGAAGTACAATGTACAAGTTGATGTAGGAGGCGGTGAGAAGACATGTTTATTTAAAATATAATTTTTGTGATAAAGTGGTGAAGAGAGGAGTAACTCGCATGAAGGAACACTTATTTGGCTCACATAAGAATGTAGCACCTTGTGTGAATGTTTCGGATAACGTGAAGGAAGAAATTACAACTTATATGAAAAAGACTACGATGGCCAAACATTGACAACATGAGCAATTTGATGAAAGGAGGTTGAGAAATAAGGGGTTGAAGGATGATGAGGACCCTTTGGTGTGTGATGATGTGGCATCTGATAATGAGTGGTTCATAGATGATGAGACATATTTGCCATTATCAGACTTGCAACTAGAGGATCTAAGTGTGGATGTCTTGAGGGGCGAAGCAGATCAAGTGGACACTTCTACTAGTACCACACCACACACATCCACTAGCTTTGCAACACAACATCTAAATAAAGGTATTCCACAACTTATATGATATTACATTATATTTATATCAAGTGAGCAACTAACATGATAATGATCATTCTTATTGAACAAGGAAGAGAAAAGTGAGTCACATTGAAGATGATGAAGATATGACATTCATAGATACAATTGAAGAAGAAGATTTTCTGAAATAACCATTTAGTGATGGGACATGATTGGATTATATATGTTCCTTCTTATTTGTACTTTGGGAGTTTTGATAGACTATAATTTTGTGGTTTTGTACTTTGGAACATGATTTTATTGCATCTCTTTTCTTAATTTCCACTAATTCCACTTGTCATTTAGATGTTTTTATTGTATGATAGAATCTTGCTATTATTTACATGCTAAAACCCTTAAATTCTTATTTACGCAATTCTGCGTCCGTGAGGCTTACGCCTCACACCGCTTCGAGGCTTACACCTCGCCTCACGGACGAAAAACGCCTCGAGGCTTATTTACGCAATTTTAAACCTTGTTTTTCATAATCAGTTTTCCCAGACATTAAGGCTAATGATTCTCTGTTGCTGTAAATTGGAACCTTTGGTATGTTTAGGATGATGAAACTTTGAGATCTTAATCGATTATACCTCAATTCCCCCACCATTTTCCATTAACTCAATTGAAATTTATAAATAAACATGAGCCCAAGCAATCATTCTTAATGATAAGTGCTAGTGGGAGGGATAATTAATAATGGAGGCGTATGTTTGTAGGAGGTTTCACTTCTAGATTTAAATAACTCATGATGTAAACATCAGGGAAAATCTTATTAAATTAAACTTAATTTAACTCATGGAACTCAAAATCCTGATTTTAAAAAAAGGGTTGGTGCTTTTTCATGAGTGATGAACCAACAAATAGAATAGTTTGATTCTATAGTCACCTTGGTTTAATGGGTATAATTTCCAATGGCTGGCATTGTGTTACTGATAATTCACTGCTGAAATAGACGTACTTTTCAATACTATTTTTATGCACATATTACAAGCTATTGAATTTAGTGTTTAAAAATTATAAGCAATTAAAAAATTATATCTTATATAATTCATGTTCTGTATCTTTTGGCTTCCTAGTTTTATTTTAGTTGTTGTTTTGTAATTTCGTTTAAGTCATTAATTTCTGAAATCAGCGGCAGTCTTAGATTTGCTTAATGCTTCCTTGGCCATGAAAATACTTCTTTAGACCCTTTATTCTTCAACTGATGCTACAATTTTTTTCATGGTTAATTCAGTGTGATTTTATTCTAATATGGCCTGAATTAGTTGTTTTTTTTTAAAATCTAGCCAGAACTATGTTGAAGCTTCAAGTTCTGCCTTATTAACTTCTTCACCACCTTTTTGTAGGGCCTTGATCAACTAAGATTGCAACAACAAAAATCACTTATGCAGTCACCCCAACCATTTAATCAGCTTCAGCTCTTGAGCACACAGCATCAACAGTTAATCCTACAATCACAACCAAATCTTGCTTCTCCTTCTGCAGTAGACATTGATACCAGGAAGCTAAGAATGCTTCTGAATAATAGGAACATTATTCCTGGTCGGGAGTCCCAACCAAGTACTGTTGGAGATTTCATTGCCAATGTTGGATCAGCGGTACCAACTGGCTGTCCTGTTATTCCTCGTGCAGATGCAGATATGCTAATTAAGGTGTGCCTTCTAACAATGACTTCATTTCTTATTCTAGGTTTCATGTGTGCAAATGTAACATAATTTTTTTCCCTTATGGTTTCTTTCTGTTTTTTTCTCCTTAGTTTTTCCTTAGAAGCTTGACTTTGTCAAGTAAGTGTTTTTTCTGTCTACTTTTTTTTTTTTTTAAAACGTATTGTAACTTAGTCTATGCTTCATGTACACTTCTTATGATGTTTATTTATCTAACATAAAAATGTTTTTTTTTTTCGTATGTGCATGTATTTTGTTGTTCTCTTGCAGCTTAGTTTCTTTAGTTTTTTGCTCCTAAGAAATAAAAAGTATTATTATTTGAAATCCAATACCCAACTCAAAATATTCATATGACACTACGCTACTTTGGCCAACAATCATCCTACCTCAGCTTTCCATAGGATTGAGATTCATTCGGATGCTGAAAGAGTCTGACCTCTGTAGATATTACAAATTTACTGGTTAACTGGAAAGATTTTGTGGAACTTTTTATAGAATGGTTTGTACCTCTGTCATCTAGGCGGCAGATGTAGGATAAATTTATAAGACTGATTCAAGGAGAGAATTCAGTGATGCAATGTGAAGTAGAATTTACAACTCAATCCATATATGCATCGCAATTGATTGCAACAGCAGAGAAAAAATATTATCGATTCCTATCGGGTCTAAAAGATGTAATTAGACAACCTTTAGTACCTTTAAGAATCAAGGATTATTCAGGGTTGGTGGAAAGAGCTAGGAGGGTAGAGATTGACTTCAAAATCACTTAGAAGAGAAGGGATCAACATTAAGATACTAAAGAAGATATCCAAAGCACTCAGGTTGAAGGTTCAAATGGGAAGAAGACCAAGCTTTGTCTTAGTGTAGTAAGTAGTGCAACGGTTAGTAAAGTCATGAAATTTTGTGCAAGTGTGGTATATTATAAAAGGGTGAATGTCTGATGGGTTCCAACACTTGTTATTGCTATCGTCAGCCTAGACACATTGCAAAATGTTGTCCTACATTGGTTCTGAGGACTTCAGGAAAAATGAGATAAAGTGAAGCACATTCGCAGAGGAGTTTTGGCAAACAAATAATGATAGAACCATCAATTTCAGCTTCAACACAAAATCAATCAAGACAGAAAGTTCGACCCCGAGTTTATGCTTTAATTCAACAGGAACCCAATGAATCTATAGATGTTAATAAAGATGTATGAGCTGTCCTTAATATAATAAATTGTTATGCTATATTAAATATTTTGGTTTTATCAGGATATTTTGTTATGTTATATCAAATGTTTAGTTTTATTTAGTTATGTATTCAATGTTGAAGTTTATGTTGAATAAAATTGAAGATGCTATTTGTTTATGTAATTAGATGTTATAAGTGAATTTCAAGGATAAAATTTTTATAACTTAGGGATATTGTGAGAACCGGACTTATCAGGTTTAGCAGAATCGGGCCGGTTCAGCAGAACCGTCTCTGTACTATTGCATATAGCAGAATCGAGAGTAGAAACGTGAAACTGAGCGGGCCGCATGCGTACATGCGTCTATTTGACAGATCTTTTCGTCATTCTAAGTGACTAATTGCATGCAGGAGGAATATAGTGACTCCTCGTGAGTCATTACTTATATTCGCTGATTCCTTTTGGAGCAAATCGCGTGAGAAGTGTCAGTCGAGAGAAACAACTACGAGGAAGAAGACGGAAGAATGTAAGTTTCCAATTTCATTTCTTTTGACATTTTTCTTCTTATGTGATTTAATCCTAAGAAAATATAAGTTATTTTAAAGGAAGATAGTGTCACGACCCAACCCGACCGGAACGAATCCCTTCGCGCCGGGTCACGACAAATATTGAAAATCCAGGATCTAGTTCTGGAATTTGCTTTCGGACTTTCTTCCAATAATCAAACATACAGAAAACACAGAGCTACTGTAAACATCCAAATATACAGAAAAGTTCATCCATGATTTTCTTCTTTCTTTCCTCAAAATAATCATGTATATTACAGTGCATGGCTCTAAACAGAAAGAACAGAACAGAAAAACCATGACTGTACAAAAAGCAAAAGTACAAAAATACCTAATCACAGATCAAACACTGAACTGCTAGTCCAAGACTTCCTTCCCTTTCCCAGAACCTGAAAACCACGCAGATAACAAGAATGAGCTAACAGCTCAGCAAGACTACACTAGCCAATCAAAATATTCAGAAAGTCACATAAGCAAATACATCAGAAGAGTAGTACATAATTCAGATAATCATACAAAAAATCAAAACACTGAAACAGAAGAACTGAATTCATTCATATAGAGGAATATTCAAATTAGAATTATCTTTAAATCACAGAACAGACAGAATAGTACAAATCCGTACAAATCATAAGCACATTGTCAAATCGGATAAAATCATATAATACAGATCTCACAAATCAGAGTTCACATATTAGATTTCACATATCAGATCCCCAGACCCTGACAGAATCTCTACGGATTCTGGCCTCTTATGCCTCCCTTCACTGCACAGACAGAATCTCAACAGATTCTGGCCCCTTATGTCTCACTTCTGATAGCATATAAACACATCAATTCAGGAAATCAGCTTACGTCAGAAAAATCGTCAGCGGCATAACGGCAGTATACGGAATTTTCACAGAATTCACAAATTCAGAAATTTACCAAATTACCACAGATAGTACAAAACATCAATATAAGACTTTCATTGTACTGAAACAACATATTTCAACATCCAGATACTTCGTTATTCGATTAAAACACCGCAGAATTCAAAATACCCGGTAAAAATCTTCCATAGATACTCAAAATGTGCAAAAACATCATCTCAGAAACATACCAAAAGTTATGCGGTAAAAAGTTTATCAGTGCGAAATGAAACCAATTATTCGCTGACGGAAATAGATTACAGAACAGAAAAATCGTCAAAATTCACATTTTTGAAAATTGAGAAAGGCGGAATGTGCCTTACCTCGAGTCGATCAACTTTCCCAACTACGGCGACGGACGAAAACGGACCGAAGTCGCCCAAAACGCGAATTTTCTTCTTCTCCCTTCGTTTTTCTCTCTCCTTAGCTTTCTCCCTCTTCAAAAATGACACTATTCAGATATTTATCAAACAGGATCGTCCAGGATGATGTCTCGATCGTCTCGGGATGATCTCCTCTGGACTGCCATCATGCAGACAAAAATTAATTCCAATTTATTTTGTCCTTGGACGATGCTCTCGGGCAAAATTTTTTTCAGTTCGTCCCGATGAACCCAGGTTCGTCCAGACGAACCATACAGATTTTCAACATTTTCTTCAGTTCGTATTGACGGTTTGTCCGTACTAACAGCACAAATTTTTTTTTTTCAAACATAAATTGAAAATTTAAGGGTTTCATAGATAAAAGAAGAAATTAAAAAAAGGCAGTGAAGAAAATTTTTGGGGTAACAAATTGGTGAATTTTCATTTATATCGATAGAAGGGGTAATTGAATTTAATTGTTCTTTTACATTCACTTATAAATATTTTATTTTCTCTATATGACAACATAATACGTGATTACCAAATAGGAAGGAAAAATATGGTGTGGAGTGTCCTGATTCAAAGCGAAAGACAATAATACATATTAAGGTAATTATAAGTGCATGAGATTTTAAATTAAGTCATGAATATTTCAAATAATCAATTGAATTTAGAAGCATAATGAAGTTATGGCACATAATCTACTTAAAGAGAGAATAAATTTTAAAATATTAAGTTACAGAATTCAGGAGTAGTCTGTAAAATTATTAATATGACAATTTTTTATATAGGTAAATATAAAGACTATTTATGTGCATTCAATAACTAGTTCTAGAGAATGAGAATAATTTTAATTAATAATATTTGAGTTGTTAATCGCACAAATTAATTATAATTAAATAAGTTAGAGAAATTAAGAGAAATTTATCAGTTAAATTTTAACGACGAGGTCTTCCAAGGTATAATTTACTGTAATTATAATTAGGAGCAAAAGTGAAGCAGCACATTTCTTAAGTTCAAGGTGAGTACTCACATTTCTTTATTTACAATGATAATTTTTTTCCTTCTATTAAATATTCTGAAAGATAATGCATGCTTATGAAATCTTTATTATTAACTAGATCATGATTTATGTTTCTCATACCCAATGATTGATCATGTTGAATTAAAGAAAATTTATATGTTATGTTGCCTATTATCATGTAAATTTCATGAATGTTATAATAATGAAATGAATAGATAGATATGGTTGCATGTGCATGTTGACTTATGGAGCACACCTCTTTATGGTATTGGTTGAGGATGCAATATACTTGTGCATGTAAATGAAAAAAATTATGAAAAATGAAAAAAATTATGAAAAATGAAAAAAATTATGAAAAATGAAAAAAATTATGAAAAAGAAAATGAAAAAGTGTACCTTCATTGATATTAATTTAGACGGTGGCTCCTGTGATGATTGTATTATTTATGAGAAATGAAAAATAAGAAAGTTATGAATACATATATGATATATATGACATATATGATTTATGCATAATGTTGAAAGCCTTGATGAAATGATATGTTTAAATATAATTATTTTATGATATGAAATGAAAAATGGATCATGGATATTGTTAAATTACCTTGAGTTGCTTTAGTTTAGAAGCATGTTTTGCTCATTAAGTTTTAGCCTACTCTTAGTTGTTCTAACATTTTTAGGTATAATTTAATATAATCAAAATGAATAGAAGAGGTGAAAATGTGTACCGTACATGTGGCGCACCGGAAGAAATGTATTTAATTCATTTTATATAAGTTTATGTTTTTGAAGTTTAGTGGCTCTTTCAGTGTAATTGGAGATAGATTTAGTAATTGAAAATTAATTTACTGTTCAACTGTCTGTTCTCGCCTCGTTAATTCGAGTCTTAGGGCCGGGTAGTGACACGATCTGAAAATACGACTTGAACCCAACAAAAAAATTCTCAGTTAGGGTCAACCTGTTTCACAAATGGGTCAGGTTCCGGTTTGAGTTCGGGTCCGAGTCAATACGCTAACCCAAAGTTGACCTGACTGACCCGTGAGGCGAAGTGACGGGATATAAAGAAGAGGATTGCAGGCCATGATCTTGTAATCTCGCGGAGTGTTGTAGAGTGAAACATTATCAACGTGGATCTTGTAATAAACCATTACATGGGTGATTGGCTTTGGATCTCCTATGAGATCTCGTCGGATGTTAACAATGGTAACGCCTGAATGACCAATATTCTTTTGCGCCCCTGCCTAGATCAAGCCAAACTTTGAGATATCTACGGGCTTCGTGCAGAAATTTGATAACATGTTGGCGACCAAAAGCTTTGTACTCAACCCCATCGATTCTCTCATTCCTGTATATGGAGGTATTTAGGAGCTGGGTTTTGCTGGATCTCATCAAATGACGGGATCTTTGTATACTTCTCAGATTTCCCAGACCAAACAATGTTAGGTTTGTAGAACTTCTGAGTTTCTTTATAGGCCTTTTCGCTCCAAGATCCGATGATGATGTAGTCGGCAAGGTCATTAGGCTTGCCGAGGTTAAGGGGAACGACAACGTACTGGGTGGAGGCACCACCCTGGAGGAAGAGGATAGCGAAGTCATCAGGGATAAAAAGGAGGCGGCGGGGATCGAATTTGGCTTTCTTGATGATGACATCGGGTTGGTGCCTAGTGAGTCTAGTCGGGTTGACCAGGACCCGAAGTGGGTTGGGTTCGAGTCTATGAAGTGACTTGCTTTAAAAAATGAGTCTGGTTTGGGTCAGGTCAACTAGTGTCGGGTCAGGTCTGGGTTAGACCCGAACCCAACTCGTGATTTGATTTTGACAGCCCTAATTTTGTTTACCATGCACTGACTTTCGTCTACTTGTTTGCAGTTGTTCGTAGCTTGCAGCTATAGGAGCTGGAGCTTGCAGCTGCAAAGTTTATCAGGAGCCAGAGCTTGGCAAGAGCTGGAGCTTGCTAGGAGTTGGAGGGGCTTAGTTTAGGATTTTGGAGCTTTCTTTCTATTTTATGTTTTAGTTAGTCTTTTACGAGTTTGAGTTTTAGTGTGAGTTGTACCCAGTGTCAAATAGTGTGACATTATTCTTTAATTCATTTTTTTTATAATTTTTTACTTAATTGCACTAATTAATTAGATTAGTTAATTAAATAAATTTTAAATTAAAGTTAAATTTTAATTTAAAATTAATTGCTCAGCTTGCTAATTTAAGTTTTAAATTTATTTTAAAATTATATAATTATTTTAAATTAATTATTAATTAAATTAGTTGTTCAATTAATTTGAATAATTTAAAAGATTTAAATTAATTAATTAAATGGTTTATTAATTAAAAAAATTTAATTTTATATTAATTAGTTTAGTTTGGTTAAAGTCTTAATTAATTAAATTAATGAAATTAATTGAACAACCAATTTAATTAATAATTAATTTAAAATAATTATATAATTTAAAAATACATTTCAATTTAAATTAACGAGCTGAGCAACTAATTTTAAATTAAAATTTAACATTAATTAAAATTTTATTTAATTTATTAATATAATTAATTAATGCAATTAAGTAAAAAAATAATTAAAGAATTGATTAAAAATTAATGTTCACACTATCAGACGTTGAGTACAACTCACACTAAAACTCTAACTCCTAAAAGCTAACCAAAACAGAAAGAAAGCTCCAAAAATCCTAAACTAAACCCTTCCAACTCCTGGTAAACCCTGCAGCTGCAAGCTATATCTCTTGCAATTGCTAACTACGAATACCTGCAAGTGAACAAGCAAGGTGTCAGCCTGGTACTGGTAAAATAAAATTGGTAATAATAAAACAAATTTGGTACTGATAAAATAAACTAGTACTGGTAAAATAAAATTGGTACTGATGAAACATAACTTGTACTAAAACAGGCAAGGTACTTAACAAACATTAGTACTAATTTAAAAGACAAGCTACTAAAGTTGAAAAACTACGAGCACTGCCATAAGAAAAATCACAGTACACTACTGAAAACTAGGGTTGAGAGCACTGGATTCAGGCGGTAGGGTGTGTAACTACTCTAAAGTTTTCCTAAGAGGCAACTACTAGCTAAAATAGGATAAATCCCATTTAAGTTAATGCACAACCTCTCAAGGGGAGTTAATAAACCCTCCCAAGGGGAACAACAAATCCTCCAAAGTGGAGCAATCAACTTCTCAAACATGGGCTGCCTTGCTTATAGGGTTACGTTGTAAGATCCACCCACAGCTATTTCCAAGGGAAGCCATAAGACTTGCTACTCGGGCTACTTCTAATAGAAGTAGTAAGACACACTCAAATGCAAAATTACATGTTTGCTAAAACCCCGCTAACCTAAACCTTTGCCTCGGCAACTTTTAATAGAAGCTATAAGTCCGACTTTAGGGGAAATCTTGAGGTAAAAGCAACATAACCATAAACCACCAACGGGTCACTTCTAATAAAGGCCGTAAGTCCCACTTCAATTAGGCCATTAGGGAAAACCCTCCCTAGGACAGATAACATGTCTCTTGTTATACGGGCCACCTCTAGTATAGGTCGTAAGTCTCACTTTAATTAGGGTATTAGGGAAAACTTTTCTAGATTAAATAACACCTCCACTATATTGGCAACCTCTAATAGAGGCCATAATACCAGCTATTGGGGCTACTTCTAAGGGAAGCCGTTTGACCTGCTATATGGGCAACTTTTAATGAAAGTCGTAAGCCTTGACCCAAATTCGGATTACAGGCATCTCCTAAACGAGGCTGTAAGACCTAACCTAAATTTAAAATATAGACAACTCCCAAGCGAAGCCGCAAGTCTCAACATAAACCAAATCAACTTACATCCATGAACTTCAGTTTACTCGGGATCTCTGAGAGGAGACAAATCATGTCTGCTAATCATATTTCTTGAATACTACAATTAGCAGTTGTTAGCTTATTTAAACCTACATTATACTTGGGATGATAGAACCATTAGATCTTGATCGAGTTTACCTCCATCCCACAACCAAAATTAAAATGTTGCACATCTAAATATTAATTCATCCTTAATTGAGAGTTCTTTCCTACGAGTTAGGAGGGGTAATTTATTATGAGGGTTTGCCCTCATAGGAAGTGGAATCTCAAAACTAAATAAATCCTGATGCCGATCATCGGGGGAAATCTAGTTAATTTATAATCCAATCTACCTCGGGGAAAAATTGGACCTAAAACTTGCGAAAGCGGGGTTCGTGCCGTAGCGCCATCTTTTCCTTAGCGAACATAAGCTTCTATCAATATAGCTAAAATTCTTGTTTACCATGATATGGCTAAACATGTTGAAATTGATAGACACTTCATAAAAGAAAAAAAACTTGATCAATGGATAATTTGAATGAATTACACGTAGATATTACCACCAAAGCTCTTGATCAATCACTTCAACAAACTTGCTTTTAGCTAGGAATGATCAACATATATTCCCAACTTGAGAGAAGAGTGTGAAAATCCTATACTCAACTCAAAATATTCCTATGCCGCTGCACCCTTTTGACCTAGTATTGGATTCCTCCAAATGTGGTAAGGGCCGAATCTCCTCCCAACTCAGCAATTCACGGGATTGCTGATGGTCATCCACGAGGGCTAGATACCCGTCCAACTCATTACTCTATATAAAAGCAATTGATTTATAGCTGGCCTCAATTTTCTTATAGATTCTTTCTATTCTAGCTCTCTTGCATCACCTATAAATTATGTACATCTCCTTCATTGTGAAGTAGAAAAAAGATGAGCTGTTCTCCTTTATTTTCCTATGTTAATTTTATCGTTGTCGTCTTAATGTTTGCTTTACCTACTGCTCTACCGTCTTACATAACATCAAAATCTTTTTCAGTTAGTTGAAGTAGCTGTGTCCTTTAACGTAGGAGTTTTAAGTTGTGTATTCTGTTTCTTCTGTGAAAGTGGTTCACCTTTTCTGCTAGTCTTCTATACCTTATTTTATTGTTTATCTGTAGTAGAAAATAGCTCAATTGCAGCAGCAGCAAAACCATAATCAGCAGCAGCAGGTTCAGCAGCTCCCTATTTCAAGCCAACAGTCACAAAACTCAAATACGCACCTCCATCAACAAGATAAGATGGGTGCCACAAGTGTGACTATGGATGGCAACATATCAAACTCTTTGCGAGGAAATGACCAGGTATGCTTGTCGTATTGAACTGTTAATATAAAAGCATCGTGGTAATAATTTTGATATATTATTATGCTTTTTGGTGGCGATTATGTTGTCATTGTCTAAGAGAACATGTTTGGATTTTTCTCTGTTTTGAAAGCCATCTTACAGCCTGTTTGTGTGGGACCTGTATCTATGGGAAGTTTGGAATCTCTATGGTTGGCTTCGTTCCAATCGTGGCTGTAAGATCCATGTTCTTTCATCTTAATTTTTATAAGTTCTACATTTGGCAATATGGTCAATTTGATTCCTTACGCAATCAAGCTTCTTAGATCATTTTAACTTTACAAAAAGTGATAAGCCTCTTTTCATTTGTTTGCATAAATTTTTGAAGACTTAGCTATGAGGAACTGGTGTGCTTAAAATAGTTCTATTTACTGCCACATTGTTTTACCATAATTTATTGAGTTTTTATTGATTTAGGCTTCAAGAAATCCGAGCATTCGGAAAAGGAAGCAACCTGGATCATCTTCAGGTCCAGCCAATAGTTCAGGAACAGCAAATACTGCTGGACCTTCTCCGAGTTCCGCACCATCAACACCCTCTACTCATACACCTGGGGATGTGATATCCATGCCTTCGTTGCAGCATAGTGGAAACTCATCTAAGCCTTTGCTTGTTTTTGGCTCAGATGGGACTGGTACTTTGACATCTACAAACCAGTTGGTAAGTATTGGGTGAGATTTGACGATTGCTTAGTTTAAATTATGGTCAAATTTTAGACCAAAACCAAATATTGGGGTGTACACATTTTCATTGTGACTGCATTTTGACATTCAGATAACATTTATATTGAGTTTCAGGCTGATATTGATCGCTTTGTTGAAGATGGTTCTTTAGATGACAATGTTGAGTCCTTTTTGTCCCATGATGATGCTGATCCAAGAGATACAGTTGGTCGTAGTATGGATGTCAGCAAAGGTGTGTTTTTTGAAATTTCTGAAGTTTTTCTGAACAGATTTTAATAGAAAATGTTGTTCTGTGTTTAAATTTTGTAATTCTGGGTTCAGCTCTGTTTTTTTAGAAATTTTCTTAATTACTCTTGATGCTGTTCAGGTTTTACATTTACTGAAATTGGAATTGCTCGTGCGAGCACAAACAAAGTCATATGCTGTCATTTCTCATCAGATGGAAAACTCTTGGCAACTGGTGGTCATGATAAGAAGGTTTGATCTGCTTTTTCAGTGAACTTTTTTGCCGACCTTTCAAATACCAATTTTATGCTTTGTTTCTTATGATTTTGAGTTTTTGCTGAGAAAATGTGACATCTGTTGATTTGATGTACGATTTACTGCTGCAGACAGTACTTTGGTACACGGATACTTTGAAGACCAAATCGTCTTTGGAAGAGCACAACTTACTGGTAACGGATGTTCGTTTCAGCCCAAACATTCCCCGTCTTGCCACATCATCCTTTGACAAAACAGTGAGAGTTTGGGATGTTGACAACGTAATTAATGCCTATTCCTTGCACATTTACAAATATCTTCTCTTCCAACATTCCCGTTCCTTTCTCTTCTAGAGCTTAGCGTCGTAGTTCTATATGTTTGGTCTCTCCTGTCACTTTTGTTTTTGCTTTTTAACATGTTTTTGCATTGTCATTCTCAACGTGTCCTGTCATTTACTACTTGATGTTTTAATTGAATTTTTTTGGAATATGGCTTTCCTTATGTATTTAAAATGTGAATTTTGGCCCCAACAGTTTCTTTGAAAGCAATTTTTCAATCATTAGGAAACTAATGTAAAATCTTGATTATGTGTAAAATAGATGCATAGTATGTACCTAGCGATACCGAGCATGTACCTAGCGGTACCGAGCATGTACTAAGCGGTACCGAGCATGTACCTAGCGATACCTAGCGGTACCGAGCATGTACATTAGCTTTTTCAATAATGAAGAGAAGAAATGGCGAAATCCACTTACAGGTCTTAGCTCTCTTGCGCGCAGAAGGTGCTCTGTTTGGCGTTGATTGCGAACTTTGCCTCGGCTAACCGCATAAATCACGCAGGAACGAAGGAATGGGAAAGACGAGCTTGGCTTGGCCTCGGCTCGAGCAGAAATGACGAAGGAATGGGAGACGAAGGCAGCGGGCTCCGTTTGGCGTCGGCTGCGAGCTCGCCCGGTCCGCCCTAGAAGATTTCTTTCGTGGATCAGAAAAATAGGGCTTCACGTTGGCGGAAAAGGCTAAATAGAACGAATCGGACAATTTTATTATTTAATAACCGGACATGTGTGTCGGACACGCGTGTCCGGTTTTAATTTAATTTTTTAAATTGCGACACTCCAATGCCGTGTCGGACACGTGTCCATGCAGTGTCGGACTCGTGTCCGTGTCCGACATGTGTCCGACACTCTAATGCCGTGTCGGACACAAGAGTGTCGGTGCATCATAGATGCATACACTTGTAAATATATTTTTGGGAACCAAGCAATTTCTATCGAGCAGTTTTGAATTCGTTCTTTTCTTTGTGGTTTGGATTAATGATGTAGGCAAGGGGGAGGGGGGGGGGGTCAAAACAAGATGAGGATTTGTTTTGACCCTTGGGCTTCTGGTGTTCTCGGGTGAGACTTGATTTCTTGGTTTTGAGCTCAAAATGCTGGAATTCTACTTGGTGTTAGCTCAGAAATGCTTGAGCTAATGTTTTAGCTCAATGATTGGGGATTAATTGCTCTTCCTAGCTCATTAATCCAAAAAGGTTTGCTATTAAGTCTTGAATTTATTTTGTATTTGCCTCTTCTCCTTCCCTTTGTCTATTTGTTTTCTTGTGCTGGCTGTTTTACCGTGCCTTGTCCCTTGGGTTCCCGTGGCTGGCTGTTGGTTTCCCGTGCTGGGTGGATTTCCCGTGCCTTTGTCCCTTTGGTTCCTGTAGTTGCTGCTTGGTTCTGCGGCTGGCTGCTCGGTTCCGTGGCTTTTCTGCTTGGTTTCCGTGGGCTTCCTTCTCTGTTTTGCTGTGCCGTTTGGGAACTGAAGTGGTGGTTGTTCGGGATCTCTGTTGGCTGGGTTTTTCGTGAATTTCAGCTGGGTTTACCGTGGCTTTTTACTCTGTTTTGCTGTGCCGTTTGGGGACTGAAGTAGTGGCTGTTCGGGACCTCTGCTGGCTGAGTTTATCGTGGTTTTTTGCTCTGTTTTGCTGTGATCGTTTGGGGACTGGTGTGGTGGCTGTTGGCCTTCCATTTCCCTAAATCTAATTGGCTTATTTGATGGTATTATGGCTGTTTAGTTCCATTCTCTAGCCTATATAAAGAGTAGATGATTTGGAATAAAAAAAGAAAGGTTATGATGATAATTTTTGGATAAAAACCTGTGAGGTTTTTGTTGGAAAAGCTTGAGAGCTTTGTCCACTTCTTCTTCTTCTACTCTTTGAGAAAGCTTGCGAGCTTGTTTCCCTTCCGTCTCGACTTCTAATCTCTTTCGTCTCCTCGCAAGTTCCCTTCCACATGTACCATTCTTCTCAAACCAACGATTGGCAAGCTCCTTTAGGTGTTTTTAATTTGTGATTGTGTCAAATTTGTAAGCGTCATTTGTATGCGTCGTTTGTAAGTCTTTTTATAATATTAAAGTTGTATTTTGTTTATTTATTGTAATTTCTTTATCCTAGTAAGGTCATATTTTTCTAGCAAAAACAATTATGGGTCTCCTAATTTTTTTTGCTTACTTTTGCGTGCATCAATTAATAAGATTTGATGCACAAAATTTGTCTTTTCAGTTTTTCTCAATTAAAAATTAAAGCAATTATTGTCTTAGTTTTGAGTTGTAATCAATATTCTTAGCTTTGGATGCAAATGATTTTACACTAGGCAGTTCTAACCATATAATTCTTCTCATGAAAGAAGCTATTTTTATACATCACTAAACTTCTTAATATTATTTTGAAGACAAAAGATGTCAGATGAGTGGACGAGTGTATTAGTTTCTATTTTTAAGAATAAATGTGATGTACAAGAGTATGAATTGTAGTGGAATTAAGTTAATGCATCATACATTAAAACTGATTGAACATATGTTACGACTTGATATTAATGTTTCTAAAAATCAGTTTGGATTCATGCCAGTTAAGCCTACTATGGAAGCTATAAATTTATTGAGAGTTTTGATGAAGAATTATAGAAAGAATATGGACCTACATATGATATCTATAATTTAGGAAAAACATATGATAAAGTTCTAAGAGAACTACTTTGGTGAGTTCTAGAAAAAAAAAAGAGTTAATACTGCTTATATTCAAGTTATTTAGGATATATATGCCAAAGCTATTACTTGTATTCAAACACGGTGGTTTGAGTAAGTATTTTCCTATTTCAATTGGATTACATCAATAATCAGCTTTTAGCCTATATATTTTTTGTGATGCAGACAACTAGATAGAAAAGTCAAAAGGGAGAGCACAAGGGCTAGTAGAATTTTTCTCGATTCAAATTTAGAAAGCCAACACCAAATAAACCTCCAAACAAACGAAAGTAAAACAAAACGAAGATTAAATTAAAATTAAAACAAGCTACCCTCAGAATAAACGACTAGCGGTCACCTTACATGCAACGAAATAGTAGGTAAAATAAAAGAAGTGCTTGAGGACATGCAAACCAAGGGTCCACCACAACTAATTGGGCCAACGTCCACCACAAAACTCCTCTAGCAAATGCTATCAAATCGGCCAACCAACACCTCCAATAACTTGAGAAGAAATATACAAGTGGAGTGGAAACATGTGGAGAGAAGAATAAGATAAGAAGCCCAAGATGAAATTGAAGAGAGGAGAAGATAAATGGAACGAGCTCACAAGCTTTCCCAAGAAGAAATCCTCAGGTTTTTAGAGAACTTTGCTCAGCAATCAGCAACCTCTTAATTCCTCAAAACATCAAATATTTATAGGTGAAAAGAGGTAGCCAAATAACCCCAATCACATCCAGTTGAACCAACCAAAAGAGAGGAGCCAAAAGACCAATAGGCAACGCATGGAACAGCAGCCGAAGGGACCACACGGGGGACATGAACGGGCAACCACGGGGAACAACAACAGCCAGCCACGGGACATGAGCCAGGCGGAGAAACTGAAAGGCCACCAGAGAAGGGGTGGAGAACCAGGACACCCAATTATGAGCTGTTAAGGCAGCTAAATGAAATAATAATGAGCTGATTTTAGAAGAAGAACGCAACAGCTCACCAAAAGGGGAAGCTAACCTGAGGCAACCAAGCCCAAACCGAGAAGCCCACATCATCCTAAGAGCCAAGGAACCAATGTAGCTAGCACACCCCAAAGAATGACATGTCCAAAACACTACCTACTCATGATCATTGGTTGTCTTCCATCATAGGGTAGCATAAAAAAATATAGCATTCATATTACAATAATACTAAAAAAACTAAAATTTGCATGCATCAATTCCCCCCTGGTGAGAGAATCTCATCTCCTGATGAGAATGCTTCAACAACTCTTTGATAGATCCGGATGACGAATTTTTAGCTCCACCGTATCCATCCATGTATAATCAGTTAATGGACGGTTGCTCCATTTAACCAAGAACCTTTTATGCTCTCCATGACTAGTCTGAGTAGTCCTGATATCAAGAACATCTTCAATCTGATCATCCCTACGTAGAACGGAATTGGAAATTGGTGGTCTCAACCTCCACAGAATCATCTGAATTTCCTTCATACAAAGAAATGCCAGAAACATTAAATACAGGAGAAGTTCCAACAGTGATAGGAAGATTCAGGAGATAGGCATTCGTGCCCAATTTTTGCAGAATACAAAAAGGTCCAAACTTCTTACGGCTTAGCTTGCCAAAAGTATCAACAGGAAAATGCTGACGACGTAAATAGGCCATAACCAAATCACCCTCTTGAAAATAAAATTCCCTTCAGTGTTTGTTAGCAGCAGATTTGTATTTAACATTTGTCATACGGAGTTTTTCGAGGACTTACTGTTGGATTGATTTAATATGAGCAACAGTTTTTGTGGCTTCAGCACTAATTTTGTTAGGCGAGGGTAAACAAGTTCTATCCAAAATGTTAGGAATCGGCTGACCATAAATTATTTCAAAAGGAGTCTTTCCAGTGGATCGATTAACAGAATTATTATATGCAAACTCAGCTTGGGGTAGGTTTAAATTCCATTGGGAAGGTTTCTCACCAGTAAGGCATCTAAGTAAATTCCCTAAGCTACCAATATGTGAGGCATCACAGTCAACTTCAAAGATTTTATCAAAATTTGGCAAACTAAGAATGAGAGTTTAAATCATTTTTGTTTTGATTATTTGAAAAGTTTGTCCAGCTTCAGGTGTCCATTTAAAGATTCTTTTTTTTAAGCAGTCAGTGATAGGAACAATTAGGGTGCTCAAGTTTTTTATGAATATATGATAGAAAGAAGCTAGATCGTGAAACCCTCTCACCTCACTGATATTCTTAAGAGTAGGCCAGTTTTGAATTGCCTCAATTTTAACACGATCAACTTTAATTCCCTTCGCAGACATGATATACCCTAAAAAGGTCAAACTTAGAGTCATAAAAGAACATTTCTTCAGAATGATGTACAGTTTTTGTTCTCTTGAAGTTTGCAGGATTTGTTTCACATGATTAAGGTGTTAAAAAGGGTGAGTGATGTAAATCAGAATATCATCAAAGTACACAACCACAAATTTTCCTATGAAAGACCTTAAGATATGATTCATTGATGTCATAAATGTAATAGGAGCATTAGACAACCCAAAAGTCATAACTAGACATTCATACAATCCTTCCTTGGTTTTGAACGCAGTTTTCCACTCATCACCAGGTCTAATCCTAATTTGATGGTACCCACTTCTCAAATCAATGTTAGAAGAGATTTTTGCACCACTTAGCATATCTAACATGTCATCGAGCTTAGGGACTGAAAACCTATATTTGATGGTTATTTTATTTATGATACGGCTATCCACACACATCCTCCAGATTCCATCTTTATTAGGTGTAAGTAAAGCAAACACAATACAAGGACTTAAGATTTCTTTGATTAAACCCTTCTCTAAAAGTTCAGTTACTTGCTTATGAAGTTCTTCATGTTTAGTTGAACTCATTCAGTAATGGGGAAGATTAGGTAATGTTGCTCCAAGGATTAAATCAATGTAATGTTGGATATCTCTCATTGGGGGCAGAGCTTTTGGCAACTCTTGAGTGGTTATGTTAGAAAATTTATCGATTAAATGTTGTATTTCTTTGGGAATTTGAGAGCTTGGATCAAACTCTTTTCCTAACATCAAAAATGCGATCTCAAATTATTTCAATTCATTTGTGTTAAGGAGTAGATCTAAAACGGAATTTATGGAGTGTAATTTTAGTAGTAATAGACCTAGTGAGGGGATTGTGACTTTGGGCGATCAAGTCATTAATAAGAGCACACATTTTAGATATCTTGGATCTATTATTCAGAGTGATGGTGAAATAGATGGGGATATTGTCAGCAGAATTCAAGTTGGATGGTTGAAGTGGAGGAATGCATCTGGCTTATTGTGTGATAGAAAAATATCCCTCAAACTTAAGGGAAAATTCTATAAGATGGTAGTGAGGCCTGCAATGCTTTATGGTGTTGAATGTTGACCATTAAAAGAGAAGCATAATACTAAGTTAAGTGTGGCAGAGATGAGGATGCTCAGGTGGATGAGTGGCTTTTACCCATAGAGATAGGATACGAAATGAGCATATACGTGAAAAGGTTGGAGTAGCTCTAGTAGAAGATAAGATCAGAGAGAGTCGCCTGAGATGGTTTGGTCACATAAAACGGCGGCCTTTTAATGACTCGGTTAGGAGAGTAGAGGTATTAGATTTGACTTATGTTAAGAAAGGTAGAGGCAGACCTAAAAAGACTTGGTTAGAAAATATTAGGAATGACCTTTCTTTATTAGATTGAAACGAGAATTTGACCTTTAATAGGACAATGGAGAAAAAGGATTCATGTAGCCGACCCCACGTAGTGGCATAAAGGCTTGATGTTGTTGTTGTTGTGTTAAGGAGTAGTTCGGGAGTGGTTGTTTTTGCAGTTTTGGTATTTTTGATAGGTGGGTATGGAATGTGCTTTTGAGGATACAAAGTGAATTCCTTATTATTTTGAATTAAAGTATAGGTGTTCTTTTCCCTATTATGAATTGTTTTATGATCAAATTGTCAGTGACGACTCAATAAGATGTGACAGACTTCAAGAGGCACAATATCACAAACAATTTGATCCTTATAAGAGCTTCCAATTGATAGATTAACAATGCATTGCTTTGTGATAGGAACTTCATCTCTTTCTTTGAACCAAGAGATTTTGTAAGATTTGGATTTTAGCTTAAGCTTATCTACCATTAGTTGTGAGACAAAATTACTTGAACTCCCATTATCAATCATTAAAGTACAAAGTTTTTCCTTAATAGTGCAAGTGGTTTGAAAGATGTTTTTCCTAATCCATTTATCCCCATTTTCCATTTTAGCAGTTAGGATTTGTTGGATTACTAAGAATTGGTCACCTTGGTCGCCTTCTACGTCCACCCTTTCTAACTCAATATCATTTTCGGGTTCAATTTCATTTTCTTTTCTTCATCTTCCTCTAATTCTTCATCATTTTCAATATAATTAGTTCTGGGAGGGTTGTTTTTCCTACAAGCAACTGAAAGATACCCATATAATCCGCATTTGTAACATGGTCCAATCAGCTTGGGTGGTTCAGTAGGTTTGGGTCCCATCAATCCCTTACCTTTATCTAAAGTTTGAGTTTCAAATGTTTTTGTTCGCACACCAGATGTTCCCATAGAATGTTGTGAAGATTGAATTTTAATCCCCCCAGTTTGTTGTCGCTTATAAGTTTCAGGTGGCTTGTTTTGACATCGTTGATGTTTCTTTTCAATTTTTAAGGCTATTCGATAAGCTTTGTCGAATTTGATTATATGGTGCAAGTTTAATTGATCTTGAATTGTCCATTTTAATCCGTTAATGTATCTAGTGACAATTCTCTCCTCAGATTCATCTAAGTCGTTTCGAGATTGGAGTTCATAAAAGGTTTCAGTATATTTTTCAACTGTTTGATTTCCTTGACGAAGATTGTTAAATTATTGGAAAGTGGTTCGTGAGTGATCAGAAGGCAAAAACTTTCCTTTCATTTTTTCTTTCATTCTATCCCAGTTTTGGATTTTATCTTTTCCTCGGCTTAGTCTATTATTTTAAAGGTTCTTCCACCAAGTTAATGTATGACCAGTGAGTTTTAAACTAGCAAACTTAACTTTCCTATTTTCAGGTATTTCTTTCCATTCGAAAAATTGGTCCATCTTTTCTACTCATTTGATGAATTGATCGATTTGTAGCTTACCTTCAAAGTTATGGACATCGATTTTTATCTCATGATCCTAATTCCTGTGACGTCTATTTTGATTCCTAGGGATTTCTTCTTCACTTTTAGAATTTTGGGCATTAGCATTGTTGACATTCAAATTTGCAAGTGTGTTAGCGATGTTGTTTATTTGATATTGTAAATCAGCCAATTGTTGCATCACTTGTTGCAAATCCCCTTGATTATTTTGATTAGCCATTTTTGTTTTTTAAGAAAAAACTCACACACCAACCTAGGATATGCTAACCTAGGCTTTGATACCAAACTTGATGCAGACAACTAGATAGAAAAACCAAAAGGGAGAACACAAGGGCTAGTAAAACTTTTCTCAATTCAAATTTAGAAAGCCAACACCAAATAAACCTCAAATATACGAAAGTTAAACAAAACGAAGACTAAATTTAAATTAAAACAAGCTACCCTCAGAATAACCGACTAGCGGTCACCTCACATGCAGCAAAATAGTAGGGAAAATAAAAGAAGTACTTAATGACATGCAAACCAAGGGTCCACCACAGCTACTTGGGCCAACGTCCACCACAAAACTCCTCCGGCAAATGCTATCAAATCGGCCAACCAACACCTCCAATAACTTGAGAAGAAAGAGTGGAAACTTGTGGATAGAAGAATGAGATAAGAAACCAAGACTAAACTGAAGCCGTGACTCTCTACTTCATTAGCCCATTCACTGCAAAGTACCTCTCCACCCTATAAATACACCTATGAACATCTTCCCCTAAAAAACGGGCATCTTCAGTTTTCTCACTCTTGGATCCCCTTCGGCCCAACTTTCTCTTCCACCTTCGGCTCCTCATATGTGGCGATTGTTGTGATCACTCCATTGTTCTCTCCCACCCCTCCTTTCATAAAATCTTCTTTCTCAAAATCAGCCTTGCTCTTTTCTTCCTCTTAATTTCTCCTTGTGCCATGTTCTTCACCCATCTTCCTGTTAGTTATTGGTTCAAGAGGTGGCGTATTTTCCCTGTTACCCAATATTTCTACCTCTTGATCATTCTCTATTGTGCCAATATTGAGGTTTTCCCCACTTCCTTGCCCCCCCGCCAGTGCTCTTGCCTCCGATGATGCCAGATGAGTGTGAAGCTCCAATATTTTCTTTATCATGTCATCTTGGTTAAAAAAATCTTGCTTCCATGGATGAAATCAGTTCCTCAACTTCAGATTTGAGTTGGCCAACTGCTCCTAGTTTCACTTCAAAAGCATCAATTTTCTTCGACGCCAAAGGTCTCGAATCGTGCTTTGATACTAATTTGATAAGAATCCGATCTCCTCACAACTAAAATAATTATAACGAAGAGAAAATACAATAGAAATCAGTGAGAAAGATTTTTATTTCGGCTAAACAAATCAAGATTTAAGTTGATCTACTATTCGAGAGGTAGTCGGCTCTCCAAAACCCCAGGTGTCGCTAGGAACAACTCCAAAGAAAGTTATAGCAAAACACAATTCACATAATGAAAATAAAACAACTGAATTAACTCTAGTATATGTCTTCCTATTTACTTCCCAAATTTTAATTCAAATTAGCCATCTTTCCTTTAATAATTCTTTGCTAATTTTCTCCCAAATCTGAATTCAAATCAGTCCTCTTTCTCTAAATAAACCTTTCCTAATTCCCTCTCAATTTTGGTTTTCTATGGTAAGTAATTATAGGTGGAATTATTTCCCCTTGATCCCCCCTCTCTTCTTGCATGCTGCCATCCACCTAGTGGGGCCCACCGGCTCAGCTGCCGGTCCATCATAAGTCTAGAGAGGGAGTTGAAGGAAAACTTGATATGTGGCGGTCAATCTTAGAGTCTAATGGTTTTCATTTGATTGGATCTAGAACCTAATACATCAATTGTATTTTTAGAGGTAAAAGATAGTGGAGGGAATGCGACTTTGGGCGCTTAAGTCATTAAAAAGAGTACATATTTTAGATATCTCGGGTCTATTGTTCAAAGTGATTTTGAAATAGATGGGGATATTATTAGTAGAATTCAAGTTGGATGGTTGAAGTGGAGGAATGCATCAGGCCTATTGTGTGATAGAAAAGTACCCTTCAAACTTAATGGAAAATTCTATAGAATGGTGGTGTGACCCGTAATGCTTTATGACGCAGTGGCCATTAAAAGAGAAGTCTAAAACTAAGTTAGGTGTTGTTGAGATGAGGATGCTCATGTGAATGTGTGGCTTTACTCTTAGAGATAAAATGCGAAATGAGTATATACATGAAAGGTTGGAGTGGCTCAATTGGTAGGTAAGATTAGAGAGAGTTGCCTTAGATGGTTTGGTCACATAAAACATTAACATTCCAATGACCCGGTTAGGAGAGTAGATGTATTAGATGTGACCTATGTTAAGAAAGATTGAGGTAGACGACCTTCAAAGACTTGGTTAGAATTTATTAGAAGTGGCCTTTTTATTATATTTAAATGAGAATTTGACTCTTAATAGTTCATAATAGAGAAAAAGAATTCATATAGCCGACCTCACGTAGTGGGATAAAGGCTTGATGTTGTGTTGTTGTACTCAATTCATGAAGTATATGCTATAAAACTCTTAAAAATGTAGTAGCTGCTGATGGAGGTCGGGGTAATGGATTTCTTTCAAATTTACTTCATTTTCTTATAATAGTACTAGTTTTAAAATCTAAAGTAGATTTATTAAAAGCTTTAGAAATGATGTCAAACAAGTCAGCCAAGAAGCTTGTGGGTGTTGTTCCTCAATTAATCCATTTTTATGAGAACTAATATTACGTTGGCTTGTGATTTCTTCTTCCCTAGATTTCTTCCATATACTTCTTCAACGGCATTAAATTTGTTCTTATTGTAGATTCTCTTACTATGAAAGTTCTCAACTGCATACAATTGAAACAACTTGATTCTTTGAGAATAGCTCATATTGGTTGATTTAGATTCATGCATTATTATCTTTTTATATGGTTCTTATATTTCTGGGAGATATTAGGAAATTTTCTTATTTGTTTTGCTTGCAAGATTTTTAGTTTTTTTTGCAGTGAGATTGAGAATACTTGGATTTGTGGTTCGGCATTGTGATCATTTCCTATCTTTTCTCTCATGGATCAGGAAACTATTTTAGTTGAACCATATAAACTGTCTTTTATTTTGCTTGACCTGTTTGCTATTATTTTATTTGTTCATTGATTAATGTTTTTTTTGTTGCGTTCATTTCCTCATTAGCAATTATTCTTTTTTAATGGCTTGCTAGCTTTTGCCTTTGTTCTGTTAGATATTCTTTCATTGTTTGATCCCACCAGACTTATCAGTTTTCTAACATATTGATTTTTAATCTTTGAATTTTTGTGTGAGTTTAGTGAATGTACTTTTATTCATAAAGAGATTTCATAAAATTTTTACTTAGCATCTTTTTTGGTGTGCTACAATATTTATGGTTAATGGTGTGATACTATGACTTTTTCCTTTTCTTTTTAAAGAATATCCAGCATATTGGATGATAAGTTAATTGCATGCTGTGATTTTTCAGCCTGGCTATTCGTTGCGTACTTTCACTGGACATTCCGCATCTGTTATGTCTTTGGACTTCCACCCTACTAAAGATGACCTTATATGCTCGTGCGATGGTGATGGGGAAATCCGTTATTGGAGTATTAATAATGGAAGCTATACTCGCGTTTTCAAGGTATATCAAGTTGATTGATCTGTCAACTTTATATTTTTTGTTTCATCTTCTTTCTATGGCTCTTGAAATTTGATCGTAGAATTAATTTAAAGTTGAAGAAAAATAAGGGTAAATACTTTCTTTATGCTTTATCAATTTATGATCATAGATCAAACTTAATAAAACTGATTGTATTATGATCTCCAACTGAAATGCACTGTATTATTTAAGGTCTAACAATAAAAATCTCTTAAAGTGTTTTTGAATAATGCTAGAAATCTTTGAATTATTAATCTCTTTCTTTGTTGACTTATGTTTATAGCTTGTAAATGGTTTCTTGCTATTTTCTGTTCTGAAGGTGCTTTGACACTTGCATAAGTTGAACTGTTCCTAGGACTGACATTTACAAAAAATGTGAACTTATCTATATGCTTTAAAGCTTCAAGCATGCAAAAGTTTGATTGTGAAAATGTACGGAAAGTTAGTGGCATATTGTTTCAATGATATTGAAAATATGAATGGTCTTTTTTTTTTTTGCCTCAAAATTAGATCCTAAGCCTACATCATCAAGAATCCTTAGCATATATGCAAGGACTTCTCTTCCCTCGGATTCGTGCATATTATGCTACATGATCATGCATGATTGCACATTTCCTATTACAAATGCCTACAATATCTCTCGCTCCATGGTCACACAATTTTTGATATATTCTCCTAATCAAGAATCATTTGTTACCTCTTCTTTTTTTTAAACAATACCAACTCTCACTCTTGATTTGCATGGTTTCGATGTCCTTGCTTGCATGGTTACCAATTTCGCACCAACGTGTCCACTTTCTCCTACATTCTAACTTCATCCCTAGCTTTCGCTTTTGCCCTTTTTCGGACATTCATATGTCCTCTTTCATTTCCTAATGCTATTGCCACACCTATGTAATGGTCTGCTCGCTTTCTATCTCCATGCATGCCTCACTTTTGTGCTTCCTCTCTAACTCGTGTTTCCTTGCTCCAGTCCCAAAATCCTGTCAACCTAAGTCATAGACATCCTTAATTCTTGCCCGCTCTCATTGTCACGACCCGGCCCGGAAGCTCGATCTAACGAGGCGGGTACGAAAAGTCGGACGATAAAATTCATTAAACATAATTCTACATCATTCATGATAAAGAGCCACTAAAAAAGAAAACACAAAATATATTTTACCTGTTATCATTTGCTCCTCGTCTTCTGTAAACATGTTCTTCTCTTTCTGCCATTTCTTTTCTTAGGAATTACCTGAAACATTTAGACTCGTGGTTTGAATTTACTAAGTAAACTCAGTGGGAAATTATGTAAATTAATCATTAAAATTAATTAATTACGATATTTTATATCATTTCTTAACCGTACTTCTTTCATTTCCTTAACTTATACTTCTCTTGACATTTTTCATTTATATCAATTTGAAGTAATTGTTATCTTTAATATTTCATTTGTATTTCCTTTTCCCATATGATTTGCACAGGAGCACCGTCTCAAAGTACCCAAAGGTACTACCTTTTCCATATGATTTCCTTTTCCATTTCCATAGAAATTTCCTTTTCCTTTTTCGTGCACGAGTACGGCGTCCCCAGCCAGTACTATAAGGGGGTGACTCCTGTTATTTCAATACCCTTTTCCTTTATTCTCTTTTTCTTTTCTTTTCTCATTTTCATCTTTATCATTTCTATTTCATATAACATAATTAACATGCATTTTCATAAATAATTCTTTTCTTTTCCATAAGCCTTTAAATCTTTATAACATATAGATTTTTTCTTAAGACGGTAAAATCATAAACGTTTGCCTTCAACATTTAATAATATAAGATTTTTAATCAATTATTTAGAAAATTGAAATCATCAATAAAACATAAAATAATATAATTTACCCACTTTGAACTTTTCAGGCCTTCGATGCTTGATCTATTCTTGAATCAATTTCTCTTCTTGCTAAATCCTCGCGGGATCAACACTTATGACTTGATCTTTCACTTTCAAAAACCCTAATTTCAAACAATAACTTCTATCAATATAATATTTTGATTTAAATTCTAAATATCATTAAAACTGAAATTGGAAGGAATTCACTTACACTTTTGAATGGAGACTTCTCAAACTCTCAAAATCCTTCTTCTCGAAATTTCCTTTTTCTTCGCTTCAATCCCTTATCTTTCAAGAAACATATCATTCACTTTGAATGAAGTAAAGGAAGAAAATTTATACGAGAAATTCCAAAAAGAAATCAACAAACCTTTCCCTTAATCCTTATCGTCCGTTTCTCTCGTTCTTCCAATCTCTCCCAAAATAGCACTCTAATAATGATAAGAATGAAAAGGAATCATTATTTCCTATCATTGAAAACAATCGTGTGCTAAAATTAGAAAAACGAAAATCACCTTGCTCTCCCGCACGAACGCCCGTCGCCCGCCCTTCTCTGTTTGCGCGAACTGCCTGTTCCGCGAACTGCGTGTTCGCGGTATTAAAAGGGTGAGCCGGCCGGTTCAGTTGAACCGGCCGGAAGAACCAGTTGTCACACTCATTGCGTTTGATTTCCTACGATAAGCTAACACTTGATCTATGCATTGCTCTCATGTGTATCTGTCTCCTTGCTTAGACATCTTCCCTGTCTTTGAAAATCTTTTGTATCTGTCTCCTTGCTTAGACATCTTCCCTGTCAGTTGAACCGGCCGGAAGAACCAGTTGTCACACTCATTGCGTTTGATTTCCTACGATAAGCTAACACTTGATCTATGCATTGCTCTCATGTGTATCTGTCTCCTTGCTTAGACATCTTCCCTGTCTTTGAAAATCTTTTGTCTATGCGACATACCTGATCTCTAGATCTCTCTTTGAGAATGTTCTACCTCATACTGCAAGGAAGGTAATTTTAAACTTGAGCATATGAAAACTAAAAGATGACATCGTGTATGGCTACGGTAAGAACTGTACCCTCACAGAGCTCCATCTCTCCCTCTTGAAACATGATGGCATAAATTTCACCTTTACCCACTGTGGCAGCTTTCATTGCGTCTTGGAGCCCTTCTTATGGCTCAAGTCACTTCACACCATGACATCTTCCAAAGTATAATTCACAACTTTTTGAACATGATAAGAGCCACCAAAATCATGGAGAGGAGTCATCCAATTGTGATCTCTCCTCAACGCCTTCACCAATGTCCATGTATTATTAGGAAAATCATGTTAGGGCCTAAACGTATGAAGAAAACATAAGGATTGTGTAATCGTGTTTTATAGGTTTGGATGAAACAATTAGGGTGTCAAAATGGGTATTCGGGCAGGTCGAACCCGAAATTGACTCGATCCCCAATTCAGCTAACCTGTACTTGACCTGGTTTTGTAAATGGGTTAGAAATTTTGACCCGTTACTTGCCTGTGCAAGAGCACGACACACGAGTGTCCAGCACGAGCTGCGTGCAGAACTTTGCGAGCGAGACCGCAGGCGTAAGTGCGAGCGTGGGTGTGCTTGTTCAGGGCGAGTTCTGTGGGTGCAGGTGCGCAAGTCTGTGGCGAGTGCTACGGGTGAGGCTACTGGTGCTGGGGGTGCGAGAGACTCGAGTCCGGGGTAAGATGCTGCGCTGGGGTGACTGGCTAGTTCAGATGGGGATGGGTCAAATTTGGAGTTAGTGGGTTGACCTGGACCCGACTTGATTTTTTAAACAAGTCATAAATTGGAACCCGAACCAGACTCGTTTGTTAAACGGGTAGACCCGAACCTGGATTGTTTTGGTCGGGTTATCGGTTTGGGTCAATAATTGACACCTCTCGAAACAATCGTATGAATGGAACTTAAATTACAAAATGATACCGACAATTATAAAACTAACAAATAAATTAGTTAATAATTAAACAAAAAGTATAAATATAACAAATATTTCAATTTAACATATCTTGAACTAAAATTTTCTATGGTTTTAATATTAACGATATGTTATTTTTGTGGAATATAACTGCTATTTATGACCATTTGTGAGAGGGAAACTTTTTAATCCCTCTCCTTCCGCAGGCCATTCCTCACTCGCGACCTATTTAGTATAAGAAAAATCCTTTATCAACTGGATGAGATAGGGTTGGCTTGTGAGAGGGAAACTTGGTTTTAACATGCATGAATATTAGGGTAGTAGCTTGGACTAGTTAAAGCCATGCGTTAACATCTTTCACATGGCATTTAAGGTTTATACAAATAGGAACAATAAAATTTGCAAGTCAAAATTGGCCCCAGTGAAACCCTGCAACACAGGTGTAAGCACCACCTGTTTGTAGACAAATTTCAACAATTGGCCAAAAATAGCTTTGTTGGTAAATTGCAGCTACATTAAATGCAAAATCGACTTATGTAAACGAATTCGAAATGAAAAAATTGCTCTTAATTAGAATTACGATGATATCTCATAGGGTATTTTCAGAGGTAGAAATCACTTATGAATAATGTACATGTCTATGAATGGTACATAAATATATGATTTTTTTTTCAGTATATGATGATCATGCTAATAGTTCACAAATATATTGGGGCATATGCACCACAGCAGAAATGATATCATATAAAAAATGTGTTTAAATAATACAAAAGAGAGATTAATTTTTTTTTATGGTATATTCTTTACTAAAAATATGTTGATACATTAAAAAGTGATCAAATGCACCATAGCATCCAAATGATCCCAAATCAAATCCTATGGTCTTAATAGATTATTGAATAACCCAAGAAAACTATAAAATCATCTTGAGGATAATAAATCACCTAAGTGCCCTTTTAAGAACTAAATTACTATAAACATCCGGGGCCATAGCTCGAATATATTAATAGTTGACTCAATTTATCAGACAAAGAGGATAATGACTTGAGTTTGATCTTGATCTCTCTCAATTGTTGTAAGATTCATATTAAGTCATCTCATTAATACATGCATTAAAATATACATTACATCACATTTCAAAACGTCATTGCCGATAGGATTAGGTTATAAGACGCACCAATTGGCGTCCCTTCTCTTCATGGCTCGTTTGTGAGACCCATAAATTGGGTATCTAGTCCATAGCATAAGAACATACTACCCACTCTAATAGGCCATTCTAAGTTCAATACAATTATGTCTACATTATATTCTTCTTATACTTGAGGTAATGAGTCATGGTCTGTTTGGCATCTGTGATGAGTGGAGATTCAATTCATAATATTCTTATCAAAGTTTAGAATGATAGCTCAATTTAATTCTTCTTATTGAACCTTAAAATGGATATAAGCCACAACTTAATTTACATGGCTCACATAAAATTAGCGAAACTCTTCAAATCAATTTAATGACAAGTCAATAAGTGATGGGGACATCGACAAGAGGTTTCAACGCATTTATCAGAGGCGACACAGGAGATCGATGGCCATGATGGATAGTCTTTATTTTTGATGCTTATTTGTATTAGCATTTTATGTATTAAGCATTTTATTTCAGTTTTTCCGTTTTTGCCCTTATGGGTAGTTGGTCGCTATTGTAGCCCAAGGGGCATTCTAGTCTTTTGTGTTAGTTGTCATTTGGAAGCCTATATATATGGCTCTCTTATCATGTATGAGGATTGATTATTGTTGAATGAAAATTTCTACTTATCGATCTCTTTGTGAGTTCTACATTTTCCTAAGTTCTCTTCGTGAGTTCTTGAGAAGGGAGTTTCGTGGATCTCTGTGTGAGTTCCGACATTCCTACGACCTCCTTGTGAGATCTTGAGGAAGAAGTAAGTGAGGTTAGCAATTCCTTGATTTCTATAAATTTTTATCCTTCACCAAGCTTTTTGTTTTTTTCCTCCCTACATTTCTCCTTTCCACCGGCCTCATTGGGCCGCCCAGGCATTTGGCCGCCGGCCAATTACTCCCTCCAGCAGCCGGCCCCCTCTGCTGACCCCAGCTCCCACGGCTGGCAGCCACCCGTGAGCCCCAGCCCGCCGATCCCCAGCCTCCCACCTTGCCGCAGGCTTCCCCCCTTGATCCAACTCCGTTTGAATTTCAAATCTCCTTGATTAAATTAATTTCCTAATTAGTATTCATCTATTTAGGAAAGACATTTGAGGAGATTAAAGCCTATTTTGAAATTCAAAAAATTTTCCCTCTCATATCATATCAATTTGGAAAGTTACTTAAAATATAATCAAATTTGAAATTACAATTTCAGATTTGATTACGAATTAGCTATTAAACCTTGGGTCCCACTTTCTTAATTCTTAAACCTCTCTCCCCTCACCTTATGTCCGGCCCCATTAATGGGCCTTTTCTCTCTCCCAATTAACTCCTAATCACCACTAAATTAGTCCCAAATCCCCCTCCATTATCGCCCCTCTTCTCCTCTTGGATTTGATTTGAATTTTCAACTTAAATCCTTTCCCCAAACGTCTAGAATCTGAAATTACTTCAGATTTCCTGCAAGCACCTATTGCTCTCCCATCCTAGCCGATTCCCCCAAGACTTCACGCCGGCCACCGACGTCCACCCTCCTTTCTCCTTGCTCCCGTCTTTGCTCCTCATCTCCCGGCAAATGATGCATGGCGGTTCCCAAAATTAATAGCGGATTCGTGTTCGACGTCTACGGATACATCCACATCGTTCGATCATCATTCTTCAACGTCGGGTTTGGTTTTGACGACAACGTTGAAGATTACTTGAACCGAATCCTCCCCACCCTCGTGGACGTCATCGACGATCAATTCTCGGACTACGAGTGGACCATCAACGGTCATCCACTCGTGCCACCTCCACCTCCGACTACCTTCTCAACAACGACGTTCCTCGGCTCGTTCGTCCTAGTGGCTACCTCATTTCTAGCGTGGACGATCTTCTTATGCTCAACCTAGATTCGTAGGGAAGAGAGTAAGTCCTCAAGGTGAACAACTCCTTATTAACTTTTGGATTTGTGTGTTAAGCTCTCACATTACTTCGCCTTTGTATTAGATTAAATTGTCTTGGTTAATCTTCATGCAACTCTTTGCCTAAGCAAGTGGAATACTGAGAATTCTTGTAACTAACTTGGAATTGACGCATAACTTTATAAAGGTTAAACTTTAGTAAATTCTCTTTATAATCTTGTGTAACTCCAAGCTTGCATCACATCAATAAGTTCATAATACCCATTAGTAGGCTTTTATCGTCTGAGATTGTAAGTCCTGTGGTCCTTTTGATGGATGTAGACTCCATTTTGTTAAATTTGGGTTAGTGTAAAGTCAACAAATCTATTAAATTAATTGTAATTGATGCAAGCTTTGTTTTAAACTAAATATGGACCAACATTGATGTGAAAAAACCCACCAGTCAAAACAAAACCACCCACCAATAATGCCATGTGTCTTAAGTCATGCATCTTTGAGTTAGGTTGATGCCAGTGGACAACAAATAATCAGATCATGTCATAGGCATGTCCAATTCGTCTAAACTCCAAGCGGACATTTTTTGTGCCTTCTAACTATTTAACAAAATTGATACAGCTAACTCTCTGCCAGAAAATAAGTTATTGTAAACCTAAAAAAAACATCGTTGACACATACATCCATCATGGTTTGCTTGGGTTACTTGCGAAATGAAGCAAATCATAGTTATTAAGTAGGTTCATTGGATGATTCAGCTCAAATTCCCTTGACATTGACATACTGGATCCATTGGTATATATATGACAATGGAATTATGTGATCTTGATTGAGACTACCTGCACCCCTATCTAACCATTCCCCATCAAATAAAATTCACCCCTTACTAAATTTAAGCCTATGCAACATACTTAATCAAGAGTGCTTTCGTGTGAGTAATGATAGGTAGTCAATTATGGGAAGTTTTGAAAATCTTATTGAAGTAAACCTAATTTTTCTTGAAGGGTTCAACTAATCTTAAGCAATCATTTTTATATCGATTTTGCTTTTTTATAAAACGGCTCAAAACACGCTTTTATGTAGTGGCTCTATTTGACGTAGGACTGTTAATTCCTACAGTTTGATACTTTAACAATCTACAAGAATGAAATGAAAAAAAGTTGTTTGATATGATTTCTATGCACCACAATTATTTGTGTAGTTTCTATTTCACGCTGCAATTTAACTACTTGTTGACCTTTTCCAGTTGCACTTTCATTTTCTAAAATTTCAGGATCATTCTGGAATTGGATTTAGGATGAAATCATGTTTGAGTTTGATAGTGATGTAGAACTACGATGCTTGCAAATGATTTTATTAAGAAATTGTACAAATCCTTGATTAGAGAAATAACAAAGGAACTTATTTGCAAATAAAATGATGAATAAAAACATATGAGTGATTACTTCCGCTTAGGCCAAGTTACATACCAAGGGATTTGAGCCATCAAAATATTGAAGGAAAAATAATATTATGCAAAATAGTAGCTTTCAACGAAAATCCCTAATCTAACAATAAGATGTAGAAAGCAAAGAAGTGCACTCAATTCCCTACGTTTACTAAGCTCGGCAGATTCGGGCGAACGTGACCTTCATGACTGCAATCAAGTCACAAGAAAGATTTAGACTTGAGAGATACGAGAAAAAGAAAATTAGAAAATCTTTGTCAAGGGCCGGGTGCGATCCTCCACTCGACGATCTCAAGTTGTTCTTCAATAGCTTCAACCATTGTTTAAAATTGCGCAATATGAGGCTCGCCTTGAGCCCGTCTTAGCGCAATTCCAGTAAAAAATGCCTTGAGGCTTACGCGTCGAGCTTTTCTATGAGGCTTACGCCTCAGCTTGGATGAGGCCCGCCTTAAAGCGCGCCTCGCCTTGCTGGCATGAGGCCCGCCTTAAGGCGCGCCTCGCCTCGATGGCATGAGGCGTACGCCTCACTATATTTATGAATTTTTTAAATTTAAAACTTACCTAAATTTTATACAAAAGCCTCCAAAAAATCATGCCTTCTTGCGCCCCCAAGCCTCAACAACTTCCTCTCAATTACCTCAACCTCCAACCCACTGCCTTCACCATAGCCACCACCATCGTAGCCGCCGCAAGAGATCATTAGAAAGCCGCATGCCACCACCATCTCCTCTTAAAATTTTGGAGTATTATATTTATGTTAGTGAGAAACATTTATGAAAAATGAATATGACTGAAATAGATAAAGAAGAAAAGATTGAGAGTATTGGACCCTACAGGATGAGACTGGGAAGAGACCAGTTTGTTATGATAGTAACTCAAATAAAAATCCTCTTTGTAATGATAGTACAAATGATTTCTAAGTTGTTGCCAATTATTTCAGCTTTCTATAGTAATTCAACGTAGATGAGTAGGAAACTAAGAAAGAAAAAAGTTAGAGTTGAACTTGATGTTATAGGATACTTTTATGCAATTCATATATTTTATATTGTTTTGTTCATGTAATATTTGGATTTCAACTCTATTTCATATCATTTTTCATTTAACACTTTACATCTTATATAATTTTTTATTTCATATGTTTGTAATTTCTTACTTCATAATTCAATAGAAAGTTAATATGTCATTCTTTAACATATTATTTGAATATTATATAAAAAATAACTTTTGACTTTATGCAATTTTTAGATTTTGAGGCTTACGCCTCAAAACGCCTTGAGGGTTACGCCTCACCTCACAAACAAAAAATGCCTCAATACCCAATTGCGCAATTTTAAACATTGGCTTCAACTAGGGTGTCCAAAATACGTTCTATGTAATCCTCCACCGTATGGACGATCCTCGGGTTGACGTCGAAAAAGGTTGAATGGAGAATGTGCACGAATCCGTGTTCGTCGTAGGCAATGCCATAATCCGTCTCCGGGTTAGCCATCCATGCGAGAAGTCGCTGTTTTGACTTTGGGAAGTGCTGGACGGCAAGGACAAGCTTTGCCGAGGATACTAAGGTGACAGCGAGCTGGTGGGAACTAGTAGACATCAAACTGCTCTCTTAATGCAGCCTTTGGAAGCTTTCAGGTTGAAGGCAAACCAAGTGGTAGGTGTAGGAAACTCTAGCAGTAACTTGGAGAGCAGGAAGGATTGTGGAGTGCACTATGTTTATAGTACAAATTTTTTGTGATCTATATACATTGAATTTTTCTAGTTACTTGAGGAAACCTAAACGTTATATTGCTTCACCATCTATACCAAAAAGGATTGTGGAGTGCATAAATGCCATGGTGATTACATGCATGTATATGCTTGTAAGCAGCAAAGTGTATAAGGGCCATGCTTGTGCATTTATTTTGTTCCTATGTAACTCCTGTAACTTATATTTCTTGCTATTTTTTATTTTTCTGCAGGGTGGCACCACTCAAATGCGGTTTCAGCCTCATTTGGGTAGATATCTTGCAGCAGCCAGTGAGAATAAAGTTTCCATATTTGATGTAGAGACACAGGCTTGCCGGCATTCATTACAGGTAGGTTTGGTGGCCCTACATTCCTGTGAATGGATGCTTCTGGTGTTAAATATACTTTATTTTTACTTCTATCAGTCTCCTTTTACTTAGCTCTATTGAATTATACATCTTGTCCTGAATAGTTGAATCCTTAAATTGTTTTCCTTTTTCAGTAGTAGTTAATTCAACAGATTGCTAATGCATATATAATTCTCTTTTACTGGGCTGGTACTGGTATTAAGTACTCGTACGCTTAGGAGTTTTCTCCAAGCATATGTACTGTATCGCTTTTGCAAGCTTTTTTTGTCTTAAGCAGGTTGTGAAGCTGTGTCACGATGCTGGCATTTAACTATCAGCCTGATAAATGCCATTTTTTTTACTAACAACATTGAACCTTATCGAGCAATACATCAGCACTTCAAATGCGACATCCACTCAAGGAAACCTTCCCCTTCAGATGAAACTTTGAATTTATAATTTTATCTTGTACTGGTCTCTTTATTTCACTTAAAGATATTGATTGTTCTAGCATTTTAGTTACTCCTCCTTAGATGGCTATGGTTATCACAAGGATTTCAGTTACTCTCCTGGTTTGGCTTATAAATTCTTCTGTGTTCATTCTCTTTATGGTCTTGCATTTGCTTCTATACCTCTCAAATTTGGGCTCTTTATGTTCCTGCCTGACTTATTTAATGAGTTGTAATTTTTTTTGGTAATCATCAGACGAAGGCAGATGATTATAGATTTTCCTTTACAAAGGAAATATTTGATGACCTTCACAGTAGTTGCAATAAATGTCATATCACTTGGAACTTCCATTGAAATAATCAGCAAATCCGAGCAAGTGGACCTTTCTTTTTTTTATGGATCTTTGAAGTTCTCTGGTACTGGTCTCCTGTTACTGATGTCCTTCCTACCAGCTTGATCTTGAACATTAATGAGCTGAATGTTCACCAATTTTTATTCAGTTTTCCCCTTTGGTATTTCTGAGAGTGGTAAAATTTATGAACATTTTCTGCATGTGGGGACGACAGCTTTCTCAAGTCTTTTGTCAATAACCCCATCTTCCGTATGATATGCAGGCTCAAACATCATTCTAAGTTGTCCAAGTTGTCAATAAATAGTTCCTTTGACGATTAAAAAGCTTTTCTTTTTCCGGAGCTTGTTTCATCTGATCCTGTTTGATGGTCATTTTTAAATTGTTTGTCTCACCATTTAAAAATTTTCTATTATTTGGGCTGTCACCTGTAAATTTTAGTTTTTTTTTCTGCTTTTTATTTAAACAAACTCCTATTTCCTTTAATAAATACTTGGATGTAATTTTATTCTCATCTTTCTGTACTCTAGGGACATGCAATGCATGTTGATTCTGTTTGCTGGGATCCTACTGGTGAGTATCTGGCTTCTGTAAGTGAAGACTCCGTCAGGGTATGGTCACTTGGCTCAGGAAGTGAGGTAGAATGTGCTCATGAGCTGAGCTGCAGTGGAAATAAGTTCCATTCTTGTGTATTCCATCCTACCTTTCCAAGATTGCTTGTTATTGGTTGTTATCAGGTAATTCATGAAAGTCTACAGCTGTGGAGTTTCCCATTCTGTGTTTATTTAATCAATTGTGGACCCTAGCAATCTACCGCAAGGTTGTTTTTTTTGGCTTGCTATGAATCAGTGTGTCAACAATTTGATATTGATGTATTTCAAGTTCTGACTTATGTTAATGCTTTTGACTGTATTGGTATATATTATAAACCACACATTTGTTGAATCATTCTGCTGAAAACAAAAGAACACGCTGATAAAATTAATGCAAATTACACCCCTTTCAATTTATCAAACTTTTTGACTGTAGCTTGCCTAGTTTCTCATGTTTTTTAATTATATGTAGTTTCACCGCTCGTGCAGCCTTCCCAACTAAATGAAGGATTTGGATGTCTAGGGTTTTTTAATATATTTTTTGCATCTAATTTATCTTTCATGAAGTACAACCAACACTGGTATGGTACTACAACAACAACAAGCTTTTATCCCACTACATGGGGTTGGCTACATGAATCCATTTTCACCTTTTTTTTTTTCCTATTAAGAGTCAAATTGTCATTTAAATCTAATAAAAGATATCATTTTAAATACTTTTTAGTCAAGTCTTTTTAGGTCTACCTCTACTATAACATAGGTCAGATCTAAAACATCTACTCCACTAACAAGATCATCAGAAGGCCGATGTTTTATGTGATCAAACCATCTAAGACAATTCTCTCTAATCTTATCTGCCATTGGAGCTACTCCAACCTATTCACATGTATACTCGCTTCGCATTCAATTTCTAATTTTAAAGCCACTCAGCCACTTGTGCATCCTCCTTTATGCATCCCCATAACTTATTTTTATGCTTCTCTTTTAATGGCCAACATTTTGCACTATAAAGCATTGTAGGTCTCATCATCATATTATAAATTTTTCTATTAAGTTTCAAGGGAACTTTTCTATAACACAATAGGCCCGATGCATTCTGTTAGACTGGTCCAGTCGATCACATATGGATCGGCCCATGTGAAAAGGGGCGGAACTCTCCGCCTCCTGCACGCATCGTGCAAACTGCCAGGTCGGAAATAGTGGTTTAGGAAGTTTTTTTTGGGGAGTTAAGAGGGAAATTTGAATGTAGGGGCTGTTTAGAGATTTCCCTTTGAATTGTATGCTTTAAATATCTTGATTTCCTAGGGTTAGAGCATCTTGAATTTGGCTAAAATTTGAGATCTCTTATATTTAGGTTTTCTTTTGGGCTCTAGCGGCGTCTAGAGATTTGGGAGAGATAGATCCTCATCTCGAATAGAGGATCAATTGTATCTTGCTATTTTTCATTTCCCTTTCATCAAATAATACAAATTATCTACTGTTTTTGTGGTTTTGTGCAGATTTTTGTGAAGAATTCTCATTGTTTTCAAAAGATTGATTGGAAATACTTGAGTCCTATCACATTCCTCTACTTCAACCATCCAACTTGAATTCTACTAAAAATATCCTTATCTATTTCACCATCAATTTGTAAAATAGGCTTGAGGATCGAGATATCCAAAACATGCACTCTTTTTAATGAGTTGATTTCCCAATATCACAATCCCACCACTAGATCTATTACCACTAAAATTATACTTCATGCAACATGCAAGTATGATTATTAATAAAAATAATAGAACACCATTTGTAGTAAATGTTTTGAGATCTATAGACCCCCAAATATCATTATGCATAAGTGAAAAATATTAGTTAAAATGAAGGATTTGGATATCTAGTGTTTTTAAACATCTTCTCTGTATCTAATTTATCTTTCATGAAGTGCAGCTGACGCATAGGTATGGTCATTAATAAAAATAATATAACACCATTTGTTGCAAATGTTTTGAGATTTGGATGGCCCCCAAATATCATCATGCCTAAGTGAAAAATATTAGGCAGCTTTATATGACTTAATCTTAAAGATACTCTTACGTGATTGGTGAGTTCATAAATTTCACATCAAAAGGCAGCTTTATTTTCAAACAAAGAAGAAAAGAAGTTAAGATTCAAAGAATTAGGATGACCTAAGTCACCTAACTAATATTGCTATAAAATAATTTGATCTTACTTGGCAAACGAAGAAAATTCTCTATTGATAATGATAGTGGGTTTATTATCTTTGAAATCCTCATCAAATTAGTTTAAACTTCCAATCTTTTTAGCAGTACCAATGTTCTTCTCTGATCTTTGGTCTTGAAATCACAAATATTTAGATGAGAAAACAAAACTACAATTGCACTATTTTGATGTCTCTTACTGATTAGAGATTTCAAGTGTGGTTTGGTACATTTAAAATAGAATTTAGATAGAGCCCAGATTTAATTCTAATGGTTCCCATTCTAGCAATAGGTGATACAGGTCCATCAGCATTTTAATCTTAAGGTTTCTAGGTAAGGAAATATAAGATGAGAATAGCTGAACACAATCTTTCATGTGATTTGAAATACTTTGAGTCAATGCTTATGGATTCATGGCCTCCCTAAATACGGGTAAGATTTAGAGCAAAATTATCTTTTGGGGTTAAAAGAAAAGAGATGTTTTTCCAAAATTTCATGATTTGAATAGAATATCCACTTGTTATTTGTTTAGAGAAATATAGCATATTGCCACATGTTTTCATGTTTAGTCTCTTGTTTTTTGTTTGATATGTGTGAGTATCTTATTGATAATTTTTTGGATTAAATAGACATTTGATGTTATGAGTTTGAGTTTGAATATTTGTCCAAGAACTTTTGTAAATTAGTACTTTTGAACAACTCTAAATTTGGTGTGTAAATGAGTCGAGCCAAGCTAGAGTTACCATTGACTTAAACTTGAGCTTAATTAATTAATTGAGTTCAATCTTAAGCTCGAGTTTAATTCTACAAGTTCAAGTTAGCTCATTAGTTGACTTATTTATTATGAAAAATTGAAAGTGCTTATGATTTCAGCAATTATTATATTAAAATGATAAAAAATGAGAAATTAGAAGAGAAATAATAAATAATTGTTTAATATTAGGAAGCGATATAATTTTTAAATATTTTTAATCACCTTTCACTTGAACTCCTAAATTTAAATATATTTTAAGTATATTTTACATTAATATATGAAAATAAGGTATAATTTTTAATTGAGACGGCTCGCGAGTTAACGAATTAAATCAATCTTAGCTCAAATTTGTCTCGTTAGCTTAATTGAGCTTGGCTCATGAACTATTTTTCAATCTAAGCTTGAACCGGCACATGAGCCAACTTGACTCAATTACACCCATAGCTCCAATGCTTGTTCATTTATCTTTATTGTGCTTACGGTTGCCAATGCCCTTGCTTCTTACATCAAAGATGTAAAACTCATGACCGAAGCACCGTTGAGCCAATGATAGGTTGCGCTAGGGGTGTCAATTTCGGGTCACTGGTCAGGTTCAGTTCGAACCCGAAACTGACCCGACACTATTTGGGTCAACCCGAACCAGACCCGTTTGTCGTGTCACGATCCGGCCCGGTTAGCTCGTATATACGAGGCGGGAACGAAATCGGACGTTCAGAACAGTCACTAATCATCTTTCATATAAACATTTTTTTTTTTTAAATAGACTTTAAGAACAAAAAGCGCCTCTAAACATGTTTTATTTCCATTTCAAAAAGTGTTCACAATATATTCAAGATGGCTAACTTCTATCTAATCATGCTATGATAAGCCACCCAAAAGTAAAGAACTACAACTAGTAAAAACAGTAAATGAACCTGTCACCCGGGGTACGACGACTGTATGTAAACCTCGGGTTGTCAGCCATCTCTTCTTCCCGGTTCTCCTAAAAAGTATCCCACACTAGAATGAACTAACGCTCAATAGAAATTTCTAATCCTAAACATGCTCATATGACTAAAAATGAAATGTACATTTTTAAACTAAAGGGGGTCATGCTTTTCTTTTCCTAGTCATCCTATCTTTTTTTATGTCATATGAATGAGAGATCATTTAGGTACCATATGCATGTGTCATTTGATATGTATGAAATGAATGTCGTCTCAAAATGCTTACTTATTATTATATACAACTGTCCCGGAGTACCAAGGGTGTACTGATCAGGTACACAAACCTTTTTGGGCCATTTATTCCTTTTTCCTCTTTTGCCCCAAGGGCCATAATGTTCCCATATTGCTCATATGTGCTTTTGCACCGTCTTTGGTACTCCATAATCAATCATACACAATCATTTATATATCTTTTCATATGAACATACATTCCTTCCTTTTCATATAAAATGTTTGACATGAAATCTTTAAACATGAATTTGATAACATGTAATGATTACACTTAAGTATGAAGCATGAAAGAAACAATGAAGTATATTGCATGTGTAACAAATATTCCATTTCTATAAAACATGTCATAAGGGCTTTAATATATAAAATGATATAAACATGAAATAACAAATGAACATGTAAGGAAAAGAATTCCTACCTCCAAAAATTATAAATTCCTCCTCTCTCCTCTTGATTTACTCTTCTTCTTGCCACCACCTAACGAAAAATAATTTAATTTAAATTTCTTGCCAAAATAAAATTTCTAATTCTTTTAGAAACTTCCTATAATCTTCCTACACCTATTCTTAAGGTACAACATCATCAACCTCATACCCAATTTTGATTTTTTTATAAATGAATTTCGGATTTAAATAAAATATAAATTATAGGAACCTAAAAATTCATCCAATTCAGCCTAAGTCCTTCTAAAACATTCCCCTTTCTTATACATATAAATAAATCATTATTATTTTCGAAATTAAATCATAAAATAATTAAGAAAATTATTTTTTTCTCAAAATTGCAATTTCTTTTATTTAGAGACCTCTCTAAATAATTGGGAATAGCTTTAGTGAACATGCAACCCTAGAATCCCTAAATTAGGAAAAACCCTAAACTTTACCTAATTTTTAAAATTAAAATTCCTTAAGAAAACTTTGCATTTCTTAATCCAAAACCCTTCCCTCACCTTCTTCTAACAATCCCTACAAAATAAAATATAAAAAGAGAAACCCTAAATTTAGGATTTAATGTTTTTCTTAAGAAATCTTAACATGTAGGGTAGAAAACCATAGATCCAAACAAACCCTAAAGGTTTTCTAAAGAATCCCTAAGAAAAATCAAACCCTAAAAATTTTACTTCAAGAAAACTTAAGAAAAATTTCATATTCTTCAAGAAGAACTTATCTCAAGCCTTCCCCTACGCTTTTTCTAAAGAATCTCGCCGGAATCTCGCCCCCGAACCCAAGCCGACGTCGTTCCTCCCTTCTCCCGTCGCCTCTCTCGCGTTCGGCCGAAACAAATCAACAAGGGACTTCGGTCCCTTAGGGCTTATGAGGGCTTAATGAAAGGCTTTTTACGCATGTGCCCTTATGCCTATAATTTCTCTTTTATTTCATTAAGGGCAAAAATGGAAAATCTAGCCAAAAATTATTTAAATGATCTTAGGCGAATTTTAACTTCAAAACCGTGCGAAATTAGATACAAGTTCTTTATACTATTTCGATCGAAATTTCGTGACAAATTTAATAAAATTTATTTCGTTGAATTCCGACGACATCGAAATTTCACTTAAGCTCATCGCGGCGCATCGAAATGCGTGCGACGCACTCAAATGACGAATTGCGGGTTTTACATATCGGACCTAAACCCGACCTGCTTCGAGTCCGGGTGAACCCGACATGACCCGAATAACACAGTGCCAACAAAAAAGTGTTAGTTTTTGAGTTAAAAAATGGGCCAATCTCCTCTTTTCAGGTCAATCTCGGGTTGCCGGGTAAAAAACTGGTTTTCGGGTCAAATGGTCAACTCGAAACTAACCCGATTTTTGAAACGGGTCGAATTGTTGAACCCAAATCCGATCCGTTTCGGGTTCAGGTTGACCCTAACTCGGAATTTTTGGGTCGGATTTTCGGGTCATGTTAAATATTGACACCCCTAGATTGCGCCATCACTGTATTTGATGGCTTTGTTGACATTGACTCTAGATAGCGGTCCATATGGCTCTTGACATCCCTAAAAGTTGTCAACTTGGTAGAATGTGATGCCTCCTGATGTGGTGATGTCACTTTCATCATAATATTGTTCTCATTACCACTTATCACAATCTTCGAAACATCACATGTTAATACCATGCACATAGTAAGATCAATCAATGCTTACTAATTCTACCAATACTCTCCCAATTAGATAGATTCCACTTAATACCTTTAATTTGACACCAATTATGTCACATTATCTCTTGGACTCCACCGGTTGAGGCCACCTGGCTTGAGGAGCTTGATTGACCTTGATTGACTTCGAAAACATCACATGTCCTAGGATTAGTGGCAGATCACATATGTTGCCCAGTCTTTCGCATAAACTGACGACCTCTAGTAGCTTGGCTTTTGAGGGAGTGTCACCCCTGAAAGATAGTGCGCCAAGGTTGATGCTCTTGCAACTTTCATTTTCTAACAATGTTGATAATTAAAAGGCATCGAATGAAAATTTTAATGTTTAAAGAAGAAATATAGATATTTCACTTATAACCTTTTATTAATGAAGGCTTGATTCAAAATATGAACTCTTAAAAATTATGCCTCAGGTATTTGACTAGCTATTCCTCCTGTTGGTCTGGCACCTAACAATCTACTATACTTATTGGTTCCTTAGCTTAATAGTCTTCACTGGCTGTCGGTCCCAGGGAACATCTTCCCTAATTCAGGCCTGCCCCACCCTATGCTGACTTACTAGTTGGAGATATATCATATGTGACATAAATGTAGCAGGAAACATATGAAACATCAACAATAATCATTCAAGGATAAGCTCGGTATGTCATAGAGGGAATATGACAATTTAATTATGGAATCATGATGCATTTCTTGAATTTAGTATAACAATTAATACATTTTCATTCATGCTAACATATCATTCCTTGGGCATCATAGAGAATTATGTTATTACACAACTCTCCTTGGCCTATTGGTTGAGAGCTTAGGCTTCCAACTAAGAGGTCCAAGGTTCGAGTCCATGTGTATGCGTTGTGTGTGTGAGTTTGCCTTAAATGGCCTAAAAGTCCCAAAAAAAAAATTATGTTATTTATTTAATTCAGTTTAGCTTTCTTGTGTGGTCAAACTTTCGAATTTGGCACTGCTTTTGTTGGAGAGTTAACACCCTTATAGTGTCGACAACTACCATTTCATAGGAGTGTTTCTACTTAGACTCATTAGTACACTAATATATATTTTAGCATGTTCATTCATAGAGTTAAGCATTATGTTTATAGTACAAATGTTGAACCCCTTTTCATGATGTCAAAAGGTGAAGGATTATTTTGTTGGGTATATCACAAAGGAATTTGAGCTTAATTCATAGCCCATTAGATTCACTGAGATGTTTAAATTTAATTTCATATATTTTATGATATAGTTTTAATAATAAATAAATATATTATGAATTTTAAAAATCGTGCTTATTTTCGCCAAAATTTGCCAAAATCTGAGCAGATTATAGTGGATTTTGTCTTGACAATTTGGAGGTCGGTCTAGCCCGATTTTGTATAACAAATAGTTTTTCTAGCCATTAGAACTCTTTTAATGACCTGTTGAAACCTTTTTTAGGGACGCTTTTAGGAAGCATTTTTTTTAAATGATTTTGGTGATTATTTTAGGGGTTCTTTAGGCCTGGATATACCATATTATTATAAATAGTGAACGATTAATGAAAAAATAAATTCAAAGCATTTTATTGTAAAATAATTTTGGAATTTTCATGTGAAGAAACAAAATTTTCATCCAATCATTCTCTCCTTGAAAGGTAATATTCTTGTTATCTCTTATTTGTACATCATTCTTTTTTTATTTTTTAGAGATTGAAGTGCAATTGTCGGAGATAATATGAAGTCTCCTAAAAAATTCATGGGAATTTTAGTTTGATTTAAGAATATTGTTTGAGAGTTAGATTGCCTAAGCCCGTTAAGATTAGGTGTTTGGGTGCTCTTTCCTGTTAAAGAAGATAATTTATGGCTTATCCTCCGTAAAGGAGGGAGTTTGTGTGGCAAGTTCGAGATAGTGAGAATCATAGTCCAGATATTGGTTTCGGGTGGCCTTGGGGTTCGTCTAACCTCATGATTTTGTAATGTTTTCATTTTTTAATTCATCTTTGGCTTGGTTCAATTCCATGCAATTAGTTAATTACTTGCTTATTCATCTAATTATATGTTTTAAAATTTCATAGTGCTGAATATTGTAGCTGTTATTCTTTTCTTTAGATTAGAGATCATTTGTTTTGTTATCCTTAAAGTTGAAATCTCTTTTCCTGGTATTATTGCTAACCATTTTGTGCTTGAATGTGTCTGTGGTAATTAGAATAATTGAACTAGTGCTAAAATTCTAAGGGTAACATTTATATTTGAACTAACCAAGTTCCATACCCGTTTTTGACATTAATCTTTACGTCACCATATTTGTATGTCACCAATTTTTTGTTTTGCTTTATATAGGAAACTAGAAGTCTTTTTTAGCTTTCTTTTCTATGAATAAGGTCATGTGAAGTCGCCTGCCATATAATTCTCCCATAAAGCTTTTGAAATCCTTCAGTTCTCTCACACAAAACATTGTACGGGATTTTTATCGAGTTGTGACAATGTATTTCCTTCAAGTTTTGATGTCAAAGTTAATAGCTGAAGTTCTCATACTTTGAAGTTAAAACATGAACCTTTATGTGGCCAACTTGTAAGCAGGCCATCAACTGAAGGGTTGGATAAATCAACATTAGTAATTCTGAAATCATTTGGATGCATAACTCGTTATATCCTGCTGTTCATTTTCGCCTTAAATCAGTCCTTGTTTATCTTTGAGTATTTTAGTTGATGCTTAACAATTCTAAACATACGCAGAGCACAAGAAAGTAGGTGTTTTTTCGTGTAAGTTAGCCGAAGTCAAGAACGTAGAAGCTTTATCAAGTTTATAATCGCCTAAATGATTAGAATTCCATAATAGCTAGTGTTGAGTTAAGTCTGAAACTCTTATGTGCTAAATTTTGCAGTCTCTGGAGCTCTGGGATATGCAGCAGAGCAATACCATGACCCTTGCTGCACATGAAGGTCTGATTGCCGCTTTGGCAGTTTCAAATGTTAATGGGTTGGTAGCTTCAGCAAGTCATGACAAATTTATCAAACTGTGGAAGTGAAAATGCCATATCTTCGAGGGAGAACTGTTGCTGCATTCCCACACCGGTTCTTTTCTCGGCTTTGTTCTGTTTGAGGCAGTACAATTTAGTGGCCTCAACCCCTAGTTTTTATAGCTAATTCTAACCCACTGATGCATGGTTCCTGGACATTACAATGAGATACAACTTTGCCTTTGCTGCTGCTGCTGTTCTTGCTCTATTTTGCTTTATGTAAGACTAGCTTTTACCCCTTGGTAGCTGCAGGCTGTTCAAAACAGGCAAAGCCTTTACTTAGCTTTTTGTATATACTTCTTTTATCCTCAAAACTATTTATTCTTTTCTTTTTCGTAAGAATTGGCTTAAGATTTTCTTTTTACAAATATCTGAGCTACTGCGCTATTATTTTTAATTTTGAAATGCTAAATTTGTAATGGAAGTTCCATAGTCCCAGTACTGGTCTTAAATTTCGAGGGCCAAGATGCAGCTGCGTTCGTTTCTTTTTGAGAGCTGATTTTTCATTTTCCACTACAGTATTGTTTTCTCAAGCTGCAATGAGTTGTATTGGAGCGTGTATCCCTAAAAGCAGTGGCTTCGGCCAGGTGAATCTCTACCTTTACGTTTTCTAATCCAATTTACTCAATGTATTGACACCCCGTAATTCTATTTCATCAGATATACAAAATTGCCAGTATATAAACTCTCTATACATTGATAGCTTGTGTATGGCAGATTGTTATGTTGTATAATGCAATTAACACTTTGTATCTTGCTTCTATAATCAAGTAGAGCTATAACTACACAAATGAGTGCTTATTTTATTTTGGAATAAAATTGCGTCCAAAAATCCTGTTGATAAACATATCATGATGGATCTAAAAATCATGACATTTTATAGGAAATTAGAAGACAAAATTTACATCTAAAGATAAGATGGATATTAAGTTCAAAAATGTCTTTCATAAATCTGAATCTATCTTCAAGTTTTTTCAAAGTGCCTTCCAGTTTTTTTATTTGCGGGACACATGTTGTAACTTCAACCATCCTGATACATATTCCGGATCTTCTCACACAATTTTCTTTCCTTCTTGTTATAGCCTCTTAAATCTTGTGTGGCCGTGTGTGTTCCTGATAAGGTTCTGCAATTCCTTTTAGTATATATATGAAGAGAAGGAGATGCTTTTCTTTCCATTGAGCTTGCATGTGTCAGGCCTTTACTACAATAGAGTTAATAAAGCCCAGAATTTTGCCCTGTAGATTCTTCCATTGAGCTTTGACATTTGTTAGCATCGGTGTACAATGTCTCAGTGCTTTTAGATTCGTACATCTTGTTCATGTGCCATATCATTTTACCGTTCCCTATTCAACGTATCCCATCAGCCAATTATATCCTGGCTTGAGAGAGAGCATTGATTATATTGTTGTTGACAATTCTTTAAAGACAATATGCTCACATGGGCGGTGACACATGCAGATGTAGCGTCTTGTCAGTGGTCCACACATTGCGTGTGGTTTCCCCTGCTTGGTCGCAAAACTGGACTTATTACTTAAATTACGTTTATCGAAGTTTAGCTTTTTGTTTACCTTTTTTTTGCTCATCCTGTTTTCTCTTAAACAAACATTAATATTAGTATGATTTAGGATTTGTTTGGGACGATTTTTTTACTGCTTCTTAAATAAGTTTTCTAGTACAAAATTTAAAATTTGTGAACTAGAAAGTTGCTTTATGAAGTAGTAAGAAGGCCGTCCCAAACAAGCCTCTTAATTAGTTTGTTGGTCATGCCTTGAGGATTTTCTATTTTTGCAATTTAAATAGGCGTGAGATCTGTTTCAATTTTCTTAGGTGATGATATTTGTCTTCAATTCTGTACTTGTACAACATAGACTTGTCAAATTATGTCAAATACTATATGTTGTATATATTGATGTCATGATATTGTATATATTGTTTGCAGTATCTAAAAATTATTTTGTTGATTTTCTGGAAGTTGAGATAGTAAAAAACATTTTTATATCAAATTTAGGCCTTGTTTGGGATGGCTTTCTTAAGAAAGCAGTTTTCTAGTACAAAATTTTTAATTTTTATATTAGAAAGTTGCTTTAAGTAGCAGTAAGAAAGTTAATTCAAACGAAGCCTTAGAATTCATGGTACAACTTTTGACTACTATTTTTTGTTACGTATAAACAAATTTTATACTTGAAATTTGTTTTAGAAAAAAAATGGTAAAAAAATAGTCCCGAAGAAAACCTTATATGCGGCCAACTTTTAGCAAAGTCATGAGACTTTTTTTCACATCGGATGCTCTTCAAACTATTGGCATTAGATATTTTGTTTATAACTTTTTTTTTTCCTTTAAAAAGGTTGCAGCATATTATCTCTTCTTATCTGTAGGTAAAATTTCTTTCTTTTATTTAACTCGAGAATGAAGAGCGAGATTGAGAAACGATGCGTTGGTCCTTAATTTTATTAAAGGTAGAAGGCTGTCATATTGGCTCCCACCATGTATTGTTGAAATATGAAAGTGTCATTATCATCATCATTATTAATATGGGTAGGCTGTATAGTTGAAAAAAATGTACCAAATGTAAGAGATTTGTCTTAAAAATGGGGCCTGAGAAAGGGCAACTCACTCACATCATGCGTTCATAACGTATATTCTTCTTGTTATTTTTTAATTTACGTTAGGCTTCATTTAAATTTGAAACAGATCAATCCAATATGTCAATGGCTTAATTGTTTACTCGTTTTTGTGCTTTTTTTAGGTTTGCAATAGAGTTTTAGTTGATAAATTACTCATGAACAAAGTATCGTTTGATGAACAATGAGTCAAATTGGAGTAAAAGCATGCTCTACTCATGGATAAATTATTCTATGCGGAGATCAGACGCAGAACGCCTTTTAAAGACTAATAATAATGCGTCACATCAGTGGTATCGAGCTGCAGTTCTGAGCGGTATTAAGCTGCGGTACCGAGCAAGGTGACGTGGTGCATTTGATTGATCTCCGGACGGCGTTTGGCGTCCGCACAGAATAAATAATCCTACTCATGGTCTCATTGAAGGGTTTAATCTACAAATATTAAGAATATCTTTGTTCCATCTTTTTTGTCTCCTAATTTCTTATTTTTTTGTCCAATCTCTAAATATTTTTATAATTTTATTGTTGCAGCTCTTCGAATTTATATTTACTTATTCCATTGAAGAGCCGATTTGTTACCTAATTCAAATTAAGTGGGTTGAATTTTAATAATAAAATCAAATTTTTTTAAGGAAGCAGTTGGAAAATGACCCAATTCTTTTACAATTCTACATCTACAAGTATTTAGACCAAAAACAGTGGATGCAATCATTTTACTCTTTTATGGATTTGGACCTAAATAAAAAAGAAAGTTAGGTAAGGTGCATGCCTGTGGGGGCAAGCTAACCTATCAAAAAGTTAGGTGGTTTGTTGGCTAATGTGAAGCAAAATATTTGGCTTTAAAGAAACATGTGATTAATAATATATTTAATGATAAGAAATGGTCTATTGAAGTTGATTGGAGAAAGTTTTCTGCTTGATTACACTTTAGCTAAAGCTGTTTCTTAAGTTGGCAACTATGAAGAGACTTGTGAGAGTGGAATTATTTGAAATAGTTATGTGCCATTTTGGTTGAAGATGGTGATGGAATTGTTCTAGCTGGTTTTGTGGGCTTATTTTAGGCCTTTTTTTTGGGTTTTAGGTAGTCTTTTTTTTTTCCTTGGAGTAGTTTGGATCTATGGATTTTGTTTGTTGCTTATTCTAATTGCTACTTATGAAAAAGAAAACAAAAATCCCACTGATTGTCAGTTGTAGATGGGCCTTTTAGTGAAGTTTAAGCAATGGGATACACACAAACTTTTGTAATTTAAAGCTAAAGCTAGACTCTTAATAACTTTTAGGGGTTTAGAAGTCTAAGATTTTGTGTGGAAGAGATTTATTTTTACCTTTTAAAATAGTTTTTTAAGTATAAAGTTTGTTGAAAGTAGAAAAAAAAAAGTGCAAATGAAGCGTAAGATGTATTAAAAGAAGTAATTATGTTTATAGTCACAGTAATCTTTAACCATATTTGTGAAATTATTGGTTTAGTATGGTCCTCCAAACAATTTTATTTTATTTTTTTCAGGTAACTTAATAACTACCGATTTAGAGAATTGATACGTCATCACAAAATTAGCTTGATTGGGCACGAATCTCGAAGCAAAAGCTAGTTGGAAACTTCAAAAATTAAATTTGGGAGTATATGAACTCCGATTTCAGCGAGCTTATAGTCAAACTGAGCGTCTCGGAAATACGAACCCAACGACACCAAGATCGACCCAATCCGAGCCCAAATGAGTCCGAATCAAGGGCTCAAAGTGCTGTTGGAAGGTTCAAACAGCAATTTGAGTTACCAAACGGTCTCCGATTTTTACGAGCTTATACTCGAATCGAAGGGCTCGACGAGACGAATCCAACGAGACCAAGATCACAGAATTTCGACATTACTAAGGCCTCCAAATGGCTAACGAACGGTGCACGGTCATAGGATTCAATATCGGCCGTCCATTTGACCACTCCCTATTCGCCCCTGATCTCACGCCTATTTACGGGCCATGCCACTCCAGAAAATCTATAAATAGAGCCCTCATTCTTCACAAGAAAGGAGCTAAGCAAGAGAGAGAAGAAGAGAAGAGAAGGAAGGAGTTCCTCCTCGACAGCCGCCGGACCACCGCCGGACCACCGCAGAACCTCGCCGGACCACCGCCGGACCACCGCAGGAATCTCGTCGGACCACCGCAGGAATCTCGTCGGACCACCACAAAACCTCGCCGGACCACCGCCTTAAGACCCGACGTTCATCCCCGACGTCCTGCCAAAGACCCGACGTCTTGTTCAAGGCCCGACACTCAGTCCCTACATCCTGCCAAAGACCCGACGTCTTGTTCAAGGCCTGACACTCAGTCCCTACTTCCTGCCAAAGACCCGACGTCTTGTTCAAGGCCCGACGTTAAGTCCCGACGTCCTGCTGAAGACCCGACGTCCTGTTTAAGACCTGACGTCCTGCTTAAGACCCGATGTCCTACTTAAGGCTAGACCATCAACATCCGATCTTCCAAGTGACACTGGGACTAACACCTGACTCCTTATCTCCTACCGCCTACGGTCCTTCAGGCCTTCATCGCCTACTACGGTCCGTCCGACCTCCATCGCCAGACAACGGCCTTTCAGACCCCAGTCTCCTACTGCCTACGGTCCTTCAGGCCTTCATCGCCTACTACGGTCCGTCCGACCTCCATCACCAGACAACGGTCTTTCAGACCCCAGTCTCCTACTGCCTACGGTCCTTCAGGCCTTCATCGCCTACTACGGTCCGTCCGACCTCCATCACCAGACAACGGTCTTTCAGACCCCAGTCTCCTACTGCCTACGGTCCTTCAGGCCTTCATCGCCTACTACGGTCCGTCCGACCTCCATCACCAGACAACGGTCTTTCAGACCCCAGTCTCCTACTGCCTACGGTCCTTCAGGCCTTCATCGCCTACTACGGTCCGTCCGACCTCCATCACCAGACAACGGTCTTTCAGACCCCAGTCTCCTACTGCCTACGGTCCTTCAGGCCTTCATCGCCTACTACGGTCCGTCCGACCTCCATCACCAGACAACGGTCTTTCAGACCCCAGTCTCCTACTGCCTACGGTCCTTCAGGCCTTCGTCGCCTACTATGGTCCTTCCGACCTCCATCAACAGACAACGGTCTTTCTGACCCCGGTCTCCTACCGCCTACGGTCCTTCAGGCCTTCATCGCCTACTACGGTCCGTCCGACCTCCATCACCAGACAACGGTCTTTCAGACCCCAGTCTCCTACTGCCTACGGTCCTTCAGGCCTTCGTCGCCTACTATGGTCCTTCTGACCTCCATCAACAGACAACAGTCTTTCTGACCCCGGTCTCCTGCCGACCACGGTCTCCTGCCGACCACGGTCTCCTGCCGACCACGGTCTCCTGCCGACCACGGTCTCCTGCCGACCATGGTCTCCTGCCGACTACGGTCATTCAGGCCAAACAAACCTGTATATGTAACTCCTACCATGTAATGCAATCTATATGATGTACATTTGCTACATCAATCCAAGGCCTTCTCCTAAGGAAGGGCCTCATTTGTAATCGACTACAAATACTAGTGGATTCATTCAAACTGGGCCAGGCCCCGTGGTTTTTCCCCCTTTTCAGGGGTTTTCCACGTAAAAACTCTGGTGTCTCTTATGAATGCTACACCCTCTCACTTATCTGCTTGTGTGCTGGATCTTCGTACAATGCTAAGACGTTAAACTAAATATTTCTCTACCGCCGCGAATACTCCAGGACGCAACAGTTTGGCGCCGTCTGTGGGAACCTGGTTCCCGATTGGGGGGCAATTTTGGCTCCAACCTCAAAAGGTTATTCGACTGCTATTGATGCGTTAATTTCATGGAATCAGATTCAGACTGGGGGGCAACCTTAACTTCAATTTTAGTCAAGAAGATCCCTCCAAGACTTCTAAAATAAAGACAATTTTTAAGGAAACTCTCGGCAAATACAAGGAAGCTTCCGATAAATTTCAAACCATGTACAATCCCTTACTAGACTTCTACTCCTTGGGCAAGGTCTTGATCTCAACCTCAAAAAGGCAGTAATGGTCTAAAGATAGACCCTTCTTAACCTTCGATTCGGGATACACGTGGCATACGCCCTCTCCCAATCAAGGCAAAATCGATCCCAGGGGGATCCGATTTGACCTCTTCCACACAGGTTAACATCGTCGAGCAAAGGCTCTGACATACAACCTCGGAAAGGTCATACATCCTTGGTGGATTCTCCCGACCTCTTCCACACAGGTTAACGTCGTCGAGCAAAGGCTCCGACATATAACCTCGGAAAGGTCCTACATCATTGGTGGATTCTCCCGACCTCTTCCACACAGGTTAACGTCGTCGAGCAAAGGCTCCGACATACAACCTCGGAAAGGTCCTACATCCTTGGTGGATACTCCCGACCTCTTCCACACAGGTTAACATCGTCGAGCAAAGGCTCCGACATACAACCTCGGAAAGGTCTCGCATCCTTGGTGGATTCTCTCGACCTCTTCCACACAGGTTAACGTCGTCGAGCAAAGGCTCCGACATACAACCTCGGAAAGGTCCTACATCCTTGGTGGATACTCCCGACCTCTTCCACACAGGTTAACATCGTCGAGCAAAGGCTCCGACATACAACCTCGGAAAGGTCTCACATCCTTAGTGGATTCTCCCGACCTCTTCCACACAGGTTAACGTCGTCGAGCAAATGCTCCGACATACAACCTCGGAAAGGTCCCACATCCTTGGTGGATTCTCCTGACCTCTTTCACACAGGTTAACGTCGTCGAGCAAAGGCTCCGACATACAACCTCGGAAAGGTCTTACTCCTTTGGTGGATTCTCTCGACCTCTTCCACACAGGTTTAACGTCATCGAGCAAATGCTCTGACATACAACCTCGGATAGGTCTCACATCGTTGGTGGATCAAATATAGGATAACGTCATCGAGCAAAGGCTCTGAAATACAACCTCGGATAGGTCTTACATCCTTGGTTAACATCGCCAGAATGTCGTCAAAAGACTTCCATCTGACTTCTCTACAATGTTAAAATTCTACCCGATTTTAAATTTCCTCCTGTCGCTGAACTTTTGCCTTGCAGGACTTTTGTCGGACTAATACCCGTCGTCGGACTTCTGCCCGTCGATGAACTTTCATCGGTCTTCTACTCGAGGCCGTACTTCTACATGATGTCGGACTTCTCCTTGTCGTCGAACTTCTGCTCGTCAGCGGACTTCTACTCGTCGTCGGACTTCTGCCCGTCGATGAACTTTCATCGGACTTCTGCCCGAGGCCGTACTTCTACACGACGTCGGACTTCACCTTGTCATTGAACTTCTACTCGTCAGCAGACTTCTACTCGTCGTCGGACTTCTGCCCGTCGATGAACTTTCATCGGACTTCTGCCCAAGGCCGTACTTCTACATGACGTTGGACTTCACCTTGTCGTCGAACTTCTACTCGTCAACAGACTTCTACTCGTCGTCGGACTTCTGCCCGTCGATGAACTTTCATCGGACTTCTGCCCGTCGACAAACTTTCATCGGTCTTCTGCCCGAGGCCGAACTTCTATACGACGTCGGACTTCTCCCTGTCGTCGGACTTCTACTCATCATCGAACTTCTGCCCGTCGACGAATCTTTGTCGGTCTTCTACCCGACGCTGCACCTCTACCCGACTTCGTACTTCTACCGGATGTCGGACTTCTACCAGTTAATAGATTTTCGTCGGTCTTCTACCCGACGCTGTATGACTACTCGATGTTAAATTCATGCATGTCATCATACTTCTCCCCGATGCTGGAAGTTTGCCCGTCACTCCAACCTCTCTCCTTACAACGGTCTATTCGACCTCCATTGCCAACCACCAAACATCGGAACTCCACAAGATCTCTCGAAGAAAAGAGGGATAAGGGCAAATCTCCGGACTTCCTTGCCAAGAGAGGGGCCTCGAAAAATCGAGGGAAGGCCTCAATAGAAAGGACAGAGGGAGAAGAGAAGAAGGGGAAATCTCCGGACTTCCTTGCCAAGAGAGGGGCCTCGAAAAATCGAGGGAAGGCCTCAATAGAAAGGACAGAGGGAGAAGAGAAGAAGGGGAAATCTCCGGACTTCCTTGCCAAGAGAGGGGCCTCGAAAAATCGAGGGAAGGCCTCAATAGTAAGGACAGAGGGAGAAGAGAAGAAGGGGAAATCTCCGAACTTCCTTGCCAAGAGAGGGGCCTCAGAACACTGAGGGAAGGCCTCAATAGAAAGGACAGAGGGAGATGAGAAGAAAGGAGGAGAAAAAGAGAAGAAAACAGGAGAAGAAAAGGAGTGGAGTGATTTTCTAAGGGCTTGAAGAGCCTATTTATAGTTTTTTGGGAGAAAAGAAGGAAGTTTCTAGAATTTCTGATTTTCTAAATTTTCCTAAATTTTTCTGAATTTTTTCAGAATTTTTTGGGATTTTTTAGGAATTTTTTCGGCCAAAAAACAATTAAAAAATTATTTTTTAAACGCCATGGGACCCACTTGAGGCGGTGGAATAAACCGGCACGTCGCCGCCGTCGAAACGACGCGAACAGCGCGTGAATCCGCGGCTTATTCACGCGGATCGCAGCCTCCTTTTGGCTGACGGCAGCCGGCCAAGCAAACCGGCAGGCGGCCGGCGGCAATTGCCGCGGAAGGCCGCGGAGCGGCCTGGCGTGCCGCGCCTGGCGTGCCGCGAAACAAGCCCGCGGAGCGGGCTAGGCGGGCCGCGGAGCGGGCCATGCGGCCCGCGATTCGGTTCGCCCGGGCCGTGGAACGGGCCGGCTGGCCCGGCAGCGCCGGCAAGCGGCGGCGGTGACCAGCGGCGGCGGCAGCCGGCGGCGGCCGGCCGGTGAAGCCGGTTCGGCCGTCCGGTCCAATCCGGGACCAAATTTCGTCCCGAAAACAGCAAATCAGACGTTTTTGGGGTCCCCGGACACGTTTTTCGACGTTCCGGACTCAATTTTAACACTTTCGGAGCTCATCGAGGCCTCCTAGACTTGGTTTGTGCAAAATTTCAACTTATGGAACGTAATTTTTGCTATTCGACCAACGCAAAATACCGACACTTATATTTTCGGACTCCTGGGGCTTCGACGTCCGAAAATAGGGGGGCAACTGATACGTCATCACAAAATTAGCTTGATTGGGCACGAATCTCGAAGCAAAAGCTAGTTGGAAACTTCAAAAATTAAATTTGGGAGTATATGAACTCCGATTTCAGCGAGCTTATAGTCAAACTGAGCGTCTCGGAAATACGAACCCAACGACACCAAGATCGACCCAATCCGAGCCCAAATGAGTCCGAATCAAGGGCTCAAAGTGCTGTTGGAAGGTTCAAACAGCAATTTGAGTTACCAAACGGTCTCCGATTTTTACGAGCTTATACTCGAATCGAAGGGCTCGACGAGACGAATCCAACGAGACCAAGATCACAGAATTTCGACATTACTAAGGCCTCCAAATGGCTAACGAACGGTGCACGGTCATAGGATTCAATATCGGCCGTCCATTTGACCACTCCCTATTCGCCCCTGATCTCACGCCTATTTACGGGCCATGCCACTCCAGAAAATCTATAAATAGAGCCCTCATTCTTCACAAGAAAGGAGCTAAGCAAGAGAGAGAAGAAGAGAAGAGAAGGAAGGAGTTCCTCCTCGACAGCCGCCGGACCACCGCCGGACCACCGCAGAACCTCGCCGGACCACCGCCGGACCACCGCAGGAATCTCGTCGGACCACCGCAGGAATCTCGTCGGACCACCACAAAACCTCGCCGGACCACCGCCTTAAGACCCGACGTTCATCCCCGACGTCCTGCCAAAGACCCGACGTCTTGTTCAAGGCCCGACACTCAGTCCCTACATCCTGCCAAAGACCCGACGTCTTGTTCAAGGCCTGACACTCAGTCCCTACTTCCTGCCAAAGACCCGACGTCTTGTTCAAGGCCCGACGTTAAGTCCCGACGTCCTGCTGAAGACCCGACGTCCTGTTTAAGACCTGACGTCCTGCTTAAGACCCGATGTCCTACTCAAGGCTAGACCATCAACATCCGATCTTCCAAGTGACACTGGGACTAACACCTGACTCCTTATCTCCTACCGCCTACGGTCCTTCAGGCCTTCATCGCCTACTACGGTCCGTCCGACCTCCATCGCCAGACAACGGCCTTTCAGACCCCAGTCTCCTACTGCCTACGGTCCTTCAGGCCTTCATCGCCTACTACGGTCCGTCCGACCTCCATCACCAGACAACGGTCTTTCAGACCCCAGTCTCCTACTGCCTACGGTCCTTCAGGCCTTCATCGCCTACTACGGTCCGTCCGACCTCCATCACCAGACAACGGTCTTTCAGACCCCAGTCTCCTACTGCCTACGGTCCTTCAGGCCTTCATCGCCTACTACGGTCCGTCCGACCTCCATCACCAGACAACGGTCTTTCAGACCCCAGTCTCCTACTGCCTACGGTCCTTCAGGCCTTCATCGCCTACTACGGTCCGTCCGACCTCCATCACCAGACAACGGTCTTTCAGACCCCAGTCTCCTACTGCCTACGGTCCTTCAGGCCTTCATCGCCTACTACGGTCCGTCCGACCTCCATCACCAGACAACGGTCTTTCAGACCCCAGTCTCCTACTGCCTACGGTCCTTCAGGCCTTCGTCGCCTACTATGGTCCTTCCGACCTCCATCAACAGACAACGGTCTTTCTGACCCCGGTCTCCTACCGCCTACGGTCCTTCAGGCCTTCATCGCCTACTACGGTCCGTCCGACCTCCATCACCAGACAACGGTCTTTCAGACCCCAGTCTCCTACTGCCTACGGTCCTTCAGGCCTTCGTCGCCTACTATGGTCCTTCCGACCTCCATCAACAGACAACAGTCTTTCTGACCCCGGTCTCCTGCCGACCACGGTCTCCTGCCGACCACGGTCTCCTGCCGACCACGGTCTCCTGCCGACCATGGTCTCCTGCCGACTACGGTCATTCAGGCCAAACAAACCTGTATATGTAACTCCTACCATGTAATGCAATCTATATGATGTACATTTGCTACATCAATCCAAGGCCTTCTCCTAAGGAAGGGCCTCATTTGTAATCGACTACAAATACTAGTGGATTCATTCAAACTGGGCCAGGCCCCGTGGTTTTTCCCCCTTTTCAGGGGTTTTCCACGTAAAAACTCTGGTGTCTCTTATGAATGCTACACCCTCTCACTTATCTGCTTGTGTGCTGGATCTTCGTACAATGCTAAGACGTTAAACTAAATATTTCTCTACCGCCGCGAATACTCCAGGACGCAACAAGAATATTAGAAATTGCATTTCTGTATTAGATTTTAATGAGAATTTGACTCTTAGCAAGTTACAATGAAAAAAAAAAAAAAAAGAAGTATTCATGTAGCCAACCCCATCTTGGTAGATAAAGGTTTGAGGTTGTTAAATTTTTTTTTTTTTTCACTTTTGTCATGACCGGGCCCGGATAATTGAATCAACGAGGTGGTAACAAAAGGCTGAATGGTATAACATTTCATTTAATAAATAAAATAAAATATAACGTCACAAAACAATTGAAGAGCCACTATTACAAAATATCATAAAATTATTCATACTATTTTTTAAACTAAATATTTTCATTTGCACGCCTTCTTCTATAGACGTAATCCTTTCTAATTATTATTGATGGAGCTAACTTTATAACTAAAAATGCTCAGCACTACTATTATCAATAACTAGTGAATAAATTATGTGAAGGTTTTTGTGAAATGGACGCAACTTATGCACTGCGATGTTTGGTTTTAATTAAGTCCTAAGCCATTAAAGAGTGAAGGTCAATATTTCCCTTTCACCAATATGATTTGCTTTGTTTTAAGAGACACTCTGAATTGAAAATTGGAGAAATGAAGCATTATTATTGTTTGATTAGCTGCCAGTTTTTTAATATAAACAAGTGCTTTAATTCAACTCTCCATATTAAAAGGGAACAATTATTTCTCTCACTTAGGCTGGATTTATTTTAAATCAGAAAATAAAACCAATAAGAAACATAAATTGTTTATTTAGTAATTTCAGCCATATTTTCAGGATGAAAGAGCAAATAAATGATTAGTAAATTCAGCCATAGTTTCATAAATTTAATAAATTTTTTGTGTTAAGAAACATAAATTGTTTATTAAGTAATTTCAGCCATATTTTCAGGTTGAAGGAGCAAATAAATGATTAATAAATTCGTCTTATTTTCATAAATTTAATAATTTCTTTATTTGTTTACCTCAAATGAACAATAAAACCAATAAGAAACATAAAATGCTTATTTAATAAATTTAGCCATATTTTCAGGATGAATGAGAAAATATATTAAGATTAAATTCAGCCATTTTTCATTAATTTAATATTTTTTTGTGTTTACCTCAAATTAAAAAATACATTTTTATCAGATTTAAATGAGAATTTTACACTAAATATGGCACAATAGAGAAAAATATTAAATAAAAATTTTGTGGTTATTATTGCGTCAAATTTCAAATTAAAATTAAACTTTTATTTAACATAATAATAAAAATGCAGCTCATTTTGACTTAATGATTGAATCATATATGTTCAATCATAAGATTTTAAATTTAAATCCTTTTTTTAATAGTTATCTACCTGCTGCCACCCCCGAAAGGACGCATGGCGGCGTGACTAATCCTCGGCTGACCTAGAACAGACACCCACCCCAGAAACCTCCTGGTTTAAATTTAATTCTTAATATATAATATATTTATGATTAAATTTTCACTAAAAAAAAAAAGAAAAGAATATAAGGATTGTAGAATTGACAAACTAGTGGTTAGACCTACCCATCCTTTTATTTCAATGCCCTATGAGTCTATTTGATCAATCTCCTAAAATCTGAAAAAAAAAAAAAAGGATTTGATTGATGAGAGATTAAAGGTTGTACTTAACCTCTAATTTTTTTAAAATAAAACTGAAAAGTGTCACTTCAATTACCCTAAACACTAAAAGTCCATTTTTGAATTAAAAAACTTATCCAAAATTTACATAAAGATTCGTGTTTATTCATAATTATTATTTTTAAATAATTATGAGTATAGAACTGCAGATGAATATGAACAGGTGTCGTGTCACAAATACCTCCATCTTATTTAACTAAAAAATATTTTGACCGTTTCTTTTTAATTTAGCTTTGTTCTTTGATGGCAATAATTGGTGGCAATCAAAACCATTAGAGTGTGAAATCACTCGAGAATTGACGACTTGTGAAGAGATTCTCCATCCACACATTATTAATTGAGAAGAAATCCTCGAAATCCTGAAAAGATGAGAGCAAAGTCCAAAGTCAAAAGCCAGAAAGATGTAAGAGTATGAGAATCGTATGACGCCAACACATCTTGGCAAAACTCAGGCTTCATTTTAGGAGAAATTAGTGCGTATGGTTATCGGATCGTTCGGAACTGAATTAAGATGCACCACGTCATCCGGTACACAGCGGTACACAACAAAATGATGACATGACGTGTTCTAATTCACCTTTGGATGGCATCAGATGACTGCACGTAATAACTTCTCTCGAATTAGATAGTTTTTTTTACTGTTTCTTAAAATAATTTTTTAGCAAAAAAAGTTAAATTTTTGTACTTGAAAATTGCTTTAAGAAATAATAAAAAAGCTATCCCAAATGAAGCCTAAATTACACACATGGATCTACCGACTTCACAATATATGAAGATTTGTGATTTTTTATATATATCTTTTAAGTGTCATGCTGAGAAATTTGAGCTATAATTATAGTTTATTAAAAGCTACGGTTAAATTCTTATTTTCATTCTTTATTTTAATTATAATATAAAGTAATTTTGGTGATTTTTTTGATATTTTTAAAGAGATTATCGATATTGTTATTGTTAAATCTTAAAATATTCATGAATTATACTTAACTATATTGAGAATACTTACTGAAAAATGACAAAAAAAAGAGTAAAAAGCTTTGAGATTTAAGTAAATTAAACTTATGTAAAAATGGTTACGCAAATTGAGCTCACCCTAATTTAAGGATTTGGGTTAGCGGGTGACGTTATATAATTGGTTAAATATATAGTCATATATAAAATAAGTGAAAATATAATATTTGTATAGCAGGATTGAAGAATCGATTACATCTAGTAATCTACTGAGTACTCAAGTAGTTGAATTTCATATCAATAATTTGTCATCAGAATCTTCTCCTCTCAGATAGTATCACGAGACTTAATAGATAATAGTGGTCAAGACCGATTATTAGACTTTACAATCCGACTAGTATAAATTCTTTAATAATGGTCGCCTAGTCTCTGTGAGTTCTCTCATGAATATTGAGTATAAAACCGAGCTGATTTTAGCTTGAACCAAGTCAATTTAAACCGATTTTTTTAAATATTGGAATGTACAACCATTGATCACATTTGACCTTTAAATCATTTTTTTTAATGAGTTGTGCCAATTATTGTTGGTATACAATTCAAATAGCTTTTGCCCTGATTATCTCCTCCTATGTCAATGGAGTCACACTTAGTTCAAAGGAAAAGTCTTGCAAGGAATAAATTTAAGAAGACAATTATATTAAATTTTCTCCTAAATTATATCAAGATGAGATTAAAAACTATTAGATTTACCTTAAAATTGATACTATAAATAAAAATTTTATATTAATATCAAAATATGAGCTAGCTCATTTAAAAATATATATTTATAGATTATGAGCTAGCTCATTTAATATATATATATATATATATATATATATTAAAATTATACCATAATTATAAAGTTATTAAGCGTTTTTAAAAATTATATCTCATTTTCATATCTAATATTTTATTATTTTTATCATTTTATTTCAGCTTAAATTAGAATTATTTTCTCTCTTTCAAATAAATGAGCCGCCGATTCATGAGCTAACTTGAACTCACAAAAACAAGATTGAGCTTGAACTCAATTAATTAATCAAATTAAAGCTCAAGCAGGCACGACTCGAACTAAGCTCGACTTGTTTATAGCCCTGATAATATATATAGGCTTTATAAATAACATTATATTGTTGATAAAAATCCTAATTTATTTAAAAAAATTTACTAATTAATCATAATTGAAGGAAATATAATAAGTAATATTTAATTATAAATTCCATTATCATTGAACTCTTTTTTTTTTAATAAAATCAAATCATAAGGGATCATAAGGGATCTTTCTCCGATTTAGCTTGAAATATTTTTGGCATGTTTTAATTCTTCTTTTAAATAAAGGATTTGAAAAGAAGTGTAGATATTGGTGCTCTCTTGACTTAGCTAACATCAGACGTCCTTTTTTAAAGTTCTCTTTTGAATGAAGGAAATCAGACAGTGATGAATAGACTCTTTTCTTCTTCTTTTGCTATTTTAGTTGGGCTGATAATTTTGTTTCAATTTTAAACTCTTTTGATAATTATTTAAATTTTGAATAACGCAAAAGTAAAATTGATTTGATTTTTGACTCAATAATTGCTTGAGACTAATTTTAAATTTTTTAGACTCATTATTTAAATCTCAAAGAAGCTTCTAAGATCAATTTTGGAGGATAAAAACAAGGCTTTTTTATTGGATTTTTCGAGATTTTTTGGGTCTAAAGTCTTTGTACGAGTTACAATCATAAGATCTATCTTACAGTCTGGGAATAGTTGTCAGCTAGCTGACTCTAATCGTCAGCCACCTCTTTGTGATTTTTCAACCCAATCTATTGATAACATCAAATGTTTTGGCTGCCTCTTGTCGCTCACTCTAGTATTCTCGAATCTTCCCTGCGCATTTGACTCCATCCTTTTTTCGCCTCTACATCCCTTTACTAATTAAGAGCATGATTTTCATAATCAAGTCTAATTAATTATTCTATTATTTCATAATCATCCATTCATTTTTTTGCTTCTAATAACTATCTTCACCCTATTCATTTATGAGAAGGATTGTCCTGACCATCTTCAACCTCCCATAGATTAAAATAGTCCAATTCAACTCTTTTTTTTTTTTTTCAAAGAAGCAATGTTGTTTTGAACCAGGTTTTATCATAATTCATATGAGTGCCTTCAAATACCTTACTCCACCACAAAAGGAGCTTTCTTTAATAAATTACATTACATCTTCTTCAATTTCAGAGCCCAAAATAGTGAAATTTTCTAATGGCGAAGTTTTTGTACTAATTTCTTAACAATAATAACAGCAACAACAAGTTTTTATCCTACTATGTGAGGTCAGTTGCATAAATCTTTTTTTCTCAAAGCACGTGTATAATAGTTATAACTATTCAAATTTTAAATTGACATTAATATTTAATGAGCTGATTTAAAATATTTAAATTATTTTAATTTTAACTTTGGCTTCATTTGGGATAGCTTTCGTATTGTTTTATAAAACAATTTTTTAGCATAAAAAACTTCTTAAAAAAGAAAATTTTGTAATTAAAAACTGCTTCAGAAAACAGTAAGAAAATTGTCCCAAATGAAACCCTAAGTTTCATATGCTATAAGGATTTTTTTTAAAAGTATATATATATTTCTGTGATTACGGCTAGAAACAAAGAGAAAATAAAGAATTGGTGTGTATATGTAATAGGGGGTTAGGTATGAAGCATGCTGAGCATATATCGTATGGGTTCTCAGTTGGAATTAGGTGGAGATGATTGATAATTTGGTTTTAGCATGATATGACATTAAGATGATTTGTGAACTACCCTCTTGTCTTGTCTTACTATTATGGTCAACCATTGCTTGGGTTTCTTGATTAAGAGGGTTGATTAAGAAAATTCTAATGGTGAGCCCCATTGAATTAATCATATGACCTCCTTTCTTGCTATTTATAAGGGGCTATAGGGATCTTTATTTTTCATCATCTTAATTTATTTTAGTATTTTAATTATTTTTATTTATGTCATGATATAAAATAAATATATTTTGTTGTAATCTCTCTCTCTCTCTCTCTCTCTCTCTCTCTCTCTCTCTCTCTCTCTCTCTCTCTCTCTCTCTCTCTCTCAACTGCTTAACTTTTAATTAGATCATACCTCCTCAATGTAAAAAAGAAATATGAGCGTTGATTTGAGATCTAAAAATTCTAATTAATGATTAAGTCAATGATAGGGATAATCAACAAGGCTCTATAGGATATCATTGTCCCTTTCGATTGTGATGATAACATCATTGTCCATTAAAAAAATTTGATTTTTAACATAGCTTATTCTCTTCCTACAAATTCAGCACCTTTGCCGTCATTGTCATACTTACCCCTTCTGATACGGTTGCAACTTATGAGTGTGAACAAACAAATGATGATTGCTAGAGTCTTCTTGATAGGTCAAGTGATTTTCAAAAACTTAATTTTATATGAATCAATGCATTCAACAACGATAAGTGGTTCATGCATGTAAAATTAATCGTCATAGGAGGAAACTCGATAGATATAGGTGGAAGCTAGATTTAAAGTGGTTTTGCCTCTTGGCTTATGTCTGGTACTATCGAAAAATAAAAGGAATCATTTTGTAATGAAACTAAAATAATAATAAGCTCTTAATTTTTACTCTCTCTCTCTATCTATTGCCTGGTCCCTATTTATCAATCCCCACTTCATCTTTAAGGTTTTAATTTCTGCATCAATTTCCTTTGTTATGTAATAACGAAGGTTGAAGAAACAATAAGTTTGAGGAGAATGGTTAGGATCGTCAAGCTAAGTGGTAGGTGTGGAACTTTAATGTCTTCTCATGATAACTATTTGTACATTAATCATTTTATATAGGGGTAACATGGGTGTGGGTCTTCAAAGTATATTCATCGATGTTCATACATCAATTCTTTTTTGTGCAAGAAATTGCTATATAGCATATGATAACATACTAACAAGTTCTTGGCGAATGTGACTTCAATGTGACATCAAATTTCTAGGAGCTTCATTAGGTGCTTGATAAAAAAAGGAGTGTGTCTATGCAATAATTCATGTCTAGTAGTCAAAACATAATGACAAAAGATAATAAATTGCCTAGGTAAGATATTTCCAACCCAATCAATAGATGCAAGCTATGACAAACCAATTAGTAGGATATCTATCTTAAGGAATCTTTATAGTTCTAGTTATGATCCCTTTCACATTCTAATATAATACATTTGAGCAAAAATAATATATCCACATAGAGATAGCATTCACACTTCATTCTCATGCATCCTCCTCTACTGATTTTTCTTTCCCCTTTCTACTCTAATACATCAAACCCTAGCCTTTGATGCCAACTATAACCTCCAGCTCATCTGTAATAGCCCGTATTTTGATCTAGGTAAATAATTTTTTTATGGAGTCATTATAAGTCCACATCACAATATTCATATAATCATTCGATTAGTGCATAAATAATACATAAAAAATTTATTTATTTGGGTCAAAATACAAGTTATTACAGCATCAATGTTATCATTCATATGCTCCTTGGTCTTCTTCCTTCAATCACTAATATCATTTGTAATGATTGCTTTTGTAGTAGTTTGACTACATGTAGTTTGATTTGAATTTAATAAGAAATTTCATGTTATTCAATATTTATGATAAATTTTTATGCATATTTGGAAAATTCTTTTAGGAGCGTTGTGGCGCTGTAATGGTGGCACTTTGGTGCTACTTCTTTGTTTAATGGGTGATATAAAGCTGGCGATGGGACGCTAAATATCTGGAACTTCGACATTAAGGTCCTTGAAAATCTCCTCTTGGGTGTGCTGTGGTGTTGAAAAAAACGGCATTACAATGCTAGGCCAATATTTTATATAAATATTTAAATTCATTTCCAAAACTCAATTATCATCTCATTTGCCTCACTTGGCTAGGTGAGAAGAGGAGAGGAAGAATATAACAAATGAAGAGAGAGAAGGCAAAGTTGTCTAAGCCGTTCTACCATTTTAATTTTGCATTGAAAATCCACCGTAGAATCATTAGTATATGATGAATTTCAAGGAATATGAATAAACACACTTAGGTTTAATTTTGTTTGAGACAAATATTTAAAGCTATTTTTTTGCATAAAAATTTTTAGTTCAAGAAATTTTTTTACGAAATATTGATTTAAAGAATAGTGAGAAAGCTCTCCCAAATAAAATTTTAATATAATATTTTTTAGCCCATTGTCTGCAATATAATTAGACAAGAGAGCTTGTGCCATAGGAAATAATGATCACCCAAATCTAAATAAGATTTTCTTTGTGATAGTTTTTTTGCTACTTTATAAAATTATTTTTTAGTAAAAAAAAATTCTAATTTAATAAATTTTGTACTAAAAATTCATTTTAAAAAACAACAAAAAAATTATTCAAAAAGAAACCTAAATCATGATACATCACATTTCAGATAAGACACAAGTCTTTTTAGATCTGATACTTTTGGCATATCACAAGTCTTTTTAGAAACATGCAAAAATCTTAAGAGCAAAACCTTCTTTATAAAATAGAAGTAAAGAATATCCCAATATCTCTGATGTAGGGAAGCTGCACAATTTAAGGATAAAACTTAATGGAATCCAGTACGAGGGCGTTGCTGTAGGAGTCCCATCCGAAAGATCGTAGCAGATCCAATCATGATAGCTCGGCACTTCTTTCTTTAATTTTTTTATATTTCAGATAATCAAAATTAAATTTTTATTTATTTTTTTATTATAGAAAGTAGTCAGTAATTGCTATTTTTAATTCAATAAAAGAATATGCAGCACTCTATAGTTCAAAGAACGAGTCTTCTTTTTCCATAAGGAGAGATTATTACATGCAAAAATAGGACATAGAAAATCATTCAGTTTTGATTCTGTGAACAATGAAAGCATAGTGATCGACGAACAGTAAAATCGCATGTAGTTCACTGCGCTTTTATTGTTCATAGAGATAAACCGGACGGTTATTTGCGTCCGGTCTCTGCACTGCATGTAATAATTTCTCCTCCATAAGGTATACTATAACAATAACATCACTTTTATCCTACTATGCAGGGTCGGCAATTTGAATTTTTTTTCTGTATTATGTCATGTTAAATGTTAAATTCTCATTTAAATCTAATAGCGAAAGACCATTAAAATTTTCTAACCAGATATTTTTAAGTCTATGTCTAACTTTTTAAAATAAGTCAAATCTAATATATCTACTTTCCTAACCGGGTCATCGAAAGACCGCCGTTTTATGTGATCAAAGTATCAAACCATATAAGGGAACTCTCTCTAATCTTATCTTTCACTGGAGCTACTCCAACATTTTCACGTATATGCGCATTTCATATCTTATCTTTAATAGAAAAGCCACGTATTCTATAAGGTATACTGATTATTAATTTTTTATTAATATTTAATAATTAACAATTAAATTTATTTAACATTTAAAATAATAATTGATGTAAAAAAGCAATAATTTAATTATAATTTTGCATTTTTTTATGTAGAAATATTGTGTTTTCTAAGAACAAATAACTTTCTACTAAATATTTTGAAATTAAAACCTTAAAAGAATCCCAATTAGTTTCCATATGAATGTGAACTGATTGCTAAGCTTTGAATCAATCAGATTTAATTGAATCCAAGCTAAAAAGACTTGGCAACTATATTATTAAAAAAACAGTAGCAGGTCTTTCTTTTATTTTTTTCAAATGGGAAAGTTGTAATTGTTCAAAGTAAAAGGGTTGAACGCAGCATTCAACCTATCATGCGGCCATGCGGGGCTTCAAATTTCTCACCCGTTCAAAATATTTTTGGAAGACAGAAATGTCAAACTGTTCAATGTTTTGAATATTAATTTGCAAGTCAGCAGCCATATTTGGAGGGTGCATAAAGTTTTTTTTGAAAGATTTCTTGTTGGTTTTTAAAGCAGTTTTCTAGGTTTTATTTAGGACGGCTTTCTTACTATTTCTTGAAGCAGTTTTTTAGTAAAAAATTAAAATTTTTGTACTAAAAAACTGTTCTAAGAAGCAGTAAGAAAGTCGTCCCAAATGAAGCATGAATTACAAATTTACAATAAGTGTTTAAATAATTTTAAACTCGAAAAACTTGATATGTGTGAACGTAAATTATCATACTTATTAATGCGCGTACATTCCGGAACTTTTATTAGGTCCGGTGTAAGGATGTAGAGGAACGTCCGGTTAGAGGCAAAATCCCGCCAAAAAACTTGGTATTTGCTCGGTATTGCTAGGTATTATTTGATAATAACGAGGAATACCGCTCTGTGAAGACCAATACCGAGTTATACCGAGCTATACCGAGCAATACCGAGTTGTACCGAGTTTTTTCTAGGAAAAACTCGGTACAACTTTTGTACAACTCGGTATTGCTCGGTATAGCTCGGTAAAACTCGGTATTGGATCTTCACGTGATGGTATTCCTCGTTATTGTTTGGTATTGCTCGGTATTTGTTCGATATTTCTCATTTTTTGGCACGATTTAGCCTCCGACCAGACGTTCCTCTACGTTTTATATGTTTGGTGATCCTAAGTAAAGTTCACAAACAAGTTTTTTAAATGTTGTAAATCAATGATACTGACTCACTATATATGTTTGGTGAGGCCAAAATTTCAGTCGTTGATCTACGCGAAATAGGGCATCCTAAGCAAACATACTAATGGAGATGACTAATGACAAAAAAAAAAGAGCTGTAGCTTTCTTACAACTAGAACTCTCTGACAAATTTGATTATAAAAAATTTCTTTCCATAACAAAAATTCTTAAAACACTTAAAAAAACTTAAAAAACGGTAAAAAAGCATAAGTCAAATAACAATGCAACAAAAGTATGAAAATTAAAATAGTAAGAAAATTGTCCCACTAAATGATTCATTAATCTTTTTAAGAGCAAAGTAGAAAAAGAAATAAGAGAATCATATTAATTTTCAAGTCGAAACTATTTGGGAATATTCATACATATTTGTATAAATATTAACTATTTATAAAACTAACATCCTTTGGGGGGGACTTATAAGCCTCGAATTTGGCTCGACCCTTCACTACAAGAAAATGGGTTAATAGAGACAAAAAAAAAAGAAACAAAAAGAACATGGTCGCTAAAGATATCTTTTAGCTAACAAGATTTAAGTTAATGTATGGATGATTTGTTTGCAAAAAAAAATCAGAATGATGTAATTGATTAATAATTCAATTTCTACAAAATGTATGTCGTAGTTGCATTGAATTTGTCTCGACCCCTATTTATTTATATCATTGATCGCTGTATGCTTCACAGATATGTCGGGAGTCCTAGGGGGCATCACACTTTTCGACCTGTCAGATGTGTTTAAATTAATAAATAAAATGATAAATTCTCTTTACTATTTATCTTTGTATTTAGTTCATCTTTCCCTAATAATAACATTTCTACACAATGTGTTAAATTATGCTGGGGGCAATTACCTAAAGACTGTAGTATTTTAAAACTTTTAGGGTTGACAATTGCCTAAAAATCACTATAATAAAGATTAAAAAATAAATGAATGAAGATAAATTACGTAAAGAATCACGTAATGAGGATTTTTTTTTGTAGGGGGCGGCAATATCCCCGTTCGAGCTAATGGAAGATCCGCCCCTGCATCCTCCTATTTAAAAAACTAATAAGAACCCAAAAAAAATCATAAACTCAGTCCAAATGTCAAATGCTCACCATCAACATCTAAATAATACATATTTTAGTTCACATTTGAAGTCAAAGAAGCTTCTCTACGAGATTATAAATTACAATTTAAAGCCATTGTTAGATGTCAATTCTTTTGATATGTAAATATTACGAGCAACTAAAAATCAAACAAGGTAGATTAACATAAGAAGAATATAAGCATATAGCAAACTCTAAAGCCTTTTAACAGATGCCACAACAACATTTCATGGCTGTCGTTAAGAAAAATAATTGTCGGTATGACTATAGAGGAGTCTAATTATTCTATAAATAATATTAAAAAATGAAAAATGTCAAATTTTTAATATTATCATAACTTAAGAAAATTTGGATAATATTATTCAAATCTAATCTTTTTTATAAAAAATAATATCAAAGTTGATTAGAGAAGTCAACTGCGGAGCTTGTTTTTAATTATTTGATTATATTATTTTTATTTAAAATATTTAATAATTTAGTAATCCATGATTTTTTTTTTTACTTTCTCCGAACCGGCCAATAAAAGCGAACCGGTCGGCCGAGCCAAAAACCCCCCGCCGTAACCGCACAGACAGCGTTAACTCTCAATCAGATGGCCCACCTTTGCGTGGTCCAACTTCCTTTGTGGATGCCGAGAAGAAAAATGGTCGAAAGCTTGACGACCTGAGAACGTCAGCTCTTTATCTCGGCACGTGTCGGTGGTCCCTCGATTTCCCGTATGACTTCGGGCGGTCAAATGACGGTGCTTGACAGGAGACGCGTGTCCTGCGAGTCTCGAACCGCGGTGGCGAACTTGATCGCTGCCGCCACCCGACCGCCGGCAGCTGCCGCATTTTCTCCCACTGAATCATTGGAGGATGGAGGCTTCTTCGCATTTTTTTTCCTCTTTCCAACAAAAAAACACTCCACCGAATTGCTTGTTAGAAAAATTAGCACAAAAAGAAAATAGAAAAGAAAGATCAGTAGCTTGGCGGCCTTTTAGAAACTTTTTTTTTTCTTCCTTTTATTAAAATAAATTTGGCAGATAAGATGGTTAGCGGTGACCAGGATAAATGATCATGTCCACAGTGGCGACGAATTAGGTTTCGTTAGGGACGGACAGCTTTTTCATTGCTTTTTAAAATATTTTTATAAAAATCTTTAATTTTCAAAATTTTAAGCTAAAAAAATGAGAGGAACATTAATTACCTCTCATCTCATGAAGGAAAAATTATTTTGTGCGGCCATAGTCTAGAGGCAAATCAGGATGTGCCACGTCACCTAATACACAGCTGTACACAGCATGGGTACATAACAAAAAATTGACGTGACGCATCTTGATTCGTCTTGGGAGGTCGTCCGGTGACCGCAGAAAACAATTTCTCCTCATGAAGCAATCGATCAGTAACTGAATGAACTCGTTCACCTTCGATAACCAAAGCAGATTGAGCATGCCTCTATTAAGTTAAGGATAACCTAATGTTTTATCCTAGTCAGAAGAGTGTTCAGAGAAGAAGCAATGGTGCTGTATATCATGATGTTCCTTTGCAATCATGTATTGTAAATTATAATATTTGATATTGTAAGTATAGTTAATTACCTTATGACCTTATGGCTTATGATAAGGTTAATCATTAAACTCTGAAACATGGAATAATGATTCATTAAAAAAGTATTATTGCTTGTTAGGCAGGATTTTTCAAACCAGAAACATAGAAAAAGAAAAAAAACAAAAGAGATAAGAATAATATATAATAATATGATATTAATTTATCTATTTTTTTCAAAAATTAATATTTTCTTATGTGATAAAATGTGCTCTCAATATTTCTCCACCTTTGAAAATATTATATTTTTAATCTAGCAAAATGATATTATTTAAGTTTATTCTCTGATAGTTTTTAAAGTAAATTCTAATTATAATTGAATTTTTAATTATTCTCTGATTTTGTTGTCTTTAGTAAATCTTATTCCCTATTTGTTAACGAATAAAGTATGAAAATTTTTATCATTAAAAAAAAAAACAGTTGAAAATATATCGATTGAGTGAATTTTTGTTCCCACAAAGAAATGTGCTGACAGTGCAAGCATTTTCAAACAAGTTGTCTTTTCTAGAGCTTAATAAATAAAGAAAGAAAGTCTAAAAGTCTTCCCCCTAACCCCTGCCCGCCCCCACCAACCAAAGCTAAAGGCATATCCCCACCCCTGGCCCTGACCTCTCTTATCTCACTACGAACCTAAAACCCACCTCCTTACTCCTCACTCTTTCTCTCTCTCTCTTCGCTCAACCTTCACTTCTCTTCTTTTTCATCCTCAAGCCAAAATTCATGTCGGGAGAGAAGCTAGGGGAGCTTTTCCACCATGACAGTACCATCTTCGACCCATACTCCCTTTTCTCTCTACGATCTGGGGGGCCGCAGGGGCTTGAATCTGGCCTGCCACAATTTTCAGGCTTTTTAGATTACCTACAAAGCTCCACCGACTTTGGCTTCACGAGCTCGTTATCACAGGAACCTTTCGGCCTGATCGGAGATCGGCATAAGGTCTGCAAAGCAGAGCCGAGAGCTACTGAAAACGTGATCAGCTCAGTTTTTGCTGGTGGAGGGACGAGAGCCATGACTGCTAATTCCTCGGTGTCTTCTTCGTCGACTGAGGCTGCCGGAGAAGAAGAATCAGATAAGAATGAGAAGAATGAGGAGAAGGAGCAGGAGGAGGAGGACGAGAACAAGGATGTAAAAGGGGCTGATGATGGAGCTGATGAGGACGAGAAGGCTAAGACAGTGTAATTCTATTCTCTTTTTATAGTAATATTCTTCTTTTGTTGCAAGTTTTGTATTTTATTCTTCAAAACCAAGAGCCTACTCGGATTACTTTCAGGATTTTACTTCCCCGATCTAGTTTTTTAGTTCATAGATTCTTTTCTGATAAGTGTCTTCTTTTGGGGTCATCTTCTTTCTTTTGGTAATTTTGCAGAGTCAGCAAACTTAATTGGTAGATGATGAAAGTATTAGATGACAAAAGTTAGGGTTCTAAATTTATGACTATCTAGATCGAGCATATTTTCTTAACGTTTTGTATTTTAGTAAAATCAAGCTATGTATAACTTTTTCATTTAGATTCGTTAGGGTTCTCAATGAAACTTTTCTAAACAGATAAGCTCTATATGAACGCTTTCTGAACACTTGAAAGTTTAGGGTTTATATATATTCAACCTGCCTTTTTTTTTCTTCTCTTTAACTCCTCTGGTGAGTGGTTATTTTTGTTTTAATTACAGTTAAGCAGTATCAGAAATTTCAAAATAGTGTACAATCCACTATTGTCGAACTCCTAAGGAGATGATCCCTACTTAACTATAGCAATGCATTATTGTGTGCATATTTGTCCAAGGAGATAGTCAAAGTCTTGCATGGATTTCATGATTATATATCAAAGATCTCTAAGTAGCATTTCTTTGAGAGTTGTAGTCCATAAATCCGCTATTTAACCTGATAAACTCTCAATTAGCAAAGCTCTAGCCACTTAGGCTTCGTTTGGGATGACTTTCTTAGTGCTTCTTAAAGCAACTTTTTAGTATAAAATTTTAAATTTTGTGCTGTAAAGTAGCTTTAAAAAGCAATAAAAAAGCCACCCAAACGAAACCTTAGAAATGCTAGTGATAGTCTTTTATGGCTACAATTCTTTTCTTTTACACTGCGAGGCTGATTATTATCTTAGTGTTCAAAGTTTCATCCATGATTTGTTTTGCGTGAATTCTTTTTGAAAAGTTCAGCAAATCATATGGTTCAATTTTGTTTGATTAGTTTCCTTTGTGTTTAGCGAAACTGTTTTGCTTTGATTCTATAAAAAACTTACTGATTACAAATTACAGAAGCAAGTCGAGGAAGAAAGGAGAGAAGAGGCAAAGACAGCCGCGCTTTGCCTTCATGACAAAGAGCGAGGTTGATCACCTAGAAGATGGTTACCGTTGGAGAAAATATGGCCAAAAGGCGGTTAAGAACAGCCGTTATCCGAGGTAACTATATATATATGCAACTATTAGAGAAAGTAAAATGTTTCACAAACATAAAAAAAATTAATCAAATCTCAATACATTTTCTATTGCCAAAAATTCTATGAGGAATTATTAACAGAATTAATTAGTTCCTACAAAGAATTTAAAATCATCTTGAATTTTACTTCATGATTAGTGAAGTACTAACCTTGACTGATGCTGCACTGGTGCAATCACACAATATTCTCATTCATTTCTTATAAAATTTTTATAAAATTTAGGATTTATCATTTATGTGTTTGTATTTTATATATTTGATTTTCAATTTTAATCATACACTTTCAATCTTGACACCAAAAAAAAAAAACTTTCACGACTTTTTTAATTATGAGAATTTTTATAAGAAATTTCTTTAAAATTTTTGCCAATTTTATAAATTCAACACATTATTTAGCATAACAATGGTATTTATAAAAAAGAATTCAGTATAAGAGGAAGCGTACGTGGATCAGTATCCACATCATTTGTTGTCACGTAGCTTAAAGATGATAAAGAAAAAGTATTAAAAGAGTATTTCTCTTTGAATGACAGTGAAAGTAATAATTCAAAATGATCTTATCTCTCTTTGACTTAGAACATAAAGATTATTGATCATGTTAAAAGTAATTTGACTTGAGTAGAGTCAATTAATGGCTATCTCATATAATTATTCGATCTCACCAATCAATCTTGTAATCTGAAAGCTGAACTTTTCCTTTCTTTGACTGAAAAAAAAATTTCAGGAGCTACTATCGTTGCACCACACAGAAGTGTTTAGTGAAGAAGAGAGTCGAGCGATCACACGAAGACCCATCGATAGTTATAACAACTTATGAAGGACAACACACTCACCACTACCCATCCAACGTGCGAGGAAGCTCTCACATGCTCGCAAACCAGCAGTCCTCCATGCCACCAAGCTTCCACCATGACTTGTTTCTGCAAACCCTAACACCTCCACTTCAGCAACTTAACCTTCCAGCAAACTATCATGACCTTCTTCTTCTACAGAACAGTATCCATCCATCGTTCATTAACAGCAACCAGCCATGATTATATATATATGAAAACTAGTTTGATGTTCTCAGTTTCTTGTAAATATGAAACCTTTGGATTCTAATTCTGCTATTAAGTGCTACTAGCTAGCTATAATGCCGTAGAACTGCGTATTAATTTGATTTGGCTTTGAAGTTCGATCTCTTCCAAATGTTTTTCTATATTTAGAGGGGATTCGTGGAGACGATATATATATATATATATATATATATATATATATATATTTCTGAGATTATATAGAAGGGAGCATTAAATGTTTGCATTGGCTGGTGGGTACTCTTCAGATTGTTCCGAAGAGAGAGGTCTCTTTCATTGGGAAAGTAAAATGCTATAGGGACCACTGCATTTAATGAGGAGTTGGGAGGAGGAGGAAGAGGATGGCGTGCTCTATCATACAGAGCTAGCTTTCGGTTCCTGTTTGGTGGATGGAGTTATTGAGGAAATATTAGAGCTTCTCTTCGTTTTTGTGTTTTTCTTGTTTTTTTTTGAGATTTTTTAGTCATTTCTTTTCATTTTTATTTGATCTATATTCTTAATGATTATTCTCAAGCATTAAATACATAAATTATCATTTATTTCTCTTACTACATGAATGCTAATTAAATGCATATTAGCATTGCCGTGGTTTCTTATTTTGGTTTTCATATCATAGTAAATGTTTCAATTTTGATAGTTTGATCTTTGAGATTAGTATTGATTTTAGGCTCTTTTCATCATTTTTATACAAACAATTGGCTCAAATAAGTACAACAAATATGAATTTTGATGTGAAATGTAGGGTTTGCTTGGGGAGAAATTATTATGTGCAGACTCCGAACGCAGTTCACCGTCCGAAGACAAACTAGAATGCGCCACGTCAGCGGTACTGAGCCGAGTACCAAGACGTACCGAGCCGCGCGCGGTACCGAGTAGTACTGAGCTGGGTACCAAGCAGGGGGTGATGTGGCTTATTCTGATTGGTCTCCGGATAGCGCTCTGCTTCCGCACAGAATAATTTCCTTGCTCTTGGGATAACTTTAGATCATTATTTTTTTGTACTTAAAAAAAATTACTAAAAAAATAACTTTATAAAATAATTAAAAATTGTTCCAAAGAAACTCAATCTTGAAATTAATAGGCAGACAATGAAAATGTTAATCGATTTCAATAGGTTTGAAGCGAAAGCAATTCAAGATAATCATAATAGAATGAAGACTGCTGAAACTTTAATAATTCTGCTTTTATTGAAGATATTCACTGGATCCAGAGTAATTTTTTCTCCCTGGTGATAATAAGAAGAAAATTTGTACTGGGCATCCTCATAAAGATGAAATAAGGACATTGAGGACAAAGTAAGTTATTGTACAAGATATATATTAAATATTGCAAGAAGTCACCTTCTCAAGCATTGATTTGCATGCATAATTATGAACGTCCTAATTAAGCTTTGTAATAGTAAGGATATCCTGCGAAAATACTTTTTCATGATAATAAGAAAATAATAAAAACATTTTATGAAATGATATTTTTGACAAAATATCATGGAATAATTTATATTAAAATAAATTTAAAATTATTAGATTTATTTTACTGTTAATATTACACTAATTATTTAATAAATTAAAAAAAATTTAAAACACACACACATATATATATATATATATATAATATAGATATATATATATATATATATATATATATATATATATATATATATATATATCCAAGGGGGATCTACCTAATGCCCAAGAGGGATAATTGCACCCACTAAAAAAATAAAAATAAAAAATTATTATATGATTTTTTAGATAATTTGTCTCCCGTCATATATTTTTTTAGTCTTTATTATAAGGATTTTTTTGCCCCCACTAAAAGTTTTAAAGTACTATGATTTTTAGATAATTGCCTCCAACATAATTAATTAAACAAATTGTGTAGAGATTTTATTGTTATGGATCGATGAACAAAAAATAAAGAGAATTCAAAAATATCCTTATATACAACATAAATTTGTTAGGTTGAACCCGGCCCGCCAGGGACCCCCCTTGGACCCCCGGCATATCTGCGAAATCTCTACAATTTTACTTATAAGTTTAGCTACCATGTCTACCATCCAATTATAGACCAAAACTTGAGATTTTGTGAGTGGCCTAATTGTGTTGACACATCTTATCGGCCAGCTAGCACCATAGAGTTGATAGGTATAATATAAGTCAACACATTTGTAGAGCTCCTCATGAAAAAAATGATTATTTATGTAATATTTTGTAATAATTTTAAGGTTTAGTGTAATTAACCATCATTTACAATAATATAGATGCCCAATACATATTTTTGGCAAAGTTCATAAAGAGAGTAGTATAAAACAATAAGAGAAAGAATTTGAATTATTTAATATAATTTAATTCTTTAAAATTTCACATCTTTTATTGCTTTCAAGAACTTCTTAGAGAGTTACCACCTTCAACATTAATTACTTGTGTGGCAGATGCATTATCTTTACATTTTCAATGTACTTCATTCATGTTAGACTGTAGCAAATATTTTAAAAAGCAATCTCAATTTTCTTGGCCTTCATATTATAGTTTACTAAAAATTATATAAAATTCTATTGTCTTATTTGTAGGAAAATTTATCATAATATTTAATTATATACATTCAAGTCACAAAATACATACTTAGTTAATAAGAGCATAGTCGGCTCAGATTCATGTTGCATGACTCTCTGAATATATCAACATATGCACATTTAGATATATTACATTTTTGCATTTACATTGTAATTAACTCTCATATAAATTTGAGTCATCTGGCCCATAGGGAGAGATTGTAAAACTACTTTTCTTCCGTATTTAATCCCATACTTTTTTGTATTTTATGAAGATTAAATGACATAATTTTGAAATAATTTAAGTGGACATATGTAGGCATCTCTTATCCATGGTCATAAGCCATTTGCAAAACTCGTTCCCTCACAAGTAGGTATTTAAAAGGGTATTATCTCATGTTGGGCCCCTTCTATCAACCACTTTCCCTTGAGAATTAAGAGAGATATAAGCCAAGACTATTTTTTTGCCTTCTTTTTTGGGTGTCAAAGTTAAGTTATTTCTTTCATTATTTAGCAATTCTCATTTAAGAAAATCAAATTTTCTACATCTTCATTAATTAAGATATGTCTCTTTTTTTCTCTCTTACAATTGTTGTGCTTATATGTGACAATCATGTATATTGTTCAACCACTTGGACCATTCTTCCTTTCTAATAAGAAAACATTTTACAAACCATTTATATTGAATTGAGGAACATAAATGAACATTATTAATTGAGAGTTTTCCCGGTGGGTCTCTTATTATAGATGTAATTTATCATAGGGGGAGGAATACAAAATATCATATCTCCAAGAACTAAATAAACCTTATTTTATAAGCCTTTTCACTTAGTAAAAATTTGTAAAATAGATTTTTTTGGTCATTCATTAGTTATTGTACTCTTAAGAACTGATCAATGATCATTCTCTTACAACATTAAGATAGTGTGATCCCATGTTGTCTAGCATGACGAGATTCATTTAATCCCGTGTAAGCTATGAGAGTTGTACACAAAAAGGCATCAACCCTTCCTTGCTATCAAGTATATTCTCTCACCAATGAAGTCTAATGATAGTCTTTTAAAGAAGATTATCACACCGCAAAGTCATCATCTTGTATGTTTCACTACAATATATAAATCTCCAAAAAAATTATGGACAACAAGAGAAATTTTTTATGAGAAACAAGATAGATCAAAATATCCTAAAACCCAAACCAAGTGATATTTTTTATCATCATTATACATACAAGATCAAATGTCATACTCTTCCAACAAAAGGTGCATGCTTCCTAATACTAGTCCAGATTTTAAGGCTAATCGGATTATCATGTCTCAATAAATAAATCTGATGCGCAACTTAGAATGTCATTATCTAACATGATATTCATAACCAACTATAATATAGAGGGTTTTTCAATCATGAAAGTATATATTCAAAACATCTAATTATATAAATTTAAATAAAACTAAAAATAATGATTTACATGGAGTAACACCCATGCCCATGATGAGCTTTTGAGGGCTAAGCTAATGAACATAAATGAGCTTCATTAACCTTATTGATCCTCCCTAATCATCATTCCTTTTTAGAGGTTATAGTGAGTGCTACAAAACCATTAAAGGAATAATCCTCTTAGAGTGTGTAGTTCTCACCCAATCATTGAAGAAAATTATCAAATCACTCCTAAATTATTATGGCATTAAACCAATTGCATAAATATTTACTCTTTGATCACTTGAGTCATATATACTCTTACCCAATGATTAAGAATAACCTAACTCTTCTTGCACTAATAAAAGTCATGGTATGTGATCTCATCAAATATTTTTATATGAAATTTTTATTAATAAAACACTCTAAACTTTCTTATTTATTAATATATATAGCTTAATTATTAAATATCATCCTATTTTACAAAAACTATACTCTTAACATCTAATTATTGTGAGAAAATGGCATACAAATAACTTCACATAATTGAGTGATATAGGCTTCGTTTGGGACGGCTTTTTTACTGCATCTTAAAGCGGCTTTTTAGTACAAAAATTAAATTTTTTGTACTAAAAAGCTGCTTTAAGAAACAACAAAAAAGTCGTCCCAAACGAAATTATATTAATGACATGTTGATATACCAACAAAAAAATCCTTCTTTTTTTATTTACTAACGGCAAAGAAGAAAATGTACTAGTCTCGTGCCCATTTTTGCAGCACAAACCGTCAAGTTTGACTAAAGACCAACGAGGCCCAACTCACCTTAGACTCTAATGGCAAATATGAAATTAAACGTGAGCTAGAACCCTGCAGTTCGATTAACAAAATGGAAAAAAAAAAAAATTATTGGGGGAGATTTAAATACATATACCTTTATTTCATACTATTTATATATATAATATCTAAAGTTTTAATATTCCATTTCTATCGTTTATAGAATAAATATGAATGCATAAAATGAAATATTAAAATTTATAAAGTAATATGGATGATAAGAATAAAATATAAAATTGATATATTTGATATTAAAAATTTATGAGCAGTAAAAATATAATATTAAAATTTTGAATATTTTGTTATTAAAATTTTAAATGTTAAATATGCAAATAGCATGAAATAAAGTGGTATATATGTAAATCCCACCCTAAAAAAACTGCATTAACAAATTTTGAATTTTTTTTTTTAGAATTAAAAGACAATTGATTTAAATTTAAAAAATAAATATTAAAAAAAACCATTTAGGCTTTATTTGAAATCACTTTTTAAAAATTTTATAATAAAAAACTATTATTAAAACCAATATTTTTAAAAGATAACTTTGTCACCATTATTTAAAATACCTTTAAAAAGTTATTTTTTAAAAATTATTTTTGAAAAAAATGCTGAGAAAAAACTTTTGAAAGAATAAAAAAAAAGTAATAGAATATAAACTTCCATAAATAAAGCTAAAAAAATAAAAAATAAAAATATAGCACAAAATAATATTCTGAATATTTATCCTCTAAACTTAATCATGCCTTCTCATTTGACAATATATAGATACCAAAATGTCTTGAAAATTTTTCTTTTGCAAAAAAAAACGAATAGCAGCAAAGAAGAAGAGGCCTTTAATCTTCCATGCTTGCTTGTGCAATTAAGATTTTATTTGGGATAATTTTTTTAATGCTTTTTTATTTTTTACTAAAACTTTGTATTAAAAAGAAAAAAAAAGCTGCTCCAAACGAAGCCTAAGAAAGAAGCTTTTACATCTGTGTTCCACGAACTTTTATTTGGTACGTTCACTGGACGTAGAAGAAGGTTCGGTTTTAGGCAAAAAAATGCCTGTACCGAGTTTTTTAAAAAAATACCTAATTTTTTGAAAAAACTCAGTACAGGCCTTTTTTGCCTAAAACCGAACCTTCCTCTACATCCAGTGAACGTACCTAATAATTACTCGTGTTCCACAAGCTTTTTCCATAATCTTTATTAGGCATCTACCACAAGTCTCCTTACTTTTTCACATTTATAAGAGCAAGGGACAAAGGTGCAGTGAGAGGGAAAGCATGAAACTCTTACTGAAGGCAATGAATGAGTTCAACAACCCAGCATGAAAGTGCAGCCAAGATTAATAGCCTAAATGCAACTATGTCACCTACCTGATCAGTTAATCAATATGTGACAAGAAAAAAATTTCGGTAACCTCACAAAAAACACACATTTTCTGAAATGAGATTCAAGTTATATCTGTAGTTATAGATCTCAGCCGTCCAAATCATTTTGAATGATTGAATCGCTTAAAAGCATATGTATTTTTTAATTTCAATCCCAAACGGCTAAGATCTGTTAACTGCAACGGTACAGGCGCAATTCACAGGCCAACTAAAAGAGAAATTATTGTGTGCGGAGTCCAAACATAAAGAACCGTTCGGTTTTGTCTCTATGAACAGTAAAAACATAGTGTTTGTGCTTTACTGTTCACATAGACAAACCAGATGGTTCTCTATGTCTGGTCTCCGCACGTAATAATTTCTCCAACTAAAAAGGATCACCCCGGCAATAGTACAGGTTCCATTCTGTCTTTGATATTTAATTTAGTCCTTCAACAAACCAAATTTGAATCAATGTGATCCTATCATCAATTTCAATCTTTCTTTCGACAAAATTTAATGAAGAGAAGTTTTACATAGAACAATATATAGATTTTTTATAATCACCTTCAAATGGATTAAGCTTGAAAAGTTCAAATGCGTTCTTTAGAGACTCCTCTGCATCAAATTTCATCCAAAGAAATGGCAAAGTGAATGGTAGGACCAAATTAGTTTAAATTTGTAGCCAACTCGAAAATCTCAGACAAAAATGAAATACAACTATAAAGTCTAGAGATCAATTTGATCCCTCACTACAATTTTTCTCATATGACAAGTAATATATAACAGGAGACTAATGATGAAGTAAAAAAAAAATGAGTTGAATTGTACGGCTGTGAAATCATTAAACAACAAAGTCCTCAAAATATAGGAGGAGAATGCAAGAAGAATACAATTTTTAAGTGCACCTGAAAGAATACCTGGTCTCTTATTCATGAGAAGGGAAAGGATATAGAAGCAGTAGCAAATGTAACAAAACAAAATGTCTCTCTTCCCTACCACCCCAAAGCAAATTCGTTCATAGTTCAGTTATGATCCCTCGCCGACCATTCAAACCAATGGCTTCTAATGATTTCAATATGGTATATACATGTAAAAATCCAAACCAACCATCTCTCCTTCCCCAACAAATAATGAACCTTAAAATCTAGAGTAATAGTACATATCACGTTTAGGCTCTTCACAAGAGAATGATAGGTTGCCATGAATAAAATTCGAGTATCCTAGGCTAATCAGAAATCTTTGGATGAGACTGGAACTACAATGAATGGAATAAGGGGGAGGTAGAGAGAATATGGTAAAATGATCTGAACAAGATTGGGGAAAAGAAAAATTATGGAAAAAAATGGATTCTTCTCTAGTTGTCTTTGGCTAACTTGATTACTGTGTGGCTGGTTTTCGATCAAAAGCAGAGATTTGTATGAATTGGAAAGGATGGGTTTACAAGAGCACTGGATTTCAATGCTAGATACCATAATGCCTCAGCGAAAGCTCCAGAACCTGCAAGCTGGGGCAGATCATCTCCTTTACCTGAGCTCCATTCCTATAAATCTTGATAGTTGGCACAATTCTTACCTTCTCTGCCTTGGCAACAGCTGGGCTCTCATTCACATCCACCTTAAGTTAAAAACAGAAATATGGCTAAGAAAAAAGTGCATTTTCTTAAGGAAGTAGAACATCTGAGCTTCAAATTTTACCTTGAGAAAATTTAGAGATGGATATCTCTTACAAAGAGCATCCACCGATTGGGTTGTTTGGCCACACTGATGATTTGATGCAGCCATGAAGTATACAACAGAAACTCCTGAAATAGTGATTCATGCTTTGAGTTTTAGTTAGGAAGAAAATGGCAGAGATAAGGGAAGCTGACGCACTACCAATACCCAGCAAGCGATATTTTCCATCATTTAGCAAAACAAATTTAAGAAGAAAGCCAAGAAAAGTGCTGCCTATCAAACCAACATTGGATATACGTACAATAATTTATAAAAAGTTCAAACAAGCAGAACGCATTGAGATACATTCTTGAATATGATTCTCTAAGCAAAGAATTGCAGAATGCGCAAGTGATGTGATTAAGGCTTCGTTTGGGATGGCTTTCTTATTGCTTCTTAAAGTAGTTTTCTAGTATAAAATTTTTATACTAAAAAACTGCTTTAAGAAGCAAGAAGAAAGTCATCCCAAACGAAGCCCAAGAGTCGACTACTATTAAAAAATCAACAGAAATTTATGCATTTTTAATTAGGGAAGCCCACCTGGAAGAGCTATCGCTGCCTGTAATTGCTCTAGACCTGTTATTTGCTCAACTTCACCACCAAATTTCATGTTGGAAACCTCCTCACCTCGGGACATTTTCAAAGCAACTTGAGAATGAAACAGTGCTTCTGCCACCTCAGTGTCAGTAGGAAGTTCCTTCCTCAAAACCTCATAATCTCTAACGGCTTCTACCCACCGCTCAAGCTATAAAAATGAGGTATCAAATGATCAGCCTTCAAAATAGTTTCTATCATGAAAAAATAAAAAGGGTAAAAGTTTCTAACCTTGGAATTGGAAGCAGCTCTTCTAAGAAGGGCTTTGGTGTACCTAGGTTGAATTCTTAATGCCTCATTGCAGTCCTCCAGAGACCTTTCCCACTGACCGAGTTTAGATCGGCAAGCCGCTCTATTGCAATGGAGTACTGGGTTTGAGGGATCATACTTGAGTCCCTCTCCATAAGCTGTGCAGGCTTCAGCAAAATTCCCAGACTTGAAAAGCTCATTACCATGGGTGCGAGCCCTAGCCACAGATTTCACTTTGTCCCACAGCACTGATACTTCTGCATTATGTGGATCTATCTGCCGGGCCTTCTCTGCTGATGCAACTGCTTGCTCAAACCTGCAAATTTTTCGCCGTACATTCTGATTAATCCAAGATCTTTAATCACCAACTTTTGGGAGTCAAATTTTACTAGCTCACCTTCCCAGAGCCATTTCAACTTGGGCCTGCACAAAGCTGATATAGGAACTTGAAAGCATACCAAAAAACTTGGTCTGGAAAAAAGAAGGTGATTTGGCAGCTAGTTGGGATGCTATTGAAAGAGTCGAATCAGCCTCTTCAAGGTGATGGAGCTGAAGAAGAGCTTCAGCTCTCAATGCTGTCAGCTGTAATTTTTAAGCTAATTAGCCATCAATATCCCTGAATCTTGTCGGTGAAATAACGAAGTAAGGCTTCATTTGTGATGACTTTCTTATTGCTTCTTAAAGCAGCTTTCTAGTACAAAAAATTAAAATTTTGTACTAGAAAGCTGCGTTAAGAAGCAGTAAGAAAGTCATCCCAAACGAAGCCTAAGTTAATCAAAATTGAGTTAAATCACCAAAGGTGAAGAGTCTGTGCCAGCTGTAACAGCAGCATCTGCTTCCCTCAAAGCACTCTTCCAGTCCCCCATCCTCCGAGCATCAGTGCATCTTTCCAGATGTTTCTCCACCATCTGCAGTTTCTGCATCTCAGCAAGGTCAGGCTGCTTTCCGGCCAAAAACAGGTGCCGCTGTGCATGCTCAACCAGCCCCAGCCTATTAAACAGATTAGCTTAGCCAAGATAAATAAAGACATTGCAAAAAAGAGGAAATCTGAAGTTTTAGAAACCAAGGGAACAACAGTGTAGCAAAAAAAGAATCTGACAAGATTTACTATCATGGAAAGGAAGGACAACTAAATATGATTCTTGATTAACAACTATTATATGTCAATACACAACAGAAAACAAGCAAATTGAGGTAAGAATTATCTAAAGGGGAGATAATTTTTAAGTATAATCTCTGTTTAAGAAGAAGCAGCAGCAGCAACAACAACAACAACATGTAGCGACCCCACGTAGTGGGATAAAGGCTTGATGTTGTTGTTGTTGTTGTTGTTGAAGAAGCAACAAAAAAAAAACCCGTAGAAACCATACTTGAATGAGCTGCTCGTTTCTGCTTTTCAAAAGCAAAGGAAAATGTTTTTAGAAATTCAGAAAACACCTTTCGCAGTGCTTTGACATGTTTTCATATTTCAGTAAATCAATTCAGCAAGAAAAGGGGTGTACCAATTGCATGAAGCTTTGTCAATATGGAATCTAGAGATGAAGGGTTATGGAGGCCTACATCTATATTACAGAGAGAATGTTTCGGTAAACCTACTCACAAGTCACATCCATGTTCTATATCATTATTTAAGTACTACTCAGTGCTTATTATTTATATAAAATATGCATAGTAGAATCTAACTTTTTAATTCAGAAGTGCTTTTTTTTATTTTATAAAATATGCTAGCATAATTATATTTTATTTGAAAAATAACAAATCAGAAACAAAACCGTAAAACAGAAACAAAGCAATGCCAAACATAAGCCAGAAGAAATCATAGGTACAAAAAGATTTTTAGTAAAAGAAGTTAGACACACTTTTCATGCAAGGAAAGATCAATCACGCATAACTGCAATAATAGCTACATCTGGTTACATGGAAATATGAGTAAGAATGTTGAATAGAGTTATCATTTCCTGATTCAAAGATTAAGGTTTCGTTTGGGACAGCTTTCTTACTGCTTCTTAAAACAACTTTTTAGTATAAAAGTTAAAATTTTTATACTAAAAAATTTACTTTAAGAAGCAATAAAAAAGCCGCCCCAAACGAAACCTAAGTTAACATATTCTGAACAATACGAATTGGCTTATTTTGGTTAAAATTACCTATAATTTTAGCAAGATCATAAGCTAGTTATGCAGGAAATAAGAACATATTGGCAAAATTTAATTTCATATAACCAGTAATGTAGTGGAGACAGATTGCATTCATCAACCCAATGGGGAAGCATCCTTAGGCTTCATTTGGGACGGCTTTCTTACTGCTTCTTAAAGTAGTTTTTAGTATAAAAATTTAAATTTTTATACTAAAAAACTGCTTTAAGAAGAATTTTTATACTAAAAAATTACTTTAAGAAGCAGTAAGAAAGCCGTCCCAAACGAAGCCTTAGTTGCTCAAAATAGGTTAATATGCCTTCTAAGCACAAATAATAATAATAATAATAATAATAACACGCAATGACACAATGATTAATATTTCTTAAGCAAAACTCAACCTTGCAAACAAACCACCGACGAAATGCAACATCAAGAACAACACAACACAGATTCAGCACAAGTGCATTTGCAGTCACCCAATATAAAAGCATACTAGCACCAAGACAAAATCATCACTAAAAAGATGCAATAAAGCATTTTCGTAGAAGGAAGAGGTAAAGCACGATCTTTTTTGTAATTACATTGATAACATTGAAGGTTAAGCATAAATGAAATCATATATCAACAGGAACACAGCACAGGGTTTGCGCAGTTACTCCAATAAGATCATTCTAGCTGCAAATGCCATATCTTTACAGAAAAAAATGGATGGAACACACAGAGACGAATCAGCAAAGCAAACCTTACCTTAGATGTAAACAAGCAAGCCTATGGTGAGCCTTGGCATAACTTGGATTGAGCCGAATGGCCTCCTCACAATCCTTCACGGCCTCCCCCAATCTTCCCAGCCCAATGAGAGCTGCCGCCCTGTTATTCCAGCAAGCAGCATTGCCAGGATAGATCTGTATAGCTCGATCATAGAACGTTAGCGCCTCAGCAAACTGCCCCTTCTTGTAATGCTCGTTTCCAGCTTTCGTTACCTCCTCTGGATCCACTCTCATCGACCTCAAATTCCTCATTTCCGCCCCAACCCCAACGGCGCCGCCCCTCATTATGCTCCCGTGCCCATAATTCGCTGAACCAGATCCAAGCACATCGCTCCTCGCAGTGCTTCGACTCATCATCCCCGTCTTTCCTATCTTCCCGGAGGGACAAATATTCCCTGCTGGAAGGACATTGGTTGCCGGAGAGTTAGCCGAGCTGGAGAAGACAAGCTGGCCAGATCCGGACCGACGATGTACCGGCCTACGGTTAGGGCTGCCGTGACTTGACCCGGAAAGCTCGCCAGAGTGATTGCGTCTTGCTACGTCATCGGATTTCGTGGCGGAGAGTGCGGCATTGGGTAAGGGCTTTCCGGAGAACGAGCCAGAAGAGCTCGAGCTGCTGCTGGTAGCGGGAGCGGCGGCAGCGCCGGTACGGAGGGGCGAGACGGGTGAGTCGAGGTGATCGAAGTTCTTGGCATCGGGCTTGTTACCCTCGAAGCTAAGCGCGACATCGAAGCGATCGGAGATGGACTCTGCCGACAAGGGTTTCTGAGAATCCGACCTGGACATCTCGCCAAAAAGCCTCGTAGTTTCCGCTTAGATCTGCGGCAGTGCTGGCAGCCCGTGGCTCTTGCTAGCTGAAATGGCCGCAGAAACGGAAGAGAATGGCGCAAGATTGCGACTTTGGAGAAGAAGACATGAAATAGGAGAGGAAGAAGAGGGTGAGGAAAATGAAGATGGCAGATCGGAGAGATATGGAAGAGATAGAGTGTGTGAACAAGAAAGGGTAAGGAAATGAAGAGATGGGGATCTCGTGAATTGGAAAGTGAGAAGCAAGGAATGAATGCGGGTAGATTGGGAGAGATGGGCAGAGAAGAGGAGAAGGGGGCAAAAAAAAGAAGCCAAGACGAGATGGTAGGAAACAAATAAACGAAGATCTTTCACCTGTTTGCCCTCTCTCTCTCTCTCTAATCTCAGTACATCGACCTCGTCACTCTCTCTCTCTCTCTATCTCCTGCCGTCGCACTCTTTTTTTCTCCTCGCCAGCGTTAAACTGAAGGCCCGTTCAAAGCTTGAACGCATTCCTCTGTTGCTTCCTGTTTAACAGCAAGGTAATTAATCCTGGCCTTCAATTTAATTTAGATGATTAAAGTTCTCCATTAGAAAATAGTGATCACGATTGGATGGCCAAGTTTCCATGTGTGGTAACTAAGGAGGATCCGAATGCCACTTCTGTATGGGTTTTTCTATGAAAATTTTTTTTTTAAGAAAAAAAAAAACATAAAGATATTTTATGTTTGATTGGACTTAAAGAGTGTTTGAATTTGTGTTATGATTAGCACTTATATATAATATCATAAATCGTATTAGTCTTAGGCTTCATGTGGTTATTCCTTTTAACTTTTGTAAAAGGTAATTTTAAAAATGTTGGTAGAGGAAATGAAGTTCTCAAATGGAGAAGCATATATCAAAAAAATTATCAAAACAGTAAAAAAAATAAAGTTCTGCAAAAAGCATTTTCACATAAGCGGCATATTCAAACAGCAACAAACACCGTTTCGAAATGGAGAAGAAGAAAATAAGCAGCAGCAGCAGACGAGGCCTTAGGCTTCATTGGGACGGTTTTTTTAGTACTTCTTAAAGTAGTTTTTTAGTACAAAAAAAAATTGTATAAGAAAATTGCTTCAAGAAACAGTAAGAAAACTATTCCAAACAAAACCTTAAGCTCATCTGGGGCAGCTTTTTCATGTTTTGCAGTACAAAAATTAAACAATGCTTTAAGAAGCAATAAAAAAACCGTCAGAAACGAAGCCTTCGTATAAATCTAAAAATTTTTGAAACCAATTCTAACTCAAAACACTTCACGATATCATTGGGTAATTTTTTCCTAAATACTTCTTTAAGATTGAGGTGCATTTTAAGGAAACTTTTCAAAGGATCCAAAATATAGCCCAATATTATTAAAATCATCGGATCAAATCAGATGAATAAAATTGAAAACAACTAAAACTGGCTCATCTCAAGTGACAAATAGGCATGTAAATTTGGCTTGACAGAACAAAATTCTTCAAAAATTTGACTTGCGAGAAGTCAAATCAGAATAAGCGATTGATTAATAAATTAGGTCTTACTTGAAATTAACTTTTTTGGTGATCATATTTTACTTGAATCAAATTAGCTCTAAATCTATTATGTGCTAGAAGGTGAGTTGGTGAAGAGAGAGATTTTGACATCCCACATGTAATTAAGAAAGTAAAATGAAGAACAAGAGCTAAGCTCAAGGGCGGAACCACTTGAAAGTCGAGGGAGGGGGGGCGGACCAATTGCCCCACCTCAAAAAAAAAAGAAAAAGAAATTTATAGGAGAGTAAATTAAAGAAAAAATTTTTTGACCCTTCTAAAAAATTACTTTTGCCCCCAGCCCCCTCCCTCCCCTAAAAAAAATCTTTTTGTCTTAATTTGCTCAATATTCTTTCCAAATGCCCTTCTTAAAAATACTTTTTGTACTAATCCTAATGATGACAAGTTTTAATATACCACTAATCATAAATACATACCCTAACATATCTATGTATTTTTTCGCATTTAGTTCTAATATTTTCTTTCATACTTTTATGACAATTTTATTACACAATTTTTTTCTTCTTTTTTTTGCTTAACTTTTTTTAAACAACTTTTTGTAACATATTTATATTATTTTAAATATTTAATTATTTTTGCATTGAATTCCCCCCCCCCCCCAAAAAAAAATTGAAGCTGATTCCACCCCTGGCTGAGCTATAATGACTTTCAGTCATATCATGCAAGATACTACTCATTTTGGCTCACGCCATTTCACATTAGGATAAACCTCACAATTTTATTCACTTTTTTTTACAACTTTTAAAGAGTTCACCCATCACATGAGTGCACCATTAGAAGCACACTTAACTGTTGTGTTCATATTAAAAATTCACTTATAAGCATGGAAGGAGTTTCTTATTTACCTTAAGTATTGGACCACTATGTCAAGTGTCAACCTGAGGTAGAACACCTCAAAAAATTTTGAGCCCTCTGGCACCTATCATCCACTAAACAAAGATAACACATGATCTTAAGATTCGCCTTAAGAACCCTTAGCTTTCTTTGGGACCCACCCCATGGGGTGAAAGAGTCTTGGTCAAATTATTTGACCTATGGTCAAAGTATATTTGACCAAAGCTACCCTACAACTTTGAAATTCCCAAATTCAAGTTCAAGGAAGCGAGCAAAACCTAGTGACCCTAGCATTGAGTTTAAATGGTCTTACCACATTTTAGGAGCATCTTGATTCATACTTGACCCATAGTCATGCCAATTTAAACTTAGTCAAATATAATTTAATAAAAATTTTCAGTGGCCTATCTTAAGCTCTGTTATAAAAATTGGTTTATATATAAAAATTCTAAAAATTAGAAAATATATGAAGTTGCCCGTAAGGACTCTAAGAAAGCATTCTACAATGCAAAGACTTTAGATTATAATGATTTATATAATATATTATATAATAAAGATGGCAAAAGATATATGTATAAGCTAGCCAAACAAAAAGATATGAGTAGTAAGGATTTAATTCAAGTGAAGTGCATTAAGGATGAAGATCAGAAAGTGCTTTTTTAGAAGATGATATTTAATAAAGGTGGACGACATATTTTATTAAGCTTTTCAATGAAAATTGTGAAAATATGGTTGACTTTAGTGGCCTTAACACTCTAAATGAAAATATATATTTTTGTTTTTATCGGCTTATTACTAAAACTAAAGTTAGAGAGGCTTTAAAAAAAATGAAGTTTGGGAAAACTGCTGGACCTGATGATATTCGAATAGAGGTGTGGAAATACTTAAGAGATGAAGAAATTTTTTGGCTTACTAAACTTTTTAATATTATTTTGAAGACTAAAAAGATATCATATGTGTGAAGAATGAGTGTGTTAATTCATATCTTTAAGAATACAGGTGATGCAAAAGATTATGCAAATTATAGAGGAATTAAGTTGATGTGTCATATTTTAAAACTATGGAAGAGAGTTATGGAGCATAGGTTACGACGTGATACTAATGTCTCTCAAAATCTGGATTCATGTAGAGTAGGTCTACTATGGAAGGCATATATTTATTGAGAGGTTTTATGGAGAAGTATAGAGAGAAAAAGGAAGATCTTCATATAATATATATTGATTTAGAGAAAGCATATGATAAAGTTCCAAGAGAAGTACTGTTATGAAGAGTTCTAAAAAAGAAAGGGATTAATAATGCTTATATTCAAGTCATTAGTGATATGTATGATGGAGCTGTTACTTGTGTTCAAACACAAGATGGTTTGACCAAGTATTTTCATATTTCAGTTAGATTACATCAAGGATCAGCCTTAAGCTCGTATCTTTTACTTTAGTCATGGATGTTTTACTAGAAATTTGTAAGAGGGTGTTCTTGGTATATGCTTTTTGTTGATGATATTCTTCTTGTTGACAAGACTAAAGAGGGAGTTGAAGATAAACTTGAATTAATTATGGAGGTCAACATTAGAGTTTAAAGGTTTTCGTTTGAGTAGATCTAAAACTGAATACAAGGAGCATAATTTTAGTAGTAATAGATCTAGTGGGGGTTTGTGACTTTGAGCGATCAAGTCATTAATAAGAGTACATGTTTTAGATATCTTGGGTCTATTGTTTAAAGTGCTGGTGAAATAGATGGTGGTTAGACCTGCAATGATTTATGGCACAGAATGTTGGTCATTAAAAGAGAAGCATAATATTAAGTTAAGTGTTGCAAAGATGCAGATGCTTAGGTAGATGAGTGGCTTTACTCTTAGAGATAGGATATGAAATGAGCATATACATAAAAATATTGGAGTAGCTCTAGTGGCAGATAAGATTAAAGATATTCGCCTTAAATGATTTGGTCACATAAAATGACAGCCTTCTAGTGGTCCAGTTAGAAGAGTAGATGTATTAGATTTAACCTATGTTAAGAAAAGTAGAGGTTAGAAAATATTAGAAATGACATATTTAATAGATTTAAATGAGAATTTGACTCTTAATAGGACACAATAGAGAAAAATAATTCATGTAGCCGACCCCATGTAGTGGGATGAAGGCTTGATATTGTTGTTGTTATTGTAGTGACCTATCTTATGCACTTAAACCAAACCTCACCAAACTTAATCAAATCCCTTCAAACATTTCCTTAACCTATTCAAGACCCCAACCCTTATTGAGCCTTCAAAGACAAAATCAACTCACGAAGCCCAAACTAACCAATGTTTTGGTCCTCCCTAAAAACTCCAGTCCTCTTTGGACCATACAAAATCGACATGCAAATTGGCGTACCTCAGGAAATTGATACAAGGGTGACCAATAAGATCAAGAAGATCCCACTTCATCTAACTGCCAGCCAACATGTCTTAGATCCAAAGAATGACTAAGGAAACTTTTGCTACTCTCATTAGATGATTCATAATGTCCTTGCCAACTAGCATGGCTGGTTATGGCGGTTGAATTTACATTTAGGTTTAATTTGAGTTTCCCTATAAATAGGGGCTATTTAGATCAAAATTGGCAAATGAAAATGAGTTCTCCTCCTCCTCTAGAGAGTTAATGAGTTAAACCTAGTATTCCCTTCTCTCCTAATCGTTAGTACAAGTGAATCACCATAGTCCAATGACATGTCTTTAGTTATTCAGTTCCCCAATGATCTATTCGTCCTCAATCAATATTTCTTTCACAAAACTTTTTTCCTCAATCAAAATAACTCATTGGAACTAAGAAGCACAATTAAACCCCTTTGTATAAAAGTATGCACATTTTTGCCCTAATTCAAAATATGATTTGAAATTGTGAAGAGAATATAAAACCTATATACCAAGATCTGACCGTAGGATGATCTCTCCTTATTATCATGGTCATTTGTTGATTCATTGGATCAAGAGGATCATCACTAATCACAATTGAGCAAAGGGTTTTCATCAATGGCCTTTATTCTTTGTTGGCTGTTGAAGATTATCGCATCACCATTCATTTTTCATAAGTTGAAATGAATGCTGATGATTTAGTTGAACCAATTTTTTAACACCTAAATCACCTAGCCAACTCAGCAAAGGTCCTCATAGTCCAAAAGCCACCAATCCCTCTTTGTTGCATGTAAAGTGCAAGCATAGTAAGTATAATTGATAGTATAAAGTCTAAGTAGAATTAAAAAAAATGAAATTTAATGAAGAAACTTCAAAAACTCATAACTAATTCATTTCTTAATAAAATTTGATGAATAAACCCTATGAATTTAAATAAAAAATTAAGAAGAATATATTAAATATAGTTTCAATTATATTTCAGTTGTTCTTAAATAACTTATTTTGTTTAGAAATAATAGGATTAATGATGTTATTAGTACCCTTAATCACTTCTAATTGATATAAAATTCATATGGTTTATTCTTGAAGATCTTAGACCTCTTTTGATTTTTCCCATGTGGCTAATGCATTCTTTAACCCTGTTGAATTTCTAAACTCAACATAAATAAAAGAACACTAGCGCCTTCTCTGCTTGGGGTTTTTTTGCCTAGCACCTTCTATGCGGCCTGTATGTAGTATTATACTATGACTTGATCGTCTTTTCTATATATATATATATATATATATATATATATATAGAAAAGGCGATCAAGTCATAGTATATATATGTGATACGTCATCAAAAAATTATCTTGATGAGGCACGAATCTCAATGCAAAATTAAGTTGGAAACTTTCAAAATTAAAATTAGGACCATCCAAACTCCAATTTCAGCAAACGTATAGTCGAACTAAGCATCTCGTAAATACGAACCCAACGACATCAAAATCGACTCAATTCAGGTCAAAATGGGTCCAAATCAAGGGTCTGAAGCACTGTTGGAGGGTTCGAACCACAATTTATATTGCCAAATAGTTTTCAATCATGACGTGCTTATATTCCAATCGAGCGGCTCAACGAGACGAATCCAACGAGCCCAAGATCATTGAATTCCGACATCACTAAGACATTCAAATTTCCATCAAATAACACACGGTCGAGGGATTCAACATCAGCCGTTCATCTAAGCCACTCCCAATATACCCTTGATCTACGACCTATTTATGTGCCATGTCACTCTAAGAATCTATAAATTGACCCATTCTCTCTCTTGAAAAGGGAGAGCTCCAAGCAAGAGAGAGATCAGAGATCGCTCTTGCCTCCTCACTCCTCCTCGACCACCGCCTGAGTTCCGTCGGACCACTGCTTGACGTTGTTGCTCCGCCGGACCACCACTTGAGGCCCTTACCTTCACCCAATCACCACCTGAGGCCCAAACTTTTGCCGGACCACCACCTGACGCCCGGAGTTATGCCAGACTACCACATGAGGCTCGGACTTCTGTCGGTCCACTACCTGAGGTCCGGACTTCTGCCGGACCACCGCCTGACCCCCGAAGTTTTGCTGGATCGACACCTGAGGCCCAGACTTCTGCCGGACCACCACCTGAGGCTCAGACTTCTGCCGGACCACCACCTGACGCCCAAAGTTCTGTCGGACCTCCACCTTAGGCGCAGACTTCTGCCGGACCACCACCTGAGGCCCGGACTTCTGCCGAACCACCACATGAGGCCCAGAGTTCTGTTGGACCACAACCTGACTCCCAGAGTTCTGCCGGACCACCACACGAGGCCCGAAATTCTGTCGAACCACCACCTAAGGCTCGGATTTCTTCCAGACCACCCTCTAACACCTAGAGTTCTACTGGAGTACCTCCATACTACTACGATCTTTTGGATCTCTAACTCTTACCAACTATGGTCCTTCCGATCTCTATCGCCTACTACGGTCCTTCCGACTTACATTGCCAAACAACGATCTTTCTGACCCCGGTCTTTAGTCTACTATGGTCTTTCCGACCTCTATCCTATCAATTATGGTTCTGCCAACCAAGCAAACATGTCTATGTCGATTATTGTAACTCCCACCATATAATGCGCTCTATATGATGTACATTTGTGACATCAAGTCAAGGCCTCCTTTCTAAGAAGGGCCTCATTTGTAATCGACTGCAAATACTAGTGGATTCATTCAAACTGAGCCAGACCCCATGGTCCCCCCCCCCCACGCTTTAGGGGTTTATACGTAAAAACTCTGGTGTCTCTTATGAACGATACACCCTCTCTCTCTTATCTGGTTGCGTGATAGATCTTCGTACAGCGCTAAGATGTTAAAAAATATATTTCTCTACCGTCGCGAATATTTCAGGACGCAACAATATATATATATATATATATATATATATATATATATATATATATATATATATATATATATATATATATATATATATATATATATATATATATATATATATATATAACTCACTTTGATATGTTAGTTAAGAGTTTTGACTATCAACCAATAGCTTGTTGGTGAGAATTTTACATATGTAATGTGTGTGTAAATTTATCTTAATTTGTCTAAATATTCTCAATAAAAAAATATAATTTTTCTTATTTTATCTTTTTAAACTGATAATTTCAATAAAAAAAATTAAAACTACTTATATCAATCCCAAGTATGGAGGAAAAAAATTAAATCTATGCTCCATCTATAAAACGTTTGACTCCGCCATTGCACATAAATCTCAATATCACTCTGCTTAGTCAGGTTAAACCAATTTTTGATTTGTAGAGTGTTTAGGGTTAAAGAATGCAGATTAATAACATAGAAATATGTGGAAATATCAAAATAGCCAAATTCTAAATTATATATGATAAAGTTTATTAACATATCAACATAGTTTAATTTATGCAATACATTATACATACAAATAAAATATGAGTAAATATGTACATGAAAGTCAAAATCACTAAAATCTAAAATAGAATAATTGTGTCTCTGGTGGTGTAGAATAACTTTCAAGTAAGCTTCTCTTAAATTGGACACTAAACCCTCCAAATCAAAGATTTCTAAACTCTCTTCATCTTCCTCTCTCTCATTAATATATATATAGAAAAAGCCTCACTGTCCCCTCCCAGTTTGGAGAGATTATTTTGTACGGTGTCTGAAAGTGTCCGGAGGTTAATCCGGACTTGCCACATCATCCAATGCACTGTACATTGAGTGCCATGGTATGTCCGGATTGACCTCCGAACACATTTAGACACTGCACATAATAATTTTTCCCCAACTTGAGTAGACTATGCAAGCTCGATCATTCCATATACGTCATGAATTTCAATAGTAAAGTGGACCTAATTGCAACCACGACTTCAAAATAAGCATCAATCACTTCTTGAATTCCAAAATAATTTGTTGTCAAATCTACAAATACCCACAAGTCATTTGCTTTAAGATCCTTTATTAGAGAAATATTGTACTTAAAAGAATTTAATTATGTTTATCAAATAAAATTCATTCTAAGTAAAATTGAATTACACATTATATTGTTCTAAATTTAATTGATCCATTTCTAATATATATATATATATATATATTATTGAACTATATTTTTGTATGTTTTGTAAATGATAAGGCTTTATTTGCCATTTACAAATGTTTTCGTTGGGGCAATATAGTAATTTGAGAGGATAATGCAACAAGAGCAGCTGATCATGTGCAGAGTGCCATGCCAACTGGCCCCATTCAGGAAGCACTCCAGCTAAACCTGATGATGACACCACTTAATGACGTTAATGGAATCATGAGGATATTCCGTTTGAAGACTGGACGTAAACGAAAATACATGAAGAAGTAGGGTTTGACCGTGAGGTCAAGGGGCCTACATTGATATGTTCTTAATGCGAATAAGTCGTTGCAAGAGAAATGGTCACTGACGATATTTGGTCACCCCCTAATTATTAACGTCTACTAATAAATATTTAAACCTTAATCTTTCTTTTTTTAACTTAAATATGAGCATTAAAGGCAAATAAATACTAGAGATCATAATTTCAAAAAATGAGAGCGTCTTTGTTCTCTTGTTTTTGAACAATTATTAGGTCCGGTGACCGGACGTAGCTCTACGTTCAGTCACCACTAAGTTACTCGGTATTTGCTCGGTATTGCTTGGCAATAACGAGAAATACCGCTCAGTGAAGACCAATACCGAGTAACACCGAGCAATACCGAGTAATACCGAGTTTTTCTAGAAAAAACTATGTATTTCTCTGTATTGCTCGGTATTACTCGGTATTGCTCGGTATTTGTCTTCACATAATTGTATTTCTCGTTATTGCAGAGCAAAATCGACAAATATGTGATTTCGTGCCTGCTACGTGGCGCGATCTCAGTGCCGGCCGAACGTAGCTCTACGTCCGTTCACCGGACCAAATAAAAGTTCCTTGTTTTTTGAGTTTTGTATTTTGTATATTTCTATTGAGTTTATTCTATTTAAGCTTCTTATTATTCGACCTATATATCTAATATAAGAGGTTCTATTGAGTTCTTTATAATCATACTGTCAATAGTTATTCTCCATTACATAAGAAAATATTGCGATACCTCTATTCCAAGTCATAATGGAAAAAAGGTGTTCAAGGGCTAAGAAAATTATAAAATATTTTATCAATTTTAATTTTTAAAATATTTTCAATAAAGTCTAATAAATATGTAGATAATAAAAGATAAATAATGCATACAAATCGACCAAAAGTTAATAATAATAAATTATTATAAATGTTTAGATATTTATATGGAAGTGATAGATTGAGAACATGTAATTGAAAAGAAAAATATTGCATTAAATATTTAAATATCACTCTTTTTATCGTATATCTTAGTCTCCAAGGAATTTTTCAAAAAAAAAAAAAAAGTTTGAAAACATTAATATATGTTATTTAGGCTACTATATTAATTCTAAAATATTATAATTTGACATTACAATAAATAGAACAATTCTTATATATGACATACAAATAACGGTATATTATGGATCATATGAGATAGATCTATTAGGAATGTAAAAGGTAAAAGATGATGAGAGGCTAACCTGATCCAAATTTTTCAAATGACGACATTTAAAATCAGGGGACATGTCAAGTGTTGAAATAATATTGCAATATCACATGTCTTCACAAAGCATGTGAGTTAGTAAGTGATGGTGATAGGTGGATTTTTTGGTGAGATTAATGGAAGAAAATGAATAGGAATCTTTGGAGGATATTTAGGAAGTGGAAGAAAAATAGTTAAGAGTTTTGCGCATGTTTTAAAAAGTAGTAGTAAATAACATACAGAAATACAAATAATTATTTATTCTCATAAAAAAGCACATTTGAAGCCATCAAGTAAATAAAATTCACTTTTCCATCAAAATACTTTATTCAAAATTGAAAACTATAATGCATATCAACACATACTTAAAAGTATTACAAAACTCTTGAGCAACCACTTTTGAAGGAAAATGGAGAAAAAAGGGAGGGAAAGATGTTGTTGGTGGCCATTAATGAGAAGTTCTAACCACCTATTTTTAATAGTTCTAATCACCTATTTTCAATAGTTCTAATCACCAATTTTCAATACTTCATTGATATTAAACCATGTCAAGGTTGACCAAACAAGTCTTTATGTTAAAAATTAAAGTTAAAGATAAAAAATATAAATTAAAAAATATAAATTAGATTGAAAACATTTTAAATTATTTGCACTTTATTATATTGTTGATTGGGCTCTTATAATTAATCTTTCTTTAATTTTTTTATTGGGATTTAACCCTAGCTCTTATAATTGATCTTTTAGATTGATTATCTATATATATATATATATATAATGTCATACCCAAACGCGACTAGGACAGATCCCATCATGTTGAGCTATGACAGGTTATTCCTAAGATCTAGTTTTAAAATATTTAGATTTTCTTCCAAATTTCATTTTAAATTAAACTGCAAATTACAGAGATATTGAAACATACAAGTACTGAAAATAAACTCATCCATCAAGTTACTTGTATTTCATTAAAATACATCTACACTATAGTACATGGTTACATGCTAAAGCTACATAATTGAATAATAAACTTATAGAACTTCTAGTAAATGTACGAAGTGGAACTATCATAGGTCTCCTTGTTGGTCTAACCAAACTCTCAGATTTGAGCTTAGATTATCAATCAAATCTTACATGTGGACACTCAACCATCTTGTGTCCAACCTGTCCATATTTAAAATACTGGCTAGTCATTCTATAAGACTGATCGAAGTGATGTATGTCAAAACTCTAGCACGCAGGTGTCCAACTAATAAAACTTTTAGAACTACCAACACTGACCCTACTCGGAGCTATCATAGGTACAAACTATCCATCTTTCTTGTACTCACTAGGTATAAATATGCTCTTCTTCCCAAAAAAGATACTATTAGAAGTCTGGCCACTGAATATCTTTCTACTAGCACTCCATCGTTGCTGAGTAGCCATCAGATCATTCTATATCAGATGATCTCTCTCCACAAGCTTAGAGAAATTAAAGATGTGAAATGATACCAGTTGCTATCTTAGACTGTCACGAAGTCCTCTCAAAAACCTATTGCTCTTCTCCATGAGAGTGCTGACTAGTTGTGAAGTATATCTAGCCAAAGTAGTGAACACTGTCTTATACTACATAACTGATTAAGGCAGTGCAGTAACTTAAGAAATTGTGAAAATGATTTAAGGCTCTATCAATCTCTAAATAATACTTAAGTTTTTTTTTATATACAAATTATAAAAATCTCACTTAATATACACAAGTAAATATACCAAATCAAGTAATATAGTGATAAAGTAGAGTATCGATCCTACTGGAAAAAATATTTATTTGAAAATACTAGTATTATCTACTTCAACTATAATAATTATCCTACTCAATAAAAATAAGTTATGATGAAGATTCAAACACTTAATTTAAAATTAGAAATAATTAAATGAAATATTATTTATATAACTTATTTTAGATTGATGAAATGTAAAAAAATATTATGTTTCCTAATTATTCTCTTTTATATTAATATTATTCAGAGCATATGCATCACCGACTGCTCAGCCAAACGTAAAGAGATAAATGATAGATTTAACTCTTTCAATCTCAATATCACTCTAAACTCTCATAGTCTGTCACCTTATAAAAATTTTAGAAGAGTAAGTAAAGCATGTACCATTAAAATCCCCTCATGATAATTTATCTCAATAAATTTGATACATGACAAACACTATGCATTTACTTGCATCATATCAATCCAACATACCTAGTTGTGTCTGCTTTCGCATTTCTATGCTCCACATTATACCTCAAATTAAATACACATATGACCACTATGTCCATTAAATGAAGACATGGTATATTAAAATATTATAAAATTATTAATGAATAGAACTCGTTAGTACTACAAATTTAATTTATGCCATCAATCCAAAAAAAAAAAAAAAAAAACCAGATATGAAGAATAAGTGAAGCATATTCATTCTCATTAATTGTACAATAGAAAGCAAGTTTAGAAGAAAACATAACATCGAATGAGTTCAATGATCTCCTCTACACTCTTAATAGAACTCACAAAATTATATTCACAAACACAAGTCAAGCACTCTAATATAATGTATATAGTACTTCTCTAAATTTCCTTAGTTATTATTCCTAAAAAAAATTAGAGCAGTACTATAAAGGCTTATATTAAATAAGTGACTAAACTCCTCTATTAACATTACAGATAGACTATTTATAAAAAAAAATAGATTCTAGCTTCGTCGCGTTTGAGACACTTATGCCGTGGCACCAATAAAATGAACTAATGTCGCATCATTGAAGGGTTTCCTCCACTACAACGGTTACTGATATGGACCCATAGTTTAATAAATTGATGTTTTGCTTCGTTGATAGATCGTGGTATGAATAGTTATAACTATAGAGATGTAGGATTGCTGACAGTGCAACATCCACGTGGCCATCCCTTGACTTAGTGGCTCTAGAATTTGGCACCAAGGCACAGTGTAGACAAAGACTGAGATTTATAATATTGACTCCTCTGATGTTACAGTTCTGGGATAGTTGGATGGGTTTTACGGTGTTGACTCCTTCGACACAGCGACACTGTCAAACAGAGATGTAGCATCATCATGTACACATTTAGGCTCTCCGGTTGTGTCAATGATGGCCTCGCGGTGGTTTGTGTCCGACACCGTGGCGTTGCACTATACTTTAAAATTTTGCTCATTTTATTTATTTTCTTGCATAAACATAACTAAAATAATACTTTTTTACTCATAAATTAAGTCATAAATATAACATTATTTACACTTGTCAATAATTATCCTGCTCCCCTAAGCCATCCTTAGAAAAGTCTCTTGAAATTATTGTCGTGTAGAAGGTGGTACAAATTAAGCTTGAAATATATCAAAGAACTCATCCCAGGCAATCAGAGAATTTAATCTCTCTTGAAGTTTCTCCTCTTGTTGGCCCATCCTCCATCACTCTGCCTTATAATCTAATAAAATTTTTTTCTAAAGATACCTTTTTCTCAGGAGGATATTGCATCTCATTAAATATCTTCTTCATTCTCCTCAATCAATCATTTGCTACCCTGGACTCAGCAATACACTCAATCCCTGGAGGTTTCAATCTTATAAACATCTATAACTGTTTGTCCACCTCATCAGATCTCATAGCAAGAATCATGCTATGTGCTTCCCCCATCATCTAGGCTATCAGAGTAGCAAATCATACAATTGTCTCAGAACTAACTGGCATAGAAGTACTATATATAAGAGCTATTTGATTAGCACTCTACCTATCTATCATATCTAGGTATGATAGATTCATAATCACACATAATATGCATATATGCATATAAAATAAATAATAATGAACACCCAGACAGACACAAATTTATCCCATAAAAAGTGTAGATCAATTCATATAACTTTATTTTATGATCTATTCCAAAAATATTACTCTCATACCATAAAAACATGTCACACTTCAATCTGACCGTAACAGATCCCATCATGTTGAGCTATGATCAGTTATTCCCACACTCTAGTTTTGAAATGCTTCATATTTTCTTCCAAATTTTACTTTAAATTAAACTATAGACTATAGAACTATTAAAACATTCAAGTACTAAAAATAAACTCATCCACCATATTTCTTTCATTTTATCAAAATATATATCTACACTACAGTGTATGGCTACATATAAAAGCTACATAACTGAATAATAAACTAGTCATGAATGTACAAAAAACAAAATATTGAAATGCTTATAACCTCAGATTTGATCTTGAGCTGCTAATCGACAGTCTCCTTTCTTTTCCTAGATCCTGAAATATTTTACTGATCTCAATTTTTAAATATTTTTTTGTTAAATATTTTACTAAAGTAGTTAACTGTAATATAATAAATCACTATCTGTATTAAGAAAGGAAATAAAAGCATAGTAGTTCTCAAATTTATTTAAATAATGATACTAAGTAGATAACTATACTGAGGATATAAATCATAGAACAATTTATATCATAAAGTACGTAGTTCTTGTTACATATCCCGGTCCCAGACATAATCTCAAAGAAATTGGCCACTTATGTCTCCCTTTTGTGTTTATAGCACCATAACATGCTCGTAGATACTAGAACATGACTTATAGACAGAAGAATATGGCCTTATAACCACCATAACATGTCTTATAGGCACTCGAATATTACTTGACACAAACAAAATCTCAAAAAATTCTACAGTCTTATAGCTCCCAATAGATATTTTTTAATCATATAACTATATATCTCATCACATAAGCAAATATATTTTATCACATTGTAACAGTTAGAGCATAATATTATAGCACATGTCAGAATTGCACAGTGTTCTATAACAGTAGGCAACTAAACTTCATACTAAGCAAATTTTCATAATGTGAGAACATAACCAAATTACAAATGATTGTGTACAATACTATTTTAAGACATTTATTGTACTACTATTATGAAAAAAATATTCAAAATATTCATAATCATGATTTCTATAACATAAAAAAAGTTACACGGTGAAAGTTTTTCTATTGCAAAGTTTTACGTCTTTTTCAATAACGTAGATATAAATTTAATCAAAAAATTTATAAAATTTTATATTTTTAATAATTGTGATAGGCATAATGTGACATACCTCGATCCGAACAACTTTTCTAATATGGCCGATTGTTGAAAATGACCTGAAGCGACTCAAAATGTAGTTTTCTTTCTCCAAATCTCTTTTTCTCACTCTTACTCGGCTGGCTAAATGAATGGAATAGTGGAATTAAAATATATTTAATGAGTTCATAATGGCCTAGCAATGTGGCGCTAAAAAACATGAGAGCACGACATTGCAATGTCACTATTTGGCGCTTTGACTGAGTGCAACAACGCTGTGCTCTAACACCAGTGTCGTTGCGCTCCAAAAGTGATATTATCATATTTTTCCAAAATTCACACCAAACACTTGGAACTCATTCTAGAGCACAACCAATCATTTTCATGCATTAAAATACTCCTAAAGACATGCAAATTATTGAAAAACTCAAAAGTTTAAATATGTACCTTTATTCATTCGGATAAAAAAGAGTAGAATTAAATGTTGAACATAGAGGTACTGTCACATATGATGTGCTACATTATTAAGTTTCTGACTCTTTGATGAATCTAGGAGCTATTTGTCGTGACCCGGCCCAACATAACCTAATTCTAATGGGTCATAACAAGTCGAGTGCATGGCCGATTATTTACCCATAATCTTTTATTAAAAATAATTTATATTATCATTTAATTTACATATAGTCACTAAAATCCATCAATACATAAAATAAAATATCATCCAATATATAAATAAGCATGTCCAATCATTTCAAATCACATGTATAATAATCATGATTCATTATTAGTTCATCAACATACATTTTCATCATGATTATAAGAGACTCTATCTAATAGAAAAGACGAGCACCTCTGTAGGATTAACTCCCTCAGTCTACTCTGTTGATGCCTTACCATTCCCTAAAATTGTAAACAAATAAAGTGGGCATACATCTCAGTATATCACACGAAACTTATAACTATATTCAATACAAGATAGGTAGATCAAAATGCATGCTATTAACAATTGAATTATAAAAGTTAATCCTATATTGAATCAATATCATCCTAGATTGGAATGAAGCTTACAATATTATGTTGACCTCATCATTAATGAATTTTTCTTTAGTTAATCAGACCAATCAATGATCCTGTCAGGAGAGTAGATGTATTAGAGCTGACTTATGTTAAAAAAGATAGAGGCAAACCTAAAAATATTTAATTAGAAAATATTTAAAATGACTTTTTAAATTTTAATTATCAATATATGTGTCATACTATGAAATGTATCACCTGTCCCCACTAGAGCTGGCTGAACTACTCTCCATATAAAGACCAAAATTTCCAACAAAGCTCCCCTACAACAGCTCTTTCACAAAACAATTATTTATTTTGTCTTTGCTTGGACATTGAAAATACTGACTGATAAGAAAGAAATCCTTGCCAGAGTGTTTCTTATCACAAACCTAATACTAATAAAGAATGGATGGAGACATCAATAACTTATATATGTTGGCATATTAGATTTGGGGTGGCTGCAATTTTTTTATAAAGATTTGAGACGGCTGCAATCTTTTTCAAAGTCGAACAATAGTTATTTTATAGCTATTACTTCTTTAAAATGACTTTCTACTATAAAAATTTTGAAAAAAACAACAAGAATTTAGTAGTTAAATTGGTATGTTGCACTAATTTGTAAAAGTTAAAAGCTGCCTAAATGATTATAAGGGCCTATTAGGGAAAACTTATTATGTGTGGAGTTTGGATTTCATACGGTACGTCTCCAATCAGGTGAATCCACGTGGCTTCTCTCTCTCTCTCTCTCTCTCTCTCTCTCTCTCTACAATGTGTGTACATGAGAGAGAGAATTCAAAAAATAAAAAACTACATGGCATAACGTGATTGGAGCTTCGCACGAATTCCGTACGTAATAATCTCTCCCTATTTGGGGATAACTTTATGATTATGTTATTTTTTAGACTACAACAAAGCTTTTATTAGGCTACTAGTTTATTGTTACTTTCTCGATATTTACAAAAAATACTTTGTGATAGAAAGCTGTTTTTTGAATAATCAGATCTACTAATATGTCATAGCAGTAAGAAAAGTATTGTTTACCTACAACAACTAAAAAAATTTGTTATCCATATAATATATTTACAATCACATTTACAAAAAGCTACAGCCACGGCAAACGAGCCCTAACTTGGATTAGGGAGTGAACTAAAATCAGATATAATAATTATTAATTTTATTTTCAATTTGAGAAACTTAAGTTTATAAATATAAGCTAATTAATCCTCTGATTTGTTTATTTCAGCTTACTTTTTAATTAATTAAAATAAAACAAAGTTTAACTACACGAATCTTAACGCACTCATTCAACCTTCCCTTTATTTTCATATTTTTCTCAATGCGAAAATGCCAAAAGAATTTGTGCATTTTTATATTGAAGGATGTGATCAACAATACCCTTTGCTAAATTAATGCTCAAAGTGTATAATTTGACTTTTATCAAGTGGCATATATCGTCGTTCAGCCAAAATTGCAGTAAGAGTTTTCGGCTATAAAAAATTGTTTTTTTTTTCTGCCAACTAAGATTTATTGATTATATTTATAATTTGTGGCTCATGCATTGCATGGATTGTTCATCAACGACCCATCAATTCTCTGATTTGATTGCCCTTTTAATCATTTGTTTCTTTGCTGGACTATACAATAAAAAGCTTAAATTTATCTCATAGATCTGAATTTTTTTTTTATTGGATTCTTTTAGGAAACAACTTCGTATAATTTTTTTTAGTACAAAATTTTTTAAATAAAAAAAAGCAAAAAAAGTAATTTTTTAATATATAATTTTTTTGTACTAAAAAATTATTTTTGAAAGCAGTAAGAAAATATTGCTAGACAAAACCTTAACATTAGTTGCAATGTGATGATTACTCTGAGTATACTTCAAATTTTTTATCTTTACAAATCTTGGTGGGAAAAAGGTAGCACCGAAGAAAGGAAAAAGCGAGATGGTTGTTTTTGTTGTTGTTCCCACGAAGCGAAGATCATTTGGACTGAGCTAAACTCGGTTGTCCTTTGCACGAGTAAGAAAATAGCAGGGAGCCCAGCACCAGACTCAAACTCAATCTTGTGATCCTAGGTGGTCACTTTTTGGGCATTACATCCTTCTATTCCTCAAGAATTTTTATTTGGGTGTTCGCTTCTCAAACCGAGGGGTTTTAGGTGGGTTTAATATGTTTGTCATACAAAAATTTACATTTCCACATCTCATATGTGGTGTTGGGTCAAATATGTTTGACTAATAGATCCCCTTTTAGATTTGCAATTAACTCTTGAATTTGCATGGCCTTAAAGAAAGCCGTCCCAAATGAACCATTAGTCCAAAGTTCAATGACTAGATGAAAGGAAAATGCCATCACTCTATGAGCAAGATCGACCAACATGGAGAACATTGCTTTGCACTAATCATATTACTAAGTGCTAACAAATTTCTTACAAAAAATAGTACTAACTTTTTTATTGCTTTATGAATATATTTTAGTAAAAAAATTATGAGTTAAAATTTGAAACCCTAAATCTATCAAATTAATCCATTTTTATTGTGATCTTTAGCTTTTAACTTCATCATTAAAAATATAACAATAATATGTCATTTTTTCATATATATATATATATATATATATATATATATATATATATCACTTTATTTTATGCTATTTACATGTCTAGCACCTAAAATATTAATATTACATGCCTATCACCTATAGAACAAATACGGGCGCATGAAACGAAATATTAAAGTTTATAGGGTGATATGAGTGCTAAGAATGAAATATATGATTGATATATTTGATATTAAAATTTTATATGAGTGGTAAGAATGTAATATTAAAATTTTATATATTAGATATGTAAATAGCATGAAATAAAGTTGTATATGTATGTAAATCTCCCATATAATATCAGAATATTTTGATATAAAATATATTATAATAAATTAAAAAATAATAATTTGAAATATGCTGACCTTCAGAATGCAATCCCTTAATTGACTTGGAATTCCGTTTTGGAATTTGGGATTTGGTTGGAGATACAGTGAGTGCATTTACTGGCCGCTTAGTTGCTTCAGTCGCAGACAAAATAAAATAGAAAAAGAATGCTTATATGAGCATTTTGTATGAAGAAGAATTTGCATTGTAAATAAAAGAAAAGAATAGTTAGTTTATGTAAAATTGTACTCAAAACTTCTTATATGTTGATGCAAAATATAGGTGATTGGCCTTCATTGATTTGATTTATTTATTTCTTTAACAAAACTATTATCGATGTATAAGATAATTATTTAATAATGTTTAATATTAAAGAGTGATTTAAAAGTAAATTAAAGTTGGACTATAAATATTAGTGGATAATTTTATTTTTAACCTAAAAGCTTAAATTTATTACTAAGGGTCAGCCACTTGGCTTCGTATACCAACTTAATTTTCAATATTATTAAGTATCATATACTAGGTTTTGTTTAGGACAAGTTTCGACAACAAATTCTGAAACTGTTTGGTAACATTCATGATAAATCCTATTAAATCCCGTGTGATTGTTTGGCTATAGAACGGATTTAATGAGCGGACTCTTCCTCTCCCGCCAACGGATTTCATAAATCCGGCAAAAAACAGGATCTTGGAAATCTGGAATTTAGCAAGAAAAGGCAGAATTTTCCGTCTACAGTGTCATTCATTTGCTGTGAGATTTGGTTTCGCATTTTAGGCAGTTTGAATGGATTTCGCTCAAATCCAACCAAAATCCTGCTACCAAACAACTCGTAAGGTTTCGATTGGGACAACCTTTTTAGTGCTTTCTAAAGCAGTTTCTTAGCACAAAAGTTTTTCAAACAAAAAAAAATTGTATTATAAAAATGCTTTAGAAAGCAATAAGAATACTGCCCCAAATGGAGCCTAAAAATAAGCCTATGGTGTTAATATGCATAACAACCCCTAAGATTTCAATTGGGACAACTTTCTTAGTGCTTTCTAAAGCAGATTTTTAGTACAAAAATTTTCCATACAAAAAAAAAATTGTATTATAAAATTGCTTTAGAAAGCAATAAGAAAACTGCCCCAATTGAAGACTAAAAATAAGCCTATGATGTTAATATGCATAAAATTTTGGACTACTCCTATATTGAATAATTAAAAAATTAGTGATTGATCTTCTTCATAAGCATACATTTTCTGAATTTAAATTATATTTGACCACTGATATATGTAACATAATTTTGGCCCACTCAACTAATCATTAACTATTCCACAATATTATCATATAATTATTCAACATAAGTTCATACCCAAAAAATCTCATGATCTTTGCTATAATAGGCCTTAAATTGAAGCTTTGGATAGGTAGATGCTGAGATAAGAAAAATAAGTTGAACAGAGAGTGATCAGTGCTAACCTTATTCTATTAGATTTATAAAGCTTAACACACAGCTGACTAGAAAAACCTCCCATGTGGGAAACATGAAGAGTCGAATGTCCACAGAAGTAGTGAAGCTCCCTTCAATCTCTGCTGTTTCTTTGACAAAAAATAAAAAGGTAAGGCTGGAGAGAGTCCTCAGATTTTAGGAAATAATAGAATAATGGAGATGGCATGTGAGGCACATGGTGGGGCTAAGTGCTGAGGCTGAACCGAGCAAAAGGGTCAAGGATGGAGGAGATCAGCTTACAGCTACAACGAGGTTTTCTTTTTTGTTTCATCTCAGAAGAAATTTCTGATCTTCTTCATGTCAGCTAATTAGATTTGGAATTGTAGCTTTTTTATAAAGTTGTTGTAAAGAAAATGATTTTTTTGAAAACTGTTATGTTATAGGAAGTAGCTTCCGAGTATAAAAATTTCTTGAAAGTCTGAAAAAATAATGGTTTAATAAAAATTATGATTGCGATGTGGAGCATGAGGCTATCACAAACGAAGACTTTAATTGGATTTAGTTTAATCTAGATTATATGAGGATTATTGAAGTGTGAGGTAACTACCAGATTTTGGAGAAGATTGAGAAGAGGCGAATGATTGATGTATATTGAGTGGAGGAAGCATCGATGTCGTGTTACATCGATGTCTGATTCATGTATTTGGATCTGATGATTGGTGCACATTTGAGTTGCACGGATAATAAATTATTGTGTGTGAATAACTATGCAATACGATGATGATTAGGAGTGTCAATATTTGATCCGACTCGAAAATCGGACTCCAACCCGATCTAAAAATATATGGTTAGGGTCAACTCATTTGTGAAACGGGTCGAGTTTGAGTTCAACAAACCAACCAGATTCAAAAATTGAGTATGATTCGGGTTGACCCGGAAACTCAAAAATGACCCGGAATGATACAGCTAAACCCGTTAACCATGTCTGTCCGCATGTGCTGCCCATGCTACTCGCCTCGAGTGCCTGCGCTGCCCGCCGTCTGCCCGCGTTGAGTGCTCGTGCATCGAGTAGCATCCCGCGTCGCGTCTGACGCCGCTGCCGGTGCTACCAAGCCACTGGCAGCATTGGTGTGCTGCTGCCGCGTTCTCGGGTCGGGTCGGTTCAACTCGGTAACCCACGTGGGTCGGGTCTGGGTTGAAATATTTAACCTGTTTGAAAAAATAGGTCATGTTCGGATTGGTTCAACTAGTGTCGGGTCAGTTCGGATTTGACCTGTGACCCGATTTTGACAATCCTATAATAATAAGCAAAAGCATATAATTATATATTCATGCTCGCATAAATACATCATTATATATTTTTAAGCGTACAAATACACAATTATATAAACCTACTTATAACACACATAACTCTTCTTACATCATCTGCGGGCAATAATTTCACCACACGAACATATTCTGAGAATTAGAGCATCTTTGCATTTATTTATATATTTATTTGTGTACGTACAATCAAAGCAGCCAACGAGGTAACAAACCAAATGCATGCATTTCGATTTTCAACGGCTCCAAGCATCAGACATTGATGTTCCGAATCGCAGAAAGCACATTGTCCTTTGGCACACAGAAGAATGCTGCATACCTTAGCACACCGTCACCTGCTTATTTACTATTTTTGTTTTTTTATGTAAAAATTTTACTAGATATATTTCAAAATAATAAATGTTGAATTTATTGATGCTTTAAAAATCGGATCGGCCGGTACAACCAGTTTAGCCGCAAGCTTCAAAACCGGTTTCGCGGATAATCGGGTATGAACTGTTTGATCCGGCGGTTTGATCCTCAAACTGTAAAATTGGTCTTGATTTCCGATAACCGGCCGGTTTAGCTGCAACCCATTTTTAGCCGTTTAGTGAAGATTTGACGGCTTAGATCAAATAAAATGAAGTTTATACAAAACAGTTAGAACAAAAAAACCCTACAATTCATTTGGACATATCGATATCATGTATCTTCTTCCCTGTTTATGTTCGGCATATCTTCTTTCCATCGCTGTCTCCTGCTCGTTTGTGAAACCAACACCGAACTGAAGGCTTCCCTCTCGTGCTCAACTCCTCCTTTTCGACCCAATGTGAGTTATTCACCTCTTCTCTTCGCATTTGGTACTCACCCTCACGTGCTCAGTTCAAACATCTTCTCTTTGGACTCTGATTCCTGCATAACTTATATTTCTCTTTCCCTAATGTTGCATCCTACTTGTCATACTATATTAGCATTACTTGAGGATCAAGGAAAATATTTGACTGGAACCATTAGGATGAACTTAAAATAATCTATCCCGAGAAAATTCCTCTAACACTGCTCTTAGGATTTCTTAGGAAGATCTTATAAGAAGTACAAGAGATCTTAGAAAAAGAGTTTTAGGATTGAAGCCTATAAAAGATACACTTCCTTAGGAAAAAAAATATAGTAAGTATTTATTACTTTATCCAGTTCAACCCAATCGAACTATTGAACTACTAACATCTCTTTCTTCCGGTTCATTGTTCAATCCGATTTTTAAAGCCTTGGAATTTATTTTTAATTAAATTTTAATTCGATCAAAAAATATATTTATTAAAATATAATTTATTTCAGGGTATACTATCACAAAAGTAGAGAGATAAAATTTGTTAACAATTTTGAATAATGACTCAACATAAGATAAAAAAATAAGGAATGTAATGCATATGAAATAATTTTTTATCATAAAAATTTTAAAATGAAAATAATGAAAGAGCATAATCTAACTAATTTTTTTTATTAGCTCTAGTCATAAATTATGAAAGTTATCATCCCTCATAATTAGTGAATATATCAATATAATATAAAATATCTAAATTGTGATGAGTATCTCATATGATAATAGTAAATGGAGTGTAAAGACATTGATGTGTAAGACACTTTATGATGGCCTGAATGGTCACTTGCCTCGAAAGAAAGAAAGAGACCGAACAACTTAGAGTCAGATGGTCATTAGAGGCAATCAGTATAGCTCCTCTATTAAAAGAAGGGGGAATATCGCACGAAGAATGATAAATGTGTCAACCTGGAATTTGCAAGTAAATGAGAATAATTAATTGAATGCTTCAACTAAAAAAAAGGTTTAATCAACCAAAAAAAGATGGCATAAGAAAGATATGAGAACATTGGGGACAACCAATTAGCCTCCAACCAATGTTAGGAGCTCTCGAATTCTCCGTGATTTGAGGATTCTATCTTTATATTAGATATCCAAAATTTATAAATTTTTGGCCTATTTATATAGTTTTGAAATGACATTTTTATCATTTTTATTAAAATCTTTTAAATTCATGTAGGCATGGGATGATTCTCCCTTGATTTGAAAGATGACTGGATGATCATGTCCCTGAGCTAGCTACTTAATACGATTGGACCAAGGGCAACTTGTACACACAATTGGGGAGTAAAGTTTGGTAGTGATCTCCTTAGAAAAGCTTTAGAGATTGGATTTAGAACCATAAAAAAAAATATCAATAATAATTAGCCACTTTTTGTGTCAAAAAATTTAGATCCTAAAGAACCATCTAACGTCATAAATAGCTCATGAATTGAATATCTTTAGACATGATGAGAAGTACCTGTCAATATTGGACCCGACCCGGAAACCCGACCCGAACCCGACCCGGAAACCCGACCCGAACCCGACCCGGAAATTTCGGGTTCGGGTCAACCCGAACCCGAACCGGGTCGGGTTCGGGTTAGAGATTTCGACCCGTTTGTAAAACCGGGTCGGGTTCGGGTTGACCCGGAAACCCGAAATCGACCCAGTTTGACCCGTTTTTAATTAATTTTGGAGGATTTTAAAGTATTTTTATGAAATAAGTAAATAATATTTCAAAAAATTATAAACATTGTTGCCCAAATCAAATTAATCTTGATTTATTTTAAATTAATTGAAGTAAATCTAACCTTAATTTGATTTAAATTTAAATAAAATGAATTAAATAAAATTTTTTTAATAAAATATACCCGAAGCGGGTCGGGTCGGGTTGACCCGGACCCGAAACGAGTCGGGTTCGGGTTCGGAAAACCGACCCGTTTGCAAAAACGGGTCGGGTTGAACAGTGTCGGGTCAATTTCGGGTTGGACCCGAACCCGACCCGTGACCCGTTTTTGACAGGTCTTATTGAGAACTTCAAAAAGTATGTTCTAAATGGACAAATTTTGTGAAGTCGATTGAATTTGAAAAATGCTTAAGGCCACTGAACAAAAACTTATAAAAAGAAGATATTTGAGGGAGGGGTTAGTATGGGAAGCCTTGGTCGATTCACTAGGGTATGTATCTCGATCACATTCATTATGTAAGAAAGGAGGATGGGCATCCTGGATTGATCTAGGTCATTTGGTCAATTCAAATCCCAAATGTGTGTCACTCAGACAAATGCGAAGGTGGAGTTCATGATCAATGGCAACCGAGGAAACAACAAGCACTGATCGAGCGTTCACAATAAGAGGCAGTGTCGAGCGTGGAGGTGGAGGCATTGTCAAGTGCAAAGTTGGAAGTGGAGACATCACGGAAGTCGTTAACATTGCCAAAGTTGTAGAGTGTGTCATTATCATTAAACTTGTTGTTATGACAAGGAGAATAAGTGTTCTTATAATAGGAAGTATTCGAAATTCGTCTGATTTGAACTAGTCATAAATAAACACAAAAAGAATTCAAAATGCATCAAAAAAATTTTTTTTTTAAGTTATTCTTCATGCTCATAAATCTATGTGTGTAGTACTCATTTAATAATCTCTCAAAGCATAAACATGTTATTGCTTAGGCTAATGTATTGATAGCTTAATGTAGTAGGTAGTTAGTGCAACTTTTGCGTGGCTTGAAAGGCATCCGGTCTTGAGTAGATCTTAAATGGCCCAACGTGGGCCACTTTACCAATGTAATTAAGGTTGTAATACTTGTGAGGTCGGTTGCTAGGCGAATTATTGCGTCCGGTCACCGGATGTCCGGACATTCAATCCGGTGACGCAATGTCACCCAAATACACTGGATCCCGATAAATTTGGTTGACATGGCGACACCGGATTGATGTCCGGACGAATCCGGACACCGGACGCAAAAATTTGCCCGGTTGCTAAGGCTAATTAATCCAAAAAACAATAGGAAAAAACACCTTTTCTCAACAGTTTTTATGGGGTTTTACAACTTTTTTTTTTTGTGGGGTTTTACAACTAGAGCGGCTTAAAAACTTAGAAAATTATCCATAGTTTGGGTTTGAATAAATATTGAGTAATATGATTTATTCATAATGAATTTTTAAATTCTTATTCTAATTTTAAGATAATTATAAAATATGAATAATATATTAATTTTTTTTTATTTACCCAAAGCAAATTCTTACTTGAGCATTCTTATGCAAATTTTTTACATATAAATTCTTATAGTGATTGCAAACTCAATCTGCATAAGATTAAATTTTCATTTGAGACAGCTTTATTACTACTTTATAAGACAGATTTTTAGTACAAAAATTACTAGTTCAAGTTATTGTTATACTAAACAGTTGCTTTGAAAACTTGTCTCAAATAAAGCCTAAGTATGACCGCAAGGGATTTTCAACAACCGAAATGAGCGTAATTCGATCAAATGGACTACTAGAATGCACAATCTTTCGTAAATTTCACAATTGATACCATCATAAATTTGAATTTTAAATCAAAACAAATAAAAAGAATTTTAGCGAAAGAAAACCCCAATTGTATTTTAATTATTGAAAAAAGTGACATTGTTCTTACCATAAAGTCTTTATTGGTGGCTATCATAAAATTTTATATTATAGGCTAGTCATTACTGAAGGCTATCACAAAATACACAATAACGGCTATTACAAACTCATGGCTATCATAAAGTTTTTCAGAAGAAGTGATGAAGTATTCCTCATAGAAAATTTAATAAGAATTCCTTGTAAGATTTGGGTTCCCTGGCACAGTTTGGCAGCAAATGGCCAAGTCTTTGCTACTGCAGCAAATGTGGATAAGATGACAGCCCTAAGAAGACAGTTATGGAGGTCAAATGGTGGGCAGATCCTTGCTATCATGTTGGAAAATAAGAATTATATAAGAATATTATAATTATTTTTTTATCAAAACTAATTTCGAATCTATTCAATTTAATTTTGAGATAAATATAATATTTTTTTTAAATTTTTAATTATATATTATACTTATTTTAGAATAAATTCAATTGATGTATCATTAATAAATTATCTTGATCGGGCACAAATCTCGAGGCAAAATCAAGCTAGAAAGTTCAAAAATTAAATCCAGGATCACCTGAACTCTAATTTCAGCAAACTTATAGTCAAACTGAGCGTCTCGGAAATACGAACCCAACGGCACCAATTTTGACTCAATCCGAGCCCAAATGAGTCCAAATCAAGGACCTGAAGTGCTGTTGAAAAGTTTGAACCACAATTGAGTTACCAAACGGTTTTAAAAATTGACGTGCTTATATTCAAATCGAGCGGCTCGATGAGACGAATCCAACGAGGCCAAGATCGCTGAATTCTGACATCATTAAGGCCTTCAAATGCTTGTCCACAATTAAAGGATTCAATATCGGCCGTCCATCCGACCACTCCCTATTTACCCATGATCTCTCACATATTTACAAGTCATGCCACTTCATAATAAATATAAATAGACCCCTCATTTCTCATGAGAGGGAGCCCAAGCAAGGAGAAGAAGAGAAAAAGAAGAAGAGAATGATAGGAGGGAGGAAACTCCTCCTTGACCACCGCCGGAATTCTGCCCGACGTTCAAGTGACGCCGGAATTCCCCCCGACATTCAAGTGACGCCGGAGTTTCGCCTGAACTCCAAGTGACGTCGAAATTCTGCCTTAACTCCAAGTGACGCCGGAACTCCGCCCGAACTCTAAGTGACGCCGAAATTTTACCCAAGTGACGCCGGAATTCCGCCTAAACTCCAAGTGACTCCGAAATTCCGCCTGACCTCTAAGTGACATCGGAATTCCGCCCGACCTCCAAATAACGTCGGAGTTTCACCCGAACTCCAAGTAACTCTGGAGTTCTACCTGAATACCATCTAAAGCCAGAGCTCTCCTCAGCCACCAACTTACGTCGGACTTCTACCAGACACCAGGCCTCCGCTCGTCGCCAAATTTCTATCCGACACTAGACTTCTGCATATTGTTGGACTTTCACCAGACATCTATCTGATGTTGGATTTCTGTCCATTGCTGGATTTCTACCTGACGCCATCTTTCTGACCTTCGTCGCCCACCGACTACAGTCCTTCAAACCTCTGTTGCTCGCCGACTACGGTCCTTTTGACTTACGTCGCCTGTCGACTACAATCCTTCTGAATTACGTCGCCCGCCGACTACAGTGCTTTTGACCTCCGTTTGCCCGCCGACTATGACCCTTCTGATTTACGTCGCCTGCCGACTATAGTCCTTCCGACCTCCATCGCTCGCCGACTATGGTTCTTCTAACTTGCGTCTCCCGCCGACTACAGTGCTTCCAACCTCCGTCGCCCGCCGACTATGGTCCTTCTGACTTACGTCGCCCGCCGATTACAATCCTTTCAACCTCCGTCGCCCGCCAACTACGGTTCTTCCAACTTACGTCACCCATCGACTACGGTCCTTCAGACCAAACAAACACATCAATAGTGATACTTTGTATTCTCACCATGTAATGTACTCTATAAAATGTACATCAAGTTAAGGCTTTCTCCTAAGGAAGGACCTCATTTGTAATCAACTACAATACTAGTGGATTCATTTAAACAGGGCTAGAACCTGTGGTTTTTCCCCCTTATCTGATTGCGTGTCAGATTTTCGTACAATGCTAAGACATTAAACTTTATATTTCTCTACTGCTGCGAATACTCCTGGACGCAACATCTATAATTTTGAGATAAGTACTAGCCAATGATTAGTCAAGTTATACTGATATAATTTTTTTTCTATTATGCTATGGATTGGTATGATGAAAATAGACATGAATATAACTATATATAGGTGGCTGATTCATACATTATTGTAAGTTTTAGTTTAAGACATCTCGAGAAAATTTATTTTTCACATAAGTAGATTGTAGAGAAACAAATGAGAATGTGTAATAACCTCATATCAAAACTAATACAATATTGTGTAAACTCATATATGTTCATATGGATAACTCGCACATCTCTAATAGGAATTCTTATCAAGAGTTTAGCGAAGGGGATCATGTGATCAAAACAACACTCGCCCGAATGAAGCATGACTTCATAAAGCAGTAGCTGGTATCAACCCATGGGTAAACTCTCCCTCAAAAGATCACAACATGCAAACCTACATTAGGAGATCATACCACGGGTGCAATAATCCTCGATAAGGTCCTCCAAATGACTAACCTAAACTAGTCCACACCCTAAGGATCAATCGTCTCAACAGAACCTTCTCACCCTCAGTAACAAATCGAGATCAAGGTCATACACCTATTGCAAACGTTCTCGATCAAGCTATAGAAAACACACACGTTAAAAACCCATGACCATGACTTCATTGAATAGACTCATCCCTAATTCACAATCACTTCAATCCAAGGGACTCACCTCTCAGGAACATGGTCTCGTCTCCCATTCACAAGGTCTCACCCTACATGTCAAATACCAAAAACTCGCACAAGGCTCTCACCCCTGAGAACTTGCCCATGGCACTTACCTGAGAGGAGTCCATGCCAAAGATATGTGTTCCCGTGTCCATCATCCAGTCAATACATGTGCCTGTGTAAGTATATTCTAATCATTTTTTTTTTAGTTTATCTATTATAGGTGTAACATTTCATCTAGCCCTCTAAATTCTAAAAATAAGGTGAAAGAAATATTTTAGATCATCAAGTTATTGAGGGTATTTAAAATAAACTTTGCGACTTTCCATCATCTCTTGGCACTCATTAATTTTCTAGCTCTAACTCACTAATAGCATGATTGTAAAATCAAATATCATCTACAGATAAATTTGGATTATTTGTTCATGTGTCATTTAAGTTAAATTAAAATAATTTTAATATTTATTTCATCATCCAATTCAACTCTAATTAAACATTTGAACCTTAACTTCTTATTTTTTTTTAAGTCAACATTTGATATAATTTTTAAACTCTTAATTATACTCCAAAAAAATATCTGTAAAAGAGTTACTCATAGGAGCATTGGTTCTGATATAAAATTTGGAGGCATACTTAAAAAAAAAAAAAAACCTCAAATTTATATGCATTAATGTGAAAATTACACAGAATTCCTCCCAAAACAGATGAATTGTTTGTGAAATCTTCTCCCATAAATGCTCACACTAATGCCTCGGTCCAATTTTACTAAAATTTTGTTTGGGACGGCTTTCTTATTGCTTCTTAAAGCTGCTTTTAAATACAAAAATTAAGTAGAGAATTCCCCCAAAAAAATTTTATACTAAAAAACTACTTTAATAAATATTAAGAAAACCATCTCAAACAAAACCTACATCTTTACAACATCAAATGAAATATCTTCAAATATCTTCCATTTTATGTTGGGCATGCAAACATCCACATCACCCACAAAACTAAAAAAAAGGCATATAATCTCAAAATTTGTAAGATACTACTTTATGCCTAACATAGTTAACATTACCCTAAAAGACTGATAGTTCACATCCCGAGGCATTTAATTCGTAGGCTTCAACATCAATAGAAGGGTTCCCATTCATTACCATATCATTGCTTATATATATAATAGACCAGGAGATCATACCTCTTCTAAGAAAACACAAATCTCAAAGCACCAGTTTATTCCTAGAGTCCAGGTTTCACAAAAGCAAGGCAACTATGACTTTGGGACGGCTTTCTTTTTACTTTTTAAAGCAGCTTCCTAATCAAAAATTAAAAATTTTTGTACTAAAAAGTTATTTTAAAAAGCAGAAAAAAACGGTCCCAAAAGAAACCTCAATTGCTGACCTGTCGCAGCTCTGGGCGGACAAAGTCAGCATTAGGAGGCACAGATATGTCCACAGTAGGCCTCAGATGAGCACAAACCTCTATTGCCCCATGAACTGGGTCTGACAGAAAGTTGCTTAGGAGATCCTGGTTAATCTCAGCGCCCTTATCGACGGCAACCAAAGCCTGCTGGGTAAGGATATAGTCGAAGCGAGGTGCCCATTTCCTTGATCCCAGACGAGCAGTTGTTGAACAATTATCAACCATGAATGCCACACCGCGAGCATGCATGAAAGGATTCAGAGAATCCACTGATTCAATAACGCTTTCATTGATGATCTCTGAATAAGAATGTCCCTTCTTCCTCAGGACCTCAATCTGCCAAAAGAATCACGAAAGATTTGTCAAAATGGTTCAGTACAGTATTCAGATAGTAGTGAGGGCATCTCCAACCCAAAAACTCATTTTCCACTCCAAAATGCAATTACTTATCTCCAATTGAACTTAATTTTCTAACATAAAAAAAGAATATTCCTAATATATTCTTTTTATACTTTATTTTATATATTTTTAATCATATATTTATATTTATCAATTTTAAACCTATTATAATTTTAAAAAATATATTTGTTTTTGCTCAATAAAGTAATTTGAAATATTAATATGTCCTAAATAAGAAAATATATATTTAATAAAATGAAAATTACATTAAAACACATAAATATAAACGAAAAAAAATATATATTTTAAATATGTATAAAAATTTTATCGTAATTTCTATGTTAATGTTAAATCTTAAAAAAATTGAATACAAAAAAAATTTAATTTCTGGCAAATAACGTGTTTCTAAATTATTATTTCTTAATTATTAATAATAAAATTCAACACCTAAATATTTAAAACTAATAATCAATTTTTTGAATTAAAAAAATTATATAGTGGGTGAGCAGTGCGAATATTGACGTCGCATTGTTCACCCGCAACCAATTCGCAAAAAATATCGCGTTCCATTGGAGCGTTTTAGCAACGCTTTACAGGCGTTTGCAGATCGGCTGGAGAAAGCGTGAAGGATCAGGGAAAGATGCTGTACATATGATACCTGAGCCATCATTAAAGCCACATAGACACCAGCTGTGAAGGGGTACAGTGGGCCGAGGTCACCCTCGGGCCGGGTGGCCCGCACTCTCTCTCCAACTTTCCACATTCGAGTTTGATCAATATTTCCCATTGGGAAAGCAGGAAGGCCCTCTTTTTCCTGTGAAAAATACACGACAGAACTCATTCAACTTCCATTGGTAGATCCAAAGAAGCATAAGTAGCATCTACAATAACAACTATAAGCTTACATAAAAGCGTCGACCAGCCAAAACAACACTACGAATCTCACTTCCAGATGCAACGTCTTCGTAGCACTCGTACAATATGTCCATGCAAGGATAATATGAAGCACTATACGCTGCATTGAACTCCTTTTTCCCTTCTTCACTTAATGAATTATATACAGAGAGCATCCCCTAACATTTTCATTGCATGAATGAGAATTGAGAGAAATCCTCCGACATAACGGTCAAAAATTAAGGAATAGAGTTACCTTAGTTGAGATGGTCTTAGATATAATTCCAGTTATGCACTCAACGGTATTCTTGTAAGCCAATTCCTCATTCATACCTTTTTCAGTATAGCGTCTGAACAGAGCCTCTACAATTCCATGTACAGCTCCAAGTAGGATACCCCGTTCCCCAAAAATGTCACTCTTGTATTCCTGCTCCAAGGTAGTTGCAAATGTAAATGGTGATCCCAAAGCAACAGACCACCCTAGAGCAACATCTGTGGCCCTTCCATCAACATCCTTTTGACAGAGAGCAAAGCGAGCTAATTAGTATAAGCAATTGAAAGCTGGTATCTAATATAAACTGTATAAAGGAAGAGTTTAACAACAACATCATAATCATCAAGCCTTTGTCCCACTACGTGGGGTCGGCTACATGAATCCTTTTTCGCTAGTTAAAAGTTAAATTCTCATTTAAATTTAATAAAGAAAGATCATTTCTAATATTTTCTAACCAAGTTTTTTTAGGTCTACATTTACCTTCTTTAACATAAGTCAAATCTAATACCTCAACTTTCTTAACCGGGTCATCGGAAGGCCTCCGTTTAATATGAGCAAACCATCTAAGGCGACTCTCTCTAATCTTATCTTCCACTGGAGCTACTCCCCAACCTTTTCACATATATGCTTATTTCGTATCATATATCTAAGGGGAAAGCACTCATCCACCTAAGCATCCTCATCTCTGCAGCACTTAACTTAGTATTATGCTTCTCTTTTAATGGCCAACATTCGGCACCATAAAGCATTGCAGGTCTCACGACCATCTTATAGAATTTTCCATTAAGTTTGAGGGGGACTCTTCTATCGCACAACAAGCCCGATACATTCCTCCACTTCAACCATCCAATTTGAATTCTGTTGATAATATCCCCATCTATATCACCATCACTCTGAACAATATATCCAAGATATCTAAAACGTGTACTCTTATTAATGACTTGATCGCCCAAAGTCACAATCTCCTTACTAGGCTTTACGTTCAAAAATTCAAAAATTATCACATGAATGAACAAATAAAACAAAGTGAGATTAAAAAGATAATTTTTTTTTCAGGAAAATAGGTTTATTGCAATAAAACCTGGTGAACTGCAAAACTTGAGTTGATGCCTGCGCCATTTATCTCCTTTCCTTGAACGTAAAGCCTCCTCACTGAAGGACCCATTCCTTTGGGACATACAGCAATCACACTAATGTTCTTAGGGAAATCGAGGCCTGATGACTGTAAATGACCGAGAAGAAAACCATGTGATAACCCCAGAATGCTGTTTGGTTTCATGTGAGAGAAAATCTTTTCATGATTGTCTGCCTGCAAAGAAGTTGGTCAACAAAAATAGACCATCCATAGATCAGAAGAACTGAAAAAAATATACATTTAGTTACAGTTCTAAAGAAAGGATCACAACCAACTTCTAAAAAAACATAGAGCTGACAAAAAATTGGCCAAAAATATTAAATTATGCTTTTACTTCTCCCACAGTTTCCAAGATATACAGTTTGATGTTGTGCAATGGATTTGCGCTATTTCGATTTCAATGACCACTATCTGGAACTAATTATTTCTACCATAGGTTACACAATTTCAATGGTCTTGCCATTAATCAGTAATTTAGAAATAACAATGATTATAAGTTCGCAGGACCATGGTTCTAACCTGTGCAGCATCTGAAATTAATAGCAAGACAAGATCACTGCTTGAAATTGTTTCCCAGATATCACCCAAAGTTCCATTTTCTTCATTAAATCCAGCAGCTCGGGCTTCTTCAAAAGAGCGAGAACCTTTCCTCAAACCAATCTGAAAAGAAAATTATTCACACAATAAAGTTAAAAGATGGTTGACTAGGTAGATATGGTATGTTTAAACTCAAAAGGAAATTGAATTGCTCAAAGTAGGAATCAAGGCTGGTGAAAAAAAATGTTCACAGACACCAATATCAGAAAGTTGTTCAGGAAAAGTACATGGCAGCAAAATGAAAACAGAAAAAAATAAAATAAAACTTACTATAGAAATTAAAAATAATGAATCCCAAAACAAATAGAAATGACAATTATCCTATGGATAGGGTACCCGATCTGCATAACCCTGATGGCATACCCAAACCCAATTATTTGATCCAATAGGATAATGAATTAGGGTTATTCAAAAAGATTAGGTATTAGTATTTCAGGCACGTGGGTACCTAAATCCAATATAATATTGAGCAATGATGCTGCTAAGACTTAAATTTAATTGCCATATAAGAAGATTTTGTTGTTTGGTTTTCATTTGATTTGTGTCAAAATTACTGTTTACATATGTACTTATTTAATATTTAACTGCGTGAATGACTATTTTTTAGTCTTTTATATGTTTTTATTACGTCAGGTAGTGTGCAATCCAACAAGAATCGGGTACTTATTTTTCAGGGGGAAAAAAAAAGAATCGGGTACTTGTCAGAACATAGGAATTAATAATTTTTTTTTTACTGAGTTTGGATATAGTTCAAGTAGCAGAATAGTTAATTTATCGTAGGTTTTGGCAGCTTATCAAGTTAGTCACCCTACCATTGCCATCCCTACAATTAATTATTTTGTGCGGACGCCGAATATTGTTCGGAGATTAATCAGAATGCGCCATGTCATCTTGCGCTCGGTACCGTGGCTCGGTACTGCTCGGTACCACTGACGTGACACATGTTGATTAGTCTCCGAACAACATTTTGCGTCCGGCCTCTGCACAGAATAATTTCTCTATCCCTACAAGCAACTTGTATAATCTATCAAGATATCACATTGAGTTCAAGTTCAAAAATAATTAATTTACTGCAAGTTTCAACATACCTTATCAGAGAAATTACCTGCTATTGCCGTATCTACAAACAAATTGTGTGATCATTTTTTATTCTGTAGGGTAGTATCGAATGCTCATCACAAAATAGGTATAAATAATAATTTTTTCTATCAAGTTTAGATAAGAGTTCAACTAGCACAAAAGTTAATTTATTAAATGTTTTGGCATGCCTTATCAGAATAGTTACCTACCATTGCCCTACAAACAAATTGTATAATCAATCCATCACGATCTCATATTGGTTTCAAGTAGGAGAATAGTTAATATACAGCGGGTTGTGGCATGTCTTATCAGAGCACTTACCCTACCATTGTCATCCATAAAAGCAACTTGTACAATCCATCAAGATATGACATTGAGTTAACATAGCAAAATAGTTAATTTACTGCAGGCTTTGACATGCCTTATCAGAGCAATTACCTACCATTTCCGTCCCTACAAACAAATTGAATAATCATTTTACCCTACCGTTTGCATCCATACAAAGAAATTGTTAACCCCCCCCCCAAATCACAAAAAAAAAAATTATGGCTGCAAGTTCATTACAACGGAGAAATTGTACAATATTTGAAAATACACTGAAATGTGCAACTAAACAAACGTATTATTTTCCAAACTCTCTAGGATTGATTGGTTGTTGGCTCTATATAAAATGCATGTCACGACCCGGCCCGATGAGCTCACATAGACGAGACGGGAATGGATGTCGGACTCGTAGAATTTAATAAATTTATTTGCATCGAATTCCGACGACTTTGAAATTTCGCATAACGTCGTCACGGCGCATCGAAATGTGTGTGACGCATCCGATCGATAGTTTTTCGGGTTTTACAATGCACACCACTTTTTGCATCATATAAAAAATGTGTTAAATTTAAAGTTGATCTACTGTGAGAATAACTACAATATAGGGAGCAAAAATCACTGGTTTCGTAAACCCAACATAAGGATCCTAAACCAGCAAGCAATGATAACTGGCCATAATGCAAGTTTCTTTATCACTGACACTACTAAAAATGAGTAAAGAGCTTTGAGCATACCAAAGTAACCATGCCCTCAATAAAAATTTTCCAGGATACGCATAATAGCATTTGCATATGGACTAAAAAAGAAAGAATTATATTCGTTCATATCACCTTGACAATTATATCTGACTGTGCAATGGCAAGTGAATCTCTCAAATTTTGCGCTTGAGCCGGACCCTGCAGAACAAGAGAAAAATTTCAGTATTGACATGCTATTACGCAATTAAGCGTAAAATGATCAAATAAACAAACTGAATAGCTTGATCAAGCATGGATGCCATGCCCTGTAAAAAAGAACTCGTAAAATTTAGCCAAGAAAAATTAGGAAAACTTAGGAAATGGATTCAGACTCAATATCAAGGTGAATATATGCAACATTTGTGTGAGAGAAAGGCCTAAATTCGTGATTTATAGTTCATTTCTTGTTTTATGTTTTGGAAAGTAATTAAAAATAACATGTTTGTGGGTACCATGTAGCTTAGTAGATAAATATTTTGAAAATTGTAAATATTCTAGGATGGAATACTGCATCCATTAAATTTATGCTTCACCGCTCAACATTAAAAAAAAAAAAAATGTTTGGAGGAAAATTTCTTGTTTGAGCTTTCGGAAAATAAATGTTAATGATAATTGCAAAAGAAATTTAGGCAGCTTGATTCATTTTGAGAAAAACATCAATAATATTATAATTGTTGTCATCATGCTAACTATTTGTGACCGAGTTTATTAGGCATATTATGCATAATAGAAACTTCATAGAGCATATGCACATGCTCTTGTTATAACGCAATTAGAAAGCTCATTCTATTGAGCTTATGTTTCTCATGTGTCATATATAATTAAGAATTTATTTATTTTAGAAATTGCATGCAAAATTTGAGCAATCATGCCATAAGAGACTGGTATATTCCATAATTTGTATTCTCCCAACACTATAATAGCATAGTGCTAACAGTAATTAGTATACAAACTTTATTGACAAAAAAATTATTCCTCCTGGTATCAGAGATTCAGAGCTTCAAAATTATTCTTGATAAGTATCAAAAGTGAAGATAATATGATATTGATTAAAATAAAGGCATCAAGGAAAAATATAAAAGCAATTTTGAGAAATTACTGAAAAAGAGTTTTAACAAGGACATTAATTGGTAGAGGGAGATAAACTATATTATGGACTAATCCCAAGGTGAAGTAGCTCTAAAGATAATACATAAATGTAAGGCTTTAGGTCTAAACGAGACATCTATTAAGATTTACATAGTTATGAAAGATATTACAGTGATTTAATTAACAAATCATTTAAATAAAATTTTGAAGACTAAGCTGTCAAAATGTCAAATGATTGGAGAACCTTCTTTTTGGTACAATATGTAAGAACAAATAGGTTCAAGATTGTGCTAAATAGAGAGAAATCAAACTTATAAGTCCCACAACAAGCTATGAGAGATAGAGTGCAACATAAGCTTAAAAAATTATGCAAGTTTTAGATAACTAATTTGGTGTTTGTCAAAAAAATCTATTGAGAAATAATTTTTAAATTAAGATAATTAAATGAAAAAATCTACAACAACAACATCATCAAATCTTTATCCCACTACATGGGGTCAGCTGCATGAATCATTTTTCTCCATTGTCTTGTTAAGAGTAGAATTCTCATTTAAATCTGATAAAAAAAATCATTTCTAATATTTTCTAGCAAAGTCTTTTTAAATCTACCTCTAACTTTCTTAGCATAGGTCAAATCTAATAAACCTACTCTCCTAAGCAGGTCATCAGAGGCCAATGTTTTATGCTACCAAACCATCTAAGGCTAAGGTGACTCTCTCAAATCTTATCTTCCATTGGAGCTACTTCAACCTTTTCACATATATGCTCGATTTGCATTTTGTCTTTAAGAGTAAAGCCACTCATCCACTTGAGCATCCTCATCTCTGCAACACTTAGTTGTATGCATCTCTTTTAATGGCCAACATTCTACACCATTAAGCATTGCAAGTCTCACCATCTTATCAAATATTCCCTTAAGTTTCAGGAGTACTTTTCTATCACAACAGGCTCGATGCATTTCTTCACTTCAGCTATCCAACTTGAATTCTACTAATAATATCCACATCTATTTGACCATCACTCTGGACAATAGACCTGAGATATTTAAAATGTGTACACTTATTAATGACTTGATCACCCAAAGTCATAATCCCCCAACTATATCTACTACTACTAATTACACTCCATGTATTCATGTTAAATCTACTCAAATGAAAATCTTTAGACTCTAAGGTTGATCTCCATAATTCAAGTTTACTTTCAACTCCCTCTCTAATCTTATCAACAAGAAGAATATCATAAGCAAAAAACATACACCAAGGTAGATCCTCTTGCAAATTTCTAGTAAGAACATCCATGACTATAGGCTTAACGCTGATCCTCGATGTAATCCAACTGAAATAGGAAAATACTTGGTCAAAACGCCTTCTGTTTGAACACAAGTAACAACTCTTGCATACATATCCTTAATGACTTGAGTATAATCTTTACTAACCCTTTTCTTTTCTTAAACTTTTCATAGCACTTCTCTTGGAATTTTATCATAAGCTTTCTTTTAATCAATAAATATCATATATAGATCCTCATTGTCTCTATACTTCTCCATCAAACCTCAATAAATTTATAGCTTCCATAGGAGACCTACCCGACATGCATCCAAATTGATTTTGAGAAACATTGGTATCAAGTCATAACCAATGTTCAATATCTCTCTCTCATAGTTTTAAAGAATGATACATTAATTTAATTCCTCTATAATTCAAACACACTTGTGCATCACCTTTATTCTTAAAAATAGGAATCAACACACTCCTCCACTCATCCGACATCATTTTAAATTTCCAAATAATATTGAAAAGTTTCATAAGCCACGAAATTCCTTCATCTCCTAAGCATTTCAGCATCTTTATTGGAATATCATCAGGTCTAACAACTTTTTCACACTTCATTTTCTTTAAAGTCTCTCTAACTTCGATTTTACTAATACAATGATAAAATATAGAAACAAAAAAGAAAAATTCTTATAATTTGTATTGATCTTCAGAATGCTTATGACAGTGTCATGGTTATGTGTCTCAATGGAATATAGATGACATTAAATATATGTATGACTAGTATTACAAGTCATCATAGATCAACTCAAGAGTTTCCTATTAAGGTATGTTTATATCAAAAATCAACTTTGAATCTATATTTTTTTGTAATAATTATGAAGATGCCTACAAAGGATACTCAGAGTAATAAGACATGGCAGAAGATACAATTCTAATTGATAAGAAAAAATAGAACAATGGATAGCATTTGGAAGTAAAGGACTTAGAATTAATTGATCAAATACTTAGTAAATGATATACAATTTTATAAGGTAAAGTTCATTAAATCTACTAGGCAAAAGAATGGAGCTATAAATGATGGTATAATATTTAGTGTTAAGGTTGGATGGTTAAAAAGGAAAAGAGCATCAACAATACTAAATGATAAAAAGATGCATGCATACCTAAAAGTAAGATTTCTAAAAATTGCAATTATGCTAGCAATGTTGTACAAATCTAAACGTTGAGTGGTAAGAAAGTTGAAATTTAAGTTGAGAGTAGCAGATGCGAGAATATTAAAATTTATGTATCGCAATATTAAGATGGATAAATAAAGTACTGATTGGCATGACATATATTGAAGATAAGATAATTGAATATAGACTTAGATGATTTGAATATATACAACGAATGATAGAAAATGTATCATTTAGATGAGTAGATAAACTTAGTGTAAAATGATTAGGGATGAGAAAGGGTAGATTTAAGATTGCATGAATAGAAGTTATTCACATTGATTTGTAAATGGCATGTTTAACATAATAGTGAAAATTCAATGTGAACGAAGGGAAGATGAAAATTATTCTTAATGATGATGTTATACATGCAAAAAATGCCAACTCATCTTATCTCTACCCGCCTACTCACAAACCCACCCACATCAATTAAATCTAAATTAGTGTTGTCATTCTACATCAAAGATCTCCCCATGTTAATCTCATTGCATGACTGTTTTTGCTTCCAAACGAGCACTTGATCAATCATCAACTGGATAGAGATTGGTACTCATCATGTGATCAACTATATAAGCTTGATTTGAAGTTGAATGGGGTAACCATAGATAATAGTTGGTAAATAATAAATATAAAGCTCGTGGCTTATGCCTTGGATCTAAATGAGTGTAATATGATCGCATCTTCAAGGTATATATAAACAATCAATCCATGTACAATTTTATGAAGATTGTCAAGAACTCTCCATTGCACATCAAGCAAACGATCAATTCAGGATATTCATGCATGCACTTATAAATCTTTGGTAACAATTAACAATTATGTAGGAACCTTCAACAATTGTTACATATGCCCATGTAATAAAAAGCCATAAATTGATAAAAATCAAGATAAATTATTTCTATTACGAATGCGATTGAGAGTTAAGTTTGGATCACTCTAAGGTAACCTTCCTCATAGCTCTCCTGTTCTAGAGTGTTGAAAGAAAAAGAAATTAATTACTCCAAAAGGGCCTTTTTGAGGTATGAATTGTAGTTGCAACTCCAAAAGCTCGCAATAATTTACATAACTCTCCAACCACATCATTTTCTATTACTCTTTCATCATCTAAGTTGTTTTAGATGATCCAGAGTATTGGGACTAGTAACACTAGAAAATATTTCCATAGCAACTGATTTTTCAAATGGTAAAAGCTATTATGATATTCTCCTATTAATAATTCCACCTCCATGAATAAAATTTGGCATTCTTGGATTTTAGCTTCTGTTGCCTCATTTTATAACATCCTATAATTTAACTCTCACATATCTTACACAAATCTCTACTCCTACAAATAACTTTAATGTCTATCTATGTCACTTTCAGCTTCACACAAAAGATCAATCTCTTCACAACAATTCCATGCGCCACATGCTCAACCAATTTTAAAAAAATCCTTAAACTTACTTTCTTACCTTAAAGTATGTCATCACAAAACTATTTTATCTATATATTGCATGTGTGCAGCTTTTTTCTCTTTCCCACCTTTCAAGTGAATTCTAACTTGCTAACTTATTTTTGCTGCCTCGCTCTTTCTAGAATAAAAGCATATCATCAAAAACCTATTTATGCGAGCTTATTCTTAATATATAATCTACACATACATTCTCTAATGCAATCACTAAATGCCACATCCTTCTAATATTAAAGTTTTGCCAATTTCAGCCACAAAAAGTCAACTTGCTCATTTGAACCTTCTTTATTGCCAAATGCATGGAACATAACTTTGGCTTATTACCTTTTCCATAAATCATCCTTTATTCTTTACAGAACTTTATGATTATAAAACAATCTAGCAGCCCCTAGTTCTTTTAACCATCCATCTTCAATCCTAGTAATATCATCATTTTTATCTCCAATTTTCTTAAAAGAAATCTCAAAAACCACATTTGCAAAGTTTTGGTAACTTCTAATCTTTTATGACTATTAATGGACATCTGATAGCTTCATGTCCTTAAAAACTACACTCAACAGACCCCCCTGCCTCTAAAATTTAAAGCAAAATGCCATTAAATCCTTTTCAGTTAACCCAATGTTCGATAAATTACAAAATTTCCATGATATTTGCAATAAATATTAGGGGTGCCATCGATTTAATTTCATGCAAGCCTATCTTAGTAAAAAAAATCAAATTTCAAGCTCATTCTAGCCAAACCAGATAAATTAAAAGATTGAATTAAAAAAATCTATAATATGAATAAATAGATTTATATTAAAATAAATACAGACGCGCTCAATATAGATTTTATATTTATATACATATGTATGTATCAATATATGTGCATCCAGACACCCTTATGACGTATATATCTAGTTATTTTGAGTTGAATTGATTCAATTTAAAATTTAAACCATTTTCGAGCAAAAGCAAATGTATTACGAGTTCAACCCGATTAAAGTTTGAACAATTATCAAACAAATTTCAAGCTTCGGGCTTTGTTATCCGTCCTAGTAACGATTGATTAAAATTCTAATTTCAGGAATGCTGGCAACAGAAACATTGCATCAAATAAAATTATAGGTTAACACTTAACAGATGAATAACCAAATCTGGAACACTTTAAATTAAAAAAGAATGATGGAGAAATGGATCGAAACCTGCGAACCCCAACCTACGACACCGATCTGTTTAATTCCCTTGAACGCCTCCGGCAATAAACCGAACAGATCCCTGCCGCCTCTAACAATGAACTGAAGCAGAGAGAATTTTGAGAAAATAAAGAGAACATCAAAGAAAAGGCGGGTAAAAGGAAGGGCAAGCCGTGCAGACCTCTTCATGGCCAGCGAGGTTAACCTTCTCTTTCTTGAAAACCGAGGTATCGAAGTCCAGAGAGGGAGCAGGGTTGCTGATAGTCGGCGCCGCGACCATTCGGGCACCAAGGACGGCGCCTCCACCCCGCCCCCCAGTTGCAGCGGCAACATCGTAAATCCCAGAGAGGAGATGCCTCGCCATTCTCGATGATACGTCGATAGACGAAGAGAAGCCCAGGCTCGACGCTAGAACTTTAGGGGTGGCCTTCAGAGACCTTACATGTGAGCGGGAAGCCACTGATGAGGTGAAAGAAGCAGCCGCCGCCATGGGTGAATAAGTAAATGAACCGTGAGAGCGAGGAAGAGCTTGGAGCCTGTGCTTTGGCTTTAATATCCATAGCTATGGGGTGTCAAGCAATTACAGAGCAGAGCAAAAATAGCAAAAATAAATTACAAAGACAACCAATCACAGCCGCACGGTCGACAGCCGACGGCTGTGGCTCGCTCGGATGATTTGTTCGTACGAGGATGTAGGGAAATGGTTGATGGTTTGATTCTGCATGTTTTTGACGTTTAGGATCAAATCAACAAAAATTTTAGATCTTATTTTAGACTGATCTCCGCCGTCCAAAAGAAGGATGAAATAATTCGATGCTTACAACGACCATTCCAATGCTCATTGGAGGGGATTTCGAGTTCTCCCTGAACCCTAAATCTCTCAATTAAATATTTCCTCCATCTTCATTTACATTTTTTTATCTATATTGAGAAGTCAAATGACTAGGATTTTTTTTGGACAGCTCTTCTTTACTATTTTTAAAAATAATTTTTTAGCAAAAAAAAAAAAAAATTGAATTAAATTTTTTTACTAAAATTTTATTTTATAAATCAATAAAATAATTATCTCAAATAAAATCTAAATATTATTATCTGAATTTTATTTTTAAAACTATTTAACAATCAAATAATAAATTAACAAAATTCATTATTTTCAAAACATGGTATCTAATTTCAAACCACCAAATGGGCACTTAAGCTTCATTTAAGAAGATTTTGTTAATGCTTTTTAGTATATAAAATAAATTTTTTGTACTAAAAAGCTGCTCTTCCATCAAGAAAACATTCCCAAACAAAACCTTAATCTTCCATCTAAAAGTTCTGAAATTTATCATCATTTTTTTTTACAAAATTAGAATCAACAAAAACAATTATTATTGTTAGAACATCTCTAAGTTTTTTTTGGACAATTTTCTTGATGCTTTTTAAGAGAACTTTTTAGTAAAAAATTTTCAAATTGAAAAAAAATTTTATACTAAAAAAACTATTTTAAAAAGCCATAAGAAATCTCAAACAAAACCATAATTTGTTATTTGGATGCTTAAACTTTCAATCAAGAGATTTTAAATTCAATGCTTATATATATGATGTGTAAATATGATATTTAATTCACCTAAAATTCCAAAAAAAAATTATTAACTTTAATCTTTATTATTATATTAAAGACAATCAAATAATAATGGCAAGGAGATTTTCTAAATATTCAAAAATACATTTGTACGGCGTCGAGCTGCGGCATGTCGGCAATGGTGATGTTCGGCACCTCCTCCACAATATTGACCTGAATTGGGAGCGATTATTCTGTGCAAACACCGGATGGGAGAACTGTCCGGTTCCGCGCTCGGTACTGAGCGCTCGATACCGAGCACGGTACATTTTTTGAGACGACGTGGCGCATTTTTATTGATCTTTGGACGAATAATTTTTCCTGTATTGGAGCTAGCATGCCAATCACTAACATCTAATATTTAAGATATAAGTCTCAAAAAAGTAAGTACACCCTACAGGAATAACTTTATTCACCTAAACTAAAATACAGAGCAGTAGCCTTCACAACAGCTGCACACAAACCTCAAACTTTTTGTCCTTCAGCGTTTGAAGTTGATCTGCAAGTGAATTACTTCTTTGCAATTTCTCTTCCTTGATGAATTCTAAGTCCAAATTCTCCACAGAAGGTTGAGACGCAACTGAACTTACTCTTCGTCTGCTAACAGGAATCTTCAACTGCCTCTTGCTATATTGGATCTTCAGCCATGAATACCATTAATGTAAAAAGGCCACTTTAGATTAAAATGCAAATATATTAGCTTAAAATGCACAAACTATAATAGAAAGTACTCCACAGATACAACATTAGGTATCTAAATTGATAAAATTAACAACGGTATCTTTGTTATCAATACTTGAAGTAAACAAAGCCAAAAATATAATTTCTTCCCTCATTGTCTACAAATTTAATGTTATTATTTTTTTTTCTGGGCATATTTAGGTCAATTAAGGTAAATTCACCCACACAACATTCAAACTCAAGATCTCTTGGTTAGTAACATAAGCTCCCAACCAACAGATCAAGGTGAGTCGCATAATGTTAAGGGGCTTTTTGGTAGCCGGATTTGAGGCGGATTTGACCGAAATCCAGCCAAAAGGCCTAAAATGCAAAACCAAATCTCACGTCAAATGAAAGCCGCCGTAGATGGGAAAATTCTACCTTTTCCTGTTTTTTGCCGGATTTACGAAATCCATTAGCTCAAGAGGAAGAGTCCGTTTGTTAAATTCGCTCTATAGCCAAATAGTCACACATGATTTAATATGATTTATCATGAAAGTTACCAAACAGTTTTCAGGATTTCCGAAATTCGGAGTTAGAGGATTTACAAAATCCTACTTAAATCAAATCCTGGGTGCTACCAAACAGCCCCTAAATTTTAATATATAACTCATCCCAAGCCATGATACGAAGTTAAAGAACACATGTATGACAGGAAAAAAAAAGAGTAAATGAGTAATTTTACCTTTGCCAATCTCTCGATGAGCTTTAAATCCCTAGCCAAATCATTCTTCTTTTTCCTATTTAACAAGTTTTGCCGTAGCAAAGACTTTGTTTTGGCCTGTTCTTCTTTCTTTTTCCTTTTTTGAGCATTATTTGCTGCCCTGTCCCTTGCAACCTTTTCTGCTATTAATTTTGCAGTTTCCCTGGCTAATGCTTTCTCTTCTCTCTCCTGAAGATAATGGAAATTTATGTCCGCCTTTATTTTCTGGAAACTATCCCAACCCAGTTCTCTTTGGTCATCACCGCCTTGTTTTGCTGCTTCTGCAATGTATGTTGCCCATGAAAAATAGAGTTTCTCTTGCAACCTTTTATGTTTCAAGGACTCATGCCAAAACCTTCTCAGACTAAAACTTATCCTTGCTTTGCTTTGATCACTGAAATAACCGATTTGAATTAGATACGATTAACTACATTAAGGCTTCGTTTGGGACAGCTTTCTTATTATTTAAGAAATAATAAGAAAGCTGTCCCAAACGAAGTCTAAATCTGTTACTGCTAAAAATCAATTTCTTGGGAGCAAGATCAGCGCACCTATGAGAATGAGGCCTTTCAGACATCTTTTTCCTAACCTGATATAAGAAGGATAAACACAGCTAAGATTATCTAATAAGAAATCATAAAAACTGCAATTGGAAAATTTAAATCTGCCACACCTATGAGGAAAAATCATAAAATTGATTTACATGACATCACCTTTGGATCTTTTAAGGCCTCTATGGTTCTCTTCTTAATACGCATTCGAGTTTCTGGATTTTATAAGAAATGGCAGCGTGCGAAAAAAAATATCAGTATTGGTTGTATTTTAGGCTTCGTTTGGGATGGTTTTCTTTCTGTTTCTTAAAGCAGACTTTTTAGTACAAAAATTAAAAATTTTTAACTAGAAAGCCGATTTAAGAAGCAGTAAGAAAGTCGTCCCAAACAAAACCTTAGATTGCCATAAGATTCAATAGCCATACCATCACTGTGCTTTATCCCCTTGTTCCATGGAGTTCTACCCTTGTTTGCTAGTCCAATTTTTCGCCTTCTTTCTAACTCTTTACCACACACGCCCACTGAGATTTTAGCAAGACCAGAACCACTATAAACTTCTGTCTGCAGCTTCCCGTTTAGATCATGTGAAATATATTCTAGACTTTTCTCTCTTGAGGTATTCAACTTTTTCAACCGTTGAAAAGATGCATCTTTCATCGAAAGAGAATAATTGATCTTAGATGATGGCTTGTCAATGTCAAGCCGCAAAGACCAACCAGAGTGACCTTTTGGGTAAGAACAAGATGAAGAAGATCCCAAGGATGAATTCCTTAACGGCACTACCCCTAATTTTAACGGTGCTATTGATTGAATCTGAGAATGATCTATTGCATAAGTGGCAGCAGGTCCTAATGAAGTCTTTGAGATTAACTGAAGGATGGGCATGACATTGACGTCCTAAAGCAATAAAAAGTGAAATCAAAATTACAAATATTTAAGTAGACTAACAAAAACCTGACATAGTATATATTAAAGGAAGAATTACAGAAGACTGTAATAGTACATTAAATGCATCAATACGATGTAGGAGCATTATGATCATCATAGTTTTTAGCATTGTTTTATTTCGGAATGGCTTTATTAAGGCTTCGTTTGGGACGATTTTCTTACTGTTTCTTAAAGTAGCTTTCTAGCACAAAATAAAAAAAAATTGTGCTAGAAAGTTGCTTTAAGAAGCATTAAGAAAGCATCCCAAACGAATTCTAAATCTTCTTGACATTCATTCCTTGTGTCAATATAATCAATCAAACATAACATAAAACTAAATGCAGCCTTGATTAATTATTTTGTGAAGGCCATGCATAATGATTTTAGAGAGCAGGTCAGATCTATGAGAAATAAACTAATTCGGTGACGCAGCGTGCAAAAAAGAATCTGAATGGCGTTGACAATGGGATTTCGTGTTGTTTCTAGGTTGTGGCCAGGTTGCAAAGGACAGTTTTCCCACTGTAAAGGAGAAGGCCAGTCCATTAAGATCTTATTTATTTATTTATTTATTTTTCAATATTAGGTTAAGGGATTTGGTGTGAAAAAAAATATGAGCAGAGGAAATTAAGAGGAAGAAGAGAAGAGCATTTATTGAGAGAGAGAGAGAGAGAGAGAGAGAGAGAGAGAGAGAGAGAGAGAGAGAGAGAGAGAGAGAGAGAGAAGGAATGATGGGAGATAAAGGGAGTTCAGAAGAGAATATTTTGAGTGAGGGAATCTGCGAAAGCAGACATGAAAGAGAGAGAGGAATAAGAAGTTGGAGCCAGTTCAAATCAAGCTCTTCTTATGGAGACATCAACTCGTGGAAGGTTTATCAGAGGCATGGTCGCCGATCTACGACCACGATTGAGTCTTTGTATTTCTGAGTCATTTATGCATTTTATTATTTATGTATTTTCTATTTTCCTTGGTGTCATTATGTTGTTCCGTTTGTACCCCTTTAAGGGGAATTGTCGTATGTGAGCCCAAAGGGCAATTTGGTCTTTTCTTTTTGAGTCCATTGTACTTGGCTATATATAACCCCTTGCTTATTGTTTTTTATTAATGAATGATTTTGAGAAAATTTTCCTGCACTTGTTTTCTTGGAGCTTATGAGAGAGCTTGAGTTGGTGGAGCCTAGGAGAGGCCATCCGTCGTACCCAACAGTCACCACCGGTGGTTCTTGGCCCTCCACCCCATCTCCCCTTTCATCCCTCATCCCCTTGCCCCTCACAACCCCACGGCCAATTCCCTCTCCAACCACCACCCGACCCCTTTCTCCTGTACCCATCCGATTCCCCCCACCACACCCCAAAACTGGCGACAGCCTCCTCAGCCGCCGGCCGGCTTGTGCTCTCCCCCTTTGTTTTTGCTTGTGACTAGACTTTCCATTTGGGTCCCCGTAGATTAGGAAACTCATTTAATTCCAATTCAAATTTAATTTGAATTTGAATTGTTTCCTAATTTACAAATCCTATTTTTGAAAAGTTTCCTAATTGAATCCTCTTTGAATTAAAATTTCAAATAGGATTTAAAATATCCTTTCCAAATCTTCAAATCCAAATCAATCCACATTAATGGGTCTCCATAATTCCAACCCTCTCCCATTAATGCCGCCGGCCCCCTGGACTTGAATTGGAATTTATTTCCTAATTCCAGAATCCTATCTTAGGCAATAAGTCCAAGTCACTTTAAATCCCCCTCTAGCCGAAATCCCCTCATACCTTTTCCTATTTGATTTATTCCTTGTTTTGGAAACAAATCAAGTCCTCTTCCTCCTCTCCAAAACCGCTGCCCCCCTCTTCCCACCGCCTCTCATTCAATAATTCTCCACTAGAACTTGAAGTCATATGTTCCCCCTCCAAACCCTTTTCTCCTAATCACTGAAATCTGAAATTCCTCTCAGGTTTTGAATAAAAATCTGAAACTATTTTCAGATTTTTGGAATAGTATTTGGGGGCTTGCTTCCTCTCTCCTTGCAAGAGAGACTTCTTTCTCCTTGCTAGCATTCAAGAGTCCTATCAAGTGCTAGGGAGATTTTACATTCAATCATCCATGAATGGCGGATCCGGCAACTGAATACGACATAACTTGGGACGAAGACGGCTTCATCGACATCCTACGATCAACCTTCTTCGACATGAACCCAAGGATTGACCACACCGTCGAAGACTACTTGGAGCGAATTCTAGATAGCTTGGTGGAAGCTATTGACGAACACTTCGAAGGCGTCGAGTGGAGGATCTCCACCACTCCTTGACGTAGGTTTCTCTTCCTCCTTGCATCTTATATCTTTTAGTCTAACTTCTCTTGGTTTGATTGCAGTCACGACGGACCCCTCTTCATTGCTCATGCTAAAGCTTACACCTCTATGTTTTCTAATTCTCATTGTTAGACTAGGGATTACGTTGAAAACTACTGCTCGTCTTTGTATTGTTTTCTATTTATTTTGGAAGTATTCAAAACTCTTGTCACGTGATTTAGCCTAAGCGGATGTAACCACTATTTGTTTTGATTCATTGTTTTAAATTGCTAGTAGTTTTGCTCTAAAATTATTCTAATCACAAGTTGTGCGAAATTCAAATGAACTAAGAGCATTTCATTTACGTAGTCCTGCATCATCTTCATTCCCTAGAAATAAGCCCTAGGGTCCTCTATTATAGAATAAAAGGATCTCGAGATAACTATGAATATGATCCTAATTAATATCAGTTTTAACAATTTAAAGAAAATGTATTCAAATAATCTTTGAGAACATAAACAGATACACTCAATGATAGTCAATCACATTATAAACAATGCACATGCACCTTCTCAAACAATATGCGTAAATTCTCCTGTGATACAAAAAAAATATCTTCAAGAGAATTATGTTGAAGATGGCATATCAATAGAAAGGTATTGCAGAGATATTAATTGAAAACTATGGAGGTTTGAAAGATCTCTACAAGGTAAAAGATTCTCAACATAGAAAATATGATGAACGTTGCCGTTGAAAGGAAAAGAATGTAAAAACACAATAAGTACTAGCTTTTTAAGAACATAATGAGGCTTTAAGATTATATTAGGTAATATGTAACCGGTAAAATGCGGAATGCATACAAAATAGAAATAAATTAAAACATAATTTTAATCACTATTACTCCGGCATATTGATGTTAGCATATGCTACAAGATCAAAATTTTCAGTGTGAATGGTTGTTAATTTTTCAATGCCAACAAAAAACTGATCCAAATGGACTACAAATAATGCAGCAAAATCAAAATAAGTTCCGTGCAAGTTTAATTAAGACATATAAACTTGTTAGGGGAAATATGACAAACAACTGGAATAAAAAGTGAGAAACCAATCGTAAGCATCTAAGAAAATCCCAGGAACTTTCCAACAATAATAACTAGCTCTCTTGATAAGAATAAGCATTTTAGAAAGGTGCGAGTCATTATTAAATAATATAATTCATCCGTCTATGATGTCAAAAGCAACTTTAGATTTAGATTTCAGTATAGTAAGTCATAAAAAAATGATAAATATGCAATTGTAATTCAACATTCTTCAAATGATTCTTCCTATAGATTCATACATATGATAACATAGAATCAAATACAGAACCACTAAGACTTCATTTGGGACAGCTTTTTTACTGCTTCTTAAAGTAGCTTTTTAGTACAAAAATTTTAATATTTGTACTAAAAAGCTATTTTAAGAAGCAGTAAGAAAGCCATCCCAAACAAAACCTAAATTGATGATCATGGATATGAAAATTTTAACAAATAATTTCTCAAGAGCAAGAAAAAGAGAAGGGACAGGTAAACTACCACGCTTAGCAAATTTCAGCTAATATTTGGAGTTTAGTTCAGAATCACTAGAAAGAGCACACGTGAGCTCTGTTGTTGGCACAAGTGCACATTGAGGTTCATCCTTAGGCTTAAGTTTAAAATTAAGTATAAGTTAAATTATGAAATCATCTTGCAAAGGAGAATCTTCCCCTAGATAATCGTTAGAAAGTAGAGCTTATGGTTTGTTATAACCTTAATATGACCAATCTCTTTTACAAGGAATTTGAGAGATCCATTAAATGTGGCATCCTATGAGACTTAGATATTTGACGGACGAAAGATTTGAGTTGACAAAAAAAAAGTGGTGGATTAACTAAATTGGTGAAATTAATAGTTACCTCAACAACAATATCATAAAGTAAATTATAGTAGATTAAAGACTTTGAGCTTTGCTATACTGTGTGATATACTTATCAACTAAGACTCAAGTACTATATCCATTATAATAAGAGGGATTAAAGTTACTAATAAAAAATATATACCATAAGAGTTTTTTTTTTACAAGTTGGCTCCATCAAAAGAATCAATTTGATGACTAACTTCATCAAATGTAGTCATAAGTTTATTAAATATCACATTTACCAATCCTAATATTTGATGCAAGTACTCCTATATATTATTAAGTCCCATGGTCCAAATGATCAGATGATCTATTTACAATGGGACCAGAATAGGTATGCTAGAAACGCAGAATATAACTAGCAGGACATCCAACCTAAATAGAATGACAAGAACAAATTATATATTAACAATATAAATTAAACACATGCAATAATTAAATTTCAATGTTATGAACTCGATTCATTAAAGTATTAACAAAATGGTAAATCATATCGTTTAGTTCATGTGATGTGACTCACAAAAAACATGAATTAATCTCATGATATATCACTCACTCTAAATACAAACTGCAGATAATTCACTCGAACTTATTAACCCAGGGATAAGCATGCATTGAAAATTCAACTAAAAATATATATGAAGTTTCCTGGGCATACTTCTTAAGCATAACACAAGATGTGCAAATAAATGCAATTCACTCAATAATTTCAAGCTAAGAATTATACCTTTCACAATTGTCAATTCAATTTCATAGGTTCTCCTTATATTAAGCTTTAATCTCCTAGATGATGCAATAGAGAGGCTTCTAGTTTAAAAAGGCATGGAAGTCATGTCAAAAAACCCTACATCACTAATTAGCCACTATAAATAGTGTGATGCCTCAAGACCTAAATTAAAAGAATTGTTTATTTTTATATTTTAGTCATCTACTAGAGCTTTTATAAAATTATCAATATAAATCAATCAATCCAACGGAAGCAACTAAGTATTGCATATTTAAAAATCTTTCACTATATTCCTTCGTCAAAATCTTATTTCTAAATAGTCAAGAGATCATTTATAAATGAAAGAATAAACAAACTACAAAATATCAATTGAAAGACCTAAAGATTTCAATCAAATTCACTCCACAAAGTCCTGGTCCCTTCTCTGTTCTTAAATCAATAAAATCCACACAATGAGCTTACAAAGCCTAATAGAAACCCCAGTAAAGCTTCCAATATAAGATTTTAGAAATCAATATGCATGCTTATCTCAATCAATAAAATTAATAGCTTTCAATAGTCGATCAATGATCAGTCATCAATACCACGAATCAATATGATTAGTAATGAAAAGTAGGAATCATTAGGTTGAAATCTATAAATCAATAACATGTACAAGATAATTATTGTGATAATAATAATTTGTCAATGAGATAAATCATGAACATACAGGTGTCTATATGTATGCATGAATAACAAATACATGAATCAGTTATCCATTTCATCTATTCTTAATCATCAATTCTTTATCTATTATTTTGTATGCTATCAATTTATACATCAATAGCATATAATACAACAAGACAATATCCAACTTTAATGTAATATTTTATCTTTTCATTTACCAGCTATCAATCTAGTCATTGATTCATTAAGTTGATTATCATTGCAAGTGGTTTTCAATAATTTATAAAGAGTCGACATTTTTCGCTCTTCGGCGTAATCAATTATCAGTTAAAGGCTACAACCGGGATAGCATCACAAACCAACTTTGAATGAAAGACTATTGGCACACTCTCCTGTACATGGTTTATCGTTTTAATAGTCAATACTCATTAATTATAGTATTAACAGTCAACCTTCCTTGCTTAAATGCAAATACCTTATTCATCTTATATCAATAGTATCATCTTCCTATATAATGCAGAGAAACGTGTAAAATACAATGCAAATAAGGAAATTCTATAAAATGCATATTCATTAATCTTCGGAAAATCATAACTCCCAATTTACTCGGTGAAACTTAATAAAATTATAGTAAAAAAATCCATAAAAATCATATCCATCATATAAAATATTACACTGTAAAGATCGATAAATCAGGAAAAATGCATTTTTATTACTTTTGGAAGGATTTAAATTAGTATATACAAAATTATTGAAAGCTAAAGTAAAAATTGGGTTACTTACAACAATCAGAAGACTTTTCCTAATAGGGCAACGACAAAAAATGACCAAAATGTGGTTTAATCTCTCTTCCCTCTCTTCTTCCTTACTCGGCAAACCACGACAGTGAGGAGAGAAAATTGAAAGAAAAAATAAATAAAAACTTGTTTTAGCGATTGGAGCCGCGGCGCCCATGTGACCCAGTGCATATGCTCCTAACACAAAAAAAATATATGAAAAATATGCATGATGTTTGTTTTCTTACAAAAATTTGCTTAAAAGTTCTCTTTAGACCACAATACCACTAAGTTTTAACAAATAGAGTCGGACCCCTCACTAAATAATTACGGGACCTTTTAATATAAGCCCTTTTTCTTTCTATCACCTTCTCCATTTAAACAAATCTTAAGCATTCGTCTTCACCTTGTGACTAAATGTCATAGTGACAGTCTCTCTATTTATCATTTTCAAATGTTAGTGATGTATTTTGCTTTGTCAGTTAGGGTTGAAAACAATCTTCATACTCTAAACCTTAAACCCATTCGACATTAAACTTTAGTTTATTTGCTAGGAACTTGTTATGTTAGGGTTATCTTTCAACTACATTTATCTTCAAACTAAGATTAAATCATGATAAAATAATATGAACAATCTTGAAACAATGATAGAATATTATTTAAACATTATTCTCTCCATTTTAAAAAAAGGTTTACCCATCAGTAATAGTCTTTGATCAATCTGCAACCTATTATTGAGGAATTTTTAAATCTTCTTTGATGCATCTTCAAACCTTTTCATACTGTCTTTGAACCTTCTTCAATCCTGATCAAACTATCTTCGAAGAATGATTAAAAAAAGTTTAAGGAATATTTAATGATAATTTAAATATGGTTCAAAGAACATTTGATCATGCATTGAAGATGATTTGAAGACTCTTCTAATATTGGTTGAAGATGAATCAATCATGATCTGGCATGGTTCAATCATTTTTAGTGATGGTTCAATCATTATCCAAGATAGTTATATTATTGTTGAAGGCGGTTCAAAATTTTTTTCCATTGTGATATGTATAGATGTTTAATCTAGCCTTAATAGTTGAGAGGCATTACAGTATGTGGTTTGGGGTGTTATGGAGAAACTGATTAGACAATATAAAGCTAATTACCTCATTATCCAGGTTTAGAGATTCCTATTTAGGCCTTTTTTAGAGCTCCTAAAATGCAGTTCTTTGGTATCTTCAATCATGAATTATCATTAATGATGATTGATGATGACGAGAATGATCAATACTCCACTATGTCCAACATTGAAAAGAATAACATTAAATTTGAGATTATTGACTTTTCTTCAGTGATTCTGTGATTGAGTTGACTTTTGGAGAGTTCCCTATTGATAATGAATTTAAGAGGATGAAAAGAAACAACATGTTGGTTTAGAGCTTCTTGGATGAGGATAAAAATTTTAAAAATTTGATCAAGAGAATGCTTTTATAAAGTGCACTAATAAAGATGATATATAAAAACTTGGGTTGGGCTACTTTATAGATTGTGTCGTCTTCAACTATCACAAACGTACTAATATCTTCACTAATTGGTTCTCATGGTCAAAGATGATGAGGCATCTTTTAGATACCCATGGGATAAGATGTTATAAGAGAGGACACTGCAATGGCTGAAGAGAGACATTGTGGCTTGTGCATTATCTAGCCACCACCTTAAAGAAGAATGCCATACCCTAATATATTGTTGTTGGATATGTAGTTTGACTCCAATACTGAGTTTATGTAATCATACCATAAATGATAAAGAGTTTTGTTGAGTTTATTAGAGAGAGATTACCAAGGATGTTGAGCTTAAAGAGCAACAAGGTGCTTGCGTCTCGCAAGTGCATATATTTTATCTATTTCTTATGTTTAAGGACGTAGATATATAACTTTTTTTGGGCTGGGAGTTTTCCATCATAAGCCAGAGCATAGAGTTAATGAAGACAATTTCTATAAATTCATTTATGTATTTCCACTTATCCTCTCCTAATTAGAAATATAAATGTGAAAAAGAGCACCTTTTTTAAGGAGATAGAATGAGACACACATGAAGTACAATTAACTGAAAGTCAATTCATTCCATCTTAAGAAGGGAAAAATCATTATTTTACCATTATTCTGGATTTGAAAAGTGGCTAAATGAGGTTGAAAAATAACCAAATAAGGTTAGAGTAGAAATTGAATGATCTAACAAGTTATTTACATATGGGATATTATGAGAGCAAGGAGATGGAGGATGAGGAAGAAAGTGAGAATGTGCCTACTAGCTTTGCTGAAGTTATGGATGAGTTGTAGTAGGAGAGGGACGTTGAGCAGGATTTAAAGGTAGAGTAGGAGAAGTTTGGGTTCGAAGCGAATATCTTGCCATTGCCTGTGCAAGTAAGGAGGGAGATAAGTCAAGTGATCAACCTATTCATTGTATAGACTTTTGGGGGGAAGGAGTCAGGGGATAAACTGTTTACCCTTATATGTACATATAAGAAAGTTGTCAATCCATATGTTGCAATTATAAAGAGTGTTGTATATTGTCCAAGGGTTTAAATGAAGACTGTTAAAATAAATTAAAAATACTAGCCAGTGATTTTAAAGACCTATCATGAAAAAAGAACAAGCACATCGATCCCTGCATCATTGAACTACTCCGCCCGATTGGTAAGGAGCAACTTTCATGATTCAAGTAATGGATGTCATGATTTGTTGACAACTACAAGAAAAATGGTACAAGAGTGGGCAATAAAACTCTAACCTAGCTCTAGTTGGTGAATGCTCAAACTACATTATTCGATAGCATGATGAGAATTATTTTAACAAACTAAAATTATGTTTTCAAAACATTTGAGTCATTTTTATACTAATTTAAAAAAAATTTGGCATGTTCATTCATTATATTTCTTAATAAGGGAGCGAATATCATTACTCAAATACTTATGATTTTTTCATAGTTATATTGGATATATCATTCTTCCGCACTCAGAAAATTGGAAACTTCCGCTATTGCGGGTGTTTATTTTGGCAAGTGGGAAGCGGCAGCCCTAATTTCATTTCGCTTGTCTGCTTAATCGAATTGCCAGCCCCACTCGACCGCTAGGCCCGCTTGATTTGAGAATCTATGAGGAAGATTCGTTCTACTCCCACATTTGCGGTTCATCTGCCTTGTTCCACCTCGTCATCTCGACATATCATGAGAGGTAAGATTCGCAAAACACGACAAATGTTTGCTTTTTTCTCAATCGTTCCTGACTTCTTTTTTGGATTTTTAATGATATGGATTTTTTTTTTGTTCTTCTTATTACATTTATTTGAGGATTTTCACACCAGAATAGCCAATAGTGTTTGGAATTTTTTTAGGCATTCTAAATTTAAACAACCATCTGCTTACATTCTTACAAAATGTTATTTGAAATTTTCTACCCCTTCATTTTCTCGATCCCATTTGTTTTTTATTATCAGGATTCTTTTCAGGAATGCTAATTGTAGTGAAGAGAAGAATATAAAGTTTCTATGTATCTTATTATTGTTCGTCATGGTGATCCATGTCTGTGGGACTGGGAATTCGTTAAATGCAGAAAAATTATGCCATATAATTAATAAATTCAACTATAGTAATAGCATTTTGTATTGGAGACAAAAAATTGACTTCCTTCTTATGAAAAATGAAGTTTGTATTGGCTTTTTAGTCCTGTTTTGTTTATCCTGTTATGAAATTGAATTTTAATTGATATGCTCTTGTGGTGTTTGATAAAATGCTTCTTTGTCTAAATAGTGACTAGATTCTTATTTTTTTGTCTAGAAAATCAATTTTGACATAAATTTTATGGAAATGTATTTTAAGAAGTTTTCAAAATCAAGCTTATGGATGACTTTAGATGAGACAAAGAAGAATGATGAAGAGTAAAATAAGAAAAGAAGCTGATCAGTAACAAAAAAATTTTAGGCCCTCCCTATAAGAAGTTTCTAGCTCTGCCACTGCTCCTGCTCTCCATGTGATATCTAAAATTAGATTGAAATCCCCTCCAATATAAATCAACTATGATTTATTTTGTGTTAACACTTAATTTTTTATTCATAATATGATTATTGAAACACTCTGGAAAAAAAAAAGTTTGTTAATAAGTTAAATATGCATAAAATTTATCTATATTAAGAAATTTATTCAAATAATATTTTCCTCTGATTAATAATATATTAAAACAAAATACAATCAACAATATATACAAGGAATGATAAAACAAATCAATTTTCTCTTAATAGCATATTAATTTGCATGAGCACACTAACTATTACATGACCCTTATGCAAAAATAATGTGCCTCTGAGTTGCTCAAATACTAGAATTTTCTCTTACAATCAAAGGCTGTACATTTTAGATATATATTTTTATTTTAAGAGGCAAAATGGCTATAGCATTGTGGCCGGTTTGTATGCAGGATTTAGGACGGATTTAGACAAGATTTGAGCTAAATCCTGCCAAACGCTAAAAAACGCAAAGTTAAATCTCACGGTAAGGACTTCACTGCATTTTCGGCATTTTTGCCCTAAATCCCGAATTTCGTAAGTCCAACATTTTGGCGGATTTAGCCGAAGAAAAGCGCGAAAGGCGAGAAATATCGTTACCTTCGCGGCGAGTCCCGTCGCGACTTCCGATCCGACAGCAACAACGTCCTCGTCGGAGGCGGACAAGCTTCACGGGACGCAGGACAGCAACGTCGTTGGAGGCGGGGAATCTCAAAGCGACACTTTCAGAACTCAATTTACACGACACAGAACAACAACGTCGTCGGAGGCGGAGAAGCTCAAAGCCACACTTTCAGAACTCTTACTTCCCGCGACAAGAAGAAATAGAGAAACGAAAGAGCAGCAGAGATGAAATATTAATCATATATATGGCGGTAGGCATTTAATATTAAAATTTTAGTTATTAGATAGATAAGTAGTAAAAAAATTTAAATATAAATAGTTAATTAGATAATTAGCATGTAAATATTAATCATATAATTAGTTAGTGATAAAATATTTTACTGATTATTTAAATAATTATAATTAAAACTCATTAAATTAATACTTAAATTTTAATAAAATAATTATTAATGTAAATAGCAATTAAATAATTAATTTTTAGATAATGATTACATAATTAATTATCTAATTATCATTATTATTAGCATTAAAATATTTACTAAAATAATATCTAAATAAATAAATTGATAATTAAATTAATTTGAAATTATATTATTCATAATTATAATTTATTGTATTAATTAAAACTAACAAATAGTTAAAATATAAATATTATATTAATTAATCATCTTAAATTCTGAATAATATTAACATCATAATTTATAATGATTTAACATACTTCTTAGCATGGTTTAAATACCTTTAGAATTTTGTCAAATAAATTTCAGAATTTAACATCTTAAGGACTTAGAATTTATGAAATTCTTCTTAAATTAGATCTTGCTGCTACTATTTTTCACATGTTGCTATGATCTACAATATATAAATTATTTATAAAAATTATAAATTTGTAATAGTTCCATCATTTTGAGATTTGAAAACCAAACCGAATAATTTCTCTTGTCATCTTACAGAATAAATTTGGATGACGCGCATAACGCTCCTGCATTGCTGGAGATGGTGCGACTGCGGGCGAACGGAAGGAGACACTGGCGGGAAGTGTTGGCAATCTAGGTTTACACGTACTCCATGGCGGATGGGGTTTTAGCGCCCTCGCCGGTACAGAACTCCTTCGTCCGCTCTCCCTTCTCGCACCCATTTCTCTTCGCGAACTTCTCCGTGGCTGCCGTCGTCCTCCCATATTGGTCCGCGGCTTCCACCCAGTACTTGCGTAGATCCTGCGTCACAATGGCCTCCACGCACTGTAATAGCTCTCCTGCTTGTTCGTTCTTTGTCCCTCAGTCGAGCCTCAAACCTAGCCAACAGCCCTCCTTACTCGTTTTCTCAGGTATAGTGCTGCTCATCCACAATTACAATTATACTGGGGTTTAGCTTTTTTGAATGAATTAAGTGGATATCCATTGTTGATTTTTTTAAAGCATTTATTGGACGAATCTCATAACTTTGAAAAGGTTAATCCTGGACTTTGCTGTATTGGATTACAAATATGTGCATCTGGTGGCTGTGTAAGGTTTTGTTTCGTTAGGTGGAAGTGAATTTCTATTTTCATGGAGGTGAACGATTATTTCAGCGTAAATAAACTTGGCTTCATATCTGTCGTGTGTTATGGTGGCTGTGTGAACTAACTCATTTATTAAGTTGGAATTGCGATTTATCATAAGCTTAATATCTGCCCTCCGTTTGATTATGTCTATTTTTTTCTGGATGTTTTGGAGCCATAGCCAGCATGAATTGCTTCATCAGAGCTTATTTTTATACAGCAACGCTATGTCACATTTACCAGATTATTACCAATGATCCAGTGGTTTATATAGGTTAAGTTTGTTATCTTACATCATACCTATTCTGCCATTTGCTTCTTTATACAAATGTTTTTCCCAATTCTCAATTTGTCAGATGACTGATTCTCAAGTCTGATCTTTTTTTTTTTTTCTTTTTTGAAAATTTCCTACTGAGCATTATATTCATCCATCATGACATGCTTGTAGTTGAACTCAGCCATTGGCATTATACTCAAATTAAGAACACATGTTTTGAGCTTTTTTAGCCGTTGAAGACTTTTTCTGTTTAACATATTAGCGAATTTTCTTAGAAGTAGTTAGAATTTTGATTATGTTTTCTGGAACATCACGCTGCCTTGAATCTCCAGCTTCAAACAAGACTGAGACACACAAACAGACAGAGAAATTGGATGAACGTTTTTTGAAATCATGTTATAATGTGATTTTTTCTGAATAGTTGGGTTTATTATGCTATGACAACTTGGCTCTTGGCATGGCAATGCATTTTGTTGATGGTTTGAGTTTCTTCCTGCAGCATTAGTCTTGCATAATTTTGTATAAATGAAGATTCTACCTTTTTAAGATTCTCATTAATTTCTGCAACTCCACTAAAATCTTTAGTATTCTATCTTATTCTGGACATTCTGTAGGAGGAACTGCATTTAACTGTGTGGCAGAAGAGCTGAAGAAAGTTACAACTCGAGTTGCTCATGTTCTTCCTGTTTCTGATGATGGTGGCAGTACAGCTGAGATTGTACGCGTTGTTGGTAGACTATCTTATCCTCTAATGGACAGAAGGAGTCTTTAGATTGTTTTGAGCTTTGGATTTTGCAATTCTTTTCCCATAAATAATAAGTTTAAAGGGAAAATAATTAGTTTTGTGCAGGTGGACCAGCTGTAGGGGATATAAGATCAAGATGCTTGAGATTGTCTGATGAAAGCACTTCGGAAGCTATTGCTGTTAGGAGATTGCTTGGACATAGATTGCCTCTTGATGCATCAGATGCTAAATCTGAGTGGTATTTATGAATTGTTATTGAATCACTCAATATCATATGATGTGTTTTCTGCCATCAATCTCTAGTACTTATTTTTGTTTTCACTTTACAAATTTTTATATTTTAAAGATTAAAGATATTTTAGGCACGCTCATATATATATATATAAGGATAGGCCTACTTATCCTTATATATCTTTTACCTTCCATCTCAAATTTTGAATGATTAAAGATTTAAATTAGCTAAAAATCAGCGGTAATATAAAAAGTTGCCCTTTAGCTACTTCATATCTTAGCCATTTAAAATTTATGATGGATGGAAAATTTATGATGGATGGTGAAATATGTGCAAGAATAAGTGGTTTTATCCTACTAAAGGGATAGTAAATTAACTCTCACTGTCTGCAAGCATGCATTGTGTGCCTGCGCGTGTGCATGTGTCTTATGTGGATTCACCATAAGTTTTCTTCTGATTTCTTTCAGGATTTTATCAATTTTACCATCCTCATTTGATCAATGATTTCAATCCCATGCTATCAAAATTTGCTGTCTTAACAAATTATGATTACTTAATTTTTTTATTTGAATCTCAGTTCTGTTACTTTGTTGAAATTTATGAAAATTTACAGGTATAGAATCGTTGAAGGCGAGCATTTCTTATGGAACGGTGTTTCTCGTCCTTATGGGGAAACAATACGTGCATTTCTGGCTTACTTTCAAAATCAGGTAAATTACAGGATGTGAAAATATCCCTGATTGTTTCTTCCACATTCAGATATTTGTTGTGAATACATTTCAACTTTGTTTAATTTTCTTGTAATCACCTTTGTTTGCATAGAAGGGTTTACCTGAAACATTCATTCACTCTAGTCTTGTTGAAAATTTTTATGATATTACATAGACTTGTTCTTTAGCACATATAATAATTTTGGTTTGTTTTTGTTCATGAGTTTGATACGACTCTTCCCAACTTTGGATCCTTTGTTTTTATTCTAGTAAAATCTAAAATCAGCGCAGTTGACTTTCAGTGGTTAGTATAACAGTAAATACTAATTTCGGTAAAATCTGCACCACATAATTTCTAAGATAAAGTAGTTATTAGAAAGATAAAATGAAGTTAAGGCTACCATCATAATGATTTTATTTGCTTTGATTATTATGATTTTAAATTATATGTGATAGGCTTAACAATAAATTCAAGTAAAATGTGAAACACACCTGGAAGCTGCTCTTTGGTCCCAACTTGTGCTACCATTTGTGAAATCAGACCATCATGGTGCTTCTAAGGTGATTACGTTTGATGTTAGGGACTCATAAATGCTTCAAGATATGACTTATATGAATGCTTTATTCTTAAAAAGTTTTTGAATAAATTACAAGGAAGCTTGAGGAAATGTTATCGATAGAAAAAGCATATACATGTTTGTAAATGAAAATTTTTTACTTTCTTGAGTATGAGATATATGGCCTAAAAAGGGAAGTTCAATAATGACATGCGATATAATGACTTTTTACCACCGTCTTAATTGCTGTGGCTTGCCCAGTCAATTATAGGTTACATGAGCCTGATTGAAACATTGCTTCTAAGAGCCTGAATTTATGTTATTGTGGCATGTCATAATATCTTTATAGCTGCATATTCTCAGGACAAATGCTGAGTTTCATTGCATGGTCATCTTTTTGTCTTCTCTATTTCCCCCCAATGCATGATTCTGTATGCATGAAGTTGGGCATCTTATTACTTAGAATGCGTTTTCACATATAATGCATTCATTGACTCAATATGACAGTGTCTGCCCTGCAGATTCTCCGCCGCACAAGTGATTCTTTTTGTTTCAGCAATGGCAGGTGATACTTTCCGGCACTCATTTTAGATCTAGTAGTTGTTTTTGCTTTTTTTTTATCTTCACATGGCGATTACATGGCGAATGATCTGCTATTTTGGTTTTATTTTACTTTGTTTTAGCTAAATAATAAATTTTTTATCTGCAACTGGGTATGCTAACTAGTAATTAATGTTTCTGCATGATAAAAAATTGTCATTGCACATGTTCTTTGGATTCTAATGACCATGTAATTTAATCCGCAGTATTGGAAATTTCTTCTTCGCTGGGGCTCGCTTATTTTTTCAGTCCCTGGACGCTGCTATTTTTTTGTTCTCACGTGTTTCACAAATTCCTACTGAAAGTCTTGTTTTACCAGTGATTTCCACAAATGATCGCCTCACTCTGGGATGCGAATTATGGGTATCTTCTTTTTTGATCTGTTTAAATCATCCATTTTCTTGTGAATTTATTTGAACTGAAAGAATGTCCAAATTAATATCTTATTAAAAAGTTTTTAATGTTCTGAAGTTGAATTTATATGAATGACATAATTGGTTCCCTTTTTTAATTTTGAGTAATTTTGTTTGCATAGTGAGTAATGCTATTTTTTGCTAATATATTGCATGCTTAATGTCTTACGTGCATGCAGAGTTTATATAGGAAGTTTTCATTTGTGTTGCTTTATTCAATGTACTGCCTTTATCCACATTTATATACCTAATAGAAGCAAATTTGATCCTAAAGCCTTTAAATGCATTTTTCTTGTATATGATGATGATAAAAAAACAATACAAAAGCGATCTTTAAAAAAAAAGCCTGCCTATGTTGATGTCATTTTCTTTGGGAACCAAACCTTTTTTCACAAATTTTCATTTAAATTGAGATGGAAAGTGGTGGTAATTTTAATGTTTTTTCCTTGGAAATCCTCAATCCTACTTGTAGTACTTATGATCTTAATCTTTCTTCAATTAACTAACTACAATTATAAATGAATTTGATTCTCAAACTCGAGATGCAAACTTGCAAAAATTGATGTTTCCCATTAAATTACATAGCCACCACCCCAGCATCATTCGATCAAATTTCTTGTATATTCTTATCAGGAAAATCAACATGAGTAGAAATTTCTCAATATCTTGAAGCTTGTCATGAATCCAATTCGGACTTAAGTAGTTCTCAAGTCCTTGCATTGGATTTGATTGATGAATTGCTTGTTACTTCAAGGAAAGGGTCTTGTCTTGTACCTCTCATCCTATAAGAGAGGTAGTAAGACATGATCACTTATCATCCTCTATGAAAGCTTTAAATTTCAAATCTAGCATAAGTTGAAATTCCAAAGTCAATTAAAGCTCTTGAAAATATTGATTGGAAAAAGGTTGTCTATGATGCACCGACACTTCTCCTCAAAGAGGCGTGCATTGTCCGACACCGTGTCCGACACGACACTCGTCTGACACTCCTCCGACACGTGTCGGACACGCCGAAAACATGTCCGATTAAAAAAATATTAAAAACAAATTGGACACGCGTGTCCGACACGCGTATCTTAAATATTTTATAATTTTTTTAAAATATAATTTCTTATATTTGGCGAGATTTAAACTAAATTTCTTATTTCATATCCACAACACCAAATCAACATCTGCATTTAATACCCATTCATCGAATATTCTCATTTTTATTTCTCTTTGGCAATGAAGATATTTTCATCTCCTCTCTTTTTGCACAATTACAAATCTTTCTTTTGTTGAACCAGAGTTGAAAATAGTGATATTCAATGATGATGATATTGAAGGCCAAAAACAAACCTCTAAAGCTAATCCTAGTAGTTGAAGCTTAAATGCTTGATGTTGTAGTATGTGATTATTTGCTTATATTTTTGTGGTTGTACTAGATATTTTGTAAATATTTTATATTATAAGCTAAAGCTAGACAAGTTATCATGTCATTCATTTATTATTGTTTGACATTTTTAATATGATATTACATTAATATATATACACTATATAAAAAAAATTATTGCCGTGTCCACGCCGTACCCGTGTCCTATATTTTCAAAAAAAACCGTGTCCCGTGTCCGTGTCGTGTCGTGTCCGTGTCGCCGTGTCCGTGTCTATGCATCATAGAAGGTTGTATGATAAGAAATGGAGCATGGGGGAATGTTTAGAAACCTAGTGGAGCCATTTTAGTTGGCTCTAAATGAAACCTCACTATGAAATATCTTTCATGTGGTTCTATTGGTAGATAAAAAGCAGAAATAGTTACAAAAAAGCTCACTCAAACATTATGATAGAGTATTAGGCTATGTTGCACCGATACACCTATTTATGAAGGCGTGCTGTATCCGATACACCGATACACCGATACACGGATACTCCTCCGATACTCCACTGATACGTGTCGGATACGCCAAAGCCGTATCCAATTAAAATACTATTTAATTTCAAAAGGACACGCGTACCCGATACGCGTGTCCGTTGAAAAACAAAAAGAAAAATCTGAAATAAAAAGACGTGTCGTATTTACTTCCGCGGTTGCGAGCAAGATTCTCTCATTTTCGATATGGATTTGAGTCTCTTGATGATATGAAAATATTAAAATTTACTAATATTTTACTTGATGAGCCTGAATTAGAAGCTATGATATTTATTGAAGATGATATAAAAGTTCAAAGACAAACCAATGAAGAAGATAATTATATAATTCCCGCTATTGAATAGTTGAAACTTCAAGTGCTAGATAATTTTTGTTTATGCTTTTGTTGTTGTACTAGACATTTAATGCTTGCTTATATTTTGATATTATAAGCTACAAGGCTACAAATGATGTTGTTGTCTTTTTTTTTTTGTAATTTCAAATATTATGCTTTGTTTGCTTTCTTAATTTTTATGTATGATTTATAAATTATAATGCCGTGTCCGCGCAGTACCCGTATCCTGTATTTTTAAAAATTGACGTGTCCCGTATCCGTATCGTGTCGCATCCGTGTCGCCGTATCCGTATCGGTGCAACATAGTGTTAGACCGGTTCTCTGTGAACCGGTCCAGAACCAGAACCAGCGGCATCTCCAGCCGCTGGTCTATAGGAGGCGGAGGCTTCCGCCTCCTTTAAATGAAATTTCTTAAGTGGGGGCGGGCCCCACTTCTCCAAAGAATTTGAATGTTCAAACGGAGTGGGGAGATGAGGTTTTGGGAGGGAAATTAAAATAGGAAATATGTTGTATTAAAGGGGAGGAGTGAATGAGGGAGTGGTCATGTTTTGATTGATTGGAATTAGGGTTTTCTTGGAGGCTTGGGCTCTAGAACGAATTCTAGAGATTAGGAGAGTGCGATCCTCCTCTCGAATAGAGGATCCTTGTATCTTTGCTATTTTTCTTCCATCTACTAGTAAAATACAAGCTGTTCTTCCAATTTTCTCTCAGCTTTTCCCTGTTTTTCCCACTGTTTTGCTGTTTTTCCTGCTGAAAACAGCAGTTTGCATCGAGATTTGCTGTAGAAGTGATTTGGAAATACTTGAAATCAAGTATTTCCTTTCAAATTGGTATCAGAGCGTCGATTTGGGACCACCGGCGGCTGAAATTCTGAAATTTCAGCAAGTTTATCTTTTCCGGAAGAAGATTTTTTGGGATCCGTTAGAAGAAAGATGGCCGGAAAGAAGGTAGAAGTATTAGAAGGCGAGTTCGGACAACTGAAGACAGATCTGGAGGGAAAGTTCCTGGAAATCTCCACCAACAATGACAGGTTGGAAGGGAGGTTCGCGGCTATGGAAGAAATGATGAAGAAATTATTGGAGATGAAGACCAATCCGGAGACATCGGAAGTGAGAGAGACTACTGACGGCCATGGCGTAGGAGGAAATCCAAACCCAATCCGGGGGAGGAGGAATCCGGAGGTGGAGATTCTTGAAAGGGACGACGACATGCCACCTCTAGAGCCACTCTCTAGAGAGGAGATGAGCATGGGAAATGACCGTCGAGGTGCTGATTTTCAGCGTCGAGGTGCTGATTTTCAGCGTCGAGGTGCTGATTTTGGAGGCAGGCGGGGGGAATATGAAGGTAGACAGGTAGTGCAGATTTTGGAGAAAGGAGAGAAGAGTATCAGTGTCGAGGTGCTGATTTCGAAAGAGGAAGGGGGGATTATGACGACGAACTCAGATACCAGCGTCGGAGGGAGGACCGAGACACTTGGGGAGCACCTCATCTTCGAGGAATGGGAGGTTATGGAGAGTACCGGGGCAATGGAAGGGATCCGAAGGTGAGAAAGTTGAAGATGCCCATCTTTGAGGGCGAAGATGGCCATGGCTGGATCTATAAGGTGGAGCGTTACTTTGCAGTCAACGGGTTGACAGATGATGAGAAGCTAACGGCGGCAGGTTTGTGTCTGGAAGGGAAGGCGTTGGCCTGGTATCAGTGGAGAGACAGGAGAGAACCTATCAGGAACTGGAGAGAATTCAAGGATTGTTTATTAGAGCATTTCCGAGCCGATGGGGGAGGAGACTTCTATGAGCAGTTCTTTGCTCTGACCAGGAGGGGACCGTGGCTGACTATCGGGACAGATTCGAGTATTTGGCTAGCCGTCTGGATCACATCTCAGAATCAGCCCTAGAGGGAAATTTCATGAAGGGGCTCAAACCGGAGATACGAACAGCTGTCAGAGTGTTGGAGCCAAGGAATTTAGGCAAAGCTATGGAGCTTGCACAATTGGTGGAAGATCAGAAGAGATCAGAAAGAGGAGCTCGAGGCAACTACTCAGGGGGATCGTACAAGATGACTACTGCGGTATTACCCTCCAAAGGGGTAGCGCCGGGGGGTCAGAAGGAAGCACCCAAGGAAAAGACTGGAGGAGGAAATGGGGGACAGTTCAAAAGGTTGACAGAAAAAGAAATGCAGGACAAAATAGCAAAAGGGTTGTGCTTCAGATGCGATGAGAAGTACATGCCGGGGCACAGGTGCAAGGACCACTCTCTTCAGGTTCTCCTCGTTTGTGAAGGTGAGGAAGACGAAGAGAGAGGTGGGAATGACCCCGAGGTGGAGGAGGATGAGAAGTTGCATCTGGATGTAGCAGAAGTCTCTCTGAACTCTGTAGTGGGATTCACTCCGAGCCACACTATGAAGGTGAGAGGAGAGATAGCTGACCGTGAGGTGGTGGTGTTGATCGACAGTGGGGCCACCCATAACTTCATTTCCACCCAGATAGTGGAGTCGCTAGGGATGGAGCTAGTGGACACAGGTGGCTATGGGGTGATGATGGGCACGGGAAAGGTGGAAATGGGTAGGGGAGTTTGTAGAGAGGTGGTGCTGAAGATTCAGGGAATCCAGGTGAAGGAAGATTTCCTTCCTTTGGAATTGGGGAGTACTGACGTCATCCTAGGGATGAAGTGGCTGCGTACATTGGGGGAGACGAAGATTAATTGGGGGACTTTGAGGATGGAACTTGTGATAGGGGAGAGAAGGAGAACGATTCAAGGAGACGCTGGGTTGACCAAGGCTGGGGTTTCTCTCAAATCCTTAATCCGAACCATTCAGCAGGAGGGAGGTGGCTACCTGGTGGAATTGCATAGTTTGGAGGGGGCAGGAGTGGAGGAGGGAGGAGCTATATCCCTCTCCGTTCAGCCGTTGATTCAACAGTTCCAAGAGGTGTTTCAACCGCCTCAGGGATTACCACCGCAGAGGGAGCATGAGCATGCTATTGTGTTGAGGGAAGGAGTATCACCCATCAGTGTACGTCCTTACCGCTACCCTCAGTTCCAGAAGGATGAAATTGAACGGTTGATCAGAGAGATGTTGGAGGCAGAGATCATCAGACCCAGCATCAGCCCTTTCTCTAGTCCCGTTCTGTTGGTGAAGAAGAAGGACGGCAGCTGCTGCCGTTTTTGTGTAGATTACAGAGCACTCAACAAGGAGACTGTCACGACCCGACCGGGACGGATCCCGCTCGCACCGGGTCGCGACCGGAACGAAACGAACTGACTGATCAGGATCTGGCTTTGGAATTTATTTCGAAACTGAATCTTCCAAATATTTCAACTCAACCACAAACACACACACAGACACAGAGCTACTATGAATCGTCAATTGCAGCGGAACAAAACATCTATATTTCTTTTCCTCAAAACAATCATCTACAAATACAGTACATGGCTTTTAGACAGAAAGAAAGACAGAACAGAAAAGCCATGACTGTACAAAAATCAAAAGTACAAACAATACCTATACTGATCAGACTCTGAAATCTAGTCCTGGACTTCCTTCCCTTTCCCAGAACCTGAAAACCACCAGAAAACAAGGGTGAGTTCAACAGCTCAGCAAAGCGACAAACCTCCAATCAAAACTTCTAGAATCCAAAACCAAACTCATCAGAAAGAAATCGGTACAGAAATCAGAATAGAATCAGACAGATATCAAATCAGACAGATCAGAACTGAACAGATATCAAATCAAACAGAACTGTACGGAAACAGAAGTCGTATCAAATCAGAAACAGAACAGATCAGACGTATCACATTAACGGAATCAGAATCGTATGGAAATCAGATTCAAATCATATCGGAACAGAACAAAATCGTGTCATACAGATCAGATCAAATCATATATATTAATTTAGCACATAACAGATAACAGAACGGATTCCCTGACACTGACAGAATCTCAACGGATTCTGGCCCCTCATGCCTCCCTTCCCAGACACTGACAAAATCTCTCGGATTCTGGCCCCTTATGCCTCCCTTTGTGCTCACGGCACCAAAACAGATGTGCTTATAGCACCAGAACAGAATTCATCGGATCTGGAACAGAACAGATATCAGATTTCAGATTGAGCTCATTTCAGATTTCCCAGACACTAACTGAATCGCTTAGGATCCAGGCCCCTTATAACTCCTTTTTTATAGCATATACAGATAGCATATCAATTCAGAAGAAATCCGGGCAAATCAGAAATCAGACAAAAATCGGGCAGCACAACGGCAGCATATGGAATTTACACAATTTTTCCTGAAAATCACAAATTACCAAATTTGCACAGAATATCGATAACAACATTTCAGAATATTTATTCTACTGCTCAGCAATTTTTAGACTACACAGAAAAATCCAGTCGATGAAAAACACCGTCGAATCAAAAATACCCGGACAAAAATCTCCAGAAAATAATCAAAATGTGCACACTCGGCACGTCAACAACATACAGAAACTTACGCGGTAAAAACTGAGCCAATCGGAAAATACGGACGAAAATCACGAATAGAAATCAATTCTGGATAGAAAATACCGCCAAACACGACGGTTCTGAAAATTGAGAAAGGCGGAATGTGCCTTACCTTGCGTACAGCAATATCTCGAACAGTTCGTCGGACGAAAACAGCTCCGCGTCGCCCGAAAATCAGCTTTTCCACAAAAGTCCACGACTTTCTCTCTCCTCAAAAGATATTTTTATTTTTCTGATTTTTCTCTCTCTTCAAAACGACTGATTTCTGCTTTATCATACACAGATCGGCTCGGCCGATCGCAATATCGTCCTGGGACGATCAGACCAAAATCCATCGGCCTGGACTGTTCCCAGGGCTATTCTCAGGACGATATTTTGAACAGTACAGATCGGCTTAGACGATGTCCCTATCGGCCCGGCCGATACCTACAGGAAAATTACCTGGAGCAAATCTGGGTAAATTCTGGAGCAAATCTTCCACTGATCGTCCCAGGACGATCCCAGATCGTCTTGGACGATCCTGGAGCAAAAACAGCACTTCACAGAGACTGTACCTGATAAGTTTCCTATACCAGTTATCGATGAGCTCTTGGATGAATTAAGTGGGACCGTGATTTTCAGCAAGATAAATTTGAAATTGGGCTACCACCAGATTCAAATGAGGAAGGATGATGTTCCCAAAACAGCTTTTAGAACTCATGAAGGTCATTATGAGTTCTTGGTGATGCCCTTTGGCCTCACCAATGCACCTGCTACTTTCCAGGCCCTGATGAATAAGGTCTTCAAACCTTATCTCAGACGGTTTGTGTTAGTATTTTTTGACGACATCCTGATATACAGCAAGTCAGAGGTCGAACATTGGGAACAATTGAAGAAAGTGTTAGAGGTATTGCAGGAGCACCAGTTGAGGGCAAATTTAAATAAATGCTGCTTTGCACAAGCCAGTGTAGAGTACTTGGGTCATGTGGTGTCCAAGGGGTGGCAGCTGATCACTCCAAAATTGAGGCAATGCTAAAGTGGCCACTACCAAAGAATCTGAAGGCGCTGAGAGGATTTCTGGGATTGACAGGGTATTACAGAAGATTTGTAAAGGGATATAGCACCATAGCATGGCCACTTACGGAGCAATTGAAGAAGGATGGTTTCCTGTGGGGAGAAGCAGCCACATCCGCGTTCGAGAGCCTGAAGAAGGCAATGACTACAGTGCTGGTCCTAGCTTTGCCGGATTTTACTCAGACATTCATTGTGGAGACCGATGCATCGGGATACGGATTGGGTGCAGTACTTATGCAGAATCGGAGACCCATCGCTTATTTCAGCCAGGTATTGACTGCTCGAGCAAGGATGAAATCAGTATACGAGAGGGAATTGATGGCCATCGTGTTGGCCATTCAGAAATGGCGGCCTTACCTACTTGGAAGACACTTCGTTGTCAGGACTGATCAGCGGAGCCTGAAATTTCTTTTAGAACAGCGGATGGTGACGGAAGAGCATCAGAGGTGGTTATCCAAGTTACTGGGGTACGATTTTGAGATTCAGTACAGGCCAGGGGTGGAGAACAAGGTTGCCGATGCCCTATCCAGATGTATGGAGGAATTGCAGACAGTTGCTCTATCCGTGCCTTGGATGCTTGATTGGGAGGCCATCAGAGAAGAAAGCGCTAGAGATGAGAGTTTGGGAAAGATCAGGTCAGATTTACTGAAAGAGGATGGTAGTCACCCAGGGTACTCAGTGGAGGGAGACAGACTGCTGTTTCAGGGGAGATTTGTGTTGCCCCGAACATCAATCCACATCCCCAATTTACTCCAAGAATTTCATGGGAGTGCAGTCGGGGGCCATTCAGGGGTGCAGAAAACCTACAGGAGACTGGCGGCCGAGCTTTACTGGAAGGGGATGCATAGAGATGTAGAGGAGATGGTGGTAAGGTGCGAAGTTTGTCAGAGGAACAAATATTTGGCAATGTCGCCAGGAGGACTACTACAGCCGTTGGCATTACCAGGACAGATATGGGAGGAGATATCCATGGACTTCATAGATGGACTGCCTCGTTCAGAAGGATTCACAGTGATCATGGTGGTGGTAGATAGATTGAGCAAGTACACTCATTTCATTCCTCTCCGACATCCGTACATCGCGGTGACAGTAGCCTCAGCATTCATCAGGGAGGTGGTTAGATTGCACGGGGTACCAGAGGCAATCGTGTCAGACAGAGATAAGGTGTTCCTTAGCCATTTTTGGAAGGAGTTGTTCAAGTTGCAGGGAACAGTTCTGAAAAGGAGCACCGCCTACCACCCGCAGACAGATGGCCAGACTGAGGTGGTCAATAGGAGCTTGGAAACATACTTGAGATGCTTCGTGTCGGATACGCCCAAGCAGTGGGCTAAGTGGTTGTCATGGGCAGAGTACTGGTACAACACATCTTTCCACTCGGCTGCACAGATGACCCCATTCAAGGTGTTGTACGGCAGGGACCCTCCTCACTTGGTACATTTTGGGAGTAGTAGTACTCCCGTTTCTTCAGTAGAGGAGTATTTGGAGGAGAGGGATAAAGTGCTAGAAGAATTGAAGAAACATTTACTGAGGGCTCAACAGATTATGAAACGGCAAGCAGACGGGCATAGAAGGGACATCCAATTTGAAGTGGGGGAGAAGGTGTATTTAAAGCTCCGACCATATAGACAGAAAACAGTCGCCAACAGGAGAAATGAGAAGCTGGCTACTCGGTACTTTGGGCCTTACGAAGTGCTGGAGAGGATCGGAGTAGTAGCATATCGACTGAAGCTACCACCAACGGCAACCATACATCCAGTCTTTCATGTATCCCAGTTGAGGAAGGCCATTGGTGACTATACAGCCAACCCCGAGCTACCAGCGACTCTGACGGAGGATTTAGAGGTGGTTTTGGAACCATTAGAACTGATGGGGGTTCGCCAGAAAGAAGAAGGAACTAAGGAAGTGTTGATCCAGTGGAAGAACCTTCCAGACTACGAGGCCACGTGGGAGCCATACGAGAGGGTGAAACATCAATTTCCTGATTTTCACCTTGAGGACAAGGTGGTTCTTTGGGAGGGCGGTATTGTTAGACCGGTTCTCTGTGAACCGGTCCAGAACCAGAACCAGCGGCATCTCCAGCCGCTGGTCTATAGGAGGCGGCGGGCCCCACTTCTCCAAAGAATTTGAATGTTCAAACGGAGTGGGGAGATGAGGTTTTGGGAGGGAAATTAAAATAGGAAATATGTTGTATTAAAGGGGAGGAGTGAATGAGGGAGTGGTCATGTTTTGATTGATTGGAATTAGGGTTTTCTTGGAGGCTTGGGCTCTAGAACGAATTCTAGAGATTGGGAGAGTGCGATCCTCCTCTCGAATAGAGAATCCTTGTATCTTTGCTATTTTTCTTCCATCTACTAGTAAAATACAAGCTGTTCTTCCAATTTTCTCTCAGCTTTTCCCTGTTTTTCCCACTGTTTTGCTGTTTTTCCTGCTGAAAACAGCAGTTTGCATCGAGATTTGCTGTAGAAGTGATTTGGAAATACTTGAAATCAAGTATTTCCTTTCAAATTGGTATCAGAGCGTCGATTTGGGACCACCGGCGGCTGAAATTCTGAAATTTCAGCAAGTTTATCTTTTCCGGAAGAAGATTTTTTGGGATCCGTTAGAAGAAAGATGGCCGGAAAGAAGGTAGAAGTATTAGAAGGCGAGTTCGGACAACTGAAGACAGATCTGGAGGGAAAGTTCCTGGAAATCTCCACCAACAATGACAGGTTGGAAGGGAGGTTCGTGGCTATGGAAGAAATGATGAAGAAATTATTGGAGATGAAGACCAATCCGGAGACATCGAAAGTGAGAGAGACTACTGACGGCCATGGCGTAGGAGGAAATCCAAACCCAATCCGGGGGAGGAGGAATCCGGAGGTGGAGATTCTTGAAAGGGACGACGACATGCCACCTCTAGAGCCACTCTCTAGAGAGGAGATGAGCATGGGAAATGACCGTTGAGGTGCTGATTTTCAGCGTCGAGGTGCTGATTTTCAGCGTCGAGGTGTTGATTTTGGAGGCAGGCGGGGGGAATATGAAGGTAGACAGGTAGTGCAGATTTTGGAGAAAGGAGAGAAGAGTATCAGCGTCGAGGTGCTGAATTTCAGAGTTGAGGTGCTGATTTCGAAAGAAGAAGGGGGGATTATGATGACGAACTCAGATACCAGCGTCGGAGGGAGGACCGAGACACTTGGGGAGCACCTCATCTTCGAGGAATGGGAGGTTATGGAGAGTATCGGGGCAATGGAAGGGATCCGAAGGTGAGAAAGTTGAAGATGCCCATCTTTGAGGGCGAAGATGGCCATGGCTGGATCTATAAGGTTGAGCGTTACTTTGCAGTCAACGGGTTGACAGATGATGAGAAGCTAACGGCGGCAGGTTTGTGTCTGGAAGGGAAGGCGTTGGCCTGGTATCAGTGGAGAGACATGAGAGAACCTATCAGGAACTGGAGAGAATTCAAGGATTGTTTATTAGAGCGCTTCCGAGCCGATGGGGGAGGAGACTTCTATGAGCAGTTCTTTGCTCTGACTCAGGAGGGGACCATGGCTGACTATCGGGACAGATTCGAGTATTTGGCTAGCCGTCTGGATCACATCTCAGAATCAGCCCTAGAGGGAAATTTCATTAAGGGGCTCAAACCGGAGATACGAACAGCTGTCAGAGTATTGGAGCCAAGGAATTTAGGCAAAGCTATGGAGCTTGCACAATTGGTGGAAGATCAGAAGAGATCAGAAAGAGGAGCTCGAGGCAACTACTCAGGGGGATCGTACAAGATGACTACTGCGGTATTATCCTCCAAAGGGGTAGCGCCAGGGGGGTCAGAAGGAAGCACCCAAGGAAAAGACTGGAGGAGGAAATGGGGGACAGTTCAAAAGGTTGACAGAAAAAGAAATGCAGGACAAAATAGCAAAAGGGTTGTGCTTCAGATGCGATGAGAAGTACATGCCGGGGCACAGGTGCAAGGACCACTCTCTTCAGGTTCTCCTCGTTTGTGAAGATGAGGAAGACGAAGAGAGAGGTGGGAATGACCCCGAGGTGGAGAAGGATGAGAAGTTGCATCTGGATGTAGCAGAAGTCTCTCTGAACTCTGTAGTGGGATTCACTCCGAGTCACACTATGAAGGTGAGAGGAGAGATAGCTGACCGTGAGGTGGTGGTGTTGATCGATAGTGGGGCCACCCATAACTTCATTTCCACCCAGATAGTGGAGTCGCTAGGGATGGAGCTAGTGGACACAGGTGGCTATGGGGTGATGATGGGCACGGGAAAGGCGGAAATGGGTAGGGGAGTTTGTAGAGAGGTGGTGCTGAAGATTCAGGGAATCCAGGTGAAGGAAGATTTCCTTCCTTTGGAATTGGGGAGTACTGACGTCATCCTAGGGATGAAGTGGCTGCGTACATTGGGTTTGCCATTAGAACTGATGGGGGTTCGCCAGAAAGAAGAAGGAATTAAGGAAGTGTTGATCCAGTGGAAGAACCTTCCTGACTACGAGGCCACGTGGGAGCCATACGAGAGGGTGAAACATCAATTTCCTGATTTTCACCTTAAGGACAAGGTGGTTCTTTGGGAGGGCGGTATTGTTAGACCGGTTCTCTGTGAACCGGTCCAGAACCAGAACCAGCGGCATCTCCAGCCGCTGGTCTATAGGAGGCGGAGGCTTCCGCCTCCTTTAAATGAAATTTCTTAAGTGGGCAAAGAATTTGAATGTTCAAACGGAGTGGGGAGATGAGGTTTTGGGAGGGAAATTAAAATAGGAAATATGTTGTATTAAAGGGGAGGAGTGAATGAGGGAGTGGTCATGTTTTGATTGATTGGAATTAGGGTTTTCTTGGAGGCTTGGGCTCTAGAACGAATTCTAGAGATTGGGAGAGTGCGATCCTCCTCTTGAATAGAGGATCCTTGTATATTTGCTATTTTTCTTCCATCTACTAGTAAAATACAAGCTGTTCTTCCAATTTTCTCTCAGCTTTTCCCTGTTTTTCCCACTGTTTTGCTGTTTTTCCTGCTGAAAACAGTAGTTTGCATCGAGATTTGCTGTAGAAGTGATTTGGAAATACTTGAAATCAAGTATTTCCTATCACATAGGTATTAGGAGATGTTTGCTTATATTGCCAAATTGAACACAATTCAAGTACTCCACATGGCCACAAATTTGGATTGGCCTTTGCAACAAGTTGACATCATAAATGCCTTTCTAAATGGATTTATGATCAAGTTTGCAAATTGGAAAAATTCATTTATGGTCTCAACCAATTTTCATTTTGAACGATTCACTTATGTTATTTATTAACAAGGGCATAAGCAAGCTCATAGTAATCACTCGTTGTTGTAGAAACATGAGACTAACAAGTCAATATGCTTATTGTATATGTTGATGTAATTATCCTAATTGATAACAATATTTAGGAAAAGTGTTCATTAAAGAAAAAAATTAGCTGATGAATTTGTAATTATCCTAAGACACTTTCTTGGCATGGAGATGGCTAGAAATAAGTCATACATTACTATATCCTAAAGGAAATATGTTCTTGACCTCGTGAAAGAAACTCAACTTCTTGGGTGCAAATGATTAACGCATCTTTTGATCATAATGTAAAATATCAGTGCCTTGTTACAAAACTTATATGTTTGTCACATATATGACCTAATATTGATTTTGCTTTTAATGGCTTATGGGGAACATCTTGATACCGTACTATGGATCTAAAAGTATCTAGTAGAAAGTCCGTTAAAGGAGTTGTTCCTTAAAAAAAGGCAGATCTCGTGAATTTCATGAATACACTGATATTGAAATTAAAGCATACATTAATGTTGATTGGCGTGGTTTCATAATTAATAAAGATCCACATAAGGATTTTATTCTTATGTTGAGGGTGACTTGGTGACATGGTGGAGTAAGAAACAAAATATTGTAGCCAAAAGTAGTGCAGAAACTGAACTACGATTATTGGACTAAAACTACCATTGAAGAACTTCATATCATCACTCAGGGATTGCAAACGATTCTAGTTTTCATAACCTGCATTTTGTCGCTTGCTTCAATATTGCATTATCATTTTGACAAGAAACACTTGAAGATTTCAAGTAAATCCTATCAATTTAAAAAAAAAAAACAGCGAGAAAACTCTTCCAAACTTCAAAGAAAAAATCATGAAATAGGAATTTTATTTTGATAATTGAACTAATAGAAGAAAAATATCAAGATACAATTGATCATCAATTCGAGAGGAGGATCGATCACTCCCAAATCTCTAGACACCGCTAGAGCCCAAAGAAACCCTAAAGGATATCAAATTTTAGCCAAATTCAGGATGTTCTAACCATAGGAAAACAAACTATTTAATGCATGCAAATCAAAAGGATATCCCCAAACAGTCCCTACATTTAATTTCCCTCCTAAACCCCCTTCAAAATCCTTCCTATTCGGCTCCCTTGAGCTTGCTGAAATGTGCGACTCTTTTTGGAGGCGGAAGAGTTCTGCCTCAATTGGCATAAGCCGGTCCCATCGGACCGGACCAGTATGTTGGACCGGTCTAACACATTTCTTTCCTCGACAAAGGCATACGATACAGCCCAGATCATAAGGAAGTTATTCCTCTATCTAAGAATAGAGTACTAGGGTTGTCAACCCGTTCCCCATGGGAATCCTTTAGGTCTTGTTTCTGTTCTTCTCCTCTAGTAAGGTAATTGAATCAAATTAGGTTAGCTCTGGCTAGCCTCCTAAGCCTTTATCTTTTCCCTTCATCAGACAAAACTTCACGAAGAACAGTGAAATAAACAACTAAAAAAAAAGATGAACTATGGAGTTTGAATTGTGATCTCTTTCACCATTCAAAAATCTGTTCTATCAAATCAAGTACAGTATCAAGTTACATTATCAACCCAAATTAGCCAGAATAATGACTTTTTTTGAGACAAATTAAATCATGCGACTTTTGTGAGACAAATTAAATGAAGCGTAGATATATTCTATAAAAATATTACTTGAAAGTTTAAATTTAGCAATGAACAACATCATTCATCTAAAAATTGTAGGAAAAAAACATTTGAACGCCTCACATCTTCTAATTGTTATCAACAATAAGTGATCTATTATTTCAAATTCCATTTAAATTTCATTGAAAACCTAAATGTGGCTAGAAGTCTACTATTACAATGAAAGGCAATAGCATCATGAAATCATGGTTGGAACGAGAGAAACTACAAAGAAAGAAGAAAGACTGAAATATTAGCTATTTTATTGTATAAATTAGGTTTTATGACCAAAGCGTACACTTGAGTGTTTTGCACATTGGAAGCTATGCGTGTGCACTACAATAGAGCCCTTCTGTGCCCTTCCAATGCTTTGCGCAAATTAAAATGCTTCTTTTGGGCTTATCATCGCTTGCTTCAAAATTTTATGCTTTGCAATGCTTTTGAATTTTTTTGTTTTGTGTCAGCATAAGTTTCTAGCTAACATCTTATAGCTGGTGCAGGTTTTTAGGTCGAATTCAAATGAAATGCTTTGAAATTCTTATTTGTTTGCAAATTCTCTGTAGAGTAATGAATGAGGAGGCTCTACATGCAGGAAGAAAACATGACCATGCTATAAAAAATTTCTTTTTTTTTTTTTGATGTGAACTTAACCTCCTCTAGTTAGCGCTTACCGTGAGACACTGAGACCTTTTCAATCCCATTGAAGCAGCTATGTTACTTGCTTGAAGTCTGGGTATTATCATTAATTGTAAACAATTGTTTTCTTGGTTTTGAAGTTTTGAGGCAAGTTTTGGTGCTTTTCCTGTGGTAATTCTAAAGGATAAGGATGGTTATCATAATACAATTTTGCAATTCACTTTTTTGATATGTGTCGCTATCACAGTTCAAATTCATTTGTGGATTGCAATGCATTCAAAGAAGTTCGAGTAGCATTCATTTATAATTTTGCTTATAATATTGCAACTTTCTTGTTACTTTTTTTTTTGTTGAGGTTATTAGCTGGGAACTTCTCTAAATGTTTCCACACTAGTTTAGATTATATTTGAAATACAACATTACCTTAGAAGTAGGGATAAAATTGTCTATAATAGAATTCAATGATAGACCGCGCTTGTTCTCTAATTTTGAGAACTTTTGTCAGGATGGAGCAATAATACGCGGTCAAAATGAAATTTCACATCCAACCGCAGGTTTTGTGCAAACTGTAAATAAGGTATACTTGCAGGTTAGAGCTTGACTTGGGCATTCATTTCTTTCATTTTGCTTCATTTTATCTGGATATTTGAGAAGGATGATTTCAGTAATTCAGCTCTTGCAAACTTAATTCAATAATCAAGGTGTAGTCATTTAGTTGTCCTCTTTATCTTGTCCTAATGTTGATTGAGGATGTTGCATTAGGTTCATTTCTGCTTTATAAATATCCGGTTGCCAGTGTTTTTTTTTTTCTTAAGAAAATAACCATGCGTATAGGCAATTGCAAGTTTTTGACAGTTGAATGCACTAGAACTTCTTCACACTTCATCTTCTAGAACTTCTCTGTTATTGGAGATTTTGTTGGTTCAAATCCTATCTGAAGTTCAGATGCGGCTCATCTATTTTTGTTTGGCTTAGAGGGGCCACCTACTTGAATTTCAGATGGAATCATCAGATTCTGTTTCAAAACCCCTTATAACTTTAAATTTGGATCATTTTATTTATTGGATTTGTGTGGCACCACCAAACTGAATTTCAGGTGGAATCCCATGGAAAGATTAATTCATCTTACCTGACCTCATTATATTAGTGGCGGGAAATTCTTAGTATTGCGTATTTTGGGAGGAAAGCATACGAGTTTGGTTCACTTCAGATGGAATAAAAATTAAGTTTGTTTCACAGCTCGTTGATTTGACTTGGAGCCATGCTTTGAGGTCAATAAGTTGGTCGAACTATTTGTTTCTGCTTTCACTTTCATATTAGCCAAAATGAAAAATGGTAAACTTTTCATTTGTAATGTTCATTTTGGTGTCTTAATGAATGATTTAATTGATTTTATATTGAGTTCTTTTCTTTGGCAGATTTAAATGCTAACAAACAACCTTTTAGGGCCTGCTGAGGATGCAAGTGAACATCAACAGTATATCATGATTATTTGAGTTGTAGGACTACAATGAAAGAACTAGAAAAGAGAAAAGATGGAAATGATAGAAATAATGATAAAAGAGCATTCACATTCAAGATAAAAAAAACGTGACTTGATGAGTAATTCATAACTGATCAATTTGTAATTTGTACAAGATAATTGTCTCTCCCAGAAGGGTTTCTGTTCTCTTTACTGATCAATGATAAATTCTTAGAATGGATAAAGGAGAAGAGCATTCACATCCAGGATAAAAATTTTATTTGTTCCATATAGTCTTACTTATCATAGAATACATCTACTTGTAAATGCAAAATAAATGGAAAAACTATTAATTAGTTGTCAACAAGTTGCAAACAATTGCTAACATTTTGCTATTATGATTTTTATTAACAAATCCAATGTCAGGCTAAAATTATCTAATAAAGTAATGATATGGCCCTGTACAAAAAAAATTTTAAATATTCATGACAAAATAAAAATTAAAAATGTATGCGTTCATCAGTTAGCATGATCTTAACTATTTTGGTCCACTCGACAAAATTCTAGACTCTCTATAGTACAAATTGTTTTTACAGAGATTCTCATTAAACATACGGGGTGAAATCAAGGTACACAACAGAAGTGTCAAATGAAGGTTGGAAAGCTAGCTGGGAAGCATACAATTTTATGAAGGGTATGGATGTATTCTAATCGGAAGCTAGATGCATCAGATGATTAAAGTAGTAATAAAGAAGATGAAGAATGATATACCTGCAATGGAACATTTAACAAATAGGCTAGGAAAATTTTCAATCCTAATTAGTTAGTGGCGGAGCCAAAAAAAAATTTTTTTTTTCTGTGGTGGCATAAATTGTAGATTTTAAAAATTCCTTCAACATTTTTCATTCAGACTTCGGATTGATATCGACAAATTAAAGAAAATCAGAGTTGTTAATTTAAATATATAAATTATAATAATAAAAACTTTTAATCAAGAGCATCTGGTAGTCTTGTTTTGTAGCTTAGAAGCACAACAAATGCTTTGTTATACTCAATCCAAATAAATATATTTTCTTAATAAACGGATTCAGAAATCAAACGCTTCAGTGGTGATAAGAGTCATGAATTTTCCGTGCCCCAAGGTGTCCTTTAGATGACTGATAATGAAACTCAAGCCTTTAATAAAATACTGTTAGAAAGTGGCTAGTCCATGAACATTTTAGATATCTTATAGATTGAGATAGATTATTCTCAATAATAACCTTAACTTTTTGTGGTTCAACTTCCAATTCTTTGGAAGAAATCATAAAACCTTGATAACTTGTTATTGAAGAAAATACACTTGTTTTAAGTTTTTTTTTTTTTTAAATACACTTGTTTAAGTTGATATAAATTTTTTCCTTCAAAACAAGTCGAATATGATTGAGGTGTTCTACCTTGCATATACTATAAATGGGGACTTCATCAAAATAAATAAATAATAATCGAGTAATACATGGCCTAAAAACTTGGTTCATAATCCTCATACATTCCTATTGGGCATACCAAATGGCATCATTAGCCATTTATACGTGCTATCAAGTGTCTTAAAAAGTATCTTCCACTCATCTTTACGTCAAAGTTTGACATGGTTGTATATATTTATATGATCAATGCTTGAGAAGAAAAAGGATCTATAAATTAGATTCAATATATCATCCAATTGAGGAACCAAGAGCCTATACCTAACAATAATTATTTTTATGGCTATGCTTTCAACACATAATTTTCATAAACTATATTTCATGGGAGTCATTATGGTGGGTATAACATAATGACTTAAACTTTCAAATATAAATCTTTTGAATAGAAGTCTATCAACTTGTCATTTCAGTTTAGCATGATCATTTGAGTTCATCTTATAATTAGAAAGATTTGATGATCATGCACTCGGAACAAGATAAATTATTTGTTGAATGCCAAGTAATAGGGGCAACTCATAGGGAAGTTCCCTTGTTGTCATATCTTGAAATCTTCTAAGATTTTAGTTACTTACCTATGTATGAGCTGATTATTAGTCTTAGTAGGGACTTGTTTGGTGGTTAATGGCATGATTAATCTAAAGTCTTTACCTTGTCCTACAAATTCAGTATAAGTTAGAATTTGTAATATATATTTTCCCTATTATTGAGTTTAAGGTTTTGTCTTTAGATAAGGCTTTGGGGCATTTTTAATTAGCTTGGTTGGAAATGTTTTAATGGTAGTACCATTATACTTGAATGCACAATCATTTTCTCATCCACAATTGATCATATTTTGGTAGTTGTATAACTAAGGTTTATCAATAATAATATGTGCTACATTTATTGGCAAAATATTACACAATATCTTATGGGTACTAAACTACCTTTAGTTATGAATAATGAAGTTTAATTCATCCAGAGTATATTGAAGGGTATATGGGGTGGTTCAGACTTGAGTTTGACTCCTAATAAAGCATCTTTGGAAGTGACATTCATTGTATTGTCACATATACATGTTAATAGTGCACAATAGCATGCATTATTATCCATTATATAGCGACACATGGCGCAGCTCCTGCGCCAATTTCATAACAAGCACATAGTATCAAAATAGTGCGTGTTTTTTACATTATGAATGAGCTATAGGGCATAACACATTACCCATGTAGTGCATGCTATATTAATTTATTTGATTTATTACTTAAAATTAATATTAATATTAATATTAGTGATTTCTTATTAGTTTTATTTTCTTTTTATTTTACTTTACTAGAGCTTTGAGGTAGATAAAAGGCTTGTAGAGGCCTTCAACACACACTAGAAAAGGTGAGGGCTTTGACACTAGGGTTAAGTGAGGGCTTGAACTCTAGGCGAAGGAGATGATGATTCTTGGTGGTGTCTTTAACGATGCTTCTCATTACGCAGGCAATCTCGATAGATAATGTATGTCAAACTCTTCTTACAATACTTGTATGGACATATAAGTGGTAACAAATATGAATTATGAATATGAGAGTTATTGAATATCTATTTAATAAAGATTGGCTATGATATATTATGATATCTACATTATTAGGTTGGCAAAAGGGACCCAATATGAAACCTGAATTGTAGATGGGGCAAAAGGAACCCCAAGGAAATGAATACCTGTATAGCAGGTGGGGCAAAAGGTAACCCTAAAGAGGCAAAAGGGACCTCTATGAAATTCAATGGTGATAATATCAGGTTAATCTGGGCTCCATTGAATATGTTAAAGTATAGTCAAATCTTTTAAAGGATTAAATATTCAATATCTATCTCAATGGACATAATAGATGAAGTTCAAATGATGTTTATGATGCTTTAAAATGAATGATAAGTGGATCTAGTTATTAGCTCAATATTATAATTCATTTGTTATTATATTTTTATTGTTATGAAATTGCATATCTTATTGAGCCTCACAGCTCACCAATATTTTTACTGGCTGTTATTATAGGAAAGGGCAAGGAGAAGATTGATACAAGTTAATTTACGCAAGTTATTTCTTCTTCTTATGTTAAAACTATCCTTGTTAGTGAGTCTTCTGGTAATGTATGAAAACATTTCAGAAATGGATTTTATTTGGTTTTCCTTAGTGGCTCTGTAAGTATGGTATTGAGATTTTAATTTGGAAGTTGCTTCCGTTGTTATATAATTGAATTATGGTTGGATGTTTTATATGGTTTTCTAAAAAAGAGAAGTTGTATTAAATGTTTTTAAAAGAAAAACATATTTTTATGTTATGCTCGTTACACTCCCCATACTATTTAGGGGTACTGTGGGGGTTACAGATGAAACAAGTTACCTAATAAAGTTCATAACTTGCAGTCTTTTTGCATACATTGTGCCTTTTGTAAGTCCATAATTATTTTTGTAAGATCATTTTCCATCAAATGCTTACAGAAACTAGCTTATGAGGTTAGAGCATTTTTTTTTTTATGCTGGTAAAAATATGTAGCATTATAATTTTTTGGCTGATAAAAGTTACATTTTCATGTTTTTGATATTCTTCTTTTTTTTTTAAATCTTTTTTTAGCTTTTCTGCATTGTGATCATCTAGATCCATTTCTTATGTTTGAAAGTTTTTTATGGTTCTTGCTTGACAGGATTGCTCTTCAACTATAGCACTACCTTCACGAATCAAGAGAGTATTTTACGTGTCAAGTGAGGGTAGTAACTTGTTGCATGAGGTCGGTGAGTGTTCTACTTCTTAGATACTACTATAAGTTTTTTTTTCCCAAGGATGAAATGCCCTTACTTCTTTATGATGTTGTTGACCTTTTTTACTTCAATGATATTTCCAATGAACGATTAGAGGTTAGTGCAACCATGTTTAGCTTGTTTAAGGTTCAAGTCAATGATTTCTACCCTATTGCTGTGTGATCATTCTATTAAGTTAGCTTTATGAAGCTTCCAAATATTTTGAAAAATGGGAAAATTAAATATATGGAAAATGCAAATATCCTTTCCAATATATTGTTTGCAGAAGCAATTATTTTTATCTGAGTACCTATCAAAAGCACCATAATGTATTTTTAATCAGCTTTTCAATGTTTGTTACTGGGGTAAAGTGGTTTTTCTATGCAATAAAATTAAATTTTATTAATAAGAGAACTGTTCCTTAAGAAAGGATCATCTTTATGAGTAAAACGAGAATGGGGATAGTGCTGGAAAAGGAAGGAAAGCTTTTGATGCTGCTAGGTACAGAGATAATAATAACATTCCAGTTTACCATGAATCAGTTTTGTGCTGCTGATTTCTAAAGTTTTCACAAGCTAAACAAGAGTTATCATTTTTTAAGGCCTCTACAGAGTTTCTCAATAAATTTTAGGCTTTATGCAATGTCGATTATTTTTACTTAATAAGAGCAAGTTTTCCAGCATTTGCTTTCTCCATTTGCCATTTTGAGTTTAATTTCCTCCAGGAAAATCTTTTCCATGATAGTTATCCCATTGTATCCGAATTGCAGATCTTTCCTGAAGCTAACGCAAGTGTTCTGGAGCTGTTGAGTACTGTGGATTGTATTGTTTATTCCATGGGCTCGCTTTTTACTTCTATCTGCCCATCTTTGGTAATAGCTCTTTGGGTTCCCTTCATTTTTACGTTTTCATCTTTCTTGTTATAAAATTGTAGAACCTTTTGCACATTTGAGTGTGATGTTCCTATTCTATATGTTAGGTATAGCAGATGTTAAAACATGTATTCCAAAGATACCCCTAATTCAAATTTACGTTGCAGTTTTTTGAGTTATAAATCTGTTTATTAGTTTTGGAAAATTGTGATTACTTACTCTTCTAATATCTTAATTTTTGTAAAAAACTACTCCATATAATTAGGATAAGGCTAACGATGATGATTAAGATGATTTGGTGAAGCAGACCTGTTTAACTCATAAATAAAACCCATTCTGGTTATTTACCTTAAATAAAGAGGTTAATAGGCTTATTAATTATCCATTGAATTAATCACCTAGACTTATAAAAAATTTCCATCATTTGTGGCAATTTAATGTAAAATTTAAATCATTTTAATGCTTTTTATACAAATGAAAATGGGGTAGGATAATTAATGCTTGGGGTAGACTTGACCCCACTACTCCTCCCCTTACATTTTTACCAAGGAAGAAGCCGGGCTCTTGTTATTGCCACTGTCATCAATTTCACTCTCCTCGATGCATATTCCCACAACTCTCGCACCTGAAGGCAGTTTCAACATTGTCCCAGCTGCCTTTAAACTTGTCTATGACTTCCAAACTTGCTAATGGGCCATCCATCCCCCTTAGCTTGAAAGCCTAATAGTCATCACCACCTCATAAGGCCCTATAAATACCTACAACGCTACACTGCCTCAAAAGATTGCCTCCCTTTTAGCAAACACCTTTAGCATATCCAACTCAAGAACCCCAGGCTTTCCGCTATGCCTTTCACTTGATCCATGGAGCTCCTATTGCTATATTGCTTCATCCAAGACTCCAAACTCCCTGATCAGCATCACAAGCAACATCAAATTCCCTTATGCAGTCTTAGAAGAACACCGGTAAGGCTTTTCTAGTCCTCCACTTTATCTTTCTCCTTCACCTCACTGTAAGAGATTATTTGGCACTCACTGTAGCCTCTTGTTGCTCGTTGGGTATCTTATGGTGATTACTCATCTTCGATAATTGCAACTAAGTTGTATATTCTGGTGCTGCTCAGGCTCATCAGGAATCACTACAAAGGTCTCTAGGATGTTTGGCCTTGCATAAGTTGCACCCTAGCCATTTTTTTAGTTCAGGGATGAGCCATGTGGCAAGCTACTTAGTTAAAGCTTGTTACTTTGGACAGCAATAAACCACAGTGTCACTTATCCTTATCTATGTTACACAACATGACATGACATGACACTTAACGTGGTACAATATGTTGTGATTGACATGACACTAATATTATCAATGCATTAAGTGTCACATTTCAACAAGCATAATCTCTAACTTGTAGTAGATCATATGAAATCAGGCCAGATAGAGGAAAGAAATCCTAGTGGACATTCAATCCATTATTAATAGCATAACATCAACATCGTCATTTATACCATTCAACATAGCCTTTTATACCACAAATTCACTAATAAATCAAGAGATATTCTCAAATAAAATTTATCAAAACAACTTCAATTAGAAGTACCCAAGATTTGACACATGTATGATGTCATACAACACTTATAATTTCCTATCATTTACAAATGATTCATCAACACTACAAATCAATGGAAATAAGTTTCAGTGCTTAAATCATAACGAATGTTCATAGTCATTGCTAGCATCACATAACATTCATTAAATATAAATTTTTTTATATTTCAACTGTACATGTGGCATTATTAGTTATAGGCGTGCAAATTGGTCTTCATCTTTAATTTTGATCGTCATCTTGTACCCTTCAGCTATTTCGTTGACCTTTCATATTGGTTCCATAAACTTAAACTCTTTAATGGGTACCAAAATTTCTTTGGAAATCACTCATAAGTTGGCCGATTGGCTTTGTTCCCTTCATTGATTTGGACTAGATCATTGACTTGTTCTCTTGCTCAATGAGCATCTTTATTTACTAGTCTACAAATGTTCCTATTATATTTCATAGTCCTTTTTCTTCTTCTTTTTTACCATGTCATAAGCCATACAATTATGATCATGTTTTAACAAAAAGAATAGTCATAATGTTCTTGGTATACATTTTAGTTTGTTTACGTTATTAATTTGTATTATTGATTTATTGTGGGCTCCGAATATTTGTGCTCAGCTTTTATAGGAGTGTTTTATTCTTGGTCAAATTTTCAGTATACAAAATATATTACAAATAAGACACTATTCAAAGATGTGGCCATTATTTTGCAGGTACTTTATGATCTGGTTCTTAATTAAATAAGGGCACAAGTCTTTATGGTTTATTAACTCTTTCGATGGCGAGAGTGAACTTTCAATTAAGGCTAATTTATAGTTGCTAAATGCTTATTATATAATAGCAATGATCCTTGGTTTTAAATTAAAGAAAATTTATCACATTTGGCTTAAAATTGTTGGTGGAAGAAATGATGACGAACTCGATTTATATCTTAGGGTTTTGTATTCCTAGGTTTTCATGGATCTTAGCCTACTTAGTTAGTGGAGGTAGTTGATCGAACCCGATCGTATGATCCCAATCTCCACCCATGGGTTGCGTTGTTTAAGGGAACCATGTAGTTTTGGGGTTGATGTTTGCCTAAGGGCATAATTTTAAGTTGATTTTAGCTAATAGAGAACTTTATATCAAGTGCACATTATGATTCACAACTCAAGTGGGCTAGAGTCATTAAGAATATTCTAGTTTTGGTTGTGGCCGTATTATGAAGGTATCATTTTATGATGAAATCACTCATTTAGAGGGCCCCAATCATAAATATTATTTAGTGTTGTCATTTGATAGTAAAACCACCTAGTTATAGGGAACATGCCACAGCTGAACAGAGGTGATCCCTCCTATTAGGGGTTCATATTTTCTTCTTCCAATTTTAAGTACTTGGAGCTAGCCACAGCTGAATTTATTTGTTTTCCATTTGTCACCATCTTGCTAGTGCTCATGTTAACTATAGATTTGCTTTGACTAATCATAGGTTATAATTCTTCTTGCAGGTGCCGTAGTTTTGTCATTGTTGTTTGTTGAGCATTTGATTGTGAAATATATGCTTTCTCTAGCTGATATTTTCTTTTCCTGTTTTGTTACTAGTTTTATCCTTCAGGAATAATGACCACATATAGGTCATTTTACTTTAAAAGAGGATTCTTTGTAAGTTTTTTTTATTCTTCTGACTGTATTGGTAATTTCTAGATTTTGCCCGGCATTGGTGAGACTATAGCATCAAGATCAGTTCCTAAGGTACTGAAATATTGAAGTTCAATATTGAATTTTAGTTTTTAATGTTGTAACATATGCAATTTGCGAGTCTCTGTGTTTTTTAAGTGATAAACTACTAGTGGTTCCACTAGCTTGGTGAAGTCTCAACCTGGACCTCTACTTTCAAATGTACATAGGAATCTCAAGTTCTCTAATATTTATAACTCCTTTTTTAACCATTTATTCGTCCATTTGTGTTGTTGGCTTTGTTATATAACTATTGAAGATTTCCTTAAATATGGAGTGGGGAGGCGGTTTTGGCCTTGTGATGTTCATCATTTTCATGGGATCGTTTGGAATTACCTTACTTGAAAGATTGGAGACTTCATTGAAACATTTTTTGGAGATAAAAAAACCTGTGTAAGCTGGAAGCAATTTGGTCTTTCCATTTATTTAAGGGGGGCTAATTAATAAAGGAAACCTGTTTAAATTTTTTCTAACTTATGAGACCAACGCACTTTATAAGAAGAAAGGGCATGGTGATAGGAAATACTTGATTTCAAGTATTTCCTATTCGCTTCTACAACAAATCTCAATGCAAAACTGCTGTTTACAGCAAGAAAAACAGCAAAAACAGTGGGAAACAGGGAAAATCTGAGAGAAAAATGGAGAAACAACTTGTATTTTACTAGTGGATGCAAGGAAAATAGCAAAGATACAAGGATCCTCTATTCGAGAGGAGGATCGCACTCTCCCAATCTCTAGAATTCGTTCTAGAGCCCAAGCCTCCAAGAAAACCCTAATTGCAATCAATCAAAACATGCCAATCCCTCATCTCACTCATCATTCTTAATACAATAAATTTCCTAATTGATTTTCCCTCCTAAAGCCTAGCCGCCCCTTCCTCTTTGAATTTTCAAATGATACTAGCAAGTGGGGCCCACTTGTGGGCTGGCCAAAGTAGAGGAGGCGGAATACCTCCGCCTCCTATATGTTTGCTGAACCGGCTGGGCCGGTTCAGCTCTTGTCCGCCTAACAATACCGGCCTCCCAAAGAATCACCTTGTCCTCAAGGTGAAAATCAGGAAATTGATGTTTCATCCTCTCGTATGGCTCCCACGTGGCATCGTAGTCTGGAAGGTTCTTCCACTGGATCAACACTTCCTTAGTTTCCTCTTCTTTCTGGCGAACCCCCATCAGTTCTAAGGGTTCCAAACCCACCTCTAAATCCTCCGTCAGTGTCGCTGGTAGCTCGGGGTTGGCTGTATAATCGCCAATGGCCTTCCTCAACTGTGATACATGAAAGACTGGATGTATGGTCGCCGTTGGTGGTAGCTTCAGTCGATATGCAACTGCTCCTATCTTCTCCAACACTTCATAAGGCCCAAAGTACCGTGGAGCCAGCTTCTCGTTCCTCCTGTTGGCGACTGTCTTCTGTCTATACGGTCGGAGCTTCAAATACACTTTCTCCCCCACTACGAACTGGATGTCCCTCCTATGTCCGTCCGCTTGCCGCTTCATAATCTGTTGAGCCCTCAGTAAATGTCTCTTCAATTCTTCCAGTACTTTATCCCTCTCCTCCAAGTACTCCTCTACTGAAGAGACAGGAGTACTACTATTCCCAAAATGCACCAAGTGAGGAGGGTCCCTTCCGTACAACACTTTGAATGGAGTCATCTTTGCAGCCGAGTGAAAAGAGGTGTTGTACCAGTACTCCGCCCATGATAGCCACTTAGCCCACAGCTTGGGCGTCTCCGACACAAAGCATCTCAAGTAGGTCTCCAAGCACCTATTGACCACCTCCGTTTGGCCATCTGTTTGTGGGTGGTAGGCGGTGCTCCTTTTTAGAACGGTTCCCTGCAACTTGAACAATTCCCTCCAGAAATGACTAAGGAACACCTTATCTCTGTCTGACACGATTGCCTCTGGTATCCCATGCAATCTGACCACCTCCTTGATGAATGCTGAAGCTACTGTCACTGCGGTGTATGGATGTCGGAGGGGAATGAAATGAGCGTACTTGCTCAATCTATCTACCACCACCAAGATCACTGTGAAGCCTTCTGAACGGGGCAGCCCATCTATGAAGTCCATGGATATCTCCTCCCATACCTGTCCTGGTAATGCCAACGGCTGTAGCAGTCCCCCTGGCGACATTGCCAGATATTTATTCCTCTGACAGATTTCACACCTTGCCACCATCTCCTCTACATCTCTATGCATCCCCTTCCAGTAAAGCTCGGCCGCCAGTCTCCTGTAGGTCTTTTGCACTCCTGAGTGGCCCCCAACTGCGCTCCCATGAAATTCTTGGAGTAATTTTGGGATGTGGATCGAGGATCGGGGCATCACAAATCTCCCTTGATACAGCAGTCTGTCTCCCTCCAATGAGTACCCTGAGTGACTACCCTTTTTTTTTAGTAATTCTGACCTGATCCTTCCCAAATCTTCATCTCTAGAACTTTCTTCTTTGATGGCCTCCCAGTCAAGCATCAAAGGAACGGATAGGGCCACTGCTTGCAGCTCTCCCATACATCTGGACAGGGCATCTGCCGCCTTGTTCTCCACTCCTGGCCTATACTGGATCTCAAAATCATACCCTAACAACTTGGACAGCCACCTTTGATGCTCCTCTGTCACCATCCTCTGCTCCAACAGGTATTTCAGGCTCCTCTGATCTGTCCTGACAATGAAATGTCTCCCCAACAGGTAGGGCCGCCACTTCTGGATGGCCAACACGATGGCCATTAACTCCCTCTCATAAACTGATTTCAGCCGGGCTCTAGCAGTCAATACCTGGCTGAAATAGGCAATAGGCCTCCGACTCTGCATCAGCACTGCACCAAGTCCGTACCTGGATGCATCAGTCTCCACAATGAAGGTCTGAGTGAAATCTGGCAAAGCTAAGACCGGCACCGTAGTCATCGCCTTCTTCAAGTTCTCAAATGCTGATGTGGCTGCCTCCCCCCATAGGAAACCGTCCTTCTTCAACTGCTCAGTAAGCGGCCATGCTATGGAACTGTACCCCTTTACGAATCTTCTGTAGTAACCTGTCAGTCCTAGGAATCCCCTCAGCTCCTTCAGGTTTTTAGGTACTGGCCACCTTAGCATTGCTTCAATTTTGGACTGATCTGCTGCCACCCCTTCTTTTGAAACCACATGTCCCAAGTACTCTACACTAGTTTGTGCAAAGCAACATTTCTTTAAATTAGCCCTCAACTGGTGCTTCTGCAGTACCTCTAACACACTTTTTAAGTGCTCCCAGTGTTCCTCCTCCGTCCTACTGTAGATCAGAATATCATCAAAGAACACTAACACAAACCGTCTGAGATAAGGTTTGAAAACCCTATTCATCAGGGCCTGGAAAGTCGCTGGAGCGTTGGTGAGACCAAAAGGCATTACCAAGAACTCATAATGGCCGTCATGAGTTCTGAAAGCCGTCTTGGGTACATCCTCCCTCTTCATCCGGATCTGATGGTAGCCTGACTTCAAGTCTATCTTGCTAAAAATCACAGTCCCGCTCAATTCATCTAAGAGCTCGTCGATGACGGGTATAGGAAACTTGTCTGGGATAGTCTCCTTGTTGAGTGCTCTGTAGTCCACACAGAACCGCCAGCTGCCATCCTTCTTCTTTACCAACAGGACGGGACTAGAGAATGGGCTGATACTAGGTCTGATGATTTCTGCCTCTAACATTTCTCTAATCAACCGTTCAATCTCATCCTTCTGGAACTGAGGGTAGCGATACGGCCGTACGCTGATGGGTGATACCCCCTCCTTCAAAACAATGGCATGCTCCCTCTCTCGCTGCGGCGGTAACCCCTGAGGTGGCTGAAAAACCTCTTGAAACTGCTGTATCAAAGGCTGAATGGAGAGAGGGATGTCCCCTCCTCCCTCCAATCTCGCTCCCTCCAAGCTGTGCAGCTCCACTAAATACCCTCCGCCGACTGACTGAATGTCCCTCACCATGGTTTTAAGAGAGACTAGGGATTTGGAAAGTCCCGCATCTCCTTTGATTACCACCTTCTTTCCCTCGACCGTCAGCTCCATTGTGAGTGCTCCCCAATTCACCTTGGTGTCCCCCAAAGTTTGCAGCCATTTCATGCCCAAGATGACATCTGTACTCCCAAGCTCCAACGGAAGGAAATCTTCCATTATTTGTATCCCCTGGATCATCAGCCGCACTCCTCTGCAAATCCCCCGACCTCTCTCCATCTTCCCTGTGCCCATCATCACTCCGTAACAGCCAGTGTCCACCAATCTCACTCCCAGTTGATCAACGATCTGTGTGGAAATGAAGTTGTGAGTCGCCCCACTATCAATCAGCACCACCACCTCCCTGTCCTCTATCTCTCCCATCACTTTCATGGTGTGATTTGTAGTGAATCCCACCACTGAGTTCAGGGAAACCTCTGCCAGATCCAAGTGTAGCTTCTCCTCCATCTCCTCCTCTGTCTCTAGCTCACCTCCCTCCTCAGTTTCCTCGTCATCGCAGACGGTGAGAACCTGAAGAGTTCGGTCCTTGCACCGATGCCCTGGTGTGTACTTCTCATCGCAGCGGAAACACAACCCCTTAGCCCTCTTCTCCTGCATCTCTTTCTCTGTCAGCCGTTTGAAGTTTCCGCCACTTCCACCTCCCTCTATCTTCCCCTGACGGCCTCTCGACTCCCTCCTATTGGAGGACCTTTCGGTGCTAGGTGGGTGGTCGTCATCCTGTAAGTCCCACCTGTGCTGCTACTCCGAGCTCCCCTCTCCAGATTCTTCTGATTCTCCACCAGCTGGGCCAACTTCATGGCCTCCCCCAAATCACGGGGCATCAGAACCTTCACTGCTGCTCGGATCTCCGCTTTCAACCCCTTCATAAAATTCCCCTCCAAAACTGTGTCGGAGAGTCGCTCCACCCTGCTGGCCAGGTGCTCGAATCGTTCCCGGTAGTCTGCTACTGATCCCTCCTGTGTCAGAGCAAAGAACTGTTCATAGAAATCTCCTCCCCGATCGGTTTGGAAACGTTCTATGATGCATTCCTTGAATTCTCTCCAGTTTCTGATAGGCCTCCTCTGATCTCTCCACTGATACCACGACAGGGCCTTTCCTTCCAAGCACAAGCCTGCTGCCGTCAGCTTCTCCTCTTCCGTCAGCCCATTGACAGCGAAGTATCGCTCCACCTTGTAGATCCACCCATACGCATCTTCTCCTTCGAAGATGGGCATCTTCAGCTTCCTCACCTTCTGGTCGCCTCCATTGCCCCTGTTCCTTCCGTAGTTTCCCCTCTCCCAAGTGTTAGGTCCTCCCCACGTTTCCCCTTCTTCCCTTGTCTTGCCATAGCCCATACCCCTTTCGAAATCCCCCCTTCTTTCTTCAAAATCAGCTCCTCGACGCTGAAATTCCTCTCTGTTTCCGCCAAAATCAGCACCACGGCGGCCATAGTACCCTTCTTGGCGCTCCCCATACCCCCCTCCTCTCTCTTCCCTCTGGACAGGCTCTAGATGGGGTCTTCTTCCTTCACCTTCCATGATCTCAACCTCATCCTCCTCCATACGAATTTCAGAATTCGTACTTCTTCCTCCCCTTTTTGCCACGGAAGCCGCCGTTTGATTTTGCATTTCTAACACTTTTTTCATCATCTCTCGGATATCGGCAACTTGCCCCTCCATGGATGACATCCTTTCTTCCACCGTCATTTTGATCTGATTCATCTCTCCTTCAATTCTTTCCTCCAAGGCATCCACCTTCTTTGCCGCCATTACAATCCGAACTTTGTAGAATCACAAAATCTGGAATTTCGACAACAAAATCAGCAACTTTCACCTTTTTCGGACAAAAAACAGCCGCTGAAATTTGCCCAAAACAGCCCACAAACGGTCCCAAGACTTGCTCTGATACCAATTTGATAGGAAATACTTGATTTCAAGTATTTCCTATTCGCTTCTACAACAAATCTCAATGCAAAACTGCTGTTTACAGCAAGAAAAACAGCAAAAACAGTGGGAAACAGGGAAAATCTGAGAGAAAAATGGAGAAACAACTTGTATTTTACTAGTGGATGCAAGGAAAATAGCAAAGATACAAGGATCCTCTATTCGAGAGGAGGATCGCACTCTCCCAATCTCTAGAATTCGTTCTAGAGCCCAAGCCTCCAAGAAAACCCTAATTGCAATCAATCAAAACATGCCAATCCCTCATCTCACTCATCATTCTTAATACAATAAATTTCCTAATTGATTTTCCCTCCTAAAGCCTAGCCGCCCCTTCCTTTTTGAATTTTCAAATGATACTAGCAAGTGGGGCCCACTTGTGGGCTGGCCAAAGTAGAGGAGGCGGAATACCTCCGCCTCCTATATGTTTGCTGAACCGGCTGGGCCGGTTCAGCTCTTGTCTGCCTAACACATGGTTATGAAGTTCAACAAATATGAGGGGCATTTGTCAGATGCTGGAACTAAAATTACAAATAATAATGTCTATGCCAACTGAAGCAGGTCCAAAGTCTTAACTTTATTATTTTCCACCTGGGATACCAAGTTATTGTACTGGAGAAGCATTTAACTTGCATGGTTCACATTGAGCTTGGCACAACATAGATCATAGCCTAGGGCATGAACCCTCCATCAGTGCAGGGTGTGGAGAGGTTGATGTAGACATTCTCACACGGGATATTGCAAAGATGTTATTTCTGACTCGTATTCATGACCACTAGATCACCATGAAGGAAGCTTAACCATTGCTCAAGTCTCCCCTTCTATTGTTCTTAAAATGCCACTTTAATAATAGCGTTTGTGACTTGGGGTTACAAGTTTTAGCATTAGATCGTTTATGTTCTTAGAATTCAGCCTAAATTTAAATCAACGACTACTCTGCATTATTCTTGGATATTTTACCCTTTTTATGCATTCTATGACATAGACTTATGCAAGACTTACATTTTAGGTGAAGTTTTCATTATGAGTTAATAGTTTTTTTATAATAATGCCAACAGCTACATTGATATCTTGACTTGCTCTCTTTTTCATTTTGAATGTAAAGGGTATCAGGACTTAAATTTGCTGGATAATTAATATTTTATTTTTCCATTGGGTGAAAATGTCAATGTGATGCCTGTTCACTGAGAGGTGTGGAATAATTGATGGAGACAAAGACATGAAGAGGAATGAAGAGAAACAAAGAGAGAGAAGATAATTAAGGCACATAATCCAAGAGAAGGGAGAAGCATGCTAAGACATCTTTTTATTCTAATAGTCAAAGTATACTTATACATGTCCCTTTGGACCTCTATTTATTATAATAGAACATTCAAGATAAGATCAATAATCAACTTATCTTAAATAGTTAATAAATAGTCTTATTATCCATGGTAAGTGAAATAGTAATTAAAATAAAATAATAATAGAACTACAAGCATACAACAAAAACAAGCCTTTATCCCACTATGTTGGGTCAGCTACATGAATCCTTTATCTCTATTGTGTCATGTTAATAGTCAAATTCTCATCTAGATCTAATAAAGAAAGGTCATTTCTATATTTTCTAACGTAGTCTTTTTAGTTCTATCTCTACCTTTCTTAACATAAGTCAAATCTAATACATCTACTTTCCTAATCGGGTCATCAGAAGGCTGCCGTTTATATGACCAAACCATCTAAGGTGACTCTCTCTAATCTCATTTTCCACTGGAGTTACTCCAACATTTTCACATATATGCTCATTTCATATCTTGTCTCTAAGTGTAAAGCCACTCATCCACCTGAGTGTCCTCATCTCTACAACACTTAATATTATGCTTCTCTTTTATTGGCTAACATTATGCACCATAAAGCATTGCAGGGCTCACCACCATCTTATAGAATTTTCCCTTAACTTTGAGAGGGACTTTTCTATCACACAACAAGCCCGATGCATTCCTCTACTTCAACCATCCAACTTGAATTCTACTAATAATATCCTCATTTATTTCACCATTACTCTGAGCAATAGACCCAAGATGTCTAAAATGTATATTCTTATTCATGACTTGATTGCCCAAAGGCATAATCCCCCACTAGATCTATTATTACTAAAATTACACTCCATGTATTCAGTTTTAGATCTACTCAAATGAAAGCCCTTAGACTCTAAGATTGACCTCCATAATTCAAGTTTACATTCAACTCCCTCTCTAGTTTTATCAACAAGAAGAATATCATCAGTAAAAAGAATACACCAGGGTACAACCTCTTGCAAATGTCTAGTGAGAACAATAATAGAAATACAAACATAATGTAACTAAAATACATAAAGAAGACAATTCATTTTTGTGCTACATCAATCCTACGTGGGTGCAAAGAACTCTACTTTGGTGAATTCGAATGTTATTGGAGGAACAACAATAAAGCATTTTGTTTAGTGCCATAGTGGTATAATCATTCCTAAAGAAGAGCTGAAGGGAGCACATGTTGAAAGAAAAAAGATGAATTGGGCACTTTCTCGTACATATAAGGGAAAAACAACACAATCTATAATACATCTATAGAATGCCTAAATCTAGACTCTCTAAAAGCATAGTCCAACAATCTATAATACATCTATAGAATGTCTGAATCTAGACTCTCTAAAAACATAGTCCAACATTTTTATAATTGTTCTTGGTTATAGAATACTTGGTCGAATTGTTTGAACTTTGAGTAATTTTATGCTTAGGTTGATGTGTTGGAAGAAAAGATGATGATGATATATGGGTGCTCTTCTCTAATAGGAGATTTCACTAGAAGCAATAAGAGAAGATGTTTGTTAAAGGACTAATAAATCTTATTTCAACCATTCTAAAATACTTGTGAGAAGTTATATCATTCATGTCAAGTCAAATGGAGAAGTTGTGTTGATTAGTCTCTCAAAGGGATTAGTTTCCCAAGGTTAATTATGTTGAATCCCATTTTGTTTTTTGGATGATATCGAGCATTACTATATGCCATCGGTAGGTGGAAAGCACGAGAGGAGAATGTAGTGAAGTATGAATGTAGAGAGAGAGAGAGAGAGATTATATGAATCTAGGTGAAATCTTTATTATCTAGGCTAGAGATACATGTAGGTGAAAAGCTAGAGCTTTGGATTACAGAAAAAGAAATAGCATCTTTCCTTTTTTCCTCCAGTTGTTCTTTCTTGTAGTCTTCTCTTGTTAGGATGCTTTATTCGAGAATCTTGAAGTCTCTCTCCTTCTTCCTCTTTTGTAAAGTCTAAAAAGTTGCATGAGGTACGTCTTTGACATGATGGTTGTCTTATCAGTCTATGTTGTAGGTCGAGTGTCGATGCTGAGTGGAACGATGATTGAGAGGGGAGAGTCAGATAGGCTTGTGAAGACTTGTCTACATTAGCCATGAACTGTCCCGGGACCCCTTATTGAGATGAGAGGATTACGAGTATCATCGAAGTGTAGCTGGGAGGATGGGCTGATGTAGAATATTAAGTTGTTCTATGGTCTCCATGTTGTGAGGTGAGAAGGGCAAGTGATGCGAGGCTTTTAGATCGATGTGGTTGTGAGAGATGTTTGCAAGAACTGCGCATATCACCCGCTGTTTGATGTATCATGTGTGAGAATCTTGGCTCTGCCTGAGATGAATAAAGATTTATCTGTCTGAGAAAGGAACTTCTGATAATGCCCTCTCCTGGGGGCGACTGTCTGGAAGAGGTGGCCGGTGTTGGTCTGCCATGCTCCAGTATTAAGTTCATTTCCAACTCCTAAGTGAATCCCTCGAATGAATGACTTCGAGAGAGGAGTGGATCCTCCTTTTGCTTGACTCGAAATGACTTGCAAGACACTTGCGAACGGGTATCTGCATAGGTATTCATGGGTGTACAAATTACTCTCGAAACACATCCAAGTGATACTCTCAATAAATGAAACATACTTGTCTTGTTACCCGGTTTAATATCAAGGATTTATAATGATTCAAAGATTATTATCTAAATAGGATAGTTCATGCTTTGAGATGGGTCAGTCCACAATGTAAAGGGTGAATCACCATAACCAAGTGAGACAACTATCTCTCCACATAAAAAACCTATGCGATGATGATTTTTGAATCGCAAAAAAGTCAAAAGAGAGCAGAAGAGTTAAATTGGGTGACAAGTAGAGGTCAGGAGTTCATTAAGAGGTAAAAATAATCAAATCAGTATTTCATGGGTCCATCATATAAACTTATCAATCTTTAAACTACATAGATGTGAAGATAGTCGACCCAACCCATCAGTGAGATGTTTTGTCAGCAATCATAAATCAAGTCGTCCAAAATTGATCCCATGATCTCCAATCAAGAATAAAATACTTAGAATCTCTAGAAAGACAATTTTAAGATTGGACTGGAAAGATGTACAAAAACAACAACATCAAGCCTTTGTCCCACTATGTGGGGTCGGCTATAGGAATCCTTTTTCACCATTGTGTCCGATTAAAAGTCAAATTCTCATTTAAATCTAATAAAAAAAGATCATTTCTAATATTTTCTAACCAAGTCTTTTTAGGTCTACCTCTACCTTTCTTAACATAAGTCAAATCTAATACATCAGCTTTCCTAACCGGGCCATCAGAAGGCCCCCCGTTTAATGTGACCAAACCATCTAAGGCGACTCTCTCTAATCTTATCTTCCATTGGAGCTACTCCAACGTTTTCATGTATATGCTCATTTCGTATCATATCTCTAAGGGTCAAGCCACTCATCCACCTAAGCACCCTCATCTCTGCCACACTTAACTTAGTATTATGTTTTTTTTAATGGCCAACATTCGGCACCATAAAGCATTGCAGGTCTCACCATCATCTTATAGAATTTTCCCTTAAGTTTGAGGGGGATTTTTCTATCGCTTAATAATCCCGATGCATTCCTCCACTTCAACCATCCAACTTGAATTCTGCTGATAATATCCCCATCAATTTCACCATCACTCTGAACAATAGATCTAAGATATCTAAGATTGGACGGGAAAGATGTAAGACTTAAATTTTTTGGCAATGTATACAAAGCTACTCAATTGAACATCACTCCTGCCTGGATAAGGACAACAACTACCTAGTGTGTTAATATAGCCATTTAGACGTATTAATTAAAAACATGCTTACAAATAAGTATTCTATACTAAGGGACATGATATGCATGCAAGCTATCTGTTTTTAAAGTGTGGACGTTTATATGTTGAGGATTGGTTATGTTATTAATATGAGCTAGTGCTTGGCAGTTTTGATTGTTGGCAAATGTGGTTCATCCAAAATATACAAAGTGAATATTTTTCAATTAAAAAGTTTGTCATGAAGTTTTATAATTAATTTTAAGAAACTTTTTTCTTAAATTAATTTTAAAGTTAATTATTAATTTATTAAAATCGATAGAAAAGACTTTTATCATAAAAGTCTATTGCATTTGTATGATTTGCCTACATATCACACACAATAGTAAAAGCAGAAAAGTGGACAAACCTACAATTCAACAGTAAAAGAGTAACGTACAGAGAGCTAAATAATAACTTAAAAGAAAATAAAAATGATAGAATAACTGGATAGTCTGCATATAAATGTAAAAAAAATTTGAAACGGATACTTGAGTTCTATATAAGTGTAATCTAGTCATAAATCTACATAAAAATAAAACCGACTATAAGGTACAAACATAAGCATTCCTATGCTTTTGATGCAAGCAAAAATTTGGGAAGAGCCCTCAAATTTTTGCAAGCAAAAACAAAACCTTCCTAGGAAATAGAAGATACACAAAACACCAAAAAACTAGACAAAATACAACAAATAAACCAAAACAACTTCACTTTTATAAAATAAAATGACTTACAAACTTTGACGCTTACAATCGACACAAACATTAACATAAACTCCTAAACTTGCATTTCATTTGCTTGAGAAGAAGGATACAGGTGGGGTGGTCACTTGCGGTGAGAAGAAAGAGATTAGAAGCCGAGACGAAACATAGCTCGCAAGCTATTCCCAAAGAAGAAAAAACCCTCAGGTTTTCTTACTCCAAAAATCAGCACACAACTCTTTTTTCATTCCAAAACATCTCCAATTTATAAGCAAAAGAAAGAAGCCAAACGGCCATAACACCTCCAACCAAAACCAATCAGATTTGGGGAAATGAAAGGCCAAAAGGCACCACAACAGCCCCCAAATTCTGCACAGAAAATAGGAAGAAAAACCACGGGAAACCCAGCCAGCAAGCCACGAGAAAGCAGCCAAAGAGGGACCCGAGGAGCCAACACAGGAAACGAGGCAAAGGATTCAAGGGAAAGCAGTCAGGGAGAAATCCCAAAAGACAACCAGCCATAGCTTTTATTCTCAAAGAAGAAACCAAAGAGACACAAGAAGGGGAAGAGACAAGATCCAGTCCACATACCTTTATGAATTTATGAGCTAGGAAGTGCAATTACTCCTCCAAATAATGAGCTAAATTTCAGTTCAAGGGTTAATGAGCTAGCACGAAATAGAATCCAACTTTTTTTTAGCTCAAAACCAAGCAGCAAAAGCCCAGCCCGAGAGCAGTCAAGGCCCAAACCAAAATACAGCAAACAGCCCAAAGGACAAGAAGGACCCAAGTTGTTTTGAACCCCTCCTGCCTACATCAGCTTTTGGTCCTTACCACCTGTTTCAAGTTGTCGCAACCTAGTATGGTCTAGTCTTGGGTATTGTTGGATCATCCTAAGTGCTATGTTTCTTATCCAGGTGTGTGAATGAGTTGAGTCGAGCTCAAGCTAAAATGAGCTTGAGCTATGCTCACCTAAAGTACAGTTGGCTTGAACTCGAGCTCGAACTTGATTTGAGCTTAGAGCTCAAGCTTGAAATCGAATCACATCAGTGCTAAGCTACAAATTTCAGTTGCTATAGGAGTATTTGGAAATCAAGATAAGTTCCAGGTTAAGTCATGGTATTAACCAATTGTGAAGGCCTATTAACACATTGACCATTCACATATAAAGACCCACTAACACCTTAATCAACAATAAAAAAGGGTCTATCAATTGTGACCAAACGACCATAAAAGCATTATTAACAAGCCAACAATGAAGACTTATATTAACAGCCAACATAAATGTCAAAACAACAAGGCCTAATTGCAATGATCAAAGGCTTAGTCAATTTAAAACCATTTATTGAAACCAACGGTCAACCCAACCAGACTAACTCAGGAATTTGAAGAGCACAGCACATTCTTAATAGTAATCGTTTTCACAGGCATCTCTTTACAAATAAACTAAAATAGGAAATGATGAAAATCAAAGACCTACTAAATTAATATCATTCATGAAAAAAATCAAACTGTGAGTGCCAATTTGCATCAAATCTTTTTGGCTTAAAAAATTCAACTTTGTCGATTTTTTTTATTGATATTCATCAAGTAAATTTAGGCATAATCCTTACACTTGCTGTATAGTACCATGAATCACTATGCACGACACAAGATATTTTGGCATCCACCACCATTATTTGACTCAATTCCATCATTTAGTATCATTTATGGAACAAGATGTATAAAATTGTCTAGAAAAGTTTTGAATGCGAATTTGCAAGGAAGAGATGGAAGTGGAGAAGAATCCAACTCTTTGATAACAGATTTATGAAATTCAAATCAAATATATTGAAAACTGAACTCGTAGTAGAATTTCTTAGAACTTCTAATTTACTAGCATTTATCTCAATGCATTATATGATTTTATATGGTCTTGTTTTGCTTGCAGTTAGTTTATCAATGGCTCTTATAGAAATTTCTTCAAGATTTAGATGAACATTTCCTTATTACCTAAATTAAATTTCACATATTTCTTGTTCACATTAGATCTAAAATAATAGTTATAACCAACAATTAGTTTTCTATGAATATCTTCATACAAATGATAATTGAAGTCTTGTAATATAATTTGAGGGTGAACATGCTAAAATACGGATATGCTTCATAATGAATACTGATAAATACATTATAACAAATTCTTGGAAGAAGATATGATGAAAACTTTAAAAATGGATAAACTATGAAAAAATGATATACCTATTTAAGCGGACAATAAATTTAGAGGAATTGACCTAAACAACTTAAATATTAAACATAATGAAGTTTTAAATTTCAAGTTTATTTTAAGGCATTCATTTATGATAAATTCTTTGAAATGTCGAGTCAATTTAATTCTCTCCATAAGATTTTTTTTTTAATTTTATAAATTGATATATCAAGAAATCAAGATAAAAAAATAAGATCGATTTCAATCTGATCATTTATCATTTGAATGACTTTCATTAATTTTTCATCTAGGTTTGTACTATCAAATCACTTAATTAATTCAACTAGAAGAAATGATTTGTTCAAATTCATATTTGGAATTAGATAAAAATTTTCGGTGAAGTTCAGACTAACATATAATATCATGCTAATAAATAAGGACATTTCAAAATGCCTCGTCTGTTCATGCCAGATGTGGACAATTCTCTAGCACACCATAAAACTTGTCCAACACCGATCAAAAAGAGAGAATTTTGGCTTTGTTTGCTATGTGATGTGCTAGGGGAAAATTTTTGGAGCTAGTGTCTCAAATTAAATTAGCACTGGTATGTTATTTTATCATTGGTGTTACCTTTTGCTTTCGTGTCCCGTGCGTCTTTGTACAGCAAGCAACTTTCATTGTTAAAATAATAGGAGTTGTTGATGTAGAACTATGAGTGCTTTAAATGATTGATATAAGAATTTGCACGCTTTCAAGTAAGAACAATAAGAATTAAAACGTTAGACACTTAACGAAAATGGAAAACAAGAAAGAGGCGCCTTAGTTTAGGCCAAGTCACACAATAATAGTTAGGATCACAAAACAATTAGAAATTCAACATAAGCAAATATAGAGGATTTCCAATAACATCCCTAGATTAACAACGAGATTAAAACCATAGAAGTCCGTCACTCACTCCCTATGTTTACTAAGTTTTGGCGGAGAGCTTTGCAAGATTCATTATGCGTGATACACGACCACAATCAAAGGAGAATAGGAAGGAAATTGAGGGGGAAAGAGTTCACCCTTGTCTTGGCGTAGTGGTAATTTGCCATTGAACGATGGAAAACTTTTCTTCGATGGCTTCCCAAAGAGTGAATATGATATTGATGAGGACATCGTCAGCGATTTCGACACATGTACCATCAGGAGACGCCGGAGATCAACGGCTACGATCATGAGTTTTATTTTAAGTCATTTCATGTAGTAGTTTATGTTATTTTCAATTTTTCCACTTTTGCCCTTATGGGTATTTGGTCGCTATTGTAGCCCAAGGGGCATTTTAGTCTTTTGTTTTTCTTTGTCATTGTGAGGCCTATTTATATGGCCCTTCTCTTGTAATAGTTTAGTTTTTGATGAATGAAAATTTGCCACTTATGATCTCTTTGTGAGTTCCCCTCCTCGATCTCTTAGTGAGTTCGTAGGAGAAGCTAGATCTCTTTGTGAGTTCTAGATTTTTTTTTCGCCAAACTATTTTGTCTTCGAGAGTTCTAAATTTTCGCCAAGTTACTTTCGTGGAGATCCGGATTGAAGAAAATTGAGGTGAGTGGATTTTTTTAGCAAATCAAATCCCTTGAAATTCCCCTCCTCCCTTCCCGTCACCCCTTGCCGCCGCCTCCCCTTGAGCCGCCCAGGCCGCCGGCCTACAAACCCCCACCCGCCGGCCAGCAGCCCGCCGGCCACCCTTTGGACCCCCTTGCCGCCGGCCCCCTCTAGCTTCCCCTTTTGAATTTTGAATTTTGAATTCCCCTCTCTTAATGACTTTCCTAATTAAGCCATATTAATTTGGAAAATTAATTAAGAGGAGTTACACATATTTGAAATTCAAATTCAAATTCCCTCTTACTTTCATTTGAATTTGGGAGTTACTTATGATAATTAATTAAGAGGAGTTACACATGTTTGAAATTCAAATTCAAATTCCCTCTTATTTTCATTTGAATTTGGGAGTTACTTATGATATAATTAATTCTGAAATTAAATGTCAGATTTTATTATGCTTAATTAACTCCTTGTGGTCCCCACTCATTTAAATTATCAAACCTCCTCTCTCCTCTACATGTGGCCAGCCCCTTAATGGGTTTTTCTCTCTCCCAATTTAAATTCAAAGCCCCACCAAATCAGCCCATAATTATCTCCTCAATAAACACCTCTAGCCATTAATGGATTAATTTGAAATTTCAAATTAATCTCCCTCCAAAACCCCTTGAGGCTGAATTTAATTCAGTTTTCTAATTTTTCCCCTCTTCCCCTTGCTCACGGCCAAGCCCCTCCCCTCACTAAACCGCCACCTTCCCCCCCTCAAGGGCTCAAGAAGAGAGCTCGTCACATCCATGGAAGGCCGACCCCGACATCAACCACAGCTTCGTCTTTGATGATCAAGGAAGAAAGGATAAGACGTTGGATGCTCTCTATTCATCCCATGGACTACCCGCCACCGGCTACCACTCCAACGGACTACACTTTGTGCGCCATTTGTCTCCTAGTGGCATCGCTCGGTTGATCTCAATCTTCCTCCATTAAAGTGCCACCAACAAGAGAGTGAGTGAGAGACCCAAGGTGAAAAGTTCTATTTGTTAATTGTGGATTATTGCTTCTCTTCATAACATTACTATCTAATTCTATGTTGTCAATTTGATATTGTCCCATTAATCTAGTTGTAACCACATGCCTTACTTAATTTCGACTTGATAATTCCGTGAACTTAATTCGGGTAAGCATTAATTTTATAACTAGCAAGGCTTTAACAATCTTATATTAAAATCCCCAAGCAGTTCTTGTTTCCATGCATTACGTATCACATCAGATATGCTCCAAGTATTCCTCGACGGAATTATCTACTTCTGGATTGATGTCGAAGAAAGGTGATCGGAGGATGTCGATAAAGTCTTGTTCGTTGTAGATGAAGCCGGAGTTGAGTTCAGAATCAGCCATGCATAGGATACATGCATTGAAGCATTGTGGAAGACGCCCTTTGCTGTTCTCGAGGATTCTCCTTGAGAGAAAGAAGTTTCTCCAAGGAATCCAAGTGGAAGAAGGGATGGGAGGGTGGTCGGCCAAGGTAGGATGCTTGGGAGAGTTTAGGTTCAGATTTTGGTGGAGGAGGGGGGGGGGGGGATGCTAGGTTAGAGAGGGAGGTGGGGAAATATTGTTCAGATTTTAAAGGTAGAGGTTGGAGGGCAATTAGGTAATCGTTTCCCTAATTAATCCTCTAAATTTGGAAGGATTTAATGGAGGATTGGTGGGGGGGTGGGGTAAGAGAGAGGAAAGGGTTTGAATTCTTTCCAATGAGAGAGGCTTTATTCTTGGAAAGCAATTAAATAGTGGGGACAAGGAGGGGGGTGGGGTGGGATGGGGTGGGGTGGGGTGGGGTGGGAGGCATGAGTGAAGAGGATGGGGGTTTAAGGGAATTTACTACTTGCTTGATTGGGTATTCCAAATTAAGGAGGTGGATTTAATTTCAATCCAATTTAAAATTGATTTGGATTTGATTTGAAGAACTTTCCTAAAATCGAATTCTATTTTAAAAAATATTTCAAAATTCAAAATTGATTGAATAATTGAAATCAAGACTTTCCCAAAAGAGATTATAGAGAAGGAAAGTAATGATGAAGGGTTTTGAATTTGGAGGCAAAGGGGGAGGGGGTAGGCCGGCGGCTAGGCTAGGGTTGGGGTGGGAATTTGGGTGGCTTGGAGAAGGGGAGGATAGGGTGTTAGCCGAATAGGAAGGGGGGTGTGTTGTGGAGCTTGGCCGAGAGGTGGGATGTGGGCTTAGGGTTGGCTGGTGGTGAGGATGATTGGAGGTGGCCGGCGGCTTTGGGAGAAAGACCTTGGCCGTACGGTGGAAGGGAGGGGAAAGGGAGAAGCAGAAAAGATAGGGAAGAAAATAGTCACGAACCCGGACGCTTCCAAGGTTGGTGAGTGATCCGTTTCCCTCTCCTAGGGATTTCTCTCCAAAGCTCTCAAGCTCTCACAAAAACACAAAGTTGCAGAAATTTTCATTATAATTCTTCATTAACTTGAAAAGAAACATAAGGGGCTTGTAAATAGCCTCATACAATGAAAGGGAACTAAAAGACAATGTTGCCCCTAGGACTTACATATGATCAGACCCTTAAGTAAGGGGAAAAACAGAAAATGCAAATAAAACAAATATGTAATGCAAACAAATAAAACAAATACATACAATGAATCAAAAATAGATCGGTGCGATCGTGGCCGTAGATTGTCGGCCACATCTCTGATATACTTTCCATGATCTGATGTCCCCATCAGTTGGTTCTAGTTCTCTGTTTTATTAGAATTATTTTTGTTAAGCTTACCTAATGCATAAAATGTCACTTGAAAATTACATGAACTATTCTCCATTGATATCTTACCTTTTTTACTAGGTCCTTCTGTTGAATGGTTCACATGACAGAGAAACTACTGGCTTATCTGCATCTGGCTTTGTAACTGCAATCACTGATGCCCTTAATCGTACTTATGGAGACCCCCACAAATGCCTACAGAATTTTGTAAGTGGGCGGGTGAATCATGAACTGTTTATCATGTTTACCAGCTTTTAGTATTTTATGTACTTCTTAGTGATACATCAGAAGACATTGTTGTAATTGTTGATCTAAGAATCCATAAAACTTAAGTTTAAAGCCATTTAAATGGATAACCCACATTTAATAAGATATATTTCTATATACAATTAGCGAGTTTAAAAGTAGAATCATATTCAGGGCCATAACAATTTGGATCCATTAACGTCACATTCTCAATCTTGATTCAATTGAGTTTGATTCATAACATTTCTTTGAATCCATGCTCTATAAACTTCCTGATGGATATTTGAGAATCCATATCATAGATACTTATAATTTTCTTTGGTTGTGCTGAGCCAGCAAGTATATCATACGAAAACTAACTCTTTACCATTTTACAATTCATAGTCTCTCAGGTCTCTAAAACTGGTTCTCTTGTGGACTTGCTTAGTTTGCACTTATTCCATAAATGATGATGCTTTATCCAAGTTTATGGATATCAGACAACATTCCTGCTTTTTTGGTCATGTTAAAAATGATTTTGATTTCACAGCTACATGGTTTAAAATTGCGCAATATGAGGCTCGCCTTGAGGCCCGCCTTTGTGCAATTCCAGTAAAAACGTCTCGATGCTTACGCTTCGAGTTTTTTTTATGAGGCTTGCGCCTCAACTTGGTTGAGGCCCGCCTCGCCTCACTGGCATGAGGCTTACGCCTCACGCTATATATATTAAAACTTATATAAATCTTGAAGTAAATGCCCGACATTGGACTCTATAGGAGAGGAGGAAGGGGAGAGAGCAGTTCATCATAATGATGATCCAAATGAAGAACCCCTTAGTGATGACAGTGCTGATGACATATGAGTTCTTATGTGATATGCCATTGCTATTTATTTGTAGAAATTGAAATTATATTTTAATGAAAAGAATAATTGAGATATTTTGATTTCACTTCATATCTTATGTTTTTTTATGTTTTATATTATTCACTCATTAGTATATAAAAAAAATTATCATTTTATGTTTACGCAATCTTTTGATTTTGAGGCTTACGCCTCAAAACGCCTTGAGGCTTACGCCTCGCCTCACGAATGAAAACGCCTCAATACCCGAGTACGCAATTTTAAACATTGCACAGCTACACTATTCATAATAGAAAAATCTCAAAATAGTCTCCAGACTATTCATGTATGGCTAGTTTAGTCCTAGAGTATCAGGTTTCCCCAATTTAGTCCCTCAACCTTATAAAATTGATTCAAAATAGTCCATAATATTTTAATTGTGTTATAAAATTGATCCAAATTTAGTCCCTCAACTTTACAAATTAATCCCTATTTAATCCCAAAGGTACCATTTTTTATCAATTTTATATAGTTGAGGGACTAAATTTGAGCAACATTATACTCTAATACTATTTGATTTAATCTATTTTTGGTAGGTGGGTGGGCGGCTAAGGCTATAAATAGGCATGAGAAGGAAGGGTAGGGCGTGCTTGAATATTATTTTCTTTTGAAGTCTCTTGGGTGTCTTGGGCTCTAGATTTGGTGTCTAGAGATTGGGAGAGAATGATCCTCCTCTCGAATAGAGGATCAATTGTATATTTTCTTATATTTGCTTTGCTTTTAGTATTTAATAAAAATCTATGGTTATTTTGGGTTGTTTCATTATCGTTCTTGTGTCTTCTCGTTGTTTTTATCAATTTCTTGTTAGGGCTGCTTGCGAACTCAAGTAGATCTGATAGGATTACTTGCGAGCTCAAGTATTTCCTATCATGCAACTTCCTAAGAGGTCATCCATCCTAGGTGTGTTCCACCATGAATATGCTTAACTATGGTGTCTTCACTAAAACTACGTGTTCCACCAAAAGGTGCCTCGCATATTGAGATCTATCACTTTACTTATATTTCCCATTAACTTTTTCTCCCTTTGTGATAAAGGGATAGGAATGAACTACTACTACTTAATTCACATGCACCGAAAGTAAAAAATGGATATTTTTTAGTTTTTGTCACTTAAAGAAAACTTGCGAGAAGATTTAATACTAATAAAGATAAAAAATTTTGAACTAACAAATGCAAAAATACAGTTTTTCTGATGAGACTCTTAATTTTAGATGTGGATTAAAACATATGCATCCCTAGATCTCTGTGTAGCTTGTAGGGGGAAAAAATTTATGGCATTCCTACAATTTTATTATCTCCATATAACCTAAAATATTCAAACATCCCATGTCTAGTTATGCCAACATTTCATTTTAATATTCTAGTATTCCTCCGTCGAGGCTCTACATCACATTAGATTGTGGGCTCTGAAAATTCGGCCTTGGCCTCCCTGCCGTGCTGATTGTGCTTTTTTATTCGGCGAGGGAGTTTTAATGGAATAAGTTCCAGGGTAAATTTTGGAAGGCAGATGGGTTTGTAGATAAGACACTACCCAGAGATTTCGCCCTCATTTTTGCGAGGACTTTATGATCTGAGTTTTGGTTTCCTATAGGCGCAAGCCCCTTTAGTTAATTACCCCTCCCACTAACGAGAGAGAACTTTCGATTAAGGCTAGTTGTCGATCAGATACTTAGAGAATACGTGTTATCTGGTATATAGTAGCAGCATGGATTTAGATTTGGAGATTGTGTTTGAATTTAGGTATTTGAAAAGGCGTGAAAAATTTGATATTTAAAATAGGAAATTTCACCACCTAGCATTTAAACCGGATGGTGGGGGAATGGATGATGGACCCGATCAAGATCCCATGGTTCCGTCGTCCCGGGCCATCGTGGTCCCTCATCTACTTAGTCAGAGGAGGTAGTCGACCCAACCTGACAGAAGGATCCTTGTCAGCAGCCATGGGTTGCTTCGTCCAAGGGGACCTTGTAGACCTGTGATGGATGTTTGTCTAAGGGGACAAATTTAAATCAACCTTAGCTAATAAAGGGCTTTGTGCCCTATCAATTATATCCTATTAATTCATATCTCAAGGATTTGATGCTATTAAGGAACGTATCAGCGCTGGCCATAACCGGTATTTCGTGGTGCCATTTGGCGGAAAAACCACTCGGTTCAGAGTGCCCCGGGTCATAACCGTTTATCCTGCGGTGCCATTTAGCGACAAAACCGCCGGTTAGAGGACATGTACCACGTCCTTACTGGCAGGAGATTGTTTGAGAATGGATCCTAGTAATTTTTTTGACTAGGCATTTAGCTCTATGTGAGCTTAAGTAAATTTTAATTTGTCCACCTCGGCAAACAGTTGCGGAGGGTGGATGGATTTTGCTTTAAATATTTGATGATTGGATTTCAATTTTAAATATACGGGATTTTAGAATTTTGAGATTTTTTTGGATTTTTATGGAATTTGGGATAGCATTTGAAAATATTTGGAATGGACCCCTCCAGTTGAGATTTACATTCAACATGGCCATCATCGGGGTGTGGGGTCATTCCATACCTGTTAACGGCGAATGGCGCACCATGGCGCAAAGGTCCATTTGGAGCCATGGCGCATAGCGCACGGCGCGGCGCGCGCTATTTTGAACATGGCGCAAGCTATATAAAAAATATAAAATAATAAGCATGAATATGAAATATTATTAAAAATGAAAGACAAACTATCATAATAATAAAAGACAACCATAACATATATAAGTTCGACTAAGTAACATCCAAATATCTCATAATTCAAATATTACAATCTTTTTTTAAAAGATCAAATATGAATTTAATCTACTCTTCTTGGGAATCATCATCATCAGCAAATGTTAAAAAAGCTTCATTATCTTTTTCAACATTGTCTCCTACTTCATAATCCTCTTCATCACCCTCTTCATCATCATTCTCAATAGCAACATCATGCCTAATTGAAGATTCTTTCTCTTTCCCTTTAGATCTTTCCCGAATATTATAGCTTTTATCATAAACACCAGTAGCTTTAGCAACACTTGTCCAAGTTAAATCTTCATCTCCAACAATAAAGTCATTTTCTTCATCAGACTCATCATCTAATTTTCCTGTTAGCCATTCATTTGCATCATCTATCTCAGTCAAAGAAATAGGATCAATGACATCACGATGATTGAATCTCCGAATCAGTGCTCTATTATATTTCACATAAACTAAATCTTTTAAGCGACCATGATCCAATTTGCTTCTTCGTTTGCTATGAAGCTGCAATTAAAATATTATTACATTACTATATTATGAACATATATAAAAAATCAACACATACATTGTAAAATACTTACATGTTCAAAAATACTCCAATTGCGTTCGCATCCAGATGAACTACATGTTAAACTTAGGACTTTGATAGCAAAGCTTTGTAAATTGGGAGCTCCTTGTCCATATGCCAACCACCAATCAGCTGGAAGAAATGAATTTTTTTTTCAATATTATATAACAAATCAGTCTTAATTTTTTTGTAAATAATGATACCTGGAGATCGGGTAGTTCTTTGTCTTACAGCTGGAGGAATACCAAAAAGTCCTTCACCCCTAATGTATAAACTTAATTCATTACTGATTTTATCTTCTTCAGCTACATCTTGAGATAATCTTCCAATATATTGATAAAGACCATCAGCTATTTCTTTATCCTTGGCAATATCAGGGTTATTGAAGAAATATTCAGGATTTAAAAAATGTCTCGCTGCATGTAGAGGCCGATGTAATTGCACTTCCCATCTTCTATCAATCATTTTAAAAATTTGATCATACTTATCACTGTTATTGAAGCTTGCAGCAATTGCCTCTTTTGCTCTATCCATTGCTTCATATATGTAAGCCATTGGGGCTTCTTCTCTCCATCAACTAATCTAAGAACCTTTAATAAAGGACCGCTATTTTTAATGCATACACTATAGTGTTCCAAAATGATTGTTGTAAGATTGTATGTTGAGATTGTTTTGCTTTAGCCTCTTTCGCATAAGGACCCAAGATAAATTCCTCACAAGTAAACATTTTCTTCAAGTTCAGTTGTTGTTGATGAAAACGTTGTAAAGTTAAGAAAGCTGTTGCAAAGCGAGTCTTTGCGGGTTTGACAAGTGCTCTTTGATTTGTGCATCTTCTCATTAACTCAAGTAAGCGAGGCCTAGAATATATAAAACTGTGTACTTCCACTGCTTTCTCAAAGCATCGCCTTAGCTTTTGAATTTTGAAAATGTCCTCCATTAATAAATCCAAACAGTGAGCAGCACAAGGAGTCCAATAAATGTGAGGATATTTATCCATCAATAATTTTCCTGTTATGTCATTATAATTTAAGTTAAGATGTACACAAATTCTTCATGAAATAACATAACTTTAGAATAAAAATTATGACAAACCTGCAAGAACATTTTCGGATGCATTATCAGTGACTACTTGGATCACATTATGTGGTCCAATAACCTCGATATACTTGCAAAAAAGTTCAAACATTTTCACAGCATTCTTGGAGAAAGAACTAGCATCAATTGATTCTATGAATGCACTACCTCTTGGACAATTAACAAGAAAATTGATTAAGCTTTTCTCATTCCTTGATGTCCATCCATCTGCCATTAGAGAACAACCATATCGTACACAATCTTCTTGATGGCGTCGCAATAGCTCATGTGTATGTCCAACATCTTTCTTCAAACAAGTAACTCGTACCTCATGATAACTAGGAGGTTTCATTCCAGGTCCAAACTGCCCAAGTGCCTCCACCATAGCAGGGAAACTATCATAGTTCACAGCATTAAATGGAATCCCAGCATCGTACATCCATCTACTGAACACTTGAACAGCCCTTCCCCTCATTTCTTTTTTAGCTGCATCCATTTCTTTGTTAAACTGACCTTTTCTATGCTTTACTACATCTTCAGGATTTGGTGTAAGAAAAGTATCTAATGGACCTTTAGGTCGTGATGTTTTGAATATAGATGTAGATGTCGATCCTTGACTAGATGTGTTAGATTTATTTGTCCGCAATATTTTGGATGGTTTAGCAACTAAAATATCATCTGTCATCACATCAAAGTCTTCTTCTTCAGTAAGGTTGACATTTGATATGTCATTAAACTGTTCCTTTAAATCTTTTTTTTTCAACATGGATGCCTTAATTTCAGACTTCACATGCTCGGGACAGTTAGAGCAAGGCCTTGCATTCCTAAAACCCCCAAAGAGGTGTTGTTTGTGGCGTGTAATTCCTCCTTTTGTTATTTTACCACAAAAAATGAATGTCACACAGTTGTTGTCGGATTCATTTGTTAGTATAGCATATTTCCATGCTGGATCTTTTTTTAAAGATTGAACTGAATCTGACATTTTATAATCACCTAAAAGCAAACAAATTTAGATAAAAGAAACATAATATTGTCCAAGAAACATAATATGGGGGCTGCCGGAACAAAATTTATTTGTAAGAGGAATTTTGAAGTTCGTTTGTATGGAAATTCGGAAGCGGTACTGAGCGTGTACCTAGTTGTACCGAGCTGTACCGAGCGGTACCGAGCATTTACATTGCAGTACCGAGCGGTATCATGCATGTACTTAGCAATACCGAGCATGTACCGAGCGTGTACCTAGTTGTACCGAGCTATACCGAGTGGTACAAAGCATGTAACTAGTGGTACCGAGCATGTACCGAGCGGTACCGAGCATTTACATAGCGGTACCGAGCGGTATCATTGTTGACTGTAACAATTCAGCCGACCAACTCCCCACCGACATACCCAAACGACGCAATCGACGCCGGTCCCACCTCACGACGATTCAGCCACCGCCATTCACAAAAAAAATAAAATTCCCTCTCATTCGATACATACAGGGGGACGAACGCTTTCAGAACGAAAAAAAAAGGGAAACGAAACTTACCTCTCGGCTTTGTCGTCGGACTGGACGCCGATCTCCAACCTCCCTCTCCGACCTCGACGCCATCGACCCGTGCCCTAGCCCACATCCGCCGCCGCTCCGCCGACTGACGGCCATACCCGCCTCCGTCGAACAAAGACCCGCCGACCTCAAGTCACCGACCCTTGTGCTAGTCGGATCATCTCCTGCCTCCGCACTCTTCGAGCCAACCGACCGCCTGCTCCGACGACTCCGACCGGCCGCCGAACTCCTGCCTTCGCCGCCTCCGACCCGAACCCTAGCCTCCTCCTCCGTGCGTGACTCCGCCTACCTGCTTCTGATCGGGCCTTCTCCCTCTCTATTATTAATATATTATAATATATAAGTATATAATATAATATTATATTATAAAATAAAATAAAATAAGAGAGAGAGAGAGAGATGTGGAGAGAAAGAAAATGAGAGGGATTTTCAAACAGATGTCGAAGACCCCGGCCGTCGTACCTTAGGTCCCGGCTGGGATGGTTCCAAATTGAAGACCTGCGCCGTTGATTTTTAATCTGGGCAGATGATTTTAAAATTTGAAGACCCCGGGCCATCGTATCTTAGATCCGGCCGGGATGGTTCCAAATTGAAGACCTCACGCAGTCGATCTTAGATCCTGGTGAGATGGTTGGAAATTGAAGCCCTTACGCCGTCGACCTTAGGTCCGGGTAGGAAGAACTACGGCAGTGCCGTCCCGATTTCTCCCTCGGTGGGGAGAAGACGCCGGGAGGCTGCCGAAATTTTCAGTGAAAAAGAAAAGGACTTGGACTAAAATAATTGGAAAATTGATTTGAACATAATTCAAATTTAAAAATCAATTTTAATTAGAATTTGATCAAATAATGTTTGACCTACACTCAAAAATGAACTCAAATTTAATTCGATTTGAAATCGACTTGATATGTGATGTTTTCAAATAGAGATTTTCGTCATTTTCTTGCACTCAAAGAAATGGCAGAATTATTTGAGCCCTTACTAAATTATAAAAAAATATTAATTACACAAGCAATTTTAGAAAGCTTGTGAACATTTTAACCTCATATCGATGAGTGATAAAGGGGTTTGACTTTGACTCCAACTACAAGTTGATAAAAAAAATGCAATAAACAATATCTCATATTCAACAAACATTCTAACAAGTGGATGGTCTTCCTCTCCTTATATGTCCATTCCAAGCCTTCAAATTGAAAGTATATAGTATGTCATTTGAGGAGAAAGAGATCAATTCATCAAGGTATAAAATGGTCAGAGCTTCAAACTATTTCTTTTAACCCAAAGGAATAGAGAATTCGTAGTGCCCGCAATAACTAGCCTATAAGTAAAGGCATGATCTCCTAATGCCTATTGAACAAGCATTCCCTGTGAAATATGTTGAGTGGGATATTAACAACAAAGGAATATCTTCTATATGCTACAAATGAAACATAAATTAGAGTAACGCCACCGGATCCGCACCATGTGTACAAGCGGACAGAAGGCGTTCGTAGGCCCTTAAGTGAAAACCTCAGCCGTTTTTTCTAAATAAAATCACTCTCATAATTTGATCATATTTAAATATTTTAAAATGCCCCTTATGAATTAAATATGATCATTTAAACTAAAACTCCCTGTATGTGCTCCGGTCAATGCATTAAAAGTATAAATACCAATGACCAAGAATGCTGCGCAGGGTCAAATGTCATAACCCGCATGTGCTCCAATCATCATATCTAAGTCCCAAATCCGACGATTCGAGAATGCTGCGCGGGTTTAATATTCAAGCTTCATCCTCCTCCTTGAAAGGACTGGAGTCGACATGACTTGAATTGCAAAATGCCTCCCAAAAATTCTACAAAATATAAGTGACCTTAAAACCACCCCGATGATGGCCGTGTTGAATGCAGATCTCAACCGGAGGGGGTTCCTAAATATTTTCAAATGCCTCTCAAAATCCTACAAAAATAAGTGAACTAGAAATCACCCCGATGATGGCCGCGTTGACAGAAAATCTCAACCGGAGGGGTCAAATCTCAAAATCTCAAATTCAATAAAAACTCAAAATTTTGAAATATAAACATATCAACTGAAAACTTAAAACTAAAAATCATCCACCTCCCGCAATCGTTTGTCAGGGTGATAAATTTGAAATTAACCTCAACTCACAAAGTGCGAATGCTGTCGGGAGTATTACTACGATTCATCCTCAAACAGTCTCTTGCCAACAGGGACGTGGCACGTGCCCTCTGATCGGGTGGTTTTGCCGCGAAATGGCACCATTATATTACGATCACGGCCAAAGCCCGTATGTTCCCTAAAGGCGTCAAACCCTTGAGCGATGGATCATAGGGTATATTCGATAGGCATAAAGCCCTCTGTCAGCTAAGGTGGATTCAGATATATCCACTTAGACAAATACCAACCCAGGTCTACAAGGTATTCTTGGACGAAGCAACCCATGGTTGCCGACAAGGTGCTTTCTGTCAGGTTGGGTCGACTACCTCCTCTGACTAAGTAGACCAGGGATCATGACAGCCCGGGACGACGGAACCATGGGATCTTGATCGGGCTCGTCTTCATTCCCCCCCCCCCACCACCAGTTTTAAGTTTATGGTGATAAATTCTAAAAATCTAAATTTCAAAATTCAAATCTAAGATTTAAACCCTAAAATTATTGCTATTATACGATAGGTTCATGACCTATGTGATATCTTTAACGACTAGCCTTAATCGAAAGTTCTCTCTCATTATCGGGAGGGGTAATTAACTATAGGGGCTTGCGCCTATAGGAAACCAGAACTCAGATCAAAAAGTCCTCACCAAATGAGGGCGAAATCTCTGGGTAGTGTCTTATCTACAAACCCAATCTGCCTTCTGAAAATTCCCCCGGGATCACATATCCTAAAAAGATTTGGAATTTTTCGGAGCCCACAATCATGCATGTACTTAGCAATACCGAGCATGTACCGAGCTGGTACCTAGTTGTACCGAGCTGTACCGAGCGGTACAGAGCAAGTAACTAGTGGTACCGAGCGGTATCCAGCATATACATAGCGGTACCGAGCATTTACTTAGCGGTACCGAGCATACCTGTTAAGTTCTAAATTCTTGTAAGAAATAGCCGTGCAAAACAACAGAGCTGTGTGGAACAGACTGAGGTTGCAAATCAGAGTCAGCTGGTAAGATTTTTTATTGGAATAGACGAAGGAGGGGGCGGATTTGGCAGAAGGACTGCTCTGCGGGACGATTCGGCGGAAACGACGACTTCAACTTCGGGACAAATTCGGCGGAAGTAGCGAATGCAGCAAATAGAAAACAAAAAACCTTCGACTTCGGGATAGATTCAGCGACCTCGACTTAGGGACTGCGCGATGTGTTCGGCGGATGCAGCAAACAGAAAATCTTTCGTGAAATTAGGGCAATGAATAGTCGTTTATCTTAAAATATAGATATATTTTTAAATATAAAAAATATTTATAAGTATACAGAAATTTAAAAACAATATGGCGCGCTATTTTGCGCCGTGCGCAATGCGCCATGGCTCACATGTGGCGCAAATAGCGCGCGCTATTTTAAACACATGCACCTCGCCATGAACATGGCGCCGTAGGTGCGCCGCGCCGTGCGCCATGGCGCGCGCTATTTTGCGCCATTGACAGCTATGGGTCATTCATTGATTAAACCTTATCGACCCTATCAACTTGCCGATAAGGGATCGGATTTTTATAGATTTCATGCCTTTATTAGTGAATTCTCTTGATCATAAGCCTTGAAGGCCTAATATGAATGTATTAAAACAAATACACCGGTCGCCACAATCATGTATTTGTTTGAAGGTTCGAACCTTGTCAACTCGTATTGATCCGTATAGAATGATCAAGTTCGAACTTGAACTCACTTAACAACCAGTGCAGCATCCCTAGACATGTGTTCCCATAACATGCTCGTCGGGGCTCATGCACGTGTTTGGGGGCATTTTATACTTATTTATCGGACCTTGTCGACTCCTATGTATTTGCTTAGGAGGATTGGGTCTAAATTTATTGACCCGCGCAGCATCCCTAGGCCTCACGTGTGTGCCAATAACACGCTCGCTAGGGCCCATGCGGGTGTTTGGTTTCATACCCCCTTTTAGTGTACCTATGTGTATACAAACTATAGTGCATGTGCGGGGGTATTTTGAAATATTTGTGAACGTCTTCTGTCCGCTTGCATGGATATTGCGGATCCGATGGCGTGGTATAGCAGCTTCTGAATTGAGTTGTTCGCTGCTTCGCACAATAGACTGTCGTACACTACTTGTCTATTTATGCAGGTGGATTGTAGTGCACTAATTAGTCTCCTGTTTTGTATTTGTAGATGCTCGTAGATAGCTTGTTGTATGCATGATGAATTTCTCACTATAACTCATAAGCACTTGCACTTGATATAGTTACTTTATATCTTGCTCGTTGATACTTGCAATCGTTGTAGTCATATTGCATGTTGTTCGTAGATGATATGTGATATTTATAGTGGGGCTCCAACAGAAGCTCGTGGGAGCTTGTATCTGTTGTATTCTTTATGCACTTTGTTGTTGTATTTGGCTCATTTAGTACATCTGCCATAGCTACAAGTGGGCAGGTAGATGTATTCCTTCACAAATTGAAATTGACTTCAGGATATTGCATTTACTGAAGTCTTTCTGCCTCTACCCATAAGTGGCATGTGGCACGTACATCTGTCTTTGTAGAGAGCTTGTATATATTGCAGATCTTTATGTATTGTTGATTGGTGAACTGTTATATCTACTTGCATGTCTTCTAATGCTCGTAAGAATTATTGCTTGTATATTTGTTCGGGCTCAAACTATACATCCCCTCCTATTTCATTGCTTGCAAGATTGAAAATGGTTGCCTATGTTCTGATGTTGATGGTAGGAGTGTTGTAAGGTAGCTACTTCATCTGCTAAATGTCCTTCATACTTTGCTCAAGAACATGTTGTATCATTTATGGCATGACATTTTATGTTTGTAGGGATGATCGAGCACATTCACTTTGTATACTAACACTGACTTTTGAATGGATTGCATTCATCAATAATCTCCCCATGCATGTTGATTGATAATTTGCAACATTTGACTATACGTCATTTAGTACTTGTGGTGGTCGTCATTTGTATCTACGAGATATCTGATGTAGGTTGTAGGGGAGCTATTGCATTCTTTATATATGGTCATTGATGAGTCTATCAACTCTATTGTGTGTTTGTTATTGTCACTCATGAGTGATCCTTCAATGATCATCAGTTATGAAGTTCCACTTGCTTGTTTGTATATATATATTGACTTGTTATTAAATTCATATCCTTGCTATCAAAATCCATGTTTGAAGCCAAGTTCTTAGTAGCCTTTGAGAATGATCTGCAATATGCATAACGGATCTAGAAGTATACATGTTGAAACTTGCTTGAAAGCCCACCATTATGCATATCAACCTCTTTCATTTGTAACAGGGTAGTATATTTGTCCCTATGAATGGTGTGTGCATTGATCATCACCATCCTTATTTGACTTGCACGATATTCATTCTGATGTATATGAATGATCATGATTTTTGATAACTCCGTTTATCAAGTTAAGATTAAGTTCTTTATCATCATGAGTTCAATTCCTTGTAGTCACAAGTTCAAGTTTAGTTCATTGAAGTCAACGTGCAAGCCTGCAAGTCTTCATCATCTGATTCAAATTTGAGCACATTTTGTTTAATGTTCAAAGGCATGATTTGCTTAATGTTCACTTATTCAAGTCCAAAAACATGTTCAAGCTCACAAGTCCGCTATCAACTTGTCCAAGTCCTTGTTCAAATTCAATTAAAGTTCAAGACCTTCTATAGTCCAACCCAAGTCTTTAATTGAGTTCAAATGTTCAAGTCATATGCAAGTTTGACTCAAGTTTGAATCAAAGTCCATGTCCTTTGCAGTTTGTTCAAGTCCCCCGAGTCCTCAAGTTCAAAATTGATTTTAGTTCAATTTCATTTTACTTGGGTTCAATTCTTTATTAAGTCTCATAAGTCTAAGTACAAGTCCCCCATTATTCTTTTGAGTTCAATCAAGTCCAGGTACAGTCTCGTGTTCACCCGAAATTTCGGCAGCCTCCTGGCGTCTCCCCCGTTTAGGGGAAAACTACGAGAAACTGAGCCTTCCCATCACGCGCAATAAAGGCGTGTATGGTTGGTGTACTCGGACGAGGACACCGCGGCCGTGATCTTTCTTCCCACCACGCGCAATAAAGGCGCGTATGGGGCTTTGACGGTACATGTTTTAAAAAAGCAGTTTGCTTTCCCCCCTCTCGGAGGTACTTATGAGTGACCCCGCCTTGCCTTAGGTGCCGCACCGGGGTCCCATCCCACCACGCCCAATAAAGGCGTGCATGGGCGGTTTTCCGGTCCGCCACGAACATTGAAGTTGAGCCTTTAGGTGATTACTCGCCTCGTCGTAGGCGTCACACTGGGGTACCATCCCACTACGCGCAATAAAGGCGTGTATAGGCAATTTTCTGGTCCGCCGCAAAGAACGAGGGCGAGAATCTGAGTTTTAGAAATATTCGTACCATCGCGGGTTGGCATTTAGATCCGGGCAGGAGAAGGCATTTGCACTTTGCTTCTTCTTTTCTTTTTAATTATAATTAATAACTAATCATAATTAATTATAATAAATGACTAATTTAAATTAAAATAATTAATTATAATTAGTTTTAAATAATTATAGTTAATTATTAACAATGTAATTAACTATAATTATAATAAGAAACTAATTATAATTTATTTTAATTTAAAATAAATCATTATTTATAATAATTAAATATAATTCGAACATTTAATTATAATTAATTTTAATTAAACATAATTATTTAATAATAATAATAATCAATTATAATTAAAAATAATTAATTTTAATTTAAAAAAATCATGACTTATATAGGATTTAAGTTGGATTAGGATGGATTTGAGAGGGTTAGACCCTCATACAAGAGAGCTCCCCTTGTTTACTTCCGATCTAAACGTGGTAACCACCGATCCAATAGGATAGGAATGTCGGTCGAAGGAGCAAAGCCGAAGCAGCAATGAAGAAGGCGGCGGGTTCGGCTTACAGGAAGAAGAAATCAGGAAGAGGGGCGACGGGGAATGGAGGTAGAGTTTAGCTTTCACTCTCTCTCTTTCTTAACAACGGGAGAAGGAGGAGGCGTCGGAGGAGGCAATGGGAGAAGGAGGTGGATGGCTCGGCTAGGCAAGTCTTTCTTCCCCTTTCTATCTCTTTCTCTCTCTTTGTCTCTGTCTGTCTCTCTCGACCGAAGGAGGAGAGGGGCCTTCCGGTGCAGCAAATCGATCAAGGCAAGGAGTGGGGGTATGGATTGAGGCTTGCCAATGGGAAGGAATCGGGGTTGCCTTTTATTAACGAAGACAGATGCGGGGTTTCGAGGTCCTGCGAAGGATTTACGAGATTTAATCGGTTCGGCGCCGAACTCAGCGAGATTTGCACATGAAACAGGGATCCAACGGACAAGGTATGATCTTGAGTTTTTTTTTTTTTTTTTTTTTTTTTTGATAAAACATGGAGGTCAACCTAGATATTAACTAAACACATGATCATTGTATGCGTCTTTTGTCTGAGTCGATGCAGCTACTCGTTTCAGCAACTGCTCCACTACGGTGCTCCAGAATTTGAGTTTGTCGGCGCTTGAATGTGATTTTCGGTGCTGAGGCGTTGCAAGGATCATTTTCTAGAATTCGGCGTTCCAGAATTCGACGATCATTTTCCTGAGGCTCTAGTGCCGCAGTGCTGAATTTGGGAGCAATGGCGCTGTGTTATGCCGAGATGCTGACCTTTGTGTCACTACGGCACTGGAAAGCAGATAAACTGGCGCTGCAATGTCTGAATTAGGCACCTTGACATTGATGATCGAAATCCTGCGGCGCTTTGTCTGATGGCACTATGGCGTTGGGCGTGGTTCAGCACTTATAGTTTTTTACTTTTATTGTACATTTCTTGCTCAAACACAACTAAAATAACACATTTTTACTTAATTTAAATACAATAAACCATACACAATTTATGCTTAACAATTGGTTGATAGTGATGATGTTTTTAATACAAACTCTCAAAAAGCTAGAACTTCTTTTACAACATGTATTTTTTTTAAACATAACATTTTCTTTTTTTCAGTGTTTCATTGTTTTGGTACATTGTACAGCCAAGTGATTACATCAATGCATTGCTGGTTCCAAAAGACGGCCAAATTCCAGTTGATGTTGGATGTCTGGCTGCTCAAGGAATATTCAGAGTGGTATGTTTATAACTTTCTTCTGTACAAGCATTTTATTGAGGGTTATTAGCAAATGGATATCATGTTGCACATTGCCAACAGTTAGATTTGTTTCGCTTATCATTCTAACTTATAATGGTTGCTTGCTTTTTTATAACCTTTTTTTTAATTTTATTTTAGAGTTTTGAGCTCATTTGTGAGGCGCAATGCTTTGGCATGTTTTAAATCACGTAGTCAGGTCATAAGTTCATTCTATTTGACGAGTCCTGTATTTTGTAGTTGGAAGCCAAGCAAATTTTTCTACACCATATAGGAGTCCCATGCAGTGCGTAGGAGAGTAAAAAATACTATCATTGTTAGAATTATATAAATAAGATTATATATAACAATTTCAATTTTCAATAAAATATGATTAATCTGCTATTCTCTCATTCATTGAATGGCGCTACTTTTGTAAACAAAACAAATGATGATTATACATACTCTCATTTAGAAGGATAGAAATGATAAATTATTATATGATTTAACAATATGCTGGATTAAAGAATTTGAATAGTAACCTCTTAGACCTCTATTATCAATTAAAATATCTAGTATTATATTTTAAAATAATTTGAAATTAGATCAATAATTAAAATTTGACTATTTAAATTAAATTGATAGTTTGTTTAAGCTTCTAAATAATGAGATTTAAATTCCTTTCAATGTGATTCTTTATATTATTTTCTTCAATATAGTTTTGGTTCTCGATGGCGAAAAAGGATTCATGTAGCCGACCCCACTTAGTGGGACAAAGGCTTATAGTTCTTGTTCCCAAGTTGAATTCTTTAGGCAAATCTTCGCTAGTGGGTGTGCCGAGCAATTCCTTCTCAAAAGATCTTGTAGGAGAAGTTTGTGTGGGCTAGTACTTGGATACTATTTTGACTTTTGGATGGGAAGGGGGAGTCCCTTGGAGTAATGATAATCGCAAGCTAAGGACTCTTTGAGTCCATGGGATCTTAATCATTGACCCTTGAGGTGTGACTTCCCCGCGTTGTATTGGTGGTTGTCAGCGCTAGTTTTTTTTTTTTTTTTTTTTTAAGTAGTAGCTTGATTGTTCTTTCAACGGGCAAATGAACTCGGAAGGCTAATCTCTGTCAAGACGAGTGTCCTCCTAGTGTTTGAAAATTCCCTGATATACATGGTTGGGGCAATTCTTGATTTGGTCGATTTGGACAAGTTGCATCTCCTGCTGGCTAGTAGGTGATGCTATTGCTAGTGATGCTATTGCTTTAGATGAGTTATTGTGCTAAAATCTATTAGATACCTGTGAAATATCTACATGGATATGTACGAGTATAAAACACCCTCTTCCAAGCCTAGCAATGGTTGGCTACCCCCACCATTACACTGCTATACAGCTTGTGATTCTTCCACGAAATAAGTCTGCAACATGTTAAAAATTTGAGATTTTGCATTGTACAACAAAGCCCTATATGGGGTATTGGTTGAGTAGCCATTGGGTGTCCACGCTCTGTGCGGGCTGGTTGTTTCCCACCCACGCCCACCCATGGTGACTTTCGGGATGCCATACCCACCCACTTTCTATACTTTTTGAACGCAGTCCGCCACATGCTGATGGCATTGAGGTTTCTTGTCCTTTGCTCTGACTGCAAACTTTCAAATTTACCGTGGTCGCAATACGGTTTAATGATGCGTAATGCATAGTTTGCAGTATTATACGGCATACGATGATTAGCAATGCAAATCGGTTTATCCCCCGATGTTGAGTACCCACCTATAAGGCATAGGCATACCCATACCCACCCATAACGGTACGTGGGTGGGTATGGGTATGGGTACCCAACGCAAGGCTCTGTTGTAGAGCCTTCAAGAACAGCTGCAATGCTCTCAACAAGGAATGGAATTGCCGGTGTGCAAACAGTACTGTAGAGACCTGGAATTCAAAATCGATGATCTGGTCTTTAATTGTTTAATTTACTGGGTAGAAGCTCTGGATTTAAAATTATAGAAGAAATTTCAAGAAAAGCAGATTAGTGAAATTCTGAATCCATTTCTTAACATATAGCTTTCAGCTTATAATATATTAAATTTGAAGCCTGTTTTTATTTAAAAAACTAATGTTGGAACTTTGTCCTTATTGCAGATCATGGTTGACTCCATTAATGATCCGAAGGTTGGAACAGTTTTCGATCCAAATTCATTAATCAATGCTCTGATCAATTTGATTTTTCATTCCGTTGAGGAAGCTATGGCGAATTTCAACAGTTCTGAGAAAGAAAGCTAACTCCTATTTTATGGTAAAATTGTATGTTGTTCATTAATCTTTTTTGTTTTTTTTTTTTGGGGGGGGGGGGGGGGTAAATATTACTCCATAATGTTCTGTTATGGTATCAAACTGAATGGGGACTTTTAGGCTTCGTTTGGGATAGTTTTCATACCGCTTTTTAAAATGACTTTCGAGTACAAAAAATTTAAATTCAAGAAAATTTTATATATGAAAGCTATTTTAGAAAGCAAAAAGAAAGCTATCTCAAACAAAGCCTTAATATTGTTGATAGACAAACTTTAATGCTAAGCTTATATGCTTTCGAAAGCTGATTATATTAGGTTTCGTTTTGGACGGCTTTCTTACTGATTTTTAGAAGTTTTTTATTAAAAAATAATTTGATCTTATTTGATTTCAGATTTCATAATGTTTTTTGATAAAAAATATATCAGAGCATAATAAGATGTAATATTCAAAGTTAGGAAATAAATCTTCAAAATTAGAAGGCATGCAAATTATTTATTAAGACAATGAAAAAAAAATTAAATATCATCTAATTTTGAGCATTTTTTTTTTATAATTATAAATAGTTTACCTTTCATCTTCATCTTAGAAGCTATGCCCATAGTATGGGTATAATATGAATGAGAGAGATATTATTATAAAAATACATAATAATAGACTCGCATATGAGCATTCATTGGATATTGTAGTGTAATATAATTATTTTAATTACGCATAGAATAAAAATATATATTAAATCATTTAAATTCAACTGAAAACATAATATTATAGATTATTAGTTTGAAGTTTAGAAAATAAATTATTTGTTAAAATAAAAAATAAATATTACAAAAATTTAGGACGATAGGATAAATAAAAAGAATAAAAAAATATATGATTTAAAGTTATTTATGTAATATATTTTAAAGTTAAAAATTATTATTCAGATTATATGTAGAAAATGGACATGTCTGATTATTTTTTAAATTTTTTTAATTGAATAACTAGATGTGGTTAGTATATTTATCTGATATAATATATTATGTATGTAAAATAATGTATTTCAACCTATAAAATTAATTTTACAAAAAAAAATCATTTTAAAATTTTCAAAATCATTTAAATTTCACCTTATTTTTTATTTATATCATGAAATCATTGTTGGGTTCAATTCGGAATGGACAATGATAAAGCAACTAAGCTACAGGCGCCTTGGATGGCCAGCGTCGATTGGCACCCAGGGTGGATCGTTTTGGTGCTTTCTTGGCTGCTTCTCGATGGATGGCCCCGCCCTGACAACTAGGTGTCGGTCTGAGTCCGATTCTTCTGATTTGGCAATCCAGCTCTCCGTGATTTCTTTATTTGATGCTTTTTATGTCTTGTCTGTAATTCTATTGATGTGGTCATGGTATGGTCTTGGATTGTATCTTTTGATTTTAATGTAATTTTTATTTTGTTAAAAAAAAATATTATGCAACATCATATTTAAGTTGTATTTTCCTTTAAAAAAATTATTAAAAAAATTAACCCACCATCCCTCCATTGAACTTCGGCCATATATTTGTAGCACGCCGACATCATATCTTCAGAATATGTTAATGTTTTTTAATGTGAACAGAATCATTGCAGTATTGTCTACTTCATTATTCCCTCATTGTTATAATAGTACTCACAAAATGGCATGTTTTGCTCGCACCAGAGGATATTCTATTTTATTTTTTTCAAATTTTTATTTAAATTAATATTTAAAATTTTAAATTATTTAAAAATATTATTAATATTAAGTTATTTGAAATAAAATTTAGATTTTTCTATTTTTTTATATGATTTAGATAATAAATTGATATAGAAGTAAATATAAAAAATAGCTTTTTTTCATATTTGAAATTTGGGATTTTTACATACATAACACCTAAAACTTTTGAAAATATATATTTAAAACCTAAACTTCTATATTTACTAATATACCACCTAAAATTCCTTTTTCCTTCTATTCTACCACTCCATTGAAGCAATGAGATACTTGTATTCGCTATGAAAGTAAGCCATTGACGGAGAAGATAGTCGTTGATAGTTATTTTTGACGGAAGGTTTAAACGGAATGTTAGAATTGATTAAAATAAGGATTTTAGGTGGTATATTAGTAAATATAAAAATTTAGGTGTTAAATATGTATTTTTAATAGTTTTAGATGTTATGTATGTAAAAAATCTTTAAAATTTTTGGGTTTTCTGTTAAAAAATATGAAATAAGATTTTAAATAATTATATATATCACTCAAATCAAATTATTTATAAAGCACATAGTTGAATGCAAGAGAGCCTCTCGCTTATCATTATTGTCGTCTTTATCATTGTCTTTATTGTTCTTATTATTATTTGAGATATTTAGGCTAATTAAGGCAAACTCATACAGATATCACATACGCAAGACTCGAACACAAAACCTCTGAGCTGATAGTCAAAACTTTCAACAAACAAACCAATATGAGATGAGTCAAGTGTCTTAAGTGTGAGTTAAGCTATGCACAATTAATTCTTAGTTTAAAATGTAAAGCTCAAAAAAATCAAAGAAATTAAATGCTATTAAAATAAATTTATTATTTTAAGGTATTAAAATCAAATATAAAATAATTAATTAATTAACTAATTAAGTGATAATAGTAATAGATAATTAACAATTAGTCAGACTGATTGATTGATTAGTTAATTTTACGTGTTAAGTATGTTAAATATTAAGTAATTAATAAGCACATAATTATTTATTTGAATATCATTAATTAAAATTTTAATTGGATTAATTAGGTTTGATAGTAAGATAAGTATGCCATATTACAATTTATTTATGATAATTAATTAAAGGATATTTATTAATCAACCACTTAAAATAATTATGACCTACTTAAACATGTTTAAGATAAATTTTATTAGTTAAGACTTATATAATATTTATTAAAATTACTTCATGCCTTACAAACAATTATGATAAGATAATGAATTAAGTAAAAATATTTCTCTTAATCAATCTCGATTTATAGCATCTTATCAAATAAGAATCTGTTTGGAATAGCTTTTGGCCGCTATTTTTTCATGATTTTAATAATTTATCATATTAAAAAATTACAATAAAAATAATAATAAAACTAATTTTGCTTAACTAAAGCGTTCTTATTTGACTTAAAAAGCCCTATGGAACAAAGAGATATGGCCAAAGGAGGCCACTCTCAATCTCATTGGAACAGCCGAAGAGTCCAAAAGCTTTATAATTGCAAGCCATTATTGTACTATATAATGATAGAGACCACTTGCCTACACTAAGAATCAATGGAGTAAAGTTGGATCTGAATGCGACTTCACAAAATCAACTGATCAAACCCATCTCTGAGTTCCATAATGCAAAAATATTGCAAATGCTCTTTCAACATAAAAAAGGAAGGATAGAGGAACACATGTTGAAGTGGTTACTGTGTTTTTTAGACTTCGAGCAAATTTATGCTTCGTTTGGGATAGCTTCCCAAACGAAGCTTTAATTGTAATCACACACAGTGTATGAGCAGTGGAGGAGCTGATAGAGAATTTTCTGTAGATTAAGAGCGTCACATATGAAAGACAGACCATCATTTAACTTATTAATATTTGCAATTAAATAATAGGAGAGATGGTTACTATTTTCTATTATCATTTCTTCTATCATGATTGGGTGATCATATTTAGTGTGGGTGATAAATAATGTTCAATTTGTTTGAACTATTTTTTAGAGGAAATAATTGATATATAAAAATATTTTTTCCGTGATATAAAGATTGTTAAGACATTGGAATGTATGTTAGATTTTGTGTTATGTGTGGAATCTGATTGTGTTGATCAATTTGGATTATGTTGTTGTCTCAGACCTAAACACCATCGATCAAGCTTGTTAGGCGGGTTGTAGGGGGCAGTGCTTTCCCTGCTTGGGAGTTTGGTCCCTTGCCTCCCAAAAAAAATATTTTTTTTACCTTTGAAACAACGCAGAGTTGTATGTTGGAACACTGCAACACTGTAAACCCCGATGCCACGATTTTGCTAGTAGGGTTGAGCCATTTTTCTTTTCATTTTTTTTTTCTTGTTTCATTTGAAGCGTTGCTTCCTTTGTTGTATTGAAAGCGTATCTTTTTCTATTCTATGTGAAGAAAGAAGTGAAGATAGACAAAGAGAGGGTGTGAGAATAGATATTTGTACAATTTCTCTCGATATTTTATAGTAGTTTTATTGGTGTTGTGTGAATCTGTGATTTTTTTTGTATGTAATATTTCACATTAAATCCTGATGTTCATTTTTATAATTTTCTTTTCTTGTTTTTTTTCTTTGCATAGTTTACTTCTCAATAGTTTTCCTCTTATATTACATAATTCAAATGTATATGAAAAACAATATCAAGTGATTGAATCTCTTCAATAAACTAAAATTTTTAGATTAAAATATATTTAATTATTGAAGTAATTAAATAGATGTTTTTAATATCATAATTAAACATACAATTAATAAATTCACATGTCTTAACTCTAAATTCACATGTGAATTTTGAGTTAATAATACGCTCACATGCCTTAATATTATACTTTAATTTTTAAGCATGATAAATTATTAATTAGCTGCAGCTCATACTACTAAAAAATTTTAATTTATTAAAGGGAGCCAATCACTTCAATATTTTTTATTCATATATATTTGAATTATTCAATAAAAGATGAAATAAAAAAAGATATATATTACTCTAAAAATCATATAATTATCACATAAAAATATAAATATCTCTTATTATTATTTTTGCTCCTTTTTTATAATTTAATTTTTATCAGACTACATGGGAAGCTATACATTGCACTAACTTTTATTTTGTTAGAGCTTTTATAGAAAAAATAAATTCTATATATTTTTAATCGATAATATCATAATACAGCTAAAAAATGTTGTAGTTTTATGATGTAATTTTCAAATTGTTTTCTGACAAATGACAGGCTAGCAGCTAAAAGTTGCGGTGTTGGTGTAAGCTGTAAAATTGATAATTATTTTTAAAAAATTATTATTAAGAATTTAGATTTAAGTTTATTTTCGTCAAATTTATATATTTACCTTTATTATTCCCCCAAAAATAATTTAACCTGTGAGAGGTATTGTTATTTTCTTAAAATAATTATCATGTTTTATCATAATAGAACTTATGATCTGCGGGAAAAAAAAAAAAAAACTTATGATCTGCTGTCTTAATTTTTTATTTTTTAGAATAGAATAATATACTATCTTAATCTAAATGAATTTAGTCATATAATTAGGATTTGTTTGGGATGACGGCAGTGTTCTATAAAATTAGTTGTGCAAGCTACTTCACTGTTTAGACCACTATTTTTTATCTTGATTTCAAAAAATATTTGTACTAAAAAGCAGCTTTATAGAGCAGTAAGAAAGTCATCTCAAACGAAGTGTTAGCATGACTTTTTTACTACTTTTAAAACAAAATTTTAGTAACTTTTTAGAACTATTTTAAGGCTTCGTTTGGGACGACTTTCTTACTACTTCGTAAAGCGGCTTTCTAGTACAAATTTTTTATTTTTTGTACTAAAAAGTCACTTTAAGAAGTAGAAAGAAAGCCGTCCCAAACAAGGCCTAAGATACAGTAATAAAGTCATGAAGCTTTAGGCTTCATTTAGGACAACTTCTTTGTTGTTTTCTAAAACGACTTTCTAGTATAAAAATTTCTAAAACAGTTTTATAAAGTAGTAAAAAAACTGTCTCGAACGAAGCCTTAGTCTTCAAAGTGAGTTGGCTAGTTTGGCTAGCTCATGGCTAGCTCAACTAGGCTCTCAAGTCTTAAGTGAACGGGAAATATTATGGTGTTGAAGTTATATTCTAAAAATGGTTTGATTAGTTGGTATTAAAAGAGAGATAGGGAGAAAATGTCAGATAAGTCAGAGGCCTCATGTGATTGTAGTTGATCTCGTTTTATCATAAAAGTATGCCAACTAATCAAACTTTATTTTGGGCTATGATTAATAGTGCAATAACTCCTAGTGGAAGTTAAGGGTTTATTATTATTATTATTATTGGAAAGATTAAAATTTTTTTGAATTACAAAGTTATTTCAAAAAGCAGTAAATTTTTTTTTTCAAACAAGCCTACGTTTAGTAGAAGTGAGCCCTAGTTGAAGGGCTTATTTAGGGGTGTCAATTTCGGGTCACGGGTCGGGTTCGGGTTGAATCCGGAACTGACTGGGCACTATTCGTGTCAACCAAAATCTAACCCATTTTCGAACCCGAACCTGACCCGCTTCGAGTCTGAGTCAACCCGACATAACCCGAATGACCTAGGACCGACCAAAAATTGTTGGTTTTCGAGTCTAAAAATGGGTCAATCTCCGATTTTTGAGTCAAAATCGAGTCAATCTCAGGTTTCCGGGTCAAAAGGGGGTTTTGGGGTAAAAAATAGGTCAACATTGGGTCAATTTTGGGTTATTGGGTCAACCCAAACTTGACTCAATTTTTGAAATTAGTCGATTTGCTGAATCCAGACCCGACCCGTTTTGGGTCTAGGTTGACCCTAATTTAAAATTTTCGGGTCGGATTTGAGTCAGGTTTTCGGGTCGTGTCAAATATTGACACCCCTAGACTTATTTAAGCATCAACAATATAGTACAATTTATCACACCTCTTATATAAAACTCATATCATTTTATGAAGCTCAAAATGGCCAAATATGTATATAAGAGTTCATAAACAATAAGCTTTGAGCTAAATGTGAATTTAAAAGGGGACGTATGCTTCCTTCAAAATTTTAAAGTAATCTCTCTTTTTGATTTATTGATTGAGAATTTGACTCCGTACTAAGAGGTTTTGAGTTTGAGTCTCGCATGTGTATTGTGTGTATGGTTGAAAGCTACCCCTAATTTTCCAAAAAAATTAATAATAATCTTTTATATCGTATATTTTTATTTACATAAATTCATAACAAATATTTAATTTATGCCTTCTCTAATGTTTTAAATTTAGAGCTATATATATCTATTAAAAATATTAATAATAATAATCAATTTATGCCTATGCTAAAAAAAATATTCTAATTCCGCCACTACTAGTTTGGGCTATGAACAAGTGTTGAGCACTTAATTAACCAACGCTTATATTTTGCTTCTATGTGGACTATATTATTAGGTAATTGGAGTTCTTTCAGCACTTCATATTCATAACAGTTCATATAGCTTTACGAGAGAGGTGTTTTAGTCTGAATCTATGCTCACTCATCATATCTTCAAGTAGGGGTGTCAATTCGGGTCAACGGGTCGGGTTCGGTCGAACCCGAAATTGACCCGGCACTATTCGGGTCAAAAATGAGTTTTCGTGTCAATTTCAGGTCAATTTCGAATTGTTGGGTCAACCCGAATCGACCCGATTTTTAAAACGGGTTGATTTGTTGAACCCGAACCAGACCCGTTTCGGGTTCGGGTTGACCCGAACCCAGATTTTTCCAGGTCAGATTCAGGTCATGTTTCAGGTCGTATCAAAAATTGACACCCCTATCTTCAAGTGACCCAAATATATTTACTTTTTTCAATTGTTTATTAGTATTGTTGCATCATGAAATATTCACAGTGATAAAGAGTTATAAGTCTAACGTCATAATTTTGTACGAAGATCCAGCTCACAAACAGATAAAAAATAGAGATGTAACATTCATAAGAGACATCAAAATTTTTACATGAAAGCCCCTAAAAAGGGGAAATACCATAGGATCTGACCCACTTTGAATGAAGAAACTAATATTGACTGTTGATTACAGATAATACCCCTCCTTGGAGGAAGATGCCGACTTAATGTAAAAATGCTTAAGTAAAAAAAAATAAACTCTCAAACATTGAGGCGTCTTTTGATCCAATGGTTAGAATTTTTGTACGAAACTCCCATTTGGGTTCGAATTGGACCGATTTTGGTGTCGTTGTGTTCGTGTATTCGAGACATTCAGTTTGGTTGTAAGTTTACTGAAATCGAGTTCAAATGGTTATGAATTTAATTTTAGAAGTTTTTTATTCATATTTGCAGCAAGATTCGTGCTCGACAAAGATAATTTTTTTTATGAAACATCAAGTATTAAAGGATTATGAATAATTGTTCACAAATTTTTATAATAATTGTATAATAATTGTCAACTACTTAACGTATTCTTTTAATTTTCTCATTAGAATTTGGGACTGCAACAATTGCATTTGCTAACTTTTCTTTTATGTTATCCAATTTATATGTATCCAGATTATTAAAATTGTGTTTTTATTAGAAAATCCAACCATGCACATGAAATTAAAATATTATGACTACTTTGATTCTTTAAAATTAAAAAAAAAAACATCTTTAAAGACGGAAATTTCTTAAATTTCAAATTCTATTGGAAAAAAATAGAAATTAAACTTGATTTTGAATTTTAAAAATCTTCCAATATTGCCTTCCAAGGTACTGATTCCAGCTGGGTTGCATCTGATGGTGGATGACGCACAGCATCACTGTATAGAATTAACTTTTTTCTATGTTAATGAAAGGATATAAAAGTGTACAGGAAGGCTTCCTCAGTCCATACCGCACTCCACTCAAGTTGCAATAATAATAGATAGTGCGACAATGTTCAGCAAAAACTATAGTAGAAATATGCATATAAGGCCTTTTATTTTTATTTAAGCATATTTAATCACAATATATTAAATTTTAAGCTCAAGCCCTTATCATTGGAACTAAAAAATCTAACCATTAAATAAATATGCTCAATCTTTGAATTGACGATCATAAATTTTCATAGAATCTCAAACTTTTAAATCTTTGAGGATTATGCATCACTTTTTAATTTATTGGTTGGGTGCTTTTGCCACAATCTAAGATGTCTTGAGTTCGAGTCGCGTATTTATTGTGTGTGTGAGGCCGGGCATGTTGACATCTAATTTTCTATCAGTTCCACCTACACGTACGGTACAATCTTCCCAAATGACGACTCCCTTTGCCAACGTTCGTTCAAACAATGTAACCACTCATGTAACTATCTTATACGACATAAAAAGCAGGCATTCGAACTTACCTCAGAGACACGATTGAAGCTAACCGAAGCTACCGAATCCCTAGCCTTTCTTGTTCTCTCTCGTTCTCTGTTTGCAATAGGCTGACAGCGCTTACAGTAGTTTTTCTTGAATAATGGGTGTGTATTGAATGTGTGCCAACTAAGAGAATTGATTTCATCATTTCTGCTTTCTGTGGACATGTTGCTACACTCTCTATGCATTCCTATGACTAATGAGTTATTAAAAGAGTTTTGGAGTATTGTACTACTAAATTGTAAAGTTCTTGTATTGTGAGCGAGATTTTACAATCTGCTTGTGTTCTAGCTAGAGCTGTCAACATTTGATCCGACCCGAAAATTTTGGGTTCGGGTCAACCCGAACCCGAACCCGAACCGGGTCGGGTTCGGGTTAGAGATTTTGACCCGTTTGTAAAACCGGGTCGGGTTGGGTTGACTTGGAAATCCGAAATCAACCCGATTTGACCCGTTTTTAATTAATTTAAGAGAGTTTCAAAGGATTTTTATGAAATAAGTAAATGATATTTCAAAAAATTATAAACAATGTTGTCCAAATTAAAATAATTTTGATTTATTTTAAACTAATTGAAGTAAATCTTACTTTAATTTGATTTAAATTTAAATAAATTGAATTAAATAAAAAAATTAATGAAATACACCCGAAGCGGGTCGGGTTCGGGTTGACCCGGACCCAAAGCGGGTCGGGTTCAGGTTCTGAAAACCGACCCGTTTGCAAAAACGGGTCGGGTTCGGGTCGGGTTGAACAGTGTCGGGTCAATTTCAGGTTGAACTCGAACCCGACCCGTGACCCGATTTTGACAGCCCTAGTTCTAGCTAAGGATCAATATGGAAATTATGTCATTTAACATATTTTGGAGATGCGAAAATTATCAGAGAATAGTCAAATCATCAACAAACATTTTCAATCAAGAAGTTATAAAAATGAGCCAACATAAATTTGTTTCCAATGTTATCGAGAAATGTTTAGAGCATGGAAACTCTATTGAAAGAGGACTCTAGATTATGGAAATAATTGGCAAACTAAAAGGGAATGACAATTTGCTGACCTAGATGATTAATGATGCTAGCTTTGGAATAATAAAAGGGATTATGCCAACATATAAGGCAAATGAAATAGAAAACTGAGCTGATCAGATTACTTAGTGATTTGATTTATTATATCAAGTAGTTTAGGTCTTGTGGATTCACTAGTTGGAACTACATTAAATGCAACATATAATAGACATTAAAAAGACCACATAAATGATGACAAGAAAAATATAAGCAATAAATACAACCCGTATGTGCTTTGATTGTCACATTTGATTCCTAAATCCAATAGTCCGAGAATGTTACGTGGGTTAAATATTTCAACTTTTCTCCTCCTTGAAAGAGCTGAAGTTGACATAACTTGAATTATAATAAGCCTCCTAAATTGCTACAAAATACATATATTTTTCAAATGACAATCATGTAATATCTTATAATAGCCGTGTTGATGGATAATATCAATTAGAGTGGTCAAATATAAAAAAATAATAATAGTCAAAATCCTTAAAATGAAATATATCACCTTAAAACTTAAGAAACTAAAACTAATCCATCTTTCGCAACCGTTTGTCAGGAATGCTAAATTTAAAATTAACCTCAGCTCATAAAGAGCGAATGTCATGTTGGGTGCATCACTAAGATTCATCCTCAAATAGTCTCTTGCAAGCAGGGACGTGGCACATGCCATCTGATTGGGTGATTTTGCTGCAAAATGACACTATTATATTACGATCACGGCCAAAGTCTATATGTTCTTTAATGACGTCAAACCATTGAGTAATGAATCATTGGATATATTCGATAAGAATAAAGCCATTTGCCAGCTAAGGTGGATTCAAATCTCTCTCCTTAGACAAAATTTTATCTCAGGTTTACAATATATTCTTAGATGAAGCAGCCCATGGTTGTCGATAAGATGCCTTATGTTAGGTTGGACTGACTACCTCTTTTGACTAAGTAGACCAGCAATCATGACAATCCAAGAAAATAGAACCATGTGATCTTGATTAGGCTCGTCTTCATTTCCCTCATCACCTATTTTTAAGTTTATGATGATAAGTTTCATAGCATAAAACCAAATTCAAATCCTAAAGTTTTTGTTACTATATATATGCTTGTTACTTAGTACCTATCCCACAACTAGCCTTAATCAAAAGTTCTCTCTCGTTATCGAGAGGGGTAATTAATTATAGGGGCTTGTGCCTATAGAAAACTAAAACTCGGATCATAAAGTCCTCACAAAAATGAGGGTGAAATCTCTAGGTAATGTCTTATCTAAAACTAAATTTATCTTTTAAAAAATTATCCGAAACTTAAGCTCGTTAAAACTCTCCGCCAACATAAATAAATCAAAGTTTGAATATTCTGAAAGCTCCAATTTAGCTAACCTATTATAAGCCTAAATTTGGCTTAAAGAAAAAACTGAATAATTTTGAGTTTATTATAAGTTAAGAGTAAGATCAGCTTGAAATCAGATTGATGAAAACCCTAGTTAATACAAAATACCTAACTATGTACCTTCTCACAATTAACAAAATGAAAATTTTGAATCTAACAAATCTTATACCATATTCCAAATCTTTTAATACTTTCTGAGATTATTTACTTCAATACAAGTACAAAAACTCCAAAAAAAAAAAAAACTTTTATTAAAGCTTGTGATATGTTTTAGAATTTAAAATATAAGAAAATTGATTAAAATTATATACCATAAAATAATTTTTTTCATTGCAAATAACCCAAAAACTCTTTATAAAAAAAGAGATAATCGTAATTTTTTATGGAACTCTCACTCTCATAGAGGGGGCACTTGGCGGAGTGACTAATCACTCGGCGGGCCTAGCGGCAACCAGCGCCACAGGTGTTGGACCATGCACTTATTCTGTCCCCACTTAAAGAGTCTCTCTGCTTGAGAGAGGAATCAAACGTGAGTTGGGGGTTCCCAACCACGCTCACCCACCAGCCCAGCTAAGCCCAGTGAGGTATAATCTTATATTTTAATTATTTATAAATCAGTAGACCTAATATTCACATGCTTCTTGGGACCTTTGCGAACCAAAACGACACGCTGCAGCACTGCTTTAAATTGGACCGTTGGCTTATGCAGTTCATTGCAAGTGGAGAGCTTCAATGTCTCCATGAATGCATTAGTTTATTTATAACTATTAAAAAAATTTAATAGAAATACTTTTCATATTGTCATGAATAACAATATAAATATATATATAATTTATATATAAATTCCTCTCTTCTCATCTGTTAATTCAGATTTTGCAGAAAACTTCTTAAGCTCTGTATCCCATCCCACTCTTATGACTCTTCTTCTACCTCTCCAATGAGGAGAGCCATAGCCCATATAATTCTCCTATCTGTTCTTCTTGCTTCATTCCATGAAGCTTTATGTGAATCCACTCTTCTAACAAGAAGAACCCACGGCGATCACCGAAGGAAGACTACGCCGCCGGCGAAAGGCAGCAGCATCAGCTGCGACTTCTTCCATGGCAATTGGATCTATGATGATTCATATCCTCTCTACGACTCGTCGAGCTGCCCCTTCATCGATCCGGAGTTCGACTGCCAGAAATATGGCCGCCCTGATAAGCTCTACCTCAAATATAAATGGCAGCCTACAGCCTGTGAGCTCCCAAGGTTACTACTTAGGAAAAAAGATTTTCTGATAAGTTTTTTTCCCTGTACGTTTTAGTTTCTGAAAGATTTCTGAATGGTGAGTGAAGATTTGATGGGAAGGATTTTCTGACAAGATGGAGGGGGAAGAAGATGATGTTTGTTGGTGACTCCATTAGTTATAATCAGTGGCAGTCTCTGCTCTGCATGCTTCATTCTGCTGTTCCAGATTCTAAGATCTCTATTGATAGGAAGGATCCCCTCTCTTCAGTCACGTTTGTGGTATGGTTCTTCAAATTTCTTTAGTCATATTAATAATGTCGGCACATTACTGTAATTTATTAACAATTGTAAAAAATGATGCATAGTTGATTAGCAAAACTTTTTTAAGGAATAAACTCTTAATTAATCTTAATTAAGATATTACATTCTATGAATTCAGGCCATTTTTTAAGAGCTTTGATCTTTGCATGGGCAAAAAATTCTTTATTATATGATTCTTTAGATAATTTGTCACCCTTCATGAATTTTTTATTCTTTATTATAAGGGTTTTTAGGCAATTGCTCCCCTGAAAGTTTTACAACAGTATGGTATTTAGGCAATTGCCCCAACATAATGAAACATATTGTGAAGAGATGTTATTGTTAGGGAACGACGAACCAAATACAAAGAGAAATAGTAAAGATAATCCAAAAATATCCTTAAAACCAAAATTTGTCAGGTCGAATCCTGCCAGGGGGCGCTGTTCTCTTAGACCCCCAACATATCCGCGAAGCGTACAACGATGAACAAATAGGGGGTCGTCAGGCAGTGCCCTCGGAACATATTTTAGTTGTAAATATATTTTTGAAAAAAAAAAAACTATACACTTTTACTTATAAATACCCCCCCAGCGAAAATTAAAGCCGGATCCGCCCCTAGATCTTTGTGCTCCCTTTTTCACTCTTGGACCTTCATATTTTCGCCAAGTAGCCAGGAAATTTAAGTGGATAAAAGTTTAACTTCATAAATTAATGATCAAATCTTCATTATTTTTATATTAATATTGATATTTCAATTATTTAACATGAGATTAATCCTTTAAGGCAACCCAAGATTAGAAAATATTATGTAATATAATAGCTAAAAATTTTATTGCTTCTAACGAAGATACCAAGCTCAATGTGTCAACAGGACTTTGTGGTCTCAATAATGTTCTATCGATCACCATATCTTGTGGACATCTCGACCGAGTCGATCGGTCGAGTGCTCGATCTGGGCTCGATATCAAGCAGCAGCATATGGATCAACTCTGACCTTCTAATCTTCAACACTTGGCATTGGTGGATACACAAAGGAGCAGCAAGCCAAGGGTGAGGCTCCCTTAACAACTATTTCAATAATTAGTTAACGATTGGATTTATATTTGCTCTGCAGATGGGATTATATTCAGGATGGTGATAAAGTCTTGAAGGACATGGACCGCCTGGAAGCTTTTTCCAAAGGGCTAACCACTTGGGCCAAATGGGTAGAATCTAGTGTGAACACCACTGCTACAAAGGTCTTTTTCCAGGGGATCTCTCCAGTTCATTACCAGTAAGCAATATATGATCTGCTAGCATTTTCAACACTTAGAATGTTAAGGTAAATTTATGATAAAATAAGAAAGGATGAGTTAAAAATATAGCTATATAAGATATATTGTAGGACTAGCATCTAATGAAAGTAGATTAGCGAAATAAAATATAGGGGATTTACATACATACCACTTTATTTCATGCAATTTACATATCTAACACTCAAAACAGTAATATTACATGCCTACCACTCATAGAATAAATTTGGGTGCATGGAATGAAATATTAAAGTTTATAGGATGGTATGAATGGTAGAAATGAATTATAGGAGTGATATATTTGATATTAAAATTGAATATGGGTGGAATGCATGTAATATTAATGTTTTGGGTGTTAGATATGTAAATAGCATGAAAAAAGGTGGTATGTATGTAAATTTCCCATAAAATATACTAAGTGGTTGTTTGGTGGCACCCATGATTTGATTTAAGTAGAATTTTGTAAATCCGGATTTCAGAAATCCGAGGGGCCTAAATCTTAAAAATTGTTTGGTAACATTAATGATAAATCCTATTAAATCATGTGTGACTGTTTGGCTATATAGAGGATTTAACGAGCGGACTCTTCCTCTCGAGCCAACGGATTTCATAAATCCGTCAAAAAACAGGATTTCGGAAATCCGGGATTTAGCACGAAAATGCGGAATTTTCCATCTACGTCGGCTTTCATTTGCCGTGGGATTTGGTTTTGTATTTTAGGCCGTTTGGCTTGATTTCGCTCAAATCCGCCTCAAATCTGACCTAAATCCTGCTACCACAGCCCCTAAGTGTTTTGGACATACATATCCCAGGATAGGATATACTCCAACTAAATGATGAAATATAAATATTTATTTATTTTTATCAATTTTTTTATATTTAAATATCTCCCAATCAAATATCTAATATATATTACATAATAAATACCAATGAAGAAAATAGCACTTAAGCTTCTTCTTTTATTGGGCATCAGAGGACAGGATTGGGGAGAACCTGGAGTGAAAGATTGTGGCAAACAAACACAGCCTGCAAGTGGATCAACGAATCCAAGCGGATCTCTGCCACTGCCACTGCCACAGCAAGGAGTAGTGAGTAATGTGCTGAATACCATAACGAAGCCAGTTTATCTGCTCGATATCACCTTTCTTTCTCAACTAAGAAAAGATGCTCACCCTTCTTCATTCAGTGGTGACCACCCTGGTTTGGATTGTAGCCATTGGTGTCTTGCTGGGCTTCCAGATACATGGAACCAGATCTTATATGCATCTCTCATTTGATGAATCCAAAATAAAAATATAAAATAAAATTGTAAAAGGAGAAATATTCATGTCAGACAAATGAAGAGTAATTGAGGGGAAGATTCATGGATCCTTTTTCTATTTTTTTTCTTCTTACTTTGCTGAATAAATCAAATTGGCTGCTGAAGAAAAGCCAGTTGAATATCGTGGTGCAATCTTGTCTGTAGAAGTTTCAGGCTTTGATTCTGATTCTCTATAATCATCATGATTGTGGGAAGATAAAGTTACAAAATTATAACCAACCAATTCACTTTGGATGGTTGGGATTGAGGCTTCGGTTGGGACGGCTTTCTTACTGCTTTTTAAAGCAGTTTTTTATATAAAAAATCCAAAAAATTTAACTAAAAGCTGCTTTAAAAAGCAATAAGAAAATCGTCCCAAATGAAGCCTAAATCTACTTTGTTTTTTTTTTTTTTAATTGAATTGAATGGCTGAGTTTCCCATGATAATTAGAGGTGGATTTTGGTGAATGTAGTATTTTTCTTCAAAATTTTGATCTTTTTTATAAACCTTATGAGTGATTGAGCAACTTATGGTTAGAGATGAGAGCAATTCAATTTTAAATTCAATCTTGCGCTGAGCTCATCGATCAAACCAATTTGATTTTGAATTGTTATTATAAAAACTTCCCTTCAATAAACCTTATGAGTGATTGAGCAAATGGTTCAGTAAAAAAAAAAGGGTGAACTAGAAACAGTCTCATTCATTAAAGCAGCATAAAGACACAAAGCTATGTTTAATCATTTAGGCTTCGTTTAGGTCGGCTTTCTTCTACTTCTTAAAGCAGTTTTTTAGTACAAAATTTTTTAATTTTTATACTAAAAAATTACTTTAATAAGTAATAAGAAAATCGTCCGAAATGAAGCCTAAGACCATTTTTTCTATTTGTTTCTCCTCACTTTATCAGCAATCAAACACAGCACCAGTTGTTCAACACAATCATAAGAGCATCAAACACTTGATAGAAAACCTAGAAACAGCTAGTCAATTTCACAAGAAAAGATCACATACTTAGTTTTCTGACTCTAATATATTGGTCACCTCATTGATAGCTCAACTCTTTTTTCACACTCCCGCTCCTGCTCTGTTAGGGTTTGCCCTAGCGCCTTCGGTGGCGCTAGCTGCTCCCCGTTTTGCCGGTCTCAAACTTAGAAAAAAATTTTCCTCTTTCTCCTCCTCTGTAGTGTGCCCTGTTTCATTTTTTCTTGTGATTCATCCACCTCTGGCCTTTTGGCCCCATATGTGAGTAATAATTACTGGTGTCAATTTCGGGTCACGGGTCAGGTTCGGGTCGAACCTGAAACTAACCCGACACTATTCAGGTCAACCCGAACCCGACATGTTTTAAAAACGGATCAATTTTCCGAGTCCGAACCCGACCCGCTTCGAGTCCGGGTCAAAACCGACATGACCTGAATGACCCATCTCCAACAAAAAAATTGCTAATTTTTGGGTCTACAGCGGGTCAATCTCCTCTTTTCGGGTCAAAAATGGGTCAAAATCGGGTAAATCTTGGATTGCCAGGTCAAAATCAAATTTTCAGGTCAAAAAGGGCCACTTTTGGGTCAAAGGGTTAACCCAAACCGGACCTGATTTTTGAAACGGGTCGAAATGTTGAACCTAAACCCGACCCGTTTCGGATTTGGGTTGACCCTAACCTAAAAGTTTCGGGTCGAATTCGAATCGGATTTTCGGATCGTATCAAATATTGACACCCCTAATAATAATCTCTCCTCTCTCTCACCCTGGAATCATTCTTTGTCTTCAGTGTTGACAAATGTAAATATTATTTTTTAATGACAACATATAAATAAAAAAATAGAAGAATTTTATAGTAATTTCTATGACAAAATTAAAAAAAAAAATTCAGTTATCATCTGATTTTAGAGGAATCCTAGAAATTAGAAACCGCTGTTTTTTTCTACAAAACAGGCGTGATTATCACTCATTTCTTCCTGTCGAAATCCTGTTCAAACAATTCTCGGCTGAATCTGCAGCATTCCACCTTAATAATTTTTTAGATTATTGTATCATCCCAAGAAAAAAAATATCAAAATAAAATCAACTATTATGAATTTTTCTCGAAGGTGGATAAGGCCATAATTTTCATCCTTGAAAGAAGAAACTACCTGCTGTATATAATTTTTTTTTCTCTCACAGGAAAATCATCAAACATGTTAACTACCAAAGATATTACACCACAAAACAATGAAACATCAACAGTTTAGAAGAAAAAAAAGCTTACAGATAGATCGAAGTCGTTTTATAAAGAATAACAAGTCATTATCCATAAACAGAACAAGTAAAAAGAAGTTGGATTCAGCATAATAAACTCTAACAGGGGATCTGGGCAGTGAACCACTGCATAACATGTATAGGAGCCTTGATCAGCTCGATCGCTATCTCAACCACAATCGTAACGCAGAGGCAGCAAGGGCATATGCACGATAGTAATAGCCTGATATTATTTTGAAAAAGAAGTCGCCCGATCAGAATCAAAAGCAACAAAAATCACATAATAGTAAGAATTAAACAAAGAAGTTGAAATTTATGCGAATCGAGGAGGGGAAAACGAAGAAATAGAAGGCGCACCCGACAATCCATATGAGAACGCCGACAAGGGAAACGATTAGGGCGAGGAGGGCGAAGGGAAGGCCTAAGAGCCATCCAAGGGGCCGGCACTCGCAATCGTCACAGCACATCTCTCCACCGATTCACCGAAGCAATTTGATCCTCCGCCTTTCTTCTCTTCTCGATCTTTACGGAGATAGAGGTGATTGAGCGGGGAAACACGATACCTCACGCGTTTTCGCCGGCTCTGGAATTTTGTAATTTCGGGTAGCAGATCGGTAGGTGGAGATGACCACCTGATCTGCTCAGTTTTTAACCTTTTATTGAAAAAAAAAATTGTGGTAATTTACTATTTGACACCTAAAATTTTATTTAATTATATAAAGTAATATTCACTAATATTTAATCAATTAACTATTGCATTGAAATATTAGATATATAAATAAAATTATTTTGAACGATGTATCCGTCATTTTTGACAAAAATTATATTTAATTTCAAGGACTGCAAATTATTCATATAAATAAAAATCAATTCTTTATAATAATATATTTAAGTTATGTCATAATAAAGATTTTTTTAATGATTATTCAATAATTTTTATACTAACTATCAATTATTTCGTGTAACATTATTTTTTAATCCAAAATTTAGGATCTAATAACAACAATATTTAATTATTTAATGTTGCTATAGAAATGTGTAAAATTCTTTTATTAAAGAGGGATTTATATACATACCACTTTAAAGTATATTATTTACATATATAATATCTAAAATTCAATATTTCATCTCTATAAGTCATAAATCAAATATGGGTGTAAGGAATAAAATATTAAAATTTATAGGGTTGATATATATATCATCAAAAAATAATCTTGATCAGGCATGAATCTCGAGACAAACTTAAACCCTAAACCCTAAACTTCTGAAATTAATTCCAGACCATCTAACTCCAATTTCAGCAAACTTATAGGAAAAATGAACATCTCAAATAGATGAACTCAACGGCACCAAATTCAATTCAATTTGAGCCCAAATGGGTCTAAATCTAGGATCTGAAACGCATTTAAAAGTTTCAAAGCATAAGTTGGATAACCAAATGACTTCCAATGTGACATACTTATAGTCAAATTAAGTGTCTTGATGAGACGAATCCAACGAGCCTAAGATCGTTGAATTCTGACATCATTAAGATATTCAAATGCTCGACAAATAGTACTGTATGATCAAGGGAATCAATACCGATCATCCATCCGAAATACTTCTAACATACCTTTGATCCTCTCACCATTTATTAGTCATATCACTCTCAAAAAATTATAAATAGACTCTCATTATTTATATACAAAATATTAAAATTTTAAAAATTAGATATATATAGATAATATGACATATTTGACTTTTTATGACCCGGCACATGGACAACTACAGAATGATAATATATTGCTCTCATGTGCTGTGCGCTCCGTGAAGATAATGATGATAATGTTGATATTTTGTTGATAAACTTGACGCCGAGTATGGCGTATTGACTTCTAAAACTTCATTGCAAAATTTGACTTCGTCGCTTACAGAAATAGGTTTAGAATTTTCTTTTAAATGAACATATTTTTAATGAAGGAGAACCACTTGTATTCGTGAAGCCGTTTAGAACAAATTAGAAATTATTTAGAACCTATTTGAAACAAATTTGAATGTCATCCTTGAAATAAAAGTTGGGTTGGGAGTCGGTTGGGGTTTTATTTTCTTGCAGTGTTGGTTGGCTTTGTCTCTATTGGTTGGTTGGGAGTTTTGTTTGTTTCATCTGTTTGCTTTTTCTTGTTATCTCTTTCTTGTAGGTTGATGTCTTGTTGGTTCTCTACTGGTGTTGCCTCTGGTTGCTTCCTGTTGAATTCTCATGGTTGACTCTCCATCTGATCCTGGCTTGCGATTTATTGTCTTTTCTTTTGCTTCATTATGTATCTGGACTGAATCTAAGGCTCGTAGATTTTACTTCAAATAATATATTTTAGGGGCTTTGGATTCATTAAAGACTTATATCATTGCTTTGAATTAATTCGTAGGCTCCTACAGACCAATTGCGTGTGAAAGAGAATAAGAGTTTGTTGAGAGCACGAGTTGGGAGAAGGCTTCGGTGGGACTAGTGCTAAGTAAAGAAGAAAGAGAATTTGCAATGAGCTCGTTGTGGAAGGCATCGACAAGGCCAGCGTTGTATGAGGGAGAAGTTAAGTTCGCAACGAAGCTCCTTTCAAGTAGGCATGGCTAGGGCCAACAGCTTGTGAAGAAAAAAGAGAAACTTGTTTTGAGAGCATGTTGACACTAGCATCAATGAGACCAACGCCATGAATGGGAGCAAGCATTAATGGGACTGTCACAAGCTCCTATGAAGAGAGCCACACAATGTATGTTCAAGCACATAAAGTCAAATTTTCCATCCACTTGCAAATAAATTTTGATCTCATTTGATAACAAGTTGTGTATCTAATACAAGAGGAAATTTGACTCATGAATTTTATTATTGCTAAATTTATTTTAAAATTAATATAGTATGTATATTAAATTTTGTTTAAATTTTCATGAACAAAGCTTTTTTTTTTTATATAAAACTTGTTATGACAAATTCATAAGTTCTGCATTGATTTTTTTTAATTGGTTTTGGATTAAAAAATATCTAGTCGGACTCGGGTCAAAAATCTTGACACAATTAATTTTTAAGTTTGATTTAGGTTGACCAAAAAAATTAAAATTGACCTAAAATAAACTCAATTATCATTCGGATTCGGAATAAATGAGTCGGTTCTGATTAAACATGTTATATTTGTGTTAAATGTATCGTATTGATCTTAAAAATTGCATGATTTATATAATATAACAGGTTAACTGAGTCGGGTTTGAGTCAAATATTTTGACCTATATAATAAATTAATTGGTCGTATTCGGTTCAAGAATATTATGGCTTATAAATGTAAGTGTATAATTGATGAGCGCATGCCATCCTTTCATGAATTTGAATGAATTCCAAAGTTTGAAAATCAAATCAAATATTGAATTGAAAGTAAGAGAGATTCAAGGTTCAAAGGCTCAATTGGTGTTGAACTAGGGGTTAAACCAATTATAAAATAAATATTAAAATTATTTTAATATGACTTAAATTATATAATAATATTATTATTTTTTATCAATCAAATATATATTATTATAAATTATAATACTTACCATTAAATATTTTGAATGCGATTCTAAATAAAAAAATTTGAAGCATAATATTTTGATTATTTTCTCTCAGTATAAATATATGTATATAAATGCTTTCAAACATATATGTAGCACCACAGCTAGATTAAAATATTAATAACAAATAAAATTAGAATAAATTTTATGCACTCACTTTTTATATTTATAATGCATTTTACGCAAACTTAAGTTATATAAATTTAAATAAATTTTTAATCTAAACCTTTATTTCACTACATCTCATTAAAATTCAAAGTCATAAATTACAAGGAAACATTAGCTTCCAGAGTTTTGCACAAAGACATCCCTCAAATCTGAGTTGTTTGCTCTGCTAGGGCTTTTTCGTGCCCTAGTATGCGACATTTATCTTCCTGCTCGCGGGTTTGTCATCGCCCCCGACGTCTTCCTTAGGGAAGTTTTATTTTCCCTCTTCTAGTTCCATTTGGGTTTGTTTCCTCATCATTTTTATGGTTATGGAGGCAAATCGCTTAAGAGATCTTGGTTTTTTTTGTTTGGGAAATGCTCTTCTCGAATATTCAAGGATGCTTTAGCTGGTGCTTCGCAAGGATTGCCTTCTTTCCCTGACCTCAAAATTTCTTCGCATAGGGGGTCGCCAGCTCTTTGGATTTCGGAAGAGGAAATAAATTCGCTTGTTATTCCATTTGAGTTCTCTCTGGTCGGCAAATTCCCCAACAGTAGACCTTCTGTTGATGCTATTAGGAAGTTTTTTTTCAATCTAAAACTGAATGGTGAATGCTCGGTTATTGTTCTTAACCCTATGCATGTTTTGATAAAGCTTGTTGATGATTTATACTACTGTAGAGTTTTCTCCCATCGATCTTACTTTGTTAACAATTGCTTTATGAAATTGGTGAAATGGTCTTCGACGTTTGATGTTGAAGTTGAATCACCTATCATTCCTATTTGGATCTCTTTTTCACACTTGCAGCCACACCTATTCTCCTCGAGAATCCTTCATAGTCGTATCTCCATTTTTGGTTGGCCATTGAAAACTGATAATTCTATTTTAATTGGCTCTCATCCTTCTGTGGCTCGTGTGTCCTGGTGGAGTTAGATTTTACCAAAAAATTTCCTGACAAAATTTGGGTTGGCCCTGAAAACTTGGGGTATATTCAGTCGGTGGTTATGGAAGAGTTTCCTTCTTATTGTGTCCATTGCAAATCGTTAGGTCATTCCAAAGTGAATTGTCGTAGCTTAAACCCCCATCTCAACACTTCTCATACAACTAATCCCCCTCCAATTATTAAGAATGTCAAGTCCTCTCTTTCTAATGAGGGCATTATAAATGGTGGTGATGTTGTGCTTCTATTATTTGGGAGTGATGATGTGCATTCTTCTAAACTCGTGGTTTCGGTTTCGGAAGATTCGAATGTGATTGGCCATATTGAGGAGAACTTGTGTGTTGTTAATGCTAGCAGTGATGATTTAGAGGTAGTGGATCATGTTGTCACTATCTCTGCTTGTCTAGTACATGAGGATGTGGAGAATAATTCCCTAGCTGTTGTTCTGAAGGATTCATTGTGTCTAACTCCTGGGTTTGTGTGGTATGGATATTGTGGTGTTAAATGACTCTAGCTGCAGTTTGCCTAATGTTGTTGTTGGTTCTGATATGTCTTCTTCTTCCTTGGTAATTTATGAAGGAATGGTCAATATATCTATTTCTATTATTTTTTTAAGGAGGAGTTGAAAGCCCATTTGGATTTGTCTTTGCATGAATTTTGTTCGAACCGATCTGATTGGCTTGATGAGCATTTGTCGTCACATGGCGAGGGTGAGGGGGATCAACTGAAGGGGTGCGATGAGGAGTTTGATGATTTGTTTAATTTGAAGGTGAACCGCATTGTTGAGAAGGCCTTTTCCAATAGAGGTGGCAAATGTCGGGTGCTGGATGCTTCTTGTCGTTTATGTGCATTGTTGGTTTTCCCTTCTCTGGATGCACCGGCCTGGTGGCTGGGTGGTTGTTAGAAGCTTGTGCCAATTATTAAGCATGGCTGACTTACTTGCCTTCTTTATTTTCTTCTTTCTCTTCAACTTTAATTTTTGTCTTGTAATCTTTATTTGTGTTTTTGTGGTCTTGATTGTAACCTCTTTTGTTTTGATGGAATAAAATGTTCATTATTAAAAAAATATAATAAAATTAATAGGCATAAATTAATCATTATTATAATCGACCTATTTGTAAAAAATTGGATTGATTCACATGTTCTTTGGTTCAACTACTAGTGTTGATCGATTTTGCTTGTTTCTGCAAATGTGGTTTTAGACCAGATGGAATTGGTCTGAGAGTTGGTTCATAGTTAAATTGATTGAACCGACCCATATAATCCATGTTCAAAAACATGAAATTTTTTTATAACTTCAACATGAATGCCTCAAATTAAGTAATATAAATAAATTTACATATGAATACTTAGTAACATTTTTTTAATAAAATTGTTTAAATTAATGATGGGTAGCACCCATCCAAATACTTAACTACTTTTATTGACTTACAACATAAATTCTTTTAGATTTAGATAACTTTGGACTGAAGTTTCTATAAGATGAATTGAGGATTTTTTGTATTGATCCAACACTGATGACTTATTATATATGATTCATGTTTGTGATGTAGCAAAATATATAGAGAATTAGGTTCACCCCAAATTGGCACAGTTCAAGTCAAGATGGCTTGATTTAAATTAATACTTCATTTGGGATGACTTTTTTGTTGTTTCTTAAAGTAGTTTTTCTATTTTAAGAAGCAACAATAAAGCCGTCCCAAGTCAAGCGTAAGTCAACTCAACTACTCAATCTAAGCTTAAAAATAACTCACTTGCCTACAAATGAACTAGCCCTAAACTATCATCTATGAACTTGTCCCAATCAGGGCAGTGCGACCTATCAAATCAACCCTAACGACAACTCAAATGAACGACTTCATATGAGAAACTATCAATCTATTTGATTATTCCTCCATCTATTTGCATCAAGAGAGCAACTTCTTATTGACCCAACAAGTGACTTTTTTAAGCTAGACATTCTGATTAAGCCATATCATATTTATATCTTTCTCTTTTTTTATTTATAAGCATATGTGCAATCAATTTTGTAATGTTTAAGGCTTCGTTTGGGACGGCCTTCTTAATGCTTCTTAAAGTTATTTTTTAGTATTGAAATTTTAATTTTTTGAATTAAAAAATTATTTTAAAAAATAATAAGAAATTTGTCTCAAATAAAAAAAAATTTGGAAAATGAGGGCAAAAAGCCCATATATTAATATGTAAAAAAGGTTATAAGAAGGTATAACAAAAAAAGGTTAAACCTCAAACAAATGAGGTGAAACCAAAAACCTATACCCCCCACTAAGACAAAAGAAAACCAAATTAAGCAATCAAAACTAGAACAACCATCCAAAAAGAGATGTGAGGGCATCCGAAGGACTCAGACTGCTAATCGCACAAACGAGCAGATAAAACCGGCAACCACGATAGGAAAAAACTCGCAAAAAGGCTCTCCAAGGAGATGATTAGTAGCTACATCATCGTCCTTGATAAAAAAACCACCGATGAAACAGTCCCCGGTTGCTAACAGACAGTCTGCCACGGGACTGAATCAGAATCATCCACGAGAGCTGAGAAAATATTCCAGTCAATCAAGAAGACACCTCAAATAACCACCCATCCAGCACAGCAATCCATCCCATATATAACAAATTCAGCAAAATCACCATAACCGCAACAACCCAAAACCTTCAAAGTGCTTAAATCTCAATCTAATTTTTTTATTTATATTTGACTAGCTATCTCATTTATTTATCTATGAAAATAAGCTGCAATGATTGAACAAGGACATCCATTTTTAACGGCCCTAACGCTACACATCAACTGCGGGCCCTAACGCGGTATTGTATCATTACCAAATGGGCGTCTATAATCAAATCTCGGGTGTTCTTGGGTTCGTGCAGCTGGGCAGATAGTATAGCAGGATTTAACAGATATCATCCAACTCATTAACATACGCTCCCTACGTGTCAGGTTATCATTAGTTCAAAATTCTAAATCATATAAAATAACCTTAGGAAAAAATCCGCCTGAGGTTAATTAAAAGCCTCTGCAGAGGAATTTGCAACAATAGGTTAAGATTATAATAAGAAAAACAAAATTGATTTTTTTGTATATACAGAATTCCATCTGGGAATTTCTATTCTCTTGGTTTGGATGCTCAGCGTCGCGCATCCGTTTCTTCATCTTAGGGTTTTGTACGTTCGTTAGCTCTGCTACTGTTTGCGTGCCGTCCGAAATTCGTCGATCGACGACCAGTGTTCCACCGAGCACGGAATTCGGCAGAAATCCATGTGAGTGATTTGGACATTTTTCCTACTTTTGATCTTGAGAGCATGTTTTCTTTTTGTTGTGTTAACCGTCCAAGTTTTTCTTCGATTCAGATAAGCTTTCCAAGGTTAGGGCTTTTACCTTCTTTAGCGTTATATCAGTAATAATTGAGTTGATTGAGGTTATTTTGAAGAAATTGCGGGATGCAATTTGTTTGGGCTATTTCAGCTAGGTTTTATAATCTTAAGTCGTGTATGAAAGTTAATTTTAGGATTTTAGCAATATACGTGGATCTATTTTTTTTGTTGTTCGTGTATTCTTAGTGAAAGAAGAACTTTTGATGGATCTAACTCAATACTAACACACTTCTTTCATGCCAAGAAGGAAAAAAAGTTCGAATACACTACTTATAGTTCAAAAATTGTTCTCTGTTATAGGTTTGCTTGCGTTCTATACCTTTAGATCTGTAGTTGATCTGGTGAAGGAGTGAAAGAAAACTAAACAGAATACCAGTAAATTTTATTTTGATATATTGTTACTAGCAAGCATGTTGACTAGTGAGCTGAGTTTGATTTGTGTAGTTAAGAGATATTTGCAATGGAAATATATATATATGTAACAGGGTTTTAAATGAGCAGTGTGGAGCTTAGGTTTCAAGCTTGAGTTAGCCCCAACTTGAGATTGACTTGATTCTCCTAGATCAAACTCGTGTAGCTTGCGAGTAGTGAGGAGATTTGGTGAACATTAAAATCCGATGGCAGCATAGTAGGATAACATATCGTTCATTCTAGTTTTGCTGGAATGACATAGTACTAGAAGTGATGAGGAAGAAGATGCTTGTCTTGGCGGATGGAGAGACATTTTTGTTGATGGTGATGGAGGGGGAGACCATCCATCTTCACAGCTTGTTTCTGGCGTGGAAAATGAGGAAAAGGTAGTGGAGCTGCTAGGGGTCTCATACTTGTGCTGTGAGGGGGTCAAGATAGAGGCTTAGGAGAGCTGCGGTTATTGTAGAAGAAATCATGATTAGGAGTTAGGACGTCTGAAACTTAAAAGAGCAAGGGTAGGGTACATGACTTTGAATTTGTAGTTAGGTTTTATATTATTTTATCCTTCATTAAAGAGATTTATCTTTATAATTTAACTCTCATAATATGTGTATTTACAACTACACCGGAAATAATGATGTGTAGTTATGCAGTTAAAATTTTTCGTTGATGTCATTTTGTTCTAGTTTTGCTGCAAGAGTAGGGTACAAGATATGCAGTTAAAATTTTCAGTGTAAAACTACTTTCATTGATCGATGTTGTTGTTGCTATCTGAATCTGGTCTTTTGTTAAAAAATAGTAGATGGACACCAACATGTATGTATGGTTTTGTGCTTCAAATATATTGAAAAAACAAAATTGAGGCTCTCTTTGACCTTCAATCTAATGATCTGTGAAACACAATAAAATAATATTTGTATTGCTAAACTAGTAAACTGAGTCTACTTTGGTTGCTGTTCTTACACGTGGGATGGCAATTTTATGTATTTGACTGTATATTTTTTGACTTTGAGATCCTGGTTGCTGATGTTGTTTTTCATTTCTTTTGGTAGATTAGATCATGGCAGTGGAAATTACCCAGGTCCTTCTAAATGCTCAATCTGTAGATGCTTCTGCTCGAAAGTATGCAGAGGAAAGTCTGAACCAGTTTCAGGATCAGAACCTTCCTAGTTTTTTTCTCACTCTTTCTGGTGAATTAGCAAACAATGACAAGCCTGTGGATAGCCGTAAATTAGCTGGGCTTATCCTCAAAAATACTTTGGATGCTAAGGAGCAGCACAGGAAAAATGATCTAATCCAGAGGTGGCTTTCTCTAGATATGTTTGTCAAGGCTCAGGTGAAAGGATGCTTGCTGCAGACCCTTTCTTCTCCTGTATCTGATGCTAGATCTACAGCTTCCCAAGTCATTGCCAAGGTTGCAGGAATTGAGTTGCCCCACAAGCAGTGGCCTGAACTTATTAGCACCCTATTATCAAACATTCAACAACAGCAATCTCATGTCAAACAGGCAACCCTTGAAACCCTTGGTTATTTATGTGAGGAGGTTTCTCCTGATTTTGTTGACCAAGACCAAGTGAACAAGATACTTACCGCAGTCGTCCAAGGTATGAATGCATCTGAAGTTAACAAAGATGTCAGATTGTCAGCAACCCGGGCATTGTATAATGCTTTGGGATTTGCGCAGGCAAATTTTTCCAATGACATGGAACGGGATTATCTTATGAGGGTGGTTTGTGAAGCTACTTTATCCCCAGAGCTTAAGATTCGACAAGCTGCATTTGAGTGTTTGGTTGCCATCTCATCTTCATACTATGATAAGCTTGGTTCATACATGCAAGATATTTTTAGCATCACTGCAAAAGCAGTGAAGGAGGATGAGGAACCTGTTGCTCTACAGGCCATAGAGTTCTGGAGCTCAATTTGTGATGAAGAGATTGATATTTTGGATGAGTATGGCAGTGATTTCAGTGCTGATTCTGATACTCCTTGCTTTTATTTTATAAGGCAGGCCCTGCCAGCTTTAGTTCCTATGCTTTTGGATACACTTCTTAAACAGGAGGAGGATCAAGATCTAGATGAAGGAGCGTGGAATATTGCAATGGCTGGAGGAACATGCTTGGGTTTGGTTGCAAGGACAGTGGGAGATGACATAGTCCCTCTGGTGATGCCTTTCATTGAAGAGAACATAAGCAAACCAGATTGGAGGCAAAGAGAAGCAGCAACTTACGCTTTTGGTTCTATTTTGGAAGGACCATCGCCGGAAAAGCTTACCCCAACAATAAATGTTGCACTGAACTTTATGCTTACTGCATTAATAAATGACCCAAACAATCACGTTAAGGACACAACTGCTTGGACTGTTGGAAGAATATTTGAGTTTATGCATGGACCCACTTTGGAGATTCCAGTTAGAACTATCCTTAGTGTTCTACTTCAGTGTATGAAAGATGTTCCTAATGTTGCTGAGAAGGCATGTGGTGCTCTATATTTCCTTGCACGAGGTTGTGAAGTTGTAGGTTCTGCATCACCTCTTTCACCTCTCTTTGCAGACATTATTCAAGCTCTTCTAAGTGTGACCCACCGAGAAGATGCCGGAGAGTCTCGTTTAAGGACTGCAGCTTATGAAACTCTGAATGAAGTAGTTAGATGCGCAACAGACGAGACAACCCCAATAGTGATGCAGCTTGTCCCAGTAATCATGGTGGAACTTCATCGTACACTTGAGGCCCAAAAGTTGACATCTGATGAGAGAGAGAAGCAAAATGAACTGCAAGGTCTTCTTTGTGGGTGCCTTCAGGTCATCATTCAGAAGTTAGGATCTGCTGAACCAACAAAGTTTACATTTATGCAATACACCGATCAGCTGATGGATCTGTTTTTAAGAGTTTTTGCTTGCCGAAATGCCACAGTACATGAGGAGGCAATGCTAGCCATTGGTGCTTTGGCGTATGCAGCTGGGCATAATTTTTTGAAATACATGCAAGGGTTCTATCCATATCTGGAAATGGGTCTTCAAAACTTTGAGGATTATCAGGTTTGTGCGATCACTGTTGGAGTTGTTGGAGATCTTTGCAGAGCATTGGATGACAAGATCCTGCCTTTCTGTGATGGGATCATGACACATCTTCTGAAGGATCTCTCTAGCAATCAGTTACATCGGTCTGTGAAACCGCCAATATTCTCTTGTTTTGGTGATATTGCATTGGCAATAGGGGAGAACTTTGAGAAGTATTTGATCTATGCTATGCCTATGCTTCAGAGCGCAGCAGAATTATCCACACTTGTTGCAGAGGCTGATGATGAGATGATTGAGTACACCAATCAACTCAGGAATGGCATTCTGGAAGCTCACTCTGGTATATTACAAGGTTTCAAGAATTCTCCAAAGACCCAGTTGTTGATGCCTTATGCGTCCAATATTCTCCAGTTCCTGGATAGCTTGTACAGTGAAAAAGATATGTAAGTCTTTGAAGCTGGTTTTTTTTTTTTGGCTTGATGACAATTGCAGCAATATTTATGTGCCTTTTTCGTGTTTTTTTTTTCTGCTTTATTCAGGGATGACATCGTGATGAAGGCTGCAGTAGGCGTTCTTGGAGATCTGGCTGATACACTGGGTGCAAATGCTGGTCCTTTGATAAGCCAATCTGTTTCAAGCAAAGACTTTTTGGAAGAATGCTTAGCATCAGATGAGCATTTGATTAAAGAGTCTGCCCAGTGGGCTAAGTTTGCTGTCAGTCGAGCTATATCTGGTTGATTGTGCCTTCAGTAACCTTATAACATCTTTCTGCATATGCATTTTGGTCGTGTCAAATTCTGGTTGTGGATTGCATACATGTGTCAGTCATCATACCTTCCTCACCATAAATCATTGCCCAAAGCTTTTGCATGCTGGCTTGAGTCTGGATTCTATTGTTAACTCATGCTATAATGAAGAACTTCGCATCATGGTCGCCCCCCGCCCGACACTGTTCGCTTTTAAACTCCCTCTCCGATCCGCGAGGGTGGAGTTGTATGCTATCGAGTTTGTCCCTTGGTTTTGCCATTGCTTTTTGCATTCAGCTTCTTAAAGAACTCACGTAGATGCTGGTGATACATGCAAGTGTTGGCTATCCCTCAAGAGTATGAGTCCAAAACCATGGGGATTGTTTGTAAAAAGGTCAACTTGGAGTGGGGTTGTCCAATCATTTGTAGCATGAATTCCATGGTCATTCACCATTATCTAAGTGTGGCAGTGGGCGTCCTTTTTGTCTTGCCCAATTTTTATTAGGTTTTTATTCTTTTCTAGAGAATTTTGTATTATTTTGCATCATTTAGGCTTCGTTTAGGACGGCTTTCTTACTGCTTTCTAAAGCAGCTTCTTAGTACAAAAATTTTTAGTTCAAGAATTTTTTGTACTAAAAAGTCATTTTAAAAAGCAATAAAAAAGCTGTCCCAAACGAAACCTTAGTCAGTGTGGTTTGGTCTGGTCTGCATTCATTGTTTTCGCTTTTGTTTTTGTTACACATAGCTACGTTGCTTTTGTTATACATACAGGAAGGTAATAGTGGATATGGCTTAAAAAACTAATGCATTTGTTCCTGTGTGAGATAGCTTGTGAAGATATTTGCGTCAGGGTTGGTTTTTTGTCACCTATACAATGGTTTTTCAATCCTTTAAATTCTCTCTGGGGGCTGTCTTTTAATTCCCCTTTTGTTTTCTGTTCGAGATTTTCAACATTTTATGCTATTTCCTGGCATCCGTTGGACCATCCTTTTATGTAGATTTGGCATGGGAGAAAATCCCTAGCTTGCAGTCTTCAATTGAATCAATTTTGACTTACCCATATATATGTATGAATGATAGAGCTTGCGTTTGTTCCTAGGCGTGGATTCATAATATCATTTATTTATTATTGAAGAACTTATCCAAAAGCTTTCCTTTTTCCTGCATTGAATATCGTTTTGCATCAGGAGCTCCAGGTTTGTTTGGACATATTTAGTGCTGTAAAGAGGTTTTATGTAATCCATTTTACTTTGTTGGTTAGGAGCTTATGTTATCAATAAAGAAGTTTTGAAGTTGCTGTCTTACATATTTGATATGTATGAGTTTGCAATTAAGGCTTCGTTTGGGTTGGCTTTCTTACAGCTTTTTGAAGCAGCTTTTTTATTTTTATACTAAAAAACTGCTTTAAAAGCCGTAAGAAAGCCGACCCAATTGAAACTTAAATTTAAAAAAAGAAAAGGAAGAGGAGTTTCTCACGTGGAAGGCCTAATTGAAATATATGACTGTCAATGATTGCACGCCTCCATTGCTCCATCTCCAGGCTCCGGATATCTACTTTTGTCATTGGTGGCATGAATTTCAATCTACGGACCTGCAAGAACGAATCAGTGTGATCTATTATGTATTTTGTGGTACTATTAGCTTCCTTATTGATTGCTTCTTGAGCCTTTTTAGTCTTAAAACTATTCCATTAGTATTTGCGGAGAAGTAAAGCTCAAATATTATATGTTGCAGGTTCCAATGCTTGCTGTATTTCTCACTCTGGACAAACGCATTTGGATAACTCAGTTCTGGTTAGTTCCTCTTCAAAATTTGAATATATTATTTCAGTTTAATTTCAATTAATTCTAAGATGCTGTACTTATCCATACTAATTACTTGATCGATATGGATCCCAACTCATTTGTTGTATGATGTGGATAACAAACTTATTTGAAGTTGTGAACTGGATCTATTATGGAAATAGCTGATGTATTCTCCTGTATTATGCTTATTGCTGATGAACTTATGTTGGTCTTGGAGGCTCTAAACTTTCCATTTGGTTAGAAAATAAATTGTGATAGGATGTCTTGGTGTAAATCACATGAGAGCATGAAAGATTTGGATGTTCTCCATTGTTGCTGAGATTAGTACAATATATGATATCAAATGAGAGGGCTAATTGCAGTACAAAATGGATGACATCTAAGGCTTCGTTTGGGACAGCTTTCTTACTGCTTCTTAATGCAAGTTTTTGAGTATAATAAAATTAAAATTTTGGTACTAAAAAGTTACTTTATGAAGCGGTAAGAAAATCATTCCAAACGAAGCCTAAATCCATTTTGATGTGATTTACGTTAAGACATCCTAACACACTTTTTTTCAAATGATTAAGGCTTCGTTTGGGGCAGCTTTTTACCTGCTTTCTAAAGCAGCTTTTTAGTACAAAATTTTGTACTAAAAAGTTACTTTAAAAGCTGTCTCAAAAGAAGGCCAAGTCTTGTAATCAAATATGAATATTGTGTGTATTTTCCAGTGGCCTTATAATTTCAGTAAGGTAAGATTATTACATTTAATTAAGTGCGATTTTGGAGCTTATAAAAGTTAAATGATCAAGAACTCATAAAAATTTTATAGTCTCCAAACTATTCCTGTTTATTTAATTTAGGCTTCTTTTGGAATAGTTTTCTTACTATCTAAAATAATTGTGGCATAAATTTTTATTGAATTAAAAACTTTCTGTACTAAAAAATTATTTTAGAAGTAAAAAAAAAACTATTCTAAACAAAGCTTTTTTTACTGCTTCTTAAAGAAGTTTTCTAGTTCAAAAATTAAGTAAAAATTAAAATTTGTACTAAAAAGTTGCTTTAAAAAATAGCAAGAAAGTCATCCCAAATGAAGTCTTAGGCTTCGTTTGGGACAGCTTTTCTACTGCTTTCTAAAATGGAGTTTTAGTACAAATTTTTTTATTTTTGTACTAAAACACTGTTTTAGAAAGCAATAAAAAAGCCGTCCCAAACGAAGCCTTAATCTCAAAATATTATGTAAAAAAAAATCTCAAAATATTATGTTGTCCAGTTTAATTCATCTATTATACAAAATTGATTTAAAATAGTTTATATTGTAATTGTAACATAAAATTGATTCCAATAAAGTCTTGATTTTATAAAATTGATCTCAATTAATCTCAAATAGATCATTTTTTATTCATTCTGTATAATTGAGGGTTAAATTGAAGTAATGTTATATTCTATGATTATAATGATTACATACGAATGGTTTGCAAACTATTTTAAAATTTAACCCATTAATAAAACAATTGAAGTTGTCAAAGTCACAGGCTCATAAGAGAGACCAACATCAAAAACCGAAACAGTCGCATGAGGAACCACAGATACAACCACAGGTTCGGACAGACCCACGTTGCAAGCATCACAGGAGATTAATAAATGACCCTCACCAACATCAACATCCTCATTGCATAAAGCCAAATCGACGCTTCTAATGACCTACCTATAAATAAGATCCGTAGTGGATGACAAAACACTCTCATTACCCGCATAGGAAGAGGGAATATTAAGAGGAATAATGGCATCATCAACATATCCATCTAATACAACCGTATCCAAAGCGGCAGATGCATCATTCCAATCATACATAGTGGGATTATAAGTCTTCAGAACAAAGGAATGAGAGGAACATTCACCCCTAACATGCCCAATGCATTTACAAGAATCACAAAATGATGGAAAAATCCTCCATCTCAACCATCTGAATATAACAAAACTTTTCAGGACCAAACCAGATTTTGTCCGGATATTTTTTGGTGATATCAAGTTCAACTAAAACCCGCACAACAGAGGATCGAGAGCCCACAAAGATAACATTGTCGACTTTTAAGGGTCAACCAAACATAGAACCCAAAGCATGAAGGATCCGTGGAGACAATGATGAGGCCTTAGATTTGGAAAGGAAATCCAAATGGAAATCACAGGGGACTCAACATCGATATCAAGAGCAGGGGATCATTTAATTAATGTTATGAAATAGTTATTTACAAAATAGGATCTATGACAAAATACTCTGCTATAATCAAGATCATTCGACAACTTAATCAGAACATGCGACGCATCAAGCAAAGTCATAGAAAACTCAACATTTAGCTTAAGGTTGAAGAAGAACTTGCGAATAAAATCCAAACTATGACGACATGATGGAAAAAAAACCCACTAACACAAATTGGAAAGGAGCCGCAAGCACTAGAATCTCATCTTCCGAAATCCACAAAGAAGGAATACCACAAAATGAAGATGTTTTTAACTCAAGCAAGCCACCATTAGAGGAAGATCCAACTAGGGCATCAACAAAAGATCTTGATTTCACATCTCCACCCAAAAATTCAGGATCACAAACACGACTCACCTCTTTTCCGACCACAAAGGGCCGGAGGTGGACAAATCAAGAACCCACACATAAACAACAAAAAAGCAACGATATAAATGAGAAAGGGAAGGAGCTTCCCTAAAACAAACGGCGGCCGAAGCCCCTGGGAGAGATCGGAGGCGGGAGACGTCGCGAACGTGCCGCCGGAGCAAACCTAGCGGAGCCCCAGCCAACACAGGAGAAAAAAAAGTATTGGCTTTAAATTAAGATTTCATTTGGGACTGCTTTCTTATTCCTTCTTAAAGCTATTTTTTAGCGCAAAAATTTTTTTAAAACATAAAATTTGTTACTAAAAGGTTATTTTAGAAAGAAATAAAAAAACTATCCCAAACAAAATCTAATAAGAGTAGGCCATTAGTTATCTAACCTCTACTCTAATATGCTCGAGGATTGAAGTAACATTTTAAAATTCAGGCATTGTTTGGGATAGTTTTTTTAAGCAAGTTTTTAGTAATATATATTTTTTGAAAGTTGCGAAAAATCGGTTGTTAAAAGCTACCCCAAACATAGGCTTCGTTAGGGACGGTTTTTTATTGCTTCTTAAAGCAGCTTTCTAGTATAAAAATTTTAATTTTAAAACTAGAAAACTGTTCTAAGAAGCATTAAGAAAGGTGTTCCAAACTGAAGCCAAAGTCTTATTTTTATATAGGTTTGAACTGCATAAATTTTTATTTTTATTTTTTTCTTGCTCAGATGGCTTCATCGGATTTGATATTTCGTTTCAATTATTTTTGTAATTCCAAAACGTTATAAAATTGATATTTAAGTTATCAAAACTAAAAGATTATTTAAATGAAGCTAAAGTTATAATATATATGTGAAATTATATATAATTATTAAATTTCCAAAATATCAACCCAAAATTTAAAATTCACTCGAAAATCAAAATAAAATCATGGAAACTAATGGCTGCGAATCGCTAATTGTGAAGAAAAGACTCAGAGCATTAAAAGAAAAAAAAAACTCCAAATTTTTATGACTTCACTGTATGCCTAATTCTACTGTTAAGATAAGATGTTTGGGAGACTATTCATTTGAATGGGATGGCTGAAGAAAGCAGAGGTATGAACTGAAGGTCAACTGCCTGTATATAGTTGCTTGCCTTAATGATTTGATTGCCACTTACTATCGCTTAATTTTGGGGTGACTATTTTTTATTACTTTTTAAATTGGCTTTTAAAAATTTTTACTAAAAATTATTTTAAAAATCAATAAAAAAGTCATCTCAAACAAAATCATGATGTTTATTCTGCTTGTACCACAATGGTGCTAAGTAAGAATTCGCCAATAAATATCACGTTGCTGAAGCTAAGGCTTCGTTTGTGGTGGCTTTTTATTGCTTCTTAAAATAATTTTTTAGTACAAAAATTTTAAATTTTGTACTAAAAAGCTATTGTACGAAGCAGCCGTCCCAAATAAAGTCTAAGTCAGAACTAGTGACTTACGATCATTGGAAATTAAGTGAAAACAGATTTAATTGGAGAAAATTTACGACATCTCCAATTTTATATTTATTTCTCAAATTATATATATATATCTTTGAATTTTTTTGGATGATAGTATTTTACGTACATAATACAATAAAAATGACTTTTAAAAACTAGACATGTCATGTCGGGGCAGGTTAACCAGGGTTTTTTGGAAGGTTTGGTCGTGTTGTAATTTCGGAACCTTTTGTAAAAACGGGACGGATTTGGGTTGTGTCGAATATTAGCAGGTCAACATCATGTTCGACCCGATCCCAACCCACAACCCGTTTTGACACCCTTAATGATAACAATATGGAACCTGCCATTAATTATTATTGTTGACCACTATCAACAATAATTACGTACTGCCGTAGCAGGTCACCATCATCGGCCATCACTCTCGCCATCAGTCTATTGCTCTAATTATACTGCTATTTTATTTTGCATTACCTTCAAACTTTAAAAAAAAAAACTCATACATTTATAATGTACTCAATCAAACAACTCAAAAATGTTTACATTATATTATTTTTGTTTTATATTACATTCTATTTATTCTGCATTTTTTCATCATATTAAATAGTACATAAATCACATAAATAATATCATTAATATTATCTTTTATTTAAAGTAAATGCTTTGATGGATTTAAATACATTAATAATATTTTAGTAAGTATAAATACCTAATTATTAGATATATAAATATATAATAATTTTGTGGTATTTACTTAAATCTCCCTAACATGTAAGAGTGACAAGACATAAGATCAACTTAGGGTTTCATTGACTTTCTTTTTGTGTGCTTTTATCCTGTTTATTGCATGCGTTTTCTTTTGAGATCGCTATTTTTCTTGACGTGAACTTCCACTTTGTTTGGCTCTGCTTCTTCCAGGCAGACACTTTTTTAAATAATTTTGTAGAGAAATTTTTTGTACATAATTGTACTAAAAAAATGTTTTACAAAGCGGTAAGAAAGTTATCCCATACAAAATCAAAATCTTTTTTATTTTAGTTTAAGAAATTTGTATTATTTCATATGAGATTTTTTAGGGGTGTCAATATCGGGTCACGGGTTGGATTCGGGTCGAACCCGTAATTGACTCGGGTTTAAACGGGTCTATCCTAATCGACCCGGTAGACAAACGGGTCGGAAATCCGAACCCGGACCCGACCCGGCGGGTTGCCTGGTTGACCCGACCCGACCCGGTTTTGGGTTCTGCCGGCGCCGGAACAACGGCGGGCGGACGACGGCGAGGGGGCGAACGCGACACGCGAGCGCAGCAGCGCGGGACTACGGGCGCGGGCGCACTAGGCAGCGGGCATGGGGCAGCGTACGCGGGCGCGCGAGGCAGCGGGCGCAGGCGGGGGCAGCGGGCATCGCAGGCGGGAATCCAAATTTTTTAAATTAAACTGGTTTTCGGGTTGACCCGTCAGGTCAATCCGAACCCGACCCGTTTTTTCAAACGGGTCGAATACGGGAACCGGAACCCGACCCATTTTGAAATGGGGTCGGGTCCAACCCGGATTTTTCGGGTCGGGTCCGGGTTGGGTTTTCGTGTCGTGTCAAATATATTGACACCCCTAGGATTTTTCTATAGGTTGAAAATAAAAGTTATTTTAGTTAGGATTTGTTTGAGGTAGCTTTTAGCCACTATTTTTTTATTTTAAAAAATTTGTGTACTAAAAGACTGCATGAAAAAGATGTAAGAAAATTATCGCAAACAAAAGCTTAATTAGGCATAATGGGTATGCTACTTATGATCTGGAACAGCAAAATTCCAATAAGAAATATTAAATATTTTATAAATAGAAAGTTAGATATTAGATAATAGATATGCAGATAAATAATTTTTTACTGATATTTATTAATTTTTTTTTATCAAAAAAACCTGTCAACCTCATCAAAGCTTTTTATTTAGTGTATCAGTAACTGAATAGAAAGGCTGTGCAAATACCAACTTCAATTATCAAAGTTGACTTCTTTTTTGGGTGGAGATGATGGATTTCACTATACTTCAATGCAGCTATGATTTTTTTATGGTGGAGCAATACTTAGTTTTCCTTGCTCTCTTAAGTTTGTTTAGGACAGTTTTTTTGCTGCTTTTTAAAACAGCTTTCTAGTAAAAAAGAAGCTTTCACCATTCTCCACATTTATATATACAAATATATATATAAGGAGTCCTCGTTAGAGCCAGCCATTCATCTACTAAGGGAAAGTTACAGCAGAATTTCAAAGAGCAGCGAACATGTCAAGGCTCGCTGCTTCACTCATCATCCTCTTCTTTCTGGTTTTTGTTTCTTTCTCATCAGGCATAAGAACATCTCTTGTCCTATTTATTTATTTTAGTTTATATTCCATAATTTAGATTTCATTTGAGATAGTTTTTTTACTGTTTTCTACAGCAGTTTTTTAATATAAAAAATTTTTGAAAAAAAAAAGATCAAAAGCTGTCCCAAACAAAATCTTAACTAATCATTGAGTCTTCTTTGAGATGACTTTCTTACTGTTTTTTAAATCAGCTTTTGTACTAGAAAACTGCTTTAAAAAGCAGTAAGAAAACTATCACAAATGAAGTGTTAGTAGACTTCTTATGTAAGTTATATGAAATATACTTCACTCTTCCAGGTCATGTTGAAAGCACGAAGAGCGAAGGCGGTGTCGAGCATATATATCAAGTGAATAAGGTAATAATTTGGGTTGTTGATGATTCGTTCTTGAGTTTGTTTTAAGGAGTTGGGTTGAGCTTGAGTCACTTATGACTTGAGCTTGATTGATTGAGCTCGAGTTTTATTCTACGAGTTTGTGTCAGCTCATTTACAATAAAGGAGAAGAATTGATTATGATTCAAGCCATTCTCATAATAAAATGATAAACATAATAAAAATTAGAGGAAAGGTAAGAAAAAGTTTACTTAATGTAAGAAAGTAAAATGTAAATTTTAAATATTTTTATAACTTTCAACTTAAAATATTGAATGTTAATATATTTTAATTATATTTTATATTAATATTTTTTTAAATGAGCCAGCCTGTAAATAAACAAGTCGAATCAGGGTTAGCTCAAGCTAGACTTGTTACTTCATCGAACTAGACTCACGAGCTATTTTTATCGAATCGAGCCCGAGCCAACCACGGGTTGGCTTGACTCAATTACACCATTAGTTGGATCTAATTTGAATGTAGGTTGGCTCGAGATATAAAAATTTTTGAATTACAGAACAGATAAAATTAAGATATAATTAATGAATCTTATTGAGTATTTTTATTTATTTAATTTTTTCGTAGAACCCATCTCTAATGCCACGTTAATTTTTTGTCACTTAACCTTTATTAATCCTTTATTATGAACGATCTTAAAATTTAATCAACACATTCGTTTTTTCAGTGATTTTCAAAGATTTTTTAACATGTATTAGAATTTAATTATTGTTACTTTAATTATGTCATAAAAATATTTAATTAAAAATTTTTAAATTTTGTTTTGTAAAATGTGTGATCTTAATTCAAGACCCTTGAAAACTTATACTTTTAATCAGGAGAAATTATTACGTACAGACTCTGGACGCGCGCCGTTCAGACTCTAATATGAAAGGACCTCGTCATTCTACATAATGCGTATTGACGGCGTGGCCATCTTTCATTGGAGTCCAGACATAAACTATATATAGACTCCGCACATAATAATCTCTCTTCAATGAGTCGGCTACAGGCCGGTTTATTAAATTTTTTTTTTTTTTTAAATAGAAGACTGCCACATGGGGTGGCTGGCCTGTCCTGATTTTTTAATTAATTTAATTAGGTGTGGTATTTTATTTTAAAAATTTGCTCATCTTTTTTTATTACTTATTATACATTATTGGCATTATTTTATATCTAGAGCATTGACCTAATTGAAAATATTTTTTTTATATCTAGAGAGATGTCAATTCAAATTAGTAGGTCCGGTTTGTAATTGATTCAAAGTTGACCCATCCGTTTATCATACATGTTTGGCCAAAAAAATAAAAAAAAAATAATAGCATTGACCTAATTAAAAATTATTTATAAATATTGCTTCTACTATGGCCTCCCCTTTTCAGTGTGACAAAGCAAGTGTGGGCACGATGCCGGTGGGTGGCTTCACTAGATTCTGCCAAGGAATTAGTTAAGCAACCAAGCACTCTCTTTGGAGTGGCAACGGGTAGATACCCCCGTTCCAAAAAAAATGTTTAACTCATCCCAAATTCAAACTTTTTCAAATCGAATTCATATTATTATGTGCGGACACCGAACGCCGTACGAAAACCAACAAGAATGACCCACGTCAGTACCACGGCTCGATACCGCTCGGTACTGCACTCGGTATATGTGACGTGACTCATTCTGGTTAGTTTCCAGATGTACAGATGTGTTCGGCGTCTACACAGAATAATTTCTTCATTCATGAAGACACATATGCAATAGACAAATAATGAGAAAGACTTCAAATGTAGCTCACATTAGTCAGTTGGTTGGAAGCTTTGGCTATCAACCAAAATGTATTGAGTTCGACGCTCAGGCATTTGTTGTGTGAGTTTGTCTTAATTGACCTAAATGTCCAAAAATTAATATTTATAAAAGTTTGTTTCTTTTGATGCCTTGTTTTTCAGGTTCACGGAAGGAAGTTTTTGTTGGTTATGAATGACTACGACTATGGGAAAGCCAACCCTAGGCATGACCCACCACCCAAAGGAAAACCAGGGCCAGGCGCCAAAAACCCATAGCTCCTTCCACTAATTATATTTTGTTTGGGATAGTTTTCTTATTGCTTTTTAAAAACAAAATTTTAGCATAAAATTTTCTTAAAAACAACAAAAAAATAATAACAAAAAACTATCCCAAACAAAATCTCAACTTTCTCCATCATCATTGTAATAGAAGGTTAGAGACAAATCTATTTACCAGTCTGCATTTATCTTCTTATAGGAAAGCGTTGTAATACTGGCTCATTTTCACTTGACTTTCCCACGTTGGAAGAAGTGCAAGAACTTAAGAGGCTTTTTCTCCATGTTGTCTGTGTTGGCTTTGGTCTTTCTCTTTGCAGAATGGTTTGGGGCTTTGAGCAAAATGGTCGAAGCAAGCAGATGTGCAAACTGGCTGGCTAACCAAACGTGGCCTTATAATCAGAGGGTTGAAATTTTGTTTAGAGGAGACATAAATTAATTATTTTAAACATATCAATAATATGTTTTAATATGTGTTTATACTTTTAAATTTTAAGAGTTTAATTAGTTTACTTTTGAATATTTTAATAAAAAATATATTTATTCAAATTTTTTTCATCTTTATCATCGTTGTATGGTAGGAAATAGTTGATAAAAGAAGTACTTTCTTACAAGTGTGGGTGTTGGAATGTATATTTTTGTATTAAGAAATTTGAGCGAGTGTGTAGCACTCATGGATTGTATGGGAGAGGCTCGTTATTTTTACTAAATGAGACTTTCCCACTATGGTGAATATATTCTCATTATATAATCTTTTTTGGTCTCTCTCATAATTTGTAAATATAATTTTATAGTACAAAGAATTACAACACATATTATAATTCTATCTTAGAATCTCTTTCTCACATGGTATTATAGCTTTATCCTTCATTTATTTGCCTCATTTGTCTTCCTATGATCTCCTCTAGCTGTATTTGTCATGTCTTTAAAACACACCATCTTTTCACTTGATTTGTTTCATAGGCTTTACGTATTTGGTATTCTTTCAAATCAGATGCTCCATTTTAGTTGAAATAGTTTTTTTTTTTTTTTTTTGAAACACATCTTATTGTATGGCTTATCGGTGAGCCAATCCACATGCCACACATCTTAGTTGTCAATCTTAATGGAAAATCGTTAATATCTCATCAAGTTATCATCAACCACTTTCACTAGAAGAAAAAAATAATTCACTTGGTCTTCATGATTGTGTGTGATTATGCTTCGTAAGTTTGTTGGCCTCCAATATTATTACAAGAACTGAGTCTTACATCACTAATTAGTATAATTAATTTTTGATTGATCAACCCTTTGTTATGACCCAGATTCCTTCTAGTGCATTCAATATCAATTTAATTGTATCCTCAACCTATCTATCTACTATGGTTATTAAAAAACTATCCAACAATACTACATTTGTATGGTAAGTTACATGATTATCCTATTGTTACTTTATGCATCTATCGTTCTCCCATTATTACATAGCCTACCTCAGTGCATCCTGCCTATAAAAAAACTGGTTGGCTAACCAAAGGTGGCCTTATAATCAGAGGGTTGAAATTTTGTTTAGATGAGACATAAATTAATTATTTTAAACATATCAAATATATGTTTTAATAAGTGTTTATACTTTTAAATTTTAAGAGTTTAATTAGATTACTTTTGAATATTTTAATAAAAAATATATTTATACAAATTTTTTTCATAATTTTTTTTCATCTTTATCATCATTGTATGGTAGGAAATAGTTGATAAAAGAAGTACTTTCTTACAAGTGTCGGTGTTGGAATGTATATTTTTGTATTAAGAAATTGAGCGAGTGTGTAGCACTCATGGATTGTATGGGAGAGGCTCGTTATTTTTATTAAGTGAGACTTTCCCACTATGGTGAATATATTCTCATTATATAATTTCTTTTGGTCTCTCTCATAATTTGTAAATATAATTTTATAGAATTACAACACATATTATTAAATAGAGATATAATTCTATCTTAGAATCTCTTTCTCACGTGGTATTTTAGCTTTGTCCTTCATTTCTTTGCCTCATTTGTCTTCCTATGATCTCCTCTAACTGTATTTGTCATGTCTTTTTTTATAACCCCATTGATTGTGATTCATGCCCACACCATCTTTTCACTTGATTTGTTTCATAGGCTTTACGTATGTAATATTCTTTCAAATTAGATGCTCTATTATAGTTGAAATAGATTTTTTTTTTTAAAACACATCTTATTGTATGGCTAATCGGTGAGCCAATCCACATGCCACATATCTTAGTTGTCAATCTTAATGGAAAATCGTTAATATCTCATCAGGCTATCATCAACCACTTTCACTAGAAGAAAAAATAATTCACTTGGTCTTCAAGGTTGATTCCTCCCAGGTCATCATGATTGTGTGTGATTATGATTCGTAGGCTTGTTGGCCTCCAATATTATCACAAGAACCGAGTCTTACATCACTAATTGCTATAATTAATTTTTGATTGATCAACCCTTTGTTATGACCCAGATTCCTTCTAGTGCATTCAATATCAATTTAATTGTATCCTCAACCTATCTATCCACTAGGGTTATTGAAAAACTATCCAACAATACTACATTTATATATGTGGTAAGTTACATGATTATCCTATTACTACTTTATGCATCTATCGGTCTCCTATTATTACATGGCCTACCTCAGTTCATCTTGCTTATAAAAAATCTTTGTCATTAACTACTAAGGCACTTATGATCCTAATTCTTTATTCCTCATAAATATACTCACCTTTACAATATATTGGCCACCTCTTTGATTTATCTGATAATATTGATGTTGCATTTTTATCTACAAATATTTTGACTATATGCCTTATGTGACTATGTGCTGTAATATGATAATGAGTAATACAATAATGATAATGCTGCCACTACAATGCCTTAGTAGAATTGCTCACCTTTTTAGTTACATGCATGTTCACGTCACTACATCATTGCGTTGATCTTGCTAAGCTATGATCTCTTAATTGTCCATCATGCAACCCATCATTAATGCATCCCGTCATTATAATTTATTACTATTATTCATAATTTATTAGTAAGACAAAATTTTTTTCTCTCTCGTAGATTGACACTATATCATTGCCCTCAATATTTAGTTTTAATTAGACTCTAGCATAAAATCTGACATAAATAGCTTGATTATTGGTTGCACTAATTTCATAATACTTTTAACCATTGGGTACTCACTTCTGGACACTTCATAAGAACCATGGTCTCTTATAATACATCATGGAATTACTTGGTCTCAAATTTATGAATCTTATTTTAGGTCTTATGTGTCTCGAAATTGTAAGAACTATGCACATATTCTTTTAAGGTTGCCTTGCTATTAAATGTCATAATTACTTAAAAGTTCAACTTAAATATCATTGCTATGAATGTTCCAAGATCCCTCATACATAATTTCCTAAACCATATCTTCCTCTAGAAAGTCTTCTATTCATTTGACATTAATATATCAATTGTTAATGCTTCTATAACCAATAAATCTTAATCCTATATAGTTACTCTTAATTTAAACGCTTATATGTCTATAAGCTCTATTCAACCATTATAATACCCAAATTTATTTTTCTCTCTCCACTATCACATCTACAACAACAACAACAACAACAACATCAAGCCTTTGTCCCACTACGTGGGGTCGGCTACATGAATCCTTTTTCGCCATTGTGTAACTATCACATCTACTATCTCAAGATGTTTAATATAATATCTTATTTTTCTTATAGTAATCATATGGCTATCAATCATCACTATTCCCCTTAAAACCACCATACACCCTCTTTATCACTTATATTGATTATGCATATATTCATATTTTATCTTTTTTTCACACTTGCTTGTTACCCTAATTTACCCACACTACGTTATGTTGGGTAACTCTGAGAAGTTGGGTATGATATCTTATTTCCTTAATTTGATTATTGTGTGCATGATCTTTTGATATGACAAGTTCATAAGATTAAACATAAGGATATGTACTTATCCTATTTCTTTCTTTCTTTCTTTTTTCTTGGGTACATCCTTGTACAAAATAGTTATAAATGTTAAGATTTTATATTATGTCTAAGAATAAATTAGTATGTCATGTCTTATGTGAATACTAAATTTAATTCTATATCTTAATTTCATCCGTCTATCATAATCATTTTTTTTATATGATATACTCCTAATTAAGTACGCATGTTGAACCTAGAAATTTTGTGGGTACCTAACCGGTAGGTGCGTACATAGGTTTAGTCGAGGATTCTGCTCCCATTTGCAAGCCACACCCCATCTGCATGCTAACAGTAGATTTAGAGCACGTTCAAGTACGACCTCTCGCCTACCTTTTGGAAGATGCCAAAGAAACTAAATGGAAAACGATTGAATGAGTCCCAACGATGCAAAATCATTTGAATTGTTTCAGATAAATATTTGGGTGGTAATCCTTGATGTTAGATGTAAAAAATTATAAAACTTACGTTAAGTCATTATTCATGACATGTTCAAGTTATAAATTTTGAATCCTAAGTTTTTGTTAAAATTTTGCATACTTTACCAAGATTCATACCTAAATGGATGCGTACTTAAGCGGGAGGCTACTATACCATAACGTCTTACTCCTTAAATATATTTTGTCATGATGTCTATATTTCTCATGATATTAAAATATATAGTAAATCAGCAATAATGTCTAACATGAACATTGCTTGTAATTAAAGATCGAAGAGGGTGATCAACTTGGGAGAGGGGTGATTTTTGAGGTTGAGGTACAATAATAAAAAAAAAACTCTTTATAAGATTATTGAGAAGATAGACTTTTAAGAGATAAGTAGAATATGATTGATCATACTTCCATATTAAATGTGGAAGAAAATATATGAGGTTATACAACTAAAAAGTTGTGTTATAACAAATACAACAACTTTTGGTGCTATAAATTGTCATAAAAAATTTCAATTAATTACTTTTGTAACGGACTACTTATGCTATATGAATAATAATAAAAAAACAAATTCGAGGCTATAGTAATAAGTTATGACCTATACCAAAATGCATAATATTTTTCATGATATGACTTGGGTTTTTACAATTGATACTCAAGCTTCACCTCCTATAATTATGATAAGTGGTTCAGGGGAGAAATTAAATAGAAACTTGTAGGCTTGCAATATATAACTTCAAAGAGGATGGTTCTCCTAAGTTAAGAGCGATCATCGAAGCTAAGGCCTATATAAAAATAGGACAATTGATTCAAATTGTACTATCTCACTTTTTCATCTATAATTTTTTAAAAATAAGGTTGCATATATATGACTATCCTTAGGCTTCATTTGGGTAAAAAAATTTTGTACTAAAAATTAACTTTAGAAATCAATAAAAAAAACTGTCTCAAATAAAGCATTAGTCTCCATAACTCTTTAGATAGCTTTCTATGACACTGACAAATCTATTTGGTTGAGCTGATAGTCTTCCTATGTGGGTAAAAATATATTATTGATCCGTCAAGAATATAGTTTCTACCTAGATATAGCTATCCAACGTTATCCACTTCACGTATAAAGCTCAAGGGTAGTGGTCATTCTTCTTTAGCTTTAACCGTGTCATCCCATCAATGAATTATTCTGTGCTGACACCAAACGGGGAGAACCATAATATTTGTTTCTGTAAACAGTAAAAACATAGTAAACTAACCGGAAGGTTCTTCCCTTAAGGCATCCTCACTAATCTCTCCATCCCATCACCATAATTGAGTAACATGTTTTTTTTTAATTAAGCAGAAATTCAACGAGTCCTTAGAAGCTGTTTGTCAGAGTGGTCTTTTAATAGGTCTTAAATGTTTAAAAGTTCAGAGTTCTAACCCATCTTGGACCTGCTAATGGAGCCAATCAGTTGAAGTGGCGCGCACCCCCAGGGTGGTAAGATCACCGTCTTGCCTTTGTCGCGTGAGTCATCCGCCAGTTATCGATGGTTCAGCGACAGCCAACCACCATCTGTCAAAATATTAAAATACCCTCTCCCATCTTGTAACCTCGCAACGGCCAGTTTGAGGTTAATCCCGTCATTTCATTACTTATCCAACTGGCTGTTAAACTTTAGCCTTTAATTAAGCGTTGCTGACGTGTTCGGCTGATAAACAACTCGCTGTGGTGTGTGATTACAGATAATAGGGGTACGTTTATCAGTTTCTTTTATGACGAAAAGGGAAAGTTAGAAAGCAGGGATCGTCGGATCGAGTGCGTGCGAAGCAAAAATCGGAAATGATGGGGAGCAAATAGACCTGATTCCTCTTTCGATCCCCACTTCGATCATTTTCTCTCCTCTGGAACTAAAACCCCTTCGTAATTATCATTCTCGATCTCCTCCTCCCCTTTCCCGGAATCCTAGATCTCAGCTGCCATGCCGGGACTCGTCTCCCCGCCTGAGGTGGCGGCGCTCCGGATCACGGTGCCGGACCGCGTCGACTCCCGGAATAGAGAAAATGGGGATGATTCCGAGCTCCGTAGCGCTAAAGGCCGTTCACCAGCGTCTAAGAAGTCGCTGTTGCCTTCCCCGTCGTCTTCGTCCTCACGCGCGAAGCCCTCGCCGGATCGGAACTCTTTCGGGGGAAAGCGGCGAGTGCCTGGTGCGCCGGAGAAACCACTCATCGATGAATCCTCCCTGGATAACCCTGATCTCGGGCCGTTCCTGCTCAAGCTCGCGCGCGACACGATTGCCTCAGGCGAGGGTCCGAACAAGGCCCTCGAGTATGCGATCCGTGCGTGCAAGTCGTTCGAGCGGTGCGCGGTGGAGAGCGGTGAGCCGAGCCTGGAATTGGCGATGAGCCTTCACGTGACTGCGGCGATATATTGTAGTCTAGGGCGGTATGAGGAGGCGGTGCCGATTATGGAGCGTGCGGTGGCCGTACCAGATGTGTCTCGCGGGTCGGACCACGCTCTCGCCGCCTTTTCCGGCCATATGCAGCTTGGGGACACACACTCAATGCTCGGCCACATAGATCAATCCATCGATTGTTATTCCCGCGGTCTCGAGATTCAGATCCAAGCCCTAGGTGACTCCGATCCCCGAGTCGCCGAGACTTGCAGATACTTGGCGGAAGCCCACGTACAAGCAATGCAGTTTGACAAGGCGGAGAAGCTCTGTCAGAGAACCCTTGAGATCCACCGAGAGCATAGCGCACCGGCCTCTATTGAGGAGGCTGCAGATCGACGCCTGATGGCTATTATCTGCGATGCTAAGGGTGACTATGACGAGGCCCTTGAGCATTTAGTGCTGGCCTCCATGGCGATGATTGCCAACGGCCATGAGGGTGAGGTTGCCTCCATAGACGTGAGCATCGGAAACACCTACCTTGCCCTTGGTCGATACGATGAGGCCGTCTTCTCTTATCAGAAGGCTCTTACCGTTTTCAAATCCACCAAAGGTGATAACCATCCGGCTGTTGCATTGGTGTTCGTCCGCCTTGCCGATCTTTATTACAGGACGGGTAAGCTCCGCGAGTCAAGATCGTATTGTGAAAACGCCCTCCGTATCTATGCCAAGCCTGTTCCAGGGGCAGTGCCGGAAGACATTGCAGGAGGTTTAGCGGAAATAGCTAGCTTGTATGAAGCTTTTGAGGAGCCTGAAGAGGCATTGAAGTTATTGCAGAAATCTTTGAAGTTGCTGGAAGATGTTCCGGGTCAATGGAGCTCGGTTGCTGGTATTGAAGCCCAAATGGGAGTGATGTTTTACATTGTTGGGAGGTATGGGGACTCCAGAAACTCCTTTGAAAGTGCTGTTGCGAAGCTGAGGGCAATTGGTGAGAAAAAGTCAGCATTCTTTGGGATGGTGCTAAACCAAATGGGATTGTCCTGCATTCAGTTGTTTAAGATTGATGAAGCTGCAGGACTTTTTGAAGAATCAAAGGGAATATTGGAGCAGGAATATGGTACAAGCCATCAGGACACTCTTGGAGTCTACACTAATCTTGCGGCTACATATGATGCTATGGGAAGGTGACTCAAACTCTGCTTTTCCATAATTTCTTTTAAACATCTTATTATATTTGCTTGGAAGGTGAATCATTGGGGATTAAAACTAAGCTTAATGCATTAGTAGATAGGTACTTATCAAATCAAATGCTTAAACTAATGGGTAATGGACACTAGTAGTATATTAAGAATTCAACTTTGTTTCTGTTCTGATGTAAGATTAATATTCATTCTCATGTGGAACTAGCAATCTCCCCGTTATATGAGAGTTCCTCACACTGGTCAGCACTCCCCCCTTGAATGAAATTTTTTAAATATCATTAGGTGTCATGTAACAAGAACCCACTAAACCACCTGGTGTCTTTGTGGGAGTCATCTGCTCTTGAATCTTATTTGATCATATGCTAGAAATATAGAAAGCCTTTGAGATCCACCAAGACATATGAGATCTACAAAATGGATAAAACAGACTTGATATTGTCAATTGGCTATGAAAGATCTTACTAGGAAATGGGAACACTGACTATCCCTACTTTTGTTGTATGGTATTTTATTTTGACTTTTTCATTTTAAATCCTTATCAAGAAATGGAAACTCTAACTGTCCTTACTTTTGTTATATGGAATTTTAGTTCTAGTTTTTTTTTTTTTTTCACTGTAACATGGTTATGGATAAATTTGTGGTCTGAAAGAAGGTTCTTGAACAAATTTTTGGTTGCTTTGCTAATTATTCATTTGATAATTTATTTCTTTTCTGCTGCTTTTTAAAAAGGAATTGAGGAACACAATGTCCTTACTCCATGTGAGTAATAACATCACGTCAGTTTTGTGGTTGCTTCCCATGTAGGAAGTTTTCTCCACGGCAATATGATACAAATAAATTTAAGGGGTATTTTGGTTTGTGATCAGTGGGCACAAGTAGTTTATAAGTTATTTGCCATATTAAAATGGTTTAATAGGTTATTAAACATTTTCTAGGCTATAATTACTCTTTTTATGGGGAAAATTAGGGCATGCAAAGACAATAAATGAACTTAGCATTAATGGTGTTCCCTTTCTCCCTCACTTTCTTGGAGCTTCCTCAATTTTTTTGGCGTTGTAAGCATCCTTGAATTGCCTAAATTCTTCTCTTTCAATTATCTGGAGCTTTAGGCTAGCTCAAAGTTGCCAGTTATATTGTTCTTGCTACTTTATATGATGTCTTTGTGACTTCCTGTGTTTTTTTCTTTTATTTTTTTGTAATGCCAAATGATGCTCTCATTAGCCTAGCCATTGTTCGGGTGTCGTCATCATCTGGTCTCAATCGCCAAATCTTGATCATAGCTTCTTCATCACAGTTTGCCAAAGAATTATTAGATCCTATACATTTTAAGTTTGCAATCTGCCTCTAGCATCCCATTCTCCTCACAATCGTGAGATTCGGCCAAACCCCAATCCAAGTTCGTTTCAAAAACATTACCTAATCCTATTTTTGTTGTAGACCTTACACCTAACATGCATCATTGTGTTTTGCAACATCCTATCCTCCAATTAACTACTCCAAGCATTGCTGAGCTCATATCCGCCTCTATGCCTTGCAAGAACCTCTTATTGGCCAATCTCCACCTCATGCCTTCCATAGAGCTAGGCTGTTTGTGACTTGCAAGATCCGTAGGCCTTTTGCATGAACGACTCAGATCTTGAGGGAAAGGTCAATGTGAATGGTTGAGAAATAGTATGCATTAATGTAAGCAACATTTTAATTGTCTATTAGTGATTCCTTTTAGTTTATATGTTATTATATATTAAAATGTCTAAATAGGCTATTCTATGTTTTATAGGCTATAAATACTCTTATGGGGAATACTAGGGCATGCAAATACAACGAATGAACTTAGCCTAAATGGCTACTATTCTTTCTTAATTTCTTAGGAGTTGTAAGCATCCTCGAATTGCCTTAATCCTTCTCCCTCAACTACATGGTGTTTTTTGCAAGATTAAACTTGCCTAGTTATATAAAGCAAAGAATTGTTAACAAAAATAATCACGAATATTTAAGATTAAAATAATTTATTAAAAAAAAAGAAGATTCTAAGAATAAATCTTAGAATTTAGTGTATCCAACATTAAACATAAAATTGTTGAATTCATTTTCAATTTCAAGAGAGAGTAATCCTTTGTTTTTTATGCAAATGATATGGGGCATAAGGATTTGAAGCTCCGAGTGACGGGACCAAAATTTGTTGCCTTATCGCTTAGCCATGCCCCATTTTGATTTGTTCTAAGAAAAATTAAGCAAAATTTTAGTTATTCGTCAATAACCAACATCAACAATAGCATCAAACATTTATCTCACTATGCAGAGTCAATTAAATGAATTCTTTTTCTCCATTATGTTTTATTAAGAATCAAATTCTCATTTAAATCTAATAAAAAAGTCATTTCTAATATTTTTAAACCAAATCTTTTTAGGTCTACCTCTACCTTTCTTAACATAGGCCAAATCTAATATATCTACTCTCCTAACTAAATCATTAGAAGACTGATGTTTTATGTGACCAAACCATCTAAGACAACTCTATCTAATCTATCTTCCAAATATTCGTTTCATATTCTATATATAAAAGTGAATCCACTCATCCACCTGAGCATCCTTATCTCTATAACATTTAATTTTATGCTTCTCTTTAATGGCCAACATTATGCATTATAAAGTATTACAGGTCTCACCACCATCTTATAGAATTTTCCTTTAAGTTTGAGGGGCACTTTCCTATCACACAACAAGCCCGATGCATTCCTCCACTTCAATCACCCACCTTGAATTCTATTAATAATATCTCCTTTTATTTCACCATCACTTTGAACAATAGACCCAAAATATTTAAAACGTGTACTCTTATTAATGGCTTGATTGCCTAAAGCCACAATCCCCCCCTAGATCTATTAGTACTAAAGCTGTACTTTATGTATTCAATTTTAGATCTACTTAAATGAAAATCTCTAGACTTTTAGGTTGACCTCCATATAATTCAACTTCACCTTCAACTTCCTCTTTAGCCTTATCAACAAGAAGAATATCATCAACAAAAAGCATACACCAGGGTACATCCTCTTGCAAATGTCTAGAAAGAACATCCATGGCTAAAGCAAAAAGATATGGGCTTAAAGTTGATCCATTGATGTAATCCGATTGAAATAGGAAAATACTTGGTTAAACCACATTGTGTTTGAACACAAGTAATAACTCATGCATACATATCCTTAATGTTTTGAATATAATCATTATTAACCATTTTCTTTTCTATAACTCTCCATAACACTTCTTTCGTCAATAACCAACCAAAAAAATTTATAAGACATGTTGTCGTTGGGATTTAACACAATAAATATAGAATAAAAAAGATTAATTGATCATTGCTTAGAGTTCAATTAAGATATTGCATGAAAATAGAATTTCTTGTATTCTTATTTGATTGGGGAATGTAAGGAAGGATTCTTGATTGGAGAGAAGTCAAAGAAAAATATTTTATTTATTTATCTACTTTTTTATTTTAAAATTTCGTTCAGAAAAACAACTCAATCCAGCATGATAATTTATTATCATTTCAATTTCATTTTAATCTTTAAGAACAACAAAAATTGTTATGTTTAATATCTTTAATTTAATCTGTATCTGTCTTAATTCTACACTTTATCCGAGTAGTTTTTTCTTTGCCGAATTGCACAAGACTTATGCCTTTTTCAATCTAATCATTTTCGTTATGCCAATTATCTTTGTACTATTTTTTCTTTTAGCCTTTTGTTTGACAAGTTGCTATAAGTTTTCAATAGAAATGAAATCTCGATTCAATTCATAATTTCTTTGATTAAAAAAAGATCAGAATTATATTCTTAAAATAAATAAAATAAAAAATAAGATTCATATGAGTCTCAACATTAGGAACCCCTGATTCAAAAAGCGAAATTATGATATTTTATATTGAAATTTAATTTGCATAAGTTGATGGGGCGATGATCTTTAATCAACTCCTTATTTTTTATGACATTTCCTTTATAAGATCCCATATAATACATAATTATCGATATGGATATGGCAAGAAATCTTTGGTAATGAAATAATACAAATCTTTTTACATTAGAAAGAAATTCGTGAAAATGAATTTTAAAAAAAAGCTTCGTTTTTTTTTTTCATCTTTAGAGATCAAAATAGTGTATTGTGTGTGTCGTAAACTTGGTGATGCAGAGGATCTTGGCTTAAAATGTTCCTTAGGATATCTTATGTAGTTTGTTACAAGTTTTTAGAACTTTATAGGTTTCTCTAGGTTTTTCTTGCTAGCTTATAAGTATAACAGTTTTAAGAAGGAAGTATGAATGAATATTTTTTGGAATTGAAACAATATTTTCACTATTTTGGATGTTTGAGCTGTTTAACTCTTGGAGTTATCTTCTTCAGGTTTTTATCCCTACATCAGAATGGTATCAAAGCTATTGTAACCCTTGACGCCGATCAGGGTTTGGATGCTTGGGGAAGACCATGGATGAAGGAAGACATACAACCCTTGACGACGATCGGGATTTTGATGCTTTTTGTGGGCAGCGCAAGCGTGCGTCACAAGGCAATCTCCACCAGTCGACAATCATACCAGCAATTCGACCTCCACCAACTGGCAACCACAATTCGATCTGTACAGACGACAACCAGACTTTTCCCGCGATTCAGATCTGCTCCCGGCCTCGCCTTCTTATCCTTCATTTCCTAGCCCTGCTCCTTTCCGGACATCCATCTTCCTTACACACACTCGTCTTTCGTCTTCCGTCCGCCTCCCACGTGCATAGAGCCAAGCCTGCTCAAACGTAGGTCCCACGCATAGAGCCAAGCCTGCTCAAACGTAGGTCCCACGCTTGATTGTATCCTCTCGGGCAGCACCACTCGCATCAGCGTCCGATCACTCCAGCCCGAGCATGCTCTGTCTACGCACATCAATCACCGGCCCATGCCCACGCTTGCGTATTCTATCCCGCACACGTCGCCTCAGATCCGTCCCAGGCCCGACCAAATCCCGTTCATATCGAATCCGTCGAGATTGATGCAGAGCATCTTAGCCTAAAATATTCCTTAGGGTATCTTATGTAGTTTGTTACAAGTTTTTAGAACTTTCTAGGTTTCTCTTGCTAGCTTATAAGTATAACAGTTTTAAGAAGAAAGTATGAATGAATATTTTTGGAATTGAAATAGTTTTTTCACTGTTTTGGGTGTTTGAGCTATTTAGCTCTTGGAGTTATCTTCTTCAGGTTTTTCTCCCTACATCACTTAGTGGTCTATTTCCTTAAAATAATGATCTTATCTTTGAGATTTGTAATGCTAACTCTTAAGCTATCATTTTCAAAGTTATAATATTCTTTGTTTACCTCGTCATCTTGGGATTCTTATCAAATGATCTGGGGTGTAATCTTGGGCATTAGGATAAATTGTTCTTGTTGTTTCTATGATTTTCTTGTATTTTTCCTTTTTTTTCATATCACAATATTTCTAGCTTAATTAATGTGGGCATATCAGGAAAACTACTTGGGCCATTGACTGGGTGGCAGGGAAAGCCACCAACCCTAGGATTCCTAAAAGAATTTAGCATCCATCCAAAAAAACAGTCATACACATTAAGGACCTCAAAAAAGAGAAGAAATCCACCCTACAAAACCTCTTGAGATGCCCTTTGTTATGCTTCCAAAAAATTTTGAATGCATATAAATGTATCGAGCCTTATGAATGTGAAGGAAACATTAAAATATGAGTTTTGCATACCATTGTTGTTTTAAAGACATTTTTTATAACATGGTAATAATGTATTTTGAATAAAAGAAAAATGAATTGAATAAGTTTAGTGTTCATTACTTCATTTAAAGGAGGAATGGAGTAATGATCGACTTTGAGTAAATGCTCATTGACACTTGATTTGATGAAGTATGCTTGACAATTATATTCCTTTGTGCTACCACCATATAAGTTATATACACGAAGGGAGGAAACGGAGAAAATAGTTGAGACATTCTCCCATTTCTTGCTTGGACCTCATAAGCATTGCCTTCTAACTTCGTCTACCTAAGTTTAGTCTGTTTTTTTTCTATGTATTTGACTTGGCACCATTGCAAAACTAGACTATAACCTCAATATAATTAAGTGTTAATACAAACATCCATTAAAAAGCACATGGAAATTACATAAACAAACTCTTCAAGGTCATGCAATTTCCTATGAAGTTTGAGCATGCGAACAACTAAAAGTGGAGCAATATAACTTTTTTGTTATTGCAAATGTCCTCTTGAATTTTTAGCTTGTGTTATTGCGATTCAGAGGAACAAGCACCAGTAAGGGATTGTTTGGTTACAAGTATTAGGATTGCATAATAAAAGAAATATTGGGGTTTTAAATTTTTTGGTGTTTGGTTGAAAGTAAACTAAACGCAAAGTATTTATGTAGGAGATTTAGAATTCACAAAATGTCTATTTTTTCACCAATTTGAAAATTTCCCAAATTGGCCGAATTCTAGATGTAGGAAAACTCATAGCTCGCAACCTCACCTTCCCTACCTGTCGTCATTGCTTGCCTCTTTCTGCTGCCACCAACCTGTCAACATTGATGTTTGCATCTTCCTGCCCACTTGTCCATCAAATGTTGTTGCTCGCCATATTTCAATGCACTGATATTTATCATAACAAACATAAAAAAAGAGTATTTAAATGAATTTGATTTGCATTCATTCAAACAATTCATGCATTTCTAAAATACACACATTCCAATTTTTCAGCATTTATAAAATGCATGCATTTTATAAAATATCTAACAAAACAACAACAATTATTTTGAAGGACTCGTCCTATTGGCAATTGATATTGGAAAGAGGGATCTAGATTCTTACATGCAAGCGCTATTGCATTCTCAAAGTTTATTTGGCATTTCCGCATTTTGTTTGTAGGCTTAAGCTACATGTAGCAAGGTTACATTATTTGGCATCTTGTCTTAATCATCAAAGATGGGGGTGGTCCGGGTGGATGTAGAAAGAAGAAGTAGACTACTCTTTTTAACGTGTTAGACATCTGACTTATTTAAGTTCTTGATTTATTATTATGGAATTGGCTTTGGAACTTAGTTATAGAAAGGACTAGCTTGGGACAAGCAATTTTTTTATTAACCATGCTTTGTGACTATTTTGTATCTAAATTATAATATGTTTTGACTATTGATAGTCAAGGTTTTAAAAGGCGAAATCAGGAATCGAGGCGTTTTTTCTAAGCGAGGCGAGGCGTAAGCCTCGAGGCGGATCGAGGCGTAAGCCTCAAAATGATTTAAAAAAATAATTAAAAAAAATAATTTAAAATTATAAATAATGACAAAAAATAACAAAATATTATGTAAACTATGAATTTGAAGATTTGTTTTAAGATAATATTACTGGAATACAAGATTTAAAATAAACTCACTTAAAAATAAAACATTCCCTTAGGATCAAGACCCAAAGCAGGCTCATCATCACTTTGATTGTCTTCAGAAGAATCTTCATAATTAATGTCAAAGTCATCCTCCAACTCTCTTCATCTATAATATTTTTTCCTTTATCTCCTATATCAGTTAATATTTCATTAGGTCTAAAATGAAACAATAGTAACATACAAAATAATTCATTATATTTAAGAATACCTTTAAATTTTTTTGAAGCTCCAATCTCACTTTGTTTCTTTCTTTTATATATTTGGTAGTCGCTTGATTGTCTTCTTCATTGACATTACTTTCTCCTTCTGCTTCAACTTCAGATACATCAGCATTTTTAGGAGTAACCCATTCATCATCAGATTGTAACTCATCAACAAGCAAAGGGTCGATTTCATTCTTGTATAAAAAAATATCCCTTCTTGTAAACATATCCCTTCTTTGCACCTTCGCCTGACACTTCAACTTGAGTTCCATATTTCCATGCAGGATCTTTCCTTCTTGTGCCACTAGTCATTGCTAACAATATGACATATTTTAACAATTATTTACATCACTAATAATAAAACAACATGTATAAAAAAATATACCAGTCTGCCGGGGGTCCAAGGGGGCGCTGCCCCCTGCCGGAACAAAATTATATTATAAGAGTAATTTTGAAATTCTGTTTGTTGTATATGCTCAATACCGAGTGTACCGAGCATGTATCACTCAATACCGAACATGTACCGCTCAGTACAGAGCATATAATACTCAGTACCGAGCATGTACCGCTCAGTACCGAGCATATAATACTCAGTACCGAGCATGTACCGCTCAGTACCGAGCATGTACCGCTCAGTACCGAGCATATAATACTCAGTACCGAGCATGTACCGCTCAGTACCGAGCCTGTACTTGCTCGGACACACTCGGTATTGAGCGGTACCTAGCATGTACTGAGTGGTACCGAGCTTGTACTGAGCGTACCGAGCTTGTACCTTCTCGTACCGAGCATGTACTGATCGGACGAATGAAAGAAAGCCGAATAAGGAGTTATTCAAGCTTTCGTTACTGCACGTCAAAGTCAATGCCACAACACCGCGTACCTGCTCTTCCGACCTAATCGATGCTGAACGTTTCCTGCACTCACAACTTCGGCTTCGTTTCTTTCCCTGCGTCGTCTCCTTCCAACTTCGTCTCCTACACTCACGTCTTCGTCTCCTTCCCTCACAGCTTCGTCTCTTTCCCTCACGGATTTGCCTCTAGTTCGCCTTTCAATTCTCACAGGAAGCCCTAATCCTATGCGCGAATACACGAACACGAATCGGCTGTGTCGTATTTACATATATACCGAAGAAAAAATTTCGAGGCGGTGCCTCATACTGCCTCGAGGCGTTACGCTCTAATGCGTACGCCTCATGCGAAAAAATCGTAGGCTTCGCTGGATGGTTCGAGGCGTAAGCCCCGATACGCATGACTTCCGCCTCGACTTGAGGCGCGACTCAATGCGGACGCCTCGTCCGCTTTTTTAATGATTGTTGATAGTAGATACATATATTATTCATTATTATTATGTTTCTTCATTATCAAGTATTCAAGTCTTCTCGATGTGTAAGAGACTGAATTTTTTTTCCTTGAGATATATTAAGATCATTTTAAGGGTAATTAATTTTAAGTTGAGGTAGATTAGTTAAATCTGTTATCATTAAGCTTTTTTTTCACACGATAGAGCACTCTCGATTATGGAGGTTGCTTGTTTTTCTATTTCATGTTTAGATTTGGTAGAAACACTTGACTTTAATTGAATGTGGAAAGATTTTGATAATGTAGGTATATCCAGTCAAAATCCAATACTTTCATTATTCTGGGTGTACATGTGTACCTATTCTATTAAACATCAGAGAGCTTTGAGCCAAAACATTCAGGGTGCCTAACTAATCATGGATTGCCTCTTTAGTATCCCAAGCAAAATTAGGGTGGAAATGTGGATGTATTAAAGATGTGCTCTCAAAGTTGGTATTAACCACTTGCTATCAGAGGGCTGCATTATTAGTTTTCACTAAATAGTTTAAGGGTTATGCAACATAGTCGCTTGTAGTTTAGTACTATCAAACATCACCAACAAGAACTCAGAGACATGGCGTCACCAACAAGAACTCAGAGACATGGAATTTCCACAATTCATGAGTTTTAACCTGACACGAAGAGTCGAAGAAGCATATATAAGATGCATGTTTAAGTTTTAGTTTGTGAGGTTTTAACTAGGGGATTTGATTTTGACTGGCGAGCTTGTTAGCTTGGGAATTGACTTGAGTTTTGGTTAGGTTGGGGCATAGGACTATGAAAAGGCCTAAGGTTTGATTGAAAGGCTTTTTTTTTTTTGGCCGACGTGATTAAAGGAGCCTTTGTTGTTGCAAAGCTCATTTTCACCATAGAAGGTTTTGAAAAACAATAAGAAACTTGTAGCCAAACAGTAGCATAATTGCAATTTGTAAACCAGTGCAATAATTCTCCCAAATGCATCTTAATGGGGTTTGATATGAGTTGTTATGAATGTAGAATGATGGGCTATAAAGATGGGTCTTACATTCGCGTGCTTTAGACAAGATGATCCGACTACTGCTAACTCATGAGGACCCTTATATCAATTGAGAATCAATAATGTCAAACTTGGTTTTTTGACTTATCTACTCAATCAATTATGTTGACATAGGTGCATCTGAATTGAGGTCCGACGGGTATTAATGTGCTTTGCATATATTAGCGCATTTGGCATGTATCAGTTGCATTAATATGAATAAGATTTACAATTATTTGGGATACTTGCAAGAATGCCTCAATATATTTACTCACGTCTTTCAAGTAAATTTTAATGTGCTTACACACTTATGAAACAATTTGGTTGAGTTGATTTATGTTTGAGGATTATTTATTTTTAATATAAAATTTAAGATTTAAGTTTTATAAATTGTTGTAGTTGTTTATATTTATTTTATATTTAATTGTGGGACTTATTCAACTATGGATAACATTCTTGTTAAGTCAAATACTGAACAACCAATCATTGCACATGTATGCGTATCAAATGAGTGTTTATTACGTATAACAAATTTAGCAACATGTCGCATGAGTTAAATTTCACTTTCTTTTTGTTCCAATTTTAGATTCAAGCATAGTTTTGCTATATCATTATGATTGTTTCAAAGATGTATTTGCGGATCGTCTTTTTCTCCTCCTTGTCAGAGGGACTTTGATATTGTTGGCAAAGTTTTGAGTATATTTGAGGTGGTTGTAGTTTTTAAAAAGATGAAGAGTTGTCATGGGGAAAACAATTTTTTTAAAGTTGCTATGGGTATCATAATTTTTTTCTTTTTTAAAATGTTATATAAAATTTTCTTATAGCCATTACACTCTATCATATGTGGTTGTACCAATGAAGTTGTAGCCCAAAGAATTTTGATATCCTTTTAGAGAGCTAAATTGAAAAAAGCTTCCTCAAATGGATCAGTTGTCTATCTTTGATAATTGGAATGACATCCTAAGCACTTACAACATCAAATTCACTCAACAATTGCTTTGGTCTTCTCTCAATGTCAGTCGGAAAGCTGCCATCAAGTTTCATTCTTACACAATTGCTGGTGAGAAAGAAATCACTCCCTGTATGTAGACACATATTAATGGTAATGAGGTGATCATTGAAACCCGTTTGAATCAATGATAAATAATATGGGGTCTTCAATTTAGTTGACCAGGTCGATGGATTTTCAATAGTTGGGCTGCATTCATTTAGGCTATTTTAAAATGTTATTATTATTATTATTATTATTATTATTATTATTATTATTATTATTATTATTATTATTATTTATTCTTTTCCTAATTTTTTTCTTATTGTGCCAACACTTGGATGATAGTAGCATTCAATTCCCTTTTGATAAATGGCTAGACGTCAGATTAATTGTTGAGCTTAGATTTTTTGTCAAGTATAATGGTTGGCTAAGCAGATTAACGGGAGGAGGAGAGACTTCATGTTAGACCAAAGTTCAATGGCAAATGGGTGGCTTTAAAAGGCCAGCCTGATGAAAGATTGATGACATGAGTTCTTCAATTAATTGGACAAAGATCTACGACTTTTCAGTGGTTAACCTGGTTGAACTAAAGAGTGAAGATGTGAGGTCTTAATTTTAGCTAGATCAAAGATTAATGTCTCTTTAGTTATTCATTTTCATTTGTACGTGTGGTAATTAGAGAGAAAGGAAATTGAATTTATTCCATCATTGTGCAAATAAGTCACTGGCTTTGAGGTTGTCGGATTTTGGCGTGTTAGAATTGAGGAAGTTGACTTCAATTTCACTAAATTAAAAGAGATTGTCTTCAAGGCTTGAAATGAGCTTGGATGCAGGTTTCAATTGCGACTGACAGGGGTGAACAATAGAATGAGGGTTAAGATGCTGAGGTGAGCTTGGGAAGAAGCCAAGAACTATGGGGTTTGGAGAGTCTTAGTTAGGGCTTTGTATAGGAATGGTGTTCGGGAGGAGGATCATTAAAGCATAAGATGGTAGAAAGGCCTTTCTTAGAGAGAGAGAGAATGCAATGTGCAGCGATCAGATGTGTGGGAGAAAAAAGTGGCTGAAAGCATATGAGAGGTGAAAATGGAGCAAATTGCACAAGTGGAAGTCGGGCATTCTAAGTGGAAGATGGGAGAGAGAGTATTGCATGATATTTGGAGGGAGCTGCTATGGCGGCGTTTGAACATGCTGCAATATTGAGTGGGAAACTGGGATAAGAGAAGGGAGGTTAATATGCCCAATGAGGATCCCCTTTTCCTTCTTGTTAATTCTGTTTTTGTTTCTTTAGTTGCTCTGAGAGATGATATCTTAGTATAATGTCAGCTATAAAATGATATTATGAGGAGTCTTGTCTTAGTTAACATTATCATCATCAACATCTTCAGCCTTACCTTAAGTATCATCTATAAATATATAGAACTATGCTTTCTTGTTCCTTTTTTGGAAATAGGTATGCTGGAGCTTTGCACCAACATATCATCTTCTTTTCCGATTCTCGTTATTCATGGTTTATATATATATATATATATATATATATATATATATATATATATATATATATATATACCAAATTCTACTTATCATGGTAATTAATGGAACTGTGATGAACCTTAAGATTGTGAAAATTGAACCTGACGTATAACCAGGAGGAGATGTTCAAGATTCAATAATTTGACTGGAGTCGAATCTGTGGTTGAACCAAATGACGTAATAAATGTGAAAATTATTTAGATAAACTCTAAATGACATAATAATAATAATGTAATAATCATATAATAATAGAAAATTTTGACAAAAAAATAAATTGAATTCATAAATTAATAATATTTTCTATAATTTTAAATTTAAACACCTTCAATCTTTAAATTTAATCACATTTAATATAAATTTAGTTCACATATAAATTTATAAATTTAATATAATTTATTATTAATTTATGGTATATGTGTAGATATAATCCATGCCTATAAATTATGTATTAAATTCACATTATTATTGTATATCTACAAATTATTCATGCTAAAGCATTTATTAATAATAAACAAATAATTAACTAATTTTTATAGTGTATAAATAAATAAATATATAAACATGTTAAAGCATTTATTAAATTATGCATGTTAAAGCATGTATTATGATTTTTATCGTTCCGTTGGATTGAACTTCAATCTAAAGCTGATGGAAACTAAATCATTTGAGTTTATAGTTGGGGACAGAAAAAAACCAGTTAGGTCTCCTTAATATTAGTTCTCTCTTGTTCGGATGAAATATATTAAATTTCTGTAACTTCAGCGTCTTTATCTGATTAGAGTTCGTTTAAGTGGATTTTAGAATGCTTATCTGTTCGATTTTGACTTAAGTTAAGAAAGGTAGGTGTACACCTAAAAAGACTTGGTTATAAAATATTAGGAATGGCCTTTCTTTATTAGATTTAAACGAGAATTTGACTTTTAATAGGACACAATGGAGAAAAAGGATTCATGTAGCCAACCCCAAGTAGTGGGATAAAGGCTTGATATTGTTGTTGTTGTATCTGTTCAATTTTTTAAAAGTTGGTAGACATGGAAGGAAATTGGGGAATTGCAGTGAGGAGCTTGCTTTCACCTGATCTACTTCGTGGATAGCTAAATTGACTCTTATACAGTAAAAAGAAGGAAACTCTGGAAGAAGAGGTTTTAACCATGTTTGGAATTGCTATATTTTATGAACCTTTTACTTCGAAAGCATTAGCAACTCATCATCCAGACTAATGGAATGTTATCACTAACTGGTTTTCTAATTCGAGCACTATTTCCTAATAACTTAATGGATTTGAATGCTTGAAAGGTCATGCTTTCTAGATTTATTTTGCTTAGTTGATAAGTGTGAGTGGTATTATGCTAATGAGTATACTATACATGCCCAGTTTTTTTAGGATGAATTATTCTGTGCGGACGCCGAACACATTCCAAAGCCCAATAAAAATGCGCCACTTCTCCCCTTACTTAGTACCGGGCTTGTTACTACTCGGTACTGAATGATGTGGCTGCACTTGATTCGTCTCTGGACAATAAGCTGTGTCCGATGTCCGCACAGAATAATCTCTCAGTTTTAGTGGATAATGTATGTGTTATCTCATATTTTCTTCAAGTTTGTGCAGGCATGTCGTAATCAAATTTTGAACAATGACTGATTTTTACATTAGTTTCAGTGATGAAATGAAACACTCTTTCATTGCTAACTATGGTGGATGAATGACAGGGTAGAGGAAGCAATCGAGCTCTTGGAGCATGTGGTGAAGGTCAGGGAAGAAAAACTAGGGACAGCCAACCCTGACGTTGAAGACGAGCGGCGGCGGCTCGCCGAGCTATTGAAAGAAGCAGGCAGATCAAGGAACACAAAGCAAAAATCACTTGAAAACCTTTTTGTCTCCACTTCAAACAGGATGAAGAAAGAGGTGACCAAGAGATGGCCGAGCTTGGGTTTCAAATCATAAAATCTTTTTCTGTGAAGGGCAAGAGGAATCCATGTGTAAATGTTAGGTAATATCTTGTTTGTTTTCCTTGTTCTTTTTCTTTGCGATACCTTTTTTTCTTTCATTGATTTTTATTTCCTGGTTTTTTTGCTTTCTTTTCCTCATACTCTCCGAGTGGATGGTTCCATCTCATGTATTTGTTTACTTACAGTGTTCTCCAAACATATTTGCCTAAAGAAAAACTGATTTGTTGGAGAACATCATATATTTATGTTGCGAGATCTCCTCTTTGTTATGTATGATGAGCTCGTTGTTCCATGTATGACATTGCTCTCTTTAAATTGTCTATCCTTTTTTGATAAAGGAGGGTGATGATTATTTTTCTTAGAAATAATTGTATTAGGCCATCTCCAACCGAAAAACTCATCTCCAACAGAACTCCATTTTCTAACACAAAAGAAAAAAATATTTTGTGTATATTTTTTATGTTTTATTTAATCTAATTTTTGGATTAAAAAATATAGCGTGTGAATAGTGCGACGCCAATATTGGCATCAACCTGTTCACATTTAAGAAAAGGATGTTTTTTTTTTGTCGGCTGGATGCCAAACGAGTGTAAGGCGTTCGGTTGGAGATATCTTAAGATACATGTATTTGAATGAGTTTAAAAATTATTAAATTTGGGGATCATGAATTCATATTTTATTAATTTTAAAATAAATTTAATCATTTTTATAATTATAAGAATATACATATTAGGATATCTTTAGTGACTATGCTTGTATTGACCATATAATTATGATCTATTTCGTAAAAATATTTGTACATTCGCTTTCAGTAATTCTTATAATAATTTAGTAGTTGGGACGGTGAAAAAAATATTTTAATTTTATGATATTTACCTTTTTTTTTCAATATACCTTTATTTATTTATTTTTTAAGTAAAATTATGGAATACTCTCCAAATATCATCAATACTCATTATGCTAAATTATTCATGTTTTAAAATAATAATTATTTATTCATGCGAATGGAATAATATTTTATGAAATCACATGCCATAAATTTCAAATAAGATGGCTACTTTTTATCTTGTGACTGTAGAATATAATAATATAATTTAAATGAATTAATTATTATATATTCTTGCATATTAAGTTATGTTAGTTTCATGATTAAGCACCCATTAAACATAATATTACAGTAGTATTAGAACTCTCAAGTGGTACCCCATTAGTGTAAAAAAAAAAAAAAGTGGCACCCCATTAGCATTCAAATAATATTTTTGGCATAGGAGAATGTTCATATATATATTTTTTCAACAAAAGGAAAATGATATTAAATAAGCGAAAGATACAGCACAAGATCACGACCAGGCCAAATCAAGAGGGTTACAATCAACAAAAAACCAAAATCAGAAAGCCATAGGATGACGTTCATATTCTTAACTCTTTACTTTTGGACTAGAGGCCACGCCATTATTGTGCAGGTCGACAACCTTGAAGCACAAAACACTGTTATTAATATATTTTTTGGGTTGTTTGGGACAGCTTTTTTAATGCTTTCTAAAACACTGATCTCCTCATATTACTAAGGCTTCGTTTGGTACGGTTTTCTTGCTGCTTCTTAAAATAGTTTTCTAGTATAAAAATTTTAATTTTTGTGCTAAAAGTTGCTTTAAGAAGCAGTCAAAAAGTCGTCTCGAACGAAGCCTAAGAGTGATCAGTGTTTGTTTCTTTGCTTTCCTTAAAGAACCTAAACAAGTGGTGGATCTGATCGTCGGAGCTATGTTCATCTTCTGCAAAGCGTATTAGAACAGTATATATATCCATCTTAATCGAATCAATCACTATAAGGACAATTATGTCGTTATAAGGATTTTCATTCCATTGACATTTTTTGTTTTTTTTTTTGTTTTGGTAAGCAGGAAAACAGTTTACGATATAGACAACCTAACCATCAAGTAAAGCATGACCAATACTCTACAAAATCTCTTTGTTATCCTTCTGAACAAGCTTCCAATGAGCATCTTGAGCTTCTGCATTCCTTGATATCTTTACAAGTAATTTGAAAGTTATTTTTATAATAAATCATCATACATTATGTAAAAATAATTGTAATTCTCGAGGTCATGTCGCCTTCGCTCTTCGAAAAGGACGAATGAGATTATCTATATATCTTGCTGATCTTATTATTTATTTGGAGAGGTGTAGGCTATTGAAGCAAACACAAATACATAACACATACGCAAGCATTGAACCTAAAATCTCTTAGTTGATAGCCAAAAACTACTAATCAACAGACCAATATGAGTTGCCTGTTGATTTTTTTAAGAAAATTAACATCTCAATTTATTTTTATTTTTATATGTTTTTTGGCACAATTTAAACTTGGATAGAGCTAAACTTTTATTCAATCTTTTCTTTGGGGGAGAATTTATTTATTCAATCTTGAAATGACTCTCAATTTTGAACCTAAGTATAATTAGATAGAGAAGTAACACATTTTGTGCCCTAACAATTTCCAAAATTACAAACCAATGCGTGTTATGTTGCAGAAGCATTATTAATTAGACCCGACAATTCAGTTGGGCATTAGATTTGATATTATTACTTCATTTGGGATATTTTTCTTATAGCTTTTTAGTATAACATTTTTTGAACTTGAAAATTTTGAACTAAAAAGCTGTTTTAGAATGCAGTAAGAAAGCTGTCTCAAATAAAGGAAAAATTATTTTGTGTGAAGATCAGGCTTAGAACCGAGTGCGGTACCAAGCCAAATTGTGCCTGGTCACCAATAATGAGCCGTGGTACCGAGCGTGGTACCGAGCCGCGGTACCAAACAAGAGGTGATGTGGTGTATTCTGATTGGTCTTCGGATGACGTTCGGCGTCACCACAAAATAATTAATCCAAATAAAGGCTACGTTCTTATAGCTAAGGGTATTATTGTGGATGCATTATGCCCTTTATGTCATAGCACAAATGACAAATGAATCTGTTACCCATTTGTTTTTTGAATGTGACTATTCTTTTTCTGTCCTATCTAAACTTATGAGCAATTTGGGGTCTCTGCTTCTAAGGCCAAATATATTATAAATTTTTGAGTTTATTGATGAGATGCATCATATGAACAAGGAATTTTACTACCTCATTATTTGCTGCTCGGTATACCATATTTGAAGAGAACGGAATGATAGGAAGTTTGGCAAGATTTTTGTGTCTTCTACTACCTTAGCTCATAAGATCAAACATGTTGTCTTCTCTACGGTTATGAAATGGAAAAATGGTTATTTGCTTCTGGATTTGTTATAAGAGGGTGGTTCGTATGTCTGGTGCTGCTATGGTTGGTTTTATGTACTAGTTTTTCGGTTGGTTGGCTTGTGGCTTCCTCTCGGTTATGTTGTTGTTGCTTTGTTCGTTACACAGCCAGTATTTATACGATTGGTGGGCAATGATGATTGAATTGCTTTTTTCTCCTTTGGACGGCAGTATTACTATGGCAGTTATTCTTCTGCAACCAGGTTGAGAGAGTTGCAATTCCTGAGCCCGGTGGTTAAATCTTTCACTCCTTGAATGGGTTTATTTTTTATGACTGTTTTTTTGTAGCTTTTTGATGTATTCAGCCTCTTTGTAATTTCTCTTTGTAAGGGGGTTTTTGTTTGTTCCCCCTATTTTTTGGTCTGTGCTATTGCACCTTCGGCTTTTTATTCTGTTTTTCTTATCGGACTTGTAACTAATTTGATTCAATGAAAATGGGCTAAGCCCATAATTTTTCCAAAAAAATAAAATAAAGGCTATGACTAACCATCTATGGTTTGTACTTAAAGTGAAACGTAATGGCATGGATAAACTAAACGACTGCTTTAATAGCCGTTGATTTGTCCATATAATAGTGCTGTTACTTTTGTTTATTTTATCAATTAAGAATAAAAAATAATAATCGGCCAAATCCAATGTACTGCTGTCGTCTTTATGTTGCTCATTGCTGGCCAAAAAGTTAACACGTGTGCTTCGCTCATGATTTTAGGAGATATTAATATTTGATGATGGCTTTCCTCATAATAAAAAAATAATTTGTTGTCATTACCTAACAGAGGAATCTCCTCTATTGCTCCACTCAATACCAGCAATCAACATTAGATGGATAATCATTAATCAAGATATGAGTATCCAGCCTAAATTATTCCTTGCATTACTTCAACATCACTCATTTCATAGGGTGATAGTGACAAAAATTTTAATAAAAATGAGAGCATAATAATATCAAATAATCTAAGATATAAATTTATATGATTCATTTATGTTCACGACCGTATCGATATTAATTATTCATCAAAATTTTAAAGAGGTATATGAATTGATTACACTTCAGATGAATAAAGAACAACAACAATAGCGTCAAGTTTTTGTCTCACTATGTGGGGTTGGCTACATGAATCATTTTTCTTCATTGTGTCATGTTAAAAGTCAAATTCTCGTTTAAATCTAATAAATAAAAAACATTTCTAATATTTTCTAATTAAGTCTTTTTTGATCTATCTTTATCTTTCTTAACATAAGTCAAATATATTACCTCTACTTTTCTAACCGGGTCATCGGAAGGCCAATATTTTATGTGACCAAATCATCTAAGGTGACTCTCTCTAATCTTATCATTCACTAGGGCTACTCCAACCTTTTCACGTATAAGCTCGTTTCGTATGCTATCTCTAAGGATAAAGCCACTCATCCACCTAAGCATCCTAATCTCTGCACATTTAACTTAGTATTATGCTTCTCTTTTAATGACCAATTTTCAGCACCATAAAACATTGCAGGCCGCACTTTCATCTTATAGAATTTTTCCTTAAGTTTGAGGGGGGCTTTTTTATCAATTAAAGGCTACAACTAATCATTATGAAGATGAGAACTGATGTGGAGATTAAGACGTCAGGAGAAATCTTTCTCATTTTTTTCTTATCTGTTGTGAAAATTTTGTATACTTCTCACTTTTATCTTTCTATAATGCTATTCTTTTTTTTTTTTTAATTGTAGAATAATTTATAAGAATTACATGAATTTATGTAAATAATATTTCAACTTCTGATATGGATGATCAACAATCAATAAAGAATCTTATGGATCTTTTTTTTTTTAAAGCCTTTATTTAGGACATTATAATAGTCTTTTTAGTACTTGATAATATTGTTGAAGTAAGCTATTATTTTTTAGAAATTTCTTTATTTTTGATAGCCTTTATTTAGATGTCTCTTAAAATTTAATCAGGATGAATTTTGAAAAGTTTAAATTCTTTTGAGATGAATATAATTGATATACCATCAAAAAATTATCTTGATCGGGAGCAAATCTCGAGGCAAAAATCAAGCCTGAAGTTTCAAAAATTAAATTTGGGATCATCTGAACTTTGATTTTAGCAAACTTATAGTTGAACTGATCGTCTCGAAAATACGAACCCAATGACATCAAATTCAACTCAATCCAAGCCCAAATGCACCCGAATCGAAGACCCGAAGAGCTGTTGGAAAATTCAAACCACAATTTGGATTACCAAATGGTTTTCAAACATGACATGCTTCTAGTCAAATCGAGCGGCTCGATGAGACTAATCCAACGAACACAAGATCGCTGAATTCCAATATCATTAAGACCTTCAAATGTCAAACGAATGGTCCATGATCAAGGGATTCAATATCGGTCGTCCATCCAAACCACTCCCCATTTGTCCTTGATCCTTCTCCTATTTACGGATCATGTCATCCTAAAAAAATTATAAATAGCCTCTCATTTCTCTTAAGAGGGGACCCAAGTAAGAAGAAAAATGAAGAAGAGAAGAGAAGAAGAGGAGGGAAGAAACTCCTTCTCGACCACCACTGGAGTTCCGTCAGAGTTCCACCCGACTTTTAAGTGACGTCGGAGTTTCGCCCGACTTCCAAGAGACGACGGAGTTCCGTTCAACTTCTAAGCGACGTCGGAGTTCTACCTGACTTTTAAGTGATGCAGGAGTTCCGCCCAACTTCCAAGTGATGCCAGAGTTCCACCCGACTTCCAAGTAATACCCGAGTTCTGTCTGACTTCCAAGTGGCGTCTGAGTTCCGTCAGACCTCCCAAAGTTGATTATTGTAATGTGATCATCCTAAATTTTAAAGACGAGTCAGCCTCTTGTAACTCAAACAAACACTAGTGGAATTCTTTCAATTCGGCGTGACCCCATTGTTTTTCACTTTCCAAGGCTTTCCACATAAAAATATTGGTGTTTTATTTCTCTTCTGTTTGTGTGCTGGATGTCCGTACAACGCTGAGACGAAAAATTATAACTCTATCGCTGCGTATATTCTGTCCGCAACAATAATATATAAATAATTAATTATTTTTAAAATTATATTTATATCAAATTTAGAGATTTTAAATATTATCATTAATAAATTTTAATTAGAATTTTTTCACCTAATTTTTTTCCTTCGATTGATATTTTTCAATAGCTTCAAAAAAAAAAAAATAAAGGAAAATAAGATTAATGAGTCACAAAAGACACAACTCTCCTTGGCCTATTGGTTGAGAGCTTAGGCTTCCAACTAAGAGGTCCAGGGTTCGAGTCTATGTGTATGCGTTGTGTGTGTGAGTTTGCCTTTAATGGCCTAAATGTCGAGAAAAAAAAGTCACAAAAGAAATAGTGCTCTAATCAATGGATATATATAGCTTGAAATGTATCAAGGAATCTTCCAAGTTTCATTTCTTGCAATAATTATGATATTTATTGATTGAAGAATTTATTATTATTCTTATGAGGTTGGAAATGACATTCTAAGGATAAATGAATGACTCATAAAAGCATAATAATATTAAGTGTCTACTTATATAGCAACCAATAATATTATGAAGAAATAATCCATTTAGTATTTTGAAACTTAAACTAAAAAATCTAAGTGGAATTTTTTTTAGGAGAGATATCATTCATCAAATAGTGATATTAGAGAGTTTTAGAGTGTTTACAATCATAAAATTCTCTGGAACAAATAATAGAAGGTACATAAAAAATATGATGCAATTATCTTCCATTTAGATTTATCATATTTTATAATTTTTTTTATATAAAATCTAATACATCTTAAATTTGAGATATAATATATTTTTTTCATTTTTATCCTGCTTAAGATAAAAAATTAGAAGATAAAATATTTTGACTCTTAGAGTCTGTTTGGAGCAACTTTTCGATGATTTGTTTTTTAGATAGCAACCACAATTTCGTTTGATTAGTACTTTCTTACTATCTTTTAAATATTTATGATGGAAAGCTGCTTTTTTACAATTATAGAAGCTAAGTTGTTTTCTCCACATCATATTTATAATAAATTTTATAAAAAATTGCAACCATAAAAAATGGACTCCTAAATTCTATTGCTGATTTGGAATTATTTTCAAATTGAAATAAGCTTTTATTTGAAAAGCTTTAATGACTCATTGCCCCCCCTCCCGCCCCCCCCCCCCCCCCCTTCAAAAATTTTTAAAAAAATTGATTATATGATTTTTTAGGTAATTTATCACTCTTAAATTCAATTGGTGTCTCCCCCCCCCCCTCCCTCAAAAATTTTTAAAAAAATTGATTATATGATTTTTTAGGTAATTTATCACTCTTAAATTCAATTGGTGTTGCCCCTTTGGACACCCGACATATATGCCTTATAAATTTGCCCCCCCCCCCCTAAAAATTAGGGCTGGTTCCGCCCCTGATTTCAATTAACTAGGAAATATATTATTTCTTTAGAGATTTGATTGAAGCATTAATTTTTTTTAAATTAAAACTCACAGTAGAGCTCTACGTGTTAATATAAAGCAGGATTACAAGTCCTTAATGACTCCAAAGCCCGCTAAAATACAACATTTAAAACAAAACCTATGAGCCTCGGAATCAACATAATTACAAAAATCATACCAAAAACAAAATTAAAAACCAGCCAAAGAACGAGCTACCAATAGATGTCCTAGAAAAAGACACCCGCATCCATGCAATATACTATCTACTATCATGAAGCAATGCTAGGCAAGCAACAACCCGATCAGTAGGGATGTCAATTTTTGACACAGCCCGAAACACGACCCAAATCCGACCCAAAAAAATCGGGGTTAGGGTCAACCCGGACCCGAAACCGGTCAGGTTCGGGTTGACCCAGCAACCCGAAATTGACACGAAAACTATTTGACCCAGAAACCCTAGATTGACCCGATTTTGACCCGAAAATCGAATATTGACCTGATTTTTTACCAGAAATTTAGCAATTTTAGGTCAAGTTTGGGTCATTCGTGTCGGGTCGGGTTGACACGGACCCGAATCGGGTCTAGTTCGGGTCCATAAACCTGACCCATTTTTAAAAATGGGTCGGGTTCGGTTGACCTGAATAGTGTCGTGTCAGTTCCGAGTTCGACCCGAACCCGACCCGCTGACCCGAATTGACACCCCTACTGATCAGCAGCATCATAAACAACCAACCGCAACCAAAGAGTTACTACTTTGTAACTTTCTTTAGGGGATCTAATTATTGCATTAATTAGGGATATGGTTTGTTCATTAATTAGGGGATCTGATTATTACATAAATTGAGAGATTTATTTAACATGAATGGGAGATGTAATTAGCATGATTAGATTTTGTCATATTATAGTGTTAATTATATTGTCCTTATATGATCTTTTTTCAAATCTATAAATAGGGCATAAGGGCTATTGTATTGTATGTATGAGAGAAGAGAAAGCATGAGAGCTATTATTATTCTCTATTATTATCCAATTTAATAAAATTATCATCCCCTCTCCGTGGACGTAGACATCTTCATTGAACCACTTAAATCGCCGTGTTTATTGTGTCTGTGTTGTGTGATTTTGTTTCCGTTGTTATTGTTTGCACAACATCTATTATGTTTGAGTTGAATGAGTTGAAATTAAGTTAAATATATAAATGATAAAGAATTTGAACTGTAAACAATTTTAACCCATTTGTTTGATCCAGAAATTTCTTATAAGAATGGATATATGAGTAATAATAACAATAAGATTTTTTTTCCTTCAAAATTTCATTAGTTTTGGGTAGAGAAAGAGGCCAATGAAACAAACATTTTTTTTTATTTTTAGAACAAATTTATTTATATATTAATTATCTTGTAAACAACCTATTGCTTCATTTGAAATAACTAAAAATGAAGGAAATGAAATAAAAAAAATAAGAAATAATTAGCTGATTATAAAACTATAACTATTAATTTGAGTAAATCAACCCTTTTTCAATCACTTCCAAAAAAAAAAAAATTGACATACAAAATAAAAAATTTCATATATAATTTCCTATGAAATTTTTATTGGAAATATTCCAATGAAATCTACATGAGAGCTATATTTATTTATTAAGTGTGAGCAAATATCTACCACATTCATTCATTATTTAACCTTTATTATAAAATAATACTATATTAGCCAAGAAAATAAAGAAAATAAAGAAAGAGATGTGGAGTTAAGCAAATCTAGGGCTGCAAACGAACCGAGCCGAGCCGAGTATGTGAGTGTTCATGTTTGTGTTCATTTAATATCATATTGTTCAAGTTTGGTTCATGTTTGTTCCAGCTTTAGCGTTTGTGTTCATGTTTGGTTCATTTAAATTAAGGAGTGTTCATGTTCGGTTTATGTTCGTTCGTTTAGTATTTATTGAGCTTGTTCGCGAACATATTTAACGAATTTTTTTAACTATCAGACAAACACGTTCATGAACATTCTATGAACAAACACATTTATAATAAAAGCAATAGTCTATGTAACAAAGGTAATGATTATTTATATTTATTAATTCTATAGTCAAATATTAATTATTTTTATCGAGCTTATTCATGAGTTCAAAATCGAACACGAATCGAGCTTTGATCGAGCTTCTTATCGAGTTGAATGTCGAGCTTATTCATGAACTTCAAATGATGTTGTTTGCGAACATAAATGAGCCGAACGCATTAGTGTTCAAATTTGTTTATTTAATAATCAAGTATTTAAAATATTGTTCAAGTTTGTTTGTTTAGTTAATTAAACGATCACAAACAAGCTTTAATCGAACCAAACATCGAGTAGCTCGTCGAACGTTTGGTTCGCTTGCAGCCCTAAGCAAATCTCCCCCCAATATATATATATATATACCATTTAAAATATTAAAGGATATTTTTGTAATTTGTTGAGTCAAGTCATTGATTTTGTTTTGTTTTCTTGGCCGAAAGCATGGAACATTCGACATGACCTTTATCACATCCGGTTGTCTATAGTGACAGAGAAAGCAAAGTTCGTCACAATGTAATGCAGAGAATCATTATCGTAGCCTTGAAAATGAAATACAATGCAGCTTAGGCGCAATTGAGCAAAAACTAAAAAGAAAAAAAAAATATTTTGAACTAAATTTTAATTAGAATGAATATCAAAATTCTTAAATCTATTTAATTTCAATATTAAATATATGTATATTATAATTTTTTCAAACTGTTTGCATCATTATTGTAGGATTGAAATTTAAGAGTATGTTTGAGACGTCTGTAGTAATTTATAAAGTTATTTGTAAATTTATTGTAACGAAAGTAACTTAATTATTCTAGTTTTAAAAAATAGTTTTTTCATCTTAGAATTTAAAAAGAAGAAAAAATAGTAAAATAATAATGATCAAATGAAATTATGATTATTTTATGAAATATATAGCAGAGAAAAAGCTGTCCCAACTAGTCCCTTCTATTTGGGATAGATTTTTCTCCGCTTTATTTTTCATCCCACAAAGATATTTTGGTTTAGTTGTTGTACTTGTTGCTTTCTCGTTATTTTTCATAATTTTTTTATGGTGGAAATCTATTTTTACAACTAGACATGCTATTGATTGTAGGAAAAAAGTAAATATTCAACTTTTGCAAAAAGATTATAGCATCTTTTGGGATAGTTTTTTAACACAACTTTTTCTTTGCTTTCAAAATATTTTTGTACTTGTTGCATCCTGGAATATTCGCAGTGATAGAGAAATTTAAAGCTTAACGTCTTAGCTTTGTACGAAGATCCAGCGCACAATCAGATAAAAGAGAGGGTATAGCGTTCATAAGAGACACTAGAGTTTTTACGTGGAAATCTCCTAAAAAGAGGGAAAAATCACAGGGTCTAGCCTAGCTTAAATGAATTCACTAGAGTTTGCAGTCAATTACAAATGAGACCTTTTTTTTTTTGGGGGGGGGGGGTGGTAGACCTTAGCTTGATGTAACAAATATACATTATATATAGTGCATTACATGATGCAGATTGGAAGAATTAGTATTGAGATGTTTATTTGGTCGACATGACCATAATCGGAGGGCAACGTAAGTCTGAAAGACAGTAGTTAGTCACCAAAACAGTACTAAAAAGCACTTTTACACAGCATTAAAAAAGTGTCCCAAGTGAAGCCATCCACAATAGCTTTTAAAAAATTTATTTTCATGAAAATAACTTCACGATCATTTTTACAAAATACTACATTAATCACAAACAAACCCTAAATGCATTGCAACTTCAATGCGATTGAGCTATAAAATCAAAATATAGATCATAACAGTTGGCTAAAACTTTAATCATAATGAATTTTAAAAATTTTAACTATTAATATGTTATTCTCATTCAAAAATATATTATAAAATTTTATAATTTCATTATAGTAAACTTTGTTTGTGAATGAGTGGCTTTATGGTGCAGAATGTTGGCCATTAAAAGAGAAGCATAATATTAAGCGTTGCAGAGATGAAGATGCTCAGGTGGATGTGTGGTTTTACTCTTAAAGACATAAAACAAAATGAGCATATACGTGAAAAGGTTGGAGCAGCTCCAGTATAAGATAAGATTAGAGAGAGTCGCCTTAGATGGTTTGGTCACATAAAGCGGAAGCCTTCCAATGACCTGATTAGGAAAGTAGATATATTAGATTTGATTTATATGTTAAGAAATGTAGAGATAGACTTAAAAATAATTGGTTAGAAAATATTAGAAATGACATTTCTTCATTAGATTTATATGAGAATTTGATTCTTAACAGGGCATAATAGAAAAAAAAATTCATTGAGCCGACCTCACATTTTAGTGGGATAAAAGCTTCTTCCTCTTGTTGTTGTATTGTAGTAAAATTTGTTTCAGAATATTATATTCTGATACAAAATTCTTTCAATTGAGTCTTCTCAATCAAAATACAATGTTCTTTCATTGACTTGATAAAGAAGCAACACTACTTATACAAGTATACGCAACCCATCAATTTTTTAAGGGAATTTCCTGAAAAGCTTTCACAATTCTTATCAAAGTCCAAAGCCAAATATAATCCAAACCGATAAGGCAACCAAAATACATAATGGATTCATCCTTCAAAACAAATGTTTTATTGTCATGCGATGAATAATTCACTTAAGAAATTCCGTATGGAACTACTCTTAGTTGCAGAGAATAAATGGGCAACTGAGATTCCTATTAAAATAGTTTATTTGGTACAAATGAACATTTGAACTCATAGAAGTCTTGTGGAATCAACTAAATTTGAATTCTATATTTGCTCAATCATTGATGAAGCAATTTCATAATTTTATTAATAGATGATTCGGATTTTTTGATGCGGGGCTGTAAATGAACCAATAAGTTTGATTAGTTATTCAGGGCTTGAGCTTTGTTTGATAAGGTTCTTACTGTTTTATGAAGCAGTTTTTTGGTATAATTTTTTTTTTCTTTTCCAACTATTTCATGATAGAGTCTTTGACGTGAAAATCAAAATTCAAAATCATTGAACAATATGTGTGCCATTGTAATTAGGTTTGTATTAACTTTCATTGAGCGTCGTAATCGAAAGATGGTGGTCGGAGCTCAAACGACAATGCTTAGACGTCGGTGGTCTAACAGTGGCAATTAGACGTCGGTAGCCTGACAACTATTTTCTATTGATGGTGGTTCAAAGAGAGTGGTTTGACTGTGTGGTTGGATGTAGATGGTTAGATAGGAGTGATCAAATGGCGATGATCAGACGATTAAGCTCAATCTATTATCAGGTGGAGATCTAAGCTTCCATCTTCTCATTTATATAGAATATAAGTACATGTTTATATATTTTTAGAGCACCATTCTTCATAAATATACTCAAAATATAAATTTTGTAAATAAAAAATATATATAATACATATTCATGAAATATTTTACACATACAATAATAATGATGATTATTCATTAAAAAATATTATTTTACGTTCATAAACTTTGCATTATTGGTGGATTAATTAAATTTCAAATATTCTTTATAAATATTTTTTGAAATACCATAACATTACAAACCAATAGGCAGTTAAGCATAAGTATTATTTGGTCAAATTTTTCTTTCTTTGCAAGAGAGAAGAAGCAAATTAAGAAGACTACTTATGAATATTGAAGAACTTTCTGCCTTCCTCTACCTATCCCCACACTCTTTTGTCCTTTCTTTTTGATGACGGTAAGAGTCAAATAATGGCATGTGGGTTGCTACACTAATTCCCAGCCGACCATTTTATCTCCACACTTGTTTCTTCTTAATGACAAGAGGGACCACTCGCAAAGCAGATCTACTTTATGGCGAGAATATTGCCTCAAAATATAAAGTTAAAAAATTGGTTAGCTAAGAAGATTATACACATGAATACAGGTTACATAATAGGTTAATGGGTTGAATTTGTTTGATCTGAAATTGACCTATCTCGAATTTTTTATTAATTTTTAAAACTTGTCTAAGTATAGAATTATATTAACTAATTAAAAATATAGAAGATCATTTGAACGAACAAATAAAAAAATTTAAGGAACAAATATTAAACTGATCACTTTAGCGTCAAAATTGAGTTCGCGAGTTTAACTCAAACCCGATCTATTTACTAAATGGGTAAAATTATGTAACAAAACTTGACCCATTAAACTAGTCATCTAGTACCAAAATTAGTAAGGTTAGAACCGAACGGAGTAGACGGGTCAAATTATTTATTGACATTTTACACCCTAACAAATGAAAATTATGTCTTTCTTATGCCAAAAAACTTTTTATAAGTGTTGCATCCTAGAATATTCGTGGCGTTAGAGAAATATGAAGTTTAACGTCTTAGCATTGCACAAAGATCCAGCACACAATCAAATAAGAGAGATGATGTAGCGTTCAAAAGAGACAACAGAGTTTTTATGTAGAATCTCCTAAAAAGGGGGAAAAATCACAGGGCCTGTCCAAGTTTGAATGAATCCACTAGTATATGCAGTCGATTGCAAATGAGGCCCTTCTTAGGGCTTAATGTCACAAATGTATATCATATAAAGTGTATTACATGATGGGAGTTACAATAATCAACATAGACATGTTTGTTTGGCCGGCAGGATCATAGTTGATAGGATAGAGATTGGAAAGACCGTAGTAGGGAGACAGACCATTGTCCAGTGTTGTTGGTTAGAAGGACCGTAGTATGCAGGAGACCGAGGTCAGAAAGACCGTTGTCTATCAATGTAGGTTGGAAAGACCGTAATAGGCGACGAAGGATGGAATGACCATAGTCCGCAAGAAACAGGGGTCCAAAAGATCATAGTTGGCCAGAGATCGGGGTCATAAGGACAGTTATAGTAGGGCGGTACTCTGGTAGAACTTTGGGCATGAGGAGGTGGTCTGATAGAAGTCCGGGCCTCAGGTGGTCCGGCAGAAGTTCGGGCATCAGATAGTGGTTCGGTAGAAATCCAGGCCACAATGGTGGTTTGGCAGAGCTCAGGGCATCAAGTGGTGGTCCGACAGAAGTATGGGCCTCAGGTGGTCGTCCGGTAGAGTACGGGTCTCAAGTGCTAGTACAGCAGAGCTGAGGGCATCAGATGGTGGTCCGACATAAGTCTGGGCCTCAGGTGGTGGTCCGGCAAAAGTTTGGGGATCAAGTGGTGGTCTGGTAAAAGTCCGGGCCTCAAGTGGTGGTCCGAAAGAATTTCGGGAGTCATGTGGTGGCCCGGTAGAAGTCCGTTCCTCAGGTGGTGGTCCGGTGGAAGTCCGAGTGTCAGGTGATGATCCGGCGAGACTCAGGGCCTTAAGTGGTGGTCTGGCGGAGCTTAGGGCCTCAAGTGGTGGTCCAGCAGAAGTTTGGGCCTCAGGTGGTGGTCTGGCAGAATTTCGGGCGTTAGGTGGTGGCCCTGTAGAAGTCCGGGCCTCAGGTGGTGGTCCTGTGGAAGTCTGGGCGTCAGGTGGTGGTCTGACGGAACTCAGGGCCTTAAGTGGTGGTCCGACGGAGCTCAGGGCCTCAAGTGGTGATCCGGCGGAGGTGAGGACCTCCAGTGGTGGTCCGGCGAAGGTGAGGGCCTTGGGTGGTGGTCTGGCGGAGCAACGACGTCAGGCGGTGATCTGGCGGAACTCAGGTGGTAGTCGAGGAGCAAGGAGATTCATTTTGACTATAAATTTGCTGAAATCAAAGTTCAGATTGAAGCTGAAAACTCAATTTTCCCTTGAGATTCATGCCCGATCAAGTTAATTTTTTGACTCAATGCTAATATTTAAGCTTTATTGCCTAGTATTTAAAAAAATATATTATTATTAATATGTTATTCATTTTATTAAAATAATCTACCTTTTCGTTTTTAATTCTAAATGGCTAGGGGCTCCTTATCTTCAGCAGAATTAGATTTTCAATCCCAGTCAAGCAAGCAAACTCTGTAGAAGGTTGTTCTGCTGAAAGTCAAAAATAATGGCTCACATCACAATATATACATATTTATTTCATTTTCTTAAGTGAATGATATATTAAAAATGCACCATGATATCTATTAGTGACTTATCAGACTCCATTTAATATATTTTTTTAATTCATTATGACGTTTTATATTATGTAATGTCTGTTTAGCATAAAAGTTGTGATGGCTTTCTAAAAAAATATTGTTTTTATTACAGAACTTATGGTATTTGGAAAAACAATTTTGAGAAAAAAAAATTTATAATGCGCTTTAAATAGCTTACAAAAAAAATTATGAATTTAGCTTATTTTTTTTACTAATTAAAGAAATATCTAATTTATTGATTGAAATATCATGTTATAAATACTTAAATTATGGATAATATCCATTTAGTTAATTAAGAAAAAATATCTGAATTTTTCATCTTACTAATTGAATGGATTACAATTTTCTTTCTTCTTTGTTAATTAAAAGATGGATCTTAGAGACATGCATGAAATTGATAGATTGGATTTAAATTGAGCCGAATTAGCTTAAAAGAGAAAAATTTTACGTAAAAGTATAAGTTACATCGTTGAGAATTTACGTTTAAATTGGAGCCAACCTTACAATAATACCTATTTTTTACTTAGATCAAATCGAATGTAGATATTTTGTTCTATTTCTATTATTTCAAATGATGCTTTGAAAGCGTTGAATAGGAAGGATACCTGTTTGGTTGGTTGGGTCTGATTTTGCGTCCTATGGGGGTGTCAGGAATGATTTCGGTGAGTCTGTCGATGAGTTCCATGCGATGTAATATTTTGAATGGGGATAGCATTGTTGAAAAAATATTTTATCACAGAGACGACAAACGTGGTAGGAGGAAATCTATATTGAAGTAATTGATTTTGTTTGTTATTTTTCGCTGGTGATGTCGGTCTTCCAGGTTGTTTTGGGTGGCTTGTGTGGCTCCATGTTTGGGATTGGGGATCTTCATGGTGCTTTGTTTTATTTTTTTAATTTTCTTATGCTTATCATTATAATAGGTAGAACTTTTGGTTCATAGGTTTTTCTTCAAAGGTTGTACTTTTAGTGAGCTAAAGGTTCTTATAAGGCTTGTAATTTGCTTATGTTTAACAAGCAGGCTCCTCTGCGGGTATTATAAAAAAAAAGTATATATTTCATCCAATATAAGCGCATTAATGATTGCATCAAATCATATCATCAAACTTATTCATTTAGCTAAAAAATTATTCTCCAAATTCCTTAACCATATATATTAATTAAAATTTTTTGAATTATAAAATTTTGAATCAAATTTCTTCAGAATAAAACTTTGTTTGGAACAACTTTCATACTGTTTTTTAAAATGACTTTTTATTACAAAATTTTCAAATTCAAAAAATTTTTGTAGTAAAAAGTTGTTTTATAAACAGAAAAAAGGTGTCCCAAACAAAGCCTAAATATCAAAACCAAATATTTATATAGGGCCAAATATTTGTGGTGGTTGTCCAACCTTAGCCAAATTTCAATTTTATTTGTATTACAATTGTCATAAGTCATCACAAGATATTTATCAGAAGAAGTCAAAACCATTTCCATTCCTCATATCTTTTCATTGTCCTCCTACTCCATATAATATTGTCTTTCCAGCAATCATTAAAAAGAATATATATCCAAGCTACCATACCTGTATACTTTGTTCAATCCCCCTCGCCTTTTTTGCTTCAATTTCTCAATGATGACAAATCATGTGAGAAGCATTTGTAATGAGCTGCTAATTTCCTCATTCATTAGGTGAAAAAGTAATACAAAAGAAGAGTCTGAAGCTATTGAACTCCATGGTTGCCAAACACCTGTCCAAGAACACAACAAGAACAATGAGTAAAATAAAAGGACCCACCGATTCTTAACTCTATTGGGAACCCCCATCCCGAATTCGATTCCCTCGAGTGGCAGTCGCCCCTTCAGTGTGGGCCTTAAAGCGCCGACTGCGGGTGCAGTGGCGTGGGTGGCCCGGTAGGTTGGTCGGGATTTACGGACCGCCAAATGCACTCTGCGAAGTCAAACATGATAGCAGACGATTCTTCGTCACAAAAAAAAAAGTAATGGAAGGAATAATATTCACGGATGTGGACAAATACATATGACACTTCAAAAGGAAGCAGCCATGCTCTCCTAAAGCGATTTGGCAGAAAGGTCTCACAGGCTATTCAATCTAGTTAGATATTGCTACTTTCCAGTTTCCACTCTGCAAGCTTTGTTTGCAGCATTGGAAGGAAAGGGACTAAGAGAGGGAGGATTTAAGTAAATAGAAGGAAAATATGGTGCTGCTACTTGGAGCAAGATGGATGGAGTGCAATAAAGTTTTCCTTTTTTAATTTTCAATGCATATAATAATCAGTATTGATCTTCAGAGGATCACATGTTATGCCTCCCCAATTTTAGATCAGTTAGCTTTAGAGATTATTTTTGGAGGTATCAAAAATGTCATTTTACCACATTTTCTTCAAGGGGTAAAATAAATGATTTTTTTTTTTTTTTGGACGAGGGTATCTACCCGCACCACTCCAAAGGGAGCATTTGATGACGTAACTAATCCCTTGGCAGAACCTAGTGAGGTCACCCACCGGCATCGAGTCCACACTTGCTTTGCCCCACTGAAGAGGTGAGGTCGTAGTAGAGGGGATTTGAACCCGGGATGGGGGTTCCCAATCGCCCTAAGCCTCGATGGGTATAAATGATTCTTCTTATCATAGATTGAAACATGATGAATTGAATTGAATTTTTCAATTTAGTTGTTTGTCAAAAGTTTTCATATTTTTATTTTCATGTGTACATTCATTAAATTGGTCTAAAAATTATCTGCTGAGAGATAACTATTATTATCTAAATATATGATAGATCACATGAGATGTCTAAAATTTTAGTTCAATTAGCTATTGATCATTTTTTCAAGGCAGCAAAAATGTTATACTTTACCCACTCCTTAGCCTTTAAGCGAATTACATCATCTTCTATTCCAACCTTCTTACTGGCCTCATGAAATAATTTTATGGAACTAGATTTCAAATAGTTTCCTCCCATGAACTTGTTAATCTTATCTGAAGGTCATACAACTGCTAATATAAAGTAGGGGTGTCAATATTTGACACGATCCGCAAATTCAACTCGAACTCAATCCAAAAAATTTTGGTTATGGTCAACCCGTTTGAGATACAGGTCAGGTTCGGTTTCTACAAACTGAATCGTTTTAAAAATCGAGTAAGGTTCGGGTTTACCCGGAAACCTGAAAATGAACCGGATTGGACTGCACCTGTAACGACCCCAAGATCCGTGTAGCGAAAGGATTCGTCTGATCGTTCTGATCGAACTCCATTCCAGTTGCCTTGCTCGGACCTGAAATTTTTAAACCACATATAATGAGCTACAATAGCCCAGCAGGTCACCAAAGCCTACAACTGAAATCAAAGCAAGGCGATGCTATCAATATGCATGTCAATCTATCAATCCGAATCAGTCAATGGTCAATGAGTCTATGCAGCGGAAATCAATGAATCAATAGTCAATGCGGTACGAAAATCAATAGTCAATAAAACCAGTCAATGCAGCGGCAGGCAAATCGATAAATCAATTCAATCAATCAATGTCGTCAATCAAATCGATACGGTCAAATCAGTACGATCTAATCAATGAAGTCAATCGAGAAGAGCGATCTATAAAACAATCCATACGGTGTAGAACAGTAGCAACAGTGAATCTATAAAATCTATAGGCAATAGAATCTATAAGCAAATAAGCAGTAGTACGATATCCATGTTCATGCTATCAATGCAGTATCTATATCTATCAATGTTCTATCAACGTTCAGTAGAATCAATGCCCAGTAGTCAATCGATAAATCAATTCGATAAATCCAATCAATATCAATAAACCGATCCAAAATCAATAAATCAATACAAATCAGGAAATCTATACGATGCTATATCATATACATGCAATTTCATACACTGGTCTTACTCGACAAGCCCAAACACTAGTCATGATGCTGTTGTAGTTATCAATCGTTCAATATCAATAGTGCTGTTGTAGTGGTCAATCTATATCAATAGTGCTGTTGTAGTTCGTTCAATATCAATAGTGCTGTTGTAGTTCGTTCAATATCAATAGTGCTGTTGTAGTGGTCAATCTATATCAATAGTGCTGTTGTAGTTCGTTCAATATCAATAGTGCTGTTGTAGTGGTCAATCTATATCAATAGTGCTGTTGTAGTTCGTTCAATATCAATAGTGCTGTTGTAGTTCGTTCAATACACGTTGGTTTCTATAACCAACGTTCAACTAGGTTTCCACTTGTCTTTCAGCAATCAATCAATATCAATACAATAATCGATGCAATAAGCAATATTAAAGAAATCAAGAACGATCATATCAATAGTCATAGGCAGATCAATTCAATCTATCAATTCCGGGAAAATCAGAAATCATACGAAAATCGGGCAGCGTAACGGCAGTCGGTCAAATTTACACAAAAATCCTGCAAAAAGACACAATATCCAAATCTTTCCAAATTACAATAGAATATCTATAACATCAATACAATACTATCGATCTATAGAATCCAAATCAAATCAGGTCCCGATTATTTTCTATTCGAGTAAAAGCGCGTAGAATCAATTCCGACCGGTAAAATCTTCGTAGAATACAGTCGAATCGTGTACAATAATCATATCTATAACATACTAAAAGTTGTGCGGTGAAAGTTGTGTCAAATCAAAACCATGTCGAAAAGTCGACTACGAAAACACAAAACAGATCACAACTCGGTCAAAACACAATATCTTCGAAAACAGAAGTAAGGTTCGGAGTCCTTACCACGAGATCTTCACTTTTCCCAACAGCAGCGTCGGACGAAAAGCGATCCGCGGCCTCCAAAACCAAGCTTTTCTCTTTTTCCCTTTCTCTTTCTCTCTCCTCAGATATTTTCGTTTTATAAAAATGATTTTCTCTCTCCTCAAAACGAGCTGATTTTCTTATATTTGTGAACTGATCGGCCAGGCCGATGTTCACATCGTCCCGGGACGATCAGACCAAATCCTGATCGTCCTGGACCTCACCCAGGGCTATTGTCTGGCCGATCATTTCTACAGTACGATCGTCCTGGACGATCTCACGATCGGCCTGGACGATCTGTGCAGAAATTCTTCCAGAAAACACACCAGAAATCAGCTGTTCAATGCACTGATCGGCCTGGACGATCCAAACTTCGTCCTGGCCGATTCTGGGAGGAAAATCCAATTCAGAGAGGAACAGTAAGGGAACGAGATATTACAATCTCCCCACCTTAGAAAAATGTCGTCCCGACATTTCCCTAAAGGTACGAAGCAAAACACGAAGCAAACCAAATTGATCGAAATCCAAATCCAAAACAAAACTCGTCGAAATCCATACAGAACACACAATGCAATCAATCAAATGTCAATCACTATGTATGCAAAATGAATAGAATGGATTCATTCTATCAAACTATCAATCAAATCCTTTCACTACACTTGCTCTGATACCAATTGTAACGACCCCAAGATCCGTGTAGCGAAAGGATTCGTCTGATCGTTCTGATCGAACTCCATTCCAGTTGCCTTGCTCGGACCTGAAATTTTTAAACCACATATAATGAGCTACAATAGCCCAGCAGGTCACCAAAGCCTACAACTGAAATCAAAGCAAGGCGATGCTATCAATATGCATGTCAATCTATCAATCCGAATCAGTCAATGGTCAATGAGTCTATGCAGCGGAAATCAATGAATCAATAGTCAATGCGGTACGAAAATCAATAGTCAATAAAACCAGTCAATGCAGCGGCAGGCAAATCGATAAATCAATTCAATCAATCAATGTCGTCAATCAAATCGATACGGTCAAATCAGTACGATCTAATCAATGAAGTCAATCGAGAAGAGCGATCTATAAAACAATCCATACGGTGTAGAACAGTAGCAACAGTGAATCTATAAAATCTATAGGCAATAGAATCTATAAGCAAATAAGCAGTAGTACGATATCCATGTTCATGCTATCAATGCAGTATCTATATCTATCAATGTTCTATCAACGTTCAGTAGAATCAATGCCCAGTAGTCAATCGATAAATCAATTCGATAAATCCAATCAATATCAATAAACCGATCCAAAATCAATAAATCAATACAAATCAGGAAATCTATACGATGCTATATCATATACATGCAATTTCATACACTGGTCTTACTCGACAAGCCCAAACACTAGTCATGATGCTGTTGTAGTTATCAATCGTTCAATATCAATAGTGCTGTTGTAGTGGTCAATCTATATCAATAGTGCTGTTGTAGTTCGTTCAATATCAATAGTGCTGTTGTAGTTCGTTCAATATCAATAGTGCTGTTGTAGTGGTCAATCTATATCAATAGTGCTGTTGTAGTTCGTTCAATATCAATAGTGCTGTTGTAGTGGTCAATCTATATCAATAGTGCTGTTGTAGTTCGTTCAATATCAATAGTGCTGTTGTAGTTCGTTCAATACACGTTGGTTTCTATAACCAACGTTCAACTAGGTTTCCACTTGTCTTTCAGCAATCAATCAATATCAATACAATAATCGATGCAATAAGCAATATTAAAGAAATCAAGAACGATCATATCAATAGTCATAGGCAGATCAATTCAATCTATCAATTCCGGGAAAATCAGAAATCATACGAAAATCGGGCAGCGTAACGGCAGTCGGTCAAATTTACACAAAAATCCTGCAAAAAGACACAATATCCAAATCTTTCCAAATTACAATAGAATATCTATAACATCAATACAATACTATCGATCTATAGAATCCAAATCAAATCAGGTCCCGATTATTTTCTATTCGAGTAAAAGCGCGTAGAATCAATTCCGACCGGTAAAATCTTCGTAGAATACAGTCGAATCGTGTACAATAATCATATCTATAACATACTAAAAGTTGTGCGGTGAAAGTTGTGTCAAATCAAAACCATGTCGAAAAGTCGACTACGAAAACACAAAACAGATCACAACTCGGTCAAAACACAATATCTTCGAAAACAGAAGTAAGGTTCGGAGTCCTTACCACGAGATCTTCACTTTTCCCAACAGCAGCGTCGGACGAAAAGCGATCCGCGGCCTCCAAAACCAAGCTTTTCTCTTTTTCCCTTTCTCTTTCTCTCTCCTCAGATATTTTCGTTTTATAAAAATGATTTTCTCTCTCCTCAAAACGAGCTGATTTTCTTATATTTGTGAACTGATCGGCCAGGCCGATGTTCACATCGTCCCGGGACGATCAGACCAAATCCTGATCGTCCTGGACCTCACCCAGGGCTATTGTCTGGCCGATCATTTCTACAGTACGATCGTCCTGGACGATCTCACGATCGGCCTGGACGATCTGTGCAGAAATTCTTCCAGAAAACACACCAGAAATCAGCTGTTCAATGCACTGATCGGCCTGGACGATCCAAACTTCGTCCTGGCCGATTCTGGGAGGAAAATCCAATTCAGAGAGGAACAGTAAGGGAACGAGATATTACAGCACCGATCGTAGTCTGCCCGCGCTATCCGCGTATGCCCGTCCAGCTCTCATCGCGTCTGCCTACCTGCTCGCTCGCACTGTGTCTGCCCATTAAGGAGTGATGACTTACCGTGTCCGCAGTGGCCGACTTGTTATCATCGGCGCTTCTTCGCCTCGTTTTCCCACGTCCAATGCCTCCGTCAATGTTCCAACTATAATGTGTCATTGTCGGCGCTGAGAGCGCCATCGACCGCCAGACTCGAATCCACACGATTGTGCATAAGTCGTCCCGGATTTACAAAACCATGTTGGTTCAAGGTAACCTGATAACTCGACGGGTCGTGTCCAGGTGCTATTTTCGACCCGTTTGCAAACCCGGGTTGGATTCGGGTCAACCCGTTTAAACCCAGGTCAATTCCAAATTCTACTCGAACCCGACTCGAAACCCAAATTTGACACCCCTATTACAAAGAACTATAATGATATCCATTCAATTACTCTACTACACTCTAGTCCAAGCAACTAGTCATCATCTTTTTCTTCACTATCCAAAATAACTATCACATCAACAAATTTTTCTTTTTTAAAAATAAGTAGAAAACAAAATCTGATTTCTATATACTAAACTTAAATTTTTTATACTCAAAAGTTATTTTAAAAAACAGAAAGAAACCGTCCTAAACTAAGCCTTAATAAGAATGCAATTGCAATGAAGATTGGGAAGAATGTGAGGCTCCATTTAATTCCAAATTAAAAATCACAAAATATTATATCTTTACTGTTATAAAAAATAAGATAAGAAAGCAATAAAACAATTAATATAACAGAGGAAAATATCGTCAATAATAAAAATATATTACACTAATAAATATTATGAATTTCTAATATAAATTCAAGTAACATGTAATAATATTATCACGACAATATAAAAGCTCTAATAATTCTAATATTTATTTATTTATTTATTTATTTGAATTGTTTAAAATGGAATGCGTACACTGAAGATTTCAATGATGAGTTTTAAACAAACTTATTGACTTTCTCAGAATCAATTAGATTTAATTGGTTTAATTAAAAAAAATTCACTTTTCACAAAATAAATAAATAAATATAAGAAAAGATATCCGATTAGGTATCGTGTTAGTTAACGTGTCAAACAAAGCAGGTTTAGGAAGACTCGTGTGGAATATTTAATGAGGATTGATTTGACCTGTTTGTGCATAAGTGAACGTGTGGGTCTGGTTGGTAGGTTTAGCTAGTGATGGGTATTGAAAATATCTATGCAATCAATTATTTTTCTGAGGCGCCCAAAAAAGTAAAAAGTATGCATTTCATATTAATTTTCTAATAAAATTTAGAAGATTTACATAAATAATATTCAGAATTTTCAATTAATATTTTTAGCATTTAAATTTTATAATCAGTAGAGTTTATCAGTTCATTAATCTCTTTCACACACGAGCATGAAAGGAAGGGAAAATTACGTGAGATGTTGCAGCGAGATCTCGCTAATTAAAGGCTGTTGATGGAACGAGATATTGCCATTGAGTGCTTGTGCATGGAGAAAGTCGCGACGAGATCAACTAGAATTAGGCCATCAATTAGACTAGCTAATGCCTTCTACCGTTTAAAGCCATTGGCGAGGAAGAAGACGATGAGAGTTGTGGAAATCACAATGATCGTCTATGATCTATCATTGTGATTTTTAAGATATTAAAATCACTCAATTTTGATCTTATTTGAGACTTGAATAGTTGAGTTGAACCATGTGATAATTTAAGCTTCTTTTAGGAAAGTTTTTGTACTGATTTTTAAAACGACTTTTTAGTACAAAAATTTCAAATTCAAGAAATTAATTTGAAATTTTTGCATTAGAAAGCTGATTTAGAATGCAAGAAGAAAGCCGTCCCAAACGAAGCTTTATTCTTTTCAGTTCCTCCTCTTTCGATCCTGCCATCTAATAAACACATGTTGAGTGTGGCTATTAGAATCTCGCCAAATTAATGGTTGAGAGCAAGGTTGTGAAAATTGGACCGGACAACGAACCAGACGAAGGAGAGGTTCACGGTTCGACCGGTTTGACCGGTCAAACCGGGATCGAACCGGATGACGTAATAAATAATATTATTATCATAAAAAATAATAAAATTAACATAATAATGAAATATAATAACCATATACTTTAATATAAATTATTGTTAATTTATATTACATATTTAGATATAAACTATAAATATAAATTATATAAAAAATTCACAATAAAAATTAATTGTTTATAATATATAATTAAATATAAATTTTAAATAGAAAAAAATAAAAAATTATTAACTAAAAAAGTAAAATTTCCAAAAATAAATATTATTCATATTATAAAAATAATATATAATCAAATATATAAAAAATAAATGGATAAAAAATAAATATTATCAACTAAATAAATAAATATTATTCATATTATAAAAATTAATTAAAAAAATCATTACAAAAAAGATGTTTTGCTTTGCATAGTGTATACATGAAATCAAAGAGAGCTTTTTGCTTGTATGGTTAGTCCCACATCACTTGTGATGTTTTGTTTTGCATAGTTTATTTTTGCTTTTGCACATGATAGGAGCTCATATGGGGCCTTGTGAAGCCATGTGAGAATGTTACAAGTAATTATAAAATCATATTCTGTAATATTTATTTAAGAGTTTTAATATATAATATTTATATTAAATGTTTAAGTTTATCATTTATTTAAAATTAAATAATTTATTTAATTATTTAAAAGAAAATGAACAGGCCGGTTCCCGGTTGAACCGGAGGTTCAAATCAGTTCTGGCCGGTTTGATGCACACCCGGTTTTTAAGGGTGAACCGGATCGGCCTTCATACCGGTTCACGGTTGAACCGTTCGGACCGGCCGGTCCAGTTTTCAAAACATTGGTTGGGAGGCTTCCATATCAACTCCATAGAAATCTTTTGCTACGAGCAATCATTTTATTGTGTTTGATTGCAATGTGGAGCATCATTTTTTATGTAGTTCACCCAATTAAATTTCATATTTCCAAAGTCCCTAATGTAAGAAATTTGAAAGAAAATACTAGACTTAAAAGAAACTTTTCGGATTCGTCATAAAAAAGAACTTGATTATCATACAAAAAAACTTACTTGTATAAATACTTAATTCTAAGAACTTGACCAATATGATTTTTCACAAATCCATTATTATTAGGGACATTTTATTACCATTTTCTAAAATAACATTTTAAAGAAATTTTTTACAATAAAATTATTTTATAAATAAAAAAATTCGCCTCAAATGAAACTTTAAAATTATTATAGAAAGCAAATTATTAGTATAATTTTTTAAATAATCAAAATAATAAGATAATTATTCCAAATGAAGCCTTCGTTTTTTATACAGTAAGTGATGAAAAATTGCCTTAAGCTTTAAGTTTTTTTTTTACCTTCAAAAAAAAAAAAAAAATTTACTAATTTCGAGATCTGTATGGAGCTCATTGGATTTGCTTCTTGGATGCTGTGAGGCTTATGCAGCACGTGAATAGATACATCACTGTCAGTCGGTCACTTTTAAGTGAAAATCATTTTTTTCACGACCACATTGTACTCCATTTTTTCCATAGTTTAAATGGCCTTCGCATTGCGTAACTGAAGATTTTACCCTCTTTATTTTTCCAAAAAGGTCAACATAAAATATTGGCTCTGCGAAGACTATAATTTTAGGCGTATTAATTTAAAATTATAAAATAAATTGAATTTTATTCACTAAGAAAATTTCCGAAATACAATATTCCGCTTTCAAAAAAAACTTCGAATATTTTGTTGGACGAACACGGGACCGTGAATACGAACTTTTATTTGGTACGTTCACTGGACGTAGAGGAAGGTTCGGTTTTAGGCAAAAAAGTGCCTATACCGAGTTTTTTAAAAAAATACCTAGTTTTTTGAAAAAACTCGGTACAGGCCTTTTTTGCCTAAAACCGAACCTTCCTCTACATCCAGTGAACGTACATAATAATTACTCCTTGAATACAAAGCAAATTTCCTCATCACTATTACGAAAATGACCCGCATCTTTTAATTAAGAGAAATGTGTCTTCTTCAAAATAAATTTCACAAAAATTTAATCAGTCAAATTAATAAAATAAAGAAATTAAAACAACCAATTTATTCTTAAATTTCGTTAGCATATTTTAAATGCTTGTCAAATTAATTTTTTTTTTCAAATATGGTAGAAAACTCAAATTGAAGTTGGATTGAAATTATAAGATTTGTTTTGGACGGTTGTGATGTTTTATAAAATTGATTGTCAGTTTGTTGTAGATTAAGGTTTCGTTTGGGAAAGCTTTCTTACTATGTCATAAAGCAGCATTTTAGTACCTAAGAAAAAACCTACTAAAAAGCTGCTTTAAGAAGTAGTAAGAAACTCGCCATAAACAAGCCTAAGGCTTCATTTGGGAAGCTTTCTTACTACTTCTTAAATCAATTTTTTAGTATAAAAATTAAATTTTTTTAACTAAAAATATGTTTTAAGAAGCAGTAAGAAAACTGTCTGAAATGAAACCTGAAACTTCTTTTGAAACGGCTTCTTATTATTTCTTAAAATAAATTTTTATTTTAAAATAAAAACTATTTTAAAAAATAATAAAAAATCGTCTTAAATGAAGCCTAATTAATTTGCTATTGAAAGATAGCTTTTTTCATCAGAGAAACAGGGCTGAGATTATTTGCTTGGATCGAGCCTTATTTAAATCAAGTCAACTCAAACATAAATAAAATATTAATTTGAAATATAAAAATATACGTATAGTATTTTGTTTTTCGCTTGAGCTAAAATGGCTTGAAGTCGAATAAACCAATTTCGACCGAGCCGATTTCAAACCGGTTTTAAATCGGCTCAAAATCAGATGTTCTCAGCCCTCGAAAGAAGCTTGAATCCTTGTCCAGAATGGACCGCGCGCAAAGACAAGAACGGGTTGCGTCACGGGATTAGTCGGGCGGAGGTTCGCTATCGACAATCGATGGATGGCTGGCAGTGGCATGCAGAGCTCGTAACAAGAGCCGTCCCACTACTTCTTTTCCTAATAATGGCAAAATTAAAAAAAGTAGCCGACGATAATATTAAAAATATATATATAGAGAATAATTTCTGTCATCACATTGTTACAACAAATTTAAAATAAATAATTGAATGAGAAACTTTTGATTTAAATTTATCTTAATATTTTATTCAAATAATTTTATTAAATTACTATGAGGATCTCATGCTCAAAATTAGGAGCAGAACCAGTCATAATTTTCATAAAAATTGGGTGAATTATAAAAAAAATAGTTTATTTTTTATGAGATAGTTATTTCTATAAGTTTTTAAAGAATTAGTATCACTTTTCTTTGGTTATGAAAATTCTAATAAATCAAATTTTAATTTGGATGAAATTTATAATTTTAATGTTATATTTATCTCCAAAATAATTTAAACATCCTAAATTTATTGAGATATCACCATCTAAAAATTTTCAATTAACTTGTGTTTTTATTTTTTGGGTAAAATGCAAATTAGCCCAATTTTATCGATTTTGACAAGTCCCAAATAAAACTAACAAAAAACTACAACAAAAATATAGTAATACTTAAGAAGAAAATATAACATCTCAAAAAGATAAGATCTAAAAATATGTATATACAAAAATATCACCTATAGAACTAAAGCCATGAATGCACATTTATTATGGTCTTCTAAACATAAAGTATATACCATTCAGACATTCAAGAATGAATAAACTGTTAGAGTATGTAAAAGCATGTCGGCAGCAGTATTTCCTTATCTGGTTCCTACTAGCTCAGTAAAGATGTTTGCCACTACTCTGCCAAGCCGCCTGTTAGCAACGGCCTCTGGCACCACACATGATTACTCTTTTAGCTATATATACAAACAGTTGTAATACAACATTAGTATGAAATTCCAGATAACATTCTCCTCTGTTTATTGCTCTTCTTCCTCTTCTACGTATGCAGGACTAACCTGCAGGTTCTAGATGGTATCAGAGCTCTAGCAGCTACATCTCCTCTCTTCTTCCATGGCAGATCAAGGTTCCTCTACAGCAGCTCAATCTACCTCGTTGTTACCTGCAACTGCTCAATCCTCAACAATGGCTAACCTTACCATTCCATCGCCTCTTAAGTTTATGATGACAAATCTTAAATTTATCATCTCCAATTAACTTACCGGCGACAACTACCCGATCTGGCAGCTTCAAAATTTTCAACTGTTCTCGGCGACTGGCTTTGACGGTCATCTTACACGCAGCAATACTCCCAAACCCTCCGATGAAACCAATTCCACTGAGTTTTGGCTGTGGAATCTTATAGACCAGAACCTTATATCAGCTCTCCTGTCAACTATTTCGCCCTCGGTCCTTCCCTACATTTTAACTCTCTCTTATGCACGGGACATTTGGAGCACGTTAAAACTTCGCCTTCAACCTACAAATAGTTCCGTGTAATACAGCTCAAAAACGAGTTATACCATATTCAAATGAAAGATCTCATAATGATGCAATATCTAGCCAAGATAAAAGCATTAGTTGACAATATTGCAGCAGCAGGTTCACTACTAGATCATGAAGAAATAGTTCTACACATCCTGAATGGTCTACCCCATTCCTACAACCCCTTTAAGACGTCCATCAGAACAAGCCAGCTTCCCATCTGCCTAGATGTGCTATACTCCCTCCTCTGTAGTGAGGAAATACATCTGTATACAGATGTTCAGCGGAACACTACTCCGATTCCAGATAACACTACCTTGTACACCAATCGCGCCAGTATGTCTCGCGGTAGCTCCAATTACAGAGGAGCTAGGGGTCGTGGAGCTCCCTTCAAGCCAAATATCACACAGAATCGCAATACCTTCACCGAGACCAATAAAACAATCTGCCATATATGCGAAAAAATAGGGCACAGTGCCTTAGTTTGCTGGCATCGATACAATTCCAATTATATCAGCACAACAACCTCCTCACCGAGAGCTCTCCTAACTAACCAGCAACCAGCATCTATAAACAAATGGGTTCTCGATTCCGAAGCGTATGCTCATCTCATGCCGGATGCATCAAACCTGCAACATTCAACTCCATATATGCGGTCGGAAACCATATCAACAGCCAATGGCAACTCTCTCCCAATCCACAATACTGGATAAGGCCTTCTCCCTCTTCCCGACTCAAATCATAAGCTTCATCTCCAAAATTTACTTCACGTCCCTCTATTATCTCATAACCTTCTCTCTATACACAAACTTACTACTGACAATAATTGCTCAATCTCCTTTGATTCTAATGGCTTCCTGATTAAGGATCTTCTGGACAATCGAATCCTCATCCGTGGACATTACTGTAACGGACTCTACTCAGTTTTCAAACCAACAATCAATTCCCAGCAAGCTCTCCATACCACTACGTCTACATCCAATTTTTGGCATGCTCGTCTTGGGTACCCTAATGCTCGGACTCAGCAACTATTATCTAAAGCTATTCCCTCTATATGTATTTCTTCATCTTTTGTTTGCAAATCATGTAATGTGGCCAAAAGCCACAAGCTATCCTTTATTTCTACAACCAATTATGTAACCAAACCTTTTATGCTAATATACTCAGACCTTTTGGGACTAGCTCCGGTTACTTCTCTCAATGGTTTTTGCTACTACGTTCTTTTTGTTAATGATCACTCTCGCTTTACTTGGATATTTTTAATGCACACTAAAGATGAAACTCTACTAAATTTTCAACAATTTCACAAACTTGTTACTAATATGTTCAACACTAATAAACAATTTTTTTGTTCTTATGGAGGTGGGGAATTCACAAGCAATGCCTTCTGCACATATCTCGCTCAAAGCGGCATAAAACACCAATTTAGCTGCCCTATACACCTACACAAAATGGCATCGCGGAACGCAAGCACCGACATCTTTTAGACACTACAAGAACCCTTCTCCATGAAGCACACCTTCCCCATACTTTCTGGGCTGAAGCCCTTCTCACTTCAAATTACCTCATGAATAGGCTTCCCACCAAAACTTCTGAAAATCAGATACTATTCTATCTTCTTCATAAGCAAACTCCAACATATTCTCATCTCAGAACTTTCGGGAGCCTCTATTTTCCTTGGCTAAAGCCGACCACTCCCACCAAACTTCATCCTCGTTCTCAAGAATGCATCTTCATCAGCTACTCCACTTCTCACAAAGGGTATAGGTGCTTCAATCCTCTAACCAATAAACTTTATATTTCTCATCATGTGGTCTTCTATGAGAACATCTTTCCCTACAAAAATCTAGCCTCAATCACATCGAATACTCCAACAGAACCTCTTAACACCTTCCCATACCTTCTTCTGCCAACTTCCACCTTACCCAACACTATCGCCACCTCAACAAATCCAGTCATAATATAAAACATTACGCCATCTCCCTCATCTCGACCCAACATTACTCGAGAACTCTATCACCCCTCTTCTACATCCCGTCCTATATCACCATCAACATCTCATCACACACTTCCCTCCTTAGTTCATCCACCCACTCAACTCTCAACTCACCCTATGCAAACTAGACTAAAGGTTGGTATTCAACGTCCTAAACATATCTTCAACTTACTCACCTCACTCAAATCAGATTCAACCCCCACTAGATACAAGCAAGCCGTCCAAATTCCGCATTGGCGAGCTGCCATGTTTGATGAATTCCTTGCCCTTCAAAAATAAGGGACCTGGTCGCTGGTTAAAACTCCCTTTCAAACCAAGGTTCTTGGTTGTAGATGGATTTTCAAAACTAAATATCATCAAGATGGACAAGTAGAATGCTACAAGGCTATTGGTAGCACAAGGCTTCAATCAGGAACTTCGCATCAACTACAACGAGACGTTTAGTCTAGTTGCAAAAATGCCCACTATACGCATTTTCCTTGTAATTGCTCTACATCACCGCTGGCCAACTTCAATTTGATATCTCAAATGTGTTTCTTCATAGAGAACTTCATGATGACTGCAACAACCTCCCGATTTTGTAGATTATGAACAACCCGGACATGTATGCAAATTGAATAAGGCCATTTATGGCCTCAAACAAGCACCACGGGAGTGATACAACAAGTTCACATCATTTCTGCAAGATTTTGGATTCATCTTTAGCAAAGCTGATCCATCTCTCCTCCTCTACATCAAAGGTGACATTCAAATTTACATTCTCATCTTTGTAGATGATCTTCTCATTACAGGGAGTCACTCGGCCACCATTCAAAAGCTGACTAATCACCTGAAACAAACATTCTCTCTAAAATAGCTAGGGCCTATATCTAACTTTCTAGGACTTCAAGTCACAAAGACATCAAAAGGCACTTTCTTGCATCAAACAAACTATGCCAATGAATTGTTACAAGCAGCTGAACTTCAAAACAACAAACCTACACTCACTCCCATGGCTCTGAAGCCATCTAATTGTTCTCATGCCACTCTACCTTATAGCGATCCACAACATTACAGACGACTTGCAGGTTCTATCAATTATCTCAGAATTACTAGACCGGACATAGCATATGTTACAAATTAAATCAGTCAACATATGCACAACCCAACTGTTGCAGATCACATTTCCTTGAAACGCCTACTTCGCTACATTCATGGTACAACACATTTTGGATTGCCTCTAATGACCAGCCCATTGCAGCTTCATACCTACTCTGATGTCGATTGGGCAGGAGACTCCCGTGATCGAAAATCTGCTACAGGCTTCTATACGTTTCTAGGGACTACTCTTATTTCATGGTGTGTCAAGAAACAAGTTATGGTAGCCAAATCATCAACCGAAGCTAAATATCAGTCTATGTCATCTGTAACTTCAGACGTCATCTGGATCTGGCGCCTGCTAGCAGATTTTCAACTGCCTAATGCCACACCTACTCTTATCTATTGTGACAACACCTCTGCAATGGCACTCGCTCACAATCTAGTCTTTCACGCGAGAACTAAACACATTGAAATTGACTATCATTTCATCCGACATCACATCACGAATGGAGAAATCATACTTCACCATATTCACTCCGAAGATCAACTTGCAGATCTCTTAACCAAACCACTACCTCCAACTAGATTTCAAGAACTTCATGACAAATTAAGCATCGACTATATCTATGCTTAATTTGAGGGGGTATGTTAGAGTATGTAAAAGCATACCGGTAGAAGCAATTCCTTATCTAGTTCCTACTAGCTCAGCAAAGATGTTTGCCACTACTCTGCCAAGCCGCCTGTTAGCAACGGCCTCTGGCACTGCACATGATTACTCTTTTAGCTATATATACAAACAGTTGTAATACAACATTAGTATGAAATACTAGATAATATTCTCCTATGTTTATTTCTCTTCTTCCTCTTCTTCGTATGTCGGACTAACCTGCAGGTTCTACATAAACCCAAACAAGCGGAAAAGGGCGGCAAAAATGCTTTTTGTCATTACTGTACTTAAAACAAATTTTTAGTATAAAAAATAAATTTTTTTTAACTAAAAAATTACTTAAAAAATTAATAAGCAAATGATACTTCGAAATTAAGATGGCTTTTTTAGTAAGAACATAAAGAGTTGAATGACGATGCAACTTATTAATAAATCTTTTTCTTGTGGGTTAGAGTATTTGCGGCGGTAAATTAAAATGATTTTATGTCTTAGTGTTTCATAGGTATCTAGTTTACAAACATTAAAAAAATTAAAAATACCAAAATTTTTATGCATAAAACCTCAAAAAAAGAGAGAAAAATCATAGGGCACCGCCAACTGAAATGATTCTAGTGTTTGAATATATTATAAAGATTGTCCCAATGCTTGATGGTCAGATTACAATAGTCCAAAAAGTGGGTTGAACTTCATGTATATGATGACGGTCAGGCAGAAGCCCGTCAGTGATAGAGCAGAAGTCCGACAGTTGTTAGGAAGAAGTCCAGCGACAGTCGGTGGCCTAGCAAAAGTTTGACGATAGTCGGTAGTCGGGTGATGGTCAAGGAAGAGGAGTCTGGTGGCAAGAGAGCCCCCGCATTTCCCTCCCTCTCTTCTATTCTTTCTCTTGCTTGCTCCCCCCTTTATTGAAGAATATTGAAGGGTATTGTTGCGTCCAGGAATACTTGCGACGGTAGAGAAAAATAAAGTTTAGCGTCTTAGCATTGTACAAAGATCCAGCACGCAATCAGAAAGAGAGAAATAAAACATTTGATCGTTTTTACGTGGAAAGGCTGAAGAGGGAAAAACCACGGGGCCTCGCCCAGATGAAAAGATTTCACTAAACTTGAGTGAATTACAAGGGTTGACCCATCCCTCGATTTAGAGGTGGTCAGATTATAATAATTTAGAGAGCTAGTAAAAGGTATGACGATGGTCGGGCAGGAGTTTGACAGATTTTGTGCAGAAGTTCAGCTGACCATGAACGATCCGATGAAGGTCCAGCGGTGGACGGCGAACGGCAGTCGAGCGGTAATCCAACAAGGTTTGGCTGAAGTCCGGTGGCAGTCGTTGGCCGTGGCGGTCAGGCAGTGGTCTGACGATGGTCAGGCTAAAGTCCGACGGCGGTCGACGGCCGGGCTGTGGTCCGACGAAGGTCGGGCTAAAGTCCGGCGATGGTCGGCGGCCGGGCGGTGGTTCGAAGAATGCTGGGTATAAGTTCGATGGCGATCGGCGCGGGCAGTGATCCGATGAAGGTCAAGCTGAAGTCAAGTGGCGGTCGGCGGCCGGGCGATGGTTCGACGATGGTCGTGCTGAAGTACAGCAACGGTCGACGGCCGGGCTGAGGTCCGACGCCGATCGACGGCCGGGCAGAGGTCTGACGAATGTCGGGCTGAAGTCCGACAGCTGTCCGGGGCCTGGCGGTGGTCCGACAAAGGTCGGGCTGAAGTCTGGAGGTGGTCGGCAGCCGGGCGGTGGTCCGACGATGGTCGGGCTGAAGTCCGTTGGCCGGGGGAAGGTCCGACTACGGTTGGCGGTCGAGCAGTGGTCTGACGATGGTCGGGCTAAGGTCCGGCGACGGTCGGCGGCCGGGCAGTGGTCCGACGAATGTTGGGCTGAAATTTGACGGCAGTCGGCAGCTGGGCGGTGGTCCGACAATGGTCGGTCTGAAGTCCTGTGGAGGTCGATTGTCTGCAGCTGGGCGGTGGTCCGGCAGTGATCGGCGGCCGGGCGGTGGTGCTAGAGCTCTTGAAGCTTCAGAGCTCTTCCCAATCTCCAGTCAAAGGTCCCCTTCATGTAGAGAGTAGAGGTCTATTTATATATTTTCATAAATGGCACAACCCGTACATTTAGAGAAGATCCGGGGTTGGTTCGGAGTGCTCCATCAGATGGCTCGTATTGATTCTCCCAATCGTAGAGAGTTTTTCAACTTTTTAAGTGCCTTAGTGATGTCGGAATCAGAGATCTTGGGCTCGTTAGATTTGTCTCGCCGAGCCACTCGATTTGACTATAAGCATTCCATATTTGGATATCATTTTATCATCCAAATAATGCTTTGACCCTTCCAAATGTGGTACGGGTCTCCGATTCGGACCCATTTGGGCTTGGGTTGGATCAATTTTGGTGTTGTTTGGTTCTTCTCTTTGAGATATTCAATTTGACTATAAGTTTACTGAAATTGAAAATCATATGATCCTGAATTTAATTTTGAAAGTTTCCAACTTGAATATGACTCGAGATTCGTGCTCGATCAAAACAATTTTTGAGGACGTATCGGGTCTATTTTTAGTTTTCTGTGAATAGCAAGACAGAATAAGAAGAAGATTAAAGACACATGGGGAGTGATTCAAATGGATTGCCGATATCAACTCATTTTAACATGAACAATTTATCGAGTATTTAAGTACCTTAATGATATCAGAATTCGACGATCTTGAGCTTGTTGGATTTGTCTCGTCAATCCGCTTGATTCAACTTTAAAAATGTCACATTTGGATATCATTTGATCATCCAATTAAACATTTGAACATTCTAAATATGTTTTAGGCACTCAATTTGGACCCATCTGGGCTCGGATTGGATCGAATTTGGTGTAGTTGGGTTTATCTTCTTTCATAATATGATATATCACTCCTTAAATTTTGATGAAATTTTTAAAAATAGTGGTATTATCAGTAGGAATATCATGACTAGAAATTGCATTGCTAAAGTAAAAGACAACTAATCACATAGTCACGAGCAAAATTTTCCCCTTATATATGATTGCCTCTTTTGTTATCCCACTCTAAATCTTACCCGTCCATTACATTAACTAGATTTAATTAAAAGCCCGCTTTATTAAGACAATGCGCCAAACGGATAAATATTTTCTTATGCGGTGAGAAAAAGAGAGAATCTGCTGAGGTGGGGGGCTGGGGGCTTATATAAAGAACCCCAGATAGCCATCGTTTAATCACAGCGCAAAAACTATTGCTCAATAGTTTTTTGATAGAGCTGAGGACCCAAAGCTTTCCTTCTCTTCCTCTTCATCTTCTTCTTCTTCTTTCTCCTACTTGCTCAGGCAGCCATGATTTCTGCAGAAACCATCAGAACTGTGGTGGGGATCATCGGTAAGCTAAGTCATGCTTTCTTTGTTTCCTTCTTCTGTTTTTGGAGATTGCTTTCATTATAGCTAATGCTGTCTGTCTCTCTCACATGATCTCATTATTAAAGAATGTGTTCATCTCCATGAATTTCTTGAATTCTTTAGGGTTACACAAACTCCTTCAAGAAAATTTTAATATTTCAATTTTTAAATTCAATTCGCATGAACTTTATGATTCTTTGATTAATTAAAATGTTATAAAAATAAAATTATATGATATTTTCCTTATTTTGATAGTATAAAATTGCGTTTAAATATTCAATATAAGTTATGTAAAAGTGAATTGTAAATATTTTATAATACTAATTTCAAAATAAAATAATAAATTTCAAGTTAGTCCTTTTTTTTTTTTTCATATTCCATATATTTCAAAAATGTAACTCGAATATATTTTTTATAATTCTTTAGCTAAAAATCTGATATCTTTCTTTTTCTGTGCCATAGATACACTTAAAAAAACATATATAATTACTGGAAAAAAATAGAGCAATATACAGTGCATTGAAATTTATTTACATATATTTTTATTTGTAATTTCGTTTAAATATATATTTTTTATCTCTTATGTTAACTATTTTATTTTTTAAAATCCTTATATTATCTATCGATAAGATTTAAAAAAATAATAATAATTTTATTCATTTTGTATCCTTCCAGCATCTTGGAGATCCAGACCCGTACCTGTTTTATATATCCTGCTTTCTACTTTTTCGCCCGTGATGACCTTTTATTTTGTTTTTTTAATACTTTTGTAAGGGAGAATATGAAAAAATATTTAATATTCAATGGGACAATATTAGATGAGGACAGACTATGTTTAGATATGTTTAAATTTATCTTCAGATAAGTTTATATAGTGAGATTAGTTTGAGATTAGTGCAATAATTAATCAAAAATAAATTTAATGATTTTCAAATATGTCATAAGATATTATGTTAATTTTTTTAGGTTAATTTAAAAAGTTGCAGGAGTTAATTATGAAATAAATTCATATCTAATAAAGTTTCATCTAAGCTATTTATCATAATTTTGAGTTTTTTTAATAATTTTAACCAATTATTTAACGAAATATCATTTAGTTATGTTATTTTTTATTTTAAATCAGATTTATTTTTAAGTATGATTATTGATGGTGAGTGTAAAAATATTTGTTACTAAAGATATCAATTTAGTCATTTTATTATAAAATTATCATTAAAAAAATAGAGGCAGTTTGAGCTTTCTATTTTTGCTTTTAAAACCTCTTTTTTAGCCATATTTTAAAAAAATTTTAAAGGAAAAAATCTAAAATAATGAAAAAAAAATCTTTCAAATAAATATTATTTCCTTTCTAACTACTTTTCATGCTATCAAAATAAGTTGTTTCAAATAAAGGCTAAAATGTGAAATTTATTATTTTTATTTTTTGCAAAAAAGTTAATCTGTTAGTTAATGTAGCACTTATAAAAATTAAAATCAATGAAGCATAATTTGTTTTTTTTTTGTATTATGAATATGACTCATCTATATCGCTAAAAACAAATATTTTAAGTAATAATTTGACGATATTTAAATTTTATTTGGGACGGTTTTCTTACTACTTCTTAAAGAAGCTTTTTAGTACAAATATTAAAATTTTTTAACTAAAAAGCTACTTTAAGAAGTATAAAAACCATTCCAAATTAAGCCTTAAAAGTGAAAAATCTTATCAATTTGTAAAATGTCTTATCTTATTTAAGTGATGTACAAAGCCATTGATCTTATCCAGATTCTTTGCCGACATGTGGCTGAGCAATCTATGATTTTTTAATTAACTATAGTAAATATTTTTTAAAAAATTTAACAAACATACTTTTTTTATTTTCTTCAATTTATACTGAAATTTTTTATAATAAAAGACAATTACTTAATCATTTTAAAAATTCTGATTAAAATTTTACTCAAAATCAATGACAATATATTTTTTAATCAAATGTTGATGCGAGACAAAAAAAATACCCATAATTCAGCAAAATAGATTTCTTATTAATTAATCTATTTTTTTTCTTGCAGGAAATGGCTTATCCCTTATTCTCTTCCTCTCCCCACTGTAAGCAATCATAATCTTAATCACCTGCATTTCATACTAATCTTCATACCTCTGCATGTTTAATCTAACACATTCCACTAACATTTATTAAAAAAAAAAAATTGCAGGCCAACTTTTCGCAGGATCTGTAAGACCAAATCGGTGGAGCAATTCTCTGCAGCTCCTTACTTAGCAACTCTTCTCAATTGTATGTTCTGGGTGGTTTACGGTCTACCGCTAGTTCACCCAAAAAGTACTCTGGTTCTTACGATAAATGGCACCGGAACTGCTATTGAGCTTGTTTATGTGGTTCTATTCCTCGCGCATTCGCAAGGTAAGCAACGCCGTCGCGTGCTCGGCCTACTGGCTTTGGAGATCGCCTTCGTTGGGCTTGTCGCCGGCCTCGTGATCGGGCTTCTGCAGACTCATGAGCGGCGGTCGCTCGTCGTCGGTATCATTTGTATCGTCTTTGGAACGATGATGTACGTCGCCCCCTTGGCCGTAATGGTACGTATATAGCTTTGTAATTATGTTTTCTGATCAGAGAGTAATTAGTTTTTTTTTTTTTTTGTTTGTTTAAAACCCGCCAGAATCCAAAGCCCACTAGAATATATCAATTAAAGCAAAACCTAATAGCTTGAGTCTTAGATTCAATCTAAATACACAATTAAACAAAAGAAAATACCAAAAATAAAAGCCAGGATTATAAAGAGAGACATCCATGAACTGCCAACAAGAAGCAACTAGTGCAGACAGTAGAAAAGATCAAACAAGTCTTCAACCAGTGCAAAGATCAGTTCACCCCAAGACCAAAATAGATCCTTCGAGATGGCACCCTGCAAGGAAGAAACAACGAAGAAAAATCAAGGAGGAGCCACAGTTTGCCCAACTGTGACAACGTAGCCGAGAAAACCAACAACCCACAGCCCAACCATAAAATTAGAAAGCCACCAAACCAAAAGAGCCCAAAAAGAATTACTTTCTTCTTAGATTTCCGCTTACCACTTCCAAAAGAAGAGGCCTTGTCAATTGTGAGACCCGCATTCAAATTATACATCGCCTGAAACTCCTCTTCAAACCCACCATAAACTTCTCCATAACACCATCGCAAGTAGAAGAAACAAACTCATCAAGCCAGTCACATTGATCCACATAAGACTCCTTCATTTTTAACTCAAGTTAATTGAGCTTTCAAGGTAATTGGTTAATTAGGTTTTGCTTGTCGATTACTAATTGTAAATGAAAAAGGGAACAAGTTGGATTAAGAAAAAGTGATTGAGGGATCCTCCCATTGCGGCACTTCAAAGAAAAGTTGCAACTTGCAAGGTTGGATTTTCCCCACAACTAAAATAAATTAACAACTCAACTAACATATTAAATTTTTAAAGGACCACTTAATGACGTTAACATATGGAAAGAGAGGTTATTTTTTTACTTTAAACCATTTACTTGATATATTTGATTAAGTTCCATTCTTTGTTCATTGCAGAAATTGGTGATACAGACAAAGAGTGTAGAATACATGCCATTATTTCTCTCTCTTGCTTCCTTCTTTAATGGTGTTTGCTGGACTGCTTATGCCCTTCTGCGATTTGACCTCTTTATCACTGTAAGAAGCTCATGCGTCATCTCCTTCCCTTCACTTTCTCATAACGCTGAAACAATTATATTAAATTTAAGCGCTGATGAAGATGATTTGAGTTAAGCTGACTTTAGTCTTTGATTGTTTTCTGATTGATTTTCTTATAGATTCCAAATAGCCTTGGAATTCTCTTCTCCGTAGCACAACTCGTCCTGCATATGCTGTACTACAAATCAACAAAGCAGCAGCTGGAGGCACGTAAAAAGACTACAGAGATTGATCTGACGGAGGTGGTCGTCAAGGGAGAATCTGCACGGCAGAATGGCCGCCATTAATGTTAGTTAACTAATAATTAAGTGTGATTAGTGTCATGTAATTGTGTTTAGATCTTTGCTTTTGAATTCTTACTGCAGCAGCCTTCTTTCCATGCTGCAAGGAAGCGTGTGAGGAGCTAATCAAGCTTTATCTTTGATGTTTATGATTTTCTTAGTTTTTTAGTATAAGGCTTCGTTGGGACAGCTTTTTTATTGCTTCTTGAAGCAGCTTTCTAGTAAAAAAAATTAATTTTTATACTAAAAAGCCACTTCAAAAAGCAGAAGAAAAGCTGTCCCAAACGAAGCCTAAGTATTTTGAATTTAGCTGAAAAGAATAATTTTTTATTGCTTTTTAAAGGAATTTTTTTTAACAAAAATTTAAAAATTTTATAATAAAAAACTATTTTAAGAACAGCAAGAAAATTTTCCCAAATGAAACCTAACTTTCTTATTGCTTCTTAAATTAACTTTCTAGTATAAAATTTTTTATTTTGTAGTACATAACTTAAAAAAAACGATAAGAAAGTTGTCTCAAAGGAAACCCAAAGTTTTGTTTGTGACAATTTTCTTATTGCTTCTTAAAATATATTTTTAGTAGAAGACAATCTAGTAAAAAAATTTTAATTCATGTACAATCCAATAAAAAACCCATCTCAAACTAAGGCTTTGTTTGGGACGGTTTTCTTATTGCTTCTTAAAGTAGTTTTATAGTACACAATTTAAATTTTTTATATTAAAAAGTTGTTTTAAGAAGCGGTAAGAAAGTCGTCCCAAACAAAGCCTAAATCTCAGGATTTGTTTGGGACAACTTTCTTAATCATTTCTAAAACATTATTTTTCTAAAAAATTTATTGAATTAGAATTTTTTGTATTAAAAGCTCTTTAAATAAGCAATGAGAAAGCTATCACAAACGAAGCATAAGATGATTTTCTTGTTGCTTCTTAAAACCGCTTAAGATGGCTTTTTTATTGTTCTTACTATTTTTTTTTAAGAAGCGATATAAAAGCCTCCCCAAATGAAATCTAAGATTTCGTTTGGGACATCTTTCTTACTGCTTTTTAAAATAATTTTTTAGTACAAAAATTTAAATTTTAATATTAAAAAATTACTTTAAGAAGTAGCAAGAAAGCAGCCCCAAACGAAGCCTAAATCTCTGAGGGCTTCGTTCTATATTTCTGAGCAAGAAATAATTTATTGCCTTACAATTTTACCTGATATATTTTCTTCCGTCTAATTTCTACATCTTGATCTCAAATAGTAGAAGACAACTGATTTGTAAAATTTATAGAAAAATTGAAAATATAATAGTAGAAAATCACATTAATTAGATTTTAATGCCGCTTAACTTTGTAAATCATGACATTTTAATCACATCACAGCATACAGTCTTCAAATACAATAGCGAGATTTTTTTTTTAAACCAAAAATAACATTATATTGAACCAAAAAAGGAGTACACAAGATAAAGAGCAAAAGCCCAAAAACAAAAAAATAATAGAAAGTACAAAGTGAAATCCAAGTGAGGGCTGACCGAGGCTTCCAGCTTCCCCGAAGTCACGCACGGACCATCCAATATGCCGAAGAAAGCGCTCCAATCGATCCAACTAAGTATGAAAACATCACCACAGGTTGCCAACGACTATGACGACGAGGAAACAAGCCTCAGCCACATCATAGACCAAAATCTGACGACCCACAAAAATGGCCAAAAGTCCAGAAAAACAACAAGATAAAGCAATAGTGTACAATCACAGGAATAAAGGTACTATCTTCCTCTCCTGCCCCTCCCACGCAACCTCCCACGAGAGGTGATAGAGAGAACAGGTCTATCACGAACCAGTTTAAAATTATGATCAGGATCAGAACCTCCATAATAATCCGAAGAGGAATCAGAATCAGATTCAAATTCAGACATACAATGCAACCAATAAAGATGAGTCCTTACATCCATCCCTGAATTATCACCCACATGATACACCAATGCTTGGGTGTCGATCAAATTCACAGGCACATTAACAAAAGAGTTAGAACTGACCATCAATCCATTCTCAGCATTAACACCACTTCCAACCATAACACTTGTACCAATATTCTGAGAATATTTCACAACAGCATTAGAAACAGGAGAAACGGCGTTATTCACACCTCCACAATCCTCATTAAGGCTCACACGCGAGCCAGATTTACCCGAAGCCTCAACACACAAGACAGGTTCAATATGAGACGACAACAAAGACGAAGCAGACAAGGGATCGACCACTGCCAAAGCAGGGCAAGAGTTAAGAGCACAACCCACACCATCACTAATACTAACACAAGCCTGAAACTCCCCAAACACCCCATCCCGAGGAGCAAACACAGCGGCAGCACCCTTCTCAACCGAAATCCCACCAGCCAACAAATTACCAGATAAAGGGGCAGGAGACTCCGCAGCAAGTCCAGAAGATAACACCGGTGAAGCATCAGGGGACAGGGCAGCAACAATAACACAATGATTAGCAATACCACTTCCCAAAACCTCCATCACAGAAGGAACAACGACATTATCAACATTTTCAACACAGTGGGGAACTAAATTAGTGCTAGGGTTAGAAAAATCATTAGGAATTTCAGCCGAAACAGGACGGCATTTACCCGGGGCATAACCAATACATTTGCAAGAAGCACGGAAATGGGGAAATTCATCTAACACAACCTCCTGGACATAACCTAAAGTTTCAAAGCCTAACCAAACTTGACGAGGATAAGATTTCGTTATATCCAGTTCAATTAAGACATGAGCATTTGATGGTCGGGATCCAACAGAGGTTGCTTCATCAATTTTTAGAGGCTTGCCAAAGATCTCACCAAGCCCATAAATAATACGAGGGGTGAAGAAATGGGGATGAAGACGCGGAAACGAAATCCAAATCGGTATTACAGGCAACTCAATGCCTATATCTAAGCAAGGCGACCATTTCGTTAATTTCATCTAGCAATTAAAAACAAGGTATGATCGGTGGCAAAACACCCTACAGTAGTCTAGGTCATTGGATAACTTGAACAAAATGTGAGAGGGATCCAGCAAAGTATCAGAAAATTCGCCATTAAGCTTCAGATAAAAAAAAATTCGAATAGAGTCAACAGATGGTATCTTAGAGGGGAAGAATCCTACTAAAGAGAATTGAAACAGGGTAGCTAAATCTTTGATTTCCTAGTCGGAAATCCATAACGAGGGCAAACAACGGAACGTCGAAGTCCGAAAATCCGGATAAGAAGGCGAAGATCCAGCAAGCGCCTCTAAAAACGATCGAGAATAAGAAACACCCCCTAAAAAACCAGGGTCTCTAAGTTTGCTAAGCGCCATACCGGTACCGCCGGAGAAAAATCAGAAAAACAACCAAAACAAACACCAAAACAACAAGAGAACACCGGAAAGGAAAAACTTCCCTTAATCCAGGAGAGCGTCGGAGAGGAAGCCCCAGCGGGGCGGGGCAAACATCGGAACAGCCCAGTGAAAAGAAACCCTAGCAGACGCAGCTGCGTCGGGCACAAACATTTTTTACAGACATCGTCGCACAATAGCGAGATTATGATTTCAAATCAAGAAGAGCGAAAATTACTTATCCTAAATTTAATTAAGAAGAGATAAATTTTTATAATTTCTGTAATTTAGAAACCATTGGAGTAAATTTTTTATATTATACGAAATTATATGAAAATTTTCTCAAATCTAAAATAATAATAATAATATTAACTATAAAATTCAAATTTAAGACAGAAATTGGAGAGAGGGTTACTTTGTACTATAGCCAAATGATCAAAATCAAAAGGTCAGAAAGAAATCTATATTCGAATCGATCTGCTCCCCAAAGGCTTAACAAGTTCATCACTTTTTCAGTTCAAAAACTAAATAATGCCAATTCTAGCTTATTCTATACCAAAAATTATAAATAGACTCATATTCCTCTTCTAAAATGACTTGTATTTGAAGAAAGCTTGGAGATCTGAATACCTTTTAGTCTCAGTGCTTTTTAGTTCAAAAATTAATTTTTTTCAGCTAGAAAGCTGCTTAAGAAGCAGTAAGAAAGCAGTAAGTTTGAGACAGCTTTTTGTTGCTTTCTAAAATAGTTTTCTAGAAAAAAAAATTCTTAAATTTTTTTTTTTTGAATTAGTAAATTTTATACTAGAAAGTCAATCATTTTAGAAAGCAGCATGAAAGCTGTCCCAAATGAAGGTTTAGGTTTTGTTTAGGGACATCATTTTTACTGATGTCTAAAGTAGCTTTTTAGAATAAAAAATTTTTGTACTTAAAAATAGTTTTAGAAAATAGTAAGAAAGTCACTCCAAACGAAGCCTTAATCTGATCTAAAGATCAACTCAGACGATCAATGCTACCACCCAACAGTTGTCACAAAATTGCCATCTGGTGACTATCGTCACCCGAACATCATCATCCAACAATTTTAGGCCGACCATCACCATGAATTATTTGAGTCCTTAAATGAAAGAAAATTCAACGAGCACCTCTTCAGAAAATACGCTTGATGTTTCAAAAATATTCTAACATACTCAACTTTAAATGATAAAATAATCAAATAAATATAAAATCTTAGAAAACCAAACATGCAAATGATAAAATGATTAATGCCTGCATAGCCAAATAAGGAAATAAATGGATGGATAACTGCTCACAGTGCTGTTACGTCAGTAACTCACATTCTATTGCTCTTTATTACTTTTTTTTTTGCTTCAGCAGTAACTCTCATTTACACGAATTTTTATTCTATCCAGTGAACGTACGCAGAGGAAGGTTCGGTTTTAGGCAAAAAAGCGCCTGTACCGAGTTTTTTGAAAAAACTCGATACACTAAAAAAAACTCGGTACAGGCGCTTTTTTGCCTAAAACCGAAACTTCCTCTGCGTACGTTCACTGGATATAATAAAAGTTCCATTTACACAGCCCATTTGAACTGTTGGTTGAGAGATTATGCTTCCAATTAAGAGGTCTTGAGTTCGAGTCTTTGTGAAAAAAGATTGGATGAGAATATTTATTTAAAATTTTATTAGAATGAGATTTATAATTTTTATATTTATTTTAAGATAGATATAATATAAGAATTAATTGATCATTCATATATCATCTAAATAATTTAAAATCATACTAATTAAAATTTTGTCCATATTTAAAAAATTCTCATATTCTAAGGCTTTGTTTAGAATAGTTTTTGCACTGCTTTGATGGTGAGAAAAATAGCCAGTGAAAAATAATATGTAGTAAGAACATAACTTTTTTTATTGCTATTTAAAACTTCTATATTTAAAATTCTATTTTAAGAAAAATATTTGTAAAATTATCACCGAGAAAAGATCTTCTAAAAGTAAAAGTAGAAGAGCTTAAATCTCTAAAACTTGCTCATTTAAAGGAAAAATTATTATGTGTGGAATCCGGACTAGAAGAATCGTCCAGACATATGAGTGTACACACTGTGTACACATTTGTATCAAATCAGTGTATACACTATATATACATAGTGTGTACACTCACAGTTAAGACGATTCTTTTCATCCGAACTCCGCACAGAATAATTTCTCTATTTCAAGAACACTCATTCAATGCTATAAAATGAAGATCATATGATATATGCTAGCTGTCATGCCCCGAGATCTAACTTGGAAAGAATGTCGATCAAACCAGCCATTTACCAGAGTCATCTATAGTCTCCAATTAATAACAGTCTATAAATAAAAGTCTATAAATTTAAAACATCCATATACAAGTCGATCCATATCTCAAAACATCATATACAATACTCAGGAACTATGCTAAAACCACAGGTACTGAAATCTATCCTGTCCTGAGTACAAAAGAATCAAAATCATCAAAAGAACTAAAACCTGAAGATCCGGATCAACTTCTATCCCCCTGCTCCCGAGCCCTGACCTGAAAAGTATCAACCACATATAATGAGATTTACAAAGCCCAGCAGGTCACCTACTACCTATAACTGAAATCAAAGCACGGCGATGCTATCAATATGCATGTCAATCAATCAAATTCATATCAGTCAATGATCAATGTGTCTATGCAATACGGAAATCCATAGTCAATGAAATCAAGTCTATGCAGCGGCGGGCGAATCGATAAATCCATCTCAATCAATACACGTCAATCTCGAAGAAATCCGTACACAGAAGAAAATCAATCAATCCGTCCAATCAGTCACTATTATCAAAATCAAATCAATACTATCTAGTCAATAAAATCTATCGGAAAAGCAATACGATAAATCCCAATCTATACTAGCAATGAATCAAATGCAGCAGGTAATACGGTGCAGAAACAATAGTATCAATGAGTCTAAAATCAATAATGTTAATCAATAATGTCAATGAATCTATAGTGTCATGTCCATAGCATCAATTGAATTAATACAATATCTATACTCAGTAGTATCCATGCTCAATGATCAGTCAATGCTCTGAATCTATCAATGAAATCCGTACAGTAAAAGAAAATCTGTCAATCCAATCCAATTAATAAAGCAGAAATTGATAAAGCAATAAATCTATAAAGCCGTATATCAATACAGTAAACATGCATTTCAATACAGTAATACTGAACAAGTACAATCAACTGGCTATGTTGCTGTTGTAGAATCCATATTGCTGTTGTAGATATCCATACGTTGGTTTCAATAAAGAGTCGTCACTCTATTACCCGTCGGCCGCCCGTCGGCATATCTATAAGAACTCCTTATGACTCCCATCCATATATCCATAATCAATGTTTAAAGGAAAGCCCGTCGGCCCACCATCCTGTACAGGTCAAGTCAATCTCCAACCAACGTTCAACCAGGTTCCACTTGTGTTCCAGTATCAATAGTCAATCAATATTCAATTCAATAATCAATTCAATAATCAATATTAAAGCAATCCAGAACAATCATATCAATATTCATATACATAGCAATGCAATCTATCAATTTCAGACAATTCAGAAATCATACGAAAATCGGGCAGAGTAACGGCAGTCTACCGATTTACACAAAAATCCTACAAAATCACAATTCACCAAATTACAATAGAATGTTCACGACAACAATATAAGACTATTCTTCTACTGAATCCATATCAAATAACATCCTGATATTTTTCTATTCAATTAAAATCGCGTAGAACCAATTCCGACCGGTAAAATCATCGTAGAAAATACTCAAATCGTGTACAATATTCATATCTATAGCATTCTAACAGTTGTGCGGTGAAAGTTGTGTCAATATCAAATCAGGTCCAAAATTCGACTACGAAAACACAAAACAGTGCACATCTCGATCAAAAATCAATATATCTGAAAACAGAAATAGGATTCGGAGTCCTTACCACAAGATCTACACTTTTCCCAACAGCGGCGTCGGATGAAAAGCGCTCCGCGGCCTCCGAAACCATGCTTTTCTTCTCTTTTCCTTTCTCTTTCTCTCTCCTCAGATATTTTCGTTTTATAAAAATGATTTTCTCTCTCCTCAAAACGAGCTGATTTGCTTATAACATTAGTCTGATCGGCCCGGCCGATCGCCACATCGTCCTGGCCGATCAGAACAAAATCAAATCGGCCCGGACGATTCCCCAGGCCGATAATTTCGATTTTGCTCTATGGATTCTTGTCGTATCTGATCGTCCCAGGACGATCCAAAATCGGCCTGGATGATCCAGACCAGAAATCACTCCAGAAAACACTCCAGAAATCAGCCGTTTTCAATGCACTGATCGGCCTGGACGATCTCAAAATCGTCCCGGCCGATCCTGGGAGGAAAATCCAATTCAGAAAGGAACAATAAGGGAACGAGATCTCACAGTAGCTATTAAGCCATGCAAGATTTTAGCATTACATTAGTTATAAACTTATAATACACTAAATCAAATAAGCACTTAAATGTGAATGTAAAATATAATTAGTAATTGAAAGTAAAAAGTGAAAATCAATATTTTTTAGGACCATTTAGAACAATTAAGGTAAATTCATACATACATCATATATGCAAAGCTCGAACACATGAGCTCTTGGTTGATAGCTGCCAAAACTTTCAATCAACAGAACAAAATAAACTGCGTAAATTGCATGGGACTAACAAAATGACTGGAGACAAATGAAAGAAATTAGTAGCATAAGAGATTGTCCAACTGAGCGATTAGATGGACTTTTCATGATCCTAATAAGCTTGTATGGAATCAAAATGCAACTTTAAATCTTTGTTTAATGAGCCTAAAAATCATTCAGCTATTCAAAGGACATTCGTTATTATTATTATTATTATTATTTCAGATGCAATTTTCTTACTATTTTTTTAAACAAATTTTTAGAGCAAAAATTCTTCAATAGTTATAAAAAAAAATAGAGACAAGATAAAAAACTATCCCAAATGAAGCCTTACATTACGTATCTAACCACTGGCTTCTTTTGGTATCTGGAAAGGTGATATTAAGAACATCGTTCATTTATTCTTCATATCCTGCCAGAGAGCTAAAGATATATGGGAGCTCACTTTTAGGCATATAAGAATAAATCTGCATGCATCTTCAACTGGCTCAAGCTTTCTATCTCTATTCATTGTTCTTCTTAGTGGTTATTTAATGTCACAATTCAGTCTGGAGGCTCAAATTAATGAGATATGAACAGATGGTCGGACGGTTGCTTATATTTTCATTTACAACAAACTATTTCCAATACATAGAAAGAGCCACTAATATCTGAAATACATTAAAATAAAATGCTATAAACATCTTTTGCTTGAAGTGTTGCACCTATGACATAAGTTCTCATCTTCCACTCATTTAAATTAATCGAATAATACATGTGAATGCTTTTAAATATAAAATGAGTCACAACTTAATGAGCGCACACACACACATGCACACAAGCATAGATAAAAACAATGCCATTATTGTAAAAATAAGAACATAAATACTCACCTTTAAATTAGATGCCTAATCAATTTGATTTAGTCACCATTATATCGTCGTTAGCTTAATATCACCATCTATCTTGCCATCACTCTGAACAATAGACCCAATATATCTAAAACATGTGCTCTTATTAATGACTTGATCACCTAAAGTCTCAATACCCAACTAGATCTATTATTACTAAAATTATACTGCATATATTCAATTTTAGATCCACTCAAGCGAAAGCCTTTAGACTTTAAAATTGACCTTCATAATTCAAGTTTACCTTCAACTCCCTCTCTAATCTTATCAATAATAAGAATATCATCAACAAAAAGCATACAGCCTCTTGCAAATGTCTAGTGAGAACATCCATGACTAAAACTAAAAGATATGGGCTTAAGGCTGATCCTCGGTGTCATCCAACTAAAATAAAAATATACTTAATCAAAACACCTTTTATTTGAACACAAGTAACAACTTCGGCATTCATATCATTTAATTAATTCTATTATAAAACTTTAAGAATTATCATTACATTATCCAACTATTGAATTTCTAATTTAATCTGAAGGAGCCGAAGAAGTGCCGCGTGCAATCTCTACACCTCTTGCGAAGCAACGAAGCCGAACAGCAACACGACAAAAAGAGAAGATGAAAGGCAAACCCTTAGACGCCTCAAAGTTATTATTGATTAACTTAATTAATATAATTTAAAATATTAATAATTAAATAATTATAGTATTAATAGTATAATTAGTGCATAAATTAATTATCTAATTTAAGTTAATTGAATTATAAGTAATTAAATATTAATATAATTTACTAAGTTAATGTTAACTTAATGTTAAGTAGAAATAATATTAATACTAAATCGGGACAATGATAAGTTATATTATAACTTAAAATCTATATTATTAAATATATAATTAAAAAATAATTAATAATTAATAAATAACTTCTACTTAACCTATTATTAAATTCATAATACATTAATTTTTTTAAAATTATAAATTTAATATTCCTTTATAATTATCATCTTCGTATTTAAACTCCTAACTACCATAAATCCTATAATATGTTATCAAACAGTTTCTTATAATTTAACAAGATTTAACATTTCTCAATACCAAACAGTTTTCAAGATTTAACACCCTTAAGATTTATTAAATCCGGATTTAATGGGATTTAGTAAATCCAATAAATTTACTAAACTCATCCCTAAATCAACCATCCATCCTCCCACCACTTTCATAAGGAACACAAATCGTGAAAGATATATTTTGTCGTCTATAGCATAATCAAATACACGTAAAGCATGAATATGAAGACATTAAGCCAGGCTTGAGATAGGACTATGCCGCAAAAAGGCGAACAAGAAAAAATGGATGAGCTCAAACTCCATCAATGGCGAAGAAGAGAAAAGCTCATCACAGCTCATTTGGACTAACAACAGGAGGAACTTTCACATCAGAATCAATCTCAGGTTTTTTCTCTCCATCATTAATGCTCTCAGATAAGGCGACTGCTTCAACTTCTAGTTGTTTGTTAGGCAACCTATCAACTGATAGCTCAGAAATGCACTCCACATTTTGATCAGGATTTGTAATTTCAGATTGGTTCTGCGACAGATTATCTTCTGTTGATTTTTCATTGAGTGTGGGATGTTTTGTAGCTTCCTCAGCTGCATTGGGGTCCTGAAGCTCGTCATCATTCAGTACTGAATTTTTATTCGAGGCGGGGATTTCTACAGGTTCTTCGAATTCTGCTGGAGCTTCGTCTGATGGTGGGGTTAATTGCTTATGAATCTGATTTATTGCATCAGATGCATCTTTTGTTCCATCAGCTTCAACATCAATTGGATGGTTTTGAACAGTTTCTTCCACCTCGGACATGAGCTCTCCAGCAGCAATTTCCTCATCAGCTCGCTTTCTTGCAGACATTTCATCCTCGGCGGCACGAATACTTGCAGCCATTTCGTCCTCAGCATGCTTTCTACCGGCCATTTCGTCCTCAGCGGCGCGAATACTTGCGGCCATTTCCTCCTCAGCACCCTTTCTAGCAGCCATTTCGTCCTCAACGGCACGAATACTTGCAGCCATTTCCTCCTCAGAACGCTTTCTGGCAGCCATTTCATCCTCAGCGGCACGAATACTTGCGGCCATTTCCTCCTCAGCACGCTTTCTAGCGGCCATTTCGTTCTCAGCGGCACGAATGCTTGCAGCCATTTCCTCCTCAGCACGCTTTCTTGAAGCCATTTCGTCCTCAGCTGCACGAATACTTGCAGCCATTTCCTCCTCAGCAAGCTTTCTAGCAGCCATTTCGTCCTCAGCAGCACGAATACTTGCAGCCATTTCCTCCTCAGCACGCTTTCTTGCAGCCATTTCCTCCTCTGCTTGCAAACGTGCTTTGTGTTCTTCAAGCATCCTCTGAATTCTTTCTTCCTCAACTAAGAGATCCCGGTAGCGATCCTGCAGAGTGCGTTCAAGCTGTTTCTGCTTATTGACTTCATCAATCAAATTATCAATCCTGTAGGAAGCTGCTGCGCGTTCCTGCTTCTGTAAGGCTTGGAAACATTCCAGCTCGATTGATGCTGTTCTCGTTAGATTGAATGTAGCTTCTATTTGTGACCACAATTTTTCACCCCTCATCTGCTCCTCCATAGTACAGAAATAATATTAACTTTTCTAGGTAGGAAAGCAGCAGGAACCAAAAGCTAAATGAAAAGCTCAAAAATGGTCTGATAGACAAAACGAGAGAGAGAGAGAGAGAGAGAGAGAGAGAGAGAGAGAGAGAGAGAGAGAGATTCTTCAAGCTCAGAACTGCATGATGTATAATATATATTGTAGGCAATTGTACCTGATATCCATGAGTCAGAACTTTAATCTTCTGTTCAAGGCGTGTAGCTTTCTTGGCCTCGTCATCCATCTTCTTCTTCACAATCTCAAATTCATTCTGTAGAGCTGCAAGCTTTTCACTGCTACCAGCAACGCTGGCTAAGCCATAAGTATTGCGTGCCGGAAAGAACATTAAATCTTCCTGGCATGCATCACGAGCTTTAACAAAATCATCAAATGACTCATTTTCATGTCCCATAGCCACCCGAAGAAACTTCATCTCTTCCTTAATCAAAGAATCAGCCTACAAAAGGATAAGAATTGTTATCTCCAAACTAGTACAAGTTATCTTAATATTATACATAATTAACTACCTACTTGTTAAGAAAAAGTATGTTATTTTTCCAATTCTTCCTCCAATTGTGAAGCTATGTCCAAGATAATAAAAACGCCATATTAAAGTAATATTTTACCAAAATATGTACTAAGATTTGTGGGCCAGATCATAAATGGGATGTCAATCCAACTGTCTACTTAAAATAACTCTAAAAGACGAAGTTACTCTCACAATTGAACATTATATCAGAACAATTGATTACAAATCACCGACAGTGATGATTTTCATATCACAACATTGAAATTAATAAGAAAATTTCACATAATAATAGGATAAGGATACATTTTGAATTTTTGATCTAATTTTAGATGAATTGGTTTTGAATTTATATTCATATTATGATAATTTATGTCGCAATTATTTGCTATTTTGACATCACAGAAGGTTTCCTCTTGTTTTAGGAGAATATTTAGGGCTAGATAAGATCTTATCATTTAAGGTAATGGCTTAATTTCCTGCAATAAATTCAATTCAGGCTCATCTAAAATCCTTTCTATGTTTTCCAAACCTCTCCCTACAGCCACCAAGCCCCCACTGATCTACCAGACACAAAAGTTTGCTTGAGCCGCAGCTAACCCCGCTGTTGCTACCAGTACAGCTGCAGTCCAGCAGTCTCTAGAGCCTTATATCTCGTCTATAGTTGCTACCGCTGCTTCCAGAAGCTTCCCAGGTGACGATTGGTCCTCACACGGAGAAATACCCAATCTCCAACATTCTGAAGAAGGAAACCAGCAAAGCTGCATTACTTTCCAGTGCTGTAAAACATTAAATTTACAAAGAATTATTGATTTCCTGCCAATCCAAAAGAGAATCAATACTTGCTATCCGGTGAAGAAAAGCCAGAAAACTTGGTTCACTTAATATAGAACTAAGAGGACCAAATCAAAGAGTAAAAACCAATACACTATGAAATAATACTTGAGAGATCTTTGGTTGATTTTTAGATTACCAAGGAACCATAATAACTAAGTGTTAAATTTGAAGAATCTACATTTGATGAGAAAATATATCTTATGTGTTTCGTAATTAGGTAAAGAATATGGATAACTCATTGAATGGCAAACAATATCAGAGTATCATCGCATGACTTCAGCAAAATTGAAACTAACTGGGTAAGTGATAGGCCGGCTCAGGGGCAGGCTCAATATTACAGGAGGCGAAACAAGGGGTTCCGCCCACTTTGATTCCGCCTAGATGTGGCGCCCGCATGGGAATTTTGGGAAGGAGTGGGTGGCTAGGGGAGAGGGAATTTTGAATGAGAGAGATTTGAATTAGGTTTGTATTAGGAAACTAATTGTATTATGAGGGGGATTGGTCTAGGGTTAGTTTTCATGCTTTGTTTTATTCTTCTCTTGGAATTTCTTTGGCAACTTGGGCTCTAGGCATCTTGTCTAAAGATTGGGAGAGAACGATCCTCCTCTCGAATTGAGGATCATTTGTATCATGCTTTCGTGTTGTTTTTGCTTTGCTTCCCTTATTGCAATGATGCAATCTATCGCTTTGGGGCTGATTTCACCCAGATTTTGCTTACTTCTCGCTATTTTCCTCCAATTAGTGTTAGGTTTGCTTGTGAATTCGAGTAATTCCTATCAAATTGGTATCAAAGCAAGTCTCGGGACCGGTGGAGGCTGTTTTCGACAAATTCCAGCAGCAATTTGTCGCCCAAAATAAGAAGAAGTTGCTGTTTTTTTTTTACTCCAAAATCCTGTTTTTGTGAATCTACAAAAGCTGGGTTGTGATGGCGGCCAAAAAAGTGGATGCATTTGAGGAAAACTTGAAGGGGGGATGAATCAAATTAAAACGATGGTGGAGGAAATGATTTCTTCCATGGAGGGACAAGTCGCCGACCTCCGAGATATGATGAATAAAATGTTAGAGATTCAAAATCAAACAGCGGCTTCAGTGGCCAAAGGAATGGAAGGAAAAAATAAGAATTCGAAAATCCATAGAGAGGAAGATGAGGTGGAGATTGCGAAAGGAGAAGGAAGAAGACCCCATCTGGAGCCTGTCCAGAGGGAAGAAAGAAGAGGATATGGGGTACACCAGGAGGAATACTATGGCCGCTGTGGTGCTGATTTTGAAGACAGAAGGGGGGATTTCGAAGGGAGTTTGGGCTATGGCAGAGCAAGGGAAGAGCAGGACACATGGGGTGGACCGAGCACTTGGGAAATGGGAAGTTATGGAAGAATCAGGGGAAATGGTGGTGACCAGAAGGTGAGGAAGTTGAAGATGCCCATCTTCGAAGGAGAAGATGCGTATTGATGGATTTACAAGGTAGAGCGGTACTTTGCCGTCAATGGGTTGACGGAGGAGGAGAAGCTGACAGCAGTGGGATTGTGCTTGGAAGGGAAAGCCCTATCGTGGTTTCAGTGGAGAGACCAACGGAGGCCGATCAGGAACTGGAGGGAATTTAAAAACTGAGTGTTTTCAAACCGATCGGGGAGGAGACTTCTATGAGCAATTCTTTGCTTTGACACGGGAGAGACCAGTGGCAGATTACAGGGAGCAGTTTGAGCACCTAGCTAGTAGGGTGGAGTGACTCTCAGTTACAGTGTTGGAGGAGAATTTCATGAAAGGGTTGAAGGCAGAGATCCGAGCAGCAGTGAAGGTGTTGATGCCCCGTGACTTGGGGGAGGCCATGAAGTTGGCCCAACTGGTGGAAAATCATAGGAGTTTGGAGAAGGGAGCCAGGAGTAGCAGCACCGGGGGCACTTACAGGATGACAACTACTCACCTCGCACCTAAAGGTCCTGCAACAGGAGGGAATCGAGAGGATAACAAGGAGAAGACATGAGGAGGAAATGAGGGAAACTTCAACCCGCTGACAGAGAAAGAGATGCAGGAGAAGAGGGCTAAGGAGTTGTGCTTCCGATGCGATGAAAAGTACACACCAGGACATCAGTGTAAGGACCGAACTCTTCAAGTTCTCACCGTCTGCGATGACGAGGAAACTGAGGAGGGAGGTGAGGAGGAGACAGAGGAGGAAATGGAGGAGAAGCTACACTTGGATCTGACTGAGGTCTCCCTGAACTCAATGGTAGGATTCACTACAAATCACACTATGAAGGTGAAGGGAGAGATGGAGGACCGGGAGGTTGTGGTGTTAATTGATAGTTGGGCTACTCACAATTTCATTTCCACCCAGGTCGTCGACCAACTAGGAGTGAGATTGGTGGACACCGGCTGTTACGAGGTGATGATGGGCACAGGGAAGGTGGAGAAAGGCTAGGGGATTTGCAAAGGAGTGCGACTGACGATCTAGGGGATACAGGTGAGGGAGGACTTTCTTCCACTAGAGCTTGGGAGCACGGACATCATCCAGGAGATGAAATAGCTGCAAACTTTGGGTGACACCAAAGTGAATTGGGGAGCACTCACGATGGAGTTGATGGTGGATGGAAGGAAGGTAGTGATTAAGGGGGGTGCGGGCTTTCCAAATCCCTGGTTTCTCTTAAAACAATCGTGAGAGATATCCAGTTGGCAAGCGGAGGGTATTTGGTGGAGTTGCACAGTTTGGAGGGAACGAGATTGGAGGAGGGAGGAGACATACCCCTCTCCATTCAGCCATTGATTCAGCAGTTTCAAGAGGTGTTTCAGCCACCTCAGGGATTGCCACCGTAGATAGAGCAGGAGCATGCCATCGTGTTGAAGGAGGGAGTGTCGCCCATCAGTGTCAGACCTTATCACTACCCTCAGTTTCAGAAGGATGAAATAAAAAGGTTGATTAGAGAGATGCTGGAGGCAGAGATCATCAGACCCAGCATCAGCCCCTTTTCTGGGCCTATTCTATTGGTGAAAAAGAAGGACGACATCTGGCATTTTTGTGTGGACTATAGAGCACTCAATAAGAAAACTATACCTGACAAGTTTCCTATACCAGTCATTGACGAGCTGCTAGATGAATTGAGTGGGACCGTGATCTTCAACAAGATAGACTTAAATCAGGTTACGATCAGATCTAAATGAAGGAGGATGTACCCAAAACGGCCTTTAGAACTCATGAAGGACGTTATGAGTTCCTGGTGATGTTATTTGGCCTCACCAATGCTCCAGCTACTTTCCAAGCCCTTATGAATAAGGTTTTCAAACCTTATCTCAGACGATTTATACTGGTATTCTTTGACGACATCTTGGTCTACAGTAGGACAGAAGAGGAGCACTGGGAGCATTTGAAGAGGGTGTTAGAGGTATTGCGGGAGCACCAGCTGAGAGCTAATTTGAAGAAATGCTGCTTTGCACAAACCAGTGTAGAGTACTTGGACCATGTGGTATCAAAAGAGGGAGTTGCAACAGATCAGTTTAAAATTGAAGCAATAATAAGGTGGACAGTGCCAAAAAATCTGAAGGAATTGAGGGGATTCCTAGGACTGACGGGTTACTACAGGAGGTTCGTGAAGGGGTACAGCTCCATAGCATGGCCACTCACTGAACAGTTAAAGAATGACGAGTTCCTATGGGGGGAGGCGGCCACATTCAGCATTTGAGAGCTTGAAGAAGGCGATGACTACGGTATCAGTCCTAGCCTTGCCAGATTTCACTTAGACCTTCATTGTGGAGACAGATGCTTCCGGGTACAGGCTGGGTGCAGTACTTATGCAGCGTCGTAGACCCATTGCCTATTTCAGCCAGGTATTGACTGCTAGAGCCCGACTGAAATCAGTTTACGAGAGAGAAATAATGGCCATCATCTTGGCCATCCAGAAGCGGCAGCCCTATCTGCTTGGAAGACATTTTATTGTTAGGATAGATCAGCGAAGCCTGAAATACCTGCTGGAATAGCAGATGGAGCCGGAAAAGCATCAAAGGTGGTTGTCCAAGTTGCTAGGGTATGATTTTGAGATTCAGTATAGACCAAGGGTGGAGAACAAGGCGGCAGACGCTTTGTCCAGATGTATTGGGGAGCTGCAGATGATGGCACTATCCGTTCCTTTGATGCTTGACTGGGAGGCTATCAGGGAAGCAAGTGTTAGAGATGAAGAATTGGGAAGGATCAGGTCAGATTGCTGAAAGAGGAGGGTAGCCATCCAGGGTACTCATTAGAGGGAGACAGACTGCTATACCAAGGAAGATTTGTGATGCCCCATAACTCGATCCACATCCCAAATTTACTCTAGGAATTTCATGGAAGCGCAGTTGGGGGCCATTCAGGAGTGCAGAAGACCTACAAGAGACTAGTGGTAGAGCTTTACTAGAAGGGAATGTATAAAGATGTAGATGATATGGTGGCAAGGTGTGAGATATGTTAAAGGAACAAATATTTGGCTATCTCACAAGGGGGATACTACAGCCGTTGGCGCTACCGGGACGAGTATGGCTCTCAACTGCGCCAACAGGAGAAATGAAAAGCTCGCTCCAAGATACTTTGGACCATATGAAATATTGGAAAAAAATCGGAGCAATAGCATATCGGCTGAAACTACCACCCACGGCGACTATTCATCCGATTTTTCATGTGTCACAACTGAGAAGAATCATTTGAGATTACACAGCCAGCTCAGAGTTAACGGCCATGCTTACGGAAGATTTAGAGGTGATTATGGAACCCTTAGAGTTGATTGGGGTTCGTCAGAAAGAAGAGGGAGCAAAAGAAGTGCTGATCAAGTGGAAGAATCTGTCAGACTACGATGCCACGTGGGAGCCATACAAGAGGGTGAAACAGCAGTTTCCTAGTTTTCACCTTGAGGACAAGGTGATTCTTTGAGAGGGCAATATTGATGGGCTGGTTCATCTTGAACCGGCCCAGGAGCCAGCCCAGGGGCCGGCTCAATATTATAAAAGGCGGAACAAGGGGTTTCGCCCCCTTTGATTCCACCCAGATGTGGAGCCCGCATGGGAATTTTGGGGAGTGGACGGCTAGGGGAGAGAGGGAATTTTTGAATGATAGATTTGAATTAGGAAACTGATTGTATTATGAGGGGGATTGGTCTAGGGTTAGTTTTCATGCTTTGTTTTATTCTTCTCTTGAAATTTCTTTGGCAACTTGGGCTCTAGGTATCTTGTCTAGAGATTTGGAGAGAACAATCATCCTCTCGAATTCAGGATTACTTGTATCTTGCTTTCGTGTTGTTTTTTATTTGCTTCCCTTATTGCAATCTATCGTTTTGGGACTGATTTCACCCAGATTTTGCTTACTTCTTGTTGTTTCCTCTAATTAGTTATATGTTTGCTTGCGAACTCAAGTATTTCCTATCAGTAAGCTAACATGTATTTGTTGGGCACGGATAAACGAAAAAAGAGACTGGGCATAGAACCTACATTTACTTGAGCTAAAATGAAATAATTGCTAAAAAGAATATTTGCCTTTGTCATGTCATGATCAACTGCTTGATGATTTCAATTCATTAAAATACTACAACAACAACAACAACATCAAGCCTTTGTCCCACTATGTGGGGCAATTCATTAAAATAAGGGCAAAAATTATAACTGAATACATAAATAAATGTGAGAAATTATTATAGTATTTTAAAATCATTTAAGATCCCAAAATCAAGATATCTAGATTAAGACTTGATACCAAGAGAAGGATGACAACATCCCATCCCATCACTTGAGATAGGCTTCCATTATTTATGGTTGTGCACTGGCAATTTTTCTTTCATTGTTACTTAATATAGCCTCTAGCAATATTTGAAATTTTTATGTTTTTACAAATATGAGGTTTATTCACTCATATTTTCTTGTTATAATTTTCATTATCAATTTGATAGTATGGTTTTAGTTTACTCAAATTTGACAGCCTAATTTTCCACAAGTGTGTGGATTTAAAATCATTTGTATAACTTTCTTCATCTTAAATTTCGTAGTCATTACTTCTACTTTAAGGTCATCGCATCTTTCCAGTTTTCATTTATAGTCATAAATAATTTGTTAAAGATTGAGTGCCTACAAATTTGTTGAGATTGTTGCATGATTTTTTGATGCATTCATATTTTTAGTTTATTTTTATTTTAATATATTTTGAACAATGTTAGCTGTGTTTTATGTTTTTTTTAAGCTATCCTATGATGGTTGGGCATCCAATGATCATGGTAGGAAAGTGCTTGGCATGGCAAGCCTTGGGTTTGCTTGCTCTTGAGTCCATTTAGTCCATGGGATGCTTGCTGTTTTCTGTTTGATGATGTTGTTGCTCTCAGGTGAGCCTTGGTTGCTTGGTGTTGAGCTCAAAATGCTGGATTTTACTTGGTGTTAGCTCATAAATGTTTGAGCTGAAGTTTAGCTCAATAATTGGGGAATAAATGCAATTCCTAGCTCATTAAATTAAAAAGGTATGTTATTATTTCAAGCTCATTATTGAGGAGTTTATTGTGGAGTGGACTTGTGCCTCTTCCCCTTCCTTTGCCTTTTCGGTTTCTGTTGGCTGTTGTTGTTCCCCTGGTTCTCCCTCTCGGTTTTCTCCTCCTGACTGCTTTTCCCGTGAACTGTTGCCTTGTCTCCTGTGCTGGCTCTTCGGGTCCCTTGTTGGCTAGTTTCCCGTGGCCTGCTGGTGGGTTTTCCGTGGATTGTTCCCTATTTTTCTGTGCAGAATTTCTGCTACTGTTTTACTGTCTTTTGGCCTTTCATTTGGTGACTTTTGGCCTTTCATTTCCCCAAATTTGATTGGATTTGGTTGGAGGTGTTATGGCTGTTTGTCTACCTTCTTTTGCCTATAAAAAAGAGTTGTTTTGGGATGGAAAAGGTTGTTGAAAATTCTGAGCAAAGTCTCTACAAAAACCTGAGGGTTTCTTCTCTTGGAAAAGCTTGAGAGCTTGTTCCATCCCCTTTCCTCCTCTCTATTTCGTCTTGGCTTCTAACCTCTTCTTCTCTACGCAAGTTCCACTTCACTTGTATCCTTCTTCTTGAGCTTTGGAAGTGTATGTTGACTGAAATTTGGAGACATTTGCCGGAGAAGTTTTTGGTAGGATGTTGGACTCTTTTGCAGTGGTGGACCCTCGGTTTGCAAGCCTAAGCATAATTTTACTATATTTTCTTACTTTCGTTGCATGTGAGGAAACCGCTAGACAGTTATACTGAGGATAGTATTTTTATGATTTTATTTTGTTTCGTTTGATTTGGCTTTTGTTTCTTCGAAGTTTGTTTGGATGTTTGCAAGCTATATTTGAATCGAGTTGGTTTATGTTTTGTCCTGGTGTTCTCCAACTTGTCTCTTCACTCTAGTTTTCTTGCATCATTTTACAACTCATATTAAATTTGTATCAGAAACACAAGACCCTAACAAGTTCTATCTCAAATAACAGCACAACTTCAAGCTAAAATTCAGTGAAACAGGAAACTAGAATAGTAAATGTATTCTGCGCATCATTCATTTAGGTTCCCTGTTGAAAGATGGCAGCCTACGCAATAGACAGGACATAATCTAAAAGCAACGCAGAAAAAAAAATATTGACAAAATAAGTATGGAAGCAACCATATCCCAATACCATCATCATTAGGCAAATCCCAAGTATTAATTTTTTTTTTTTTGGGGGGGGGGGGGTGCGGGATTGATTTGTGGCTATTTTAGGTATTATCTGAATTAGGAGAGGGGCTAATTAGTAATTGAGATTATTTTTATATGCTATAAATAAAGGAGAGGGATTAGGGTTTGGATATCTTGTTATTTGTGCTGAGTTTGTTCTTGTGTGCTTAGGCTCTAGCGACGTCTAGAGAAGTAGGAGAGATAGATCCTCCTCTCAAATTGAGGATCAGCTATATCTTGTTTTGTTTTTTGAGAGTTCATCTAACACTATGTTGTTTGTTCTACTTCTTTAGGTTTTTCTTCCAAAATTGTGTTGGCAAATCGTTGAAATCAATCACTGTTAGGTTTGCTATTGAATTCTATAAGAGTTTCCTATCAAAGTGGTATAAGAGCTCTTTCTCAGATGGATGGGACAGACAAAGGTGGTCAATATGAGCTTGGAGACATACCTGTGATGCTTTGCTTCAGAGACACCTCGATTGTGAGCTAAGTGGATGGCATGGGCGGAATACTGGTACAACACTACACCATTCAGCATCCCAGATGACTCCTTTTAAAGTGTTGTACGGCAGATATCGACCTCATTTGGTACACTTTGGACAGAATGACACATCAGTTTTTTCAGTAGAGCGGTACTTAGAAGAAAGAGACAAAACACTAGAGGAACTGAAAAGACATCTGTTGAGAGCCCAGCATATTATGAAAAAGACAGGCGGATAAGCACAGGAAAGACGTCAAGTTCGAGATAGGGGATACGGGCAGCGGACAGTGGCTATTAAGAGGAATGAGAAGTTGGCCCCGCGGTACTTTGGCCCATTTCAGATAGAAGAAAGGATCGGAGCTGTGGCATGTTGACTGAAGCTACCTCCGACCACTACCATACATCCGATATTCCACGTGTCAAAGCTAAGGAGAACTATAGGGGATCACATCGCTAGTTCAGAGTTGCCGACAACATTAACTAAAGATTTGGAAGTGGTATTGGAATCACTAGAGTTGCACGGGGTAGGCTAGGTAGGAGGGATTAAAGAAACGTTGATCAAATGGAGGAACCTTCCCGATTATGATGCTACATGGGAACCTTACGAGAGGATGCAAGATCAATTTCCGACTTTTCACCTTGAGAACAAGGTGGATCTTCGGGAATGAGGTATTGATAGACCAGTCCAGCTAGCCAATTGGGTCGGCCCTTGGTCTATAGCAGGCAGAGGCCTACTGTTCCGATTAATTAGCCACCGTCCTCCTGTGGGACTCACTACTTGAAAGGGAAACATTGATTTTTGGCAAACTCTGATTAAGGGGAGGGGTCGACTGATTGGTGGGGCCCCATTGCTTAAAGAGGAAGAATAAATTTAGGCAAGATTGGACCGGGGGGGCTGATTGGTGGTTGTTTTAGGTATGATCTGATTTAGGAGAGGGGTTAATTAGTAATTGAGATCATTATTGTATGCTATAAATAGAGGAGAGGGGTTCGGGTTGGAATATCTTGTTATTGTGCTGAGTTTGTTCTTGTGTTTTTTTGTGCTTAGGCTCTAGCGATGTCTAGAGAAGTAGGAGAGATAGATCCTCCTCTCGAATAGAGGATCAAATGTATTATGTTATATTCCTTGAGAGTTCATCTAATACTATGTTGTTTGTACAACATCCATTGGTTTTTCTTTCAAATTGTGTTGGCAAATTGTTGAAATCAATCATTGTTAGGTTTACTCTTGAATTCTACAAGAGTTTTCTATCAAAATGCAGTCATGCAGATGTCTGCATCATCAAAATAAGCCACTATTTGGGGTTGGTTAACTATAATCAACATTTTAACAATAATATATCCAATTGTTTAAAAGAAGTAAACTATATACACTGCAGAGAAGCATCATGCGTCACACTGAGGAGAAGAAAATGCAAATACCAAAAGATAAGCTAACGGAAATCTTGACAATTATCATCTGGAAACCAGTAGGTCTACTCCATTTTCCCTCAACATTTTGTGGCCTACTCTGTGAATCGAGTAAATAAAGGCAAGAGTTTGAATGCCCCGCTTAAGAACCGCATACATAAATTATTTTCTTCATGGGAATGAGGAAAAAAATGAAGAAACGAATACAAAAATGGAAGGAATAAGCAACTCGGTACCAGTAAGCTTGCTTTTTCAGTCCTAACAAATTAGGTACGGTATCTTTCAAAATTAGAAATTTAACTGGTAGATATGCACATATATTTACAAATAGCAATAATTGACAAAATAATAAATCATCAGGACTCCTGGTTTACATTATTAATAACCATAACACTTCCAAAGCAATTCTACAGTAGAGCTAGGGGTGTCAATATTTGACACGAATTGAAAAATCCGACCCAAACCCAACTCGAAAATTTCTGGTTAGGGTCAACCCGTTTGGCAGACTGGTCAGGTTTGGCTTAGAGTTCTTGTGAGAAGGAGAAGTCCGGGTTCGTGGTCTTCATCTTCCTCCAATCCTTTCCCTCCCTCATCCTTAAACCGCTGGCCATAACTCCCTCGTCCCCCTCTCGGCCAAACCCCACCACCGCTACAACCCAACCGACCACCCCTCTTCCACCTACAAACCACCGGCCACATAAGGCTTTGCCCCTCCCCCATAGCCGTCGGCCCATATATCAAAACCCAACCCTAAACCTAACCGCCGGCCGTATCCCATCCCCCTTGCCTCCCAAACTCAAATTCCTATTTACTACTTTCCATCTATTCCACATCTTAATATATGAAAGTTTTCAAATTTCAAATTCAAATCAATTTGAATTTGAAATCCCTTCCTAAAATAGGATAACTTATGTTAGGAAACTTTCCTATATGCTCACAATTAAATCTAATTAGAAATCTATCCTGATTTTCCCTTTCCTTAATCATTAATTCAAGTTCGAAAACTCCCTTAAATTCCCCACACCCTTTCCCCACCTCTATACCCGCTGGCCTCCCCTCTCCACTCCCTTCCTTTTTCTCATTCTATCTCTATTATTACCTCCCCCAATTATTCCCCTTGTCATTTAAGGGATATGATCTCTTTCCCATAGCCGTCCACATCAACCCTAGCCGCCTAGATCCGCTCACAACTGCTGTCCATATTTCTGGACCAAGAGATTGCTGTCCAGAACTCCCAAGACCAGTATTGTTGTCCAAAACAGTTCCTGCTTGCTGTCCAGTAATAAATCATGTGCTGTCCAGAAATTCCTACACTCTTCCTTACTGTCCAGCCGGTTGGAGAGGTCTCCAATCGCTGTCCAAAGGTTCCCGAACCTTGAAGTTGCTGTCCACTGATGTATGGCGGATCCTGAACAAGAACAAGGGTTTGTTTACGACAATCAAGGTCATGTTGATATCCTCAACTTACTGTTCTTCGATTTCAACCTAGAAATTGACCAAATTGTAGAGGAATACATAGAGAGGATCGTCTTCACCCTCGCCAAAGCCATACACGACCAACTCTCCTTCGTACAACGGCAGATTATTTCCAAACTCTGACGAAAGTGAACTCTCCCTCCAAATTTTATATCTTCCTAATTGCCGCCCTCAATTGTGGTCATAATTGATTCATAAGGATTGTGTTAACTCTCTCCGCTAAGCCTAGTAATCTAGAGAGTGAGCGAGTTGACTCACATGGTACTTAATCTCATTGTTAATTTAGGGATTTCTTGTTGAAAATCATTCGTGTATGTTGTACCTGAATAATTGATTATTTTGTGATCTTAACTCTTGGTTGTGTGACTTGGCCTAAGCTAGTTTCACCCATCTCGTTTTCTTCTATTGTTTAAATCGCTACAAGTTTAATACTTAATATTGCTATCATCCAAAGCGTGTGAATTCTTATTTAATATTGCCTAAGCATCTAAGTCCTACATCACACTCCTTAACTCATCCAAATGCATATTAAACAAAAAAATAATGATAACGCTAGAATTCATTTTGTTATAAGAGTAGCACTTATTTTGCAGTAGAATTAAATCTAAAATATTAGACAAAGATCAGTATGTAGCATACCTCACTCAGTTCAGCCTCATCGAACTCTTCAATTTCAGGTATTGAATTTGAAGATTTACCATTTTCAGCTCGCTTGACCCCTTTGACTTTGACCTTGTCAGACTTTTCATTTAAAGGATATTTTGCATTATCATGCTCTAGTAAAGATAGAAGCTCCTTATTTATCATTTCATCAGCTTGCTCAAATGGGGTTGGAGGAACAAATGAGCTTTTATCTTCATCACCCTTAACCAGTAAATTTTTTATAAGTTCTAATGAAGCCGCAGGTGGTCTTGGAAGCTCTCTCTGAAGTACTTTTGACCTCTTTTTCATTAAGGCCTCCATTCTTGCTTGTTCCCTTGCCTTGTCTTTGGCTATTTTGTCAGACATGTCTTCTTCAATTTTTTCCTCAATTTCTTCATTTTCCTCTGGAATTGGTTGCATTACTATTTGGTACTCATTTTTGGGCAGCGGAAGATTTGTCAAACCAGATCTCAAGTTTCTTCTCATCTCTTCCTGCCTGCGCAGTTCAAGCTTTGCACTATCCTGCATTTCAACATCTTCATTGATGTGAAGATCATCCCTAAAAGGAGTGAACTTTGGTGTTCCACCAGGTCCATCTCTTGATGGAGTCATGCCAATTCTTGGAGTAAGGCCCGCAGGTCCAGGGCTGGACAATGGTGTTGCTAATGGATTAGGAGTTTGCATCTCCCTTTTCCTTGGGGTAACACCTGAAAAATCAGAAGGATGCAGATCAGGATTCTCACCACCCAGAAGAGGTGTTTGAGACTCCCTCAATCGTGCAAGGTTCTCCGCCTCCATCATAATAGCATCTACCTTCCCTGCCGGAGTTCTTTGAGGAGTTCTGAGAGGTGTCATTCCCCTTCTTGGAGTCTGAGAATAATCAGCAACGAGGGCACGTGTTGCACCACTGCCTTCAGCCAGTTCCTCATTTCCTGAAGTAAGATCACTAGCATAACCCATTTTTGCTATTTCCTCCAATTCCTGATCCGAAATCTGTGGGGGAGGGAGCATCAATTTTGACCTCTTCCTAACCGCTGCAGGATCATTAAGTTTATTAGCTTGTAATATCGCTGCAGGAGAATCTAGCCTTTGTTGGATTTTGTTCCTTGCAGCATCTTGCCTCCTTAATTGGGTTTCTATATCAACTCTTCTTTTCCCTTCCAGCTCCTCAATAGTTGTCGGAAATTTATGTTGCTCCGCAGGTTTTTCCTCACCTGAAACATCAAAAAAACCTGGAGGAGGCCTCTTCTCAAATGGTATTTCAGCATTATAATCTATACCCTTCCTTTTCCTCCTCCTATGCCTGTTGTCAATCCCAGCTGCCTTCAGTTCTCTCCTTTTCTGCAAAGAGGCAAGCCTCCTTGCTTCCTCAAGCTGTTTCTCCCTTGCCTTCCTCTTTGCCTTTTTACCCCTAGTGTTAGCTAACCTAGCCCGTGCTTCTGAAAGCATTTCCTTTTCATCTTCATCCATATCTACAGGATCTGGGCGAGCAGGCTTAGATTCCGGGTTTGGATCAATCTCACCAGGTCTCAACTTACGTGGATCATCATTAGGTTCGTAATTTTCATCCTTGGCACAAGCAGCATCAAGAAGCTTCTCATAGCGCTCAAGGCATTGAGAAGGTGTTCGTCCCACAATTGGAGCAATTGTTCTCCATTGAGTAGGCATCAGCTTAGCAAGATGAAGCAACTTCTCATCTTCCTCCCTGGTCCATTCTGTCTGGAAAAACAAACACAACAGCATCAATCAAAATCTTTTGGCTTGATGGAAAAGCAAATCCTAGCTGGGAACCAAACAATCAAATCGTATAGTATAGGCAGGTAGAAAACAAAAAAAATTGGGTAATAGCTACAAGGGATATCTCTTAAAAGTTTATCAAGCATTTAATAAATGTACAGTAGACAGACAAGGCACATTAATGTTCCAATGAAGGAATAGTAAATTGGGATGTAACATTATCTATAGAAAACCTGGCCAATCAAAGTTTAAACTATTTTAGTTGAACTGATAGAATAACAGGTTTAAAAAGAGAACAAACATAATATGGAATTGAATCTTATAGACAAAGTCAAGTATATCAAGATTCGTCCAGAATAAGAAAAAGATCATCATCAACATCAAAATCACTAGCCTTATGCTAGGTAATACCACAAATAAAAGTAGAACTAGTGGTTCAATTATACGTTTGAAGATCATTGAAGTGTAAGTCAAACAGCTAAAGGTATTTTTGGTCGCATCTAGAACAACAAAATAATTTACGTTATAGAATTGATGAAGACAATCAATCTGATGATACTTTCCGTAGTAATTTACAAGATAAATGGAAAAGTAGGATTATCTACTGCAAGCAATACTTTCCACGTAGGCATCATGGCTCAAGTTTTGTCTATGATAAGTACGTAAGTGAAAGATGGACTAACCAATTTTCCAAATAAGCACATAATAAGCCGAATAAAAAATGCTTTGATATCAAGGATAAAAGGCAGCTCCCTTCCGGTCCTTCACTGCAGCAATCAATTGCTTCTACATAAAAGCAAGAACATGCCTTCTTGGAGCAGTCCTGTAATAGGGGAAACTCAACCATAAAAGTAGTTTTTGGGTTGCTTTTATTTTTGGAATCTATTAATCAATACTTATTTTGTGGGGTGTAAAAAAGAATAATCACAATTTAAGGCTAGAAAGGGGCGCTCAAGTGCAGTCTCACTGCAGGAAAAACTCAACCCAACCACTAGGCCACCGCCTCTATCCACATAATCCTTACTTCTTGCACAAAAAAACTGGACGGACTGAATATTTTTAATCATTATCGTGCTATTCCAATTTCACTAGTATGGAAAGGTGCGTAAGTGCGGTTCTTGCAATAGGGGAAACTCAAACAACTACTAGGCCACCACCTCTATCCACATAGCCCTTTCACAAAAAAATTGGACGAACTGGTTTTTCTTAAATCATTGTTGTGCTATTCCAGTGGGACACAGGCTTGATGTTGTTGTTGTTGTTGTAGTATTGTTATGCTATTCCAGTTTCACTAGACCTAATTGCTAGAATAACTCCAAAATTCATAAACATATCAACATTAAAGAAAAAGAAGCCTGCTGGTAAAACAACTTTACATTTCAAATTAATCTATTCATACAAATGTTGCAGTGACTAAAATAGAAACAAGACTAACATTTTACATGCCCTTGCATCTATCTTCTATGATCTATGGTTTTACTCGTTGGCATATATCTATGAAACATTTTGCAAAAGCAGACAAATTAAAAGGGTGGAAAAGGCATTGTTGGAGCAACTTTTTATTGCTGCAATCTGTCGCTCAACCAATCTTCAACATCATCCATCAATTAGAATGCAAGCCCTATCAACTATGGTGCAGTAACTTTATCATACAGGTGAGTGGAACTTCATCTGCATTCCTTATTGATGTTATATGAATCACAAATTTACACAATACCTTTATGCTACCCATGCAATTCCCAAGAATAATGCTTCACACCCCAAATAAAATTCTAAAACACTTGCAATTTTCTTATTTCATTTGCCCCAATCCTATATGAGCCAATATAAAAAGCATGGGTAACATAGCCACACGGGCTTGGAGCACAATAAAAAAGAAAGTTTTTGGGATTTTATTTGGAGCTTGAAGGATTACTCTATCCTATATGCACGCTGGAGGTTAATCTATAGCTAGAAAATTGAAGATTAAGGCTTTGTTTGGGACGGCTTTTTTATTCTTTCTAAAACGGAGTTTTAGTACAAAATTTTTTAATTTTGTACTGAAACTCCGTTTTAAAAAGCAATAAAAAAGCAGTCCCAAACGAAGCCTAAATCCAACATGCATGCATGCCCTTCAGCAGTTTGACAACTCGAATGAAAAGCTTTACATATTAGTGCATGAATGCATATGTGTGTACAAGCATATGCACATACACACATATAAACATAGAAGAATTGAGATTAAAAGCAACATTATGGATGGATGGATGGATGCATGCATCCATTCGTAAATAGGCAGGGAGCCTGATGTAGGACTAAATGCTTTGAATGAAGGAAATAAGAGTTTGCACGATTTCTTGATAAAAGCAATTAAGATTAGAACTACTAGCAAATCCAAACGATCAAATAAAACATAAGAGTGGTTACTTCCGCTTAGGCTAAGTTGCACACTAAGCACTTGGATTACCAAATCAACACAGAAAATCAAGTCATGCAAATAAAATAGCTTTCAACAGAAACCCCTAATCTAACAATAAGATTAGAAGCAAATAAAAGTGCACTCAATCCTACGTTTACTAGGCTTTGGCAAAGGCGAGATAAAACCCTACGTTTACTAAGCTTAGGCAAAAGGCGAAACTCGGCTCCTTGAGATTCGTCATCACCTACAAGATTAGGGGATTAGAAAGTTAATTGAAGAGGGGGAGAAGTTCACCTTAGTCAACGTCCGGAAACAAATAGCCGATATGTTGAAGAAGTTTGTCGTAGGAGAAGTCTTATTTTGTGTCCGGGTCAGCCATCCATGCGAGAAGTCGTTGTTTTGACTTTGGGAAGGGTTGGATGACAAGGAGAGACTTCTCCGCTGTTGCTACAGCGAAAAGAATTCAGTGGAAACTGATGGACAGCAGTTTTGATCTTCCAAACAGCAGTTGTGAGGCTTGCAATGGCTGGGTTTGCATGGGCAACAGCTGAAATTTCTGGCTGCAGTTTTAGGAAGAAGAGGGCTCAATGTTGGGTGGAGTTTGGAGAAGATTTAGTGGAAGAAAATTAATGAGAGAGGCTTTGGAAAATTCAGCCAGCAGCAGGTTGAATTCCCAAACTTTTCCCCAAAGAGAAACAATGGAATCTGGGTAGACTTTAGGAAAGAAAAAATTCAGTAAGGGGAGCCGACGGGATGTAGAGGAGAATTAGGGAGTTATTTCCTAATTTCACTCTCAGTTTTGGAAAGTAATTAAAGGCTTTAGGTTTTGAAAATTCCGGCTGGCAAGAGAAGGAAAATATTTCCAAAGAGATGAGTTGGGTTTAAGGAAAGAATTCCTAATCCAACCACTAAGGGGGCCGGCGGCATAGATGGTTAAGGGAGCATTAATGAAGAGGGTTTAAGAGTTTCTTAATTTAACCAAAAGAAATAGGAAAGATATTAATTCACTCCTCTTGAATTTGAAATTCAAAGGATTTAAATTTGGAAACTTTCCTAAAATAAGTTTCTTAAATTAGGAAAGAAATTTCAAATTTAATTTTTGTTTTCAAATTTGAAATGAAATCTTCCCAAAGTAAGAAGAATTATCTATGGAAAGGAATCAAGAGGTGGTGGCGTTTGGGGGGGGGAAATCCCAAAGGGAAGCAATGAGGCTGGCGGTTTGGGTGGGGAAACCGTGGATGATGTGAAGGGGGAAAGGGGTCGGGTGGTGGGTGGAGACAACGAAGACGACTAAGGGAAAGTGACGAGAGACGACGAAAGACAAAGTGAAAACCACGAACCCGGCCGTCTCCAAGGTTGGTGGGTGATACGTTCTCCCTCTCCTAGGGATCTCTCCAAGTTCTCCTCAAGAGCTCTCAAGCACAAGCGTAGAAAATTTTCATAATCATTCATTAACTCATGAAGTGCACATGAGGGCTATAAATAGCATCTTACAAAAGGACTCAAAATAAAAAGACGACAATGCCCTTAGGGCTTACATACGACCTCCCTTAAGTAAAGGGGTAAAACGGGAAAATAACTAAAACATAAATACTAAAAGACAAATAACATAATAAACAACAAATTCATGAAAATGACTCAAAAATACAACGACTCGATCGTGGCCGTAGATCGACGGCCACGCCTTAATTCATGCTCTGAAGTCCCCATCAGAGCCATCATGCATTTCTATTTATACATAAAAGATTGAGAAAGGGTCAAAAAAAATGCACTTATAAGCACTCGCAAACACATAGATACATACATAGGCTTGCATACGTGTGTATGTGTGAGTGGGCAGAGAAAGAGAGATGTTAAAAATTAAAAGATTTCTTATACATGCACATATACTTAAACTACCATGTTTCTTTCCATTATTTAATTTATGATTCAATTATGTCAAATTTAGATGAGCTATTATTAAGTATAAGTGGAAGAGAGGAGAAATGTGAAAAAGAAGTTATCATGAAGTTTCTGTATATTCTCTACTTTTTAATACAAACATGTGATATACGAAAGTTTTCTATGTTGCTCAATAAAAATTGATGCAAGATATGTAACCACATGAAACATTTACTAAAATATATGGCTTAATTTAATAATGCTTTGTTGTTGCTATGTCGAGCTATTTAGAAGAGAAAAATGCTATCATTATTCCCACATAAGATGGCGGACTTCCGATGATATAGTTACGAGAGTAGATGTATTAGATTTGGCTTATGTTAAGGATGGAAGAGGTAGACCTAAAAAGACTTGATTAGAAAATATTAGAAACGACATTTATTCATTAGATTTAAATGAGAATTTGACTCTTAACTGGACACAATGGAAAAAAATGTTTTATGTAGCTGACCCCGCATAGTGCGATAAAGGCTTGAAGCTGTTTTTGATCTTGTATTAGTCCCAAAAAGACGTAACCACATGTCATAGTTCATGTTTTGTCAAGAATAGAAAAGGTTTGACAAATCAAATTTCAACTCTTTGTAGACTTTAAAATGCCTCATCAAGAGTGGATCAAACTACATAGGTTTGCGCTCCAATGACTAAAAAGTGTACACAATAGTACTCCACCTGCACTTGAAACACTAAACAATACTTGAAAAGGAAAATTAGTAGCTATTTGCCCATATAGAGCAGAGTTATTCCATACACGCTTCCTATTACTTGAATTTTCTAAAAGCATACAAAAACATCAAGCATTTGTCCCACTACTTTGGGTCGACTACAAGAATCTTTTTTCTCCATTGTCTTATGTTAAAAGTCAAATTTTCATTTAAATCTAGAAAAAGGTCATTTCTAATATTTTATAACCAAGTTTTTTTTAGGTCTACCTCCATCTTTCTTAACATAGGTCAAATCTAATACATCTACTCTCCTAATCGGGTCATCGGAAGGTCAACATTTTATGTGACCAAACAATCTAAGGCGATTCTTTCTTAATCTTATTTTTCACTGGAGCTACTTCAATCTCTTCATGTATATACTCGTTTTGCATTCTATCTCTCAGAGTAAAGTCACTCATCCACCTGTGTATCCTCATCTCTTCAACACTTAACTTAATTTTATACTTCTCTTTTAATGGCCAACATTCTGCGCCATAATGCATTGCAGGTCTCACCACCATCTAATAGAATTTTCTTTTAAGTTTGAGGGATACTTTTCTATCACACAACAGACCCAAAGCATTCCTCCACTACAGCCATCTAACTTAAATTCGACAAATAATATCCTCATTTATTTCACCATCACTTTGAACAATTGAACAATAGACCCGAGATATCTAAAACATGTGCTCTTATTAATAACTTGATTACACAAAGTCACAATACCCCCTCAAAATCTATTACTACTAAAATTACACTCACTGTATTCACTTTTAAATCTACTCAAACGAAAGCTTTAAAACTCTAAGGTTGACCTACATAATTCAAGTTTATCATCAATTCCCTCTCTAGATTTATCAACAAGAAGAATATCATCAGCAAAAAGCAAAAACTTGCTAGTGAAGTCATGGTTTAAAATTGCGCAATAAAAGGCGCGCCTCAGCGCAATATGGTCCCTTTAAGCCTCAAAGCTCATGCAATAAGTTCAGGATTTGAGGCTTACGCCTCAAGTTTACGCGCCTCGCCTCACATTTTTGAGGTGCCACCTCTAAAAAAAACTAACCTAATATTATTTTTTTCAGTTCGGACCCCCAATTGCCTACGTGGAGTCCTGGATTGCCTAGTAAGATGTCGACATGGCATCAACATTTAAACCCTGATAAAGGTAAAATGGCAGAAAAATTTCACAGTACACGCGGCATTTCGGTTTTCAACTTCCAGCAAATGTTTCAAGCATTCACTCCGGAGGAATTTCAAGCATTCACTCAGTTCCTTCTCAGATGTCGTCACCCCCAAAAAGAAAGGTAATTTGCTGGCATGTTTTCTGTTCAAGTTCTGCGTATTTTATGCTTATGCTATGCGTAGGTGTTCAGGGTATTGAAGTTCTTCGTATTTTATGCTTACGCTATGCATATGCGTTGCTTCTCAAAACTTTTTAAATGTTTGATACTTTGATGTCATCGTATTTTCTCTGTATTTATGATTTATGAAATTATGCTGAAATTTGAAACCTAAGCCCTAACTAAATTTTAAGTATTTAATAATTAAACCCTAAACTTTTAAAATAGAGTAGTTTGTGCCAATTTTGTGCATAGAATGTGTGTATGCTGGCATAAGCACTGAGTACTCTATGCGTATATTGTGCGTATACTATGCGTGCTTGTGCGTATGTTATGAGTACTCTATGCTTATGTTGTGCGTGATCTTAGCGTATGTTGTGTGTACTCTATGCGTATGTTGTGCGTTTTTTGTGCGTATCTTATTTACTTATTTTATATATTTTTATTTTTTATTTTTCAGATATATGTTCGTCCAATTACCTATCAATGTTATGTTTCGACTTTTCGAACAATCTGCGATAATTTTGCTTAGCAAATTTCTCATGAAGTCATTGACACATTGAAACGTTTAAAGATCATACAATTTTTGCAATTTCCTGGATTTGAGCAAAATGTCCTTATTTATGAGCTGATCTCAATGTGGAATATTTCAAAACAATGCTTTATTCTAAAAGGTCAGCCCATTCCTTTCACTGCTGATGAAGTGGCCCTTCTTACTGATCTGCCAAATAAAGGAGAAGAAATATCCTGACTTTTCTTAGCACATACTTCAGTTACCTCATTTATTTGAGAATTTGAAGAGTTTTTGGGACTGTTTGTATTCCCCTCTTATGTCTATAAATAGCAGATGTTTTGTGGCTGTTTTAGTATGTTATGTGAATGATTTTTGGAAATGTAAACCTGCGAGTTTTGTTAGAAAAGCTTGCGAGCTTGTTCCATTCTCCTTCTCATCTCCTCTAGGAAAGACTTGCGAGTACTTTCCACCCTTCTTCTCGACTTCTAACCTCTTTCGTCTCTCCGCAAGTACCACCTCATCTGTATCCTTCTTCTAATGTATGAAAGCTTCTTTAGGTGTTTGTTTTGAAGTCTTAAATTTGTCAAACGTTTGTAAGCGTCAAAGTTTGTAAGAGTCTTTGTTTGTAAGTCGTTTTATTATATAAAGTTGTGTTTTATAGTTAAAAAAAAAGAGTGATATATGAATTTTTGAAAAGAAATCCTTGGAATTTTCTTGGAGGAGCTTGCGAGCTTTGTCCACCTTCTTTAATCTCCTTTAGGAAAGACTTGCGAGTTCTTTCCACCCTTCTGCTCGGCTTCTAATCTCTTTCGTTTCTCCGCAAGTTTACACCCCACCTGTATCCTTCTTCTTTTGGAAAGCTTCTTTAGGGTGTCTTGGTTGAGTCAAGTTTGTAAGTCTTTCATTTTATATATCAAAGTGTCTTTTGTTATTATGTTTCTAAGTGTTTTTTTATTTGAAATGTAAGAATTTGCTCATTCTATTACCTAGTGAGTCTGTTCTTATTTTTGTGGGCAAAGATCCGGGTCCCCCCCTGATTTTTGCTCGCATCATTTTTGGTTCACGGGTTGGCTTATGGTCCACGGTTTTGGGGCCTACGGTGATATGTGAAGGAGGTTGGTTCATTGGAGTTCAGCTCATTTTCTTAGTTGCTAGCTCATTAATGATGAGCTAAAGTTTAGTAGCTCATTAATGTTCTAAAGGTAAGCTCATAAGTTGGATTCATTATTGGAGTGGTCTTGTCCCTTATCCTCCCCTTTTCTTCTTTAATATTTATCTTTGTCCCATGGGATTCCGTGGTTGTTTTTGGGCTCCCTGTGCTGATTGTTTCCTGTACCATGGCTCCTTGGTTTTCCGGTTGGCTGCTGGATTCCCGAGCTGGGTGGTCTTTCCGTGTCTTTTGGCGCCTCGATTCTGTGTGAGCCTCTTTGGTTCCCGTGGCTGCTTCTTCGATTCCCTGGCTGGGATGTTTTCCGTGAAATGCTTGGGGGAATTCCGTGACTTATGATGCTTGGGTTCTTGTGAAAATTCATTAAAGTGGCTGTTTGTATTCCCCTTTCTTACCTATAAATATGAGATGTTTTGAGGAGTAGTTGAATATTGAGAGCATTTTTTGCTATTGACCTACGGGTTATTGGAAAAGCTTGCGAGCTTGTTCCATTCTTCTTCCTTTCTCTCGAGGAAAGACTTGCGAGTGCTTTCCACCCTTCGTCTTGGCTTCTAATCTCTTTCGTCTCTCCGCAAGTTCCACTCCATTTGTATCCTTCTTCTTGAGCTTTGGTGGTGTTTGTTGGCTGATTTGGGAGCATTTACTGGAGGAGTTTGGATTGATCAGTTGGACTATCGTGCAGTGGTGGACCATCGGTTTGCTAGCACTAAAGCACTTAGTTTACTTAACCTACATTTCAATGCATGTGAGGAACCCGCTCTGACGGTTGTCTGAGGATAGCGTTGTTTTTTTATTTCCTTTGTTTCTTTGAATTCTCTTCTAGCTTTCTTCGTCGAATTTTGGATGTTATAGATGATTGCTACTATTTGAATCAAGTTTGGTTTTAGTTCTGTTCTTTGTTCTCTTGTTCTTGGCTTTTCTAACTAGTAGCTCATTATTTTGTCTCTTCTTCTTCCCCTTGTCTATTCGTTTCCCGTGGATGGCTCTTGGGTTCCCGTGCCTTGGCTCCTTGGTTCCCACGGCCGCCTCGGTTCCCACGGCTGCCTCCCTGGTTTTTGCGGTTGCCTCTTCAGGCTCCGCCTGGGCTGCTTTTCTGTGGCTTTGGCGCTTTGTTTCTTGTGTAGAATTAGGGAATATTATTAGGTGGCTGTTGGCTTTTCATATCCCTCATTTATTTAAGAATTTGAAGAGTTTTTGGGACTGTTGTATTCCCCTCTTATGTCTATAAATAGTAGATGTTTTGTGGCTGTTTTAGTATGTTATGTGATTGATTTTTGGAAATGTAAACCTGCGGGTTTCTTCTTGGAAAAGCTTGCGAGCTTGTTTCATTCTCCTTCTCATCTCCTCTAGGAAAGACTTGCGAGTTCTTTCCACCCTTCGACTTGTCTTCTAACCTCTTTCGTCTCTCCGCAAGTGACCACCCCACCTGTATCCTTCTTCTTTTGGAAAGCAAGTTTAGGGTGTCATGTTTGAGTCAAGTTTGTAAGTGTCTTTGTTTGTAAGTCGTTTTATTATTAAAGTTGTGTTTTGTTTTGTTAAGTATATTTTGTCAAATTTTTTAGTATTTTATGTCTTTCTATCATCCTAGAAATAGTGTCTTTTTGTGATAAAAAATTTGTGCCCATCTCCCAAATTTTTTATTGCATCAATTTGGTATAGAGCCAGTTAGAAAGTCATAGGTTTTGGTTTGCCAAGTCAAGTCTTATCATGTAAGTTTTGTTTTGAGTCATGTTGTCATTTGAGTCTTGGTGTCAAATGAGCAATCTCAAGCCTTGGTGTCTCTTGATGCAACGCCTACAGAACAAAGCTAACTCATCGGGAGATAAGTTCTCAAGAAGAGGAGTCTGATGTAGGGGGGGGGGCAAATCAAACCCAAAAAAATTTGATTTGACTTCCCTTGAGCTTGCTAGCTCATTAATTTTTGAGCTAAGATTTAGCTCATTATGAGCTGGTTTTTAGTTCATTTATTGAACTAAGAGTTAGCTCATTATGAGCTATATTTTTAGATCATTTATTAATTTATTAGTAGCTTATTATTTTGTCTATTCTTCTTCCCCTTGTCTATTCGTTTCCCGTGGATGGCTCTTGGGTTCCCGAGCCTTGGATCCTTAGTTCCCACGGCTGCCTCCTTGGTTCCCACGGCTGCCTCCCTGGTTTTTGCGGTTGCCTCTTCGGGTTCCGCCTGGGCTGCTTTTCTGTGGCTTTGGCGCTTTGTTTCTTGTGTAGAATTAGGGAATATTATTAGGTGGCTGTTGGGTTTTCATTTCCCTCATTTATTTAAGAATTTAAAGAGTTTTTGGGACTGTTTGTATTCCCCTCTTATGTCTATAAATAGTAGATGTTTTGTGGTTGTTTTAGTATGTTATGTGATTGATTTTTGGAAATGTAAACCTGTGGATTTCTTCTTGGAAAAGCTTGCGAGCTTGTTCTATTCTCCTTCTCATCTCCTCTAGGAAAGACTTGCGAGTTCTTTCCACCCTTCGTCTTGGCTTCTAACCTCTTTCGTCTCTCCGCAAGCGACCACCCCACCTGTATCCTTCTTCTTTTGGAAAGCAAGTTTAGGGTGTCATGTTTGAGTCAAGTTTGTAAGAGTCTTTGTTTGTAAGTCGTTTTATTATTAAAGAGGTGTTTTGTTTTGTTAAGTATATTTTGTCAAGTTTTTGAGTATTTTATGTCTTTCTATCATCCTAGAAATAGTGTCTTTTTGTGATCAAAAATTTGTGCCCCTCTCCCAAATTTTTTATTGCATCAATTTGGTATAGAGCCAGTTAGAAAGTCATAGGTTTTGGTTTGCCAAGTCAAGTCTTATCATGTAAGTTTTGTTTTGAGTCATGTTGTCATTTGAGTCTTGGTGTCAAATGAGCAATCTCAAGCCTTGGTGTCTCTTGATGCAACGCCTACAGAACAAAGCTAACTCATCGGGAGATAAGTTCTCAAGAAAAGGAGTCTGATGTAGACAAGGGGGGGGGGGTCAAATCAAACCCAAAAAATTTTGATTTTGACTTCCCTTGAGTTTGCTAGCTCATTAATTTTTGAGCTAAGATTTAGCTCATTATGAGCTGGTTTTTAGTTCATTTATTGAACTAAGAGTTAGCTCATTATGAGCTATATTTTTAGATCATTTATTAATTTATTAGTAGCTTATTATTTTGTCTATTCTTCTTCCCCTTGTCTATTCGTTTCCCGTGGATGGCTCTTGGGTTCCCGAGCCTTGGATCCTTGGTTCCCACGGCTGCCTCCCTGTTTTTGCGGTTGCCTCTTCGGGTTCCGCCTGGGCTGCTTTTCTGTGGCTTTGGCGTTTTGTTTCTTGTGTAGAATTAGGGAATATTATTAGGTGGCTGTTGGCTTTTCATTTCCCTCATTTATTTAAGAATTTAAAGAGTTTTTGGGACTGTTTGTATTCCCCTCTTATGTCTATAAATAGTAGATGTTTTGTGGCTGTTTTAGTATGTTATGTGATTGATTTTTGGAAATGTAAACCTGCGGGTTTCTTCTTGGAAAAGCTTGCGAGCTTGTTCTATTCTCCTTCTCATCTCCTCTAGGAAAGACTTGCGAGTTCTTTCCACCCTTCGTCTTGGCTTCTAACCTCTTTCGTCTCTCCGCAAGTGACCACCCCACCTGTATCCTTCTTCTTTTGGAAAGCAAGTTTAGGGTGTCATGTTTGAGTCAAGTTTGTAAGTGTCTTTGTTTAGGGTGTCACTGGTGTACATTATGTACAATATGAGACTCAGATATAAGAATTTGAAAAAAAAAATGATTAATGGATGATGAAGATCATTTGCTTTGCGAGGATGTAGCATCTGATGATGAGTGGTTTATAGATGATGAAGTTGAAGTGATACTGTCTGAATTACAAGATAAAGATTTAAATGTTGATTTCTTTGATGGTCGTAAAGCATCTACATCCACCACAACTCAAGAACAAATCAAAAAGGTATATTAATAATATAGTTTTCTTAGATTTTTATTAATGTATTACACTATTATTCATTATGATATTCTTCAAAAATATTTTGGGAAGAAGAGGATAACTGATAATGAAAAAAGAGCTGATTGGGAGACATTGGACTCTATAGGAGAGGAGGAAGAGGAGAGAGCAGTTCATCATAATGATGATTCAAATGAAGACCCACTTAGTGATGACTGATGCGTGATGACAGTGCTGATGACTAGTGAGTTCTTATGTGATATGTCAATGTCATTGCTATTTATTTTGTGCATTTTTATATTTTATATATTATTTACTCATTAGTATATACAAAATTTATCATTTTATGTTTACGCAATTTTTTTATTTTGAGACTTACACCTCGCCTCACGAACGAAAAACGCTTCAATACCCGACTACACAATTTTAAACCTTGAGTGAAGTATAAATGGTTTGAACAAAAACTTGCTTGCATTTTCAACTATATCATTCCAATGTTGGTGCTATGATTTGGATGATTTGTTAAATCCATATCAATTAAACTAATGCATTTTTTAGACAGTAAATCATGCATTTATTAAGCCGAAGCATACCATTCACATATATACATGTTATACTATAACTGCTGGACCTTTGCAGCATTCTCACTACCATGAAACTAGTCATTTAGAAAAATCCTACAGCCCATAAGGACCGTTGAGAATAAGTATAATATTCTTTTCCAGGACATTATATATTCTACCCATTCTAGTGTATTCGGTACCCTGAATGATTACTTAAAGCACTACAAGCATTTCTTTTCTTTTAATCGCCATATCTCCAAAAGACCAGTTCAGCCACTTTATCAGAAAATCAATTCAAACTAAAAGTAAAAATCCCCAAAAAAAAAAGGATAAAGGCACTAAGAAGGTGAAGGTGTAAAGCATGTGTTACCTTCTTAATGGAGGGGTCAAGCCACTCGTACCAACGGGCCTTGCATTGTTTTGCTGACTTGCGCACAAGAAGCGAAGATATCCGAGCCCATTGGTTCTTCCCATATTTCATAACCGCTGCCTTAAGAATTTCATCCTCAGTGTTCTTCCATACCCCTCCTTTTATCATAATCCTCATCCTGTCTCCTTTTCTTTGTTCCTCCTACTCCGATTTGCTGTTTGGATACAGGATTTATGCAGGATTTATGCTAAAACCTGCCAAAAAGGATTTAGGGAACCGTTGAATCTCACAGCGAGTTAAACAGGATTTTGAATAAATATAATATTCTGTTTGCCCTAAATCCCGGATTCACCAAATCCGGGAGTTCGGCGAATTTACGGGATTTGGCCGAATAAGCGCGCGAAGGGAAGAAAGATGTCTACCTTCGCAAAGAGCAAGCTCCCGTCGTCGTCGTTACCTCCGATCGAACAGACAAACGGCGAGGAGGAGTGATTTCGGATCCGACAGGATGGAACGTCGTCGAAGGCGGCCAATTATTCAGCGACTCGTAAACTCTACCTGTCAGGCGAAGGAGGAGAGCAACGAACAGTGGAGAAGTGAAAAAAGCAAACCTAGCAAATCAGCGGCTACAGAAAGGCAGCACAGAACAGAGAGAAGTATATAGCATATATAATTAAAATTAATTATGAATATAATATAATTAATTAATAATTACTTAAATTAATTATTCTAATTATATTAGTTATAATGATTAGTTAGTAATAATAGTTAAAATTAGTAATTAAAATATAATCGAAACTTAAAATTAATAAATTATTTTTGTAATTATAATTTATTGATGAAAATTATAATTATAATTAATATATAAGTTGTATGTAAAATATAAATTAAAATTAAAACATAAATTAAATTTGATCTTTTAATGAACTAATTATCTTAACTCCTGGTTACATTGTCAAACAATATTACAGCATGATATAAATATTTCAATAAATTTTACTTCTAATTCCTAGTTATATTAATAAATGTTTTAATAATATATTATCTCCTCAAGCACGATATAAAATATAATCTTATATAAATAATTTATATCTTATTATACTTATTTGAGAAAGAGATAGAAGGGCACGCACAAATAGAGAAAGAGCTTATGATTGCTTTACATGAAAAAATGCAAATATTTAAAATAGTTAAAGGATAAAAAAATTGCTTAGTTGAAAGAACCCAAAATTATCTTAAATTTCTATAGTATAATAATTTTATAAAATTACTATAATAAATTATAAATATTCTTCATTTTTAGAGAATTCATATCATGACAACAATTAGCTATAAATTTATTCAAATTTTGAAAAGCTTTTAACTTAAAAAATCTTATGCTTCCTCGATGATTGTTGCTCATAATAATTTCCTTAATATGAAAAAATTATTTTGTGCGGACCCCGGACGTATTTGGAGACCAATCAAAACATGTCACGTCACTTTTTAGCTCATACCGGTGCTCTGAACTGCTCGGTATCAGGTAACGTGGCGTATTCTGTTTGATATTCGGACGCTGTCCGGATCCGCATAGAATAATTTCTCCTTAATATGAGGCTTCTTCAAGCTTTAAAAGTATCGTTGACTAACTAATAAAATATATCCCCTTATAAATCCCAATGTTATGAATTCAATATAGTTGGTTAACTAAAATTTGAATTATTAGATTGATCAAGAAAAGAATTGATGGATCAAATTTAAATCTATAAAAAAAATGACAATGACATCTTACAAATTTTTATAAAAATATTTATTTTCTTAAGAGCAATAATTTATAACTAATATCTTACAAAAACACAGGCATGTATAAATCACAAAAAACTCCATGATGACCATATAATCTTAGAGCGATTGAACATCTGAAAAATATTGCAAAAATAGCTGATTGCAGCCTAATTAATTGGTGAACCGAGCGTGATGGTCCCCATAGGATGTGCAATCAAATGCTGGGCCATCACATAATGAGGATTAATTATTCTGTCCGGATGCCAAACGTCGTCCGGAGATCAACAAGAATGTGTCACATCACCTCTTGCTCGATACCACTCGATATCGTGGCTCGATATTGCTGACGTGTCACATTCTGGTTGGTCTCAAGATGGGGTTCTGCGTCCGATCTCCGCACAGAATAATTTCTCTATAAGGAGGGAGGGAGGGATAATCTAGATCCAAAGGAAAGGTGATCGACGTCCATCAATCTAGCTCAAGCTAGTTTGGATAATTTGTACCCCAAAAGTTAATTTTTGTCGTTTATTTTACTTATTTTTTGTATTTAACCTTAATCCAAAGTTCATAGGTTTTTTAATATATATTAGATCGATTTGGATTTTTTAAGAACTTGTATCTCTGCTTTGAATTAACGCATAGGCCCCTATAGCGAATTTTATCCAAAAAATGCTATTTTGAATAATTAGGACACCAAAAGTTATTTTTTATTGGATAATAAGTTCAAATAGTGTTATTACATTGAAATATTCATAATGATATGATTATTTTAATACTAAATGTGTATCTTTTGGAGTTAGATTGATCTCCAAAATAATTTTTGAAGCCAAAGTTTGTAATTGATTCAGCCTGCCTAAGTGCTTTCAAATTTATTCATTATGTAAAAAATGTTATTCCATCATATAAAATTTTGCCATCTCAACAAAGGACAACTTACATTCTCTTATATTGTAAGATTGTTTCTTTTACCGTATCAAACAAATCTTTACCTTCGATCACTGCATTAGCCGCAGGTTCAATGTTCAATAATGTAGCAGAATGTGCATAGTAAATATGCAGAATATAAGAGAGGGCAATACACCAAATTTTATTCAATGAGGGAATAAATAGAACCAATGCACATTTTGCTCAGCAGAAGATTAAAGAATCAAGTATTTACTATTTTCTCTTCTATGAAGAAGAATACCTGATCAATCTCCAAAATTAATAATCAAAGCCAACTCGGGATGTTGCCATGCAGCTTTTCAGCTAGTCATCTCTTAATAATATGTCATTTTCATGAGAAATTATTATGTGCAGAATTCCGACGGGACCGTCTACATTCGCCGCGTATTTGTAAATACTCAGTTGTGAATATTGCCAAGTATTTACTGAGTATTTACGGAGTAGTTATAAATACTCAATAAATACGTAACAATCTGGACGGTTCTTCCGGTCCGGACTCCGCACAGAATAAGTTCCCCATTTTCAGGCTAAATCTATTTAAGAGAATTATCTGAACATTGTCTTCTTGATGTAGGAATGATAAATTTTAACATTTATGCAGTAACTTATAAGATATTTATCAACTTAATTAACTGATAGTAATGAAATATAACTAATTAGTACTATTACGCATAAACATGGATCAACACACAGAAAATAACTGATAATTTTTTGCACAATGAATTAAAATAAAAAACTCAATGGCTGATCCTACGCCTACGATCTTCTTCTCTGTCCATTCTCAACCTTCACATCCAATCTCCTAAAATGTTTCAAAGTAGTAATACGCAATTCAAGCTTTTCTAAGAAAAGTTTACTCCTTATAGAGCGAGAAACACCTTCTCTGGACTTCTGTGGACTGTGGGATCTTAATTTGTAATGGGCAAAAACCAAAACCAAATAGGATACTCTAAATTTATGGAGCATGTAGCTTCATAACTTGTGTAACAATAAGAAATTAATCGTACTTCTGCTGCATGTATATCATTTAAATATTACCTGTTATAGCATTATTTGTCTCTCATCTCCCTTTCTAACTTCCACTCATCCTTAGTGATATTAATGAGATAAAAAAACATTGAAACCGCTCAATGCACTCATAATTCTAAACAATTAATCAAAAAGAGACCATGTTCTCAACAAAAAATTTTCTCTGGCATCCAATATGAGATAAAAGCATGTGCTCATAATTACTTTTGAGAAATAATACAAACATTTGGTGGTTTAACAAAACTTGCACGAATTGCATTCCTAAATGTACAAGACGTGCGGCAGATAAGAGCTCAAACACTTAAAAAAGACCCCAAAAAAATTCATGATGTTAATCTTCATGTGTCAAACCCTCTCATGACGGAGAAATTATTCCGTGCGGAGTTCGGACAGGAAGTTCCCGTTCGAATTGTGACCGTACACACTGTTTGTACATAGATGTACACAATTGTGTACAAAAATTACACTCAATGTACATAGTGTGTACACTCACAGTCCGGACAGGAACATCCCGTCCGAACTCCGCACGGAATAATTTCCCCTCATGATGATGCATACTAAGGTGAAGAGAAAGGGTTAAGTGGATCCAAACGGGACAAGCACAGTGTATCAGAGAGCGATTACAATAATGTTAAAAAAGTTTAAAATTGAAAATGCTAGATAGAACATAATAAAACACCAAATTCATTCAACGAAGCTATATGTCAAACAAAAAACAATTTTTCCCAGTAAAAGAATACCAGAATACAAGCATGGGTTTTAATTAGTTGCGAAGTGAAAATGTAAGAAGATCACACCTGCAAAAAGTTCAGAATGACCACCTCACTAGAAAGAATTTTTGCCATATTTGGCTGAGGTTATAATATTTAAGGCCATCCCGAGTCTCATTTCAGATCAAGCGCTGAGGTTAATAATTGGGATCAGCTTATGATGTCAACTGTCGGATTCTCTAACTCTGTCAGTTATGGTGGTGCAGCAACTTCTATAAACCTGAAAGACTCAGACAGGAAGAGAAAACAATCAGAGATACTGTAATCTTGACATTGTATTAATGGGAAAAACTGTATTTCGTTTTCATGCCATCACTTTATATGTATGCACTAAGTAAACCATGTAATTATATTTGGTAAATAGAGTAAAAGTAAATGTAAATTGCAGTACTGTTAAAATAGAAAAAGAATAAAAATGGTTAACAAAGGTAATTGGAAGTAGCCCAGCGATAACATGTCTCTTGGTTGTTGTAGTCCACATCAGGTCTCTCCTGCTTCCGAAGGACTCATCTCGGAATGTCCGCCTGCTGTTTGTATTTGGAATTGGTTTCAGCTGGTTTGGATTGGATGGTATTTAGCACATCTAAAAAGTGTTCCACAGTATGGGTAGCTGTGGTACTTTTGCATTTTGGTAAAACTGCTATGTCCACTAGCTGATTTGGCATTTTAGTATATACAACATTGAATGAGCTCGGACCAGTTGAACAATTTGGCATAACATTGAAAGCAAATTCAGCCTGACATAGTAATTCTTCCCATTGTTTAGGATGTTGCTGCGCCAAAAAACGAAGCATAATTCCCAAAGTGCGATTAACTACTTCAGTTTGGCTATTCGTTTGGGGTTGATATGCAGAACTAAGTTTAATATCAGTTTTAAGTCTTTTCTACAATTCTCTCAAAAATGACGGACAAATTGAACATTGCGATCAGATATAATACTACAAGGTAGTCCATGTAAACGAACAATTTCTTTAAAGAACGAATGAGCTATATGTAGAGCATCGACGGTTTTCTTGCATGGGATTAAGTGGGTCATTTTTGAAAATTTATCAACTACAACCATTATAGAGTCAGCACCTCTTTTGGATCTCAGCAAACCCAATATGAAATCATTGCTAATGTCCTCCCAAATGGAATCGGGAATGGGTAGGGGTATGTAGAGGTTGGTATTTTGAGCATTTCCCTTATAGGTTTGACAAACGGAACATCATTCAACAATTCGATAAACATCACCATGCATATGAGGCTAATAAAAATGATATTGGAGATGGGTTAAAGACTTATCTCTATCGACATGAGCGGATAGTCCACCACAATGCACTTCTTTGATGAGTTGTTGTCTCCATGAGGATTGAGGAATACATTACCTTTAAATAAAAATCCATGAAGATATTGAAGTTTGCGGTTGGGGATATAGTGGAACAGAGAGCCCACGGTTCAAAAAAGTCCACATCAGTTTGGTACCGTGTTTAAAATTGCGCAATAAGAGGCGCGCCTTGAGGCGCGCGCCTCTGCGCAATTTGACCCAAAACCGCCTCGAGGCTTACGCAATTCCTCTCCTGGCAGAGGCGTACGCCTCACTTGGACTGAGGCGCACCTCAGAGGCGCAATTGCGCAATTCTGGCTGAGGCGTACGCCTCAAATATATGTTCAGTACCGCTCAGTACATGCTCGTTACCGCTCAGTATATGCTCGGTATAGCTAGGTATTTGCTCGGTACTGCTAGGTACATGCTCGGTACCGCTCAGTATATGCTCGGTACAGCTAGGTATTTGCTCGGTACTGCTATATACATGCTCGGTACCACTCAGTATATGCTCGGTACAGCTAGGTATTTGCTCGGTACTGTTAGGTACATACTCGGTACCGCTCAGTACCGCTAGGTACATGCTCGGTACTGCTCAGTACCGCTCAGGTCGAACCCCGACAGGGGGCAGCGCCCCCTGGGACCCCCAGCAGTCCGGCATATTATTCTATTCATCATCTTTAGTAATAATTGTTAGTGTCAGTCTACTTCTTCATGAGTGCATGTTTTGATTGGAAGACATTGGACTCTATAGGAGAGGAGAAAGGGGTGAGAAGATTCCCTTGAAGACTCATTTAGTGATGGGACATGATTGAATTTTATATGTTCTTTCTTAATTGTACTTTGGGAGTTTTGATAGACTAATATTATGTGGTTTTGTACTTTGGGTCATGATTTTATTGCATCTATTTTCTTACTTTTCCCTAATTTTAATTGTCATTTAGACGTTTTTATTGTATGATAGAATCTTACTATTATTTACTTGCTAAAATCCTTAAATTCTCATTTACGCAATTCTCCGTCGGTGAGGCTTACGCCTCACACCGCCTCGAGGCTTACGCCTCGCCTCACGGACGAAAAACGCCTCGAGGCTTATTTACGCAATTTTAAACCTTGGTTTGGTATAACTCTTTCATCTCCCGCAAACCAGTAACTTTTGTTTGTAGTTGCATGAGCAAGGCAGCACGACAACTTAGAGCATCAACTACTCGATTCAATTTTCCAGCTTTATGTCTAACTACGAAGCTAAATTTTTGCAAGAAAACAATCCACCGTGCGTGCATTCAGTTAATTTTTTTTTATTATTAAGATATTGCAAAGTTTAATGGTCACTACAGAGTACAAAATTTTGTTGGAGTAAGTATGCTCCCATTGTTTCAATGTCTGAACGACTGCATACAGCTCTTGCTCATAGACTGACCATTTTTGTCGCGGGCAACTTTATTTTTCACTAAAATATACAACAGATCTGTCCCCTTGTGACAATACAACCACAATTCCCACGGATGAGGCATCAATATCAAACTGGAATGATTTATTAAAATCCAGCAAAGCCAACACTGGAGCAGTACTAAGACCTAATTTGATAGTATCAAAGCTATGTTGTTGGGTTGTAGACCTACTGAATGTCTACGACTTTAAGCAGACAGTAATCGGACCATGATAACACTGAATCCTCTAATGAATCGCTTATAGAAGTTTGCCAACCCATGGAAGCTTCTAGCATCAAAAATAGATTTCGATGAAGGCCAATCCTGAATGGTGGAGACTTTACGAGGATCCATACTAACACAATTTGGGGATAGAAGAAAACCTAGGAAATACACTGTTGGTGGAGAAATCAAATTTAGACAGATTTAGGTATAACTGATGAACCCGAAGGCTTTCCAAAATCTGCTTTAAATGGTGAACGTGATCCTAAGAAGGACTAAATATAAGAAAATCATCAAAATAAACAATGCAGAATTTACCCGTAAATGATTTAAGTACTTCATTAGTCTCATAAATGTTGAGGGAACATTACAAAGCCCCTTTCCATTCATACAAACCTTCCCGGGATTTGAAAGTTTTCTTCCACTCATCTCCTAGTCTTATACGTATTTGATGGTAGCCATTTCGCAAGTTTAACTTTGAAAATACTGCAGATCCAGCAAGCCTGTCTAATACATTTGAAATGCGAGGTATTGAGAAACGATATTTGACAGTGATCTTATTGATAGCTCGGCTATCTATACACATACGCCATTGCTCATCCTTTCTGGGGACGATTAATGCAGGTACTGCGCAAGGGCTTAAGCTGGGTTGAATCATTTGTTTTCTCAACAGGTATTCAATAATTTCTTTAAGTATGTCATGTTCCCTCGGACTCATGCAACAGTAAAGTAGGTTAGGCAGCACAGCCACTGGAACTAGTTCAATATTGTGCTGGATATTCCGCAGAGGAGTTAGCTGGGGTGACAACTCAGATGGACAAACTGATGAGGACATCCACCGTACATTTCGACATCGGCAGGATCGTAGATCGATGGCTACGATTCATAGTTTTTATTTATGTGTTTTAGTGCATTTCTTTTATTTAATTTTCAATTTTCTAATTTTACCCCAATGAGGGATTTGTGTCATGTTATAGCGTGAGGGCATTTGTGTCTTTTATATTTTGTGGTTTGGAGGCCTATATATGAAGGCCTAGTCTTTGTATTATTTTGGAATGTGGATGAATGAAAATTTCGCCTTGTTGATCTCTTTGTGAGTTCTTGGGGAGGTAGTATTGTGGATCTTTTTGTGAGTTCTAGTATATGTGGTACTTGAGGTGATTAGCTCCCTAGCTCTTCAAATTTCTTCTCTTATTTTCCTAGAAGTGATTTTCCCCTCCCCATAACCGCCCTTGCCGCCGCCCAAGCCGCCGGCCCCCATCCGCCAACCACCCAACTGCCGGCCTCCCTCCCCCATCCTGCCCTCTCCACGTCTCTAGCCGCTGGCCCCTCTTGGGGTCACAATTTTGAAATTCAAATTTTCCTAAGGGCATTGATGACTTTCCTTAAATAACTCCATGATTTTAGGCAATCTTCATAATTGAATATCAAATCAAATTTGAAATTCAAACAGATTCCAATTAATTGCCTTAAATTTGGAAATTTCATAAAAAAATCTGAAATTTAATTTAGATTTTCTTTAAATCTTTGATTAGTGTGTGGGTCCCACTTAATTAAAACCCAAACCCCTCTCTCCAATACATGTGGCCGCTCCCCCCCCCCCCTTTCTTCCTTGGGCTTCTCTCTTTCAAATTGAATTAATTGCCCCTCATTAATTCCCCTTAATCACTCACAAACCGCCGGCCCTATTATGGGATTAAATTGATTTTTCAATTTAATTCTCCTCATCCCCACTTGATATGTGAATTTCAAATCAAACAGTTTTCCCACCAATTTCCCTTAAACTGAAATTAGTTTCAGTTTTTCCTTAATCCATCCAAAATCTAATTAGACCAAGCCATCCACACGGCTACCTCCTCCCTCTCCTTCTAGCTCACGACCAAGCCCCTCCCCGCCCCAAACCGCCACTTCCACCTCTCCTCTCCCACTTGTCTCCATCGGTGCTCCTTCATCTCCCGACAAGGATGCATGGCGGACCCAGAAGTTGATCACGGATTCGTTTACGATTCTTAAGAGGAAGTCGACATCATTCAATCACCATTCTTCGATCCCGGATTTGGGTCCGAAGGCACCGTCGAAGAATATGTGGAACGTATTCTCTTTACTTTGGCGGACGTCATCGAAGAGCAACAACCTACAGGATCGTGGAAGATCGCAGGATGACCACCCGTCTCTCCAACTCCGGCCAACTCTCCGTTGATCAAAGCCTCTGGCATCCTCTGTCTTGAAGTGGCATCACTGGGCTTGCTAACTTTTGTCCTCCGCTAAACCTACTTCTAAAGAACGATTGAGAGGGAAACTCTAAGATGAAAGTTCTAATTGTTAAGTCGTGGATTATTGTTAATTGCAAATTTGTTTACTATTTTCTTGTCATTATTTCGGATTGCTCTGCTAATCTAACGTGTAATCGCATGCTAGAAGCAAGTCAATAACTACGAAAATTGAAAATCCTAACTTAGTGAATCATTAATGCTTCTTAATAAAATCCTGCAATTCCGTTTGTTGTATCACATCACAAACATCAGAAAATTCACTCAACAATTGCTGTACTTCTGTAGAAATTAATGCAGAATCTGAAATTTTATGACTGTCAGCAACTACCAAGGCTAAAACGGAGCTGCAATTCATTCTGAACTGCAAGAAAGGCCAGACCGATACTATGCATGCAACACTGTTTTCTTTGCCAATCTGAAAAATTGGCTCCATCTGTCGGGTAGCAATCTGAATTGACGCCCCTTCCAGGCAAACAAAAATACGTATTAGACATCCATTCGTGAGTGGCACGATCATAAAATTGGCAAGGGCTTCCCAAGATGATGTGGCACACATCCATATCCAACACATCACTGCTAACTTCGCAGACATAATGTTTCACAATCGAAAATGTGACACAACACATATCTGAAACTAAAATTTCAATACCCTTTTTTATCTAGCTTATCTTGTAAGGATGAGGATTTCTTATCGTTTTGAGTTGTAAGGCTGGTACAACATACCGAGAAATGATGTTCTCAGTGCAGCCGCTATCAATGACTAAGTCACAAACCATTCCATTGATAGTACAACGAGTTCTGAGCAGGGCATTCTGTTGAGAGAGTAGTTGACGAGGAGCGAGAAGTAATTTTGTATGGATGCAAACAAGCGGTTCTCCCTCGTCACCGTGTAAATTCTCAATTCCTGGATCAACTTCTTGTTCTGTCGTAACTTGTTCTTCTTCAAAATTACCTCCTAACATCAGTAATTGAGGCCTGTTGGGTCATTCATTGGACTTATGTCCCGGCTGTAGGCATCTGAAGCATTTCAATGGGATGGGCTTGGTATAGGGATTATCTTTGGTATTGATCTTGAATTTACCTTGAACTTTATTATCCACTGGAGCGGTGTTAGGTGGGGGAGTTGAAGCAGGCTGAATTTTCAAAATGTTGGCAGTAGATTGCTCACTGAATTGACGACGGCTTTGATAGCTACAGGAATGTCGTTGCAATTGATTTTCTGCTTTCAGAGCAAAATTGACTGCTTGGGATAGAGTCCACACTGAATTGAGCTCCAATTTATATTGTATTACATCCTTTAACCCTCCAATGTAGCGAGCGACCAACTAATTCTCATATTTATTGAGATTGTTGTAAGCACTTAAACGATAGAACTCTTCAGTATACTCTCCAACAGTCCGCGGTCCTTGGAAGCTATTGATACTGTAAATACAGCATTTGCTTGAAATATGTTGGTAAGAATTATCTTCATAGGAGTTGTATCATTCTGAACCAACTACAGACATGTCCCTTGTTCTGTAGAAATTGTAGCCACCAAGCACCAACACCCCCCTTTAAACAATAGGCCACATACTTAACTTGCTTCTCAGGTTCAATTTTCACATATTCAAAAAAATTTTCAACAGTTCACTCCCCATCCAAATAGTCCTCAACGTGTAAACGACCTACGAAGAAGGGATGTCTAATTTACACGAAACACTGTCTATTCTCAATGTTGTCAGCCTTGTGTTAGACCGGTCCAGCCGGTCCGTGCGAACTGAGGCGGATGTTCCACCTCCTGTACAAGCCGCACAAGCCGACTGGTTCCAAAGAGCATTTTTGAAAGGAATTTTGAGGAATTGAGAGGGAAATTTGAATGTAGGGGCTGTTTAGGGATTTCCTTTCGATTCCTTTTGATTTGTATGCATTAAATAATTTGTTTTCCTATGGTTATGGGATCTTGAATTTGGCTGAATTTGGGATCTCTTAGATTTAGGTTTCCTTTGGGCTTTAGCGGCGTCTAGAGATTTGGGAGAGATCGATCCTCCTCTCGAATAGAGGATCAACTGTATCTTGCTGTTTTTTTTTCTTCTTCTACAACTGAATTTCAAGTGTTTTCTTCTTGACTTTTCCACTGGTTTGGCAAAAACTGTTGTTTACAGCAGGATTTCTGACAAAAACTGTTGTTGACAGCAAAATTTCAGTGTAACTATGCTTTGTTATCCACTATTTCGAGCTGTTTCCTATCAAATTGGTATTAGAGCCATTTTTGGGACCTTTGGTGGGTTGTTTGGGTGAATTTTGACGGTTGTTCTTGGGATTTCGAAGAAGAAAGTTGTCGTTTTTTAAGGTCGAAGTCCAGATTTTTATTTCTACAAAAATCTGGGGATCAATGACGGCCAAGAAAATGGATGCGTTGTAGGAATGCCTTGAAGTGGAGATTAGACAAATGAAATTTGAAATTTCAGATCTCTAAACTCAAGTTTCAGATTTAAAAAAAAAAAGATGTTTCAGTCATCCAATGATAAGTTCAATTCGAAATTTTCCATCCTGGAGGAGATGTTGAAGAAAGTGCTCGAGGGTCAAATGAAAATATCGTCGTCGGATGTGAGGGAAGGCGCCGACAGCCACGGAAGTGGGGAAAATTCGAAGCCAACCAGACGAAAGGAAGATTAAGAGGTGGAGATTTTGGAGGGAACAAAAAAAATGCCTTGGGGCCTATTCCTAGGGAGGAGTCCGAGGGTATGTGGAGAGATGTGAGGGGGTTGGGCATGAGTGGAGGGCTGTTGAATTCGAAAGAAGAGGAGCTGAAATAGAAAGACGAGGACTTGATTATGATCGAAGAAGTGCTGATTTTGAAAGGGAAAGGGATAATTATGTCCAAAGGGGGACTGCATCTGAATGGGGAGGGGTTTGTTATGATACAAGGGGTGCTGAATTTGAAAAGAGAATGTGGGAATTTGATGAAAGGCTTGGGTATGAACGTATAAGGGATGATTGGGACACTTGGGGGGAACCATCACCTTGGGGAAGAAGAAATTATGAAGGGAACAGAGGGAACGGAGGTGATCTGAGGGTGAGGAAGCCGAAGATGCCTATTTTTGAGGGAGATGATGCCCATGGGTGGATCTACAAGGTGGAAAGGTATTTTACTGTCAACAAGTTGCGGAAGAGGTTGACGGAAGGGGAGAGACTGATGGCAGCCGGGATGTGCTTGGAAGGGAAAGCTTTAGTATGGTACCAGTGGAGGGATACGAGGCGATTAATAAGGACCTCTACGAGTAGTTTGATAAGAAACACTTGTAGATTTCTAGTGAATCCTAGCAAGAAAGACAAAAACAGCGAGAAACCTCTTCCAAACTCCAATGAAAACTAGAAAAACAGTAATTTTATTGCAAGAATCCAATAGATCGAAAGAAAACAATAAGATACAAGTGAAAAACCTAAATCTAGGAGATCTCAAATTTCAGCCAAATTCAAGATCCCCTAACCCCAGGAAAACAAAGTATTTAATGCATACAAATCAAAAGGAAATCCCTAAACAGTCCCTACATTCAAATTTCCCTCCCAAATCCCTCAAAAATCCTTCCTAAAAAGCTTCGTGCGCTTTGCGACTAGAGCAGGAGGCGGAGGATTTCAGCCTCATTCGCGCCTGGGCCGATCCCGCGTGGACTGGCTGGACCGGTCCAATAGACCGGTGATGCAGCTTTAGATGAATGCGATAAGAACTTGCACAATTTAGATAAGAGCAAATAACAATTAAGACTATTAGCCACAAAACGACTATAGAAAATGTAAGAGGGGTAGCTATGCTTAGGCCAAATTACATGCAAAGATCTTGAATCATCAAAGCAACTAAGAATCTCAACAAAAATACGAATTAAGTAGTCATTCAATAAAATCCCTACGTTAAACAATAAAATTAGAAACATAGAAAGTAAAACTCAATTCCTACGATTACTAAGCGGTGGCAGAGGGCGAGGCACGACTCCTTGCGATTGGATCACCACCTACAAGATTAGCAGAATAAGAAGATATATGAATAGGAGAAGAAGTTTACCCTTGTTGATGTCCGGAAACAATTTGCCACTGGACGTTGGCAAGTTGTTCGTCGATGGCTTCAGAAGTGTGAAGATGATGCGATCCAAATATTCTTCAACGGAGTTATCAACCTCCGGGTTGAAGTCGAAGAAGGTGGAGTGGAGAATGTTGATGTTCCCTTGCTCGTCGTTAGCGAATCCGGAATCAAGTTCAGGATCGGTCATTCATGTGTGGAAAGATATGTAGGTGGACAGCTTATGATCCTCTTCGTCTTGAGAGAGAGCAAGCTCAAGAGATTAGAAGATGATTTGAGAAAGAAGGTGAGCAAGGGGTTCAACCAAGACTAGGAGGACCAAGCGTTGTTTTAAGGGTTTATGTTTGAGAGTAAAAGAATTTTAAAATCTGAAGTTAATTCTCAGATTTTAAAATTGGAGGGATTTGGGTGGTGGAATTTCAATTTAATTTTAAGAAAAGGAAAGGGGAATTAATGGAGAGAGAGAGAGAGATAGGCTTTAAATTGTTTCCAAGAGAGAGAGGCTTGCTTTGGAATTAATTCCATAAAGAACCAAGAGGGGGGCCAGCGGCATATAGAGGGGATTGGAGGGATTAAATGAGGTTTAATGCTTTCCTCATTGGGATTCACTAATTAGGATATAGGAATTAATGTCCAATCCAAATCAAATTAATTATGAATTTGATTTTAGAAACTTTCCTAAAATATGATTCTATTTTAGGAAATAATTCAAATTTTAAATTTGAATTAATTGATTGAAAGTAAATAACTTTCCCAAGAGGAGCTAAGCAAGAAAGGAAAGGATTCAAATGGAAAATAGAAAATTGGAGGCAAGGAAGGGAGAGGGGAAGCCGGCAACTAGGCTAGGGCGTTTGTTGAGGGGGCGGCGACAAAGTGGGGAGAAGGGGTTGATTGGGAAGGTGGTGGTGGGATGAAGCCGGCGGGTATGGAGGGGAAAAGCTTAGGGATCCGACGTGGGTGGTGAATTAGTGGAAGAACAGGAAAAACAAATGTAGAAACACAAAATGATAACTAACCACGAACCGGATGATAGGAAACACTTGTAGATCTCAAGTATTTCCTACGAACTTCGGAAAACAATGAGAAAATCTTCCAAGCTCCAATGAAAATAAGAAAAAATAGTATATTTTATTGCAAGAAAACAACTAACGGAAGAAAAACAAACAAGATACAACTGATCCTCAATTTGAGAGGAGAATCGATCTCTCCCAAATCTCTAGACGCCGCTAGAGCCCAAAGAAAACCAAAATCTAACAGATCTCAAATTTCTGCCAAATTCAAGATCCCCTAACCCTAGGAAAACAAACTGTTTAATGCATACAAATCAAAAGGAAATCCCTAAAAATTCCCTACATTCAACTTTCCCTCTTAATTCCCCCAAAATTCTTTCCAATTTGGCTCCCAAATGCATGAGGCTCGTGCGGTTGTAGTAGGAGACAGAGAGAGCCCGCCCCATTCGCGCCTGGGCCTGTCCCGCGTGGACCAGCTTGACCGGTTTAACAATACTCCCCTCCCAAAGATCCACCTTGTCCTCAAGGTGAAAATATGCTCGTGTTCTCATGAAGGTGGTCATCCTTGAGGTGGCTGAAAAACCTTACCGAATTGTTGAATCAAGGGCTGCACTGAAAGAGAAACATCCCCTCCCTCCTCCAATCTGATCCCATCCAATTGTGTAATCCCACCAGATAATCTTCCCTAACCTCTAGTATGTCCCTAACCATGGTCTTAAGTGATGTCATGGCATTATATAGCCCTGCATCTCCCCTTATAACCACATTTCTCTCATCCACCATTAATTCCATCGTGAGTGCTCCCCAATTATCCTTGGTTTCCCCTAAGGTTTATAACCACTTCATCCCCAAGATGACATCAGTACTTACTAACTCTAGTGGGAGAAAATCCTCCCTTACTTGAATCCCCTGAATGGTCAACACCACTCTTTTACAAATCCCCTGGCTTTTCTCCACCTTCCTTGTACCCATCATCACCCCATAACAACCGGTGTCCACCAATTTCACTCCCAGTTGGTTGACGACCTGAGTGGAAATGAAATTATGAGTAGCCCCAATGTCAATCAAAACAACCACCTCCATGCCTGATATTTCCCCCTTCACCTTCATTGTATGATTCGAAGTGAATCCTATAACTGAATTTAGGAAAACCTCGGCCATATCAAATGCAACTTCTCCTCCATCTCTTCCTCTAACTGCCCCTCACTTCCCTCAGTTTCCTCGTCATCACAGACGGTGAAAACCTAAAGAGATCGGTCCTTGCACCGATGTCCTGGTGTATACTTCTCCTCGCATCTGAAACACAACCCCTTTTCCCTCCTCTCATGCATCACCTTCTCTGTCACCCTCTTGAAATTTTCCTCACTCCCTCCTCCTACTAGCTTCTGCCTGGTGGACTAATTAATGTTGACTGATGCAGGCCCCTTGGGTGCTAGATGAGTGGTTGTCGTCCTGTAAGAGCCTCCTGAGCTGTTGCTCCTGGCTCCCTTCTCTAGATTCTTCTGATGTTCCACCAGCAGGGCCAACTTCATGGCTTCCCCCAAGTCACGAGGCATCAAAATCTTCACTGCGGCTCAGATCTATGCCTTTAACCCCTTCATGAAGTTCCCCTCCAAAACCGTATTTGATAATCGCTCCACCCTACTGACTAGGTGCTCAAACTGCTCCCGGTAGTCTGCTATTGATCCCTCCTGTGCCAGAGCAAAGAACTGCTCATAGAAATCTCCTCCCCGGTCAATTTTGAAACGTTCTATTATGCAGTCATTGAATTCCCTCCAGTCCCTGATAGGTCTCCTCTGGTCTCTCCACTGGTACCATGACAGTGCCTTCCCCTCCAAACATAGGCCTGCTGCTGCATCTTCTCCTCCATCGTTAGCACATTAACGGCAAAGTACCTCTCCACCTTATAGATCCACCCATACGCATCCTCCCCCTCGAAGATAGGCATCTTCAACATCCTCACCTTGATAGGCATCTTCAACTTCCTCACCTTCTGATCTCCACCATTCCCCCTTAATCCTCTATAGCTTCCCCTCTCCAAGTGCTCGGCCCACCCCACATATCCCGATTTTCTCTTACCCTACCATAGCCCAAACCCCCTTCGAATTCCCCTCTTCTTCCTTCAAAATCAGCACTTCAGCGACCATAATGTCCCTCTCGACGTTCCCAATCAGCACCCCTTTGCTCCGTCCCTCCATACTCATGCATTTCCCCATACCTACCTCCTCTATCCTCCCTCTGGAAAGGATCCATATAGGGTTTCCTTCTTTCTCCCTCCACAATTTCCACCTCATCTTCCTCCCTACGAATTTCAGAATTTGTGTTTTTTCCTTCCTCCTCTTTTGCCACGGAAACCGCCATTTGGTTGTTGATTTCCAACATTTTCTTCATCATGTCTCGGAGATTGGCTACTTGTTTTCTTTTAATGCTTATATATAGAGGCTCTTGCTCTTGTATTAGATCAGTGATGAATTAATAAAAAAATTATTTCTACACTTTGCTCTTGAGAGCGATGGGAGTTCTTAGGAGAGTGGAAGTCCCTATGTGAGGGCAATGAAATACCCACCGGCCGCAGGATGTGTCCGGGCTCGTGGTTGAAGTCCCTAGGTGAAGGACAACACACCTGTCAGCCGTAGGAAGTGTTCGGGCTCACCGCTCATGGTTTTTTTTTTTCTCTAATCCCTCGCCTCCTCCTTTAACCACCGGCTAAATCATCCCCTAGCCGCCGGCTTTCTACCTCTCATCCTCTTCCCCACCACTGGCCACCCACCCCATTTCCTTTTCAACCGTTGGCCACCACCCTCCCCTTCTTCCAACCACCGGTCTCCTCCCCATCTCCACCCTAAAACCCCACCAAACCGCCACCTTCTCCACCAAACCGCCACCCTTAGCCCTCTCATCCTAGTTTCCTTCTTTCCTACTTGGATTTGTTTTAATTTTGGAAAGCTTTTGATTTAAATTCAAATGAATTTAAATTTCAAATCATTTCCTAAATTAGTTATCTTATTTTAGGAAAGTATTCCAATCAAACTTATTTCAAATTCCAATAGGATTTAATTTAAATACTCCTTCCTAATTTAAGATTCCCCACTTGACAAGCTTTAAATCACCTAATTAAGAGGTCCCTTAATGCTCCCCTAATTAAGCCTCCAATCCCACCAATTACTCTCCCCTCTATGGCTAAATTAATTCCAACATTTTGAATTTGATTCCCTCCTATTTCAATTCAAATTTCTGAAATTGAATTTCCCTCCAAAAACTGCCGCCCAACCTAAACCCTACCCATCCCTCCTAACCCCCGGCTTTAGCCCCACCCTTTTCCCTCCTAAATTTATTCTTTCCTAAATTAAGACGTTGTAATTTTGGTAAGTTTATGAATTCATTTCCTAAATTAAGACGTTATAATTTTGATAAGTTTATGAATTCAAATTCAAACGAATCTGAAATTTCAAAATTCTTTCCTAAATTATTTAGTTTAATTTTGAAAAGTCTTCCCTCAATCAAGGAATGATTAAATCTCAAAATTGATTGGGAATCAATTCAAAATTTCTACATTCATCGAACCCAGACACTTCTTTCCACTCCTTTGGCCGGCCCCCATCTCTTTCTCTCCCTCCTAACCCCCGGCTTTAGCCCCACCCTTTTCCCTCCTAAATTTATTCTTTCCTAAATTAAGACGTTGTAATTTTGGTAAGTTTATGAATTCAAATTCAAACGAATCTGAAATTTCAAAATTCTTTCCTAAATTATTTAGTTTAATTTTGAAAAATCTTCCCTCAATCAAGGAATGATTAAATCTCAAAATTGATTGGGAATCAATTCAAAATTTCTACATTCATCGAACCCAGACACTTCTTTCCACTCCTTTGGCCGGCCCCCATCTCTTTCTCCCTCCTAACCCCCGGCTTTAGCCCCACCCTTTTCCCTCCTAAATTTATTCTTTCCTAAATTAAGACGTTGTAATTTTGGTAAGTTTATGAATTCAAATTCAAACGAATCTGAAATTTCAAAATTCTTTCCTAAATTATTTAGTTTAATTTTGAAAAGTCTTCCCTCAATCAAGGAATGATTAAATCTCAAAATTGATTGGGAATCAATTCAAAATTTCTACATTCATCGAACCTAGACACTTCTTTCCACTCCTTTGGCCGGCCCCCATCTATTTCTCTTCCTCCTAAATTAACCAACCCCCCCCCCCCCCCGGTCCGTTCTATATCACCCCATTAATACCAAAAAAAGTGAAAACAGCAGGAAAAGGGATAAGATTTTATTTGGGCAAGCAATTTATGCAGTATGTAATATGTAGTACGTCCTACTTAATTCTGAAAGACAAGTTTGGACTCATCAGTATTAAAAACAAGAAGATTTCTGGCATACAAGCTGAAGATATATTATGCTGCTCTGTTCTAAAATATTTCCAGTATACAATTTGACTGTTTAAATAATTTAAATGAAAGAAAACAAAGTTCCTTTACCTCTTTAATGGCTCCACCAATGTAACATCCTTAAATTTCCATAAAAAGATTAGCTACAGGATTAAATTTATCGCAGTACTTAATATTTCCATTTTTTTTTCAAAAAAAAAAAGAAAAGAAAAAGAGTTTTAAACAACACAAAGCAATCTGCTACTGAAGTGGAAAAGATAATTAAACTGAAATTCACAAAGATGCAAGTGATTGTGATATGATCAAATTTTATAAGTTACCTCAAAATTCTCCATGGAAGACCCTGAATTGAAGATGAACTTTGCTCATAGCTTCTGCATCAAACAGGAACATACAACGCTCAACATGTGACTAGTAATAAATTATCTACAGAAAAGAGAGCCTGTGAATAAGCTTCTTGATCTCAGGGAAAGTAATATATCCACAAATTGGGGAATGCGAACAAATAAACAGGAAAACTGCCTTGTCCTCGGGATTTGCGAGTAAAATGGAAGTTCTATACTGCATTCGTTCAAAAATAATTAGCTACATAATAGAAGCTCTGTAATATTGAAGCAATTACACTCTAAAACACTTACAGATTAGTTTTGCCACCCATGTATACATCATGAGTTCTTTATAAAATATTATAGACAAAAAACATTCATTTGAACTATAAACTGCTTCTATTCTTTAGCTGTAACTAGGTGACAATAAAGATCAATTATACAGTCAAGATGAGCTCATTTGTTGAGAAATTGCTGTCATCAGCTTCTCCTTCATTTCCTGCTCAGCACCTGCCAGGGATTTCACAACAAAGGTGTGCAAGACTTTGTCATCCACAGTGGACACCTTGGACTCCATGACACTAACTTGAGATTCCTTTAATGCTTGAATGACCCTGGAAACAGGGTGAGCGTCTATAGGACAGCTAACTCTTACAATTACCTCTTCATGTGAAGTTTCCACCTCAACATCTGGAGTCCACTTCTTATGATCGATCAAAGAGGGCTCCTTTTCAGAGTCAATCTCCTTTAGCTTATTCTGGAGCTCAGTGATGTAGGCAATTGCATCACCAAGCAACGAGGCTTTATCCATTTTGGAGATGTTAGGCACTACAGCTCTTAGTGCATAGAACCTCTGGTTCAGCTTCTCCCTCCGTTGCCGCTCAGCCTCGACATGGTTGAGAGGCTCCTCCCTTCCATTTGCTGGCTTCCTGCCCCTCTTCCTTGGCCTCCGTTTATCAATTATGGAGGGCTTTTCTTCCTTACAAGAAGCCTCCGTATCAGAAAGCTCTGAATCCAATGCCCCAGGTCGGCCAACAGAAGAGCTCCCACCACCAGAGAAATCAATCTGCCTTGTGGGTGGTGGTAGTGGCTGCTGAGGCTGGATTTGAGGCAGCCGATGGTCATCCTTGATTCCACTGGCCTGATCTGCACCTCCCACCATGATAGCCGCATTGCCAAATTTGTGTTGCTGAGAACCAAAGCTACGCCCCATACTCCAAGTCAGAGCCTTTCTGTTGCCAACAAGACCAGTGCTGCTCTGACGGATCACCAATGGCCTCTCCTCAATCTTCCCAGTGGAGAATTCCGATCGTCCAATATTCAAGTCATTTCCGAATATAATTGGCGACTGTTCAGATCTCCCAATGAATCCAAAATGGGGAAATTGGGGCCTTCCAACTTTATTTTCCACTCCACCAGAAGTAGATTCCTCAAAAAACAAGGATCTTATAATCCGCAACTGTTCGAAGCTCTCCTGGATGACATTCACAGACCCTAATTCGAGAACCCCAGTTGCGAAGGGCACAAGAACGATGGTCTGGAATCCAGCCGCCCTCGCGAGAAATGCCCTAACACAGTAATTAGTAGCCGATGCCCATGCAGGATTTCCGGCAAGCAGCACGCGGCCAGGTGCACCCTCTCCTCGGGGAAACGCGAAGTACATGGAAGCAAGAAAAAACATCTCAGCGTCAGTAACTCGGTCAAGCCTGACAGCATAATTCTCATCATCGGAGCCTCCGTAGACCAGATGGAGTTTCTCCAGCACGCGCTTCATCTTCTTCTGGTGTGCCACTTGGGCAGGGGCAGCATAAGCTTCGAGCTCTTCCTCGCCTTCGTGGGGCTCACGGAGGTGCCCATCACCCCAGCAGAGGACGACGTCACCAGATTTTGACCGCGAGATCTGCCAGAAGATGGCGAAGGACCAGCCGGCGCCGCTGGGACCTTCCACGAGGTCGACGAGCTTGTTCTGGAGATTAGCGTCGTTGCCAATTACAGTGATGAGTCCGTCGGACGAGGGATGACTTTTAGTGAGGTAGTCGAAAGCTTGGGGCCCAAGGACGGCGACTGCCATCGCACGATCCTCTTCCGACCAGAAGGCCCTTCTGACAATATCCTTTTTCATCGCTCCCGATTTCCAAAAACGAGATAAACGTTTCAGAACCGAAATAAACCCTAGACGAAATCAAGGGTCTCTATAGATCTCGCCGCTCCTCACGAGACAACAATTCCCATTTTGGAAAAACTGACGAACCAACCACACAAAGATTGCGCATGGGTCTTTAATTGGTATGATCCTTTTTCAGATCTGAATCCCCCCAAAGTGGGAGAGCTGCATGCAGAGCTGAAAGCAACAAGAAACCTATTAAGATAAATGAGAGACTGGAAGTCCCTCCCCTCTTCCTCGTCCACTTCCTAATTTGCTACAGGCAATAAATCCCACTAGGGTTAGCTTAGTTCACTAGCCTTACTTGTGGAACCTCAATGCTTTGAAGGTCGTGTCGATCACCCCTCGACGGCAGTTAAGAAAAGGCTTAGGCATTGTTGGCCGAGCCGGGTCGCTCGCCGGGGGTCAGGATGGTCGGGTTGGATATGTGGAGCCGGGACTTACGTGAGAGGAACACGTGGTGGAGATCGAACGGCGATCCGGCGGGCCCATTCGGCCGCAGCAAATTGCGCGTTGGGAGTGCGAGTTTGTAGGCACGTGAGTTAGTAAATTTTGAATCATTTAAAAAAATTTTGAGTTTAAAATTTATGTATGTGATATATGTATAAGTTTAATTTAATTGATTTAAAAGTAATTAAAAAGGACATCAACCCTCATTGCTAGTATAAAAAGTGCAAAGCTTCGAAGATCAAGAAGAGTCGCAACACCAGATCAGGCGTTGTACTATTAAATTGTCAGGCGTCACAGCGGTTGATAGTTACTGAGTGTTGAATCAGCAAATCGATGCGATGGCTAGTGAACATACATGTCAATCTAATAGCATCAAACCGTTACTCGAGTCAGTTTTGCGGCGCCTATTCAATTATTTGTAAAAACTATAAATAATGAAGTTTATTTCTTATGTGATTCGTTGTTTTTGGGGCAAAGTGTTGTTCTATGTGAGGAAGGACTGTGATAGTAGATCATTGTTTAGACTCTACTAAAGGAGAATAAATAAGCTTTTCAAAAAGAAGTTATTGGTACTATCTTTCATTAATATACCTACTATAATTTTATTTTATTTGAAATGAATAGTGTTTTATTTATTTTAATTTCTATGGCTAGCGAAATCACATATTTGTGCTTATGATATGTTAAAAACTATATTTTTTTAATTACATTTAAATTCTATGAATTTTTTAATGTTATTTTTTTAATCATTCATGCTTAATTTAGTTTATATATAGGCATTGTATAAACTTAAAACATTATGTGATACATAGCCTTGACATAGGATTAGTGAAACAATTATGTGATTTAAAACAAAATTCCACCATGTATAAACACATGGTAAATAGATTATTAGAATCATAAGGAGATATAATCACCATAGTTGAGAAAAATATCAGCCGGACACTTCAACAAGCTCGCAAAGATGAGGAGTACTAATGTTATGATTCACAATACGTAAAGAGAAATCTAATTTTTGTATTCATTAATTCTAACTATTATATGTTCATAATCATTTAAAAATAGGATTTTAAATTTCAATACTTAGTTGTATTGTGGGTTGAGATAATTGTTACAATAGAGTGAAAGATTTTACGTCCTAGTTATGCATGAAAATTTAACATACAAATAAGAACCTGAGGAGACAAAATAACACCAATTTTTTTACGTGGAAAACTCTAAAAAGAAATAAAAACCACTTTAACCCTGTTCGGTCGATTATCAAATACGTATAATGGTCCTCGAGCTGGTTGAAACTTTTCTCTAGCCAAACCCAGGCAGAGAATGTAGAGTTGCATAAAATGTAAATGGAACTTCCATTATCAATAAGGATTCTTTTAACATTGTAGCAAGGATCACCAATGTCAGCATTGATAATAACTGGATCTTGGTGTGGGGTATGAATCCACTATATATTAGAATCATTAAATGTGATGGAATGATCATCTCAAGATTTTTTAAACGCTGATTCTTCTAGGGCAGTGAGGAGAACCTGAGAGGACATTAGGGGTCCTCTAATAATATTTCAATTTCTCCATCCATTTAATTATTATTTTATTATTATCATTGTTGTTGTTCATTCTGCACCCCCCCCCCTGTGATGCCCCAGATATCAATAGTGAAAGGATTCATCTATCATTTCTTTTTCCATATCCCTTTTTTTTTCTTTTCTTCTTTTACTTTTCTCGTTCGTATCAATACAGTCATCCAGAGATAAATGCATTACAGGGAAGAAATACAGCAACTACAATAATCCACATATCAACATTTATACAATCAACAGAAGCGTCCAAAAGGGTCATATACAATAGCCAGACGGCTACAAAACAGAAATCTACCAAGGCTACAAAATAAAGCTACAGCAACCGAAGAAACATCACGTGGGAGGCTCTGCACCTGAAATATTAACCACATATAATGAGCTTACTAGCCCAGCAGGTCACCAAAGCCTACAACTGAAATCAAAGCACGACACTGAAAACAATATGCAGGTCAATCAAATCAAATCAATCAATAGGCTATGATCAATGAATCTATGCAGATACGGAAATCAAATCAAATCAGATCCATCAATAGTCAATAATCAATACAACAATAAAAAAAACATCGATAAATCAATACGCCCCAACAATCAAATCAGTAAGTGCTTCCAGTCAATCCATCGTAGCAGTGTCTATCAATCAATCCTATCAGTTCAATCAATCATGTCGTCTAGTCAATCGTGTCGTTTAGTCAATGCGTTATATCTATATCATTTTTTTGCAAATCAGTCAATCCAATTATTCAATACAATTCACTCGATATCAATATACAGTATTCAATGACAATACGGCAGTGAGAACGGTTCAATAATGACGACGTACGATACTACGATTGAGAAATCATCTCAATCAATAGAGCACTTTTTAGTCGATTATATCTATCAGCAGGGAAATTCATAGAACAATCGAATCAAATCAAGAAATCAACCTAGCAATTGAAAACAAATCCATACAATGAAATCATCAGGTCAATTGAAATCAACACAATCAGCTCCATAAAGAAATCTATTCGACGGTAAATTAAATCCATACGGCAACAATCCATTCAATCAATCAATCGATAATCGGTACGACGAATCAATGTATTAGTGTATCAATATCATGTCAGGATCTGTCGTATCAATAGTATCCATATGTCAATATCATAATCCATATCAATGTATATGTCGGTATCTATCAATCGATACAATCTATATCAATGTCGGTGTCAATATCTATGAATCAATATGCAGAATCCATATTAATATCGGTGCCGGTATCTATGAATCAATACGATCCATATCCATAATCCATAATCCATATCAATGTCCATAATCCATAATCCATAAATCAAGTCGATAAAATTAATCGGAAAAGCAATACGATAAATCAATTGTATCCATGCTCAATAATCAATTAATGAAATCAATAAAATCGTATGATATAGTAAATCCATAAATCCATCAATAAATCCGTTCAATAATAAATCAATTCAATAAATCCATCAAGATCAATAAATCAATCGGAAATCAATAAATCAATGCATATCAGGAAATCCATGCGATGCAATATCGTATACATGCAATTCCATATAATGGTCTTACTAGACAAGCACAAACACTAGCTATGATCAATAGTGCTGTTGTAGAAATCCATAGTGTTGTTGTAGAATCCATATTGCTGTTGTAGATATCTATACGTTGGTTTCAATCAATAAGAGTCGTCACTCTTTTGCCCGTCGGCCGCCCGTCGGCATATAAAACTCCTTATGACTCCCATCTATAGTACTGTTGTAGAAATCCATAATCGATGTTTAAAGGAAAGCCCGTCGGTCTACCATCCTGTACAGGTCAATATCTATCTCCAACCAACATTCAACCAGGTTCCCACTTGTCTTTCAGTAACAATCAATTCAATCAATAGTCAATGCAAGAAGCAATATTAAAGCAATCTAGAACAATCATATCAATAGTCATATGCATATCAATTCAATCTATCAATTTCAGACAAATCAGAAATCATACGAAAATCGGGCAGAGTAACGGCAGTCTATCAAATTTACACAAAAATCCTGCAAAAAACACAAATTTCAAATTTCTCCAAATTACAATCGAATATTCACGACATCAATACAAGACTATTATTCTATAGAATCCAAGTCAAATCACGTCCTGATATTTTTCTATTCAATTAAAATCGCGTAGAATAAATTCCGACTGGTAAAATCGTCGCAGAAATACTCAAATCGTGTACAATATTCATATCTATAACATACCAAAAGTTGTGCGGTGAAAGTTTCGTCAAATCGAAATCAGGTCAAAAGTTCGACTACGAAAACACAAAACAGTGCACAACTCGGCCAAAACTCAATATCTCTGAAAACAGAAATAGGATTCGGAGTCCTTATCACGAGATCTACACTTTCTCCAACAGCAGCGTCGGACGAAAAGTGCTCCGCGGCCTCCAAAACTCAGCTTTCCTCTTTCTCTCTCCTCAAAATATCTGTTTTTAAAAAAAATGATTTTCTCTCTCCTCAAAACGAGCTGATTTTCTTATAACTTTAGTCTGATCGGCCTGGCCGGTCGCCACATCGTCCTGGCCGATCAGAACAAAATCACATCGGCCTAAACTGCATTCAGGGCGATTCTCAAGACGATATTTTGAACAGTACAGATCGGCCTGGACGATGTCCAAAATCGTCCTGGACGATCCTGGGAGGAAAATCCAAATCAGAGAGAAAAAATAAGGGAACGAGATCTCACAATCTCCCCACCTTAGAAAAAATGTCGTCCTGACATTTCCTTAAAGTGTCCGGAACAAAACGGAACAAAACAAATCCAATCGATCGGAAAAATCGTATAAATCACATCGGAACAGACAATAACTAAACTCGTACCAGTCACATCAGCAGGCATTGAAGGAACATCTTCCATCATGGCTTGTACATTTTCAGTCTGAATAAACGGAACAGGTCCTTGCCTAAGTTCAGAACTCGGGCAATCAGCCATTCTATGTCCGTATCCACCACATCGGAAGCATTGCCCAGTTCTCCGATAACACTGTCCCAAATGTCTCTTTCCACAACATGTACAAACATTAATTCTTGCTTTGCTACCTTCCCCACTTTTCTTGCTACGCCCAGAGCGTTTCGCTAATTTATCGCTTACCATCTGAGCGACCATATCAGCAAACTTATTCATATTTTCAGATGTGAGCAGGAGGTTAGCAGCAGACTCAACTGTCTTTCCTTTCGGATCCATTGGCCTGGTCAATATAAATCATTCGAATCAAATGAAATCACGGAAATCAAACACGTAAAACAAAACAAATCAAATAATTCAATTATCACTATCACTTTGGATATAAGCAAATCCTTTCACTACACTCGCTCTGATACCAATTGTGATGCCCCAGATATCAATAGTGAAAGGATTCATCTATCATTTCTTTTTCCATATCCCTTTTTTTTTCATCTTCTTTTACTTTTCTCGTTCGTATCAATACAGTCATCCAGAGATAAATGTATTACAGGGAAGAAATACAGCAACTACAACAATCCACATATCAACATTTATACAATCAACAGAAGCGTCCAAAAGGGTCATATACAATAGCCAGACGGCTACAAAACAGAAGTCTACCAAGGCTACAAAATAAAGCTACAGCAAACGAAGAAACATCACGCGGGAAGCTCTGCACCTGAAATATTAACCACATATAATGAGCTTACTAGCCCAGCAGGTTACTAAAGCCTACAACTGAAATCAAAGTACGACACTGAAAATAATATGCAGGTCAATCAAATCAAATCAATCAATAGGCTATGATCAATGAATCTATGCATATACGAAAATCAAATCAAATCAGATCCATCAATAGTCAATAATCAATACAGCAGTAAAAAAAACATCGATAAATCAATACGCCCCAACAATCAAATCAGTAAGTGCTTCCAGTCAATCCATCGTAGCAGTGTCTATCAATCAATCCTATCAGTTCAATCAATCGTGTCGTCTAGTCAATCGTGTCGTTTAGTCAATGCGTTATATCTATATCATTTTTTTTGCAAATCAGTCAATCCAATTATTCAATACAATTCACTCGATATCAATATACAGTATTCAATGACAATACGGCTGTGAGAACGGTTCAATAATGACGACGTACGATACTACGATAGGGAAATCATCTCAATCAATAGAGCACTTTTCAGTCGATTATATCTATCAGCAGGGAAATTCATAGAACAATCGAATCAAATCAAGAAATCAACATAGCAATTGAAAACAAATCCATACAATGAAATCATCAGGTCAATTGAAATCAACACAATCAGCTCCATAAAGAAATCTATTCTACGGTAAATTAAATCCATACGGCAACAATCCATTCAATCAATCAATCGATAATCGGTACGACCAATCAATGTATCAGTATATCAATAGCATGTCAGGATCTGTCGTATCAATAGTATCCATATGTCAATATCATAATCCATATCAATGTCGATGTCGGTATCTATCAATCGATACAATCTATATCAATGTCGATGTCAATATCTATGAATCAATACGCAGAATCCATATCAATATCGGTGCCGGTATCTATGAATCAATACGATCCATATCCATAATCCATAATCCATATCAATGTCCATAATCCATAATCCATAAATCAAGTCGATAAAATCAATCAGAAAAGCAATACGATAAATCAATTGTATCCATGCTCAATGATCAATTAATGAAATCAATAAAATCGTACGATATAGTAAATCCATAAATCTATCAATAAATCCGTTCAATAATAAATCAATTCAATAAATCCATCAAGATCAATAAATCAATCAGAAATCAATAAATCAATGCATATCAGGAAATCCATGCGATGCAATATCGTATACATGCAATTCCATACAATGGTCTTACTAGACAAGCACAAACACTAGCTATGATCAATAGTGCTGTTGTAGAAATCCATAGTGCTGTTGTAAAATCCATATTGCTGTTGTAGATATCCATACGTTGGTTTCAATCAATAAGAGTCGTCACTCTTTTGCCCGTCGGCCGCCCGTCAACATATAAAACTCCTTATGACTCCCATCTATAGTGCTGTTATAGAAATCCATAATCGATGTTTAAAGGAAAGCCCGTCGGCCCACCATCCTGTACAGGTCAATATCTATCTCCAACCAACATTCAACCAGGTTCCCACTTGTCTTTCAGTAACAATCAATTCAATCAATAGTCAATACAAGAAGCAATATTAAAGCAATCTAGAACAATCATATTAATAGTCATATGCATATTAATTCAATCTATCAATTTCAGACAAATCAGAAATCATACGAAAATCGGGCAGAGTAACGGCAGTCTATCAAATTTACACAAAAATCCTGCAAAAAGCACAAATTCCAAATTTCTCCAAATTACAATCGAATATTCACGACATCAATACAAGACTATTATTCTATAGAATCCAAGTCAAATCACGTCCTGATATTTTTCTATTCAATTAAAATCGCGTAGAATCAATTCCGACCGGTAAAATCATCGCAGAAAATACTCAAATCGTGTACAATATTCATATCTATAACATACCAAAAGTTGTGCGGTGAAAGTTTCGTCAAGTCGAAATCAGATCAAAAGTTCGACTACGAAAACACAAAACAGTGCACAACTCGGCCAAAACTCAATATCTCTGAAAACAGAAATAGGATTCGAAGTCCTTACCATGAGATCTACACTTTCTCCAACAGCAGCGTCGGATGAAAAGCGCTCCGCGGCCTCCAAAATCCAGCTTTCCTCTTTTTCCCTTTCTCTTTCTCTCTCCTCAAAATACCTGTTTTTTAAAAAAAAGATTTTCTCTCTCCTCAAAACGAGCTGATTTTCTTATAACTTTAGTCTGATCGGCCTGGCCGATCGCCACATCGTCCTGGCCGATCAGAACAAAATCACATCGGCATGAACTGCATTCAGGGCGATTCTCAGGACGATATTATGAACAGTACAGATCGGCCTGGACGATGTCCAAAATCGTCCTGGATGATCCTGAGAGGAAAATCCAAATCAGAGAGAAAAAATAAGGGAACGAGGTCTCACACCCCCCCCAAGTATAATTAGTTCCATTTCGAGCAGGTGGATTTTGACTGAACTGATCTAAGTATCCTTACTGAATCAACCTCTCGAACTATTTTTTTAGTTGTTTATAAGCTTCAATAGTATGTCATCGACTTCAATGAAAGTGACAATAATACTTCTGATTTCTTGTGTTTATACTTAATATATTATAATCATTAAATGTGATGGAATGATCATCTCAATATTTTTTTAACACTGATTCTTCCAGGGCAGTGAGGAGAACCTGAGAGGACATTAGGGATCCTCCAATAATATTTCAATTTCTCCATCCATTTGATTATTATTTTGTTGTTATCGTTATTGTTGTTGATTTTGCCCCCAGTATGATTAGTTCCATTTCAAACAAGGTAGATTTTGAGTGAACTGATGTAAGTATCCTTACTAAATCAACCTCTCTGACTCTTTTTTTAACTGTTTATAAGCTTCAATAGTATGCCATCAACTTCAATGAATGTGACAATAATACTTCTGATTTCTTGTGTTTGTACTTAATATATTAGATCATTTAATATTTTTTTCTCACTCTGAATACTATTAGAATGTTAGCACGAGATGCACTTATGGGGGTATGCTTTTTCATAGGCTTATATTCATGATTTTGTTGAGAATGTCAAGGTGGAAGTTTCTTATTTCCTTTTTTATTATATTTTATTTATTATGATTTTTGGGCACCACATATTTGCCCACTATTTTTCTTATTATGAGATTGCTCAAATTGTTTTTTATGGGCATTAATAGCTTCGTCTACAGTAATTTATACTTTTACTCTATAAATAAAATCAATATAAGAACGGATGGTATCTCACATTAATAAAGAGTAAAATTGTCTATGACAAAGTCCTCCAAGAAAAATACCTCATAGTAACTCTGGATCCACTGGGATTTGGTGGGGTTTCAAAGGAATTCTTAAAAAAAAAATATTTTTTTAAGGATTCTCCTTCATTATAGCATATTCCAAAAAAATGTGAATAATCCTTAATTATTCTTTGGTTGGCAATAAATTGTTTGATAAAAAGTCTCGCAATATGTGTTAAATTATGGATTATATTTCTTGGTAAAGAATAAAAACAAGTACGAGCTTGACCCTTGAGAGTGTTGAATCTTAATTAGGTTATTAAACCTAAGCTAATATCCCAAGGCTAACCAAGAGGGAGGTGAATCAGTAATTTTAAAAAATTACTCTTGGATTTATAAAATGAAAATCTTTTAAGATTCGTAGCAAGTTAATTAAAGTTTAAAAATAACTTTTCAACCACATAATAAAGACTTGCAGTAAAGAAAATATGGAAATTTAAATGACATAAAGATTTATAGTGGTTTGGTCAAACACGACCTACATTCACTCCATGAAGACTCCATCTTCAGGTTTTGCACTATTATAAAAAGTGTCTCTCCTTTTGCCCCCATAGTAAGGTGGAAAAGCCTTTACAAAACTCTCTTCTACTAATCCCCAATGCGAAAGATAACCATCATCCTTTCACATTCTCCAAGTGTCGGCAAAGAACCGTCGACTGTTCACACTCTCCAAGTGTCGGTAGAGAACCATCGTCCTTTCACACTCTTTAAGTGTTGGCAGAGAATCGTCGGCTGTTCACACTCTCTAAGTGTCAGCAGAGAACTGTCATCCTTACACACTCTCCAACTGTCGACAGAGAATCAGATCTTCTTCAAAGATCTTCTCACAAGTAATCTAGAAAGAAAAGAGGAAGTGTAAAAAATATAAATCACACTGAGATCATTACCTTTGAGTAACATTGTGAATCCTTCAAACTCCATTTGCAAGAAATCTCTCTCAAACACTCTCTCTTTCAATTGCCCTTGAAAAATCATGAAGACAAGAATTTTTTACATCAATTTTAGTGGATCTTTTATACAAAAGACACGAAAAAACTGTCCAGAAAACTAAATTTTTCATTTTTGAATGTATGCGATCATACAGTACGATCGTATTTCATACGTACGAATAGTTCAAAAACTATTGCATACGAACCTGTTGTGAATCAGTACAAAATCATTTCATACCTTATCATCGTCTGATACAAACCAAGTTCATCTAGGACGAACAGTTAGAAAATTTTCAAATTTCATTTTAATCTCTCCCCCTATGTGTGTGCATAGTTACTCAATTACATTCACACTTTCTCAGACTCGACAAAATAAAAAATACAGACTTTATAAACTTTAAATTGATCTGATTTGAAATCTTCAACAATCCAGAGTATGATTTCCTTGAAACGTTGGTACACACAAATAACAAAGCAGTGTATGCAAAATATGTTAGGAGAAATAATAATTAAAACAATAATATTTGAAATCATAAAAAATAAACATATTGCTATAATATCAATAATAAAGAATTAAGTTGCAACAATCTCAATAGAAAGTAGCAAGAAAAACTTGTCACAAAAGCATATCAGAGTCTCATTGCATATGCATGATAATCCTATACCAAATAATGTGCTTATAGAGATAAGTTGACCCTTCATAAAAATCCATAGTGGCTTGAATCCTTTTTGGTGATGATTAAATTAATTTTTATCCCTTATTAGGAATTCTTCTTCTTGGAAAAGACATCGTATCTCTTCTCATATAACATCAAGAGCAGTGTCTATGAGTCAAGGTCGAGTCAACTCTAATAAAGCAGGTGGAGGATTTTTACATTTAGTGAGCTCTGTGGGGAGGATAGGTCGAACTTGCAGCTTCATCAACTTCTGGGTTTGATTGTAAGGAGAAACACCAGCATACTAATGAGGGTGTTCTTCATGAGTATCTTCAAATTGTCTACCCATATTGTGTGATGATATTATGGGGAATGAACTCCATCATTCTATGATGAAACCCTTTGTTGTCAGTCCTCTTCCAAGAATTATAAAATTTTTGCTTTCTGTTCTTCCATCATTCAAATTCTAGTTTTGAAAGTTAAAGATCTGGGCGCCCCTCCCACCAGATTATGACATCCATGCTTGCTAGATAGGTTCCTAAATCGGTGAGAGGAACAAGAAAGTTTGTTATTAGTTAATTTGATTATCCATTGGAGAAGAATATTAGAAAAGTGTTCTCATAGATGGCGCCAAACTATTGTGGACTGAGAAAATCGTGATGGTGAAGTACAAAGATTTTATGTCCCATCTATGCATGAAAATTCAACATACAAATATAAATTTGAGGAGACATAAAGACACCAGTGTTTTTACATAGAAATTTCTAAAAAGTGAAAAAAAAAAATCATGGGGTCTCACCTAGTTAAAAGGATTTCACTATTGTTCAAATGAAATGCAAAGATCAATATGTTCCTAAATTCTAATACATGGATAACATAATATGTTGAAGATTTTATCAAACTTAAACTAAGAACTAAGGTGCTGATTGGAGGCAAGAGAGCTCTCAAATCTTTTCATTCTTTTATCTTCTTTTACTTCCTCCCCTCATACAAAGAATGAGTATTTATTTATAATTTTTAAGAGTGACATGGATAGTAAATATAAAGATTATCAATGTCAAATTGGAAGTGTTATAATGGACGGTCAATATTAACTCTCTTGATCTTGGATTGTTTATCAAGATTTAAGTGGCTTAATGACGTTAGAATAAAGTGATATTGGGATCATGGATTCGACTCTTTGAGCCGATCAATTTGGCTGTAAACATATCATATTTGAAGATCATTTGCTGATTTAATTAATGGTTTGACGCTTTCAATTATGCTTCGGCTCCTTTATTTAGACCCATTTGGGCTCAGATTGACTAATTTGGGTTTCGTTGGGTTCATTTTTTCAAGATGTTCATTTTGACAGTAAGTTTGTTGAAATCCATGTTCTGACAATCTTGAATTTGATGTTGAAAGTTATCAACGTGGATACTTCTCAAGATTCATGCTGGATCAATATGAGTTTTGGTCATGTATCATGCTGATGGATTTCATTAGCATAATCTTAATACTTTGTTGATAAAATAAAATTGTGATTCACATAAACTGTACTAAGAGAACTTAGTGTAATTAATATCCTCATGAGAATGATATTTTGCTCATCACTTTATTTCATGACACGACACGTGCATTTTTCGTAGAACTAGAATTGCACAGATAATAACGTGTGTTAAATAGTAGTTGTGGTTGGTTAATGAATTACTTATAATTACTCGATTCATGAAATAAATTTGTTGGATTCAAATTTGCTCATGAGTAACATACTGATGATCACGACTCAAAAAATAAAGAAATGCTAAAAGAGAAAGAAGAAGCAAAATGATAAGTTCAATAATTTCAATTGATTTGCTAAAAGTATAATATTTGAACAAATAACTAAATGTGTCAAAATAATCATCTAAACCTTCATTTATAGGCTTGAGTCGAGACACATTTTTACAATAAAAATTATATTTTAACAAATTACCTAACATTACTTAATATGGAATTTTCATAAAATTAATGAACTTAGCTAGCTTGTAATAAAAAACACATTGAAAATATATATTTATTAATATCCAAAGATTTTTTTTTTTAGAAATATATCCGAAGATTAATTTATATTAATTATTTAAAAATATATATGTTTTTTACTTCTTTTTTTTTAAGCAACATGTGACTATTAGTCTATTATCATATAATGTTAAGGGCATTGTCCACGTGGTCAGATTTTGCATTTTCTAAAATATAATATACGAAAATTTTATTTTGGAAATATATCCGAAGATTTAAGAATGGATAAATTCCGACTAAAAGCAGACCGTCCATTATCGTAAATTCCTTTATCGTTTCCCCAAACAATCCTCGTGAAACTATTTCACTTAGACTGCGAAGGAAATTACGCCAGCTTCAGCACGTGAATCTTGACCGTCAATATTCAAGATTAGAAGATCTTTCGGACCCAAAAATGCAAACATTTATGATCCTGCGGGACAACCGATCGCCTGCAAAATAAAAGGTCACGCATTATACGCCAGGCGCTCGGCGGTCTTCGATTGTGACACATGTCGGTAGATGCCGCGTTTGTTGATATTGACGGCGATGAGCACGTGATGAGGGAGAAACACGTGACTCGCATTAATTACTTATTTCTTTTGAGCGACTTATATTTTTCTATTCTTTTAAATTTTTTTTTGGGGGAAAATATAATTATTTTTCAAATTATTTAAGCCGTTAAGGCCACATAATGCCCACGGCGGCTCATACGCATCCCAAAATATTTCTTCAAATTGTGATTTGTGATTTTTTATTATTTTTTAAAATAAAATTTAATAGTTTTTTAAAAAAATAATAGTAAAAATAATGGTTAAAATTTATTCCTTCTTGAGACAATTTTTTTATTACTTTATTTTTCTTAATTACTTTATTTTTCATACTATAAACATAATTTATATTTGACTATTATTTTTTCATTACTTTCAATAAATTTTTGTAATGAGAAGATTTTTTTTTATATAGCTTTTAAAAAAATTATTTTCTCAAAATAGCTTTATAGTTGCTTTTATGAAAAATTGAAATCATCACAAATAAATAAATTCTAAATTACTTAACGCCAAATATATTTATATGAGAATAGAAGATTGATTTTATCATATTTATTATTAATTTAATATGTTACGTTACTTATTAATAATATAATTAAATTATTAGATATTATCAAATATATTTGTAATAAAAATATGAGATAAATAAGAAATGAAATTTCTAGTTATCTACATAATGATAAATAAATATAATTAAATTATTAAATATTTGTAAATTTTAAAAAGATGGTAAAATATGTGAGAATTAGCTTGGTTATTATGAAGTTATAAAAAAAGATATAATACAATTATTTTTTTCTTTACTAATAAAAAATGCATTTATTAAAAAAAAGTTAATGAAATATTGTGAAAGCAAAGCCCTCATGAAGTAATCATCTGGAGGAAAATCAGAGCGAGCCAGATCAACTGATACATAGTGGCACATAATCAAAAAGTGTCGTGGTGCGCTTTGATTCATCTCTGTATGATATCTGATGATCAAACAAAATATTTTTTCCTTCGGGTGATCGATGTATGATGCGTCTTAATTTCGCTAGGATGATGGGACCCACAATAGTACATGGTAGGGACACCATGGTTGGTTTGATGTGGCCTTAGAAGGTGAAGCGTCCATTAAGTGCGCGAATCCATGGAAGAAAGTCAATCAAGCTTTATTCATTGCGTCATGGTACATACTATAAGTTGTGGGTTCAAACAGGTCTTTGTCTGTTTGGACCTTCTCTTCTTATGCTTTTGAGCTTTTTCTCTCTTGAATTTTTCGTTTTCAATCAAATTTGCTAACCTAAAACTCTTAGCACCCGCATACAAGATATGATGCGGGCTTCCGGGAATTGTATGGTTCCGTATGGGTACAGTTGTCGGTTCTAGGGCGACTAGAGTAAAGCAGCTATAGTTAGAAGGATTTTTTTTTTGAGACATTTGAAATCATAAAAATAAATTCATATATATATATATATATATATAAAAGGTATTTTTATATATCATATATAAAATTTTAACACAATTTATTATTATTAATTATTAGTCAAAATCTTCAACCAACAAATCAAGATAAGCTGAGTATTTTTTTTGGGAGAAGTTGTGATAGTAGCCGAGTAGGTCCTATTTCATTTGATAAAAAAAGGTTACAAGGATAAGAGAGAGAAAAGGATTTACATAGGAGTTATAAAAGGTGAAAAAAATAACAAAATTTGAAAACCAGTTGGAAGTCTGACTACGGTAGGCGTCTGGGCGGTGCAAGCATGAGAAAGTAAGAGAGATCCTTCATTTTGCATCTCTTCCTTCCCCTTTTATGAAGAATAAGGAATCTTTTTATAATTTTTTGGGAGCGACATGACTAATAAATATGGAGAAGATCAAGTGTGGGGTAGCTGTCTTGACAATATCCTGCTGAGAAATTCTTGAAGAGATGTATCAGCGAAAAATATTTCAAAAATACAAAAGCAATCTGCATATAAAATAAAAACGAGCATACATTCGATGGCTAAAAAATTGAGAAGATTACAATATTTTAAGAGAAGGGTTAGAGCATTATCTAGGAGAAAGATCGGGAAAGGAACATCCAACTCAAGAAATGAACATTTGAATTTCATGATAATTTTTTCCATTCAATTTTCTTTTATAGCCCTTGTGTGTCTTATATATAACGGATGATAAGCTTACTATAATCGTCATAATATTTCTTATCATTTCTTTTATGCCATATATGATCTAATAAGCTAGTAATAAATTTTAATAGTCTTAGAAGCTTCAACCTAATAACTTTTTTTTCTTTAATGAATAAGCTTCAACCAAATCACTTACCTACAAGCTCTGATGCACCGACACTTCGTTTTAAGAGGGTATGCAATGTCAGACACGGACACGCGTCCGACACGGCGAGGACACGTGTCAGACACGTCACTAGTGTGTCCCATTTAAAAAAATAAATAAATTGGACATGTGTGCTCGAGTCTTCATCTTCTCCTTAACTCCTTATTCCTATTTGTATTCGTGGTCTTCCCGAGCGATTGGCGAGCAGCGGTCGGCTGGAGATTGCACCCTTGGTCTTCCCTTCTGGCCGTAAGCAACAAGCCATCCTCCTTAGTTTCTGGGTGCAACCAAGGGAAGCCGACGCCAAACCCTCAGAAAATTTTTCAAACCTATAAGTTGATTTTGTCAATTTTTTTCTCCATTCGTCATTTCTCTTCATTTATCAATGATTCTGTAGATTTGTGATCAAAAGAGCATATTTTTTTAAAGTATTTTATTTATTATGGATTAAAATTATTCTTACAATAAAAATTTATTTATTTAATGTGTTTTAACTGCACTTTTGTTGCGCTTTAACTACGCTTTTGTTACGCTTTTAATCCGTTTTTGTTGCGCTTTTGTTGCGGTTTTATTGCACTTTTGTTGTGATTTCACTACGCTTTCACTCTTACAATAAAAAAATTGTTCCGGGGGCACTGCTCTCGAAAACCCAGCAGGGGCGCTGCCCCTTGACCCCGCGACCTGACTGGGTAGGTCGAACCTCGCCAGGGGACAGCGCCCCCTTGGACCCTCTGCGTAGTTTAGTTAGATAGTCATAATTAACGCATGATGCAATAGTTCTTTAATTATTTTTTTAATTTTGTTTGATAATTTTTAATTGTTTTACAATAAGTCTTTATTTCTTCTACTTCACTAGTAAATTTAAAAACAAAATGAGCTCTAGTGCTGGTGGGAGTGGTTCAAAAGAGCCATCTGTAAAAACTGATAAGCCATTATTGATTCATGTTATAAAGTTACGAAAAAATTTTGAAGGAGAAGAGAATGTGTCATTCAAATGCAATTATTGTGGTGTCATCTACAAAGGATCTTATTATAGGATGAAAGCACATCTACTTAAGATTTCTAGTCATAGAATTAAAATGTGTACTAAGATTATTACGTCACAGTTGATTGAATTGAATAGACAAGTTGATGAAGCTGAATTTAGGATCAAAAGGGCACTTCCTAAAGAGATATCTTTGCCATCTACCCATAATTCATCCCAGACTTCTTCATTATCTATTAGAGTTGATCATTCATTATCATATAGAAGTGAATGATATGATTCAAAGAAAAGAAAAGGAGCCGCTAGTTGTGTTTTAGAGAAGGCTTTTAACATGTAGCAGCGAGAGGAATTGGATTGTGAAATTGCAAGAATATTTTTTTTCAGGTGAACTTCCTTTCAACCTTGCAAGAAATCCTCATTACAAAAATGCATTCAATTTTGCATGTAATAATAACATTGCAGGTTATATTTCACCTGGCTACAATAAATTAAGATCAAAATTATTGAAAAGGGAAAGAGTACATATTGAAATATTGCTTAAACCAACAAAAGGTGTGTGGAAAGAAAAAGGAGTCACTTTGATGCGTGATGGTTGGACTGATCTTAAAAAAAAACCACTCATTAATTTCATGGACGCTATAGAGAATTGCCCAATAAAAAAAAGACACATAATAAAGACTCAAGTTTTTGAAGTATTGTCTATAACATTCTTGAGGATATGTGGATCAAAAGTAACACACCTTTGCATTGTTTGACCCATTCATTAAATTCAAGGTATATTTGTATTCATCTTTTAAATTAATTTTAAATTTCTTAGTAAATGATTAAATTATTATATATGCTTTGTATTATTTGAATGTAATCAAGTAAAGAATGACTTCAAGAAGACCATCAACGTGTCTCATCACAAAAAAATTTAGAAGTGTCAAATATGAAAAAGATATGCTTGAAATGATACTTCCAAATAAGAATAAGAGAAGACAAATTAATATAGAACTTGCAAAGTTCTTTGAATACTTAGAGGATTTTGATGATCAAGAATCTTTGGTTGATAGATGGAGGATGGATCCAAAAATGTGGTGATTGATTCATAGAGCTTCAGCATCGCTTCTTCAAACTATAGTAATAAAACTTCTTGGTCAAGTATCATCCTCTTCCTATTGTGAGAGAAATTGGAGCACATACTCATTTATTCAATCAATGAATATGAATAAAATAACTTCATAACAGGCTGAAGATTTAATTTATTTCCATACAAATCTTTATCTTCTATCAAGGAAAATCTCATTTTATATGACAGGTGATGTTGCTGGAGATGGGTTCGAGTGACTTGATGATATGGGGTTATTGGAGGTTGCAAATCTTTTATCTAGATGAATGAGAGTTGGAAGCAATGATATTCAATGATGATGATATTGAAGACCAAATACCAATATCTGAATCTAATTCTATCATTCACTCTATTGAGTAGTTGGACCTTCATGTTGTACTAAATAATTTTTTGCTTATATTTTTGTGGTTGTACTATATATTTTTGTACTAAACATCTTTATGTTATAAGCTAAATAAGTTATCATGACTTTAATTTATTATTGCTTGTCATTTTAAATATAATGTTAACTTAATTTCTATATATTATATTAAAAAATTATTATGTCGTATTCACGCCGCACTAGTGTCATATATTTTAAAAAAATGTCGTGTCCCGTGTCCGTGTCGTTTCGTGTCCGTGTCGCCGTGTCCGTGTCGGTGCATCATAGTCTACAAGAATGTCTATAAAAATTAGAATAATAAAGAAGGCTCAAGGTAGGAAAAATTATTATGTGCGGTCACCTAACGAAATCTAGAGATGAATGAGAACGCGTTACGTTATTTTTTTGATGTGTACCGCTCGGTGCCGAGTGACGTTGCGCATTTTGACTTACCTCTAAACTATTCGGTGACTGCACATACATAATAATTCCTCCCAATACAGGCAGTTGTTAACTAGGTTGATGAATAATTTATCATATTTTTAATGTTTGTTAAACAACAAATATGAATGTTCATGAGTATAAATTTACAAGCGAATTAATATTCAAATTTGTTCATTTATATGAAGAGTTCTTAAAATTTTATTCAAACTTATTCAACTATGTAAATAAACAAACATAAACTAGTATGATTTGATTAAGTATCAAGTTATTCATCAAGTGCAATCTGTGGCGAAGCCAGCAAGTTCTTATAGGGGGGTTCCAAATAATTTTCACTATTGCAGCTGCGTGCTCGAAGATCACATAGAGATTCTTAACTTTATGGAAAATGGCGTAGGTGGAGGGTTTAAGTGAATAGGTGAAGGCATATAGGGCGAAGAGGTTGGTAGTGAAGATAGATGCGAGAATAATAAGGTAGAGAGCAGATAAGCACAAGGTAGCACGTCGGAATTGGGTGGTGTTGCTGCCAATCTTAAGGGAAATTGATCTCATCACCAGCGGTTTCAACATCAGTTACTGGAAGAGCATTACCAGTGACCTATCATCGCCGACGACTGTTTGCCTTTGGATGGAAGAACTGAGGGATGCAGAGAGCTGCAAGTCTGTGATTGAAGAACTAAGCTTATAGGATTTTTTTTTTTTTTTGGGGGGGGGGGGGGGGATCTGGGAGTATAATTTTTGTTCACAACCCTACAAAGCACTACTATCATTGATTTCCTTCTTATATCGTTTATAACTAGCGGCACTACTATTGATAGACATTTTATAAAGATATTAGATGTAATATAAATCTATTTTATTTTGTAATTTTATATTTATTTTTTGGTCCCAATATAATTTATATTGATATTGTGCACAAATATATACATTTTTCATTGACAATTTTTTTTTCAATTTTAGCAAATGTGCAAAAAAATTATAAAATTAATATAAGACTCACATTATTCACATATCATCTCTAAAAAAACAAAAAAAAATCATAAAATTGATTTCTTCCAATTTCCTCCAACCAAACAGAGCCGTATAGTTTAAAAATAGATGGAACAATTTCATTTTGGACTATCTAAATTAATTATTTAAATATGAAAGTTCTCCTCCAACCACTGCAAACTTCCAAATCGGTTGCTGTGTTTTAGCTTCGATTTACAAATATAATTTCAGTGTAATATTATTTTCACGTGCTGTTTTAACTCATAAGAAAATGATTGAAGGCTACGTTTAGGTTCTTAAGAAAATAATTCGAAAATTTGTAGAAAAAATAATAATAATAAAAATAAAAATAAAAATATCATGCTACTCTTGCAAAATAAATCATTTTATTCATTCATTTTTTTATTGCTACATCTTTATTAATAATATTTTGAAATTTTTTTTATATGTGTATCTTATGATTTAAAAGAATATATATTGATTCCGGATATTCTAAATAAAATTTGTATTAGAATTCATTTTAAATTATTAATTTTATTTTGAGATAAATATAATATAAGTTTAATATATAATACACATTCTAAAATAATTTTATTATTTTTGACATTCATCTCCTGACCAACATTTCATCGGAATATCTGTCCAACTAAAATTATTCTATACGGACGTTGGACGCAACTCTACGTCCTGATGCCGTGGTACCGAGCTGTAACGAGCGTCGGTACCGAGTACCTAGTAGTACTGAGCTGCGGTACAATAAAAGAGTGACGTGGTGCATTTTTATTGGTCTTTGAATATCGTTCGGTGTCCGCAAAGAATAATTTTTCCTTCACTTAAGGCCACAAAATAGATTGTGAAATTGCTATCTTAAAACTTCTTTGAAAAACAATTTTAGCAAATAGCATTTTCTTCATGAAATTTTTTTATAAAAATTAATCTGATAATATATTAAAATATTATTTTTGTAGGCTTAAATATACGAGGCGATAGAGTGAGAGAGTTTTTTCATCTTAGCGTTGCACGAATATTCAGCATACAAACAGATTGAGAAGAGAAAATATCAAGATTTTTACATGGTTTTCCACGTAAAATTCAGATGTTTTCTCCTATGTTTGTGAGCTGAATATTCGTGCAATGCTAAAACGAAAAACTCACTCACTCTATCACCGCTTATATTCTAGCCCGTAACAATAATGCATCTACCAGCTTGTAAAAACTATGTTAAAATAAAAGAATCCTTAACTGTCCAGCATTCAAAAATATTCTCCATTGTTTTTCTAACATAATTTTTATCTTCAATCGCATAATTTTGATTTTAATAGCTTACCTGAACACTTCCAAAAAAGTCAATAAGTTTGCAAGTGTATTGCTTCACTTAAACTCCTCTTGTCTGTTGCTTCAATCCAAGGCCTATTACCAACAATTTATGTGGATCTGCTGCCCCTTAATACTATTTTAATTATTAATGATCGTATTTTTTTATATTAGTAGCAGATAATATGACAATTAAATGTTAACGACATTAACACTGTTGCGTCCAGGAGTATTCGCGGCGGTAGAGAAATATAAAGTTTATCGTCTTAGCGTTGTACGAAAATCCGGCACGCAATCAGATAAGGAGAGAGGGTCTAGCATTTATAAGACACCAAGATTTTTATGTGGAAAACCCCTGAAAAAGGGGGAAAAACCACGGGGCCTAGCCCAATTTGAATGAATCCACTGGTATTGCAGTCGATTACAAATGAGGCCCTTCCTTGGTGGAAGGGATCTTAGCTTGATGTACATCTTATGGAGTACATTACATGATGTAAATACAAAGAATCACTATTGACATGTTAGCTTTGTTAGAAGGACTGCAGTCGGCTGGCGACGTAGGTCAGGAGGACCGTAATCAGCTGGCGAAGGAGGACTGTAGTCGGCGGGCGACGTAAATCAGGAGGACCGTAGTCGGCGGGTGACGGAGGTCGGAAAGACTGTAGTCGGCGGGCGACATAAGTCAGAAGGACCGTATTCAACGGGCGACGGATGTCGGAAAGACTGTAGTTGGCGGGCGACGTAAGTCAGGAGGACTGTAGTCGGCTGGCGACGGAGGTCGGAAGGACTGTAGTCTGACGACGAAGATCAGTAGGACAGCGTCAGGTAGAAGTCCAGCAATGGAAAGAAATGCATCTTCGCATAGATGTCCAGCGAAGTCCGATAACCGGTAGAAGTCTGGCATCGGGTAGAGACTTGGCGAAGAGTGAAGGTCCGACGTCGGGTAGAAGTCCGACGTCTGTTGGTGGCAGAGGAGAAATCCGGCCTCCCTTGGGCGGAGTTTCGGCGTCAGGAGGGAACTCTGTCGTTAAATGAGAAGAATTTCAGCATCACGTGGAAGTTGTGCAAATTCCCGGCGTTTCCTGAAAATCCGGCAGAGTTCCGGCGTCTTCAGGCGGCAGGAAGAGCTCCGATGGTGGTCGAGGAGGTGAGGAATCTCCTTTTCCCCTTTCTCCTCTTCTCCTTCTTTCTCTTCCCTTCAGTCCCTTTGGTGTAGAATGAGGGCTCTATTTATAGTTTTTCTGGAGTGGCATAGCCCGTAAATAGGCGTGAGATCAGGGGCGAATTGGGAGTGTTTTGAATGGACGGCCGATATCGAATCCTTTGATCATGCACCGTTTGTTGGGCATTTTAAGGCCTTATTGATGTTGGAATTTGGCGATCTTGAGCTCGTTGGATTTGTCTCGTCGAGCCGTTCGATTCGAGTATAAGCTCGTCAAAATCGGAGACCGTTTGGTAACTCAAATTGCGGTTTGAACCTTCCAACAGCGCTTTGAACCCTTGATTCGGATTCATTTGGGCTCGGATTGAGTTGATCTTGGTGTCGTTGGGTTCATATTTCTGAGACGCTCAGTTTGACTGTAAGCTCGCTGAAATCGGAGTTCATATGCTCCCGAAATTAATTTTTGAAGTTTCCGAACTGATTTTGCCTCGAGATTTGTGCCCAATCAAGATAATTTTGTGATGATGTATCAAACACGTTAAATATTTTTTTGAGATATTTAGATCAATTAAGTTAAATTCATACAAACATCATATATGCAATAGTCAAATCGAAGTCCTTTTGATTAGTAAAAGCTTTCAATCAATGACTAAGGGTTCGTTTGTGATAGTTTTTTTGTTGCTTTCTAAAACAACTTTCAAATATAAAAAAATTTTGAATTATAAATTTTTGTACTAGAAAGCCAATTTTGAAAGCAATAAGAAAGCTATCCCAACTGAAGCCTTTGTTTGGGATAACTTTCTTGTTGCTTCTTAAAACAACTTTCTAGTTCAAAAATTAAAAATTTTGAACTAGAAAGATGCTTTAAGAAACAAAAGAAAGCCAGCCTAAGGTTTCGTTTGATACTACTTTTTTATTGTTTCTTAAAACAACTTTCTAATTTAAAAATTAAAATTTTTATACTAGAAAGCTGCTTTAAGAAGCCGTAAGAAAGTCATCCCAAACGAAGCCTAAGATTTGATCAGATATCTAGGACCCAAGTATGATTTATGACCGCATAAGATGAATTTGAAACTGCCATTGAATAAGAATGAGTGTCAACACGAAGTTGCCAAATGAAGAGACACCTTAAAATTTTTAACTTAGGCTTCATTTGGGACAGCTTTTTTCTGCTTCTTAAAATAGATTTAGAGTACAAAAAGCTTAACTTTTGTACTAAAAAATCTTTTTAAGAAGCAGTAAGAAAGCCGTCCCAAATAAAACCTTAGCAACTTATGTCTCTATATGACATCTCTAGTACTGCAACTTGTCATCTAAGATCAAGAGGATGCTCGATATATAGTAAGCTTATAATGTTTATAAAAGACTGCTTCAATGCAGTTTGATATTTGAATAGAGTTGCCCACACCTATATCATCATAAAATTAGTTATACATGTCCACAAAATATTACAATAAATAATGGATTTCAATTAATAACAAATGTTGTAATAATTAGCTTGCATATTCGCCTATAAATATGGAGGCCCAATACCTAATAATAGAGCCCTTTACATAATTTGATCCTGAAAATCTTATTTAGGACTGCTCTTGTATTATCTATATTGTCCTCTTATAAGAATTTAGGGTGCCAAATTATGGAATCTTTTCTAAAATGCTAGGCTTCGTTTGGTATAGTTTTCATAGTGCTTTCTAAAGCAATATTTTAGTATCAAAATTTTTAACTTTATACTAAAAAAACTACTTCAAAAAGCACCAAAAATATTGTTCCAAATGGAATTTTAGTCTAATTGAATCTCTCATCCGTTGATCTTCAATCAAACGGATGTTATGAGCACCACCACTCACTTCTTACGAGGGTTAGAGAATAATTTATCTTTGTTTGGTAAAATCACAAATGGGCTCAGTCCATCAATTATTGGGCCTACACATTTGGGCTAAAAGATCTGCAAGCAGGCCTAAACTTCAGCCGAAGTAACCAACCCTGCTATCCATTGTCTCCCTTTTTTTGTAGTTTGTCTTGAAGCAAACCAGCTTAATGGTTAATATTTAGGACCTAATTTTAGAGGTTTTGCATTTAAATAAGACATGAATATTATATTTTGATTCTCAATATTCTGATTTTATAAAAAAACTTCCTTATTTAGTTCTGCAAGAATATTATTTATTCAATAATAGGTGAAAAAAATTATTTTAAGGACAAATATTGACACAAAAAACATGCTGAAATAAATTTATTAAGTAGATCTTAGGTTTTATTTGTAACAACTTTTTTACTGTTTTTTAAAATAATTTTTTAATGCAAAAAAATTAGAAACCAAAATTTTTTACACTAGAAAGTTGATTTAGGATTCGCTTGGGATGACTTTTTTACTGCTTATTAAGGCAAATTTTTAGTACGAAAATTAAAAATTTTATTCTAAAAAACTGCTTTAAGAAGCAATAAAAAAGTCATCCCAAACGAAACTTTAGAAAGCAATAAAAAAACCGTCCCAAGTAAATCCTTAGTTTGCTTTTTAATTTGAGATTAGTTAATTTGCTGAGCATTCTATGTTATTATGACTTAATGTATCTAATTAATTAAAATAGGATATAACATATAAGATATAAAGTAGGTTAAGAATTAAATATATTTATGGGGGTGATTTGACTTTCAAATTAATGACATTTGAAATAAAAAACATTTTTTTAATGAAATAAATCCTTTTTTTTAATGTCAGAGAGTCCTCTATCAGGAAATAGAGCACTTTTATTGTTTTTGAATTTGGAGTTCCTACTCGAATTTAACCATCATTGTATGAAAAGTTTAAGCGCATCTCAAACAGAGAGATCCATTTTTCACGGCAAAATATAACAAAATTCTAAAATGACGTGGTGCTGCTCCAATCGAACTGTATTTTAAGTACTTCTGCGAAGGTAACGATCCTTCTCCCTTTCCGGCGTTTTTCAGGTTGAGAGAGCAAAATAGCGTAGGTGAACAGTGCAACGCCAATATTGTCTTTCCACTTTCATCCGCAAGTAAATGGCGGAAGATTTGACGTTCGGCTGGAGCGACCGAACGACGCTATACGCACGTTTGACGTTCGGTTGGAGATGCTCTAATATTTGCAAAGATTTAAAGAGTTTAGAGAGGGCTCTATTTGAAAAGATTTATAGAGTTTCAAAATAATGTTACGTTGGGCATTGGTTCAATATAATTTGTTTTAGAAATAGTTGGAGTGAGTAAATTTTTAATATTTATTTAATCATCTTTTTTTAATATCTCTCATAAATTATTTCTCTCATATTTGTCTTAAGACGCTTATTTTTTCTTTATTAAATGATGATTTACTCAAATTTTAGGATCAACAAATTAGCGTCTATTTTTATTATACATTTCCATGGTCTCTTTATGGAACAATTATTAGGTCAGGTGACCTGACGTAGCTCTACGTTCGGACGCCAATAACATGTCGCCACGTGGTATTACTCAATACCGCGCGGCCCGACGACCTGACTCGGGATTGCTATGTTCGCGTATTGCTCGGTATTGCTCTAGGTATTGCTCGGTATTGCTAGGTATTGCTCGGTATTGCTTGGCAATAATGAAAAATATCGTTCTGTGATGATCAATACCGAACAATACCGAGCAATACCGAGAAAAACTCGGTATTACTCGGTTTTGCTCGGTATTAGTCTTCACATAATGATATTTCTCGTTATTGCCGAGCAAAATCGACTAATACCGAGCAATACCTAGCAACACGCGAACATAGCAATCCCGTCTCCGTTCCGGGTCGGGGTTGTTGGGCCGCGCGATAAATAGTGAGAACACGTGGCACTATTTTAGTGACGTCCGAACGTAGAGCTACGTCAGGTGACCAGACCAAATAAAAGTTCCTCTTTATGGCTATTGTATTTGATGCCTCCCCTCTCTTGTGGATGTAGGCTTAAATAAGTTGAATATGTTGCTTGATTATTTTTTAATTAATTTATGTTCATCATGCTCGCTTAAGCTAATGTTTATTCATCATAAAATAAAACCCACATTTTTATAATATATAGGTGCCTTAAAACATCCAATCAAATGATATATTAGAAAAAAAAAAAAAAAAAAGAGAGATCAGTTTTCAAAACTTATCTATATGTCCGAGCTATGAAATAAATCCCTTAACACACATTACTTGTGATTTGTTTCTGATATTCACCTTATTTTTACATTGACTGTCATGAAAATACATACAAAAATGTGTACATGTGAATATAAAATGTATATAAAAAGTATATACTATAAGTAAGCAGTGAATGAACATATAAGTGGAGCCAATGCACACATACAAATAGAAAATAGGTGAAATTTAAGTTTTGTTTGAGACAGTTTTTTTATTGCTTTTTAGGAAGGCTTTTAATTAGTACAAAAAATTTTAATTCAAAATTTTGTGTACTAAAAACCTTTTTAGAAATCAACAAAAAAGCTGTCCCAAACGAAGCTTTAATTTGATTGTATTTAAGGTTTCGTTTGGGACAACCTTTTTTGTTGTTTTGTAAAACTGCTGTAGAGAAAATAATTTTTTAAAATTATAGTAGAAAGCAGCCTTTTTGTACAAATTTTTTGGAAAGCAGCGAAAAAATAGTTGCCAAATAAAAATTATGGCTGCAATATGAAAAACAAAGCAGTAAGAAAGCTGTCCCAAATAAAAATCTAAATTTTTCCAAAATGAGATTTAGATGTTGTTTAGGGCTCATTTTGTTAGTTACAATTAGAAAATAAGTTTTAGAATGTGATAAGTTAATCTCAGTCTAGTTTGAAGGAATTGCAAGCAAGAAAATGAATTGGAAACATATAACTGTAAATGATAGAAGGAATTGCACAGAAATTCCATGAAAAATATAGATTTTTAATTTCTTATTTGGTTAATGAGAAACTATCACTTTTGAGAGTGGTTTGAGGACTTTTGCGAAATTTGAAATTAATATTAATATCCAATTTTATTCAATCAGACTATAAATTTCAACATTTTTTTTTTTACAAATTTGATCAACATTCAAGATATTAAATTTATGCTTATCTAGGGGTGTCAATTTTGGGTCACGGGTCGGGTTCGGGTCGAACCCGGAGATGACCCGGCACAATTCGGGTCAACGCGAACCCGACCCGCTTGTAAATTTTTCGGAGCCGAACCCGACCCACTTCAGGTTCGGGTCAATCCGACCCGACCCGGGGACACGACAACCCCATGAGTAGATTCGCGGCAACGACGTCCAGAGGCATCGTCGATCCTTCAGCCAGCGTCCGGCGGTAGCGGAACGTGACAGCGGAGCCAGCTGCTGACTAGAAGCAATGCGAAGGCTGCGGGTGAAGCGTCGCCGGATGCGACGCGGTCACGCGAGCGGGCAGTGGGTCAGCCGGGCAGCGCAGCGGGGGGCAGGGCAGCTTGGTCATGCGTTGGGGCAGGCGGGTCAGCGGAGCTTAGCGGCGGACAGCTCGGTCATGCAGGGGGGGGGGGGGTGGCAGCTCGGTCAGCAGGTCAATCAGGATTATTTTCGGGTCAGCCGGAACCAGACCTGATTTTTGAAACATGTCGAAAACTCTAACTCGAACCCAACCCGTTTCGGATTCGGGTTGACCCGAACCCGAAATTTCAGTGTCGGGTTCGGCTCGGGTTTTCGGGTCGTGTCAAATATTGACACCCCTACGCTTATCAATGGATTATTTAAAGATCTTAGCAAATCAAATATTAAAAAAAATAATAAAAATAGAATATTATTGTAGATATCACTGGATGAAAAATCCCAATTCATTAAAAAAAGTAAAATAGATAGTGAAATTAACTTGTCAGATTCCAATAATGCAGATGCAAATTTTGCACGTGAGGACATAAAGATTTAAGGCATGGCTTAAAAGTAAAACAACCTGAATGAGGACATGTGAGTCATTTCAAAGTTGTTGATGATAATGAAATGAATGAAAGGCATGCTGCTAATAAAAATATGTAATAGTTGATGTCTCTAATATGGCTAACCTCAAAATGAGGATAGCTTTTTTACTGGTTTTTAAAGCTATTTTTTTTACAAAATTTTATAAAAAACAGGAAAAAAATAGTGGTCTAAAGCCGTCCCAAACAAAATATAAGTCTTATATTAGTTATTTTCAGGCAAAAAAACAAATCATATGAAATTTAAGAAAAATCGTCTATCACTTCAAGCGTTGCCAAATAACAATGTGCCTTATTATTAACACATATTACTTGGATGCCCCTTATAAATGGAAAACCACCTCACTTATCACTTAGTACTAAGTTCACAAATCGAAGATTTCATCGTCAAATCACCAATTATGTCAATTATCATTGGCTAGTCGTCCACTCAAGCCTTGGTGCAAGATCATTCAATCACTTCTTGATCAAGTAAGATGACGATCTCATGCATTCATTGTTGAAAATACTAAGAAAGATTCGAGTATAGTTTAGGATGAAGATTCAAATACCTCCTTAATATAAATAACTATTAATTATATTTCTAACTTCTATAATGGAGGAAGATAATAAAATAAAATAAAAAAGGCATGTGAATACCAACATGTAGGTGACATAGTTATGTCTCTTATGTCTAAAATGAAGAGAGAAGGATGAGTTCGTTATGAAATGTATAAGTATATGGTATTGGGAAAATTTTTCTTGTGATTCTAGTTGACACAAGTAGGAAAGGAGCCTAGGAGCGAGAGAGAGAGAGAGAGAAAGAGAGAGGACAAATCATCATTTTTTAACTTCATAATGGAGTTCCCTTTTAATTAGTGAGATAGATCCTTCTTGATGGTAGAAAATAGATATTTCTAAACAGCTTCAAGAGTAAGGTGGTGTTGATAATGACAAAGGTTAAGATTCACATATTTTCCCTAAGGGAAATCAATGTTTAGTGTATAACGATGGACAATTAATGCTTAACTGACCATTGGGTCCTTAAAGCAATATGTGAGGTACAGAGAAACGAAATGTGTGGTGATAATCGCATATCAATAGTCGTGCAAGGGGCATGATAGAGAGTTATTATGATATGCTAAGTATGACACATATATAGTGCATGGTTGCTCTAGATGGCGAAATGTTAGTGGCTTGACCGAGTTACTTGAAGGAGTTGCTTAAAAAAGAAGTTAGGAAGGCAAATTCTTAGAAAAGATGTTGGGTGATGTCCCATAATCTAATTTGAAAAAATTGTTCTTTTAATCTTTTAATAAGCAATAACTCAGAGCTATATAATATCATCTATCAGTATTAAATAATACAACATATTACATAATTTAAAACATCAATGTACACATTTATATTTATTTCCAAAAATCATATACACTACTCAGGATCTACAAAAAATAAAAAAACTTGAAGAATCCTGACTAGCCTTACACTCCTGCTCCCCTACCTTGACCTGAAATTATTTAACCATATTTAATGAGCTTAAAAAATTCAGCATGTCACCAAAATCTACAACTAAATTCAAGGCAAGGTAAAGGAGAAATATGCATGTCAACAGTCAAATCATGACAATTACATTCATATAATCATTGAATTAATGCAAAAAAAAGAGAGTAAAACTCACATGCAGTTGAAATAAAATCTGTAAACAATAAAATACTATGATACAAAAGTAAATAAAGTGGTAAACTAATAAGGGAGTTAAATCTATAAAGAAATTATTATATCCGTACAGAAATCAGATAAAGCATCAAATCCAAATATCAATAAAGACTGTCGAAATCATGTCAATGTAGTAAAATCATATAAGACTGTACACACGTTATCCAGTTATTCTATTTCACGAGCTCAGTATATCACATGCATAATATTAGTACAATGAATCAATAGTATCAAATAGTATCGTTATCTATATCAGTAACATTAATAATCCAGTGACAGAAGCAATAGAATAATACAACTATAGTAAATCAGTACAATAACAGTAAATACATGCAGTAACAATAAATTCATATAGTAATAGAAAAAATGTTAAAAAAATATGTATTTCAGTAGTCACACTAAATAAGTAAGAGGTCCTGACTATCACGTTATTTTTCAGTGTTAGTAGCAGTGTTAATAAACCGTTTGCTTAGTAAATATAGCCATCACCCTTTGTTCATGACACAGTAATAATGTCCTTATAACTCTCAATCAGTGTATCACGTGAATTAGTAGAGGATAACACCAAACTATTGTATTTAAAGGAAAGTCTGTCGGCCCACCATCCTGTACAAGTCAATCAGTCTCCAACCAACGGGGCAACTAGTCTTTACTTATTTGTTTTACACACGTAGATTATTATCACAATACTATAACAGCAATATCGACCAGCTATTACTCAAGCACATATTCAAATCCATTTTCAATGCATTTCAATAAATAATGTATAATTGAGCTTAATTAAGAAGATGCCAAAATATCATAATGATAAACAACAAAAAATCATATTAGAAAAATATACATTTTTAGAAAATTACCAAAATACCAGGAATTGTACAAAATGATATTTTAAGATTTTTATTGTATTACATTACTATTTTTAGACTCCAAAATAAATTTTGGGTAGGACAAAAATCGCTGTATTTTTAAAATCACCTTGTGAAAAATCTCAAATAAATACTCAAAATGCTCATAATGATGATCTCTATAACATATAAAAAGTTATGTGATGAAAGTTTTGTCAATACAAAGTTGTTCATGTTTTTCGGCAATTGAAACACAAATTTGAGCGAAAAATTAAAAAATTGCAAAATCTTTGAAATAAAAAATATGGTACGAATTCCTTACAATGAGACGAGCAATATATTATCCTAACTTGCCCGACGAATACAAATCACACCACAACCTCCAAATCTTAACTTCTTCTTTCTCTCTCTTCTCTTTCTCTCACATTTCTCTTTTTTTTTTCCCTGTTTAGCCGAAATGAGTAAAATGGGATTTAATAAAGTCATCTTGAGCGCCTTTAGATATTTATAATAAAATAATATTATAATATTTAATTAGATCAATTGTTTAGTATAAAATTCAAATAAATCATTTTAAGACTCATAAAATTACAGAAAAATATTCATAAAATAAAGCATGATATTTAAAAAATATCGATGAAATCGATTTGTAAAATGGACACATGAAGGTCTCGAAATCCTCACTTATACCGACATGTATAAATTCCTTAATGATTTTCACCGGTGTCCAAAAATTAAGAAAAAAAATCGTGTAAGTAAAATATTACAATCAAAATACTATGACAAAGACAGATTGCGATTTAGAGTTATAATACTCCAGAAAAAAAAATTGACAAAGTCAAAATACTAATTATTACATGTTGAGAGGATGATATTGTCAATGAGGTTGACTTAGAGGTGTTGTTGTGTGACCCAGGGTATGCGAATATACTTTGACAGATTGTTAATTATTCAAGATGTTACTTGTTCTTGTGAGCTTGGAGAATTTTGGGTGAAAACTTTGGGATGTGGTGGCTAATAAGTACACTTTCAGGCTCAAGGTCTTTAGAGTTGGATGATACATTTTTGTGAGTTACCCCTAGTCAAATTATCATTTTGACCAACCTCAAGGTGTTAGATTTGAATGATTTTCTTGAGGATTTTGATCATGATAATTGTCTGCTACATGTACACATTTAGGGGTGTCAATATTTGACACGACACGAAAATCCGACCCGATTTCAAAACGGGTCGGGTTCAGGTTCCTGTATTCGACTCGTTTGAAAAAACGGGTCGGGTTCGGGTTGACCCGACAGGTTGTCGGGTCAACCTGAAAACCCGTTTAATTCAAAAAATTTGGATTCCAGCCCGCTGCTCGCTTCCCCCGCCCGCGCTGCCTGCTGCCTCTGCTCGCTGCCCTTGCCCGCGCGGCTGCCCGCCCGCTTGCCCGCAATAAAATCTTGCAATTAAAGAGGATTTGGCTAGACATTATGATGTGATAGCACCTCTTAGAGCTATTATTTTTCGTGAATTAGGATGTTTTTCAAACCTCACAAGGTATGATAAGTTAATGATGCTCCTAGAAAGAAGTCGAGCGTCATCAATGTGCTTGTCCTCGAAGGATCCTAAAAAAGGATATAGACGCTCGTTCACTCAAATAGACCGCGCTCCTTTAGGGTATAGAGACTTGATAGGAATATATCAACAAATATGTCATATGATTATATTAACATCCATTTGCTTTGTTGACAACATGTAATGAACAACAAATTTTTTTTAAGCTTTGTTTGAGACAGCTTTTTTGCTGCTTCTTAAAGCAGCTTTTTAGTATTAAAATTAAATTTTTTGAACAATGACTGCTTAAAAAAGCAATAAGAAAGCCGTCCCAAACAATGCCTTAATCTTTTGATGAATGTTCTTTGTAGGACTTAATGTAATCATGTACGTATTCATGTGCATGATCATGAATTAGTTTTAATCCATGTACTATTTTCTAAATTATCCAAAATATTAAAATAACAAATCAGATTATTGTTATTATGAATGTATTTACAAATCTAATAACTTTTATTAGTCAAAATTAGAATGTTAACACTCTATTTTGGTCAAATTTTAAATATTAAAAATTACCCTTCACTCATCAAGGACGGATGTGGGCAAAGAAGCTAGTCCATGAAACTAAAATTAGGATAGGAACTTGGAATATAGATTCCCTTACAGGAAAATTAATGGAATTAATAGATATTATGATTCATAGGAAGTTAAATATTTTGTGCATTCAGGAAACTAAATGGGTTGGTGAGAAGGCTAAGGAAATTGATAGTTTAGGATTTAAACTTTGGTATTCGGGTAGGAGTCGTACTAGAAATGGTGTAGGTGTTATTATAGATAAGAGTTTAAAGAATAATGTTATAAAAATTAACAGGATTGGAGATAGAGTTATAGCTTTAAAGATTGTTGTTGATGATAAGATTGTTAATATTATAAGTGCTTATGCTCCTCAAGTAGGTTTGGATATGAGTTCTAAATTAAATTTTTGGAATGACTTAGAAGAATTAATACAAAAGATACCTCTTGAAGAAAGAGTTTTGATTGGAGGAGATTTAAATGGACATGTTGGTAGAGAGGTAGATGATTTTAAAAGCATTCATGGTGGCCATGGATTTGGAACGACGAATGAAGGTGGCAAGACCATATTGGATTTTTGTTTAGCTTATGATTTTTCAATTGTTAATACCTTATTTAAGAAAAGAAATGAGCATCTCATCACTTATAAAAATGGATATAGTACAACACAGATTGACTATTTTCTTATTAGAAAACTAAATCGTTTAGATTGCAAAGATTGTAAAGTTATTCCAAGAAAAAATTTATGTACCCAACATCGATTATTAGTTTTGGATTTTAAGATAAAGGGGCATAAAATAAAAAATAAAGTAAAACGATTTTCTAGGATTAGATGGGGGCATTTAAAGAATATTAACAAAAATATTTTTGGAAATAAGATCTTAGATCTTAAGATTTTGTCTGTGCATGAGGATGCTAATATTATGTGGGAAAATGTGGCTAGTGATATTAAGAATATTGCAAAAGATATCCTTGGAGTATCAAAGGGAAAAGCTCCTAATAGTAAAAGTAGTTGGTGGTGGAATCCAAATGTGCAAGAAAAGATTAAAAATAAGAAGCTTTGTTATAAAAATTGGTTTAATTTTAAAAATTCTGATAATTGGGAAATTTATAAAGTGGCTCGTAAGGATGCTAAGAAAGCAATATGCGATGCAAAGACATTAGCTTTTAGTGATTTATATAATAGATTAAATACTAAAGAGGGAGAAAGATATATGTATAAGTTAGCCAAACAAAGAGATAGGAATAGTAAGGATTTAGTTCAAGTGAAGTGTATTAAAGATGAAGATCAAAAAATACTTTTCTTAGAAGATGATATTCAACAAAGATGGATGAGATATTTTGCTAAACTTTTTAATGAAGATTGTGAATATAAGATTGACTATAATGACCTTAGCACCCTAAATGAAAATAAAGATTTCTGTTTTTATCGGCGTATTAGTAAAACTGAAGTTAGAGAGGCTTTAAAGAAAATGAAGGGTGGAAAAGCTGTTGGACCTGATGATATTCCAATAGAAGTGTGGAAATGCTTAGGAGATGAAGGAATTTCATGGCTTACTAAACTTTTTAATACTATTTTGAAGACTAAAAAGATGCCAGATGAGTGGAGAATGAGTGTGTTAATTCCTATTTTTAAGAATAAAGGTGATGCACAAGATTGTGCGAATTATAGAGGTATTAAGTTAATGTGTCATACTTTAAAACTTTGGGAGCGAGTTATGGAGCATAGGTTGCGGCGTGATACTAATGTTTCTCATAATCAATTTGGATTCATGCCGGGTAGGTCGACTATGGAAGCCATTCATTTATTAAGAGGTTTGATGGAGAAATATAGAGAAAATAAGGAGGATCTACATATGATATTTATTGATTTAGAAAAAGCATATGATAAAGTTCCAAGAGAAGTGCTATGGAGAGTTCTTGAAAAGAAAGGAGTCAATAATGCTTATATTCAAATCATTAAAGATATGTATGCAGGAGCTATTACTTGTGTTCAAACACAAGGTGGTTTGACCAAGTATTTTCCTATTTCGGTTGGGTTACATCAAGGATCAGCCTTAAGCTCATATCTTTTTGCTTTAGTCATGGATGTTCTCACTAGACATTTGCAAGAGGATGTGCCTTGGTGTATGCTTTTTGCTGATGATATTCTTCTTGTTGATAAGACTAGAAAGGGAGTTGAAGGTAAACTTGAATTATGGAGGTCAACTTTAGAGTCTAAAGGTTTTCGCTTGAGTAGATCTAAAACGGAATATATGGAGTGTAATTTTGGTAGTAATAGACCTAGTGAGGGGATTGTGACTTTGGGCGATCAAATCATTAATAAGAGTACACGTTTTAGATATCTTGGATCTATTGTTTAGAGTGATGGTGAAATAGATGGGGATATTATCAGCAGAATTCAAGTTGGATGGTTGAAGTGGAGGAATGCATCAGGCTTGTTATGTGATAGAAATGTACCCCTCAAACTTAAGGGAAAGTTCTATAAGATGGTAGTGAGGCCTGCAATGCTTTATGGTGCCGAATGTTGGCCATTAAAAGAGAAGCATAATACTAAGTTAAGTGTGGCAGAGATGAGGATGCTCAGGTGGATGAGTGGCTTTACCCTTAGAGATAGGATATGAAATGAGCATATACGTGAAAAGGTTGGAGTAGCTCCAGTAGAAGAGAAGATTAGAGAGAGTCGCCTTAGATGGTTTGGTCACATAAAACGGCGGCCTTCCGATGACCCGGTTAGGAGAGTAGAGGTATTAGATTTGACTTATGTTAAGAAAGGTAGGGGTAGACCTAAAAAGACTTGGTTAGAAAATATTAAGAATGACCTTTATTTATTAGATTTAAACGAGAATTTGACTTTTAATAGGACACAATGGAGAAAAAGGATTCATGTAGCCGACCCCACGTAGTGGGATAAAGGCTTGATGTTGTTGTTGTTGTTGTTGTACTCATAATTAAACCAGATAATTAAATTTATTATTTTAATACTCATATTTAAAATAACACTAGTAAAATTCATCAAATAGACTAAATAGTAATATTAATAACCAACAAACTTTAATAAATTATTAAAAAAATTCAAAATAGTCCCCATGTTATTAGTGCAAGTATGACCAATATAATCTCAAACTATTATGTTGTCTCCATTAGTCTATCTATTATATAAAATTGATCTAAAATAATATCCCTATTATGTTTGTGATATAAAATTGATCCCAATTTAGTCATCGATTTTATAAAATTAATCTCAATTTATATTTTATTTGGGAAATTTGTGCACTAAAAAATTGTTTTATGAATTAATAAAAATGTCAGCTTTTAAAAAACTATTTTAAGAAATAATACGAATGATTAAATTAAAATAATGTTATATTCTGAAATTAAAATAATTATAATTAAAAAAATAATTTCATTATCAACTGCAAATTACAAATAATTTATCATATTTTTTATCAGACGTGCTCGGTCATCATCAGCAAGCATCACGAGCTGGAATGAAAGCTTGACATGCCCGTGAAGAAGCCAATCAAGTACCATGATTGGTGATTCTATCTGCAAATATAAAATTACAAAATTAAATTAAGTCACGGGTTTACACATTCCCCTTTAGCTTGCAAATCAATAATTTATATTTCTGTCAGAGCCCAAGCAATTTATGAATGTTTGTACCCTACTTACAATTCAGGCTCCGGTTAAGCTATTTAGGTGGAGATGTAACGAGCAGTACCGAGCCTCGATACCTAGAACTACTGAGTCGCTGTACAGTAAAAAAATGACATGATGTATTTTTATTAGTTTTTGTATGATATTCGATGTCTGCACAATAATTTTTCATTTAGGTGATAAAAAAATTAAATTTTTTATCAAAATGTTGAATTTAAATTTGATCTACATTTTTTGTATTGACTGAAATGGCTAAAAGCCGCGTTACGATAAGTCCAAGATTAGGCTGTCAGTGGGCCTCATTATGAGCAGCATTAATTGATTGTCAAAGTTTTTTTACCCAATGGTTTCTACTTTTTTTTTTTCTAAAAAAAATTCTCTTAAATTTCCCAATTTTTCTAATTGCTACCAAAATTTATGTCAGTAAAAATAAATTTTTTTTAATCGATCAATGACGAGTCTATCATATTATTAAAATACAAATATATTAGCATTGTGACCTATGTTGACCTCCCCTTTAGAGTTCTTTGAAATTAGTTTGTTTTATTTCAAATTATTTTGACAATCTAAATTTATTTAATATTATAGAAAGAAAGCTCTCTTTCGAACATTTATCCATTATCGCAACCCTCTAACCTCCTCTGACCCAATGGCAAGCCTACAATCTATTGGTGTCCTTGTCCGATCGATCAACAAATACTTTCAAGCTCACATTATGCCTCTAGCTCACTGGCGCATTTTGCTCGATAACTTGATCACCCATCAACCCATACCTGAAAATTTGCCCACTCATTCAGTTGTATGCACATGTCCCACATGTGCCACTTATTAGTTGTTGGTAGCCACTCAATTCATTGGCATATACAACATGTCGTAACACACTCAACCGATTGAAATACAATCTATCGCCACATATTCAATCTATTGTCGCACAACATGTTGGCACTCTCACAAACCTTCATAATGCATCTTACTTCATGTTGTTGTTGACTTATTAGCCCCTTTCGACCTCTTAACCAACTTTTTAACCCTAGGCCATTCATTTTGTGTCATCTCGCCATCTTCAACTTACTTGTCGACACCCATCAACTCATTGCTAGCCTCATCATATCATTATATTTTCTATCTAAATCATTTTGCTTTCATGCAATATGAAAGAAGTTTTAAAGCTCTACCATGCTGCTTTGTCATTTTTGGACGCATGAGGGCAAATAATTTCTAGCCTCCCTCTCCTGATGAAGCCTTTGCACAACCTTTAATGAGCTAACAAGCGAGGAGATATCCTTTTTACCTTTTAAAACCCCTAGTTTCTAGGTTCCCTCGGTATAAATCATTTCAATGTCTTCCACTATGTTTCACAGTTTCAGTTCCTAACTGTAATAACCCCCTTTTTTTTTCTTGTTTGGATCAGACTAGAACGGTTCACCTCTACTTCTTCTAACCGCCTCTAAGCACTACCGCCTTATACCTTTGGAAATCCCTAATTGAGGCCTTTAAATTGGAGGGAATGGGAAGAGAGACGGGGAGCGTGCAAGGAAAGGCAACAATTCATTGTGCAAGCTGGAAATCGCATGAGTGGTAATCGGTGTCGTCCTCCTATGGTGTGTTAAAATTCATATAGGTTGTTAAACCTACGAAATTTTCCCACGGCTAACCACGAGGGGGGAGGACTGGTAATTTAAAAATTCTCTTGAATTTTTAATAAAAAACTAATTTAATAATTTTCCAATTTGATTATCTTCTTGAAATAAGCTTTTTAACCACAAAGATTAAATGCACAAATAAAAAGAACACAAAGATTTATAGTAGTTCGGTCCAACAAGACCTACGTCCACTCCATGGAGACTCCCTCTTCAAGTATTGCACTATTTACAAAAGTGACTCTCATTTTGCCCTCTCAGCAAGGAGGAGAAACATTTACAATTTTCCTCTCTTCCACCTATCCCCGGTGCGGCATAATACCATCGTCCTTTCACACCCTCCAAGTGTCGACAGAGTACCGTCGTCTGTTCACACCTTCCAAGTGCCGGCAGAGTACCGTTGTCTGTTCACACCCTCCAAGTGTCGGCAGAGTATCGTCATCTATTCACACCTTTCAAGTGTTGGTGGAGTACCATATCTCCTTCAAATATCTTCTCTCGAGCATCTAGAAAGAAGAAAGGAAGAGTAATAACCAAAAACCAAAAGATATTCTTACCTTTGAGTAATCTTGTGATCCCTTCACACTTTACTTGCAAGAACTCTATCTCAAATACTCTCCCACAAACACTCTTTCACTTGCTCTTGAAAAATCATGTAGAGCAACACTTTTCATGTCAGTTTCAATGGACTTTTTATATGAAAGATACGAAAAACTATCCAGAAAATTGAAAATTGCCATTTTGAGCGTACACGATCGTACAACACAATCGATGTTCGTCCTGGACGAACAGTTGAAAATTGTCTGATACGATCCTGTACAAAATATTTTTCGTACAAGCATATCATACAATACGATATATATATTGTACAGTACAAACAATTATAAAAAAATTTTCATTCGTCTGGATGAAAATGTTCCCAATAATTTCGTACACTGGAAGTCGTTTGTACGAACTCCAGATCATTTCGGACAAATAGTTCAAAAAATTTATATGTTCTTCTGGATGAAAATGTTCTCCACATTTTCATACTTTGGACGTCGTCTATACGAAAGCTATATTGTCGCGGACGAACAATTCAAAAAATTAACATGTTCATCTGGATGAAGATATTCCATACATTTTCGTATTCTGGACGTCGTCTGCACGAAGCTAACTTCATACAGTACGAACAGTACTTAGAAAAAATTTTCATCCAAATTTTGATTAACTGCTCGCTGGAGAAAATAAACTAACCAAATCATCTCGTATAAACCAAAATTGTACAGTACGATTAGTTTAAAAATTTATAGATTTTAAACACTCCCCTAGTGTGTGTGTGCACGGTTACTCAATTACATTCACACTATCTCAAACTCAATAAAAGTGAAAATGACATACTCCATTTATAATAAATCCTAATATATTCTCCCTTGAAGTCTTCAATAGTCTAGAGTGTAATTTTTCTAAAATGTTAGTACACACAAATAATAAAAATAATATATCCAATATATTTTAGGAGAAACACTAAGTAAAACAATAATATTTGGAATTATCAAAAATATACATGTTGCAAGAATCTCAACAATCGAAAAACTAAATTGCAACAATTTCAACATGGTGCACAATGTGCCAACAAGAAAGAGAGGTGGTTGTGTGGGTTATTTCATTGTTCGGTGGCTGTGTTTTCATGGCTTCGATGATGTAGATAAAGTAGTCGATGGAGTTATTTCTTCTCTTATTTCCATTTCTTCTTTGAACACCATTAATTTCTTTCTTTTAGGGTTAGAAATTTGAAAGAGGCGTTTGCTTGATAGTTTACAAGGAAGAAGGAGATTTAATTAATTGTTGAAGAGGGAATCATAATGATGTCTCATGAAGTTCTTCTTTTTCCTCTTCTTCATTTAGATGAAGTGTAAATCCTAGCCTTATTTCCCCTTGCTAATAATTAGTAATTCTTATATTTCCATGGTGATTAAAATTTAGGAACCTTTATAAATGTTAATAGTAAACATTATAAGGATTGCCTTTAACAATTGTATATATGAGTTTAAGATTTGAATTCTCATGTTCCACTTTAGAATACAATAAATTTATTTATTCTCATATAAGTTATACATTTAAAATATAATCATCTTGATTTTTTAATAATATTTGAGATTATCATGAAAAATAACTTAGGGTGTTTGATCGAATACTTTATTTCAAAAAGATGTTTGAGTGGTTGTTACATTATTTTATGTTTTGGTGTGTGATATATTGAATATATGATTGATCTAGACTTCTGTGAATTTAGGATTTGTGAAAGTACCACATATTAGAGTTGAAGGAGCTTCATCTTGATTGGAAATTTCAACTATTTATAGACTCTAATTGGTAGGTAACTCTTTATTGAGTAAGGGATAAACATATCCTTCCTTGTTAGGGATTCATCCCTTGCTACTTATTATTTTTTGATAAGATATGATACAATGCGTCAATTCATTCACAACATTTCAAGTTATCATTTTGACATTATCTGATATTAAGTATTATCATGTTTAATGCTGCCAAGTTTCCTAAATAATTTATGTTCTTTATTCAGATCACTATGAATAACTATTGTCTAATAATTGAGCTTAATTATGTTATAATCCTTATTAAGTACTATTACTAAAATACAATATGCATATAATATAAGCTTGTGTGTTTGATGCTTATAAATGTCGGTATTTAACCCTATTGAATATTGGCTAGCTGGATCGATGGGTTGTCAGGGTGATGACTCTATATGAAATCATTAGATTTCATTGGGATTGGTGTTTACCTTTTCCAACATGTATTGTAGTAAACCGATTATGAATATATGTATAAAGAGGAAAATAATAATCAGTCATTGATAGATGTTTAAATATTAAATGCTTGAATGCGAATGTATCTGCATTTTAATGTACGAATATTAGTTCGCTCAAATAATTCTTCACGAGTTCTACACTTCTACTATATAAGAAGCTGCAATAAATGAAGTATGTACATTCAAAATATACTACTTTATACATTATTTCATGTTATTTTATTTAAGTGTTTATCTTTCATTTATGTTTCTCTCTTTGCTCATATTTATGCCCCATATCTTGCCGTTTATGTTCTATTTAGTAGGGTTTTACTGAGTTTGTTCTTGCAAACTGACACCTAATACTTCATAATTTTAGATTGCTAGTTGGGCAGCTTCTGAAGAAACTTCTAGGTTCATGCATCAGTTTCATCCAAGATAGATAATTAAGATTAGAGTTATTTAATGTATTTAATTGTGTAAGGAATTTTTATTTATGTTTGGTGGACGTTTAGTATGTGTTTGGGTTTAGATGCTTTCATAATTTATTGTTGGATACATATTATTGAAGTCTTTTATAACCATTGAGTTGAAATTATTTTATAAATTTTGTTCTGATCACACCCTACGATTGGGTTCTTGTTATTTCTTCCAGGTCCGATGGCGGGGTGTGACACTAACACCCTCAGTTCCTCTTTAACATCCTTATTCTTTCTACACTCCGCCACTTTGATGCTTGTAAGGGAGACAACATTTTCATTTTAGTGCCCACCAACTGTCCTTATCATCGCCTTCTAAGTTATTGACATGCCTTAAATGACGTCTCTCATACCCTCTATAAGAGTAATAGGCTTATCATTTTTTATCGCAAACTTATGACCTAATGTCCTTTTACTATGCTACAAGTCTATATGCTTGATTCTTGTTGTCATTCAAACTCTTGTTGATTGCACATATTTCATCATGATTCTTTCCACTAAGTGCATATATCCATGCATGCGCTAACATCTCTAACATATACATGTGCCACCAGCTCCAACTCACTCATCCACTCTTCACCCATCGTTTTTTACCTGAAACATTAACGAATCCTCCTAGAATTTTTAAACATACAATCACATTCTTCTTGAAGGTAATATTTTTTCTCCTTTAATGTCTCTCATGTACGAGCCTTTCTAATCGGTGACTTTGTTGTCATACGGTTTTCCAGCCAATAGAATGGTGCAATATTTAGATGGAATCATGGATAAAAGTCCATCTATTACATTTTACCCAGTTTTGATTAAATCCAATTGGATTTTTTAGGTCCATCTAGCTTTGTTTTGATATCCAATTGACCTATTTTATTTCAGCTTGTCCACAACTCCAATCAACCTCATTTGAGTGAATTATATTTATATTGGGGTCTAAATTTATCTCATCTGTTTTAATCGAAATTGAATAGGTATAAACATTGGACAAAAACATACAAAAATGAATTTATAATGTAGTTGAACCTTTCATGATTATTGCAGTGTCCACTATTATCAATGTGGATCCTATATTTTACAATTGTTTTAGTCGCTCGTCGCCATCCTATTCATTTCTATTTTTCAATTCCTTGAGGACAATAATGAAAAAAAATAATATTTTAATTTAAAATAATAAAAATTATTCAAAGTAGATAAGACTTCACAAAATTTTTCCTTTTCAATCTTCCAAGTCAAAAAAAGCTTTTTTTTTTCTTTCTCTATTTCATTTACCTATTTGCATTATAAGATTGAAAAAAAAAACTAAAATAATGGAGATCAATCCTCACACTACCAACTAAATGTCCTGCACATAACATAAATATTATAAATGTCAACAATTAGAGACATAAGAAATTCATATAAAATTAACATGGCATTATAAGTCACTATTAAACTTGTGTTGAGCAAGACGACTCACCTAGCCCAATTAGAATTCTATTCCAAGTTGGCAAGAAAATCTCCATTCCCATATAAAAAAAATTGAAGTGAATGCAAGCCGAATCGGCCTAGCTGAGTTTTTTTTGGGAACGGGGTATCTATCCGCTGCCACCCCCGAAAAGGTGCTTGCTAATCCTTGGATGATCTAAAAGAGACACCCACCTGAAACCTCTTGACCCGCACTTGATTGGATCTCACTCAAGAAGCGTTGCCTCTCGAGGGGAATCGAACACGGATTAAGAAGTTCTTAATCGTACTCGCCCACCAACTTGAACTTGATTACAAACTATTTGAACACAGATCCCCAGTTTAATAATCTGTTGGCGCCACTTTAAACAAAGATACAGATAATCCGAAGTTACATTGGGTGAATTGTCAATTTAGGGTTTTCACCTTGGTAGAATTTTGTACTCGAGATCATTAATTACACTCTTAATGGTGCGAAGCACGTCTCTTTAAGAAAATATAATGTCCTCCTCTTTAGCTTTTTAATGGGAAATGCTTCGTGGTCCTTGAAATTGGATTTGGAAATTGGAAACAGGACAGAGAACGGCTCCTTCCCTTCCTCTGTTTCTTATCTTCAAGACTTCATCTGCAAGAGTGGGCTTTCTGTGTACAGGTAATAGATCTGATTACTGAAAGCTTCCATGTTGAATCCCATGGTTTACTCTTGAGATAACTCAGCACTTTGATAAGAGTTGTGTTTCATGTTATTTGTCTGCTTAGGAACCCGGGATTCATTGTTTGTGACACGATAGAGTTTTCATACTATAAGTTTGATTTTTGGAAGAAAATGGGGTGAAAAAACATTGAGGTTCGCTTTTTCGGGAAGAAGATTGTTCTGCGTCCGTTTTGTTTTATTTTTGTTTTGCTTTCAGTTGGTCCAGTGAAGGGAATTAAAAAGGGGGGTTATTGCTTTGGTTGCAGGGTTAGGGCATAAACAAAGATAAGGTACAGCGGTTATGGAGACTCTGTCTCCGTCGTCTTCTTCTATTTCAGCTCGCCGGGAGTCGGTCACCTTTGATGAGTTCTCTATGCAGCAAAGCTTGCTCTTCACGGACAGCCTCAAGGTAGCTGAACCAAATTGCATCCATTGATGCTTTATATTGAGATAGGCGATGAAGAAGCTTTTCCTTTGATAGTTAATCTAGTTCAATCTGCTTTTGTTTTGACTCTTTTTGATTTGTCAACACTTCTATTAGGCTTTGCATGTATTGAAGGTAAGTGTAGAAAATGAAATGGAATTCTTAAAATTTATTCATTGATTATGAATCTACAGACATTGATTTGACCTTTTCAGAACTTAATTTCCTTTTACTTTTACTCAAATTCCCATTTTCCAGCATCCAAACATAGCCTTGGGGAAGCTAGCAAGTATAAATTATCAAATTATTGATGAATTTAAATAGTTGATACAAATGAAGTTTATGGATGATTGAAATTGAATAGATGCATGTGATAACTGTGCTTTGACTTAACTTTAACAGGAACAAAAATATATTTTAATGATCTGTATGTTCCAGTCTTTGAAGGAAAATATCATCATAACTTCTTCGTCAAGGCTTTACTTAATTACTCTTTTTTTTTACCGCCTAGTCCTCGCTATGAGAAATTATAACGTGCGGCCACTGGACTGTCCGGAGGTGAATCAATATGTGCCACATCACCCGGTGCACATCAAAATGGTGATGTGGCGCATCCTGATTCGCCTCCGGACGGCTTCCGGTGACCGCACGTAATAATTTCTCCCTCCTTACGGCCTCCTCCTTCCTTTGGCTATCAGTGTTCATTTAGACGACTTTATTGATGTTTGCATTTATTTTTAATAACACAAATTCGAATTTATAATGATAAACATAATTCCCTTTTCCAGATTTTCAGAAGATTTATAGTATGACTATCATACACGTTTCATTGTGCCAGTTAATTTGTACCCCTTGATCGTATTCATAACTATTCTAAAGTTTAGGAAATGCATATGTGATCGTTGGTGTTACTTTTACTGGTTGATTTCCAGGATTTAAAGAACTTGAGGTCACAGTTATACTCAGCAGCAGAATACTTTGAATTATCATACAGTAAAGATGAGCAAAAACAGATGTATGTGAATCCTGTAATGATTTTACAGCATCAAAAGGAGGGCCCAATTGCAGTAATTTTCTTTTGTTTCTAACTTGAAACATAACATGCTTTATATGTAGAGTAATGAATACCTTGAAAGACTATGCTGTTAAGGCTCTTGTAAATACTGTGGATCACTTGGGCTCAGTATCTTATAAGGTCAATGGCCTTATTGATGAGAAGGTTGATGAGGTGTATGGTGCAGAACTTCGAGTATCGTGCATTGAACAGGTATTTCTTTGATAATTTCCTACCTCCATAGTGCCAGTTTTCACGTACATTGTAATTTACTTCCATATTGCTCAAGTTTTAAATGATTTGGAATGTTTGAAAGCTGAAATCAGTTGAGGGAACTAGAATCTACATTACAAATTAAGAAACTTCGTTTGTACAATATTTAGCATGTTCACATATGCAGTAGTTGAATTTTGAACTTTCTGTATGTTGCATTCATAGAGAATTCGAACATGCCAGATGCACATCGATCAGGAAGGGCGTGCTCAACAGTCTTTAGTAATTGCTGCTCCTAAATTCCATAAACGGTACATAATACCAGGCAAGTTTTTCTTCTTATTATGTATCATTTATAAATTAGCTGGCTTTGATGCTTTTGCTTTTAATAATTATTAGAAGTTCCCACAGTATTTCTTGAGTGATCTTTCATATGTTGTTCCAAGTCTGATAATTCTTTTGTTTTCATCTTTTCAGTAGATGAACCATTGCCTGAATCAGGTAGGAAAGCTACAGCTGTGAATCAAGAGCGATCATTCCGACCCAAGGAGGATATGGAATCGCAACAGTTTCGCGCTGGTGATGTCACTCGACTTGATCATATATTTCTCGTGATTTTGAGTTTGAAGATATGTAAAATGCTTAGTTTCCATTCATTCTAATTATTTCCTCGCAGATTTTTGCTCGAGTTTGAGAGACAGACCTCCTTCATTCAGGTAATGAGATGAAGTGTTGAAAATCTTTCTTTCCTTGTGTTCTTTTGAAATTCTTGGTGTTTGATGTGATTGGAAACTGCAAGCAGAAAAATGCGTTCACTCTCACCTTCCCCAACCATGCGTGCTCGCTCTGCATCGCCTCGGAAAGGGCGATCACCATCACCTTCCCCACGGCCTGGAAAATGGACCACTGGTAACATCTGTTTTTTATGAGCTAAAGCTCTATTGTATATACTTTGTGGATTATATCATGCTTGTTGTTCTTTCTAAACAGATAAAAGAGCAATCTCACCTTTGCCAACTGCAAATCCACTTGCACGCTCTGGTTCATTTTCAGTCAGGCCAGCTGTTCTAAACTCATCAAATAGTGCACGACAGGTATGCCTCAACAACTGTGTAGCATTGTTATTTGAGTTTTATTCTAAATTATTCACCGTAAATAAATGGTAATTAGCAAGAGCAGGCAAACCTTACTTAGAGTGCTACTAATTTGAGTGATTTGGTCCTATTTACTTCAGCAAATGTCTAAAGGGAATGGATCGTCAACATGAACCAAATACAGGAAAATTAGTTAAATGCAACTCTAATGTTACATCAACCTTGTAGCAAAAACAATTGGATTTAACTTGAGTAGGATTTAGCAAAAATCAGATTCAGTGAAGCTTGGGAGGGTTAAAACTTGAAAATTATTTTGCATGACTACTTTTAGATCTTGTTAAATATTGATAAATTGTTTTGATATTTATTGAAGGATTTAAGATTTAAGAAGGGAGAAATCTTTAACTTTTTTAAATCCTATGAATGGTGAGATGGAACTAACCCTCTATTTAACTGATCACAGGGTTGAACTAGTAAAATTTAAGGTCTCCAAAATTCTGTTTGGCAGGATTTAAGCTTTATCTTGCTTATCCTTCATTAAATAGGATACCAAACAGCTCTAACAAGTGTGAGACATGTAAACAGTTTCTGTCACGCTTGTTACAAAAAGGTTGGTCTTCTTAGAATTTTGTGCGTTTGTTGGAGAAATAAAACCAGGCAGCGAACACAAACAAGAAAGAGAAAATGCCGTGGAAAAGAAAGAAAACCAGTATTTAACGTGGAAAAACTTAAAATCGGGAAAAAAAATTACGGAATCACACTAAACCAATAAATTACTATGAAAATTAGGAGAAATTGTGCATATCACTTTCTTCATCTCTCTCCTTGACTCTCTTAACTCTTACATTGTTCTCATACAAACTGACAAAGAGACATATTAACCACCCCAAGGGATAGAGCCCTTTAAGTTAAACCTGAAAAATAAGAAAGAGAATTGTTCAGCCCAACTCACAGCATCGCGGCTCTATGCTCTGTCTCCAACCTAATTGGCAGTGCCGCGGCCCTAGTTTTGGAGCGCTGCGGCACTTTGCTATCTATCTCCAAGTCAGCACGAGTGTATAGTGCCGCATTGATGTACGGTTGTACGGGAAAAAAAGAACTTTCAGGGGTAAGGCCCCCTTGCAAACTCTGGCGAGCTTGATTGACTGAATTGAAGTCCGAGTGAGCTGTACAACCCGATTGATTGACACAATTAGATTTTGCATAGAACTATCAACGTTTGTAGGATGCTGGTGGGAATCTGATATATGAAAAGTATTGCTTGCTTCATGTAGAACTATGCTTATTATCAAGTTTTATTTATTTATTTTCCTTTCTGATTCAGCTTCCTGTGGTGGCTCATAAATCAGTCTCAATGAAATTGCATTCTGAGAGGAATGACAATAAGGAGATTGAGCGGCTTCCAAGCAAAAGCAAAAGCTTCCTAAAAACTCTGCTGAGTAGGCGCAGATCAAGGAAGGATGAGATGCTGTACAGCTATATAGATGAATATTGAAGAACATCTGATATTTCATTTATATTTGCTTTGCTTTATCATACGTTTTTTTCACTTACTCAAATTCTCTCTACAGAAAAGGTGGCATGTAAAGGTTATATAACTTGTTTTTGGTCATTATTCATTATATATGAGAATATAAGCTTGTCAAATGAAACTTTAGCAGTTGTAAAACTACTTGTTCATGTTGCAAATTCGTTCAATTATAAATTGTGAAATTATTATATCTTAATTTTCCTTGTCAAGTTAAATAAATATCCTTAAAATCAGAATCATATCGCTATAACTATAGTAAGATGTAAACAATTCTGGTGCTAATCTCTTTTTCTTAGCAACTCTTCACACGGAGCTTTAGTTCTCAGTTATGATGCTGCTATGATGCTAGAAGAAAATTTTTTTTTTTTCCTTTTTCTTTCATCTATCTCCTTTGGTGGGTGGGAATGAAACTTTTAGAGGTTATTTATTTTAAGTGGTTTAGAGGGTGTTGCATTTAGAATATATGCATTATAATTTTTAGGGTGTTTTAGCTTGAAGTAAAGTTCAAAGTATTTTTTTAAGGGGCTTTGAATACGCTTCATAGTTCAATTCTTAGGAATTTGGAAATGGCTTGCATGTGGCACACAACGCTGTCATGCTACCCGCAATGGTCTCTGCATATGGAGAAATTATTATGTGCGGTCATCGGATGTCATCTGAAGGCGAATCAGGACGCTTTATGTCACCATTTTACTGTGGACCAGGTGATGTAGCTCATCCTTATTTGTCTCCGAACAGTCCAATGACAACACATAATAATTTCTCGTGCACATGACACCATCCCGCAACCCAAATAAGAATGCAAGCGATGCAAGCTTGTAACTGGATCAAACACACATGCGACACGAGACCCTAGCCTTGATCTTGTCGACCCCATAGCCTGTTGTTGGCCTTGTCATCCACATTGTCATCGGGGAAAAATTAGTAGGTGCGGACACCGGATGCCGTCCAAAGTCCAATAAAAATGTGTCACGTCGCCTCCTACTCGGTACCGAGCTTGGTACTGCTCAATACTGGATGGCGTGGCTGCACCTGATTCTCCTCTGGACGATAAGTTATGTTTGGTGTTCGCATAGAATAATCTGTCGTCAACGGGCCACCTTGCCTGGCATAAAGTATTTTATTTTATTTTTAGCTAATAAAAAAACTCCTAATGTATTTTTCAACTGACCAAAATAACTTACTTTAAAATTTAAATACATTGAGTTTGCTTTATGTCTTATTTAAAATACACTATAATCTTAAGTAGGTCCAAACAAATAGCCCTTTAACCTTTTCATAGCACATGCTATCCGGCTTGAAAAGTTTGTTTTGACACTTCTCTGCAAGCAAGATATGATTACAACTTAAACAACGCCCTTCCTTTCATTCTTTATTAACCTCAAATACTCGTCCTATAATTTATTCCACAATGTAAAGAAAACTTACTCCGTACGGGCAAATCCATCTTCAACATGTTCCTCAGCTGCTTATTTTTTGCTAGGAACAATTTACTCCAACCTTTATATCTTGTGAAATTATTCTGTGCGGTTAAAGGATGTTGTCTGAAGACGAATTAGGACGCGTCACATCACTTTTTAGCTGTGTATTGATACTATATACCGCTGTTTACCGTATGATGTGGCGTGTTCTGATTCGCCTCCAAACCGTTCGGAGATCTCACAAAATAATTTCTCCTTTACCCGACATTCTTCCTTCACAACTCTACCAACTGTCATTCATTCCTCATTTTTTTATGTGCTTTCCTAAAAGAAAAGGCAAGCTCCAAACTATTGCTATTACTGAGAATAAGCAATTCTCTTCTGGTCAAAATCTTGAGGTTTTATAAAAAACAATTTTGGCCTTAAAAAGTTAAATCTTTATCGATAACTACTGTAGTAGTTGTCTTGCTACCTTCAAGAACTTAAGCAATAAGGTATTTGAAAGAGTCGCCTTGCTTTCAAGACAGTTATCCTTTGGAAGGTGACTACTTAGCTATAGTTTATCGTCTACAGCTCAGAGATGTGATGGATATGAACTAACCAATTCGTTGATATGTCAATTTTAAAAAAGGTTCTCTCTGTTAGCTCAAGTGGAGAACAGAATTGACTGTGTTGCTGCAGGATTTCCTCGAGGTTTGTTGTGTGTTAATCCATTCTGGTTAAGTTAGCAAATGGTCAGGTTATTCATTCAGATCTTTATATGAACCGTCTAAATACTAAGTAGCCTATATTTACCAAATTACCCGTGTATTCTCTATTTAAAACTGTCTGTACTATGTTTCTGGATCGAATAACATAATTCCTTATTCTTCCTTTTCTCTGTTCCTTCTGCTTCACTCTCGTTTCTCCTGAGGCTTTCGCCTCTGCTTTCATGGTATCAGAGCCATTCATGGCTGATCAAGAATCAACCACTTCTCTTCCTCCCTCCTCCTCCCTTCACTCCGGCAATCAACCTGATGATCTTGTCATCCCCGCGCCGCTCAAGTTCTTGATTTCAAATATCAAGAACCTCATCTCCAACACACTTACCTCCGACAACTACGCAATATGGCGGATTCAAGTTCTCCAACAATTCACCGCCAACGGCTACGCCGGTCACCTCACCGGCGCCTCTCCCTCCCCCACCGATCCCACCACTCCTGCATCGACCCGATGGCAACTGGTGGATAACAATTTACTCTCCGCTCATCTTACGCCTGACATTCACAACGTTCAATATCCGAACTCATACTCCGGTCATGACAGCGTCTCTATCGCAAATGGATCAACGGTACCCATCCACAATTCCGGCCAAGGTCTCCTTCCTTTACCGGACACACCCCGTAAGCTCCAATTACGTAATATCCTTCACGCTCCATCTCTAGCTCATAATTTACTTTCCGTTTCAAAATTAACTGCCGACAACTCCATTTCTATACGATTTGATGCAAATGGCTTTGTTATAAAGGACAAGCAGGCTCGACGACCGCTTCTCCGTGGACAACTTTGTGACGGCCTTTACAGAATTCAAAACCAGCAAGCACCGTCTCTGGTTGCTCTTCACGCCAACGTTCAATCCGCTCAGCTATGGCACAGTCGGCTCGGTCATCCTCACCGGCAGATTCTCTCGACCCTCTCTCACACTATACCTGACATCAAGAATGTTTCTCCTAATTTTTCTTGCATATCTTGTAGTGTGGCCAAAAGTCACAAACTTCATTTTAATAGAACTGCTTCTTTTACTCACTGTCCTTTTGAGCTTATACACACTGACGTTTGGGGTCCCGCCCCAATACCGTCCACGGACGGCTTTCGCTACTACGTTTTATTCACTGACGATTTCACACGTTTTACTTGGATATACTTAATGAACAACAAACAAGAAACTTTTGCAAAATTTAAAATTCTTTATAAACTAATCAAAAATCAATTTCATTGCAAACCGAAATCTCTTCGATCCGACGGTGGAGGTGAATTCCTCAGTCACGAATTTACCAACTTTCTTCAAAACCACGGCATCCAACGTCAACTCAGTTGCCCGCACACACCTGAACAAAACGGCGTCGCCGAGCGAAAACACCGCCATCTACTAGACTTAACCCGCACCCTCCTTCATGCCTCCAACCTGCCATCCACGTTTTGGGCAGAAGCTCTTGCAACGGCCAATTATGTCATAAACAGGTTGCCTTCCACTGCCATAAATCTTGCCATCCCTTTTCAACGTCTTCATGGCCGTCTACCAGACTACAACATACTTCGAACCTTTGGCTGCCTCTGCTTTCCGTGGCTCAAGCCATACGCTCCCAATAAGCTCGCACCTCGGTCGCACGAATGTGTCTTTCTCGGCTACTCCTCCGCTCACAAAGGGTACCGCTGCTATAACTTAACCGACCACAAGACTTACATCTCCAGACACGTTGTGTTCAATGAACTAATTTTTCCCTACAAAACTCAGCCACCGCACCAACTCCACAACAAAACCATTTTGCCATCCTCCATTTCTCCCTATCTCCTCACACCTGTCTCTATTCAGCCTCTTCCTACTCATACTACCAACTCTCGCCCCACTACCACTCACATCACTCACCCTCCTGATCATCACGACAACCTGACTCGCACCAATTCACCGCCCATCATCGATGCTCCCATCGCTCCGTCTACGATCCCTTCTGCTCAGCCGACCCATCACATGCAGACTCGTCTAAAATCGGGGATCTCAAAACCCAAACACATTTTATCTCTGTTAAGTAACCCCTCTATGCAGGATATACCAAGTACTTATACGCAAGCGGCAAAATCAACTCACTGGCAGCAGGCCATGCAAGCTGAATACCAAGCCCTGCAGCAACAACAAACATGGATTCTCATACCACCGCCGCCCAATAAGAAAATTCTGGGATGCAAATGGACATACAAGAAGAAAACTTTACCAAACGGGCAATTAGATCGATACAAAGCTCGGTTGGTAGCTCTCGGATACGATCAACAATACGGCGTCAACTACACCGAGACCTTCAGTCCCGTTGCCAAGATGACTACGATACGCATTCTCCTCACTATAGCACTCAACAGAAACTGGAAAACAACTCAGCTTGACGTATCGAATGCATTCTTGCATGGTGATCTACATGAAGAAGTATACATGCGCCATCCCCCAGGATTCATTGACCCGAAGGCACCACATTCGGTCTGCAAACTATAAAAATCCCTCTGTGGCCTCAAACAATTACCTCGGCAATGGTTTGAAAAACTAACGCAATTTCTTCCAAGCCAGGGATTCAAGTTTAGTCGTTCTTTCCCATCACTTCTTATTCTAAACACAAATAACGCTCAAATTTTTCTCCTAATCTACGTCGATGACATTCTTATTACAGGAAACAATGAAGAAATCATCCGGAATCTACTGTCCGCACTACAGTCCAAATTTGCTCTTAAGCAACTGGGAGAAATCTCATTGTTCCTTGGCATCCAGATCATCAATCAGCCAACCGGAATATTTCTGTCCCAGCGCCACTATGCCGAACGTCTCTTACAGGAAGCCGGTCTCCTGGACAGCAAACCTGCCTCAACACCTATCTCTCCGAAGACGAAACAAGCACAAGCCGACGATCAACCATTTCATGATCCAACCCTCTACCGACGACTAGCCGGATCAATTCAATACCTGTCTATAACTCGTCCCGACATAGCATTCGCTGCAAATCAGATTTGCCAACACATGCATCATCCGACCGTCACCGATCATCAGGCTATCAAACGCTTACTTCGCTACGTCAAAGGAAACATCTCATATGGTCTACCAATTAAAGCCGGCGATCTCAACCTTCGAGCATACACAAATGCGGATTGGGCCTCCGATACTGTGAGACCTCATTCCTTTGCTGTAGTTGCTGGAAAAGTAATTTTTCCCCAGGATCGGCCGGGCCGATGGTGAGATCGTCCAGGCCGATCTGCACTGTTCAAAATGTCGGCCTGAGAACAGTTCTGGGAGTCGTCCAGGACGATTGATTTTGGTCTGATCGTCCCGGGACGATTTGGCGATCGGCCGTGCCGATCAGACTAAGGATATATGAAAATGAGCTCGTTTTGAGGAGAGAGAAAACATTTTATAAAATCAGATATTTTGAGGAGAGAGAAAGAGCGGAAAAGCAAAGGAAGAAGTCCGATTTCGGGGCCCGCGGAGCAATTTTCGTCGTTCGTTGCTGTTGGATATTGTGTTTGTCTCGCTGTAAGGATTCCGAACCCTACTTCTGTTTTCGAAGATTTTGAGGTTTTGCGAAATGGTGCTCAGATTTGTGTTTTTGTAAGTGATTTTCGTACCCAGTTTGGTACTGACGAAGATTTCACCGCATAACTTTTGGTATGTTGTAGAGATGATTATTCTGCACATTTTAATTATTTTTTTGAAAATTTCGTCCGATCCATTTTGATTCTGCGGGGTTTTATTTTGACTGTAATTTATTATGATGTCCGAATTGGTTTGAGCAGTAGAAGAATAGTCTTATAGTGTTGCTGTGCACGTTCTGTATTAATTTGGTGGATTGTAGTTTCTGGAGATTTTTGTGTAAATTCTGTAGACTGCCGTTACTCTGTCCGTTTTTCGTACGATTTCCGATTTCCCTGAGATTGATAGATTGAATTGATACGTGTATGACTATTGATATGATTGTTCTAGATTTCTTTAATATTGCTTATTGCATCGATTATTCATTGAATTGATTGTGTTACTGAAAGACAAGTGGGAACCTAGTTGAACGTTGGTGAAGATAGACTTGACCTGTACAGGATGGTGGGCCGACGGGCTTTCCTTTAAACCATTGATCATTGATATAACGATTGGGAGTTATAAGGAGTTTTATATGCCGACGGGCGGCCGACGGGCAAAAAGAGTGACGACTCTTATTGATAGACCAACGTACGGATATCTACAACAGCAATACGGATTCTAAAACAGCACTATTGATAATAGCCAGTTAACCTGGTTGATCATGACTAGTGTTTGTGCTTGTCGAGTAAGACCATTGTATGACATTGTATGATCTTGCATCGTATGGACTTCTTGATATGCATTGATTTATTGATTTCCGATTGATTTATCGATATTGACGTGGATTTATAGATTTATTGATATTGTATGGATTTCATCGACAGATTTATTGATTGCATTGATTCATCGCTATCGATTGTATCGACTTGATTTATGGATTATCGATTATGGACTATGGATTATGGATATGGATTGTATTGATTCATAGACACCGGCACCGACATTGATATGAATTCTGTATATTGATTCATAGATATTGATATCGACATTGATATAGATTGTATTGATTGATAGATATCGACATTGACATCGATATGGATATGATATGGACATGTGGATACTATTGATACGACAGATTCTGATATACTATTGATGCATTGATATATTGGTTCGTCGTGCCGATTATCGATTGATTAGTACCGTATGGATTTGATTTATCGTAGAATAGATTCCTTTCTGGAGCTGATTGTATTGATTTCTATTGACCTGATGATTTCATTGTATTGATTTGATTTGATTTCAATGGATCTTTCGCCGTATTGATTTGATTGTTTATCAGGAGTTGAGCTTATTGACATAATTGACTGGAAAGTGCTTTATTGATTGAGATGATTTCCTTATTGTAGCGTCACGCGTCGTCATTATGAAATGGTTCTCACGAATGTATTGATATTGAATATCGTATATTGACATCGAGTAAATTGTATTGAATAACTGACTAATTGCTTTGTAAGAGTACGTTCTGACACGAGTCACTTATTGATTGATTTGATGTTATAGATTGCTATTGACTGAAATAGATATTCAAGTGATAAGATGAATATGATAGATACAATAGATTGACTAGACGACACGACTGATTGAACTGATAATATTGATTGACAGAAAATGCTACGATGAATAGATATTGACTGAAAGCACTTATTGATTTGATAGCTGTGACGTATTGATTTATTGTTTCTTTTGCCGCCGTATTGACTTTTGAGTATTGATTGATTCGATTTGATTTGATTTCCGTACCTGCATAGATTCATTGATCATAGCTGACTTGACTCGATTGACCTGCATATTATTTCGATCGTGCTTTGATTTCAGTTGTAGGCTTTGGTGACCTGCTGGGCTAGTAAGCTCATTATATGTGGTTAATAATTTCAGGTGCAGGGCCTCCAGCTTGAAGATCTTTCTGCCGAGTTCTGTAGCTTTTAGTTCTGTAGCTCTTTGTTTTGTAGCCTTGGTAGGCTTTCTTTTGTAGCCGGTGCGGCTATTGTATATGACCTTTTGGACGCTTTTTGTCTGTACTCTGTTGTACTATATGTGAATTATAGTATCCGCTGTTGTTTCTTTTCTGTAATGTAATTATCTCTGGCTCTGGATATATGTATGCATGGACTGATATGAACAACAGATAAGGAAAAACAAAAAAAGAAAGAGAGGCAATATAACGATCAGATGAATCCTTTCGCAACATGGATCTTGGGGTCGTCACAGATACAACCGATCGAAAATCTATTTCAGGATTTTGCACCTTTTTGGGACCTACACTTGTTTCTTGGACAGTTAAGAAGCAAGTAATTGTAGCCAAATCCTCCACCGAAGCGGAATACCGGGCACTCTCGGCGGCTACCTCAGATGTCATTTGGATTCGGCGATTAATTGAAGAACTTGGAATTGCACAACCGGAGCCCACAATCATCTACTGCGACAACATATCGGCCATTGCTCTGGCCAAAAATCCAGTATTCCACGCACGAACAAAACATATTGAGATCGACTATCAGTTCATCCGACAACACATACACAACGGCGGCATTCAACTCAACCATATCTCCTCAACCGATCAGATAGCAGACATTTTTACTCAATCTTTTACACCAGCTCGGTTCCACGATCTTCGCCGCAAATTAACAATTCAAGATCAGAACTGTTAATTTGAGGGGAGCTATGAACCGTCTAAATACTAAGTAGCCTATATTTACCAAATTACCCGTGTATTCTCTATTTAAAACTATCTGTACTATGTTTCTGGATCGAATAACATAATTCCTTATTCTTCCTTTTCTCTGTTCCTTCTGCTTCACTCTCGTTTCTCCAGAGGCTTTCGCCTCTGCTTTCACTTTAGATTACCTGTTTGAATGTGGCTAATCTTAAGCCAAATCAAGATAAGGTAAGTCTGAGTGTTGTTAGACTTAAGTCTTATCTGTGTTAAGTGTTAGACTAATGTCTAACAATTTTCACATTAGTCCATATTTTACAAAGTTGAGAAAGCACATGTTGTTCACAATGAACTGCCTAAGAAAAGTCTCCACCAGATGACATGTTTCTACTCCACCTATTTCCACGAACTGACGCTTACTGAAATCTAACTGGCTCCTTGCACTAATTCTACGAGCAAGCTCACTGAATCGAGCCCAATCCCACTCGCGTCCGACCTCCATTGTGCGTTTCGATTCACGGCTACAGCTTGCGCTCTTGTGAGTACTAAACTATGTGCGATTGTACCTATTGTTGTTTCTCCCATGATCCTTGCGCACGTGCCTTGTGCATCGCAAGCTTATGCGTGGCACACCCACGCTCCAACACCGAGCACCCCGTGGCTTGCCCGTATTCCTCGGGTACCCATGTGTGTTCCGACCTATGACTTCGCACGAGACACCCACTCGACCCTGAGCCCGATGCCCGCTTCTTGCGTGCAGTTGCCTCCACCTAACCTGAGAAATTCAAAATTTTGCTTGAACTCCGCACCAGCCCATCTGCGTGAGAAACCAATGATTCTTGAACCCACGAAGAATCCTCCACATGTTTTCATCTCCACTGTTCACGCACTCGTATGCGCTCCAACCAAGCTTCAATCCCCTACACGCGCATGTCGACATCGTGCTTTTCTGTTGACCTGCTATTTCATTTCGCACCCTACATGCATTTTCGGGCAACCCAGACTCGCATAGTTTGGTAGCTCGACCCTGCATGCATCTCACGACTCGTCTAATCACCCACTGCTCCGGCATCCGCTCAGAACATGAACGTGAACATGAATGTCAAGTCCGAGCCTCCTACCCCATGTGATCCTACATGGACTACACGCCCTCCCACGTTACGGTTCCCATCTGCCTGCATTGCTCCCACCAGTCCAAACCCCGCATGCATGTTTTCCCGAGCCCCGCATTCTCGTTCGCACACATCTGCCTGCCCTTGTCAGTGGGCGTTAGCCCGCGCATCTATCTACGCACGTTTCTTCGTCCTGCGTATGTGTTCGTGAGCGGGTATCTTGCGACCTGCACTCCAGTTTGATCATGCGCCTTACACGTCCTTACTCACAATCCCTGCCTTCAAACGTTACATGACTCCACAAGCAATTCTGTTGGCCCAGGCCCTGCCTTCGTTATATGAACCTTGCACTAGACATCCCATCCACCTTACTCGAACAAACTTGTGATCGAAATCGCACCTCTCATCCCATCCGTCTCACGCAAAATGAATCGTGATGCCTGACTGTAACCACTCAAATATGTGAAATAAACTTATTTGAGAAGCATGAAAATTCTGGTGTAGAGTGCTTTGGGTCTTTGGCACTAATTTGGTGAGCTTTGCGGCACTAAGCCATGAATAGGTATTGATAACATTTTTTGTCTTGTGGAACATCACTAGCCTAAAACTAGACTAATACCTAACAATCTCCACATTAGTCCAGATTTTACAAAGCTTAGAAAACACTTGTTGTTCATAATGAACAACTTAAGAAAAGTCTCCACCAAACAGGATGTTTCTCCTCCACCTATTTCTATGAACCAACGCTTGTTGCAATCTGACTACTCCCTGCACTAATTCGACGAGCAAGCTCACCAAACCTAGCTCAATCCCACTCGTGTTTGGTCTCCATTGTGCATTTCGATCCACAACTACAACTTGCGCTTTTATGAGTTTTAAACTATTTGTGGCTGTACCAATTGTTGTTTCTCCCGCGATCCTTACGCACATGCCTTGTGCATCTCCAGCTTATGTGTGGAATACTTATGCTCCAGCATCGAGCATCCCGTGGCTTGACCATCTTCCCTGGGTACCCATGTGTGCTCTGACCTACAACTTCGCACGAGCTACACAGCCAATCCTAAGCCTGACTTATTGCGCGCGACTGCCTCCACCTAGCATGAGAAACTCAAAAATTTACTTGAACTCCACACCAACCCATTTGCTTGAGAAACCAATGATTATTGAACCCACAAAGAATCCTCCACTTTCTTTCATCTTCATTGTTCACACGCTCGTATCGCTCCAACCAAGCTTCAATCCCCTACACGCGCATGTCTACACCCTGCTTTTTTGTTGACCCGCGATTTCATTTCGCACCCTGCGTACGTTTTCATGCAACCCAGACTCGCACAGTTTAGTAGCTCGACCTTGCATGCATCTCATGACTCGTCCAATCACCCGCTGCTCTGGAATTTGCTCAAAACACGAACATGAACATGAATGGCTTGTCCGAGCCTCCTACCCCACGTAATCCTACACGGACCACACGCCCTCTCGTGTCACAGTTCCCACATGCCTGCACAACACCCGCTAGCCCAAACCCCGCATTCTCGTTCGCATGCATCTGCCTGCACTTGCAGCAGGCGTTATCCCGTGCATCTGCCCATACATGTTTCTGCGCCCTGCGTATGTGTTAGCCCGCGGGTATCTTTCGACCTGCACTCTAATATGATCATGTGCCTCACCCCACCGACTCCATCACTTTGTTGCTTAGCCATCAAGAAATTGAAAGAGAAGAAGAAGAGATATGAGAGAGAAAGATTTTTGGATTGTATTTATCAGTCATTGTTGTTATAGATTTTATTTTATTTCTTTGTAAGTGACTAATCTCGTACTTCTGTTTTTAATGATTTTAATTTCTATGAATTTTATCTGTCCTAAATCTGTAATGCATTATATTTTAATTTCATAAGATTTTACCATGCATGTTTAGATATGTTATAGATTTAATCATTCTGAATAATTTGATATGATTTTATTGCATTTTAAATGAAATAATGAATGATATGATACTCCACATGTTATCCCACTAATGAACGTGATTCAATGACTGTCAGTCAAAAGGAGCTGGAGATTGATTGAGAATTATAAGGAGTCGGGTAACTGATTCATGTGATTCAATGGGAGTTATAAGGAGTACATTGATTGAGTTGTATAAGAGGCGACTGATTGAGAGTCATAAGTGCATCAGCAAGATACCTTTAAGATACACTCATTGAATATCTTACATATACCTACACTGCTACGAACATTGTACTAATATTATGACTGATAGTAATATTGTTTACTATCATTAACACAATTTAATGTTATTAATCATGATATTAATATTGTTACTGACATTAATACTTTTTACTATTACTGATACTGCAACTGATGATGTGATTGATTGAAATGTATTGTTTACGGGAAGAGTTGACATTTATAACCTCACTTTGGGCTATTTCAATGGGGCTAGTCCTGGTTTTCTTAGTTTTATATGTAAAAAATTATAGTGACTTGTATGAATTTCTTTTATTTGTATGTGCACTTTCATGCAAATCTAAGAGGTTAAATTATCTATTTACTTCGCAAATAGTCTAGCATGTAAAAAAATTAATTAAATATCCTGAAATCATTTAAAGATGAAATAGTTATATGATACTATATTATTAGCTTAAGTTGAAAAATTTAATTCTTTTGTTAAAATAATTAATAATATTAAAAAAATAAAAAAGAGCTGAATGAGAAAATAAAATTAATGTTGAATGGCCATTAAATTATTTAAGTAAATATACTTTAAAATACAAGAGAAGATGTGGCTTAATTTTTAATTTATTATTTTCATATACTTAAAAGTTTAAATTAATTATTTAGAGCATTTATTCCAAACATAGACATCCATTAATTTTTTATTTTTTTTAATTGGATATATAAATAATATATCTAACACATATCAAATACACATAAAATAAGTGCATGCGTCATATATATACTCAATATTGTGTGCGTCTTCATTATAGATTTTTAGTGTATTATAATAATCCACTACCCTTCTATACTTCATCATGAAAAAATTATTACGTGCGGAATCTGGAGTTTGTCTGGACTCTACTCAGATAGAGCCACATGACTTTTTTTCTCTTTTGTTTATAGTGTGTACAAGAGAAAAACTTTTAAAAAACCTACATGGCACTGATTCGAGTCTGAATAAAAAATTATATCTCTACACTCTGTACGTAATAATCTCTCCTCCATCTCTCAAGACTGTAAATACACTCAAAATTGTGCCCCCATCGTCAACTCATTTCCTAACCTTGCCAATTTATCTTTGGAGACCTTTTGTTATTATGTCCCCAAGATGAAAAATTATTAAGTACGATGTCCAGAAATTAATCCGAATGTGTCATATCATCCAATATATAATACATTAGATGATATGATGCGTCTAAATTGACCTTCGTAAGCATTCTTTCGTCTTCCAGCCTCGAAAAACATAATTCCTCCAACATACCCTCAATGCGGCGGAACTTTTACTTGGTCCGGTGAACGTACGTAGAGCTATGTTCGGCCAGCACTGAGATCGCAGGCACAAAATGAGAAATACCGAGCAATACCAACAATAACGAGAAATACCATTATGTGAAGACAAAATACGGAGTAATACCGAGTAATCCAAAAAAATACCGAGTTTTTTCTAGAAAAACTCAGTATTTTTTGGGATTACTTGGCATTGCTCGGTATTACTCGGTATTGGCCTTCACAGAGCGGTATTCCTTGTTATTACCAAACAATACCTAGTAATACCGACCAAATACCGAGTAAAAATCGAGTAACAATCCTCGGACCAAATGTAGAGCTACGTCCGATGAGAGGACGTAATAAAAGTTCAAATGCGGCGTGAAGTATTACAGACTAAAACAGGGTAATGCATGATTTTACGACGGAATATTTATAATTACAATTAGCGTTTTAAATTTGTTTTAGAGGTAAGGGGTCAAAGGATCGTTGGGGGTTAGCGCAATTTTTCTGGTTTGGTACAGAAGCATTTCCCATCTACTCTCTGGATACATTCAGGGCCGGCGATGGCCTCCGTAATGGCCGGCACGAAGCTCTCGTCCTCTTGCACCACCTGCACCGCCAATTCAAGAAATCCAACGCAGGAAGAGGAAGAAGAACGAGACCAGATCTCCGACGATGATCTCACCCCAGCCCTCTCCCTGGCGGCCTCAGCCATCTCCCTCTCACTCCGGTTCCTTTCCGATGGCGGCCGCGGAGGTTTCGGTGGCGATCTACTCCTCCTCCCCTCCCAAACCCTAAAGCTAGACTCCTCGGTACAGTCGGCCGCCATGTCCCTCGCTCGCCTCCTCACCCTCATCCGCCGCTCCCCCCAAAGCCTAACCCTAAATTCCCCCTCTCCCGCCGCTCCATCCACTCCCCGACAGTCCTGGTTCCTCCGCCTCCTCTCGTCGTCCCCCTCCCTAGGCGACCCGCGATGGCCCGAAAACTTCAGAATGTCAAAACCCTCATTTTATCTACTCCTCCAAACCCTCTCCCCTTCCCTAAATTCCTCCCCATCCGCCGCCTCCTCTGGCGTCATCGCTATCCCTCCCGAACACAAGCTTGGCGCCGCCCTCTTCCGCCTTGCTCACGGCGCCTCTTTCCGGGCCGTCGCCCGCCGATTTGGCCTCCCTTCCCCGGACCTCGCCTGCCGCGCCTTCTACGAAGTCTGTAAAGCCGTCGCCGACCAACTTGGTCACCTCTTCGAGCTCTCCTCGGATCTCACCCGCGTCCTCCAAGGATTCCACTGGATGTCTCTCCCCAACTGCTGCGGCGCCCTCGGCTTCTCTCGCTTCTGCTCGTCCGTAATCGCACAGGCTCTGGTCGACTCCGAGGGAAGGTTCCTCGACGTCTCCGCCGGATGGCGAGCCTCCATGCCTCCGGCTGAGATCATTCCCCGTACCAAGCTCCATTCCTCACAAGCCATCGTCCTCGCCTGCGGCCCTCCTCTCCAGCTCAACGGGGTCGGTTCATCCGTTCCACGGTACTTCCTCGGCGGCTCCTGCTGCCCACTGCTTCCATGGCTGCTTACACCTTTCAGCGGTGCAGACGAACCCAGTGGGGCCGCCGCCGTTTATAATGCCGTGCATGCCCGAGGAATGAAGCTTGTTCACAAGGCTTTTGTGAGGCTCCGGGCGAGGTGGCAGTTACTGCGCGGCGGGTGGAAGGAGGAGTGCGCCGAAGCCCTGCCTTTTGTCATTGTTTCTGCTTGTCTTCTTCACAACTATCTGATCAAGTGTAGTGAGCCTGTGCCCGACGAAAGCGATATGGAAAAGGAGGTGGCGGATGGGTTCCCGGCGTTTGAGGGGAAGGCGGATAAGGTTGGGGAGAGGATAAGGTGTGTTCTTGCCTCGCACCTCAGCAAGCTTATTAATCCATGAAGGAAAGGAATGAATGAATAATGCCTACTTGGATTGTGATGCTATGTAGTATATGTGAAGGTGGAGCAGTTAGAATTAAATTGAAGTTGGAGCTGAAAGCTGAAAGCCATGGCTTTGGAGCAGGGTCGCATGCAACTTGTCTTTTTTTTTTTTTCTTTTCTTTTCTTTTCTTTTCTTTTTCTTCTCCTTTCTTGCAAGTTTGAGGAGAGGTGATTGGTGTCTTATTCTGCTTAATGATTCAACTAATGACGCCCAGCTTGATCTTGTATTTTTTTTAAGATTAAATAATTATCTTATGTATATGATATATATACATTAATAAGTTTGCACGGGCTACAAATGTATGGTATTAACAATTTTTATTTAGTTTTAAATAAATATGTATAATAGGTCTTTATAATCATATGCCTGATTCATTAAAAAAAAGGGATTTTTGGGTACATAACACTTAAAATTATTGAAAATACATATTCAATACTCAAATTATTATATTTACTAATATATCACTTAAATTTTCCCTTTTCCTTCTATTCTATCACTCCATTTCTTCGTGTGTCGTCTTTCGTTTGTTCTCACGAAGGAAGGTGTATTGGCACTGCTGCCGTCCATGACGAACTCAACAGCCTGATTTTTGCAGCCGCCGCCTCCCGTGGCATCAGACATCCCCTACGCAGACTTGTTCGACGAAACTATCGCCCCCGCATAGTCATGACTTCCCTTCTCCTTGCTTTACGCTCCGGTGATGTTCCAGACCATTGGGTTCAAGGAAAGCGCCTCACTTATGTCAATGGGGAAGACAATGCTTATAGCTAAAATACGTGCCATGGCCGCCAGGAAGAAGATGAGCAGTAGGAAATTCCTTTGATAATAGATAAAGGTAAGTTTACTAGCCCAAGAATACACCCGAATGGCGGCACCAACGACTAGGAAGCAAAAGGAATACTGCAAAATAAAAGAAAAAAAGGGTGAATTTCTCATGCCCTCCACCATCGGCAAATTGGAATTGCTCAAAGCAACTCATCATCGACAGTGAATTTCTCACCCAAATGGCGGCACCAAAGAATTTGTGTTAGCATTAAATTTCTACATGGAAAAAGAGTAGCTTACTCTTAAGATTAGGAATGAAGACGAGATGATGGCGACAAGCCAGAGCCAGCCGTTGGGGCCAAGGACCAGAGCCACGGTTGCGTTAGAGGGTTTGGGATTGAAGTATATGAGCTTCTTGGCTTCGTCGTCACCATTTACCGCCAGTGGTTCCACTGCTCGAGCTCAAACAGTGAAAGGATGCCATTGAAGCGATGAGATATTTTTATTCACTGTGAAAGGATGCCATTGATGGAGAAGACAGTTGCTGATAGTGATTTTTGACGGAGGGTTTAAATGGAATGTTAGAATTGATCAAAAGAGGAGTTTTAAGTGGTATATTAATAAATATAGAAGTTTAAGTGTTAAATATAATTTTAGGTGTCATGTATGTAAAAATCTCTAAAATAAATTATAGTATTGCTACAGGCTAGAATAATTATGATGGCAGAAGAGGACTTTATTGTATTATAATTATATACAAATTTTGTGAAAATAGAGATATATAATATTTTTTGTGAAAGTTTTAAAAAGGAAAAATCATGGTCTAATATAGATTATATTATTTGAGTATGTAGATTTATAATAGGTTGAGTTTGTTAAGAAGTGGTGGTGTTGGAGGGTAGCTAATGGAAAGATCGTATAAGTTGATTTCAGTGGACGGCTGGTAATGTTGATAAGCCAAAAATAGATGTTGATGTCAAAGGATGATGTGCTACTATTGATGGATTGAAGTGACAATAGGCATCTAATGATGTATGATGGACAATGGTGGATGCTAATATTGGTCAATAATAGACTATGATGAACAAGCAAAGTTATTCTTTTTCCACAATGGAAAACAATGGGGAAGGTCAATCCAATCGATTATGGTTTGATGATGATATTTGTCGATGTTAGTTGATAGTGAACAAGCAAGTTATAAATATCTCTAGATGTCTTGTACTTCTTTTTGCTAAAATTTGTCCCACTATGGGTAATGTCATATTTAAAAACTTTTGGAGGGGTGCTTTGAGGCATTTTTGTATTGAATATTGCGTAAGAAGGTTCTAAAGGGTCCCCTAATCATTTGATGGTTTTCATGTTGTGCAAAACAACGAAAACAAAACTTAAAAATAATTCACAAACAACACGATGATTTAGGTGGTAGTACAACGAAGATGCATATGTCCACGAGGAGTAGATGATTTCACTATATTGGAGAAAATTAGAGTTATAATTAGTTCTCTCATATGTGCATCACAATTACAATAGCCTTCAAACTCTTAGTTTATAGATTTGAGACAACACAATTAAGGAAAACTTTGAGGCCCTTAGGCCATAGCGGATAATATCTCAATAGTTAATAATTTGGCTTGTTACAAATGGTATCAGAGTACTACACCAGCCAAAAAATGGGAACTAAGCGTTATGCCATGGGAGCCACCTCTTGAATCCTGTATGGGACAAATTGCAACATGGTGGGAGTCACCACTTGAACTTGTAAGGGTCACCTCTAGAATCCTATATGCATGGTGCATAATTATGAGATAAAAATGCCGACAAGGATGTCAGTTACTTAAGTGCGGGGGGGGGGGGGGGAGGATTGTGAAACCTCTTAAGTAAAAAAAAAAAAGAAAGATAAACTCTTAAATATCGAGGTGCCTTTTGATGTAATAGTTGAAATTTTATTTAATAAATTATGCAGTTAAGTGTGATCATCCTGAAGAAATTCATGAATGGTTGACCTCTTGGGAAGTTACACCAACAAGATAAAACCATGAGGCCCTTAAGCCAAAGCGAAAATATCTCGATAGTTAAGAGTTTGGGTTATTACACTCTCCAATACCAAGCATGCATCAATTATACCCTTTAGATACCTCAGTATACTCTTCATAGCTTGCCAATGACTCCTTTCTGGATCATGTATGAACTTCCTCATAAAGCTAACTGCTTGTGCAATGTCCGAGTCGAGCTACTCCAAAATCAGACCATATTGTACTACAAGTGTCAAGTGAATATGAGTCGAGGGATGCTTAACTATTAGGGAGAACACCTCATCATAATTAATCCATTCCCGTTGTGGAGAGCTTTTGCCACTAAGTTAGCCTTGTACCTTACATTAGGTCCATGAGACCCTTTCTTCTTTGCACACACCCATTTACACCCAATGACTTTCCTCTCTTAAGATAACTTCACTAACCTCCAAGTAGGATTGGATAACATAACCCAAACTTTCTCTACCAAAGCCCAATTCATCATCTCATCACTCTGTTATACTACAACGCCTCTCTAACGGTGAAGTGGTGCTCAATCACAAATCTCTGACACTCCTAAAAGAATGCATCCAAAGTGCATTCATCCTCATTGCCGAATCTGATACACCGGATCCTTTTACCAGCATGAGTCTCAATCAACTTCTACTAAGTTTTGAAAAAAATATAATACCCCACTCTCCTTCGCTTAAGTAACTGACGTCTTCGTTAATATCCTTATCCCAAAATCATCCATTGTACAAATATGATTCTAGAGATGGCCCCTTCAAGTGATGACTCCCATGACGTAGCACTTTATCCCATATAGTGTTCAAGAGGTGGCTCCCATGACATAGTATTTTGTTTTGTATGACACTTAGTTCTCATCTTTCTGTTGTTGTATTGCTCTAATATCATTTAAAACAACCCAAAATTTTAACTATTGAGATATTATTCACGTTGCCCTAAGGGCTTTATGATTTTGTCTCGTTTGTGTAACTTCTCAGGGGGTCACCCATCCCATAACCTCTTAAGTAAAAATAAGCTAAACTCTTAAACATCGAGATATATTTTGGTGTAATAGTTAAAATTTTATTAAGAATTCTTTAGTTAAGCATTCCCATCCTAGAAAAATTATGGGATGAGTGACCTCTTAAAAAGTTACACCAAGAAAAAAAATGTGAAGCTCTTAAGCCAAAGCAGACAATATTTCGATAGTTAAGAGTTTGAGCTATTACCAACGATATCAGAACAATAAACTAACCAAAGGATGAGAACTAAGTGTCATACAAGACAAAGTACTTGTCATGGGAACCACATCTTGAACCCTGTATGGGATAAAATGCTACATGATGGAAGTCATCACTTGAACTTGTATGTGTCACCTTTAGAATCCTATCTGCATAGTTGATGCTTTTGGGATAGGGATATTGACGAGGATGACAGTTACTTAAGTGGAGGAGATTGTAAAACCCTTTAAGTAAAATAAGCTAAACTTTTGAACATCGATGCACCTTTTGGTGTAACGGTTGTAATTTCATTAAGAAACTTCACATCGTTATGTATACTCATCCTAGAGAAATCCTGGTTTATGTAACCTCCTCGAAAGTTACACCAATACGACAAAATTGTGAAGCCCTTAGGCCAAAGCGAAAAATATCTCGATAGTTAAAAGTTTGTGCTGTTACACAAATTACTTTGATTAGAAGTTTATTGAAAATAACATTTCAATGACCTCATAATCGTTTCTCGAGTTTTTGGCCAAATAATTGAGTCCTTTAAAATTTGAAAATTATGATAAAATTCCTATTTGATTAGATGAATTCCTTAAAAAATGAGTTATCACTTTTTTATGTCACAATCTAAAAGTTATAAAAACACTTATGATCTCAAAAAAAATTAATTGTCCTAATTTTGAGGAAATTTTATGACACGTCCGCTTTAATGATGTATTAATTTTTTCTCTATTTTGAATACGAGAATCTAAAAATTCAAAAATACTTTGAATCTTCAAGAAGTTGAGACCCACAATCATAACATCAAGGAGATTTTAGTGCACAACCATTCCCTTAAATATTAGTATAAGTAGTTCCCCTTTAATTATGAATTCAGTCTCTTGTGAATGATTATATAAATAAAAAGAGACAAAGAGAAAGATGGGTATTATAAGTGAAATTATTCAGCCCAATAGTTACAAAGGATAATTTTACTATGCTATAGTGCCAAACCTAACACTTCAAGATTATCATGTATTGTAGTCAGAATTTTATTCATAATGAACCTCAAAAATCTAAAATTTATCTTAGATGTTGTAATATAATTTTTATTGATTTTTAAAATGTTGTACTTATCTCATAGCAAATTCAATGATTACTAGACCCCTCATTTAAATATAATTTTTTTTTTCATTATATATCTTTCAGTTTTTATTCAATTTTTTGATAAATTAAAATTTAAAGCAGCTAAGAGATAATATTTGACTATTTTTATAATACTAATCAGTTTTAACTGTTATAAATTTAATTATCTAAAATGATAGTTGAGACTTAGGTTTCATTTGAAACGACTTTCTTACTGCTTTTTAAAGTATATTTCTAGTAAAAATTTTCTTAAACTAAAAATTTTTATACTAGAAAATTGTTTTAAGCATCATTCAAGACGGTTTTCTTATTACTTCTTAAAGCATATTCATAGTACAAAAAGTTTAATTTTTGTACTAGGAAGCTGCTTTAAGAAGCAGAAAGAAAGTCGTCCCAAATAAAATCTTAGAAAGCAGGAAGAAAGCCGTTTCAAATGAAAACTTAAGCTTCATTTGGGACGATTTTTTTGTACTAGAAAGCTGCTTTAAGAAGCAACAAAAAAGTTGTCCCAAACAAAACTTTAGACAACTTTTTATTATTTTATGAATCAAAATTTTAATACAAAATTTTAAGTTAAAAAAAAATGTACTAAGAAAAGTAAAAAGGCTGTTGAGAGAAAGCCTTGTTATCGAACTTTTATTCCGTCCAGTGAACGTACGCTCCTCTACGTCCGGCCACCAATGTTTTAGCGCCACGTAGTATGAAGAAAAGACGCCGACCCGACCTGCTATTTTTTGCGTTCTCGCACGTGCGTTTTTTTAAATCCTTGACGAGCCGAACAACATCCCATCACCTTTTGGATATATTTCAAATAGCTAGCAATACCGAGTTGTACCTAGTTTTTTCTAGCAATACCAAGCAAATACCTAGCAATACCGAGCAAATACCTAGCAATACCGAGCAAATCCCTAGCAATACCGAGCAAATCCTGAGCAAATACTGAGTTGTACCGAGTTTTTTCTTGCAATACCGAGCAAATCTCTAGTAATACCGAGCAAATCCTGAGCAAATACCAAGTTGTACCGAATTGTACTGAGTTGTAGAAAAACTCGGTACAACTCGGTATTTGCATGGTATTGCAAGAAAAAACTCGGTATTGCTCAGGATTTGCTCGGTATTGCAAGAGATTTGTTGCGTAGTAAAACTCAAAGCTTCTGCTCGATGGGTGATCGGCACCGTGGTCACCGCCACTGTCAGAAGGACCGCGGAGAACGATGACAGGGTTGAAAGGCGAGCGGTCTCCGGTTCCATTGCGCATGTGGCGACGCATTCTGATGGGCTCAGGCTGGCTTTCTGGGAAATCCCCACGGCCGCCAAGAAGATACCGGCGCGCGATGCTCGGCGAATTGTCAAGCTCCTCTAGAAAGCCACCATCGCAGTCAGGACAGACGATCGCGTCCTGCAGCCAGACCCTCACAAAGCGACTGCAGCGGTAACACCAGTAGAAAGATGCAGTCGCCATCGTCGGAGAAGAAGGAATCAAAAACAAAACCGATCTGAGATTCCGAGCAAAGCAATACTTAGCAAATACCGAGCAATACCGAGAAAATTGCGAACATAGCATTCCCGGGTTTCGCTACGGGTCAAGTCGTCGGGCTGCACGGTAAAGAGTAAGAGCACGTGGCGATATGTTATTGGCGGCCGAACGTAGCTCTACATCAGGTCAGAGGTTGTAATAATTGTTCCTGGTTATCGGGTTGAGTTGGTTGGTGAGTGGGTCTACCTTTATCCGATGGCATTTAGTTTTCGGGTCGCTGCTCGAAAACGGAGTCATTTACCAGTTTACCCCGGCCAAAAGAACCTTCTAGGCGTTTACTCTATTGTGGCGGGAGGAGGGCTATAATCGTCTTTTTTATCTCGTGCATTCTTTTCTACGTTGAGGAGTCTATTTTCCCTGTCGTGAATGGCCTCTCCACGAAACCGGACAGCTTCGATGATCGCTGCAAAGCAAAGTAATTTTCGAGGTTCGAAACTCTGCTCTCCGATTTATCCCTTCTTTGAGTTTACATAATTCCATCTTGTCCAGCATAGCTTGTATATTATTTTGTATTTTTCGGGCAATATTGGGGTTAGCTTGAGCTTACTTGGTTCTGAAGTCAGGATTAGGTTAAACGGTTCACCTTTTACAGATTTGGATCGCTTCATAATGGGGAGAAAATCTTCAAGCCACCTATGGAACTCTGTGATCCAAGTGGACAGTTGACTTGGAGTTGTAATTAGTCCTGTTCTGTTTTGTCTGGAGTTATTTCTCAGAAGGCAGATTAATTCATGCATTAGAACTAATTAATCCGTTTAATATAAGCTTATAAATATATCTAATATTTCGATCAATTTATGTATTTATTTTTGAGAAAGTTAAGTGGTTGAATTTCAATAAAACTTTTTATCACAGCTGAGGATTTGGAGGAGTTTAAAAGAACTTATAAATTTTCAGAATAATTAACTTAAGGGGTCTCTGTTCTAATAAGATATTAGATTGTGTTCATCTTAATCTATTTAGCCACTTTATTTAGTTTCCAATTAGAAATCTTCTGGTCAGAAAGACCAGTGGCCTTTTGTTGGATGGTTTTATTGTGTTATATATTGTGTTGCTCAGGGAAATAATATCAAAATTTTCTGTTACAAATCGGGCAATTGATTTGACCATTGATGTATTCTTTGTTTGCTTCAAGGACTTAAGTAGTCGGTAATTGTTGGTTTGGATTTACTTCATCTTTTTTCAAGTGAGAGCTTTCCAATCAATGTGGCTTTGATCATTTAGGTACCTACAACATTCTTTATGTTTTATTGTGAGAATCAGTTTTCATGTGAGGGCAAAGTATAGTTTGCAAGTCAAGTTTTTTTAATTATGCTGTGTTTCTAAAAAAGTGACACAATTATGATTGGCTCAACTAACTTTAAAAGTGGTTACTTAACGTACAATTGCAGCTTAATGGATGATATTTATGCCAAAGTAGAGGTTTACCCTGATCACTTCCAAGAGAGTGAAGAATATGATGATGTCCTACATTCAAGGAAAAGAAATGGTTCTTCGTTAAGGTGCTTAATTTTCTTCTTCATTGCATAAATATATTTAAATTTCATTTACCTTTAATGGTTCTAATGCTTTTTTTTTATGCAGATATCGCAGTCATTCGTGGGCAGTAAGGAAAGTGATCGACTCTGCTTCAATGTTGAACTTGTTTCGCCTGTCACGTTTTCCATGGTCATCTGACTCTCGTGATAATGATAAGGTGTGCTTAAGCAGTGATAATGAATCATTGTTAATAATATTGCTTACTATATCCATTGTTTAAATTAAACTCGAGTGCTTATCTATCTTGGTAACATGTCATTTTTTGATGTTTTGATTGAGATGAGTTGTTGAATGGGCAGGTCGAGCTAAGTGTTGCAGAAGTAGAATCTCTTCGCTCTGAAATTGCATATGCTGAAGAAAGGGAAGCTCATTTGAAAGCACAGTATGATACTTGAAACTTATCTAGTATTTCATTCTTATGAAAGTGTAGGATCCACATGGGTCATTTTGTTTCTTTGTTCCTTTTTTTTTTGGTATTTGTCCGAACATTTTGCTTGTCTGTGTGGTGGCTCAAATTTGTGGCCCTTGTTCTTTAATTTTGATAGTATACATATGGTGTTATTATTGTCTTAGGCTTCGTTTGGGACGACCTTCTTTCTGGTTTCTAAAGTAGCTTTTTAGTGTAAAAATTTTTAGTTCTAAAAATTTTTGTACTAGAAAGAAGCTTTAGAAAGCAGTAAAAAAGCAGTCCCAAACGAAGCCTTAGTCTAACTTAGTTCATGAAGACGGTATCAAGAAGACGCAGAATAGGAAGAAGAAGATGATATGAAAGCTATATTATTATCTCCTGATATTACTGTTTACATGGGTATATATAGAACTAAGCTATATAATATTAATGACTCATATTACATGATAATATAATGGTGAAGATAATACATGATGGTTAACATCCCCCCTCAAGTTAACAGTGAATTGTTAACTTGTTTCTAAGTTGCAAAAATTTAGTAGAAGACATTATTTTTGTGAAAATATTAGCTGGTTGATCTAAGGATGCAATATGATGAGTTGAAATGTGTCCATTTTTGATGCAGTCATGAATAAAGTGATAATTGACTTCAATATGCTTTGTTCTTGCATGAAACACTAGATTGTTTGCAAGGGCTAAGGCAGAAACGTTGTCATAATAGAGAGGTGTAGGAGTAGAGATGGCATAGTGGAGAACCGTTGTCTAGGAGACTGCTTTAGGCCATATATAGCCTCATGAAGACGGCAAACATGATTGGAGTATTGAGGATTAATAAACCCAGGCGGTTGCTTCATGTAGACTTGATCAGATAAAGTTCCATGAAGGAACACATTCGATACATCCAAATGATAAGCCGGCCATTAGAATGTAGTAGCAACAATAAGAAGTAATCTGATAGTTGGAAACTTAGCAATGGGACTAAAAGTATCCGTATAATCAAAGCCATATTTTTGTTTAAATCCTTGTGCAACGAGACTAGCCTTTTGATGGGCAATGGTTCTGTCGGAACTCGGAATTAAACTTCGTCTTGAACAACCATTTGCAGCCAAGAATATTTTGATCAGGTGAAGTAGGAACAAGAGACTAAGTACCTGAGCTTGTAAGGCCTGAAATTCAGTAGACATAGTTGAATACCAAACTATAAATTTATTAGCTTCAGAGAAAAAAGTGGGAGAAAGGGGAAAAATAGTGTGTTGAAGATCTAACACCTGTTTTGGTTTAAGAGAGCCAGTTTGCTGCCTCGTAATCATAGGGTGACGAGGTATAAGAGATGATGATGAAGGTGGCTGAATTGGAGGTGGAAGATTAGTGGTTGAATTTGAAGTGGAGGGAGTTTCGTGTGGCATTGTGGAGTTTGATGAAGGATTGACATAAGGAGAGGCAGTGGTTGATGAAGTTTGATGAGAGGTATTTATATGCTGCAGATTAGTTGCGATAGAAGAGTAAGAGGGAATACCAGAGGAAACGGAAGTGGAAACTAGAGTACGAGGAGGAATCGACACAGTTGATGGAGGGATTGTAGTGGAATGAGTTTGAGCAGTCTGAGAAGTAGCTGACTGAAATGGAAATATATCTTCAACAAATCTAACATGACGATATATATATATACCATTTGTGAGAAGATCCAAGCATTTATATCCAGCAGAATGAGCTGCATAACCTCGAAAGACACAGGAAATTGCTTTAGGCTGAAGTTTGTGTCGTTGAATTGGCGATAACCAAGGATAACACAGGCAACCAAACACCCAAAGATGATTATAGGAAGGTGCTTGATTGAATAGACATTGATAAGGGGATAGGTTGTTTTTAGACTTTATGGTAAGCGGTTTATAAGATAAGCAGCAGTTAACAATGTATCAACTTAGTAGGAGGTAGGGATATTAGCTTCAAATAATAACTCACACATTGTTTCAAGCAAATGCTTGTGTTTCTTTTTAGCAATTCCGTTTTGTTGCGGGGTATAAGGACAAGTAAGCCTGTGAGCAATGTCGAAATTTTGCAAGCATTTGTCAAATTATTTATTGATACATTCACCACCCCGATCAGAATGAAGATCTTTTATGGTCGTTTGAAATTGATTTTCAACCAAATGTTTAAAATGTAGAAAAGTTTGAAGAACATCAGATTTTTGTTTAAGGGGAACCACCGAACTATAATAAGTATAATCATCAACAAACAAAATGTAGTATTTGTAATGTTGAGTAGAAGAAATTGGGGAAGGTTCTTATACATTAGTATATAGTGTTTCTAAACATTTAGTAGTTTTAGAAACAGTAGAAGAAAATGGTAAGCGGTGACTTTATGCACCAGCACAAAAATCACAATGAAAACTGTGCTTTTGTAGACTAAGAGAACTTGAAACAACATGAAGAACGTCAGCAGCGGGATGTCCAAGTCTTCGATGCCAGACAAAAGCATTGGTAGAAACTGTAAGAAGGGAGGTGGGATAGGATGCAGGGGAGGCAGAGGATGCAGCAACTGGTAGCTCAATAAGATATAGTCCGTGACGTCTGGTACCCCGGAGAAGGGGCTGATGAGTCCGAGAATCCTTAATGGTAAAACCATTAGAATGAAAAATAATACAAAAGTTATTGTCTTTAATTAATCGGTGAACAGAAAGAAAGTTATGAGTAAGATGTGAAACATGAAGGAGATGAGAAAGTTGAAGCTTATGAGCAGGTGTAGGCAGAATGCCTTGACCCAAATGAGCAATGGGAAGCTGAGTTCCATTTCCAACTTGGACTTGAGAATTGCCGGCATATGGTTGCATATATTGCATCTGAGAAGCGTCTGAGGTAAGATGAGTACTTGCACCTGAATCAAGAAACCAATCAATCGGGGGGGGGGGGGGGGTTCATCATGAGCTAAGAACACCTGAGGTGTAGAAGTTTGATAGGAAAGATTTGTGCGGTGCCAACAATTAAATTTGGTCATTCAACGGAGACAGTGGGCCGACGATTTCCAAGAGTAGGTAGAAACTGAGATCAACCACCTCCCTGAGTCGAGGAATGTCCATGGGATCTGCCTCTCGAACGGCCTTGAGATGTCGTAAGAGCGAAAGATTATCCCGTTGAGTTATGCTCAGAGCTTTCAGAATGATTTTTGGCTGCAATGTTGGTTTCTTCGCTACATAATAACACATATAGCTCGTCCAGATGAATTGGATGCAGTTTAGTCCGGATTGAAGTCTTGAAGGCATTGTAAGAAGAAGGAAGACCATTAAGCGTATAGAGTATAATGTCTTCAGGTTCAATATGTGAATTGGCTGCAGTAATGGTGTCAACTTGTTGTTTTATTTCTGAGAGATATTGCACCATAGTGTGATCATGCATCTGTATCTGATGAAGTTCGTTCTTGAGTTGGAAGATGCGCGAGCAATTGGATGATTGTAAGCGTCGCTCTAAAGTGAACCAAATATCCATACATGAATTAAGATTTAGGACATATTGTAAGAGCGAGGATGAAATGGTAGAAAACAGGGCGGATGCCAAATTCTGATCGATGAGCTTCCAAGAATGATAGTGGGAATTAACTGTAACGGTATGATCATCAAGAATGAGTTGTTTTGGAGGTTTCGGAATGAACCATCAAGATATCTGAAAAAAAATTTGGCAGAGACGAGTTTTAAAATTTGAGATCTCCAAATATGGTAATTAGTGGTAGTAAGTTGAACATTCAGAATAGTTTTAACATTGGACATCAAGAATTTGAGTTGAGCGGGAATAGAAATGTCCGTGGATGTGGATGAGGATGAGGACAGAGGAATAGCAGAGGAGGTAGAGGAATTTTCTTGCGCCGCCATTGATGAAGAAGAAGGAAGGAGATTAACTGGTTTGCTCTAATACCATGAAGACGGTATCAAGAAGACGCAGAACAGGAAGACGAAGATGATATGAAAAGCTATATTATTATCTCCTGATATTATTGTTTACATGGGTATATATAGACCTAAGCTATACAATATTAACGGCTTATATTACAAGATAATAATCTAACGGTGGAGATAATACATGATGAGTAACAGTTCATTGCTTGTTATTTTACAGAAATGATATGGCAAAATGAAAATTTATCTATAAGTGGTTAACGGGAAATATTAATTATGATATATTTGTTGGCTTAGCGTACAATATGTAAGTTTATTACCTTAGAAATTTTGGTAAGAGATTAGTAGATGGTAATTTAAGTTTTAAAATCCAACGCTCATGAAGACAAACACAAACATATGAGCTGATTGAAACTTTCCTTATATCCTCTTTTAATTTTTTCTGCTTGAATCCTGTTACAAATGATAGGCCTCTGCTGAAAGAAATACGCTCTTTTTCATTTTCTAGGAAATTAACTTTAAACTGGTCGTGATATGATTTGATGATGATATTCTTTATTTGTATGATGAGCAAAAAGGTTACAGACAACTTGATTGGGTTAAGCCTAGAAGGTTCCACACTGGAAAGTAAGTCCTGATGATAGATATATGAATCATTAGATGAACGGATTTTGTTTGATATTCTCCGATCTCTATTACTGAATTTCTCTTAATTTCAAAATGTAAGAGTGTTTTAATGGAAAAAAAAATCTAACAAGTTCTTTAAGAGAAAAAATATTTGCATATTAAGTTTATTAAATGGAAATATCTGTTGTTTATGGCTTACTAGAATGCAGGGCACAGTACATATAAGCCTATAGTGTAGTTTGCTGTAATCCATAATACATCTGCCATACTGATTGGTTTCCTTAAGTCTCCGAAGATGGATAGAAGAAAAGTTAGTTGGGAAAGATGGATGGATTTTAAAAGTTTAAAAATATTGAATTGGATGATTTTTGTAAGAAAGATATTGTATTCTCTTGACTCAATGTATAAATTTCTCATAGTGCAAAGTCAAACAATGAATTGGCTTATGCTGTAAAACCAGATTGTTAGATTCTCATTTACCTCTTCTTGTTTTTGCGAGTACTTTCTGTGTCAACAATAAACAGGGTTACTCGAAAAGAACCTAGGCTGTATTGAGTAATCCATGTTCCTGTTAAGGTGCACAAAGTCAATATATACGCATATAAATATCTAGCCCAAGCTAAACAAGGCAGCATTTATCAGATTTCTTTTCTCCAATTACGTTTTTATATTTATATTTTAATATTTCTTGTTTGGCAAGGAAAACAATTAGAATCATATTATCTTTATTTTCTTATATTTTATTATGCAATAGATTTCTTGAATCTAGTCATATTGCAGCCATGTAATACCAAAAAGTTAACTTGTATAACAATTATTTAGGAAAGTGATATGTTGATGATTGATGGCTTCTTTCATGGATGTGAAGTTCTTGCCTCCTTCCTATGTTGAAAAAACTGTTGGAATTGCACCCAACCAATTTTGGTACATTATCTACTTTCTTTATTTTTAATCATCCCTCCTTTGTCAGCACTACCAGAAATCTACCCTTTCGCAATCCCTTCTCTGTCATTTCTACATTAATTACCTTCAAAATTCAATTTAGAGGGCAATTACATAATTGAATCCCTTTTCTTTCATCTTGTATGCTCCAAAAGTGAATAGGTTTATTAATTAAAATGCAGTGGCAGGACCATTAGGAAATGAAATGCAGGATAACTCATGGTTTACTCTAATAAATTTGTGGTATTATTTCATGCAGAGAAAATTAAGGTCTCATATATTACAAGCCACCAATTAATTCAAAAATATAACCCAATTGATAATAATACGATCAAAATAATATGAGAATATCAATGAGAAACAAATAAATTTTGCGATAAATTGATTTTAATTGCCACAAATTGGAATTCCTACATATTAATTTTTGATGACTTTTTCCATAATTAGCTAGTCGCACTTTATCATGTTTGAAGGAATTATACATCCAACTTGTACTCACAAGACCGAAGGAATCACACGCCTTAGGACGATTATTTATGAACTCTGCATCTATGCTAGTGGATATGGTTGGCGCAAAAATCAATTAATTTATGTTTCAGTTAAAATCCCAAAGTTCTTATCCTAGTAGTAAATCATGTTAATCCCTAGCCAATCTGATGTCTCCAATGTAAAAACAACAAACAATCACTAGGAAAACTGCAGGAAATCCCAAATGGTGGCTGATTTTGTAGTATTTTTTTAATGTGAAAACAAGATAAAGGTGATCTATAATTAGAGAGGTAGATCGGCTCTCCCATAAAACCTAGATGCCGCTACAAAGTCTCCAAGGAATAAAACATACATAATTAAAATAAACCCTAGGATCAACCCTAACTCTCCTAATTCCCCCCAAAACAACCTTCTTTCCTTAATAGTTTCCCTCTCCTATTTGAATTCAATTAGAAAATCTTTTCCTAATTAATTCTCTCCTTATTTCCCCTCCTAACATAATGAATTATTGCTTTATTGGGCCTCACAAGGGTGGTCGAAATCTCCATGGTTCCAGGTTTCGCCCCCTCTTGCTAGACTTGATGGTTTAGTCCTCCTGCTGTCGTATCAATACTCCTCTTCTCAAAATGCATCTTTTCCTCAAGGTGGAAGGATGAGAACTATCTTTTAATCATCTCATAGGGCTCCCATGTAGCTTCATAATCAGGTAGATCCTTCCATTGAACTAGGACCTCCTTTGCTTTTGTTGTCCCTTGCCATGCTCCCCTGATCTCCCTAGGTTCCAGAATCACTTCTATGTCCTCAGTTAAAGTCGCTGGTAGTGAGAAAGAAGTTGTGTGATCTCTGATAGTGTGCCACAGTTGTGATACATGAAATACTGGATAGATGGATGATGATGCTGGTAACCTCAGACGATAGGCCGTAAGCCCTAAACTAAACAAATTAACAGGCAATCTAATAGACATGAGCTCCAAACCATAACCAATCTAAAACCCACATTTAACCACTTTAGTTTACTCGGGATCCCTGAAAGGAGGTAACCCATGGCTGCTAATCAATTTCCCTGGAAACTACGATCAATGGTTGCTGGTGTTGGTAGATTGAACCCTATGGTATTCTCAGGATCACGGAACCATGGGATCTTGATCGGGTCTACCTTCATCTCCCACAACCAAAGTTTAGAACATTCACACACTGTTGCACATACATCTACACTTCATATACAGACTAAATATAATTTCATTTTTAATCGAGAGTGTTCTTCTACGTATTAGAAGGGGTAATTAACTATGAGGACTTGCGCTCATAGAAAGTAGGACCCATATCTAAATAAGCCATGACACAACTCTCAGGGGAAATCTAGTTAATTTAAAATTCAATCTACCTCAGAAAAATAAGGACCTTAATCTTGTAAGAGGGAGGTTCACGCCTATTTTCTTGAGGGTGAACATATGCTCATTCACTCCTGCTCGTACAGTTTTCTTGTGCAAGTAGTTGTTATGTGCTTTAATACAACCGGTTTTACCTGCTATGTTTAGTTTGAGGACTATAATGTATTTGAATCTATGTTTAGTTTGGTTTCATATTTGAGTATCTGCTTAATCAGCCTCCACCTTTGGATCTCTGCTTCGATTACTATTATGGTTCAGCCCTTCATGATTTCATATTTTTCAATCTTCCAGTACTAGCGACATTCCAATTTTGTGATAGTTAATAGTATTTGATAGTTCTTTTTCTTTCATCTATTTTCAAATTATTTTAGTAATAGAAGTTTGGGTTTACTTGGATAATTCAAATGAAAGTTTTCAGATGGAGGCATGAAATAGAAATAGGCCCCTTAACCTCGTCAATGGTCCGCAAAACATTTTCCTCTCCATTCCTTCGTGGTTGTGGTTGAAAGGAAAAATTGCTTTGAAAAATATCTAATGAGATATTTTGTTTGTTTGATGTAGGTTGGAACATATTGATGAACTATTGAAAGTCGCACAACTTTCGGGATATCTCCATATTAGAACTGTATAATCTCTTTCGTAGTTATTTATTTTTAATTTACAGGTTTTGTCTATACCGTTTGCTAATGTCCAGATAATTTGATTTCTACATCTAGAGATGGCCGGAACTTCCTGGGGAACCACCTATCTTAGATGATGAAGAAGTTAATGATTGGCTGCCTCGATTTGTTGTGCTTCATGGACAATGCATCTTCTATTACCTCAAATCTACTGGTAATAACTCTTGTGACTCAGTGAGCATCTAATGTGGCATACAACGTAAATGAATTGAAAATTGAGGATTAAGTAATCTTCCTTCAGATGTCGAGTAAAGGTTAATGATGTTGATTATGATGTCCTTTATTTTAAATTCAATGCCATTGATAGAAATTTCTTATTGATACGATTGTATGCGGTTGGCAGGTATATAATTTGGTCAGCGTATTGTAGTGGTAAATGCTAAGCATGAATAATGCCGCAGTTTCTAGTTTGAAGTCTCACAACGCCTTTTGTTATAGTTCGTGTCCCTTATAGAAAGTTGCTTATGTCACTTTCTTGAGGAATTAGCCTTCTAAGGCTTCGTTTGAAACGGCTTCTTAAAATAATCTTTTAGTACAAAAGTTAAAAATTTTGTACTTACTGCTTTAAGAAGCAATAAAAAAGCCATCCCAAACAAAACTTAAAACTTGTTTTCAATGATTTAAAATCCTCTTTTTTGATTATTATTAATTGTTCTGCATTTCTACAATCTCAATTATTTTGGAATTGGCTCCATAACCGAAGGATGAAATTTCATAACTGACTAGGCGGATGGGATCATTTCCAATATGCCCTCTGCTAATCATAAACAGTCAAGCATTGTTGGTCAAGTTTAACTTCGACCTATTTTAGTAATTAGGAGCACCACACTAGTCCGACACAGAGTCAGCTTGAAACTTCAAACAAGCACTCTGTAATGGTACATCACTCGGAAAACATTCTCTACTGCTGCACCACCCCACCATCATAAGAAACAACAACAACAACAACATCAAGCCTTTATCCCACTACGTGGGGTCGGCTACATGAATCCTTTTTCTCCATTGTGTCCTATTAAAAGCCTTTATTCTTTTTCCTAGTTATTTGAATAGTGGATCTAATAGTAGTAATTACTACTATTATTATTCCATGTATGATACTCAATCTAATTGGAATAATCACATTAATAGTTGCATTGATAGTTATCTTCGTTTTGAAATCAGTCTTAAGAGTGACATTTACAGTGGTATCGACAGTTACATTTCTAGTTTCATTTGTACGGAAAGTATACCATCATAAGAAAGAGAAAAAAAAAATGTGAAGGATATATCTCGAATGCATAACTTACATCCAAGATATAAAAAAAAAAAAATAAATAACTTACATCCAAGATATAAATCTGTTGTAGATAATTACTTCTAGGTCCTCAAGGTTTGGACTACGGGTTTATGAATCAAGGCTTGCAATATAAAAGTATGCAAGTTTATAGGCAAAAATACGTCCAAACTTTTTTGAATGTAACAGATAGGTCTATTCCATCATCTATAGTTATATTTAATAAATATGTACCCTTTAGGTTACCTGTACCTGTTTATATTACCTGTATCTGTCTTGAACTGTTATCTAGAATTCTTGTACTTACATTTCTGTATAGACTCTTGTCAGTCTATATATAGCTATCACTGTACACATAATACATATATAATAAATTCATTTCATTTAGCTCTGCTTTCAATATTGACATCATTTAAATGTTAATGTGACTTATTGTACCCTTTATCCTTTTCATGTTCTCATGGAAGTAAAGTGGGAGTTGTTAGTTAGAGGATAGTGGTGGTTGTTACGTATTGGAATATTCATGGAGTTAGATATGATTTAAACATTTCAAGATTATATGAAAATTCATACACACAGTTAAGTTAAATTATCAAATTACATATAGCTGATTTTTTTGCATGAAAAACTCAGGAGAAGCAAAAAACATGAGGCGTAGCCCAATTGAATGGTTCCACTGGTGTAAATCATGGAGTACAAAGGGTGTTATACAATGTAATATAATTAAATTGTCAGTCGTCTTTTAGGATACTTGTAGGAGTATGGAGGTATTGAAGTTGGCTATGGCTTGTGAGCATTGAAAGACAGTTAACAAGCTTCGGGTGATAGTACACGAGGGATAATGGAGGTCAGGTGATTGTGAGTGGTTGACTTAATCATTCTTCAAGATGGAGGGGAGTTCAAGCGACCATAAGAATAGTGTCAATGATTGGTGAGTGTCAGACCTTCAACATCTGATCAATAAAAGATTATTAAGTGGTGCTCTAATTACATGTTATATTAGCTGAAGTGTACAATTTTTTATTAAGGGGGTTATAACATATAGATTCTTTTTTGAGTTTGAGAGTACCCAAATAATAAATGGGCACAAGTAAAATTAAACATTTATAGAGTAAGAGTAAAAATAGGCATATTAAGAAAAAATGATTATGGATGATTGATTGTTGAGAAGTGTTTTGGGAATACAATTAATAAGATAGCTTGCAGTAAGGACTATATAACTCTAAAATTGGTTGGCATTCATGTGAAACATAGGTGCTGTACGGCGTTGAGGCTATGATGATTTTTACATTTTGCTACTCCATTTTGTTAAGAGATATATAAGCATCTGTTTTGAAATGGCTGTTTTGATGGATAATGCCATTTCAAAACAAAAATTATAAAATCAGATTTGCATGTATTTTGAAGCATTATTATCGTGCAAAACTTCTAATGAAGTAGAAAACTGAACGTTAGTTTTTGGATAAAACTTCTAGAAAGTATCAATAACTATTGACCAAAATTTTAATTAATATAGCCGTGCAACTTGAGAATAATAATTAATAATGTTAAAAAAAAAAGACAAAATCCTGATTGTTCAAAATAGGAATCGAACCCCAATTTAACTCAAAAGGAAGGAGGCAACTAGTAGTGGATGATGGATATGATACGATGATGTTTACCCAATTCACAAAGAAAGTATCCAAGTTTGGAAGGGAGTGACAAATTCTTGAAGTCAAACAAGATATGGATAACCCAATAATTGATAATGCCGCTAATAACGAGTAATGTTGGAAGAAAGTGCATACAACAACAACAACAACATCAAGCCTTTATCCCACTACGTGGGGTCAGCTACATGAATCCTTTTTCTCCATTGTGTCTTATTAAAAGTCAAATTCTCGTTTAAATCTAATAAAGAAAGGTCATTCTTAATATTTTCTAACCAAGTCTTTTTAGGTCTACCCCTACCTTTCTTAACATAAGTCAAATCTAATACCTCTACTCTCCTAACCGGGTCATCGGAAGGCCGCCGTTTTATGTGACCAAACCATCTAAGGCGACTCTCTCTAATCTTATCTTCTACTGGAGCTACTCCAACCTTTTCACGTATATGCTCATTTCGTATCCTATCTCTAAGGGTAAAGCCACTCATCCACCTGAGCATCCTCATCTCTGCCACACTTAACTTAGTATTATGCTTCTCTTTTAATGGCCAACATTCGGCACCATAAAGCATTGCAGGCCTCACTACCATCTTATAGAACTTTCCCTTAAGTTTGAGGGGTACATTTCTATCACATAACAAGCCTGATGCATTCCTCCACTTCAACCATCCAACTTGAATTCTGCTGATAATATCCCCATCTATTTCACCATCACTCTGAACAATAGATCCAAGATATCTAAAACGTGTACTCTTATTAATGACTTGATCGCCCAAAGTCACAATCCCCTCACTAGGTCTATTACTACCAAAATTACACTCCATATATTCCGTTTTAGATCTACTCAAGTGAAAACCTTTAGACTCTAAGGTTGACCTCCATAATTCAAGTTTACCTTCAACTCCCTTTCTAGTCTTATCAACAAGAAGAATATCATCAGCAAAAAGCATACACCAAGGTACATCCTCTTGCAAATGTCTAGTGAGAACATCCATGACTAAAGCAAAAAGATATGGGCTTAAGGCTGATCCTTGATGTAACCCAACCGAAATAGGGAAATACTTGGTCAAACCACCTTGTGTTTGAACACAAGTAATAGCTCCTGCATACATATCTTTAATGATTTGAATATAAGCATTATTGACTCCTTTCTTTTCAAGAACTCTCCATAGCACTTCTCTTGGAACTTTATCATATGCTTTTTCTAAATCAATAAATATCATATGTAGATCCTCCTTATTTTCTCTATATTTCTCCATCAAACCTCTTAATAAATGAATGGCTTCCATAGTCGACGTACCCGGCATGAATCCAAATTGATTATGAGAAACATTAGTATCACGCCGCAACCTATGCTCCATAACTCGCTCCCAAAGTTTTAAAGTATGACACATTAACTTAATACCTCTATAATTCGCACAATCTTGTGCATCACCTTTATTCTTAAAAATAGGAATTAACACACTCATTCTCCACTCATCTGGCATCTTTTTAGTCTTCAAAATAGTATTAAAAAGTTTAGTAAGCCATGAAATTCCTTCATCTCCTAAGCATTTCCACACTTCTATTGGAATATCATCAGGTCCAACAGCTTTTCCACCCTTCATTTTCTTTAAAGCCTCTCTAACTTCAGTTTTACTAATACGCCGATAAAAACAGAAATCTTTATTTTCATTTAGGGTGCTAAGGTCATTATAGTCAATCTTATATTCACAATCTTCATTAAAAAGTTTAGCAAAATATCTCATCCATCTTTGTTGAATATCATCTTCTAAAAAAAGTATTTTTTGATCTTCTTCTTTAATACACTTCACTTGAACTAAATCCTTACTATTCCTATCTCTTTGTTTGGCTAACTTATACATATATCTTTCTCCCTCTTTAGTATCTAATCTATTATATAAATCACTAAAAGCTAATGTCTTTGCATCGCATATTGCTTTCTTAGCATCCTTACGAGCCACTTTATAAATTTCCCAATTATCAGAATTTTTAAAATTAAACCAATTTTTATAACAAAGCTTCTTATTTTTAATCTTTTCTTGCACATTTGGATTCCACCACCAACTACTTTTACTATTAGGAGCTTTTCCCTTTGATACTCCAAGGATATCTTTTGCAATATTCTTAATATCACTAGCCACTTTTTCCCACATAATATTAGCATCCTCATGCACAGACAAAATCTTAAGATCTTATTTCCAAAAATATTTTTGTTAATATTCTTTAAATGCCCCCATTTAATCCTAGAAAATCGTTTTACTTTATTTTTTATTTTATGCCCCTTTATCTTAAAATCCAAAACTAATAATCGATGTTGGGTACATAAATTTTCACTCGGAATAACTTTACAATCTTTGCAATCTAAACGATTTAGTTTTCTAATAAGAAAATAGTCAATCTGTGTTGTACTATATCCATTTTTATAAGTGATGAGATGCTCATTTCTTTTCTTAAATAAGGTATTAACAATTGAAAAATCATAAGCTAAACAAAAATCCAATATGGTCTTGCCACCTTCATTCGTCGTTCCAAATCCATGGCCACCATGAATGCTTTTAAAATCATCTACCTCTCTACCAACATGTCCATTTAAATCTCCTCCAATCAAAACTCTTTCTTCAAGAGGTGTCTTTTGTATTAATTCTTCTAAGTCATTCCAAAAAATTAATTTAGAACTCATATCCAAACCTACTTGAGGAGCATAAGCACTTATAATATTAACAATCTTATCATCAACAACAATCTTTAAAGCTATAATTCTATCTCCAATCCTGTTAATTTTTATAACATTATTCTTTAAACTCTTATCTATAATAACACCTACACCATTTCTAGTACGACTCCTACTCGAATACCAAAGTTTAAATCCTAAACTATCAATTTCCTTAGCCTTCTCACCAACCCATTTAGTTTCCTGAATGCACAAAATATTTAACTTCCTATGAATCATAATATCTATTAATTCCATTAATTTTCCTGTAAGGGAACCTATATTCCAAGTTCCTATCCTAATTTTAGTTTCATGGACTAGCTTCTTTGCCCACATCCGTCCTTGATGTGGGAACCCTTGCCTATTTAACACTGCACCCGGGCGCCGGTGCAGCGGCCCTTGCACACTTGTCACTGTATTCAGGCCATACAGCGCGTCGCTTCCAGGGGACGCCCTAGCATTAACACAATTTCTTAAAGGATTCATGTCATTTTTGTTCGACAAGTTTTACGCTGGCTGTTGACTACCTAACGCAACCCTCCACTTTTCTCATCCAGGACTTGGGACCTGGCAATGGCAGTGTTGTTGGAAGAAAGTGCATAAGTGGAAAAAATGTGAACTCACAATAAATCCGCCAGCAGGGTGAGATATTGATCATAGTTGCTAGCTATTTTTGACTCATTTTACATTGCACTATACTTGGGCTTTAATGCTTCATGAGATTTTAAGAAAGTTTAACAGACTCTCATTTGCCTAGCTGCACATTGATTTCCAAAATGTTCACAAGTTCTTTAACATTAAAATACTATCACAAAACTAGTCAAAATGGCACAGCAGAATCTATTTCCAATTTTCGCTACAGAATGCAGCTGAAATCAGAATATAGGTATTGTTGGAGAGAAAGAAATGGATGGATATTTACGGTTTGATGTCAGTGCTACTTAATCAAGTTCTTCTAATTCCATTAGTTCAGGATGCAATTGCTTTGTTTGACCAGCTGATGCTTGCAGAAATTCAATATCTGATTGGACAAAGTTTGCCAGGTTGCTGTAGAATCCTTGTTATTTAACTACCTAAGCGAAAAAATGACTTTTGTTGCTAACTTGGTCTATTTTAATGGCATATCTTTAGAAAAATCTTATTCACTGCCATTTATTTGTTCACTTTTATGTTTTATTTTGTTGCTAACCAGGTCTATAATAGTAGTAGATCTTGAGAAAAATCGTATGCACTTCCCTTTATTTGTTCCTTTGCGTTAGATTTTCTCTTTCCCTCATGTTGTTGAGATAAAGACACTTGATACAGATTTGAGTCCTCAGGATACTACAATGTTAGTCGACATTGTTGAAGCTGGGCCTCTCCCAAGTTTTTTACACGAAGATGAACAAAGAAGATATGCATTTTACATTTTAACAACCATTGGGTTAAGATTTGAATGTTCAAGTGTCTCGAAAATGCAGGTTTGTATATTTTCAATCTCTCTTTTTTTTTTGTTTTTTTTCTGTGAGCGTTTGGTTTCATTTTGAAGTCTCCCTAGTAAAAAAATATACTACACAATAACATGTGAAATTCTGATTCCTATACTCAACATGCTATCTGCTCTGGTTTGCTTAATTGGATGGTTATCTTAGCTTTAAAATCAATGAAAATTTGGGAACTGCAATCAGGAGCGGAACCGGCCTTAATTTTCAGGGAGCAAACTTATAAGTAAAAGTATAGAAATTTTTTTTTTCATAAATATTTTTACAACCAAAATTTGTTCCGGGGGCGCTGCCCCTTAACCCCTATTTGTTCATATCCTTGATCGTTGTACGCTTCGCATATATGTAGGGGGTCCAAAGGGGCAGCGTCCCTGAAACAAATTTTGATTGTAAGGATAATTTTGAATTTTCTTTACTATTTTTCTTTGTAAGAATATTTCTCTTTTGATTTTTGGTTGTAAGGATATTTTTGACCTTTCTTTACAAATTTTGGTTGTAAGGATAATTTTGAATTCCGAACAATAACATCTCTATATAATGTGTTTAATTGTGTTGGGTCAATTGCCTAAATATCATAGTATTTTAAAACTTTTAGGGGGGAGGGAGGGGGGGCATTATGCTTTGTTTAACAATCCGGGACTTGTTAATATAACTAGCACACCTGAATCTCTCATCCCTTTTTGCAGGTGGATTCATGGTTGGCAACCATACAAAATGTTTGTAAGCTGGCGCCTCTGAAGGACCCAATTGATTTGGAGTATGTATGATCACTCTGCCATGTAAATATATCTTTATGCTGCTATATAACTCCATGTTGGACTGATCGATAACCATTTTTTTAGACTTAAAATATAGAACAAATTGCATCAATTTAAGAGGCATTAGACTTACTTTATGTTGAATGTATAGCTTCAGGGATCAATTTGGCACTTCACTTGCTTGACTGATTGTACATACCTTTTCCGTTTTTTGACAGTGTCAATGTACATAATGTTGTGAACAATGAATTTAAACTTTTCCATATTTTTTCATTCCAGACTATTTTACAGGTTCTAGTTACACATTGTCATGCTAATTGTACGAGAATTGTGGGATATATCGTGCACTAGAAAATTCATTGTAATAGCAAGTGAGTTTTACATCTTAATTTTGCATGAGGATCCAACCCACACATAGATTAAGTAGAATAATGGAATAGACTTGAGTTTCTATGTGAACATTTCATAAAGAAAAAAAAAAATGGCACTGTGGCCTAATTTAGCTAATTCATTGTATACTAGCGATAGAAGTCCGCACTTCCTATAATTTGAGAAGATGGAATTATAAAGTTGTGAGTTTTTTCTTCTCTTATAGTTGTTAAGATTGTGAGAGTTGTAGAGGGATGATGTGATTGAGCGATGTGGTCTAAAAATGTTGGTCGGATGATGACAGTTGGGTGATGGTGGTAAGACGATGATAATATAATGATAGTGAATGGATTATGACGGCCATAAAATGGATGTCAGATGCAGGGGCGGATTTAAGTGGGGGCCCTGGGGGCATGGGCCCCCTGACCCAAAAATAAAAATAGCTTATTTTAAATTGCATTAATATAATTATTAATATTTATAAGATTAAATTTAAATTTTAAAATTAATCCTCTGCTCCGGCTCCGCCTCCACCTAGTTATTATTATTTTTTTCTGATGTTGGAACTTGGCATCATGCTTTTATCTCTCTCCTCATTATCTCTTTCCTCTCTCTCTTTAATCTCTCCCGGTCTCCCCGCCCCGCCTTTTTATCTCTCTCTCTCTGCCAATGTTTGTTTAATTTTTTGATGAGTGAATTGATAAAAATTTTAAATAAATTTAAGTAAATTAATTAGTTTAATTATATTAACAATATAATTTTGTATTATTTATATATTTTTAATTAATTGTGAACCATTATGTCTAATTAATTTAATAAAAATAATTTAGAATTAACAAACAATTAATTTAAATTTTTGTAGATTATGACCTTATACTAATTTAAATTTAATCGATCTAAGTAAAGTTCAAAATTAAGACTTAATTTAATTAATTCAAATAAAATATCTTAAGTATGAAAGTAATCTATTTGAACTCAATTCATTAATAACCACTGGATAAATATTAATTTTTTAATAAATAATAAGGTATAGAATGTTATATCTATTTTTTTAATTAGAATGGATATAATTTTAGATGTATTTTTTTTATAATTTTTCATTAAAAATATGACTCATGATCTATGTTTACAATGAATAAAAAATTATATTTTAAGAGTAATTTAATAACTTATATTAATTTGTGCCCCATACAAAAAATTTTCTGGCTCTGCCCTTTGTCGGATGATGGCAGTTGAGTGATGGTGGATAATGTTGGGAATGATGAGGAGTAAACACCACAATGAAGAAACAAACAAGAAAGTAAAAGCAACAGAAAGTAAATGACACTAGGATTTAATGTGGAAAAACCCAAATTAGGGAAAAAATCACGGAGCCACACCACACCAAAAAATCCACTATGAAAATTGGGAGAAATAAGTATTTATCTCTCTTCTCTCTCACTCTCTCACTGTGTCACTCTCTCCTTGTTTATCTTCCCATATGCACCATTCACAATGTCTACACACTCAAAATATAAGAGAATTTCAAGTAAAATAACCCTAAGGGACGCAACCCTTAGGAAAAACGAGAAAGAAAACCGTCCAGTCCGTCTTGCAGCGCTTGAACCTCCATCTTGATATGCTGCGGTGTCGAATCTAGAGCATTATGGCACTCTACTCTTTGTCGATAATCTCTAGGGCACTCGAGAACACATCACTAGGGCGCTCGGGAACACAGCGCTAGAGCACTCGAGAACACAACATCGAGGTGCTCGGGTACACAGCGTTGGGGCGTTGTACCAAAAAAAAATCGGGTGAAAGTAAACCACTTGCACCCCCAGCGAGCACGAGAAGCTTGAGGTCTTAGACAACAGAACAACCCGATTGATCACACAATCAGATTCCACACATAACAATCTCCCACTTGGAAATTGATTGCAAACAATTCTTCTCCCGATTTGCACCATCAATCATAGTACCTGAGTGTGGCTCACCCTTGCTCTCATCCTCCATGAAGGCCAATTGAAGCTACACATAACTTCAGTTTATCAACTGTCACCGTCTTCGTCAGCATGTCTACATGATTCTCAGTCGCATGCATCTTCTCCAAAGATAATTGACCATCTTTTAAAGGCAACCTTATGAAATGACACCAAAGCTGGATGTGCTTCGTCCTGACATGGAATGCAGCATTCTTGTCTAGCTATATACCACTCATGCTGTCATCATGTAGCTTCTCATTTCTTTTTCCCTTGCCAAGTTCTATCAATAAATTTCAAAGTCAAATCATCTCCTTGTTAGCCTCAGTTATAGCAATATACTCAACTTATGTGGTGGAGAGCGCAACAATCTTCTATAACTTGGAAAACCAACTCACTGCAGTCACATAAATTTTAAAATAATTTGTTAATTTTCACTTATTTAGAATATATGGCATGTTACTGACAAATCATGCAAAAATAATATTCAACATACCATACAATTCATTCTAAAGACTAATTAAGCTGTGATCAGTTAACAAAATGAATTTCCTAATCTCGGAAAATTCATATAATGAAAATCAGTTATTAGAATCCATTTTAATTATTTTTTTTAGCAGGTTTTTTATTTTTTTATGTTTATATGACTCTTTTTTTGTGAAAAATTCACGTAGGGGCTTACGCATTAAATAAAAAATGAATTATAAGCCCTTAGTAAACCCTCAACGTTCTAAAAATACAATACTTACAGTAAAACCTACGAGCTGAGGATTCAATCTATTACAATCAAAAAGCAAAACAAAAAAAGTAACCAAATAAGCAAACCAGTAAGAAGGCCTAAAGCCATTAAAAGTAGGAACCACAGAAGGCACCAGCAGCATGACAACAACAATCATCCCCAACCAACAGAAGCAACAAAATACCACAACAACATGTCAAAAAGATAAGGAAATAACATGCAAAGCAGAAGAAAATGAAACAATAACCCAACTACAACATCGGATAAGAGCCCACAAGCATCCACGTCACACAATCGGCCCCAACCCAAAAATCACAAAGGCAACAACCACCCAACCAACAAAGGGAAATAACCACAAAAAAAAAAAAGACCAAACAGCTCAAAAGACAGGAAAGATAAGAAGAAAAGTTAAAACCCGCGAAGATGAGGTTTAGATTTATTCTTCTTCTTTTTTTTCCTGCCAACCTTCCAAAGAAACCATCAGCAATCACCTGAACCACATTTAAATTGCAATCATCATTCAGACAATTAGATAAATCACCATGAGTTCCCTCGGAATCCCACTCTTTGCCAATAGGAATGTCAACCAAGCAATCTCCACCGCACAAAGCAGAAATATCAACATTAGACTTAGGAGTAGAAGGCAAGCCAATTAAATGAGTTTTATTAGAAACTAACAATCCGTCATGATCAACATTGACATAAACAGGAGGAGAAACATTCCCAACATGCCTCAAAGCCACTGTGAGGTCATCCATAGTATCGCGCTTAGGCCGAGAAACCCAAGTTTCCAATTGAGGCATCATAACAAAATGATTGCTAGGATTATAAGAAGGAATATTAAGCAAATCATTATCAGCTATAGGAATGTTCCCATCCTCACTAACCACAAGGTGGTAGCCGCTAAAGAGGGATTCAAAGAATTTACAACCTCAATATTCACGTTATCTAGAGTATTAGCAGTATCAATACAAGCATCCCATTAACCACCAACTCAGTAACCGACATAACAAGAGTCAAATTAGTGAGAGCTACATTATTCAAAGTTTCCAAAATACCAATAACATTCTCATCAGAGATAACATGATTAACATCATTGGCAATAACAATCACCGGCACAATAGAAGGCTTGAGTTACCAGTCACCCTTAAAATGCCCAATACATTTACAAGAAATGCAAAAGGGAGGAAAATCCTCCATCTCAACAAATTGAATATACCTAAACCTTTCAGTGTCAATCCACACTTTATTAGAAAAGTTTTTTATAATGTCAAGCTCAACCAAAACATGCGCAACAGAAGGATGAGAACCCATAGAGATAGCATTGTTGACTTTTAACGGACTACCAAACAACGATCCTAGACCGTGAAGGATATGAGGAGACTAGAGATGAGGATGCAAGTTTGGAGATAAAATCTAGATGAGGATAACAGGAGATTCCACACCAATATTAAATAAAGGTGATCAATTGGTCAATATAATATAACAATTGTTTACAATGTAAGATCTATGGCAAAAAACTTTGATATCGTCCAGATCATTCACTAATTTAATCAAGACATGCGAAGGCTTCAAAAAAGTAACCGAGAAAGCGCCATTGAGTTTGAGGTTGAAGAAAAAACTACAAATAAAGTCAAGAGTGGCGAGAGGAAAATTTTCCAACCAACACATATTGAAGAGGAACCGTAAGAGCAATGATCTCCTCTTTTGAGATCCACAATGAAGGTAAACCACAAAAAGTCGTAGCTTTCAACTCAGGAAAACTCAAATCGGAGGAAATACCATAAAGAGCATCGAGTAAGGAACAAGATTTCATCGAACCATTTAAAAAGCCAGGATCACCTAAGCAATTCACCGCCATTCCTGCCACGAAGAGCCGGAGGTGGAAGAATCGGAAAAAACGAAACAAAGAACCACAAAAACAACGAGAAAGGAGAGGAGGAAAAGAAATTTCTTCCCATGAGATCGACACCGACATCGACATAGGCGGCCAGCACCACCGAAAAGCTAGGGGAAAACCCTAGCGGAGCAGGGGAGGTGAAAACTGCGAACAATCTTAATGAAATATTATGTTTATATGACTAATTATTATTTAATTGAAGCTTGTATAAGGTTTTATTTAATTTCAAAATCAACAGAGCTTAAAGTGATGTGATTTTCAGGTGTAGCTCTCTGATTGCAGTCATAGTAGTGAGGTGGACACCATGGGCCATGATAGATAACAGAGGTATTTCGATTTGATATCGAACAATTCTATTAAATCCAGCACTAAGGTATTTACTGGAGTGATAGAACCGTAGTCATTATTTTCTTTAAACAAATCGAGTGACTTTGTCCCTGACCTCTAGCAACGAATGGTGACTATCCATATAAAGAACCTCCAATCTTCTACGAGACACAGCCAATTTTGGAATCCAAGTGATTGATCTTGATCAGCATATCAAAATGAACATTTTTTTTTTATATCAAAATGAACATGAATGTATGGTTTCATCAAATGGCTGTGGTGGATGCCTTAAAAAGCAATAGCATATGGAGCTAAGACTTGTGATTAAGGCTTCATTTGGAACGACTTTCTTAATGCTTTATAAAGCAGTTTTTCAATACAAAAATGTTTTGAACTAATTTTTTTTTATTATTAAAAAGCTACTTTAGAAAGCATTAAGAAAGCCTCCCCAAACGAAGCCTAAGAGTCTGTTTGGAATAGCTTTCTGGTTGCTTTATTTTTCAAACAACAACCACAATTTCGTTTGAGTACTGCTTTCTTTTTATTTTCTCATTGATTTTTTTAGAAATTTCTATTGTGGAAAAGCTCATTTCTGCAACCACAGTAGTAAAGTTGTTTTCTCTACAACAATTTTTCACCCAATTTTATAAATATCGTAAATGTCCCAAACAACCCCTAAGAGGCTATCTTACTAGCTCAATATCCAATGAACCTAATAAATGGAGAAGATTCATCTGGATGAAACAAATGGTCTGTATGAGACAACTATAATTTTTTGTAAAGGTAGTTGTAAGGCTACTATAGAGAAAGTACTTTTTTTTTTAATTGCTATAGAAATTAACTTCTTAATATAAAAATTTCTTAAAATCAATGAAAAAACAAAGGCCAAACAAAAGTTATGGTTGTAATCCGAAAGAGCAAAATAATAAAAAAATTGTCCCAAACTAAGCCAAAGCTTTGTTGAGAATGTCTCCTTTGCCTTCTCTTCAGTTGGTCCACAAAGGGATCTATTATTGTTGCTGCATTGTATTTCATAAGGATCATAAGTGTAAGGTTTGGATTGATTTGCAGCAACACTAATGAGCTTACATAACAAATGTTGGGATTTGGAATAGAATTAATATGATATATCTCATCCTCCTGCCCAAGGCAAGGAGCGCATCTAGAATATCAAATCATAATAAATTTAACTTATCATCTTGAATGAGAGCTATCAAACTGTTAATCATGGCTGACAGAGAGTCTACAATAAAGCAAAATAGGTTTACTTATTATTTTCTAAAACAACTTATTATTATTATTTTTTTTAAAGAAAAAAATTGTGCTAAAAGGCAGCTTTAGAAAGCAATGAGAAAATTGTCCCAAATCAAATATTAGTCAAATGATCTAGTTGTCATTGATGTGCTTGGCTTCAAAGTTCAAAGAGTGGCAATCGAGTAAGGTTATGAATGAAATATATCTCTAGCTGACTTTTCTTATGCTTCTTAAGAGTATAAGCTATATCCAAAGTAGAAAACCTCTCTTGATTATTTAATACACCCTTTAGAAGCTTCATTTTTGTGTGAAATGCATAAGTATGGTCCCCCAATTATTTGAATTTGATAGACAAAAGTAAGGAGACCCTTGAATTTAGAGTAATAAAATTAAAAGTTTTTAAACATGAATCCATGATTAGTGCATGCTAGTGTCCCTATAAAAGGTTGTGATGAGGGAATAATATAAGCATAAATATGGTAAGACTTTAGCAAAAGATATAATTAATATGACCAACTAAAAGGATTTAATAAATATCATATTAAATTTAATCTTGATAGAAACATCAAGTATATTATTGAGTGTTTGACAAATGGAAGGTATGTAGGATCCAAATAAAAAATATAGTATTATTATATTCATTATATTTTTTTGAAAGGAATTGGTTATCTACACCTCCAATTTCTTGTTTTCCTAAAGTTTGCTATGATTAGAATTTCATTATAATCTATGCAAAATTAAAAGAAGAATCAACATCATCGATGACAAACCAAGGACACTTTCTATTAGCATTAGAGTTAGCTACATATATTGTAGTATGCTAAAATATTAAAAGGCATTACCCCTTATATTTTCATGAACTAATCAATCCTGAATATGTATATATGTAAAAAAAATGTTTAGGCATCCCATTTAACCTAGTTCATGCCACTATTATAGAGGGAGGTTATTACAACTAACTTTATTATTGAAAATCATATGACCATTATTAAACTAAATTTTAGAAGAGCAAGATGCATGTATTTAATCTCTATATTGAATATGATGTTAAAATTGGAGGAGAACACCAAACAATGATACTTACACACCATATATATCCCATTGACAGCCCTTACATTCCAAACAATTATGAATGACTCATTGGATTTTAGGATTAAGAGAAGATTGAGGTAAGTGATTATATTAGGAAAATAGCTAAATAATGCATAGCTTGACTATATTAGTTGTAGAGTTTTCAAAAATTTAATAGAGATTAAGTTTAGGTAAGTATCATTAGGAGGAACATAGATTTAAAGAGCAAGAGGAGTAAGAATGAATGGTAGTCCTTGATTCATAGTGTCTTTTATACGGGAGGGTGGGATTGAGTTATAAGGGAGATAAAAGTGGAGGGGCAATATGGACTTCTAGGCATAATATTTTAAATTCTACCCATGATCTCTTAAGAGTTGTAGATAGTGAGTTCCTTGGGTGCTAAAGAAGAGTGGATTGAGGAATAAGTGATGAAGCCATATGTTTTACAAGCAATAGTTTTTTTTGTCATAAAGAAACTTCACCATATATTTTTTTCCACTCTTTGGTTGAAATTTGTTAGAGAGAGAATTAAAGTTTGAGACTTGAACATAAACACAAGCAAAAATTCATTTGGATTTATTAGCAATAATAAAATCCATTGCTAATAGGGTTTAAATTTTACAAATAATCTTCAATATGTCCATTTGGGTTCCAACAACAAAAAGGAAGGTTAGGAAATTTCATCAAAAAGGGGAATATGTGTGAATTCATAACCTATAGAATAAAACCAAAAATTAATTTCTAAAAGATGAAAGATTTGCCCAAGAAAAATTACAGACAATCAATTCAGTTAAAATTAAATGCTTCCTTACAAATGAACTTAAAAAAAAGAAGCTCATATGTTGTTAAAAAAATTGATGCCATTAAATATTTAAAATTTCTTTCACTGCATTTAGGATAAAAATTACTTATCAAGTGAGTAACCAACAAATGCAAGTCCTCATTATTTAGATTCACCCATGAACTCATTAGGTAACACCCAGGGCCTAATTTTGAAAAAAAATTATCTATTTATCTATTAATTAATCTACAAGAGTCACTAATCTCTTTTAATTAATACAATCATCAATAAAATATACTATAAATCATATTCATTAAAATAACTGGCTGTATCCATTTTTTAAAATTCATATATAATAGCTAAGAGTTCAATCCATACATTCATCATTCTGTTTTTAGCTCATGGCTACAAAAGAATAAAATACAAAAATATAGAAATAAAATAAAACCTAAATACCAGATCCGTCCTCACTCCATTTGTGAGACCTCGTTCCCTTACTGTTCCTCTCTAATTTGGATTTTACTCTCAGGATCGTCCGGGACGATAGTGGGATCGTCCAGGCCGATATGCACTGTAGAAAATATCGGCCTGAAAATAGTCCTGGGAACCGTCCAGGACGATTTTTCTGGTCTGATCGTCCCGGGACGATTTGGCGATCGGCCGGGCCGGTCTGCTTTATGATATATGAAAATCAGCTCGTGTTGATGAGAGAGAAAATCATTTTAAAACAAAATATCTGTTTTGAGGAGAGAGAAAGAGAAAAGGAAAAAGAGGAAACTTGGTTTTGGAGGCCGCGGAGCGCTTTTCGTCCGACGTCGCTGTTGGGAAAAGTGAAGATCTCGTGGTAAGGACTCCGAACCCTATTTCTGTTCTCAAAGATATTGAGTTTTGACCGAGTTATGATCCGTTTTGTGTTTTCGTAGTCGACTTTTCGACGTGATTTTGATTTGACACAACTTTCACCGCACAACTTTTGGTATGTTATAGATATGATTATGACACACGATTTGAGTATTTTCTGCGAAGATTTTACCGGTCGGAATTGATTCTACGCGATTTTAATCGAATAGAATTATATCAGGACTTGATTTGATTTGATTTCTATAGAATAATAGTCTTGCATTGATGTCGTGAATATTCTACTGTAATTTGGAAGAATTTGGAAATCGTGTCTTTTTGCAGGATTTTTGTGTAAATTTGACCGACTGCCGTTACGCTGCCCGATTTTCGTATGATTTCCGAATTTTCTGGAATTGATAGATTGAATTGATATGTGTATGACTATTGATATGATTGTATTGAATTGATTTAATATTGATTATTGCATCGATTATGGATTGATTATTGAACTGATTATTGATTGACTATGGATACTGGAATCCAAGTGGAACCTGGTTGAACGTTGGTGAAGATTGATATTGACCTGTACAGGATGGTGGGCCGACAGGCTTTCCTTTAAACCATTGATCATTGATATAACGATTGGGAGTTATAAGGAGTTTTATATGCCGACGGGCGGCCGACGGGCAAAAAGAGTGACGACTCTTATTGATAGACCAACGTACTACAACAGCAACGGATTCTACAACAGCAACATGACCAGTTGATTTTACTTGTCCAGTATATAGTATTGAATTGCATGTTTACTGTATCGATTTATGGATTCATTGTTTTATAGATTTCTTGCTTTATCGACTTTGATTGGATTTATTAGATCGTACGATTTCATTGATTTCACTGATTGATTGCTGTGCATCGACATTGAGCATTGATATAGAAATGGATTGATATAGATATTGCATTGATAGCATGGACATGAATAGTATAGAATCATTGATACTGTTGCCTATAGATTCATTGATTTCTGCTTATAGATTCATTGTTACTACTGCATATGGATTTATTGATCTCGCTTATAGATATTACTGATAGACCGTATTGATTTGATTTGATAGCGATTGATTTAACGGATTGATTGATTCGACGATTTGATTGATTTGATGGATCGACTGATTTTCTTATGTGTACGGATTTCTTCGAGATTGTCATGGATTGATCGAGCTAGATTTATTGATTTGCCTGCTGCTGCATTGACTGGTTTTATTGACTATGGATTTTCGTATTGCACCAATTCATTGACCATTGACTGATATAGATTGATTGACTGTGATTGAATGACATGCATATTGATAGCATAACAGTGCTTTGATTTCAGTTATAGGTATTAGGTGACCTGCTGGGCTTTGTAAAGCTCATTATATGTGGTTGACATTTTCAGGTCAGGGCAAGGGAGCAGAAGATAGGAATTGATCCAGATCTTCAGGTTTTTGTCTTTTGATTGATAGTGATTCTTTTGTACTCAGGATAGATTTCAGAACTGGTGATTGTAGTGTAGTTCCTGAGTATTGTACATGAACTTTTGAGTTTGGATCGACTTGTATATTGATGTTTTAAATTTTATAGATGTTTGATAGACTGTTACTTGAAGATTTTTAGATAACTCTGGTAAATTGTTTGAGTAATTGATCGACATTCTTTCCAAGTTAGATCTTGGGGCATCACACCATTGGATTCTATCACCTCTCTCTCTCTCTCTCTCTCTCTCTCTCTCTCTCTATATATATATATATATATATATATATATATATATATATATATATATATATATATATATATGTGTGTGTGTGTGTGTGTGTGTGTGTGTGTGTGTGTGTGTAAAATCATAGAGCGAGCTAACAACTCATTAGGTTACCACAACCTTCAACTGAAATCAATGCAAGACAATATAATCAATATATATGTAATCATTCAATCAATATTAATAAGAACATATAACTATAGAAGTATGTAACAATCAATAAAATAATAGCATGTTATTATGATCAATAAATATTAGTATAATTGTATATATTAAGAGTAGTGATATTTAATAAATTGAATAGTGATATGTAAGTTCTATCAATCCTATACCCAACAGTTATAAAATAGCTTATATAATATCATATTACATCAATACACCTATTATTATCATATGCATGTCATTCAGTGTCTATACTATGCATTTATACGTATATCATGTGATTCATATATATCAAATATATTTGTATCAATCTTCTCTAATTCTTGTATTAGTCATAGCATGTATGTTATATAAATCATGTTATGTCAATTGTAATATATATATATATATATATATATATATATATATATATATATATATATATATATATATATATATATATATATATATGCAAGCACTATAAGCAAGAAAATACATCCAGTTATCTTTGGTATTTTTCCTGCATCTAGTCCTGTAGGCCAATCTTATAGGAATAAGTCTCAATCATATCAATCATGTTTCCAGGAATAAGTCATATCACAAGTTATTTAGGTCAGGTGTCTTTCATATTATAAGTCATTACTTCATGCTCGTCAACATATAATATCGTATCAATCCATCACCTTATATCTCCCTTTTAATATCATTCAGGATTACATCACAAATCTTATTTTAAAGGAAAGCACATCAGCCCACCTTCTTATACAAGATAACATATTTCCAGCCAACTTGAGTTAGTCAATCATTTATGATTAGCCTTTCTTATATACACACATTTCACAACCTATATAATATAATAAATGATTGATATTATGCTCAATATTCAGCTCAGCATCAGTCTAGCATATATAATATATATATATATGAATCATAACTAGTAGTATTCATAAGAAAAATTAGTATATTACTCATTTGTAATTATAACAGATGAATTATGTAAGCATGCATATCAAACACTTATATTATGAGGTTTTGACAATTATTTATCTAATTTTTGTATTTATATAAAATTTCAAAATTAGAAAATTTCCTCCAAAATATAAAGATATCTTGTGAAAATTTAATATATTACTATCAGTATGTGTGCATAATGAATAAAATTATAACATACTAAAACTTATATATTGAAAATTTACTAAAAATCAAGATATTGCAACTTTTGTGAGTTTTGATCAAATTAAAATTCATAAAACAAAAAATATATAAAATCATTAAAATTAGAGGTAGGATAAAGATAGTCTACCTTGTAGCCTACCTTGAGACAAACAAATTTTCTAATTGGATCGACTTACAAAAATTGTTCTGACCTTCAAACCCTACTCTCTCTCCTCTCTCCTCTTTTTTCTTCTCAAATTCTCTATTCTGCTCTCTTAAACTAAATGAGAAATATGACATAGCTTATGTAAATTTATGTTAATGAAAATAGATATTTAGAATAAAATAATCTTTGGATATAAATATAATTATGCAAATTATTCTATTTTTTGCATAAAGTATCTATAAATTTTTTTATATCTTCAAATTCAAAGATTCAAAAATTATGAAAAAAAATATTGATAAAATAACTTAGTATGTCTAGAAGACTAGTAAAATCAGTTTGCAAAACATACACCTAACAGTCCCAGACAACCCACTTGTACAGATGCATATCAATTTCTTAAGAATTTTCAATACTTATTATTTTCATATCTATACTATCCATAATATTAAGAGAAAATTAATATAATTAAAGCACAATACTATTTATATAATGACAAAGATAATTTATAAATTAGACTTATAATGACTCCTGAAATATTTTTTGACTTGATCAAAATATGAGCTATACAATAGCTATGAAGGAGATAGAATAAAATTGATTGACAAAATTATTGATCAAAAGAGTTTGAATAGAAATGAGCCTCTTATTTCTTAAGGGTATCAAGGCTCCAACTGGATGTGGAGATTAGAGGAAAGAAATTAAGGTTTAAAGAGCCAACACATAAAATATTATTTGGGTATGAGAAAACATTTGGCTCATGGAGTTGTTATGAAGCTTTAAAGAGCCTAAGGAGATAAACTTGTGAAGAGATTAGGTTGCAGCCGATTATAGGGACTTAGTCTCAAAGATTGGTGGCGCATTGGCTGGGGAATTTTAATGGAGGAGCTATGATAGATGCCCTGTGGTGGGACAAATATTTCAAATGAGAAGATATTAAGTTTAGAGGGGTAGCATTTTTGTAATTAAATGGGGTTTATAAATATATAATTTTTTTTTTTTAAATATAAAGGAGATCACTAGTCTCACCCCTTTCTCCAATACTTCACACAAACCCACATAACACCATAAATACAATAGTCAATCAACCATTTATAAGTCATGTCTCATTTAGGAGAAATTAATTATATACTTTAGAAGACACTTTTATTTATCACTTAAAACTATTATATTTACATCTTTTATACTTAAAATTTAATATTTACATACATTCACTCTATTAACAAAAGTTACTAGATTTCATGAAACTCTCACCCTTGATGAGGAGACGAAGTCATAAACTGGATCACTGACGTATAAATGGCAACGAAACAAACAGTGTGATAGTAGAATTTAGGTTCATGATGGGGGCGAATTATTACGTTCGGTCACCGGACGTCCAGACATCCAATCCAGTGGCGCCACATCACCCAAATATACTGGGGCCCGGTGCATTTGGGTGACATGACACGTCTGGATTGGTGTCCGGACGAATCCGGACCCCGAACGTAAGAATTTGCCCATGATGGGGCAATGTGATCGATGAGCAAAGGATGATGTGATTTCCTTAGTGAAGATCGATAGCACTAGCATGGTGATGAGAGGTTGTGTGATGATGAATTGAAATTTATGAGGTTATTTTAATTTTTATTTAATTTTTGAGTGCTATATATATATATATATATATATCATAATTTTAAGTGTTGTGTAATAAAATGATTAAAAACCCTCTTATTAAATGTATAATGAATAAACTCTAATAATCCGCATTTATTTATTTATTTATTTATTTATTTTATAACGTGGAACCTTCCGCTGTCACACCCGACTTCGTCGAGCGCGCTTGGTGGCCCGTAAACCCAGCCAACCTAATGGGCCACCCAGGCCACAAACCAATAGCCGGCGCTTTGGAGCCCCACTTAAGGGCTGACTGCCGCTCGAGGGAATCGAACTCGGGATGAGAGGTTACCAAACGAGCACGCCCATCAACCAAGCTAAGCATCATTTCATCCACATTTAAAATTACCTAAACGTTTCTCCTCATCGATGGCTACGGGAGTATACTTTGCCAACCTCTCGGAGCTATGCCTATCCTCCATAAACACGCTTCTATTAGTGGAACCTCGGTCCCTGCACCTCCGGGATCGATTCCTTGCTCGCCGGCAAAAGAATAGTAGAGACTGAATTGATCATTAACTGACTTCAATGCCCCTAAATTTCTTCCACACACACGCTTACGACCTCGTAGTTTCCGTTGACATACGAGGGTAAATACGCGAAAATACATCTGTCCCTTCCGTGGCCCTCACGAGGTACCCGATCCACAAAACCCTACGCCTACTATAAAACCAGCCACAACCGAAGAAGTCAAAGTGCGCACCAGTCTCCCAAAGTCCCAGTTTCTGCGCCGCTGATTTGATTCGAAGATGAGCTACCAGATCTGCAGGTCGGCTTCGAGGGCTGTGAGGTCCCTCCTCTCGGCTTCTAAGAGCTCGCCGATCCTCTTTGGTGAGTGCTCTGTTGCACTGATCTGTTTTTGTTTCTTTCTAGTGAGTAGAATTAGTTTCTCCCTCACATTACCCAAAACATAAAAAAGAATTAATTTCTTCTTGTTTTGGTAAAAAAATGTACTGCGCCAATATTTTTTTTGAGACATTTATGACGTTAGTCAAATTCATACACACAACTCATACATAACGACTCAATTTCAAAACCTTTTAGTTGGAAGCATAAGCTCTTAACTAACAGGCCAAGGTGAGCTGTGTTACTGCGCCAACTGACTTTAATGTCTATGTTGTATTTGATAGCGATCTTATTTCTCTTTGTTATGGTCGTTCTGTTCTGCGTGTGCCTGTGCTTGTACAATTAAAGTGAAAGGGTGGGGTATGGTGCCATGGATGGTTAGATTATCTGTGATTGATGAAGCATACGGAACTCCTTTTCCTAGCGTAGGCTCTAACAATGATTGAGGAAGGGCGAGTTATGCCAGATTATTGCTAGATTATGTGCTGTAAGGACTAAGGATTGACATAGATTAGAAAATAACTATTTTTTGGGTTTACTGGGTTATATTTGAAAGAAAGGTCTTCAGCCAAATGGTGCGGGTGATCCCTCGCCTCTCCATGTTAAAAATGACGGGATCAGATTCTTGTCCACCTGATTGGTGGACCTCATCGGCTGGATACAATAGCTGTTTTCCATTTCTGCATTTCAAGCGATGACATGTCCAGCAGTAATCATATTAAATTGGCCACTTAAACCTTCTTGAAGGTGACAAGGTCTTTCGTTTTAATCTATGCTTTTAAAATAATATGCCACTTATTCAACTCTTATTATAAGACTTTAACATTTGATGTGATAACTAACCTAATCAGATGATAGGATTTGACCCACTTGAACCTGTTGACCCAGCTTAGTGAATAATTGGATTCTGGTAGAGTTTGTGTCCCGGAAGCTCTTAACTTGACATATCCCTGCCCTGTTTAATTGCGCTTATGGTGTTGGTTTTGATCTTTAGGAAAATTTTCCCGGCCAAACTAGTCTTTTGGTGAGGGTTGATTTCATAATTAAGACGAGCTTATGACTTCTGAGTTGTGTTTTTATTAAATTAATATAAACGAAGACATCATTTTTGGAAAAATTACTACTTTGGAGCCGTATATCAATAATATTCAAGAGAAGGGTGGTATCATTGATATGTTTAGAATTGCACACAAACAAAATTTCTTTCTTTGTCACATGGGATTATAAACTGGACATATTAAATTGCTTTATTGGATACTCTAGTATTTTTTCTAAGTGAATTTGATTGTTGTGCCTCATCCACCCTTAGTCTCTTACCCTGCCAAACAAAATTTTGATACTATGCTAAGCAAGGTTCATTTTCAATTTTGTAAAGATCTGCCAATGTATGTGTTATGAATAACATCCTGACTGATACAGGATCTTTCCAAATGAATCAAACTAAGAAATTCAACTAAAGGTTCGGATCACGTAGAAGAACCTGTTATTTTAAGGTTATAAAAACGCATTCACAAACCACTTATATAAAAGACCTAAAAGCAAAAAATTATTGTCAACAAAATATTATTCTTCAATTTAAAACAAATGATATAGTTTAGTTCAATATTATGATATCTTTAAAGAAACCTAAGAAAATTTTTAATGATAATTTAAAACAGCAAACTAATTAATTAGCTAAATAATTTGCGCTAAATAATCTACAATGAGCAATAACAGGTTCTTGCTAACTATTAAAATCTCTTTGCAAATCTTTTGACTAGCAAACCTAGATTCAAAGATTAACCAAAAACTAATCTATAAACTTGCAGCAAACCTATAAAGAAAGAGAATGAGAAATGCAGTGAAAGAAACACAAACACAAGAGATTTATGTGGTTCGGCATATTTGTGCTTGCATCCTCGGGGAGAAAGAGAGGGGCTATACTTTTTATTAACGTTTACATCATAGCATTTACCATATAGATCAAAAACTATCATGAATGAAGCTAATGAAATATATAAACAAAAAAGAAACAATATCACCTGATAATCTTGAATATGATCTTATTATAAGGAAGAAAGAATAGTTCTCTGATATACCTCAACCTTGATGTAGCTCTAGATCCTTTCTTCTTACTCAATTTCTTGCAAAAACGCTAACCCAACTGATGCCTTAGATCAGTTTCGCCGTCGTCGTGGCATGCAAGAAGCTCCAATTTGAGACAATGAAGCATAAGAACCTTATCTCTCTCTCTCTCTCTCCCTCCCTTAAATTTATCTTGCAACTCTTCCTCCTGGATTTCATTGATGATCACAGACGATCAGGTTTGAAACCTCTCGATTTCACCAACTCCTGCTTTTAGGTTTGGCCTCCTTTCTAACGTTCGGTGATGCCTAGCCATTGGATCACTCTCCCTTCTCTTGCTTTAGTCTCACATGTTATTTTAAAGCAAGCAAAGAGAAAAGGCTACAAGTAAAGCTACATATAAGGCTACACAAGAAACCATACTTTGTTAGCAATAAAAGCAGGTATTTAGAAGTAAAAAAAATTGCTAGTGAAAATTACTAAAAAAAAACTTCTAATATTTGATTCAATTTAATTAACAGTAGGTGACTTTGCTTTCTTCTTGGTTTCATGAATTGCTAGGATGAATCTAAACTTATAGCTGAATAGTGAGGGATTCAATCCTTTGTTTGATTTTCTGCAATGCCGCAAAGGATTTCTGAGCAAGGATTAAAAACTATTATTTTATTCTTACTTCATGAGAAAGTATAACCATCATTTTAATTTTTGTGGTGCTTTCATCGCTATGTTTTGGAGGGCCGCTTTTCAGTTTTGGTTTTATATCACTAAATACCTAGTTAATAATAAGCTTGAGTTGGCTTATAATTCTTAAAATCTCTAAAGATATTGGAATGAATTTTTATGATAATTTCATTAATAGTTTCTTAATGTTACCCTGAATAGAGGATTTATGATCAAGGAATTGGTTATTCTTTACATCTCTCTTCAATATTCCTAAGATTAGAGAGCAAGAATATGATAGAAAACACTTGAAGATCTCAAGTGAAACCTAAAGATCTTGACAAAATCAACAAGAATACTCGACAATAGAGGAAAAATCAAAGAAAAACAACTCACTTTATTGATAAAAATCAACTAACGGAAGAAAAACAAACAAGATACAAGTGATCCTCAATTCGAGAGGAGGATTGATCTCTCCCTATTCAATAAACGCCACTAGAGCCCGGAGGAAACCTAAACCTAAGAGATCTAAATTTCAGCCAAATTCCAGATGCTCTAATCATAGGAAAACAAACTATTTAATGCATACAACCCAAAAAGAAATCCCTAAATAGTCCCTACATTCAAATTTCCCTCCTAACTCCTCTCCCGGCCTGGGCGGTGCGATCGGCGCGTACAAGAGAGGAAGAACACTTCCGCCTCTATTATGCAAGAGCCGGTCCATCTGGACCGATCCACTACCGGTCTAACAATACTTTCCTCCCAAAGTGTCACCTTGTCCTCTAGGTGGAACAAACGAAAATGTTGTTGAAGCACTTGACTAACGCAACTGGACTGAAAAATTGACTGACACTAGGTTGAATGATCCTTGCTTCTAGCATCTCCCTAACCTTCCCCCATGGCAACCCCTGAGGCAGCTGAAAAATCTCACTGAACTGCTGAATCAATGGCTGTACTAAAAGAGGAATGTTCTCGCCCTCCTCCAATATGATCCCCTCCAGCCTATGTAGTTTCATCAGATAACTTTCCCCCACATCCTGTATGCTCATCACCTTGGTTTTAAGTGATATCATGGCTTTCGTGAGCCTTGCATCTCTCCTGATCACTACCCTTCTCCCTTCCACCGTTAGCTCCATCGTTAGTTGGTCTTAGTGTCCCCCAAGGTCTGCAGCCACTTCATCCCCCGGATGACATCAGTGCTCCCTAACTCTAATGGGAGAAAATCATCCCTCACATGAACCCCTTGCATGGTCAACACTACTCCCCTTCATATCCATTAACCCGTCTCCACCTTCCCTGTACCCATCATCACTCTATAACATCCTGTATCCACCAATTTCACCCCTAATTGGTCCATGACCTGGTTGGAGATGAAATAATGAGTAGCCTCACTGTCAATCAATACCACCATCTCCCTGTCTGCTATTTCCCCTTTCACTTTCATGGTATGATTCGGTGTGAATCCCAACACTGAATTCAGGGAGACCTCCATCACGTCCAGATGCAGCTTGCCCTCCATCTCTCTCTCTCTCTCTCTCTCTCTCTCTCTCTCACACACACACACACACACACACATACACATACTCTCACCTCCCTCAATTTTCTCATCATCACAGATGGTGAGAACCTGAATAGTTTGATCCCTACACTTGTGCCCTGGAGTATATTTCTCATCACATATGAAGCATAGTCCCTTCGCCCTCTTCTCTTGCATCTCCCTCTCCGTTAGTCTTTTGACTCCCCCCACTTCCTCCTCCTACTGGATTCTACTTGGGAGTCTCATGAATGTTGCCTGATACAGACCCCTTGGATGCTAAAAGAGTGGTTGTCATTCTGTAAGAGCCTCCTGAAATACTGCTCCTTGCTCCCCTCTCTTGATTTTTTTAATTTTTTACCAGTTGTGGCAACTTTATGGCCTCTCCCAAGTCACGAGGCATCATGAATTTCACAGCCGCTCTAATCTTTTCCTTGAGCCCCTTCATGAAGTTTCTCTCCAATGCAGTCTCTGATAATCACTCCACTCGACTGGCTTGGTGCTTGAATCGTTCACAATAGCCTGCCACTGATCCGTCTTGCATCGGTGCAAAAAATTGTTCATAGAAGTCTGCTTCCCCGTTGGTTTGGAAACGTTCTGATAAACAGTCCTTGAATGCTCTTCATCTCCATATAGGTCTCCTTTGGTCCCTACACTGGAACCACGACAATGCCTTCCCCTCCAAACATAGGTCTGTTGCTGTCAGTTTCTCCTCATCTGTCACCCCATTGAAGCCGAAATATCTCTCCACCTTGTCGATCCATTCATAAGCATCCTCCCCTTCAAAAACTGACATTTTCAGCTTCCTCACCTTTGGCTCTCCCCCGTTTCCCCATATTCCTCTACACTTTCCCCTCTCCCAAGTGCTTTTCCCTCCCCACATCTCCAGATCTTCCCTTACATGTTCATCTTCAAACTCCTCTTTAGTTTCTTCCCTCTTTTCTCCAAAATCAGTGTCACGACCCGGCCCGGTTAGCTCGTATAGACGAGGCGGGAACGGAAATCGGACAGGCAAATAGACCATAACTTCTAAAACTTTTTAAAGACATAAAGTATAACTGTAAGAACTTCAACACGTAGGAAACAAGCGTCTCTAATCATCATATAAACAAATCTAGCATTTCATATAACATATATGTACAAAGGTGGCAAAAAAAAAATCTAACCAACATGATTCAGCCACCCAAAACAATCTAAACTATAACAATACAACAAAAGAGACAAGTGGAACCTGTCACCCGGTGTACGACGGCTGTAAGTGAACCTTGGGTGGGCAGCCATCTCTCGCAGCGGTTTCTCCTGAAAAGTTTCCCAAAACTAGGGAATGAGCTACGCTCGAGTAGGAAAAACTCTATCCTATGTTTTCATATGCCTTCATGTTATAAAGAAAAGTTCTGAATTGCTTGGATTTCATGCTAGATTTCGTATGCTTTACATATGTCATATTTTTCTCTATGCTTTATGTCACGTATGCCATGTCTTGTGTATATAATTAATCAAGTCGTCAATTTGCCTTTACAGGCCATATTCTCCTTTTCATCATGTCCATCATATATGCCTCGTATGTCATAAAATTTATATCTTATACTTATGCTTATGCGTATGCTTATAATTGTTTATGCTTATACTAATTTATACAACCGTACAGAGTACCAGAGGTGTACTGATCAGGTACACCAATCATCTTTTTGGCCAGTAATCTCATCTTTTGCCCTAAAGGGCCATATTGTGCTTTCGCACCATATTTGGTACTCCGAAACAAAACAAACACATGCAATCACTTATAATAATTATCAAACACTTTCAAACATTCATATGCTTGGTCATGAACGTACATGTACATGAAAGAACATTCTATGCATTAAAATAGTTGAACTTAAACACTTGCATCATCAATTTAACAATAAAAATAAACATAAGGCATCAATTTAAACATAAAGATACATAAAATAATAGGAAAAGAGATTCCTACCTCAAGGCTTAGTTATCCTTTCCTTTGCAAAGCTTTACTTGTCAACAATGTTCCCTCTTGAAACCTATGAATCCAAAAGTCATAACATAAGCCTCTTGCATATTAAGATCTCTCCTAACACTCTCCCTTAAACCTACTAAGAAAAATTCCTATGGAAATTTCAGTTTTTTTTTTACCTAAAAATCCCTAAGGTTGGAAACCAAATTTCTTCTAATAACATTCCAATAGCATGTTAGAACTCTTCTCTTTCCTAATTATAAGATCAATACTCTTAATTTTCGGATTAGCAAAATTAGGAAATTAGGAAAATATTTTTCTTTTCCGAAATCTCATTTTCTTTAATTTAGAGGTCTCCTAAAGACATTGGAAACAATATATGTAAAGGTCTCTACACAAAAACTAACATTTTGGAGAAACCCTAGATTTGCCCTAAAATCCAAAACTCAAAAGAATTCAACGAAATTTCATTTCCACCCTAAACCCTAAACTTCGTTCTAAAGCTATCCTATTAATTTCATTCAAAAATTCTAAGTTTTGAGAAAGCCCTAAAATTTTACCTTGAGAAAAACTAGGGAAAAGTGAGGGATTTTTGCATGAAACTCTTACCTTAAGTCTTCCCCTTGCTTTCCCTAAAGGAACCTCGCCGGAAAAGCCGCCGGCCGCCTCTTGGAAGGAGCTCCCGCCGCTTCCTCCTCTCTCCCGTCGCCCTCTCTCTTCGGTCGGCCGAAAGAAATGACAAGGGACCGAATAAATCGGTCCCTAGGCGGTTGTGGGCTTAAGGAAAAATGTTTAAAGGCTTAAGACGCATGTGCCATTCTCCCTAAAGTTTTTTTTAAAGGCTCTAAGGGTAAAATCGGAAGTTTACCAAAAATTTTACTTAAACTATCTTCGTTGATTTTTAATTCTCAAACCGAGCAAAATTTGGTATGGGTTCTTTATACCGTTTTGATCGAAATTTCGAAACGAATCTAATGAAATTTATTTCGTCAATTTCTGACGATATCGAAATTTCACTTAAGTTCGTCGCGGCGCATTGATATGCGTGCAATGCACTCAATGACGAATTTCGGGTTTTACAATCCTCTCCTCCTAATAAAATTTCGTCCACGAAATTTAAAGAAAAGAAGAATGAACGTACCTTACACAAAAAGATGAGGATAGCACTTCCTCATTTCTGATTCCTTCTCCCAAGTAGCATTCTTCTCCAATCCATGTTTCCATAGGACCTTAACAAATTGTATTTCTCTGCTCCTGAGTTGTCTCACACTGAATTCCAAAATACGATCTGGTTCCTCAACATAAGTAAGATCTGGCTGAATCTCCACATGTTCAGTTATGGTTTTAGAATGATCATCTGATATGAACTTCCTCAAAGAAGAGACATGAAAAACATTGTGGACAGCGTATTTAGCGGGTAAAGCCAATCTGTAGGCCACTTTCCCAATCCTTTCTATTATCTCAAAAGGACCAATGTAGCGGGGACTAAGCTTGCCAACCTTGCCAAAACGAAGTACACCTTTCATTGGCCTGATCTTAATGAAAATAAAATCTCCTACGCTGAATTTCACAAAACGGTGCTTAGCATCATAGTACTTCTTCTGCCTGTCCTGTACTGCTTGCAATCTTTCCTTAATAATTCTGATCTTGTTTGTAGCATCATCAACCAAATCTGAACCAATCACCTTCCTCTCACCAGTTTCTACCCAACATAAAGGTGTCCTACATTTCCTTCCATAGAGTGCTTCATAAGGAGCCATTCCTATGCTGGCTTGAAAGCTATTATTATAAGCAAACTCTATTAAAGGAACATGAGATTCCCAACCTCTGCCAAAGTCAAGAACACACAGTCTCAGTAAATCTTCAAGGGTTTGAATAGTCCGCTCTGATTGCCCATCAGTCTGGGGGTGGAAAGCTGTACTAAACTTCAACCTTGTGCCCATAGCCTCTTGGACTTTCTTCCAAAGTCTAGAAGTAAATCTACCATCTCGATCAGACACTATAGATTTAGGCACACCGTGTAAACGTACAATTTCAGCCACATACAGCACTGCAAGCTTCTCAATAAAATCAGTCAATCAGATAGGCAAAAAGTGGGCAGACTTGGTAAGCCTATCAACGATAACCCAAATAGCATCACGACCCTGTCGAGATCTGGGTAAACCTGACACAAAATCCATAGCAATATCATCCCATTTCCACTCTGGAATAGGTAGGGGCTGAAGTAATCCACTTGGTCTTTGATGTTCAGCTTTGACCAACTGACAAGTGGAACACTTGGAGACATAGTCAGCTACACTCCTCTTCATCCCAGGCCACCAAAATAAATCTTTGAGGTCTTGATACATCTTGTTACTACCAGGATGAATGGTATAACAAGAATGATGAGCTTCATAAAGAACATCCTTCCTCAAATCATCAACATTAGGCACACAAACCTTGCCCTTATACAGTAAAAGATCTTCATCATCCATAGTAAAATCCTCCTCATGACCTGCCTTAACCAATTGAATGATTTTAACAAATTCTGGATCTTTCAATAATGCTTCAGCTATCTTACTCTTCAAATCAGGTTGCACTGTCATCTGTCCTAACCATACACTCCCTGTAGTAGGAAGTAACACGGACAACTCTAAACGTTCCATCTCATCAATTAACTTCTCCTGTTGGTTCAATAAACAATTTACCTTCACAGGCATCTTCCTACTTAAAGCATCAGCAACAGTATTTGCTCTTCCTGGATGATATTGAATATCCAAGTCATAATCATTTAGCAATTCCATCCATCTCCTCTGCCTTAAATTCAACTCCTTCTGTGAAAAGATATACTTCAAATTTTGGTGATCCGTGAACACTTCACATCGCACACCGTATAGGTAGTGTCTCCAAATCTTCAAGGCAAAAATTACAGCGGCAAGCTCTAGATCGTGGGTTGGGTAGTTCTTCTCATGATTTTTCAATTGCCTAGAGGCATAGGCAACTACCTTCCCATGCTGCATCAGAACACATCCTAAACCCCTTAGAGATGCATCACTAAAAATCTGAAAACTATCACTGCCTGAAGGGATAGTAAGAATCGGTGCAGTCATCAAACGAGTCTTCAACTTTTGAAAAGCTTCCTCACATAGACTGCTCCACTCAAACTTAACTGCCTTCTGAGTCAATCTACTCAAGGGTGCAGAAATCTTAGAAAACCCCTCTACGAATCTTCTGTAGTAACCAGCTAGCCCAAGAAAACTCCGTACCTCTGTCACTGTCGTAGGTCTAGGCCACTCAGCTATAGCCTGCACCTTATGCTGGTCCACAGAAATGCCGTCTCCACTAATCACATGACCCAAAAATGCTACACTCCTCAGCCAAAACTCGCACTTGGAGAATTTGGCGTACAGTTCATTGCCTCTTAGAGTATGTAACACTGCCTGAAGATGACGTGCATGTAGCTCTTCATTACAAGAATAAATCAGAATGTCATCTATGAAGACAATGACAAAACTATCAAGCATTGGTTTAAAGACCCGATTCATTAAATCCATAAAGGCAGCTGGGGCATTCGTTAGCCCGAAAGGTAACACTGTAAACTCGTAGTGTCCATACCTTGAGCTAAACACTGTCTTAGGGATGTCTTCCTCCTTAATCCTCAATTGATAGTAACCAGACCTTAAATCAATCTTAGAAAAGACTGTAGCTCCTTCTAGCTAATCGAACAAGTCATCTATCCTCGGCAGTGGATACTTGTTCTTAACAGTAAGCTTGTTCAACTCCCTGTAATCGATACAAAGCCGCATACTACCATCCTTCTTCTTAACAAAGAGAACGGGTGCTCCCCAAGGTGAGGTGCTCGGTCGAATAAACCCCTTCTCCAACAGCTCTTGCAATTGTGACTTCAACTCCTGAAGTTCTTTAATCGCCATACGATAGGGTGCTTTTGAAACAGGCTCAGCACCAGGTACAAGGTCAATAGAGAAGTCAATCTCTCTAATAGGAGGCATTCCAGGTAAGACTTCAGGAAATACATCAGGAAAGTCTCGTACTACAGCAATCTCCTTCAATTCTGGTTCTTGCTTAGAAATGTCCCTTACATGAGCTAAGAAGTTTAGATACCCCTTCATAATTAAACTGCAAGCTTTCATAGATGAAATGATCATAGAAGAGATGCCTCTATCACCTTGAAAGATAAGCTTCTCTCCTCCAGGAAGCCTGATCTTCACTACCTTCTTATTACAGTCTATAGAGATGAACTGGTTAGACATCCAATCCATCCCTAAAATCACATTAAATTCCTTAAGAGGTAGTACAATCAACTCAACTTCAAAATCCTTCTCACATAAAGAAAGCAGGGGTGAACATATACTTGAAGCAATCATGTTAGACCCATCCGGTAACAATACTGACAATGTAGTGGGCACACTATGGACATTCAATGCATGCTTCATAACAAACTCCTGACTAATGAATGAATGCGATGCACCGGTATCAAAGAGCACTCTACTAGGTACACATTGAACATAAATAATACCTGTGATCACATCAGGAGACTCTTTGGCTTCTTGCTGCTTCTTGCTGCGTGATAGCATAAACCCTCGGCTGCACAACAGGTCTCGTAGCCGGATAACCAGGTACTGAAGCCGATGCAGTGGACTCTTGAGCTCTGGGTCTACCAACTGTAGGCTGTCTCCCAACACTCTGCTGAGGTGGAGGAGCACTGGACCTCCCCTCCCTAGGACCCCTTGGGCAATTTCTAACCATGTGCCCAGGCTGATGGCACATATAACAAACATTGGAGCCAGATAAACATTCTCCTCTATGAGTCCTGCCACACTTGTCACAAGCTCTACTGCTGAAAGAACTCCCAGTGCTGTCAGATCTACCTTTCTTCACACTAGGCCCACCAGAATGCGTCTGAAAACTCTTGGTCTTTTCAAAACCCCTCTTCTTCTGAAGGAAATCTCTCCTCTTTTGAGTAGCCTGAAAGTCAATCTCTATCTTTCTTGCTTTTCCAACCAAAGCAGGATAGTCATCAAAACTAAAAGGGATCAGTGGCTGACGAATAGCATCACGAAGTCCTGCCAAAAATCTCTGACACTTCTCCTCAGTACTAAGAATAATCTGGGGTGCATATCGAGACAACATGGTAAATTCGGCTTCATATTGCATAACAGTCTTATCTCCTTGCACCAATCTAATGAAACGCTCCTGCATCTGCCTCCTTGCAGAAAAAGGCACAAACCAGTCTCTAAAGACTCCAACAAAGTCCTCCCATAGAATCTGAGATGCATCACGGCCACTATACTTTTCTAACATCAGTCCTCTCCACCATCTTTCTGCTTCGCCATCCAGAACAAAAGTGGCTAGGGTCACCCTTCTATCTGCTGGACAGTGCATGCTCTCCAAAATTTTCTCCACCCTTAAAAGCCAATTCTCTGTAATCTATGGGCTCTCCTGCTCCCGTAAAGAGTGGTGGTCGCATGTCCTGAAATATCTTCAAATGTTTATCCACTAAAGTCTCTTTAGGTGTCTCCTTCTGAAAACTAGGCTGTGGCTGCTCTTGAGAACGCTGGATCAACTGTGTCACAACCTTCATCATCTGAGTGAAGGCATCCATATTAGTATTGCTACTCCCACCAGGAGACGGTATCATAAATGGAACACCACTAACACCACCAGGGGGTGTTACAGCTGGAACAACTGGAACTTCCCCTTCAGTCTGCTCAGTGCTGCCATCAGTACTGCCATCAGTGGCATCACGCTCCTGATCCATAGCCCTAAACAATGAAACTAACCCAAATTCAATAACTCATAAAACAAACATCTTATAAACGTATGCTTCCTATGATTCATATATCATCCTAATGGCGCTTGTATTGATTCATATCTTAAATTCGCTTTGATACCACTCTTTGTCACGACCCGGCCCGGTTAGCTCGTATAGACGAGGCGGAAACGAAAATCGGACAGACAAATAGACCATAACTTCTAAAACTTTTTAAAGACATAAAGTATAACTGTAAGAACTTCAACACGTAGGAAACAAGCGCCTCTAATCATCATATAAACAAATCTAGCATTTCATATAACATATATGTACAAAGGTGGCAAAAAAAAATCTAACCAACATGATTCAGCCACCCAAAATAATCTAAACTATAACAAAACAACAAAAGAGACAAGTGGAACCTGTCACCCGGTGTACGACGGCTGTAAGCGAACCTTGAGTGGTCAGCCATCTCTCGCAGCGGTTTCTCTTGAAAAGTTTCCCAAAACTAGGGAATGAGCTACGCTCAAGTAGGAAAAACTCTATCCTATGTTTTCATATGCCTTCATGTTATAAAGAAAAGTTCTGAACTGCTTGGATTTCATGCTAGATTTCGTATGTTTTACATATGTCATATTTTTCTCTATGCTTTATGTCACGTATGCAATGTCTTGTGTATATAATTAATCAAGTCGTCAATTTACCTTTACAGGCCATATTCTCCTTTTCATCATGTACATCATATATGCCTCGTATGTCATAAAATTTGTCTTATACTTATGCTTATGCGTATGCTTATAATTGTTTATGCTTATACTAATTTATACAACCGTACAGAGTACCAGAGGTGTACTGATCAGGTACACCAATCATCTTTTTGGCCAGTAATCTCATCTTTTGCCCTAAAGGGCCATATTGTGCTTTCGCACCATATTTGGTACTCCGAAACAAAACGAACACATGCAATCACTTATAATAATTATCAAACACTTTCAAACATTCATATGCTTGGTCATGAACGTACATGTACATGAAAGAACATTCTATGCATTAAAGTAGTTGAACTTAAACACTTGCATCATCAATTTAACAATAAAAATAAACATAAGACATCAATTTAAACATAAAGATACATAAAATAATAGGAAAAGAGATTCCTACCTCAAGGCTTAGTAATCCTTTCCTTTGCAAAGCTTTACTTGTCAACAATGTTCCCTCTTGAAACCTATGGATCCAAAAGTCATAACATAAGCCTCTTGCATATTAAGATCTCTCCTAACACTCTCTCTTAAACCTACTAAGAAAAATTCCTATGAAAATTTCAATTTTTTTTTTACCTAAAAATCCCTAAGGTTGGAAACCAAATTTCTTCTAATAACATTCCAATAGCATGTTAGAACCCTTCTCTTTCCTAATTATAAGATCAATACTCTTAATTTTTGGATTAGCAAAATTAGGAAATTAGGAAAATATTTTTCTTTTCCGAAATCTCATTTTCTTTAATTTAGAGGTCTCCTAAAGACATTGGAAACAATATATGTAAAGGTCTTTACACAAAAACTAACATTTTGGAGAAACCCTAGATTTGCCCTAAAATCCAAAACTCAAAAGAATTCAACGAAATTTCATTTCCACCGTTAAAACTTCGTTCTAAAGCTATCCTATTAATTTCATTCAAAAATTCTAAGTTTTGAGAAAGCCCTAAAATTTTACCTTGAGAAAAACTAGGGAAAAGTGAGGGATTTTTGCATGAAACTCTTACCTTAAGTCTTCCCCTTGCTTTCCCTAAAGGAACCTCGCCGGAAAAGCCGCCGGCCGCCTCTTGGAAGGAGCTCCCGCCGCCTCTTGGAAGGAGCTCCCGCCGCTTCCTCCTCTCTCCCGTCGCCCTCTCTCTTCGGTCGGCCGAAAGAAATGACACGGGACCGAATAAATCGGTCCCTAGGCGGTTGTGGGCTTAAGGAAAAATGTTTAAAGGCTTAAGACGCATGTGCCCTTCTCCCTAAAGTTTTTCTTAAAGGCTCTAAGGGTAAAATCGAAAGTTTACCAAAAATTTTACTTAAACTATCTTCGTTGATTTTTAATTCTCAAACTGAGCAAGATTTGGTATGGGTTCTTTATACCATTTCGATCGAAATTTCGAAACGAATCTAATGAAATTTATTTCGTCAATTTCTGACGATATCGAAATTTCACTTAAGTTCGTCGCGGCGCATTGATATGCGTGCGATGCACTCAAATGACGAATTTCGGATTTTACAATCAGTACCCCTCCTACCATAATTTCCCTCATATATCTCCCAACCAGCACCCCTTACTCTTTGTTCCCTATTTCCACGTCTCTCTACATACCTTCCCCCTTTCTCCTCAATAATTTCTGCATCGTTTTCCCTCCTACGAAAATCAGAATTTGTAGTTCTTTCCATTGGTCCCTTCGCCTCCGATGCCATCGTATGGATTTGATTTTTCAATAACTTCTTCACCATCAACTGAAGATATGAAATTTTGTCTTCCAAGGACGAAACCATGTCTTCCACAGATGAAATTCGATCATCCACCGTAGTTTTTGTTTGGCTCATCTCTTCTTCAAAATATTATTCTAACGCATCTACCTTTTTGGCCGCCATCAAAATTTTTGGATTTTGATCCAAAAATCAGCAAGAATTTCCTCCACCGGACAAGGATCCCCTGCTGAAATTCCAGAAAAAATAGCCCACAAGGGTCTAGGAATTGCTCTGATACCAATTTGATAGGAAATACTTGAAGATCTCAAGTGAAACCTAACGATCTTGACAAAATCAATGAGAATAATCTATAAGTAGAGGAAAAATCAAAGAAAAACAACCCACTTTATTGATAAAAATCAACTAACGGAAGAAAAACAAACAAGATACAAGTGATCCTCAATTCGAGAGGAGGATTGATCTCTCCCAATTCTCTTGACGCCGCTAGCGCCCAAAGGAAACCTAAACCTAAGAGATCTCAAATTTCAGCCAAATTCCAGATGCCCTAACCCTAGGAAAACAAACTATTTAATGCATACAATCCAAAAGGAAATCCATAAATAGTCCTACATTCAAATTTCCCTCCTAACTCCCTCAAAAATCCTTCCTAAATTGCCCTCCTGACCTGGGCGGTGCGATTGACGCGTACAGGAGAGGCATAACACTTCTGCCTCTGTTACACGTAAGCCGGTCCATACTGATCTAACAGAATATATGCCACACATTTCCTCTCTACCTAAACTATTTTTTTTTTGCTAGTTATTTTGTTTTGAAGTAGGGATGCACATTCTTTATGCTGTTCTTTTTTGAAATTGTCTTGGAAGCTGAATTTATTGAACTATTACTAGATGTTTTTATCACTCTATAGATATGGAATCTGATTTTGATGAGCCATCACATAAATTTCTTTCACTCGCTTTTAAAACATTCAAGCATATAGCATAACACTTTGAGTTCTGGGTTTTGGTCAATGTTGTGTTGTCGCAATTGTACTTTGTGAATTTCCTGTGATGTATTGTTTGGTAAGAATGAAATTTAGCTCCGTTTTCATAAAGATAGACAAACGGCCTTGTAAATATATTGCTATATAGCTATTTTACTTGCTATTTGTTATGTTTTTAAAAAGGCAGCTGAAAGGCATTACCAAATGAGGCCTATAGCCGATAGATCTTTTGCCATTATTTACTGTAAATACCTTCATTTCCTCCGCTCATTCATTTTCTGTTGGAGACACAAACTGAAAATTATTATTGTTTGCTCCATTATATCTTAATTTTATATTTATTCTTTCCTTGGGTGATTAGAGGGACGAGCTATTGCAGCAACTACAGTAAACAAATCAAGAGGAAGGTATTCTACTTTGTCCTCACTTTATGTGGGTGCCAGTTACAAGAGTACATATGGTGGATGGTTACCTGCTGCTCTGGCTCTTCCAGCTGCAGGTGTGTAGTTGAAATTTTAAATCTTTCAACAACCTTCTCTTTTGTAAATAAAATACGCTTCTAAACAAGTCAATTTCTCTTATACCATTATCTCAATGGAATCAGCACAATCTTTTCCACAAATTTATCAATCATCATATGTAATTTTTCCTCTTTGAATTTCTTATAAAAGGAACATTTTTCAATCAATTTTAACTTCAATGAGAAAAATTTTAGATTCTGATCTTTGTCTATTCCTTTTCCATTGTTTCAGCTGAATTGTGTTTGGATGATTTGACTTGAGTTTTTTCATTGATCGGAGATTGTTTGTGTATGCCATTATATTTTAATTATTTTATCTTCACTTAATTCAAAGTCTTTCAGAGGTGAACTGTGTACTATAGTAATTAAAGACCAGAGAAGAACAGAGGAAGTAGTTTGTAATTCTTGATTTCATTCATTCTCTGATACGAGTATATATAGTTTTACATGAGATGATTCTAGAAGTACAGATGTACATAATGTATTGGTTAAGGTGAAGCGTTTCCCATGTGCAAGCTTACAGCTATTGCCAGCTGTATACAGTTGATGACCTGAGCTTCACCTGAACAGCTTCACGTTAATACTTCCCCTCAAACTAATGATCCAGGCTAGACCGTTAGTTTGTGTCTCAGATCTTGAAACCTTGAGGTAGAGAGAGGCTTAGTGAATATGTCGGCTATTTGATCATGTGTTGTTGTTGGAACAACTCTTATGGTTTTGGAGTTGATATGATCTCTGATAAAGTGTTGATCTATTTCTATGTGTTTCGTTCTTGAGTGAAACACCGGATTATTTGCCAAGGCAATCGCCGATGTATTATCACAGTTCAGATCGGTCGGATCAGACAGATTTATGTGAAAATCTGATAAAAGCTTTCTAAGCCATATAATATCTGCAGTTGCTGTAGCCAATGCTCGGTATTCTGCCTCTGTTGAAGACCTCGCTACAGTGTGTTGTTTTTTTACACTCCACGTGATTAATGTTCTCCCGAGATATGCGCAATATCCTGTCGTGGAACGTCTAGTTTGCTTGTCACTTGCCCAGTCTGCATCAGAGAAGGCAGTGAGTTCCAGCGATCCCTTCAGTATCTGTATACCATAATGTGTTGTGCCTTTGATATATCTCAGTAATTTCTTGAGTATGGTGACGTGTTCAGACAAGGGATTATGCATATATTGACAGAGTAAATTAACAATGTATGCTATATCAGGTCTTGTAATTGTTAAGTATTGTAATGAACCTGTTATCTGTCGATATACATGAGAATCAGATAATATTTTATCTGGATTCGTATCCACGGACTGCTTGGTAGATATAGGAGTGGCTAGCGATTTGCACTATGAAAGCTCCACCTGTTTGAGGATCGTTTCGGCATATGTTTTCTGTGACAGGAAATATGAGTTCGGTTTCTTTAAAATCTGGATGCCAAGGAAATCTGTGATCAAACCGAGATGCTTCATGGCAAATTTGTGACTTAAATGTTTGATTACATCGTTAATCATTGTGGAGTCATTTCCTGTTAATAAAATGTCATCAACTTAAATGATTAGATAGAGTTGTGTGTCTTCCTTTTGAAATCTGAATAAGGACGAATCAGCTTTGCCATGCTGAAATCCAATCGAGGTCAGATGATCTGAAAACATTTTAAACCACTGACGCGGTACTTGTTTCAAACCATATATTGCTTTCTTTAGGTGACACACGAAATGAGGGTGATTTGTATCCTCAAATCCTCTCGGTTGATTCATATATATGGCCTCATCTAGATCTCCATGCAAAAATGCATTTTTGACATCAAATTGATGTATTGGCCAATCGTAGTGCAAGGCTATGGTTATGAGAGTTCTTATGGTAGGAAACTTTGCCACCGGACTAAAAGTTTCATAGTAATTGATACCATACTCTTGATGATTATCTTGAGCTACTAGTCTTGCTTTGTACCTTGCTATAGAGCCATCTGAATGCCATTTGGTTTTGAAAGTCCATTTGCATCCAAGTATTGGAGTTTTGGATGGAGGTGGTACTAATTCCCATGTACCTTGTTGTTGAAGAGCTAGGAACTCTTCAGCCATTGCTTTCCTCCAATGAGGGTCTTTAACTGCCTCATTATATCCAGTGGGATCCAACTGAGGAGATCTTGATTGTTCTTGATGAATATGGAGCAAATTTAGCTTCTGTATTGGTTTTAAATGCCCTGTTCTTGATCTAGTAGTCATAGGATGAAGAATGGGAGATGAAGCCGAATGAGCCAAACTTTGTTCTTCATGTGATACAGAAACCAGATCCTGATTAATCTGGCTAGAAGATAGTCTTGAGTTTGAAGAACTTACAGTGTTCTGTATTTGAGGTATTTGCTGATGATTGGAACTGGGGATAGGTGTCAGAATCCCTGGAGGAGAGGCAGGATTTGATGACATTGATTGTTTTGACTGTATGATTTGAGATATCTTGAATGGGAAAGAATTCTCATCAAATGCCACATTACGAGATACATAAATTCTGTATGTTTTTGGATCAAGACATTTGTATCCTTTTGATGTTGATGAGTAGCCCACAAAAATACATGCTACAGATTTTGGTGCGAGTTTGTGACGTTGATTTTGTGGTGTCCATGGATAACACGCACAGCCGAAGATCTTGAAGCTAGAGTAATCAGGCAATTTGTTATATAATTTCTGAATGGGAGATATGTACCCAATTGTTCTGTACGGCATCCTGTTGATGAGAAAGGATGCTATGAGAACTGCTTCAGGCCATAAGTTGAATGGCAGAGCAGATGTGTGAATTAGAGTTCTTGCCGTTTCTATTAAATGTCTATGTTTCCTTTTTGCCAATCCATTCTGTTCCGGTGTGTAAGGATAGGAAACTTGCTGTAGTATGCCATTTTGATTGAGAAACGATTCCATGTTTGCATTTAAAAATTCTTTTCCCCCATCTGATCTTAGACATTTTATATTATGAGACAATTGATTTTCAACAAGATTTTTGAATTTGATGAAAATAGAAGTAACTTCTGATTTACATCTCATTGGAAAAACCCATATAAAAAGGGAAAAATCATCTATGAATATTACATAATATTTGAAACCTTGATATGAGGTTACTGGCCCCGGACCCCAGACATCCGTGTGTATGATCTCCAGCGGAACAGAGGATCTGGAGCTGGATTTTGTGAAAGGAATTTTATGTCCTTTTGACATGAGACAGTCATGACAAACATATGTTGAGGTAGGAATTTGAAGTTGTTTGCATGTATCAGAAATCGTCTTGATTATTTGATGATGTGGATGACCCAGCTTTTTATGCCAATATGCTGAATCTTGCTGTGCTGCTATGAATACACACTTATTCTTTGCTGAAACTTGATACAGCCCGTTAGAACTTGGTCCCTTGAGAAGGACCTGTTGTGTCTTCAAATCCTTGATGACAAATCCATTAATATCGAAACAAATAGAAATGTTGTTGTCTTTGACAAGAGATGATATTGATAGAAGATTATGAGATAATTGAGGAATGTGTAAGAGTTGAGCTAATCGCAACTTACTCTGTGGTGTCGGTAGAACTCTTGAGCCGGAGTGAGCAATTGGAATTGTTCTTCCATCACCTATTGTGATATTGTCTGTACCACTAAATGGCAATGGTTGCAGAACGTTTTCTACCTTGTCATGTGCGATGAAGCTCCTGAATCCAAATACCAATCCGGATTCAGCTGATCTTGTGCTGCTACCATTGCTGTTTGATTCTTTGTAGCATTTGTTTGTGAGGTATAATTTAGATTCAGTCTATGCCAGCAAGCCGACGCTGTGTGTCCTCTCTTGTCACAAATCTGACAGATTGGAAGATTGCTGGAGGAGATCTTTTGATTTGTTGACGATGAGCGACCTCTTCCCCTGCGTCCTCTTCCCCTTGATACATACAGGGCTGTGTTTGGATCAGTAACAGATAGATTCTTGAGGGATTCTATTTGAAGATTTATCTCTTCACTCAATAGCAGTGAGTATAGATCTTCCAGTTTCATTGGATTCAAATTTGTACGTATAGATGATTTGAATGATTGATACGAAGACGGAAGCCCATGGAGTATATACATTATGATATCTTCATTATCTAATGTTGAGCCCGCTGCTGTGATCTGATCCACAATAACTTTGACTTCTGTCAAGTATTGAGTCATGGATGAATTTTTTATTGAGATATTATGTAATTCATTCTTTAATTGAATTACTCTTGATCGGTTTGTGCCTTGTAATCTTCTTTCCAACGTGTTCCAAATGGTGGAGCACGAATCAAGATGAATTATGTAGGAAAGAATTGAGGATGATACCGTCGAGCATATGGCTGCAGCTAAATTCTGATCTATCAAATTCCATGTTGCGAATTGTGGGTTTACTTTGGTTGTGCCTTTAGCTGTTTGGATCAATCCTTCTGGAGGACTTGCAGTGGGAAGCAGAAAATCTGAGAATCCATTCGCCTTTAGAAGTTTCAGAATCTGAAATTTCCATATCATGTAGTTGTCGCTTGATAGTTGCGAGACAACTATATTCTTTATATTTGATACAACAAACTTGAGCGCTACAGGTATGACGTATTCTTCCATTGCATTAGTTTCAGAGAGATCGGTGTTAGATGATGATGATCCAGTCATGGCGTGGAAGAGAATTCTTGAATTCTTGAATTTCAGAATCGTTGCTCTGATACCATAAAGACCAGAGAAGAACAGAGGAAGTAGTTTGTAATTCTTGATTTCATTCATTCTTTGATACGAGTATATATAGTTTTACATGAGATGATTCTAGAAGTACAGATGTACATAATGTATTGGTTAAGGTAGTTGGGGAAGCGTTTCCCATGTGCAAGCTTACAGCTATTGCCAGCTGTATACAGTTGATGACCTGAGCTTCACCTGAACAGCTTCACGTTAATAGTAATACCTTTGTCGGGTTCATTCTGGCTTGAACAACCTGTTCAAAAAACTTTCATTCTTTTGTATTGGGAGTGGTAGAACAGGCGTGGACTGTTTTCTAAGCTTGAGGATATGCCTTGACTGATTCCAAGTCCAAGCATGTTTTATCCACTAAATCCAACAAATATCGAGCCACTAACATTTTTATTTATTTATTTTTCTGTTGATAAAAACTATTGATCTAATCATGACTTTTAAATTGCTTTTATTTTATCTGTTTTTGTTCTCCTGAAGTTCGTAGTTTTTTCATTTATTTTTTTATTAATAATCTTAGTGTTAATGCTCTATTAATTGGTTAATCGTGCTTCTGATTTTACTTTTTTATGCCTTAGTTTTTATCGTTGCATGTAAAATATACTTATGGTACGGTACATGAAAAATCCTGCCTATTCAGCTAATCAACTCTTAGTGAGGAGAAATTTGATAGTTTTATTGAGAATATACCTTCTGATATTCATGAACTTTATTTATGATTGTGAATTTGATAGGAAACTGATGTGAAACAACATGCGATGGAAACAAGAACTGCTTGGGGATTTTAATATAAGATTTTAAAGCTTTGCTAGTTATAGAATTAATGCTTACCCAAGTTTGGTTCTCAGAATTATCAATTCGAGATTAAGTAAGGCATGCGGTTAAAGCTAGATTAACGGGACAATATCAAATTGACAACATAGAATTAAAGAGTAATGCTATGGGGAGAAACAATAATCCACAATTAACAAATAGAACTTTTCACCTTGGGTCTCTCACTCACTCTCTTGTTGGTGGCACTTTTAATGGAGGAAGATTGAGAGAAACTGAGCGATGCCACTAGGAGACAAATGGCGCACAAAAGCGTAGTCCGTTGGAGCGATAGCCGGTGGCGGGTAGTCCATGGGATGACTTGTGAGCACCCAACGTCTTATCCTTTCTTCCTTGACGGCTATGTTGGGGGCTAAGAGGCAAATGCAGGAAATCTGAAATAAAGTTCAGATTTTGGTGGTTTAGGAGAGGGATTTAATTTGAATTTCAAATTAATCCGAGGGAGAGAGGGGCGGCAATGGGGAGAAGCTTTGGGCTGAATTTGTGGTGTTCATGTGTCATTTGGAAGGAGAAAGAGGCCCACTAAGAGTGGCCGACCCAATAAGGAGGAGAGGGAGAGATTTAGGAGTTATGAGAGTGGGGCCCAAGTTTAAGTAAGAAATTCAATTAAATCTGAATTTTAATTTCAGATTTAATTGGGCTTAAGTAACTTCCCACAATTTAAAATAAGAGGGAATTTGAATTTCAAAAATTGTTACTCCTCTTAATTAATTCCCTAATTTAAGGGACTCAATTAGGAAGGTCATTAAGGGAGGGAAATTCAAATTGCAAGTGGGCTAAAGGGAGGCCGACGGCAAGAGCTCAAGGTGGCCGGCGACAAGGGGAGCTGGCGGGCTGGAGGGCTGGCCGGCGGCTGCTGGCAGGCGGATTGGGCTGGCCGGCGGATGGGAGCTGCAGGCCGGCGGGTTGCTGATGCAGGCCGGCGGCTGGGTAATCCAGAGGAAGGGGGGGCGGCGGCAGTGAGCAAGGGAGGGGAAGAGGAAGGAAAATTTAGGGATTCAGGGAGTGAATTCCAATCTCCGACAAATGCTTCAACCGGATCTCCACGACGACGAATCGATCACAAGAAATAAAGAAAAAAAATGGTAGAACAAGAAGATCTAGAACTCACAAAGAGATCTAGCTTCTCCTACGAACTCACTAAGAGATCGAGGAGGGTGAACTCACAAAGAGATCATAAGTGGCAAATAATTTCATTCATCAAAACTAAACTATTACAAGAGAATGGCCATATAAATAGGCCTCATAATGACAAAGAAAAATAAAAGTCTAAAATGCCCCTTGGACTACAATAGCAACTAACCACTCATAAGGGCAAAAATGGAAAAACATAAAAATCAAATAAACTACTACATAAAATGACTCAAAAGAAACTCATGATCATGGCCGTCGATCTCCGGCATCTCCTGATGGTACACGTGTCGAAAATGCTGACGATGTCCTCATCATTCTCCCCAGGTGGGAGAAAACTCGACCCCGTCGAGTAAGCATCTATAGAGCTCTCGTATCACTCTAGTAAGTCGGGGTCCACTCGCTGCAACTCGTCACGATCAACCCATGTGTTCTCCGTTCCCGGTTTCCCTGCTCACTGAACTAGATACCTTGGTTGACCATCATCTCTAGTGGAAATTTGAGTTCATCACTAAGTATCATCTCAATCTTCTCTATATTAGGTAGATTAGACAATTTTGGGGGTGGAGTTAGGCTGGGGATCTCACCAGGTGGGTTCACACAAGGCTCATTATTTCGTGGAATAGGAGGGTTACACTTTGGACCTTCGAAGGTTACAAGATCTTCGATGTTAATATAGGATTAATGTTAAAACCTTCATGAAGGTTTGACACATAAGCATTACTATTTAAATTTGTTTGTTGTTATTTGAAAGGTCCAATGCTTCTAGCATGTAACTTTTATACGGTCCCTTGTGGGAACCGCTCCGGACAAATCCGAACAATTACAAAATTTCTAATATCAAATTCTTTGAACCGTCTCTTGAGATCAGCAGTAAGTTTATAACTTGCATTGCTTTGGCTATTCTTTTTATTAATATCCTTACGCAGTTCTTGAAGATGATATGCCAATGTGGATGCAAGAGAATTGGTGCGTATGATGAATGACAAGAATCATGAGCTTACAAACTAAAGTTTTAAACATAGACAAATTAGGATGACAACAGACTACAACACACATACACGACATACTAACTCACACGAACGCGTAACTATAACTGGTGGACGAGTCACAAAAAGAGGGGTCTAAAGTGTTCGATCTAATGGAACGGGTGTAGGGGTTGCAATGAAGACATCCTTAGCTAAAAGGGCATCTCCATAGGGCATCTTAGCTCGGGTCACAGACAGTCTCCCAGGGGTAGTAAGGTGATCTAGTAAGGTCAGCCAACTAGGAGAGGGAATGTTCTTAACAGGGAAAGACAAGGATGTAGCGGGCAAAATGTAAGAATCAGGAGTATGATAGGATGATGGGTCATCACTCTCAACCATAATAACATAGCCCAAAGAATCACCAGCAGGTATGGGACTCAAAAGTCGGGGTATCGTGTCCAGAGTAGATGTGGGCACAACATGAAAGTGTGGGTTAATATTCTCATTCCAGTCGGTAGGCGGAGTGATGTGGTAAGCCCAATCCGGAAGGACAAACACTTTCAAAAGTAAATCCAAAGGGGCAACTCCTAAAATAGGCTCCAACAAATCAAAAGATGACTTATTGTACAAATTAGGCTAAAAAACTTTCAGACTCAAAGTACAATCTTTTGAAAGAGACTCGGGTTTGGTTGCGACCCTAAGATCCATGGGTTCCGTTTCACTTGAATCCGGTGATAAATTCGATTGACTTACTTCAAACTCGAGATTATCTAAGTCGTCATCAGAATTATCCAAAATTAAATCAAAATTATTCAAAACTAAATCAGAATTATTCAAAATTAAATCAGAATTATCAGAATTATTCGGAATAATCTCAGTAGGTGTTACAACTAACTCAGGATCTTCCAAAATTAAATCCAAAGTGTTCGAAGTCCGGTTGGTTTCTTCCGAGATCACACTACTATCATCCAAGCATACTTTGTCCAAAGACTTATCCTCGAGGTGGGCTAAGGTGTCGTCATTCAAAGGTTCTAACTTTCCTAGTTCAGGGTTTAAGTCATTCAGGGAGTCTGATTCAATTACTCTTGTTCCATCCTCAAAGACGTCTTCATTATCCTTAATATCATTAGCATCCACGAAATGGATGCACTCAGTTATATGTTCAGAGGATTTCTTCTCTTTACTGCAATTATTTATTAAACTTACACTTGCAGGGTCGAGGATTGGGGAGGCTAAAGGTTGACTGGAACAGCTAGAATTGGGTCCAAGTGGGGAGTCATAAGAGATTGGTCTAACAGAAGACCCAGTAGAGGCTCGGCCATCAAGGTTAAGTGAGGACCTAAAGGGTGGGGCAGCAACCCGGATGTTACTAATGGGTGGGTGGTCTCGACCACAGTAAGGTCCACGGGTTGTCCCAACAAACGAGGTCTGGTGATGCTCTAGATGGTGGTCACTAGTAGAGGATCGGTATTTCATCTTAAGTTCTCGTCTCATGTCTCTCCAAGTAAGGTACTCACCGCGAAACTCTCTATGATCTTCCAATTTCATCCAAAATTGAAGAGCTCGACCTTTAAGGTGAGACTTAGCGATCCTAATCTGGTGGGACTCAGGGATATGATAAGATTCAAAATAATCCTCTAGTTGTCTAACCCAATCCCTAAGGTAGTAAGGGTCTGAGGAACCATTAAAGGTGGGTAGACGGTTAGGTGGCTCAAAGTGAAGTCGTTGTGGCTTAAACTCTGGTCTAGGTTGAAAAGCAGAGTGGGATACATAATTCGAGTGGGGATAGTCAACAGGTTTCTCCGTCATAATTCTAGTCATATTGCCTACTAGGTTAACAATGTCATTTAAACTCTTTTGGAGTCTTATCGGGTCCATTGGGAAGCGTCAAGTGATACTCAAGGATGATTGGGTGTAAGGGACGTCATTTAGACACTCAGTTAAGCTCACTTAGACTCCTATAGGGTGTAGAAAAAAAAATTGACAGCAAACCAAAACAGTTGGCGAAGAAGCCTAGGTGTTTAGGAAGAGTTTTGGGAGGGTTAAGGACAGAAGGGCAGCACCAACACTCTAAACTAAGCTCCTAATGGCTTCTATATGCTGCTGGAATGCTATGGACAGCAACCTAAAATGAGGGACGAAGTTATCTAAGCAATTTAGATGGACTCTAGGGTGTGGACAGCAAGTTATCACAAGTTTAATGTCACCTAAATGTCACTAAACAGTGCAGGAATGAGGTGGACAGCAAACTACAGCAGTTTGTTTAAGTTGTCTAGGTGTTAGGAAGGGTCCGAGGGAGTGGATAGCACCCAAACCACGACGAAAAGTACTCTAACGAAGGTTAAAAACTGCTGGAACAGTGAGGATAGCGGTTAAACCTAAAGGTGTAGTTGCCCTAATCAATTAGAAACAAGGTAGGTTTAATGGCAGCACTCTTACACTACCTAGAACGTCTTAAACCTTAATGCATGCAGGAATTATGACTACAGCAACGAAAACAGTGAAAAATGTTCTATCTACGCATTGATATGCATGCAAATTTCAAACTACAATGAGAAGCTAGACCCTAGGATGCATCTAGCACAAGTCAAGCATGCTAGCCATGCTCTGATACCAAGATGATGTGAAACAACATGCGATGGAAACAAGAACTGCTTGGGGATTTTAATATAAGATTTTAAAGCTTTGCTAGTTATAGAATTAATGCTTACCCAAGTTTGGTTCTCAGAATTATCAATTCGAGATTAAGGTATGCAGTTAAAGCTAGATTAACGGGACAATATCAAATTGACAACATAGAATTAAAGAGTAATGCTATGGGGAGAAACAATAATCCACAATTAACAAATAGAACTTTTCACCTTGGGTCTCTCACTCACTCTCTTGTTGGTGGCACTTTTAATGGAGGAAGATTGAGAGCAACTGAGCGATGCCACTAGGAGACAAATGGCGCACAAAAGCGTAGTCTGTTGGAGCGATAGCCGGTGGCGGGTAGTCCATGGGATGACTAGTGAGCACCCAACGTCTTATCCTTTCTTCCTTGACGACTATGGTGGGGGCTAAGAGGCAAATGCAGGAAATCTGAAATAAAGTTCAGATTTTGGTGGTTTAGGAGAGGGATTTAATTTGAATTTCAAATTAATCCGAGGGAGAGAGGGGCGGCAATGGGGAGAAGCTTTGGGCTGAATTTGTGGTGTTCATATGTCATTTGGAAGGAGAAAGAGGCCCACTAAGAGTGGCCGGCCCAATAAGGAGGAGAGGGAGAGATTTAGGAGTTATGAGAGTGGGGCCCAAGTTTAAGTAAGAAATTCAATTAAATCTGAATTTTAATTTCAGATTTAATTGGGCTTAAGTAACTTCCCACAATTTAAAATAAGAGGGAATTTGAATTTCAAAAATTGTAACTCCTCTTAATTAATTCCCTAATTTAAGGGACTCAATTAGGAAGGTTATTAAGGGAGGGAAATTCAAATTGCAAGTGGGCTAAAGGGAGGCCGACGGCAAGAGCTCAAGGTGGCCGGCGGCAAGGGGAGCTGGCGGGCTGGAGGGCAGGCCGGCGGCTGCTGGCAGGCGGATTGGGCTGGCCGGTGGCTGCTGGCCGGCGGATGGGAGCTGCAGGCCGGCGGGTTGCTGATGCAGGCCGGCGGTTGGGTAATCCAGAGGAAGGGGGGGCGGCGGCAGTGAGCAAGGGAGGGGAAGAGGAAGGAAAATTTAGGGATTCAGGGAGTGAATTCCAATCTCCGACAAATGCTTCAACCGGATCTCCACGACGACGAATCGATCACAAGAAATAAAGAAAAAAAATGGTAGAACAAGAAGATCTAGAACTCACAAAGAGATCTAGCTTCTCCTACGAACTCACTAAGAGATCGAGGAGGGTGAACTCACAAAGAGATCATAAGTGGCAAATAATTTTCATTCATCAAAACTAAACTATTACAAGAGAATGACCATATAAATAGGCCTCATAATGACAAAGAAAAATAAAAGACTAAAATGCCCCTTGGGCTACAATAGCAACTAACCACTCATAAGGGCAAAAATGGAAAAAACATAAAAATCAAATAAACTACTACATAAAATGACTCAAAATAAACCCATGATCATGGCCGTCGATCTCCGGCGTCTCCTGATGGTACACGTGTCGAAAATGCTGACGATGTCCTCATCAGAAACACTTGATGTTTTAAAGTAATTCCTATCAATTTCGGAAAAATAGCAAGAAAAACTCTTCCGAACAAAATGAAAATCAGACAAACAGTAGTTTTTATTGCAATAATCGAAGATATGGACGGAAAATACCAAGATGCAATTGATGCTCTATTCGAGAGGAGGATCTTTCTCTTCCAAATCTCTAGACGCCGCTAGAGCCCTAAGAAACTATAAGATCTCAAATTTCAGCCAAATTCTAGATGTCCTAACCCTAGAAAAACAAACTATTTAGTGCATACAATCCAAAAGGAAATCTCTAAACAGTCCCTACATTCAAATTTCCCTCGTAACTCCCTGAAAAATCCTTCATAAACTATTCTATTGGCTGAACAATTTGGTCGGTGCGTACAGGGAGGCGGAACTCTTCCGCCTCTATCCGCGAGTTCCGCCTCTGTCCACCTGAGCCGTTCCCGTGTGGACCAACTGGACTAGTCCAACGGACCGATCTAACAGAATTTTAGTCATGGAAGCCATGAAATTAGTTGCAAAACTCAGATGCCTGAGGTAAATTGGAATTTATTTGTATGCAGATTATTGAACCGTAAATTTGACTGAAACAAGATTTTAGCATTTCAGCATGTATTCGCTAAAATCATACTTTTTATTAGATGTAACATACAATTTCATTATGAAATTTAATATAAACTCAACTCATCTCAAAATAATATTTTCATTTGGACATTAATTAATATAAAGCTCTTCATGATCTGGCTTGATGGAAAAGTTTGTTAAACTGTAATTAAGTAGAGTAGCCATTAAATCTTTGTAAGCCTGCCACTTTGGTGCTTGCTTACGACTGCTCCATCGTGTTGCTAACACCATAATTGCTTATAACATACCCAATGAAATGCTTCTGTTAACGTAGTAGACAATATTTTAGGAAATCATATCATACATGATTAGTGTTAATTACTTTAGTTAGTGACTCTTTGGAACATTATTCATCTATCTATTATTTATGGGTGTTATTAATTGAATAAAATACAATAATGCTCTCCCTCTCATCATGATATCAAATTGGGATTAGTATCCTTAACTACTTTTGAGTCCTTTGCTTTTCTCAAGCATTTGAGCTTACTTTTTGCGCCAAATGCTTGAAATCATTGCCTGATAATCTCCGCTTGTGCTGTCACCCTTGTCTGGCACATGATCTCATCACGTACTTGCAAATCCTGATCACAACCCCCTCCTACCATGGGTCGATCTCGATCTCTTCCCACCTTATTGCTCATGCGCATCTCCTACCACCCATCTTATAAAACACTTGCACTATTGGTTGATTCGTCATTTGCCTCCAATTACGTCAATGAGACCGACTCCACCTTCTCCTATTTCAACGACCTTTGGTTGTATCCTCATTTAATCATATTCTTTCCTCCATATTTCCCTTGTTTGTCTGCATTTCATGACACTTGGTCATCACACCTCATTCTCTCGTCTTAACTTCTTTAGTTTCCTCTTCTCCACAGTTGCATGGCTTATTAGACTTCTCGTCCCAACTCAAAAACGGCTTCCATCAATGACCCAATAATATTATAAAGTTTAATTTTACCAACCATCTTTTGTTGTTGATGGCTTTTGGATTTCTTGTTGGTTTCTGCCGACAAACTCATCAATTAAGATGTTTCTTTTCCACCTCATCATGATGCAGTCAAATTTTCTACTTGGCATGCTTCAGATTATACAGTTTTCCCTTGTAAGCATGACAGTTTCGAACCTTTCATTACTTACATTATCATGTTTTAAGAAATAACCGAGGAAATGTAATTTTCTGTTTTCTTACTTTAAAGAAAGCAATAAATCGGCATATACTTTTATTCTCTGAAGAATTTTTTTGACAACAAAATTATCATCTAATTTAGGAATACTATATGACACAATGTAGTGAGTGGGTTGATCTTCTTTAATATTGGCGCTTCATAATTGATTCTATAGTTTGACCAAAAAAAAATGAAGCATTTCATGTTGCCATTTTTTTTTTTTTTTTTAAACCCATCTCTTCAGTTCGTGCGTTTACATTTGATGATTGATTCCACTATTTCTGACATCAAAACTACTCTCTCGTGTTTAAAGGTTCACTGAGCTTTCAATTCCATCCCCACCAATCTTCAACTGATTTGTCATTGTCACATGATATTATGGTGGTCATGTAGGAAAATCTTTTTCTTTGTGTCGTCATTGTTAACAAACTAATTATCCTTCATATTGCTATTAGACTAATTCCAACTAAACTTTCATGATTTAACTTGCCTCTGGATATTCGGTTACTACTATTAGCTCTCATGCTTCCAACACCTCTTCTAGCTATGTTATCTCTTTCTAAGTGTATTATGATCACTTTATTCAACACTCTTAGGTATTCTAGTTTGTTTCCTTAACATATATTCTTTTTGTTATGTTGCTGCTATTTTATCTAGTACATCCTTGATACTGAATTCTGGTACTTTCTCACATATGATGTGTAATATTTAGTTCTCCTCTTAATTTTCCCCCTCTTTTACCAATTTTTGTTGTAGATGGATCCCACTCATTTTTCTATAAAAGGCTTTGTCTCTCCATCTACCGTATATTCTCTAATTTTTGTTCCATTATTTCTAATTAACTTTTGATTCATTGCTTAGTCTAAAGTCATAAATGGTTGATAACTTTCTACTTGTCTCGTTGCATTTTCCAGGATCTTAGTATCATGATTGCTTTATTCAACACTCCTAAGTGTCCAATTATGTTTTTCATAGCATTTACTTTTTTTTTTTTGTTTCATCTAATATGTCTTGAATACTATATTCTGGTGCATCCTCACATATGACATGTAGTTTTTAGTTATTTTCTTCTCTTAAGTTGTGTCACCTTCTCCCAGTTCTTGTTGAAAATGGATCCTACTCTCATGTTTTTGAGAAAGACTTTGTGTTTGTATCTCTACTCTTCTCTCCCTTTGTTGTTCTAATATTTCCTAATTACTTGCTTTCATTCATTGCTTAACTAAAAATCATAAATGCTTGATGAACTTATTAATTGTCTTCATTATATTTTTTAGTATTTTCGTATAAGGAAGACAAATGGTAGAAATTTTGTAGGTACCGGAGTTTATTACTTAATATATGCGGGCTCCTATACTTTCTCTATAAGCATCACTCCTTTCAGTGACATTATTGTCTGGGTCATCCACCCCCATATCAGCTACAATAATTCTCCTCATTCTCTTAACCTAATATTGAATATAATGCTTGTGAATTAGGTAAACATCATTAGGTGTTCATTTCCTTTTATGCCACCACGTAGTGTTTTTTTTTTTTTACTTGTTTCATTCTGATATCTGGGTGGAGTCTTTGTTTTAACCTACCATGGTTTTAAATTTTGGTCACCTTTATTGATAATTATTCTCATATTACATTAGTATATTTGGTCAAATTTAAATTAGAAGTGTTGTTTGTATTTTAAAATTTTTTATCAAGAAATACAAATTCAATTTTTTATTTTAATTAAAACTCTTCTCACTGATAACGTTATTGGAAAGCATGCAGTCCTAATTTTGCTCTTTTTGTGCTGATATTAACACTATTCATCAAGCCTCATGCCCTTCTATATTTCAGTAAAGTAGTTTTGTTGAAAAGAAATATCATCATTTAGTTAATGTTGCTTGAAATTTAATGATGCATATGAATGTTCATCATTGTTTATGGGTGATGTAGTTTTACCTTATTAACTACACCCCATTCTTGTTCTAGGTGAAGTCTCCCCTTGTTTCATTTTTTATCTCAGACAATCACCATTCCTTCAGACCCTCGAGTTTTGGATGCACAGGTTTTGTTCATTCTTTTAGAAAACTTTCCTCTAAGGCTATTCCGTTAATCTTCTTTGGGTGTTCTTGTACTACAAAAGTTATCGATCCTTCAACTATTAGTTGCCTCTATACTTCATCAGATGCTACAGTCCATGAAACGTCTCTCTATTTTCTTCCTCCACCTCCATCCCTCTAACTTTTATGGCCTTTCTACCCTTCACTTTTGTAGGTAGGCACCATACAACCTTGCTCTCCTAATGTAGCAACATCTTCATCAACATTGTCCACTATTTGAGAATCTGCTTATTGAAGAATTCTCTAAACTTCATTTGCGCATGGCTCTTTGGATGAGTAATGACTATTTTTATTCAATCTTATACAAAACTTAATAATCTATTTGTTTGCTTTCAACATTTTGCATACTCTCTATTTTCAATTTTTATGCCTAGGATATATTGGGAAGCTCTACGGGGTCCTTGATGGAAATAGGCCATGTAGATGAATGCCTTGATGAATATTCATACTTGGGATCTTGTTCTATTTTCTTCTGGGAGTAAACCAGCTCTAGGTTGCTAGGTTTACAATATAAAATTTAATTTTTGATGTTTCTATTGATCGTTGGCCATTGGCTTAACTCAGGTTTATGGGTTTAATTATAGTGATTCATACTATCTTGTTGCCAAAATTAATGCCATTCGCATTCTATTGTTAATTGCTATCAATTAAGAGTGGCCGCTTCTGTAGATGGATGAAATCAATATCTCATTGAGACTATTTATATGGAATAGCCACTTGTCTATATTGCTCAGGGGGAGACTAGAGTATGTAAACTCAACAAATCTATTGATGTTTTGAAATGAAGATTATTTGTTTGATTCAATAAATTTTGAAAGGTTCTGACTGGTTTAGGCCTCTGGACTTGTTTTGCAAATGATTCAATCTTTACAAGACACAAGTGATCTGTCTTTCTTACATTAGCTGTCTATGTTGATGATATTCTACTTTGAGAAAGTGCTAAAAGTGGACACTAACAGAATTGTTTTATGATGAAGAAACTTGGTCGTCCATAAATTTTGGGGATCAAATTTGCTTTCAACAAGATTGGGGTTTCTTGACCTTAAAGGACATATGCTGAATAATCTAAAATAAACTATATTTTTAGGATGCAAACATATTGACACTTCTATTGATATTCAAAAGACCTCCAATGAAGAAGAAAATATAGTAGAAGATGCCTCCCATTATTGAAGATTGATTGAAAAATTAATTTATCATATAATTACAAGAATTAAAAAAAATTATTGTACTTATTGTGAATTAAAAATGCAATCTCCTATGTAGAAATATTGTGAATACATCCATCTTATCCTTAGATGAATAAAAAATTCCTTAGAAAAGGTCTACCATACAAAAAAATGGGCATCTTGACATAGAAGCTTTCTAATGTTGATTATGCTATATTTATTGATGATAGAAAATCCATTATTGGATATTATATTTTTGTATGGGGCAACTTAGTCACTTGGAAAAACTAAGCAAAATTTAGTGGCTAGATCAAATGCAAAAATAGAGTACAGGGCCAGAACTCATTTTACGCGTGAAATGTGGATAGGAATACTATTAAGAGAATTTGATTTGTACACCACAGAATTTTTTATCTTAAATTGTGTTAACCATGCTATTTGCGCTGTTAGAAGTCTAGCATTCTACAAAAGAACAAAACATATTGAAATTATCCATAATATATATTATCACTTAATTCGTCCTGCGTATGTTATCCAAAAAGATAACTATTTTCAATATTCTCAATTCAAAAGAACTTGAAGTGTTTGCTTTGGCTTTAGGATCTATTCAGTTTTCCAAAATTTGTAACAAGTTAAATCTTATTGATATATGCACTCCAGCTTGAAGGGGAGTGTTAATGTGGGACTTTAATATTTTAGGAAACCATGTCATACACAGTTTTAATTTGTGGTCAATCTATATTATTTATAAAGGGTTTCTCAATTTAACAAGATATACAAATTTTCTTTCTAACATTTGTCATCGATAGTATTCATCCAATGATTATCACCACCCATGTGGACAAAGGCGGGTTTTCTTATTATTCAATTTGTTTTCCTATTAATCTTTTTTTTTTTTTATCAATTGTTCAACCATTTCTTCTTTACAATTTTGATGTTAACATGATCAATCAATATTTAGATGTTTCCATGCAACCACAAAATTATATTGTTAATTAGTAGGTTAAGTTGTTGGTTATTTGGCCACATTTTATTCACGAAAGATCATCTTTACTTGAGAATATATGCGATCTCCTATATGTCATAATTACAAAGTTGTTTGTAAAATAAGATCATTGACCTAGGCACTGGTTAAAAGGCACCATTTGATGATAATATATTTTTTCTGTATTTGGATGATTGCGAAATGATCTTTCTTTATTAGATTTAAATGAGAATTTGACTTTTAACCGGACACAATGGCGAAAAAGGATTCATGTAGCCGACCCCATGTAGTGGGACAAAGGTTTGATGTTGTTGTTGTTGTTGTTGGATGATTGCAAAGTTTTCACTCACTGAAAATTAAAAAATTTGTTACTGTATTCTAAGTCTTGTCATGTATACTTTTTCTTTGATTAGTGTACATGCTTCAGGAGGAGGTTCATGCAGCTGAGGTATTATCAGATTGAAAAGTGAACTAATTCCATTTCTACAAAAAGAATATGCTATATTACTTTTCACTGGACTTCCTTTTCTTTTTTCAGTTAGAAAGGACTTTTATCGCAATAAAGCCAGATGGAGTCCAAAGAGGCCTGGTAAGATATCCAAACGATGTCAATAATTTCCTTTTTCGTTTGCTTAGGTCAAGTAGCTAGTGTATTCTCCATATAGCAGATTTTCTGAGAGAAACCAATATGTATGGTTATTTTGGTGTGCAAACAGATACTGTATACCTAACCCTTACTGTGTCGTTACCCCCCAAAAATTTATGTCAAGAGTTGGTTTTAATTACATCCATATGGTTGCCCACGTTGAAAAGCATGCAAATACCCAAATTATGATATAGAATTTCAATTTCCATTTGTGAGTATTCCTCTATGATGGTGCATGTTCTCCATGAAAGTTTTCTGTGTGATCAGATTAAGGCTCCATTTGGGACAACTTTCTTTCTGCTTAAAGCGGCTTTCTAGTACAAATTAAAATTTGTACTAGAAAGCCGCTTTAAGCAGGAAGAAAGTCGTCCCAAACGGAGCCTAAAAGGGAAAAATTGCACTTTTTGCACTCTAAATTTTTGTACAAGGGAATTTTCTACTTTATATAGTAAATGACGTCAGTTTGTTCAGATAGCAGAGATAATTTCACGTTTCGAACGCAAAGGGTATAAGCTGGTAGCTATAAAATTGGTAGTTCCTTCCAATGAGTTTGCTCAGCAGCATTACCATGATCTCAAGGAGAGGCCTTTCTTTAGTGGCTTATGTGACTTTATGAGCTCGGGTCCTGTACTTGCCATGGTAAGTGAGTGTATGGTGACTTTTTTGTTTCACCAATATGTAATATGCTATTGTTGAGGTTTGTAAATGGCCTGTGCTTTTGTCTGTTCATATGTTTGTTTAACTAGGTTTGGGAAGGGGAGGGAGTCATAAAGTATGGTAGGAAACTTATTGGTGCAACAGACCCACAAAAATCAGAGCCGGGAACCATCCGAGGTGATCTTGCGGTTGTTGTTGGAAGGTACTAACTTTCCACAATTTATTCTTTTAAGCGATTTTGTTTTAGTGCTTGCATTTTTTGCTATTGCTATCTTTGAAGAACGAAATATTATGTCTTCAAAAGAACAGCCTTTGTGATGATATTTCATTCAACATTTGTTTTGTTTGCAGTGGTTTTTATTTCTATATTATTATTAAAAGTAAATGTTATATTCTAACACACTATTCTATTATTTAATCTTATTTTATAGTGTAACATCAACAATAACATCAAGCCTTTATCCCATTATATGGGGTTGGCTACATGAATCCTTTTTCTTCATTGTGTATTATTAAGAGTTTAATTCTCATTTAAATCTGATAAAGAAATGTCATTTCTAATATTTTTCTAACCAAGTCTTTAAAGGTCTACATCTCAAATCTAGTACATCTACTTTTCTAACGGAGTCGTCAGAAGGCCACCGTTTTATGTGACCAAACTATTTAAGGTGACTCTCTCCAATCTGTTAGACCGGTCCTCACGGGACCGGCAAAATCGCGAACAGGCGAGATCTCCGCCTCATGCGGAGATCGGGCGAGCGGATCGTTCAAACAGAGCATTTTAGGAAGGATTTTTGGGGGGTTTAAGAGAGAAATTTGAATGTAGGGACTATTTAGAGATTTCCTTTTAATTTGTATGCATTAAATAGTTGTTTTTCCTAGGGTTTGATCATCTTGAATTTGGCTGAAATTTGAGATCTCTTAGATTTAGGTTTCTTTGGGCTCTAGCGGCGTCTAGAGATTTAGGAGAGATCGATCCTCCTCTCGAATTGAGGATCAATTGTATCTTTGCTGTTTTATTCATCTACTAGTGGAATACAAATCTTGCTTTGAGTTTTCTTTCCAATTTCTTCTGAAATACTGCTGTAAACAGCAGTTTTCCTGCTGTGGACAGCAGTCCAGTCACTGTCTCGTTGTTTTTCAGAAGATCTACAAGTGTTACCTATCAAATTGGTATCAGAGCGTCGTTTTTGGGACCGTTGGCGGCTGAAATCCTGAAAATTTCAGCAATTTCTTCGTTCCCGGAATAAGACCTTTGAGATTCTTGGGGAGAACGATGGCCGGGAAGAAGGTAGAAGTCTTGGAAGGCGAAATCGGACAATTGAAATCCGATTTGGTGGAAAGATTTTTCGATTTCCAAAATCAAATCACCTCCATCAATGAAAGGTTGGAGGGGAAGTTCACCGTGTTGGAAGAAATGATGAAGAAATTTCTTGAAATGAAAACCAATCCGGCGACATCGGAAGTAAGAGAGATCATCGACGGCCATGGCATGGGAGGAAATCCGAACCCGTTGCGGGGGAGGAGGAATTCAGAGGTGGAGATCCTGGAGGAGGAGAAAGGCATGCCCCCTCTGGAACCGCTTTCTAGAGAAGAGATTAGTAGGGGACACGACAAACGGGAGGCTGATTTTGTCGGAAGAAGAGAAGAATTTCATTGCCCAGGTGCTGAATTTGAAAGAATCTAGCGTCGAGGTGCTGATTTTGAAGGGGGAAGAAAAGAATTCCATCGCCGAGGTGCTGAATTCGAAAGAATTCAACATCGAAGGGATGATTTTGAAGGAAGAAGGGATGATTTTGAAGGAAGAAGGGAGGAATTTCATCGCCGATGTGCTGAATTCAAAAGAATTCAGCGTCGAGGGGCTGATTTCGAAGGAAGAAGGGAGGAACTTCATCGTCGAGGTGATGATTTTGAAGGAAGAATGGGAGAGTATGAAGAGGGGTTCAAGTATAATCGTTGGAGGGATGATCGGGACACTTGGGGAGCTCTTCCTCTTCGAGAAATGGGAGGTTATGGAGGAGTCAGGGGAAACGGAGGAGATCCAAAGGTGAGGAAGCTGAAGATGCCCATCTTTGAGGGTGAGGATGGCCATGGGTGGATTTATAAGGTGGAGCGATATTTTGCTGTCAAGGGGCTGACGGAGGAGGAGAAATTGACAGCGCCGAGAATGTGCTTAGAGGGAAAAGCATTAGCCTGCGTGACAGACGGGAGCCTATTTGGAGCTGGCGGGAGTTCAAAGAATGCTTATTAGAGCATTTTTGAGCAGATGAGAGAGGAGACTTCTATGAGCAATTCTTTGCCCTTACCCAGGAAGACACGGTGGCAGATTACCGGGACAGGCTCGAGTATCTGGCTAGTAGGCTGGACCATATCTCGGAGTCAGCCCTGGAAGGGAATTTCATGAAGGGGCTGAAACCAGAGGTAAGAATAGCAGTCAGAGTGTTGGAGCCAATGAATCTAGGCAAGGCCATGGAGTTGGCCCAGTTGGTGGAAGACCAGAAGAAGTCTGAAAGAGGAGCTCGAGGAAACTGCTCAGGAGGCTCTTACAGGACGACGACCACTCTTCTAGCATCCAAGGGGCCTACATCAAGCAACATTAATGAGACCACCCGGGAGAAGCCAATAGGAGGAGGGAGTGGGGAAAATTTCAAGAGGTTGACAGAGAAGGAGATGCAGGAGAAGAGGGCAAAGGGGTTGTGCTTCAGATGTGATGAGAAATACATGCCGGGGCATAGGTGCAAGGACCGAACTCTTCAGGTTCTCCTTGTCTGTGAAGATCAGGAAGACAAGGAGGGAGGTGGGAGAAGATCTGAAGAGGAGGAAAAGTTGCACCTGTATGCGGCAGAAGTCTCTCTGAACTCTGTAGTGGGATTCACTCCGAGTCACACTATGAAAGTGAAAGGAGAGAGAGCTGACCGTGAGGTGGTGGTGCTAATTGATAGTGGGGCTACCCACAATTTCATTTTCACTCAGGTCGTCAACCAACTTGGAGTGAATTTGGTGGACACCGGTTGTTATGGGGTGATGATGGGTACATGGAAGGTGGAGAAAGGCCAGGGAATCTGTAAAGGAGTGGTGTTTACCATCCAGGGGATTCAAGTAAGGGAGGATTTTCTCCCACTAGAGTTAGGAAGCACTGATGTCATCCTAGGGATGAAGTGGTTGTAAACCTTGGGGGAAACCAAGAACAATTGGGGAGCACTCACGATGGAATTAATGGTGGATGGGAGAAAGGTGGTTATAAGGGGAGATGCAGGGCTATCCAAAGCCATGAAATCACTTAAGACCATGGTTAGAGACATAAAAGAGGTGGGGGAAGATTATCTGGTGGGACTACACAAGTTGGATGTGATCAGGATGGAGGAGGAAGGGAATGTTTCTCTTTCAGTGCAACCCTTGACTCAGCAAGTTGGTAAGGATTTTCAGCCACATCAAGGATGGCCGCCTCCACGGGAACACGAGTATATCCCCACCTTGAGGATAAGGTGGATTTTTGGGAGGGAAGTATTGTTAGACCGGTCCAGCCGGTCCGCACGGGACCGGCAAAATCGCGAACATGCAGGATCTCCAAATCCTGCGGAGATCGGGCGAGCCGACCGTTCAAACAGAGCATTTTAGGAAGGATTTTTCGGGGGTTTAAGAGAGAAATTTGAATGTAGGGATTGTTTAGGGATTTCCTTTTGATTTGTATGCATTAAATAGTTGTTTTTCCTAGGGTTTGATCATCTTGAATTTGGCTGAAATTTGAGATATCTTAGATTTAGGTTTCTTTGGGCTCTAGTGGCGTCTAGAGATTTGGGAGAGATCGATCGTCCTCTCGAATTGAGGATCAATTGTATCTTTGCTGTTTTATTCATCTACTAGTGGAATACAAATCTTGCTTTGAGTTTTCTTTCCAATTTCCTCTGAAATACTACTGTTAAACTGCTGTTTACAGCAGTTTTGCTGTGTTTTCTTGCTGTGGACAGCAGTCCAGTCACTGTCTCGTTGTTTTTCAGAAGATCTACAAGTGTTACCTATCACAATCTTATCTTCCACTAGAGCTATTTCAACCTTTTTACATATATGCTCATTTTGTGTCATGTCTCTAAAAGTAAAGCCACTCATCTACCTGAGCATCATCATCTCTGCAACACTTAACTTAATATTATGCTTCTCTTTTAATGACCAACATTCTACACGATAAAGCATTGTTGGTCTAACCACCATCTTATAGAATTATTCCTTAAGTTTGAGGGGGACTTTTCCATCACACAACAAGCCCAATGCATTCCTCAATTTCAACCATCTAACTTGAATTCTTTTAATAATATCCTCATCTATTTCAACATCACTGTGAACAATAGACCCAAGATATCGAAAATGAGTACTCTTATTAATGACTTGATCAGCCAAAGTCACAATCCCCCACCAGATCAATTATTACTGAAACTATACTCCATAATTCAATTTTAGATCTACTCAAACGAAAGCCATTAGACTCCAAGGTTGACCTTCATAATTCAAATTTACCATACACTCCCTCTCTAGTCTTATCAACTAGAAGAATATCATCAGCAAAAAGTATACACCAGGGTATAACCTCTTGCAAATGTCCAGTGAGAACATCATGACTAAATCAAAATGATATGGGCTTAAAACTGATCCTTAATGTAATCCAACTGAAACAGGAAAATACTTGGTCAAAACTAAAAGAAAAACCTAAAAAAGTGATTTGTTAGTTTCAACAATGTGAATTCAGCCCAAACCCTAAATGCTTCCAGTGAAATAAATTTGCCTGTTGGAATTTAAAATCAGTTAATTCGTTCTATTCTATAGTGCTTTTACTTCCCATTTTGATTGAGTTCTTGAAGTTGGATGGAAATTTGGTTGCAGAAACATAATCCATGGAAGTGACGGACCTGAAACGGCTAAAGATGAGATTGCCCTCTGGTTTTCACCTACCGAACTTATTTCTTACGCCAACAATGCGGAGAAGTGGATCTATGGAGTTAATTGATTAGCATCTCAAATAATTTCTATTTAAATTCTTTGGCCGTACTTAATAGCCAAAATATGCAAAATTTGCATTCCTACTAACTATTTCTGATTGTGGAAAATCCACATGATAAAGGGTAATAATGATGAATAAGTCCTGTGTTTTCGAGAAGCAGCTGCCACCATGAAATTGTTCTTTCAGGCAGTTGGCTTATGTAACGTTTGATTTAATAAGCCCTGAATGATCACTAGTCCTTATAACACTCAAAATGAAGAGGCAAAATAACCCTAAACTTCACAAAATTCTACTTGTGAAACACCATTGTGGAATGTTGCATTCACCATAATTAGTTGTTGTAATGAGTATTATGGATTGAAGATCATCTGACTACGAGTGTTGATCATGCTGATCTGAGCTAGAGCATTTTCCTTCATGTAATTTATGGCTTAAATTCAGCATCCAACCACCCTTTACCATTTGTTTTCCTTCTTATTTCATTTACCAGTTTATGCTTAAGCTATATGTGAACAAGGGGGTTAATTGCTTAGCATCCCAACCTTTTGTGCCTTCAGATCACATCAAAAGGTATTAGGTTGACTGCCTGCATCAAGGGGGCAATGAAATAATGATATTTCTAATGTGAAAGTCATGTTTTTTTTTTTTTTTTGAATGAGATATTCATCTGCTGTCATCTCCGGAAGGCGCTTGGTGGTGTGACTAATCCTCAGCTGACCTAGAAGAGTCACCCACCCCAGAAGCCTCCTGACCCGTATTTGATTGGGCTCCGCTTAAGCGGGGTTGACGCTCAAGGAGAATCGAGCATGAGTTAGGGGTTATCAACCGTACTCGCCCATTAATCAAGCTAAACAACGTTAGTTATGTAATTTTTTTTGAAGGCCTTAAAATAGGAGATTATCAGCATCATTTGATTGTGATATTCCAAGGTTCAAGCAATCATTGTGATAAGACAAGCGTGAACCTTAATGAGAACTCGTCATTATTATGATGAAATAAGGGTACAAACATAGTGGAGAGCTGAAGCCTAACATGTATATTGAGAATAATAATGGAAAGTGATTGCCCTTTATTTATTTATTGATAAATTGTCCAGTTCTTCTAGACCATACCAAATGTGACAACTTTGGTTACCAACAATAAATTTCCTAATATTAGGTCAAGGTAAATTGACTCTATTTTATTGAATTTTGGTCTTAAGAAAAATATTATCAGAAATTTCCAAGTCTTCTTGGCTGCAAAGTGGCTTCCTAGAAAAACGCTTAAAATGGACTTTGAGCTCTATTAAAAGAGGGATTCAATGGTCGCTGCATTAATATAAATAGTTTCTGGCAAAATAATTTAGGCTTCGTTTGGTTTTTTTCCCGTTCCGGTATAAAAAACGCCAATAGGAGAAAATGTCTTTTTAAAACGGAGAAGTTAATAAATAATGCTTCTCAAAACAATACAAACACGGAGTTTTTAAAAGTCTGCTACACATCCAAACATCTTTCACGTCTGCGTTTTCCAGTTTCAAACGGCAAAAAGGAGAAAAACAGAGAAATACTGTGAAAACAAACGAGCCTTTAGTATAATCTATAAAAATTTATGGAGTAACAATTAATTGATGTACTGGAGGTATCATGTCTCCATGACTTATCCCTTATCCAAATGTTGGTCCCTCTTTGCATTGAAAATAATAATAATATTATTATTATTTTAGAATATTTAAATTAATTAAGATAACTTAACATAAATTAAATACATAATTTTAGTTGGTAGCTAAAGTTTCTAACCAACAAATCAAATTGAGGTGTGTAAAATAATATTATTCACATAAGAAATTAAACAAAATTATTTGCATTAGAAAATTTGAACAGCAGCTTCTTTTAACTCTCACTTTTAAAATAAATTTTGTTATAAAAATATTTCGCAGTAAATTTTTCTTTAAAAAGCAACAATAACATGATTGACAAACAAGATTATAATTGCAGTCTTGAAAAGGACAAATTAGGAGAAAGTTGCTTACTTGACTTTCCTTGAGCTCTATGATGAGAATTGTATAGCGCCCCTCATATAATTTAAGTTCTATTTGGATGGCTGGCTGTAACTTTTTATAAAAATAGTTATAAAATTATTATAAAAATAGTTTTTTCAAAAGTTGTTATGAAAAGGTACTTTATAGCATAAATTTTTTGTAAAAATGATAAAAAAAAAAAATAATAGTCAAATAAAAATTATAATTGTAATACAAAAAGCAAAAGATTCAAGAAACAGTAAGAAAGTTGTTCCAAACGAAATCTTAATTAGAAGTTTCAGCCTAACATTCAGGCTTCATCTGGGACAATTTTCTTGTTTCTTTTTACAGCAACTTTCTAATACAATTTTTTTATTTTTCAAGCAATGGAAAAATAGTAATAAAAATTTGTTCCAAACAAAGCCTTAAACTGACGAGAAATTATTACATGCAATCACCGGACTGTCTGAAGTTGATTCAGGATGCGCCACATCACCCAATACAGAACGGTACACAACCGTGATACATAACAAAATGATGATGTGGCGCATCTCAATTCACCTCTAAATGACATCTGATGATCGCAATTAATAATTTCACTAAACTGACCACATGGCAGCATCATACTTTATAGAATCCTCATCAAGAATCAAAGAAGAGTCTATCGCACTCTGATTGGTCAAGTTTAGCATACAACCCATCAGATTAAAAAAATAAACAACAGTCATCACATTAAGTGCAACATGGGACGGAAGATCTCATTTTATTTGAAACATTTTTACAACACGACCTCCATGATTCTAAATAAAGATCATTATTACACAGAATAATAAGGTGGAATAAGCAAGAAAAGAACCAGAAGTCCCAAACTTGGTCTTGCTGAGGTAACATTCCGTCAAAAGGAAACTCCAGGGTTCTCATGCTAATTTCATCCTCTCCATTGGGGGAAATTATTAGGTGCGGACACAGGACGTAGAAATACGTTCGGATTACTGGATGCACTGCGTACACTCTACTTACGCTCTGCTTACACTGCATACACTCTGCTTACACTTTGCTTACACTCTGCATATTTGTAGATACACATCAAATAAGCAGCAAATTCTTACAACTAAATATTTGATGTTTATTTACTGTGTATCTATAAATACGCATAGCGTAAGCAGAGCTTAAACATAAGATACGCAGTAATCTGAAAGATCCTCTACGTTCGGACTCTGCACAGAATAATTTCCCCTCTATTGGCTGCTGGAATCCATCATTCTTCATTTCCGCTGCTTAGAAATCTCATGGTCTCCAGTCCTTGCAAATCTTCCTCGCACCCTGGGCTGGCAATCTGCTAATGCCTTCCTGCAAGCGTACTGCCGAATATAGACTTTTCATTAATTACCTTCTCACTGCTACATAGATCAACAGATATACTGTAGGTTTAGCTCATAGATAACCAATAAGAACAACTGAGCATTACTCCACAATCGAAGACTGGTTGGCCAAAAAGATTAGTCCAATAATATGGGGCAACATATGAATCATAGAAATCTTTTACCAGTACAGTGTGTGTGTGTGTAAAGTTTATGGGTTTAAACCAATTAATCTTAGAGAAATAAAATTCTTCTTTAACCAATCAGCCATAGAAGTTCGACCAGGTAAAATATTTTTGTGATTCAGATCCTACCATGCCATTTGAGCTAGGGATGTCAAAAGTTGACACGACCCGAAATCCGATCCGTGACCTGAGCCAAAAAAATTTGGGTTCGGGTCAACCCGTTTGTTAAACGGGTCAGGTCCGGGTTTGGATTTCTGACCCGTTTGAAAAACAGGTCGGGTTTGGGTTGACCCGGAAGCCCACGGGGTCGACTCGAATTGACCCGTTCCATCATCCCACGCTTCAAGGGTGTCGTCGTGTCGGGTCGCTTCCACGTTAGGTTGCATCCGCGTCAGGCGTCGCCGCCGTCGGTCCAGCCCGCACAAGTGCTCCGCCCGCCGTTCCGCTGCCTCTGCCGCCGTCTTGCTCAAGCTACCGCTGCTGCCGTTCATCCCGCATGCCGCACTCGTTGTCGCTGCTGATGCCTCTGCTCTGCCAACTTCGAGGTTCAGACTCGGCGGACCCACTCCGCTCCGCTCTACTCTACAACTGTTCGCGGATCGGGTCATGTCAATCCGGTAAACCGCACGGGTCGGGTCCGGGTTGATAAACCTGACCCATTTGCAAAATCCAGTCTGGCTGTCAACCCGTTTATGGCTGGATCAAGTCAGGTTCGACCCAAACCTGACCCGTTGACCCGAATTGACACCCCTAATTTGAGCAGCTTTTACACAGCTAACTAGTTAGATGTCAAAAAAAAATTCTCAAGACGGGCATTTTTCATTTGCAAAACAAAGTAGGTGGTCCTAAATCAGATGTGAACTGGATGTGAAAAAGTTGATGCATCTTTGTGCTATAGTGAGTGGCATTGATGGCAGCTGCAAGTGAGTGATTGGGACGGTTAGGAAAAGGCAGCAATTTGCATCGAACATCCATGTTCTACTTGCGTTACAGCTCACTAGATGCGATTTCTGTCTGTTCATTATTTTAGATTGTAATTTTGTGCTTTTCCAGATTCTGATAAGAGGATGTTTCTTATTTGGGTTTTCGCTATAAACTATTTCAACCTTTATTTTCCTCTTTTCCATTTGATTCTCGTTTGAAAGTTGAAATTATTTATTATTAATTAATTTTATTTTGTTCTATCCTTGAGAAAAGAGCAATGAATCTTAATTTATAATTGAGTGAAAAAATATATGTTTCAGTTTCACTATAATTTTATTGGGTTATTTGTATAAAACTATCTATAATTTAATTTTTTACAGAAATGGACCGATTTTAAAAATTTACAAATAAAAACAATAGTTTAACCTATTTGAAATCACACGAATTTATGTTAGCATGTGTGTCAGGGTTTCTTAAAACCCTAGAATAAGTGTGGGATTATCGAAATCCTGGTATAGTGATATTAATACTAAAGTTCTCTATGAAACATGATAGACTAGAATTTTATTTGGGACAGATTTAGACTAGTATTTTTTCTATAGTTTCAAAAGATTTTTATACTACTAAAAAGAAGCTTTACAAAGCAATAAAAAAGCTGTCCCAAACAAAGCATAAGGCTTCGCTTGGGACGGCTTTCTTACTGATTTTTAAAACACCTTTCTAATACAAATGTTTCTTGACTACAACTTTTTGTACTAAAAAGCTATTTTAAAAATCAATAAGAAAAATGTCCCAAAGAAACTCAAATAAGATAAACTATCAGGCATACATGCTATTTTTTAATAAATCATAACATGTATGCCAAAGTTAGCTGTCCTGATTTGCAAAATATGATAAACAACTATTCTTATTTTCAAAACTTAGCAATAAGACCAAACTAGGGGGAGTTATAGATAAGTAACCTTTTTTTAATGTATTGTCCCATATGATGATAAATATAAATCATAATCATTTATTGTTTTCGAATAAATACTTAGCATCCACGTTTTTTAATTTTTATGAAGAGATCATTACTTTATACACCTCCCTCAATGTCAGTGCCTCGCTTAAAACCCTAGATCTATTGCACGGGAAACTAACAGTGTGTGTACAGAGCTCAGTAAAATATCATAAAAATTTTTATAGAGAATTCTGTGGTTTGGTCCAGCCAGCTCCTCATCAATTTATTTTAGGTTTATAAGGATTTTGGATATCCAGTATATGGAGCATAAGTTGAATTGTTTGCGTGTGATAAAAGTAAACAATGAAGAGTATAAGATATACCTTAATTGTCCTGCCAAAATTTCTTCTCGTTTTTTTCTTCATGTATCTCGAGAGTTTCTGCCTGCGATCCTCGGACTTGAAGTCACCCATGGCTACTAGCTGCTCGAGGGAAGAGCGGACAGCATTTGTGCCTCCAAAGAGTACAGTAGAATTTCCAAGTTTCTGTCCGAGAAGCACCAAATATAAAAAAGGTTTATACCATCTAGAGATATTTTAAATATGTGATATCAGGTGAAAATCCTTACGTTATGTAGAAAATTGTTTTATTTTGCCACTAATAATGTTCATATGCTTTCAAATAAACTATTTATAACAATGCTTTAGGGTCATGGCTTCTCCATACATCTATGAATCCTTAAAAATATTGCTTGTTAAAAAAAATTGAAAATTAGTTACCACTCCCCACCCATGGTCAAGTTCAGCAGTCAAGACTTCAACTGCAAATACATAGCATAGAACAGTATGGCTTTAAGCTCTACAGAAGTTTTCTTTGTAAACAAAAAGACTATTTTTCAGAATAACATAAACCAGAAATATCGAAACAAAGTCAATTATGCTGACCATTATCATTATTCTTTCTCTAACCTCAAATTCTTAGGATAGTCAACTTTTCAAAGTCAGCATATGCTAAAGAATAAGTCAGAAGAAAAGGAAAGCTAGATGCAAATTGATAGGAACAATTAATGCAAGAATAAGTACAGGACAAACTATCACACCAAAGCCTAATTCTGATAAGCACATATACATCATGGAAACTACTTCTACATTACGCATAAAGTAGTCTGCTTTCAACAAATACAGACTATTCAATTTTTGCAAGCCATACTCACCACTAAATGAAAAATGATATAAGCTGTTGAGCATTTGATTGTTAGAAAAAACTTTTTTCTTATAACATATTGTTCCGTGGAACAAACTGAGAATAATTGATATGAATTTGAAAAAAAGATCAAAATAGTCCCTCAACTCTTTGTGAGAGACTAAAATGATCCCCAACTTTTTTGAGGGATCAATTTGAAACCTCAACTCTTTAAAATGGGATAAATTTGATCCCTCAAAAAGAGTTGAGGGACAATTTTGATCTTTTATCATATAAATTTTGTATGAGAATTCAAGTTGTTTAATCTCTCAAGATTAAAGATTTTACAAACTTAGAATTTCCTTTTCTCACTCAAGGTTATGTCCTTGGCAATTTGGTGCTAATAGCAGAAGGCAGAACGAATGCCAAATATAAGGCATGCAAAGCCGGAAATTACTGACCTGAATGTCACCTTCACTGTATGCCCTCCTCATTCCATAGGCAGCTTCAAAATCCAAGTCCTTGAACTCAAGAAAGTTTGGTCTTCCTACACTATTACTCCACTCTGCAATGCTTAAAGACCCAGCACTAAAGCTTTTGTTTAGAGGTCCTTCTGCAACTATCCTGTTGTTTTCCAGACTAAGAGCTTCGTCAGTCAGCATTGCTGGAATCTGAAGAGCAGATGGCTCAACAACTGAATCACTGATAGCATATTTTTCTAGATCTTTCTTGCACTCATAGAAGGCATCAATCAAGAGATGATTATTTTGGATCTCATTTTGGATTGTCTGTATGTCTGCAACCTTGATTGTGTCGTTGATCACATCATCTCCACCGGAGATTATGGAAATGGCAGCACACATAGGATCTATTGCAAGTAATGGTTCTTCTAGGATTGGCTCAGGAGCTTTGAATAAATCTCCTTCACCTCCAAGATCATATTCAAATATGGTGGATGGCTGCACTAGATTTCCCTGCAGAGCGGCATAACATAATTTACTAAAATGACTTAAAGAACTTGCAAAAGGTGTAAGAAATATTTGTCTCAAAGTGTTCAAAACAAAATGAAGGAAGAAAACTTCTCAATAAAAACTCTTTCATCTGATGTCAGTAAAACAGCATAAAAATTGATTTAGGTGGAAATCTATCAATAAAGTAAGCTAAGACATTTTCTATGGATGATCCTCAATGTTTTCAAAGGAATGGTGCAAACTAGCATGTTATGAAATCATAACTATTCATGCAAATATTATTACATGCACTTCACTATTTGTAGCGATTATTTGGTTAATCTTCCCCAAAATAACACAGATCTTCTTGGTCTTCCAAATGAGACAGATTGGAATATTAATTATTTGGTTCCAATTAATTTTTCAATTACTCAAATATCCAGATTCTAGAAGTTCCCCGTAATATTTACTCAGCCTACTTGATCATTCTCAAAAGCCAAAGAATAAGGACTCCCTAAAGATGTCCTGAGGATGTTTTAACTCAGTAGGGTTAAATTTCATGTCATCCTCAGCTATTTCTCCCTCATTCTCTCCCTCACATGATTGTCAAGGTGGGAAGGGAATAAGAAAAAGAAGTCATGACATGAAATCCCTCCTCATACAAAACATCTTCAGAATGTCCTTAGCGGATTATTTTCCCGAGAGAAAAACTAAAGAACCTGTTACAGTGCACCCTTTGAACAAATTTTTGGGGTGAGATTTGAACCTCTACCCTCTTCATTTGGACAGGAATGACAATATCACTCAAACAAAGGGCTGGTTCCGATAATAGTCCAATGAACAAATTAAGAAAACTAAGCTAAAATTTCCCAACTATAATCAAGGATGATTAGGGCAATCAGGCCGGATACTCCGAACACAACCGAAAAGAAAAAATCTCGCCCGCGGTTCAAATATGTCACAATCGAACAAAGATAAACCAACTCAAACTGATTTTAACTTGCCATTAGCGATTTAAGTAGATGTTATATTTTTCAAAAATAAAATAAAAATAAAAAATAAAAAAAATAAAAAAACAGAATCAAAACTCTCAAGTCTTAACAAGTTTAAGAAGATGCTATGACAAAAATCTTCAACAATCCCAATAAGCAGAGAAAATCAAAAAGAAAATCTTAACTCGCATAAGAAGAAAGATACACAAGAAAAAGAAAGGACGCTTCAATAAATTAAGCAAGAATATGAACAATTCAGTCATTTTGACCTTTCAAAAAAACTGGGAAGACCGATTCATGGGACCGGCCAAACCAAAGTATCAATCCAGCTTCACAGCACACTTAGAAACGCCACTTACGGCCGCCCTCAACATCCTCCCAATTACCCCATGCTAACCTTACTGGAAAGAACAACACAAACAGAGAAAGCAGAGGAAGTAGAAGAAGTGGAGGAATCACAACCACCCTCGGGTGAAAATTTGGAGATTCTTGAGGAAAGAAGCATACCATTGGAGCAGAAACTCCCAGTAGATCGCCTGTGAGCGACATACTTAGCTGGTGCTCCTGCAGCTGCGCAACTGGCGCTGGCGGCGAAGGCATCAGCGAAAACCCCTCTAAGAAGGGCAGTAGAAGGCCCGGCTCTGCATACATCTCTCTCTCCCTCTCTCTCTCTCTCTCTCTCTCTCTCTCTCTTCCTTCGTAGTCTGAACTTGGAAGTCGAAGGAACAAAGGCTAACATAGAAAGGAAAGGGAGGAGGAGGTGCCGCTGGCCTATTTATGCTGGAAGCGAGCGACGTCGTGAGAGGTGATCCGAGCGTGCTTTTCATTTTAGACCTACGGTGGGCAAAAATATTTTTTTTTATTCGAGAGAAAAATTGTTAGGATAATCTCATAACTTAAAGATTATTACATTAATTTTAAAATAAATGATATATATATATATATATATATATATATATATCTAGTGTAGTGGCGGAGTCAAAAAAATTTATTCAGGGGAATAAATTAAAATAGTTTTGTTTGTCATCTCATTTGAAATGTTATAATATATTAAAATAGTTCAGTTTGACTCCTCATTATAGTATCCAAGAGAACTGTAAGATCAAAATTAAGAATGCAAATAACATGACCCTTAGAGCATAGAAGACATAAACATCTACCACGGGTGGTCTTCGTTTGGGGGCGATAGAGGAGCGAAAGGGAAAACGAAAGCCGTGCTCAAGGTCATGAGTAGGGGTGTCAATTTCGGGTCACAGGTCGGGTTCGGGTCGAACCCGGAACTGACCCGGGTTCAAACGGGTCAACCCTAACCAGACCCGGGTAGGAAAACGGGTCGGAAATCCGAACCTGACCCGGCGGGTTGCCGGGTTGACCCGACCCGACACGGACCGCGGGTGTGCGCCAGCGAGCAGGCGCGGGGGCGAGCGGGCGCGGATGCGCCGCGGCGAGCGGGCGAGCGGGCGAGCAGGCGCGGGTGCGCGACGGCGAGTGGGCGCGGGGGAGAGTGGGCGAGCGAGCGCTTGGGCGCGGTCGAGCGCGAGCGGGCGCGACCGCGGTCGCGTGCGCTGGCAAGCGCGTGGGCGGCCTCGGCAGGCGTGCGGGCGGCCTCGGCAGGCGCGCGGGCGGCCTCGTTACACACGCGAACGGCGGGCAGCTAAGCGGGCAGCCAAGGCAGGGTTGCGGGCAGCGGGCAGGGTCGCGGGCAGGTCTGTTTAAATGGGTTGGCGGGTTGACCCAACAACCCGCCGGGTCAACCCGAACCCGACCCGTTTTTTAAACGGGTTGAATTCATGAACCCGAACCCGACCTGATTTTCAAACGGGTCGGGTCCAACCCGAAAATTTCAGGTCGGGTTTGGTCGGGTTTTCGTGTCGTGTCAAATATTGACACCCCTAGTCATGAGTCACGAGAGAAGAGCAAAGGGGAAAACGGACCATTGATATTTTTCAAGTGTCCAAAAAAAGATGTTGGTGGATTCTCTTGATTAATAAATAATTTTTAAAAGAAAGAATTACAAAAATTAGAGCAAGTTTCAGCGTTGACAAACTTGTTGCTCTATTAAGCCCCATTGAGGATAAAGATATCCTCTAAAGAATTTGGCTAAAGCTCAAACCATTCTCATAACTTATTCTCTCATGTTCTTCTTCCATTATACATATACTGTTCTTAACTTCTATAGGTCTTCAATGGAGACCTTCAAGTTGATATCAGAGCATTATGTCGCATAGCATTACTGTTCTTTCATCTTTCTTAATTACATGCATGAATTTGCAATATCTTCCATGACCAACTAGCCATGCAATGGTGATAGAACTATGCCCACTCTCGAGAATGGTCATATTCCTTATTATCTTAAATATTTTACAACAAATATAAAAAAGATGGCTAATTTCTAGCTCTCTTATGAGAATTCTCACACAGGAGGCCACAAATCCTCAAGATATTCTCCGGTAAGGACTTTGTTGGTTATCTTGGTGATTCTACAACTCAACCAGCCAATACTGCAGCTTTTTAGTATAAAAATTAAAATTTTTGTAATAAAAACTGCTTTAAGAAGCAATAAGAAAGTCATCGTTTGGAATGATTTTTTTGTTGCTTCTTAAACCAACTTTTTAGTATGAAATTAAAATTTTTATACTAAATAGTTGTTTTAAGAAACAATAAAAAAATTGCCTCAAAAGATGCCTTTGTTTCTCGTTGATGAAAAACTTACCGCAACCCCATATTCTACCGTTTACACTTTGCTTTTACAGTTTTACCTTAGGTTTTCTCAACTAAAAAATTGATCTTTGTCATATAACAATTGGAAATCTAACTATAACTCAATATCTTTCTAACATTAAAGCCAAAATTGGCATACTTGTTGTCGTTGGGTTTCCTCTTGTTAAAGAGGATACTATTCAATACACTCTTAATGTATTGTCATTTGTATTCCAAGCATTCAAGACTACTATTCATATAAATCTCTTGCCTCTCAATTTGGATGATTTATATTCTTTATCAGGTAGTAAATAGTGAAACATAGCTGCTAAAACAAGAAAAGAAGTTCAGTCAAATCTGGCACTTGATCCATAAATTGCTCTTTCTATGTTAAGAGGTTATGATCGGTGCCGCAGCCGTGCTCGATCATCCTAAATGAGTTATGCTCGTAGAAAGTTCTCTCAAAATTCTCCTCATTTCAGGACGTTATGCAATCTCTCTCAGCATGGTGGTAGACTATTTTTTACACCTATTAATTACCAAATAAATAAATATATATATATATATATATATATATATATAATATATATATATATATATATATATATATTATATATATATATATATATATATATATATATATATATATATATATATATATATATATATGTAACAACTCAAACTCTAACTATCGAGATATTATCTGCTTCGGCCTAAGGGTCTCACAATTTTTTGTCTTATTGGTGTAACTTCCCTGGAGGTCACACATTCCAAAATTTCTCCGGGATTAGAACGCTTAACTATGGAGTTTCTTAATAAAATTTTAACTATTACACCAAAATGCAACTCGATGTTTAAGAGTTTAGCTTCTGTTACTTATAAAAGGGTTTCATAATCTTCCCCAGTACTTAAGTAATCGACATCCTTCTCAGTATCTTTATCCCAAAATCATTCACCAAGAAGATAGGATCCTCGAATCATATCCGAATCATCCACCAAGAAGATATGATTCTAAAGGTGGTCTTACAAGTTCAAGTGGCCGGTGACTCCGCCATGCAGCATTTTGTCTCATGTATGGTTTAAGAGGTGACTCCCATGACGTAGCACTTTGTCTTATATGACACTTAGTTCTCATCTTCCGACTAGTGTATTGCTCTAATAACATTTTTAACTGTCCAAGTTCTTAACTATCGAGATATTATCTACTTTGACCTAAGATCTCACAGTTTTGTCCAGTTGGTGTAGCTTCTTAGGTCACTTATCCCAAGATTTTTCCGGGACGAACACATTTAATAATAGAGTTTCTTAATGAAATTTCAATCATTACACCAAAATGCGTCTTGATATTTAACGGTTTATCTTCTTTTACTTAAGAGGTTTCACAAAATAATGAAAATATATAAAAATTTTGATTTTTCTACTCTAAATTATTGGTAAAGCAATGAATCTAACTATGAGACTGCATCTCCAATGTTCTTCATGTATAGTTGAGTGGTACTTAGATTTTGGAGCACCTACCATCTCACAACTTGTCTGTATCAGTTAAATCAAGCTCGCCATAGAATGGCTCTCCACAAATTTTTTGACGGTAATGGACAAACTTTACCTATTGCTCACATAAAACAAGTACTTCTTCCAATTCCACCAGGTAAACTTAAATTGTCTCCTCTTTTTCATGTCCCTAAATTATCTTATAATTTTTTTTATTCATTCACATCTGCCACTGACAATTATTTATCTATTATTTTGTGATAATATTTCTACTCTTGCACTTGCCCGTACTTCATGCTAGGACACAAAAATATCAAAATGAATTATAACTTTATGAGAGATTGCATCAAATTCAATATAATTTCAATTCATCAAATAGTCACCTAGGATTAACAAGCTGACATCTTCGCTAAGCTCTCTCAATTCCTAGATTTATATTTCTTCAAGATAATCTGACAATCAATATGTCGGTAACGGAGGATTTTCCTGTAATACAAGAATAAGCCATAATGTTGCCAAAATGTGATAATGAGCCATCCTAATACATCATGATCTTCTCAAAGTAACTACAACCCAACTAATTTTGCTAGTTGGCCTTTGTCATTCATTTATATAATATTGTTTAAGCTTAGCTTCTATTTATTTACCATTTTTGTTGTTTTGACAACAAATGCTTTACCAAACTGTTATAAACATATCATTGTTCAGTATTAGTGAACGGGAATTAAAAGTACTCTCATACTTCTTCTTTTCTTCTATTATACATCATTTTTCTTAACTTCTTTATATCTTTGATGGAGGTTCTCAACATCATATCCTCTCTCACCCTTTCCCCTTCGTAGGCCGTCAAAAACCTCTTCATTTCTCCTATTGTCTTGCCTTCTCCCATTAATTCTTTCACTATCAACCACCTCTCCCTCTCACCTCATCTCTCCCTCCTTCATATTTTGTTGATTATCACACAATTGAACGACTATTCAGTATCATCTATTTATAAGTTTTTGTCAACTATCACACTTCCTTTATATTGCTATTTTCAACAACTTTGGTTATCTCTTGGTTATTTTTCTCTAAAATAGAAGATTTAATTTTGTTCTAAAATATAGTTATGTGGTATAATGCATTTTCATCAATATGAATCAAATTAAGTCAAAATTTTATGCGACTATGTTCATGTCACACAAAATTTAAATGTATTAAATCTTGATTAATCAAATATTATTATATGTATGTATATTTGAGAATTAACATTTTATATAGTACTCATTGATGTTAGGCTCAAAGTAATGGTTAGGTTTCTTCTATGTAACACAATTGTCATGCTTTCTCATTATTCATTCTAGAAAAATTAGATAATTGATTTTGGTTGACCATTCTCACATTTGTACAAAAGATCAAAATTTAGGTACTAAAATTTTGCAAATGATTTCTTACTAATTCTAGAAATACATTACATATATTACATCTAATCAAAAGTGAGATTTGGAAAAATGCTAGTATGCTAACACAAATAGTATTAGGATAAAAAACGACGGTCACCGGCTGTGCTTGCGCTGGATCTTCCGATGTTTTACCTGCGATTTTGGGTCCATTAGGTTTTAATTATTGGAGCCGCTGAAAAACCGCTGGAAAATATTATTGCCTAAAATATGCCGCCGATTTTCATTTCCTACTGGGTTTATTCCAGCGGTTGTTAAACCGCTGGAGAATTTAGTTAAACAGCTAGAAATTGCTACATGCAATGGACGATTTTTCTGTAGTGATAATTCGTATTTGGCTCAATACGTTAACAAGTAGAATGCAAATAAAAATTCATTTTTGGCTCATTTACATAAGAAGCCAAGTTAAATAAAACTTGAGTTTATCCAAGCTCAACTTATTTTATTTTTTTATTCAAATATATTTCTATTTTGATCATTTTTGTTGCATTCTGAATATAAAAATTGTATCATGAGCTCATGCTACAACTTTTTTCCAAATTATCTCAGGCAAAGTACCAAAACATACTGTGAGCATCATTCAAATAAAAAACAAAATTACTTAGCTGTCATCTTATCAACTTCAACCTCTAGCTATGCCATTTAGAGTAATATATACTTCACTCATCCAAAATTTCAACATCAAATCAATACATAATGTATATATATAATAGCTAAGTACATTGAATATTAAAATATGCCCATTTCTCTTATATATTTATTTATTTTAACTTTCACCCCCCAAAGGATACTTGGCGGCGTGACTAATCCTCAGCTGACCTAGAAGATGCACCCAATCAGAAACTTTCTGGCCCGCACTTGACTGATTCCCACTTAAGAGTCATTGTTGCCCGAGGAATTTCGAGCACGGATTGAGAAGTTCCAAACTGTACTCACCGACCAACCAAACTTATCAATGGTGAGTTTATATATTTATGTTCAAATTTATGAAGTACAAAGCATTCATTCTGAACACTTAAACAGTACCAATAGAGTGTTTTTGAAGGAACAGTGGCCCAGTATTGCTCCCACACTGAATATTTACAAAGAAGAACGTCACGTAGTGCGTAAGCTTCCAAACAATCAGCAATATACTAACATTAGAAGCCATCAAAGTTGCCAGTTTACTATTGCTTCAGAACAAATGGAGGGACTGCACTTGCCAATTTATTAGGTTTTCAGACCTCAGAGAGAGAAAGACGGGGACCTACATGGAAAAAGAAGTAGACAAAGGAAGGCACAAATTGTCTTGCAATTCATCAAAGCGATTCAGATTCCTACAAAAATGATAGAGAGGGTGATGGAGGGAGGAGAAAGAAGGCTGAAAGGTCTCTCTCTCTCTCTCTCCATATGCAACTCTTTTTTCTATTTTAAAATAAAGGTAAGAGATGAAAGCAGAAAAGAAACAATAATAATAATAATAATTGATGACAGTTGCCTCCATAACTCTTGAATATGCTCTTATTAAAACCCTCAATCATAGAGGGCACATAACAAATTATTTAAATAGTTCTTTTGGAGGCATGGCATATGTGTTAGATATTTATATATATAATATTGAAGATTTTTCAGTATTAAATTACAAAATATGTAATATGATTATTTATATATTAAAATTTTCAAAATAATTTCAAAAAAAAAAATCAATTAAAGCTTCATTTGGGACGACTTTCTTAATTTTTGTACTAAAATACTGCGTTAAAAAATAGTAAAAAAAATAGTCCCAAATAAAACCTAAGCTATTTAACTATTCTCACATTGCTTTTACATAAATCAGAAATATATGAAATGTGCAATTAATTTAGTGTAGTCTAGATCGCACTCCCTATAAAGGGTTCTAACTTCCAAGTGCATAACATGTGCTTTGTGCTAGAAACTTTGATGAGATTGCTTATTCATTGTAATTAAGTTCAAAATAGAGAATTATTTTTTAAATTTAGGCTTCGTTTGGAATGGCTTTCTTATTGCTTCTAAAAATAAGCTTTTTAATATAAAAAAATAAAATTTTTATACTAAAAAATTATTTTAAAAAACAGTAAAAAAACCGTTTCAAATGTATCCTTAGAGTTACATATATTTATACTTTATTATTAACATAATGTTATAAGAAAATGGAACTCGACCAAGCTAAAGAAATTCACTATATGATTATAAGAGTGTCATTCTCAACTACAGAAGACTAGAATATAAAGTTTGGATTGATGTTCTGATCTTTTTTTAGTGTGGAGGAATATAAAGAGTTGCGGGAGTTAGTATCAATCAATCTTTAATAAAGGTGGTTAAGCGATGATAGTTGATGGCGTCAGTTGATGATAGATGATGATAGTGAAGTGACAACAGACGTTAGTATTGGTTGATAATATGCTACAATTATAGAGCAACAATGAATGTCGATAGTTGCTAGGGTTGATCGGAGACAAGATAGTGATGACAACTGTCATCATTGATTGGTGGGAAGAGCTTCAGAATTTCTCAAGTTTTAGAATTTTTTACTGTCTAATTTTTCTTTAAGAGAAGAAAGGGGGCGTATTTATAGATTATTTACTACGATATTTTTGTTATGTTTGCCAAAATTTCAAATATTTCATCGCAATGCATATAATGACCCTCTTAACTATTTATTATTTTATGAGCAGTTGAGAGCTTGAGGCTTCTTTTGGAACTATTTTCTAAAACAACTTTTTGATACAAAAATGATTTTAACTTTAGATTTATGCTAAAAAACTGTTTAAGAAAACAGTAAGAAAGTTATGCAAAACGAAGCCTTAAGAATATGAAAACTGAATGATCTTGAGCTTATTAGACTCATCTTGCGAAGTTTCAAATTCAAATAATTATATCATGATCCCTATTTTATCAAATAAATTTTCTCATAATGCATCACAAGTCAATATTTTAGTAGTATTTATTAGATCAAAGGAAAGAATCTTTACAATAAGGAAAATATCATTCGGAGCAAAGCGAAGAAAAGAGGGGAAAGCCGAAAAGGAGCTGAGTGGGAATCTAAAGAGCACCACTAGAAGAGTTATGGGGAGGTTTTGAGCTTTTTGGTGGGTTTGTGAAGGTCCATAAAGATGATAAAGACAGGATTAAATGCCCATACGAACAAGTGCTCAAAGCATATTAAAAATGTCTCTTCTCATGCACTAAATGGATCTAGCCAAGCCAAGCCATGCTTTGTGTTCCATAAGAAATCACGACCCTTCAAGAAATTTAATAGAATTTTGACAAATTTTATTAGTATAACATCTTATATAAGAATAATATGTATGGTATACAAAATATGATAAATATATATATTTATCATTTATTTCGACAAGTTGAAAATATACTAACTTTAATTATGTGAAGAGCATTTCTCCGTATTTTGAAAGCCTCATAATTATGTTAAGATTTCATTTGAGACAATTTTCTTATTGCTTTATAAAACAGCTTTTAGTATAAAAATTTATTGAATTGAGAAATTTTCTACTAAATAACTGCTTTAAAAAGCAGCAAGAAAGCTATCACAAATAAAACCTTAGTATAGACAATAATGAAAAAGTATTTACATGATTAAAGCTTCTTTTGGGACGACTTTCTTCTTACGAAACAGGAAGAAAGCCTTCCCAAACGAAGTCTAAATTTTAGAGGTGAGGATTAAAAGAGAATTATTTTGTCAAAATTATGAATTCAAATAACACACTTAGGCTTCGTTTGGGATGGCTTTTTTACTGCTTCTTAAAGTTGCTTTCGAGTACAAAAATTTTAAATTTTGTACTAAAAAGCTGTTTTAAGAAGCAATAAAAAAGTCGTCCCAAACAAAACCTTAAAGTAATCATTAACTTCCGTGGGATGAATAATATTATGAAGTGAAAGGATGTTATTGCCTTTACTAGCTAGTGGTAAATCAGTGGGTAAAAATATCATTTCATTTAATTCTACTTCAATATTTTCTCCGCGCGAGGGCTCATTTATAAGCTTGTAAATAATATATATGAAAAACCTTTGCTTTTCTTCTTTCTTTCTTTCATTCTTTCATTGTCGCTGCACTCGACATCAATCAATTTAAGGAACAATTATTACGTCCTCCGACCGGACGTAGAGGAACGTCCGGTCGGAGGCAAATTCCCGTCAAATACCGAGTTGTACCGAGCAAATACCGAGCAATATCAAATAATAACGAGGAATAACATCATGTGAAGACCTAATACCGAGTTATTTCGAGCTATCTTGAGCAATACCGAGTTATACAAAAGTTGTATCGAGTTTTTCCTAGAAAAAACTCGGTACAACTCGGTATTTCTCGATATAGCTCGGTATAACTCGGTATTGGTCTTCAAAGAGCGGTATTCATCATTATTATCAAATAATACCTAGTTGTACCGAGCAAATACCGAGTTTTTTGACGGAAATTTGGCTCCGACCGGACGTTCCTCTACGTCCTTGCACCGGATGTAATAAAAGTTCCAATTTAAGTGCCTGGAGAATGGCTGATGACAGCAGTTTCAGATAGACACTTTTTTGTAATTCTTCTTTTATTCTTTACTTTTTCTTTTAAGAAAATTCTATTTCTTCTTTTAAAAGAACAACACTTGGAGAAATATCTAAGGTTGTGAAAATCATATCGGACATAAGGAAAGGTTTAAGATTTAATGATTTGATCGAGGCTGAAGCAGGTAACATAATAAATATTAAAATTATTTATATATTATCTAAATGAAATAATAATAGTATAATAATCATACAAAAATATAAATTTGTAACTAAAAAAAAAGCGTACAAACAACAGTTTGTATAATTTTAAAATTAAACATATTAGATTTTAATATTTGATTCATATTTAATATAAATTTATAAATTTATATTAAGTTGTAATTAATTTATGTTATATACTTAGATTTAATTTACATCTATAGGTTATTCCAAATTTATATTAATAAATTATTTATAAAAAATATTTTATTATTAATAAATAGATAAAAATTATTTTTATAGTGTATAAATATATAAATTATTAAATAAAAATAAATGTTATTCACATTATAAAAAATTAATTAAAAAAAGATGTTTTGAAATGTTTATGTTAGAAGCTTTTTAAGCTCAACCCGTCTATTTAATCTAACATCACTTTGAGAAATTTATCTTATTATTGTTTAAATAACTTTTTAAGAATTCATATGAAGTGATGAAATCATATGAAAACGCTTCATTGATATCTTAGCATAAATAACTATTATAAGAATTTCATACTTATTACAAAATTAAATATTTTAAATTTAAATTAATTTGTTAAATTATGAATATCATTTAATATATTAATCTTTAATGTAATAAATTAATTAATAATTACTATATTTAATAATATATTTATACCACATATAAAACTCTATTTATTTATAATGAAAACTTTCTTAAATATCATCAACAATTATTATATTTAATTTTATATTTTTATTTAAATTATTAAATAATAAATCATAAATATGTGACTCAAATTCATTATCTTAAAAAATAATCTTCAATAATTAGGCCGCATGTCCTTTCACAATTTAAGATTTATTTGGGACAGCTTTCTTAATGTTTTATAAAACAGCTTTTTAGAAAGAAAAAAATTAGTTAAAATATTTTTATATTAAAAATCTGCTTTAGATAGCAATAGGAAATGTAAAACCCAAAAATACGTCAATTGAGTGCGTCGCACGCAATCGATGCGTCGCGACGAACTTAAGTGAAATTTCGACGTCGTCGGAATTCGACGAAATAAATTTCGTTAGATTCGTCTCGAAATTTCGAGCGAAATGGTATAAAGAACTTATATTAAATTTCGCTCGGTTTTGGAGATATAAATTGCCGAAGAAGGTTTAAGTAACATTTTTGCTCATTTCCTCTTTTACCCTTAGAGCCCTTAAGGAAATAATAAGGACAAAGGGCACATGCGTAATTTGGTTCCTAAATTTTGCCTTAAGCCCTTCTCTAACCTAAGGGACCGAATATTTCGGTCCCTTGTGTGCTTCTTTCGGCCGAGAGTGAGAGAGAGTGACGGGAAGAGGGGAGAAGGCGACGGGAAACGCACGAAGGCCGGCTGCCGGCGGGTTTTCCGGCGAGGTTCTTTTGGAAAAACGTCGGGGAGGCCTAGGGAAGAAGAGAGGTAAGTGTATTGCAAGAAACTTTCCTCTTTTATGAGATTTTTCTTGGAGAGAAATTTTTAGGGTTTTATATTTTGATGGATTTTCTTAGGAAAATGATAGGACTTAGTTAAGAACATGTTTCTAAGCCATAATCAAGAAGTTTTCTTAAGAATAAACTTAAGTTTCAACTTTAGGGTTTTGATTTTTGATGGGGCTTTCTTAGAGAATTATGAGAGCATGTTTGTGTGCACACTCTTGTGTAAGAAAATAAAAGTTTATTGAAGAAATTGTAGGTTTACAAATTTAGGGTTTTGTAGAAAAATTTCTTTTGTTCTAGAATTTATGTTATGAGGGATTTAGACACATTTGTAAATTGAAATCCAAAGTTTTTTTTTTAGATTTTGGAAATTTCCCTTTTGGGTTTTTCCAACATAATATTGGTAAGCTTAAGGTTAACCCAAACTAATTCTATGAGTTATGGGAAGTCTTTTAGGAAGAAAAAGAGGAATTGGAAAGAAAAGAATTTTTCTTCATTTTTTTTATAATATAATTCCGAAAATAACAATTTATTTTAAATGAATTAAATGCTTTTGGAGAATTTAATACATGTGATAGTTTTGGAAATTTCTTTTCCCTTAGGTTTGAATAAAGGACATTGGTAAAGAGTACGAAGAAGAATAGCAAAGAATAGCAAAGAAAGATTTAAGTGTAAGTGACATCTTACCTTTTAAAATTCATAGAATTTCTTTATGTATTGCCTATGGTTATGAGCTTTCATTAAAGTCTCTAATATTGTTTAATTTTAGATGTTAGTATAAATTTCATGTATTGTTATGAACTTCATTCATGTGTATCCTTATATTGCATATGATACTTCATGTATTGTTCATGAGATTACAATTTTACTTACATGCCCACTACAAGCATACACATACGTATGGCACATCATGTGATGTAAAGAATCTTATTACTATGATTATGAAATACAAGTTTGTGTATGTTGAATTGCGGAGTACCAATTATGGTGCCTTGGCACAATATGGTTCTTGAGAACAATAAGGCTCTTGGAGCAATATGAGGATGAATGGCCAAATATGAAATTGTACCTGATCAGTACAATAGAGGTACTCCGGTACGGGTGTATTATAGTACATAGTCATAGTTGGTATTTTGCTATGTAAGAAAGAACAAGTAGTATGGCATTAATTGAAATTGACATAACTTCTACATATGACATCCTTGCATCAAAGCATCAATCTTATGTATAACAAAACTTTTGCCTTACATCGACTTACATTGGTATCTTGCATAGTACAATTTCCCCATTCTATGAATTTTAGATTGAATTTTTGTCACATACTGAGCGTAGCTCACTCCCTAGATTTGGGAAATATTTTCAGGAGAACCTAGTAGGAGAAATGGCTGAAAACCCAAGGTTCACCTACAGCCGTCGTACGCCGGGTGACAGGTTCATTTAGTAGTTTTACTTGTTGTACTTCCTATTATTTTTTGGATGGCTTATCGTAGCATGTTTAGATTGAAGTTTAGCCATTAGTCATCTTGTATATGTTCTTGAAAACACTTTTTTTTGAAATGAAAATATAAAAGGTTTAGAGGCGCTTTTTGTCATGTGAAGATTTCTTTGAATAGTATTATTTGCATAGTATTATCTTGCTTGAAGAATGATTAATTACATGTCCGATCTCGTTCCCGCCTCGTATCTACGAGCTAACCGGGCCGGGTCGTGACAAGAGTGGTATCAGAGCTAAGTTAAGATATGAATCAAGACAAGCGCCATTAGGATGATATATGAAGCATAGGAAGCATACGTTTATAGGAAGTTTGTTTTATGAGTTATTGAATTTAGATTACTTTCATTGTTAGGGCTATGGATCAGGAGCGTGATGCCACTGATGGCAGTACTGATGCTATGGATCAGGAGCGTGATGCCACTGTTGGCAGTACTGATAGCAACACTGAGCAGACTGGAGGGGAAGTTCCAGTTGTTCCAGCTGTAACACCCCCTGGTGGTGTTAGTGGTGTTCCATTTCTGATACCGCCTCCTGGTGGGAGTAGTAGTACGAGTATGGATGCCTTCACTCAGATGATGATGGCTGTGACACAGTTGATCCAACGTTCTCAAGAGCAGCCACAGCCTAGTTTTCAGAAGGAGATACCTAAAGAGACACCTAAAGAGACTTTAGTGGATAAACATTTGAAGATATTTCAGGACATGCGACCACCACTCTTTACGGGAGCAGGAGAGCCCATAGATGCAGAGAATTGGCTTTTAAGGGTGGAGAAAATTTTGGAGAGCATGCACTGTCCAGCAGATAGAAGGGTGACCCTAGCCACTTTTGCTCTGGATGGCGAAGCAGAAAGATGGTGGAGAGGACTGATGTTAGAGAAGTATAGTGGCCGTGATGCATCTCAGATTCTATGGGAGGACTTTGTAGAAGTCTTTAGAGACTGGTTTGTGCCTCTTACTGCAAGGAGGCAGATGCAGGAGCGCTTCATCAGATTGGTGCAAGGAGAGAAGACTGTTATGCAATATGAAGCCGAATTTACCATGTTGTCTCGATATGCACCCCAGATTATTCCTAGTACTGAGGAGAAGTGTCAGAGATTTTTGGCAGGACTTCATGATGCTATTCGTCAGCCACTGATCCCTTTTAGTTTTGATGACTATCCTGATTTGGTTGGAAAAGCAAGAAAGATAGAGATTGACTTTCAGGCTACTCAAAAGAGGAGAGATTTCCTTCAGAAGAAGAGAGGTTTTGAGAAGACCAAGAGTTTTCAGACGCATTCTGGTGGGCCTAGTGTGAAGAAAGGTAGAGCTGACAGCAGTGGGAGTTCTTTCAGCAGTAGAGCTTGTGACAGATGTGGCAGGACTAATAGAGGAGAATGTTTATCTGGCTCCAATATTTGTTATATGTGCCATCAGCCTGGGCACATGGCTAGAAATTGTCCAAGGGGTCAAAGGGAGGGGAGGTCCAGTGCTCCTCCACCTCAGCAGAGTGTTGGGAGACAGCCTACAGTTGGTAGACCCAGAGCTCAGGAGTCCACTGCATCGGCTTCAGCACCTAGTCATCCGGTTGCGAGACCTGTTGTGCAACCAAGGGTTTATGCCATCACGCAGCAAGAAGCCAAAGAGTCTCCTGATGTGATCACAGGTATTATTTATGTTCAATGTGTACCTAGTAGAGTACTTTTTGATACCGGTGCATCGCATTCATTCATTAGTCAGGAGTTTGTTATGAAGCATGCATTGAATGTCCATAGTGTGCCCACTACATTGTCAGTATTGTTACCAGATGGGTCTAGCATGATTGCTTCCAGTATGTGTTCACCCCTGCTTTCTTTATGTGAGAAGGATTTTAAAATTGAGTTGCTTGTACTACCTCTTAAGGAATTTGATGTGATCTTAGGGATGGATTGGATGTCTAACCAGTTCATCTCTATAGATTGTAATAAGAAGGTAGTGAAGATCAGGCTTCCTGGAGGAGAGAAGCTTGTCTTTCAAGGTGATAGAGGTATCTCTTCTATGATTATTTCATCTATGAAAGCTTGCAGTTTAATTATGAAGGGGTATCCAACCTTCTTAGCTCATGTAAGGGACACTTCCAAACAAGTGCCTGAACTGAAGGAGATTGCTGTAGTAAGAGACTTTCCTGATGTGTTCCCTGAAGTATTACCTGGAATGCCTCCGGTAAGAGAGATTGATTTCTCAATTGATCTTGTACCTGGTGCTGAGTCTGTTTCAAAGGCACCTTATCGTATGGCGATTAAAGAACTTCAGGAGTTGAAGTCACAATTGCAAGAACTGTTAGAGAAGGGGTTTATTCGACCAAGCACCTCACCTTGGGGAGCACCCGTTCTCTTTGTTAAGAAGAAGGATGGTAGTATGCGGCTTTGTATCGATTACAGGGAGTTGAACAAGCTTACTGTTAAGAACAAGTACCCACTGCCGAGGATAGATGACTTGTTCGATCAGCTAGAAGGAGCTACAGTCTTTTCTAAGATTGATTTAAGGTCTGGTTACTATCAATTGAGGATTAAGGAGGAAGACATTCCTAAGACAGCGTTTAGTTCAAGGTATGGATACTACGAGTTTACAGTGTTACCTTTCGGACTAACGAATGCCCCAGCTGCCTTTATGGATTTAATGAATCGGGTTTTTAAACCGATGCTTGATAGTTATGTCATTGTCTTCATCGATGACATTCTGATTTATTCTTATAATGAAGAGCTACATGCACGTCATCTTCAGGCAGTGTTACAGACTCTAAGAAGCAATGAACTGTACGCCAAATTCTCCAAGTGCGAGTTTTGGCTGAGGAGTGTAGCATTTTTGGGTCATGTGATTAGTGGAGACGGCATTTCTGTGGACCAGCATAAGGTGCAGGCTATAGCTGAGTGGCCTAGACCTACGACAGCGACAGAGGTACGGAGTTTTCTTGGGCTAGCTGGTTACTACAGAAGATTCGTAGAGGGGTTTTCTAAGATTTCTGCACCCTTGAGTAAATTGACTCAGAAGGCAGTTAAGTTTGAGTGGAGCAGTCTATGTGAGGAAGCTTTTCAAGAGTTGAAGACTCGTTTGATGACTGCACCGATTCTCACTATCCCTTCAGGCAGTGATGGTTTTCAGATTTTTAGTGATGCATCTCTAAGGGGTTTAGGATGCGTTCTGATGCAGCATGGGAAGGTAGTTGCTTATGCCTCTAGGCAATTGAAAAATCATGAGAAGAACTACCCTACCCACGATATAGAGCTTGCCGCTGTAATTTTTGCCTTGAAGATTTGGAGACACTACCTATACGGTGTGCGGTGTGAAGTGTTCACGGATCATCAAAACTTGAAGTATATCTTTTCACAGAAGGAGTTAAATTTAAGGCAGAGGAGATGGATGGAATTGCTAAATGATTATGATTTGGATATTCAATATCATCCAGGAAAAGCAAATACTGTTGCTGATGCCTTAAGTAGGAAGATGCCTGTGAAGGTAAATTGTTTATTGACTCAACAGGAGAGGTTACTTGATGAGATGGAACGTTTAGAGTTGTCCGTGTTACTTCCTACTACAGGGAGTGTATGGTTAGGACAGATGACAATGCAACCTGATTTGAAGAGTAAGATAGCTGAAGCATTATTGCAAGATCCAGAATTTGTTAAAATCATTCAATTGGTTAAGGCAGGTCATGAGGAGGATTTTACTATGGATGATGAAGATCTTTTACTGTATAAGGGCAAGGTTTGTGTGCCTAATGTTGATGATTTGAGGAAGGATGTTCTTTATGAAGCGCATCATTCTTGTTATACAATTCATCCTGGTAGTAACAAGATGTATCAAGACCTCAAGGATTTATTTTGGTGGCCTGGGATGAAGAGGAGTGTAGCTGATTATGTCTCCAAGTGTTCCACTTGTCAGTTGGTTAAAGCTGAACATCAAAGGCCGAGTGGATTACTTCAACCCTTACCGATTCCAGAGTGGAAGTGGGATGATATCGCTATGGATTTCGTATCAGGTTTACCCAGATCTAGGAAGGGTCATGATGCTATTTGGGTAATCATTGATAGGCTTACAAAATCTGCTCACTTTTTGCCTATCCGATTGACTGATTCAGTTGAGAAGCTTGCAGCGCTGTATGTGGCTGAGATTATACGATTACACGGTGTGCCTAAATCTATTGTGTCTGATCGAGATGGTAGATTTACTTCTAGACTTTGGAAGAAAATCCAAGAGGCTATGGGCACAAAGTTGAAGTTTAGTACAGCTTTCCACCCCCAAACTGATGGGCAATCAGAGCGGACTATTCAAACCCTTGAAGATTTACTGAGACTGTGTGTGCTTGACTTTGGCGGAGGTTGGGAATCGCATGTTCCTTTAATAGAGTTTGCTTATAATAATAGCTTTCAAGCTAGCATAGGAATGGCTCCTTACGAAGCACTCTATGGAAGGAAATGCAGGACACCTTTATGTTGGGCAGAAACTGGTGAGAGGAAGGTGATTGGCTCAGATTTGGTTGATGATGCTACAAACAAGATCAAAATTATTAAGGAAAGATTACAAGCAGTACAGGACAGGCAGAAGAAGTACTATGATGTTAAGCACCGTTTTGTGGAATTCAGCGTAGGAGATTTTGTTTTCATTAAGATCAGACCAATGAAAGGTGTACTTCGTTTTGGCAAGGTTGGCAAGCTTAGTCCCCGCTACATTGGTCCTTTTGAGATAGTAGAAAGAATTGGGAAAGTGGCCTACAGATTGGCTTTACCCACTACATACGCTGTCCACAATGTTTTTCATGTTTCTTCTTTGAGGAAGTTCATATCAGATGATCCTTCGAAAATCATAACTGAACATGTGGAGATTCAGCCAGATCTTACTTATGTTGAGGAACCAGATCGTATTTTGGAGTTCAGTGTGAGGCAACTCAGGAGCAGAGAAATACCATTTGTTAAGGTACTTTGGAAGCATGGACTGGAGAAGAATGCTACTTGGGAGAAGGAGTCAGAAATGAGGAAGTGTTATCCTCATCTTTTTGAGTAAGGTACAATTGTTGTTTTCTCTCTTTTCAATTTCGTGGACGAAATTTTTATTAGAAGGGGAGAATTGTAAAACCCAAAAATACGTCAATTGAGTGCGTCGCACGCAATCGATGCGTCGCGACGAACTTAAGTGAAATTTCGACGTCGTCGGAATTCGACGAAATAAATTTCGTTAGATTCGTCTCGAAATTTCGAGCGAAATGGTATAAAGAACTTATATTAAATTTCACTCGGTTTTGGAGATATAAATTGCCGAAGAAGGTTTAAGTAACATTTTTGCTCATTTCCTCTTTTACCCTTAGAGCCCTTAAGGAAATAATAAGGACAAAGGGCACATGCGTAATTTGGTTCCTAAATTTTGCCTTAAGCCCTTCTCTAACCTAAGGGACCGAATATTTCGGTCCCTTGTGTGCTTCTTTCGGCCGAGAGTGAGAGAGAGCGACGGGAAGAGGGGAGAAGGCGACGGGAAACGCACGAAGGCCGGCTGCCGGCGGGTTTTCCGGCGAGGTTCTTTTGGAAAAACGTCGGGGAGGCCTAGGGAAGAAGAGAGGTAAGTGTATTGCAAGAAACTTTCCTCTTTTATGAGATTTTTCTTGGAGAGAAATTTTTAGGGTTTTATATTTTGATGGATTTTCTTAGGAAAATGATAGGACTTAGTTAAGAACATGTTTCTAAGCCATAATCAAGAAGTTTTCTTAAGAATAAACTTAAGTTTCAACTTTAGGGTTTTGATTTTTGATGGGGCTTTCTTAGAGAATTATGAGAGCATGTTTGTGTGCACACTCTTGTGTAAGAAAATAAAAGTTTATTGAAGAAATTGTAGGTTTACAAATTTAGGGTTTTGTAGAAAAATTTCTTTTGTTCTAGAATTTATGTTATGAGGGATTTAGACACATTTGTAAATTGAAATCCAAAGTTTTTTTTTTAGATTTTGGAAATTTCCCTTTTGGGTTTTTCCAACATAATATTGGTAAGCTTAAGGTTAACCCAAACTAATTCTATGAGTTATGGGAAGTCTTTTAGGAAGAAAAAGAGGAATTGGAAAGAAAAGAATTTTTCTTCATTTTTTTTATAATATAATTCCGAAAATAACAATTTATTTTAAATGAATTAAATGCTTTTGGAGAATTTAATACATGTGATAGTTTTGGAAATTTCTTTTCCCTTAGGTTTGAATAAAGGACATTGGTAAAGAGTACGAAGAAGAATAGCAAAGAATAGCAAAGAAAGATTTAAGTGTAAGTGACATCTTACCTTTTAAAATTCATAGAATTTCTTTATGTATTGCCTATGGTTATGAGCTTTCATTAAAGTCTCTAATATTGTTTAATTTTAGATGTTAGTATAAATTTCATGTATTGTTATGAACTTCATTCATGTGTATCCTTATATTGCATATGATACTTCATGTATTGTTCATGAGATTACAATTTTACTTACATGCCCACTACAAGCATACACATACGTATGGCACATCATGTGATGTAAAGAATCTTATTACTATGATTATGAAATACAAGTTTGTGTATGTTGAATTGCGGAGTACCAATTATGGTGCCTTGGCACAATATGGTTCTTGAGAACAATAAGGCTCTTGGAGCAATATGAGGATGAATGGCCAAATATGAAATTGTACCTGATCAGTACAATAGAGGTACTCCGGTACGGGTGTATTATAGTACATAGTCATAGTTGGTATTTTGCTATGTAAGAAAGAACAAGTAGTATGGCATTAATTGAAATTGACATAACTTCTACATATGACATCCTTGCATCAAAGCATCAATCTTATGTATAACAAAACTTTTGCCTTACATCGACTTACATTGGTATCTTGCATAGTACAATTTCCCCATTCTATGAATTTTAGATTGAATTTTTGTCACATACTGAGCGTAGCTCACTCCCTAGATTTGGGAAATATTTTCAGGAGAACCTAGTAGGAGAAATGGCTGAAAACCCAAGGTTCACCTACAGCCGTCGTACGCCGGGTGACAGGTTCATTTAGTAGTTTTACTTGTTGTACTTCCTATTATTTTTTGGATGGCTTATCGTAGCATGTTTAGATTGAAGTTTAGCCATTAGCCATCTTGTATATGTTCTTGAAAACACTTTTTTTTGAAATGAAAATATAAAAGGTTTAGAGGCGCTTTTTGTCATGTGAAGATTTCTTTGAATAGTATTATTTGCATAGTATTATCTTGCTTGAAGAATGATTAATTACATGTCCGATCTCGTTCCCGCCTCGTATCTACGAGCTAACCGGGCCGGGTCGTGACAAGAGTGGTATCAGAGCTAAGTTAAGATATGAATCAAGACAAGCGCCATTAGGATGATATATGAAGCATAGGAAGCATACGTTTATAGGAAGTTTGTTTTATGAGTTATTGAATTTAGATTACTTTCATTGTTAGGGCTATGGATCAGGAGCGTGATGCCACTGATGGCAGTACTGATGCTATGGATCAGGAGCGTGATGCCACTGTTGGCAGTACTGATAGCAACACTGAGCAGACTGGAGGGGAAGTTCCAGTTGTTCCAGCTGTAACACCCCCTGGTGGTGTTAGTGGTGTTCCATTTCTGATACCGCCTCCTGGTGGGAGTAGTAGTACGAGTATGGATGCCTTCACTCAGATGATGATGGCTGTGACACAGTTGATCCAACGTTCTCAAGAGCAGCCACAGCCTAGTTTTCAGAAGGAGATACCTAAAGAGACACCTAAAGAGACTTTAGTGGATAAACATTTGAAGATATTTCAGGACATGCGACCACCACTCTTTACGGGAGCAGGAGAGCCCATAGATGCAGAGAATTGGCTTTTAAGGGTGGAGAAAATTTTGGAGAGCATGCACTGTCCAGCAGATAGAAGGGTGACCCTAGCCACTTTTGCTCTGGATGGCGAAGCAGAAAGATGGTGGAGAGGACTGATGTTAGAGAAGTATAGTGGCCGTGATGCATCTCAGATTCTATGGGAGGACTTTGTAGAAGTCTTTAGAGACTGGTTTGTGCCTCTTACTGCAAGGAGGCAGATGCAGGAGCGCTTCATCAGATTGGTGCAAGGAGAGAAGACTGTTATGCAATATGAAGCCGAATTTACCATGTTGTCTCGATATGCACCCCAGATTATTCCTAGTACTGAGGAGAAGTGTCAGAGATTTTTGGCAGGACTTCATGATGCTATTCGTCAGCCACTGATCCCTTTTAGTTTTGATGACTATCCTGATTTGGTTGGAAAAGCAAGAAAGATAGAGATTGACTTTCAGGCTACTCAAAAGAGGAGAGATTTCCTTCAGAAGAAGAGAGGTTTTGAGAAGACCAAGAGTTTTCAGACGCATTCTGGTGGGCCTAGTGTGAAGAAAGGTAGAGCTGACAGCAGTGGGAGTTCTTTCAGCAGTAGAGCTTGTGACAGATGTGGCAGGACTCATAGAGGAGAATGTTTATCTGGCTCCAATATTTGTTATATGTGCCATCAGCCTGGGCACATGGCTAGAAATTGTCCAAGGGGTCAAAGGGAGGGGAGGTCCAGTGCTCCTCCACCTCAGCAGAGTGTTGGGAGACAGCCTACAGTTGGTAGACCCAGAGCTCAGGAGTCCACTGCATCGGCTTCAGCACCTAGTCATCCGGTTGCGAGACCTGTTGTGCAACCAAGGGTTTATGCCATCACGCAGCAAGAAGCCAAAGAGTCTCCTGATGTGATCACAGGTATTATTTATGTTCAATGTGTACCTAGTAGAGTACTTTTTGATACCGGTGCATCGCATTCATTCATTAGTCAGGAGTTTGTTATGAAGCATGCATTGAATGTCCATAGTGTGCCCACTACATTGTCAGTATTGTTACCAGATGGGTCTAGCATGATTGCTTCCAGTATGTGTTCACCCCTGCTTTCTTTATGTGAGAAGGATTTTAAAATTGAGTTGCTTGTACTACCTCTTAAGGAATTTGATGTGATCTTAGGGATGGATTGGATGTCTAACCAGTTCATCTCTATAGACTGTAATAAGAAGGTAGTGAAGATCAGGCTTCCTGGAGGAGAGAAGCTTGTCTTTCAAGGTGATAGAGGTATCTCTTCTATGATTATTTCATCTATGAAAGCTTGCAGTTTAATTATGAAGGGGTATCCAACCTTCTTAGCTCATGTAAGGGACACTTCCAAACAAGTGCCTGAACTGAAAGAGATTGCTGTAGTAAGAGACTTTCCTGATGTGTTCCCTGAAGTATTACCTGGAATGCCTCCGGTAAGAGAGATTGATTTCTCAATTGATCTTGTACCTGGTGCTGAGTCTGTTTCAAAGGCACCTTATCGTATGGCGATTAAAGAACTTCAGGAGTTGAAGTCACAATTGCAAGAACTGTTAGAGAAGGGGTTTATTCGACCAAGCACCTCACCTTGGGGAGCACCCGTTCTCTTTGTTAAGAAGAAGGATGGTAGTATGCGGCTTTGTATCGATTACAGGGAGTTGAACAAGCTTACTGTTAAGAACAAGTACCCACTGCCGAGGATAGATGACTTGTTCGATCAGCTAGAAGGAGCTACAGTCTTTTCTAAGATTGATTTAAGGTCTGGTTACTATCAATTGAGGATTAAGGAGGAAGACATTCCTAAGACAGCGTTTAGTTCAAGGTATGGACACTACGAGTTTACAGTGTTACCTTTCGGACTAACGAATGCCCCAGCTGCCTTTATGGATTTAATGAATCGGGTTTTTAAACCGATGCTTGATAGTTATGTCATTGTCTTCATCGATGACATTCTGATTTATTCTTATAATGAAGAGCTACATGCACGTCATCTTCAGGCAGTGTTACAGACTCTAAGAAGCAATGAACTGTACGCCAAATTCTCCAAGTGCGAGTTTTGGCTGAGGAGTGTAGCATTTTTGGGTCATGTGATTAGTGGAGACGGCATTTCTGTGGACCAGCATAAGGTGCAGGCTATAGCTGAGTGGCCTAGACCTACGACAGCGACAGAGGTACGGAGTTTTCTTGGGCTAGCTGGTTACTACAGAAGATTCGTAGAGGGGTTTTCTAAGATTTCTGCACCCTTGAGTAAATTGACTCAGAAGGCAGTTAAGTTTGAGTGGAGCAGTCTATGTGAGGAAGCTTTTCAAGAGTTGAAGACTCGTTTGATGACTGCACCGATTCTCACTATCCCTTCAGGCAGTGATGGTTTTCAGATTTTTAGTGATGCATCTCTAAGGGGTTTAGGATGCGTTCTGATGCAGCATGGGAAGGTAGTTGCCTATGCCTCTAGGCAATTGAAAAATCATGAGAAGAACTACCCTACCCACGATATAGAGCTTGCCGCTGTAATTTTTGCCTTGAAGATTTGGAGACACTACCTATACGGTGTGCGGTGTGAAGTGTTCACGGATCATCAAAACTTGAAGTATATCTTTTCACAGAAGGAGTTAAATTTAAGGCAGAGGAGATGGATGGAATTGCTAAATGATTATGATTTGGATATTCAATATCATCCAGGAAAAGCAAATACTGTTGCTGATGCCTTAAGTAGGAAGATGCCTGTGAAGGTAAATTGTTTATTGACTCAACAGGAGAGGTTACTTGATGAGATGGAACGTTTAGAGTTGTCCGTGTTACTTCCTACTACAGGGAGTGTATGGTTAGGACAGATGACAATGCAACCTGATTTGAAGAGTAAGATAGCTGAAGCATTATTGCAAGATCCAGAATTTGTTAAAATCATTCAATTGGTTAAGGCAGGTCATGAGGAGGATTTTACTATGGATGATGAAGATCTTTTACTGTATAAGGGCAAGGTTTGTGTGCCTAATGTTGATGATTTGAGGAAGGATGTTCTTTATGAAGCGCATCATTCTTGTTATACAATTCATCCTGGTAGTAACAAGATGTATCAAGACCTCAAGGATTTATTTTGGTGGCCTGGGATGAAGAGGAGTGTAGCTGATTATGTCTCCAAGTGTTCCACTTGTCAGTTGGTTAAAGCTGAACATCAAAGGCCGAGTGGATTACTTCAACCCTTACCGATTCCAGAGTGGAAGTGGGATGATATCGCTATGGATTTCGTATCAGGTTTACCCAGATCTAGGAAGGGTCATGATGCTATTTGGGTAATCATTGATAGGCTTACAAAATCTGCTCACTTTTTGCCTATCCGATTGACTGATTCAGTTGAGAAGCTTGCAGCGCTGTATGTGGCTGAGATTATACGATTACACGGTGTGCCTAAATCTATTGTGTCTGATCGAGATGGTAGATTTACTTCTAGACTTTGGAAGAAAATCCAAGAGGCTATGGGCACAAAGTTGAAGTTTAGTACAGCTTTCCACCCCCAAACTGATGGGCAATCAGAGCGGACTATTCAAACCCTTGAAGATTTACTGAGACTGTGTGTGCTTGACTTTGGCGGAGGTTGGGAATCGCATGTTCCTTTAATAGAGTTTGCTTATAATAATAGCTTTCAAGCTAGCATAGGAATGGCTCCTTACGAAGCACTCTATGGAAGGAAATGTAGGACACCTTTATGTTGGGCAGAAACTGGTGAGAGGAAGGTGATTGGCTCAGATTTGGTTGATGATGCTACAAACAAGATCAAAATTATTAAGGAAAGATTACAAGCAGTACAGGACAGGCAGAAGAAGTACTATGATGTTAAGCACCGTTTTGTGGAATTCAGCGTAGGAGATTTTGTTTTCATTAAGATCAGACCAATGAAAGGTGTACTTCGTTTTGGCAAGGTTGGCAAGCTTAGTCCCCGCTACATTGGTCCTTTTGAGATAGTAGAAAGAATTGGGAAAGTGGCCTACAGATTGGCTTTACCCACTACATACGCTGTCCACAATGTTTTTCATGTTTCTTCTTTGAGGAAGTTCATATCAGATGATCCTTCGAAAATCATAACTGAACATGTGGAGATTCAGCCAGATCTTACTTATGTTGAGGAACCAGATCGTATTTTGGAGTTCAGTGTGAGGCAACTCAGGAGCAGAGAAATACCATTTGTTAAGGTACTTTGGAAGCATGGACTGGAGAAGAATGCTACTTGGGAGAAGGAGTCAGAAATGAGGAAGTGTTATCCTCATCTTTTTGAGTAAGGTACAATTGTTGTTTTCTCTCTTTTCAATTTCGTGGACGAAATTTTTATTAGAAGGGGAGAATTGTAAAACCCAAAAATACGTCAATTGAGTGCGTCGCACGCAATCGATGCGTCGCGACGAACTTAAGTGAAATTTCGACGTCGTCGGAATTCGACGAAATAAATTTCGTTAGATTCGTCTCGAAATTTCGAGCGAAATGGTATAAAGAACTTATATTAAATTTCACTCGGTTTTGGAGATATAAATTGCCGAAGAAGGTTTAAGTAACATTTTTGCTCATTTCCTCTTTTACCCTTAGAGCCCTTAAGGAAATAATAAGGACAAAGGGCACATGCGTAATTTGGTTCCTAAATTTTGCCTTAAGCCCTTCTCTAACCTAAGGGACCGAATATTTCGGTCCCTTGTGTGCTTCTTTCGGCCGAGAGTGAGAGAGAGCGACGGGAAGAGGGGAGAAGGCGACGGGAAACGCACGAAGGCCGGCTGCCGGCGGGTTTTCCGGCGAGGTTCTTTTGGAAAAACGTCGGGGAGGCCTAGGGAAGAAGAGAGGTAAGTGTATTGCAAGAAACTTTCCTCTTTTATGAGATTTTTCTTGGAGAGAAATTTTTAGGGTTTTATATTTTGATGGATTTTCTTAGGAAAATGATAGGACTTAGTTAAGAACATGTTTCTAAGCCATAATCAAGAAGTTTTCTTAAGAATAAACTTAAGTTTCAACTTTAGGGTTTTGATTTTTGATGGGGCTTTCTTAGAGAATTATGAGAGCATGTTTGTGTGCACACTCTTGTGTAAGAAAATAAAAGTTTATTGAAGAAATTGTAGGTTTACAAATTTAGGGTTTTGTAGAAAAATTTCTTTTGTTCTAGAATTTATGTTATGAGGGATTTAGACACATTTGTAAATTGAAATCCAAAGTTTTTTTTTTAGATTTTGGAAATTTCCCTTTTGGGTTTTTCCAACATAATATTGGTAAGCTTAAGGTTAACCCAAACTAATTCTATGAGTTATGGGAAGTCTTTTAGGAAGAAAAAGAGGAATTGGAAAGAAAAGAATTTTTCTTCATTTTTTTTATAATATAATTCCGAAAATAACAATTTATTTTAAATGAATTAAATGCTTTTGGAGAATTTAATACATGTGATAGTTTTGGAAATTTCTTTTCCCTTAGGTTTGAATAAAGGACATTGGTAAAGAGTACGAAGAAGAATAGCAAAGAATAGCAAAGAAAGATTTAAGTGTAAGTGACATCTTACCTTTTAAAATTCATAGAATTTCTTTATGTATTGCCTATGGTTATGAGCTTTCATTAAAGTCTCTAATATTGTTTAATTTTAGATGTTAGTATAAATTTCATGTATTGTTATGAACTTCATTCATGTGTATCCTTATATTGCATATGATACTTCATGTATTGTTCATGAGATTACAATTTTACTTACATGCCCACTACAAGCATACACATACGTATGGCACATCATGTGATGTAAAGAATCTTATTACTATGATTATGAAATACAAGTTTGTGTATGTTGAATTGCGGAGTACCAATTATGGTGCCTTGGCACAATATGGTTCTTGAGAACAATAAGGCTCTTGGAGCAATATGAGGATGAATGGCCAAATATGAAATTGTACCTGATCAGTACAATAGAGGTACTCCGGTACGGGTGTATTATAGTACATAGTCATAGTTGGTATTTTGCTATGTAAGAAAGAACAAGTAGTATGGCATTAATTGAAATTGACATAACTTCTACATATGACATCCTTGCATCAAAGCATCAATCTTATGTATAACAAAACTTTTGCCTTACATCGACTTACATTGGTATCTTGCATAGTACAATTTCCCCATTCTATGAATTTTAGATTGAATTTTTGTCACATACTGAGCGTAGCTCACTCCCTAGATTTGGGAAATATTTTCAGGAGAACCTAGTAGGAGAAATGGCTGAAAACCCAAGGTTCACCTACAGCCGTCGTACGCCGGGTGACAGGTTCATTTAGTAGTTTTACTTGTTGTACTTCCTATTATTTTTTGGATGGCTTATCGTAGCATGTTTAGATTGAAGTTTAGCCATTAGCCATCTTGTATATGTTCTTGAAAACACTTTTTTTTGAAATGAAAATATAAAAGGTTTAGAGGCGCTTTTTGTCATGTGAAGATTTCTTTGAATAGTATTATTTGCATAGTATTATCTTGCTTGAAGAATGATTAATTACATGTCCGATCTCGTTCCCGCCTCGTATCTACGAGCTAACCGGGCCGGGTCGTGACAGGAAACCTGTCACAAACGAGATTATTATTCCGTGCCAACGCCGAACATTTTCCGGAGACCAACCAGAATGCACTACGTCACCCTTTGCTCGGTTCTGCGCCTCGGTACCGCTCGGTCCTGCTGACGTGGCACATTTTGATTGGACTCCGAACGGCGTTCTACGTTCAATCTCCGCACATAATAATTTCTCCACAAACGAAACCTTAATGTCATTAAAAAAACTCTTTGTGATTAAAAATCAAAATCAATTTACCAAGCAATTAATGCTAACAATTAAGAACATTTTGATTTATACATCAAATGAAATTAAAAAAGAAAATTAGATCATCCATGCCTAGGACTGCAAACAAGCCGAGCCGAATATGTGAGTGTTCATATTTGTGTTTGTTTATTATTAGCTTGTTCAAGTTCGGTTCATGTTTGATTTGAGCTTTATTGTTTGTGTTCATGTTTGATTTATTTAAATTAATGGTATTCATGTTTGGTTCATATTCAGTTTGTGTTCGGTTCGTTTAATGCTTATCGAGCTTTAAACAAATAAGCCTTAACGAGCTCTGTTCATGAACATATTTAGCGAATTTTTTTACACTATCAAACCACCATGTTCACAAATCTAACGAGTATTCTTGAACTATCAAATGAGCAAGATCTAACGATATAATATAATAAATTAACAATGGTAAGGAAATTAAAACTACAACATTTATTATAACATTTCATTACTTTAAAATTTATTAATTAAAATAATTATATCATTATGTTATAATAAGTTAAAATATTTATATTATATACATTTATCAATTTTATAATTAAATATAAATCAAGTTTTTGTCGAGCTTATTCATGAGTTCTGAATTGAAAGCGAATCAAGTTTCTTATTGAGCTTAATGTCAAGCATGTTCATGAGCTTTAAATGATGTTGTTCGTGAACATAAATGAACCGAACACATTAGTATTCAAGCTTGTTTATTTAAGGATCGAGTATTAAAAGTGTTGTTCAAGTTTGTTTGTTTAGTTAGTTAAACGATCACAAATGAGCTTTAATCGAACCGAGCAACGAGTAGTTCATCGAACGTTTGGTTCGCTTGCAGCCCTATCCATGCCACTAAATTTGGCGATTTCTAAAATGCGGATAGACGAATCTAAAAGACATGATTTCAATCCCTGCAATTTAATTATTTTTAAAACGTTACATATAAATTCTTAAAATGACTCGCATTTAGCATATATGAAAAGAAAATTAGGGATTTAATCATGTGATTAAGAACAGTACAGATAATCTTTACCCTAGAAAAATAGAGGAAATGTGATGCAATTTAATTTTGCTAAAATGTAACAGCCACCTGATCCTTGATGATTTGGAGAGAGTGCGATATGTCATCCAGAAGCATGTGGGGATCTGGAATCACAAGCTCGTCAACTGCCAGCACCACCTTCATCTTATTTAGATAACTTTGAAAGTGAATCGTCAGGGCCTGCAGGATTTCACCAATAATTAGAATCACTTAACATTTTTCAATATAATCAAGAGGGTTAATTCTGACATCCAGGAACTCTTATTGCCTCTGCTGAGCAGTCAAAAATGCATATGGAATATGTAAGATTAAGGTTTCCTTTAGGACAATTTTCTAAGTAAAAAATTGTTTCAAAAAATAACAAGAAAGTTGTCCCAAATGAAAAAAAAATATTCTGTGCAGACACCAAATGCGGTCCGGATACCAATCAGAATGTGTCACGTCATCCCTTCATTTGGTACTGCGTCTCGGTACCGCTGACGTGGTTGCGCCTGATTAGCCTTCAGACGTAGAGCTGCGTCCGGCCTCCACACAGAATAATTTCTCCCCAAACGAAGCCTAAATATTTTTAAGATTTTAAATAGATCCCTCATGTTGATCAAAAGTTTTTTTGGGTAACCAAGATCTAAGTGGAGAAAGGAATCATGCCCAAGGTGTAAGTAGAAGAGAGAGAAACTAAATCTTATGAAATTTCCTTGGAAACTAAAAAACTTGATCGAACTCTTTTGGATCACATATGGAGCTAGTCAAGGTTGTATGGATTTCAGAGTGGATTGAAATTATTTTCTTTATTATTTAAGAGCATTGAGGATTAAGTGAGGTGGAGGAGGGTTGATTTGGAGTAGATCGGCTTACTTAGAGTGAGCTACGATGGTTTAAGAGGTCAAGGAGTGGAGAATGAAAAGACTTAAAAAACCTGGTCCATTCCGATCTGTGTAAGAGCCGATCTAGTGCATTTACAATGTATAATGCACAAATTTTTGACACGTGTAATTCACATCAATTGTCAATGCCAATGCCTATAAATTTGAGATTTGAACTTCTCTTTATAACTTTAGTACTTGAGCATCAATTATGGTATTATTAATCTTCAATTATATTAGAGCTTGCATTGTGTCAAAGATGATAAAATTCTAGAGAACTGTGTGGCAAAGAGGCCACTGTGTAAATCTCATCTGGCAGTTGAGGGGTTGTCTTCAGTGGCGAAACCGCCATTAATGAAGTGAAGTTTAAAAAGAAAAAGGTTAGCCAAATGAATAAGGATTCTCAACTAGGCACTGTAAGTGTAATATCAAGATCTGCTCCAGTATCGTCCAGGACGATCTGGGATCGTCCTGGGACGATCAGTGGAAATCAGCTCCAGTTTTAGCCCAGTTTTGCTCCAGGTGATTTTCTGCATGCATCGTCCAGGCCGATTGGAGACATCGGCCAGGCCGATTGGCACTGTAGAAAATATCGTCCATGCAATAGCCCTGAAGGGAGACCAGGCCGATCCTTTTGGTCGGATCGTCCCGGGACGATGCTGCGATCGGCCGGGCCGATCTGTGTATTATAAAGCTGATTTCAGTCGTTTTGAAGAGAGAGAAAAATCAGAAAAATAAAAATAAATATCTGAGGAGAGAGAAAGTCGAGGTGGATTTTGGAAAAGTGGATTTTCGGACGACGCGGAGCCGTTTTCGATCGAAGTGACTGTTGAGGAAATTGCTGTGCTCGAGGTAAGGCACATTCCGCCTTTCTCAATTTTCAGTTCCGTCGTGTTTGGCGGTATATTCTGTCCGGATTTCGTTTTCGTTATTGATTTTTGTCCGTATCTTTTGAACGGTTCAGTTTTTACCGCGTAACTTTTTGTATATCGTTGCTGTGCCGGGTGTGCACGTTTTGACTGTATTTTGAAGATTTTCGTCCGGGTATTTTTGATTCGACTGTGTTTTTAATCGACCGGATTTTTCTGTGAAATTGGAATTTATCTGTGCAGTAGAATAAAAGTTCTGAAATGTGATTATCTGTATTCTGTGCGAATTCGGTAAATTTTCTTTGCAGGAATTTTTGTGTAAATTCCGTATACTGCCGTTGTGCTGCCCGATTTTTTTTGGGTAATTTCTGAATTGTCCGGATTTCTTCTGAATTGAAATGCTATGTGTATAAGCTATAAAAAGGGAGTTATAAGGGGCCTGGATCCTATGAGATTCAGTTAGTGAAACGGGAAATCTGAAATGAGCTCAATCTGAAATCTGATATCTGTTCTGTTCCGGATCCGATGAATTCTGTTTTGGTGCTATAAGCACATCTGTTTTGGTGCCGTGAGCACAAAGGGAGACATAAGGGGCCTGGATCCTATGAGATTCAGTCAGTGTCTGGGAAGGGAGGCATAAGGGGCCGGAATCCGTAGAGATTCCGTCAGTGTCAGGGCATTTAGCTATATGTATCTGTACTACTTTCTGTATCTGTTCTGTTCTGTACGAAATTGTGATTATGATATGATATGATCCGTACGATTCTGATTTCTGTTTCTGACTCTGTTGATTTGTTCTGTTCTGATACGATCTGTACGACTCTGATGCGATCTGATGTCTGTCCGTAAGTTGTGATTTCCGATTCTGTTCCGACTTCTGATCTGATTTCTGTCTGATAAGTTTGGTTTTGTTTTCTGAGGATTTAGATTGGTGGTTTGTTGCTTTGCTGAGCTGTTGAGCTCACCCTTGCTTTCTGGTGGTTTTCAGGTTCTGGGAAGGGCAAGGAAGTCCAGGATTAGATTTCAGAGTCTGATCAGATTAGGTACTTTTGTACTTTTGATTTTTGTACAGTCATGGCTTTCCTGTTCTGTCTTTCTTTCTGTTGAAAGCCATGTACTGTTCTGTAGATGATTATTTTGAGGAAACGAAAAGATAGATGTTTTGTTCCGCTGCATTTGATGTTTTTAGTAGCTCTGTTGTCCTGTGTGCTTCTGTTGAGTTGAGAATTTGGAAGATCAGTTCAGTAACCTAATCCAAAGCCAGATCCTGGTTAGCTATCCTCCGTCGCGATCCGGCGCGGGCGGGATCCGTCTCGTCTCGGGTCGGGTCGTGACAAACTTTTTGGTATCAGAGCACTGGTTTTGGAAACAGGTTGGATTGTAAAACAGAGCTCTAGGAAGTGATCAGTGAGTCTGTCTGGGAGGTAGTTTTGGGTCGTTTGGCTTTTTATTGTGTTATTTTGTGTTGTTTTGTGATAGTTTTCCGGATTTTCTGGATTTTTCTGTATGGATCAGCCAGACCCAGATATGACAGACGGTCAGAGTGACGATCAGGCAGCACCAGTGGGGAGTACAGCCCCAGTGGTCGGTGCTGATACGCTTTCACAGTTTGCTTCACTTGTTGCTCAGATGATGAGCGAGACTCAGAGCAGAGCTTCGACTGTTAGATCTGAGGACATTGATCGACACCTGCAGTTATTTTTGAGATTGAAGCCTCCGAGGTTTGAGGGCGCTGTTGAGCCCAGAGCAGCCGAGGAGTGGCTGAGGAGATTGGAGAAGACTTTTGACGGGATGCAGTGTCCTGCAGACAGGAAGGTTCCGTTAGCTGTTTTTCTGTTGGACGGAGAGGCTGAGCACTGGTGGGATGGCCAGCAAGCAGCCAGATTTCAGGGCAGATTGAACTCCTTGATCACTTGGGAGGAGTTCACTGAAGTATTTCGAGACTGGTTTGTTCCCCCTTCTGCACGACAGCAGATGCAGGAGAGTTTTCTGAGACTTGTTCAGGGAGCAAGACGGTGATGCAGTACGAGGCTGAGTTTACTGCATTAGCCAGGTACGCTCCGCAGCTGGTTAGCACGTCTGCTGAGAGGTGCTACAGATTTCTGAGAGGCTTACGAGACACTTTGAGGCAGCCTCTGATACCGTTCCGGATTACTGATTTCTCTGAGCTTGTGGAGCGAGCTCGTCTGATTGAGAATGACATGACGGCTACTCAGCAGCGGTGGACTGCGAGTAGGAAGAGGTTTGGAGGAGAGACATCTGGCAGTGGTTCCTCTGGGAAGAGGAGATTCGTTTCTGGATCTGGATCTGGAGATTTCAGGAAGAGCGGAGGATCGTCTGGTACTGCTACCAGTACGACTAGTTCTGGATCTGTCAGTACGGCACCTGTGTGCCAGAGTTGTGGACGACGACACCATGGCCAGTGCTACAGGATAGCTGGTCTTTGTTTCAGATGTGGTCAGCCGGGACATAGGATTGCAGAATGTCCACAGATGGGATATGAGCAGCGATCTGAGGGCTTTGTCAGACCTGTTGGTTCAGCAGCAGGAAGACCGAGGACTGTTCCTCCACGCCCTGAGGGATTTGCTGGTAGAGGTGGTGGTTCTAGTTCTGCACCACGGAGACCACCTACGATTCAGAGGGAGCAGAGTAGTTCTGTTGCTTCAGCTCCTGCTCCAGTTCAGCCACGAGTTTACAGTCTGAGTCAGCAGGAGGCTCGTGATGCTCCGGATGTTGTGACAGGTACGGTTTATATTTCTGATCAGCCCTGTCGTGTTTTGTTTGACTCTGGAGCGAGTCATTCTTTTCTGTCCGAGCATTGTTTTGAGATTTTACATTTGGATTCGATGGTTTTACCGGTTTCTTTATCTGTGATTTTACCGGCTGGGAATCCATTGATTGCTCGACAGTTTTGTTTGTGTGAGATCGAGATTTCTGGCAAGAAGTGGAAGTCGAGTTTGATTCGATTGCCGATTTCTTCGTATGATGTGATTCTGGGCATGGATTGGCTGAGTCAGTATGAAGCCCAGATTGACTGTCTGAAGAAGCAAGTGAGTTTGCTTGTGGCTGGAGAGAGAGTTGTATTTCAGGGATTACGAGGTGTTCTCTCCAGTCTGGTTTCTGCGTTGGAGGTGAGCAGGATGTGGAAGAAAGGATGTCCGGTATTTTTGGCTTCGGTGCGGGATCTGAACCTGGAGGTTGGTTCTGTTTCTGAGATCCCTGTAGTACGGGAGTTTGCTGATGTTTTTCCTGAGGAGTTGGTTGGTTTACCTCCGGATAGAGATGTGGAGTTCTCTATCGATGTTTTTCCGGGTACAGCTCCGATATCGAAAGCTCCGTACAGGATGGCACCGAAAGAACTTTCTGAGTTGAAAGTTCAGCTTCAGGAGTTGGTTGACAGAGGGTTTGTACGTCCTAGTGTTTCGCCCTGGGGAGCACCTGTTCTGTTTGTGAAGAAGAAGGACGGTACACTCCGTATGTGTATTGATTACAGAGATTTGAACAAGGTCACGATCAAGAATAAGTATCCTTTGCCTCGGATAGACGACTTGTTTGATCAACTTTCCGGATCTTCGGTATTTTCGAAGATTGATTTGAGATCCGGATACTATCAGGTGAAGGTGAAGGAAACTGATGTGGTGAAGACTGCTTTCAGTACTCGGTACGGGCACTACGAGTTTTTGGTTATGCCTTTTGGGGTAACCAATGCGCCTGCGATTTTCATGGATCTGATGAACCGAGTATTCAGGGAGTATTTGGATCAGTTTGTGATCGTCTTCATTGACGATATTCTGGTATATTCTGCATCTGAGGATGAGCATGCCAGACATTTGAGGATTGTGTTGGAGACTTTGAGGAGGCATCAGCTGTATGTCAAGTTCTCTAAGTGTGAATTCTGGCTGAAGAGCATTTCTTTTCTGGGGCACGTGGTTAGCGGAGAAGGCATTTCTGTAGATCCCCAAAAGATTCAGGCTGTTGCTGATTGGCCAAGGCCGACTACGGTATTTGAGGTACGTAGTTTCTTGGGCATGGCCGGGTATTATAGGAAGTTTGTGAAAGGATTTTCACAGATTTCGACTCCTCTGACGAGACTGACTCAGAAGTCAGTACCTTTTGTTTGGACACCGGAGTGTGAAGCTAGTTTTCAGAGATTGAAGGAGTGTTTGACTTCAGCTCCAGTGTTGGCACTTCCGTCAGGTACGGAGGGTTTCCAGGTGTTCAGTGATGCTTCACTGAAAGGATTGGGTTGTGTTCTGATGCAGCATGGTCAGGTAATTGCTTATGCTTCGAGACAATTGAAACCACATGAGAAGAATTACCCGACGCATGATCTGGAGTTAGCTGCAGTTGTTTTTGCTTTGAAGATTTGGCGTCATTACCTGTATGGCGTCAGATGTGAGATCTTTACTGATCATAAGAGCCTGAAGTATATTTTTACTCAGAAGGATCTGAATCTGAGACAGAGGAGGTGGCTCGAGTTGATCAAGGACTACGATTTGACTATTCAGTATCAGCCTGGGAAGGCGAATGTGGTAGCGGACGCTCTGAGCAGGAAGTCTCCTGGATTCTCAGGTATTCAGCTTACCTGTGATGACTTTCTGATTCGTGATTTGGAGAGATTGCAGTTGGAGGTGGTTTCCTCCAATGATTTGAAGTTGGCTCAGATGAGTATTCAGTCTTCTTTGGAAGCACGGATTCAAGAAGCCCAGGAGTCAGATTCTGACTATTCGAAGTTGATAGCTCAGATTGGATCTGGTAAGACTCCTGAACTTCGAATTTCTGATTCTGGTGTTATTTTCTGTAAGAACAGGTTGTGGGTACCTGTGTTTGGAGATTTGAGGCGGGAGATTCTGTACGAATCTCATCATTCTGGCTACACTGTTCATCCAGGCAGTGGTAAGATGTATGCTGACATGAAGCTTTTGTTTTGGTGGCCTGGGATGAAGAAAGATGTGGCAGAGTTTGTGTCGAGATGCGAAGCCTGTCAGTTGGTGAAGGCAGAGCATCAGCGACCAGGTGGGCTGTTGCAGTCGTTGCCTATCCCTGAGTGGAAATGGGAGGAGGTAACGATGGATTTTGCGATGGGTTTTCCTCGATCTAGACAAGGACATGATGCCATTTGGGTGGTTGTAGATCGATTGACGAAGTCAGCCCATTTTCTTCCGATCAGACAGACGGATTCAGTTGATCGCTTGGCACAGATTTATGTGAAGGAAATAGTCAGATTGCACGGTGTGCCTCGTGTGATCGTATCTGATCGAGATGGACGTTTTACTTCCAGACTTTGGAAAGGCATTCAGCAAGGCTTGGGTACGAAACTGCATTTCAGTACAGCCTTTCATCCTCAGACCGACGGACAGTCTGAGAGGACGATTCAGGTACTGGAAGATCTGTTGAGGCTTTGTGTTCTGGACTTTAGCGGAAGTTGGGAGGATCATATTCCGCTGATTGAGTTTGCCTATAACAACAGTTTTCAGTCCAGTATCGGTATGGCACCGTACGAGGCTTTGTATGGCAGGAAGTGTCGTACTCCTTTGACTCTGACGGAGGTCGGAGATAGACAGGCTTTGGGGGCCACTTTTGCTGATGAAACTGCTCAGAAGATCATTTTGATAAGAGAAAGATTGAAAGCCGCTCAAGATCGTCAGCAGAAGTATTACAATCAGAAGCACAGATTTGTTGAATTTCAGGTCGGTGACTTTGTGTATGTCAAAGTCAGCCCGATGAAGGGTGTAAGCAGATTTGGTCAGGTGAGCAAGCTTAGTCCAAGGTATGTTGGACCATTTGAGATTTCAGAAAGAATTGGAAAATCTGCTTATCGCCTATTGCTTTCTGATTCTATGCCGGATGTGCATAATGTGTTTCACGTATCCACTCTGAGGAAGTGGGTTTCAGACTCTGGGAAGAAGTTGTTAGCTGATGAGGTGGTGATTCAGGAGAATCTGGCGTACAAGGAAGAGCCAGAGCTTATTTTGGCGTACGACGTCCGAAAGTTAAGAAATAAAGAGATTCCGATGGTTAAAGTCCAGTGGAAGCACCGGACTGCACGGGAAGCAACTTGGGAGAAGGAGTCTGATATGAGACGGTCGTACCCGTACTTGTTTTGACTGAGTTTGGACTGGATAATGTCGAGGACGACATTTTTCTGAGTTGGGGAGATTGTAATATCAAGATCTGCTCCAGTATCGTCCAGGACGATCTGGGATCGTCCTGGGACGATCAGTGGAAATCAGCTCCAGTTTTAGCCCAGTTTTGCTCCAGGTGATTTTCTGCATGCATCGTCCAGGCCGATTGGAGACATCGGCCAGGCCGATTGGCACTGTAGAAAATATCGTCCATGCAATAGCCCTGAAGGGAGACCAGGCCGATCCTTTTGGTCGGATCGTCCCGGGACGATGCTGCGATCGGCCGGGCCGATCTGTGTATTATAAAGCTGATTTCAGTCGTTTTGAAGAGAGAGAAAAATCAGAAAAATAAAAATAAATATCTGAGGAGAGAGAAAGTCGAGGTGGATTTTGGAAAAGTGGATTTTCGGACGACGCGGAGCCGTTTTCGATCGAAGTGACTGTTGAGGAAATTGCTGTGCTCGAGGTAAGGCACATTCCGCCTTTCTCAATTTTCAGTTCCGTCGTGTTTGGCGGTATATTCTGTCCGGATTTCGTTTTCGTTATTGATTTTTGTCCGTATCTTTTGAACGGTTCAGTTTTTACCGCGTAACTTTTTGTATATCGTTGCTGTGCCGGGTGTGCACGTTTTGACTGTATTTTGAAGATTTTCGTCCGGGTATTTTTGATTCGACTGTGTTTTTAGTCGACCGGATTTTTCTGTGAAATTGGAATTTATCTGTGCAGTAGAATAAAAGTTCTGAAATGTGATTATCTGTATTCTGTGCGAATTCGGTAAATTTTCTTTGCAGGAATTTTTGTGTAAATTCCGTATACTGCCGTTGTGCTGCCCGATTTTTTTTGGGTAATTTCTGAATTGTCCGGATTTCTTCTGAATTGAAATGCTATGTGTATAAGCTATAAAAAGGGAGTTATAAGGGGCCTGGATCCTATGAGATTCAGTTAGTGAAACGGGAAATCTGAAATGAGCTCAATCTGAAATCTGATATCTGTTCTGTTCCGGATCCGATGAATTCTGTTTTGGTGCTATAAGCACATCTGTTTTGGTGCCGTGAGCACAAAGGGAGACATAAGGGGCCTGGATCCTATGAGATTCAGTCAGTGTCTGGGAAGGGAGGCATAAGGGGCCGGAATCCGTAGAGATTCCGTCAGTGTCAGGGCATTTAGCTATATGTATCTGTACTACTTTCTGTATCTGTTCTGTTCTGTACGAAATTGTGATTATGATATGATATGATCCGTACGATTCTGATTTCTGTTTCTGACTCTGTTGATTTGTTCTGTTCTGATACGATCTGTACGACTCTGATGCGATCTGATGTCTGTCCGTAAGTTGTGATTTCCGATTCTGTTCCGACTTCTGATCTGATTTCTGTCTGATAAGTTTGGTTTTGTTTTCTGAGGATTTAGATTGGTGGTTTGTTGCTTTGCTGAGCTGTTGAGCTCACCCTTGCTTTCTGGTGGTTTTCAGGTTCTGGGAAGGGCAAGGAAGTCCAGGATTAGATTTCAGAGTCTGATCAGATTAGGTACTTTTGTACTTTTGATTTTTGTACAGTCATGGCTTTCCTGTTCTGTCTTTCTTTCTGTTGAAAGCCATGTACTGTTCTGTAGATGATTATTTTGAGGAAACGAAAAGATAGATGTTTTGTTCCGCTGCATTTGATGTTTTTAGTAGCTCTGTTGTCCTGTGTGCTTCTGTTGAGTTAAGAATTTGGAAGATCAGTTCAGTAACCTAATCCAAAGCCAGATCCTGGTTAGCTATCCTCCGTCGCGATCCGGCGCGGGCGGGATCCGTCTCGTCTCGGGTCGGGTCGTGACAGTAAGCTTTATAGAATGCTATTGAAGATGACATGGTTTTTTATGAGTGAGCAGATATCTATGAAGTCCCTGGACGACGAGTTTCGACGGATGTTCAGAATATAATCCCTCCGACAGAAGAACAAGGTAAAGGGATTAGACACCCCATAGCTAATTCCATATTCAAATTAATTTCATAATTCCCAATGGAAACTGAAGAGGAGCTTTGTCAATGTCTCTGCCAACTTCAACTAATGATAATGAGTTTCTTGACATCCCTCAACCAGGAGTTATTATTCTATGCGGACACCGAACGTTGTCTAGAACCCAATGAAAATGTGCCACGTCACTCGGTACCGAGTACCGAGTGAAGGTACTACACGGTACTGTAGCTCGGTACTGCTCAGTACAAGATGACGTGACACATTTTCATTGGGCTCCGGACTTTAGCTGTGTCCGGTGTCCACATAAAATAATTTTTCTTCAACAAGAGATAACTTTATTTTCACCATAAAGTGGAACTCTTGGAAACTTTGTAACTCCCCACATCACCCTCTCCCCTCTCACCATGCCGCCGGCCCCATGAGGGTTTTCCCTCCCCATTGATTGCTCCTTTAATGCCTCATCCGATTTGAAATTAAAAATTGATTTCGAAAAAATTTTCCCTCCCAATTTACTTAATCCTGAAATTAATTTAAGTTTTAACTTTTAAACCTCCTCCCTCTGTCTCTATAAGCCGCCGGCCCCCCTCCTTGGCTCCCCCTCATTAACCCCCATTAAATGCCCTAATTCCTTGATTTGAAATTTAAAATTCAAATCAAATTTCCCTCCAAACTTAATCAAATTTGAAATTAAATTCAGATTTTGATTAAATCTCTAAAGCAATCCACCCAAACCTAACTTCCCCTAACCCTAGCCCTCTCCCCCTTGAACCCGCCGGGATGTGATACGATCAAGAATTGCACGTGAAATTTATAAAGAATCACAAAGTATACTAATTTAAGATTAAGGTATCGTAAGGTGAGGTCCAAGAGTTTTCAATTGTCAAAGTTATTATGATAAGCAATTACAAACTTGATGTTTGGGCACAATTGGCGATAGATCTTGAAATTATCACAATAAGACAAATGCGGAGTAAAATATAATCCCACGGCTAATGTTTAGAAATTTCACAATGAGTTACCTTGCTCACTCACACTCAAGTAGGGCTTAGCGGAAGGTCTTTAGCATATCCAACGATGCCACGAGGACGGTAGCAACCCCAACGGCCTTGAGCCACGGAAAGGTTGACGGTGGCGAGGATGGCGGGAATGGTTGACTGTCGAGGCTCCAAATCGTAGTTTGGAAGTTGGCGGTCGATGACGCTCGCAAGAGTAGGTACAACTCGATCCAAATAATCTCCAACGGTGGCATCATCTTCAAATCCCACGTCAAAGAACGGAGATCGTAGGATGTTGAGATTTCAGTCGGCGTCGAACACAAGTCCCCACTCAAATTCGGGATCCGCCATGCATGCTTAACGTTGGAGAGGATTCCAATGAGAAGGGAGGAAATATGTGGTGGTGAGAGAGAGCACTTGTATATTGCGAAGAAGGAAGGGGAAGAAGAGAGGGGCAGCAGGATCTCCAAAGGGGAAGGGGGGGGGGGGGGGGGGGGGGGGGCGGCGGGTTCAAGGGGTAGAGGGCTAGGGTTAGGGGAAGTTAGGTTTGGGTGGATTGCTTTAGAGATTTAATCAAAATCTGAATTTAATTTCAGATTTGATTAAGTTTGGAGGGAAATTTGATTTGAATTTTAAATTTCAAATCAATGAATTAAGGCATTTAATGGGGGTTAATGAGGGGGAGCCAAGGAGGGGGGCCGGCGGCTTATAGAGAGAGAGGGAGGAGGTTTAAAACTTAAAACTAAAATTAATTTCAGGATTAGGGGAAGTTAGGTTTGGGTGGATTGCTTTAGAGATTTAATCAAAATCTGAATTTAATTTCAGATTTGATTAAGTTTGGAGGGAAACTTGATTTGAATTTTAAATTTCAAATCAATGAATTAAGGCATTTAATGGGGGTTAATGAGGGGGAGCCAAGGAGGGGGGCCGGCGGCTTATAGAGAGAGAGGGAGGAGGTTTAAAACTTAAAACTAAAATTAATTTCAGGATTAAGTAAATTGGGAGGGAAAAATTCTTCGAAATCGATTTTTTAATTTCAAATCGGATGAGGCATTAAAGGAGCAATCAATGGGGAGGGAAAACCCTCATGGGGCCGACGGCATGGTGAGAGGGGAGAGGGTGATGTGGGGAGTTACAAAGTTTCCAAAATAGAGAGTTCCACTTTATGGTGAAAATAAAGTTATCCAATCTAATTTGAAATTAGATTGAATGACATTTCAGACTTTCCTAATATGGCGTTTTGACAAATTTGGAAAGTTTGGAGCTCAAACAATTTTGAAATTCAAATTTGAACACGTGGGGGGGGAATTGGGAGAAGTGGCCGGTGGTGGGTGGTAGGGGAGGAGGTGGTGGAGGAGGGGTGGCCGGCGGCTAAGGGAGAGGCCGGCGGTTGATTCCCTTAGGTGGTCGGCGGGATGAAATTAGGGTTCGAATTGGAAATAAACGGGAGGGGAATTTGATGTTGGATGAGGATGAAGGAAGCACCAATAGAATGGAAACGAACTTATCCACGAGCCGCGGACTTTTCCAACGACTGGTGGGCCTTGCGATTGCTCCCCTTGAGCTCTCTCCTTTCTCTAGCTCTCATGCAAGAAGAAGAAGAAACAAGATAGAAAATTTCATTCAAATAATCATTACCCTTTTACAAAGCATAAGACCACTATATATAGGTCTCAAACATAAAGAAATGAAAAGTACTCAAATGCCCTCTGGGCTACAATAAGACAACACTCCCCATAGGGGTAAACTAGGAAACCGAAATGCAAACTAAATAAAACATAAAATACATCAAAAGTAAAGACTCTGAATCGTAGCCGTCGATCTGCGCTGTCTCCGGCGATACACATGCTTGAACCTCTAATTGATGTCCTCATCAAGAGAAGACAGAAGAAGAGAATGTCAATAAGTTGACTTTTAAGGCAGTGATGACGGAAATTGGGTTGTCGTGATAAGAAAGCTAAAAAGGAGAAAAAGCTTTTGCTGATGAAAAAAGAAAACCCTAAAAGAGCGAGAACCTGATAAAGCCGTTGGAGATGAGGAGGTTCATGACACAAAAGGTGATTAGCTTGTTATTGATGCTAGGTGGGTTGACTAAGAGAGATGGAACCTGGCAAGCTCATTGACAATGAAGGAAATGGCGTTAATACTAGCAGCAAAATCTCAACAAGGAGAAATCTGAGACTTCTGCTGCTGAGAAGATTGTGGATGTTGACGTGATTGTTTCAGCTGCAAAGTTGCGTGAGAGGGAACCGAGAGTAATGATCTCTTTGAAGAACTACTTGCCATGATTGACACATTAAAGAAGTCAAAAATGAGTTTAAAAGTCAAGTGCAAAAATTGAGAAGATCAAGCTCACTGTCATTTATGGCTGCCAAGCAATGAGTTGTCAGGCTAGAAGTTGTTGGTCAAATTGTTGGAAGTCGTCGCCTCGATAAAATAGATGCAGAGATAAACTCGTTTGGTGTTAATTGTCCTGTCAAGCAGCCTGAAAATCTTTTTATTTGGGATATTCGACAAGAAGTTAGAACTCAAGATAAAAGTCCTTGGACGCTTCCGAAATGAGTCTATTCGCAGCAGGAGCTGAATTCATTTTTTCATCAATTGATCCAAGTAGATCAGTTATATGGGGGTGCACATGAAAAATGTTTCAATGTGTGCTTCATAGCACACAGTGAAAAATTTTTTGTTGTTGTTGTGTGTGCTATGAAGCACTTCTGTCTCTTTTTGACTAATTTGAAAAAAAATTTGCTTGTTTGAGTCATCCTTTGGATCATGGGCACTAATCTTGAGTTATTCTGATATTCTTTTATTTTTTAATTTTATCATGCACAGAGAGAGAACATTAATTGGATGACCAAATGATATCCAAATGTGACAAGCTTATAATCGAATCGAGTGGCTCGATGAGACGAATCCTACGAGCACAAGATAGTCAAATTCTGACATCATCAAGACACTCAAATGCTCGAGAAACAATCCATGTTCGGGGGAGTTGATATCGCCCGTCCATTGAAACACTCCCAACATGACCTTGATCTTCTCCCTATTTATTAGTCGCGCCAGTACTAAAAAATTATAAATAGACCCCCAATTCTTCAACGGGGGGGGAGCCTTAGGGAGAAGGAAGATATGAAAAAGAAATGATCTCTCTTGCTTTCTCAAGCTTGCACCATTAGCGGAATCTCTTCCCGACCACCGACCGACGTCGGACTTCCGACTATTCATTGGTTGTTGTTGGATCTTTTCCCAACAATCAAATATTTCCAGACATCTGTCCAACGGCTATTAATACTAAATCTTCAACCATCGCCAGACATTGATGGAACATTCTATGTTATTCAATCTACATCAAGGGGACCAATCTTCGAAAGTTTGGAAATCACTTCAGCACATTGCCTTCTCCATGATGTTGAGTTAAGAGACGGGTTGAAGTTGTCCGACAACGGTCCTTCCAACGATCCTTCCGACCACCGTCGCACATCAACTACAATCCTTCCGACAATTGTCGCTCGCCAACTATGGTGCTTCCAACCACCGTCGCCCACCAACTATGATCCTTCCGACCAATGTAGCTCGCAAACTATGGTGCTTCCGACCATCATCACCCTCCAACTATGATCCTTCTAACCACCATTGCACGTCAACTACGATCTTTCTGAAAACTGTCTCCCACTTACTACGATCCTTCTAACAATCGTCACCCGCCAACTACAGGCCTTCCAACCACTATCCCTCGTCAACTACGATCTTTCTGACAATCGTCGCCCGCCGACTACGATCCTTCCAACCACTGTCGCCCGCCGACTACGATCCTTCTGACCAACGTTACTCGTGGACTATGGTCCTTCCGACTACCGTTGTCCATCGACTATGGTCTTTCTGATAATCGTCGCCCGCCGACTACGATCCTTCCGACCAACGTCGCTCGCAGACTATGATCCTTCCTACCACCGCCATCTATCAACTACGATCCTTCCGACCACCGCCGTCCCCCATCTACGGTTCTTCCAACCACTATCGACCGCCGACTGGCGACTACGGTCCTTCTAACCAACGTCGTTCGCTGACTACGGTCCTTCCGACCACTATCGCCCGGCGACTACGATCCTTCCGACCATCGTCGCCCGCCAACTATAGTCCTTCCAACCACCGTCGCCCGCCAACTACAGTCCTTTTGATCACCGTCGCCCGCCGACTTCCGCTCTTCTGACCACTGTCACCCAACGACAACGATCATTCCAATAAACTTTGCCCACCGAATATGGTCCTTCTGACCACCATCGCCCGCCGATCACCGTCCTTCTGAATACTGTCACCCGCCGACTACAGTATATGAACCAAACACACAAACCAACATTCTCTTGAAAACAATTCTCACATCATTGTATTTTTTCCAACTCTAACCATGTAATACGCTTTATATGATGTATACTTGCTACATTGAGTAAATGCCCTCTCCCCGAGGAAGGACATTATTTGTAATCAACTAGAAACACTAGTGGAATCATTTTTAACTGGACTAGGCCCCATAGATTTTCCCCTTTTTAGTCAACGTAAAAAAGTTGGGGTCTCTTATTACTTTCACACCCCCTCTCTATTATCTGTGTTAGATTTTCGTTCAAAGCTAAAATATTAACCTCTTTATCTCTCTATCGCCACAAATATTTCAGGACACAACAAATTCGAATGTTATAATTTTGTATTTTCTTTTTTCTTAACTTAATGTATTATAAGCTCTATTTTAAATGAAATGAAAGTTTGTTTTTCCTTTTACTTAGTTTGTGTTTATGAGAATTTAAGATGTATGTTTAGACCTTACTTCTCGTTGATAGCAATTAAATCTATTTGACTTTATTGGTTGAAGTCAAATTTCATTCTGTTGTTGTCATTTAAAATAAAATGAACTACCTTGAAGTCAGCTTTTCATAAGTTGTACATTTATTGTGAAGTCAAACCTTTAATCGTGGAGTCTGTCTTTTAAAATAGAGTTAGCAAGTTTGATCAAACCAAAGGCACAGATTAAGTTGACACTATAGAGTTGACAGCTTAGTACAGTTAGGAGAAGAATGAATAGATTGAACTCGTCGTAGTTGGTTGTGTTAACGGGAAAATCATATTGGAAGTCGAAGCAATTCCAAGCAGTGGAGATGCAATATTTTGAGAGTGAGAACTCTCGATGAACTATCCAAGGAAGTTGATGAGGACATCGGAGATCAACGACTACGATTTTGAGTTATTTATTTATATGTGTTATGTGCTAGTTTATTTTATATTGTTGTTTTTCCATTTATACTCTTACGGGTGGTCATGTAGTATTGTAGCCCGAAGGGCATTTTAGTCTTTCATTTCTTTTCTCTTCTTGAGCCTATTTATAGGCTAGTTGTTTTGTATTATGGAAAGATGATTAATATGAAAATTTCAACTTGAGCTTATGGATCTCTTTGTGAGTTCTAAGTTTTCTCTCTTGGGATGATCTCTTAATGAGTTCATGAGAGGAGAGGCCCAAGTGGGGCAAAAGCAATACCCGTCAATCTTGGTGGATTCCAAGGTTCGCGGTTATCTTATCTTTCTTTGTCTTTTATTTTTCTTCTTGCATCGAATTCCCTCCCCACCCATCTTCTTCCATAGTTTCCACCACCGGCCATCCTTCCCCCCCAAATTCTCTCCCAAATTCCACCACCTTAAGCCCCTGTTTCCCCCAACCCCACCGGACTCCCCGGTTCTCCAGTCGCCGGCCACCACCCACTCCACCAGCGGCCCTCCACCTTCCCCCCTCCCCCCCCCCCTATTCCCACCCAAACTGCCGGCCCACCCCCTCTTGCCCAAGTTTGAAATTCAAATTCCTTTGGCCATTAATCACTTTCCTAAAATAAGTTTAAGCAATTAGGAAAGACATCAAATTGAATTTCAATGAAAGTTTGAAATTTGAATTCTTTCCTAATGCTAAAACTTACATTTGGTAACCTCCTCTTTTAAATTAAATCTGAAATAAAATTCAGATTTGATTTGAATTAGTTACTTAAACATTGGGGCCCACCTAATTAAAACAAATCCCCTCCCTCCTCTCTCTATATGGTCGCCCCCTTCATTGGGCTTTTCTCTCTCCTATTGCATTAGTTGCTCCCCATTAAATTCCCCCTAAACTCCCTCCCATCCACTTTAATTCTCACAATTAGAATTTGAATTCAAATTCAAATTCATCCCGCCAATTTCACTCAATCCAAATTTAACTACACGGGCCACCTAAGCAACTTGTTGCCTTGCACTTTTGGAGATTACAGCTTGCTGTCCATAAGACTTCCAGCACCCTACAGCTGCTGTCCAGGGAATTTCAGCAAAGATCAGGGATTAACCTGCTGTCCGGATACTCCCCCTGCTGTCCAGACTTTCTATTGGAAGACTTCTCCTTACCGTACATCACATTTCAGCCAAGACCTTTGCTTCCCAGGAGATTTCGGCACGTTGAGCTGCTGCCCTGCTCTCCAGAAACCTCCTGCTTGCTGTCCTGAAAGTTCATGGCTGCTGTCCTGAAAATTTCCGACAAGACGAGCTGCTGTCCTGCTCTCCAGGAACCCCTGTTTGCTGTCCTGAAAAGTCACAGCTGCTGTTCCAAGACTCCAGCAGTTTCCTAGTGCTGATTAGCCATCCAGAAGGCTCTCATTTGCTGCCCAGAAGATCCCACTTGGTTGTCCACACGCAGGACATCTTCGAGGTCAGCCACCGGAATCCTGATCTTCTCCCTCGCACCTCAAATCAGATCTAAGAATTGATGACGGTGAACTCTTCCCCAAATTTCCTATCTTCCTAGTCGCTCTCAATTATGGTTTAGTTGATTCATATAGATAATGTTAATTCGCATCCGCTAAAACCTAGTGAAGTAGATAATTGAGTGAGTGGATTCTTATAGTAACTAAACTCATTGTTAGTTTATGGATCATCGTTGAAAACCAATCACGTATGCACGTTAGGTTAAATTGACTGTTCTACGATCTTAACTCCTTTGTATGTGATTTAGCCTAAGCTCGTTTTACCGCTCTTAGTGTTTTCTTTTGTCGTTAGAAAATTCATTGCGAAGATATGATTATTGTGGCTTCTAAAACTTAAGCGTGCGAACTCTTCAAGTTATTCAACTTTGCATGTATTGTTTTACATCAGAAGTGCTCTCAATGAGTACACTAAGCAAGTAATCAAGGCAAGAAGGTGATTTCAACCAAATTCAATAGCTTAATATTGAGAACCAAGTTATAACTAACTCTTAAGCAACTTATCAAAGATATGTTTATAGGCGACATAGAAAAAAATGAGTTCCAAGTTATAGACAGTTCAAGTTAGTTCATTAATTATTAAAGTTGTTCCATGTACAGGAATAAAAAGCTCGTCTTGGATAGAATAGAGTGATTCCATGTACTTTGTTTTAAATAAATTTTATGTTGTTTGGAAAGGTTTGAGGTTTGATTTATCAATAATAAAAGATAAAAAGAGGTGTTTTAAGAAGATAAACCTTAAGATTTGACAACTCAAGATGAATGTTCATAGCGTAGACTAACTTGATACAGTTTTCAAACCCTATCTTAAGCCAAACAACACCAACCAATCATGTTCTGCACTGTGTATCATTATGGAGTAAGCTACAAAACACCTAAAAGAATTTAGCATTCCAATAACAATTGATGAGAGCTAATCAGAGAAGAATGCAAAGCACAACATAGATAGGGTAACGGCAAGAATTCATATAGAGAAACAAACAGGTAACTCCGCAAGATATGATACAAAACATCGAGCATTTTCAAGTGACTCACCTGTGGATGTCCATAAACACTAGGAGCAATGTAGACCAAGGGAGAACCACAAAAACCAACTTCCTCCATTGGTCCAACAATATTTGAGAATGATAATGATGTGCTAGAGACGATCCTATGACACAAAACTGTCGCTACCTGTTGTAAATTAATAGAATTAAAAATGTGCAAATGGTTCTAAATTTCAAATTTTGAAACATATAGAGGGCAATTTTGAAAGTTGAAAAATATTAATATAGGTTAGACTGAGTCTAAGCATGCCATGCAAAACTATGAATTACAACACAGAGTTCAAAGAAAGCAGCACTGCCACCTCTTTCAACAAAAATCTTCTCCAACTCAATTCAAACTATCCCCTCCCCTTGCCAGGAGCTGCAACAATGATCTCACTAAATATCCCTATGATTAGATGAAGTTCAAGTTTTCAGATTGAACCGAAGTCATTAAAGGTTTCCAACAACACATTGGGCTATTCAACCTTCTAATTAAAACCATCCAGCAGCAAAGGATGAACATTTCAATTTGGCATGGAAGGCCTCAATAAACTAAACAACAAGATGAAAGACAATGTTTTTCTATTGGTAATGACAAAGACGAAATAGCATTTAGCGCATGTAACAATTCAATTTTCTTGGAATCTCAATTACTTGATGTCATGGAACCATAAGCTATCATTTAAGCAGTAAAACTGTCGGAAAGACAATAGAAAGAAAATTTGCATTACAGTTTTATACACAGTTGTCTTTGATAATCTGAATAGATAAGAAACTAGTTGTATATCTTTCATTGCAATCATGGCTGAAAAGTTCTAAATAATTTTTTTAAGGGGAGTTCAAAAAGTGAAGCTTTATATGAGGTGGGATCATGGGTAATGCATAAGGGACTTGCCACAATCTAAAAGCTTGATCAAGATGACAAGATGATAGAACCTAGCTTCCTGCCATCAATCCCTAGGCCGGTTAGTTTGGACTTTGGAGTTTTTGCTCCGTCTCAGTGGTCTTGTATTGGAAGATTGATATAAATGTGCGTGTGTGTGAATTATTCTTCGCCACTCAATTATTGTTTTGTATGTTTGATGGTTTCAGGGTTGGTATAAGTTATGCACTTATGCCAACAATTTTATATATATATATATATATATATGAAACCAAAAATGTTACTTTAATTATGGTTATTACAAGCTAGTAGTTTGGGATAATAGAGTGTATATTTATTGTCTTAATTTTATACAAATATTCAATATGCACACATAAAAGTTGTGAAAGACAAGAAAAACTTTGTATGTGGAAAGATAAAAAATGAGAAAAATCATGAGGCCTGATCCAGTTGCAATAATCCTCTACATAATAGAAGATATAAGAATCATTCCTCATAAATGAGGAATATATATGATTTATATTGTAGGGATTATTGAAATCAGTTTTTCACAAATGGACAAATAAAACCAAACTACAGGTTATATGTTAATAGCCAAGAGATAATAGCCGGATGACAAAAATCTAGCAATTGTTACGGCAATTAATGATGTGGTCATCGATGTTGATCATAAAAATTTGCTATAGAGAAAAGAACATTTTGATAAATTTGTGCATAATCCAAAACACTCCATCGTGCAGTCCATATTAATCCTTTTGATTGTAGATAGTTTATCAAATATTAAATTGTCTTAATGATATCATAATCGAATGATCTTGGGCACATAAATTCATCTCATCGAGCAGCTCGATTTGACTATAAGCATGCCAATATATGAAGACTATTTGATCTCTTAATTAATATTCAGAAGTTTTCAAATATATTGCATATGCTTGATTGAAGCTCAATTAAAGTTAGATCGGATCCTTTGTGTGTCGATAGGTTCATCTCGCAAGACTTTCAGCTCAACTACAAATTTGTTGAAATCAAAAGTCAGGTTCATCCTGGAGTTAATTCTAAAAGTTTTCAATTCGAATTTGTCTCAAAATTTGTGCCAATCAAGCAAAATTTTTGAATATGTGCCATTTGCACCCTATTTTCAGATATATAAGTTTGTCGTAAAAAATAGTAATTGAACACAATAAACCCGCAAGTGAATTAAAAGTAATGCTTTGCTCACCAAACTTATGTTAGTTTTGGGGTGGAATATGGTTGTGTAGATCAATCAGATTGTACTGCTAACTCAAACCTCAACTCTGTTGATCAGGCGCAACGATGTTCTCGTTGGGGGTTGCAGGGGGGTAACCTGCCCCTGCTTGGGGGAGAAGCCCCAGGAAATAATTTTCTTTCCCATATAGCACTGTGACACTAAAAATTAGGGGTGTAAGTGAGACAAGCCGGCTCGTAAGCCAGCTCAAGCTCGACTTGTTTATGGGCTCTTGAGCCGAGCTTATCGAGTTCATGAGTTGAGCTCGAGCTTGATGAAGCTCGGTTCGCGAGCTGGCTCGAATATTATTATTTTTATTTATTAAATTGTGTTAATGCTAGGGCGTCCCCTGGAAGCGACGCGCTGTATGGCCTGAATACAGTGACAAGTGTGCAAGGGCCGCTGCACCGGCGCCCGGGTGCAGTGTTAAATAGGCAAGGGTTCCCACATCAAGGACGGATGTGGGCAAAGAAGCTAGTCCATGAAACTAAAATTAGGATAGAAACTTGGAATATAGGTTCCCTTACAGGAAAATTAATGGAATTAATAGATATTATGATTCATAGGAAGTTAAATATTTTGTGCATTCAGGAAACTAAATGGGTTGGTGAGAAGGCTAAGGAAATTGATAGTTTAGGATTTAAACTTTGGTTTTCGGGTAGGAGTCGTACTAGAAATGGTGTAGGTGTTATTATAGATAAGAGTTTAAAGAATAATGTTATAAAAATTAATAGGATTTGAGATAGAATTATAGCTTTAAAGATTGTTGTTGATGATAAGATTGTTAATATTATAAGTGCTTATGCTCCTCAAGTAGGTTTGAATATGAGTTCTAAATTAAATTTTTGGAATGACTTAGAAGAATTAATACAAAAGATACCTCTTGAAGAAAGAGTTTTGATTGGAGGAGATTTAAATGGACATGTTGGTAGAGAGGTAGATGATTTTAAAAGCATTCATGGTGGCCATGGATTTAGAACGACGAATGAAGGTGGCAAGACCATATTGGATTTTTGTTTAGCTTATGATTTTTCAATTGTTAATACCTTATTTAAGAAAAGAAATGAGCATCTCATCACTTATAAAAATAGATATAGTACAACACAGATTGACTATTTTCTTATTAGAAAACTAAATCGTTTAGATTGCAAAGATTGTAAAGTTATTCCGAGTGAAAATTTATGTATCCAACATCGATTATTAGTTTTGGATTTTAAGATAAAGGGGCATAAAATAAAAAATAAAGTAAAACGATTTTCTAGGATTAGATGGGGGCATTTAAAGAATATTAACAAAAATATTTTTGGAAATAAGATCTTAAATCTTAAGATTTTGTCTGTGCATGAGGATGCTAATATTATGTGGGAAAAAGTGGCTAGTGATATTAAGAATATTGCAAAAGATATCCTTGGAGTATCAAAGGGAAAAGCTCCTAATAGTAAAAGTAGTTGGTGGTGGAATCCAAATGTGCAAGAAAAGATTAAAAATAAGAAGCTTTGTTATAAAAATTGGTTTAATTTTAAAAATTCTGATAATTGGGAAATTTATAAAGTGGCTCGTAAGGATGCTAAGAAAGCAATATGCGATGCAAAGACATTAGCTTTTAGTGATTTATATAATAGATTAGATACTAAAGAGGGAGAAAGATATATGTATAAGTTAGCCAAACAAAGAGATAGGAATAGTAAGGATTTAGTTCAAGTGAAGTGTATTAAAGATGAAGATTAAAAAATACTTTTCTTAGAAGATGATATTCAACAAAGATGGATGAGATATTTTGTTAAACTTTTTAATGAAGATTGTGAACATAAGATTGACTATAATGACCTTAGCACCCTAAATGAAAATAAAGATTTCTGTTTTTATCGGCGTATTAGTAAAACTGAAGTTAGAGAGGCTTTAAAGAAAATGAAGGGTGGAAAAGCTGTTGGACCTGATGATATTCCAATAGAAGTGTGGAAATGCTTAGGAGATGAAGGAATTTCATGGCTTACTAAACTTTTTAATACTATTTTGAAGACTAAAAAGATGTCATATGAGTGGAGAATGAGTGTGTTAATTCCTATTTTTAAGAATAAAGGTGATGCACAAGATTGTGCGAATTATAGAGGTATTAAGTTAATGTGTCATACTTTAAAACTTTGGGAGCGAGTTATGGAGCATAGGTTGCGGCGTGATACTAATGTTTCTCATAATCAATTTGGATTCATGCCGGGTAGGTCGACTATGGAAGCCATTCATTTATTAAGAGGTTTGATGGAGAAATATAGAGAAAATAAAGAGGATCTACATATAATATTTATTGATTTAGAAAAAGCATATGATAAAGTTCCAAGAGAAGTACTATGGAGAGTTCTTGAAAAGAAAGGAGTCAATAATGCTTATATTCAAATCATTAAAGATATGTATGCAGGAGCTATTACTTGTGTTCAAACACAAGGTGGTTTGACCAAGTATTTCCCTATTTCGGTTGGGTTACATCAAGGATCAGCCTTAAGCCCATATCTTTTTGCTTTAGTCATGGATGTTCTCACTAGACATTTGCAAGAGGATGTACCTTGGTGTATGCTTTTTGCTGATGATATTCTTCTTATTGATAAGACTAGAAAGGGAGTTGAAGGTAAACTTGAATTATGGAGGTCAACCTTAGAGTCTAAAGATTTTCGCTTGAGTAGATCTAAAACGGAATATATGGAGTGTAATTTTGGTAGTAATAGACCTAGTGAGGGGATTGTGACTTTGGGCGATCAAGTCATTAATAAGAGTACACGTTTCAGATATCTTGGATCTATTGTTCAGAGTGATGGTGAAATAGATGGGGATATTATCAGCAGAATTCAAGTTGGATGGTTGAAGTGGAGGAATGCATCGGGCTTGTTATGTGATAGAAATGTACCCCTCAAACTTAAGGGAAAGTTCTATAAGATGGTAGTGAGGCCTGCAATGCTTTATGGTGCCGAATGTTGGCCATTAAAAGAGAAGCATAATACTAAGTTAAGTGTGGCAGAGATGAGGATGCTCAGGTGGATGAGTGGCTTTACCCTTAGAGATAGGATACGAAATGAGCATATACGTGAAAAGGTTGGAGTAGCTCCAGTAGAAGATAAGATTAGAGAGAGTCGCCTTAGATGGTTTGGTCACATAAAACGGCGGCCTTCCGATGACCCGGTTAGGAGAGCAGAGGTATTAGATTTGACTTATGTTAAGAAAGGTAGGGGTAGACCTAAAAAGACTTGGTTAGAAAATATTAAGAATGACCTTTCTTTATTAGATTTAAACGAGAATTTGACTTTTAATAGGACACAATGGAGAAAAAGGATTCATGTAGCCGACCCCACGTAGTGGGATAAAGGCTTGATGTTGTTGTTGTTGTTGTTGTTGTATTAAATTTGAATATTATTAAAAATTAATATATATTTTTTAAAATTTTATATATATATATATATATATATATATATATATATATATATATATATATATATATATATATATATATTCAGCCCACCTAAATGTGAGCTCGCCTAAAATTATATTCAACCCGCCTACTATATATTTATATTCTTAAATTTGAATTCAACCAGCCTAAAACATGTTGAATTCAGACTTCGGGAATCAGGCAGGTTGGAGAACAAATCGAGCATAACAGCGTATTAAATATTAAATATTAAAGTTATCTTGCAGCATTAATGCCAGCTGCTCTTTATTTTTGGAAAATGAACCGAGACAAAGAACACAATACTATAGCACTATAGTTCTAGTGACACAATGTTGTGCTGCAGCACTTTAGTTCACATCGCCACGACACTGCGAGGCAGAGAAGTCAGTGTTAAGGCGCTGTACGTAGAGCACCACAGCGTTGCGAGTCAGGCTGAGCAGTTTTTCTTATTTTACTGTAGGGTGTAATAGAAGTGAATCTCTTTGCCTATTCTGAGAGTAGAATGTTATGAGAAGTGAAGAGAGACAAGGAGAGATTGTGAAAAGAGAGATCGGTTCAATTTCTTCCATTTTCATAATTGATTTCTTTGTGTGGTGTGGCTTCATAGTTTTTACCCAGTTTTTTTTTCCACATTAAATCTTGATTTTCTTTTTCATTGTTTTCTTTTTCTTGCTTGTTTCATTGTGTGGTTTATTTCCAGCAACTTATCAACACCCAACCAAAATATAACAAAAAGTAAAATGAGCAAAACATGGTTTATTGGGATGTGCCAATTTTTCTTGCCTATGAGCTGACTTATGCCTGTCTCTGGAGCAAAGCACAGAAAAAGCCAATAAAATTAAACATACCTTAAATCCCAAAGCCTTAACAATCAACAAAGACGAAATATAAGTAAATATGGCCTCCCATGATTTCTTCTTCTTCTCTACAACTGCCATTCCCTTCCGGATATAATCCAAAGGATCCTCACACTCCATTACAGGAAAACGGAGCAGCATGTACCCCATTTGATTACCCCACTTGGCTCCGCTACCTTTTCTCATCATTTCGGCCAAAGCCTGCCAACCATACAGAATATAATAGACAAGATCATGTCTAAAGAAAAATGAAAATGGAGCAAAATAGAAACTGTTTACTCACATTAATTCCTGGGGTCGGCCGAATATTAACAAGCAGCGAAGTTCTAATCCGTAAGTTTTTGGGAAGGATGCCGTCATAGCTCCTGCTGAGATAACGCGACAGAGCGGCGGACGTCACTCCCACTAGGACATCATTGATGGTCTATGGGGAAATCAGCCGAACAGTTAGCCTACACTGAACAAAACATGAGTGTATTGACAAATTGAGAAGCGTTTAAAAGGAGCTTACGCAACCCATGGCGTTCTTTATATCCTTAATGTCGTCAAGACTGAGGGTGCGGTGCACGAATCTCTTCGGCCGGAACTCGACGCCCTCCGACCCCATGATTCGCGTCCTAGTGTCCTTTAAAAAGAAGGCAGAGGCGACGAAGAGGAAAGCATGGACAAGCGTGTTCCAAGCGTAAACAAGAAAGGTCCAGATCCAGGAGAGGAGCACCCAAGGGCTGAAGCCGGAGACAGCGGCGGCAGACCGGCGTCGGGCAGCGGGGAGAGATGGAAGAGATTCGTAGTCAGAGGTTCGGCGAGTGCAGGCGAGGAATAGGGACATGAGAGAGATGCCGTCGCCGAGGGAGTGGTGAATGCGAAAGACAGCGACGCAAGTTGCCTCGGAGGTGCGGATGGCGAGGAAATGGAGATCCCACAGCGGATGGGATGGGTTGAGAGGGGAGTGGAAAAGACCAGCGGTGTAATCCTCGACAAAGCGGTCTCCGACAACGGGATCATCGGCGGCGGCGGCGGTGGTGGCGTCGCTGATATCTGGGTAGATGACGTGGTCGTCTAGGTTAACCTTAGTTGGGACCCATCGCGGTTTATCGCTTCCGGACAAATCCGTTACCTGCAGTCAAAGCAACGTAGCAGGTAAACTTTACCATGATTATTTTCAATATCCTCCTATCTTTTTTGAGAATTACATTAATATTTTAGAGTTAAAAAAAATTGTTTATTAATATTTTAGAGCAACTCAATTATTAATATATAAAAAAAATTTGGCCCATTAAAAAGAACTGTCTAACATTACCCTTCAAAATATAAATATAATTAAGTAATTAAATTTTATCTAAATAAAAATAAATTTAATTTGAATATTAATTATTACTATGAGTCAATTTATTGGTTGTGGAGTTTCAGTATACATCAAAATAACATCTTTTATTGAAATAGTACATAATTATTGTGTTTTTTTTTTTTTTAACCTCTTATTATGGTAGAATTTTTTTGGACATGATAAGCAAAAAATTTTGAAGTATGTAAATCAAATTCATGACTTGGGAGAAAGAACATTCTCCTTTAATTAAATGGCCACATATCGTTTCATTGAACATTTCGTTTTCAATTATAAAAAATTTATCCCACCAGGCTTAGCTCAATTGGTGGGTGGACTTGATTGGAAATCCCTCAACCCATGTTCGATTCATCTCTCATGTGGCGCGACTCCTTAAATGGGGAGAAAATAAATGTGTGGTCCTGCACCTGTGGGGTTGGTTACTGGTAGGCCCACCGATGGATTAGTTACGCCTACATGCGCTCCTTTGATTATGGTAGCGGGTAGATACCCCCGTTAAAAAAAAATCAAAAAATTTCTAGCATATTTAGATAATAAATATTAGATATTTAAATCAATTACACGTGTGATTGCCAATAAAATAAAGTATTCATATATGGATCATAAAACTAAAATTTTAATATAAACCATCAGAGAATTTACTTGATAATGCATAAATCTCAATGCAATTTTTATATTTAAATTTTCTAGAATTAAATTCAAGATTTTTAGCTTCTATTTCAACAAACTTATAGTCAAACTACACGTCTGGATGGGATATGACCTATGACCAAAAGTGATTTGATCCAAGCTCAAATGAGTGCAAATTAAGCACTTAAAGTGTAACACAAAAAAATTATATGATATCAATTGGGGGACTAAATGATCTCTAACTCTCGCATGCTTATAGTAAAATCAAGCTTCTCGACGATATTAATACAATTAGCCTAAGGTTGTTCAATTTTGGCATTATTAAGACATTCAAAGATTTAATGAATAATCTATGATCATGAAAATCAATACATAGCATCTAATGCAAAGGAGGAAAGAGTTTAGAGGTTCAAAGAGCTCTACCCGATCAACATTGTATGATCACCACCATTGAACCAACACCCTTTGACCATCATTGTTGGACCGTGCCATCCAACCATCGTTGGACCATGCCAAGCAACCACCATCGTTAGACCTCCATCCTTCAATGATCACCATATGACCCTTGCTAATGCACTACCATAATTTGATTAGTGATGTTTGCCACCACTGTTAGACCACCTCCATCTGATCATTGTCATCAGACCATCACCCTTTGATGATAACTATTAGATTAACACAATCCAAACACTACAGTCATACCATCAATGCATTATTATTATCATTAGAACCTATTATCCAACCACTACTGTTGGACTACAGTCGCTCAACTACAGTCATCTGACCACCCTCACCCAATTATGGCATCCCAACCAACATCACTCGCCTATTGTCCTCTAATAATCAACACTTGATTATAATTCCCCTACAACCATCACTCAATTATAGTCCTCTGGTCACCATCACCTAATAATTAATAATCCTCCAACAACCATCATCTTACTACGATCCTCCAACAACAATCAATCGAATATAATCCTCTAACCACTATTGTCCAATTATGATCCTCTAAATACCATTCTCATATTATAATCCTCTAAACCTCTCTCCAAGCATCACCAACATCTATTGATGCTAACTGGTGCTACATTTGATCTCACTCAAAGCCTCATTGATGCATTCACACTCATCGCTAAGTAATATATCATAACAATAAATCTAACTCAATTTGTCTTAGCTCTTATTCTTTTCTTTTTTTTATATCAGAATTAAAAAGCAATTATTTCCCACTATGATACCACTGGTTAGTGGGCTCTTAAGTGCATATTTGAAGTGTTAAAAAATTTTTATTGAAGGGTCATGGTTAGTTTGCAAAGCTCTCATATGAAAAGGATATTATTGAAGCACACAAAGTATTGGATTTAATCTCACAATAAATAATATATCAAGTTAAATGGAAATTATAAAGCCATCAATGAAGGTGAACAATGAGTCATTTGATCGGACCCGCCCATGACTTAGGCTTAATGCGACTACCTCTGTCTGGCCAGTACTACCGTTGTTGGACCTCCTATCGACCGCCACTATCATCAGACCTTCACTCAACCGTAGCCACCAACAAACCTCCACCATATCACCACAACTAGAGCTTCGGTCGATTGTCTCCATTGAACCTTAGCAAACTGACCGCAGTAATCAGATATCTGTCATTTCTAGAACATCGTCAGTTGACCACCAACATCAGACATCCACCAACTGACAACAAAAGTTGGACCATTTACCAAACCGACAACCACCAACTGACCTATGATGCCTGATTGCCTTTGTCATAATTTTTATTGTATGACCACCACCATCGAACTCATGACATCATAATAGAACTCTACCACTATTTCCACTCATTCCCCAAACTCTTGTAATCTCATAGTTTCCAAGATAGGAGACGAGTTATTATTTGTAACTCACACATATATAGTGGAATAATTTCAACAAGGTAAAGCCATGTGATTTTTTTTTCCACCGTAAAAAATTTATGGTGTCATTCAAGCTTTTTAGTTTTCTTATTTTGTGCGCTAAACATTTGCGTAAAACTAAGATGTAAAATTCTCTCATTTTATTGTCGTGAATTATCTAGCATGCAACAAATATACTATATACTCACAATATTGATCTTGAAATGATGTTGAATAAGAAGATTAATTAATTCATTATCAGAACATTCATAAGATATGGGACTATCATCAAATCCATATTTTATACTTATAGACTTTTTAGATCTCATCATCTAAAGGTTAAAAGCAATAATTTATAAAATAATCATTTTCATATCAATTTTGACCATATCATAAATAAAATTTTAAAAATAAAAACTTGTTACCTCAATAAAAAATACTAACAAAATAATTAAATGTGATTCCGTATTTACCATTTTTATTGTTTAGTATTTCAAAAAAGTTATGATATTTATCATTTATTTACGGCTGATATGGCTCCAAAAAAATCATATGATTTGCACGGATCTCATGACAATCTTTGAATTGAATTGAAAACTTTTAAAATTAAATTCACGATCATTTGAACTCCAATTTCAACAAACTTATAGTCGACATGAACGTAGCTATTTTTACTACATTTTGATTACTTGTTAATGATTGATCAAGCTTGATGGATTCACCTTCTGAAACAAGAAGTTCTGATCATGGAGGTAGAATATCAACCACTTGGTGTCCTTATCTCAACTATGGTCATTTCATATCCCCCTTTTCTTTACGTGCAATTTTGCTTACTATACCAGCTGATGTAGCATTCTAAACTGTATTGTTACTCTTGCTTAATGAGAAAAATTCAAAGATATCAAAAGTGGTCCAATCCAAACCTAAATGAGCTCAAGTTAAACACTTTAAGCATAATTGAAAACTTCAAACATTCATTGGATGACCAAATGATCTACAAATTTGACATGCTTATGGTTAAATCGAATGGTTCGATGAGATGAATCCAACGACCCTAAGATCACTCAATTCTGGCATAGTTAAGGCATTAATTAATGAATAAATGCTTCATGATCAAGGGAATCAATATGGACCGTATAATGGAATATTTTAGATTCATATCCAAATTATCAAAATGTTGATCCCAAAAGGCCTATAGATATATTCTTATTCTCTACATGAGAGGAAAAGAAATGAAAGAACTAGATATGTATACCTCTTGTATTTTCCAGTTATCATCATAGATGACCACCACTAGCTATTGTAACTAACAACCATCATCACTGCCAACTTTCACCATCATTAATCATCTGCATCTCATGAATTCCGACAAAATTTAATTATGCTATTAGTAGTTTGTTATCCATCTTTGAACACTAAATTTTTGTTAGCCGCCATAAGAGAAATCAAACATCTTATTCTCAAATTGTCTTCTTCTTCTACAACACGAGCAAGGAAGATTCTTATATATTTTGGGTCAAGCATCGTGATTTTTTTTCTTTTTAAATTTTTCAAAAAAAAATCAGATTTTACTACTTTATCCATGTATATCAAATTTTTATACTACGCTGAGACATACCGACTCAAATTGTCTAGCATATAACAACAACAAAAAATACAAGCGTATACCACTTCTCATTATCCTATGATGTTTACAAAGCAATTGAATAATCTAGAACCCTTCTTAAAGCTGAATGAAGTAAATACAATAAAGAGACGGCAACCGGCAATCCACTATTTTCTACGGACTAATATAACCTTGCTCAACAAACATAATTACACATTCTGCCATCAAGTAAGAAAAAAAGGGTTTTCTACTTAAAATTTAGGATGTAAATAAACTTCTCTGAATAGATTTTCAATGCATACTTAGAACAAAGATGTCGAAGAATTAGGAGTGGTTCGATTAAATTTAAAGCGCATATTTAAGGCACCGTTTGGTTTGGTTTGGTTTGGTGACCTAATCGTACCCACCCTGAAAAGATTTCAGTGTGTATAAATTTTTATGTGGGGATATCAAACGTCATCCGGAGGCTAATTAGAATGTGCTATGTTATTTTTTTGCTCGGTATCGATGTTGGGTAATGCTGGGTACCTGGTGACGTGGCGGGTTCTGATTGGCCTCCAGACTGTCCAGCATCCGCACAGAATAATTTCTCTAGTGCGTGAGAGTGTAAAACTAGATAAACTCTGCAATTCTTGAGGTTTCTTGGCGAATTTATAGAATTAGGAGGTTCGGAAAAAACAAAGTGGCATTACATGTATGTGTATTAATTAAAAGGGATTTTTATAAATATTTCAAAATTATTATGTATTTAATTATTTAGATACATAATATTTTATTTAGATTTTATTTTAATGTATAAATAAATATAAAATTTAAATTTTAGATTTATATAAATATATTTAAATTTTATAGTATCTATCTTATTTTATCTCAATTTATAAAAAACAAATTATTTAAATATTAAAATTCATAATAAAATTTTAATTTATATATTAATTTTTTAAAAAATTTATTTAATTCTGACATGAATAAATACAAGAATTTCACACAAAAATAATATTAATGTTTATTTTATAAATGTTTAAAACTTGTGTTTTGAGACTTTTGTCCATGAAAATCCCTGAAAGTAAACGGTGAAAAGTGAAAACTTCTAGATTACTTTCCGGCCGGCGTACCTGGACGCTGGAGAAGCGCGGGTGGCGGGCGAGCGTGGCCTCAAGGCCGGATTTCATCTCGTCGGCGCCTATAAATTTCCCGAATCCCAAGATCGTGACGATGTGGCAGTTAAACTGAGGCTGCCGGAAAAGCCTCGCCGCCGGGCTGAGCGGTTCCCCCTCCTCCTCGGCCGTCGCCGCCGCCGTCATCGGAGATATAGGAGGCGGCCTCAGCATCTTCACCGCAAGACGATTTCTCATCGCAGTTTCCCTACCCTTTCTGGATCTCGGTTCGACAGTCAGGGTTGCACGAATTATAGAAGTCGTGAAGGAACCAAGTTACCACTTTACCAAAATCCCTCCATACCATAGATTGTTTATCACCACATATATTTTGCGAGATCAATTCAAAGTCTACTTAAAAATTAGTGGCGCATTTTTTTGACGTGGTCTATACTGTACGGATTGATTTTTTTTTTTTTTGACGAGGAAGCACTGTCCTTAGGCCAGTGAAAACTCCGGTCGACCTAGCATGCAACTCACACCAATTTACACGGGCCAACAATTAAGACTTTCACTGCTTGCCAAGGGATTTGTACGGATTGATTTAGATTATATATATATATATAATATATATATATATATATATATATATATATATATATATATATAATCTAAATTTATAGAATTTATATATTTAATATTTAAAGTTTATTATTTATATGATATAACACTTTTAATGAAGTTAGTGCAAACTTCTATAACTAGGAGGATGTTGCAACAAATATCATTAGATACAAGAAAGGCATGATGGGATCTCGTTGTAAAGGAGCTTAGATCACTAGTTCCCTCCTTCCTTAATGGATAAGGAGTTTCCACCATGCATAAGAGATGAAGAAGTTGCCATAGTATCTTATCGGGAATGGTGATGAGATCTATGATGCACCGCTTTTGCTGCCTCATATTCGATTCCTCTAGCTTTTGGGTTATGTCTTCATTTTCTTAGTATTCATTTGTAAGCTCCGCCACCCTTCCATCCCTTGCCAAAACCCCACCTTTGTTGTCTTTTTAGTCCCTAATGATCTCTCTCACTACACAACTCACCTTAGCATGTTGGTTGAGAGCTTATGCTTTCAGCTAAGAGGTATTGGATTCGAGTCTTTGTGTATGCGTTGCGTGTGTGAGTTTGACTTAAATGGCCTAAATGTCCCAAAAAAAATGATCTCTCTTACTCCATCAATGACATGATTCTAAAGGGGAAGGAGATGATGGTGTTATTTAACATTTTAAGTGTTAGATGAGTAAATAAAAAAAATTAAATGTTATTAAAAATATAAATCTTATATTTTTAGTATTTTATATGTTAATCACTCTTTCATGAAATATGTTACTTTAAATTATAAATAAATAAAAATAATTGATAGTTCTGTGTGAAATTTGATTAGGTTGATCAATCAGAATGCACTGTTGCTTCGGGCCTCAACTTTGTTTATAGAGCATGCTGGGGAATTATAAAGGGTCCTCCCCCTACTGAGATTTGGGTGCAAAGTCAAATGTACTTGAGAGCTCTGACTTTATGTACCCAAACACGAACACCTCAATATTGTATACTCGAGTAGTGCCCATACACTCTATAACTTTTTTGTGAAATTTACCTAGCGTAATAGTGTTGCGGACTTGTGGTGCTGTCAGATATATTGTAGATAGAAGTGTTGAGCATGTGATGCTCAAACTTGGCTCCACAGCGATGCAAAATCCTGGTGTTTTTTATTTTCACTACATTTTATCTTTCTTGTGTATTTTGTTGCGAGTTTTACTTTCACCCAAACAACTAGTATAAGAGCCAACATTCATTAGTTCTAGTAGGAGTAATGGCTAACAAAGCAAAAAATAAGATTGAGAAGTTTAATAGTTTGAACTTCGCATTCTGGAGAATGTGAATTGAAGATTTTTTGCATAAGAAAAAGTTGAATTTACAATTGAAAGGAATAACTAATAAGTTGGATTCTATGAGTATGGAGGAGTACAAGGTTCTTGACCGAACTACCCTAAGTTTGATTTGACTTTCAATTTCCTCATATGTTTCATTCAACATTATAAATGAAGACTACATTCGATCTCATGGCTGCACTAACTAAGATACATGAGAAGCCATCAGCCTCAAACAAATTGTTCTTGATGAAGAAGTTATTCAATATAGAGATGTAAGACAATACTTCAATAACAAAGCACCTGAATAATTTAAACACTGTTGAGTCGATATGTTGTGTTAAGTTGGCATCAAGTTTGATGATGAGATGAAAGCGTTATTGTTATTATCTTCACTGCTAGATAGTTTGGATGGGCTTGTTAATGTTGGGAGTAACTCTTCAAGAAGTTTAAAGTTGAACTTTGAGGATATTATGGGGTTAGCAATGTATGAAGAGGTTCATAAGAAGATGAATGGTGAATCTTTAAATTTTCTCTATATGTTGATGCAAGAGAATGGTGTTTAGAGAGAAATTCAAATAGAGGGAGATGTAAATTAAGGAGAGAAAAGTCTATTCAGGTAGAGGCAAAGTTATGTGTTGGATTTGTGGAAAAAAGGGTAACTTGAAGAATAACTGTATAGTTCCAAAGAATGCTAGTAGTAGAGGTCAAGATAAAAATCTTTCTGTAAATATATTTGTATAAGAGTTTTAGTCAAATTCTTTAATTTTATCTTTACATAATTTTGAATCTTGGAATATATATTCAGGTGCTTCATTTCATGTAGGTTCAAATAAGGAGGCAGCTACGAACTATATTGAAGGTGATTCTAGGCAAAGTGTGACTAGGAGATAACAATCCCTACAACACTGTAGGATAAGGAGATGTTGATATCATAATGCCAAATGGGTTAATTTGAGACTCAAGGATGTTAGGCATGTTCCTTGTCTGAAGTGAAGCTTAGTTTATATGAGATAACTTATAAACTAAGATTATATGACATCATTCATAGAAGATACGTGGAATATGACAAAAGGGGCTATGATTATAGCTCATGATAGTATTGAAGGCACTATAGGAAAATCACGTATTACCGATGGATTTCAGAATTTTTTTGGTGGAAAATTTTGTGTCAGTAAACCGAGCATTGAAAAAATCTTCCGTCGAAAAAAACCAAAGAAAAAATGTTTTCGGTGGAATTTCCCCATCAAAAAATTTCCTGGCGGAAAAAATTCGCCAAAATAACAAAAAAACAATTAAAAAAATAACTCTGGCTGCTGCCCAGCTCCCGCTCCCCATTTGCTAGGAGTCTGCCTGGGCTGCCCAGAACCTGCTACATGCTCGCCACCCTACAGTTAGTTCTGCTGCCCAGCTTGCAGGCATGCCGGCCCGTGCTGCCAGAAACTAATACATCAAAAATCCGACGAAAAATCCACTGGATAGCCGCTGGTAAAGGGTGATTTTCCTGTAGTGAGGCACCATGTATGTTACCAATAAAATATAATATACTATTGGAGCAGCTGATTTAGATGTTAATGGCCTTTGACATCGAAGGCTTGACCATATGAGTAAGAAAAATTTGCATTCACTTCTTACTAGAGAAAATCTTTCTAATTTAAAATCTATAAATCTAGGATTTTATGAAGATTGTGTATATGAAAAATAACAAAGGGTGAGCTTCTCAAAGACTGGTTCAAAGGTGAAGTCAAAGAAGTTGAACTTAGTGCACACTAATATATGGGATTATACTCTAGTTTCTTCAATAGGATTATTTGTATTGATGGTCATAATATAAACATATGAGTGTACTTCTTAAAATACAAGTCATATGTGTTTTATGATTTTAAGAAGTGGAAGGCCATAGTTGAGAGTGAGAGATGTTTAAAGCTCAAGTGTCTTAAATTAGATAATGGCGGTGAATATCGTGATAAAAAGTTTAAGGCGTATTATGCTTTGAATGAGATCATGCATGAGTTTAATGTTCTAAGAACTCCATAAAGAATGATGTTATAGAGCACATGGAAGAACTGTCCCTAAGCATGCAGAGAGCATGAGGTTGCTTGCAGGTCTACCCAAACAGTTATGGACAAAGGCAATGTATATTACTATTTATCTGATCAATAATTATCATTTAGTTCCTCTAAATGAGGGGTTACCTGAGAAAGCTTGGAGTGGTAAGGATATGAATGAGCCTCCTATAAATTCTTTAAAATATGTTGAGATAAAGAATATTAATGATCATGTAGACAAAGTTGATGAAGTATAAAAGGTTTAGCATACACCTGCTATTGAAGATAGGAGATCCAGCATAATCTCAGAGTCAATACAAAAGGTATTCTCCTTCCTTATACTATATGTGGATGATTGATAGTGGTGAACCATGGTGCTATGACGAGTCCATTCAAGTTGACGATTTAAAGAACTGGGAGCAAGTCATGGATGATGAGATGCATTCACATGAGTTGAATAAGACATGAGATTTGACATAGCTACTAGATGGCAAGAAAGCATTACATAATAAGTGGGTTTATAGGCTGAAAAAAGAATTTGATGGTAGCAAGCACTATAAGGTTAGGCTTTTAGTAAAAGTTTTCAGCAAAAACTTCACTGAAATTTTCTATCTAGTGGTGAAGATTACTACATTTAGAGTTGTACTAAGCGTAGTAGTAGTAGTGGAGAATTTACATCTAGAGAAAATGAATATAAAGATAACATTTCTTCAAGATGACCTTGAAGAAGAGTTGTACATAGTGCAATATTAGGAATATGTGATCACATGTAATAAAGATCTGGTGTGTATGCTCCAAAGAGCCTTTATGAGCTGAAGCAAACACCAAAATAGTGATACATGAGATTTGATAGGTTTATATCAGACAATATGGTTACAAGTAATGATGTGCCAGGCAAATCATTGTTGTTCTTTCTAATATTTTGATAATTGTTATAACATTTTTCTTTAATATGTGAATGACATGCTAGCTGTAGGGTCAGATATAGAGAAGACAAAATATATCATGAAGGAAAGATATCAAAGGAGTTCGAAATGAAAATTTTGGGTCCAACGAAAAAAATTCTTTATATGAGAATTAGTAAGGATAGAATTGCATGAAGTTGTCTCAATCTAAGTTAATTAAAAAGGTGTTGCTAAGATTTAAAATGAGCGAGGTAAAGTCAATTTGCATTCCCTTGGATATTCATTTTTAGATATCTAATAAATAATCGCCTAAATATAAACCAGAGCAAGAACATGGAGAAGACTTCATATGTTTTAGCTTGCAAGTCGATATATTTAAAAAGTATTAATATAAAATACATTTAAAATGTATTGGAAGTTAGTACTTTAACTACAAAGTTATTAAAATATTTAAAAGTATATCTCATTTCCTAATATCAAGTGATTTATTATAATTTTATCTTCTAATTTTTTTTTCATTTATTATTTTATTATGGCAATACTTTTAATTAATCAAGCTCAAGTAAAAAATGACACTAATATGCAAAAATGATAAATAAAATTGATGCCACTTGTCTATTTTTAGGAGAATAAATGTTCACATGCAGGCCCCATAGTTTTGAAATATCGGCTCGGTGGTTGAAGAGTATTTTCAATGCTAATATGGACTGATAAAATATATTAATTTTCGTTGATTCATTATAAAAATTAAACAATAATTTAGATTAATTTTACTAATTCATTCATAAAAAAAAATCCTTATAATAAATTAAATGATTTAGATATAAATTTTTATCATAATAGTTAGAAAAAAAAAACTTAAAATATTAAAGTCAAGCTTCCCACATAATTATATTCACAAAATATGTAAATACTGCCAATTTTTTGAAAGAATTTTTATGTGTCTTATCTTTTATCACGTATTATAAACTATAAAGCAAGGCTGCAAAATTATTTTTAAGTTGTTACATCATAATTGATGGCATCTATTTAAATTTTCTTAGTCCTTTCTCCATTACATTGCTGTCATATGTCAACCAGCCAACAAAAGACTACAATTTTGGTGAATTACAAATGTTTGTTGCTCCAAGCAAGCACCTTATCTTGATGCTTAAGCATATCAAGTGGCTCAAAGTCCACAAACAATAATGAAAATTTGGTAGCCAATTCTAGAGTCTCACACCATGCAATAATAAGCTCCAAAAATCCCTTAATATAGTTGGGAGGCATAGTCCTAAGTATATTATTATTGATGAGAATGGTTGAAAATACTCCTCAATCACCATATATAACTATGGGACCATATTAACACCATCTAGTTGTCTCTTATTTTGTGGCCTTGCCCCATCATTGGGCCCTATGCCTTTAAAAGATTCCTCTTAATCTGTCTCTCTTTAGTTCTCGTGTTGGAAAGAAGGTTTACAACTTTTTTCATCTTCTTGAGTGGGATGATCCAAAACTTTCTCCCCTCAAACCAAATTAGTATGTATAACGCAATACATAACGACGATTTATTTCTTATTTAAGAAAACACTACATGAAATTCATCAATTACCGACAAAATTTTGGCGGAATATTTACGCTGGAATTTTCATTAGCAATTAGTGTAACCGACGAAATTTGTGTCATATTTTTTTTACGGAAATTTTACTTTATTTCCGACGGAATAATTTGTCGATAAAAGGTCTTATTTCGTCCTGCACCAGTCTCACATTCTTTAATTTCCTCCTTCAAACGCAACTCTCAGCCTCTTCGTTGATCATTATCATTTAAGGTGATTTTTAGATCGTATAGCTTTGTTTACTTGAGATTTGGTTGTTTGGGCTCCAATAGGTTAGATACTTGATTTCCAATTGTTCACAGAGCTTCATGTGTGCTATTTAGGCAAGCTAGAAAGGATGAAGTTTTGCTATTTGAGTCACATGATTTTGAGGCTTTGCAAAATGATAAAGATCTATCTTCAATTCTACTCGAACCTATTACTGAGTAGCGAATTGGGTAGAAATACCCACTATTTTATAGTTACAACCCATCATCTTATTTCACAGAGCTTGAACTTGGAAAGAAAGTAGCTATTTACATAGGCTTTTTTTTTTTTTTAAAGTTTTATTTTGCACAACATTGATATGAATAAGTGAACTTAACCAAGTCATATAATTGTTAGTGGAGTGTATTATACCTATTAGTGGAATAACAATATTGTAATCTAATGCCTCAGAATTTAATTTGAAAGAATTGTTCTTTTTATCTTTTAATATTAGAACAATGACTACCAAAACTATATAATTTATTTTATCAATATGAATATCAGTGGAAACGAATCTATCGATCAAAATATCAATATACATCTATATTCATACTCCAAAAATTATATATAATGACCATAAGTTATACAATCGTAATATACATCATACCTATTTTTTAGTACAAAATAATAACTAAACAAAATAGTAATTGTTTTATCAGTAATCTGCTGGAAATTCGTCGAAAATCATTTTCCAACGCACTTTTTTTCGATGGAAATAATTCTGTCAGAAATTTGTTAAAAATTGCAATTTCTGATGGAAAATGGAAGATTTCCAACAAAAAAATTCATCAGAAATCACATTTTTTTCCTATAGTGAAATAGCAACCATCCACATCTTAAAATATATTTCTATACAACTCAAGTCTCAAACCTAATATCCTACTTGTAACTCTTGCTTCTCCCTCTCATTTGCTTGAAAGAAAAGTGAAAGTGACTTGATGATATTATGGATTGGACATTGATGAGATTAATGTGAGGTGTTCGAAGAGGACATTAGACATTCAATGAGGTAGATGATGCAGTATATAGATAGAACAATGAAGAGGAGATAATCATTAGCAAGAATTAGTGAGTCATGACTACATGTAAAGAAGAATTTTGGAAATTTTTTTAGATTGGCCTTAAATAGGGAGGAGGTTCGGTTTAAGCTTAGGGATGTTAAAAAAGAAGAGGAAGATAAATTAATGAAGAAGGAGAATAGAGAGAGAGAGAGATGAAATCAATGTTCAATTCAATAATAATCAAGTTACATCCCCAAGAAAATATTAAAAATCCTTACATAAGCTAGAACTAGAACACTTTATGAAAAAAAACTTATTTATTAACTTGTATACTACTTTTTAAAGCAACTTTTTAACATAACAAATTTTGGAACTAAAAATTTTATTAGAATGCTAATTCATAAAATAATAATAAAACAGTCTGAAGTGAAATCCTAATCAACTATAACTTCAATTTGATCATTATCATGAATCTCAAGATACATATCTATTGTTTGGATTTCTATTTGTAAGAATGTCTATTTTGGTGCAAATATAGTTAGAAACTGTGGTGTTAATTTGCAAGATTATTAATTTGATGGTACGAGAGTTTTTAGATTCACTTGAATTATGTTAGTTTGTAACTTAGGCTTCGTTTAGGACAGCTTTCTTCCTGCTTCTTAAAGCGACTTTTAAGTACAAAATTTAACTTTAAGAAACAATAAAAAAGTCTCTCGCATTTATCATTTATTTATGATAAAAAAGACAAGCCGTATACCACAATTCAACATCCTATGATGCATCAATGTCATGATACAGCCGAATAAATTAAGAAAGCAGTTGAATGGCCGAGAAGGTTTCTTAGAGCTGACGGCAGTTCATATAAGAGACGGCAGCCATTAATTCACTATATATTTTCTTTATTTCCAACAAGTGTTTCCGGCAAATATTTTTAAACGAAAACAATGAAATATATTTTATATTTTAGAATTATTTAAAAATATGATTAGAAAAAATTAAGAAAAGAGTTTATATAATAATCCGATATATAATCCACTATATAATGAAAGATATAAGAATCCGCTTCCTCTCACAATTGAAAATGATGGAATTATACATTTGAAAACAATTGTCTAATTATTGTTGTAAAGCTTATATAAATCAAATGTCCACAGACAAATAATTATAGCTCAATAACATAGTTATTGATATGTCACACAAAATCGCCCTGTTGAGCAAGAATCTAGAGGCATATTCTAGTTGGAAATTTTTGAAATTAAATGCAGGGCCAATTGAATTCCAATTTCAACAAACTTAAAGTCAAATTGAATGTCTCGGTGAGACAAGCACAATGACACCAAAATCGGTTCAATCCAAATGGGCTCAAAATCAAGGGCGTAAAGCATATTCGGAAGCTCCAAAATATTAATTGGATGACCAAATGATATCCAAGGTTGGTATTCTTATAGTCATATCAAGCGGTTGGATGAGACGAATCCATTGAGCCAAATATTGCTTAATTCTAACATCATTACAACACGTAAATACTGAACCAATATTTCATAATCGAGGGAATCATTATGGGACATCCGATGGAACACTCTACATTTACCCTAGATCTTATTCATATTTATGGAGCATGCTACTCTCAAAATATATACATAAACTCTATCTTCCCACATGAAAGAGAGTCAAGACTTTTGGAGGCTTAGACCACGAGCTAGAGACTCAAGAGTGTTCTAAGGCTTGAAAAATCTATTGAGCTCTACTCTGGCACCAATAACGACGAACATGTGCCACCAAGTCGTCACTGTTGGACCTCTGTCCAACCATCATCATCGAATTTTTGTCTGGTAGCCATCGATAGGCCTTTGTTTGACCACCGTCACTCGCCAACATGGTTCTTTCGACATCCATCACCTACCGACTATGGGCCCTTGGACCTCCATTACCAGTCGACTATGGTCCCTTCGACCATCGTCACTTGCCTACTACGGGCCCTCCGATCACTATCGCAAATCGACAACGGGCCCTCCGACCTCCATCACCTGCCAACTATGGTCCATCGGTCCACCATCACCCGCCAAGTGCAATCTCTCTAGTCGTTGTTGCCTACCAACTGCGGTCCCTCCTAGTGTCATCACCCGCCAACTACGGTCTCTTCAACCTCCTTTGCCCGTCGACTACGATCTTCAATGATAGGATGAGAATCATGGATTGGCTGAGCAACGCGAAAATGACGTGTTGCACTAGTTATATATGTAAATTGAAAGAATTTTTTTTTTCATTTATTGATTTATTATATTTCAATAATAGCCAATAATCCTTTATAACCATATCAATTTAGCATTCAAAACTAATTAATTGCATTAAAGAAATATAAATAGTGAAAAATATAATTCACATTACTGTAGTAGTTAGTATTTACATTAGGTCGTTAAAAAGTTCAAAATATTATATACAATAGCCTTTATTGGTCACAAAAGAATATATAAACGAGAGAACTAAAATAAAAATAACACTAGTATCCCAGCTAAGCCACAAAATGAAGGCTCCTTACCTAAAATCATTTAAATCATGTAATGAGTGAGTAGCCGAGCAATTAACTAAAATCATACAACCGAAATTAATATAAGGCAGAAGAGAAAAATATGCTTTAAATCATATAAAAAATTTTATACTTGTCACCTATATCAATCAATCATTCTGTCTTTATCATACAATCAATTTCATTCAATCATATCATTCAATTATTCTCGTCAGTCTATCAGTTATACAATTCATGAGTATCAATAGCCTTATTCAATAATGATAAGCAATAACAATGATCATTATGAATTCATTAATCAGTAATCAATAATAATTAGTATCAGTAATTAGTATTCTCTGTATCATATATTCAATTGAGAATATCTTATGGGTATATTACTTCTACACTTATAACTCCCAATCAATCGCCCCTTAGAATCCTAATCAGTCATATTCAATCAATCTCAATCATATCATTCAATGTATCTTGTCAATAATTCAATCATATCAGTGTTTAAATATTTATAATATATATACATTCATATATATATACATATATATTGATAATAATATTATCATATATATAAATACTAATAGTACTCTTATCATATATATAAATATTAATAGTAATATCTATAATATATAAATACTGACATAGCTATATGTAACATATCAATACTGGTAGTACTCTTGTCATATATGTTAATATTGACAATATTATTTGTAATATATCAATATTAGCAGCACTCTTATCATATATATCAATATTGGAAGTATTATCTATACTCTTATCATTGAGGTATCAGTATGATTATCCATACTATTATCGTTGATCACATATCAATCAGTACAACAGTAACATTTCAATACATCATTTTCATACATACTAATCACTTCAATTATTTCATCCACTTCAATTATTTCATCACATATCAAATTTTAGTATTTTCATGTCAATCATAATACATCACTTTCAGCCTATTTTAAGTATGCCTTTTTATACCCATTACATCCGAAAAATTTTAAACATATATTTAACTAATGAAAATACAATAAAATCATATCAAATTGTTCAGAATGATTAAATCTATAACATATTGAAAGTGATGTGATGAAAACTTAGAAAATTAGGAGATAATCTAGTTTTAATAGATTTAGGAGAGATAAATTCGCAGAAATAAAAATCATCAAAAAATTAAAGTAAGAGGATAGTTACCTACAATGAATAAAATAATTTTTGTAATAGGAAGGACAGACAAAAAAGCCCTGATAGATCTCCTCTCTCTCTCTCTCTCTCTCTCTCTCTCTCTCTCTCTCTCTCTCTCTCTTTTCCCTACCCCTTCCCCTTAGGTTTCTTCCTGACCAAGGAGAGTGAGAGTGAGGAGGTGGGAGAGGTATGGAAAGGATATATATATATATATTAAAAATTGTTATTAGTGGCCTAACTCTGCAGTGCTACCCACCATTGCAGTGTTGCATATCAATTTCAGAGTTACTTTAGAACATAGACACAAGCTCTGTAGCGCTACCCACCTCCGGCCTGCCACCACCTTTAGCTGGTCATATCGCCCACCTCCGACCGTTGCCACCGCCACCTTAGACTGCTGCCACCTCCTGTCGAACGCTAACGCCACCCAACTTCCCTTGTCAGCCACTTATGCACAACCTTTTTATATATATTTTACATTGCATTCACTTTGTTTCAAATTAAAAAAAAAAAAAAAAAAGCAAAGTCATACATTCATTTTACAATCTTCCAAATAACTCCAAAGTACTCATTTTACATGCATTCATTTTACACTACATTCCTTTTACAATGCATTCCTTTTTAAGGAAACCAAACAGCTCCTAAGTGAAAACCCAAGAATAAGAAAAGTTATGGGGTCTTACAGTACTGTTGCAATAATCTACTATATAGTAGAAGAAACAAGAATCCTTCATTTCTCGTAACCGAGGAAAATGAAATTATACACAATTGAAAACAATAGTATTATTCTTATTATAGAGATTACATAAAATGAATATCCACAAGCATACAATTAAAGCCAACCAATAAGTATATATCTTAATGGTCAAGTGATAATAGTCATATGAGGTAAGTCTGACAATGATGGTGGTATGTGTTTGCCTGTGGTGATATTTAAAGATGCAACGATTTTTTTTAGTTCTTTTAGCTCTCGAAATTCTACTTCTATATAAAAAATGAAGTCCTAGTATTAGCCTTTTTAGAGGAGCATATTGTTTGTCTAACATTTGAGTACTTTAATGATGTCATAATTGAATGGTCTTGGACTCGTTAGATTTATATCATCGAGTACCTCATTTTAACTATAAACATGTATGATTTTCATATCGTTCGGTCCACAAATTGATGCACAGAAGCTTTCAAATCAAGTGCTTGATTTTGAGCTCATTTAAAGTCAGCTTCGATCACTTATGGTGTCGATGAATTTATCTCGTTGAGATGTTCAATTTAATTATAAGTTTAATAAAATTGAATTTGGGTGATTTTAACTTCAATTCTAATATTATCTAGAGATTTGTATTAATAAACTGAATTTTTCGGAGATGTATTAATCATAGTTGAAAAAATTAGGCCAAATTTTCGGAAGCAGCAAGGTTGATGCCATTATTAGGAGAAGCAGCGTGGTCTCATAATAATTTGAGAAGTAGCAACTACGCCATAAAAATTGGCGTATTTAAAGAATACGCCGTAATAAAAAGCGCATTCTGAAGAGTACGCGTTATCGTTTAGTGTATTCTGTAGAATGCGCGTAACCGTTTAGCGCATTCCTTAGAATGCGCCAAAACATCTGGCGTAATTCATAGAATGCGCCTATATAGTTGGCGCATTCCATTGTTTTTTTCTTGGCACCTGTCGTTTCCCCGACCAGATCCGCAAATTTCGTGCATTCAGTGCGGTGCGGTGGTTGATGGTTTGTTTGGTGGCATTCAGTGCGATGGAGTGATTGAGGGGGTTGGGGAGATAAGCAGAAATGGCTATAAAAGCCGGGGAGTGTTGGGGAGAAGGCACCGCATTAGCTATTCACTTATTCTCCAGAGAGAAAGAGAAGGTTAGTTCTTTACTTTTTGTTTAATTATGTTTTATCTTTGTTGAATAGTTTGCAGAGATTATAGTTTATATAATTTTCATGTGTTATGACAGAAAAATTTTGTATTCGTAGTTTGTTAATTATTTTTGTTGTTGAATAATTTTGTGAGCCTTTTTGTATGTTCATTGAAGAACTTCCGTATGCTGAGTTAAATATTTTGTTTATTATTTGAAGTTGGTAATGTATGGTCGGAGACCTTAATTTGGGAGACACGTTTATATATTTTCATCATGGTTTTATTGTTTTTGTTAGATGGATTAGGATATATTTATTGGAAATTGCTTAGCATTGTCTCGCCCTTGACAGACTGTTTTATAAAATTTAAGAAGGAAAATAAAGATGGTGGAGATTGCTTTAAAAAACAAACAGGTAATATATGATTTCGACTTGGTGTAAAAGCAATAAAAAGTGTTTATTATTTGAAAATTTGTACTTTGAAAACATTTAAGTAAAACAGTTTTAGAGAAGAATGATCTCCTGAAATATAAGTTTATTTTTTGTTATTTAAAAATAGTTATTTTTTTTACTTAAAACAATTCATGGTGATAAGCGCATGCACTTGTTTTTTAGAATAATTTTTCCAAAGTTCAAAGAAAAGACTCATGTATTTCGACTGAGGTATTAATTAGTAGTTTTCTCAGTTTTTTTAATTAAAATTTCTGATAAAATATAAGTTTATTTGTATTATTAGGCTATTTTATTTTTTTTTAAATAGCTGAATAGAATCACTAAACTTTTTAATATTTTTTAAAAAAAAATCCTATGAATATAAAGGCTTGCCAAAGACAGCAAGTAAATACGAATGGTTGTGCGTAAGTAACAAAGAAGGATCCAAAAGAACAGTTTTGATTAATGTAATAATTGTAAGTTATTTTAGTAACGAGAGGATACCTAACTTCAAGGTTCTATTTTTTTTTTTAAATAAATGTTAGTGTTAAGAAAGAGTTTTGATTTAGATTATTTTGCTTTGTACTGAAAAACTATTATTTTAGATAAGTCTTACAAAAAATTGTATAATTAACTTAAAATAAGAATGTCATATTAAAAACTTTCTTTTAATTAACTATATTTCTTTTAGATTAGTTTTTAACAGTAAATAGCTTATGCAATTAAAAATAAGAATGTCATATTTAGTAATATCATTATAAGAATGCAAGCTATTTTTTTGCAAAGCACCCGTGTACTATATATGTTAAGTTAATTTAATAAATGTTAGATCATGTTAGTGAAGGTTTCCGTCGGTTGTAAGTTTATTTAAAAAATTAAGATAGTAAGATATATTTTTCTGATATCTAAATTAGTTTGTAATAACATTAATATTTGTATTTTTTGTTCATGAAATTAAAAATAAATAAGTTAATACACATCAAAAATTTTTTAAGCGAATAGTTAGAAAATAAATTTTATTATAGCGTAATTTTTGACATAGGCTCTTAATATATTAAATAACGTGGAAAGAATTTTTCCCTAAGAAAAAATTATTTGTAAAAAGAATGTGCTCAATTGAAGGGTTATCCCTGAATAATTTCCATCAAGGAAAAAGACAATTTTTTTTAGGATATTCGTGAACAAAAAATTTAGATCTTTAAGGTATAATAATTTTATAATAAATGCACTTAATGATGATGAACAAGTATTTATTAATTATATTATAAGTAGGCATGACTTATATGGGTCGGTTGGGAGGACATTTAGAGTAGTCATAATTTGCGACTATTTTCGTATTACTTCGTCAAGAAAATCGTTAGCGTTTAACTTTATACTCTAAAATTTTTTTAATATGAAAGCAATTAAAAGTTCTTATGATCCTATAAATAATGAAAATTAATTATTTTTTTGTGAATAAAAGTAATTTGAAGATGTAAAAAAGTTTGTTTGGTTGTTTTTGAATGTAAAAGCAATTAAAAGTTGACATAATAAATTTTTTTAATTTTATGGCATAATAGATTAACAGAAACTATAAATTTGTTATCCAGTTCTTATAATTTAAATGGAAGGTTGTAATTAGTGTTGAACATTAATATTTTTTGGAAACATCATTTGGTTATTGTAATCAAATCATAACAAAATTGAAGATGATATTAGAATATAAATAGTTTATGTCATAAGTAACCTCAAAATATATTTAAATATTTTTTGACTTTTACTAATTAAAGAGGTATAATAAATAGAATTCTTATGAACATAATTAGTTTTATAGATGTCCAAGGACCTTTAAAATTTACTGACATATAATTAGGGCAATGTTTAAGTGAATTTGAACTTTATATCATCAGCAAAATATTTACATAAGTTTCTCTTATCTTCTTAGTATGTCTCGGTTGTTGCTATATTTCGATGGTGAGTTACGTATTTCGGACGAGTTCACACCAGCTTATATTGGCGGAAGAAATAGACCGCTCCTCATCGATGGAATAATTACTCTTGAAATGTTAAAATTAAGGATTATGCGTGCACTAAGGATAAATTCAACAACAAACACTATTACCCTCACATGTCGTATTCGAGATAATGGTGGATTTTCTGCGACCAATGTCTTCGATGATGAGGTATGTGAGTACATGTTTATGGAGGTCAGAACACATACTGTCGTTGTATATGTGGAGGTTGAGCAAATAAGTGACGCCCAAGCTGATGGCCCATCAGCTCAAGCTTACATGTGAGTTCCAATTCTTAGTTTTCATAATTATTTGAACGAACTTCTCCATTGTCCTCATTTAACTTTTGTGTATTAGGCCCACTCCCACCTCTGAAGCCATTATGCCTATATTTAGAGATATTTCGAGTAATGTTGAAGATCATTTACATGGGCGTAATAGGTTATGGGAGCGACCTATTCATTCAACACAACAGCTTCCAAGAGCTGAACCTAGACGTAGTGTCGTTGAACATCCCTCTTGGGAGACAACTAACTACGAACAATCACAAAACATCCTACCCTCAGTAGCTTCAATGCCCCATAATTCACCCCATAATTCACAACACGAGCCGTACACGGGGGAACATGCTGATGGTGATAGAGATGAAGTTGAAGGGTATGAAACGATGAATAGCAATAGTAGTAATTCATCGGATGATGATAGCCCAAGATTATACTCTCAGTGTCCTATGGAAGAATTTAACAACATTGAATGTAATGACGAAGGGTACATTGAAGATCACGCAACACAAAATTGTGATGGGTTAGATGGGATGAACATGAATAACGATTTTGTCAAAATTGTTAGGACAACACAACAGTGGGATGATGATGAAAATTTTGATGCTCCATGTGTAAACATTGTTAGCCCGACAGAAGCAACTTCTCCAATAGAGTTATATGAAGGTCAGATATTTCATACTAAGGTAGATTTACAAGCCGCAATTAATGGTTGATCCATTCTTCATAATGTTCAATTTTTAAATTCAACATCGAACAAAAGTCGTTTGAGTATCATTTGTGCCCAACATGATAATGTTGATCGTCCTTGTCTTTGGCGCTTACATGCATCACGAAGTAAACGTCTAGGTGGGTTATGGAAAATATCTACTTGTGGCCCTCCACATACATGCACCCACCCAATATTGGCCAGTGGACATCATAACTGCACATCGAAGTTTATATGCAGACTTATCATTCCTATAATTAGATAATAACTAGACATGAAGCTGAAGGAGATCATTGCTAGAATGGAGTCAAAGTTTGACATCAAGATTTCATATATGAAGGCATGGGACGCACGTAAAAAAGCTATTGAAGCCACTTTTGGTAGCTACGAACAATCTTATCATTCTCTTTTTTATTTTATGGAGGCCTTACGATTATCATAACCATGCACTGTATACAGTATTCATGTCGTGCCTCCCACACGCTTTAAGGGACTTTTCTGGGCATTTGGTGCATATATATGTGGTTGGGAACACTGCAGGCCAGTCTTAAACATAGATGGGACATTCTTGCTTGGGAAGTATCGAGGCACCCTCTTGGCTGCGGTAGGAATTGACGAGAATGGTGGATTATTTTCACTCGCATTTGCAGTGGTGGAATCGGAGAGCAATGAATCATGGATTTGGTTCCGACAAAAACTACAAGAATTAGTACCAACTGTAGCTGCTCGGGAGAAGTTGTGCATTGTTTCTGATAAGCACCCAGGACTTGTACGTGGATGCAGGGAAGTATTTCCAAATGCAGTTCATAGGCACTGTCTTCGTCACTTGTGTGAAAATTTTAAAAAGATGATTCGTCGTTTAGTAACTCCAGATAGTTAGGGATTAAGAAACAAAATGTATTTTGCCAGAAATACATATGATTATTCATATTTCAATCGAATGATGGATGAAATTAAAATGATAAAGCAAGAGGCATTTGATTGGTTAGTACAACGCAACGTCTCCAAATGGTCACTACTTTTTGATGAAGGACATCGATACGGTATTATGACCACCAATGCATCCGAATGTTTTAACGGTGTCCTTAAACGAGCCTGTGGTCTTCCTATTCAAGGGCTAATTATGTCAATTTACTATAATCTCGTGGCACTATTCCTGAAGAGATCAGCTGAATCTTAAAAGTGGGTTGAGGCAGGCCAATCACCCTTCGTTCCACAAACAATGATTGTGATACAAAGAGCCGAACGTGATGCTCGACGTTGTCCTGAACCAGTGACGATTAACAGAAATGAATTTGAAGTGATTGATACATCTTCTCGAGCAAACAAGGTTGAGATAACAAATGCAGCCTCATGTACGTGCACTTGTTTGAGACCACAACTTTATCATGTCCCTTGCGTTCATGTCGTTGCAGTAGCTGGAGCTAGGCGGTGGGATCATAATGCATTTGTATCACCAATTTTTACGATTGAGAACTACATCGCTACGTACTCCAAATTATTTCATGTCTTCCCCCCGAAAGACATATGGCCCGCCTTTAATGAAGAGCATGGATTAATTCCTTTACTGGCTCCAACTTTTAGACGTCGTGCTGGTTGACCACGAATGAATAGGTTTCGTAACACGATGGATGAGTCGTCGAGTAATTCAAATAAAGCTTGTGAATTTTGCAAACAAACAGACCACAATAGATCAACTTGTCCGCATAATCCTTCCTCATCAAGGTAATATTTAATTACTACATATTGTGCTTTTAAAAAATTTAGTGACAATAAAAATATGAAATTTATTGATTTTATTTTTGCTTGGTATGGCCGACAGATCTAGACGTGCGTGTTCAGGCCGGCGCACATCTCATCGGACTGCCGATGAAAATGTCCCAAGAGAACTTAGTATTGCGTCACTGGGGGAGTCTCACAGGGCGCGGGATCCTGATCATGTATGTTACCAAAAATTTATGTGAATATATTTTCCTTATTGCATGTTCAAATATCTATTTAATTATGATAATTTTAAAATTTGCAGGCATCTCCTTTGGTTGCCGCTACTCATATGCGCATGACTAGAGAATGGCCAATTGATTGCCTGCGAATGCTTTATGTCTTGACTAACCTGGGATTCCAAAATCTCAGACATTTGCAGTTTATTAGGTTGGATTACGGACTTATCACGGCACTGGTGGAGAGGTGGTGTCCATTAACGAACTCTTTTCATTTGACCATCGGTGAGATGACAATCACATTGCAGGACGTCCAAATTTTACTAGGCCTAAGAGATGATGGACCTGCAGTAGTTGGCCCAAATGTTGTTGGGCCAGGACATATATGGGCGACATGGCCGCTTTGTTGTGACGAATTACTAGGGACGCATCCTGGCAGGGACACGGTATACCATGCCCCAGATGATGAGGAAGATGTTGCGACCTTCAGAATAGGTTCATCACAAGTTGATTCTATGCTCCCACTACGTTGGCTCCGCTGGACATTTTACAGAGATTCATATGATGATTTAGCACCAGAAATTTTCCTTCGACATGTCCGCGCATACATCCTTTTCATGATAGGTTATTTTTTAATATCTGATACATCACGGAGTCATGTATCTCTACAGTGGTTACCTTTGATTGCGGATGTTGACAGCTTCAGTAGGATGCCAATAGAAGGTGTTGTTCTTGCACATCTTTATAGGGAATTGTGCTATGTGACAAGGCCAACGAGGACATATATAGCGGGATGTGTCGCACTCTTGCAAGTTTGGTCATGGGAATGCTTGTATATTGGTTGACCAACACTGTGAGTCCCTCAGATTTTTGACTTGGCCGGACGACCTTTGGGATGCAGGTTCGTAAGATTTACTGAATAAAATTACAATTGTATTTTAACTAATAATATTTCTTACAAATTTATAGGTGGGCTGAAGATAGGATATGTGAGCTGCCTGCAGGCAATACAATGACGTATAAAGACGAGTTTGATGGTCTGCGTATGAGTCAGGTAAAATAATAATATGTCAACAACGTAAATAATTTATTTCTGTACAAAAATTATTTACATATTATTTATCACAATTTTCTAGGTTATCATGAATTCATATACCCAAGAAATTTTAGATGCGCTTCCAGTACAGTATCAAGAAGGACATGAGATTTGGAGGGCAAGAGTACTGTTGATTAGTTGGAAACGTGCAGAGTGACACTTGCCAGACCGGGTTGTAAGATAATTTGCAGGCGCGCCGTCCACTAACATTGAGCCCATGGATCAATCTTTCAGGAGCATTGATAGCCGGGGTCGCGCAGATCAAGATTGGACAGTACAGTACCGCGACTACCTCCAGATCTGGGAGGAGAGAAGGGCTTACGTGGTTCCCATCACTCCACTAGTAGGGACAAGCAATCGAGAAGTTGGAGCTTATCTACGGTGGTATAGATCTTGGGCTTCAATCTACCTGTTACAACCTCAAATTAAGCCTCCTGAAACTTTCTTTCCTCGATCACCTGGCGAGAGATTAGTGGTATGTATTGAATTGTTATGTACAATGTATTAAATTTTTTTAACATAAAATTTGAAATTAGTACTAAAAAATATATATTTACTCTTTAGGCGGATTACTATATACGATCATCTGCGATACTTGAGCCACTTGCCGGGGGTGGGGGACAAAATGCTAGTTCATTGCAGATGGCTATAGATCAGGTTGCTGAATTGTCTGCCCGAGTTCAACAATCAGTGTACATCGACTATGCTACCTTTGATACATCCACGGAGGCAGAGCAACAAAGGAGAGAACGTGCGGAGAGTTCTCATGGGCAGCGGCATGGTAGACGATCTGTTTCAGATGCTCCGTCCCAGTCGATGGGAAGCAGGCACCGACGGACTGTTGTGCCGGACCCGCATCGGCATTCCGTTCATACACCATCAATGGCCTATGATTACATGGGAGCAGGTACTTCAACCCAACATTGGAGCCCACACGTCGGCCAGTCTACTCAACCAGGACAAATCTATTATGACACACAATACGACCAACCCAATGGACATTCATTATTTTCAATGGTCATTCCACAGTGGATGTCCTCAGTAGGATTACCTTCATCCCCAACGCAGCAGGGCATTATGTTAACGGGAGGTTTTCCTACTAAACAAGGTACACAACTTTCACAACAACGCGCCGAGGTTGAGCAGGAGGAGACTGAGGTCTCAGAGGAGCCACAATTACAGAGGAGAAGACGAAGGGCACCAAATAGATTTACTCCAGAGAGTGGGGCATTACCTAGGCATCGTTAGTATAAGATTTGAGATGTATTGTTGTGCTGATATTTGGGATATGACTACCTGTTACAAAAATTTATTCATATTATGAAATCTTCTTACTAAATTGCTCGACGGCTCATATCTAGTAGTTACAAGAAATTTTTTTTTCTACATCCTCAATTTTTTTTTTCTTCTATTCTTTTTGTTAAGTAATAAAGATTAAATTCTACATTACTCAAGGTTGATCACAAATTTTTCATTTCAGCGTCATTATTCAAGAATGTACTCCAACAATTCTGATGCTAGCAGCAGTTCTGAAATGAAACAATGGATTACAGAGGGTACCATACGGGTGCGTGAAAGCTTATCGTATCCTGTCGATGAGGACCTTGAAGCTAGGGTATCATCAAATGAACTATTCAGGTGTGTTATCCATACTTGGGATGAAGATGAAGATTTCTTACTATGGCACTTACACGAAGATACGATGAAAGAGAAGGAATATAGAGGTAACCATGCACGTCGAGAGTTAGGCTGGAAATGTATACAAGAAGGCTTCCCAATTTTTAAGCACCACCTTGTGGCAAAAGATTTCCTAAAATGTCGAATTCTAGAACTTTGTCGCACTAAAAACGGTGACATTGAACCCGGTTTGGGAAGGTCTATGATGGATATAGACAATTGTATTTTATACTCAAACTGGAAGCCTCAGCATGACAAGCACATATTAGATTCTTATAAACAGTTAACGCAAACTTTCAAACATGTTAAAGCAAAGGATTTTCTTAATGGAGAAGATTGGCAGCAAATACAACAACAATTTCAGATCGACTTCAACTGTTGTCCTACACAGAAACAGCTGCAAACTCGTCTACGATATCTACTAAATAATATGAAGTAGTACCTTCAAAAAAATTTAAATAATATGTTCAGCACTACTCCTATTACCATGCATCGAAAATGTACTTTTTGTTGTTAAACATGAATTTAAAATTTACTTCTTCTTGTTATGTTGGTGCTTAATATCCACGTTTCTTCTTGGTACTCAATTTATAATTTGTTTTATTAATTAGACTCTTGCTCTTCAAATCATTCTTTTAAAAAAATTATTTCATATTATTTTTCTAATGAATACTCAACTTGCATTTCCTAAATATTCAGCATATCATGTCATCATCATCAAGGACCTCATCAATCAAGCGCTCACCTTTAAGGGATTTCCTACATATTATTCCAAGAAAGAAGTTGATTTATGATGGTACAATTCGATTGGCAAATTCAATGTCATATCCCATGGATGATTTCTTGGAGGAGAAAACAAGAGTAAATGAAATTTTTCGATGTTGTCTACATGAATGGTCTTGGTATGAGGACGATAATTTATGGGATGTATATCATGAAGTTATCAAAACTCGTCATCCAATGTATGTGGATGGAGAAACAATTACTAATATGGGTTGGAAATTTATACGACAAAGATTTAGGGATCATAATGGTCATTTTGCACCTATAAGTATTCTTAGAACAAGATTTCGTGAAATCACACGAACAAAAGATGGTTCTGTTGTCGTCAATGTTGAGAATCCAACAGCTGATGTGCAACATTGTATTCTTTACAAAAGTTGGCATACTTATCAAGATTGATTTCTATCAGAAATATATCAAGAGCTAAATATTGTATATGGTAAAAACAGAAGGAGTTCTTAAATAGCAAAGATTGGCAAATCATCCAAAAACAGTTCACAGAAAAATTCTTATGCTCTCCAACTTTAACCCAGCTGCAAGCACGTATGCGCATTGTACTGAGCCACATGTAATAATAATTTAATCAATATTGCTTTCAATCATTACCGTATGTATTAACATTAACTCGTGTTAAATACTAACTACATTATTCCAAATTTATATATGATATTTATGAGAAAAACATTACTTTGAGTTCATTTTTAAAAATATTTAACATTTCTATTTATACTTATTGATTATATTTGAAATTTCACACACTAACATGTTCTCATCAAAATTTCTCTAATTCATATCAAATACATTTTATTCAAACCTCTTATTTTAACATATATATAAATGTGCTTTACATATATATATGTCTTTTTCTCAAGAATTATAATCATGATCATATAACAAGTGCTTTAAATATATTTTTTATGAAAATGTAAAAAAATAATAATATTATTTTATTTCAATATGATAAAATATTTCTCTTTTTTTTAAAAAAAAATTAATATAAAATTGTCATTATAAATTTATTTAAAGAATAATAAAATACCCTTAAAACTTAATAAAATCATCCTTCACAAACATTAACGACTTTTACGTTGAGGTTGTTACAAAGTTCAAATTGTATGTCACATTAAATCTAATTTAACTTTATAAATCAAAATTTAATCTAACTAATATTTCATTAAATATTCCAATTATGAAATAAATAGATATTACTATATCTAATTTAAATCAAATTTATATTACAAATAATTTAATTAAATATCTAATAGATATCCGGTTCATAAATTATAAATAACTTATATCAAATTGACTTTATATATCAAAATATAATCAAACTAATATTTCATTAAATATTTCAATTAGGATATAAATAGATATTACTATATTTTTTTACACATACGATTTTTACTTTAGGTTCATTCAAAAATATTTAGAAATAGCTAATATATTCAAATTGTTGCCATTTAATTGTTACATTAAAATGATAAGAATTTCGTTGAAATCTGGGTATCCCGTCCAAGTGAGCTCCTCACTGAAAACTACGCCCAATCATATTGCGATATCGACGTAAATACTAGGAAAAAAACATAAATACTAGGAAAAGACTGTTACACAGATGCCATCAAGGAATACGCTACATCATTCAGCGCAATGACTGAACCAATAAAGAATACGCTGAAAATATAGGCGCATTCTTTGAATGCGCCATTCAATTAGGCGCATCAAAGAATGCGCCACTCATTTGCGCGCATTCTTTAGCGCATTGGCTTGTTCTCAAATTAATTTCCAACCACGCTGCTTCCAATAAATGGTGGAAGAAACATGCTCCTTCTCAAAATTTAATTATGACATAATATCCTGCTATAAAATGAAACAAAATTAAAAAAAAAATCCTACCACATGTTTTAAAAAATAGGATTTTTGTCTTAAAATATTATATGCTGACAGATCTTTCAAAATTTTTGGCACATAATATAATTTTTAAAATCATCCGGTTGCATTTTGTATTTTTGTGTCAGAATGTGCTGACACGTTTTTTAATTATTATTTAGATGAAATGATTTATAAATATTTTACAAAATGAAATCAAAGAAGAAAAAATAAAATTTTCTTAATAGATTTTCAATACATGCTAAGACAAAGATCCCGAAGAAGCCATCGCTTCAAAAGAAGAAAATAATACCTTCTGCTAGTTGCAATCCTGAAGTCGTATGGGTGTTTCCGTTTTGTTTCTTTTGATTTAAAGATTAGGAGCGGTTCTATTATTATTATTATTATTATTTTTTGGGACATTTAGGTCATGTAAGGCAAACTCACACACACAACGCATACATAAAGACTCGAATCAAGAGCTCTTAATTGGAAGCATAAACTCTCAACCAACAAGTCAAGATGAGCTGCGTGGTTCTATTAAATTTAAATTCTACAATTCTTGAGGTTCGTTGGCGTATTTTTAGATGTTGTAGTTGGGAAAAAAAATAAAGTAGCAATTACATGTAAAGAGTATTTATTAAAAGGGATTTACTAAATATTATAAATTATTTATTTATTTATTTATCTATATGTATAATATTTTAATTTTTATATTTATTTATATATTATTTTAATATATATTGAGAATATGCACATAAAAATATGTTTAAGTTTAAATAAAGTAATATCAGTAATATTTTTTATAATTTAAAATTTTATTAATATATGAATAAATATAAATGTTTAAATATTAGTGATACATCATCAAAATTTATCTTGGTCGGGCACGAATCTCGAGGCAATTATGAGTAGGAAACTTATGAAATCAAATTCGAGATCATCTAAATTCTGATTACAGCAAACTTATAGTCGAACTAAACACCTCGAAAAGAGGAACCCAACGACATCGAATTTGACCCAATCCGAGCCCAAATAGATCCAAATTGAAGACTCAAAGCGCATTCGAAAGGTTCAAACCATAAATTGGACAAACAAACGATTTCCAAACACGACATGCTTATAGTTGAATCTAGCAGCTCGACAAGATGAATTTAACGAACCCAAGATCGCAGAATTCTGATGTCATTAAAATACTCAAATACTAAATAAACGCTCTACGATAAATGGAGTCGATATCGATTGTTCATTCATAACACTCTCAACATGCCCTTGTTCTGCTCTTTATTTGCTAGTTATGCCATACACAAAAAATTATAAATAGATCACTCATTCTTTATTAAGGGAGCCTAAGCAAGGAAGAGAGAAATCATAATTCTCTTGCCACCATATTCCTCCTCCTCGACCATTGTCAGGCCACCGACCGTGGCTAAACTATCACCGGACTTCTACCCAACTACCAACTGTCGCATAATTTTTGCTCGACCACCGTCCGTCGCTTGACTTCTGTCCAACCCTTGTTTGTTGTTAGATTTCGACCTGGTAGCGGATTATTGTAATTCTGACCGTCCTTAAGTTCAAGGACGAATCTATTATTTTTAATCAACTTAATACATTAGTGGATTCATTTCAACTGAGTGTGGCCCCGTGGTTTTTCTCTTCAGGATTTTCTACGTAAAAAATTGTGGTGTTTCTGTTCTTTCTCTGTTAGCGAGCTGGATACTCGTGAAATGCAAATGAGTCGAGTTGAGCTCAAGTCATGCTTAACTCGAGTTCGACTAGCGAGTCAAATTCCGAGCTCAAAATTGAGTCGAGCCCAAGTTCGGCTCACGGCAGTGGATGTGGGCTCGCGAGCTTATCGATTTCAGATCAACGGCCATCCTCGTGGTTCGGCCTTCCACGTCCGAGCACGTCAGAGCTTGCCCCGCGGTTCAACCTTCCGCGTCCGTCCCACACCAACGCTTCTGCCATAATCAGGATGCGCATCATGTGGATCGAATCAAGATAATCCAACAAGCTTAAAATTCTACTGGAGCTTGAGCTCGAAACTCTCCATAAACCCAGTTCGCTAGCTCATTAGCGAGTTACAGTCTCACACATTTTAAAATTTCTGTGTTATCCATATAATTCCCTGGATGTAAAAGTCGAAAACGTGTAGATAACTTTCGGGAAGCGTACCTGGAGGCTGGAGAAGCGCGGGTGGCGGACGAGCGTGGCCTCGAGGCCGGCCTTCAGGTCGTCGGCGCGGATGAATTTTCCCATCCCCAAAATGGCTATGATGTGACAGTTGAACTGAGGCTGCCGGAAAATCCTCGCCGCCGGGTTGAGCGGCTCCCCCTCGTCTTCCTTCGCCGCCGTCGCCGCCGCCGCCTTCTCTGTCTCCGTCGCCGAAGATATAAAGCGCCGTGTCGGAATCTTTACTGCAGGAGGATTTTTACTGGCTGTCTTCGTAGCGCCCATTGTCTTTCTTGCTTTAGACTGTAAATTGGAAACGGAAAGGGATGGCCCATTTATAGAAGAGATTCGAAAAACTTCTGCTTTGAAAATAAAAATATAGAGCAGAAGCATTAGCTGCACTATGGATGATAAAGAATTTTACCAATTAATTAATTAATTGATGCTACACTTTCCTAAATCCGTTGGGAATATGTACCAATCTTTGTTTATTAATTAAGAAATTAAAGTTTCAATTAAGAGATTAATTAAAGCTTTCAAAAATAAAAAAAATATTTGAGTATTCAGATCATAATTGTGATCGTTATAAGTCTTTATAATATTAATAAAATTTTAAGATATTTTAAAATCGGTATAATATGTAAATAATTTATATTATTATAAAACTTTTTATGTCTAGTATAATTATTTCTTATTATAAATATAAATTAAGAAAAATTGATAGGGCAAGTTGAGGAGACATTGATGCCACGTGCCCCATCGATTTTAATGATTGATATCATGGACGTTTGGGCCATGTATTGATTGATTTTTTTTTAGTGGATTGATTGTTATAAAGGTTCTATTTGTTTGCCTATATTAGTTATATATGAAATTAATGCATGTACGTACAGAAATAGTTAAATCAGACGACTTAATATACTTACCTAAAATATACTTAAAAAATTATAAAATATTGATTTTAACTTTGATTTATAAATTCATTTTATTTGTATTACTAGAGGGTCAAAATAGTATAAAAAAATATGTTAGAATAGTATGATTGATATATCATCAAAAATTTATCTTGATCAGACACAAATCTTGAAGTAAAATTGAGTTGAAAGTTTTTGAAATTAAATATGGGACCATCCAAACTCTGACTTTAGCAAACTTATAGTTGAACTGAACGTCTTGGAAAGACAAACCTAGCGACATCAAAATCATTCAAATCTAAGTCCAAATGAGCCCACATCAAGGGTCCAAACTCCAAAGCATATTTGAAAGGTTCAAAACATAATTTGGATCACCAAACGAATTCCATATGTGACATGCTTATAGTCAAATTGAGCGGCTCGATGAGACAAATCTAACGAGACCAAGATCACCATATTTTGATATCATTAAGACATTCAAAAGATCAATAAACGGTCTATGTACAAAGGGATCAATATTGGCTGTGCATTTAAATTACTCCCATCTAGATCTTGATCCTTTCCTTATTTACAAGCCATGTCACTCTAAAAAAATATATAAAAAGCCCCCATTCTTCTCATGAGAGGAAGAAGAGGAAAAATAAGGGAGAAGAACAGAAGAGATCGCCGGAGTTTAATCGTGGCCAACCACTGCACGTTCGTCGACCACCGCCGGACTTCTGCCCATTTACCGACCACCGTTGAAGCTATTCCCGACCACAGCTGGACCTTCGCCCGTTCGTCTACTACCTACGAAGTTTTTCCCAACCACTGTTGGACCTCCGCACACTCGTCAACCATAGACGGACTTCCGTCCGCTCTTCGACCACCATCAGAGTTCTTTCTTGACCACTGCCGGATCTTCACTCGCTCGTCGACCATCGCTGGAGTTCTTCTCGACCACCACCATACTTTCGCCTATTCGTTGACCACCGTCAGAGTTCTTCCCGACCATCGCCAGACCTCTGCTCGCTCGTCGACCATAGCCAACGCTTTTCTCGACCACCACCAAACCTTCACTCATTTGTCAACCACCACCGAACTTTCCCCCGTTCGTCGACCCCCATCAGAGCTCTTCTCGAACACTGTCGGACCTCTGCTCATTCGTCGACCATCCCCAAGCTTCTATTTGATTCTCAAATCTTTTGTAATCCCTTTATCTTCAAGAAATTGAGCAAATCAATCTTTGTAATTCATTCAAACTTAGTGAAACTTTCTCATCTAGGTCAAGCCCCCGTGACTTTTTTCTTTTTGAAGTTTCCACGTAAAAAAAACTTCTAGTGTTTCTCTTTATTAACTATCTGTTGGTGTGCCAAATATATGTACATTGCTAATACGTTTTATTCATTTACTCTACTGCCGCATATATTCTCACCAGCAACAATAATTTAAATTAAACAATGAAATGAAAATTATTATATTTAATATATGATTACTATTATACAAACTCTTCTTAGTTAATATTAATCTCACAGCTCATGGCTCGGATGGATTAAAGTTCGTTCGTAATTGTTTGATTAAGTAATCAAATAAGGTTGAACATTTTTCTAATACTCAATGATTAAATGAACAAGCCTAAACAACCTGGTGTCAAGCTCTATTATGTTAATAATAACATCATGTACATTTCATGAACATGCTCGATAAGAAGCTTATTTTATGTTCGATATGGAGCTTGTGAGCAAGCTCGTTAAATAACTCTATTAATGTTTGATTTCAAGATTTATTAAGTCCAATTATAAAATTTTTGAGCAATTTAATATAAATATAAATATTTTTATAATTTAATAGCTTTTTTTAATAAAATTTAATAATATAATGATTACTTATTAATAAATTATAAATATTAATTAAATATTTAATGTCTACTAATTAAAAAGAAATTATTATTATATATTAGTTATTATTATATTCTTATATATTATTTAAATAATATTGAGAGTTATTTAATTACTAATTGATATATTTTTCATTTTTAATACTACCGCTCGGACGAACGAAAAATTATTTCATGTGGACATCAAACACAACTTTGCATCCGTAGATCAATCAGAATGAATCATATTAACAATATCAAGAACGATGTAGCTCATCTTTTTGAACTATAATTTCGACAGACACTATACCCTAATCCTATTTTGCTCTTACACAGGTCAACTGGTGCCCGAACCCGTCCTCCTTCTTACCGTGCTCGAACCCCTCCTCCTTCTACACGTCGTTCGTCCCGAGCCCCTCATTTAGGCCTCGTTTGGTTGGTCAATGTTCTAGAAAAAGTTTGTTTTAAAGCGGTTGTAGAGAGAATGGAGTTTCAAAAATAAGATTTTATATAATGGAGTTATTACATAATATTGTTTGGTTAAATTGCTTTTTATGTGCTTATTCAAACTTTAAAATAGATAATTAGTGTTTGATTCGACTAACAATTTCATCTTTTTCATCATAAATGACGAAACTACCCATATATTAAACTCAAATTATTTAATTACTACGCGGCTCGTTCCCGAACCCCTTCCCCAAGCAGCTCGTGCCCGCACCCCAGCCCTTGAAAGACTAGGGTTGCGAACGAACCTTCGCTTAGCATCCTGTTTCGAGCAAATAGGCGGTTTTGTTTTGCTGGTTTTGACTCATCTTTGAAGATTTCTTTCTATTTAACATTGAATATTAAAATCCCTTCTTTTGGTTTGTGCAGTCTAAAAACTGGATTTTCATCTTTCTATTGGGTTGGATCATAATGGATCAATTATTAGCTTGTTTATGTTTGTTAGAATGTCTTACACTGCTAGAAAACTCTTAATATGTTTTGATTGTTAGCTTGATTGGTCTAGAAATCAGCTTGTAAATTGATAGATTTCTATTCCTTCCATCCCTACTACGTGTAATTTCATTTTAGAAAATATATTCAGAAAACTAAAAGAAAATTAAGTAGATTTTAACTAAAAAATTAGTTTATCTGTATGTATTGGAAAATTATTAGGTGCGGAATCCGGACCTAAAGATACGTCTTAACTCCAATAAAATGTTGACACGTAGAGTGGATATGTGGATGTTCAATTGGATTTATTTTTAACTTTATATATTTAATGTGTATGTAGAACTTTAAGTCAAGCGTATCAAGAGCGCATGTAAAGTGCAGGTAAAGGGCAGTCAAATCGCAGTAAAAAAATGCAACAAAAGAGCAGTCAAATTACAACTAAAGCGCTGGTAAAGCGCACAAAAAAGTACAACCAAGGAGCACTTCACATGTCACATTTCAAGTGGATGTCCAAATGAATCTCTACGTCCGTACTCCGCACCTAATAATTTTCCATCTGTATGAACCCTTGAACCAAAAATATAACCTAATTAATATGTAGACTCATCTGAATATGGCCTGCTAAGCAAATGATGACATAGTTATTACAATAACAACCCAATTACAATGTGCAAATGTCATCTACTAACAAGCAAATTATATCATCTTTGCTTATCATTTGTTCTTCAGGTATTTATCATGAGTAGGGGTGTTAATTCGGGTCAGTGGGTCGGGTTCGGGTAGGACTCGGAATTGACCCGGCACTGTTCGGGTCAACCTGAACCTGACACGTTTTAAAAACGGGTCAGGTTTCTTGATCCGAACCCGACCCGATTCAGGTCCGGGTCAACCCGATCCGACACGAATGACCCGAAGTTGACCTAAAATTGCTAATTTTCGGGTAAAAAATCGAGTCAATATTCGATTTTCGGGTCAAAATCAGGTAAAAAAGGGATCAATCTCGGGTTTTCGGGTCAAATATGAGTTTTCGTGTCACTTTTGGGTCACTTTTGGGTCAATTTCGGGTGCCGGGTCAACCCGATTTTTAAAACGGGTTGATTTGTTCAACCCGAACCCGACCCGTTTCGGGTTTGAGTTGACCTGAACCCGGATTTTTCCGGGTCGGGTTCGGGTCGTGTTTTTTGTCGTGTCAAAAATTGACACCCCTAATCACGAGGCTTACAAATCAAAATTTTATATTTTAATATTTTATGCATAATAAAAATATAGATTATCGATTTTTTAACCGAATTTTTCCATTGTTCTTCGTTCCAATTTTAGCGCTCTAGTTTTTGTTTCTCGAAGCCCTAAGCCGCCTTCTTTGTTGATTATTGACAGCTAGGAGACAGCGTAACACTTTGCGGATCGAGAGCTCAGAAAAACAGAGGCTAACTTTGCGAGCAGAAGATTTGCTTCTTAAACCCTACAGGCATTTGTACTATAAGTTGTCTCATTTTTCTTGATCCAATCGGTAAAAGGATCTGTAAGAGATGGCTAAAGATGGAGTAATCCCACTATCCCCTGGAATAAGAACTAGATCTTCATCGCACTTATCGCCTTCCAAGCCCTCACCCCAGAATGTATGTCCATTCTCTTCACAAACCCAATCCCAAGAACTAATCCATTGCCTGTACTGCTCAGAAGAACCCATCAGTTTGGCAACCCTAATCTCATCAATTCCCGGAAGAAAGAAGCAAATTCTTGAGATTCTGCGGCTAGTGGGCTCCTTGAACTCCCCCATGTTCCTTCTCCTCATCTATGGAGGAACATCAAATGGCAAGACCATCTCCATTCTTCAAATTTTTCGTTATCTCAATCGCCCTTTTGTTTATGCTGGTTTTCGAACATGCTACTCCCCACGAATACTCTTTGATTCCGTTCTGAGGCAATTGCTTCTCCACGCGAGGAATCCCATCAAAGGAAATAGTGGAACCAAGCGATGTGAAAAGCTATCAGAATTCATTGATTTACTTAAACTTCTTTGGTTCAGGCGATAAATGCTCTTAGGGAAAGGAATCTAAAATCGGGTTCTGAGGAGGTTGATAGAGGGGAAATGATCTACTTTATATTTGATAACTTTGAGCTACTTCGCTCATGGGACAAGAATTCTAACATTGTCCCTTTGCTTTTGCGAATCCATGAGACATTAAAAATTCCTGACGTTGGCATAATTTATATAAGTAGTTCTACTCCTGATGCACATTATTTGTGTGCTGGGTCAATTGAGCCGATAACAATCTACTTTCCTGACTATACATTGGAGGATCTACATGGTATATTCATGAGGAATCAACATAACCCAAAGCTCTACTCATCTTTTCTAAGGTATGGTGGTTTGATAGAAGAAATCTTCATTTGAATACTCTATAATTCTCTTTACTCATGTAATAGTGTGATTCTTTTGCAGTGTGGTTCTTAAGCCATTCTTTAGAGTCACCAGACGAGTTGTCACTGGCATTTCAACCTCTGTTTCAAAAATACTGTAAACTTTTAGTTGATCAATCTGTTGTTCCAGATGAGGCTATGAAGAGAAAACTTTTTGATAACCTTCAGCCATACCTGACTGTATCACTTAATGATTTCTTCATGGCCCTGAGCCGTTCTTCACATCAAATTGAGCAAGAAGGAGATCACAAAAAGAAGGGAATTAGGAAGTCAAATAGAAAGGAGGCATCTAATGAGTTGGATTTTCATATGTCCATGTAAGCCAAGTATCTGCTCCTCTCTGCATTTATTGCTTCAAGAAATCCTGCTACTCTCGATGCATCTTTATTTGACTCTTCAGGAGGTTTAATCAATCAGAAACGAAATAAGTATTGATTGCATAACTTTAACATCCATATTCATGTCTTGCACCTTATGGAAAATCCAAATAAAAGGTCGCATGGCTTTAATGTTATCAAACTTCTTTCCCTTTTCCTTGTTTTCTTATAGGAATTAACAGATGTCAATGGATCGGAAGGATAGCATGGCTGAAGAAATACTATTGAAGGGACCTGGTAGCTTCCCACTTGAGAGGTTGCTAGCAATTTTTCAATGCATTACCTCAGTTTCTGAGAGTATGGTTGAAGAAGAGCAGTGTGAAAATGGCGCTGCCATTGAAAGTGAAAGTGTTGGGTTGACATCTGATGTTCTATTGCAATTTTCTGCTCTCTGCAATGCCAATTTTATTGGCAAAAGTGGGAGGTGCCCTTTAGAAGGTTCTACTAGATACCGATGTACTATTGATGAGGAAATGGCTATAAGGGTATGTGATCTTTAAGTTGACCGAACAATTTATTATGCATTTCACGCTTTTTTTGGCATGCATTGATTTCTAGTGGAATTTCAGGTTGCAAAAAGAATAAACTTCCCTCTATCGAGTTACCTTTATAGAAGATAGTTTTGGTGGTGAATATCATGCGCTGGTTTGTCTCAAGTATGATTTCTTGAAACGTTTATATGCAAGATTGTAAACTTGAAATGGTGAATATGATTCCTTTATTTACCAAACATATTATCCATTTTTTACTTTTGTATGTCTTTTAATCCAAGGAAGCTTATGTTTTAAATGATAGGTTAAATGGGGAAAAGGTATATGCTTTCATAATGCACTGAAGCAAATTTTAATGGTCCTACAAGTTTGAAGGCGATTTGTGAGTTAATACCTATTTGTAAGGTTATTTTGTATGATAGTATCATCTTAATAAAGCAAATTTGGTTATGTAAAATATGTATTTTATAGGCTTGATAGTAATTTGAAATAGGAAATGATTCTCATTTATGCCATTTTAATGAATTAAAGTGTCTTGTTATGCATAAAAGCAATTTTCCTTTCCTTTTCATTTTGATACATATAATAGCAAGAACACTGTGCATTACACAATGAAAAAATAATACCCTTGCTGGCCTTCATTGACTTAGCTTTAGTAAAGAGCATTCTATAATGGGTATGATATCATCGAATTATTTGAATACTCTAGTGGGTTTATAGCCGATGAAAAAAGGTTTGCGTAAGTGATTAATTTCAACGTAAATGTGTTTGGCAGCAATTTTTGGAGACTGTTTTGAAACAAATGTGTTTGGAAAGAAGTTGCTAGCTATTTCTCATTACTTATGATAATGAAATTTGAGCATTGCTAAGAACCTAGTTCACCATGATCCATGATCGGCCAAAACATGTTGAAATTGATAGAATCATCCAAATTAATTACACTCCAACAAAACTTGAGACTGTAGAGATTCATAAGTTCTTAATTAATCTCAATTTGACAATCTTAATTCCATGCTAGCATTAATCAACAATTCCTAGCTTGAGGGAGGAGTGTTAAAATCCTGAATTCAGCCCCTTAATTCTTGTTCTTGCAATCAAATTGAAAAGCACACATGCTACCAACTTATTGCCTTTTTGTTGTAGGTCTTCCAACATTAATTCTACACTGTGCAATTTGCTCCTTCTAGAATGTAACCTTCCACGCCAGTGCTAGCTGTTCTCCTTGCCTCTGCACGTACTGCAGCTCTCATGTCTTCATACAACCTTATATGCAGAGGCCTCTATAGCCATAGCCTCTGAAGTCATGCCACATCTAGCTCTCTAATGATGCGTGTTTCCGAATGTAGAATAAATTTAAAATTGTGCATTCATTTACATGCCTTAATTTACCCTATTATAATTAATTGGGTGTGCTTCATTTATGATTTTTCTTTTTCCTTTTAGGGCCAGTTACGGTTGATTTGTACACTTTGTTTAAATAAATGCCAATCGATCGGGCTATACTTTATCCATGAATATTGAATCTCTTCTACCTATTATTATAAGAATATATATAGTTTTTTATCATCCCTTTTTTCCACTCTGTATGCGCACTTTGAAACTAAGAAATTTATTTGCTGATATATCAGTACTGCTGTGGTGGTAATGTCTACTCTTTGGGCAAAAGCAGCCAAACAAGTTTGTCACCGTGCAAGCTGCAATTTAGTACTTTTTTCTTTTCCATATTCTTATCTCCTATATTTTAACTGATTATCTTGTTGATTTTATTGCAGAGATTAGTAAGTTTAGGAGCCATCCTGGTAAACAATCAAAGCATATTCAACATTCATATTTCGTTATATAACCAGAATTTAGTTTCTAGTGTGGTACTACTTTTTTTTTGCCATTAAATTTACCCTATGGAGACGTACTTTACTGGGCATAGCAACTGGAATGTAATTGGTTGATATCAGACCTTTTCAGTTGGGTCGAACACCTACCTGCCAACGAAGGTTCCAGAAATAACCTGCAATCAAGGATATACGTTCATCTTTAGCTGAGTTGAAGCTACTGTTCTTTTTCTGCACATCATCTTGTTTCTTTCTTTTTTTTGGTTTTCTATTAATAAACCTCTTGAAACTAGTGTCTGGCGAGTGAGCTTACAGGCCTGATGGTAGTTCTACCTGACAAGCTAATGTTCAGTCACTGACCTTGCATGGTTTTTAGAAGTGTTTATGTAAAAATAATTAAATTCTTCAAGCATGTACCAATCTTCACAGGTTTTCTTCCGCATGCGAGTGCTACTCTGAATTATTTCAAACCCAATCTGCCTTCTGAAAATTTATCTCAGAACCTAATTCATTAAAACTCTTCTGAAAGCAAGAGAGGCCAGGGTGCGAATTTTTGGAACCTACCACAAGTAGCTTTCTTCTTTTTATATGCAACTTTAAAGGTGTTTCTTGGGGCTATGTTTTCTTTTCCAAAAGAAGCACAATGAGTCGTTATGTTTGTGCATTTACTAACAAGTACTAAACATGTTTACAATGACGAATAAGAGCTCAATAATTCTTGTAAGTGACTTGTTCAATCAAGTTAGTGGTGCTTAGTGTGGTTTAGGAAGCTGGGCTTGCAGACATGATATTATTAAGTTCAGATAACAGCTGGAGGCGAACGGAAGACTACCTGTTTGATGCGTTATAGCCCTTATGAATTTCTTGTTCCACGTTTGGGCTTTAGCTACAAACAATCATTTTGCACTCTTATCGTTCCTTGATCAGTTTGTTGCAGCTTATCTTGATGAAATTGTGGTACATAGTTGGAACCTAAAGGTGCACGTTGAGCATCTTAAAAGGGTATTTTTTAGGTGTTGCACGAGAATGAATTGCCCGTGATGCTATAAAAGTGTGCTTTTATGTAGCAAAAATTCCGTTTCCTTAGACACATTATGGGTGTAGGGTGAGTGTGGAAGGATTAATCACAAGATTATGTTATCTTGAATTGGAAACTAACCACTGTGATTGAACCACATTCATTCCTTGGGCTAGCTAACTGTTATCAATAATTCATTTATGCTTACTCCAGCATCACAGTGTCACTCAAAGATGTGCTAAGAAAGAGGAAAAAATTGGAGTAGATAGCTGGAAGTTAATTGACATTCTAGAGATTGAATCACATAATGTGATTTAGGAGCTTGTGCTAGCATTTGCCCAAGTGCTTGAAGTCATAGGAGGTACATATCAAGGTTCTATAAGGCAAAATCGGGAATCAAGGCGTTTTGTCTAAGCGATGCATAAGCCTCGAGGCAGATTGATGCGTAAGCCTCAAAACAATAAAAATAAGATAATTTAAAATTATAAATAATGAAAAAAATGACAAAATATTATGTCAATTATTAACTTGATGATTTGTTCTAAGATAATATTACTAGAATACAAGTTCAAAATAAACTACTTAAAAATAAAACACCCCCTTAGGATCAAAACCTAATGCAAGCTCATCATCACTTTGATTGTCTTCAGAAGAATCTTCATAATTTATGTCAAAGTCGTCCTCAGACTCTTTTTCATCCATAATATTTTTTCTTTTATCCCCTATATCAATTAATATTTCATTAGCTCTAGAATGAAACAATAATAGCATAAAAAATAATTCATTATATTTAAGAATACCTTTAAGTTTTTTTGAAGCTCCAATGTCTCTTTATTTCATTCTTTTATATACTTGGGTAGTTATTTTATTATCCTCATTGATATGAGTTTCTCTTTCAGCTTGAACATCAACATTCTTAAGAGTAACTCATTCATCATCAGATTGTAAATCATCAACAAGCAAATGATAAATTTCATTATTAATATTTCCTTACTTCAGTATATGTAAGAGTTTACTAACATTTAAAGCATATGCAATTATATGCAATTTAAATTAACTCCTACGAAGTTTATTATGTAAACTAATTTTAGTACACAAAAATATTATTCATAAATATAAAACATCAAAGAACTAAAATTCATTTCTCCATGTCAAATTGAAAAATACTAACACAAGCAACTTATTAAGTGAAATAAACCTATAACAACAATGTATATGATATTTAATAAGCCTAACCATAAATCTGGAATAAAACTATTACAACAACTTAAGTTTCAAAGGACTAAAAATCTAAAACTCTCATTTCAAGTGGTTCCAGTCCTAAATTTTTAAGTTACCTTGGTGCCTGGCATTGACGAAAATGTGCGTGTCAAAGTCGGGGAGGCACAGGCTGTCAAAGTCGGAGAGGTAACTGACTGTCGAAGTCGGAGAGGCACATTGGCGTCAAAGTCAAGAGAGACACAAAACAGGAACGATAGAGGCACGAAGAAAATCAGGTGAAGAAGAAGAAAGTGATGGGCGAAGAATGATAGAGGCACGAAACAGGATCGGGAACCTTACCTTTGCCTCTAGTCGCCTCCAGGTACGTCGAACTCGACTGAGTCGCTGTCGAAGTAACGAATGAACGAGAGAGAACAGGGAATGCGAGAGAACGAATGAGAGAGATTCGATCGGCGGAAGTGCTTCAAAATAGAAGCCCTAAGTCTATCTAATAAGCGTGCTCGACTCACGCACATGCACGAGTTCGCCCGCGCACAAAGACTTCATCACGCAGATATCCTCGAGGCGTCCGCCTCATCCGCTTTTTTAAACGATGGTACATATTATTGTCTCGGGCAATGTCATTGCATCTAGTGTTTTTTTAGAGTTGAAAATTGAATGACAACGAGCACAAGTATATGGTGGAAGAGTATATCAACCTGATGGTGCATTATGTTTTACATGAAGGCACTGCTTCTCATATTGAAGTTTTTCATAAATACAAATAATACAGTGATGAGTTAATTCCATATATAGATGCTCACCTTGAAACAGATGAAGATATCATGTTGTGGATGTGACGAGGATGTTGCCAGAATGTGGGTGAGAAATTAACGGTTGAAATGCATTGAAAAACTTGTGGCACACAATGGATATCTGCGTGATGAAGTCTCTGTCGCTCCCAACAGTCAGGTGAACCCGCCCCTTTATGAGTTCTATGTGGTAACTCAACATATTCCTGAACCTTATAGTGGTTTCTAAGGTCTTGGAGATAATTTTTACCCCTGTATTTGTTATGGTAGTTGAGACCTTTGCAACTTATGCAAATGAGGAGGCTCCTCTCATCACAAACTTGATAGCTAATTAAATTTTAGAGTTATTTCTCCCTCTCGAGTTCTTGAGAGAGTGTTGACCCGTAACTGTATACAAAAGAAAAATAATAATAATGTACCTGTTCGGCGCCGCATTTCGCACGTCGCTCACGACTGATGTCGCGTCCCCACATCTCCGCACGATTTAGTGTCGTTAATAGGGAGAGGGAAGCAAGGCATTCGGTTCCTCTCATTCTCCCGATCCCGCTCATCACTCTTCTCACTCTCACTCTCTCGCTCTCTGATTCCCGCTCTCTCTCAACTCCATCGTGGCTGTCGACTTCGCTGCCTCCGACGACCTTCCTCTCTGTCGAATCGAGAGTTACGACATTTTGTGCGGAAGCAACAACGTGAGCTCGCTTGCAGTGAAGATAACTTTCTCCCTTGCGTGCGGCTCTTCTTCGACTCCTCCCTGCTGTTCAACTTCACTCCATTCGACGACTTTCCCTACCGGCTGAATCGGAAGTTAGACATGTTGATCGGGAGCGACAACGGAGTTCGCTCGCTGCGACAGTAACTTTCTCCCGATCCCGCCGCTACTTCGCCTCCTCCATTGCTGTTCAACTTCGCTGCTTTCGACGATTTTCCCTTCCCGTAGATCGGAAGTTCGGCATTTTGATCGGAGGCGGCAACGGGAGCAGCTCGCTGTGAAGTTAACTCTCTCCCATTCGCACGCTTCTTCGGTCCTCCGTAGCCGTTCGACTTTTGCTCCTCCGACGATCTCCCCCCCTCTCAATTGAATCGGAAGCTCAACATTTTGATCGGAAGTGGAACAGGAGCTCGCTCGTGCAAAGATAACCTTCTACCGATCGTGTGCTTCTCCAACTCCTTGAGACTGTCCGACCTCGCTCCTTCGAGCGACTTTCTCTTCCTGGTCGGATCGGAAGTCGCACATTTTGATCGGAACAACAACAGGAGCTCTCTGACTGTGAAGGTAACCTTCTCCCATTCGCGCTTCTTCGGCCAAATCCCGTCAGTTGGCCGAACCAGAGAGAGTGAGAGGGAGAGTTTATTTTGTTAATTTTATTTATTAACTAATATTAATTATAATTAATTTAGTAATTATTTTTAATTATAATTAAATATTATTAGTTATTATTAATTATACTTAACTGTTAATTATAATTATTATAATTAATTATCATTAATTATAATTAGGCATAACTAATTATAATTAATTATAATTAATAAATTAGTTATAATCAAATAGTTAATTATAATTAATTTTTAATTAATTATTTAATTATTTTTAGTTATAATTTATATAATTAAATAATATTAATTATAATTAAATATAACCAATACTTAATTATAATTAAATAATTAGTTATCATTAATTAAAAATGGCCCTCCCTTACCTCGATCCACGAGCCATCGCCGCCAGTCCGCCGGGTCTTCAAGGTATAAATTTCTAACTTAAATCCCGTTATCGACGTTTGCAGCGGACCGGGGAACCACCTATACGCGCTCTTGTAGCACGGTAGGAGGGAGCCCGGTGCGAAGCATACGACGAGGCGGGTAAGCCCTATACACGCTCTTGTAGCGTGGTGGGGACGGTCCTCGACCTCGACACTGACTCCGCCGACGACTGCTACGAAAGGTACGATGTTCCAAAATCCCATTCTCGACGTTTGCAGCGGACCGGAGAACCACATATACGCGCTTTTGTAGCACGGTAGGAGGGAGCCCGGTGCGATGCATAAGACGAGGTGGGAGAGCCCTATACACGCTCTTGTAGCGTGGTGGGGAGTCACTGCTGTTCTGGGAGTCACTGGTGTTCTACTATACGGGTACTGCTGAAGGCCCCATACACGCTCTTGTAGCGTGGTGGGATGAAATTTTGTACGGCCGCGGTGTCCAAGGACACCTACCATACACGCTCTAGTAGCGTGGTGGGAAGGCCCAGCTCCCCAATTTTCCCCCAAACGGGGGATATGCTGGGGTGCTGCCGAAATTTTCATTGAAATGTACAAAGATTTGAACAATTCGAAGACCTTCTTGGACAACAATATAGAAGACCTGTACTCGAACAAAAATGTACGGAACTTGAACAAAATGAGCAGAGGACTTGTACGACGAGCAGAGGACTTGTTGATTTGAACCTGAACAAAATTCTAAATGATATTTAAAGGTCAAAATCAAATGAAATAAAAATCAAATTGGAATCAGACTCAAACCAATTTGAACCTACACTTGAATTCAAGGGACTGCAGGGGACTTGAACAAGACTAGAACATCAAACAAAGACTTTGATTTGGACTGGATCCGAATCCGAATAAAGCAGTTGAACTCGCACTTGAACTCAGACTATACGACATCAAGTGGGGACTTGTAAACTTGATGAATTCAAGTCTGAATGAAACTGAATTTGAATAAAAAAACATATGCAAAGATCAAAATTTGGATCACACACGGGAAACTCAAACTATAAGACCTTGAATACAACGAACTCCTACAATAGTTTATATGAGGTCAAATGCACCACACTTTCAAGGACAACGAGGGAGACTCAAGCATGAGTTGAACTTTGAACTCGGGACCGATAGAATACATAAAACCGGGGCTTTGGATGAATGAACAAATCAAAGTCCAAATGCACGATCGTCCAAGCTAATAACAAATTGCAAGTGAGAGATGAAGTCCCGATGCACATGAAAGATGAATGCATGAATTCCTACAACACCTCCTATGGATGTATTCAGTGTATAACACACGACAAATGCAAATATAATACCACCTGAGATTGGTGAAAAGGTGGGTGTGATACAAGAACAATAGATCTTCTACAAAATACTTTCAGGAGGTCGTAGTAGATGCAGCGGTCCCCTGCAAAATGGATACTTGTGGATAACAACAGTGGGCATATCGTAAGCATATCGAACCACTGTGGACACAAGTACGAATCCCTACAAATGAGTACAAACCATTTGTGGATAACAACAGTGGGTACCTCGTAGGCACAATGAATCACTGTGGACACAGGTACGGATATCTTCTACGACAGTGGTGATCAAGATCTATAAGTGCGTTGAGTACAAGGGCGACTCTATGTACGAAAAGGATACCCCCGGGCAGAAAGGGGGAAATGTTTGAACAAATTAGAACCAAACTTCCTGGTGTTCCAAAGTCTTTTTTTGGTTCTATAATAAAGAAGAGAACAGTTCGGGTGTCCACAAACACCGGAAATAGCAAGTTCACTACGCCGAAAAGCCTAAAAGGAGTTCTTTCCAAATCAGCAGTCTTTGACTCCAAAATCCAGAAAATCCTCCCCGATGAATGAGAAAGGGGGAGTCAATATCAAGTCCAATACACCGAAGATCTTAAAAGGAGTTCTTTCCAAATCAGCAGTCTTTGACTCCGAAATCCAGAAAATCCTCCCCGATGAATGAGAAAGGGGGAGTCAATATCAAGTCCAATACACCGAAGATCTTAAAAGGAGTTCTTTCCAAATCAGCAGTCTTTGACTCCAAAATCCAGAAAATCCTCCCCGATGAATGAGAAAGGGGGAGTCAATATCAAGTCCAATACACCGAAAACTTAAAAGGAGTTCTTTCCAAATCAGCAGTCTTTGACTCCAAAATCCAGAAAATCCTCCCCGATGAATGAGAAAGGGGGAGTCAATATCAAGTCCAATACACCGAAGATCTTAAAAGGAGTTCTTTCCAAATCAGCAGTCTTTGACTCCAAAATCCAGAAAATCCTCCCCGATGAATGAAAAAGGGGGAGTCAATATCAAGTCCAATACACCGAAGATCTTAAAATGAGTTCTTTCCAAATCAGCAGTCTTTGACTCCAAAATTCAGAAAATCCTCCCCGATGAATGAGAAAGGGGGAGTCAATATCAAGTCCACTACACCGAAGATCTTAAAAGGAGTTCTTTCCAAATCAGCAGTCTTTGACTCCAAAATCCAGAAAATCCTCCCCGATGAATGAGAAAGGGGGAGTCAATATCAAGTCCAATACACCGAAGATCTTAAAAGGAGTTCTTTCCAAATCAGCAGTCTTTGACTCCGAAATCCAGAAAATCTCCCCGATGAATGAGAAAGGGGGAATCAACATTAAGATGCCATGCAACCGGATCCGCAACACTCGTATTAGCGGACAGAAGGCGTGTACAAGCCCTCAAATGAAAAGTTGTGCGCACTCAAATGGCTGTTACCTGCATAACTACAAAATATTTCAAAGTACCCCCACACAAGTGCACTGTAGTATTGTATACACATAGGTACACAACAGGGTACGTCTAAATCAATATAAAAATCATCCGCATGGGCCCCGGCGAGCGTGTTATTGGTACACACGTGACGCCTAGGGATGCTGCGCGGGTCGATAAGTGAATTTTAGTTCGAACCCGATCCTTCTATATGGATCAATAGAAGTCGACAGGGTTCGAACCTTTAAACGAATACACGGTTGTAGTGACCGGTGTATTTGTTTAAATACATTATTTTTAGGCCTTCAATGCCTAAAATCAAGAAAATTCATAAACAAAGGCACAAAGCATACGAGAAACCCGATCCCCTATCGATAAGTTGATAGGGTCGACAAGGTTCAATCAACAAATGGAAATAATCACAAACACCCCGATGATGGCCGTGTTGAATGCAGATCTCAACCGGAGGGGTTCCCAAATGTTTTCAAATGACTCCCAAACATCCAAAAATCCAAAGCTCCACCCAAAATCCCAGAAAATTCCAAAATTCTCAAAAATCTCAAAAATATTTAAAATTGAAATAAATCCATCAATATCTTAAAGCAAAATCCATCCACCCTCCGCAACAGTTTGGCGGGGCGGATAAATTAAAGTTTACTTCAGCTCACAAAAGAGCCAAATGCCTAGTCGAAAATATCATTAGGATTCATTCTCAAACAAATCTCCTGCCAGTAAGGACGTGGTACGTGTCCTCTAACCGGCGGTTAGCCGCCAAATGGCATCGCAGGATAAACGGTTACGACGACCCGGGGACCTCTGAACCGAGTGGTTTTGCCGCCAAATGGCACCACGAAATACCGGTTATGGCCAGAGCCGATGCGTTCCTTATTGGCATCAAATCCTTGAGATATGAATCAATAGGATATGATCGATAGGGCATAAAGCCCTCTGTCAGCTAAGGTGGATTCAAATTTGTCCCCTTAGACAAACATTCAACCCAGGTCTACAAGGTCCCCTTGGACGAAGCAACCCATGGCTGCCGACAAGGATCCTTTTGTCAGGTTGGGTCGACTACCTCCTCTGACTAAGTAGACCAGGGACCACGATGGCCCGGGACGACGGAACCATGGTATCTTGATCGGGTCCATCATCCATTCCCCCACCATCCGCTTTAAGTGTTAGATGGTGCAATTTCTATTTTAAATATCAAACATTTCAAATTTCCAAACTTTCAACTCAATTCCCAAATCTAAATCCAGTTCTCAAATACCTAAACCTATGCTGCTACTATATGCCAGATAACACGTATATTCTACGTATCTGATTGACGACTAGCCTTAATCGAAAGTTCTCTCTCGTGATCGGGAGGGGTAATTAACTATAGGGGCTTGCGCCTATAGGAAACCAGAACTCAGATCATAAAGTCCTCGCAAAATGAGGGCGAAATCTCTGGGTAGTGTCTTATCTACAAACCCATCTGCCTTCCAAAATTTACCTCGGAACTTAGTTCGTTAAAACTCCCCTCGCTTAGATAAAAAAGAAATCGCGTGGCGGGGAGGCCGTGGCCGAATTTTCGGAGCCCACAGAGAGGGAGTGAAGGATTACTTAGGATCGGAGAATCTTAAGCAGCTCATATAGAGAGTGCTAGATTTGCAAGCGAGTGACAGCGGCCTCTCAAGTTCCCAGATGAGTTTGTGTGCTTTTAAAGAACCCTTGAGAGCATAGCAGGTAAAGCAACATTATTCATTCAAGGATTGTGATGGACCGGCCGATTTGATTGATAGAGAATTAGGAATTTTTTTAATCAAGAGAGAGTTGTTTATGAAGGTTTTTAATCAAAGGGGAATTGTCTAGGAATATATTAATTATAATTGGGAAGGAATTATCTAGGGCAAGAGATCTAATTTGAATTTAAAATCTAAGAGAGAATTATTTAGGGAGGAGGAATTAAGGGGGATTATTTAGGGACTTAATTAGAAAAATAAATTTAATTTGAATTTAAATTTGAGAGAGAATTATTTAGGAAAAGGGTGCTGATTTGGGAGGGAATTATGAGTTAATTTAAGGCTGACAATAGGATGATTTCAGGATTATGTTTGGAATTTGCTGAAATTAGAATTTCTTAGGTTGTAAAGGCTCTGGCCGCTGGCTAGGGATTTGAGAGAGTCGGATCTTCCTCTCCAATTGAAAATCCAACTGTATCTTGTTTTCTTTCATATATCTTGCAATAAAAAAAGAGTTTGATGTGTTCTTCCTAAATTTTTTGTGCCCTTTGATTTTGCTGAGAAGCTTGTTGCCATCGAAGTTCCAAACAAAATTGCTACATATTGACAGAAGGAAGCTACTTGTTGTGTGGGTACGAGCATTCAAAATCGTACCTCGCAATATATTGTTAGGCTTTTGTATCGATGTCGTGGTGCATTTCCTGTATAGTAAAATTCAAGAAATGCATTCTTGGTTATCCACAAAATCCAAAAACAGATGAAAAATAGAATGCTTGATGTTCTGCAAACTTATTCCTACCTTTCATTCTTATATAATGATTGTTTGAGTTGAGCTTCGTTTGGGACGACTTTTTTACTGCTTGTTAAAACAGCTTTTAAATACAAAATTTTTAATTTTTTAATTAGAAAACTGTTTTAAGAAGCAAGAAGAAAGCTGTCCCAAAGGAAGCCTTAGAATCTATTGATAGGAGCGCTTTTCCTATGATCTGCGCTTGCAAATTAGTGTCATATATATGACTAACTGTGCTAAAATTCTCATTCAAAGATGACAATTTATATTTTCTTATCTCCGCAGGGAATCACCATCTTTTGAATCCCAGCACTTCTACTGGCGACCGCTTTGTGGCTAATGCAAACGATATGGCGGACTTCTTCAATGAACAAAATGTGCTTCTTTATGATTGAATAAAGAAATCTCTTTTGTTAAAGGCCAAAGGTTTCTCCAAAGTAGAAGGGTTAGTGCATTTTCTTTTGTGTTCACCCAATGTCTGCCTTGCCTTTTGCAGTGTCTAGTCTGAGTCCACTATTCACAAAGTTGAATTTGTTCTTTTCCTAGTCAATAAAGGTGTTACAAATGTTTTAATACTAAAATTCTACTGAGCTTTGGATGGGTAGAGCTCTGTAGCACTCATGTTGTTTCGTCTGATAACATTCTAGTAACCTTCAGGCATTATTGGGCAATGACTTGCCCATCAACTGCCATTTATGATCATTTCATTATAGAAGAAACCACATTTTCTGTGTGCGGAATGTGAATGTGCCATTAATGATAAGGGCATCATTAGCAAAATTTTAGTTTCTGTTGCGAGCATAACTTTTTTTTATTGTTTTATTCTGTGCTCTTCTGAAAAAAAAAAAACTCGATCATGATTTGTTTCTTCTCTTTCCATCTTGTTAAGGATAGCCTTATTTTTTTCCTTTTAAGTGGAAAGATTACAATATATGTGCATCTTTATCAGAATTCTGATTTTTGGTTGAAGGGAAGAGTGCAAGGAAGTGAAATTTTTTTACTTTCTTGGTTTTATCATGAATAAGAACATGCATGCTGACAGTCTTCACCTCTATTTCAGCTCCCTGCCTGAAGAGGCTATTGCTTCTTTTGAGATGACTTTCTTATTGTTTTTTTAAAGCGGTTTTTTAGTACAACAAATAAAATTTTTATGCTATAAAATTGCTTTAAGAATCAGTAAGAAAGTCGTCTCAAATGAAGCCTAAGTTTTTTTTTTTGGGAAAAATTAGGGTAGAGCCCAATTCATTAACTATGGAAAGGATTACTGTAAAAGATTGGGGGCAAAAAACCCGAACTCATAAGAACAAGTGTTCCATTGAGTTGAAAAATAAATAACAAGCTTTAAAGGCAGAATAAAATTGATCTGCCACCACATAAACCAGAAAAAAAAAAGAGAGAATAAGAAATCCGAGCTTAGAAGAGCTGATGCAGCCGCATAATAAATAAGCACTGTTAAGAAATTGAAGGGCTCTTGGTTTCATGAGCAACCATGTGGGAAGAGAAATTATTTTGTGGGGAGTTCGAATGCAAAATGATATCCGGAGGCCAATAAGAATGTGTCATGTCAGCGGTACTAAGTTGCGGTACTGAGTAGCACCGAGCTGCGGTACCGAGCGAAGGGGTGATGTGGCGCATTTTGATTGGTCTCCGGACGGAGAGATAGAGATAAGAATCTATAAGACATAATCATATATATGAGCAGTAAGCAGAGGTGACAAGTGACAATGGCGTTAGGGGGAAGAGGTGTAGTAAAATATTAGGATCAATGGGGAATGGTATTTTGCTCTACACGAGATTGCAGGTGGGGATATATGTATTACAATTCTAAAAATTAAAGAGCAATTATAAGCTTAAATTAAAGCTGAAATAGCAGGGATACCCAGGTCCCTTAAATTTTTTCGCATCCAAGTTTTTTTCCTGGATATTGGATGTAATTTCTTTATATGAATATTGCCAACAGTCTCTGACTTATTAAATTCATTGAAATTTTCAGAAACAAGGATGCTATTATCAATGCTAATCATCTTTTTAATGAAACAATATTGAATTTCATGAATGATTTGATGCATAATAGGCTAAAATATTTTTACCAAGATCTTAGCAATGATCTCATAAAATGTGTTGCATAAAGAGATGTGCATATGAGACAGTGCTTGCATTGCTAGATTTTGGAATCAAGACTATAGCAGTGGCTTTTGCTCTTGTAGGCATATGACAATAGTTGAAAAAATACTAAATAATAGAGCATATTTGTCCGATGATGCGCCAACAACTTTTAGAAAACTCAGAAGTAAATCCACCGGGTTTAAAAGCAGAGGAGCTTGGGCTAGGAAATCAATTGCCTTTATCTCATCATCAGTGATAGGAACAATCAAGGTGGTGTACAAGTGAGTTTTAAGGGATTTGGCTTTGATAGAGTTTTAGGGATTGGAGCTTTAGCTATAATGCATAAATAGGGTTTGTTGCAAAATTTTGGGAAAAAACAGACATGAACAACTCCCAAAAGTCTCCATTTATAGTCGAATAATTCTTGATGAGGAACCTATGATTTTTTGGTTGTAGGGTGGCGTTGAAGAGTACTGGGAGAGAGATACAAATTTTTGGGCTTGTATAGTTGATAATAAGAGGGAAAAACTTCGAGCCAACAATTATTCATAAGGGTGTAAGTGAGCCGAGCCGGATCGAGCTTTACTTGTTAATGAGCTCGCGAGTCAAGTTTATCGAGACATGAATTTGAGCTTTAGCCTATACTCTATGTTGGCTCAACAAAAATGGCACGGATGCATGAATCCTACTTTGCAGCCGTATGATTTCATTTTTTCTTAAGTCAGATTATAGTTAACCATATTTCCCTTTAGGATAGTGTCCGGGTTTAATTATATATGGGGTCCTTACTGGAATATGGGCACAAGCACTCATAGTTAATTATCCCTCTTAACATATAAGAGAGAACTCTTGATTAAGAATGACTAAATTTTAAATATTTTTAGTCTCAATAGTGGAAAAAATGGAGGTAAACTCGATCAAGATCCCATGGTTACATCGTCCCGGGTATACCGTAGATTTCAGTCTACCAACATTAACAATCAATGGTCGTAGTGTTCAGGGAATCTGATTAGCAGTCATGGGTTGCCTCCTCTCAGGGATCCCGAGTAGACTGAAGTGGTTAGATGTGAGTTTTAGTTTTAATTTTTATTTGGGGTTTACAACTATTAGAATACCTAGAAATTAATTTAGTTTGAGATTTATGACTTCGTTTAGAAGTAACCCATGTGTTTGGATTGGAGCAGGTCCTATGGCTTCTTTAGGAAGTAGCCCAGGTATTTAGATTTAGATTGAGACTTATGGCTTTCGTTAGAAAGTAACCCGAGGATTTGATTTGAAATGGGGTTTATTGATCTATTTATGAGGTGCCCAAAGATGAGTCTTACAACCTAACTCTACAGTAAGGATGCCCGAGAATTTTAATTACTTGTGTAGGCCTTATGATTTCCCTTAGGAAGTTTCCTAAAAAGTGGGTTTTAAGCTTAATCCCTTAGACTAAGATGCTCATTGATTTGAATTAGATTATTTGGGGTTTAGAATCATTGCTATTTATTTAGTAATTTTCCTAAAATGTGGGTCTTATGACTTTACTTAAAAGTTGTCCAATAGCCGGCCTTACAACCTAATCATATAGACTATGATGCCCATAAATTTTGATTGGAAGGTTGGTTGGAAGATTCAGTGTCTTCCTTAGAAGTTGATTGGTTATTTGTAGGAGCATTAGGGTTTTCTATTTTATTTTAAAAGTATCCCTAACACATGGGACTTACGGCTTAACTTAGAAGTGGGCCGTTGGTGGGTCTTACAAACTAACCCTATAGTCTAGGATGCTCGAATTACTATATTTCAAAACATTATTTAAAGATGAAATTCTCTCTCGGGGTTTTTGCCTTAATTTTTTTAACAAGAGTGGTCCATGTGATTAGATTGGGTAGGAACTTATGGCTTTCATTAGAAAGTAGCCAAAGTTAGTGGGACTTATGACCTCTACGAAGGGTAGCCCCAAGATTTTAGTTGGGTAGGTCTTATTGCTTCCTTAGAAGTTTCTTAGTGATGTGTCTTACGACCTAGCCCTATAAGTTAAGTGGCCCGAGTTGTGGGTCTTACAATCAAGCCTTATAGACTATGATGCCCAAGTGAGGGGTCTAGGGTTGTATTATCATATAAACGTTTTCCTCATATGTCAGATTTATGACTTCTATTAGAAGTGGCCGGTGCTTTCATTGGGTTTAGGGGTTTGGTCATTTTTTACCTAAACTTTCTCATAAGGTCGGGCTTACTACTTTCCTTTGAAAGTTGTTGGGTAGTGGGTCTTACAATCAAGTTCTTATAAATAAGACTGCCAAAAGGTTTTTGTTTAGATTTGATTATATGTTTGTTGAGTTGACACAAGTTGTTTGACACTTAGTATTTTGCTACAGTAATATTTTACTACAGTACTTTTCTTCTTACTATTTGATAACTTCTTTTCAGTACATGCATACTAGTAGCATTTTACCAGTAACATTTTCTATTTTAGCATTTATTTGAATATTGAATTATTCCAATTTTTAATGAACTTCACTCTTTTGTTTGCAGGGATCTCGGACAGGAGAGTTGGAGCCTTGTTGTGAAGAGCTTGCTGATTGTTTCAAAGTTGAGAGTTGAGTTATTGGAAAGTTTGAGAGTTTGAGTTTGAATTGTTGTTGGATAGTTTGAGAGTTTGAGTTTGAATTGTTGTTGGAGAGTTTGAGAGTTATTTGTTTGGGAGGGGTTTGTATATGTCAAATAGTGAAAAATATTCTTCCCCCTCCCCTACAATTTATTTATTGCATTTTTTTAACAAATAATTCAATTTTGATTAATTAGCTTAATTAACCAAAAGTCTTTAATTTTTTTAAATAACATCTCTGAGATTTTAAAATTCCCAAAAAAAAATTTAAAATTATTGTATTTAAAAATTTCATTAAAAATGTTATTATATTTTTAAACCTTCAGATTTCAAAATGCTATTGGATTTTTCTTTAAAATAATCAATCAATTAATTTCAATTTATTTTGGTTAATTAAAATTTTTTAATTGATTAATCAAATATTCAAATTTAATTACTTTATAATTACTCCAAAAAGTTCTATAATTTTGTCGACATTTCGGTAGCCTCCCGACGTCTCCTCCCCGCTGAGGAAGAAATCAGGACGACATCTACCGAAATTTCTTCCTACACGGATCTAAGACCAATGGCGTAGGGTCTTCGAATTAAAATCTTCCCACCAGGATCTAATATCGACTACATGGGGTATTCGAATTTTATTTCATCCTGCCCAGATCTAAGATCAATGGCCCGAGGGCTTCGAATTAAAATCATCCCACATGGATCTATGATCGACTACGTGGGGTCTTCAAATTTTATTTCATCCGGCCCAGATCTAAGATCAATGGCGCGGGGCTTCGAATTTAAAATCATCCTCCCGGATCTAAGATCATGGCTTGGGTCTTCGAATTTTAAACCATCCTAGCAGGACCTAAGGTACAATGGCCCAGGTCTTCGACACTTGCTTGAAAAATCTTTTTTCTTTTTATTTATTTATTTATTTCTTTCTTCTCTTTTTAAAAGATATATAAATATTAAGTAAAATAAAAAAATATATATTATGATATGATTATATCATAATATATTATTTTTATATAATATTATATTTTATAACGTACATAAAAAATGGAGTCGGCTCGGGCATGATCCAGTTCAGCTAGGTTAGTCGTCGAAGGAACATAGTTCAACAATTCACAAAGAGCTAAATAAACGATTCTTATAATTTCTATACCTCCTATAAAGCAAGTTGAATAACAGCAAGGGGCCAAAGAAGCTACCCATGCAATTATTACAGCACACAAACAAAACATGATATATAATTGTATAGCCATATATATTGCTCCATATATAGCCTATGAACATATTGCCTATAAATATATTATTTACTGTACACGATAGATATGAAATAAAATATATTTCCTTTCTGTTTCTTCTTCATCTTTCATGTGCTTGTTCCGGGACTCAATCTTTGAGTTTCTACATGGTATCAGACGAGGCTTGACGATTCCGGCGACCCATGGCATCCTCCACCACCTCTCCGAACGGCAATCAACAAGACGACATTACATCGGCATCTCCGGTCATTTCTTCCTCTCTCAAGTTCATTATCTCTAACCTCAAGAACATTGTTCAAAACCCCCTTTCCCCGGACAATTACCCTTTATGGAGGTCTCAAATTCTCAAGATCTTTCGAGCTAACAGCTTCGATTCGTATCTTGATCCGAACTCTCCTGTTCCCGAAAAATTTTTAATTCCTTCTACCGGATCTCCCCGTTCCAATCCTACCTATATGTAATGGCTACTCAATGATCAGAATCTTGCGGCGGCCATATGCTCCACGATTTCTGCATCGATTCTTCCTTATGTTCTTGATCTTGAATCCACATCCGCTATTTGGACTGCCCTTCAAACTAGATTTCAATCTACAAATAGATCTAAGGTCATTCAACTCAAGAATGAGCTCTACCATACCTCTCTAAAGAACTCCACAATGCTCCAGTATCTTAACGGAATCAAATCCCTTGTTGATCAAATTGCCGTAGCAGGTTCTCAGATTGATCCCGAGGATATCATTCATCACATTCTAAATGGACTTCCTCCGGCTTATCAGTCATTCAAAACGACCATACGAACCATGACCCAATCTTTAAACCTTGACCAACTCTACTCATTACTGATCAGTGAGGAAATTCATATTGCCTCTGAAGCTACTCGTTTTGCTATGCCAAATCCACCGGATACCGCTCTATTCTCTTCCAGAGGCCGCGGGCGTCGCGGTAAAGGCCGTTCAGGCGGTTCAAGAAATGCATCACCGCAGGCGCAAATCATCTGTCAGATATGCTTCAAACGTGGGCACATAGCGTCGGACTGCTGGCATCGGCTTAATGCTCAGTACGTGCCGGCAACTGCAAAGTAGCCCACCAAAGCACTGGCAGCCGAATCCAATCAAGCGTACAATGACTGGTATCTTGATTCAGGTGCTTCTTCACACATGACCAAATCTCTTGAAAACCTCTCGGTCTCAAATCCATATCAAGGATCTGACGGCATCACCATCGGCGACGGGAGCTCCGTTAGCATAGCTCACTCCGGCAAAGGCTTGCTACCAACTCCCTCTTGTAAGCTAACTCTGTCTCACATACTTCACACCCGAGCACTACATTATAATCTGATATCGATTTCTCAGCTAACACGTGATAATAATATCTCTATAATTTTTTATCCTAACGGGTTTGTCTTGAAGGACTTGACGAATCATCAAATTCTGCCTAAAGGCCCTTGCAAGAACGGACTCTATCCCATTCGTATGCCGGCCGCCATCTCTCCACACCGGGCGCTTCACACCACCACACAGCGAGACACGGTATGGAATGCCCAATTGGGGCATCCTAATAAGAACATTCTTACTCGTATAGCAGCTTGTAATCTGCAATTACGCATAAATAAATCAAATGTACTTTGTCATTCTTGTCATAAGACCAAGGGTCATAAACTCCCGTTTGAGATTTCTACTAGTCGAGAACATACTGCTCTTGCTTTAATTCACTCCGATGTGTGGGGTTCTGCTCCCATGTCATTTAATACGGGCTGTTTATACTACGTTATATTCATCGATGATTACTCCCGATACACGTGGATCTTTCCCCTACGACATAAAGATGAAGTAACTGCTATTTTTATTACATTCAAAACATATATCGAACAAGCATTGTCCTCCAAAATCAAAGGGCTTCAATCGGACTGCGGCGGTATATCAATATTCAGTTCATTCAGTTCCTCCAAAGCAACGGCTTCAAACACCGCTTTTGTGTCCGTATACACCCGAACAAAATGGTGTGCCGAACGAAAGCACATGCACATTGTTGAAATGGCTAGGACCCTTCTCCACATCACCTTCATCCCGCTCATTTACTGGCCCGATACTATGATCACCTATGTCCATTTGATTAACAAACTCCCAAATTCTGCTACCAACAACATTTCTCCACATGAAATGCTCTACCGCACTCAGCCTGACTACAAAATGCTTCGCACTTTCGGATGCGCCTGTTTTCCCCTAACTCTGCCGCCTCAACGCCACAAACTCTTACCAAAAGCCCAAACTTGCGTCTTCTTAGGATATTCTGATACATACAAGGGATACAAAGGTGTCAATCTCAATACCAACAAAATTTGTTTTTCTCGTCACGTAACGTTTGATGAATCCGTCTTTCCCTTCACAGATCAAAAGACTACATCAACAGCTTCGCAGAACCAAATATCCCCTCTGTTTCTCACGCCTATCTCGGTGATCCCGCATTCTCCATCCACCGTCAACAAAGTGCTCCAGCCCACCACTACCTCAATTCAACCAACAACCATCGAACCAACGTCCACACGTGACTCCTCTCCAACTCCGCTCTCTCCGCCTATCCAACCAGCTGTTCAGCCACCAACACATCAAATGGTAACCAGAGGTAAAATGGGTTCTGTGAAACCTACGAGTCGTCTAAATCTTCTTCATTATACTACTGCAATAGATGAACCTTCAGCTCCCTCCACGTATACCGAAGCAAGCAAGCTTCCCGAATGGCGTCGAGCCATGGCCGACGAGTTCTTCGCATTTCAAACACAAGGCACATAGAGCCTTGTTCCACAGCCTCCGAATTCCTCAGTCCTAGGATGTAAATGGACATACTGGCTCAAGTTTCACTCTGATGGTTCGATAGCCAAGCACAAGGCGAGACTAGTTGCTCAGGGAAATCACCAAGAATATGGCATTGACTACACTGAAACATTTAGCCCGGTGGCTAAATTTCCCACTATTCGCATCCTACTTACAGTGGCATTACACAACGACTGGCCAATACAAAAACTCGACGTAGCAAATGCCTTTCTTGATGGCTCGCTCTCCGAAACCGTCTATATGTGCCAACCAAAAGGATTCGAGGATGCTACCCACCCAGATCACGTCTGCCTACTTCACAAGGCCATTTACGGCCTCAAACAAGCACCTCGACAATGGTATAACACACTAACCTCATTTCTCGTTTCTCTCTGTTTCAATCACAGTAACTCAGATCCTTCTCTACTCATTTTCACCAAATGCAATATCAAATTGTTTTTACTTATTTACGTGGACGATATTCTTCTAATGGGCAACGATCAAGCAGCTCTTAACAGAATCATCACTCAACTGCAACACAAGTTCAAAATGAAAATTCTAGGACCAGTCAACTCATTTCTCGGCATTAACATATCACAGACACCGGCTCAATACTTTCTATCCCAAAAGCTCTACGCATAGGCCATTCTTCAATCCGCCCACCTAACCGCTTGCAAACCTTTATCCAACCCAACTTGTACTAAACTACCGCAAGCATACAACTCAGATCCAGTGCTGGATGGCCCGGCCACGTACCGCCGCATCACCGGTTCCCTTCAATATTTGACACTAACACACCCCGACATCTCATTTAGTGTCAACTTGTTGTCCCAGCATAGGCATCAACCTAAGCCTCAACACACCTATGTTCTAAAAAGGCTTCTACGTTATATCCAAGGTACGCTCAATTATGGTCTTCCAATTCTAAAATCTAACTTACAGTTATCGGCTTATTCCGATGCAGATTGGGCAGGAGATCCCATCTCCAGGAAATCCACCTCTGGATACTGCTCCTATCTTGGCCACACATTGATCTCATGGACGGTCAAGAAGTAGACAACGGTGGCTCGCTCATCCATGGAGTTCGAATACCGATCATTAGCTGCACTCGCAGCCGACGTTATATGGATCCGCCGCATTCTAGATGACTTCGGTGCCTCTCAAGACACTCCCACCGATCTTTATTGCGATAACACATCGGCAATCGTATTGGCAAACAATCATGTATTCCACGCACGAACGAAACATATCGAGATTGACCATAGGTTCGTTCGTGATCATATTCAGCAAGGAACTATTCGCATCCTCCTGATCAGTACAAAAGACCAAATAGCAGATATATTGACTAAATCCCTCTCTACACCGCGCTTTCATGAGCTACGACTCAAACTGAACGTCATGCAAGACCCTTCAGTTTGCGGGGGGGCTATTAGAGCACACAAACAAAACCTGATATATAATTGTATAGCCATATATATTGCTCCATATATAGCCTGTGAACACAATGCCTATAAATATATTATTTACTGTACACGATAGATATGAAATAAAATATATTTCCTTTATGTTTCTTCTTCATCTTTCCTGTGCTTGTTCCGGGACTCAATCTTTGAGTTTCTACAGCAATATCTACCCTTCTCGCGAAGAGACAAAATTGGACATCAAAGAGGGAGCCGAAGTCGAACATCAATGAGCGAGCCGAATTCGAACCTCAAGGGGGGAGCTAAAGGAGCATCACGTGCAACCTCTATACCTCCCACGAAGTGACGAGGTCGAACAACAACGAAGGAGCAGAAGAAGCTACGCGTGCAATCTCTTCGCCTCTCGCGAAGCAACGAAACCGAACAAATATGAAGAAAAGAGAAGATGAAAGGTGAACCCTAGACTCCTGCGAAGCAACGAAGTCGAACAGGAACGACGGAGTCTAAAGAGCGAGAGAGGGAGCGTGGGTTTTTTTTTCACGGGATTTCTTCCTATTTATCGCTTTGGATAGTCGGTAGGCGGTTATGGTTCTGAAGAGTTGTCCTGTTTGGCAACCAACTGCAGGTGGTGGGACCAGAGGCGTAGGATGCAAGCCGATTGCCTCCCTTTTGTTTGAATTTTTATTTATTTAGTCAACACTCTAGCTCGTATATTAAACAAGCTCAAGCTCGAGCTCGAGCTCAAGCCTGACTCGACTCAAAAGCTCATTGAGCCGCTTGATTAAATTAAAATGTATTTAATAGTTAATTTAAATTAGCATTATATAATATATTTTAATAATTTTATATGAATTCTATATTAAAATATAAAAATTCTAAAGAAAATTGAATTTTTAATTTAAAATTAAGAAATCAAACTTAACAATCAAGTCGAGCTCGAGCCTATGAATTTTTTAACGAGTCGAGCTCGAGCTAAGTAACTTCTAAATAAGGTTAGCTCGATTAAGCAGATACTCAACTCGTTTTACACCCCTAATTATTAATAAGAATCCTATCCAGTTTTATATGGATAGGGCAATATGTCCTCTGATTAAATCAAATGAAAGTGCTACCAACCAAAGCAAATTCATGTAGACCAGTATAAAAAATCATGTTATTGAAGTGTCATAATATGTTGTTGTGAATGATATTTCTACCAACATTTTCATGAGAAAACTTGATGCAATTTAAATCCCCTAGAATGACCCATGGCTTTGAAATTTTCACAACAAGATTTTTAATTTGGTCCCAAAGAAGGAGCTTGTCCTCATGGTTCTTTGAAGCATACACCATAGAGATCGAAAATGGTTTGGAGCATGAAGGTGTGCCATGAATTAATTGGCTAGTGGTGGGGGTGAAAGAGATTGTAGAGGCTTTCCATTTAATCCAGATTCTGCCAGGTGAAGCATAATCAAAGTTGTTGAAACTCTGTTTATTATCAAAAATTTGATGAGTCGCATAAAATTATGGGTCTGAGGTGGCATAGAAATTTTGCTTCAAGAATGCAAAGCAAGTCAAGATAATGAAATCATGCAAATTCTTTACAATTAAAGACTTTGTTCGGGCTATTGAAGCCTAAATATTCCAGGATGTATTGATAGCAAGGGTCATTGGAGTTTTGGGGTTTGGGAGGTTGCTTTTTGGCCTTTTTAGCTCTACTTACTTTTGTAGTTCGTGATGAAGTAGTGTAGGTAGCCGCAACATCTTATAGATTGGAGTCGTTGATATTCTATAGAATGTCAAATTTGTTTTGAGAGGGGCTAACTTATGATGTTAGCTTGACAAAGGATTGAGGCTCTTCAAAGGGTGAGTTAAGGTTAGGGATTTTTTTTCTTTGGGAAGTGCTGGGTGGGATGAGTTGGAAGGAGGAGATAAGACTTGGGTGGTGGTTTTAGTTTGAGAGGATAAAATGGATAGGTTAGGAGGATGACCTGCTGAATTTTATTTTTGTGTGTATGTCAGGGGGTTGGAGAATTGGGGCTAATATTTTTTTTGGCTGGTGGGGAGTCACTAGAAGAAACACTAGCTTAAAGAGAGGAGATTCATAGTATCTTTTAAGAGTCAGACTTTACGTATGAACAATAGAAGTGCTTCATAGTAGGGTTGTCGCCCAATGAAGTAGCCGAATAAACAACTCACATTCCTTGGATCCGTAGAGATTTCTTCCTTAGAGGATAACAACTTTGTCCAAAAAATGGAACAATGGAAATTAAGGGAAAAGTCTTTAGAAGGTGGGGTTCGAGTGTTAAGGAGATTTTTTCAATTTAGGACGATGGGCTTCGAACGGAGGGGAGGTTGGAGGGATTGGAGAGCGGGGGAAAATTAAAGGAAGAATGGAAGTCTATTGTGTGGAGGTGGGAGAGAGGGGGTGGGGAAGGCCGCTTATGGCAAAGAATCATAGATGATGCAAGAGGCAGCTAGAGTTTCTCTTACGCTACTAAGTTTACCATGATAATTAACAATTCATAAATGATATATGTAATATCACTAAGTTTGTATATATAGTGTGTAAGTTTGTAATTTCATTCCATTGAAATTCAACATATTTCATAAAATTGTAATTGGATTGGATAGAATATATGAATGTGTTTTTGGCAATAAAAAAATCAGAAATAATTAAGTGTAGTAGATATTATATTGCTAAAATAGATGTGATAAAATTTGAGATATGATGGAAGTATTTTTGTTCCACGACAAAAATTAGATCGTGGCAATGATTGGTAAGAGCTACATAGATTAGATGATTAGATAATTTAATTAAAAGGAAAAAAGTTGATATATACACATTGGGAAAACAATATAAAATTTAATATCTTAGTTTTATATGAAAATTTACGATGGATACACAAATAAAATAAAGGAATATGAAGCTATCAGAATTTTCGTGGTGGAAAATTCACAAAAGGTAAAAAATGATGTGGCTTGATCCATCTAAATTTATCTATTATATAAGTAAAAAATACAAAGAATTGCTTTTTTTACCTCAGTTCGAGAAGACACGATTATAAAAGTCGGTAATACAAATTTGACTTCATTTGAATGCATGGGATAATGTTGGAGATGCGGTATAAGGATGATGACAATGATTTGGCTATTTTAGTTGAGCGTTGACATATGGATGATAATATTTGAGTAGTATTGGTTGTAGGAGTGTCAATATTTGACACGATCCAAAAATCCTATCCGAATCCGACCGAAATTTTCGGGTTTGGGTTGACCCGAACCCGAATCAGGTCAGGTTTAGGTAAGGCTTTTCGACCCATTTAAAAAATCGAGTAAGGTTCTGGTTGACCCAAAAACTCGAAAATGACATGGCTGCCTGCCTTGCCCGCGTCACATTTAGCAGCTGCCCGCGTTGCATTGATTGTTGTGCGTCACATCGCCTGCCTCCCGTCACACCATTGTGTCTACCCGCGAATCAACAAAGCCGTTGCTGCTGTCGGGCTTTGCCGCTGCTCGCGATGCCACATCGCTTTGCCTGACGCAGCTAGCTGCTGCTGCCGGCCACCAGAGTTACGAGATTTCTTCCGCTGCTGAACCCAAAACTAACCCGTTTGCAAAAATGGTTTATGTTCGGATTAACTCGAATAGTGCAGGAACAGTTCCGGATTCGACCCAAACCTGACCCGTGACCCGAAATTAACACCCCCAATTGATTGGATGACGATGGTGGGGGTGACGGTGAGCAGACAATGTCGATGGAGTGGATGGTTGGGTAATGATATTTACATGATGATTATTAGACAATAATGATTGCATGGGGATGGCTAGCTATTGGTGATTATGCAATGATAGGTTGGCAATAGGGGCTTTACAACAAATGCATGGTGATGATTTATGGCGTCGAGCATAAGATAAAGGCCTAAAGTTTTTCAGTTCTCTTCAAACTTAAATCAAATCCTCTTTCATGCTTAGATTGATGATCTATCTATTTGTTGTATTTTGAGAGTGATATTTTGATAATTTAGCAAAAATAAATTATTGTAAAAATATTAGATAATTAATCTTCAGATCAAAAATAAAATTGACTTATTTTATTTTGCTAATTTTTAGTTTACTCTGTAATAAATATATATCAAATGGATTGAATGATTCATATGCATTTTTAATATTTGTTTATGCTGAAGGTTAAAGGGCAGGTGATTCTTTTGATGGCTCCACTTGATTGAGTTAGCATTTGATACATGATTCTTAATGATGAAATTTTTTTATTTTAGAGAAAATAATGATTGATGCAAAGTGCTTTCGTTTAAGCTGTGATTATTATGATTTTGTTTGGGACGGTTTTTTTACTGTTTCTTAAAGCAACATTCTAGTTAAAAAGCCGTCCCAAACGAAACCTATGACTCCGTTTGGGATGGCTTTCTTACTGCTTATTAAATTAATTTTTTAGTATAAATGTTTTATTTTTTATATCATTAATGCATAATACACATTCTCTTAACACTCCATAATAAAATTAATATGAATTTTAAAATCTATAATATTGTTAGAGAATATATATTATTGCTTGTAGATAGAAACCATATTTAATAAAGTAATTTTATTTATTTTTTTTGTTATGTAAAATAAAAATCAGAATATTGAATTCTTTTGAAGCTTAAAATTTATATTATTTTTTATTTTTCATTCAACCAAATGATGGATTCGGGCAAACTCCATTATTACTCGGAATCTAAAAATGAAATAAGCCCAAAATTTACTTTATTACACTGCTCAAGTGGAAAAATAAATCTTAAAAGAATAATAAAGTGGCAAAATAAAGACTAACTTAACAAATAGATGGAGTGAGACAAATTATCTAAAGAATCATATAAATTTTTTTTTTTTTTTTGGGAGGGGTGACAATTGCCTTCTCTAGGCTTAAGGTGGATCAACCCATGCTAGCAGAACACGAGACGTATTTCATTGAATGCACCAAACTATTTGGGGTATTTAGAATAAGCCAAATAATTTGGCACATTTAATGAAATGCACCATAGTATTTGGCGCATTCCATTGAATTTATTATGACTCATTACTAAAGTTATATAAAATCTAGTTCGACTGACTGGGCAACATATGAGTTGAATGGGCCAATTTGTATGACGTATTCTTTAGAATGCATGCAATTGCCTCCTCTGGGCTTAAGGTGGATCCGTCCATGCTAGCAGAACACGACGGCGTATTCCATTGAATGCACCAAAATGTTTGGTGTATTTAGAAGAAGCCAAATAATTTGGCACATTCAATGAAATGCACCATATTATTTGGCGCATTCCATTGAATTTATTATGACTCATTGCTACAGTTCTATAAAATCCAGTTCGACTGACTAGGCATCATACGAGTTGAATGAGCCAATTTGTATGGTGCATTTTTTAGAATGCACCAAATTATTTGACTTTTTTGCTTCATTTTAAATTTTAGAACTCACGTACTCCTGCTAAAAATATATATGTTGCGTCCTGGAGTATTCGCGGCAGTAGAGAAATATATAGTTTAACGTCTTAGCATTGTATGAAGATCCAGCACACAATCAGATAAATGAGAGGGTGTAGCATTCATAAGAGACACCAGAGTTTTTACGTGGAAAACCCCTAAAAAGGGGAAAAACCACGGGGCCTGGCCCAGTTTAAATGAATCCACTAGTATTTGCAGCCGATTACAAATGAGGTCGTTCTTAGGGAGAAGGCCTTGGCTTGATGGTACAAATGTACATCACATAGAGCGCATTACATGGTGGGAGTTACAATAATCAACAAAGACATGTTTGTTTGGCCAACAGGACCATAGTTGATAAGATAGATGTCAGAAAGATCGTAGTTGGCAGGAGACCGGGGTCAAAAAGTCCATTGTATAGTGATTGAGGTCGGATGGACCATAGTAGGTGACGAAGGTTAGAAGGACCGTAGTCGGTAGGAGACCCGGGTCAAAAAGATTGTTGTCTGGTGATGGAGGTCGGAAGGACCATAGTCGGCATGAGACTGGGGTTAGAAAAACCATTATCTGTTGATTAATGGAGGATAGAAGGACCATAGTAGTAGGGTGATATTCTGGGAGAACTCTAGTGATCATGTGGTGGCTTGATAGAAGTCTGGACCTCGGGTGATGGTTCAGCAGAAGTCTGGGCCTCAGGTGGTGGTCTGGCAGAAGTCCGAGGCTCAAGTGGTGGTTCGACGGAGCAACGACGCCAGGCAGTGGTCCGGCAGAGGAGAGGGACTCAAGTGGTGGTCCGGCGGAGCAACGGCGTCAGGAGGTGGTCCGGCAGAGGTGAGGGCCTCAAGTGGTGGTCCGGCAGAGCAACGACGTCAGGCGGTGGTCCAGCGGAGGTGAGGACCTCAAGTGGTGGTCCGGCAGGCAACAGTGTTAGGCGGAGGTGAGGGCCTCAAGTGGTGGTCCGGCGAAAGTACTGAGAGCCTCAGGTGGTGGTCCGGCAAAGCAACGGCGTCAGGCGGTTGTCTGGCGGAGGTGAGGGCCTCAAGTGGTGGTCTGGCGAAATTCCGGTGGTGGTTTGGCGAAGCTCCGTCGGTGGTCCGGCGAAATTACGGCGGTACTGGTCCGGCGAAACTCCGGCGGTGGTCGAGGAGGAGCTTCTTCTTCTCTTCTTCCCTTCTTGTTTGGATCCCCCTTCAAGAGAAATGAGGGGCCTATTTATAGATTTCTTGAGTGGCATGGCCCGTAAATATGTGAGAAATCAAGGGTAAATGGGGAGTGGTTGAATGTACAGCCGATATTGAATCCTTTGATCATGGACTATTTGATGGACATTTGAACATCTAATTGGGGTCGGAATTCAATGATCTTGGGCTCGTTGGATTTGTCTCGTCGAGCTGCTCGATTCGATTATAAGCTCGTTATGTTTGGAGACTGTTTGGTAATCCAAATTGCTGTTCGAACCTTCCAACATCGCTTCGGGTCCTTGATTTGTACTCATTTGGGCTCGGATTGAGTCGAATTTGGTGTCGTTGGGTTCTTATTTCCTAGACGCTCAATTTGACTGTAAGTTTGTTGAAATCGGAGTTCAAGTGATCCCGGATTTAATTTTTGAAGTTTTCTTGCTTGATTTTGCATCGAGATTCGTGCCCGATCAAGATAATTTTTTGATGATATATCAATATATTACACATATTCCTTCTTAAAAACATTAGAAATGATTTTTTTTTTTAGATTGAAATGAAAAATTAACTTATTAAATAATATAATATATTAAATTCATCATTCATAAAAGCACATTTTCTAACCTCTAACAACCAAATGAGCAATGGATCTTCCGATCGAATCAAGTATTAAAACTGTTAATTTGTACGTGGCTTCGCCATGCCTGCAACTGTGGGCCGGGAGTGCAATGATAAATCCTTGCATGGGAACATTTTTTATTGCTACAAATCAGTGATTTTTTTTTTTTTTCATTTCTTATTTCTTCGATGATAGATAAGATTTTCATTTCTTATAAGGAGTTAAAATATGAGCCATAATGATGACCCAATATTATTTTTCAGAAGATTTGGCTACAAAATTCTCAATAAAAAAAAAACATTTTTATATATTTTCTAAATGAATTTAAATATCAATTAATTATATTAAAATCAAATATATGACAGAAATGTGAAGTAAATTATTGAAAACACATGGAATCTTATATGATTAAAGAAATAAAAACTTTATAGAGTATAACACATGCAAATAAACATATCTTAAAGATTAAAAGAAAGAATTTTATAAACACAAATATATGTTAGGCAGTTATATGGAGTATAAGATCATTTGAAAATTATTGAAGCGGCGAAAGTTATGGCAACTATATTCATTGAGAAATATGATATTGGCATTTTTTAAACAAGGATTTAAAAGTTTGAGAAATATGAATTTTAGGAAAACTCTAATGAATGATTATTTCAATGACAGTGGGATATTCATGGTTCATTGTTGGGTGAAGATGATTAGTTTTTAATCTCCTCATCCAATAGATTACTTATTTCAACTCCATAATGACATTCACATTATACTTAGGGAACTGAGGGTGCCATGTATATACTCAATTTTCATTCATTACATTAAGCTCTAACCATTTTGAGCAACTAGGGATCGAATGGGAGAAATATAAGCATGCATTAGGCATTGAAGTCGATTAAGATATCTTAAGGGTTTTGCTCATTGAAGCTAGGGCCTTGAGCTAAGTGATGTATTAATGGGGATAATGCGACTAGCTGGTATTAAGAGGATTATTAAGTGATGTATTAAAGATGGTTGATATATGTTTCAATTGAGATTAGCGTGGCTTCTAAAATTGAGTATGATTTTCTTTAAAAAAAAGGTCAAAAATTAAAGGGGCTGCAAATATTTGAAAGGTTAAGTGGGGAAGGGGACATATGCTATTGTGAGAATGATTAGAAGTTTCAAGGGGAGTGGTTGGAGGAGAAGTGTGGTATTTCTTCCCAAGCTTGAGATTTCAACATTTACCTCTAATTTAACAATTTTTAGTAGCTAGCAGGATTTTGGATGTTTTAGGGGAAATGAATAGAGAAATAAGAGAGAGTTTGATCCATCAACAGACATAGAATTTCAATCATATTGCACTTTCATTATTTGTCTTTTTCCCATCTATATTGATCAAAATATTTTCTAAAGGGATAAAAGATTTAAAACATGAAAAAAAGATTATAATAAAAGTCAATCTCTATTTGCTCAAGGAATTCACAACCAATAGAGTATACATTTTACTTAAAATTTTAAGAATTTTGACAAGATTCGAGAAAAATAAAGGAATGCTTAAAAATTTTACCAAAAGGGGAATGTTGGTGAATTCATCTAGTATATGTTAAAAATCAACATACTATTCTAAAGGAAGAATAGCTTTCCTAAAAAGAACCACAATCCTCCATCTAGGCAATATCATAATCTTCTTGGTAGGAGAGCAAAAAGAGCAAGAAATCATCATCCAAAAGTATGAAGATTGAGACTATCTTTAAGATTTTAAACATTCTTAATTACATCTAAGGGAGCCCTATAAAATTGTTTGTTATTTAGCAAGAATAAATAAGAGTTATACCACATTCCTCTGAACCTTCCAACATCTCCACAATCAAGGAGGACAACTTATATTCATTGTATAGAACTTGTATGCATCTCAACAACTAAGGAGATGTAGTAACACCAAATTAAATTTCCCTAAATTCTAGGAAATTTGGCTGAGTGAGTGCTACGATGCAACAACACCAAGCTCTCGGTTTTTTTTTTTAAATTAAGGGAGTGTTGCAGCACTATGGAGTGTTAGAGCACTATGATGCTAAGTTTGAGAATGTTTTTTTTTTTTCGTATCTTAATCCACCACTCTATTTGATATAGCCTAAGCCATCCTCCAAGTCCCCCATTACATGTCTTAGTGAAGAAGAAGAAAGAGGAGAAGGAGAGAGAGGGGGAGAGAGAAAGCTTAGTTTGGGCTGATATTTTTGTGTCGCTCTAGTTGTGAAAAGTATTCTGATCATGGTAGATAACCTTAATCATACTTCTTTTTTAAGTGATTTTGTGTTTTGCATGTTTTCTCCCTCTTAAAATTAATAAAAATGCAATATCTCTCATTTCAGTGATTTTTTATTGTGTAATTTTTTATGTGGTATTTATCATCCTCTTGAATGTTTTAACTTGTTTATACTAATTTTTTATCAGGTAGTTTGCTTTTATGTCATTTTAATTGAAATGAGTAAAGAAATATTTAGTATAAAATAATCATGAGTTAGTATATAAAATGATCAGGAGTTAGCGTACTATATTTGGGAATGAAATACATGATGTGTACTTATTTATTATTTATATGATCTATCATTCATTTTAGTATAATATATGTATTCTAGTGAGCATACTAGATAGATCTATATGTTATAATTTTTACATAAGATATTTATATGAAACCTATTATTATGATTTATAATTTTTGCTTTTCAGATTTCATTCCTTTTATTGATTTTTATGGGTTACATGACAGATATGTGCTTTTATTTCTATATGATTATACTTATTTGAATTAAATGATTGCATGCATATTATTTTCATTGTCTTGCATTGATTACAGTTGTAGATTTCGGTAACCTTTTGAGCTGTTAGCTCACTCCGTGATTTTAGTCGTATTTTTTTATTTTCAGGAATGATTTAAGATTTAGTGGAGTGAGGCCTAGCAAGATTTCCAAGTTATATTTTCATGTTTTTTTTATTCTTTTATAGCTAGGAACACAAAATATAATAGATTGATGTTAGAAATGAATTCCTGGCTATTGTACATAAAATTTGAGGAATAAATATAAAAATATTTGGATGTATATGATTTATTGTTTATTTTGCTGAATTTATTTATATAAATAAAAATTAGTGGCTATGGTATATTAAATTAAAGATAAAAGAGCTAGAATTCTTTTAAAATTAGATATAATTAGAGCGTCACATGAGGCCCTTCCACTTCAGAGTAGTATCGTGCACAAGACTTGAAGCGGGGGTGGAGGTGAGAGTGGGTGTGGTGTTACAATTTATAAATTCAAGAGAAAATGCTAATTTGTCTAGTAAAATTTTATTCTTAGTTTGAAATATTTAGAAATGAGAATCTTCTAAAAGAGGAAGGTTGGAATCAATTTTAAGGGTTGATCATAGAGGTGGGAATGACAAACATCATGTGTGGAGAGAAGGTGCATCTCAGCTAGGGGTGCAAATGAATCAAGCCGACTTGCGAGTTGAACTTATCGAGTTTTGAGCTCGAGCTTGAGTAGAATTTCTAGCTTGTTGGATTATCGAGCTTAAGTTAAATATAGATGATACTTGGCTCAATTAGTCGTTGAGCGGCTCGTAAGCCGGAAGACAAACTGTCAATGTGCAGAAGACGAAATGGTGAAGTGCATTTGCGCATAGAAACTAGCAAAGCGTGGAAGACGAATTAGCCTCTGCACTTGTGATCCACATCCATGAGCTAGCGATTGTATGCTCGAACAGTAGAATCCAGTTGCTCTACGAGCTTGTTTTCAATTGAATGAGTTGAGCTCGAGCTAGGCTTTTGAGCTCAACTTGAATTAGAGCTCGAAATTTAGCTCTTGAGTCGAGCTGAGTTAGTCCTGACTCGAGCTTGAGTCGACTCATTTGCACCCCTACTTTGATCAAAGGGGAAGGAAAGGGCTAAAAAAGGAGAACTATGAGGGCAAATTATTGCGTCAGGTGACCGAACGCAGAGATGCGTTCGGTCTCTCTCTGTCTACAGTAACCTGCGCTTTACTGTAGCAGTGCTACAGTAAAGCGCAGGTTACTGTAGACAGAGAGAGACCGAACGCATCTCTCTGTCAGGTGACCTGATGCAATAATTTGCCAACTATGAGAGGAACAAGCATGGTGTGTAAAGAAAAGGAGGGAGCATTCATCAAGAACCTAACCCTAATAGAGTTGATAAAAGGAGAATCCTCAAAAATCTTCTTTTTCTTAAGAGAATCATTCATCTCTTCAACTCTAAGGATATAAATCTTTTAAAATCATTTTTAAAATCACTTGCAGTTGCATGTACGGAAAATTTTATTGACTCATTATTTGAAGTACATTAGTATCTTTTTCTCTAATCCATTCAATCCAAATTCAGTTTTTTTTTTAATTTAATTTATTTAAATGATTGTAAATATTAAAAAGAGGTGAAATCCCGTAATTCCGCCAAAATAAAAGAAAGTAAAGGAATTCCGTAATTCCTCCAAAAATAACAGACAGCATAGCTCGCTCTCGAAATCCAACGGTCGACATCGCCCTCAACATCTCCCTCCACTTTTGCTCTGCAGTAGGAGCACTCGAACGCTTTTGCTTTCCCCTTCCCCCCTTCAACAAAAGAAGAGAAAGCAAACCAGCAGCCAAGCCCAATGTCCCACCTCCTCCTTTTATCTCTTTCTCCTCCTCTTATACTCCATCTTTGTTCTCCTACTCTTCCTTCCTCACTCTCTCTGCATCTCTCTCCATGGCTGCTTTCTTCTTCGTCCTCCTCTTCTCCTCTATCCTGTCCTCTTGCAGCTCGTTCACTCCCCACCCCCTCTTCAAGCAAGCATCCCTCCTCCTCTCTCTCAAACAATCCTTCGTCGACCCAAACGCCCTCCTCTCTTCCTGGAACTCATCAAACACCACCTCCTTCTGCACATGGACCGGCGTTGAATGCGACATCGCCGGCCGGTTTGTTCTCTCTCTCGACCTTTCTAACTCCAACTTATCTGGTTTCATCTCTCCAGCGATCGCCGGATTCCAATCCCTCACCCATCTCTCCCTCGCCGGAAACTACCTTTCAGGCGAACTCCCTCTCGGCATTGCCGATCTTCCTCGCCTCTGCTTCGTCAACATCTCAAACAACCAGTTCAACGGCTCCTTAGAAAGCTGGAACTTGGCCTCCATGGCGTCCATTGAGGTGTTCGACGCTTATGACAACAATTTCTTCGGCCCTCTACCTGTTGAAATCGTCAAGCTTTCAAAGCTTCGGCATTTAGACCTCGGCGGGAATTACTTTTCTGGCTGCATTCCGGCGGTCTACGGCAAATTTGCAACATTAGAATTTCTTTCGCTCGCCGGAAATGATCTCGGCGGCCGAATACCGCCGGAGCTCGGCAATCTGACTAATCTCAAACAGCTGTTTTTAGGATATTACAACCAATTCGACGGCGGAATCCCGACGGAGATTGGAAAATTGATCAATTTAACTCATCTTGATCTTTCCAGCTGCGGGCTCGACGGCGAGATTCCACCCCAGTTGGGTAAGCTTGAAAAGCTCGATACTCTGTTTCTTCAAACCAACCAACTTATCGGCGCAATTCCGCCGGAACTTGGAAATCTCACTGGGCTCAAATTCCTCGACCTATCGAACAATGCTCTAACCGGAGAGATCCCTAAGGAGTTCTCGGCGCTTCGGCGGCTCAACCTGCTTCACCTATTCATCAACCGGCTTCATGGACAAATTCCTGAGTTCATCTCCGTCTTGCCAGAGCTTCAGGTGCTAAAGCTTTGGCACAACAACTTGACCGGCGTGATACCGCCGAATCTCGGCAGCAATAGAAAGCTCCGGGAAGTGGACCTTTCATCAAACAAGCTCACTGGGGAGATTCCGCCAGCGCTTTGCGTCGGCCGCAAGCTTGAAATCTTGATCCTTCTCAACAACTTCTTATTTGGTCCATTGCCGGAGGATCTCGGTGAGTGCAGAACACTCTCTAGAGTCCGTCTTGGTCAAAACTATCTCACCGGGCCTATCCCAAGAGGCTTCCTTTACTTGCCGGAGCTGTCTCTGATGGAGTTGCAGAGTAATTACCTCACCGGGAGCATCTCCAACGACCCATGGAGAACTCCGGCGATGCTCAGCCAGCTGAACTTATCAAACAACCGCCTTTCCGGCCCCTTGCCTCCTTCCTTCGGCAGCTTCTCAGCGCTACAAATCCTCCTTCTTAACGGCAACCAATTTGCCGGCGCAATCCCGACGCAACTCGGAAAGCTGAAACATTTACTTAAAATCGATCTCAGCCTCAACAATTTCACCGGCAAGATCCCGCAGGAGATCGGCGACTGCTCTCAACTCACATACCTCGATTTAAGCCAGAACATGCTCACCGGAGCAATCCCAGCTCGGATTTCCCAGCTGAGAATTCTGAATTACCTCAACGTTTCCTCGAATAAGCTCAGCTACAGTATCCCAAGGGAAATCGCTAACATGAAAAGCCTAACCGCTGCCGACTTCTCCCACAACAATTTCTCCGGCCGGATCCCTGACTCAGGTCAATTCGCCTACTTCAACTCCTCCTCCTACTCCGGAAATCCCCTGCTCTGTGGTCTTGTTTCAAACCCATGCAACTTTTCCAAAATCACTCCTTTCCCCCGAAACCAGCACAGCGGCGGTGGAATTAGCTCACAACTCCCGGGAAAATTCAAGCTTCTCTTCGCCCTCAGTCTCCTCGCTTGTTCTGTCATCTTCGCAGCCACTGTCGCCGTCAAAACCCGCTCCATCATCCGTAAAAGCTCTAAATCTTGGCGTCTTACCGCATTCGGGAAGCTCAACTTCTCCGCCGTCGACATTGCCGACTGCCTGAAGGAAAACTGCGTCATTGGCCGCGGCGGCGCCGGCGTTGTCTATCGCGGCACGATGCCTGGCGGCGAACACGTGGCCGTTAAGCGATTACTGGGAATAAACAAAGGATCGACGCACGACAACGGACTCACGGCGGAGATACAGACGTTGGGGAAGATCCGCCATAGAAATATAGTAAAGTTGCTTGCCTTTTGCCGGAACAAGGAGACAAACCTTCTTGTGTACGAATACATGCCTAATGGAAGCTTAGGAGAAATGCTTCATGGGAAGAGAGGTGGGTATCTGAAGTGGGAGATGAGGTTGAGGATTGCAACAGAGGCAGCCAGGGGACTGTGCTATCTTCACCATGATTGTTGTCCTCTAATTCTTCACAGGGATGTCAAATCAAACAATATATTGCTGGATGAGAATTTTGAAGCTCATGTTGCTGATTTTGGATTGGCTAAGTTCTTAAGGGATTCTGGAGCTTCGGAATGCATGTCCGCCATTGCAGGATCATATGGCTACATCGCTCCAGGTAATTTTTTTTTAGAACTTGGATGCTATTAGAAATCTCAAATCTGTGGACGTAAAAGGAATTCCTCATAAAAATTCATTTAGAAATTTATCATTATCAGGCCTCTATATTGAGATTTATAGGATGATAAATTATTTATAAGAAATTTCTTTTAAGAATTTTGTTGTTCACGTAAAATCTCATATAATAAGGCTGAAAGATAGTGCATGAGCATCTCATATAATTTTTTTTTTGTTGACACAAAGGTTTCGTTTGAGGAGAAATTATTACATGTAGAGTCCAATTATTTTCGGACTATAATAAAGACGTGACATTTGTTCTTGTACATAGCGTGTACAGTTGTACACATTATATACAAACTACAAAATTATGTACATAATATGTACAAATTATATACATAATATACACTGTTGTATATAGACACAATGTACAAGGACATATGTCATATTTTTATTGGAGTACGGATAACTCTATGTCTGGACTCACATAATAATTTCTCTCAGTTGGAACGATTTTTTTATTGTTTTTTAAAATATTTTTTTAGTTTAAAATGATGCAAAAGATTATTAGAATTAGATTAAAAATATATTTTACAAAATTATGACGTCTAAAAGGAGACTGGAAGTTTTCAACATTTACTATCAATAAGACAATTTTGCGACATTGCAAACTGTTGAATCAAGTGACAGACAACATTTATTACCTGCTAAAGTTGAAAAACTTGCAATATGATGAAAATATTAAATCAAAATCTTTGTCTTCTTTCTTCCAATTAATTCACAACGCCAAAACTGTCCTGATTTAGTATATAATTGTATTATATATATTCCGGCCAGCAAGGTCTTCCTTGGACAGATCAAAATGTTCTTCTGCTTGCGAGCCAAGACTATTCTTTCAAAATCTGAAAAAATTACAGGTCAGGTGGGCCAAAGCACTCAGCTTTATCCTTATGAAAATCAATTTCTTCAGTGATGGGCCCTTAAATTTCTTTTTTGACCCAAAATCATCATTACTCGAGAATCAAAGATAGCACACTCTTAGAAACCTGATTGGGATCCAGGCCTTTATCTTCTCCCCACCTAAAAAAAAGACAAAACTGATCTGTAGTTTATTTAATGCAGAGTATGCGTACACGTTGAAGGTGGACGAGAAGAGCGATGTATATAGCTTCGGAGTTGTGCTGCTGGAGCTGATAAGCGGCAAGAGGGCGGTCGGAGATTTTGGAGAGGAAGGCCTTGATATTGTACAATGGGCGAAGATGTTTACGAACTGGAATAAGGAGGCGGTGGTGGAGATTTGGGATAAGCGGCTGGCGAACATTCCTTTGGAGGAGGCGATGCAGGTTTTCTTCGTAGGGATGCTGTGCGTGCAGCAAAGGAGCGTCGAGCGGCCGACGATGAGAGAGGTGGTGCAGATGTTGGAGCAAGCAAAGCGGCCATATGGAAGTTGACTTTTTTTTTTTTTTTTTTAATTTGACGGATTTTTATTTAGTTTTTTTATAGGATTATGATGGTTGGAATATGTACATCGTAAGTGTGATCTTAGAGACTTTTCTATGGGTTGAAAGGGGATTTCTTGGGAGGGTTATGCGCTCTCGCCAATGCAAGGATGTGGAGTTTTTGAGGGAAGATTTGGAGAGTGGTAGGAACTTTTGTGTTTTTATGCAATTATTTTTATTTATTTTTATATTTTTGATATTTTTAGAGTCAAATTTTAAATGGGAGCATGTTATTTATTAAAATTAATTTAAGGGGCGTATTTAAAAAAAAAAATTTAAAAAGGAGCAAAATATTTAAATGGTTTGGAAGAATAAGAGAGAGGATGTATTTTTTATATAATATTATATAAATATTATTTTTAATATTTCATATTAGTATTTTGAGTTAGAATAATGAAATTTTTGAGTTAGAATAATGAAATTTTTTTAGTTAAAATAATGATATTTTTTTAGTTAGAATAAGAGTGAGGAAGATTATTAAAATAATGAAATTTTTTGAGTTGGAATATTTGGTTAAATTTTCATTGTGATTAAATTTGAAATTATTATATTTATTTTGATGTGAGAATAATATATAGTAAGAAACAATTAAATTTTGAGATGTCAAAAAAAATTATCCTGATTAGATCTAATGTAATGATCAATAATTATCAGAAAATTAGATTATTGGAAAGAGCAACAACAAAACCAATACTTTTTTTTTGGGCTGATGCAAAAATTGATTATTAAAAAAATATATCATCAATATTTCTCAAAAGGTTATAACACTAACAACAACAAAAACATCAAATCTTTGACATGATTATTCGACATATTTTATACTGGCTATCGACTACCTAACACAACCCTTCATTTTTCTTATCCAGGACTTGGGAGGCAATAGGTTATAACACTAAAGCTTAAAATTTTGAATGAGCCACAAATTAAATATTTTTGTAATTAAAATTATATTATATAAATTAAAATATGATATATATATATATATATATATATATATATATTATAAAGGGAGATTTACATACATGCCATCATATATTATTTTATTTATATATCAAATATCTAAAGTTTTGATATTATATACATATTATATGCATATCATCCATACTTCACTTTCATATCAAATATGAGTAATATAAATGAAATATATGATTGGTAGGAATGAAATATGAGTGGCATATTTGATATTAAAATAATACAGGGTGGTATGTATGTAATATTAAAGTTTTGAACGTTAGATATATAAATAAAATAGTATAAAGTGGTATGTAAGTTAATCACCCAAAAAATAAAACTAATGGTTTTAATTCTATAAAAATGATATTTTAACATCAACATTAAGCTCTCTTTAATATTTGCATTATAAGTAAATATATTTAAATCAGCATTTAGCTTATGGCTTTTCTTATAATTCAGTTCAATATCATTAAAATTATTTTTTTTATCGTAAATATATATATATATATATATATATATATATATATATATATATATATATATATATTTATATATATATATATATATATATATATATATATATTTTGTTAAAATTATTTTGAATTTTCACTTTTACTTTACTACGAAGCACGCGATGACTAGTTTTGTTGGTCGGAAACATGCCACTGTGGAGTCCTTCTCAGTTCTCACTGCCAACAAAACAGAGATAGAACGGTGAAAAAGGTTAGAGAGGCAGCTTTGTCTTCTTGGGAATATTTATAAAATTATATAAATGAACGATTCCGTTTCAATGACCACATAAATATGCGTTGCAAATAAGTAATAAAAAACTCACATAAAAGTCAGTTATTTTTTAATTATTTTATTATTTCGAAATGAGATTGAAAATCAATTACAGATAAATAAAAATAAAATTAAGTATAAATTAAAAAATACTATTAATTATATGTCAAAGTTTACTAAAGGAGTTAACTACTACTTAGGGGCTATTTGGGGCGATGGCAATATTTTATAAATATTATCGTAAAGTTGTTGTAGAGAAAATAATTTTTTTCAAAGTTGTTGTAAAATGCAATTTAATAGCAAAAAAAAAAAAAAAACTTTCGAAATAATTAATAGTCATACAAAATTGTAATTACAGTTTGAAAAGTAAAACTTTTGATCAATTTTTATATTATTTTTATCTTTCCAGATCATAGTTGTAATTGCTTAGAAAAGAGAATGTTTGGATAAATTTGAGAAAAAATGATTTAAATTATTATTTTGATTATAGTAGGATTACATCAATATTTTTGAAGTATTATGAACAAGAAGAATAAATTATAAATTTGCGTACATTGGATTGTTAATAATATTTATGAAGGTTTGTTGCAGTTTAAGTTCGTAAATAGTGCTTTTATTTCAAATTACTTGAGCTTGAATGTATCTTGGTTAACCATAGCTATAACCATATAGTTACCCCTTAGAGGCAAAGAGTTTTTTACATTAATTAATGTCCTTTATGAAAGCTGCAAGGCTTCATAGAACTAAGTTTCTAGCAGAGATATATTAAGGATTCACCCTTAAGAAGAAATTGTGAGCTACTCTTTGGTGGTAGAAGAGATTCTTGGGTAAGGCTACAACTTAGGAGAGAATCTTGATTATAAATTGCTTGACTTTGTTGCTATTGGGATCAAAAGTATGGACTTTGGGGTTTGAGACTCAAAAACCGACTAGGATGATAACCACTATGACAAAACATAGATGATAAGGTATTTCATATTATGGATTTCATGAGGTGATGTGATAAGCTTAGAAGGGTATTAAGCACTTTACTCATATATATATTCAAAAAATTTTTGGTTCAAGTCGACTCAATCTACATGGCCTTAGCTCAAAGAAACTCTCCGATCTAACAGAAAAATGACCTCAAGTTTATGATGAATACAATCTCAAAACACACCCAAACAAGACGAGTATAATCTATAAACTCGGCCTTAGCTACCGCTCATGGGAAAGAATTCATTCTTAAGAGAAACTATTAATCAACTATTATGCTATTTGACCATTAATAGACTTCAAGCCAACAATTTCTTAAGAGATTGAAAAATGACTTCATCAAGCACTTTATCTATATTATTTTTTATATAGTCATGCACATAGTTGATTTTATAACGCTCAATTCCCAATCATAATTTATAAATACGGGAAGAAGGGGTGAGCAATTTTCTACACTCAAAATTTTTCATTCTATAATTTTTTTCGCTCAATCTTTTAGTTCGATTTTATAGTTAGGTGATATATATATATATATATACATACACTCAAATTTTTTTAATGTAAAAAAAAAGTGTGAGTTGCATCTATTTTTCTATTATTTAAAATTTTTAATCTAACATCTTAAATATCTAATATTATATGCTTGTGAACTTTAACCATAAATGACTTATTTCACTTTAATTCTAATGAAAATTTTTCAATACAAAAAATAAAATAATTACTTCTTAAAATAAATCATACTAAAATATTTTCAACAATTTTATATTCATTTATGAGTAAAGGGTTGTTTTGAAAAAATTTACGAAAATGTAATTTTAATTTGTTGAATATTCACTTTCTATTAGCAACAATTAATTATAATATTATATTCTAATATTTAACAAATAAGATTGATATAGTAATATTTAAAAATTCAATGGTATATCAATAATTTTAAATGTTTATTCTTACAAAATTATATTTTAAAACTTATTAATAAATATATTTATTATTTTTTAATCATGAACTTAAATAAGATATTATTTAATTTTCATTTGTTTGTATTATAAAAATGTAATAATTTAACGAACTTTAATTGTAAAAATAAAATAATCATCTCTTTAAAAAATTTCAAGATATTTGCTAAGTTATAATTCATATTAATTTCTCACAGAATAATATTTAAAAAATAATAATTTATAACTGCAACTACAGAAAAATTTTATGATTGCTTTGGAGAAAATTTGTAGTTGTTGCGGCAAATATATGAGTCCACCACTCAAATGATTACTTCTATCGCTTCGTGCGACTGTCATGTCTTTATATGAAGCTACAATTAATTGATAATACGATTCATCAAAAAGTCACCGAATGGGTCCTCTTTCATATATTTTTAATGAATCATATAAAAAGCACTGCTCTAACTCTAAGGGCATCTCCAACCGAAAATCCCATTTTTCACGATAAAATACAGCAAAACTTCAAAATGTTATAATTTTGCTCCAATCGAACTCTAATTTGCGGGCTTTCCTCGTCGTAACTGTCATCCTCCATTTCGCGGGTAAATCCCATTGACACATAAGAACTTAGCGAGTGAACAGTGCGACGCCAATATTAGTGTTGCACTGTTCATCAGCAAACAAATGCCGGAGAAAAAGGTGTTCGGTTGCGACGTTTGAGGGCCTTCATTCAGTTGTTTGCCAAACGGCTGGAGATGGTCTAACAAATATGTAAATTCTATGTTGCAGCATGAATTCGCAAAAGGAATGCCACTGCTTTTTTTCTCTGGTGATTGAAGTATAATTAAGATAGGTAACTTATTTTTATCTGTTGGTTGAAAGTTTTGACTATTAATAAAAAAAATTTTGATTTAAATCTCACGTATATGATATATGTGTGACTTTATCTTAATTAGCTTAAATGTCCGAAAAAAAGTATAATTAAAATTGTTACAGGCTAGAATATATTAAAATTGGTATTTAATTAGAATCGGAGTTTGGTTGGTCCCGAAATTAATTTTAAAATTTTTTACTTAATTTTGCCTCGAGATTCGTGCCCAAACAAGATAAATTTTTAAAGATATATTAGTTTCCCTAAAATTTTTTAACGTCGAAGCATGTAAAGTTTGAAATACCTGTCAAAACATTTCAAAGTGTTTCAATGCAAAAATACAAATTATAGGTAATTACTACGTGCAACCACTCCGTAGACGTCGACGTGGACATCCCCTCGAGGCCATGAACCTTATAAAATACCCTTAATTATAAATTGACAATGTCCTGAAGTTAGTGCATTTATTGGAGCAAAGTTTTTTGAAAATTTATGGTCCAAACTTTAGAAATTGCTCGAAATGGACTGTAGAGGCTCCGTTGGTCTATAAAAGTGTCAAAATCTAGTTCGGAACATCAAAATAATGTTTCAAGGACCCCAAAAACATCCAAATAAAAATAGAGCCCGAATGAGATTTGGGCACGAATCTCTAAGGAAAATTAACTGAAAAATGAAAGTAATTCCAAGAACAACCAAACTCTGATTACATCAAACTTATAGTTGAATTAAACATCTCGAAAGACGAACCTAACGACACCAAATTCGATCCAATCTGAGCCCAAATCGGTCCAAATCGAGGGTCTGAAGCGCATTTAAAAACTTTAAAGCAAAGTTGGACTACCAAATGATTTCTAAATGTGACATGCTTATAGTTGAATCGAGCAGCTCGACAAGACAAATTCAATGAGCCTAAGATCTCTAAATTCTGATATCATTAAGATACTTGAATACGTGACAAATAGTCTATGATCAAGGGAATCGATATTAGCCGTCCATCCGAAACATTTACAACCTATTATTAATAAGTTGTAAATATGATATCTCTCTTGCCATGAAGCTCCTCCTCAATCATCATCGGATCCACCGTCGGTCCACTGATCGTCCTCAGACCACCGATTGTCATTGTACTTCTACCCGATGTTAGACTTTCGCTCGGCTACCGACAGTCGCCGAACTTCTTCTCAGTCACCGACCATCGCCAGACTTCCACCCATCCACTGGCAATTGCTGAAGTTCTGCCCGACCACCGACTGTAGTAGGACTTTTGCTCGGACATCGACCATCGCTGGACTTCCGTCCAGCCACCGACTAATGCAGGACTTCCACCCCAGCCACCAGTTGACGCCATACTTCCACCTAACTCTCATTACTATTGTAATTTCACAGTCTTCGAATTATATGATTAATCAAGATTTATAATTCATTCAAATACCAGTGGAATCATTTGAACTGGATTAGTTGTTATTTTTCCCTTTTCCAGGGTTTCCACGTTAAAATCTTGATATTTTATAGTTTATGCATGTGTGTTAGATATTCGTGTAATACTGAGACAAAAAACACCCTCACTTTGCTGCCGCTTATATTCTAAACCGCAATAGTCTATAATCTTCACTCCTAAAAAAGAGAACAATCAAACATATCATTATCTCAAGGCCCTTCCAAATTCTACTAAGAAATTTATTCTAAATAGTTCATGCCTACTATGTTTTATCAGCTCCTTTCCAAGCTAAGGGAAATTGTGACATTTGTAACTTGTGATATACATTAATGAAATTATTTTAACTAAATAAGATCATGTGATTTTTTCTCTTTTAGTATTTTATTCAAAAATTTAGTGATTTTTGTAATACTTTTTTTCTATGTATATACCAAATATTCATAGAAAACTAAGATGCTAAACTCTCTTAGTATACTACTGTGAAATTTCTAGCAGCAAATAAGACTAATTAATCAAATCTGAGTTCAAGGTTGAGCTCAATTCTACAAATTTTAGTTAGCTCACTTGATGAGTTTATTATTATAGAAAAAAAAAAAGATGATCCAAATTAAAATAGTTGATATATAAAAATTATATGAAAAATAAAATTAGAGAATAAATAAAAAAATTGGTTATGGTAAGAGATATGCAGAATCATTAAATATTCTCAACAAATTTGTATTTACATCTTGAATTTTAATATACTTTAAATATGTTTTATATTAATATTTTTTAAATATGTCAACTCCCAAACTAACAAGTCTCACACCTCATCTTCATCTATTGGTTGGAAGCTTTGGCATTAAACCAAGAGATCTTGTGTTCCAAACTTCTGAATATGATGTGTGTATGAGTTTTTATCAATTGGCTCAAATATCCAAAAAAATCTAACTAACAAGTATGAGTAATATCTAACCAGAGGCGGAACCATTAAGCCTCTAGGGGGGGCAATTGCCCCCCCTAAAAAAATTAAAAACTTGTTTATTCAATAGATTTTTAGGTAATTTGTCCTTTTTCATAATTTTTTTACTTTTTATTATAAGATTCTTAGGCAATTGCCCCCCTAAAAAAATTAAAATACTATGATCTTTAGACGATTGCCCTTTAGAAGAATTATGCACATTATGTAGAGGTGTTATTACAAGAGATTTTAGGAAATTGTCTCCCTAAAAGTTTTAAAATACTATGATCTTTAAGCAATTGCCTCCAGTATAATTAAACATATTGTGTAGAGGTGTTCTTGTTAGGGAATGATGGAACAGATACAAAGAGAAATAGTAAAGAGAATCCAAAAATATACTTACAACCAAAATTTGTTCCGGGGGCCTGCCCCCGGAAACTCCCGCAAGGAGCGCTGCCCCATTGGACCCCCGACATATTACGTAGAGGTGTAACCTAATTTTTGTTTAAGAATAATTATCATTATATAAGGTGTTGATGATATTTTTAAAATATATTATATATTCAAGTACAAATAATCATTAGTCACTAAAATGATATATATATATATATATATATACATTTTTACTTATAAGTTTGCCCCCCCTAAAATTTAAGGCTGGTTCCGCCCCTGTGTCTAACTAATTCAAATATAGCTTATAACAAAGAATTAATTGTGCTAAGCCAAAACAAAGTTACCCAACTCAATTACACTCAATATTAAGCTTTGTTTCGGACGATTTTTCATTATTATTTTTTAAAAAAATTTAAACTAAAAAGCTGCTTGAAATAAATTTATAATACCATAAGATAAATGATAAATTATAAATATATCATCCGAAAAATCCTTAATAAATCTATTTTGGGACGGAGGCATAAACAAATCTGCAGGCCAAACACATGCAAAGGCAAAAATGAAAGTTCTAAACTATTGGAAAAAATATATAAAGTGTGACAATATTTAAGCCTTAGTCTCATTGGGCCCTATTAAGGCAAGAAAGCCAACAAATTAGGATGCTTTCTCCCTACTGGTTCTAGAATATTTTGTCATCAAGCGCAGCTCCAGAAACAAATCGAGTCCTGGCGCTAACAACAACACATTGAATCCAAGGTCGGAGCTGGAGTTTGCCCAAAACCTCCAATTCCGTCCAGTTCCTGTCCACTCTGTGGTTACCAAAATACCCTTCTCAGTCTCTAAAAGGATAAAAGGTTGGGGATATCCACGTCATTTCATTCCAAACTCTTCTGCACAGGTCAAACAGCAGGGGTCTCACGCCTTCGCTTCAAGATAAGGGCGTCAGCCTTATGTCGCACCTGACGCAACGAGGAACTGTGAAGTTGGTCCTCTACGTGTCACATCCTGGCTTGGCATGTTAGGAGTTTCGTGTTTGTGGTATTTCACTTTGCAAATAAGTTATATATATATAAAGTATAAATATTAATATACGAATATTATAATTAAAATAGGGGGAAAAAACAGGCATACAGGATGAGTTTTATTGCCATGAAATATATTTTAGAATTGGTGAGATTTAAGAATTTTAAGCCTCATTTTGATTACTTATTGTTTTGAAGAATGTTCAAACTTATTTAAAAAATAAATAAATAAAAAAATTTTAATGCCCCCAAGATGACCCAAACATTCATATTACATCCCCCATCCTCTATCACCCATTCTATATCCATTCCTCCACCTCCATCTGTTCCTCATGAATTTCAAATTAATCATTCCATTCCTAATTTAAACTCCCCAACAAATGATATCCCCGCCACAGATATTTCGAATGCTACCCTCCACAACTATTTCAACTCACATTTTATTGCCAATAGGTTTGATGTGTTGCAGGTTCTCCCTGCCAACACTAACCTGAGCAATGCCCCCAAATAGAAAGAGTCTTTGGTTCCCCATTCAATTTCCGATACATCTAATGATCTCAATGTCAATCCTCTTATCAATTCAGTCTCCAAATCTGCCACTTTCCAAGTTGTTGATGCATACATGATGTAACTCATTTTGATATCTTGATTGAAAGTTTTGACTAACACTAAGGTTTCGGACAACTTTCTTGTTGTTTATTTAAAACAGTTTTCTAGTAAGGATTTTTCTAGTTCAAATAATTTTATATCAAAAAATTGCTTTAGAAAACAATAATAAATATATCACAAACGAAACTTAAGAGTACATTAAAACTGATGGAAAACACATCTTTAATATTTAGAGGTCAAATCGAAGATAGAGCAAAAGTAAAATTAGTCCTAAAAATAGGTTGATTTATTCAATTTGATTTTTTTGCTGAATCAAAATTTAAAATCTTAATATTTAAATTATTAGTCAAACTAAATATGAATAGTCAAAATTATCTAAATATAGAGTATTCAAGGCAATAAATTTTATTTTTTATTATGATGTAAGTTATCTAAAATACCTGAATCGGCTTTTTAATTTTGATTCCTTTTTTTTTTTTTTTGTGATCACAAATTTGAATCATATAACATATAATTTAGCACTCACTCATACTATGCTCGTTGAATCCAAATTTGCCCACTGGAACTACCCCAACCTCACTTTCAAGACTTATAAAGTTTTAGTAGAGGAAAAGAAAAAGATAGAGTGAGAAAGAGAGAGATTCTCAGCATTCTCATTATTATTCTTTTAATGGCTATATAATCCTTTATTCATAGTCTTATGAGGTTACATAAAAAGTTATATAAATAACATATTCATTCATAAAAGATGTATAGCTCAATATGTAGCTAAAAATATAAAAAATACATATGTACAATTGACACTTAGGCTTTCACTAATAAATTGGGTCTGTCAAGTAATGAGTGATAAATGTAGTCATGCCGAATGATGAGTCTCGAGTGATGAGTGACGAGAGGTGAGTGTAATCTCGCTGAGTGACTAATAGTGAGTATAGTTATGTCGAGTGGCGACTACAACCATTTTGACTAAAGAGTGATCTTTGACTCTCGACAAGTGCAGCTTGACCTTTGACTAGTACGCTTTAACCTTCGTCGCCTCAAGACATAGCGATCTTGAGATCGTTTGACATATTCGGATATACAATGCTATGCATTTATTCATTCGATGCAAGTTAATTATCATAGATATAATTGTATAAAACCTTAAAATCTCTTAAGGCCCCCTCATGAAGTGTATCTTCTACCAATGGCCTGATCAAGTGAAGAATGGCTATGATCTCGTTTGACCTCCAGTTTAGCAAAGTTTTACTTTGATGTTGAAGGTCACCAATGGATAGAAATTAGCCATCATGGAAAGCACAATTTTTTATCTCAATAAAAACAACCATTTATTATAAAAACCAACCCAACTCAGCACCAGCACCTGACACTAGCTCTAAAGAACAATAGCGTTATGTTCTATGTCTCCAAGTAAATACTTCAACGCTGTCGTGCTGCATCCTACGATCTTGTAGTGCATAAGTGTACAACACTGCAACGCTCTAATGTACAATGCCATATTGTTTCACGGTTGTACGAGCAAAAACAAATTTAGCAAGGGGAGCACTGTCCCCGTAAAACTACCCGGCGAGTTCAATCAATAGAATTGAGGTATAAAAGTTTTAAATATAGTTTTTTTTTTATTCATCACCTAATATAAATCTTATCTAATATCAACCACTCCAAGCCATTTTTAGATGATCTTCAAAAAACAAAAAAAATGTCATCCAACCTTTCAATAAAAATTTTATATTTAATTATAATTTTATATATTGCATGCTTGCCAATGCACATCCTCCAAAAATCATCTTTCTTAGCTGTTAAGAAAATAGACACACCATAATGACTAAGGCTTTCTTATACAAATGTCTGATTGAGAAGATCATCAGAATGTCCACTATGTTCAAATTGTTTAGTGGAATTCAATAATAAGAGAAGTTATCTAATAAACAAAAAGTTTAGGTTAGCCTAGAGGCAACATCATATGGGCATGATATGATCATAATATGGTATAACATCCTCCTCTTATTATTGATAATTTTGAAAATTATTAGAGAAATTTACTATCATACATTCATACCATTCATAAATTTGTAAATAGCCACTCTTTCATTCCATCTTTAATAGTTCTAGATCCTTCAAACTCCATAGTTACAACCATTATCGATAGACACCATTATATCAATGAGCTTCATGACGTCAATTGAATGCACATCATTATAATACTTTTAGGTTTCGTTTGGGATGTATTTTTTTATTGCTTCTTGAAGCAGCTATTTAATATAAAATTTAAATTTTTTGTACTAAAAAGCTACTTCAAGTAGCAATAAAAAAATCGCCCCAAAGGAAGCCTTAATCTTTACATTGTTATCCTCTTCTTATTCAACACCTACATGTTATCCTCCTCGTCAAATTTTATTTATATTTAGATCGGAATAGTAGAAGTTTTTAGCTAAAAGATGTTGCATTTATCTCTTCGTGAAATTTTCTTGTAAAATAACTAAATTCCCACTTTTTAATCTCATTATGTCTGAACCAAAAAAAAAACTAATGGGATTTACTTTGATCCGCACTCCCATAGCTTAATTTTTCAAAAAAAAAAAACAATCACTTTATTTTTATTGATAAGTTATTACATTAATTAATTAATTTTAAGACAATCAAAAGAGTAATTCATCATAATTTTTGAAATGTTTAAAAAAAAAAAGTCACTCATTAAATCGTAAATATTTAAATGCTAAACTGATGAAATTGTCAGATCAGAACGTTTAGAATAATATTGAAATTGAACAGTCATATAAAAGCTCAACTGAGATTACTTCTACTGAGAACGGATTGCATGCTTGCTGGTTGACCAAAGAAAAATTCCTCCTCATCTCGCTCGCGCCCGAATCCCCTAATATGCCTAAAAAAAAAAGAATACTTCTACACAGTAGACTCCTAGTGATAAATATAAAACTAATTTTTAAATCACAAAATGATCCTAAATAAACAAATAATTTCATAGTACCTTAAAAAACTTTTTTGAATTGCTTTTTTTTCTTTTTCTTTATGGTGATGTGGTTCTTGAACACTTTTAGCTTTAAGTTGTACACGCACATAATTTTAGTCTATGCTCAAACACAAAAGGAATTATTGGCCTTCAAAGTAGGCTTCTGCCCCATGGAGAAGGCTTCATCACTAAGTTGCTTAGTTTTGTGAATATACTAAAATCAATCTTGAATGATATTTGTTAAGTTCCTTTTGATTATGCCTAACCTTTTGGACTTCATTTGGGATGGCTTTCTTACTACTTCTTAAAGTAGCTTTTAAGTAAAAAAAAAAAAATTTAATTTTTGTATTAAAAACTGTTTTAAAAAACAGTAAGAAAGCCGTCCCAAATAAGACCTTAATTAACTTTAACTTGGTATTTTCCTCTCTAAGGAATCTCACACATCAAGTGCTAGGGTACATTGGGGCCAGGACGCTTTTAAGTTTCGTCAATCAACTATTTAATCAGTTTTTTCATAAGGGTGCACAACCTTTTGAGAATTCTTGGACAACTCTTTTTTTTTTTGGGGGGGGGGGGGGGGGGTGCGCGGGAAAATTTGGACAACTCATTTGAGTGGAAGAAAGAAGATCTAGAGGGAAGGAATTATTCTAGTAACTAGCTAATAACATTTGAATATTCTAGTGATGTTGTAGAATAGCTTATTTATGGTTGATTTTTCATTCATGTTATGCTCATTTGTTGAGAACTTAATTAGGTTGAGTTAGAATACATTAGATTTGATTATTTACTAAGTCAATATGAATAAGAGTTAACTCAATTATGCTAAACTAAGTAAAAAACTCAAATTTAAAATAATATTGATACACATACAATTTTGTTTTATTGATATATTGTATATTAAATTTATTAAATACTATAAATATCATTACTTATATTTTTTGTTATATGTGGACTTAAAAAGATTCTTAGGGCCGAGCGAGGATGTAGCATTGTGCTTCTCTTGTGGGGCAAAAAATATAGTATTTTCTTAAGAGTGCTAGAAGTAATGGAAGATAAATGAAATGTATATCCCAAATATTTTGTTCTAATGTCAAAAATTATCATATAAAGGTTATTTTAATTATGGTATATTTAGTCTCCCAAGAGCACAAGTCCATTAGGACCCCACATAAATAGGAAGAATTAAACACATTTCTATCTTTTATATATCAATCAAAGTTCACAAAATTTAATATAAGCAAAAAACATAATTATATTATTGTTCAAGACATATATTTACATATCTGACAAGTTCTCAAAATACATATATACAATAGCCAACTACTGCTACAAAATAACATATAAAACCAAAGGTAGAAATTAAAACATAAACTATCACTCGTTGACTAGCCTCACTATACAGACTCCTTACCCTTACCTAAAAGCATGAAAAAACTCCAGCTTTCACAAATATGCATTTAGACCACTGGAAACCGTTCCAGAACACATGCAGATCTTTTTCATGCACACAAATCATTCCCAAACACATGCAAAAGAGTTTAACACAAATTTTAATAGATTACTTGACTTCTAGTCGGGTCAGACCAATTTGAGTAGTACTCTGATCCTGGAGGTGTCACAAAGGACTCCCTGGCTATATCTCGTTTGACCATTCTACAATGACTCACTAGTACACAAAGTGATCCACCATGTTAAAACATAGACCTATTATACCAAAATTCATTAGTGCCTTCAAATAAAATAGGGTAAAAAAACAATGATAATATTTCATACTTGATCACTTTCACTTTCATCCAAGTCTAGAAGTCTGGCTTGTTAAGACTAAACAACCACAACTTCCCCTTGATGCTGTCCTAAGCCTATTTATAATCATCAAAATGCTCCCAATATAGGTACAACTTCTTCAAATGGCCATTCATGTTATAATATAGAGAAGATATTTATTTCTCTATGTCAACCATCCAATTTCTCACCATCTCTATCTTTTATAATTATTAGAATGTCCTAGAGACAACATAATTTTCTATGAGCTTTGTTTGAAGTCTACTTGCAAACATTGTCACTTGCACCTTGAGCTCTTTAAAGGTATCCATTATCTCTTCCAGACCTTCAACAACCACATTGAATATATAAAGTAGAGTCCTTTATAACCTCGATCTATATCACTCTTCGTACATTCTTAGCTTAACCATTTTATTTTTTCCCTCAATAAGCTAGTTTTTAATTAATTTCCGCTAATGTGCTCATGCTTACTTGCTTCCTTACTATAAGAAGCAATACGATGGTCTTGTAGCCACCAACAATTGCATTCGTCATTATTACATTATGGAGCCTCGTAAAAAGAACTAGTCCTATCTCATTTTATTTCACTTATCGCCAATGACCATTGCCACATAAGACTCTTTAATATTTGATTCATGTTAAGGTAAATATCCTTAAAATGTTGAAGAGTGAGCTCAACCACCGCCTCCATAATTGTTTCCATTACAGTGCCATCCCAATGTCCTTAGCCACTTGAGTTCTTTGGAGGTTAGTAAACCCAAATAAGGTTACTTTAGAGCATTTCATATATGTTGATAATTGAATAAAGGAGGTTGCTTCAGTAAAATTCCTTTGGGAGCTTAAGATCTTGAAGATGAGCAACACATTTTGAGGTATCATATACTAAACTTATGGCATCTAAAAAATGGGAGAAAATATAACTTAAAAAATATTCTTTTAATTTTTGATGCAATCTCAACCATTGACAATAATTATAATAATAAAAAGACCACCATTATAATAACACAATGATGCTCGAGCCTACTAAAATAATGTGTCTTAATGGGCTCACTAGCTTGTCTTTTTTGAAAGCCTTATTGAGTGCCCATATCAAGATATTGACTTAGGAAATTCTATCAAGGACCCTTTTAGGGGTCTTTTCTAGAAATATCTCACCCTATCATGCTTTGGATGTCTCCTTGAGAAATTTCTCAAGAGCTCTCAATATTTCACCCAGTTCATTTCGTGTGCCTCGCTGCATTTTGCATCTTCTCAAACCCATTTTAAGTGTTATATATGACAAATCATGCAAGATCTAGTATCTACCACTACTATTAGGGCGCACATATTTAATTGAAAACCCTAGCTTGAGAACTCATTCTTGATCATATACAATGCATTTAATGCAATCACATTCATATGTTTTCATAAGGGAATCAAGATGGCATAAAACTCACACCACCTCTTCATTGTTCTTGTCTGTAGCTTCGAACTAATACCATTATGCTAGATGTAATTCCTATATCTCATCAAATTATCACATCTCAATAATACAACTAAATTTGAGATATGTCATTCCTTAGTACATAAACGATCACCAAATCATTAAGCTAACTTCATCTATGTTATAGTACACACATTCTTTATCATTTCCCTACCTACTAGCCATCAAAATCATCCTTGATTTACTTCCACCAATCTTAAGAGACCCTTAAAGTACTGGTTCATTGAACAACCTTTCTTGATGGTCATCACAAGTCTCCATCAATTTTACTATAGAAGACTTATCACTCGATATTTTATCTTTCTCCCACATGATGTAATCACATAAAGTTATATTTCTTCTTTGGTTGATATTTTAGTGTTGTAATACTATATCTTCTTTCAAAAAAATTTTTTTTATCTATGTATGCTCTTTGTAAAGTTCATAAACAAGTAATGCTTTTATTTACATATTATTGTATCGTTAATGATACGTCATCACAAAATTAACTTGATTGGGCACGAATCTCGAGGCAAAATCAGTTCGGAAACTTCAAAAATTAAATTCTAGAGCATATGAACTCCAATTTCAGCGAGCTTACAGTCAAACTGAGCTTCTCGAAAATACAAACCCAACGACACCAAGATCAACCCAATCCGAGCCCAAATGAGTCCGAATCAAGAGCTCAAAGCGTTGTCGGAAGGTTCAAACCGCAATTTGAGTTACCAAACGCTCCAATTTTGACGAGCTTATACTCGAATCGAACGGCTCGACGAGACAAATCCAACGAGCCCAAGATCACCAAATTCCGACATCATTAAGGCCTTCAAATGCCCAACGAACAGTGCATGATCAAAGGATTCGATATCGGCCGTCCATTCAAAACACTTCCAATTCGCCCCTGATCTCACGCCTATTTACGGGCTATGCCACTCCAGAAAAACTATAAATAGAGCCCTCATTCTACACCAAGGGAAAAAAAAAGGGAAGAGAGAGAAGAAGAAGAGAAGAAGGAGGAGAAGGAAGAAGCTCCTCCTCGACCACCGCCGGAGCTCTTCCTGCCGCCTGAAGACGCCGGAACTCTGCCGGATTTTTGGGAAACGCCGGGAATTTGTAGAACTTTGTAACTTTGGGAGAAGTTGATTGTAAATTGATCATCTTGATTTGTAAGACGGATCAACCTTTGTACTTCATACAAACACTAGTAGAATTTTACAACTAGACGAGGCCCCGTGGTCTTTTCCCTTTTTGGGTTTTCCACGTAAAAACTCTAGTGTTCATTTCTCTTTTCTGTTTGTGTGCGGGATACTCGTGCAATGCTAAGACGAATATTTTCTAACTCTACTACCACGTATATTCTAGCACGCAACAGTTTGGCGCCGTCTATGGGAAACTTCTATCCCACAAACTTCAAGTGTCGTTGCGATGGTTAACAGACGTAGCAGTCGCATCGTTGGAGCTTCTCGCTCCAACTCCTACCAATCCAAAAATCAGTCTGCGAATCACAGATGCCCAACATCTGTCGCTTTTCACCATGGGGGGTAGAATGCTGCCGGAGAAGGGACTTTGGGACCTTCTTTAGAAGAAAGAATCCAGAAGATGGAAGAATCTCATAATCTCCTGCGAGATGATCGACTGCTGACATTGGAGGAGGTCCTTCTCCCTCGGGGTCCACCAAGGGTTGAATATGTTCAATTCGAGCATCTTCAAGAAGAGATTCATCTTCCTCCACCTAGGAGACATCCTCAATCACGACAGGAAGATGAACTTGCCGACACAGCGAGTTCAACACATCCTTCCCCCTCGACTCGGCAGCCTCGCATTCTTTCGGATCTCCCAGAAGGCTCTGCCCAACCACACATTGCGGAACTCCCTCACAATGTCCTGCGTTGCGAACTGCGAAGATTGGTACGGGAAGAGTTCCCCCGAGTAGATGTGAGGCATGCTCTCCGACAAAGGAACTTCGAGGAGTCATCACCTCTAATTGAAGCCATTCTTCAGTACCCCATTCCGGTCGGATTCAAAGTGCCAAACGTTGAGTCCTACGACGGGATGACCGACCCGTATGAGCATGTTGACTGCTATAGAGCATCAGACGCGCTCCTCTGCCAGGTCTTTCCCGCTACCCTTAAAGGACAGGTCTGAACGTGGTTCTATTCGCTTCCACCTGGAACGATCCCCTCTTTTGTCAAATTGACCAAAGTATTCGTCGAACAATTTGTGGCCAATAGAAGAATTGCTAATGATTCTTCCCACCTCTCCGAGATCCACCAAAATGAGGGAGAATCATTGAAGGAGTATTTTCAGCGATTTTCTACTGAAGCACAATAGATTCCAGGAGTAGACCATGAATTACTCAGAGGGGTCTTTCTTGGAGGTCTTTGTCCTGGCCCCTTCTATTCGGCCCTTATGCGAGACACCGTCCATTCATACGCTGACTTGATCCATCGCATGGAGGCACAAATCTCTGCAGATGAAGCTATAAATGCTCACAGGAAGCAGTTTGAGCAAATCAGCGGGAAGCGCAAAGGTGCACCTGGGTTGGATAATTCTTTCTCACAGCAGAAAAAGCATGGAAAAAGTAATCTACCTCATAGGTCTTCGTCACCACAATGGGAACCCCGACAGGAGAAGGAGTATACCCCACTCAATACGTCTCGAGCAAATGTATTGATGGCCGTTCGAGATCAAGATACAATAAAATGGCCAAACCCATTGAAGTCGAACACAGGAAATTCAGATAAGTACTGTCACTTTCATCATAGCTGTGGTCACACTTTCGAAGCCTGCAAGCAACTCAAGGATGAGATTGAAAGGCTTATCCGCCAGGGCTACCTTCGACAATTTATTCAAGATTCACCTACCAGAGAGGAAGCTCGTTCCGCTGGGGGGGCAAAGTCAACAACAAAGACAACCATTGAATACTATTCAAATGGTGGGAGAAATTGAATGATCATGCACTTAACGGATTTGTATTAGCAATTCTACTTGTCATGTTGTCCCCTTTTATGTTGAGTATGGTACCACTTTGGTATCTCTACTGTATTCTTCTAGGTTAAATGTTGTTGTATTGTCACCGTACGTAGATCTTGTGTGTTGAGTACTTTGTAATTTGTAAGTCGTACTATGGAACTATTGTACTATCTTACGTAATGCAGTAATAGAATATTCATGTTGTTGTGATATGATTTTTTCATTTATGAAAGATAAGAAAAAACTTCCCAAACTCTTTCTCTATGATTCGAGAAATACACAATCCATATTGTATCTCAATCACCGGATGATCAATCCCAGAGGGATTTGATCCGACCTCATCCACACAGGTTAACGTCGTCGAGCAAAGGCTCCGACATACAACCTCGGATAGGTCTTACATCCTTGGTGGATTCTCTCGACCTCTTCCACACAGGTTAACGTCGTCGAGCAAAGGCTCCGACATACAACCTCGAATAGGTCTTACATCCTTGGTGGATTTTCTTGACCTTTTCCACACAGGTTAATGCCATCGAACAAATGTTCTGACATACAACCTCGGATAGGTCTTACATCCTTGGTGGATTCTCCCGACCTCATCCACACATGTTAACGTCGTCGAGCAAAGGCTCCGATATACAACCTCGGATAGGTCTTACATCCTTGGTGGATTCTCTCGACCTCTTCCACACAGGTTAACGTCGTCGAGCAAAGGCTCCGACATACAACCTCGAATAGGTCTTACATCCTTAGTGGATTCTCTCTGTGAGACCTCGTTCCCTTACTGTTCCTCTATAATTTGGATTTTTCCTCTCAGAATCGTCCGGGACGATAGTGGGATCGTCCAGGCCGATCTGCACTGTAGAAAATATCGGCCTGAAAATAGTCCTGGGAACCGTCCAGGACGATTTTTTTTTGTCTGATCGTCTCGGGACGATTTGGCGATCGGCCGGGCCGATCTGCTTAATGATATGAGTAAATCAGCTCGTTTTGAGGAGAGAGAAAATCATTTTTTAACTCAAAATATCTGTTTTGAGGAGAGAGAAAGAGAAAAGGAAAAAGAGGAAACTTGGTTTTGGAGGCCGCGGAGCGCTTTTCGTCCGACGCCGCTGTTGGGAAAAGTGAAGATCTCGTGGTAAGGACTCCGAACCCTATTTCTGTTTTCAAAGATATTGAGTTTTGACCGGGTTATGATCCGTTTTGTGTTTTCGTAGTCGACTTTTCGACGGGATTTTGATTTGACACGACTTTCACCGCACAACTTTTGATATGTTATAGATATGATTATTACACATGATTTGAGTATTTTCTGCGACGATTTTACCGGTCGGAATTGATTCTACGCGATTTTAATCGAATAGAATTATATCAGGACTTGATTTGATTTGATTTCTATAGAATAATAGTCTTGCATTGATGTCATGAATATTCTATTGTAATTTGGTAGAATTTGGAAATCGTGTCTTTTTGCAGGATTTTTGTGTAAATTTGACCGACTGCCGTTACGCTGCCCAATTTTCGTATGATTTCCGAATTTTCTGGAATTGACAAATTGAATTGATATGTGTATGACTATTGATATGATTGTACTGGATTGATTTAATATTGATTATTGCATCGATTATGGATTGATTATTGAACTGATTATTGATTGACTATTGATACTGGAACCCAAGTGGAACCTGGTTGAACATTGGTGAAGATTGATATTGACCTGTACAGGATGGTGGGCCGACGGGCTTTCCTTTAAACCATTGATCATTGATATAACGATGGGGAGTTATATGGAGTTTTATATGCCGACGGGCGGCCGACGGGCAAAAAGAGTGACGACTCTTATTTATAGACCAACGTACGGAACTACAACAGCAACGGATTCTACAACAGCAACATGACCAGTTGATTTTACTTGTCCAGTATATAGTATTGAATTGCATGTTTACTGTATTGATTTATAGATTCATTGTTTTATAGATTCCTGCTTTATCAACTTTGATTGGATTTATTAGATCGTACGATTTCATTGATTTCACTGATTGATTGCTGTGCATCGACATTGAGCATTGATATAGAAATGGATGGATATAGATATTGCATTGATAACTTGGACATGAATAGTATAGAATCATTGACGCTGTTGTTTATAGATTCATTGATTTCTGCTTATAGATTCATCGTTACTACTACTTGTGGATTTATTGATCTCGCTTATAGATATTACTGATTAGACCGTATTGATTTGATTTGATAGTGATTGATTTATCAGATTGATTGATTCGACGATTTGATTGATTTGACGGATTGACTGATTTTCTTCAGTGTACGGATTTCTTCGAGATTGACGTGAATTGATCGAGCTTGATTTATGGATTTGCCTGCTGCTGCATTGACTGGATTTATTGACTATAGATTTCCGTATTGCACCGATTCATTGACCATTGACTGATATAGATTGATTGACTGTGATTGACTGACATGCATATTGATAGCATAGCCGTGCTTTGATTTCAGTTATAGGTATTAGGTGACCTGCTGGGCTTTGTAAAGCTCATTATATGTGGTTGAATTTTCAGGTCAGGGCAAGGGAGCAGAAGTTAGGAATTGATCCAGATCTTCAGGTTTTTGTCTTTTGATTGATAGTGATTCTTTTGTACTCAGGATAGATTTCAGAACTGGTGATTGTAGCGTAGTTCCTGAGTATTGTATATGAACTTTTGAGTTTGGATCGACTTGTATATTGATGTTTTAAATTTCATAGATGTTTGATAGACTGTTAATTGAAGGTTTTAGATAACTCTGGTAAAAATTTTGAGTAATTGATTGACATTCTTTCCAAGTTAGATCTTGGGGCATGACAAGTTTGGTATCAGAGCAGTGTTATTGGAAGAATGGATTGTTACCAGAGTTGTAGGATTGAATTGATAAGTGGGTAGTTTGGGTAGTTGTAAGAGCTTCATTGGCATACATCATTGCATGTTTGTATTATCTGTTCTGAATTGTGCAGGTGAAAAGATATGGATCATCCGGCAGAATCAAGTGTACCGAATGAGCAACACAGTGCAGCCCCAGTACCTTCAGAGAGTATGATGCAGTTGGCTACTGCGATTGCACATGTAATGGGGGATGCTCAGAGCAAAATGAGTGGGAGCAAAGAGGAAGAAGTGGATAGACACTTGCAGATGTTTCATAAGCTGAAGCCTCCGTTGTTTAAGGGAGGTGTGGGACCCCAGGCTGCAGAGGATTGGATCCTGAGGGTGGAAAAGATTTTTGATAGTATGCAGTGTCCGGGAAACAGAAAAGTACCCTTAGCTGTGTTCCTGTTTGAGGGTAAAGCGGAGAGATGGTGGATTGGACAGCAAAGAGAGAAATTCCAGGGGAAGATCAATGCTGAGATCACCTGGGATGAGTTCACTGCAGTATTCAGAATGTGGTTTGTACCGCCGTCATCTCAGCGACAGATGCAGGAAGCTTTCATGAGATTGGAGCAAGGCCGCAAGTCAGTGATGCAGTACGAGGCCGAGTTTACTGCACTTTCGAGGTACGCTGCTTATCTGATTCCTACTCCCGAAGAAAAGTGCTATAGATTCCTACATGGATTGAACCGAGAGCTGAGGCATCCACTAGTACCCTTCCGGATACATGAGTTTTCTGAGCTAGTGGAGCGGGCCCGATTGATAGAGATTGACTTGGCGACACCGGTATCGAGGTACGAGGATACCAGGAGGAGGAGGGATGAGGTACGAAGGGATGATTCTAACAGAGATAGAGAGAAGAAAAGTAGATATGATAGTTCGAGAGGATCTGCATCGGGATCTGTACCACGATCTGCATCGGTAGTATCGTCTGGTAGTTCTGGAGCATGTATTCACTGTGGTAAACGACATGCAGGTCGATGCTACCTGTTGACGGGGCAGTGCTTTCACTGTGGACAGCAAGGGCACAGAGCAGCAGATTGTCCTCAGAAAGGACTGGGTGGACGGACTGATTCTGGCACGGGTACAGGACAGCAGAGGACTGTTGGCTCGAGAGCTTACAGTGAGAGATCAGGGAACCGGATAGATGATAGAGCTGTCAGAGATCAGAGAGAGACAGTTGCGCCACGACCTCCTGCACTTCCTCTAGTGGTGCCACGTGTTTACAGTCTACAACATCATGCAGATCAACAACGCACAGAAAGTTCTACTGGTAAGATTGATTTTGACTAACCGATTGATATTGACATTTGATCATGCATATTGACATGTGATTGATTGCAATGTGTGTTTGTATGGATTTCGACGAGTTTTGATTTGGATTGGATCGATTTGTTTTGCGTTGTTTTTGTCTCGTACCTGTAGGGAAATGTCGGGACGACATTTTTCTAAGGTGGGGAGATTGTAAGACCTCGTTCCCTTACTGTTCCTCTATAATTTGGATTTTTCCTCTCAGAATCGTCCGGGACGATAGTGGGATCGTCCAGGCCGATCTGCACTGTAGAAAATATCGGCCTGAAAATAGTCCTGGGAACCGTCCAGGACGATTTTTTTTGGTCTGATCGTCCCGGGACGATTTGGCGATCGGCCGGGCCGATCTGCTTAATGATATGAGTAAATCAGCTCGTTTTGAGGAGAGAGAAAATCATTTTTAACTCAAAATATCTGTTTTGAGGAGAGAGAAAGAGAAAAGGAAAAAGAGGAAACTTGGTTTTGGAGGCCGCGGAGCGTTTTTCGTCCGACGCCGCTGTTGGGAAAAGTGAAGATCTCGTGGTAAGGACTCCTAACCCTATTTTTGTTTTCAAAGATATTGAGTTTTGATTGGGTTATGATCCGTTTTGTGTTTTCGTAGTCGACTTTTCGACGGGATTTTGATTTGACACGACTTTTACCGCACAACTTTTGATATGTTATAGATATAATTATTACACACGATTTGAGTATTTTCTGCGACGATTTTACCGGTCGGAATTGATTCTACGCGATTTTAATCGAATAGAATTATATCAGGACTTGATTTGATTTGATTTCTATAGAATAATAGTCTTGCATTGATGTCGTGAATATTCTATTGTAATTTGGTAGAATTTGGAAATCGTGTCTTTTTGCAGGATTTTTGTGTAAATTTGACCGACTGCCGTTACGCTGCCCGATTTTCGTATGATTTCCGAATTTTCTGGAATTGACAGATTGAATTGATATGTGTATGACTATTGATATGATTGTACTGGATTGATTTAATATTGATTATTGCATCGATTATGGATTGATTATTGAACTGATTATTGATTGACTATTGATACTGGAACCCAAGTGAAACCTGGTTGAACGTTGGTGAAGATTGATATTGACCTGTACAGGATGGTGGGCCGACGGGCTTTCCTTTAAACCATTGATCATTGATATAACGATGGGGAGTTATAAGGAGTTTTATATGCCGACGGGCGGCCGACGGGCAAAAAGAGTGACGACTCTTATTGATAGACCAACGTACGGAACTACAACAGCAACGGATTCTACAACAGCAACATGACCAGTTGATTTTACTTGTCCAGTATATAGTATTGAATTGCATGTTTACTGTATTGATTTATAGATTCATTGTTTTATAGATTCCTGCTTTATCGACTTTGATTGGATTTATTAGATCGTACGATTTCATTGATTTCACTGATTGATTGCTGTGCATCGACATTGAGCATTGATATAGAAATGGATGGATATAGATATTGCATTGATAGCATGGACATGAATAGTATAGAATCATTGACGCTGTTGTTTATAGATTCATTGATTTCTGCTTATAGATTCATCGTTACTACTACCTGTGGATTTATTGATCTCGCTTATAGATATTACTGATTAGACCGTATTGATTTGATTTGATAGCGATTGATTTATCGGATTGATTGATTCGACGATTTGATTGATTTGACGGATTGACTGATTTTCTTCAGTGTACGGATTTCTTCGAGATTGACGTGAATTGATCGAGCTTGATTTATGGATTTGCCTGCTGCTGCATTGACTGGATTTATTGACTATAGATTTCCGTATTGCACCAATTCATTGACCATTGACTGATATAGATTGATTGACTGTGATTGACTGACATGCATATTGATAGCATAGCCGTGCTTTGATTTCAGTTATAGGTATTAGGTGACCTGCTGGGCTTTGTAAAGCTCATTATATGTGGTTGAATTTTCAGGTCAGGGCAATGGAGCAGAAGTTAGGAATTGATCCAGATCTTCGGGTTTTTGTCTTTTGATTGATAGTGATTCTTTTGTACTCAGGATAGATTTCAGAACTGGTGATTGTAGCGTAGTTCCTGAGTATTGTATATGAACTTTTGAGTTTGGATCGACTTGTATATTGATGTTTTAAATTTCATAGATGTTTGATAGACTGTTAATTGAAGGTTTTAGATAACTCTGGTAAATTGTTTGAGTAATTGATTGACATTCTTTCCAAGTTAGATCTTGGGGCATGACACTTTCGACCTCTTCCACACAGGTTAATGTCATCGAACAAATGTTCTGACATACAATCTCGGATAGGTCTTACATCCTTGGTGGATTCTCTCGACCTCTTCCACACAGGTTAATGTCATCGAACAAATGTTCTGACATACAACCTCGGATAGGTCTTACATCCTTGGTGGATTCTCCCGACCTCATCCACACAGGTTAACGTCGTTGAGCAAAAGCTATAACATACAACCTCGGATAGGTCTTACATCCTTGGTGGATTCTCTCGACCTCTTCCACACAGGTTAACATCGTCGAGCAATGGCTCCGACATACAACCTCGGATAGGTCTTTACATCCTTGGTGGATTCTCTCGACCTCTTCCACACAGGTTAATGTCATCGAACAAATATTCTGACATACAACCTCGGATAGAACTCCTACCTGACGTCGGACTTCTCCCTGTCGTCGGACTTCTGCTCGTCAGCGGACTCCTACTCATCATCAGACTTCTGCTCGTCGACGAACTTTCGTCGGTCTTCTACCCGACGTTGAACTTCTACCCGACATCAGACTTCTCCATGTCGTCGGACTTCTGCTCGTCAGTGGACTCCTACTCGTCGTCGGACTTATGCTCGTCGATGAACTTTCGTCGGTCTTCTACCCGATGTTAAACTTCTACCCGACATCGGACTTCTCCCTGTCGTCGGACTTCTGCTCATCAGCGGACTCCTACTCGTCGTCGGACTTCTACTCGTCGACGAACTTTCGTCGGTCTTCTACCCGACGTTGAACTTCTACCCGACGTCGGACTTCTCCCTGTCATCGAACTTCTGCTCGTCAGCGGACTTCTACTCGTCGTCGGACTTCTGCTCGTCGACAAATTTTCGTCGGTCTTCTACCCGACGTTGAACTTCTACCCGACGTCGGACTTCTGCTCGTCAGCGGACTTCTACTCGTCGTAAGACTTCTCCTCATCGACGAACTTTCGTCTGTCTTCTACCCGACATTGAACTTCTACCCGACGTCGAACTTCTCCATGTCGTCGGACTTCTGCTCGTCAGCGGACTCCTACTTGTCGTCGGACTTCTGCTCATCGACGAACTTTCGTCGGTCTTCTACCCGACGTCGTACTTTTCCTTGTCATCGGACTTCTGCTCGTCAGCGGACTTCTACTCTTCGTCGGACTTCTGCTCGTCGACGAACTTTCGTCGGTCTTCTACCCGACATTGAACTTCTACCCGACGTCGGACTTCTCCATGTCGTCGGACTTCTGCTCGTCAGCCGACTCTTACTCATCGTCGGACTTCTGCTCGTCGACAAACTTTCGTCGGTCTTCTACCCGACGTTGAACTTCTACCTGACGTCGAACTTCTCCCTGTCATCGGACTTCTGCTCGTCAGCGGACTTCTACTCATCATTGAAATTCTGACCGTCGACAGAATTTCATCGGTCTTCTACCCAATGCCGTATTTCTACCCGACGCTAGATTTCTGCAGTTCAACAGATCTCCAGATAGCCGTGGGGGCGGAAGAAAAATCCCGTAACTCCTGCACGAGAAGAGGGGCGCTAATTCGAGCAGGGGAAATTTCCCGCTCGCAAATAGCGGAAGCCTCAGCCGTCAGAAAGCTGCGGGGGAAGAAAGAAAAATCCCGTAACTCCTACACGCGAAGAGGGGCGCTAATTCGAGCAGGGGAAATTTCCTGCTCGCAAATAGCGGAAGCCTTAACCGTCAGAAAGCCGTGGGGGAAGAAAGAGAAATCCCGTAACTCCTGCGCACGAGGAGGGGCGCTAATTTGAGCAGGGGAAGTTTCCCACTCAAAAATAGCGGAAGCCTCAGCCGCTAGAGAGCCAGAGGGAATAAGAGAGAGAAGGTGCAAGTTTCTAAAGGCCTAGGGGGTCTATTTATAGGTTTTGGAGAAAGAATGGGGAAGTTATTGCAATTTTCGAACTCCCCAAATTTTCTAAATTTTTTCTGATTTTTTTGGTATTTTTTGGGAATTTTTTGGACCCAAAAAGAGCAAAAAACACCTAATTTCGCGAATGTGGGCGCCACTTGAGGCGGTGGGCCGAACGGCCTCCTCCCCACCGTCGAAACGGCACGTCCAACGCACCAATCCGTGGGCACTACGCATGGATCGCGGCGTGTGCACGCGGGAGCGCAACAACACGCGCAACGGCCGGCCTCGGCAGCGGCCGGCGCCAACCAGCGGCAGCGGCGGGAGGCTGACCGCGACAGCAACAGGTGCCAGGCTGTGGCAGCACCGCTCGAGCAGGCTAGCTCGGGTTAGCCCAAGTGCAGGTGAAGAGCACCGCGCGGGTCCAGGCGCGTGTTTCCACTTGGCAACGGCCCGCGGCGGCTGTTTTGCGCCGGCGGCGGCCGGCCGGCCGGTCCGGCCGTCCGGTCCGGCCGCCCTGTCTATTTTGGGTCCATTTTTTGCCCTGACAAGTCCAAATTCAACGTTTTTGGGGTCCTCGAGACCGTTTTTCGACGTCCCCGGACTTAATTTCGACACTTTCAAGGCCATTCGAGGCCCCCACACGCAAGAATAATTTCGACTCGCTCGAGAAAATTCTTTAAAATTTGTGACGCATATTTTCGGACTCCTGGAACTTCGACGTCCGAAAATAGGGGGGCAACTGATACGTCATCACAAAATTATCTTGATTGGGCACGAATCTCGAGGCAAAATCAGTTCGGAAACTTCAAAAATTAAATTCGAGAGCATATGAACTCCGATTTCAGCGGGCTTACAGTCAAACTGAGCGTCTCAAAAATACAAACCCAATGACAGCAAGATCAACCCAATCCGAGCCCAAATGAGTCTGAATCAAGAGCTCAAAGCGCTATCGAAAGGTTCAAACCACAATTTGAGTTACCAAACGATCTGCGATTTTGACGAGCATATACTCGAATCGAACGACTCGACGAGACAAATTTAACGAGCCCAAGATTTCCGAATTCCGACATCATTAAGGACTTCAAATGCCCAACGAACGGTGCATGATCAAAGGATTCGATATCGGTCGTCCATTCAAAACACTCCCAATTCGCCCCTGATCTCACGCCTATTTACGGGCTATGCCACTCCAGAAAAACTATAAATAGAGCCCTCATTCTACACCAAGGGGAAAAAAAAGGGAAGAGAGAGAAGAAGAAGAGAAGGAGGAGAAGGAAGAAGCTCCTCCTCGACCACCGCCGGAGCTCTTCCTGCCGCCTGAAGACGCCGGAACTCTGCCGGATTTTCGGGAAACGCCGGGAATTTGTAGAACTTTGTAACTTTGGGAGAAGTTGATTGTAAACTGATCGTCTTGATTTGTAAGACGGATCAACCTTTGTACTTTATACAAACACTAGTGGAATTTTACAACTGGGCGAGGCCCCGTGGTTTTTTCCCTTTTTGGGTTTTCCACGTAAAAACTCTGGTGTTCATTTCTCTTTTCTGTTTGTGTGCGGGATACTCGTGCAACGCTAAGACGAGTATTTTCTAACTCTACTGCCACGTATATTCTAGCACGCAACAGTTAATATAGACATATTGCGAGTATTTGATTATGATTGCCCAAAAGTGGATGTAGCTTGCGGATAGAACCGTTATAAATCTTTCAATTTCATCTTTGCCTAATTATTTTTTTCTTTTTTTTCTCTTCATAAAGCTACACCATCATAATACTATCATCTTTTTCCCTTTCATCTTAACCATCAAACATCTAAACTCTCACTTCTCTTTGAAAAAGCAACACATTTTTTCTATTTGCACTCTCTATAGTATTACTCTCTACTAATATTGTCCATCTTAGTGATTTTTGATATTTCATACAAACTAACTCATGTTCTACATCCCATATAATATGAATATGATTATTAAAAAAATATATGTGGTTATTAGGTGTGGAAATATCAAATTATAATATTTTTCATGCATTTGCTTATGCTTGCTCAATGCATGATAAATTTTTGTTTTCATTGTGTGAATCTTTTACCCATACTTTAAAGATTATCTGCCTCTCTGAAATTTGAATTATGCTTGGGCCCTTTTATTTTTTTGAATAATAAAGTTAGTCAAAGCAAAACTTTAATAAATTTTGAATGCTTAACCACAATAACAAAAATTCCAACTCTCATAAAGGTTTCAAGGAAAATGACTACCAGTACCGATTCAACTAAGCCGACCTTTCCCAGGCTTTGAACTATGCGTCGTGATTCGTGTTGTGATACTCATTGGTGTTAGTGAAATGACAAAGGAAACGCATGTACCAAGAATCCATCAAGATTTACCAGATGCAAAACCTTGTTTAATTTTATCTTACAGAGCCGATCTCTCTCTCTCTCTCTCTCTGTTTCGTTACGTTTGTTGTCTTTGTCTCCTCGTAGACTCCCCTCGTTCTTTGATTCTATTCTCTTTCGGTTTCTTGATTTCTTCCCCTTGAGGTTGACCCCAATGGCGGGGCTGAACGGCCCCTTGCGCAGCTCCGGCTCGTCTGCCTACGCCCATGGCAGCTTCGTTTGGAGATTGCTACTCGTCCTTACGGTCCTCCCCATGGTTCTCGCTATCTATGCTTTCATTCTCCAGTGGCGCGGCGGCCTCGACGACCCCGCGTCGAGATGGCCGGTGGCGGAGGATCGGAGTTTCCCCGGCATGGGTGACAGCCCGCTCAGCGTCGGCGGCTCGTCTTCGTTGGCGACATCACTGCTGTCTACGACGGCGGCGGATTGCGGTGAGATCCTCAGGGAAAGCTCCTCGTCCTCTTTCCCTTATTACCGCGGGTGGAAGTTAGATTTCGAGGCTGATCCCCGGCCTAAGGTGAGTATAGGGATGGTTCATTGGTATGGCTTCCTTTTCTGGTTGGCGCGTCTTATTATTTAGAGGTGCTTGTTGGGTTAAGGGTGAAGGAGCGACAGGATATCGAATTGGGAATTTTATTCTGCAGCTTCAGGATTCGATTCAGGATTGCAAATTAGTGTGTTGTAGGGAGGTGACGGGAAACAATAGGGGCCAGATTTGCAATTTTTTATGCGGATTCATTTCAGTCAATTTCTTCATACTCAGGCGGATTTTAGCGTTACGCTTGAAACTACATTGGAAAACGATAATTTTATCCCGTTATATCTGTTTCCTACTTTAATCTGACGATCATCATTCCCCAAATGAATCAATTGTGGCAGTGACATAATTGATTGTTTTTCAGCTGTTTTAGCATCAGGTATGACTTAGATAATGTAATGCGCCTGCAACAGTGCAAGAACTTTCTTCTGGATGGCATCTGCTTTGGAACACTTAATTTTCTAAGCGTTTTGTTTAGAATCAGATTAGGTATTTTCAAATTGATCATACTGATTGTGTGTTAATACTTCACGTGTCCCGGGTGTCTTCTATTTTTGGATAGAGTTTATGGATTTGATTAATTATTTCCCTGAAAATAAACTAATAATTATAGTTTGCTTTGATGAGTGAAATCAATATCTCTAATGCTTTGTCGTAGAATGCCTTACCTGTATTATTCTCTCTTCATTGGGATGATCTGTCCCTTCATCAAGTTTATATGCCGTAGTTGGCCAGCTATTTCTTGTTCTAAGACACTGATTTAGATATTCTAATATGCAAAGTGCAGATATGTATCACATCAAGCACTTCAGCTGGTCTGGAGCAGATCTTGCCATGGTTGTTTTACCATAAAATAATTGGAGTAACAAACTTCCTTCTGTTTGTAGAAGGAAGAGCTGCAAAGCCGAGTGCTTCGGCAGTTTTAGAATCTATTCCTGTAAGATTCTTCTTTTTCCTCATTAGGCTGTACCGGGAAACATATGAGTACTCTAAGTAATTATGTGCTTAGGCTTTCATATAATTGTTTTAGTTTTCTTCTTTGGGCAAAGATTGTTTTTTAAATTTCTTGAGCTCTGTTTTATGCAGGGGGTGAAAATAATATTTAGGACTAGAGAGCTTGAGGAGAAGCAAGCTAATAGGTAAGTTCTATTTTACTTTCTTTCTTCTTGTGTCTAGTTAGAGTTCCTTTGGAGAAAAATATTTTTAGTTATCATAGTATATGTTGTTTGTATGATAAAATGTACTGATGTTACACCATCTAAACTTTTTATTCTGCAGCACCCAGAACTTGAATTCTTGAAAAACTAATGGAAAATAATTTAGAGCATTTATTTTAGTGAAAAAGGCTAGCCTTCTTTGAAATGCATAGCAAAAGTCTATGGGAAGTTCAATATTTTCATTGAAGTGCTGTTAACATATCAATTACATTGTTTATGCCTCCATGCTTCGTTCCTTACTTTGCAAGACATTATGTTGTTAGGATCACCAGCATTTGCAGTTCTAATTCAACTTAGCATCCGTGCCTTTAAATTTTTTATTGCGAACTTAGATTTAGTGTTCAATAAGTTTTTGGCTTCAATAGTTTTTAAATTAGTAGCAGAGCTATTTAAGATTTTAGTTAAGTCTAGGCTTGGGTGCAATGGTTACATTTCCTCCATTATATTGGGTACACAGCTTTGTTTCAATAAAATAAAATGGATTCATTGCATAGAATATCTAAGGTCTGTTACAAGACTTTGTGATGGGGATATAAGATCATGGAATGTTTATCAGAGACGTGACCACCGATCTACGGCCACGATTGAGTCATTGTATTTTTTATTTGTTTTATGTATTTTCTTATTTAATGTCGTTTGTTATTTGCTTTATTTAGTTTCTCGTTGTACCCTTTTAGTAGGGGATGTCGTATGTAAGCCCTAGGGGCATTATCGTCATTTATGTTTGAGTCATTGTAAGAGGCTATTTATAGCCCCCTTGTTCTTCTTTGCAGGTTAATGAATGATTGATTAAAAATATTTCTTCTATTTGCATGAGTCTTGTGAGAGCTTGAGAAATCGGAGAGAGATCCTTAGGAGAGGGAAGATTGCGCATCACCCACCAACCTAGACTAGTTAGATTCGTGGTTCTATTACGTATCTCTTCCCTTCCCCTTCCACCACCACCGACCAACATCATCCCCACGATTTTTCCCTTCCCCAAGCCCTTCCCCTTCTCTCCACCAAGCTCCACATAATCCCCCACCTAGCCGCCGGCCACATGCCCGAAACCCCTCAACCCGCCGGCCCTATATTCCCTCCCCCATTGCTTTCCCTTGCCTAATTTGGGTTGGTATAATTTGAACAGATTTTGAAATTCAAATTCAAACAATTTGAAATTTAAAATCTTTCCTAAATTACCAAGGTTATTTTAGGAAAGTTCCTAAATTAAATCTATTTGAATTTCAAATTCAAATCAGATTTAATTAAATACTTTCCTAATTCCCAAACCTAAATTAAGCAAGCATTAAACACTTGATTAAAACCTTCCTCCCCCATTAATGCTGTCGTCCCCCCTCTTTGGATTGGGATAGGAAATATTTCCTAAAACCAAATTCTTACTTTGGGAAATAATTTCAAATCCCCCCATTCCCTCCTTGGCCGAAATCTTCATGCTCCCATTGATTTAATTTCTTTCTAAAAGGGAGTATCTCCTTATAGAATTAAATCAAGCCTCCCCCACTCCCCTTACTGCCCCCCCTTCTGCCTTTTCTCTCTTCTTTAATTATTCTCAATTAAGAGAATATTTAGGAAGTATTGAATTAAATTTCCCTCCATCTATTTGCCCAAAATCTGAACTAAAGCCTTAACCTTGCTCTCCTCCCATGGCCGGCCACTTTTTCTTCATCCCCACTTCAAGTTGAAGAGAGACTTCTTTCTCTTCAATGGCGTTCAAGGTTACTAGTAATCTTTGGGAAGAAATCGTCATCTAGCATTCATGAATGGCCGATCCCGACATTGACTACGGACTTGCCTACGACGAACACGGCTTCGTGCACATTCTCCATTCAACATTCTTCGACGTCAACCCGATGATCGATCACACGGTTGAGGATTACATATAATGCATCTTGGATACTTTGGTTGAAGCTATTGAAGAGCAACTAGAGATCGTCGAGTGGAGGATTGCAACCAATCCTTGACGAAGGTTTTCTAATTTTCCTTTTATTGTATTTCTTAAGTCTAATCATTTTTTGTGATTTGATTGTAGTCATGAAGGTCGCGTTTGCCCGATTCTGCTAAGCTTAGTAAACGTAGGATTTGAGTGCATTTACTTGCTTCTAATCTTATTGTTAGACTAGGAATTTTCGTTGAAAGCTACTACTTTGCATGATACTATTTTTTTCTATGATATTTTGTTTATCAAATCTCTTTACATGCAACTTAGCCTAAACGAAAGTGACCGCTCTTATGTTTTGATTCATCGTTTTATTTGCTAATAGTTCTAGTTGTTATCTCTCTAATCAATAAGTTGTACAAGCTCTTAATAAAACCATTGCAAGTATTGTAGTCCTACATTATCTGGTATCAGAGCATGGTTAGCTTAAGATTTTCATGTTAGAAATCATCCTAAGGCTTTTTGTAATCATGCTTAGTTAATTCCGCAAGCATAGCATCTTTAAAAATATTTTAATCTTCGTTTATGATTGCTGTCCAGAAAATTATGCACTCATTTAGTGAGCATTAAGGCTTGTTTCTTAGTTATTTAGGTGTTGCCCTCATTACAACAACTTCCCTAGTTGCCTAGAGACACTTTTCCCTTTGTTGTAGTTGCTGTCCAAACATTTCCTGCACCATTTAGTGTCATTCTAGAGAGTCTATCCTTGCGTTTAGGTGTTGTCCACCACTTAGTTTCACCCCCAAGTGACCCATAATGTCTAACCATGGACCCGGAACAACTATGAAGGACTTTAGACTTGTTGGTAGGCCAAATGAACAATATGAGTCAGCAACTCAAAGAGAACCAAGCCGACCTAGTTGAGCTTCGTAGAAATAACACTGAGCGATTTGACACACTTGAGTGAGCCAGAGAGCATCCTACTCCCTACACCCCATCTAGATCACCTTCTATGTTTGGGGATGACACCTACCCGGATGAGAGGTAACATCGTGTCAATCATCAAGCTCCTCACTATGGACATGATCCTCGTCATGATCCTGATATGCCACTCATGAAGAATATTAAAGTTGACGCTCCTACCTTTGATGGCACTCTCGATCCCTAGCTCTTCCTGGACTGGGTCAAAGGTATGGATAGTTTTTTTTAAGTGATATAATATCTCCAAGGCTAAGAAGGTCAGTTTTGCGGAGATGAAACTCACGGGTAGGGCGAACCAATTTTGGGCCAACTTAAAGAGCCTTAGGGAAGCTAGAAACGATTACCCTATTATTGATTGGTCATCCATGAAGTGGGAACTCAAGCAGAAGTACTTGCCTTCCTCGTACTTCACTTGACTATTAGATAGGTGGAATAGGCTGACTCAAGGCAATAAACCAGTTAAGGAGTACATCGCCTCCTTTGATGACTTCCTGATTCGCTGCAAGGGGGAGACCTCTACCCCCCCCCCCCCCCCCCCCCGGCAGATCTTGTCTATGTTTCAAACCGGGTTGCGAGAGGATCTTCGCAATGAGCTGTTTGCTCGGAACGTCACTACATTGGAGAATGCCTACAGCCTAGTGCTTGATTTAGAGTTGACTCGTTCACAGTACCCGAGCCGTTCACATGACTCTAGGACCTCCTACAGACCATTTGGTAGTTTCACTCCTCACACTTCTGTGGCCCGACCCACTTCTGGGAGCACGACTCGAACACCCACGGGTCCTCCTGCACCTCGATCTGATTTTAGGAATAAACCTTCCACCCTAGATACCCCTCGGTCCAGTCCCGAGACCAAGTGCTTTCGATGCCGGGGGTATGGGCATATCGCTTCTCAGTGCTCCAGTCCCTATAAAGTCTCAGTCATCAAGGAGATTACTGAGGACAATCTCAAGCCCGAGGTTGATCAGATCCACCAGGTGGAGGATGAAGGCGAGTACTTTGAGGAGGATGACACTACGGTCCTCCATTGCCTTCAGAAATTGGATACCTCTCTCATCTGCATGGTGAGATGTGCGCTATTACACTCGACACCCACAGATGACTGGCGTAGGTCCACGATTTTCCACACATACACCAAAATCAAAGACAAGAACTGTAAGATCATCGTGGATAGTGGTAGCTGCATAAATGATGTTTCTTCCAGCATGATATCCAAGTTGGGTCTTTCTATCGTTCCTTACCCCAACCTGTATAAGGTAGGGTGGGTCAACTACATTGCCTTGGAGGTGAAGGATCGAAGCTTCGTACCTATCTTCTTTGCTGATTACTAGGAGAACGTTTGGTGCGATGTGCTGATCATGAATGTTGGACAAATTCTTTTGGGTCGCCCTTGGATCTATGATAACGATATCCACAATTTTGGGCGTTCAAACACCTACATGTTCGAACATCCGGGAAAAAAGATTAAGCTTTTGCCATTGCAGTCCCGGGTTACGGATGACTCAAAATCCAATCCGTTAAGTCCAAGAAAGGACTGAACCTTGTCACCGCCAAGGCTCTGGACGCTAAGGTTGCCCAAGGAGCACCTCTATACGCCTTAGTGGGTCGTGAGATTCCCACCGAATCTGATGAACCTATTCCTCAAGAAGTCCAACCCATTTTGGGACAGCATGTTGATGTGTTTCCTTATGATCTCCCAGATCAGTTACCTCCACTTAGAGACATTCAACATGCTATAGACTTCATCCCTAGAGCCTCTCCCGAACTTGCCACATTATCGCACGAACCCCACGGAACATGCCGAGCTCAAGAAGCAGGTCGATGAGTTACTGCAGCGAGGTTTCATTAAGGAGAGTCTTAGTCCCTACGCGGTGCCGGCCCTTCTTACACTGAAGAAGGACAGATCTTGGAGAATGTGTGTTGATAGTCGTGCTATTAACAAGACCACTATCAAATATCGCTTCCCCATTCCGAGGCTGGAAGATATGCTCGATATGATGACGGGTGCCACACTATTCTCCAAAATGATCTCAAGAGTGGGTACCACCAGATTCGGATCCGACCCAGAGATGAGTGGAAAACTGCCTTCAAGACCAAGGATGATCTCTATGAGTGGTTAGTCATCCTTTTTGGTTAAGTAATGCCCCGAGTACCTTCATGAGGATCATGACTAAAGTGTTGCGCTCGTTTATGGGAAAATTTGTCGTTGTCTACTTTGATGGCATTCTTATTTACAGTTAGTCGATTAGCCAGCACTTTGACCAGTTAAGACAAGTTTGTGAGGTCTTAAGGAAGGAGCAATTTTATGTCAATCCTAAGAAATTTACCTTCCTTGTAGATCGCGTCATCTTTTTGGACTTCATCATTTTAGCCCAAGGGGTTTCCGAAGACCCCGAGAAGGTGAGGGCCATAGTTGAATAGCCTATCCCTCAGAACATTCGGGAAGTATGCAGCTTCCACGAATTAACCACCTTCTTTAGGAGATTTATTCAAAATTTTAGCACTATCGTATCTCCTATCATTGATTGCTTAAAAAATGGTGATTTCCATTAGACCCCGATGGCCTCCAGAGCTTTTGATGAGATCCAGCAAAAGATGGTGGAAGCCCCAGTGATAAGACTTCCTGATTTCTCTAAAGTCTTCAAAGTGACTTGCGACGTTTTGGGGATCGGAATTGGAGGAGTCCTCTCCCAGGAAGGTCACCCAGTAGCCTATTTCAGTGAAAAACTTAATGATATTCGGTAGCGTTATTCCACGTATGACAAAGAGTTTTATGTTGTGATCCAATCTCTTCGTTATTGGCAACACTACTTGCTCCTGCAAGAGTTTGTCATTTTCTCGGATCACGAAGCTCTGTGTTAGATCAACTCCCAAAAAAAATTAAATGCACGCCACGGTCGATGGGTTGAGTTCCTTCAGGAGTACACTTATACCTTTAGATATAAGACGAGAGTTAAAAATAAAGCTGCCGATGCTCTCAGTCATCGTATGATGACTACTACTGAGATGAGAGCAGAAGTCGTGGGATTTGATCAAATAAAGAGAGACTATTTGGAATGCCCCGACTTCAAGGAGACCTGCTCTCTTTTGTCCATAGGCAGCACGCGCCTTATGGACGATTTCCTATTAGAGAATGGTTATCTTTTTAAAGCCCAAAGGCTTTGTATCCCTAGCACCTCCCTTGGGGAATTTCTTGTCTAGGAACTCCACGCCGGAGGCCTCGCTGGGCACTTCGGTCAGGACAAAACTATCGAATTCGTAGAGTATCGCTTCTATTGGCCCATCCTGAAGAGAGATGTCGGTCGTATGGTCAGTCGGTGTCACACCTGCCAACTGACCAAGCAACGTAAGAAAAACACGAGTCTGTACACCCCTCTGCCTGTCCCTAGTTGTCCTTGGTAGGATATTAGCATGGATTTTATCTTAGGCCTGCCCAAGACACGCCGTAGGAATGATGCCATTTGTGTTGTAGTTGATAGATTCTCCAAAATAGCTCATTTTCTTACTTGCTCCAAAACATTTGACACCTCTCACATTGCAAAGTTATATTTCAATAAGGTCGTCCGTTTATATGGTTTACCCAAAACCATTGTATCGGATCGGGATGTGAAATTCACTAGCTATTTTTGGAAGATCTTGTGGATGAAAATGGGCACTAAATTGCAATTTTCCACTGTCTTTCACCCATAGACGGATGGTCAGACCGAGGTACTTAATAGGAGTCTGGGTAACCTGTTGCTGTCTTTGGTTGGCGAGCACATTAAGGACTGGGATTCTATTCTGCCCACTGCTGAGTTTGCTTATAATAATTCTATTAACTGAACAACGGGCCTAAGTCCTTCTGAAATTGTATACGGGTTCAAACCTAGACAGCTACTAGACCTTATACCCATGTGTTCTAGATATAGGATTTCTAAGTCTGCATCATGATTTACATCCCATTTGCATGAACTTCATAAAGAAATTGCAAAACAAATTGAAAAGAGCAATAATTATTACAAATTATATGCGGATTTAAAACAACGATTTAAAACTTTTGAGGTTGGTGACTCTGTGAAGAAGCTGCATGCTAAGAGTGCTGGACCTTTCAAAATACTTAAAAAAATTAATGATATTGCTTATGTATTAGACCTGCCTGTAGAATTCAACATTAATCCCTCTTTTAACATAGAAGATCTAGTTGTATATGAAGATCCTGATTTAGCCCACCAAATCCACTCATTCAGCAACCTCGTGTGACCCCACCATGTGAGAACCCAAACCTACCCCCACTACCAAATATTTCTAAATCACCCATGGCAGAAAAGGTGGACTCGATCCTGAGTGATGATATCATATCCACAAGGGAAGGTGGACAAAGGAGGTACTTGATCAGGTGGAAAGGAAAGCCCGAGTCGGAGGATACTTGGTTGGACCGCAAGGAGTTGCAACAGATTGACCCAGATGCATTAGAGATCTACAAGAGCACCAGAGACACTTACTCAACGGAGTCGAGCTTTCTCCCATCCCGAGAGAATGATGGGGACATCAGATCATGGAAGGTTTATCAGAGACGTGGCCGCCGATCTACGACCACGATTGAGTCATTGTATTTTTGATTTGTTTTATGTATTTTCTTATTTATGATGTTTTATTGTATTTGCTTTATTTAGTTTCCCGTTGTACCCTTTTAGTAAGGGATGCCGTATGTAATCCCTACGGCATTGTCGTTCTTTATGTTTGAGTCATTGTAAGAGGCTATTTATAACCATCTTGTTCTTCTTTGTAGGTTAATGAATGATTGATTAAAAATATTTCTTCCACTTGCATGAGTCTTGTGAGAGCTTGAGAAATCGGAGAGAGATCCCTAGGAGAGGGAAGATTGCGCATCACCCACCAACCTAGACTAGTCGGGTTCGTGGTTATATTATGTATCTCTTCCTTTCCCCTTCCACCACCACCGCCCAACATCATCCCTACGGTTTTTCCCTTCCCCAAGCCCTTCCCCTTCTCTCCACCAAGCTCCACATAATCTGTCACGACCCAACCCGACCGGAACGAATCCCATCGCGTCGAGTCGCGACGACTGAATCCAGGATCTAGCTTTGGAATTTGCTTTCAGACTTTTTTCCAATAAACAGACATACAGAAAACACAGAGTTACTATAAACATCCAAATATACAGAAAAGTTCATCCATGATTTTCTTCTTTCTTTCTTCAAAATAATCATGTACATTACAGTGCATGGCTACTAACAGAAAGAACATAACAGAAGAGCCATGACTGTACAAAAATAAAAAAGTACCAAAAATACCTAATCTTAGATCAGACACTGAACGGCTAGACCAAGACCTATTTCCCTTTCCCAGAACCTTAAAACCATGCAGATAACAAGAATGAGCTAACAGCTCAGCAAGACTACACTAGTCAATCAAAATCAGAAACTCACATCCAAAAATACATCAGAATAGTAGTCGTACATAATTCAGATAATCGTACAGAAAATCATATAATCAGACATAATACAGATACTCGTATAAAACAGCTAATCAAACAGAAATCAAACAACTGATACAGAAGAACTGAATTCATTTTATATAACATAATAATTCAAATTAGATTTCAAATCAGAATCGTACAAATCATAAAGCACATTGTCAAAGCAGATAAGATCACATATCACATATCAGATATCAGATTCCTGGACCCTGACAGAATCTCAACGGATTCTGACCCCTTATGCCTCCCTTCCCGGACACAGACAGAATCTCAAAGGATTCTGGCCCCTTATCCTCCCTTCCCGGACACAGACAGAATCTCAAAGGATTCTGGCCCCTTATGCCTCCCTTGTGCTAACAGCACCAGAATATATCAGATATACAGAATTATCGGATCAGAACTTATTTTCAGATTCCCAAACCCTGACAGAATCTCAAAGGATTCTAGCCCCTTATAACTCCCTTCTGATCATTTAAACATCAATTCATTCAAATTCAGAAAAATCGGATTACTTTAGAAAAATCGTCAGCGGCATAACGACAGTCTACATAAATTTCCACATATCAAATCACAGTTTCAAAAAATTACCAAATTACCATAGACAGTGTAAAACACCATTTCAAGACTTTCATTGTACTGAAGCAAATATTTTCAACATCCAGATAATTCGTTATTCGATTAAAACTCTGCAGAATTCAAAATACCCAGTGAAAATCTCCCAGAAAATACTCAAAACATGTAAAAACATCATCTCAGAAACATAAAAAAGGTTACACGGTAAAATATTTATCAGTACGAAATAATACCAAATTTTCGCTAACGGAAACGAAATTTGAAACAGAAAAGTCGTCAAAATCCACATTTCTGAAAATTGAGAAAGGCATAATGTGCCTTACCTCGAGTCGATCAACTTTTACAACTACGGCGACGGACGAAAATGGACCGAAGTCGCCCAAAATCCACTTTTCATCTTTTTTCCCTCTTTCTTCTCTCTCCTCCTTTTTCTCTTTCCTCAAAAAATATCTGTTTGGATATTTATAAAGTCGGATCGTACAGGACGATTTTCCCGATCGTCCTGGGACGATTGCCCCTGGACAAAATTTGTTCAGACAAAAATTATTTATTTTCACAGTATGATGGGCTCTGGAGAAATTTCGTACGTACGAACCTGACTTCGTACTGGGACGAACCTCTCTGCCACCAGCTTTTGAACTGATCGTCCCGGACGATCTCCACATCGTCCGGACGAACCTGGAAGAAAAACTGACTTGTCACATAATCCCCCACCTAGCCGCCGGCCCCATGCCCGAAACCCCTTAACCCGCCGTCCCTAGATCCCCTCCCCCATTGCTTTCCATTGCCTAATTTGGGTTGGTATAATTTGAACAGATTTTGAAATTCAAATTCAAACAATTTGAAATTTAAAATCTTTCCTAAATTACCAAAGTTATTTTAGAAATGTTCCTAAATTAAATATATTTGAATTTCAAATTCAAATCGGATTTAATTAAATACTTTCCTAATTCTCAAACCTAAATTAAGCAAGCATTAGATACTTAATTAAAACCCTCCTCCCCCCATTAATGCTGTCGGCCCCCCCCTCTTTGGATTGGGATAGGAAATATTTCCTAAAACCAAATTCTTATTTTTGGAAATAATTTTAAATCCCCCTATTCCCTCCTTGGCTGAAATCTTCATGCTCCCATTGATTTAATTTCTTTCTAAAAGGGAGTATCTCCTTATGGAATTAAATCAAGCCTCCCCCACTCCCCTTGCCGCCCCCCTCCCTTTTCTCTCTTCCTTAATTATTCTCAATTAAGAGAATATTTAGGAAGTATTGAATTAAATTACCCTCCATCTTTTTGCCCAAAATCTGAACTAAAAGCCTTAACCTTGCTCTCCTCCCTTGGTCGGCCACTTTTTCTTCATCCCCACTTCAAGTTGAAGAGAGACTTCTTTCTCTTCAACGACGTTCAAGGTTACTAGCAATCTTTGGGAATAAATCGTCATCTAGCATTCATGAATGGCCGATCCCGACATTGACTACGGACTTGCCTACGACGAACACGGCTTCGTGCACATTCTCCATTCAACCTTCTTCGACGTCAACCCGAGGATCGATCACACGGTTGAGGACTACATAGAACGCATCTTGGACACTTTGGTTGAAGCATTGAAGAGCAACTAGAGATCGTCGAGTGGAGGATTGCAACCAATCCTTGACGAAGGTTTTCTAATTTTCTTGTATTTCTTTAGTCTAATCCTTTATTGTGATTTGATTGTAGTCATGATGGTCGTGTTTGCCCGATTCTGCTAAGCTTAGCAAACATAGGGTTTGAGTGCATTTACTTGTTGTAATCTTATTGTTAGACTAGGGATTTCGTTGAAAGCTACTACTTTGCATGATACTGTTTTTTCTATGATATTTTGTTGATTCAAATCTCTTTACATGCAACTTAGCCTAAATAAAAGTGACCGCTCTTATGTTTTGCTTCATCGTTTTATTTGCTAATAGTTATAGTTGTTCTCTCTAGTCAATAAGTTGTGCAAGCTCTTAATAAAACCATTGCATGCATTGTAGTCCTACATCACTTTGTTTGGGTATGGGATAGGTGGAAGGGTTATAACCTAGCCTAACTTGCTTTTATATATTGCTTATCATTCATATTGATGTTTTACATTGATATGACATTTTAAAATATGTAGAGAGTTGTCGGCCCAAGGTCCTTGAGGATCTAATTTTCCTAGGATCTTGGATCAATTGAGCTTATCCATAAAATTTTTTACTTTGATTCATTGAATTTAAGACTTGCTTAGGTGGTCTTAGGTCCTACCCGAGGACCCAATTAGCCTATGATCTATTATCAATTGAGTTTACCCATAAACATTCTGAAACACTAAGACACCCTCGCTAAACCAGCTTATGAACCAAGCTTACCCAACATGCATATCGTAATAGGTAGTAAAAACTTTAGATGTATTGTATTATCAAAACTTAACTTAAACCTTATTTGTTATATTCCCAGCATTAGTCCCTCTTAGACTCTGCTATTAGAGGGAGCCTCTTGTGTTGACTACATCTTTTTCATGTAGATTTAAGAAAATGTTATGATCGCTTATCTTTGTATGCTAAACTAGTATGCATGGAACCAACATGTGGCACTTGGTGCAATTTATGGCTGTCACATGACAGCTTATTTAATTTGAATCAAAAAATATTGAAAAGTTAATTATCATATCGTGCATATTATCACTTTTAAATTTGAACATGATATATGTTGCATTTTAATTTTGTAGTTTTGAATTCAAATTCAAACACATTTGAAAGGTTACTTTCACATCATGATGGTATTCAAAATTTGAATATAATGCATGATGTAATTTTAATTTTAAAATAATTATTTTAAATAATACTTAACTAGCACATCATGCATGTTATTTTTTAAATTGAATTCAAATTAAAAAATATAACTGTTTATTAGTACTAAATAATGTATGACAATTATTTTATTTTATAGCTAATTACATATATAATGATATATCATTTACTTTACATTTTAAATTTTTTTTATTTATATTTAATTTAAAATTATTTGTTCAACCTTTAATCGTTTTAACTTGAGCTTGGGCAACTTGAGCTTGGGCCTAACAATACATCTAATAAATAAATTTAATTTTTATTCATTAATAGAAGTATTGATGAGTTCATGGTAATTGCATGTTTATGTTGAGAGATTCCTTAATCATCCTCCTGACCTTTTGCTATTTATTTTATCAGGATACTTCATGAAGGACGTTTTGGGGTTTAGAGTTATGTAATATAGATTTAATATAAGTTGCCGAGATCATGGTTCATGCACACAAAATTTTGCTGGTTGCAGCCTCTTAAATTTTAACACATTTTCATTACTTTGATGAAAAATGAAAATATGAAATAAATCAATTCAAATGATTATTTAAGAGCCTTATACCGAAAAAAAGTGTTCTACGAATACTCTACTAGTAGATTTTGGACGCTTTTGACACTGCTGTTCATTGGATTTTCGTAGCAAGCTTTGATCACCTTTGTTGTGCTCTTGTTTGATGGTTTCCTATAGAGGCTTTTGAGCTCCTTTGCTATGCTCTTATTTGATGGATTTGATTATGCAGCTGGCTTTGAGTGCCTTTGTTATGATGTTATTTCAACAGGGGAGTCTATTTGTTGCAGGTGCATAAGGTGGCTTTTTATTTATTATGGGCATGTATGATAGCAACGAGATTTGAAATTTAAATTGAATTATGAGTCTTGATTTTGGTCAGATTTTGAAATTTGAATTATTTGTTGCGACAAAAAAGAAAATCATTTATTTACTGATTTTTTCTAGGTTTGAAATTTTATTAGTTGTTTTCTTTGAATTTAATCGAGCACTGCATGATCACTTTGGTAAGACTCTCGAGTTTTTTGAGTTTTCACATTAAGAAAGTGAAATTTTATGTATTTAGTGGTCTTTGGTTTGTGGAACCTTATTTTTTCAATTTACAACCATTGCATCATTGTATTTGTATTAAAAAAGTCTTGACCCTTAAACGTTTTGTATCGCATACTACATACAGTGCTAAATTTTAGGCGAATCTTATTTATTATAAGAATTGTTCTTATAGACATCAATTTTACTTCAATACTTTCCTGTTTTAAATTATCTAATGTAATGTTGTAACAGGCCTACTCATTGCTTGTAACTAGTTGTGCAGGTTTTTTTTCGTGATTATTTATATCCGGTTATTGTCATTAAACTGAGAATTATTTTTCTTTGTTGTATTCCAGCCGTATTTGGAATGAGCATTGGCTTGCAGGGTTCTTTTACAAGCCCTGCAATTATGAACTATTTGTCAAGCAGTCGCTTAACATGGAAATGGCTATCGTTATGGCTCGGGTATGATTTATTGCATATCCGAAATGAACGTTTCTCTTATGTGTAATATTTAGTCAACTAAGATTATTTCTTGTCAGTTCTTTATTTCATTTTTGTTGCATAATTTTATTATTAACAGATGCATACATTTTTCTTCTAGGCGTTGAATTGTTCTATTTCTCTTGCTATGTTGGTTTGAGTAATGAATCTTTTAGGAAGGTCATAGGTATAATAATTTATCTAGGAAACGCAAAATTGACCTATGTTGTTGTATGTAGGATGCAGGAATGGATTGGATCATCCATCTTGACACTGATGAGTTGATACATCCAGCTGGGGCCCAAGAGTACTCTTTAAGACAATTGTTATCTGATGTTCCTAGCAATGTTGATATGGTGATATTTCCAAATTATGTAAGTAAGATTTCATCCTCCATAGTAAACGCAATCACGTGTGGCAGGTCTAAGGCACTTTACCTTGCGTGTTCTAGGAAAGTAGCATTGAGCGGGATGACATTAAAGATCCTTTTAGCGAGGTAAATGATACCTTTTTCTCCCCTTGAAGCTCAACTTACCACTGCTTAGATTAATTTGATGATGCCTCTACTGTACTAGCGGTTAAATTTTGATGTTTATTTCTGTGCATGTATGTTCTTGAGTAAAAAAATCGTATTGGGTAGTTCCTAGTCCCTTCTTTATGTTATACAAAGCTGCTTACAACTTAGATTTCGAGCGTGAAGTCTGAAATTCAGATTAGGTTAAATTATGCATTTTCTTGCTTTCTTTTTTATTCTTGGTGATGCCACCTTGAAACTTTGTTGGATCAATTATTTTGAATGACCTTTCCCTTTCGTACCATTTTTTAAGCATTTGAGTAGCTGAAATGGGATTTCAGCATTTTAAACTTATGCAGGACTAATTGACTTATCATTTGTAGTAGGCTCATGCATTGGGTACGCTCTAATTTGATTAATATTTCTATGGATAATTATCATTTGCTAAAGAAACATACAAACAGTTGCATAATAAGGATCTTTTGGCGGACACTTTGGTTAAGATGATTCGACTGACAATGCATTTAGGAGCTTGTGTTCTGGATCCTTTGTTCTATCCCGGTTCTCACATGTTCCACCCAAACAACTGGTGTGCTTCAAATTATTATTGTTTTATTGTTATTAGTTGGAGTAGGCACTGGAGCAGGAGCAGGCATAGGAGTAGTAGGAGGAGGATAAGGAGAAGCCATAGTACTAGTGGTTATATCTTTTTTATGATCAAACATTATTGATAGTATATAGTCCTTATTTTGTTGCAGATTGTAATCCCTAATGAAAAATATAGCCCTATGAGTGAAGGCTCTTGTCATGACAAACCCTAAGATATATTGATGATGAGTATATAGTAGGAGGAGGATCATTAAAAAAAAAAAGAGGATAAGAAGTCATAGTACTAGTGGTTATATCTTTTTTATGATCTAACATTATTGATAGTATATTGTCCTTAATTTGTTGTAGATAGTAATCCCTAATAAAAAATATATATCCCCATGAGCGAAGGCTCTTGTCATGATGAACCTTATTGAGTATATAAAATAAATTAAGGCTTTGTTTGGGATAGTTTTTTTATTTCTTTCTACAACAGCTTTCTAATACAAAATTTTCTTGGAAGCAGCGAAAAAGCAGGTGCAAAAAACTGTCCCAAATGAAGCCTAAATTGTGAAGTCTTGTGCTTTAAATTCACATGCAGGCAAATAATATGGGCTGAGTTACTAAGAAAATAATAATCCATTTATGACCCCAAACGAGGATAAAACAAGTCCCAACTGAAAACCGGACAACTTATTTATTATTTCATAAAGATCCTTATACCTATTGCCTAATCAACCAAATTCGGGATCAGGTATAGAATCAAATATCTTTTAAAAGCATATATTCTAGGGGAAAGTAGCAGAGAAATATGGTCAGCATATCTTATGCTCACTAGTTTCCTTTCCCTTCTGACTGAAAGATTTAAGTAGATTGTCAAAAGGATACAGATTGGCTTGGAAAAATGTGAGACATGGACGCAAGGAACTTGTTACCTCAAACCCTTTTAATGAATTCTATAAAACACAAAATTGTGGGATTGGAAAAGGATATTTAACATATGTTTGACTCCAATGACGAGCACTGCTACCATATATCTGAAATGATGCTAAAACCGAGAGAAACAAATTGGATGCATTGTTATGGCCTTCTTTGATTTTCAGCACATGTGAAATATATAAAAGAAGAAAGAAAGATTTGTAAAGGCTTACATTAAGCAAACTTTACTGTTGTGGATTTTGAAAAAAAATCAATTATCTTGGTAAATGAATAGAACTGGAAAATAATTGAAAAGGTGGAAAATTTTAAAGATTTTTGATACAATTTCAGTCTACAATTCAATATATTTCTATATGGGAGACGATGGAAATAATTTAGATGCATGGTCCTTGTATTAATAGAATAGATGATTTTTTTCCCGGAGTAATGTGTGAAGAAGTGGGATAAAGGCTTGATGTTGTTGTTGTAGTAGTAGTGTGTGAAGAAGGTTTGGTGAAATGCTAGTGTAATGCTACAATTGAGTGGCTTAATTAATAGAGAATTTTGAATCAAGATCATTTTGTCTTTAATATAATTCTTGTGCTTGAAAAAAAGTAGATTTATTTACTTGGTCATGATAAGATCTTCATTTCCATTCTACTGGATAAAAGGGTTGTGGGTTGATGGCAATTCGGAAATCAATCACAAAATTGAAATGCATCCTTGACTGTTAATTGTTCTATTTTACGTCACCTCAATTTCAAAAATGTGTTATCCTTTTTCTTTTATAATGCGTAGAATCATCCCAATTACTTAAAACTATGCCCAACACAATCTTCACTTTTTTCATACGCTCATAAAATCCAAGTTATGAGTTGTGAATACCTTAGTATCTGCTTTAGACAAGTAGAATATTTGTATGTATGAGGACACGTCCTATTTGTGTTTGATAAGAATCATTTGATTGATGCTTACCTTGATTAAATTCTATATTAGTTCATTCCTGTGATGAATGGCTTTTGTTTTCCTTTTTGTGTGTGTATATTAATTTTAACATGGATTCTTGGGATAAAAGACCAACACCATCTTGATATACTAATAGCCTATGAGTGAACAGAAGTTACGTGCATAAGACATTGAAAATTAAGTATATAAAAACTTATATTGTTAGAAAAACAAAATTAGATTCCTTAACCTTGTCACTATCAAATTGTATGTTTTAATAATGTTTTCGGGGAAGCATGTGCTTTGAAGAATTAAACAAATGCATAAAGGCAGAAAGATAAAAGAAGTTTTGGCAAATTAAGCTACCTGAAGATAAAAGAAAAAAATAGCTTCAAAACAGGTGCATTAGTCTATCATAAGGGATCAATGGAAGCAATTCAGGTAATAAACACCAAATTTGTCTAAGCACTTTTTCCAATATGTGATGTACTCCAGCAATATAAAAGTTTAATTGTTGAGTTTTCCATGTTAAAATGGTGATTTAAAAATTGTAAAACTCATGCTGTTTTCTACTTCGTTATAGCATACTGTTTTTGAGAAATATCGCCTTGGCATAGATTCACAATGAGCCCTACTAAATCATCCCTAGGCTATTACAACGATCCATTTCAGTGAAGAGACATGTCTCTTAAGGCGTCCCTAGACTATGTTTTTTCTGAAGAAACATGTCTATGAAGATGTGAACTGCATGAGGTTAGTTAAAATATCCCATGGAACTTTATGGTTTCCTAGGATGGGCCTCCTAGTTTTCTCCAAGTCTTGAGTGCAATAACACTTTAGAAGAGCTTGACTCTTGCACATAAGCGCAATAAACGTAGTTGTTTGATAAATTAAAAATTTTCCCTCTGTGAAGTTATTGTTGTTGCTGCACTATTGCAAAACTGCTTCATCTAGCTTTGTAGGGTGGATGCTTTTCTATAGAATACTCTGCTGTGGCAGTATAATGTTCATCGATGGTTAGTTCAAAATAAAAAATGGAGACTCATGCCTTACTGCTGATTGATAGATTATTCCTGCATGGTGAACATTGAGTTGCAGTCATGAAAGCTTTTGTATGGAAGCTGTTGTTTGATTATTTTCTAGTTTTGATAGAAATATAAACATGTTACAAAGACCAGGTAGCAGTTTTAGAATTCTGTCAATCTTACTCTGTGAGCAGGTCTCGATGTTTAAGAAGAACTATGATCATCTTCCGAAGGATACCTATTTTTCAATGTACAAGGAAGCAACACGCGGTAATCCTAACTATTTTCTTACCTATGGAAATGGAAAATCAGCTGCTCGAGTTCAAGATCATCTTCGACCCAATGGTGCTCATAGGTGGCATAACTATATGAAGTCCCCTAAGTAAGATGGTTTACTATATTTATATTTAATGCAAAAAAAAAAAATCTCTTTTGATGTTTCACACTTTCTATTTCATCCATTTCATGCCACTAGATTTTATCTTCTCTGTAACCTTTCTTTTTCCCTTTAACAAAATTTAATGTGTTCTTTTTGTTGTTTGGTAGTGAGATCAAGTTAGAAGAAGCTGCTGTGCTGCATTATACTTACACAAAATTTTCAGATTTAACTTCGCGGCGTGACCGTTGTGGCTGCAAGCCAACCAAGGATGATGTCAAGAGATGCTTTATGTTGGACTTTGACAGAGATGTAAGTGTTTTCCACTCTCCTTAGTAGAACTTCCAAGTATTTTCTTCTGTAATAGGAGGTTTCTTTTAAAATTTAGTGAATGATTTGTATCTACAATTCAACTCTTTTGGTGGAACAAACGGTAGTTGCATGAAAAATTTCCATATAGTTGTAGCATTTGTCCATGTCTCTAAACAACATCCTTGTAGGCTCCTTTATTTGAGTAGAAGACATCTAAGATCATTGTTTTACCCAAGGTTTTAAAAGGCGAAATCGGGAATCGAGGCGTTTTTTCTAAGCGAGGCGAGGCGTAAGCCTCGAGGCGGATCGAGGCGTAAGCCTCAAAACGATTAAAATAAATTAATTTAAAATTATAAATAATGACAAAAAATAACAAAATATTATGTCAACTATGAAGTTGAAGATTTGTTTCAAGATAATATTACTGTAATACAAGATTTAAAATAAACTCACTTAAAAATAAAACACCCCCTTAGGATCAAGATCCAAAGCAGACTCATCATCACTTTGATTGTCTTCAGAAGAATCTTCAAAATTAATATCAAAGTCATCATCAAACTCTTCTTCATCTATAATATTTTTTCCTTTTTCTCCTATATCAATTAATATTTCATTAGCTCTAAAATGAAACAATAGTAACATACAAAATAATTCATTATATTTAAGAATACCTTTGAATTTTTTTGAAGCTCCAATCTCATTTTGTTTCTTTCTTTTATATACTTGGGTAGTTGCTTCATTGTCTTCTTCATTGACATGAGTTTCTCCTTCTGCTTCAACTTCAAAAACATCAACATTCTTAGAAGTAACGCATTCATCATCAGATTGTAACTCATCAACAAGCAAATGATCAATTTCATTCTCAATATTTCCTTGATTCTGCAATTTGAGATGTCTATCTTTCAGTTTTTTGTTAAACATAATGTAAACTAGTTTGTTCATTCGATCTGCTGCCAATCGATTTCTTCTCTTTGTATGAATTTGATTAAAGATACTCCAATTACGCTCGCATGCAGAAGCCGAACACATTATGCTAAGAACTTTAACTGCAAAAGATTTCAATTCAGGAACATCATCTCCAAACTGAGCCCACCAACATTCTACATGAAAACAAACATAATATTTTATGAATATAAGTAGAAGATTTGAACATAAATATTAACATTAAAATTATAAATACACAAACTATAAACATACCAGGAGATCGTGTTTTGTAGCATGCTTGTGCTGCTCTAAATCAAAATATTCCCTTTTTCAAATGAAAATCCTTAAGTTGATTATTCACTTTGAGGTAGTCTTCTTCAGAAATGAGTCTGTCCATACATGCATACAAACCAGTTTTCACCTCTTTGTCAACATGAAAATCCTTATCATAATGAAATTGGGGGTTTAAATAATATGCAGCAGCATGTAAGTGTTGGTGTAATTTTCGATCTCACTTTTCATCTATAATATCTCATATTTCTTTGTAGGCACTTTCTTGACCTCCCAATTTTTTTGCAATGTCTTCTTTAGCCCTATTCATTGCTTCATAAATAAATCTCATAGCCGGGGCCCTCTCACCATCAACCATTCTAAGCACCTTTACTAATGGTCCTGTTGTCTTCAAACCATAATTTGTACTGCGCCAAAATGAATCATCTTTCATAACAATCTTTTTAACTTGTTTTCCTTTTTGTTTTTTGGCCATTGAACTTTTATCCCACTTTTCAGAAGCAAACATTGCTTCCAAAGGTTGTCTTACCTCCTTGAATCTCTGCAATGTTAAATATGCAGTAGCAAATCTTGTTGCAGCAGGTCTAATAATTTCTTTGTCAGTTAATTTTCTCATCAAGCTGAGTACCCAAGAATGATTGTATATAAACTTACTAACGAATTTGGCATTCAATATGACTGATTTATGTTGAAGCAACTGTCCCAACCTCTCAAGCATCAAATCAATACAATGTGCAGCACAAGGAGTCAGTAAAGGTGAGGGCTATTCTCTATTAATATTTTCCTTGCAGCTTTGTATACACTTGCATTATCAGTAACAACCTATACTACTATAGCATCTCCCACTTCCTCCACAACTTTATCCAACATTTCAAACAATAATTGTGCATTCTTTATAAAGCTTGAAGCATCTACTGATTTGAGAAAAAACTGTTCCATATGGATTGTTGACCAAGAAATTAATGATACTTCTATGTCGAATATCTGACTAACCATCTGACATTATTATCACTCCTGTCTCAATCTAAGTCTTCTTAACATCATCCACCATTTTTGAAATTGTCTTAACCTCCTCATTCAGCATTCAAGTTCTCAGCTCATACATGCTTGGAAGTTGTAGTCTTCTTCTATAGCTTCCAACATATCGTAACATATTGATCCATGGCGGACTCCTAACAACATTAAATGGAATCCCATTTTCATAGATGAATCTGACGATATTCAAACAAACTTTGTTCCTGAGTTCTTTTGTAGCAGTAGGAGGCTGAAGATCCTGAGTGTTTATATTATTCTCGTCATCAATATTCATCATAAATCTATCCATGGGACCCCGAGTGCCTCAGTTAGAAGAAACTAGATGGCTTCCACTACTAGAACTTTCATGCTGTGATTCATAGTAAGAAGAGTTTCTTATCATCTCTTCCATATTTCTTTATGTGACCTCCTTTGTGGTGGCAAACTTCTTTAAATAATCTGTACATTCCTTTTTCACCTTATCAGGTACTTTTGCACATGGTCCCACATTGACTTGAGTGCAGGCTACATAATCCTTCAACCTCTTGACGCCACCAGTTATGCGTTTCTCACAGAAATTACATTTCATGTAAACATATCCCTTCTTTGCACCTTTGTCTGAGACTTCAACTTGAGTTCCATCTTTCCATGCAAGATCTTTCCTTCTTGTGCCACTAGTCATGCTAATAATTTATAGAAATATTAAATAATCAACATAAAAAATCAACAATAAGACAACATGAATACAACAATATACCGGTCTGTCGGGAGTCTAAGGGGGCGCTGCCCCCTGGCAGGGTTCGACCTGGAACAAAATTTTATTGGAAGAGAAATTTTGAAATTATGCTTGTTTTTAAAGTTCGTAAATTATTTGTATGGAAAGATACCGAGCGGTACCGAGCATATACTGCTCGATACCGAGCATGTACCTAGTGGTACCGAGCATGTACCGCTCCGTACCGAGCGATACTGGCTCGGTACCGAGCATGTACCGCTCCCTATCGAGCATATACTTGCTCGGTACCGAGCGGTACTGGCTCGGTACCGAGCATGTACCTAGTGGTACCGAGCATGTACCGCTCAGTACTGAGCATATACTTGCTCGGTACCGAGCGTTACCTAGCGATACCTAGCAGTACCGAGCATGTACTGAGTGGACGAATGAAAGAAAGCCGAATCAAATGTTATTCAAGCTTTCGTTACTGCACGTCAAAGTCTCACCTGCTCTTCCGACCTAACCAAGACCTGAACGTTTCCTACACTCACAACTTCGGCTTCGTTTCCTGCTTTCGAAACCGTTATTGCTTTCGGCTTCATTTCATGCGTCGTCTCCTTCCGACTTCGTCTCCTGCACTCACAGCTTCGTCTCCTTCCCTCACGGCTTCATCTCTTTCCCTCACAGCTTCGCCTCTAGTTCGCCTTTCAATTCTCACAGGAAGCCCTAATCCTATACGCGAACACGAATCGACTGCGTCGTATTTACGTATATATCGAATAAAAAATTTCGAGGCGGTGCCTCGTACTGCCTCGAGGCGTTACGCTCTGATGCGTACGCCTCCTGCGAAAAAATCGTAAGCTTCGCTGGATGGTTCAAGGCGTAAGCCCCGATACGCATGACTTCCGCCTCGACTTGAGGCGCTACTCAATGCGGACGCCTTGTCCGCTTTTTTAATGGTTGGTTTTACTTTTACTTTTACCCTTTAGCAGTCATTTTTCTTTTGTCTATCTTTCACAGATATGCTTAAGTTACAATAATAGCTTAAATCATGAAATTATATATATATATATATATATATATATATATATATATATATATATATATATATATAACTTCAAAATAGTCCCTCGACTATTTGTATATGACAAATTTAGTCATAGAGTTTCACATTGCACCAATATAATTTCTTGACTATACTAAAATAATTCGAAATGCTCCCTTTGGTATTAAATTGTGATCAATTTTATATCACAATTATTACACGAGCCAATTTTGGATCAATTTTGTATTGTTGGACTAAATTGGAGCAGCGTGATACTGAGTGACTAAATTGGCAATACATGAATAGTATGAGGATTATTTTGGGATTCATCTCTCTCTCTCTCTCTCTCTCTCTCTCTCTCTCTGTATTATCATTTAGTCCTAAGGCTTGAGATGCAATGCCACCTTGCCCTTTTGCCACATCGCCTACTCTCGTGGTGTTGCATTGCCCGTCGTGATGCCACCTTCTCCCGCAGTTCACCCTCACACATGTGATCCCTTATGTTGCCGCTTCTGTCGCTTGTGTGAAATTCAAAACTCCCAATCTGCACATTGTGACACTACTTCTGCGTGCATATCCTAAGCTCCTTGTTCACACACTACTTGGCTCTGTCAACCATAACTGTAATTTGTATTTTAGTGTTTCCCTCACATGTCACAACTTTGTCTACTCTAGGAGCCATGTTGCTACTTCACCAACTAAAGGCGTGCTCACCCCACTATTCTTGCTTCGCCTAACCATCTTGAGAACCCAACCCCATGTCATCATGATCTCCACATTGTGACCCCACAACCCCCACTTCACTCACTCTCTAGCCTCCAATTGAATTACTCGACCCTTTAAATTCTCACAATCCTAAACCCTATATGTATATGTATGTGTGTGTGTATATATATATATGTATGTACTATCCTAGAGTCCTAAGGCATTTTATGCGACGCCACCTTACGCTCTTGCAATGCTACCTACTCGCATGATGTTGCCTTGCCTCTCGTGATGCAACCTTCACCTACAGTGCGTCCTCACGCATGTGATTCCCTCAATTCCCACCTCTCCAAAGTTAGGACTTAGGACTACATGTGGAGCTATTAGGTAGGACAGAGAACCTAAAATAACAATAATAATAATAATAATATATTATAATAGATCCTTGCATTTATTATTAAGAGAATTCTCACGTATCTCATTATATTGTGTGTATGTGAGTCAATTTAACAGTCTTAAACGAGTCTTTATTTTGAGTCATTTGTAACTTTAATAAGTTCTTTTGAATTAAAATTTATAAAATAAAGATTCAACTGATATGACAATAAATTTTAGCCCTAAGTTTTCAGTAAAATTATTTATTACATTATGAAGATAATACATTATTTCCTCAGGGATTCAATTAAAGTACACAACTTCCAATCGGATGATTAGATATATAGCCCTGGAATTGAATGTCAAACTTTGACTAATTTAAGCATGCCAACTGTAAATATTCTTTAAATTATGGAAATAAGAATGTTATAAGAAAGCACATACACATAAACAAAGCTGTCAACAATAATTTATGTGTGTCAATATTCATGCAAATGCATCTACAAAAGTATCGAGTAAATGATTCAATTCAAATACACTTGTGTAATGCCTATCAAGGTCTAGAATGACTATTAAAACCCAATTAAAATTTTGTCAGTTTAATGGATGTGTAAGCCCCATTTCATCCCAATATAACGGCCGACACAAAGCATCCAAACCCATAAAATAAAATTAAACTTCGATGTTGAGCCATCTTGCCCTTTCAAGCAACTCGCAAATAAAGTAGTAAGCCCCATCATAATTATATTTGAGCCTTACAAAGAACTCTAATTAAGTTTGATTCAATTTTATTTGATTGATTTATCCATAAACACTAGATTTAAAGCCTCAACTTGTTTTTGTGTGAGAAAGTTTATTAGTTTATTTGGCCCCCAAATTAGCTTCCTAGATTGTCAAATGATTTTGAGTGGACTTTAATCAAATTGAAAATTGTTGGCATGAAATTGGTTGGTTCTCCAGCTACTTTTAGATGGCTTAGTTTCCGTTTGTTTATCAGGAATTTAGCTGCACTTTTTGAATGGTTTAAGTTTCCTTTTTCTTGTTCTAACATTTATTTAATATATAGCTTCTTGCCCAAGCTTCACACTGAATTTCTTATATTCATCGACCTTGATGTGGTGCTTTCGTTTGTATTGTTTTATGTGTTTCTGGATTATATTAGTCGATTTGCTAGTTATTATTTTTGAATAGATACTTCAGCTATAAGTTATTATCTGGAAGACTAGAACGTCTATATTTGAGCATGCTTCCTGTGTCATCTAAAGCTAAGTAAGGATTACTTTTTCCTCATACCAGGCTTTCATTATTGCATCAACTGCAACTGAGGAGGAAATGCTGCACTGGTAATCTCGTCAACTGACTAAAACTTGCCGTTTAAAAGTAGTTTAAAGTATGCATAGTCTTCGTTCAAACTTCAATAGCTACTTTGCTCATGCTCATTTTGTTTTGGCATTAGAAAGTGCTTGTTGGACTACTTTTGGTTAATTTTTGAAAGAAGGTTGATACATCCACATATGCCCAACATTAACGAAGGTCTATTATAACATTTTTTTTAAAGATTCCACATATACCCAAAAGTAGCAAAGTTTTATTAAAATTTATTCTTAAGTTTTTGTCCAGTTAGTAACAGATATGAATTTTTCTAAAACTATATGCAACTTAACAAATATAAAGTTGGCATCACTATCTAAGCATTAGAGTTTCTATGTAATACTATGAATAATCTCCTATTTAATTGTCTTGAGTTTGTAACATCTACAACATTTTAAATTGCACCTGTTACATTTAAGTCGCATAAATCTTGCAGTACTTTTGGTTACATTTTATTAAGGCACCTAACTAGTTGCATCAGAAAAGCTCCAAAGTGTTCAGTTTGTTTCAATTAAGCTTTCATTTAATACATTTGTTTTTTGATGCCATGATTTATGTCTCCATCCATTAGTTTACTGAAATTTATTGCAATCAAATAGATAGCCTTCGGTATGTAACCTCAAAAATGTACTGAATATATCCTTCTTTTATAATTGATTTGTGTTGAAGCTAGAAAACTTGGTATAGGATGAAGCTATATATTTAAGTCTAGGCGCTTATGGCTTCCAACAATCTATCTTCAATTAATACTGCATTTAAAAACTATATGAGTGAGTTAAATTTAATTGGAGATTGTTAAAATAGGCGAATTGAAAATTTTTAAGTTGAATCAAATGGTTACATTTAATTTATAGCGTATTTTTTCAATACACCACGTTGCATGGACAATGCAATTTTTTTTTGTTCTTGGTTTATCTGGTTTAAATCCTCTTCAGTTTTTGGCCACTATGTTTTATTTTCAACCACATGTTTAGGTATATTTTGACAATGCTTTTTGTATCACCCTTGCAAGGGGGTAATAGAAGCATGTCACCATGCCATGTTAATAAAAGCATTTTAGGTGCAGTATATACGACATTGTGATTTATGAAATTCAATCCACCTCATCAATAAATGTGGTTTGGGACACAATGCAAGTATTTTGCATGGGGAGACTTTCGAGCACAACAAACCATATTCCCTGTTCTTCAAAAATTATAAGAAGATGTTGCAAATGAGGATGCCAAAAGAACTTCTATTCATTGCTCGTTGCTTTATGGCCCTTTGCAATGATGAGGGAGAGATAGAGGGGAACAAAAATAACAACAACAACAACATCAAGCCTTTGTCCCACTACGTGGGGTCGACTACATGAATCCTTTTTCGCCATTGTATCATGTTAAAAGTCAAATTTTCATTAAAATCTAATAAAGAAAGATCATTTCTAATATTTTCTAACAAAGTGTTTTTAGGTCTACCTCTACCTTTCTTAACATAAGTAAAATCTAATACCCCAACTTTCTTAACAGGGTCATCGAAAGGCCTCTGTTTAATGTGACCAAATCATCTAAGGAGACTCTCTCTAATCTTATCTTCCATTGGAGCTATTCCAACCTTTTCACGTATTTTCTGGTGGATAGAAATAAAGGGAAAAAAGGGGAGGCTGATTGGTAGTGTGTGGATAGAAATAAAGGAAGGGATTAGAGTGGGGGAGTGAGGGGCTTTATAATTTTATTAAGCCATTGCCACCAATACATCATTTTTTTATTGATGGGTCTAATTGCAAGAAAATATATATGTATGATTTCCAAAGTTAAAATATATTTGTTATTTTTACAACACATCTTCCTTTAATATTATTTGGTAGCTCACTTCAAAAATTTTGGTGTTAGTTTTGTAAATAAGAAAATTTTTAGTGTTATGTATTAAATCTCTCTAAAATTTAATATAGATGTTTTTCTTGATGTATATATATATAAATTTTGTTGAGTTGAATGTAATTAAGGTGATTTTTTGTGTTTGACAATCTAAAAATATTGTTCAAGCTTAGCTCAAGTACTTTGTTGTCGTTCTTAAACATCAAGTTTTTCCTGATATCCCTAATATTGCCATTACGTTTATGTCGCATTTTATGATAAATAAATGTCAAACTAAACAAATGGATACTTGTCCAGTCCCTGTTGATGCGTTCAAGAGTTTATTGAATTTTTTTCCTCCTTTTAGGTTCCGTGAGCGTGTTGTGTGGACTAATAGGCAGCTCAACTTAAAACTTCTCAGAAAGGGCATCTTGACTCGTATATATGCTCCAATGGTAACATTCACTCTTGAATATTCAGCAAAATTATGTTCTTTCCCTCACTATAGCTCCATATTGACAAATATTGCCAATCTTTTAGGCCATTATTCAAAGTTTGAGGGCATCCGGCATTTTTAGCTCTGCAATTACCTCTGCAAACAAGCTTTCATCAATGGAAAACTTTCAGAACAAGAATTCTTCTGTGCTTGCAACCTCTGTTGAATCTCAGGCTCATCGAAAAGTCCTCCAGATTTTCGAAACTTCTGAGGCAGCTCTTCCAGCTCTATCACCTCCAGGTCTTAATGATCTGGATTTATCTTCATGACTGACCTTGATGAATTGCTCTTCGGTGTTACATACCTGAGAAGGTTCCAGACTTGCAGATAGAAAAAGCTACAAGATAGAATGGAACCTCTGTCGTTGCACCGATCGTCTTCCCGATCTCGTATCATCCAAGCGCTGGTTGTTTTTTCTGTACTGATTTTATTTTATTTTTTTTTCCTTTTACTTTTACTTTTACTTTTGAAAATAGGTAGAATAGAATTTGATTAGTTATACTTGGGAATAAAAGCGAGTTTGATTGCTTGTATTCCCTATTGAGCCCGCATTGCGGTTCTTAGCAGTTATGTATAGGGATTATTCTTCGGGATAATTTCAAATGAATCGCTCATGATCTACCAGAAAATTATTATTATTTGTTATTTTGAGCTAATTTTTTTTTTCTTGTGATTCTCATTGGCCTAATTTGTTTTAACCTGTTTCCATGCTGTGAATGTCTTCCAGGCTTATATTTGAATCTTCAGAGCTTAAAATTTTTTCAGTTTTGCAATTTATGGCTACTTTGATGACACGATGTGAAGCGAGTAGTGACACAATGTACATCTATCTCTCCCGTTCAAAATAGCTGTATCCGATTTAAAATCCACCCATTCAGAATCAATTTGTAATTTCAAAGATAATTTATTGTTTCCTCATAAGTTAAAATCAAACTGAAAACAAAATAAATAGGGGCTGTTTGGTAGCTCCCTGAATTTCATTTAATTAGTATTTTATAAATCCTCTAAAATCCGGATTTATGAAATCTTGGGAATCTAAATCCTAAAAATTGTTTGGTAATATTCATGATAAATCCTGTTAAATCTTGGGCGCCTGTTCGACCGTAGGGTCGTTAAATCCTGAAACAAGCCGATTCTTCATGCCTCTCGTGCTAATAGAGCGTTAAATCCATCGAATCAAAGGATTATAGCCCCTTTGATCATCGTTCTCTGATTACAGTCCTATCGACCAAACGAGCAAGCCAACACTCTTCTAAGAACAACTCTCATGCCAATGAATTCTTCTAACTCCAACTATGCATTGTGATTTATATGAAGTATATTTGCTACACTAAGCCAACGCATTCCCCCCAAGGAAGAACATCATGTGTAATAAACTATAAATACCAAAGAATTTTACAACTAGCCAAGAACTCTGATGTCTCTTATGAATGTTGCATCTATCTCTTTTATATTTTTGTGTACTGAATCTTCATACAAACTTTGGATTCTAATTTATATATCTCTTTACCACCGTAAATGTTCCGATCCATAACATTTATATATTTTAAATAGATCAGCTCCCACGAGCCGACAATACTAAAAAGATAAATTGGATATCATATATATATATATATTATATATTAAGTTGTAAGATGTAAAGAGAACCTTCTTATTTAAATAACAACATCCCCGAATTATTGCATCCACCTGTCTGGCTCTGACGTCGACAGTAATTTTTTTCGAACGTGGTGCTCGAACATTGCTGTCATGACCTTAATGGCTAGCAACTCTCGTTGACGTGTTCCCTGCCGACACCACCAAAAAAAAAAAAATAGCCACTCCATCAAGAGAACATATTCTAAGCTTGGAGGAAGCAGAAATCCCCTCCAAAATCATATCGCCTGTCTACTGTAAATATTTTTTTTTTTCAAATAAAAATAGCTTCATTAACATCTTCCGACCATGAATCCTTAAACTTACACCACAAGCTTATATGCAACCAACGATTTAACTTGAGTTAACAACAAGCTTTTGCAAATAGAAGAAAGAAAGATGCAATCATTGCTAGCTCTTAAAATGCAACAGATCAGTACTGATGTAATCAGTAAATGAGGCCTTTTCACCATGGAATGTGGCATTATTATGTCTGTTAAGAATCAGAGGAAGAGTTGATTCCATCAAATGAAAAGATCCTCCTATGATCAAATTCTAAGAAGTTCAAAGAAATAGGACATTCGAAAAATAGATGGTAGAGAGATTTACGAAGAAGTTTGTCGACCTGATAGCACCTGTGCATATTAATATCTGTATTTATTGCTCCAAAAATCATATACAATAATAAGAAGTTACACAATTATAACATACAACCTATTTGCTCAAGATTACAAAAGAATAATTAAAGACAACGAAATAAAAAAACAGTAAACCTGAGGAATCCTGTAACTGATTTGTCTTAAACTCCTAATTCTCTTCTCTGACCTGAAATCATTTAAACCACATATAATGATATAAAATGTTCAGTTGATCACTAAATCCTACAACTGAACTCAAAGGACATTAAAATGTAGTCTACATGTCGTCAGTTAATTCATAACAATAATAGTCATAATTATGAATTTAAACATAAACAACAAAACACATGTAATAACAATAAACTCTGTAAAGCATTAGAATAGTACAATACATGATTTACATTAAAACAACACAATACATAAGCAATGAAATCTGTAAACCAATAAACTAGTATATGGATGTGGAATTAGTAAAGCAATTAACAAGTCTTCTTAAATCATATGTTGTAGTAGTACTATCAATTTTATAAGGAAATTATATAATCAATAAAACTAAAGCATCTATAAAGACTGTCAAAATCATATCAAAGCAGTAAAATAGTATAATAGTTTATACATGGTATCCAATTAATCACATGCTCAATAATAAGAATCACGTACCCAGCAATAACAAAATAGTAAACGATGAATCAATAGTAGTAACAATGATAGTGAATTAGTAATAGTATCACTATTAGTAATATTGATGACAGTAATAGTAAACATGTACAGTTACATGCATTATGGCAATCACACTAAACAAGCAACGAATCCAGACTTTCGTGGTGTTTTTTCAGTAATTAGTAATGAGTAATCATTGGCTCAGTAAATACAGTCGTCACTATTTACCCGTCAGCACAATAATAACTCATTATAACTCCAAATTAGTGAATTATATAAATTAATAGATGATAACACCAAATAATAGTATTTAAAGAAAATCTGATCGGCCTACCATCATGTATATGTCAATCAGTCTCCAACTGATGTCAGTAAATAATTAGCTTTTAATTGTTCACATACATATTATTATTACAATATTATAATTGTAATTTCGATCACTATTATCATTCACATGCTAGTATTCATTCACAATATTTAAAATGATTGAAGAATCAAACTAAAATATAAGCACTTGTAATATATTTGAGCTCTAACTCGAACTCGTATAATATATGAGCTTGATTATAGGCTCGAACTTGAACTCGTGACTCGATAAGCTCGACTCGTAGCTCGTTAATTAGGTCGAGTTCGAACCGGCTCGCTAGTTGGCTTGGCTCACTTATACCCCTAATTGATGCACATACAATTAAATTAATTATATCTAATAAAGACTTACTATTTCATCATTTTTTAATGACAAAAAATGATCTCTCTAAATTAAATGAATAAAAAACACGTGACTTCATTTTTTAGAGAAATAAGAAGTTCTTTATTTTTTTCCCTTTAAATTAAAAGAAACACTGAACGTCACTCGCATTATTTGGCTTTCATTTTTTTTTAATAGTCATGTTTGGATAGACATAACCGTCGAAAACTTACATGCTGGAGCTCGAGTACCGTACGATCGCTAACTTTAGTCGACAAGAGATCATCTCGTCCGTCCAAATGGGGCCTGTATAGTCGCTCTAGAAACTTAAAAGGGTTCCCGGAAATGCATCTTGTCAATTACTGTCGCAACTCTTCGCTTCTCTCACGTGGGTGAAGACAATGGAGACGCCGTTAATTACCGAAGCTACTACTAGCGGAGGCGGAGATGGTCGCCAGCGGCAGAAGCCAAGTCAACAGTACAGGAGAAGGTCCGATGCCATAGCCTACGGCTCGCGCTACCAGAAGGCGGCTGCTCTTGTTGATCTGGTTCGTGGAAACACTAAGCTTTTCAACCCTGACTAGTAAAACGCTTCCTTTAGATCCAGTCGCGTATGGAGTTCTTGTTCCTGTTTTATTGGTGCTGGAATTTGAACGGTAGCCAGCTTCGTTAGGAGTGCGGGTTTCTGTATGCAACGCTATCATAAAGACTTTTGAGCAGTGGCTCCACTGAACTTCATTGGGGGAGGGTGCCAATGGTTGACCCTCACGCTTATGGTTGCCTTCGAACAATGTATAGCTAAGATGATTTATAGGATAATCTTTGATGGTTTTTCCGAAATCCCTAGAGGGGCGAGAGTCATCCTCAGCCACCGCCTTGGTTTCGCCATTCTTTTGTGTCTTGGAACACAAATCTCAATGAGAGGGGAGAGATCTACCAGACGATTGCAATGGATTAAACCAAGTTTGGATATTGCAATTGAGGCTAGGATCATAGATAGTAATGAGCTGAGCTTGTAGATGGTAATGAAAGCTTTGGTGGAGGTGGTGATAGGTTGCACCGTTGCAGCTTAGAGGTGATGATAGTGCTTAGGGTTGGAGGTAGTGATTAAGTTGAGCTCCACGCATAGGAGGCTATGAAGGTTGGGCTTGTAGGAGGCGAGTGTTTTTTCGGCTTGGAGAAGACAAAAAAGTCATGCTCTGGTTGTAACAAATGTAGTGCTCAAAGGTGACACTAGGGGGAGATTTAAATGGGGCGATGATGGAGACTGATACAGTGGAGGCGGTAGGTTGTTGTGTTGGATATGTATATGAGCAAAACTTCTTTGAACTAACTGAGGACTAGTGAAGATCCCCACATGTGATCCAAGGGATCAGTTGACTTCTTTTTGATAGAGGGTGTATTGCTCAAGTCCATAAGGCTATTTAGCTAATTCATTTGGGAGGCTAAAAGAATCTGAAATATTATATCTTTTCTTTATTTGGAATCAAGTCTCTGTTGGGTTGCATTCATCACTCATTGTTAGAATATTCTTCCCTCTTATGAATGGATCCTTGATGCAATAAAAAAATACAAGTATTGCAAACTCAAAAAAAGAGTCCTCCTTTCCTTAAACATAAACAAACAAAACCTTACAATTTAAAATAAAAGGAACAATAACAAACAATTTAAACACGACGCAACGAAAACCTACAAATACGATTCAAAGACACCTTACAACTTTTTGAGAAGAAAGATACAATGGAAATGTTACCATGGAGAGAAGAAAGAAGATGAAGTCCAAGACAAAGTCTAAAAAGATAGGTAGGTCGAAAAGGATAGCTCGCAAGCTATTGAAAACACAATGGTTTCTTTCTCCAAAAATTATCACATAACACTCTCTAAAACAGTAGCAAAAAAGCCCTTAAATAGGAAAAAATGGAAACCAAACAGTCACCCACTCACCCAATCATAACAGAGAAAAAACCCAAAGAACAAGGCATGGCCAGACCAGGAACCAAGCAGCCCAGTAGCCGAACAACCAGCCCCAAGAACCGAACAACCAATAAACCCAACAGACACCAAGGAAACGCACGACTAGCCTAGGAACCAAGCAATCAACAGCCGAACAGCCACCAACGAGAGGCACGATCAGCCAAAAACCAAGGCTGTGAACTCCCAACACAAAATAGCCAAAGATAAATAGGCCAAGCCCAGCTGGAGACAAAACAACCCAAAAATAATTGCCCATTTGAAATATTTTTTTGCCTACATCAATTCTCCCTTTGTGGGAAAATCTCATCTCCTGATGAGAATACCTCGGTGCACGTTGGAAAATAACAGGATGACGATTTTGCAAACTTAGGTTGAATGACAGTCCTTCCTTGATGTTCCGAATGCATGATTTCAGACGTAGATCTTCCTTTTAAAGTGAACTTTGGCCTGTTGACTGTTTTGACTCTTTTTTTTATAATTTTTTTAAATAGAAAGGAAGACTCAAAACCTAAAGCTTTGATACCAAATTGATGCAATAAAAAAATACAAGTATTGCAAACTAAAAAAAAAGTCATCCTTTCCTTAACATAGACAAACAAAACCTTACAATTTAAAATAAAAGGAACAACAATAACAATCAATTTAAACACGACGCAATAACAACCTACAAATACTACTCAAAGACACCTTACAACTTTTTTGTGAAGAAATATACAATGGAAATGTTACCATGAAGAGAAGAAAGAAGATAGAAGTCTGATATGAAGTTTAAGAAGATAGGGAGGTCGAAAAAGATAGCTCGCAAGTTATTGAAAACCCAATGGTTTCATTCTTAAAAAATTATCACATAGCACTCTCTAAAACAGTAGCAAACAACCTCTTAAATAGGAAAAAATGGAAACCAAACATCCACCTACTCACCCAATCATAACAGGGAAAAAACCCAAAGAACAAGGCACGACCACCCCAGTAACCGAGCAGCCCAGCAGTCGAACAGCCAACCCCAAGAATTGAACAGCCAGGAAACCCATGAGACACCAAGGAAACGCACTGCTAGCCCATGAACCAAACAATCAACAGCCGAACAACCACCAAAGAGAGGCACGGCCAGCCAAAAACCAAGGTTGTGAACTCCCAACACAAAACATCCAAAGATAAATGGGCCAAGCCCAATAGGAGACAAAACACCCCAAAAATAATTACCCATTTGAAATATTTTTTTGCTTACATCAATCCTTGAATATTTTCTACAAGCAAATGATCACTCTGTCATTGTCGTTGACGGTCATTGCTGGATTCATTGTTAACTTCCACTTGGAAAGCTAGGAGGGATCAAATATCTATCTCAACTGTGTTTATCAATAGCGAATGGCAAACTATGATGCAAGTTCCCCTTGGATCCATTGTGCATAACATGCCACATTTTTAAGGAGAAGCAAATCATAAAAAATCATGAATGATTTTTTAATATTTCAACAATATAAGAGATAAAATATATTAGAAGTAGAAAATACACAAGCAATGCCTTAAAAATATTATAGAAAATTGATTTAGAATGCATGAAGGTTAACAAAAGAAAATCATATTGAAATATAGTGTCATGTCATTTAAAATAATTAGATTTGCAAATAATATTATCATGGATTTAGTGGTACATAAGATTAGAACAAAATATTAAACTTTGGAACTTAAGCTCACAAAATAAAAAGTATCTCGTTGAAAAATTTCATATTAAAAAAATAAACTAATTATCTTGAGTCCTCTTCATCATCTTAAACCAAAATGCTTACATCATTTCTGATGTAGGCAAGGGGTTGGGGATTTAGTTGTCTTAGTTTTTTGCTATCCCTTTTGGCAAGCTGCTGTGTTTCTTCTTAAAATAGCTCATTAATGTGTAATTAATGGCCAAATTAGGTGCATCCCCCTTCTCTCCCCTCTCTGTGGTCCTTCGGTTCCTCCGTCTGGCTCCTGTCTCGTGGCTGGTTCTTCTCCTATGGCTGCCTGTTCCGGTTCCCTGTGGGCGCCCGTTCCTATCTCCTGTGGCTGCCTGTTCCGATTCCTTGTGTGGCCCTTCGGCTGTTGCTCCTTTACCGCCTACTGGCCTTCTGTTTTCCCTGTTCTGATTGGTTCGGTTTGAGGTGATTTTGGGCTGTTTGGTTACCTCTTTTCAGCTATAAATATGAGATGTTTTGTTTTAAAAAAAAGGATGATATGACATAAATTTTGGAGCAAAAAACCTGAGGGTTTTCTTCTTGGAAAAGCTTGCGATCTTGTTCCATTTCTCTTCTTCTTGGGAAAGCTTGCGAGCTTGTCCTCTCTTCGACTTCGTCTCGGGCTTCTTAGCTCTTTCTTCACTCCATAAGTTTCCACCCCATTTGTATCTTTCTTCTCAAGTGGTATAAAAGCATTTTTAGGTGTTTCTATGTTCTAAGTTTGCATGAGTCGTCTTTCCATTATAAAAGTGAAGTTGTTTTTTTTTTTAAATTGTTGTATTTTGTCTAAGTGTAGTATTTTGGATGAGTGTCCTAAATTTTATGTAATTTTGCGATCTTTTGATTGCATCAATTTCATCCTAAATTATAGTTTCTTCATCACCTTTGCCGTTTTCACGTTCTTTTGCAAGTGTGCTAGGCCTTCTTAAAGATTCATTTTCTTTTTCTTTAGATCAATATTAAATGTCGTTGTTTTTTCCATATACACTGCTAGTTCTTGTAATTCTATTCAATACTAACTTTTGTTAGCCAAATACTAATTAATCTAACTCATTATCTCCATGTTAATCATCATTAGAAACATTTATGTCATTTAAAAAAAATAGTTCAATAATGTCATGTGGTTGTATATCCAAACCAAGGCTTTATTATACTTCATGTGAACCGAATAATTCATGGCTAACACCTTAAACAAAATAATGAAAAAGCCAATAAAAAAAACTGAACCAACAAATTAGCGTACTATGTGCTCTATGTGCTATGGTGCATAGTGCCTTGGTCATATGATTGCCTCTTCGTTCATTCCAAAATAGTTAGGTTTCAGATGTTTGTCTTTTGGTCTATTTATTCTAAATTTCTTGTCTTTTTAAGTTTATCCATCAAAAAAGAGAAAGTAAGGTTGTTATCCTATATCTTTTTTCACATTTTGTAAATTTTATCTTGCATTTTTAAATAATAGAGTACTGTACTATCTTCTGAGTACGTGGGATAAGAACCTACTTATATAATATAGGCTGCTGAATTTGAGTTCAGGAACCCATATGTAATCCTAGAGTTCAGGCTAATATGTATAGTTTTTCCCATTTCATGAATGCGTAGATTTTGTAATTGTCATGCATGGTTCAACATAATATTGATTATTGCAAAGTGTTTTTTTTTGTGAGATCACTTATTCTTTAAGATGCTTATTATTGGAGATGGTATTGATCAATATTTATAAGTTTTCATAGGTAAATTCCTATTACTTTGTAGGATTTGCCATATTGGTTATTTGTGGTCTATTAAGACATTGCATCTTGGCACCTATAACTTTGGTTCTTCATGATTTTGCATTTTCTTTATTTTATTCGCAATTGATTTGTGCTATAAGCGTGCTATGCAAAACTGTAGACCGTACATTACAACAATAACAAATGAAATTTTAATGCTCCTGCACTAATTATTTGAAAATTGTATTGCTGGCCTGAAATTCATTTTCAAGGCTAGTGGTAATAGATGTAGATATTTTTTGATTCAGTAGAGTTGCAGGGCTGCTTTTTGAGTTTCTCCTTCTTCTCTTTATTGCCTTGTTTTCTTCTTGACTTCCATCCCTCTATCAGATGATTCCATTTGTTCTCTTCAAATTTATACTTGATTAAGAGGATGCTGCTGCGTGATATGTCATGGCAATACTGCAGCTTGATGAATGAAAATAATGATACTACTTAAATCTTCATCTCCAAACATATTTTTTATTTGAATTGTTAATTATTTCTGCTACTATCCTCGTTAGAGTTTAAGTTGAAGGCTCAAAGTACTGCAATTTGCATTGCTATCCTTAATGCTTCTTACTGGGTCACTTTTGGTCACTGAAGCTATGATTATGCTTGGAAACACATTTTTTCTACTTACGATGATTTTCTGTTCTGGAAGTAGTCTGGTTTAGCTGTGTTGTTTTTGATATGTTTTTTTCTCTTACATTCTCATGTTGAATATGTACACCTACAGGCAGAAGATGGAATTGGTTTACCAGAAGAAGTTCTGAATGATATCAGATTTGATAGAGCTGCGAGGTTCTATTTTATATATATTCGCTTTAACTTTCTTTGGTCTCTTAATCTTTGTGCCTTGATACTGCTGAGCTTTCTTGAGGTTAGTTTTTAATATCCTTTTAGTTATATCTTCGTTTATTTAAATAGTTTGCATGTTCTAATAAAAATTTCTGATTAGGTTTTTAGAGTGGGCCCATTTGATAATGATCATCATGGTTTGTCTGCTATTTGAACTTTTCAGAAACCCCTATGGTGCACCAATAATCGTCAGTTTTCTTGTCAAGAGAGGGAATATTTTTTCCTTGGAGAACTGCCTTACTTGACTCATGCGCAGTCCTTAGTATGTGAAGTAAGTCCAATTAATGAGTGATCCAAGAATTTATTTTAGATGTAATTGTTTGAAGATGGTTTGATCCATTACAATATATATATTCCTTTTTTTTTTTTTTTTTGTAGTCGTTGGCTTAGCCTCTTTGCAGTTATTTGTTACACTGGCAGTATATCATATGTTTTATAGTCTAGATTTCTTTTCCTTGTGTCTGTGCTGTACTTATTAACTTTTCCACATAAAGGATTATTTGCAAAAAGTTTTTTATGGATAGCGAGCAAAGAATAGCATTATCAGTCACATGCAAGATGAGCAGAAGCTGAGATTTTGCGTTGAATGTTTTGGGTATTATCTAGATTATTGCCGTTCCTCTAACTGGTACCTTGCTTTTTTACTTGCTTGATGACCTTTGGTATCTCAATCAGTTATCCTGTGCAAAATAATCACTTTTAAAAACCTCAGTTCTTGGTTTTCAAATCTTGCCAGGACCTGTTTGGAACGCATGGTACTTACTATTGAATCCCCTAAATCTACAACCACCATCTTCCTCCCGTCGTAATATTCCTTTATTTTGTTGCAATGTTATCACCCTTCCCTTCCATTTCTATTGTTGTTTCTTTCTCTCTTTGTGTATCTCTCTCATTGAAGCTAACATCACTGTATTCCGCTCCCAACTGCTGTCATCATGATCAACACACTTCGTCCTCTAGGATACGTTAATGTTTCCACCTCTTGCTTACTCTTAATTTCTAATGTCTATTTATGTGTCAAGAAAGAAGGTTCATAAGAAAATCTCAGGCATCAAATGCTAGTAAGGCTGATAGTCCATATATAAAATAAAATGATCACTGAGATCTTACCAAAAAAAAAAAAAAAGCAGCAACAATTTTAGCTAAAATTAGAGAGTGAAGGGTATTTTAACCTTATTAATTTTCTGAATTCTTTATGTCTTTGGTTCAAGCCTCCCATTATTTCTTCCTAGAATTATCACGAAGCATCAGTTTAGGTTTTTTGCTTCCTTTTCATTCAGCTTTTGATATTATTTAGCTAGAAAGGCTAATATTAACTGCTTAATGGAATTCTGTCTTAAAGTTATTTTTTATATTGCTCTCATATCCGATCCTTGAATTTGGAACATATGATTAATATTTTGCTGTGAAATTCTATCAGAAGGATTTGATTGATCGGTGGATGTATTCTAGAGAAACTTTGCCAGCGATTTTTATTGTCAAATTAGGAAGGTTCTTTGATAGAGTGAACGATGTATGTTTATTTCATTATATCTTGGCTCATTGTACTCTTCTTCTTATTATATGGAGATTCTGTAGCGAATAAAACCTACAAATAAATATTTCCCTCTTATGTGTTGAAGCTAGGTTTACTCTTGCCCTACATGCTGCCTCCCTTTTCCAACCTCAATCCCAATCCTACCCTATTTGCTAACTCACCTTTCAACTTGGCTGCCCTCACTCACTCAATCACATGCTTATGTGTGCTATTTGACTCGATGAAGTCCCAATATGCTTGCTTTATAGCGCTTTTGGCTCCTGCTAACTTCATCGGGCTCATCCCATCGGCTGCATGATCTACACATGGGATAGGTAATATAGTTGAAACTATGAGTTTAAGCTTGATATGGCACAACTGTTGACTGTAACTACTCCCCACCGACAAACCCATGACTGAAACCGTCCACAACCGCACAACTGTCGCCCATAACCGCTCAAACTGTCGCTCTTCTCACGAAATAAAATAAACTCCTCTCGTTCGGTTCTCAAAAATGCACACATACGCACAAAGACAAGAACACAGGAACGAAAGGGAGTCCGAGAGATACCTCTCTATTTTCACGAGCAAAGCCAACTGGAAGACCTAGTTGATCGCAGATACACTGTAGCCTTCAACGGGACTATCGAACGGCCACCTCTGTCGCTCTTGTTTAACGACTCGACACCTACCTTCGAAGCCAACGTTCCAATCCCGCTCTTCATTGTCAACTCACCGGCCCGACATCAACCTCCGTCTGCTACAACCGAGTCAAACGATCTCCACAATCGTGCCCTAGACTTGGACGGACCAACCTCACCGGCCGACCCCCAGCCTCCACCTACTCCGGCCGACTCCAATCGTGCGTGACCTCTGTCGCCTCCCGTGCGTGGCTTCCGCCTGATCAATCTCTATCCATCCCGATTCCCCTCTTCCTCCCTCTCTCTATATTATATAATATAAGTTATTATTATTATATAATATATATAACTAACATTATATATATTATATACATAATATCTTATATATATATATAATATTATATCATATATTAAATTATATATATAATATTATATATTATTAATAATATAAGATTTATATGTAATAAAATAAAATAAAAATGGAGAGAAAAAGAGAGATGGAGAGAAATGAGAGAATTTTCAAGAGGTGTCGAAGACCCGTGCCATCGATCTTAGATTTGGGCGGATGGTTTCGTGATCTTAGATCCGGGCGGATGGTTTTAAATTCGAAGCCCCCGCGCCATTGATCTTAGATCTGGGCGGGATGAAATAAAATTTGATGACCCCACGCAGTCCATCTTAGATCATGGTGGGATGGTTTAAAATTGAAGACCCTACGCCGTCGACCTTAGGTTCGGGTAGGAAGAAATTTCGGCAGATGCCGTCCTGATTTCTCCCTCGGTGGGGAGGAGATGCCAGGAGGCTGCCGGATTTTTCTCAAAAAAATGTTGGACTTGGACAAATTGGAGAACATTCAATTGAACAATTTAATTTTATTAATTTGAAATTTCACAATCAAATTTAATTGAGCAGTTAACATGATCCTAATGAGTAAATCATTTAAATTTGATAATCCATTAAGTTAATTGGCTTATTATATTTGGTTAATAATGTAATCAAATTTCATCATTAATAACATTACTTAAATGCATTATTGAACCTCTATTAATGTTTCATCCAATTAACATGTTAATAGTGCAATCAAATGACATTGGAAATGATTACATTACAGACTATTCACGAGTAATATCATCCAATAGCAATTAAATAAAATTGAGACTCTATGCAAGTTAAGATCGGACAACAGAACATTTGACAATTTGTCATTTGATGTCCTGCAAGAAAGAACTTCTCTAGGTTCTCTTATAAAAATTCTTTGGAAACCACTTGTTATGTGGGGATCGTCTTAGATATTCTTCATATAGATTAACATGCATCAAGACCTAGCATCCCTCAAAGTTTTGTGGTTCTTCAAATGGACCTAACCATTCATGCATGCGAAGAAACCATAAGAGTTATAGAAAGTCTTAATGAGCAATGTATAATTGTGTTTAACAATAAAGAAAAATCACAATTTGATGATTTGAAGAACTGATGATTCTCATAAATCATTAAGACCTTATACTCAAAGAAATTGAGAAATTGTCTAGCTCACCCTCAACAACAAATGATTTGTAATGAATATAATTTATTGTGCTGTTATATGAGCAATATTTAACAGACTTGTGAGCGGCATATTATAATTAACTTATAAATGAGAGCAAATAATTTATAATGCCCACTATAAGTATACTACAATTCACTTATGAGGAGGAATAGGGAATTTGTAGTGCTCATAACAACTAGTTTACAAGCAAGGATAAAGAGCTTGCATCAAATAAATCAGTCTATTTATGGGAGAGAATAGGAGAACTTATAGCAAGCAAGACAATTCTCCTACGAATATTGGCACGATCTCCTAATGCCTATTGAACAAGCATTACATGTAAGCTATGTTGAGTGGGATAATAACGACAAAAGGATATCCTCTATATGTTACAAATGAAACCTAATTTAGAATTACGCCACCGGATCCACAATATGTGTGTAAGCGGACAGAAGGCGTTCGTAGGCCCTTAAATGAAATCCCGGGCCATTTTCTAAATGAAATTACTTGCACAATGGACCTTGTTTAAATATTTTAAAATACCCCTTATGTATTAAATATTATCCCTTAAACTAAATTCACCCCTACATGTGCTCCGACAAATGCAATAAATTTCTAAATACCAATGTCCGAGAATGCTGCGCAGGGTCAAATGCTACAACCCGCATGTGCTCCGATCGTTATATCTAAGTTTCAAATCCATCAATTCGAGAATGCTGCGTGGGTCTAATATTCAAGTTTCATCATCCTCCTCGAAAGGACTGGAGTCGACACGACTTGAATTGACTTGAATTGCAAAATGCCTCCCAAAATCCTATAAAAATACAAGTGACCTTAACGCCTCCCCGATGATGGCCGTGTTGATCGAAAATCTCAACCGGAGGAGTCAAATCTCAAATCCAATAAATGTCTAAATATCTGAAATGAAATATATCATCTTAAAATTGAAACTAAAAATCATCCACCTCCCGCAACCGTTTGTCGAGGGTGATAAATTTGAAATTAACCTCAGCTCACAAAGAGAGAATGTGTTTCGGGTGTATCACTTTGATTCATCCTCAAATAGTCTCTTGCCAACAGGGACGTGGCACGTGTCCTCTGATTGGGTGGTTTTGCCGCAAAATGGCACCATTATATTACGATCACGGCCAAAGCCCGTATGTTCCCTAACGGCGTCAAACCATTGAGTTATGAATCATAGGGTATATTCGATAGGCATAAAGCCCTCTGTCAACTAAGGTGGATTCAGATATATCTCCTTAGACAAATATCAACCCAGGTCTACAAGGTATCTTTGGACGAAGCAACCCATGACTGTCGATAAGGTGCCTTCTGTCAAGTTGGGTCGACTACCTCCTCTGACTAAGTAGACCAGGGGTCATGGAAGCTTGGGACGATGGAACCATGGGATCTTGATCAGGCTTATCTTCATTCCCCCCACCACCAGTTTTAAGTTTATGGTGAAAAACTCTAAATTTCAAACTTCCAATCATAAGATCAAATTTAAAACTCTAAAACTATTGCTATTATTCGATAGGTTCATAACCTATGTGACCTCCTTAATGACTAGCCTTAATCGAAAGTTCTCTCATGTTATTGGGAGGGGTAATTAACTATAGGGGCTTGCGCCTATAGGAAACCAGAACTTAGATCAAAAAGTCCTCACAAAATGAGGGCGAAATCTCTGGGTAGTGTCTTATTTAAAACCCAATCTGCCTTCTGAAAATTCCCCTGGAACCTAATCTCATTAAAACTCTTTGCCATCATCGTCACACAAACACTCAAAAGAAAAATAGACAGATGACGCGGAGAGGCCGGGAGCACACATGTAAACTGGAATTTTTCGGAGCCCACAACAACATACAATTCCTTATATAATGTTGGGCTAGGTTGTAATATATTTTAAATGTAGTGACATGGAATTCTTAAATTTTTTGTTGTATGTTTTGAGAAGCTAAAGCGGACAATATCTCAAGAAATGAGAGTTTGGGGTGTGCCTTCATGCATCTCTTATTTATTTAGTCATTCTCTTAATCTTTTGAGCCTTTATGTGTTATTCCTATCATTCGTGAAATACTCATAGTGATTCTATCTTTTGTTTAGGCTCAATTAGTGGGCTATTTGGTTTGCCAAAAAGTGAATTCAAAGTAAAATGAATTATGTAAAATAAATGTAGCATATTTATAAACTTTTTGAACCATTTGCTTGGGTGTAATAAAAATATTGGATATTACTTTATCGTGTTGGTATGAAGTAAAATGAATTCAATAATAAAGCCTGATGGCGGTGATTGGGGTTGCAACTGCGGGTGGTTGGCAATTGATGATGACGATGTTTGTTGGTGGTAGCGGAGATCCAGAGACACTTAGTGCAGTGTATTTGAAAATCTGCCAAATAGTTGTATTTGGAATTCATCAAAAATGGATTGAGGGGTGAGTTTTCAAATAAATAAACAAATTTATTTTGCATTTCTTTTTCTTCCAACCAATTGCCAACCAGTTAAAAACCCTTAAAAGGAATTCAGGACAACAAAAAAATGTAACAACCCAAACAACCCCTATATAAGGATATTTTTTTTTATAGATCTAAAGTCATAATATTATTATGCTTCTCTAAGTTTTGTTTTAGTTGGCTCTGTAGCTTCTTACAGCTTAAAGAAACTTAAGATTCTATTGAGCTCTATATCGTCTAAATGAAATTGAAGAATATTAATTTAACTATTTATGTTTATGCTCATTTCTTTCAAATGCTACCTCCATATGGACCATTTAATGACCATGATGATTAACATAGATAAGCACGTTAGTTAAATTTCTATTTGCAGATTCTTTGCTGTCATTCTATGGATGAACAACTCAAAGTAGTACCAATTTAAACCTTAGTGTGCCTAGGACAAATTTTCCTATAAAGGCAAGCATGATGGTGAACACCTCCATTTGTTAATATATCCTTTGGTAGATTTGATATTGGAACTCATTTAGATGTTTGTGTTCCTCCCTCTACTGGATTGACTAAATATTCATCATGGTTTAAGTTATAATTGTTGTCTAGCTAATTTTAACTCTGCTACCTTTAATTCTGCAGGGAATCACCCTACTTATACTCATTTTACATACATTTTTCCCAATTGCATATGAAGGTTGGAATCTATTCTTGAAGAATCTTTGGAACAAGTTAAAGGTTAGTTAAAATACCCTTCAACTTCAGATATCTTTAGTAAATTTTTAACCTTAATATGTAATGCCTTGTCAAGATCATTGATGGTGGAACAGTTAGAACTTGATTGCAACTCTTCTTTTTGTATAGTTTGTATCTTTAGAAAATCTGTAACCTTAAAATGCAACGACTTCTTCATGCCATTTGTGGTTGAATGGATGGAGCTCGATTGCAAGTTATCTTTTATTATAGATTGTTCTTCCTTTTTTTTTTCCTTTGTAGGCCTTCCAATTTTTCTATGCTTTTGCATGACCTTGATTTTTCATTTTTGGACCGCAGCTTGCTGATTTGAAAATGACATTGGTTTCATGTTCTAGTAATGTGTAGGGATGAGTGTAGAACCATATGTATGGTCATAGTTGACCGTTGGGCCATAACCAGTGGTCCAGCACTTCAACCTCCCCTTCCCCTCTGCTATCAAAACACATCAAGTCTCATGCACTTACTGGAATTTCTTGTGATTTTTTTGTTTATCAAAATTTTGAGATACTAATAAATGTATTTATGCATCCCACATGCAGGTCATATTTCTTCTCCTTCTGATGTGTGATATAGTGGTTTATGCGCTTTTCATATCTCCTGTGTCAATTACTTACCTACCGTTCAGAATTGCTCCATATATTCGTATTGCCTTTGTTACCTTGTCAATCAGGTAATTGTATGCTATTTATTTATTTCCACTGAAACACCAAATTTTATCCGTCTTATTGTATTATGTGCTATTTTCATGCATAATACAATTCAGCATGAATGGATTTACATAATTAATAATTCAGGAAATATAAGCAAGTGGTTTCATGAATGTGCAGTTAGGCAGCGATATGACAACTGCTGCACACTTAATTAAAAATCTGGGTGATGAGAACTAGTGGTTTCATGCATATTCAGTTAGCAGATGATATGTTTAATATTTGTTAAGCCATTAGATGAATCTACTCATCTTGAGCAAGCATTTATTTCTACCCGTTATGGTGCCTTTTGAGCTAGGCGTTTTATGCTTATAATATCCTTTCATGTCTACTACTTGGCATTATTTTGCAAAACCTAGGGTCATATGTTTGTAGCTCTTCGGTTTCTATAAGTAATTTGATATTGATTTTTAATGATGCTACTCATATGACGTATAATGCATAATTTGCCACATTTATTGTCGTCTTTGACATTATTGTTGTAGTCGTGAATTTCTCTTCAACTTTTTTTATTTTATTTTATTATTATTTTTTATGAAATTGAAATATTATAACTATAGAATGATATGAGTACTTCAAAGACAATTAATAGGAATTATTAGAGAAAAAAAGAAAGGTACAAATACAAGATAAATATTGCGTGAAAGTCTGTGGTATGATAGTAAATTCTTAGAAATGAAGCTACAAAATGATTCATTTGGATCTCCTTGCGTGAATTTTGGTGGTTTTAGGGGAGTGTTGATAGTTTTTTTTTTTTCTTGATTCCAGTTTTGTCTAGTTAAAAACCTCTTATCCACTAGAGAGTAAACACTCTGAGTGCTATTGTCTGAGTCATAGAGCTGCAGAACATCCTCATCATCATTATGTTCACAAATTAGTGGGACGTTAGGCTTTGCTGTAGCAGTTTGATCAGGATCAATGAATATACTCGCAGGTGTTGATGTGATCATTGTAGGGTTAACTGATTTAGGAACTAAAGCCTCTAATTCCGAAGAAAATCTAAATTTAATTTCATGTTTTGTTTGTAGATCTAATCCAATAGAGGAGTTGCTTGCAAAATGGTAGAGGATCAGATCTGATTTGATCATTTGATTGTATCTCTTGCGCTTGATAATTAAATTTCCTCAGATCTTGATGGCCTTTGAAGCATTCATAGAAATTTTGCCAAACAATTTTGCATGATAAACAATACATTGGGATTCCTTCAATTTCAACTATTGCCAATATCCTCAAGTAGAAGATCTAATCTATACATGCTTTTCTAACTGATAAGTAATGTCTATTTTAACTAAGACTCTATCCATAGAAGGCCTTAGAAGAAGTGCAATAACATTATCTACTTGTAAAGGTTTTCCAAATTTAGAGATCAAGGAATATAAAGAGAATTGATTGAAATAATGTAAACGATGTCGGAAGAATGCAATTTAAATTGGATTGATGGGTGGTTCCTCGGAAGAGATAAAATGGGGCAACTATTTTAGCATATATATCAGAAAACTACTTATGCATTAGGACCATCGAGAGAAAAGCTTCGAGTTATTTGCTTCTAAAGATAATCTAATACCATGATGAGGGTTAATGAGCTCAACAAAATTGTTACAAACCAAATTTAAATTCGACAAAAATTAATGGGTAATCTCCAGATTGGGGAGGACCAACGAGAATTTGTCTATAGTAGAAAAATAAAGAGGCTTAGCAAGCTTTGAGATCTCTTTAGTGATGATGAGAGCATACTTGCCCTAATATGTTGGTGGATGCTTATTAGAAGGCGATACTAGATCTTTTTGGAAAATAAAGAGGAATTGTTTGTTTGATTATGATGAATGAACTCTTGAATCATTTAGCCCAACAACAATATTTGTAAAGGAGCAAGGAGGGTGAGTTTCTGTAGGTGTGATTTTAAAGGAGAGAAAGCAGGGGGGAGCCTATGTGAAGCAAGGAGCCATCTGGGTAGGAGGTGGCTATCTAAGTGGGCCAATATTGGAGAAATAAGTGATGTGGTTCATTGAAAAATGGTCGACAAAGGAGGAGGTTCCAAATTTGGAGCCATAATAATAGCCATTGCAACATTTAGTGTCGAAGGAATTGAACGGGCATAGTGCCAAAGGCATGAGTAATAGTAAAAATTATTGGAAGGTGGGATTGGAGAAGATAACATGAATGCCCTTGGTGCGGGAGGAATCGAGAACAAAAACCCTACTTGTGTGTGCGGGAAGAGTTGGATGTTGATGCCATGAGGTGTTGGCAAAGAAAATCAGGCAGATGGAACCAAGTCCGTGTGAAATGCAGTGCATACAAGCGAGAGTGCTTGACCAAGCTACATGCCACTAGCCACATGTGCGACATGCACAATGAATGTGCATGCGACACACACTTGCACAAAGACAAGCATGGAGCTGCTTGCTGGAATTAACAGAGGATGCGTGAGGCGGATGCATGTTTAGAGTGCTTAGATAAGTGCAAGCCTATCTGATTAACCATGCTTGAACCTTATTTTGATTTAGTTTCCAATTTCTAGTCACCTCTGAACTTTATCACATGCTTTTTGGGGTTTAATATACAATTATGAAGAATGTGCAGGTTGAGATGAAAGTCTTGCTAAAATTCCATCATGATAAATGAAGTCTCTTCCCTCTTTCAGTTACCTTGAAGATTGCTTGAGGAGTTCCATTGAATTTCTTCCTCGCCTCCATTTCCATACTAACTAATATTTTTCCCTTACGAGGACTTAATACGCCAACAATGTGTAAGGAAACTAGGCAAAGAACCCACATGGTGCCTGCATGTATGCCGCTTGTTGTTGCTCGTGTGTATGTATGCAGCCCTTACATGTCTGGCTTGCTTTGCTATGTCCATCGTCTTTCACTCTAGTCGCTTGTTTGTTCGATGCACACACCCGCTATTTTCATTCCTTCATCTGCAGTATGCACACTTCCTTGTGCAATGGCTTCAGTTATTACTTGTTGACTTTTCTATTTCTCTCTCCACTTAATGATGATATAAGATGTTACTTTTTATCTATCTTTTTTTTCTCTATTTTTTTTTTCTCTTGGATGTGAAACCTCATCAAATATTAGAATCGTAAGTAAATTAAATGGTATTACCTCTTGTTGTTGAGAATTTTTTGCTTTCTCATTGGATCTAATGACAAACACTCTCACGTTGATGCCTCCTCTAGGTCACGATGATACCTCAAGTTCTCCAAATTGCAAGCCTCTGATTATGCTATTCTTAGTTGCTTGTTGAATAGTCTTGAACCTTCTATTGACTCCGTAATATTGTTTCATGAGACTGCAAGCAATACTTGATTCTAGTTGTGAAACTTCCCCAAATTGTAAGCCTCTGACTATGCTGTACTCACTTGATTGTTGAATAGTCTTGATCCTTCTAATAATATGAACGGTCGTGGGGGAGTATTTTCCTCCTTGTTCTTAGTGTAGACAAACTAACCATCCTTTAGAGTAATGGTAGGCCATATTTAGCTCTTCTTCTATTTCCCAGTGTGCTTGAGAAACTTCTCTTCGTATTGATGGTTCTTCCAATGTTACCACACCTTAAGGTTCTATCATGTTTTCTTAAGAGGAATATGATTGTTTGATTCAAACTCTCTGGCATCTACTTCTTATGCTAATTTTCCATTTAAAACTGTTGTAGCTATCTCCATATGCATGTTTTGGATTTTAGATTCAGGAGCCTCTTCCCATTTGACAGGTGGCCATAAAATATTCTTCTCTCCACAGAATCCCTTTCTCTTTTGATTGTGGCTAATCGGTCTTCTTGTCTCTGAGAACTGACTTCTTTTGAAAATTCCATCCTCTTTTATGATGTCTTATGCCCCATGAATTTCTGTATGTTTTCTATTTATTCACCAAGTCCCAAAACGATTTTAATGTTATATCCCTTACATTAATTTTTTTTTCATGATCTAACTTGAAGAAGATGATTGGTGGAGATGTTTAAACTAGTAGGATCAACTTTCTAATGATTGATGTTCCTTCCACTATTTCCTTAACTATTACTTTTTTCCATTAGCGCTCCACTAGGTAATCCTTCTCCCAGAAACATTTTTTGTGATTTTCTTGTTGGCTCTGTGTGCTCTCAAATTTGTCTATCATTCAGGTGAGTTGGAGAAACATCTTCATGTGTCATTTTCATACTCTACCTCAAGCTGTTGTTTTCATCCTTCTGAGTTAACTCATTTTAACATTTGGGATCCTAGCCCAGTTCATACCTGATTTTGTATTCCATTACTTTTCCAACTTTATTGATGACTTTTCTGGATGAAAACCCCTATCCCTATGCTTTGTGGTGTATCTTCCTAGGTTGCACTCCTACTTAGAAGTGTTATCGATGTTATGATCTACTTCATAACAAATTTATATTTTGGCCAATGTAACCTTTCAGTAGACAACCCATTCTTTTCTTTCTTGTTAGCTCTTGAGCCATCATCTCAACTTATTCCTCTTCCTACCTTTCCAACTTTATAGGTTTCTTGTTGTTTTCCTAGCCAACATTGAAAATTTATGATTAGTTCTGATACTAATTGAAAGTGCACTAATGCTAGGGGTGTCAATATTTGACGTGGCCTGAATCCGACCCGAAAATTCTGAGTTTAGGTCAATCTGTTTGGAAAACGGGTCATATTTAAGTTTAATATTTTGACCCGGTTGCGTCGGGTCAACCTGAAAACCTGAAAGCAACCAGGCACTGACCAATTCGTTGCGCAGTCGTGCTCGTCCCTCTCGTCGTTACGCCCGCATACCCTAATGGCTGAACCCTTGCTCGCCCGCACACCCTCTTGCTCGTATGACGTCATGATTGCTCGTATGCACGCCTGCTTCCACAGTCGCGCTTTTTCTCGTGTGCCGTGCAGTTGCGCCCAACCTGATCAGTGTGTCTGGTCAAATCTGGTTAGAGGCGGGTTAGGTTTAGGTCTAAGTTTGTGACTCGTTTAACTAATCGGGTTGGTTTAAGTTCGGGTTAGTTGAAGGCGATTAGTTTTCGGTTGGACTTGAATCCGACCCGAAAACTCATTTAGACACCCCTAACTGATGCCACTTCATAGTGCTTAAGGCACACCAAGAGAGGGGGGGGGGGGTGAATTGGTTCTTTTAAAAATTTTAAAAATCTTTTGTTTAAAAAAATCTTGAAATATGTGAAGCATTTAAAAGATTAAACAATTCAAAACAAAATCTAAAAGTAAATAGATTTTTTTGTTTATAACATTATTAGAAAAAATATTTATTGTTTTTCTTTTCTGATTTTCAAATCAAAATTCAACCAAAAAGCAATCATCAAATTTTTTTCGCAAATATAATCAAAATAAAATAAGAGTGCAGTAAAGTAAATTGCAGAAAAAGTAAGAATGCAAACCAAGGTTTATGGTGATTCCATCAAATTGATTTATGTCTACTCCGAAAATGTCCTCCTCTCTGGGTATTCATTCAGTCACACAGCTAGGTAGAGAAACCCATCTCCTTTGACAAGGCGGATGATGACCTTTATAGACTCCGAAGAATCTCCTTTCTCTCACCTCCTCTACCCGATGGAGATGCTGCCCCTCCTTTCGCCTCCTCGGCCCGACAGAGATGCTGACCTCCCCTTTCGCCCTCAAGCTCAACATAAATGCCATCCCACCTTTAGTTCCTTGCTCCGACACTCCTTTTGCATCCTGGCCTGGTGGAGATGCTGATCTGATGTGAAACATGCTAGATTCAGGAATTGTTTAGGAATAATAATGAATTGACAAGCGTAACAATTATATAATAATGGTGATCAAGGGATGATTTAAGTAACTTCTCAATTGTTGATAAAGTAATAGCAAACTATTACAAGTATGGGCGGGGAACAGTAAAATAATAACCAAGGCAATAGGTAATTAATCCACAAGACACAAATCACACAATTAGCAACTAGAGCGGTCACAATAAAGTTCCCTCATTTACACTCGTCGAATAATTTCAGAGAAAGAAAACTTGATACGATATTAACAATGTCACTAAGAAGAAGTATACTTTTAAGGTTTTGAACAATAGAAAGTTATTTGGAAAAGTAGTAGTGGGTGGACTGTAGGTGAGTTGCCACTGGACAGGTCTTCGAGGGTCAATGGAAGTTGCAAGAGAGAAGCTAATGCGATCCACATATTCCTTGATGGTTTGGTCGTTCTCGAAGTCGACGTCAAAGAAGGGAGACCGGTGAATGTCTACTAAGCCTTGATTGTCAAATATGAACCCGTAATCAAGCTTAGGATTAACCATGCATGGATGACTGGGATCTCCTCGATTTAGGGAAGGAAGTTTGGGCTTGGCTTGCTAAAAGTGAAGAGGGGGTGGGGAGGTGGCCGACTAAGGGGAAGCGTGAGAGTAAGGAGGAAGGCTGTTGTTAGTGCGTAAGGAGGAGGGGAGGATGGCTATGGTTAGAAGAGGTGAAGAGGTGAAGGATAGCCTAGCTATCGGTTGACAAAAAGGAAGGGGGGCGGGAGAAGGGGAAGCTACACTAGTGAATTAATAGGGGAGGGAAGTGGGGGCAACAACTATAAGGAATTAATGGGGAAAAGAGGAAAGGGCAATAACTAGTAGGGAGTTATTGGTGGGGGGGGGGGGGTAAGCGACAATAGCCATGAGGGATTTAATGGAGAAAGGAAAGAGGTGGCAGTGTTCGGAATTAGTGGGAAAAAGCAGCAACCATTATCATTTAATGGGGGGGAATAGGAAAAGGCAGCAACCATTAGGAATTAATGGGGAAGGGGAAAATGCAGTAATTGAAGTGGAGCTAATGGGGAGGGGAATAGTAAGAGACAACCCCCCTTGGGGAAATCAATGGGAAGAGCAAAAGGTGGAGGGAATACCAAGAGGCAATGGAGTGGGGGTTAGCAGGCCATGGGAGGAGAGGAAGGGTGGGCTTGCAGGTGAGTGGGAATGGAAGAGGGGGAGGTGACTCGGCTGTATGGGGTAGCAGGGAATTTTGGCAAGCTGTTTGGAAGAGGGGTGTAAGACCTCGTTCCTTTACTTTAGCCGCTGGAAAAATGATTTTCCTCCCAGAATCGGCCAGGACGATGTTGAGATCGTCCAGGCCGATCAGTGCATTGAACAGCTGATTTCTGGTGTGTTTTCTGGAAGGATTTCTGCACAGATCGTCCAGGCCGATCGTGAGATCGTCCAGGACGATAGTACTGTAGAAATGATCGGCCAGACAATAGCCCTGGGTGAGATCCAGGACGATCCAGGACGATCAGGATTTGGTCTGATCGTCCCGGGACGATGTGAATATCGGCCTGGCCGATCAGTGTATAGATATAAGAAAATCAGCTCGTTTTGAAGAGAGAGAAAAACATTTTATAAAATCAAAATATCTGAGGAGAGAGAAGGAGCGGAAAAGCAAAGGGAAAAGTTCGATTTCGAGGCCCGCGGAGCGATTTTCGTCGTTTGTTGCTGTTGGATAGTTTGTTTATCTCGCTGTAAGGACTCCGAACCTTACTTCTGTTTTCGAAGATATTGTGTTTTGACCGAGTTGTGATCTGTTTTGTGTTTTCGTAGTCGACTTTTCGACATGATTTTGATTTGACACAACTTTCACCGCACAACTTTTAGTATGTTATAGATATGATTATTGTACACGATTCGACTGTATTCTACGAAGATTTTACCGGTCGGAATTGATTCTACGCGCTTTTAATTGAATATAATAATATCAAGACCTGAATTGATTTGGATTCTATAGATTGATAGTCTTGCATTGATGCCGTGGTTATTCTGTTGTAATTTGGTGAAATTCAGAATTTGTCTTTTTGCAGGCTTTTTGTGTAATTTCGATAGACTACCGTTACTCTGCCCGATTTTCGTATGATTTCTGATTTTCCCGGAATTGATAGATTGAATTGATCTGCCTATGACTATTGATATGATCGTTCTTGATTTCTTTAATATTGCTTATTGCATCGATTATTGTATTGATATTGATTGATTGCTGAAAGACAAGTGGAAACCTAGTTGAACGTTGGTTATAGAAACCAACGTGTATTGAACGAACTACAACAGCACTATTGATATTGAACGAACTACAACAGCACTATTGATATAGATTGACCACTACAACAGCACTATTGATATTGAACGAACTACAACAGCACTATTGATATAGATTGACCACTACAACAGCACTATTGATATTGAACGATTGATAACTACAACAGCATCATGACTAGTGTTTGGGCTTGTCGAGTAAGACCAGTGTATGAAATTGCATGTATATGATATAGCATCGTATAGATTTCCTGATTTGTATTGATTTATTGATTTTGGATCGGTTTATTGATATTGATTGGATTTATCGAATTGATTTATCGATTGACTACTGGGCATTGATTCTACTGAACGTTGATAGAACATTGATAGATATAGATACTGCATTGATAGCATGAACATGGATATCGTACTACTGCTTATTTGCTTATAGATTCTATTGCCTATAGATTTTATAGATTCACTGTTGCTACTGTTCTACACCGTATGGATTGTTTTATAGATCGCTCTTCTCGATTGACTTCATTGATTAGATCGTACTGATTTGACCGTATCGTTTTGATTGACGAATATTGATTGATTGAATTGATTTATCGATTTGCCTGCCGCTGCATTGATTGGTTTTATTGACTATTGATTTCTGTATTGCATTGACTCATTGATCATGTTCGATTGATTGATTTGACTTGATTTGATTAACCTGCATATTGTTTTCAGTGTCGTGCTTTGATTTCAGTTGTAGGCTTTGGTGACCTGCTGGGCTTTGTAAGCTCATTATATGTGGTCAATGATTTCAGGTGCAGGGCCTCCAGCTTGACGATCTTTCTGCCGAGTTCCGTAGCTTTTCTTTTGTAGCCTTGGTAGGCTTTCTTTTGTAGCCTGTATGGCTAGTGTAATATTTTCTTTTGACCGTACTTTGACTGTTGTATATTTTGTGAATTATAGTATCCGCTGCAGTTTCTTTTCTGTAATGTAATTATCTCTGGCTCTGGATATATGTATGTATGGATTGATATGAACAGCAAATGAGGAAAATTGATAGAAAGAAAAGAAAAGAAGAGGGAAATAGAAAAAAATCAGATGAATCCTTTCGCTACACGGATCTTGGGTTATTACAAGGGGGAAGTCTCGGTTGGCTGATTTGAGAAGGAAGAAGGGATTGGCTGGCTGTTTTGAAGGGATTGGAGGGCTCGTCAGCCAATGGAGGAAGATGGGAGAGGAGGGAGAGAAGATAGAGCCAAAAAACTTACTACGGGCCGGTTGATTGGTGTTGCGTTGCCCTACTCCTAGGGACTTCACTCTTCACTCTTATCTCAAGAAGACTCAAACACACACAATTAAGAAAAAATTGAAGTTTAATTCATAATAGTCATCATCTCCCTAGAATAGCTAAGGGCCTCAATATATAGGCCTTCAAACATGAAAGACTCAAAAGACTAAAATACCCCGTTGGCCTATAACACTTATATAACTCAACATAAGGGTAAACTGGAAAAGACTCTCAAAATAAAATACAATAATAAATAAAATGCAGAAAATAGACTATGAATACCGACTCCTAATCGTGGCCGTCAATCTATGACTCCTCCTATGGTAGGCGTGCTAGGTTTTTTCGTTGATGTCCTCATCATGACCCCTCCTTTCGCCTCCCTGGCCCGGCGGAGATGCTGACCCTAGATTCCTTGGCAAGTTAGTCTCTGGCTCCAAAGATTTTTCTTCCTTGTAGCTCCTCTCCAAGAGCTCCACAAACACACAACTGGAGGATACAAGGTGTGCAGGCTAGCTGGAGGGACCGTGTGACCTCTCTCACTCCCCTTGAGGCCTTGACTCCTTCAAGTCACTCTCCATATCTCTATCTAACCACCTATCTCTCCCTTGTGAAGTGGACTCTCCAAGCTCTCTCACAGAAAGAAAATGCCACTTGACTACTAAATGACTCTTTCCTCCAGTTTATAAAATGTGTTTTAAGAAATTCTATTTTTCAATTTTTTGCCTTCTGATCATACAATATGATACCATGATTGTACAGTATGATACCAAGATCATACAATATAATATCAAGATCGTATAGTACGATTAGTTGAATCGAATAATAGTTTGTCCAGGACGATCCAATTTTGTCTAGAAGAACTCTTTGTCGATCGTCCCGTACGATGTTTAAATAAATATTAGATCTGATTCGATTCATTAATCCTTAGGATTAAATTAAGTAATTTAAATTAATGACCGTACAATATAAACCAGTTTGTACAATACGATTCGTTCAAAATTTTCTAATTTAAGTAAACAAGATTCGACGGTGGGGTTTCTCGAAATAGCTAATTGTACTGTACGATTTTATATCATACAATACGATTAGTTATATCCTAATTTTAATTAATCACATTTAATTAAATATTTAAATTAATTTTTGTTTGAAAAGATCGTACAATATGATTTGGATCATACAGTACGATTAATAGAAGAATTCAAGTATTTAATTTGTTTCCCCTTGTGTGTGTGCACGATTGCATAACCAAGATACAAATATACTCAAGAAAAATAAAAGTTACAGTCTGTCAAATATAAATTGACTTATATAATGATGCAAGACAAACTTGAGCCTTAATCTTCACTTTAGCTTGGTGTATGTTGTACTTGAAAGAGTTAGTTACACATAAGAAAAATATGTAGTATATAAAGTAGGAATCAGTAAAAAATTATCCAATAATATTTGTAATCATCAAAACACAAGGTCAGCTCCCTGATTCAACAAACCTCTGCCTTATTTCGACCCACTCCATCTATTCCACGACATAACATGATGTGTTGTGACATCTTTTATACGTACATGCTATGAATATTGAAATGGGTGCTCTTGTCAATCTTCATACATGGGATTTGGTTGTCCTCCTTCTTGGGGTCAAATGAAATGCTTGTCAGTTGGTGTTCATCATTAAATTTCATCTTAATTGATTGAATAATCATTTTAATCAAATGAAAGGCCCGTGAACTTTTTAGTGTACAATTTATAGAAGTATGGTAAAAATATCAGAAAACTTGTAGAAGGGTCTTCAAATGTAAAAAGGTTAATGAAGGGTTGACAAATCATAGAAAATTCAAGAAATTGCAAAAAAAATTCTAAGATTTTTTTAAATTAAAAAAATATTTAATTTCTTATAATGTTCTTATGTTCGTTTTGAGGCACATAGTCCTTATTTTGGCGCCAAAAAAAATATTAAGTACAATCCAAAAAAAAAAAAAAAAAAACCAGTTCATACTTTTTTGTAGAGGTTGAGTTGACAAATTGTTGCTCTAAAAAGAATAGAATATTTTCATTTCTTGATTACGATGAATTGAGTAATCTCCCGAGGACCTAGAATGGTCCTTTGAGTCATGCTATTGGTTTGGCTTGTTAAATTAATTATTGGGGTTTCCTAAATGTACATTGAAGATCCATTTGCATTTAGGAAAAAAATACTTACAAGATAAAAAATAATGTTCAACCATAGTTTCTTTCGCCAATTTGAGAGCTAATGGATCACTTATCTTAGAATTTAGCATCATGATAGTTTTTAGGTCTAGGGTCCTTATCCCAAACCAAGATAGGAAGAATAGCTTCTTGAGTTGAATATTTGGATCGACAGTACAAATTATGTTTGCGAATACTACTTTGGTCTGCTATTGATCATTTGTTGCCTCAAAACATGATAAAATCAAGATGTCATTTATCCTAATGAGAAATCTCTAGAGTGTTTTTGAATTAATGAAAAATCTTATGTTACCAACTCCCATACACACTTATAATTTTATAATGAGTTAGTCAAACCCCTCCATTATAGTTATGTGATTCTCTCCTAATAGGTCGTTGCACCCATACATAATGATGTTGACCCTCTATGGAGTTACCATTAAATAGGGATGAATAATCAAAAGTGTCTTAACATTCTCAATTATTGTTTAAATCATGAATTAACTTAGTTGGAGGGAACAACACCATCATCACCACCATTGGCAATACAAAAATGACTAAGGCTTCGTTTGAGACGATTTTTTTATTGCTTCTTGAAGCAGCTTTCTAGTACAAAATTTTTAATTTTTATATTAAAAAGCTGCTTCAAGAAGCAATAAAAAAGCCGTCCCAAATGAAGCCTAAATCTTTCATGATAAATATGCTTTCATTTTGATGATGAGATCTCAGAATTAACATCTTCTTTATCTTTCAATATTGACGACAAGATTTCTTATGGCCGCCAGTCTTGAGATTGTTTGTAGATTCATGTTTGATTTATAATTGATTGGAGATTTTTTTTTGGTTTTTGATTCTTGTAATGTTCTTATCTAAATACCCTAGAAGTTGATTATTCAAGAATTTTCTCAAGGAGATCAAAATGCGTGAATGCTTTTTCGATGCTGATTTATCTAATGCCAAAAGTTTCCACTTGAAAGTTCCTCAAATGGGTACCTTCCCGCATGTTTATGGATTCTTTACTAAAATTTTGGCATAATTGTCCTTTAACCACATCAAGATAGTTTTCCATGATCATTGAATTTTTTTTTTAAATTTTCTTCCTCTTTATGCTTATTTTTTTTACCTCTCTTTCATTTTTTTAGTGCTAATGACACTATTTACAAAAGAAAATGTCTAGTTATTCCACGCCTATGGTCCTAAGTGAACAGGCTATATATGTAATTAGACATAATTCAATTCTTCTCACAAACAATGCTGATAAATACATAAAACAACCCTTTTGTTTCTCTATTTTTTGAAGTTTGAGGAAGTAGGTTTCAAATATAAATTAAAATTAAAATTTTGACTTAAAAGTTTTCCAAAATAAAGAAGGAAAAATGATCAAAATAATTCCTTGACTATTTATGAATGATCAAAATGATCTCCAACTATATTAAGAACTATTTTGATCCCTCAAATTTTTATGAAATGGTCATGCACTCTCATACTTCAAAATTGAGTTTTCTCTTTGAAATTTTGGTTCATATGCAATTGCATGCATGTATTTGCTTCAATGTTTACAAAACTAATGAATGTATTTCCACAATTCCTGCTGTTTGACAATGATTCTCCAGTAGAGAAGAGATATAGTGCATTATAGCTTGGCTCATTTCACCTTTAATTTTTTGAAAATGTTAAGATTAAGTTGATAGTGCCTTGGTTGGCTGCCCAAATTTGGCAGAGTTTGATGTTGCCATATTTGGCATAGAGATTGTTGGCCATTTATCATGAGAGATCAATTCAATTTTGTATATATGTACGCAGTTATGCATGTGTATGTGCATAAATTCAGACACAGCGAACAAATATGTCAATTTGCCTAGCCGTACCTTCTATGTCTTCTCATGTAGTATGCTATATAATTTAAATTGCATTCAACTGCAGATGATACTCACTTGAATTGCAATTTCAATTGCTATGATTATAAGTTGAAACACGAGTTTTTCGTGCATGATCTAACAGTTAGACTGCTTTATGGTAGGGAGTTGCGCACATGCGTAGTCACACTTGCTGGAATGCTTGGTATGTACCTGAATGTCTTGGTAAGTTTCCATTTTCGTGGCAAAAGGAATTGAACAATCCATCCTTCATTTCTTTTCTGGTTCTGCCCACCTGTTACTCTGTTAGTATGCTTATACTTGAATTCTCCATAGAAATTATGAGTAGTATTCCATAGTAGTCTTTAATAGTAACCATAGCAGTCTTTAATAATTACTAATTTATTCAAATAACTTTTCTTTTTGTATGGTCGCTCCGAAAATGAGCTATATAGACACATTTCTACATATTTTGATCTGGTTTTGTTTTTATCTATTTGGCTCTTGCAATTGCAGGCTCTTTGGCTATTATTCCTTTTATTTTCCAGCTGGCTTGCCTATGTTACTTTTGAAGACACTCAACAAGGAAAGATAATGTTTAGTTCATTTGGAACCACACTTTATCAGATGTTTGTGCTTTTCACGACATCTAACAATCCAGATGTTTGGATTCCTGCGTACAAGTAAGACGGGCATTCTTGGTGTTGTGTTTTTTACCTTGTTTTCTCTAGGATAAAAGGTTTACATTTCATATTGTAGCTTTTTACTCTAGTTAAATCTTAAAGTCAGTATTATTGTTGAAAAGGAGAAGCAACTGTATATTGCTCATCGGACACAATAAAAGTTTTTGCATTTCTATATGATTTTTTACTGTTTGTTTCTGTTCTTTAACTTTTAACCGTAAGAAATGCGTTTTCTTATTATTTCAAGAATAATACAAGAACCTAGCATGTTACTTTTTCTGGATTAGATCTTATCTTTGTGAATAAACTTTAAGTAATGCACATATCTCAACTGGCATAAAATTTTAATGCTATCATATCTTGTATTTCCTTGGTATTCCTATGCGTGCATATCTGATATTTGATTTTCGTCATTACGTTTTTTCTTATCTTGAATCCCATTCAGTAGAATCAGAAACTCAATGTTCTAATGTTTCCTGGTCCCCTTCCTGATATGTAGCTCCCTTGGTACAGGAAATCTCGTTGGTCTTGCATATTTTTCATTCTTTATGTTCTTTTGGGGGTCTACTTTATCACAAATCTTATTCTTGCCGTTGTCTATGATAGCTTTAAAGCTCAGGTAAGGTTTTTTTTTTCACAATGCCTTTGGAGGTGTTTGGATGTTATTTATATATGCTAGTTTGATGTTCAAACTATTGAAAAATTTGCTAAAGTAGTGAGAAGTGTCTTCACTGTTTGTAAATAATTGTGCACCTGTAATCATTCCTAACACTGACTTACTCTTGCCTTCTCTGCCTCCAGCTTGTTAAACAAGTTATTGAGATGGACAACATGAGGATCAGCATATTAGGGAAGGCTTTTGGTCTTATCGACAATTTTGTAAGTTTGTTAGCATTTTATTTTATTTTTCCATTCCTTGTCATGATTGTCATCATTAATTTTAACACATTTAATTTATTCTTACACGAGACATGTTTACCTAGGGTACTTTGAATGTTGTCCTTTTTTATTTCCTTAATTTCACGCTTGGTGTGGGGTTGAAGTGTAGAGAGAGTATGGTGGATCTACATATGATGTTTTTTAATTTAGATAAAGCATGTGATGAAGTTTCAAGAGTACTCTGGAAAGTTCTATAAAAGAAAAGAGTTAATAATGCGTATATTCAAATCATTAAGGATATGCATGTTGACCTGCTGTATCAAAACAAAAGAAAAATCAAAATAAAATAACATACCTACTCTCTGCCGTCCCACGTCGTCGCACGTCGCGCACGATCGACGTCGTATCCGTCATCCCTCGCACAGGCGTTGTTAAAGATGCAAAGAGGAGAGGCCTTTGGCCTTTCTCAACCAGGCTCACTCTCTTTCTCACTCCCTATTTTTCCCTTTCGCGTGCGTCTTCGACTCCGGAGTCGCTGTTCGACTTTGCTCCCCCGAAGACTTTCCTTCCAGTCGAGCGGAAGTTATGCATTTTGATCAGAAGCAAGCTCGTGAGCACGCCGACTGTGAAGTAACTCCCTCGCTCTCGCACTCCTCCGGCTCCTTTCGGCTGTTCGACGTCACTCAGACGACTTTCCATTCTCGTTGGATCGGAAGTTAGCACATTTGATCGGAAGCAACGACGGGAGCTTCGTTGGCTGCGAAGGTAACTTTCTCCCGTACGCCGCCTCTCTGCCTCCTTCGTAGCTATTTGACTTCGCTCCGTCGACATTCCCTTCCTGTCGGAGCGGGAGCCCGACATTTTGATCGGAAGCAAGCAGGAAGAGCCCGCTTGCTGTGTAGGTAACTTTCTCCCTTTGGCACGCTCTTCAGCCTAATCTCGTGAACCCCCCCGAACTGAGAGAGTGGAGAGGGAGAGATTATTTTTTTTTAATTTATTATTATTAATTATATTAATTAATTAATATTAATTATAATTAATTTAATAATTTTTTCTTAATTATAATTAATTATTAATTATACTAATTATGATTAATTATAGTTAAATATTATTAATTATATTTAACTCTTAATTATTATTATTAAGCATTACTATTTGTAATTAATTATAATTAATAGATTAATTATAATTAAATAGTTAAGTATTATTAATTTTAATTAATTATTTAATTATAATTATTATAATTAAATAACATTAATTATAATTGAATATAATTAATGAATTAGTTATAATTAAATGAATTAGATATAATTAATGAATTAGTTATAATCTCTAAAAATCAGGTTCCCGTTTTCGTTGTTTGCGACGGACCGGCAAACCCCCTATACGGGCTCTCGTAACACGGTGGGAGGAAACCCAGTGCGACGCCTACAACGAGGTGGATAATCACTTAAAAACTCAAATTCTCGTTCTCATCGTGTGCAACGGACCGGCAAACCCCCTATACGCGCTCTTGTAGCACGGTGGGAGGAAATCCGGTGCGGTGCCTACGACGAGGCGGGTAATCGCCTAAAATCCCATTTTCAACGTTTGCAGCGAGCCGGGGAACCATCTATACGTGCTCTCATAGCACGGTAGGAGGGAGCCCGGTGCGAAGCATACGACGAAGTGGGTAAGCCCTATACACGCTCTTGTAGCGTGGTGGGGCAATTCACTTGTGCTCGCCTACGGATACTGTTGAAGGCCCCATACACGCTCTAGTAGCATGGTGGGATGAAAAATGTACAGCCTGGTGTCCCTCGACACCTACCATACACGCTCGAGTAGCGTGGTGGGATGACCCAGTCTCTCGGATTTTCCCCTAAACGGGGGAGACGTCGGGAGGTTGCCGAAATTTCGGGCGAATATACGATCACACCTTGGACCTGTTTGAACTCAAAAGAACAAGTATTTGGACTCAATTGAACAGTGGACTCAGATTTGTGGACTTTGATACAATAAATTCAAATCTTAATGAATTCAAATTCAAATAGAAAAAATGACTTGAAATAGAAGATGATCTTGAACATTTGAACTCAAACTCGAACTCTATTTGAAAAATGAAATGAATTGAATAAGATCACTCAAGCTTTCTACTTGAACTCTGTTGACCTGTTAATAGCAAAAAAAAAAAAAAAAGAGAAAAAAAATTATACCTGCCCGCACGTCGTCGCCGCCCAAATCGCGAATATCCCGCGACAGTCATTTTCTCCCACGACCTCGCACGACCTCTTGTCGTTAAAATGAAAAGAAAAACGAGGCATTCGGTTCCGCTCATTCTCCCGATCCCGCTCATAACTCTCGCTCACTCTCCCGCCCTCTCCCTCTCTCGGTCTCTCATTCTCCCTCTCCATCTCTCGCACGATCTCTCCCTCTCTTTCTCTCGATCTCGCTTTGACGACGACGTTCCCTCCTCTCTCGATCGGAAGTTACGAAATTTTGATCGGAAGCAAGCTCGGGAGCTTGTCGGCTGTGAAGATAACTTTCTCCCATTTGCTGCTTCTTCGATTCCTCCGTGGACGCCCAGCTTCGCTCCTTCGACTCGTCCCCTCCCTGTCGGACGGAAGCTACGACAGTTCGATCGGAAGGAGCACAGGGAGCTCGCCGGCTGTGATCGTAACTTTCTTCCTCACACGCGCTTCTTCGGCTCCTTGTGCTGTTCGACTTCACTGCTTTGACGACGTTTCCTTCCTGTTGAATCGGAAGTCAGACATTTGATCGGAAGCAACTCGAGAGCTCGCTCGATCCTTCCTGGCTGCTCGACTTTGCCCTTCGACGACTCTCCCTGCCCGTCGAATTGAAGTTACGGCATTTTGTTCGGAAGCAACAACGTGAGCTCGCTGGCAGTGAAGATAACTTTCTCCCTTGCGTGCGGCTCTCCTCCGACTCCTGCGTCGCTGTTCGACTTTGCTCATTCGGCGGCATTCCCTTCCTGTTGGAGCGGAAGTTACTACATTTTGATCGGAAGCAACAGGAGCTCTGCCGGCTGTGAGGGTAACTTTCTCCCTTCACGCGCTATTCCGGCCAAATCCCGTAAATCTGCTGAGTTTTTTTTTATTATTTAAAAAAAATTTATTTTAATTATAATTGTTTTAATTAATTCTAATTAATTAATTAATTATTATTTTTAATTAATTATATTTAATTTTAATTAAAATTATTATAATTAATCAACTTAATTATAATTAATTTTAATTAAAATTACTTTATAATTAATTATAATTTAAAAGATTAATTATTATTAATTATTATTAATTAATTATAATTTATTTAAATTAATTAATTTTAATTAGTTATAATTAATTATATATTAATTATAACTAATAATTTTAATTAATTTTAATTAATTTTAATTAATTATATTAATTAATTATAATTAGTTATAAATAATTAATTAAAAATGATTTATTAATTAATTTTAATTAATTAATATTAATTATAATTAATAATAAAATAATAAAAAAAAAAAAGATCCCCTCTTGCCTCGATCTACGAGCCGACACAGCCGACAGTCGCTGACGACTCCTCGTCGGTCCTCCAAGGTATAAATTTCTAACTCCAATCCCGTACTCGACGTTTGCAGCGGACCGGAGAACCACCTATACGCGCTCTTGTAGCACGGTAGGAGGGAGCCCGGTGCGAAGCATACGACGAGGCGGGTAAGCCCTATACACGCTCTTGTAGCGTGGTGGGGACGGTCCTCGACCTCGACACCGACATCGACACCGCCGACATTGCTACGCAAAGGTATGATGGTCCAAAATCCCATTCTCGACGTTTGCAGCGGACCGGGGAACCACATATACGCGCTCTTGTAGCACGGTAGGAGGGAGCCCGGTGCGACGCATACGACGAGGTGGGAGAGCCCTATACACGCTCTTGTAGCGTGGTGGGGAGTCACTGCTGTTCTGGTACGTCACTGCTGTTCTGGTACGTCACTGCTGTTCTGGTACGGGTACTGCTGAAGGCCCCATACACGCTCTTGTAGCGTGGTGGGATGAAATTTTGTACGGCCGCGGTGTCCAAGGACACCTACCATACACGCTCTAGTAGCGTGGTGGGAAGGCCCAGCTCCCCAATTTTCCCCCAAACGGGGGATATGCCGGGGTGCTGCCGAAATTTTCAGTGAAATGCATAAAGACTTGAACAATTCGAAGACCTTCTTGGACAACAATATAGAAGACCTGTACTCGAACAAAAATACACAGAACTTGAACTGAATGATCAGAGGACCTGTACGATGAACAGTGGACTCGTGGACCTAAATTTGAACAAATTCAAATGACTTCTAAAGATCAAATTCAAATGAAATAAAATCATATTTGAACCAAACTCAAGTCAATTCGAACTAGAAAATATACTTGCAAGGACTTCAAAACATCCCAGAAGACTTTGAACAAGCACTTGAAATTGTACTATGAACTCAAGCAAGATCCAAGTCTGACATGAACAATAAGGAGCCTGAACTCTCAAGGACAATAGGGGAGACTCAAGCATGAGTTGAATTTTGAATTCGGGTCCGATTGAATACATAAGACTGGAACTTTGGATGAACGAACCAATCAAAGTCTAAGTGCACAGTCGTCCAAGCTAACAACAAGTTGCAAGTAGGAAATGAAATCCTAATGCTCATGAAAGAAAGATGCAGCGAACTCCTACAACAATTCCTACAAACGCCTGTTGATTGAGATGGCAATATTTGGGGATCAGCAATCAAAGACCCGTCTTCTACAAATGAGTACAATCAACAAACCCACCCGAGATTGGTGAAAGGGTGGATATGATGCAGAGACAATGGGTCTTCTACAAATACCTTCAGGAGATCGTAGTTGATACAGCGGTCCCCTGCAGATGCACATGAATACTTGTGGATAACAACAGTGTGTTGCAAGTACAATGGATCACTGTGGGCACAAGTACGGTCCTCTACAAATGGCTACAAACCACCTGAGATTGGTGAAAGGTGAGTAGGATGCAGGAGTAATGACTCTCCTACGAATACTTCTAGGAGATCGTAGCGGGTACAACGGATCCTTGCAAATGAACACTTGTGGATAACAACAGTGGATAAGTTGTAGGTACAACGATCACTGTGGGCACAAGTACAGACATCAGCCCACCTGAGATTGGTGATAGGTGGGCATGATGTAGACAAACGAGGGTCTCCTACACACATTTCTAGGAGCTCGTATTAAACACAATTGATCCTTACAAACAAATACGAGCCACTTGTGGATAACAACAGTGTGTATGTCGTAAGCGCTACGAACCACTGTGGGCACAAGTACAAATACCTCCTACAATGATCCCTACGAGGTCAAACAAATACAATCACACCCACCTGAGATTGGTGATAGGTGGGTATGATGTGGACAAACGAGGGTCTCCTACGAATATTTCTAGGAGTTCGTAGCAAACACAATGGATCCTTACAAACAAATACGAGCCACTTGTGGATAACAACAGTGGATGCATCGTAGAAGTAACAAACCACTGTGGACACAAGTACGGATCCCTCCAAATAAGCACGAGCCACTTGTGGATAACAACAGTGTGTATTGAAAGAACAACGAATCACTGTGGACACGAGTATGAACATCACCTACGAAAGTGGTGATCAAGATCTGCAAGCACGACGGGTACAAAGGCAGCCCGATGTACGAAAACTACATCTCGTGGCAGAATAAGAGGAAAGTTCAAACAAGTTAGAACTAAACTTCCTGATGTGCCAAAGTTTCTTCCTTGCCCCATCCTTAGGAAGAAAACAGTTCCGATGTCTACAAATATTGAAAATAACGGTCCGCTGCACCAAAGATTCTAAAAAGAGTTCTTCCCAAATCAGCAGTCAATGACTCTAAAGTTCAGAAAGAATCCCATCCCCGGTGAATGAGAAAAGGGGAGCCAATATCAAGACGCCACCGGATCTGCAATACTTATGAAAGCAGACAAAAGGCGTTTACGATCTACTACGCACGCCCCCGGATCCACAATACTCGCGCTAGCGGACAGAAGGCGTGTACAAGCCCTCAAATGAAAAGTTGTGCACACTCAAATGACTGTTACCCGCACAACTATAAAATATTTTAAAGTACCCCCACACAAGTACACCGTAGTATTGTATACACATAGGTACACAATGGGGTACGTCTAAATCAATATAAAAATCACCCGCATGGGCCCCGGCGAGCGTGTTATTGGTACACACGTGACGTCTAGGGATGCTGCGCGGGTTGATAAGTGAATTCAGGTTCGAAACCGATCCTTCTATACGGGTCAATAGAAGTCGACAGGGTTCGAACCAACAAACAAATATACGGTTGTGGCGACCATTATATTTGTCTTAATACATTCATATTAGGCCTTCAAGGCCTACAATAATGAGAATTCACTATCAAAGGGCATAAAGCCTACGAAACCCGATCCTCTGTCAACAGCCCGACAGAGTTGAAAAGGTTCAATCCATAAAGAGAAGTAACCCCGAACACCCCGATGATGGCCGTGTTGAATGTTTATCTCAACCGGAGGGGTCCATTCAAACTCCAAAAATGCCACTCAAAATCCTAAAATTCCAAATATTTAAAATTGAAATAAAACCATCCAATACTTAAAGCAAAATTCATCCGCCCTCCTCAACAGTTTGTCGGGGTGGACAAATCAAAATTTACTTCAGCTCACAAAAGAGCCAAATGCCTAGTCGAAAATATCACTAGGATTCATTCTCAAACAAATCTCCTGCCAGTAAGGACGTGGTACGTGTCCTCTAACCGGCGGTTAGCCGCCAAATGGCACCGCAGGATAAACGGTTACGACGACCCGGGGCCCTCTGAACCGAGTGGTTTTGCCGCCAAATGGCACCACAAATAGCGGTTATGGCCAGCGCCGATACGCTCCTTATTGGCATCAAATCCTTGAGATATGAATCGATAGGATATGATCGATAGGGTACAAAGCCCTCTGTTAGCTAAGGTGGATTCAAATTTGTCCCCTTAGACAAACATTCAACCCCGGTCTACAAGGTCCCCTTGGACGAAGCAACCCATGGCTGCCGACAAGGATCCTTCTGTCAGGTTGGGTCGACTACCTCCTCTGACTAAGTAGACCAGGGACCATGATGGCCCGGGACGACGGAACCATGGGATCTTGATCGGGCCCATCATCCATTCCCCCACCTTCCGCTTTAAGTGCACGAGGGTGAAATTTCTATTTTTAAATATCAATCTCTCAACCCTTCAAATTCCAAATTTCCAACTTCCAAATTCCAAATCCATTGCTGCTACTATATGCCAGATAACACGTATATTTATACGTATCTGGTTGACGACTAGCCTTAATCGAAAGTTCTCTCTCGTGATCGGGAGGGGTAATTAACTATAGGGGCTTGCGCCTATAGGAAACCAGAACTCAGATCATAAAGTCCTCGCAAAATGAGGGCGAAATCTCTGGGTAGTGTCTTATCTACAAACCCATCTGCCTTCCAAAATTTACCTCGGAACACATCCGTTAAAACTCCCCTCGCCGGAAAATAAAAAAGAAATCGCGCGGCGGGGAGGCTGGGGCCGAATTTTCGGAGCCCACAAACTCAAACTGGAACAAGATGTGGAGAACAAGGAATTCAAATTGAACTCAAGTTGGGTTCAAACTCGGCATGAATGATAAAAGAACCTGAACCTTTAAGAACAAGAAGGGATTCAGTCTTGCATTTGATTCAGACAAAGAACCTGAATTCACACTTGAACTCATGCTATACAACTTTAAGTGGGGGTTGTGGACTCGATGAACCCGAGTCTAAATGAAACTTAACTCGAACTCAAACATATACAAAGGACAAAGATTGAATAATGTGCAAGGGAGTTCAAATTACAAGAGTATTCGTACGGTCAAAAGTGACTCAAAGTACGTTACAAGACCTCGATGTATGAATTCTTACAACAATCCCTATAAATGCTTATAGATTCAGAGGGCAATACTGGCATTTCGTAGTAGAAGACCCGGTTCTACAAGCAAATACATCAAAACTCCCACCTGAGATTGGCGAAAGGTGGATGTGATGCACAGACAATGGTTCTCCTATGAATATTTCCCAGAGGTTATAGTAGATACAACAGTCCCTACAAAGTCAATGCACTATACCTATAAGAAGCAATGGACAATTGTAAGGTGTACGAGTCCTACCCATTTGTAGCAATCAAAGATCCGTCCCTACAAGCAAGTGCAAATACATCAGAACGAAGCACCTAAGATTAGTGAAAGGTGGGTGCGATGCAGAAACAATGGCTCCCCTATGAATACCTCCGGGAGATCGTGTAGTGGATACAACGGGTCCCCGTAAATATGTACAAGCCACTTATGGTAATAACAGTGGATATATCGTAGGTACAACGAACCACTGTGGACACAAGTACAGATATCACCTATGACAACGGTGATTAAGATCTTCAACTATGTTGTGTACAAGGGCGACTCTATGTATGAAAAGAACCCCTCCTGGCAGAATGGAAGAGATGTTTGAGCAAATTTGAACTAAACTTTCTGGTGTTCCAAAGTCTCTTCTTAGTTATATACTTAAGAAGAAAATAGTTCTGGTATCTACAAACATCGGAAATAACAAGTCCACTATATTGATAATCTCAAAAGGAGTTCTTTTCAAAGCAGCGGACTTCAAAGTCCAGAAGAAATCCTTCCCTGTGAATGAGAAAGGGGGAGTCAACATCAAGACCTCATCGCCATTGGATCTGCAACACTTATGCAAGCAGACAGAAGGTGTCTACAATCTACAATGCACTGCCACCAGATCCGCAACACATGTACTAGCGGACAGAAGGCGTGTATAAGCTCTCAAATGAAATGTTGTGTGTATTCAAATGACAGCTACATGTACAACTAAAATCTTTCAAATACCTCTACACGTGCATCTTAGTTTGTATACACATAGGTACAAAAGGGGTACGTCCAATCAATGAAATTTTCGACTCGCATGGGCCCCGACGAGCGTGTTATTGGTACACACGTGACACCTAGGGATGCTCCGCGGGTCGATAAGTGAATTCAAGTTCGAACCCGATCCTCTTAAGCAAGTAGGAGTCGACAGGATTTAAACCATCAAACAAATACACGATTGTAGGGATCGATGTATTTGTTTTGATACATTCATATTAGGCCTTCAAGGCCTATAATTAAGATAATTCACTAACAAAGGCACGAAGCCTACAAAACCCGATCCTTCTAAGCATGTAAGTAGGAGTAGACATGGTTCAAACCATCGGATAAATATGCGGTCACGAAAATTGATTGGAGTATTTATTTAATACATTTATATTAGGCCTTCAAGGTCTATAATAAAAAAAAATCACAAACACCCCGATGATGACCGGATAAAGGGCATGAAGCTTGTGAAACCCGATCCTCTGTTGACAGCTCAACAGAGTTAACAAGGTTCAAGCCATAAATAGAAATAACCCCAAACACCCCGATGATGACCGTGTTGAATGCTACTCTCAACCGGAGGAGTTCATAAATATTTTCAAATGCCTCCCAAAAGTCCATTCAAAATCCAAAACTCCACAAAGTTCAAAAATCCGAAAAAACCTAAAACTCCAAGAATATTTAAAATATGGAATTAATCCATTAAACCACTTAAAGCAAAATCCATCCATCCCCCGCAATAGTTTGTTAGAGTGGACAAATTAAAAACTACTTCAGCTCACAAAGAGCTAATGCCTAGTCGAAAATATCACTAGAATCCATTCTCAAATAATATTCTACCAATAAGAACGTGGTACATGTTCTCTAACCGGTGGGTTTGCCGCCAAATGGCACCGCAGGATAAACGGTTATGACCCGGGGTCCTCTGAACCGAGTGGTTTTGCCGCCAAATGGCACCAAGAAATATCGGTTATGGCCAGAGCCAGTACGCTCCTTAGTGGCATCAAATCATTAAGATATGAATCAATAGGATATAATCGATAGGGCGCAAAGCCCTCTGTTAGCTAAGGTGGATTCAAATTTGTCCCCTTAGACAAACAGTCACCCTAGGTCTACAAGGTACCCTTGGACGAAGTAACACATGGCTGCCGACAAAGATCCTTCTGTCAGGTTGGGTCGACTACCTCCTCTGACTAAGTAGACTAGGGACTACGATGGCTCAGGACGACGGAACCATGGGATCTTGATCGGGTCTATCATCCATTCACCCACCATCCACTTTAAGTGCAAGATGGTGAAATTTTCATTTTTAAATATAAAATCTCCCAACCCAAATTCCAAACATCTGAACTTTTCAAACCCAATTTTCAAATCCAATATTTTCAAATCCCTATGCCCAATGCTGCTACTATATGCCAGATACCACATATCTCTACGTATCTGATTGACGACTAGCCTTAATCGAAAGTTCTCTCTCGTTATCGGGAGGGGTAATTAATTATAGGGGCTTGCGCCTATAGGAAACCAGAACTCAGATCATAAAGTCCTCACAAAATGAGGGCGAAATCTCTGGGTAGTGTCTTATCTACAAACCCATCTGCCTTCCAAAATTTACCCTGGAACTAATTCCATTAAAACTCCCTCGCCAAAAAAAAAAAAATCAAACAGAAGCGGGCGGAGGGCGGGGCCGAATTTTCGGAGCCTACAAATAGCTCATGTGGTGGATAAGATTAGAGAGAGTCGCCTTAGATGGTTTGACATGTAAAACATGCCTTTTGATGACATAATAGAGTAGATTATTAGATCTGGCCTATGTTAAGAAAAATAGAGGTAGATCATAAAAGATTTGGTTAGAAAGTATTAGAAATGACCCCTTTTTATTAGATTTAAATGGGAATTTCTCTCTTTATAGGACGTAATGGAGAAAAAGGATTCATGTAGCTATCCCGTGTATTGATATAAAGGCTTGTTGTTGTTGTGTGGGGCTGTAGTGTTTGTATGACAAGATTTCAAATAGGGGTCCATTATCATATGCAATAAATCTGATACTTCATCCTTACAATCTTACTCTCATAGAACTGAGAAATTGGTGTTTTATTTTTTTTTTCCGCTTACAGCGTGTTCAATAGAGTTTAAGGCTTAGTAGGGGAAAAATTAGAGACAAAATGCGAAATGAGTAGGTTGGAATGAAGTATTCAATAGGTGTTGCAAAGTTGAAGATGCTCAGGTGGATGAGTAGCTTTACACTTAGAGACAAAATACGAAATGAGTACATATGTGAAAAGGTTGGAATAGCTTCTGTGGTGGATAAGATTAGAGAGAGTCACCATAGATGGTTTGTTCATGTAAAACGTCAGCCTTTTGATGACATAATAGAGTAGATTATTAGATCTGGCCTATGTTAAGAAAGGTAGAGGTAGATCGTAAAAGATTTGGTTAGAAAGTATTAGAAATGACCCCTATTTTATTAGATTTAAATGAGAATTTCTCTCTTAATAGGACAAAATGGAGAAAAAGGATTCATGTAGCTATCCCATGTATTGAGATAAAGGCTTGTTGTTGTTGTGTGGGGCTAAAGTGTTTCTATGATAAGATTTTAAATAGGGGTCCATTATCACATGCAATAAATCTGATACTTCATCCTTACAATCTTACTCTCATAGAACTGAGAAACTGGTGTTTTATTTTTTTCCTCTTACTGCATGTTCGATAGAGTTTAAGGCTTAGTAGGGGCAAATTAGAATTTTTTGTAAGATGGTAGCTGGAGAAAATTTTAGCTTTTTTTTTAAAAATCTTGTTTGGTACCTATAAGTGGTACTGATCTCCTTTTTGAATGGATGGAGGTTTATAGGCAGTTGTCATAGCTAACAGAAGCGAGAGATGATTAATAGCTTTTGGCTAATAGACTGGTATGGATGTGCCATCCTTTCTTCTAGCGTATTAATTCTTTTGTGTCCACAATGAAACCTCTTGACTGCATAAGATGACAATTGTGAGAAGATTTTCTGAAGTACATAAACTTTAATAACTTAATTGTTGGATTATTTTAAAATCTAAGATTTTCTCTGATCTAAGTGACCTGCCGAGTGTATAGCTGTTTGATTTTGTGAAGGTAAGAGCCTAATTTTCAGCTTTTTACCTTTTTTTTTAAAAAAAAAATTTCTGGCTTTTCTGCCAGTTTTTCATCCTCTCTCTATATATTTTAATTCAAGCCTCTTTTTTGATGTCTAGAATCAGGGGTTTTTGAACAAAGAGCAGTGTATCTGTCTGTTTGAAGAGTTGAACAGATACAGGTAACTTGTAGTTCTGAATATACTTAGGATATTGTGGGACTTGCCAATGCTATTTTTCCCTTAAATTTAAAAATTCTCCTTTTTGGTTTGTTAAATATTTTCATTTAATCAGTTTTAAACAATTTCAATGATAATTGTTTTGCAAAAATGAATTGCAACATATTTATTGAAGCGAATTCACTTCTGGGTTTCAATATTTATAGATAATTTTGGAAAAGATTGATCGTCATGGTGAAACTGCTTTTGAAGTAGACAAATAACCGCAACTTTATAGTTCTTGTATAATTAAACTTTGGTGAACTTCGGGTTCATCTTGAAACTAATTTGATTCTAGTTCTAAATGCCTGATTGTAATCAAGAGATACGCACCATTGTTAGCATGCTACAGCCCACCTCTCTCTTTGTTCTATTGAATATACTTGCTTTGAGTGAGGGAAGTTTTTTCTATTCTTGTTTCAGATTCATGAAAATATGACTACTTAAGCTTAATTAAAATTTGCCTATTAATTAATGCTGCAGAAACTGTATATATTTGCCTTATTAATTTTAATTTTATTCACTTCATCATATGAAACTACAATTATTTGATAAATCTCTGTTAAAGACGCAGTCTATCTGTAGGTCATTGCCAAAAACTTCAAGGGAGGATTTTGAGCTGATATTTGATGAACTTGATCATAGTGGTGATTTCAAGGTGATGTTTATTTTTTTTCCCCTTCCAATCCTTCATGAAAATGCTGATTATATCTGAATTATCAGCCACAGAAAAATCCTGTGCATCTAGTGCTCATGAATATGCTTTTAGCTGTGATAGTAAGATTTTTCCTGCTATATGTTAACTCTTACTCGTTTTTACGTGTTGATTTGTTTTTCTAGATCAATTTGGAAGAATTTACCGACCTCTGTAATGCTATTGCTCTAAGGTTCCAAAAGGAAGCCACAGTAAGTTCATATTCCCAATTTTATATAAGTTTGCCAGCTAGTTAATGCATTCTGCTGCTTTTTATGGCTACTCCCTGTCTCCAATATGTCCTTTCAGCGACAGCTAATTATATGAACTATACGAGCTCTGCTTGCTAACACTTCGCTACATTTATGCAGCCTTCTTGCTTTGAGAACTATCCATCATTTTACCATTCACCTCCATGTGAAAAGTTGAAAGCTTTTGTTCGTAGCTCTACATTTGGATACATTATAGCTTTTGTTCTTGTACTGAACCTAATTGCTGTTATCATTGAAACAACGGTATGATTTAAATTATTTTATTGATTCATTGTTTTGAATTCCTATATGATTTAATTTGTCTTTCATAATTTTCTGATCTCTGGCTATATAATTCTTGCTTATTCAATTGCATCACGGTCTTTGCTTCGGTCAGACTTACCTTCTACATTCTTCTTTTACAGAAGTTTTAATTCTCACGAAATCCATCAGTATTCTGAATTTAATAATTTCTGTTGTTTCACCCTAAGCCTTTATTCTTGGGTTTAGTAGGCATACAATCCATCAGTATTTTGAATTTAATAATTTCTGTTGAAATTTAAGTTTGTTGATGGCCTTATGAAAAAAGCAGACATGTTTGGGTTGGGTAGGGTCTTTGTAGCCTAGTAGTTGTGCCATATAGATTGTTGGTGTCTATTGAGGAATACTTTAGAGACATCAAATTGGATAAAGGGTCAGTCATGGGTGAGATTGGAGTATACAGATCGGCCATGAGACTGAAGGTTTATGTATAATGGGGGCTGTGTTCTTTTTTGTAGCCTTGGATGACAAACCTGGCATTATACCTAGCAGTGTTTCCATCTGAGTTGTACTTAGTCTTAGAAGTTCATTTATAACTAAGTAGGTTTTGATCATGAGATAGCAAAACAAGTATTCATGTCCCTTGCTGAAGAAGAGCATGAAGTTCTTCTAACATATCCAGCTGCCATTTGGGGTCTTTGTTGGCCAAGGTGTTGCGGGTAGATCATTGCTGGTAATGGAATGAGATAGGTTGAAGATTTGTTTTGGGCGAGCATGCCTAGTTTTTGAATGTTTTTGCATTGGGTGGCCTTAAATTTTGCTGGTAGATATGTTGGCTAGTAGAGGGGAGGGTGCTGATATTGTTGGTATTGAGGATGGATGGTGTTTGAGCTAGAGAGGTGGGATGGTAAGATATATGTGGAGAGGTGTTGGTTGTTGGTTGGTAGACATAATTAGAGGTGTCTGTAGCTTGTTGAACGTGAGAGTGTACTCTCTGTGTGTGTGGGGGGGGGGGGGGGGGGGGGGGGGGGGGGTGTTGTAAGGGAATATTTTAATTTGATTCATGGTTATGATATGGAAAAATGTGCTCACTGAAGACGACATGATGAGAGACGAATGTCTTGCTTTTGATGGTTATTATTTGGAAAAATGTGTTCATTGAAGACGATGAGATGAGAGATTAATGTCTTGCTTTTGATGGTTATTATTTAGGAAAATGTGCTCATTGAAGACGATGTGATGAGAGATGAATGTCTTGCTTGAGAGGGGTTTGATGTAGTAGTAACCTTTTTGAGATTGTGCATTGTTGACTCATTTTTTGAATCGACTCGACTTAATTTCACAAAGTTAAATATCAATTCCATTTTGACCTGAGAAAATTCAATGTAATGTCACGTTTGTAGTCTGGTTTTTTATTGCATTTATTGATTCGTGCATATGTGGTTCTTCTTTGGTATAACTGACATCCTTATTGCGTTGACACAATCCGTTCCTGAATTGATGACATTTGAGTGATTTTGACCATATTTAGGCATTTTGGATTTGCTATGGTGTGTCTGTCAATCACTATTTTCATTGAACTTGCGCGTATCGATTGTGGAACTACCATAGCATATACAAAGGTCAACACTTTTCCAGAAAGCATGAGGATCTTCAATTGGAAGAAAAGAGAAGTGTTAGCTTTCTTAGATTGTTGGCGAGAATTTTGAGCAAACCTAAAACCTTTTAGCTTGCTGTCCATCCTCTTCATCATTTATTGACTCTGGCTAGTTGGTGGCAACAATCTCCATAATAATTATCACACTCGCCTCTTCCTTTAGTTGCCTTTGTCTCTATTAGATGGATGTGCTACAGCTGGAAATCATCATATACTGGCTTTGTTGTGGTAAAATTCTCATACTTAGAAAACCTAGGTTTATTGGCTCTGTGGTTGCGTATGATGATTCCCCCCAAGCCCTAGGTCCAGTTAGGTTACCTTTATGAACTTGTTTTTACCCTAAGCCATTGTTGTCCTCTTCTTTTAGTGTTGACCTTTGCTACAAATAAAAAAAGAGAGCAAATAAAAAAAAAAAAAAACAAAATATCTGCTATTAGCCGGACTCATACTGAAATCCCTACCAAATCCCTACCAAATCAGCCGTCTGCTACTGTGCCATACCCTGCAATTCAGCGCCATTTAGGACAGACCATGCGCAATTTCACCTCGATCTCGCTACCATTCGCGTCAATAAGAGGAGAATGAACGAGAGCCTTCGGTTCCTCTCCGCCTCACACATGAATCCTCCAAAGCCCTCGACCTCTCTTCTCGGTTCCACTCCAGCCGAGAGTCCTCACACGCAGAATTCCTAAACTCCAACCTCCCTTCTGCCTCTACCACTGTCGACCTCCTCCTCTTCCCTAGTCCAGACCGAAGCCACCTATTGCTCACAGTTCTTCTTCCCATCTTTATCCACCTCGTCGCCGAACCGAAGCTCCCATAGCCGTTAAAAAAAACCATCTAACTGAACTCCTCCATCCAGTTACCTACCTGACCGAGAGCTCCACCTGCTCCGACTACATCCCTTTGTCATTCCCTCTTTCATACCTATCACAAGCCACGATCAACCCTCCCAAGATCAAACTCCTTCCTTTGCTCTTGCTCGACGCCTCTCATCCGACCTTCACGAGCCCCTCTACTTCAAATAGCTGAAAATCCTTGTGTTTTCTCTGTTCCAGCTGACCTAGCCGGCTCCCTCACACTCTCCATCACAAATAGTGCCCACTTCATAAGCCTAATTGATGAAATCTTGAAATGGCGTCAAGACAGAAAGATACAGGACGAAGGAAAATAAAGATTGTATTGATTTCTATGTTCAAGCGTACAGAGAGAGAACTATATATAGACTATTACAGACAAATAATTACAAGGACAAATAACAGTAGACGTGTCAATGCTTTAATATCCCCTCTCAAATTAAGCATTCCTTGAATGAATGGTTAATTTGGATCTTAAAGTACTAAACCGAGTTGTGGATAGCGGCTTCGTTAAAATATCTGTTATTTGATCTGTAGTGGAAATATGATCAATTTGAATGGCGCCTTGCTTGATGTGCCCGCTAATGAAGTGGTAGTCAATCTCGATGTGTTTCGTGCGAGCGTGAAAAACTGGGTTATTGGCAAGTGCAATGGCGGAGGTGTTATCACAGTAGATAGTAGTTGGACGGAGAGAAGAGATGCCGAACTCTGCTGCAAGTCGTCGAATCCATAAAATGTCTGAGGTGGCAGCGGAGAGAGACCTGTATTTTTCTTCGGTCGAGGAGCGAGCGACCGTTGTTTGCTTCTTAACTGACCAAGAAATGAGATTATTGCCTAAGAACGTGCAGAAGCCGGATATCGATTTCCGGTCTGTGGAGTCGGCGGCCCAATCTGCATCTACGTATGTACGAAGACATAATTCACCCATTGTGATAGGGAGACCGAAGTCGATCGTGCCTTTGATGTACCGGAGTAGCCTTTTGAGAGCCTGAAAGTCACAGTTTCGAGGATAATGCATCTGTTGACAGACCGCATTGGTGGCGAACGCAATGTCCGATCGGGTTATTGAAAGATACTGAAGCGATCCTGCAAGTTGACGAAAGAGCTTGGGGTCGGAATAGGGCTGTTTGTCCAATTTGCCTGATTGTTTGGTGAAAACTGGAGTGCTGGAGGGTTTACAATTGAGGAAACCTGCATGGGAAAGAAGTTCGGTTGCATAGTGTGACTGATCTAAAAAATAACCTTGTTTAGTTTTGATCACCTGGATGCCGAGAAACAGCGAAACTTCGCCGAGTTGTTTTATTTGAAAAGTGGAGCGAAGCTGGCTGAGAGTAGATTGGATGGCTGCGGTATTGTTGCCGGTGATTAGGATGTCGTCGACGTAAATAAGAATGTACATACATGTGTTGTTTTTGTTGAACAAAAGAAGGGAAGGATCGGCCTTGCTGAATTCGAAACCGATTGAGAGGAGGAAGGTCGTGATTTTGGTGAACCAATTTCGCGGAGATTGCTTCAGCCCGTAGATAGATTTGTGGAGTTTGCATACGTATTGAGGATGTTGTCGATCTTCGAAACCCCGTGGCTGTTTCATATAGATCTCGTCGGTCAAGTCACCGTGAAGGAAAGCGTTTGATACATCCAGTTGGTGGACGGGCCAGGCATGATGAAGAGCAACTGTGAGTAGAAGTCGAATTGTGACCATTTTAGCGACAGGGCTAAATGTTTCGGTGAAATTTATGCCAAACTCTTGAGAGCAACCGAGTGCAACAAGTCTGGCCTTGTAACGGTCGATTTCACCGTTAGGATGAAGTTTGAGCTTGAATGTCCATTTACTGCCGATGATTGGTTTGCCTGGGGGAGCCGGAACTAAGGACCAGGTACTTTGCTTGTGCAAGGCGTTGTATTTACTGGACATGGCTTCCCGCCATTTTAGATGTTTTGCGGCCTCGGTGTAGCACATGGGAACCTGATGAGTTGAGTCTGTGGCGGAGAGATCAAAGATAGCCTTCGGTTTTGAGATGCCAGAACGGAGACGGGTTTGCATTGGATGTCTTGGAGGCGGTGGTGGAGGCGAGATGTTGGATCGATGGGAAGGAGGAGAAGTGACCCGTGGGGTAGAGGGTAACGTATTGTGGTTGGGACAGAACTGATGTTTTACCTGAGAAGAAGAAATGGAGTTATTAATAGTTGACGAAGGAACAAGGAGCATAGGAGATGAGTAGTGTGGAGAATTGCTCGTAATGCTCTGCCCCTGTTTCTGTAAGTAAGGAAAGACGTTTTCATAAAACACCACATGTCTAGATATATATAGTTTGTTGTTGTGCAGGCCTAGTTAGCGGTATCCTTTGTGCTGAGAAGAGTAGCCCACGAGAACGCATTCGAGAGAGCGAGTAGAGAACTTGTTGGCTGCGTTTGGTTTAGTCCAAGGAAAGCATAGACAGCCTATGGTGCGAAGATATGTGTACGTCGCGGGAGTGCCGTGAAGTTTGAAGTATGGAGTTAAGTTGTTTAGCGATGAGGAGGGCAGCCGGTTAATCAAGTAGTTAGCCGTGGAAATAATTTCAGCCCAGAGTGAGTTAGGGAGGTGAGCGACTTTAACAAGCGTTCGGGTGAGCTCCATGAGATGCCGATGTTTCCGCTCCGCAGTGCTGTTTTGTTCGGGTGTGTACGGGCAACTGAATTGATGTGTAATGCCTTGTTGAGAGCAGCAGTTGCGAAAGGCAATGCTGTGGAACTCTCCTCCGCCGTCGGACCGAAAAGTCTGAATGGTTGTATTATATTTGTTCTTTATTAAGTTATGAAAGTGTGTAAATTTTTCAAGAACTTCATTCTTAGTATGTAAAAGATACAACCACGTGAAACGAGAAAAATCGTCTATGAATATCACATAGTATGTAAAACCGGTCATAGAAGAGACGGGGGCCGGACCCCAGACGTCCAAATGAACAAGTTCAAACGGTTTATTACAGGTAGAAATACTATTGTTGAAGGGTAATTTGTGACTTCTGGATATGTTGCAGGCAACGCACAGATCAGTAGAGCGCCTTGAAACCTTAGGAATAAGTTTGGCGAGATGACGAATGGTGCCTGCACCGGGATGCCCGAGCTGGTTATGCCAAGTAAAGTTGAACGAGCAAGTGGAAAGGAGCGCGGTGGAGCTACTGCGAGTAGGAACTTTGATTCGATAGAGTCCATTGTGCTTGGGACCTTGAAGAAGTATCCGATTGTCCTGACAATCCTTAACAGTAAACTTGTTAGCGTTAAAAGAAATTGATAGGTTGTTGTCAGTGGCCAAATTGGAAAAGGAAATGAGGTTGTGTGAGAGAGAAGGTACGTGACGTATATTGCGAAGAAGAAGCTTACGATTGGACTCGGGTAAAGGTAGGATGCCCTGACCCGAGTGCTGAATTGGGAGATTGGAGCCATTGGCGATGGAAACAGAGTCCAGCCCGTTGTACACCGTCGGATTCTGAATATTCGTGATGTCGGGTGTTAGATGCGAGGACGCTCCGGAGTCCAGAATCCAATCGTTGTTTGTACTTTGTTGCTGAGCTGAGAGAGCCCGCTGATTGGAAGGAGGAGCATAGCTCAAATTACAGCGATGCCAGCAGTTTCTGGCTGAGTGTCGGCGCTTACCGCAGATTTGACAAGTCGGACGAGTGGCAGGGGTTCTTGATGATTCTTGATCGTCGACGATCATCGGGGCTCGGGGCGCAGTGGAAGAGTTACGTGATTTGTTGGACCTCCCCCGATAGTTTGAATGGCGTTGAGACAGAAGTGTCGTTGCCTCCATCTGACGTTGATCTTGAAGATTCTGGTGGTGAAGATTGATTTCTTCGCTGCACAGTAATGAGTAAAGATCATCGAGGCTAATGGGTTGGAGAGATGTTCTAATGGCGGTCTTGAATGAGTTGTAGCCATTGGGCAGTCCATTCAAGATGTAGAGGACGATGTCCTCTGTGTCGACGGTGGAGCCGGCGGCCGCTATACTGTCCACGATATTCTTGATTTGATCAAGATATTGTTGCATCGTGCGATCTTTCATTTGAATCTGGTGTAACTCGTTCTTGAGTTGTATAACTCGAGAGCGGTTAGTAGGTTGCAGGCGGCGCTCTAGGGTGGTCCAGACGGCATGAGCGCTGTGAAGGTTCAGCATGTATGGAAGAATAGATGACGATACAGTGGAAAGAATAGCAGACACCAGGTTTCTATCCGTGAGTTTCCATCTGTTGTGGGCTTCGGCGTCGGATGGTGAAGGAGCGGTGGCCGTTCCGTCAAGATGATTCTCGTATCCGTTAGCAGAGAAATGCTGGAAGAGTTGTAATTTCCATATAGCATAATTGTCCGTGGTGAGTTGAGTTGGAACCAGATTTTTGATGTTTGAGATGAGAAATTTGAGGTGGGGTGGAATAAAGAATTCCGATTCTTGATTGGTGGTGCAGGACGTCGTCCGGTGAGATCTGGTGGAAAGTTCCTCTGCCATTTGGACGAACGACGAGAGCGGAAGAGGATCTACGGAAGCAGGAGAGAGATGCCGGGAATCAGAGAATGGCTGTGAAGCCTTGATGCTCTGATACCATGATGAAATCTTGAAATGGCGTCAAGATAGAAAGATACAGGACGAAGGAAAATAAAGATTGTATTGATTTCTATGTTTAAGCGTACAGAGAGAGAACTATATATAGACTATTACAGACAAATAATTACAAGTAAGGACAAATAACAGTAGACGTGTCAATGCTTTAATACTAATATCCCACTTTACTTAAGCCCAAGTTCATCCCATCTCAAGACCCAAAACAGTGAGCATTCTTGTTATCATTATTATCTTTTTTTAGCATGTTTTATTATTAATCGTTATTCATTATTCGCATTGATATTGTTATTAGTATTAATGTCACCATTAATATTAATATTAAGATTATTATTTTTGTAAATATTAATACTAATATTAGTATCATTTTGAATATTGATACTAATATTACTATTTGTATTAATATTAATATCAAGGTTAATATTAATATCACTATTAATATTAATATTGGTATTAATATTTTGTATTGATGTTAGTATTAATTAATAATATTATTATTAGATCAAAATTAATATTATTAATGATACTATCATTATTGCCCAAAAAAAGGAAGAAGCGAAAATTTCAGGAAAAAAAAAAGAAAAAAAAATGGAGATAAAGGGTCTATATAAAAAAAGAGAGAAATAAAAACGAAGAGAAAAAAAGGGAAATTTAAGAAAAAAAAAGGGAGAGAGGTTTTGCGATTTTCATCGTCGCCACGAAGGTATAAAATTTCTAACTCAAAAATTTCGCTCTCGATGCTTGCGACGAGCCGACAAACCTCCATATGTGCTCACGTAGCATAATAGGAGGGAAACCGGCGCGACTTTCGGAGGAAGGTGGAGGGAAAAGGGAAGAGATACAAGGAGAAAACCAAGAGCTCACCTTAATGTGCTGTTGGGTACTTCATTTGCCTTCTCCTAAGGCTTCACCACTCCACCACACTCACTCTTACACAAGAGAAGAGGGCTGAAATCAGAATTTATTCAAAATAAGCATCATCATCTTACAAGGGAGGAGAGCCATATATATAGGCTCCACCACATGACAAAATAAAAAGACACAAATGCCCTTGGGCTTATAACATAACATTAAGAAAAAGTTCACAAATGCCCTTAGGATTACAACATAACATTAAGGGAAAGTTCACAAACTAAATTAAATCACATAAAACAAACACAACAACTAATAATATAACGACTCAATCGTGGCCGTCGATATATGACTACTATGATAAACTTTCCATGCATTGATGTCCCCATCAATTTTCTAAATTATATTTAATTTTTTTAGGAAGGTTTCCTAAATTATTTTAATTTATTTAAGGAGGTTTCCTAAATCATGTTTAATTGTTTAGGAATGTGTCCTAAATTATATTTAAATTATTTAGGAATATTCTATTTATGTTATTGTGTTCTAGGGCTATTTAAGGGGGAGTTGTCTAGGGTTTTAGTAGTATGCTATTGATGAGTAATGTGGGTGTTTGATGTTTTTGCTTCTAAGGCGTATCATGTTAAGAGAGGGTAAGGGTTAGTGAGGCATACTATAGTGAGGAGGGCATCTACTCAGTATAAGTGTGGTAGATGGGCATCAAGGAGGGCATTAAAGGCAACAATGCTGTGAGAAAACAGCTAAAAAATGATGCAACCATCAATGTAATTGGACCAGGAAAAAGCCTTGTGATCCGAATGGCCTACCATCAGACATTTGTAAGTCTTTTCATTTGATAATGAGATGGAATGCGATTTTCTTATTTAGTTTTTTCTCGACTCTTTAGATTGGTTTTGGATTTGTTTTTTTTTTTTTTATAATTTTGTTTGGTGCTATATGTTGTATTATCATTATTTTTCCATTTTCTTTACTATCGCAATGCTGCTACATTAATCTCATTCTTTTAATTGGACTTGTTATAGAATTAAATTTTTTTCATAACTCAGCTCTTGTGATCATATATGGTTGGGTTCGTGGTTTTTGGTTTTAGTGAAATTTAGCTGTTCTTCTTCATGTAAACCAAAAAACTATGAGGCACATATAAGGATGGATAGAAAATAGACATGGTGATGTAATCAAAAAATATAGGGGAGCCTATATTTTTTTATCACAAAGAGAAAGTAGGACTTCTAAATAAAAGAAGACACAAAATACCTCAAAAAGAAGAGGTAACTTAAATAAAACTAAGCAGCGGAAATGAAAACTACAAACATTGATTTTAATAACTTAAACTCTTACAAACGACTCCAAATAAAATAAAAAAGACACCCTAAAGTTGCTGCACTTGGAGAAGAAAGATACAGCGGGAAACCAGCAGCCGGCCGGAATCCAAGGGGGCAAAAGCAATAAAACCATGGTGGAAACCAAGGGGTCATGCATAGGAAGACTAAACAACTAACTTGGGATTCCAAAAGCCCTTTTTGGAAACCCAAGAGACAACTTTAAGACATTAAAAACTAAAATAAAAGTGCATCAAAATAAAGGATAAATATGAGCTAAAACTTAGCTAATAATGAGCTATATTTTAGTTCCATTTAATGAACTAAAATCCAGCTCATAAATGAGCTAAAATTTCAGCTCAATTTTGATTGAGCCACTAGACTCAAGGGAAGTCAAAATTTGATTTATTTTGAACTCGTGTTGACCCCCCTTTGTCTACATCACATGGTGACATGGCAAATTTTGTAAAATATAAGAGACTACAACCGAGAACAGTTAATAACCATACGTTCCTGCATATATACATTTTTATCATATAATCTCTTTGATTACTAAAAGAATACGTTTATACAATACATATAGTTTTATTTTACTGTCATATTGGTAAACATAAAACTTAGGAATATGTCAGGTGATAAGGATATTGAGAAAATGAAAGAGAGGAAAGATGAAAGAGAATATAAAGTAACATTGATCTGAGATATAGCCATGTTAGAGTGGCATAAAACGGATTCAATTGTTCTCCAGCACGTTTTAATTGTCATGCTCAAGAGCCATTAAAGAATTGCTGAATTTCCTTTTTTGGGCTAAATAGAAAAGATAGAGATATCACCATGGTACAATTGAATGTTTTTTTTTTCAGCTTGATATAGAGAACAGCTCGGCACAGCAAATCTGGCAAGAAGTTGAGTTTTTCTTTGGTAAGTGGGTTAGAAATGCTATCCTGCTTTGTTATTGTCCTAAGATCATACAATTGCACAATTGTTTCATGGATTTGTGGTCCCACAGTTTATGAGTTCAACAGTTATTTTTCCACGCCATTATGGTCGAGTTCTTATTTTTTGAGATACTATATTATGATGCCTTGTGGGAATAAGAGGAAAAGAGGGGTCCTTGAATAGCTGTTTTTCATTCAATCAATAATGATCTCAATCTAGCCCTAGGGTGTCATTTATAATGAAAAGAACCCGAGGGGTTCAAGTATAAAGCAACAAGAAAAATAACGAAGTAAAGCTTAGTAAAAGAAAAATAATAAGGTATAAAACAAACTTGAGTTTTCTGAGTGCTTCAAGGCTAAGGTATCAAGTTTTGCTAAATATGTTGTTCAGGAAACATTTAAGGCGAATTGAAATAACACATAATCAACCATCATTATATTAATGATTTTCCATGAATATCTATCATAATTTTATGCTTTTCATTTTGCAAATCAATTTGTGCTTATTATCAAAATATAATTTATGCACATGTGGCAAAATCATAATATGTATGCATGAGTAATGGGTATGAGATCTATATGCTTTGTAGGTTGCTACCTGTGAACCACTTTAAACGTTGATTTTTTAGTGGTAGTTTTGATAATTGTTGGAACAAATTGATGCTATCAAATATTTCTGTAATTTTATTTTTATTTGAACAATTGTATGTTTTATGTTCTTTTCTTTTTTTTAGCCATCTAATGATGGGAAAGCATCCAATGATCATGGTAGGTTGTGCATGGGGCTTGGAAGACCTTTGGTTTGCTGGCTTGATTGGTCCATTTGCTGCTGCTGGTTCACGGGTTAATTGGAGAAGGTTGAGGTTGAGCTCATTCTCTTAGTTGCTTGAGCTGAAGTGTAGTAGCTCATTAATTCTCTAAAGGTAACTCATTAAGATGGATTTACTTTTGGAGTGGTCTTGTCCCTTCTCCTTCCCCTTTCTTCTTGTCTCTTGGAATCCCGTAACTTGTTTTAGATGTTGGCTGAAATCGATGCCTTGAGTTCATGTGGGGTTGCTGTTTTTCGTGCCTTTGCCTCTTGGATTTCCAGCCGGCTGCTGGTTTCCCGAGCCTGGGTTCTTTCCCATGGCCGTTTGCGCCTGGTTCCGTGCGGTTCTTTGGATCCTGTGGCCTCTCCTTCAGTTCCTGGGCTTGGGCTGTTTCCCGTGAATGAATGGGGGGTTTCCATGCTAGTATGCTTGGAATTCTGTGAAAATTCATAAAGAGAGACTATTGGCATTCCCCTATCTTGCCTATAAATATGAACAGTTGTTGTGAAGGAAGGGAGTTGATTATTGTGAGCAAAATTGCTATTGACCTGTGGGTTATTGGAAAAGCTTGTGAGCTTTGTCCACCTTCTTTCTCATCCCCTTCGGAAATCTTGCTAGCTCTTTCCAACCTTTCGTCTCGGCTTCTAACCTTTTTTGTCTCTCCGCAAGTGCCACTCCATCTGTATCCTTCTTTTCAAAGTGAAGCAACTTTAGGGTGCCATATCTTGGTTGATTTGAAAGCATTTGTTGGGGGAATTGGACAATCTTGCAGTGGTGGACCATCGGTTTGCTAGTTCTATGCACTTATCTTATTTAACCTACATTTCGATGCATGTGAGGAACCCGCTCTGACGGTTGTCTGAGGATAGCGTTGTTTTTTACTTTCTTTATTTCTCTAAAAACTCTTAGTATTTTCTTGTTGAATTTTGAATGTTTTAGTTGATTATTACTTTTTAATAGAATTTGGTTTCATTTCTATCCATTTTTCTCTTTGTGTCGGTTTTCTTGCTTGTGTGTTCGCATCACAAATTCAACCATAGGTATGATTATCTCACTTCCCTAAACTATTGCAATTTGATAGTGTAGCAATTTTTTATAAATTATGTACGACTTTTATTTGCCCATCTTTCAATGAATCAAAATCAGATGAAAATTTTAGTTGTCATAACAAGATTTAATAATGTTATAGAATTGACTAAACTTGCATCTCAATCAAATACATTTGAAGCCAGAAGGCCATGTTGGTGAACAATTTTCTTATGGAACAACTTGGCTATAGGAGATGTATTAAATATTTCAGAAAAGTGAATAAAATGTGTCATTTTAGAGAATTTATCAGCCGTAGCTAATATGTAATCATGGCCATGACCTTCTTGGGCAATTGTAATATGAAATCCATGATGATGTCTTGCCATGTCCTATTAGGCACTAATAGGGGAGAATATAGACTTGAAGTATACATATCAACTTTTCTTATTGACAAGTTAGACAATGAGTTGCTATTCTATTAGCATCTTTTTTTTAAAGTAGAGGGCCAATATAATCTTTTCTTTTATCGAATAAATAGTATTATCACAACATACACGACCCCAACTTAGCCTCTCACATATAGCTCTCCAACAAGAAAATCTTTTACGGAAGTACGATGAATGCATAATTTTAATCCTTTACAGAGAATACATTACATATTTTATGATATGAATATAAAAAATTTGATTATCTTTTAGAGCTTGATCTATCAAATGAAAGGGCATATCAAATACTCAGCTTTTATTCTTTAAAATCATGCCATTTTTATTGGTATAAAGTAAAGTAATATAAAAATTGTACTTATGCATCAACAACTTTATTGAGGGTATCAAAGAAATATTGTAGAATAAAGAATATTCTTGCTTAAGTGAAACCTATTTTTGCATGATGAGCGTTCAACTTTTTTTTTTTTTTTTGAGATTATAAATACAGTAGTGCTTGGTGGTGAGAATATAATACAAAAACTTATTGAAGGAAGTAATGATGCTCTAATGCCATAAAGCTTGTACTATAACATATAACTCATTGTTACAAATGGAATACTTTTGTGTTGATGTGGGTTTCAAAAATTCGGCCCCAGCCTCCGCCCAACTTTGCTTTTGAACGGAATTAAGTTCCGGGGTAAATTTTGGAAGGTAGATGGGCTTGTAGATAAGACACTACCCAGAGATTTCGCCCTCATTTTGTGAGGACTTTATGATCTGAATTCTGGTTTCCTATAGGCGCAATCCTCGATAGTTAATTACCCCTCCCGATAATGAGAGAGAACATTCGATTAAGGCTAGTCGTCAATCAGATACGTATAGATACGTGTTATTTGTCATATAGTAGCAACATGGGTTTGCGGTTTTGGATATTTGAAGATTTGATATTTAAAATTAGAAATTTCACCATCTTGCACTTAAAGCAGATAGTGGGGGGAATGGATGATGGACCCGATTAAGATCCCATGGTTTCGTCGTCCCGGGCCATCGTGGTCTCTGGTCTACTTAGTCAGGATAGGTAGTCGACCCAACCTGACAGAAGGATCCTTATCGACAGCCATGGGTTGCATCGTCCAAGGGTACCTTGTAGACCTGGGGTAGATGCTTGTCTAACGGGACAAATTTGAATCCACCTTAGCTAACAGAGGACTTTGTGCCCTATTGATCATAGCCTATTGATTCATATCTCAAGGATTTGATGTCACTAAGGGACGTATTGACTATGGCCATAACCGCTATCTTGTGGTGTCATTTGGCAGCAAAATCACTCGGCTCAAAGGGCCCCGGGTCATAACCGTTTATTCTGCGGTGCTATTTGACGACAAAACTGTTGGACAGAGAACACAACATGTCCTTACTGGCAGGAGATTGTTTGAGAATGGATCCTAGTGATATTTTCGACTAGGCATTAGTCCTTTCTGAGCTGAATTAATTTTCAATTTGTCTACCATAGCAAACTGTTGCTGAGGGTGAATGAATTTTGTGCTTTAAGTGTTTGATTGTGACTTATTCAATTTTAAATATTTTGGAAATTGAAATTTCTTGTAATTTTGGATTTCAGGTATTTGGGTGGCATTTGAAGTGTTTGTGAACCCCTCCGGTTGAGATAAACATTCAACACGACAGTCATCGGGGTGAAAGGGGTTATTTTCCTTTGTTGATTGAACTCTGTCGACTCTGTTAGTTTGCCGACAGAGGATTTAGTTTCGTAGGCTTTATGCCTTTATTAGTGAATTCTCTTGATTGTAGGCCTTGAAGGCCTAATATGAATGTATTAAAACAAATATCCCGTGTTGGTGGAATTTTGAAAATAAGTTTTGAAAATTATTAGTTTTCTTTGGGACTTAAAATTGAATTCTAAAATCGAAAACTCTCAATTAAAATAAAGACGAAATTTTGTTAGATATTCTAGGAGTGATATCAAAAAGAGAGATAAATTTTGGAAACTCAAAAGGAAATGGATCAAAATTGAGCAGTTATGAACAGAATTGAGGGGAGAGTAGGGGACACTTTGAGATTTCAGAATCATCCGGAAGTGTCCCAACTTAATCTAAGTGTTGGGCCTTATGTTTTAGATTAAAATGATATTTAATTAGAGTTGAGCATTTTATTAGAAATTTGATATTAGATTCCTGAAGTTTGGGGTCTTATAATCAAAGATCTGCCCGGATCCTAAATCTAATTTGGACACTAGACCACAGTCGTCTGAACCTAACTAATGCAGTGCAGAATTTGGACTTACCCCGGCCTGGATTGGGGAGCCAGCTAGCCACCTAATCGATTTATAAGAGATGAGTCAGGTCTTTTATGAAAGACTGGTAGGGATGTTTTATTTAATGGTTTTGGAGAGTTGGGGCCGACATCTAGAGATTCCCTAATTGGCCCCTTTGACTTATGTTGGGTGCAAAAATGCTAATGATTAATGCAATTAAAATTTTGACTCTTTTAATTTGTTTCTAATGCAATGCATGTTAGTTAACAACTTTAAATCAAATATGCTTGAAATTTTATAAACATGCTTAAAAAATAATTTTTTAGAAGACTGGGCTTCCCCAGATCCGGCACCTCGTCCTCATAGGTCAGACTATCCGGACTCTAACCGCAGGCGGGGAAGGGTCTAAAGCAAGGAGAGAGTAGTGCAGAAATATGCATGTGACCCCGGGTTCGATCCCCAGCTAATTCCCTAAATTCGTTATCTTTCTATGTTATTTAGACTCACTAAAATTCTAAACTTTAAGATTATGAGTATAAAAATTTTTACACCCTTACGAGTCTCACGTATCCAGGCGAAAACAAAAGCGACACACAAACGATAAAAAACTAGAAAAAGCAGGCAACCCTAAAGGCAATCATCTCAACACATCAAATATAAATGAATTAATTAATAAATGTCCATAGGCAAAGTTGTCTTGCTTATTATAAACCAGAATTTACAGAAAATAAAGTGGTAAGGCACCACTGACAACAACCCGGATTCTAAATCTAGTAGAGACGCAAGTGGTTTTGAATGTGATACTTTTGTCTTTAATTCTTCAATCTTGTTCTCCTTCGGGCTCCTTGGATTCTTCATAGTAGGCTACCCAAATGGATAATAGGGCATTTTGAGGAGAAGGCCATTCTTTCCTCTTTGGGTAGGAAAGAAGTGATCCAAATTAGGATCTCCAAATAGAAAAGGGCTACTCTCCTAAGGGGTGTCCTTTTTTCTTTGGAGTCCAAGTTTTGAACTTATGTATCCCAATTCAAAACTCCACTTTCACAACACTTGACACTTGTACAAATTACATTTATATAAAAATGAAAAAATTCTAAACTCTCTTGTAGGGTTATCCTAAGCAGTTAATAAATCAAAATATATTCCCAAGTAGTTATATACGTGCAGAAAAGTATATAAACACACTCGTCATGCTCTTTTTATTATTTGGGGGCTTTAGCAGCTGAAGCACCTGTGCAAGTATTATCATAATTGAAATATTTTTTTATTTAGCCCCCTTTTTATCGCCTTGCATGAGCGTGGCCACCTACAAAAAATTATGTGAACATCCAGATCGCTTCTATCCTAAGGGTAATCTAATCACCAAACACATCAATCATCCACAGAGTGCAGTAAAAAGTAAGCAGACAAAACAATGCAATTTTATCTACAACATGAAGTAAAATCACGAAAAATCCGGCACACAGCAGTAAAGTAAACACCGTCCTAACCTAGATCTAGAGTTGGTTGTTCTAGCAAACCATCTAAAGTGTTTGTAAAAGGTCGTGTGGCTGGGGTAGATCTTAAGTTGGGTGATTAGTTAAAGTTGTCTAAAATTCTGAGTTTATTAAGGCTTAAAAGGGGGATTTAGGTTAATGTTTAAATATTAATATATTAAGAACTTCCAGTTAAATATATTTTAAGAGTTAATTGATTGCTACATTTGTTTCACACTGAGGTCGTAAAGTTTATTTCACCTTCCTTGGGGCTAAGCTAATAGTCTCGTAGGCCTGAGTTACCCGGTAGTAATCGGGGTTGATTAAGTTAATTTAAGTTGGTTGAAATTAAGAGGAGTGGATTAATATAAAAAGGAGTTGGTTACTGATTTTAAAAGATTGGTTGAGAATTTTATTAACCTACTTAGAAAATTCTGGATTTTGAGAGAATTAACGGGTTTTGGGAAATTATCAGGATGTGTTAACTAAGGGGTCAAAATTTGACTTTTAGAATTAGAGGAAAATTTGAAAGTTTCATATTTTTAATAAATACTAGACTTTATTATGAATTGTTGGACAGGTGGCACATTCAATTTGGAGTTTTCTATCAAAAGTTATGATTTTTAGAGGTTTTAACGCGATTTTAACCTAAGGTTGACCAAAATATTGACTTTTTGACTTTGACCAGATTTTGGGGGTTTGACATTTTTGGAAAATACTAGATTTTAATTAGAGTCATTAGCCACTGAGTTTGATTGATTTGAAATTTTTTACAATTAGTTATGAATTTTGAAAGTTTTGGTATTTATTGAAATTATTTAATTGTTTCAATTAAAGGCACTTTTAATAATTTGAACCCAAATGAGTCCTAAACTTTTTGAAATCAACTCCAAAGATCAGAAATGATCTAAAGAGAGATTAACAAGTGTTTAAAGAATTTTTGGGATTTTTATTAATTTTTAATTAATTAAAATTGATTAAACATTGATTTTAACTTAAACGGATTTAAATTTCTACTGATTAATGAATCAATTGGGGTCAGTTAGAGGCATTTTAAGGAATTTTAGGAATTAATCTTGATTTATTAGAATTTTGTTAAGGCTAAAGTGTGATTCTAAGGAGGGGAATATTATGGCTCCTATTTGGTGGACCAAATGGGCCCCATTATGAGATTTAAACCATGGGATCACTTGATCCCAAGGCCTAAACACACCAAATTTGGGCCTAATTGGAATTCTCTAAGGTGGCTAACTAAGCCACTTAAGGTGATCTCTAAGTCACCTTAAGAAAATCCTAGGAAGCTATCTTAAGCTTGGATTGGGGTAAAATCACTGGCTCTAGACTCCCTATACTACACATCACCAGCACACAAAATCAGATCCTAATTCTCATTGGATAGGTCACAATTCCAATTTGGATTTAAGGGTCAACCTATGACCTTTGAATCCAAATTTGGAATCTGATGCCCTTAAACATCTCAAACAGGGGAAATAAAATTTGGGCATGTCAGTGACATGCCCAAATTCACTCTCCCAAAATTTCAGGTCCTGGGGAATTAAATTCAAGCAATAAATGCAATAATTGAAATAATACTAATACTGAAATTAAGCTCAACACAGATGCAATTAGGACCTGGAACCATAGGGCTTTTGTAGGTCTCCCTAAGACCTTTCCAATAAGCCTAAGAACACTTAATTTGGTCAAGTGTGCAGGGAGATATCAATTTTTGAAGATCCCTTGATTTTTCTGTAAAATTAATCCAATAATTACCCAGTCAGCCGGCTCTTTACAGGCAATCATTGGCATTGACTAAGTAACGGTCGGATTAACCGTGGCCGTCGGATGGAGGATAAAACGACCATGATTAAACGGGCTTCGAGACCGCGGGATCTAATCCGCGCCGTTGATTTCAATCAACGGTCTGGATTCCATCTTTAACCTCTCGCGCGAACCCGAGACCGTGAAGCTTCTCCGGCGTGATCCGGGCGATCCCACCGGCGAACTTCGACGAAATTTCACAGAGAGGATCAGGGGAGAGGGAACTTTCAATCCAATGGTGGAGATTCGCTGGGGTGAAAGTTCGCTTCACACTTGACTAGACTACCTAGCTAGGGAGCTCGGGATTGAGAGATTACCGCAGAGAAGGTCTCAACGGATGAGCCTCTCTATCAGGAAGCTTCAGAGGATGAAGGCGAGCAGATCTCCTTCAGACATCGGTACCGGAGGGCCATAGGTGCAACTTCGATCGCGGTTTGAGAGCTTTCGCCGGGACTCGCTCGAACGGATCGACGGGACGGCCTGCGAAGCTGGGGAATCGCACTAGAACAAAGAGGGAGCTCTGGGGAGTAATTTCGAATGCTTGAGATCGAATGGGGGGTCTCGGGACGAGTTGCCCTATTCAGCCACCTCCCGCTAGCTTGGACGGCCGAGATTGGCATAGAGGGGCCTCGGATGGGCGCCAGGTGGAAGGGGACATCATCCTAGAGAGCTCGTGAGCTTCCAGCCGGCGAGCCATAGCCTTTGGAAGGCTTTGGGTCAGGATTGGCTGGTGGGGACCACCGGAGCTTGTTCTTCATTGGTTCCGACCGCTGCCGGCCGAGGTTTGGGTTGGGTTGACCTGGAAGGAAGGATGGGGACGTGCTGGAGTCGAGGGTGAGCTCAATTGGGTCTGGGGAGGTTCAATTTGATTTGGTGGCTTAGCTTGACCCAAACCTGCTCGGTTCGGGATGAATTGAGCTCAACTCAGGTTAGGACGGACCCTGGGCTTGATATGGGAGATGGGTCTGGGTCTGGTCCACCCAATGCAAGTGGCGATTGGGTTCAATTTGACCTGGGTTCAAAGATGGCTCTGGTTAATCCAAATATGCTCGGTTCGGGTCGATTTGGGCTCAACCCAGGCTAGGCCAGACCCTCGGCTTGATATGGGAGATGGGTCTGGGTCTGGTCCACCCAATGCAAGTGGCAATTGGGTTCAATTTAATCTGGGTTCAAAGATGGCTTGGGTCCATATGATTTTGGCTACTTTGAGCTAGCCTAAGATTTGACACAAGTCAACCCAAGGCATGGGCTAGTTGTAGGAAGTGTATTGGACCTAGGGCCACCTAATGGAGGTATTGATCAAGTTCAATTTGACTTAGGACAGGAATTGACTCAATCCCAAGTGGTTTTGACCATTTTGGGTTAGCCTAACTCTTGACCCAAGGTGACTCAAAGGCTGAGCTGGTTAAGGGAGGTGTATTGGGTCATGGGAGACCCAATGCCACCATGGTTTGGATTCAATTTAATCAAGGTTGAGAAATGGTTCAAAGGGGGCCTCTCTTTGGGCACTTGGGTCAAGCCAAAGGCTAACCCAAGTGAGCCCAAGGCTTAGGTCTCCAAGAGAGGTCTCTTAGGAGTCCAAGGAGCCACCCTTTGAGCTCAAATGAGATTGAAATGGTCTTGGTCCAAAGGTTTGGATGGAAGGAAGAGTGTATGGGTCATATAGTCAAACTAGGTTGACTTGGTCAACCAAGCTGACCTAAGACCAAGAATTAGGTCCATTGGATTCAATTTGATCCCATGAACCTAATGATTGGGGTGTCAAAGTGTGGAGAGATCAATTAGGTCAAAATGGTCATTTTAACCCTTAAGAGGCCTTAAGGTCAAAAAAAAAAAAAGGCCTTAAGGTCAAAATGGGTTGACTTGGTCAACCAAGTTGATCCATTGTTGGAATTGAGTCCAAGGGTTTCAAAGGTCATTTGAAAACATTTGAGGAAGATTTCAAAGATTGATTGTCAAATCAAATTAAATTTAGGCCAAAAGTCCAAAAATCCCCTTGAAGGGCATTTTGGTCATTTTGGCTCTGAGTCAATTCTGGGTCAAATTGAGTCTGGCAAGGTGTAGAGTATTGTTCAACAAGTCAATATCAAGGTATTAGAGGTGATCAAAGGGTTTGAAGGGGGCTCCAAAGTCAAATTCTATTAGGTGAAAGGCCCAGTGGCATTGATTGTAAATATTTGAAGGTTTTGCAACCTTTGGAACTGGATTAAGTTTATGGGGTTAGAGTCCTCCAAATGAGCTCAAATTTGGAGGGTTGACACTAGAGACATGTCACATCAATATGCAATTGACAGACCCTGAATCAGATGCCAATTGACTGGGTTTCGAGGTGATGGAAAAATCACCTAGAAAGGGCTTCAGAACCTGAGTCCTTAGCCTAAGGGTTCTGGGTTTGAATTGAATTAAGATCTGGATTGGGCCTAGGAGCTAGGAACTAGGAAGATCCCAGGATCTATAGCTCAGGGATGAGTTAAAAGTGACCTCATACAAAAATGAGGTCAACATCCCGATCGACGCCATGATTGTATATTTATTTAATGGTTCGAATTGTGTCGACTCCTATCTATCCACATAGAAGGATCGGGTTCGAGCTTGGGTTTATTTAATCACCTGTGCAGCATTCCTAGACAACATGTGTGTAACCATAACACACTCATCGGGGCCCATGCGGGTGGTGATTGCACTTACCCCTTTTGTGTACCTGTGTATACAAATTATGGTGCATGTGCGAGGGCATTTTAGGATGTTCAAAAGGTCTTCTACGGCAGCCCGTAAAAATTTACATTCGATGTAGTCACTTTGTATTTTGCTTTTAAACAACATATTGGGTGTAGAATATATCTCCTACAATAGCGCAACTTCCTTACCTACTTAGGAAGATCAAGTTCAAATTTATTGATCAGCGCAACATCCCTAGACATCACGTGTGTATCCATAACACGCTTGTCGGGGTCCGTGCGGGTGTTTGGGGTCATTTCCCTTTGTTGATTGAACCTGATCGACCTTGTCAATTTGCTGACAGAGGATTAGGTTCATCATAGGCTGTGTCTTTGTTGGTTAGTTTTCTTTATTGAAAGTCTTGAAGGTCTAATATGAATGTATAAAATAAATATCCTGATCGTTCTTGCGGCCGCATATTTATTTAATGGTCGAATCGTGTCGACTCCTGTCTACCCGTATAGGAGGATCTAGTTCAGACTTAGACTCACCATTTGACCTGTTCAGCATTATTAGACATCACATGTGTATCCATAACACGCTCGTCGGAGCCCATGCGGGTGTTTAGAGGCATTTTATAGTTATTATTGAATCTTGTCGACTCCTTACCTGCTTAGGAGGATCATGTTCAAATTTATTGATCCGTGCAACAACTCTAGACGTAACGTGTATATTCATAATACGCTCGCCGGGGCCATGCTTGGCGTCATTTTCCTTTGTTGATTGAACCTTGCCGACCCTGTCGATTTGCTAACAGAGGATTAGGTTCATAATAGGCTTTGTGCCTTTGTTGGTGAGTTTTCTTTATTGAAAGCCTTGAAGGCCTAATATGAATGCATAAAATAAATATCCCGACCATCCTTGCGGCCACATATTTATTTAATGGTCGAACCGTATCGACTCCTATATGGTTATATAGGAGGGTTGGGTTCAGACTTGGACTCATCATTTGACCTGTGCAGCATCCCTAAACATTACGTGTATATTCATAACACGCTCACCGGGGCCCATGCGGGTGTTTGAGGGGTATTTTATAGTTATTTATTGAACCTTGTCGACTCCTACTTACTTTCTTAAGAGGATCAGATTCAAATTTATTGATTCGCGTAGCATCCATAGACGTTACGTTTGTTCCTATTACACGCTCGCCGGGGCCCATACGGGTTTTGTGATTGTCCTTGCCCCTTGTGTACTTATGTGTATACAAACTATGGTGAATGTGCGAGGGGCATTTTATGATTATTTGCCGAATCTTGTCGACTCCTATTTATCTGCTTAGGAGGATCGAGTTCAAATTTATTGACCCACGTAGTATCTTGGACGTCACGGGTGTTCCTACAACACGCTTGTCGGGGCCCATGCGGGTGTTTGATTACATTTACCCTTTTTGTGTACCTATGTGCATACAAATTATAGTGTATGTGTGGGGGTATTTTGGATATTCAACGGGTCTTCTCTGACGGCTCGTAGAAGTTCAGCTTTGTCATAGTCTTTTTAGCATTTGCTTGTGGATAGTATATTGGATGCACGACCACTGTTCATCGAATAACTTGCAAGCCTCAATAATCTTATCCAACTCAATGTTCAGGACCCGGTTGAACTAAAATTCATTCCATCTTTGAAAATAATGATTTGATCTAACTTTCTCTTCTTAGAATTTGCATTGAGTTTGATAGGCAACCCCTAGGTTACGCCATCATCATCATCTTCTATTGTTGTTGGCTTAAAGAAAGAATCAATTATTTCAACCTTGGATGATTGCGTCCTTATTGATGCCCTATACTTTGAAGTTAGTGATTGCTGCTTTGAAAAGAACTCTTTTCAAGATTTACAGTGTAGTAGATCTCTACAAGACGTAACATCCGTAATCAAATAATTAACCTTCAAAATGAATAGAGGTATTTGGGCGCACTTATCATTTTCAGTGTTCATGGATGTCAGAATTGTTTTCTTCCCAAGTATATTAACAAGGTAGAAATTTTGGAACATCAGGAAGTTTAGTTCGAATTTGCTCAAACACCTCCTCCATTCTTACAGGAGGTGTCCTCCGTACATCGACTGACAACAAAAAAAGAAAGGCTTGACTTTGTTAGAAATTTTCAAATTATTGAATATTTTCATCTTCTTTTATTTCTACTACTTGTTATTCTATCTTCTTGGGTTAAAATCTAATAACCTGGAAAAGTAAGAAGCAATCATTAGCCGCCACATCAAGTGCTAAAGCCAAATTTCGAGGAATAACCCAAGGAATTTGTGAATTGTTGGGGATCAAAATCATCTTGAGTGACTCGAGAATAAAATGGGAATATACTATGAGATTATACTGTAATAACAAATCAACCATCAACATCGCTCACAACCCATTCCAGTATCATCAAACCAAACAAAGAGAAATCGATTGACACTTTATCACCAGAAAAAAATAGAAAGAAAGTGGATTGATATAATCTTTGATGTCTATACAATCAAATAATTTGTTGATATTCCAACTAAAGGACTATCAAGATCTATGTTCTAGAATATCATCTTCTAATTAGTCATGAAATATATCTACTCTACAGCTTGAGATGTGTTGGCAGTTTCTTACTTGAGGCCAACTTGACAATCCATGGGATTGCAAGCTTGTGGTCTTCCCTTATGGACAAGGCAGCAATTTGCAGGCTTATTGATGAGGACATCAGAGATCTACGGCTACGATCGTGCCTATTTATTTTGATATATTTTATGTATTTGATTTGTTATTGTTCTTTTTTCCTTTCTACCCTCACTTGAGGCTTTGTCTTATGTATCTAGGGGCAATAGTGTCTTTGTTATTTACCTTCATGTATTTGGCTATTTAAAACATCCCTCTTCTTTTTGGAGGGTTAATAAATGATTATAAGAAAATTCCTACACGTATTCTTTGGAGACTTGTGAGAGTTCTAGGAGAGAGCTTTGGAGAAATCCCTATGGAGGGAAATCGGATCACCCACCAACCTTGGTAATGGTCGGGTTCGTGGTTCTTCTTCCTTTGCCTTTCTTTCGTTCCTTTTCTTTTCCCTTCCTCCTTCCCCATTAAGCCACCAACATTCCCATCCAATTCCCTTTCCTCTTAACCGCCGGATTCCCTAGCCACACTCTACCTCGACGTCGGCCAAATTCCCCCACTGCAACCACCGGCCCACTTACCCAAAAACCCACCCCACCCGCCGGCCCTTCACCCAATCGAACCCTAGCCCAAGCTGCCGCCCCTTCCCCTTTGGGTTTTCCCTCCATCATTGCTTGCAATTACCCTTTTGCTAATTGGGTTTGAATAATTTGGGCAACTCAACTACTTTATAAATTCAAATTTATTTGAATTTGAAAAGTTACCTAAAACACCAATCCTATTTTAAGAAAGTTTTCAAATCCCTTTCTCTTTGAGTTTTAAATTAATTTGGGAAGAAATATCTCTTCCCAAATTTAATTCCTTAACTCAATGAAGCATTAAAGGCTTCCATAAAAATTTCCCCAATTCCCCTTGGTGCCATCGGCCCCTCCAAGCTCCCACCTCCTTGATGCTTTCCAAAATAAAACCTCTCATGTGGGAATGAATTAAATACTTTCCTAATTTAGATCATCTTAACTTTGAAAATAATTCAAATTTCAAATTTCAATTAAATTGAATTTGAAATCGTTTCCTAAAGAGATTGATTTATTTTTGAAAACTCCCAAATCCTCTCAAATCTGAAATTGATTAGAGATTTCTCTCTAATTCTCTTTCCCCTTTTAGCAACCCAAGTTTGGAAGGACTCATAAATTCCCCAATTAACTGCCCATTGCTGGCCACCCCCATCTCTCTTTTCTAATTAAAATCCTTCCTTAAATCCTCAAATCAAGCTCTCCCTAACCAATCCCAAATCCAGCCAGCCCCTCCCAAGCTGTCCCTGACGTTTCCCTCGAGTTTTGGAACTTTTGGCTTGCTGTCTACACAAATCAGAAGAATTATTCTGCTGTCCTGCACTATTGGAGTTCCTGAATTAGTATCTAAAAGTTCCCAGCATCATCTAGCAACCATCCAAGGTTTCTCTAAACATTAGAAGTTGCTGTCCAGCTTTTTCCAAGTGTCAAACTGCTGTCCAGGATCTTTTCAAGACCACCTATATGCTGTCTAGAGATTCCCGCAGCAGTTCGCTGATGTCCAGCCCCTCTGGAAGCGACCATTGCTGCCCTGAACTGTCCGGAATCGCTGTCCCGGATTGGGTACTTGCTGTCTAAAGGTTCGAGCGTGGATTTGTTACTGTTCGAGCCATCAAGACGCCACCAACTGCTGTCCAAGCTTGCGAGAAGGTTGAATCTTAGCAAAGGGTGAACTCTTTCCCTCTCTCTTATCTCCTTCGTTGATCCTCGCTTATGGTTTTATTTGATTCATGCAAAATCTTGTCAAGCTCCGTTAAAAGCTTAGTATTTAGTAGGAATTGTTTGAGAGATCTTTCATAGCACTACTCTTATTGTTAGATTAGAGATTTCTTGTTGAAACACATCTCGTATGCAACGTTAAGAGTAATTGATTATTATGGGGTTTTTTAACTTTTCGCGAGTAACTTGGCCTAAGCTTGTGTTTACTGCTCTTTGGATTTATTTCATTGTTTGAATCATCATAAAGCTTTAATTAATTAGCTCTGACTCAATAAGCATGCAAAATCCTTATCTAAATCAAATTTTTGTATATGTCCTACATCATCTGGTATGAGAGCATGGTTAGCTAGGAAATTTCATGCTAGAAATCATCCTAGGGTGTTGCCTAACCATTGTATTTAATTTCTGCATGCATAGCATCTTTTAATACATTTCAATCATCGTTTATGTTTGCTGCCCAAAAAATTCTGCACTCATTTTGTGAGAGCATTATGTTTGTTTCCTAAATATCTAGGTCCTGCCCTTAACATTGTAACATCATTTCTTGCCTAGGTGACTTAACACCTTAGTGTAGTTTGCCGTCCTAGAAGTTCCTGCATCTTCTAGTGACATTTTAGGTTATCTTTCATCACATTTAATTGTTGTCCTCTTCCTAGATTTATTTACTTAGAGTCCCCTAGTGTCTAGTCATGGACCTGGAACAACTTGGAAGGACTTTAGAATTGTTGGTAGGCCAAATGAACAATATTAGCCAACAACTCAAAGAGAACCAAGCCGACCTAGCTGAGCTTCATAGAGACACCACTGAGCGATTTGACACACTTGAGGGAGCAAGAGAGCATCCTACCCCCTACACCCCATCGAGACCACCTTCTATGTATGGGGATGACACATACCCGGATGAGAGGCAACATCGTGCCAATCATCGAGTTCCCCACCATGAACATGACCCATGTCATGATCCTGATTTACCACTCATGAAAAATATTAAAGTGGATGCTCCTACTTTTGATGACACTATTAATCCCCAACTCTTCCTGGACTGGGTCAAATGTATGGATAATTTCTTTAAGTGGTATAACATCTCCGAGGCTAGGAAGGTTAGTTTTGCTGAGATGAAACTCACGGGTAGGGTGAGTTTGTTTTGGGCCAACTTAGAGAGCCTTAGGGAAGCCAGGAATGACTACCCCATCATTGATTGGTCATCCATGAAGCAGGAACTCAAGCAGAAGTACTTGCCTCCCTCATACTTCTCCCGACTATTGGATAGATGGAATAGGCCGACTCAAGGCAATAAACCAGTTAAGGAGTACATCGCTTCTTTCGATAACTACCTGATTCACTGCAAAGGGGAGACCTCTACCACCCCCGCGAAGATCTTATCTATGTTTTGTACCGGGTTGCGAAAGGATCTTCGCAACGAGCTTTTTGCCTGGAACGTTACTACTCTGGAGAATGCCTATAGCTTAGTACTTGATTTAGAGGAGATTCGTTTCCAGCACCCGAGCCGTTCACATGACTCTAGGCCCTCCCACAGACCGTCCGGTAGTTCCACTCCTCACACTCCCACTACCCAGTCGACCCCAGGGAGCACTACCCGACCCTCGTCTGGTCCCCCCACTCCCCGTCCAGATATTAGAAATAAGCCTCCCACTCTGGATACCCCTCGGTCCAACCCCGGGACCAAATGCTTTAGATGTCAAGGGTACGGGCATATCATATCGCCTCTCAGTGATCTAGTCCCTACAAAGTCACGATTATTGAAGAGATGACTGAAGCGGAATTCGAGCCTGAAGTCAATCAGGTTCACCAAGTGGACAACGACAGTGAATTCTTTGAGGAGGATGACGACACTGCTGTCATCCAGTATATTCAGAAAGTTGACACTTCTCCCACCTGCGTGGTGAGATGCGCACTGTCACAACCCGTCACCACTGACGACTGGCGTAGGACTATGATTTTTCACACCTACACCAAAATCAAGGATAAGAACTATAAAGTCGTCGTGGATAGTGGCAGCTGCATCAATGCTGTCTCCTCCAACATGGTGTCTAAGCTTGGCTTGTTTGTCGTTCCTCACCTCAACCCCTATATAAGGTAGCTTGAGTCAACACCATTGCCTTGGAGGTAAAGGAACGGAGCTCTATACCTATCTCCTTCGCTGACTTGAAGGAGAACGTTTGGTGTGATGTGTTGATTATGAATGTTGGACAAATCCTTCTAGGTCATCCCTGGCTATTTGACAACGATGTCCACATCTATGGTCGTTCAAACATCTGTGTGTTTGAATATGAGGGCAAAAAGATCAAGCTTTTGCTATCACAACCTCGGGTTATGGATAATCTTGAATCCAACCCTGCCAAAGCCAAGAAGGGACTGAACCTGATAGCTGCTATAGCCCAGAGTCCCCCTTTATACACCTTAGTCGATCTTGAGACTTCCACTGAGTCTGACGAATCAGTCCCTTAGGAGATTCAGCCCATACCTAGTAGACTTGTTGAGGTCTTACCTAATGATCTTCCCGATCCATTGCCTCCGATTAGAGATGTCCCGTATGTTTTAGATCTAGGCCCTGGAGTCTCTCTATCTAAACTCCCCACAGTCGAGCTCGCCTACCTTGACTCTATGACCCGTACCACTAGTTTAAGTCCTGCCAAAGCTGTTTATGGATTCCAACCTAGGCCTTCGATAGATCTCATACACATGTGTCCTAGGTATAGGATTTCTAAGTCTGCATCTACATGTGCATTGCATTTGCATGATTTACATAAGGAAATTGCACGCAAAATTGAGCAGAGCAACATTAATTATAAGCTTCCTGTTGACTTTAAACAAAGATTTAAAGCTTTAGAGGTCGGTGACTCAGTGATGGTGCAGATTCATCCGGAATGGTTCACACAAAGAACTGTAAAGAAGTTACATGCCAAAAGTGTAGTGTCATTCAAAATAATCAAGAGAATCAACGACAATGCTTGCGGGGTGGATCTGCCTGCAGAATTCGACATTAATCCCTCCTTTAACATTAACATAGAAGATCTGGTTGCCTATGAGGATTTGGAGTGTAACCCGTCAAATCCACTTCAATTTGAGCCTTGTGTGACCCCACCTTGTGAGAACCCAAGCTTCCACTCCCAAATGTTTCTAAATTACCTATAACGGAGAAGGTTGGCATGATTTTAAGTGATGATATTATTTCTGCAAAAGAGGATGATCGAAAAAGGTATTTGATTAGGTGGAGAGGTAAACCAGAGTCAGATGATACATGGTCAGAGCACGAGGAGCTACAACGGATCGACCCAGATGCACGAGAGTTCTCAAGACACCACTCGACGGAGTCGAGTTTTTTCCCACCCGGGGAGAATGATGAGGACATCAGAGATCTACGACTACGACCGTGCCTATTTATTTTGATCTATTTTATGTATTTGATTTGTTATTGTTATTTTTCCCTTTCTACCCTCACTTGAGGGCTTTGTTTTATGTATGCCCTAGGGGCAATAGTGTATTTATTATTTCCCTTCATGTATTTGACTATTTAAAACATCCCTCTTCTTCTTGGAGGATTAATGAATGAATTATAAGAAAATTCTTGCACGTGTTCTTTGGAGAGTTGTGAGAGTTCTAGGAGAGAACTTTAGAGAAATCCCTACAGAGGGAAATCGGATCACCCACCAACCTTGGAGACGGTCGGGTTCGTGGTTCTTCTTCCTTTACCTTTTTTTCGTTCCTTTTCTTTTCCCTTCCTCCTTCCCCATTAAGCCTCCAACATCCCCATCTAATTCCCTTTCCTCTTAGCCGTCGGATTTTCTAGCCACACTCCACCTCGACGTCGACCAAATTCTCCCACCGCAACCACTGGCCCACTTACCAAAAATCCCACCCCACCCGCCTGCCCTTCACCCTACCGAACCCTAGCCCAAGCCGCCGCTGCCCCTTCCCCTTTGGGTTTTCCCTCCATCATTGCTTGCAATTACCCTTTTCCTAATTGGGTTTGAATAATTTAGGCAACTCAACTACTTTATAAATTTGAATTTGAAAAGTTATCTAAAATACCAATCATATTTTAGGAAAGTTTTCAAATCCCTTCCTCTTTGAGTTTTAAATTAATTTGGGATGAAATATCTCTTCCCAAATTTAATTCCTTAACTCAAGGAAGCATTAAAGTCTTCCATAAAAATTTCCCCAATTCCCCTTGGTGCTACCGGCCCCTCCAAGCTCCCACTTCCTTGATGCTTTCCAAAATAAAACCTCTCATGTGGGAATGAATTAAATACTTTCCTAATTTAGATCATCTTAACTTTGGAAATAATTCAAATTTCAAATTCCAATTAAATTGAATTTGAAATCCTTTCCTAAAGAGATTGATTTATTTTTGGAAACTCCCAAATCCTCTCAAATCTGAAATTGATTAGAGATTTCTCTCTAATTCTCTTTCCCCTTTTAGCAACCCAAGTTTGGAAGGACTCATAAATTCCCCAATTAACTCCCCATTACTGGCCGGCCCCCCATCTCTCTTTTCTAATTAAAATCCTTCCTTAAATCCTCAAATCAAGCTCTTCCTAACCAATCCCAAATCCAACCAGCCCCTCCGAAGCTGTCCCTAACGTTTCCCTCCCGTTTTGGAACTTTTGGCTTGCTGTCTACCCAAATCAGAAGAATTATCCTGCTGTCCTGCACTATTGGAGTTCCTGAATTAGTATCTAAAAGTTTCCAGCATCATCTAGCAACCATCCAAGGTTTTTCTAAGCATTAGAAGTTGCTGTCCAGCTTTTTCCAAGTGCCAAACTGCTGTCCAGGATCTTCTCAAGACCACCTATCTGCTGTTCAGAGATTCCCGCAGCAGTTCGCTGCTGTCCAGCCCCTCTGGGAGCGACCGTTGCTGCCCGGAACTGTTCGGAATTGTTGTCCCAGGTTGGCTACTTGCTGTCCAAAGGTTCGAGCGTGGATTTGTTACTGTATGAGCCATCAAGACGCCACCAACTGCTGCCCAAGCCTTCGAGAAGGTTGAATCTTAGCAAATGGTGAACTCTTTCCCTCTCTCTTACCTCCTTCGTTGATCCTCGCTTGTAGTTTTATTTGATTCATGCAAAATCTTGCCAAGCTTCGCTAAAAGTTTAGTATTTAGTAGGAATTGTTTGAGAGATCTTTCATAGCACTACTCTTATTGTTAGATTAGGGATTTCTTGTTTAAACCCATCTCATATGCAACGTCAAGAATAATTGATTCTTATAGGGTTTTTTACTTTTCGCGAGTAACTTGGCCTAAGCTTGTGTTTACCGCTCTTTGGTTTTATTTCATTGTTTGAATCATCATAAAGTTTTAATTAATTAGCTCTGACTCAATAAGCATGCAAAATCCTTATCTAAAATAAATTTTTATATATGTCCTGCATCACTTATAGCGGTCATCACTCAAGATATTGGTGAAATAAATGCTTACAATTTGTAGAATGTCTCCTTTATTTTCATAGATGCAGATATAATTTTATTTTAATAATTGATGCTATCAAGGATTTATGTACTTTTTATTTTGTTTGAACAATAGTATATTTTGTTTTCTATTTTATTTTCTTTTCTTTTGTTTAGCTATCCAATGATGGGAAAGCATCCAATGATCATGGTAGGTAGTGCATATGGCTTGGTAGACCTTTGGTTTGCTGGCTCGATTGGTCCCTGGCTGTTGGTGGTTCACGGGTTGGCTGTTTTGGAGCATTCGGTATTGAGCTTGTTCCCTAAGTTGCTTGAGCTGAAGTTTTATAGCTCATTAATATCCAAAAAAGGTACATCATTATGAAGTTTACTTTTGGAGTGGCCTTGTCCCTTCCCCTTCCCCTTTTCTTCTTGTCTCTTGGGATTCCGTGGCTTGTATTTAATGAGGACTGAATTCTATGCTGAGAATTCAATGGAAAGTTATTAATTTTCTTTTGAGAATTCAGCCAGTCTTTGTTTTCCCGAGCTGTGCTGTTTTTCCCGATGCTTTGCTGCTTTGGATTCTGACGGGCTGTTTGCTTTATGGTTCCTTGGTGCCAATGTTTCCTGAATCTATTCCTTCAGAATTAATATGGGGCTGATTTCCGAAATGGGATGTTACTGTGCTGCTTTGAAATTTCCGCCTGTTTGCTGGTGCCTTGGTTCCGTGAGCTGCTGGGTTGATTTTCCGAAAAGAGCTTTTGGAAATCCTATGGAACATAATGCTTGGGATGAAGTGTGCATTCATAAATGTGGCTTTTGGCATTCCTTTTCTTTGCCTATAAAAAAGAGATGTTGTGTGGAGAAGGGAGTTGATATTTGTGAGCATATTTGCTATTAACCTGCGGGTTTATTCGGAAATCCTGCGGGCTCTTTCCAACCTTCTTTTCTCATCCCCTCCGGAAATCCTGCGGGCTCTTTCCACCCTTTCTTCTCGGGCTTCTAACCTCTTTCGTCTCTCCGCAAGTGCCACTCCATATGTATCATTCTTCTCAAAGTAAAGCAACTTTAGGGTGTCGTATCAGAGTTGATTTGAAGCATCTATTGAAGAATTGAGCCAATCTTGCAGTGATGGACCATCGGTTTGCTAGTTCTATGCACTTTACTTATTTAACCTACAAATTCGATGCATGTGAGGAACCCGCTCTGACGGTTGTCTGAGGATAGCGTCTTTTTAAGTTTCTTTATTTCTTTAAAATCTCCTAGCATCTTTTGTTGTGTTTGTCAAGTTTTGGGTCGTTTGAATTTATATAACAAAGTTTGTTTTAAGTTCTATTCATTTTGTCAGTTTTCTTCTTGTGTGTTTTTTGTGTTCAAGAAATATAGGGTTCCCTATATTGCTTGTCTACATCAATTTGGTATCAGAGCAAGTTCGTCTTTTTTTTGGTTTTTAGGAGTCTTTCTCTTTAGTGTCAAAAAAGATTAAAAAAAAATGGCTAACGAACAAGGGGATTGGCAACAAGTGATGCAACAATTAAATGATTTGCAACATCAAATAAATACGATAGCTGAGGCCATTGCTAATCTAAATGTCAATCAAGCTAATTCTAATCCTAGCATTGTATCTTCTGGGAGTGAAGAGGAAGAACCTAGAAATCGAAATAGGCGACAAAGAAATTGGGATCACGGAATTAAAATCGACGTTCATAATTTTGAAGGAAAATTACAACCTGAACAATTCCTAGAATGGGTAGAAAAAATGGATCAGTTTTTTGAATGGAAAGAAATTCCAGAAAATCGAAAAGTTAAATTTGCAAGTTTGAAACTAACGGGACATGCATTAACGTGGTGGAAAAATTTACAAAACAACAGATTAAGAAGAGGCAAAGAAAAAATTCAAACCTGGGATAGGATGAAAGAAAAGATGAAAGGAAAATTTTTACTTTCTGATCACTCGAGAACTATTTTTCAGGAGTTTAACAATTTGCGTCAAGGTAATCAAACTGTAGAGGAATACACTGAAAACTTTTACAAGTTACAAGCTAGAAATGATTTGGATGAGTCTGAAGAGAAAACTGTAACGAGATATCTCAATGGACTAAAATGGACAATTCAAGATCAACTCAATTTACATCATGTGGTAAAACTAGATGAAGCTTATCGAATGTCTTTGAAAATTGAAAAACAACATTTAAGGAAAAGCAGTAAAATCACTGAAACATATAAAAGAAGGCAAACGAGTGGGACTAAAACTCAAACTTCTGTGGGAACTTCGAGTGCAAAAGTTAAAGCTGTTGAGAGTCAAAATCAAGAGAAAGGAAAAGGGGTAGCAGGAAATAAACCATCTGAACAGTCTAAGCAAATTGGTCCTTGTTATAAATGTGGGTTATATGGTCACTTGTCAGCTACTTGCAGAAAGAATAATCCTCCACGAGCTAATTTCATAGAAGATGAAAATGAAATAGAAGAAGAGGAAGAAGATGAAACAGAATCTGAAAATGAGGCTGAGTTAGAAAAATTTAACTTAGAAGGTGATGAAGGAGAACCATTGTTAGTAATTCGACAAGTCTTAACTGCTCAAACTGAGAAGGAAGATAAATGGCTTAGGAGGAACATTTTTAGAACTACTTGTACTGTTGAAGGAAAAGTTTGCACTTTAATGATTGATAGTGGAAGTTCAGGAAACTTTGTTTCACAACATATGGTAAAGAAACTAAAGCTGAAAACGAAACCTCTTGATAAGTCGTATAAAATATCTTGGTTCAAAGAGGGAAGTGAGGTTCCTATAAATAAACAATGCACTGTGAACTTAACGATTGGAGGAACTTATAAGGATCAAATTGTTTGTGATGTTGTTCCTTTGGAAGTATGTCACATCCTTTTAGGTCATTCCTGGCAGTATGATCATAAAACCATCCACAATGGAGAAAAGAATACATATTCTTTCATTAAAGATAACAAAGAATTCACACTCTTTCCACAAAAAAAACATTCCCGATCCGGTAACAAAGAACAAGAAACCTGTCAAGTCTTTCACTTCTGAATTGCTTTTGAACACAAACGAGTTAACAAAATCTGATGTGATATATCTGTTATTTGGAAAAGAAACTGATTTAGATTTTGAGATTCCTAAGGAAATACAACCATTGTTTGATGAATTTTCTGATTTGATACTTGATGAATTACCAGTTGGATTACCCCCGATGAGAAACATTCAACATCAAATTGATTTGATTCCTGGAGCTACATTACCTAATCGTTCACATTATAGAATGAGTCCAAATGAACATCAAGAACTTTCTAAACAAGTATCTGAACTGCTGGAAAAAGGTTTAATCCAAGAAAGTCTGAGTCCTTGTGCTGTGCCTGCTTTACTTGCTCCTAAGAAAGATGGAACTTGGAGAATGTGTGTAGATAGCCGAGCTATAAACAAAATAACCATCAAATACCGATTTCCAATTCATAGACTAGATGACATGCTGGATATGTTATGTGGTGCTAAAATTTTCTCGAAAATTGATTTGAAAAGTGGGTATCATCAGATAAGAATTAGACCTGGAGATGAATGGAAAACTGCTTTTAAAACCAAAGAGGGCTTATATGAATGGCTTGTTATGCCTTTTGGTTTGTCTAACGCTCCGAGTACTTTCATGCGAACAATGAATCATGTTTTACGATCTTTTATTGGAAAATTTGTGGTTGTATATTTTGATGACATTCTGATTTATAGCATTCGTCCATCTGAACACCTTTTTCATGTTAAAGAAATTCTGAAAACTTTGAGAGAACAGAAGCTGTACATCAATTTAAAGAAATGCTCTTTTATGACTTCGAGTTTGACATTTTTGGGTTACATTATATCTGCTAAAGGAATTAATGTAGATCCTGTGAAAATCGAAGCAATAAAAAGTTGGCCTGTTCCTAAGAATATCAGAGAGGTAAGAGGGTTTCATGGGTTAGCATCTTTTTATCGTCGATTCGTTAAAAATTTCAGTACTGTTATTGCTCCCATCACTGACTGTTTGAAAAAAGGAACTTTTAAATGGACCCCCGAGGCTGACGCTACTTTTCAATTGATCAAGTCAAAAATGAGTCAAACTCCTATTCTTAGCTTACCAAATTTCGAAAAAGTTTTTGAAGTTGATTGCGATGCTTCACATATTGGTATTGGTGCTGTTTTAAGTCAAGAAGGAAAGCCTATTGCATATTTTAGTGAAAAGCTAAATGATGTTCGATCTCGATATTCTACATATGACTTGGAATTTTATGCCATTGTTCAAGCTTTGAAATTCTGGAGATGCTATCTGATTCAACGAGAATTTATTTTGAATACTGATCACGAGGCTTTACAATTTTTGGGATCACAAAAAAATTTGAACAGAAGACACGCCAAATGGGTTTCTTTTTTACAAGAATACACTTTTCATATCAAACATAAAACTGGAGTTTTGAATAAAGTTGCTGATGCTTTAAGCCGAAGATCTCATTTGCTAATAACTGTTTTTTCGACTGTTACTTCTTTTGATTTTTTTGAAAGATACTTATGCAAATGATTCTGATTTTGAAAATATTTGGAATGCTTGTTGTGCTTCTGGGATTGATCCTTCTGCTCAATTTGTTATACATCAAGGTTTCTTATTTAAAGGAACTAGACTTTGCATATCAAAAAGTTCTTTGAGTGAACAACTTGTGAAAGAATTGCATAGTGGAGGTTTGGGAGGACATTTTGGGCAAGGAAAAACAATTGCTTTAGTTGAAGAAAAGTATTTCTGGCCCCACATGAGAAAAGACATTGCTAAAATAGTAAAACAATGCAAGGTATGTCAAGCTTTTAAAGGAACTACACAAAATTCTGGTTTGTATACTCCTCTGCCTATTCCAAACAAACCTTGGGAAGATATTTCTATGGATTTTATTTTAGGCTTACCAGTTACTTTTCGAAAATATGACTCTGTTTTTGTGGTAGTTGATCGATTCAGTAAAATGACACATTTTATTCCTTGCAAGAAAACTTCTGACGCTTCTCATATTGCTGATTTGTTTTTTAAAGAAGTTGTTCGTTTGCATGGTATTCCTCGAACTTTTACTTCTGATCGTGACACTAGATTTTTAAGTCATTTTTGGAGAACTCTGTGGGCAAAACTTGGGACTACTCTTCAATTTAGCAGTGCCTATCATCCTCAAACCGATGGGCAGACTGAGGTAGTAAATCGAAGCTTGGGAAATTTGTTAAGATGCCTTGCTGGAGAAAAATCATCTCAATGGGATTTAGTGTTGCCTCAAGCTGAGTTTGCATATAATAATTCTGTTAATCGTTCTACTGGCAAAACTCCTTTTGAAATTATTTATGGGCAACCTATTTCTCACATTCTGGATAGAAATTCTTTATCTCTTCCTAAGAAAACTAGTGCTGAGGCTTTTGAAACATTTGATCATATAAAAACTGTCCAACAACAGGTTTTTGAAAAACTTAAGAAGGTTACTGCTAAATATAAGACTGAGGCCGATAAACATCGAAAAGAAGCAAATTTCAATGAAGGTGACTTAGTGATGGCTTACTTCTGTCGCCAAAGGTTTCCTGTTGGCACTTTTAAAAAGTTAAGCAGAAAGAAATTTGGTCCATTTCGTGTGATTAAAAAATTAGGTGCTAATGCCTATTTGCTAGATTTACCAGATACTGTTGGCACTTCACCTATTTTTAATGTTTCTGACCAGTCTTTGTATGAAGGAGATTCTGACGATTTTGTAGATATTGAAACTTTACCACTCTCTGCTCCTTTGGTAAAGTCTGAAGATCAAATCGAAGATGTTATTGATGTGAAGGTTATTCAGACAAGGCATGGAGAGCACAAAAAGTTTTTGGTCAAATGGAGCAATCGGCCATTGACTGACTGTACCTAGATTGATGCTGCTGATCTAAAAAAGAAAAATTTGGAGCTTTATGAACGAGTTGCTGATACGTTCTCATCAGGAGCTGAGAATTTTCCACCAGGGGAGAATTGATGCTATCAAGGATTTATGTACTTTTTATTTTGTTTGAACAATAGTATATTTTGTTTTCTATTTTATTTTCTTATCTTTTTTTTAGCTATCCAATGATGGGAAAGCATCCAATGATCATGGTAGGTAGTGCATATGGCTTGGTAGACCTTTGGTTTGCTGGCTCGATTGGTCCCTGGCTGCTGGTGGTTCACGGGTTGGCTGTTTTGGAGCATTCGGTATTGAGCTTGTTCCCTAAGTTGCTTGAGCTAAAGTTTTGTAGCTCATTAATATCCAAAAAAGGTACATCATTATGAAGTTTACTTTTGGAGTGGCCTTGTCCCTTCCCCTTCCCCTTTTCTTCTTGTCTCTTGGGATTCCGTGGCTTGTATTTAATGAGGACTGAATTCTATGCTAAGAATTCAATGGAAAGTTATTAATTTTCTTTTGGGAATTCAGCCAGTCTTTGTTTTCCCGAGCTGTGCTGTTTTTCCCGATGCTTTGCTGCTTTGGATTCTGACGGGCTGTTTGCTTTATGGTTCCTTGGTGCCAATGTTTCCTGAATCTATTCCTTCAGAATTAATATGGGGCTGATTTCCGAAATGGGATGTTACTGTGCTGCTTTGAAATTTTCGCCTGTTTGCTGGTGCCTTGGTTCCGTGAGCTGCTGGGTTGATTTTCCGAAAAGAGCTTTTGGAAATCCTATGGAACATAATGCTTGGGATGAAGTGTGCATTCATAAATGTGGCTTTCGGCATTCCTTTTCTTTGCCTATAAAAATGAGATGATGTTGTGTGGAGAAGGGAGTTGATATTTGTGAGCATATTTGCTATTAACCTGCAGGTTTATTCGGAAATCCTGCGGGCTCTTTCCAACCTTCTTTTCTCATCCCCTCCGGAAATCCTGCGGGCTCTTTCCACCCTTTCTTCTCGGGCTTCTAACATCTTTCGTCTCTCCGCAAGTGCCACTCCATCTGTATCCTTCTTCTCAAAGTAAAGCAACTTTAGGGTGTCGTATCAGAGTTGATTTGAAGCATCTATTGAAGAATTGAGCCAATCTTGCAGTGATGGACCATCGGTTTGCTAGTTCTATGCACTTTACTTATTTAACCTACAAATTCGATGCATGTGAGGAACCCGCTCTGACGGTTGTCTGAGGATAGCGTCTTTTTAAGTTTCTTTATTTCTTTAAAATCTCCTAGCATCTTTTGTTGTGTTTGTCAAGTTTTGGGTCATTTGAATTTATATAACAAAGTTTGTTTTAAGTTCTATTCATTTTGTCAGTTTTCTTCTTGTGTGTTTTTTGTGTTCAAGAAATATAGGGTTCCCTATATTTCTTGTCTACATCAGTAATTGGGTATTATATCCTAGGAGTATTGTCATGTAAACACAGTGTAATTAGTTATTTCCTTTGGTAGACATTATCTAGTATAACCTTAAATTCTACTTATAAACCGGTGTACAAGGTCCTCAATAATATACACACATAGTTCAAATTATTCTTCCTCTTTGCACTTTATTTATATGGCTTGCAAATTTATTTAATTCAAGTATGATTATATATATATATATCTTCATTTTCATTTTCTTTCTCATTGTTCAGATTTCTGCATTACCAATTGTGCTAATAAATTTTTGGCTGTCCAACAGGTTGGATTTATATCGTGGAGGTGGCCTTAAAAGTCTTTACATATGGTTTTAGAACATATTGGATGGAAGGGCAAAACCGTTTTGATTTTGTGATCACATGGATAATAGGTATCTAAATAAAAGACTGTTTCTTATTGTCCTTCAGGGAAATCTGATGGGGACAATTGATTTTATTTCTGCTCCTACTTAAATGTGAATGCTTTGGATTGATTGTTGTCGCTAGTATCTGACACCATTTCTATTGTTATTTTTAAATCACCTCGGTAGGAATTACCTCATTCTGATACTTGACGACAGTGTGAAGGCCTTTTGAAGCAAAATAATAGCTGTATATACGGGGAATATTACAAAGGAAGAAAGGATAATTTTGTTATGCCACTGGAGAAACTCGTTATAATTGAAGGACTTCAGATCATAACAAAGAATTTTTATTCATCATTCATCATAACATGACATCATACCCTAATAAAAGCTATTTATAGAATAGCTCTAAGATAACGAATTTACGTATTTAAATCACAAATGACTAACATATACCATGAAAAGAAATCACCAGATGGCTAAAATGAAAGCGAGTGTTTAATAATCATGACAAGTTTATGTCCTCATCAGTTATATTTCATTGGTATATGCGAGCATCATTTAACCCTGTTAGTTTCTAGCACTATTTCTCATTGTTATTTGAATTACCTTGACAACAACTGACATTTTAGTTATTCATCTTCTATAAATATATTAATCCCTTTCTCATGCATCACGTGCAGTCACGTTTGCACAAGCATGAGCGAAGTTTTGTGATTGGGTAACTATTTTCATTAGTTTTTTTATTTTCCTTTTTATTGTATCAGATAAAACAATTGGGTAGCTATTTTCATTAGTTTGCTTGTTTTCCTTCTCATTGTATCAGTTTTAATACAACATCATAGAAGTTTTGAACTAGTTCACGTTGAATAAATGATTATTTCAGTGAACTAATATTTGAGGCTGTAGCCAATTAGGTCTTTCTAGAGTTGTGACGGAACGGTATTTCCCAGGATGATAAGTTATTCGTTTAGTTTTTGTATCTTAGTTGGAAAGTTTTGCAAATTTTTGCTCGCTGTGATGTGCAAGTCTGTGCTTTGAATAAGTGAGAGCTGTTTATCTCCTCAAAATTCTGCTGTGTTCTCTTAGTTAAAATAAGTGCTGGCTTTTTAGTTTTGCATGTTTTAGAAAATGCAGTTAACTTTGATTTCTCTACATGTGTTTTTTCAGTCATTGGAGAGGCCACGACCTTTTTCTTTTCATCCGAGCTTCCCTTTCTATCAAATGGTGAATGGTGAGATTATTCATTTCAATGACTTCATTCAGTTGTGCTTTTTTTTTTTTCCATTCCTCTAAAGCATACTCACCATCAACCTGAAATGAATGCAACTGTTCGTAGTTCTTATACTATTAATTTTACTTCTTGGTGTTGTAATTCATTGAAGGTTGCACCTTGTTGAACTGCTTACTGCTTATCTAATAGGCCAATTTTATAGCATATGGTTAAATCAGTTTTACATGTTTTGCAACAACACATAGCTAATGACATTGTTTTATTTTGTTTTTTATATGTTGTCTGTAGTTCATGTCACTGCCAACCCTGGAAAGAATGCGATAACTATTTCCAGCCATATTTTATACTTGAGCCCCATTCTGCATTTAGAATGAAATGCATTTTTCCCACCCCTTCATATACTGACTTGAATCATACTGTGATAGATGAGTTTTGATTTGATATTGTGAAGCTACTAAGCTTGAAATATATATTTTTTTCTTTTTGTAAAATGAATATGAACAAATTTGCTTCCATGAAATTTTTGTATTCTCAATTCATAAAATGGTTCCATAATTGTGAGTCTAGTCTCATTATGACATTTAACATGTAGTTCAGAAGCACCTTTTTTCCTTGAATACAATAAGAGACGGTTTAATTCAGTTCTTTGTTTATGACAGGATTCGCTATCTTCTAATAGGAAGGATGTTGCGCTTGCTAAGGCTCTTGTTGAATGTGCAGCAATACAGAGGATTTGTTGCAACGTTCTTAACTCTTATTCCTAGTTTGATGCCGTATCTTGGCATCATTTTTTGTGTGCTTTGTATATATTGCTCTGTTGGCGTACAGGTGATTGATTCTACTCTCGATTAAAACTTTATAATGTAGAAATGAACTTCTAGAAATATCATGCTATTGTAGATCTGAAGAGCATATGTGAGTTTTTTAGAATGACTTATTCTCACATTCTTTCTATCTCTAATCATTAATAACAGTGAAGCTTTGGTGATTATGTGATCAATTTTCTTTGTTACAAAAATAAGTTTTTTGAATGAATGTAATATAAAATCCGCATATTCTGCTTAATAAGATTTATGTTGAAAATTATTATTGTAGAATACGGCCTTTGTTTTTTCAGTAGGTAACATAGATACAATATTTTTAGGTGAAACATATCTAATATTGAAGGAAAAAATAGGAATATAGTTTAACATAATCAATAAAAAGAATTCAAAATTTATTTCACAATATAAAATAGTGGTTGGCAATTTGCATATGAAATGCAGGAGGGTGAAATTGTTGAGCCAGGAAACTACATATATAAGGCATGCAGATGAGGATTGTTGATCTAGAATATTGTGTGGTTTGTTGGCTCTCCATTAAACAGAGGAGCAATAACAAGGTTGGTGGAGCCAACTGGCGTAATTGCAGGGAGAGTATCTAGGAAAGAGAGGCGCCAGCTGGCGCTACTGCATGCTGACAATAGCTAGCATTAGCATGGTTGGCTTCAGGTGGATACCTTGGCGTAGCTTGTCACGACCCAGTTCGGAGACTCAAATTAACGAGACCGGAATTGACAATTGGGCAGTTAATACAATTTCTACAATTACACATAATAGAAATGGTTTACATTCCAAAAAAACTGAAGGTCCACTAACAAATATTCATTTTTTTATGAACACAAACAAAATTTTACATGTTATCATTCGAGTTCATTCTTCTGTACACAATTTTCTCTCTTTCCGTCATTTCTACTTATCAGGAGACTTACCTGAAAAATTTGTTTTAACAGTTTGAGTTTACATGATAAACTCAATTGATAATCATCATTGTAAAATAACAATTATACATATAAAAAAATGCATCATATTCATCTTGTTATTCATTTTCATTTACATATTTGTGGATATAGCAATTCATGTGGTATAGAATTTTATTTTACATCTGTGAAAGAATGTATTCATTTTTCTTTCAATTAACATTCATGCATTTTCCAGCTTTCTCATTTATTCTTTTTTCATTTTCATTTAGTATTGGAGCACCGTCTAAGAATTATACTAATGAAGGTACACTATTTTCATTTAACGTGCATGGGTACGTTGCGTCCCCAGCCAGTACCATAAAAGATGAAAGATTCATGTATTTCATGCATCTACCTTTTCCTTTTATTATGTTCATTTTCATATAAATCATTACTTATATATATATATATATATATATATATATATATATATATATATATATATATATATTACACTATAACTTCAATCATTCAGTCATTTTCAGGTTGTTGCATATTTAACATTTAACTATATCATTCATACAATGATAATTCAATTTTACTATAATTCATATTTAAACTTTCTTCATTATTTCAGCTATTCATATAATATGAAATAATTGCAATAATTAAAAGGAATTATAATAACATAAAGAAATGAAATTGTTAACTTATATACTATGTGCAAACGAGAAAAAGAAAAAAAAATACCTGTTCAGAGGTCCAAAAATGCCGCTCGCACGACGAAATCCCGCGTTATCTACCATTCAGATGTCCGGCCACAAGCATTGCACCTCGATGCCATCCTTGTATCGCACGACACTTCGTGTTGTACCTTTGTTGTTAAAAATGAAAAGAAAACGAAGCCTTCGGCTTCTTTCATTCGCTCTTCCTCTCGCTACCAACTCGCCTCCCGCACTCAAAGGCTCTCGCAATCGTGCCCTTCTCCGACTATCAACTCCAACCGCACATCCAACCTAGCAGCGACCTCTTCCGACAAATACTAACAAATTGGGCAGAACAACACCTTACACTCATAATATTTGGAGAAGAAAGATACAAGTGGAAGAGAAACCGTGGAGAGAAAAAATAGGTGTAGGAATAATATAGCTCTCAAGCTAGAAAGAAAACCCTCAAGTATGGATTCATTTTTACCAATAATGACCTTCTTCCCGTAGCAAATCAGCTATATTTTATAGGAGAAGGCCTAATAGCCCACATAAATGTGCCACCCAACTAGCCAATAGAAGCCAATCAATACAACCACTTTTTGAGAAGATAAAACACTATTCTAGAAATCAGCAAGGAGGGAAATGATTGGCCAGTAGCTTGGAAACTAAAGCCTGCTTGGAAAACCAATAGCCAACCAACAAGGGAATCCGAATTCAACATGGGGAACCAACAACAGGGAATCTGAAATCAGCTTGGAAAACTAACAGCCAACCAACATGGGAAGAGAAGGGCCAAGCTCAATAAGGAAAAAACATTCCAAAGATTAAATACCCATATAGCCATCAAGGAGTAAGGAAATAAATTCAACATAAGTGGAAAGCCAATGGAGAGAAATTACCTATGAGCACCAAAACCAAGCATGGTCATGGGTTGATTTTCATCATGGGCATATAAAAAAACATAGTCTAAAATTACATAGCATCCAAAACATAAGAAAATAAAATATAAAATATAAAATGATAATCCTTGATTGTATCATTCTTCCTAACCGATCGAAAGTACTAACGACTATAGAGGCTCGCTAGCTGCGAAGGTAGTCATCCTCTTCCTATTCGGGCGATTCTTCCGCCAAACCCTATGAATCTAAGGTAAGGATAGGGAAATGAAGGATTTAATTCGCTATGAGATTTAAAATTTCCCTAAATCCTGTTTGATGGGCTGACAGGATTTAATTCAAATCCTGTAAATCTTGCTCAAATTCTGTCAAATCCTATTAAATCTTATTCAAATCCTACTCACGTCCTGATGTTTGACTATTGATTAGATTGGGTTGTAATAAGAAAAAGAAATTATCTTCACTATCCATTTTTCACCAAGCTTCAAGCTATAAGATGGCCAGGCAAGCCCTTCATGATATCTTATTTTTCTCTATTTATTTTTTCTTTTTTCTCTGTCAAATCTTGTTCATTACCATTTCTAACTTCTATTATTTGCTTGTTATAAAATTATGCTTAAAAAATATAACTTCCTCATTTTCACCACATTAGGTTTAGTGTAATTGAGCCTTGCGTATTTAATCTTCTTTGGAATGCTTTTGGTTGATATTTGTTCTTTGTGCGGCATCAAATGTACTCCCCAATTACAACGAATAAACAAAACAATATCCTAAGTATCTATGTGTCTTTTTGTGCTATTTATTATATTAGTCATTATTCATAACCAGTGAATTTGTCATCGTTTGAATTACTTAATAGTTGCATCAATATAGGAGCCACGTTGCAAAAAAAACGCAAGGATAGATAAATAATAAAATAAATGATTTTCTATGTGCCCATGCCCTTTGTTTCTCTGTGGATAGACTAAATATGCACTTTCTCTTTGCTCATTTTCTCACTCCTACTAATATGATACGGCTTTGAATCCTGATGTCATTTAATTGTATCATCATTGTGATTCCACTGCCACCACATGATCTTTATCCTTCAATGTATAACCTTTTTATTGTTTATGAAAGAAAACTATTTTTTTGCATGAATTATTTGCTTGCTGTAATATTTTGGCAGGAACTAATCAATTTAATTCTTTCCTTCACTTGAGAGTGATATAGTATTAAACTAAATTCTACTTTGATTGATAGCTATTTGGTGGAATTGTAAATGCTGGAAATGCTATACTGGAAACTACTGATCTCTTTCAGGATGAGTATCCTTTTTATTCTGTTATTTTTTTAAACAAAATAAATATGGATAAATCATTCTCTTGGAAAATTTGCTGTTCTTCTTAATTGGTTTAGCTATCTGCTTTTCAATTTCAATGATTACGCCAATGGAATGGTTACACTTTTCAATTTGTTAGTCATGGGTAACTGGCAAACGTGGATGCAGGTATGGATTCCAAGTGTAACTTCATTTTTTTTTCCTTTTTTTTTCTTCTCGTTTTTTATTTTTTTTAAATTGTGTGATACTTTGTTCTATGATTTATAGGCTTATAGCTATTTTGTCTCATATCAAGTTGATGTAAAAAAATGTAGAAGTACCTCTTTTAAATTAATAAATCTTTTATCTTGCAAGGACAACCATTTAAAGCACAGAGAAACATGCACTTCAGAAGTGAAACAATTCTTAACTTCATTGCTGAAGCAAAAAATGCTTCAAGAACTTTAGCTATTTATCTTATTGTTCTTTTGTTTGGTTGATTTATCTCCTTGTTCCTCTTGTTGTAGCTGTAACTATCTTACTTAGCTGTCATAAGTACAGCTTTACTTGCTCTTCAGTTATACTAGCTTTTCTACCTATGAGTTTTGTGCTTTTCATATCTTACTATAGTTCTCTTTAATTGAGTTGTAAATATCTTGAAAGTAAACTAGATGAAAATGTACTAATTTTTTGTTTGGTTCATACCTGTTAACGGCGAATGGCGCACCATGGCGCAAAGGTTCATTTGGAGCCATGGCGCATAGCGCACGGTGCGGCGCGCGCTATTTTGAACATGGCGCAAGCTATATAAAAATTATAAAATAATAAGCATGAATATGAAATATTATTAAAAATGAAAGACAATCTATCATAATAATAAAAAACAACCATAACATATATAAGTTTGACTAAGTAACATTCAAATATCTCATAATTCAAATACTACAATCTTTTTTTTTAAATATCAAATAAGAATTTAATCTACTCTTCTTGGGAATCATCATCAGCAGCAAATGTTAGAAAAGCTTCATTATCTTCTTCAACATTGTCTCCTACTTCATAATCCTCTTCATCACCCTCGGTACCGCTACTTCATAATCCTATAAGAACTGAATCTGATATTTTATGATCACCTAAAAGCAAACAAATTTAGATAAAAGAAGTATGATATTGTCCAAGAAACATAATATGGGGGCTGCCGGGGGTCCAAGGGGGCACTGCCCCCTGGCGGGGTTCGACCTATACCGAGCGGTACCGAGCGGTATCATGCATGTACTTAGCGATACCGAGCGTGTACCTAGCGGTACCGAGCATGTACCTAGTTGTATCGAGCTGTACCGAGCGGTACAGAGCATGTAACTAGCAGTACCGAGCGGTATAAAAAATATTCATAAGTATACCAAAATTTAAAAACAATTTGGCGCTCTCTTTTGCGCCGTGCGCAATGCGCCATGGCTCACATGTGGCGCAAATAGCGCGCGCTATTTTAAACACATGCGCCTCGCCATGAACATGGCGCCGTAGGTGCGCCGCGCCGCTCCGTGCGCCATGGCGCGTGCTATTTTGCGCCATTGACAGCTATGGTCTGGTTCATGTTTGAATTGATTTCTTATGTGCTTATTTACTTTTTATCTTCTCTTGTAGAAATGATGTTTTCTCTGCCCAGTTTAGGATCTAGCTTTTATTGTTACTGGGCATTTTTGTTTATTTGTTAGTACTCCTTGTTATTATTATTAGTCTTTGTGATTTGCCTTAATAGTGTAGCTTTGCATTTATCTGTATCTAGCTTTATAAAGCATTTGGCGTTGAATTTTTAGAAATCGCTCCATTATGAGTAAATAAATATAAATAACCTATTAATAGAGTTTTTCCAATTAACTAAAGCATTGTTTCCAGATGCTTTTGTTGAAATAATTTTAAATCCGTGGCCAAAACATTTCCATGTACTTCAACCCAGCATCTCATGAACCATATCCTTTCATCTATAACAATCCAACTATATGTCGATATCAGTTTTTCATCTATAAAAATTCAATAATTCGTGAACATCAGCTTTCCATCTGCAGCAATCAAACAATCTAGGGACATCAGCTTCCATTTCTATTTTGTAATTAATTTTGGATTCTAGAATTAAAGATTGATTTTTCACATTTATTTTTTTCCTTGATAATTATTTTTCTACCATTTATGTTTCATTCCTTGATCGTTATTTCTCTGCCTATTTATGTGTAATATCTCATCTTATTTTTTAAACCAAAACAATATATTAAAATTCAGTCATGCAATCTTCATTTGCTACCCTCCTCTCTTCTCATTCTAATTTTCTAGAGCTTTGCACTTTGAAGCACAAAAATATCCTTAGGTTCACTTTGCCCATTGAGATGACAGTGCTCATCCAATCCAAACTTAAGTTCGATGTTGATGCCAAGATTGATTAGATATTTTTCTACTTTATTTAGAGATTTTTATTTTGGGCATATTTAGATATATTTCCTTTTTTTTATCTTATTAGGATTTATTTCTTGACTTATTTCTGGTTACTTTTTTGTTTGTAATCCTAGGGTTTCTTTCATTATGAATGGTAAAGCTTGCCTGAGATATTATCTCTTAGCTATTGGCAGCTGTGCTTCTCGATGTTCTATATTGCTTATTTTCTCCCTCTCTATCTCTCTTATAGCTTGTTGATATTTCCTGCTAGAACTTTGGATTCAAGAGAGCATCAAACCTTACTTTGAATAAACTTTCAGGATGAAAGAAAGATAGCAATACTGTGTGCTTTAGCATTTTGTGGTTTGGGTTAGAATAATTTTAAAATCATTTGTCTTTTACATTTATTTAGCCATAAGTTTACGTTTGGAAATTTCTTATAAGCTAAAGTTAATAGGCTAGGTTTCTTTCACTTCTTAGATCGGAAGTTTAGTTTTTGTTTTGAAATAATATTCACTAACATCAGCAGTAACATGAATGAAGTTGTTTCAGCGAATTAAACCGAAATGTCTAGAGAATAAGGTAAACATAGGTAACATTTATGAATTGGTTACCCAGAGAAATCAAATGATGTTAAATCCCATCTTAACAGGTATATGCATTATTGAAAGTACAATAAGCTGAATTCTCTTGTTTGTTGCTTCAAATACTTTAGTTTTATTGAAACAAACTTATAGAGCATTGTCTTATCTTTAATTATAGGCCTTATTCTCAGAGTCTTTTTTATATAATCATTTCTCGCATCATTCTTCCTAGTTTTCCATCAATCTTTACAATCTCATTTGTCATATACTTGACTATAAATGGCTATTTTGTAGCCAACATTCAAATCCATATAACATAGTTGATCTAATTGCTATTTTTTAAAGTTAACCTTTAAGTGTCTAAAATATTTATTATTTTATTTTACTCCTAAGGTGCCTTTTTCATTTGTACCACTTAACCTTTGACTTTAAAAGTTGCGCCATCTTTTATTTGTATAATAGATCCAAGGTATTTAATCCTATGACTAATTAATTTTACTTCTATTATAGTTAGATATCATGTAAATTTGCTTAGTCTTTATTAAGTTTCTTATGTACTAAAAAGTCTATCCATTATTCTGATTTTCTTCTTCAGAAAGAGTCTCTCTTATCAAAACTGTCATATATGAATACTTAAGCCAAAAATATCTCAAATTGAATATCTTTGGTAACAAACTTCATAATTAATAAAAAAGATATGATTGTAATGTTAATATTTGATATAGTCTTAGTGTAACTGGAAACTTTTTTGTCACCCCCACAATTTTTCCATATGTATTTTTGGTAGTTTTAACATTACCTTTGACACTCCTATTTTCCTTTTAATGTTTGCTCAGCCAACCTCATGACATTGGGTCATTTCTCATCAATATTAATAAAAACATACAACAACAACAACAACAACAACATCAAGCCTTTATCCCACTACATGGGGTCGGCTATATGAATCATTTTTCTCCTCTGTGTCATGTTAAGAGTCCAATTATCATTTAAATCTAATTTAAAAAAAGTTATTTCTAAACCAAGTCTTTTTATGTCTACATCTACCTTTCTTAACATAGGCCCAATCTAATACATTTACTCTCCTAACTTGGTCATCAAAAGGTCGACATTTTATGTGACTAAACCATTTAAGGTGACTCTCTCTAATCTTATCTTCCACTGGAGCTACTCTAACTTTTTCACGTATATACTCATTTCACATTTTATCTATAAGAGTGAAGCAACTCATCCACTTGAGCATCGTCATCTCTACAACACTTAAATTAATTTTTTGCTTCTCTTTTAATGGCCAACATTCTGTGCCATAAAGCATTGCAGGTCTCATCACCATTTATAAAATTTTCTCTTAAGTTTGAGGGGTAATTTTCTACACACAATGGGTTTGATGTATTCCTCCACTTCAACCAACCAATTTGAATTCTACTAATAACATCCCCATCTATTTCACTATCACTTTGAACAAAAGACCCTATATATCTAAAACATGTACTCTTATTAATGACTTGATCGCCCAAAGTCACAATCCCCCACTAGAGCTATTACTACTAAAATTACATTCTATGTATTCGGTTTTTTATCTACTCAAATGAAAACCTTTAAACTCTAATGTTGACCTCCATAATTCAAGTTTACCTTAACTTCCTCTCTAGTCTTATTAACAAGAAGAATATCATCAGCAAAAAGCATACACTAGGGTACATCCTCTTGCAAATGTATGGTAAGAACATCCATGGCTAAAGCAAAAAAGATATGGGCTGATCATTTATGTAATCCAACTGAAATAGGAAAATATTTGGTCAAATCACCTTGTGTTTAAACACAAGTAATAGCTCCTGCATACAAAACATTATTAACTCCTTTCTTTTCTAAATCTCTTTAGAGCACTTCTCTTGGAAATTTATCATATGTTTTCTCTAAATCAATAAGAATCATATGTAAATCCTTCTTATTCTCTCTATATTTCACCATCGAAACTCTCAATAAATGTATAACTTCCATTGTAGACCTACTTGGTATCAATCCAATTTGATTTTGAGAAACATTAGTATCACATGGTAACATATGCTCAATAATTATCACCCATAGTTTAAAGTATGACACTTTGACTTAATTCCTCTATAATTCACACACTCTTGTGCATCACCTTATTCTTAAGAATATGATTCAACACACTCTTTCTCTAATCATCTAACATTTTTTTGTCTTCAAATTAGTATTGAAAATTCGTAAGACAAGAAATTACTTCATCTCCTAAGCTTTTCCATACCTCTATTGAAATATTATCAGGTTCAATAACTTTTTCACACTTCATTTTTTTAAAGTTTCTCTAACTTCGATTTTTTACTAATACGCCAATAAAAACAAAAATCTTTATTTTCATTTAGGATGCTAAGGTCACTAAAGTCAATCACATTATCATAATATTCATTGAAAAGCTTATCAAAATATCTCATTCATCTTTGTTGAATATCCTCTTCTACTAAAGCATTTGTTTTGTCACGACCTGGCCCAGATGCTCGATCTAACGAGGTGGGTATGAAAAGTCGGACGATAAAATTCATTAAACACTATACTACTTCATTTGTACTAAAGAGCCACTAACCACAAAATATAAATTACCTGTTGTCATTTGCACGTCATCTTCTGTAAACATGTTCTTCTCTTTCAGCCATTATTTCTTTAGAAATTTACCTAAAACATTTAAACTTGTGGGTTGAGTTTACTAAGTAAACTCAGTGGGTAAATATTTAAACAATTAAAATGATTATTCTTAATTACAATACTCTTATAATCTTCAATATGTATTCAACCATTTCTTAATTGTATTCTATTTATTTTGGTAATTTATACATATTCGATCATGTTGCTTTAAAACATTTAAACCATCTTGATATTTTCTTTTCCCATTTAATTTGCACAGGAGCACCGTCTCAATGCACCCAAAAATACAACATTTTCCATTTCCTTTTTTTTTTACGTGCATGAGTACGGCGTCCCCAGCCAGTACCATAAGGGGGTGAACTCCTGTACATTTTTCAATACCTTTTCCTTGTTATTAAATCTGATTTACTTCCATGCATATATAGTCTTTTGTTTCTCTTTTTCTTTTCTATTATCTCTTTTATTTTCTCTTTTTCATAAACTTTCAAACTTTGTTCTTAAAGCCATGAAATCATAAGATATCATACAAAGTTTTATCAGTTACTTAGAAGATTACAAACATGAATAAAATCATAAAATAATTTAATCTAATTTACCCACTTTGAACTTTTTCAGGTCTTCAATATTTGATATATCCTTGAAAATTTTCCTCCCTGTTGAATCCTCGCAATTCAAGTCTTACGATTTTATATTTTTATGATCACCTAAAAGCAAACAAATTTAGATAAAAGAAGTAAGATATTGTCCAAGAAACATAATATGGGGGTGCCGGGGGTCCAAGGGGGCACTGCCCCCTGGCGGGGTTCGACCTATACCGAGCGTTACCGAGCGGTATCAGCATGTACTTAGCGATACCGAGCGTGTACCTGCGGTACCGAGCATGTACCTAGTTGTATCGAGCTGTACCGAGCGGTACAGAGCATGTAACTAGCGGTACCGAGCGGTATAAAAAATATTCATAAGTATACCAAATTTAAAAACAATTTGGCGCGCTCTTTTGCGCCATGCGCAATGCGCCGTGCGCAATGCGCCATGGCTCACATGTGGCGCAAATTGCGCGCGCTATTTTAAACACGTGCGCCTCGCCATGAACATGGCACCGTAGGTGCGCCGCGCCGCTCCGTGCGCCATGGCGCGCGCTATTTTGCGCCATTGACAGCTATGGTCTGGTTCATGTTTGAATGATTTCTTATGTGCTTATTTACTTTTTATCTTCTCTTGTAGAAATAGTGTTTTCTCTGCCCAGTTTAGGTCTAGCTTTTATTGTTACTGGGCATTTGTTTATTTGTTATTACTCTCTGTTATTATTATAGTCTTTGTGATTTGCCTTAATAGTGTAGCTTTGCATTTATCTGTATCTAGCTTTATAAAGCATTTGGCGTTGAATTTTTAGAAATCGCTCCATTATGAGTAAATAAATATAATAACCTATTAATAGAGTTTTTCCAATTAACTAAACATTGTTTCCAGATGCTTTTGTTGAAATAATTTAAATCCGTGGCCAAAACATTTCCATGTACTTCAACCCAGCATCTCAAACCATACCTTTCATCTATAACAATCCAACTATATGTCGATATCAGTTTTTTCATCTATAAAAATTCAATAATTCGTGAACATCAGCTTTCCATCTGCAGCAATCAAACAATCTAGGGACATCAGCTTCCATTTCTATTTTGTAATTAATTTTGGATCTAGAATTAAAGATTGATTTTTCACATTTATTTTTTTCCTTGATAATTATTTTTCTACCATTTATGTTTCATTCCTTGATCGTTATTTCTCTGCCTATTTATTGTGTAATATCTCATCTTATTTTTTAAACCAAAACAATATATAAAATTCAGTCATGCAATCTTCATTTGCTACCCCTCCTCTCTCTCATTCTAATTTTCTAGAGCTTGCACTTTGAAGCACAAAAATATCCTTAGGTTCACTTTGCCCATTGAGATGACAGTGCTCATCCAATCCAAACTTAAGTTCGATGTGATGCCAAGATTGATTAGATATTTTTCTACTTATTTAGAGATTTTTATTTTGGGAATATTTAGATATATTTCCTTTTTTTTTATCTTATTAGGATTTATTTCTTGACTTATTTCTGGTTACTTTTTTGTTTGTAATCCTAGGGTTTCTTTCATTATGAATGGTAAAGCTTGCCTGAGATATTATCTCTTAGCTATTGGCAGCTGTGCTTCTCGATGTTCTATATTGCTTATTTTCTCTCCTCTCTATCTCTCTTATAGCTGTTGTATTTCCTGCTAGAACTTGGATTCAAGAGAGCATCAAACCTTACTTTGAATAAACTTTCAGGATGAAAGAAAGATACAATACTGTGTGCTTTAGCATTTGTGGTTTGGGTTAGAATAATTTTAAAATCATTCGTCTTTTACATTTATTTAGCCATAAGTTTACGTTTGGAAATTTCTTATAAGCTAAAAGTTAATAGGCTAGGTTTCTTTCACTTCTTAGATCGGAAGTTTAGTTTTTGTTTTGAATAATATTCACTAACATCAGCAGTAACATGAATGAAGTTGTTTCAGCGAATTAAACCGAAATGTCTAGAGAATAAGGTAAACATAGGTAACATTATGAATTGGTTACCCAGAGAAATCAAATGATGTTAAATCCCATCTAACAGGTATGCATTATTGAAAGTACAATAAGCTGAATTCTCTTGTTTGTTGCTTCAATACTTTAGTTTTATTGAAACAAACTTATAGAGCATTGTCTTATCTTTAATTATAGGCCTTATTCTCAGAGTCTTTTTTATATAATCATTTCTCGCATCATTCTTCCTAGTTTTCCATCAATCTTTACAATCTCATTTGTCATATATTGACTATAAATGGCTATTTTGTAGCCAACATTCAAACCATATAACAATAGTTGATCTAATTGCTATTTTTTAAAGTTAACCTTTAAGTGTCTAAAATATTTATTATTTTACTTTACTCCTAAGGTGCCTTTTCATTTGTAACCACTTAACCTTTGACTTTAAAAGTTGCGCCATCTTTTTATTTGTATAATAGATCCAAGGTATTTAATCCTATGACTAATTAGTTTTACTTCTATTATAGTTAGATATCATGTAAATTTGCTTAGTCTTTATTAAGTTTCTTATGTACTAAAAAGTCTATCCATTATTCTGATTTTCTTCTTCAGAAAGTCTCTCTTATCAAAACTGTCATTATGAATACTTAAGCCAAAAATATCTCAAATTGAATATCTTTGGTAACAAACTTCATAATTAATAAAAGATATGATTGTAATGTTAATATTTGATATAGTCTTAGTGTAACTGGAAACTTTTTTGTCACCCCCACAATTTTTCCATATGTATTTTTGGTAGTTTTAACATTACCTTTGACACTCCTATTTTCCTTTTAATGTTTGCTCAGCCAACCTCATGACATTCCATATAGCCATCAAGGAGTAAGGAAATAAATTCAACATAAGTGGAAAGCCAATGGAGAGAAATTACCTATGAGCACCAAAACCAAGCATGGTCATGGGTTGATTTTCATCAGGGGCTTATAAAAAACATAGTCTAAAATTACATAGCATCCAAAACATAAGAAAATAAAAATATAAAATATAAAATGATAATCCTTGATTGTATCATTCTTCCTAACGATCGAAAAGTACTAACGACTATAGAGGCTCGCTAGCTGCGAAGGTAGTAGTCATCCTCTTCTATTCGGGCGATTCTTCCGCCAAACCCTATGAATCTAAGGTAAGGATAGGGAAATGAAGGATTTAATTCGCTATGAGATTTAAAATTTCCCTAAATCCTGTTTGATGGGCTGACAGGATTTAATTCAAATCCTGTAAATCTTGCTCAAATTCTGTCAAATCCTATTAAATCTTATTCAAATACTACTCACGTCCTGATGTTTGACTATTGATTAGATTGGGTTGTAATAAGAAAAAGAAATTATCTTCACTATCCATTTTTCACCAAGCTTCAAGCTATAAGATGGCCAGGCAAGCCCTTCATGATATCTTATTTTTCTCTATTTATTTTTTCTTTTTTCTCTGTCAAATCCTGTTCATTACCATTTCTAACTTCTATTATTTGCTTGTTATAAAATTATGCTTAAAAAATATAACTTCCTCATTTTCACCACATTAGGTTTAGTGTAATTGAGCCTTGCGTATTTAATCTTCTTTGGAATGCTTTTGGTTGATATTTGTTCTTTGTGCGGCATCAAATGTACTCCCCAATTACAACGAATAAGCAAAACAATATCCTAAGTATCTATGTGTCTTTTGTGCTATTTTTATATTAGTCATTATTCATAACCAGTGAATTTGTCATCGTTTGAATTACTTAATAGTTGCATCAATATAGGAGCCACGTTGCAAAAAAAACGCAAGGATAGATAAATAATAAAATAAATGATTTTCTATGTGCCCATGCCCTTTGTTTCTCTGTGGATAGACTAAATATGCACTTTCTCTTTGCTCATTTTCTCACTCCTACTAATATGATACGGCTTTGAATCCTGATGTCATTTAATTGTATCATCATTGTGATTCCACTGCCACCACATGATCTTTATCCTTCAATGTATAACCTTTTATTGTTTATGAAAGAAAAACTATTTTTTTGCATGAATTATTTGCTTGCTGTAATATTTTGGCAGGAACTAATCAATTTAATTCTTTCCTTCACTTGAGAGTGATATAGTATTAAACTAAATTCTACTTTGATTGATAGCTATTTGGTGGAATTGTAAATGCTGGAAATGCTATACTGGAAACTACTGATCTCTTTCAGGATGAGTATCCTTTTTATTCTGTTATTTTTTTAAACAAAATAAATATGGATAAATCATTCTCTTGGAAAATTTGCTGTTCTTCTTAATTGGTTTAGCTATCTGCTTTTCAATTTCAATGATTACGCCAATGGAATGGTTACACTTTTCAATTTGTTAGTCATGGGTAACTGGCAAACGTGGATGCAGGTATGGATTCCAAGTGTAACTTCATTTTTTTTCCTTTTTTTTTCTTCTCGTTTTTTATTTTTTTTATTTTTTTTTAAATTGTGTGATACTTTGTTCTATGATTTATAGGCTTATAGCTATTTTGTCTCATATCAAGTTGATGTAAAAAAATGTAGAAGTACCTCTTTTAAATTAATAAATCTTTTATCTTGCAAGGACAACCATTTAAAGCACAGAGAAACATGCACTTCAGAAGTGAAACAATTCTTAACTTCATTGTTGAAGCAAAAAATGCTTCAAGAACTTTAGCTATTTATCTTATTGTTCTTTTGTTTGGTTGATTTATCTCCTTGTTCCTCTTGTTGTAGCTGTAACTATCTTATTTAGCTGTCATAAGTACAGCTTTACTTGCTCTTCAGTTATACTAGCTTTTCTACCTATGAGTTTTGTGCTTTTCATATCTTACTATAGTTCTCTTTAATTGAGTTGTAAATATCTTGAAAGTAAACTAGATGAAAATGTACTAATTTTCTGTCTGGTTCATACCTGTTAACGGCGAATGGAGCACCATGGCGCAAAGGTTCATTTGGAGCCATGGCGCATAGCGCACGGTGCGGCGCGCGCTATTTTGAACATGGCGCAAGCTATATAAAAATTATAAAATATAAGCATGAATGAATATGAAATATTATTAAAAATGAAAGACAATCTATCATAATTTAAAAAACAACCATAACATATATAAATTTGACTAAGTAACATTCAAATATCTCATAATTCAAATACTACAATCTTCTTTTTAAAATATCAAATAAGAATTTAATCTACTCTTCTTGGGAATCATCATCAGCAGCAAATGTTAAAAAAGCTTTATTATCTTCTTCAACATTGTCTTCTACTTCATAATCCTCTTCATCACCCTCGGTACCGCTACTTCATAATCCTATAAGAACTGAATCTGATATTTTATGATCACCTAAAAGCAAACAAATTTAGATAAAAGAAGTAAGATATTGTCCAAGAAACATAATATGGGGGCTGCCGGGGGTCCAAGGGGGCACTGCCCCCTGGCGGGGTTCGACCTATACCGAGCGTTACCGAGCGGTATCATGCATGTACTTAGCGATACCGAGCGTGTACCTAGCGGTACCGAGCATGTACCTAGTTGTATCGAGCTGTACCGAGCGGTACAGAGCATGTAACTAGCGGTACCGAGCGGTATAAAAAATATTCATAAGTATACCAAAATTTAAAAACAATTTGGCGCGCTCTTTTGCGCCATGCGCAATGCGCCGTGCGCAATGCGCCATGGCTCACATGTGGCGCAAATTGCGCGCGCTATTTTAAACACGTGCGCCTCGCCATGAACATGGCACCGTAGGTGCGCCGCGCCGCTCCGTGCGCCATGGCGCGCGCTATTTTGCGCCATTGACAGCTATGGTCTGGTTCATGTTTGAATTGATTTCTTATGTGCTTATTTACTTTTTATCTTCTCTTGTAGAAATGATGTTTTCTCTGCCCAGTTTAGGATCTAGCTTTTATTGTTACTGGGCATTTTTGTTTATTTGTTAGTACTCCTTGTTATTATTATTAGTCTTTGTGATTTGCCTTAATAGTGTAGCTTTGCATTTATCTGTATCTAGCTTTATAAAGCATTTGGCGTTGAATTTTTAGAAATCGCTCCATTATGAGTAAATAAATATAAATAACCTATTAATAGAGTTTTTCCAATTAACTAAAGCATTGTTTCCAGATGCTTTTGTTGAAATAATTTTTAAATCCGTGGCCAAAACATTTCCATGTACTTCAAACCAGCATCTCATGAACCATATCCTTTCATCTATAACAATCCAACTATATGTCGATATCAGTTTTTCATCTATAAAAATTCAATAATTCGTGAACATCAGCTTTCCATCTGCAGCAATCAAACAATCTAGGGACATCAGCTTCCATTTCTATTTTGTAATTAATTTTGGATTCTAGAATTAAAGATTGATTTTTCACATTTTTTTTTTTCCTTGATAATTATTTTTCTACCATTTATGTTTCATTCCTTGATCGTTATTTCTCTGCCTATTTATGTGTAATATCTCATCTTATTTTTTAAACCAAAACAATATATTAAAATTCAGTCATGCAATCTTCATTTGCTACCCTCCTCTCTCTCATTCTAATTTTCTAGAGCTTTGCACTTTGAAGCACAAAAATATCCTTAGGTTCACTTTGCCCATTGAGATGACAGTGCTCATCCAATCCAAACTTAAGTTCGATGTTGATGCCAAGATTGATTAGATATTTTTCTACTTTATTTAGAGATTTTTATTTTGGGAATATTTAGATATATTTCCTTTTTTTTTATCTTATTAGGATTTATTTCTTGACTTATTTCTGGTTACTTTTTTGTTTGTAATCCTAGGGTTTCTTTCATTATGAATGGTAAAGCTTGCCTGAGATATTATCTCTTAGCTATTGGCAGCTGTGCTTCTCGATGTTCTATATTGCTTATTTTCTCCCTCTCTATCTCTCTTATAGCTTGTTGATATTTCCTGCTAGAACTTTGGATTCAAGAGAGCATCAAACCTTACTTTGAATAAACTTTCAGGATGAAAGAAAGATAGCAATACTGTGTGCTTTAGCATTTTGTGGTTTGGGTTAGAATAATTTTAAAATCATTCGTCTTTTACATTTATTTAGCCATAAGTTTACGTTTGGAAATTTCTTATAAGCTAAAGTTAATAGGCTAGGTTTCTTTCACTTCTTAGATCGGAAGTTTAGTTTTTGTTTTGAAATAATATTCACTAACATCAGCAGTAACATGAATGAAGTTGTTTCAGCGAATTAAACCGAAATGTCTAGAGAATAAGGTAAACATAGGTAACATTTATGAATTGGTTACCCAGAGAAATCAAATGATGTTAAATCCCATCTTAACAGGTATATGCATTATTGAAAGTACAATAAGCTGAATTCTCTTGTTTGTTGCTTCAAATACTTTAGTTTTATTGAAACAAACTTATAGAGCATTGTCTTATCTTTAATTATAGGCCTTATTCTCAGAGTCTTTTTTATATAATCATTTCTCGCATCATTCTTCCTAGTTTTCCATCAATCTTTACAATCTCATTTGTCATATACTTGACTATAAATGGCTATTTTGTAGCCAACATTCAAATCCATATAACATAGTTGATCTAATTGCTATTTTTTAAAGTTAACCTTTAAGTGTCTAAAATATTTATTATTTTACTTTACTCCTAAGGTGCCTTTTTCATTTGTACCACTTAACCTTTGACTTTAAAAGTTGCGCCATCTTTTATTTGTATAATAGATCCAAGGTATTTAATCCTATGACTAATTAGTTTTACTTCTATTATAGTTAGATATCATGTAAATTTGCTTAGTCTTTATTAAGTTTCTTATGTACTAAAAAGTCTATCCATTATTCTGATTTTCTTCTTCAGAAAGAGTCTCTCTTATCAAAACTGTCATATATGAATACTTAAGCCAAAAATATCTCAAATTGAATATCTTTGGTAACAAACTTCATAATTAATAAAAAAGATATGATTGTAATGTTAATATTTGATATAGTCTTAGTGTAACTGGAAACTTTTTGTCACCCCCACAATTTTTCCATATGTATTTTTGGTAGTTTTAACATTACCTTTGACACTCCTATTTTCCTTTTAATGTTTGCTCAGCCAACCTCATGACATTGGGTCATTTCTCATCAATATTAATAAAAACATACAACAACAACAACAACATCAAGCCTTTATCCCACTACATGGGGTCGGCTATATGAATCATTTTTCTCCTCTGTGTCATGTTAAGAGTCCAATTATCATTTAAATCTAATTTAAAAAAAGTTATTTCTAAACCAAGTCTTTTTATGTCTACATCTACCTTTCTTAACATAGGCCCAATCTAATACATTTACTCTCCTAACTTGGTCATCAAAAGGTCGACATTTTATGTGACTAAACCATTTAAGGTGACTCTCTCTAATCTTATCTTCCACTGGGCTACTCTAACTTTTTCACGTATATACTCATTTCACATTTTATCTATAAGAGTGAAGCAACTCATCCACTTGAGCATCGTCATCTCTACAACACTTAAATTAATTTTTTGCTTCTCTTTTAATGGCCAACATTCTGTGCCATAAAGCATTGCAGGTCTCATCACCATTTATAAAATTTTCTCATAAGTTTGAGGGGTAATTTTCTACACACAATGGGTTTGATGTATTCCTCCACTTCAACCAACCAATTTGAATTCTACTAATAACATCCCCATCTATTTCACTATCACTTTGAACAAAAGACCCTATATATCTAAAACATGTACTCTTATTAATGACTTGATCGCCCAAAGTCACAATCCCCCACTAGAGCTATTACTACTAAAATTACATTCTATGTATTCGGTTTTTTATCTACTCAAATGAAAACCTTTAAACTCTAATGTTGACCTCCATAATTCAAGTTTACCTTAACTTCCTCTCTAGTCTTATCAACAAGAAGAATATCATCAGCAAAAAGCATACACTAGGGTACATCCTCTTGCAAATGTATGGTAAGAACATCCATGGCTAAAGCAAAAAAGATATGGGCTGATCATTTATGTAATCCAACTGAAATAGGAAAATATTTGGTCAAATCACCTTGTGTTTAAATACAAGTAATAGCTCCTGCATACAAAACATTATTAACTCCTTTCTTTTCTAAATCTCTTTAGAGCACTTCTCTTGGAAATTTATCATATGTTTTCTCTAAATCAATAAGAATCATATGTAAATCCTTCTTATTCTCTCTATATTTCACCATCGAAACTCTCAATAAATGTATAACTTCCATTGTAGACCTACTTGGTATCAATCCAATTTGATTTTGAGAAACATTAGTATCACATGGTAACATATGCTCAATAATTATCACCCATAGTTTAAAGTATGACACTTTGACTTAATTCCTCTATAATTCACACACTCTTGTGCATCACCTTTATTCTTAAGAATATGATTCAACACACTCTTTCTCTAATCATCTAACATTTTTTTGTCTTCAAATTAGTATTGAAAATTCGTAAGACAAGAAATTACTTCATCTCCTAAGCTTTTCCATACCTCTATTGAAATATTATCAGGTTCAATAACTTTTTCACACTTCATTTTTTTAAAGTTTCTCTAACTTCGATTTTTTTACTAATACGCCAATAAAAACAAAAATCTTTATTTTCATTTAGGATGCTAAGGTCACTAAAGTCAATCACATTATCATAATATTCATTGAAAAGCTTATCAAAATATCTCATTCATCTTTGTTGAATATCCTCTTCTACTAAAGCATTTGTTTTGTCACGACCTGGCCCAGATGCTCGATCTAATGTGGTGGGTACGAAAAGTCGGACGATAAAATTCATTAAACACTATACTACTTCATTTGTACTAAAGAGCCACTAACCACAAAATATAAATTACTGTTGTCATTTGCACGTCATCTTCTGTAAACATGTTCTTCTCTTTCAGCCATTATTTCTTTAGAAATTTACCTAAAACATTTAAACTTGTGGGTTGAGTTTACTAAGTAAACTCAGTGGGTAAATATTTGAACAATTAAAATGATTATTCTTAATTACAATACTCTTATAATCTTCAATATGTATTCAACCATTTCTTAATTGTATTCTATTTATTTTGGTAATTTATACATATTCGATCATGTTGCTTTAAAACATTTAAACCATCTTGATATTTTCTTTTCCCATTTAATTTGCACAGGAGCACCGTCTCAATGTACCCAAAAGTACAACATTTTCCATTTTCCATTTCCTTTTTTTTTACGTGCATGAGTACGGCGTCCCCAGCCAGTACCATAAGGGGGTGAACTCCTGTACATTTTTCAATGCCTTTTCCTTGTTATTAAATCTGATTTACTTCCATGCATATATAGTCTTTTGTTTCTCTTTTTCTTTTCTATTATCTCTTTTATTTTCTCTTTTTCATAAACTTTCAAACTTTGTTCTTAAAGCCATGAAATCATAAGATATCATACAAAGTTTTATCAGTTACTTAGAAGATTACAAACATGAATAAAATCATAAAATAATTTAATCTAATTTACGCACTTTGAACTTTTTCAGGTCTTCAATATTTGATATATCCTTGAAAATTTTCCTCCCTGTTGAATCCTCGCAATTCAAGTCTTACGATTTGATCTCTCTCTTCCTAAAACCCTAAAATTCAAACAATAACCTTCATATAATTTAAATTATGATTCCATAACAAAATATAATAAAAATTATATAAAAAGAATTTCACTTACAAATAGGAACTTCTCAAACTCTCTAAATCCTCTCCCCCAAATTCCATTTTATTCGCTTCAATCTCTTCTTAATTCTCTGTGGAGATGTTATTCGTGTTTAAATGAAGAAATTCTGCGAAATTTATAAGAAAAGGAAGAATAAAATTCAACAAACCTTCTTCCCTTAATCCTTTTCGTTCGTTTCTCTTGTTCTTCAAATCTCTCCCAAAATAACACTTTGATAATGATAAAAATGAAAAGGAATCACTATTTCTTATCTTAGAAGACAATTATTTGCTAAAATTGGAGAAAGAAAGAACTTACCTCGCTCTCGCGTGAAACCCGTCCGCCCGCCCCTCTTTGTTCGCGCGAACGCTTCTGTTCCGCAAATCCTTCCTGTTCGCGATACTAATAGGTTAGGCTGGCCGGTTCAATTGAACTGGTCTGATAAACCGGTTATTACATGTTTTATTTTGGTCTTTAATGCACTTCACTTGAACTATTTTTTATTTTTTTATTTTTTTTTACTTTTATTTTTTTATTTTTTATTTTTTTGCACTTCACTTGAACTAAATCCTTACTTCTCCTATCTCTTTGCTTGGCTAACTTATACATATTTGTTTCGCTCTCTTTAGTAGCTAATCTATTATATAAATCATTTAAAGCTAAATTATTTGGATTGCATATTGCTTTCTTAAGCTCCTTTCGTGCTTCTTTATATCTTTCCTAATTTTTTGAGCTTTTATATCCAAATCAATTTTTATAACAATTTTTTTTCTTTTATTTTTTCTTGCACATTTTGATTTCACCATCAACTATTTTTATTATTACAAGCTTTTCCTTTTGATTCTCCAAGTGCATCATTTGTAACATTCTTAATATAACTAGTTACTTTTTTCCACATAAGATTAGCTTCCTTATGCATAGTCAAAATCTTAAGATCTTGAATCTTACTCTCAAAAATATTTTTGTTAGTATTTTTTAAATTTCCCCATTTAATACTTGGACAACGTTTTACTTTATTTTTCATATTCCACACCTTCATCTTAAAATTCAAAACTAAGAAGTGATGTTAGGTACAAACATATGAAGATTATTTTACGTACTCCCATGTTAGTTTCTTTAGTAGGGAAATTGCCTACATTGTATATCTTCCTAGCATGTAGTCATATCATTTCTCCAATATGGACTTGATTTTTCTATATATATATATATATATATATATATATATATATATATATTATATATATTTATATATATTATTGACCCTTTTTCTCATAACGTTTATTATGTTAACTGTTTATTATTTCTAGTTTGGAAATGTGGCAGTGGAATCGTAAGGAGAGGCTTGGAGTGAATGTAGGTTGGTTCAGGCCGAACCGCTATAACTTTGCTCGTATTGTCTCAAATTTCTTTCTCATTATCTAATTGATCAATATTAATGACATGTCATAACCACCAAGCCAAAGTATTCTTCATACATTCACTTTTTATACTTGAACTATGACACGGAATATCACACTAACTTGAATTCTCTAAAAAGGTTGCATGGCAGCTATAGAAGATGGTTGCGATCAACATGTTATGCAAGAGAACCTTCTACAATTTTTATATTGTGAATTTTGTTTTATTGACAGAAGTGACAATTTTCATTGTTTTACTATATAACTAATTTGTACTGAATTTGTGTTTGTTTTATGTGTTCTGCGCCCGACATCTTAATCATTGCTTTGTATTATGTTTAACAAATCTAGAATATTATACTATTAATTTATTTTCTCCAGTCACCCTTTACAAAAGTTTCAACAGCCTATTCACACCCTTTCCCTCTTGGTTGTGCATAAGAGGCCAACCATAAATGATTTAGAAATTGGATTGTCTAGATTTAGCACAATTCAAAAGATCTCCTTTGGATTGCCTAGGTTTTAAGGATGCGTGTAACATAATTTTTTAACAATGTTTCCTATGTTCATGTCTTTTTTTCTTGAAACATCTTGAATATTTGAATTTTTGCATTTATTTGTGGATATTTATTTTGACATTCTGGAGCTTAACACTTTATTGCAATGATAATTTCATGGATTATTTATTTATTTATTTATTTTTTGGAACATGGAAAATTTCAGTGATGTCTCTTTTCTTTATCTTTTCTAGAGCTACAAGGATTTGACAGGAAGTTCTTGGACCCTTATCTATTTTATCAGTTTCTATCTCATAACAGTTTTACTGCTCCTGAATTTGGTAAGTTGTTGATGAACTTGGCGGCAATTCTTTTATAATTAGTTTAGCATAGTATTTTCTCAATGGCAACATCATCATTTGAAAATGTTTATGTGATTACGTATCTTATCTTAGGCAAATTATCTATTTTTCTTTTCATGTCTTTCGTATGTGTTTTATACCTTGCGAGCAAGAAATCTTTATTAATTACCCATGGCAATGGTGAACAAATAAATGCACTGGAAAATGCTGTGAATGGTTTATCAGATTTCTCCCAATTAAATGTTTGGTCATCGCATAAGAGGAACTTGAAATGATGTAGAACACAATTTCTAGATTATCCAATGGTGAAAAGGACAATTGATGCGGACATCAGACCCTTAATGTTCCATCAGGGACGTGGCCGATGATCGACGGCTATGATGACGCCTTTTTATTTCAATTATATGTGATGTATTTATTTATTTATTGTCTTTTTCCATTTATGCCCTTGCTTAAGGAATTAGTTCTTTGTAAGCCCCGAGGGCATTGTTGTCTTTTATTTTTCCCTTCTTGTATTTGTCTATTTAAATCCCTCCTCTTCTTGGGGAAGGGCTAATGAAGATTATGAATGAAAATGTGTTTTGATTATCTTGTCTTCTTCTTCTTCTTGTGGAGAGTTAGAGAGGAGAACGAGAGCCCAAGGTGAGGGCGAAAAGCAATACCCACCAGTCATTGGAAGAGTCCGTGGCTCGTGGTCTATCCCCGTCATCCCGCTCTTCTTCCTCTTCCCCCCAAAACCCGCCGGCCCAAAGCCACCCCAACCCGTCGGCCACCACCCATTCCCCTTGCCGCCAGTAAAACCCCCTCATCACCAACCTCCACTTTCCCCATCCTCTCCAACGGTTAATTTCGAAATTCGAATTTTGAATTTCGAAAACTTTCCAAATTTGGAACTTCCAAATTAGGAAAATTTTAAATCCGGTTCATAACAAAATTCAAAATTCAGAGGATTTTAATCTAATCCTTCCTAAATGTCATGAGCCGATTTGGAAACCAAACCCTTGCTCCTCCCACAAAATCTCCCCCATGATGCCACGGCCACCTTGGTTTGGCCCTCCTTCATGTCTCCAATTAATGCCCATTAATTACCCCCATTAATTTGAAATCAATTTCAAATTAATCCCCCTCCAATTTTGTTTAAAATCTGAGTCAAATTCAGATTTTGAATTTCTCATGCTCCCTCTCCCTCTATTAAGCCGCCGGCCTCCTCCTTAATGGGCCACATTAATGCCCATTAATTGCCCCTTAATCCTCTTGCTAATTTGAAATCAATTTCAAATTTCTTTCCCTCCAATTGACACAAATTCTGAAAATTAATTTCAGATTTGTGTAACTCCCCTCTCTCCCTTGCTTAACCTAATTTCCCTCATCCTATCCATCCGCCCCTTCCTCCTCTGTTTTGGCCGACCACCCTCCCCTCACTCCCTCTCTTGGGAAATTTCAGCAAGAAGAAGAGACGACGACATCCGTTCTGTGTTTCCTGTTCTCCAAGCCAGCTGCCAGAATTTCTAGCACATTTCCTTGGCTTTCCAGAATCCTCCCCTGTCAAAGCAGCTGTCCCTGCTGTTATAAGTTGCTGTCCTGCATCATTGGAAGTTTAAAGCTGCTGTCTAAAAGTTTCCAGCAGCCCATAACAGCTGCCCAAGGGTTATACAAGCATTAGAGGTTGCTGTCCAGAGTTTCCCAAGTTTCAAAATGGCTGTCCAGCAGTCTATCTATCTCCTATTGTTGTCTCGCTGATTTTAAAGTTCAGATTGCTGATCACACCTTCAAGAAGGTCCGTGGATGCCACCTACCTCCTTCCAAGCCTTCCTATGACCACCAGAGCCTCGTATACTTCATACTTTGGGTAAACTCGGCCTCCGACTCTTTTAGTCTCTTAGTTTATTTCTCCCACGTGGTTATATTTTGATTCACAAGGATATTGTTGGTCCCTCCGCTAAAGCCTAGTAATAGGAAGAGTTGAGTGAAGGGTTCCTTGTAGTAGCTAGTCTTAAAGTTAACGAAGGGATTTATTGTTGAGACCATTCACGAATGCAAAAGTGGATTAAATTGATTGATTTTTATGCTCTTAACTTCTATGCATGCAATTTAACCAATGCTACTTACCACTTTAATATTTTATTTTATCGTTCAAATCAACATGAGATCTTGCTTATTATTGTTCTCTAAAACTTAAGCGTGCAAACTTCCTTAATTTAAGCATCTCATCTTCGCATGATATTGTTCCACATCATCTTGGTATCAGAGCATGGTAGACATGCACGACATGTGTAGAAAAACATCCTAGGGTATAGCCTTTCATTGTAGCTTAAAACTTGCATGCATATCATTGCTTCGTTAGAGTTTATTCACTGTTTTCACCGCTGCAAGTGCATTTCCTGCAACCATACTTTGGCATTTAAGTTGTCCTAGCTATCGTGTGAGTGTTGCCTATAGACTTACTTTGTTACTAACTGCTTAGGGCAGCTAAGACCTTGTTTGTTAACTGCTGTCCTCACTGTTCCAGCAGCATTTAGCCATCGTTTAATGAACTTTTAGTCTTCGTTTGGGTGCTGCCCACTCCCTCGGACCATTCCAAACACCTATACAACTTAAGCAACAGCTGAACTTTGCTGTCCAGAAATTTGCTGCACCAGTTAGTGGCCTTTAGGTGATCCTAAAACCTGTCTTAAGTTGCTGTCCAACCTTCTAAACCTGTCCCCAACACTTAGCCAACCTGTTTCATTGTGTTAGGTTGCTGTCCTTAGCATTCCAGCAGCATATAGAGGTATTAGGAGCATCCTACCTTAGCGTCTAGGTGCTTTCCTCCACCCCAAAACCCATCCTAAACACCTAGGCTTCTTCACCAACTGTTGTGGTTCGCAGTCCAAACTTTTCTGCACCCTGTAATGAGTCTAAGTGAGCCTAACTTAGTGTCTAAATGACGTCCCTTACACCCAATCATCTTTGAGTGTCACTTGATGCTTCCCAATGAACCCGGTAAGACTCCAAAAGAGTTTAGATGACATTCTTAACCTAGTGGGCAATATGACTAGAATTATGACGGAGAGACCCATTAACTATCCCCACTCTAATTTCATGCCCCACTCAGCTTATCACCCTAGACCTGAGCCTAGGCCTCCACGACCTCACTTAGAGTCACATTATCGTCTGCCTACCTTTGATGGTTCCTCGGATCCTTACCACTTTAGGGAATGGGCTAGACAACTAGATGACTATTTTGAATCATGTCATATCCCTGAATCCCACCAGGTTAGCATCACTAGGTCTCACCTTAACGGACGAGCTCTTCAATTTTGGGCAAGATTGGAAGATCATAAAGAGTCTCACGGTGAGTACACTACTTGGAAAGACATGAGGTGAGATCTTAATTTAAAATACCGACCCTCTCCGAGTGACCGTCATCTAGAGCACCACACCACCTCTTTCGTTGGGACAACCCGTAGACCTTACTGTGGTCAAGGCCACCCACCCCTTAGTAACATCCGGGTTGCTGCCCCACCCTGTAGGTCTTCACTTAGTCTTGATGAGCGACCCTTTAGTAGGTCTTCTGTTGGACCAATCTCTTATGACTCCCCACTTAGACCTACTTCTAACCATCCCAGTCAACCTTTAGCCTCCCCAGTCCTTGACCCTGCAAGTATGATTATAATAAAGGAAGACATTAAGACGATGAGGTTCCCTAAACCTGAGACTGAGTGCATCCATTTCGTGGATGCTAGTGATATCCCTAGTGACGAAGAATTCTTTGAGGATGGAATAGAAGTGATTGAATCAGACTCCCAGAATGACTTAAACCCTGAACTAGGAAAGTTAGAACCTGTAAACGTCGACACCTTAACCCACCCCGACCCTAGTCTCTTCGAGGATAAGTCTTTGGACAAAGAATGCCTGGAGGATATTAATTTGGTCTCGAACGACACTGATCTGACCTTGAACCCTGTGGGATTAAATTTGGAAGATTCTAATTTAATTGACCTCGACCCTGATCCTACTAAGATTATTAACATGAATTTGGATGACAGTCAGTTGAATCTGAACAATTCTGAGTCTATTTTGAAAATTGAACATCCTCTTGTTTTATGGGAGTCTATGTTAGGAGTTGCCCCTTTAGATTTGTATTTGACAGAGTGTGTTTTTCTTGATTGGACTTATCTCACCACTCCTCGTACCGACTTTTATGTTAAAGAGAGTCTTAACCCACTCTTTCATATCACCCATCTAACTGTTGTGCCCACTAATGTTAGGGATACCATACCCCATTTCTTAAGTCCCATACCTGCTGGTGACTCGTTTGGCTATCCCATTAGGGCTGTGAGTCAGGACCCATCATCTTACCTTGTTCCTGATTCATTTGTTTTGCCCACTATGTTTTTGACCTTCCCTATTAAGGACAATCTCTCTCCTAATTGGATGAATTTACTGGATGACACTGTCAACCCTAGGAGACTACCTACGTTGTTAACTGAGACTTCCCAGAGAAGTACCCTGGTAGCTAAGGATGTCTTTATTGCTCCTCCTACTCCTGTTCCCTTAGACATGGAAACTTTTTGTCCTCTCATTTTGTGACTGACCTGTCTTTATTCCTATCTATGTGTGCTTGTGAGTCAGTATGTTTTTGTGTGTTTTTGTAGTCTGTTTTCTTCCAAAGTTTCCTCTATTTATAACTTTGTGTGATCCCACAATTCATACCCATCTTCATTGCACCAAGTCTCTTGCATCCACATCTGCATTACATCTGCATGGCTTACATAAGGAAATTGCACGCCCAACCTAAAGAGAGTAATAATAAGTATAAACTTCATGCTAATTCTAAAACGACATTTTAAAATTATTAAGGTTGGTAACTCGGCAATGGTGCGGATTCGTCCGAAAATTTACATGTTAGAAGTGCGGGATCATTTAAAATTGTCACTATAATCCATGACACTGCTTACATGATTGGATCTGCCTGCAGAATTCAACGTTCATTCCTCTTTTAACATAAAGATTTAGTAGCCTATGAGGGCCCAGAGTTTAAGCCCCAAATCCACTTCAAATTAAGCCTTGTGTGACCCCACTCTGTGAGAACCCAAACCTACCTCCACTCCCAAATATTCATAAAATACCTATAGCGGAAGTGATTAACATGATTCTAAGTGATGACATTATTTCCACGAAAGAGGGTGGACGAAGAAACTATTTGATAAGGTGGCGAGGTAAACCAAAGATAGAAGATACGTGGATTGATCGAGAGGAGTTACAGAGTTGGATCCAGATTCATTTGCGGCTCTACATGAGCCTTTGAGACATCCACTCGACGGAGTCAAGTTTTCTCCCAGCCGGGGAGAATGATGCGGACATCAGACCCTTAATGTTCCATCAGGGACGTGGCCGATGATCGACGGCTATGATGACGCCTTTTTATTTCAATTATATGTGATGTATTTATTTATTTATTGTCTTTTTCCATTTATGTCCTTGCTTAAGGAATTAGTTCTTTGTAAGCCCCGAGGGCATTGTTGTCTTTTATTTTTCCCTTCTTGTATTTGTCTATTTAAATCCCTCCTCTTCTTGGGGAAGGGCTAATGAAGATTATGAATGAAAATGTGTTTTGATTATCTTGTCTTCTTCTTCTTCTTGTGGAGAGTTAGAGAGGAGAACGAGAGCCCAAGGTGAGGGCGAAAAGCAATACCCACCAGTCATTGGAAGAGTCCGTGGCTCGTGGTCTATCCCCGTCATCCCGCTCTTCTTCCTCTTCCCCCCAAAACCCGCCGGCCCAAAGCCACCCCAACCCGTCGGCCACCACCCATTCCCCTTGCCGCCGGTAAAACCCCCTCATCACCAACCTCCACTTTCCCCATCCTCTCCAACGGTTAATTTCGAAATTCGAATTTTGAATTTCGAAAACTTTCCAAATTTGGAACTTCCAAATTAGGAAAGTTTTAAATCCGGTTCATAACAAAATTCAAAATTCAGAGGATTTTAATCTAATCCTTCCTAAATGTCATGAGCCGATTTGGAAACCAAACCCTTGCTCCTCCCACAAAATCTCCCCCATGATGCCGCCGGCCACCTTGGTTTGGCCCTCCTTCATGTCTCCAATTAATGCCCATTAATTACCCCCATTAATTTGAAATCAATTTCAAATTAATCCCCCTCCAATTTTGTTTAAAATCTGAGTCAAATTCAGATTTTGAATTTCTCATGCTCCCTCTCCCTCTATTAAGCCGCCGGCCTCCTCCTTAATGGGCCACATTAATGCCCATTAATTGCCCCTTAATCCTCTTGCTAATTTGAAATCAATTTCAAATTTCTTTCCCTCCAATTGACACAAATTCTGAAAATTAATTTCAGATTTGTGTAACTCCCCTCTCTCCCTTGCTTAACCTAATTTCCCTCATCCTATCCACCCGCCCCTTCCTCCTCTGTTTTGGCCGACCCCCCCCCCCCCCCCCCCCCCCCCCTCACTCCCTCTCTTGGGAAATTTCAGCAAGAAGAAGAGACGACGACATCCGTTCTGTGTTTCCTGTTCTCCAAGCCAGCTGCCAGAATTTCTAGCACATTTCCTTGGCTTTCCAGAATCCTCCCCTGTCAAAGCAGCTGTCCCTGCTGTTATAAGTTGCTATCCTGCATCATTGGAAGTTTAAAGCTGCTGTCTAAAAGTTTCCAGCAGCCCATAACAGCTGCCCAAGGGTTATACAAGCATTAGAGGTTGCTGTCCAGAGTTTCCCAAGTTTCAAAATGGCTGTCCAGCAGTCTATCTATCTCCTATTGTTGTCTCGCTGATTTTAAAGTTCAGATTGCTGATCACACCTTCAAGAAGGTCCGTGGATGCCACCTACCTCCTTCCAAGCCTTCCTATGACCACCGGAGCCTCGTATACTTCATACTTTGGGTAAACTCGGCCTCCGACTCTTTTAGTCTCTTAGTTTATTTCTCCCACGTGGTTATATTTTGATTCACAAGGATATTGTTGGTCCCTCCGCTAAAGCCTAGTAATAGGAAGAGTTGAGTGAAGGGTTCCTTGTAGTAGCTAGTCTTAAAGTTAACGAAGGGATTTATTGTTGAGACCATTCACGAATGCAAAAGTGGATTAAATTGATTGATTTTTATGCTCTTAACTTCTATGCATGCAATTTAACCAATGCTACTTACCACTTTAATATTTTATTTTATCGTTCAAATCAACATGAGATCTTGCTTATTATTATTCTCTAAAACTTAAGCGTGCAAACTTCCTTAATTTAAGCATCTCATCTTCGCATGATATTGTTCCACATCAACAATACTAACCGTCTCTTTCTTCCCAGTTAGTGAACTTTCAGCAACATCCACTTGGCAGTTTTGAAGAGAAAGATTAGACAAATCGTTTATTTTTCTCCACATTTTACTCCAGCATCACTTTTGAGAGGCATGAACCTTTCATTATGTGATACCAAATCATTTTAATTCTCATACCTTCACATTGTTTACCTGTAAGCGGCTTGATTTCAGTAGGTGTTAGTTCTTTTTAATGTAGAATGATAAATTAGCGTTAGGCTTTTTAGAAGGGGCTTTTTGGTTGCAAGTATTAGGATTGCATTGCATTTGTACTGCATGAATTTTAACTTTTCGGGTTTTTGATTTTGAGTAAAACAAACTCTAATTAGTGGATTTTTCCTCCTCATTTTACTACAGCATCTCTCTTGAAAAGAGCGAGCCTTTCTTTATGTGAATACCATATCTTTTTCTACAATTGATATCTTCAAATGGTTCACTCTGTAAGCTGCTTGATTTCATCAGATGTTATCTTGCTTTTTAGTGTCCTCAATATGGATCTTTGAAATTCTAATTAGTTCTTTTTGCTATAGCATAATAATATAGCTGTAGGCATTTTTGAATGGGCATTTTGGTTGTAAGTATCAGAATTGTATTGCATTTGAATTGAAGGGATTTTGACTTCTTAGGTGTTTGGTTGATAAAACAAATTCGAAGTATTTCTTGAATTTAGAATATCTCAAACAACTTACTTTTGATGAATTTGGAATTTATATAAATTGGGTGAATTCCAAATTCATCACTCACTCGTTGAGTGATGTTGAATGGATTTCATAGTTTTTAGAAATCTAAATTCATTTTAGCAACATAGTTATGTTTAACATTAAGGGACTATTTGATTGGATTACAAAGTAGTGTAAAGTATTCTAAATGCAGGGGTTTTGAAAATCTTAGAGTTTGGTTGGAATACAAAGTGGTGCAAAGTAAAGTAAATGTAGTATAAACCATTTTAGTTCATTTTTGAAGTAAACCAAACCCGCTCAGTTTTAAATGAGAATTGTTTACACCACAAGTAAGCTCACTTAATTGCCGACCACCACTGTTGCCACCCGCCGACCACCAACTGCCACGGCCACTCGTTGTTGCCGCAGGCCATCGCAACCTACAGCTAGTCACCACTACCAGCAGCCTCCGCCGCCACCCGCCATTGCCACTGCCATCCACCACCACCACTAGCCGCCGCTGCCACGACCACCACCACTGGCTGCCGTTGCCATCACCACCACCGCCGCTGCCACCACCCACCGTCGGCCACCACCACCACCGCCGCTGCCACCCACTTCCTGCCACCACCGCCATCATCATTGTTCCCCACCGTCCACCACCATTTATTTAATTTACACTACATTCATTACTTCAAACTAAACAAAAAAATCGTTCGCATGCATTTACTTCACATTCATCCAATCAACTCAAAAGTATTCCTTTATGCTGCATTTCTTTTTTAGCCAACCAAACATACCCTAAATACATTACCTTGCTATGTATTTAATGGATGGAAGCTGTCTGGTCATATCTTTTTGAAGAAGATAATCTTGTCCACTTCGTTGCTAGAATAGCTAAGTATGAATTATAAAAGCAATATTCATCTTCTATTGTTGCAGGTTATAGCATTCGTGTTGGAAGCATTTTTTGCTGAAATGGAAATTGAAACAACCACTAATTCTGCAGATACCAAGGTTTGTACATATCCGTTAAGGGAGAGATATATGACAATTTTTAGGCCTTTCTTTCTGGCTGCTCTCAATTCATAAATGATATATCTTCGGTGAAGGAAAAAAATGCTAGATCTTACTTGCTATTTTTTTTCCTTTTGATATTAGATTTTTGGGAAACCATTATGTTCAAATAAGTTATTAAATTTGTAGTTTATAGGATGCACATTTTTGGATTTGTTGGGATTTAAACTCATATTTAGGTTTTGTGGTATATAAAATATGGATTCTGAGTATGGGGTAACACAAGGGAAAAAAAAAACAGTTGATAGCCAAGCAAAATGTGGTGCAAATGAGAATGATACAATGGATGTGCCAAAACATGGAATGGTAAATTAAAGAATTATATTAGACGATGAGCAAGATTTATTGAAAATATGGTAATTGAAAATCGATCAAAGTTGTTTAGACATGTACAACAACGGTAGAAAATATATATGAAAAAATTTCATATGAGAAGGAAAAAAAAACTACGATGAAATTAAAGATTACATAATGGTATAGGAGGAATTTTGTTTCAGTTGAAAAGAGCTACATAAATCCTTATTCGCAAGGCTTTGTTTGAAGCTTGGTAAGTCTTAGAGAATGATGATATTTTTTTTTTTCTTATTTTTACCCTGCCTGACGAACAAGATTTATTTATATAGCATCGATATTTTTAAAAAAATTTAACAAAATCTTAAGGCTACTTTGAAGCATGGTCATAAACATCTTGAATAATAATTAGAAGACGAGGAGATTGCATGTTAGGTGGGTTAGATTAATATCCATGCATGCAAATGTGGAGATGGCCATATTTTTTGGAGCAATAATCGGGGCAAGCTCACAAGGCTCAAATTTTACGGAGAGATCTAAAGTTGGTTCTATATTTTTTGTGCACGCCCGATTTGAGTAGGAGCTACAGCCATCATGTTTGAAGGTAGAGATTGATCATTTGTATGCTCCCATTGTACCTGGATGTTTGATTTCCTTAGTTCTTGATGAGGCTTGAAATATTTATAGTAGTTCCCAAATTTATTTGTAAGAACAATGGGAACCAATGTTTTTTTTTTTTTAAACTATTTCACATCTTTTCTAGAGATGTACCAATGTCTATTAAAACCAAAACTCTAGCCACTAATGGCCGAGATAGATGAATTTTAATAGCATGCACTTACAAAGGTTTACCCAAAATCAGATCTCTAAGCTCCTTACAACTTTAATAGCATATACTTACAATGGAGTATAAGGTGTATTGAATGAAATGGTGTAAATAAAGCCTAGGAAAAGCAACACATACATGAGTGATAGATGATTCCTCGGATGAGTTAAAGTGCGAAGTCCATTTTAACATGTGCATTAGATGGCCACTTATATTATAAGAACACTGTAAAAAAATGTGCAGCATACTTCTAAAGATGAGAAAACAGATTACTATCGATGCATTTCTGTGATGCCTTGCACTAGAAGATGAGAAAACAGATTACTTTGTTAAAACAAAAATCTGTGATGACTTTTTCTCTCTTGACTATTCAAAATTATAGGAACTTGGAAAGAATTGCCCTGGCATCATTATTTTATAGAACTGTAGTTGTGTTGCTCAAATTTATGTGAATAATTGTATTAGCTCAAACTATCCATCCATTGCAATGACATTTAAGAAATTTGTTTCAGGATGCTTTGGGTAAGACCGATCGCCATCGACTTGTTGGGTGGGTAGAAACTTAACATCAAATTTTCTAGAAGATTCGATTGTGCCACTACAAAACCATTAGAATTATCTCTTTTGTTGTGATGTAGCTTAAAGACACGGAGCCGTGCGGTCGACAACCTTCTTCATCACATGTTAAGTGCAGAGCTCAGCGAAACTCGGAGCTCCCAAGTTCCTTGAGTGTGGTAAGACATTCTCTTCTTCATCACTATATGAAGTCATTTTTCAAGGTTTCATTTGGGGCGGCTTTCTTATTGCTTCATAAAGAAGTTTTTTAATACAAAGTAGCTTTAACAAGCAGAAAGAAAGTCGCCCCAAACGAAACCTAAATCTAACTGAATTTGTTGCTTTCATTCAACTACCATGCCCTTTCATTGATGCAGCACAAGATCATCTATTGCAGCTCAGCGCAATCCCCTGTGACTCGCAAACATATCAAATCAATAGTTCACTCCTATTTTATTTCATCGATCACTGATGAGGAAGTTTATGCATACTTGAACTCTGTGTAATGAGACTAATTGTTTTTCTTAAGAACTAATGGCATTTTGTAATAAAAAATTTCTTCCCTTGATAGAGTCGTTAGCACTTGCCTCCCCTCCTCCCCCGGTTTAGTTGGTTTGCTAAGGTTTTGTTTGGGACGGATTTCTTATTGGTTCTTAAAAGAGTTTTTTAGTACAAAAATTAAAATTTTGTACTAAAAAATTGTTTTAAGAAACAGTAAGAAAGCCGTTCCAAATGAAGCCTAAATTTGGCTACTCTTTTCTTATAGTGCAATTTGGCATTTTTTATGATGAACGATATTATTAAGGGTTTGCTTAACATGAGCATTCAAGTATAAGTAGAATTAGTGTTTTATTGTTGTTTGAATTTTAAAAAAATCATCGAAGAACTAAGTAAAAAAAGGAATAGGAGTTATATTTTTCGATTTTATGTTCTGATTTAAAAGGGGAGATCGCTGGGGAATGCATCGATAGGAGTTTGTTGGGGGATGGCATCGACAGGAGCTTAGGGATGCGAGTCATTTGAACTTGGTATGGAATTAGATCAAATCTAGCCCTTAAACATAGCTCTCCTTGGCCTATTGGTTGAGAGCTTACCTATGTGTATGCGTTGTGTGTGTGAGTTTGCCTTAAATGGCCTAAATGTCCCAAAAAAATCTAGCCCTTAAAATTTGGTTAAAATGTATGAGAAATTAATCGGAGGATTAAATGATTTCAAAAAATTTTATATTTATATTCAAACTAATTATTTCATCAGTACAAATTTAATTTGACTAAGATCTCTTAATTCTTATATTATTAAGATATTTATTATTAAAAGAATTATCTATGATCAAGACAAATAATATAGGTCGTAGATGGAGTACATCAATATTTGAGCTTCTTATTTGATCTTCTTTGGTATTTCTCGTTATTGCCGAGCAATACTGGGTTCCGGTCTGGGTCGGGTTGGGTCGTCGGGCAGCACGGTAAAGAGTAAGAGCAAATGAGAAAGATGTCCCAAAGAAACTCAAATAAGATAAACTATCAGGCATGCATGCTATTTTTTAATAAATCATAACATGTATGCCAAAGTTAGCAACTATTCTTATTTTCAAAACTTAGCAATAAGACCAAACTAGGGGGAGTTATAGATAAGTAACCTTTTTTTAATATATTGTCCCATATGATGATAAATATAAATCATAATCATTTATTGTTTTCGAATAAATACTTAGCATCCATGTTTTTTAATTTTTATGAAGAGATCATTAATTTATACACCTCCCTCAATGTCAGTGCCTCACTTAAAACCCTAGATCTATTGCACGGGAAACTAACAGTGTGTGTACAGAGCTCAGCAAAATATCATAAAAATTTTTATAGAGAATTCTGTGGTTTGGTCCACTTAATCCATCTCTGGTGAGATGCCAACACGGATTTCTCAATCTCATCCCGTTCATGTTGATGAAGTTTTTAATATGACAATTGAATGTCCGCATTGCCGCTCATAGCCAAAGAAATCCTTACGAATCAAATGCTGTTATCGGTTGAGCTGAAATGTCACGACCCGACCCGAGACGAGACGGATCCCGCCCGCGCCGGATCGCGACGGAGGATAGCTAACCAGGATCTGGCTTTGGATTAGGTTACTGAACTGATCTTCCAAATTCTTAACTCAACAGAAGCACACAGAACAACAGAGCTACTAAAAACATCAAATGCAGCGGAACAAAACATCTATCTTTTCATTTCCTCAAAATAATCATCTACAGAACAGTACATGGCTTTCAACAGAAAGAAAGACAGAACAGGAAAGCCATGACTGTACAAAAATCAAAAGTACAAAAGTACCTAATCTGATCAGACTCTGAAATCTAATCCTGAACTTCCTTGCCCTTCCCAGAACCTGAAAACCACCAGAAAGCAAGGGTGAGCTCAACAGCTCAGCAAAGCAACAAACCACCAATCTAAATTCTCAGAAAACAAAACCAAATTCATCGAATAGAAATCAGATCAGAAATCGGAACAGAATCGGAAATCAAAACTTACGGACAGATATCAAATCACATCAGAGTCGTACAGATCGCATCAGAACAGAACAAATCAACAGAGTCAGAAACAGAAATCAGAATCGTACGGATCATATCATATCATAATCACAATTTCGTACAGAACAGAACAGATACAGAAAATAGTACAGATACATATAGCTAAATGCCCTGACACTGACGGAATCTCTACGGATTCCGGCCCCTTATGCCTCCCTTCCCAGACACTGACTGAATCTCATAGAATCCAGGCCCCTTATGTCTCCCTTTGTGCTCACGGCACCAAAACAGATGTGCTTATAGCACCAAAACAGAATTCATCGGATCCGGAACAGAACAGATATCAGATTTCAGATTGAGCTCATTTCAGATTTCCCGTTTCACTAACTGAATCTCATAGGGTTCAGGCCCCTTATAACTCCCTTTGTATAGCTTATACACACAGCATTTCAATTCAGAAGAAATCCGGACAATTCAGAAATTACACAAAAATCGGGCAGCACAACGGCAGTATACGGAATTTACACAAAAATTCCTACAAAGAAAATTTACCGAATTCGCACAGAATACAGATATCAACATTTCAAAACCTTTATTCTACTGCACAGATAAATTCCAATTTCGCAGAAAAATCCGGTCGACTAAAAACGCAGTCGAATCAAAAATACCCGGACGAAAATCTTCAGAATATAGTCAAAACGTGCACACCCGGCACGGCAACGATATACAAAAAGTTACGCGGTAAAAACTGAACCGTTCAAAAGATACGGACAAAAATCATTAACGAAAACGAAATCCGGACAGAATATACCGCCAAACACGACGGAACTGAAAATTGAGAAAGGCGGAATGTGCCTTACCTCGAGCACAGCAATTTCCTCAACAGTCACTTCGCTCGAAAACGGCTCCGCGTCGTCCGAAAATCCACTTTTCCAAAATCCACCTCGACTTTCTCTCTCCTCAGAAAAATCAGATATTTATTTTTGATTTTCTCTCTCTTCAAAACGACTGAAATCAGCTTTATAATACACAGATCGGCCCGGCCGATCGCAGCATCGTCCCGGGACGATCCGACCAAAAGGATCGGCCTGGTCTCCCTTCAGGGCTATTGCAGGGACGATATTTTCTACAGTGCCAATCGGCCTGGCCGATGTCTCCAATCGGCCTGGACGATGCATGCAGAAAATCACCTGGAGCAAAACTGGGCTAAAACTGGAGCTGAATTCCACTGATCGTCCCAGGACGATCCCAGATCGTCCTGGACGATACTGGAGCAGATCTTGATATTACAATCTCCCCAACTCAGAAAAATGTCGTCCTCGACATTATCCAGTCCAAACTCAGTCAAAACAAGTACGGGTACGACCGTCTCATATCAGACTCCTTCTCCCAAGTTGCTTCCCGTGCAGTCCGGTGCTTCCACTGGACTTTAACCATCGGAATCTCTTTATTTCTTAACTTTCGGACGTCGTTCGCCAAAATAAGCTCTGGCTCTTCCTTGTACGCCAGATTCTCCTGAATCTCCACCTCATCAGCTAACAACTTCTTCCCAGAGTCTGAAACCCACTTCCTCAGAGTGGATACGTGAAACACATTATGCACATCCGGCATAGATTCAGAAAGCAATAACTTGTAAGCAGCTTTTCCAATTCTTTCCGAAATCTCAAATGGTGCTAGGTATGTTGGACCTTGAACTAAACTTGCTCACCCTTCATCGGGCTGACTTTGACATACACAAAGTCACCGACCTGAAATTCAACAAATCTGTGCTTCTGATTGTAATACTTCTGCTGACGATCTTGAGCGGCTTTCAATCTTTCTCTTATCAATTTGATCTTCTGAGCAGTTTCATCAGCAAAAGTGGCCCCCAAAGCCTGTCTATCTCCGACCTCCGTCAGAGTCAAAGGAGTACGACACTTCCTGCCATACAAAGCTTCGTACGGTGCCATACCGATACTGGACTGAAAACTGTTGTTATAGGCAAACTCAATCAGCGGAATATGATCCTCCCAACTTCCGCTAAAGTCCAGAACACAAAGCCTCAACAGATCTTCCAGTACCTGAATCGTCCTCTCAGACTGCCCGTCGGTCTGAGGATGAAAGGCTGTACTGAAATGCAGTTTCGTACCCAAGCCTTGCTGAATGCCTTTCCAAAGTCTGGAAGTAAAACGTCCATCTCGATCAGATACGATCACACGAGGCACACCGTGCAATCTGACTATTTCCTTCACATAAATCTGTGCCAAGCGATCAACTGAATCCGTCTGTCTGATCGGAAGAAAATGGGCTGACTTCGTCAATCGATCTACAACCACCCAAATGGCATCATGTCCTTGTCTAGATCGAGGAAAACCCATCGCAAAATCCATCGTTACCTCCTCCCATTTCCACTCAGGGATAGGCAACGACTGTAACAGCCCACCTGGTCGCTGATGCTCTGCCTTCACCAACTGACAGGCTTCGCATCTCGACACAAATTCTGCCACATCTTTCTTCATCCCAGGCCACCAAAACAAAAGCTTCATATCAGCGTACATCTTACCACTGCCTGGATGAACAGTGTAGCCAGAATGATGAGATTCACACAGAATCTCCCGCCTCAAATCTCCAGACACAGGTACCCACAACCTGTTCTTACAGAAAATAACACCAGAATCAGAAATTCGAAGTTCAGGAGTCTTACCAGATCTAATCTGTGCAATCAACTTCGAATAATCAAAATCTGACTTCTGGGCTTCTTGAATCCGTGCTTCCAAAGAAGACTGAATACTCATCTGAGCCAACTTCAAATCATTGGAGGAAATCACCTCCAACTGCAATCTCTCCAAATCACGAATCAGAAAGTCATCACAGGTAAGCTGAATACCTGAGAATCCAGAAGACTTCCTGCTCAGAGCGTCCGCTACCACATTCGCCTTCCCAGGCTGATACTGAATAGTCAAATCATAGTCCTTGATCAACTCGAGCCACCTCCTCTGTCTCAGATTCAGATCCTTCTGAGTAAAAATATACTTCAGGCTCTTATGATCAGTAAAGATCTCACATCTGACGCCATACAGGTAATGACGCCAAATCTTCAAAGCAAAAACAACTGCAGCTAACTCCAGATCATGCGTCGGGTAATTCTTCTCATGTGGTTTCAACTGTCTCGAAGCATAAGCAATTACCTGACCATGCTGCATCAGAACACAACCCAATCCTTTCAGTGAAGCATCACTGAACACCTGGAAACCCTCCGTACCTGACGGAAGTGCCAACACTGGAGCTGAAGTCAAACACTCCTTCAATCTCTGAAAACTAGCTTCACACTCCGGTGTCCAAACAAAAGGTACTGACCTCTGAGTCAGTCTCGTCAGAGGAGTCGAAATCTGCGAAAATCCTTTCACAAACTTCCTATAATACCCGGCCATGCCCAAGAAACTACGTACCTCAAATACCGTAGTCGGCCTTGGCCAATCAGCAACAGCCTGAATCTTCTGGGGATCTACAGAAATGCCTTCTCCGCTAACCACGTGCCCCAGAAATGAAATGCTCTTCAGCCAGAATTCACACTTAGAGAACTTGGCATACAGCTGATGCCTCCTCAAAGTTTCCAACACAATCCTCAAATGTCTGGCATGCTCATCCTCAGATGCAGAATATACCAGAATATCGTCAATGAAGACGATCACAAATTGATCCAAATACTCCCTGAATACTCGGTTCATCAGATCCATGAAAATCGCAGGCACATTGGTTACCCCAAAAGGCATAACCAAAAACTCGTAGTGCCCGTACCGAGTACTGAAAGCAGTCTTCACCACATCAGCTTCCTTCACCTTCACCTGATAGTATCCGGATCTCAAATCAATCTTCGAAAATACCGAAGATCCGGAAAGTTGATCAAACAAGTCGTCTATCCGAGGCAAAGGGTACTTGTTCTTGATCGTGACCTTGTTCAAATCTCTGTAATCAATACACATACGGAGTGTACCGTCCTTCTTCTTCACAAATAATACAGGTGCTCCCCAGGGCGAAACACTAGGACGTACAAAACCTCTGTCAACCAACTCCTGAAGCTGAACTTTCAACTCAGAAAGTTCTTTCGGTGCCATCCTGTACGGAGCTTTCGATATCGGAGCGGTACCCGGAAAAACATCGATAGAGAACTCCACATCTCTATCCGGAGGTAAACCAACCAACTCCTCAGGAAAAACATCAGCAAACTCCCGTACCACAGGGATCTCAGAAACAGAACCAACCTCCAGGTTCAGATCCCGCACCGAAGCCAAAAATACCGGACATCCTTTCTTCCACATCCTGCTCACCTCCAACGCAGAAACCAGACTGGAGAGAACACCTCGTAATCCCTGAAATACAACTCTCTCTCCAGCCACAAGCAAACTCACTTGCTTCTTCAGACAGTCAATCTGGGCTTCATACTGACTCAGCCAATCCATGCCCAGAATCACATCATACGAAGAAATCGGCAATCGAATCAAACTCGATTTCCACTTCTTGCCAGAAATCTCGATCTCACACAAACAAAACTGTCGAGCAATCAAAGGATTCCCAGCCGGTAAAATCACAGACAAAGAAACCGGTAGAACCATCGAATCCAAATGTAAAATCTCAAAACAATGCTCGGACAGAAAAGAATGACTCGCTCCAGAGTCAAACAAAACACGACAGGGCTGATCAGAAATGTAAACCGTACCTGTCACAACATCCGGAGCATCACGAGCCTCCTGCTGACTCAGACTGTAAACTCGTGGCTGAACTGGAACAGGAGCTGAAGCAACAGAACTACTCTGCTCCCTCTGAATCGTAGGTGGTCTCCGTGGTGCAGAACTAGAACCACCACCTCTACCAGCAAATCCCTCAGGGCGTGGAGGAACAGTCCTCGGTCTTCCTGCTGCTGAACCAACAGGTCTGACAAAGCCCTCAGATCGCTGCTCAGAACGCTGATCAAATCCCATCTGTGGACATTCTGCAATCCTATGTCCTGACTGACCACATCTGAAACATAGACCAGCTATCCTGTAGCACTGGCCATGGTGTCGTCGTCCACAACTCTGGCACACAGGTGCCGTACTGACAGATCCAGAACTAGTCGTACTGGTAGCAGTACCAGACGATCCTCCGCTCTTCCTGGAATCTCCAGATCCAGATCCAGGAACAAATCTCCTCTTCCCAGAGGAACCACTGCTAGATGTCTCTCCTCCAAACCTCTTCCTACTCGCAGTCCACCGCTGCTGAGTAGCCGTCATGTCATTCTCAATCAGACGAGCTCGCTCCACAAGCTCAGAGAAATCGGTGATCCGGAACGGTATCAGAGGCTGCCTCAAAGTGTCTCGTAAGCCTCTCAGAAATCTGTAGCACCTCTCAGCAGACGTGCTAACCAGCTGCGGAGCGTACCTGGCTAATGCAGTAAACTCAGCCTCGAACTGCATCACCGTCTTGCTCCCTGAACAAGTCTCAGAAAACTCTCCTGCATCTGCTGTCGTGCAGAAGGGGGAACAAACCAGTCCCGAAATACTTCGGTGAACTCCTCCCAAGTGATCAAAGAGTTCAATCTGCCCTGAAATCTGGCTGCTTGCTGGCCATCCCACCAGTGCTCAGCCTCTCCGTCCAACAGAAAAAACAGCTAACGGAACTTTCCTGTCTGCAGGACACTGCATCCCGTCAAAAGTCTTCTCCAATCTCCTCAGCCACTCCTCGGCTGCTCTGGGCTCAACAGCGCCCTCAAACCTCGGAGGCTTCAACCTCAAAATAACTGCAGGTGTCGATCAATGTCCTCAGATCTAACAGTCGAAGCTCTGCTCTGAGTCTCGCTCATCATCTGAGCAACAAGTGAAGCAAACTGTGAAAGTGTATCAGCACCGACCACTGGGGCTGTACTCCCCACTGGTGCTGCCTGATCGTCACTCTGACCGTCTGTCATATCTGGGTCTGGCTGATCCATACAGAAAAATCCAGAAAATCCGGAAAACTATCACAAAACAACACAAAATAACACAATAAAAAGCCAAACGACCCAAAACTACCTCCCAGACAGACTCACTGATCACTTCCTAGAGCTCTGTTTTACAATCCAACCTGTTTCCAAAACCAGTGCTCTGATACCAAAAAAAGCTTGTCACGACCCGACCCGAGACGAGACGGATCCCGCCCGCGCCGGATCGCGACGGAGGATAGCTAACCAGGATCTGGCTTTGGATTAGGTTACTGAACTGATCTTCCAAATTCTTAACTCAACAGAAGCACACAGAACAACAGAGCTACTAAAAACATCAAATGCAGCGGAACAAAACATCTATCTTTTCATTTCCTCAAAATAATCATCTACAGAACAGTACATGGCTTTCAACAGAAAGAAAGACAGAACAGGAAAGCCATGACTGTACAAAAATCAAAAGTACAAAAGTACCTAATCTGATCAGACTCTGAAATCTAATCCTGGACTTCCTTGCCCTTCCCAGAACCTGAAAACCACCAGAAAGCAAGGGTGAGCTCAACAGCTCAGCAAAGCAACAAACCACCAATCTAAATTCTCAGAAAACAAAACCAAATTCATCGAATAGAAATCAGATCAGAAATCGGAACAGAATCGGAAATCAAAACTTACGGACAGATATCAAATCACATCAGAGTCGTACAGATCGCATCAGAACAGAACAAATCAACAGAGTCAGAAACAGAAATCAGAATCGTACGGATCATATCATATCATAATCACAATTTCGTACAGAACAGAACAGATACAGAAAATAGTACAGATACATATAGCTAAATGCCCTGACACTGACGGAATCTCTACGGATTCCGGCCCCTTATGCCTCCCTTCCCAGACACTGACTGAATCTCATAGGATCCAGGCCCCTTATGTCTCCCTTTGTGCTCACGGCACCAAAACAGATGTGCTTATAGCACCAAAACAGAATTCATCGGATCCGGAACAGAACAGATATCAGATTTCAGATTGAGCTCATTTCAGATTTCCCGTTTCACTAACTGAATCTCATAGGGTTCAGGCCCCTTATAACTCCCTTTGTATAGCTTATACACACAGCATTTCAATTCAGAAGAAATCCGGACAATTCAGAAATTACACAAAAATCGGGCAGCACAACGGCAGTATACGGAATTTACACAAAAATTCCTACAAAGAAAATTTACCGAATTCGCACAGAATACAGATATCAACATTTCAAAACCTTTATTCTACTGCACAGATAAATTCCAATTTCGCAGAAAAATCCGGTCGACTAAAAACGCAGTCGAATCAAAAATACCAGGACGAAAATCTTCAGAATATAGTCAAAACGTGCACACCCGGCACGGCAACGATATACAAAAAGTTACGCGGTAAAAACTGAACCGTTCAAAAGATACGGACAAAAATCATTAACGAAAACGAAATCCGGACAGAATATACCGCCAAACACGACGGAACTGAAAATTGAGAAAGGCGGAATGTGCCTTACCTCGAGCACAGCAATTTCCTCAACAGTCACTTCGCTCAAAAACGGCTCCGCGTCGTCCGAAAATCCACTTTTCCAAAATCCACCTCGACTTTCTCTCTCCTCAGAAAAATCAGATATTTATTTTTGATTTTCTCTCTCTTCAAAACGACTGAAATCAGCTTTATAATACACAGATCGGCCCGGCCGATCGCAGCATCGTCCCGGGACGATCCGACCAAAAGGATCGGCCTGGTCTCCCTTCAGGGCTATTGCAGGGACGATATTTTCTACAGTGCCAATCGGCCTGGCCGATGTCTCCAATCGGCCTGGACGATGCATGCAGAAAATCACCTGGAGCAAAACTGGGCTAAAACTGGAGCTGAATTCCACTGATCGTCCCAGGACGATCCCAGATCGTCCTGGACGATACTGGAGCAGATCTTGATATTACAATCTCCCCAACTCAGAAAAATGTCGTCCTCGACATTATCCAGTCCAAACTCAGTCAAAACAAGTACGGGTACGACCGTCTCATATCAGACTCCTTCTCCCAAGTTGCTTCCCGTGCAGTCCGGTGCTTCCACTGGACTTTAACCATCGGAATCTCTTTATTTCTTAACTTTCGGACGTCGTTCGCCAAAATAAGCTCTGGCTCTTCCTTGTACGCCAGATTCTCCTGAATCTCCACCTCATCAGCTAACAACTTCTTCCCAGAGTCTGAAACCCACTTCCTCAGAGTGGATACGTGAAACACATTATGCACATCCGGCATAGATTCAGAAAGCAATAACTTGTAAGCAGCTTTTCCAATTCTTTCCGAAATCTCAAATGGTGCTAGGTATGTTGGACCTTGAACTAAACTTGCTCACCCTTCATCGGGCTGACTTTGACATACACAAAGTCACCGACCTGAAATTCAACAAATCTGTGCTTCTGATTGTAATACTTCTGCTGACGATCTTGAGCGGCTTTCAATCTTTCTCTTATCAATTTGATCTTCTGAGCAGTTTCATCAGCAAAAGTGGCCCCCAAAGCCTGTCTATCTCCGACCTCCGTCAGAGTCAAAGGAGTACGACACTTCCTGCCATACAAAGCTTCGTACGGTGCCATACCGATACTGGACTGAAAACTGTTGTTATAGGCAAACTCAATCAGCGGAATATGATCCTCCCAACTTCCGCTAAAGTCCAGAACACAAAGCCTCAACAGATCTTCCAGTACCTGAATCGTCCTCTCAGACTGCCCGTCGGTCTGAGGATGAAAGGCTGTACTGAAATGCAGTTTCGTACCCAAGCCTTGCTGAATGCCTTTCCAAAGTCTGGAAGTAAAACGTCCATCTCGATCAGATACGATCACACGAGGCACACCGTGCAATCTGACTATTTCCTTCACATAAATCTGTGCCAAGCGATCAACTGAATCCGTCTGTCTGATCGGAAGAAAATGGGCTGACTTCGTCAATCGATCTACAACCACCCAAATGGCATCATGTCCTTGTCTAGATCGAGGAAAACCCATCGCAAAATCCATCGTTACCTCCTCCCATTTCCACTCAGGGATAGGCAACGACTGTAACAGCCCACCTGGTCGCTGATGCTCTGCCTTCACCAACTGACAGGCTTCGCATCTCGACACAAATTCTGCCACATCTTTCTTCATCCCAGGCCACCAAAACAAAAGCTTCATATCAGCGTACATCTTACCACTGCCTGGATGAACAGTGTAGCCAGAATGATGAGATTCACACAGAATCTCCCGCCTCAAATCTCCAGACACAGGTACCCACAACCTGTTCTTACAGAAAATAACACCAGAATCAGAAATTCGAAGTTCAGGAGTCTTACCAGATCTAATCTGTGCAATCAACTTCGAATAATCAAAATCTGACTTCTGGGCTTCTTGAATCCGTGCTTCCAAAGAAGACTGAATACTCATCTGAGCCAACTTCAAATCATTGGAGGAAATCACCTCCAACTGCAATCTCTCCAAATCACGAATCAGAAAGTCATCACAGGTAAGCTGAATACCTGAGAATCCAGAAGACTTCCTGCTCAGAGCGTCCGCTACCACATTCGCCTTCCAGGCTGATACTGAATAGTCAAATCGTAGTCCTTGATCAACTCGAGCCACCTCCTCTGTCTCAGATTCAGATCCTTCTGAGTAAAAATATACTTCAGGCTCTTATGATCAGTAAAGATCTCACATCTGACGCCATACAGGTAATGACGCCAAATCTTCAAAGCAAAAACAACTGCAGCTAACTCCAGATCATGCGTCGGGTAATTCTTCTCATGTGGTTTCAACTGTCTCGAAGCATAAGCAATTACCTGACCATGCTGCATCAGAACACAACCCAATCCTTTCAGTGAAGCATCACTGAACACCTGGAAACCCTCCGTACCTGACGGAAGTGCCAACACTGGAGCTGAAGTCAAACACTCCTTCAATCTCTGAAAACTAGCTTCACACTCCGGTGTCCAAACAAAAGGTACTGACCTCTGAGTCAGTCTCGTCAGAGGAGTCGAAATCTGCGAAAATCCTTTCACAAACTTCCTATAATACCCGGCCATGCCCAAGAAACTACGTACCTCAAATACCGTAGTCGGCCTTGGCCAATCAGCAACAGCCTGAATCTTCTGGGGATCTACAGAAATGCCTTCTCCGCTAACCACGTGCCCCAGAAATGAAATGCTCTTCAGCCAGAATTCACACTTAGAGAACTTGGCATACAGCTGATGCCTCCTCAAAGTTTCCAACACAATCCTCAAATGTCTGGCATGCTCATCCTCAGATGCAGAATATACCAGAATATCGTCAATGAAGACGATCACAAATTGATCCAAATACTCCCTGAATACTCGGTTCATCAGATCCATGAAAATCGCAGGCACATTGGTTACCCCAAAAGGCATAACCAAAAACTCGTAGTGCCCGTACCGAGTACTGAAAGCAGTCTTCACCACATCAGCTTCCTTCACCTTCACCTGATAGTATCCGGATCTCAAATCAATCTTCGAAAATACCGAAGATCCGGAAAGTTGATCAAACAAGTCGTCTATCCGAGGCAAAGGGTACTTGTTCTTGATCGTGACCTTGTTCAAATCTCTGTAATCAATACACATACGGAGTGTACCGTCCTTCTTCTTCACAAATAATACAGGTGCTCCCCAGGGCGAAACACTAGGACGTACAAAACCTCTGTCAACCAACTCCTGAAGCTGAACTTTCAACTCAGAAAGTTCTTTCGGTGCCATCCTGTACGGAGCTTTCGATATCGGAGCGGTGTTGACCTCGATTTTGCCCAGATTTGAGCCTGAACAGTTGACTTGGTCAAATTGACCAAGCCAGACCTTATGGCCCTCCCCATTGGGTTCAGTGGGTCAAGTCGAGTCTGTTGAGCCCGAGCTTGGACCCTGGGTCAACCCGGTTGACCAAGTCAACCCAGGTTGACCACCTAGCCCATTAAGAGCTCAAATCAATTTTAAATCTTTTTTAAACCCTTTCTTGAGCTCGAGCCTCCTCCCCGTGGACCTAAGTGACTGGTTTGACTAAGTCAAACATTGACTTGGTCAAATCAGGTCATGAATAGGTCTAAATAGCCTATTTTATTGCAATTAAGGCCTAATTAATGGGAATTAAAGCCTCCCCTTGATTTCAAATTGAAACCACGGCCTAAACCGACCTATTTCCCTCCTAATTTTGTTTTGATTCGATCCTAGCCGCTGATCTTAGGATTAGGAGCCTTAAATAGCGAAAATTAGGTTATTTTTAGGATCTTTTTTTTGCTCTTGCTCTCTCTCTAGACCGCCTCAACACTTGAGATTTCGTGTGAGAACTCTAGAGAGACTCCTCTCCCTTTCCCACGTCAAACCCGACCACCCAAAGCCGCCGGCGGCGAACTCTCCGGCGACCCGAGGAGATTTCCCTTCCGTTTCGTTTCGAGACCGATCCAGGACGTTTCGAGACGAGGTTTCTTCTACAAATAGGAGCGTGGACAGTCTACAAGTGCAACAAGCCAGAGATCTCTCGATTTCATCGAGTATTTTCGGTAAAATACTAAACCCTAATTAGATCACATAGGGTTATTTAACTTTCTATAGGATGCATTATTTTCTATATAGTTTGTTCCCCATGATTTCTGTTCGTACCTAGGAATTGTGTTTAAAATTTTATCAAATTTGGTTGAGTATCGAGTGAGAACGAGCCGAAAAACGAATTAGGGTTTCGGTTCGCCGAGAGTTGAAGCCAGGCGTCCATCGGACCGTTGATCGCGCGATCAACGGCCTGGATCAGCCCGATCCGCGGTCTCGCCTGACCGCGCGGTTCCGCCCCGCGGTTCCGCCCGCCACGTGGCGTGATCTCCACCGTCCGCTCAAACGGCGCGGATCCAACGGCTCCCGTGCGTGCCGACGTGTTTAAGTGCCGCGGCACTGATTCCCGTGCCGGCGCAATCATTGCCAATGATTGCGCGGCGGCGCAATCATTGGCAATGATTGCGCCGAGAACCGCGGAGCCTATCCCGCTCTGCCACGTGGCGCACCGACAGCCGCCGCCGCCTGATTTGACTAAAATCGATTTTAAAATTGTTTTAAAACCTTAATAACTTCAAAAAATTGTAGAAAATCCAATTTTCGTCCGATTTTGACGTATAATACCTCGTTTTGTTCGTATTTTTATCATCTGCATGAAGAAATTTTTTTTTATTAAAATAATGTATATAATTTAAATTATTTATAAAACAGTAAAAATTCTTATTTTTATTATTAGTTAAATCATTATTTTAATATAATTATTATTATAATATTATTTAATTATAATAATTTATTATAATTATGAATGTTTTAATTATTAACTCACTGATTGTTTTATTATTATTATTATTATTATTATTATTATTCTTATTATTATTATTATTATTTATTTTGAAATTATTTTGAAAATAGTCCTTAATGCCCTTTAAATTTCCAAAATTCATAACTTTCTCGTTTTCGATCCGATTTTGACGCACAACCCCTTGTCTTGATCGTATTTGGATTTTGCACACTTTGGAAGTGGTTTCACTCAGAATTTTTGGGTCTGTGCACAGTTATTTTTAAAACAGCAAAATAACAATGTTTAAAAAATATTTAATTATCGTATTTGAACTTCGAAATTACATAACTTTGTCGTTTTAAGTCCGCTGTCGACGCACAGCGCCTTGTTTTGTATGTACTCTGAATTCTGCATATTTTGAAACTATTTTCAGATAAAAAGCATGTCTGCATTTGCTGTTGTTACAAAAACAGTAAATTGACAATATTTTAAAAATACTATTTTATGATATTTAAACTTCGGAAATTCATATCTTGTTCGTTTTAAGTCGGATTTTGACGTGTAACCCCTCGTTCTTTTCAGAAAAGCGAGCTTCATGTTTTGAAACCATTTCCAGCCCCTGATTTTGGCTGTTTTGACAGATCACTATTTAGATTCGATTATTCGAGTATTTTTAATATTAAATATTAATTATGATAACTACTTTCAGGATACAAACTACTTTCAAATAGCTTGAGATTTCGTTAGGGTAGCCAGTGGGTCTCCCATATACCTATTTACTATAATTTGACTTATTTTTAATTATCTTAATCTCCAAAATTTATATATATGTATTTAAGTACTTTAAAACTATTTTAAAACTACTTATACATAAATCCTAATTTTGGGAGACCCGCTGTTTCAATGAAATTTTAAACATGGATCCTATGTATGAAGAGCAATCATGGGGGAGTGGGTTAGTGAATGGTTGAGTCCCAATCATTCACTAATCCCTTCATTAGGTGTCTTTACTTTTATTTTTCGTAGATTGCATGTGTAGGTCGCACCACGAGCACTTAGTCTAGGCTCTCCTAGATCTAAGGACATGGTGTGTTTATTTCATTTTTGTACTCCTATGCATTTATTACCTGAAGGGTTAGACTAAACATCACTTTAAACTCCTACAACGTAGTGACACCCTAAGGACAAAAATTAAGGACCTGTCTAGCGAACGTAGAAGTTTTCTAGGGATTAGGATAGACCCCAGAACAACATGAAAACCTCAACACTTAAACTTAGTGACGTCTAAAACATCACTGAATTTTCTAGGAATTTTTAGGAGCTTTTAGAGCCCTTAATTAACCAACCCTAGTTAATCTGCTAATTAAGGCCCCGAGAACTTCCGGAAAATACAATAAATATATTTTAGGTCAGAAAATTACCCACCATATATCGAATTGTCCAGAATCTAACCCTTGACTTTAGATAAATAGGGCTCCTTAGCTTGACTCTAGGTTAACCCTAAATTTGATCATAGGTGGAAATTACCATTTTGCCCATAATAAATCATTAAAAATTATTAAAAATCCCAAATCTTCTCCAAACCCTAGGGGATCACTTTCTCAGGTCATCCCTGACTTTTGGGAGTGATTCGACTCAGTTTGGGGTTGATTTGGGCCAAAATTGCAAAATAGGGCCTTCTTCTAGTTAATTTAGAAAATTCCATAAATACCCCGATCTTTAGAAATTCATAACTTTGCCTAGAAAACTCTGATTTCAGTGTACTACCTGTCTAACTACTCGTATTAAGGTCTAGTATTTTCCTAAGGTGTTAGGGATCCCAAACTTAGCCTTTTTCCCATAGTGACTTTTTGGACCCTTAGCTTAGTTCCTAGGAGGACCTAGAACTTTCTAAAATTGGCTAATATCACTTAAACTTTAAATGTCAGTGTTCTAAGCTCTTAAAATTGATCAACAAACTGAAATAATTAAAATGGACCTAATTCACTAATATTTGAATTTCAATTAAAATATCCTTTTCTGATTTTCAACATACTTGAACTCTAGATAACTTCAACTAACTACCTTGCTTAGGATCTATCCTAACCACACTAGCCTTACACACACATAGAATTGTTTGCTAGGGCACCACTTCTAGATTTAGGTTAGGCCGCTGTGTTTTATTTTTCTGCTGTGTGCCGGAGCTTTCGTGGATTTCATTGCATGCTGTTTGAAAAATGATTGGAGTGTTTGCTTACTTTTTCTGCACTCTGTGATGTGATGAGCGCTAGATTTACCCCTAGGTTAGGAACGCCATATATATATATACTGTTCTTCCGTGCAGGTGGCCATGCTCAATGCTAATAAAATGGGGGAGCATTATTATGATTCCTAACAATGTTTTATGCAGGTGCTTGCTCAGCTCCCCCTAAATAAAAATGAGGGCTAAAATTAATAATTATAACTGCACAGATGGAGCTGCTTAGCCCTCAAAAATTAAGAGCATGGCTTGGCACAGGGTCAATGGTGTTAGCATTTTACTTCCATATAAACTGCTTGGGATGATTTTTACTAGGATAACCTTGCAGGGATTCTTAGATTTACTGTTTTCAATTAATGTAATTTATCTGTAATAATTGTTAAGAGTTGTGAAAGCAACTTTTGAGTTGGGATATTCTTATCCAGCTCGGATTCTAAAAGAAGAAGGCATCCCTAAGGGGAGAGTCTTCTTCCATTTGGAAGATCGAGCTGGATGGCTTTAGATATCCAAAGAGAAAAGGCAATACCCCCATACTGGGGAAATTGTCTCTTCGTTTGGATATTCAAGCCACGACGGATCCAAGGAGTCCAAGGAGGAGAGATCCAAGGAGTCCAAGGAGGAGAGATCCAAGAAGTCCAAGGAGAAGATATCCAGAAGACTAAAGATTTGAAGACCCAATATCCCACTCAAAGTTGTTGGCGTCTGTCATAGGCTTAGAAATCCGGGTTGTTGGCAGTGGTGCCCGGCCACTTTACTTTATACATATCTGGGGTGTAATAAGGGCAATTTGCCTATGGCCATTTAGTTGATTAATTTTGGATTTATATTGATGTGTTTACCTGATTGTGCAGTAGAATTACCTGCTTTTCCTAGGTTTCTTTCTTGCATGCCGTCTTTGATTTCGCCTGGATTTTCGTTAGGCTCTCTAAGGATTATAAAATTTTTCTACTCATAACTAATTCTCAAAATTTTAAGTTTTAAACAACATAGAAACTTAACGAACTTAGGGAACTGCCGGAATCGTCCGGGGTCGCATGCATATTTATGCATTCTTCTTTCCTTGCTATAAGACATCTCCCTGCCTGCGGGTAGAGTCCGGATAATCTGGCCTATGAGGATTAAGTGCCGGACCTAGGGAGACCCAGTCTTTTCAAAAAAAAAACTATTTTTTTTTATAAGCCTGTTTTTAAAGTTCTATAGCATTCATGAGCTGACAATTCAACTAGCATGCATTGCATTAGTAACTAACTAATTAAAATTTAATTGCATTAGTTAGGAGCATCTGACCTACATAAGTCCAGGACCAATTAGGAGATTCTCTAGATGTCGGTCCTATTTCCAACAACTATACCACCCACCCATCTTTCATCATTGACTTGACAGCATGGTTTTAAATCGATTAGGTGGTTAGCTGGCTCCCCCATCCAGGCCGGGATAAGTCCAGATCTTTGCATCGCATTAGCTAGGACACGGGCCTTAGTGTTACTCGTCGAACACTAAGCCTAACCTAGATCTAGGATTCGAGGCTACTACACTCGGTCTCGTAGTATGCCTAAAATAGTAGGTAGGTTCCTTCTTTTCAGGGACCCTAAATCCTACTTATCTGCGTCACAGGATGACGCCACCTCCATCTTTTCTCTCACGCATGTGATCGGATGCCTGACTTTGATTTTCTCCAGTTTCTATTTAGTACCCTAGAGCCTCCGAATGCTGGTATGAGCCATGTATGTTTGATTCACCCCTTTGAGACCCTTCTTTTCTTTTGAGTAGGACTTCTTAGTCTATACCCCTGTGTCAATCCCATTTTTAGGAAGGGATAATATATGATCCTTAATCGAGAGTTTTCTCAGGCTCCGGCCTGAGATGTAATTAACCACGGGGGCTTGCGCCCGTGGGAAACTTGGTTCCCACAATCTACTAAACCCCATTCGAACTTTTTCGGGTGGGGGAAACCCGTGACTAGGTCGTGTATATTGCTACCCATCGGGGATGTGTTGGTGAAAGCCTCTATCCCCAATGGTTAGTTGTATGCACGATCCAATCTGCCCTCCCAATCGACCCGTTCGCGCGGTGCTCTTTTGGAGGTCCACAGGTTTCTGGCGACCACGGTGGGACCAGTTTCTCTCTCCATCTTTGGATTATATATTATCTTTTCTTGTGTGTACTCCGGGATTGGTACTCCTTAGATTAGGTCCGTCCCACTCTTAGTTAGAGTCTTTTCTTAGTTAGGGTTTCTCCCCTTTAGCTAGGGTTCTCCCTACTCTACTTCTTTCCAGCCTTACAGGCTATTCTACCCTTTATTCATTCCTATCTATCCTTATCAAATCTTTATCAAATCATTCATTCTTTTGTGATTTCAATTCTAACTAATTCTTTTCACTTTATTTTCTTGGCAGCAGTGCCATGGCTTCTTTTGTTCCGTCTGTTACCTTTGCTTTCGGTTTGGACGCGCGGGTGACTCTCCCTGAGTCCCTGCTCGCTAGTCCGCCAGCTGGAGGAATCACTTTTGGTTCCTTCACTGACTCGGCTTTCGTCACCCTTGGCGGGCCGACTCCGGCGGAGGCTGCTGCATTCTCTCCTCCTCAGAGGAGAGGACGTGCAGTCATGCGCCCTTTCGGACGACCAGCTGCTCGGCGGACAGCCCGGGCACCTGCTCGTCCCGTTCCTGTACTTGCGCAGCCAGTGCGCCCTGTGGCTAGGCGACCAGTGCCTAGGCCACTTCCTGTTCCAGCGGTCAGGCGTCCAGTGCCCGTCGCTCCTACTGCACAGGTTGCCCCAGCCCCTCAGCGCCGGCAGCCTGCTGTAGTTCCCCCCGTTCGACCAGCGGTCCGGCGTCCAGTGCCTGCCGCTCCTGCAGCACAGGTTGCTCCGGCCCCTCAGCGCCGGCAGTCTGCTGCTACTGTTACTCCCGTTGTTCCAGCGGACGTACCTCGTGTTCGGGTTCCCCCTCCCACTTCCACCAGGAAGAGGGGTGCCCAGACCGAGGTGCCTTCGCCTTCCACTGATCGGGTTTCTGTTTTCGCCCGACTTTCTCACCCCGAGGTTGTTGGGCAGACCCCGACACTTCCCGTTGTTCCTGTCCCCCCTGCCCCTCCGGCAGTGGGTTCAGATGTTCCTTCCACCTCCACCTCCGGCCTTGGGAGAAGGGCCCGGAGGAATAGGAATAGGAGGCTCCGTCTAGCTGCGTCAGAGGCAGAGAGGCAGCAGATGGCTGATGCTATAGCTCACCAGGAGCTAGTTGAGAGGACAGTGGCTCCCAGGCAGCGGAGGCCACGACGAGTTGCAGTTGTGCCAGTTCCAGAGGTTGTAGTGGCTCCCGAGATAGAGGCAGTTCAGGGAGGACGCTTTTCCCCGTTGACACATAGTGGGGACGAGGAGGACGTTGCCCGCATTGCGGTGGCTTCTCCTGTTACCACTACCCTACCCCGTGCTAGGATCCCTAGGGACGCTGGTGTTCGAGCCCTCACCCAGAGGATTCGAAACATCGTCCGCCTAGCAGGTAGTAGGGGTCCTGTCGATCGGCAGAAGATACTCCGTCAGATTTCTCGGGCCACCTTTCAGTTGCGAGGACAGACTGCTAGGAGGCTTTACAGTTGGCAGAGGGGACAGACAGCTCAGCAGCCTGCAGATACAGTTCCAGTAGTCAGACCCCCGGCGGTTACTTCTGCTGCAGGACGGCGCCCACGTCGTCGAGGACGGAGACAGCAGCGGAGGCCTGCCCAGCCTCAGGTCAGTTCAGAGGTAGTAGCTCCAGAGCAGCCAGTTACCTGTGTAGAGCCCCGTCGCAGTAGGTGTGTTTGGAGACGTCGACAGGCGGACACCCTTGCTGAGCCAGTACAGTTAGTGGAGACAGTACGCCCAGTCGGGCTAGTACAGTCAATACAGTTAGTCAAGGCAGCACGACCATATGAGACAGTACAGTTGGCAGAGGTAGTGCAGCAGCCAGATGAGGCAGTTGGTCAGATGGATTTGACAGTTTCTCCCGGGTCCGAGGCTGTCCCGATGACTTGTGATGAGGATGCAGTAGTTACTCCTGTTGGGTCACCGGATCGAGTTGAGACACCTTTAGCTCCCAGTACTCATAGGATCACTTCCCCTATGAGTCCCTACATAGAGGCACTTCGTCGGATCTTTTCAGAGGATGACTCATTCGAGGATGAGTCAGATGAGGATATACCAGTACACCAGGTTTGTGAGACTACCCGTCGAGGTCACTCGGATGAGCAGAGAGAGCCCGAGGACCAGGATGAGCGGGAAGACCCCGAGGCAGGAAGGTCTCCGAGAGCAGTAGCTACAGACACCACAGTCTTACACTTACAGACTCAGATGGCCACTGGGAAGATCCATCTCCAGGACAGTGATTCGGTACAGCCTTCAGATAAGGCTACTCAGACAGTTCAGATGATCTCTAGTCCTAGCCACAGTTCCAGCCACAGTGACGGTCAGAGTTACAGTCAGGGCAGTAGTGGTAAATTACTCCACAGTTCTGAGGGAGAGTGGCAGCTAGCACTCTCCAAGGAGACTTAGCAGATGATTGAGCAAACTGTACAGAGTTTAGAGGCAGTTGAGATGAGGCCTCCCAATGCCAAATTGACAGTGCCACTCCAGCTTCTTCGTTAGCACATTTTCTTTTTACTTCTATCTGTACTAGAAAAATATGTTTAAAAAAAAAATGAAAAAAATGATTGTAACCTCAAAAGGGAAGACAGGCCCCCTTCCAGCACTTGGGCTGGAGGACCTCGTTCTCCCTTATTTTGATGATTAATTAATAAAAAAATGATGATTTGCAATTATGATGACTCTCTCACTTCTTTTAGTTCTACTAGCTTTGTAGCGATGACTCATGAAAGAGTATGATCTCTCTATCTCACCTTAGGGGTGGAGAGATTTCTTCTTTTGAACTAAAATCTTTTTCAAATTGAAATTGGATTTAGAAGTGAAAATTTTCTTTATTATCTTGTGATTCTCTATCTCATAGATAACTATAGTATATTGATGCATAAAACTTCATAATTTTCTTAATCATGATATTCATTCTTATCAGAGGATAGGATTTGTTTTGTAGATCATTCTTCCTTGTCCAAGAGAAGTAAGTCTTCTTCTCTTGTACTTGGAAGATGATCTTACAACTGAGAAATAGTTTTCTTTTAGGGATTTGGAAAAGGAAGCCAGTTACAAAAAATTGAAAAGATGCGCAAAGCGCCAAAAGTGAAAGATACACAAAGTGTATCAAGTGATTGAAATTTGTGCAAAGCACATGAAAGTTCGTAAAGTGGCTCAAAGAGCCCAAAAGTTATAAGTAAATGGCTTTCCTTTCTAGTAAATCTCTAAATCTCAGAAAATCTATATCCTTTCGATATTTTTGATACTTGATTCTGAAAATTATGATTTTGAAATCATCATTATACATTGATATCCTATAAGATGTGGAAGTGTATTCTCATACAAGAAATAAAGAAAATTAAATTTCTTTGTCTAATTTAAATTCCTTTTTGGATTAGATTTCAATTCAAGAGAAGAAAATATTCATATAAGTGAGATGTCATGATTTAGCTAGTATGGAGCTTGATCTGAGTTAGTAAATTTAAATTGAGGTTCCTTTTAAAATTAGAGGGAGTTAAGTACTAAACTCCTTTGAAATATGTGCTCACTTATCACTTTTGACTGGGTCCACACCCTCCTATACTTGTTAGGATCGGTGATGTTGATCCTTTATTAAAAAGTGAATGGCTTCTTCCTATCAGTCCTGCTCTGATAGTTGAAGGCCTCAGTCCATTCATTTGAGATGAATGTGATAGGGGATGTCTAAATCACTGATTTAGACCATTGAGAGATGTGATACTGGGTCCACACCCTCCTACTTTTGTTAGGATTGGTAATGTTGATCCTCTACTAGAATGAGATTCTCTTCTTCCTATCAGCCCCGCTCTGATAGTTGAAGCCCCCAGTCTATTCACATGAGTTGAATTTGATCGGGAATGTCATAGTCTTTTTTAGATTACACTCTTTTGAGAGAGGATATTGGGTCTATATCCACCTATGTTAGTTAGGTGGGGTGATATTGATCCTCTATCCCTATGAGATTCTCTTCTTCCTATCAGTCTTGATCTGATAGATGTAGCACCCGGTTCATTCATATGGGTTGAATGTGATCAGGGATGCATGAGTCATTAGTTTAGACTCTTTTGGAGGTACGATACTGGGTCCACACCATCCTATGCTAGTCAGGTGTGGTAGTGTTGATCCTCTATCTTGATGTTGATCTTTGTTATTTCGATATGATTGTGCTCGCCAGCTCATTCAGATGATTTGAATGTGACCTGGATTAAAAAAAAAAAAAAATCGTGTGATAAAAAGAGGGAAGCTCGTAGGAGAACAAAAACCCGGTTGCCCTTGTCACAGGAGGAACCCGGTAAAACTCTCTAAGAGCCCAAATTCCCCAAAATTTCTTTCTTCTCCCTTGAAAGCACTTTGGTGATTTCCTCAAGGTTGAGCTCTCAATTAGTTGGTTATAAGTCTATGTGATTAAAAATGTCTCTCTTTGATAGTGATGTACTACACTGTATTTTAGATGAAAACATCACTATCTTCCGGGCTTAGGTCTTTTTGAGAAAAGATCGCCCCCCTGCTGCCCTCTTTTGGCAGCCTACCTTCCCATTATACACTGCTCTGAGCTGCCAGAGTGGTTCTATGAATGTGATAGTGTTACTTTCACCTCGCACAGGGTCCTACCTGATTAGGGTAGGTGTTACCATTGTGACCTACTGATAATCATAGATCTCACTCATGATTATCATACTAGGTGTCAGGAGTGCTCCCTTGTCACCTCAGAGTTGTGCTGTGGTGTGGTACATCTATTCTCAGGTGTTGGCGCCACGACTTTAGGAGCTTTGATTTCCTAGTAGAAGATCAGCTCCTGAGTTTCTTTACTCCCCTGCTCTCTACATTTATACCCTACTCTTAGCTGCTAGAGTAGCTCTATGAATGTTGTTTTGTTGTTTTTGCTTCTCACAGGGTCCTACCCAGTTAGGGTAGGTGTTACCCTTGTGACCCCTTTTTGGTAATCATCGATTTCAATCATGGTTACCTTTCTCGGTAGTAAGAATGTCCTCTTACTACCTAGAGTTGTTTCTCTTGTTGTGATGTAGTACATCCTACCTCAGATGTTAGCATCACATCCTCAGGAGTCCTGATTTTCTAGTAGAGAATCGGCTCCTTAGTTTCTTTCTGTACCAACCTCACCATTCATACCCTACTCTTAGCTGCTAGAGTAGTCCTATGAGTGTAGTAGTGTTGCTTTTTACTCCCCACAGGGTCCTATCCAATCAGGGTAGGTGTTACCGCTGTGGCCCCTTTGATGTTGTATTAATTTTATTTAAGATTCCTATTCCCGGGTAGTGAGTGTGTCCCCTTGCTACCTGGAGTTATTTCCTCAGTTGCAATGTAGTACATCTTACCTCAGGTGTTAGCATTGCATCCTTATGAGCTTTGATTTTCTAGTGGAAGATCAGCTCCTTAGTTTCTTTACTCACTTTAACATTCATAACATACTCTTAGCTGCTAGGGTAGTTCTATGAATGTTGTTCTGTTGTTCTTTCTCCCCACAGGGTCCTACCCAATCAGGGCAGGTGTTACCACTGTGACCCTTCTGATATTTTATCAATCCTATTCATAATGATTGTCCTCAGGTAGTGAGTGTGTCCCCTTAGTACCTAGAGCTGTTCTTCTTGTAGTGATGTAGTATACATTGCCTCGAATATTAACATCACTATTTTGAGAACTTTGATCCTCTAGCAGAAGATCAGTTCTTCTACTCTTTTCTTTGACCCATTCTACCATTCATACACTAGGCTCAGTCGCCGGATTAGTCTTATGAATGAGTTGAGGTCACTTCCACTTCCCACAGGGTCCCACTAGTATGTGTAGGTGTTACCACTGTGAGGTTTTGTTTACTCAGAGTTGTTTCCCTTAGTGGAGAGGGTGCTCCCTCGCTACTTTGACTTTTTTTTCTCCTACTTCGTGATATGGAGCATCATGCCTCAGATGCTACCATCACCTTTTCCTTGAGCTTTGATTCTCTAGTAGAGAGTCAACTCCTCCAGACCTTTGCTACTTGCTTCCCCATTGAGATCCCACTCCTAGCTGCCGGAGAGATCCTTTGGATGTTTTGATACCGTTTCCACTTCTTATAGGGTCCCCATCAGTTAGTATGGGTTTACCACTGTAGCTCCCTTGAGGGTTGTTTTTACTAGGCTTAGTCCTACTTTCCGTAGTAGAGGTACCCCCTCGCTACTTGAGTTTTTTTTTTTACTCCGTCGGAATGAGATTACTCCTTTGCACACTCTACTAAGGGTGTATCTCTTCCAGCTTTGGTTAGGAGACGTCGCACTGATGTCCCTCCTTCCCTTTTGTGTAGGGTTAGAGTTCCCTAGGAGATCCTGACGGCATCTGAATACTCATGGCCACGACGATTTGTCCTCTACCATGTGGTTACCAGAGCGCTAGAAGGGGTTCCCTAGGTGGTTCTTCCCTCAAAATTATCTCATTTACTTACCTCCTTTTCCCTCACATCCCTACACAGATGCGTGTTAGGCTGATGTCGAGGTGACGTTTGACCTTCTATTCTGCTGTTTGAAATGAACAGACAGATAGTTGAGTTTACCTGGTAGAGAGGACCTGACAGAGCACCTGGCAGGTACTCCTCGCCACGCTTTTGATTGCCCTGTTCTGATCAGACAGGCATCGGAGCTTGACTCTTTATTCACTCAGTTGAAATGACTGAGTGGGTATTGAGCCCTTCTTCATCTGCAAGACCGAGCTGGCCGAACAGATGTTGAAGTTTACCTGTTGAGTGAGCCCGACAGAGTCCCTGGGAGGCGCAATTCCTCAACATTTCTCTTTTTACTCGGATGTCCTGTAAAAGACTACGCAGGCTTCCACTTCGTGGTTCATGAGCTTCTCGCTGAGGTCAGGCAGAAGTAGTGGCCACCCCAATCCACTGTTCCGAAAGGAACAGGAGGGGCGGGATCCTTTTCACCCTCTACCCGCTGTCCAAATGCGGTCAGCCTGGTAGTTGGTTTTTACCTACCGTTGAGTGAGCCCGACAGAGTCCCTGGGAGGCGCAATTCCTCAACATTTCTCTTTTTACTCGGATGTCCTGTAAAAGACTACGCAGGCTTCCACTTCGTGGTTCATGAGCTTCTCGCTGAGGTCAGGCAGAAGTAGTGGCCACCCCAATCCACTGTTCCGAAAGGAACAGGAGGGGCGGGATCCTTTTCACCCTCTACCCGCTGTCCAGATGCGGTCAGCCTGGTAGTTGGTTTTTACCTACCGTTGAGTGAGCCCGACAGAGTCCCTGGGAGGCGCAATTCCTCAACACCCCTTTACTCGGATGTCCTGTAAAAGACTACGCAGGCTTCCACTTCGTGGTTCATGAGCTTCTCGCTGAGGTCAGGCAGAAGTAGTGGCCACCCCAATCCACTGTTCCGAAAGGAGCAGGAGGGGAGGGATCCTTTTCACCTTCTACCCCGCTGTCCATATGCGGTCAGACTGGTAGTTGGTTTTACCTACCGTTGAGTGAGCCCGACAGAGTCCCTGGGAGGCGCAATTCCTCAACACCCCTTTTACTCGGATGTCCTGTAAAAGACTACGCAGGCTTCCACTTCGTGTCTTCTTTACTTTTGCTGAGGTCAGGCAGAGGTATCGAGTCACCCCAATCCACTGTTCCGAAAGGATCAGGAGGGGCGGGATCCTTTTCACTTTCCACACCGCTGTCCAGATGCGGTCAGGCGGGTAGCTGGTTTTACTTGGTAGAGAGGGCCTGACAGAGCACCTGGCAGGAACTCCTCGCCTTTTTTTCCTGAGTGTCCTATTCTGATCAAATAGGCACCAGATTTTGTGACTCTTTTGTTTACTGTCTTGAGTTGATCGGACAGATGCTGAGTCACCCCAATCCACTGTCCTGAAATAGGCAGGAGGAGATGGGATCTTTTCACCTTCTATCCCGCTGTTCGAAATGAACAAGCGGGAAGCTGGTTTGACTTACTTGGTAGAGAGGGCCTGACAGAGCACATGGCAGGAACTCCTCGCCACTCTTTTTTTCCCTGAGTGTCTTGTTCCGATTAGGCAGACACCAGGCGTCGTGATTTCTTTGTTTGCTGACCCGATTTAGTCAGGCAGATACTGAGTCACCCCAATCCACTGTCCTGAAATAGGCAGGAAGAGATGGGACCCTTTCACCTCCTACTCTGCTGATTCGATATAATCAGACAGATAGTTTGTATGTTTTTACTACCTTACTTTTGGTTCTTCTCTTGGCTCTGCCCCTGCTACGGGATAAGGCCAGAAGAGAATCTCTTTACCTTTTTCACCTCTTTAGGTGATCTTTACTGTTGGTTCACTGTTTCAGTGATACCTTACTTGCGCACTGCTGCTTTCTCTTCTTTCCTAGGCTCTGCCCCCGCTGTGGGGCAAGGCCAGGAGAAGAATTTCCTTCTTTTTCCACCATATTCCTGATATTTCTTCACTCATGATTTTCACTCTACTTTCTATGGCATAGTCGGTCAACGCCAACACGAGCAGTTCACTAGTTGTTCACTGCTCCTGTTGGGGGTCCGTTTGTTGACCTCGATTTTGCCCAGATTTGAGCCTGAACAGTTGACTTGGTCAAATTGACCAAGCCAGACCTTATGGCCCTCCCCATTGGGTTCAGTGGGTCAAGTCGAGTCTGTTGAGCCCGAGCTTGGACCCTGGGTCAACCCGGTTGACCAAGTCAACCCAGGTTGACCACCTAGCCCATTAAGAGCTCAAATCAATTTTAAATCTTTTTTAAACCCTTTCTTGAGCTCGAGCCTCCTCCCCGTGGACCTAAGTGACTAGTTTGACTAAGTCAAACATTGACTTGGTCAAATCAGGTCATGAATAGGTCTAAATAGCCTATTTTATTGCAATTAAGGCCTAATTAATGGGAATTAAAGCCTCCCCTTGATTTCAAATTGAAACCACGGCCTAAACCGACCTATTTCCCTCCTAATTTTGTTTTGATTCGATCCTAGCCGCTGATCTTAGGATTAGGAGCCTTAAATAGCGAAAATTAGGTTATTTTTAGGATCTTTTTTTTGCTCTTGCTCTCTCTCTAGACCGCCTCAACACTTGAGATTTAGTGTGAGAACTCTAGAGAGACTCCTCTCCCTTTCCCACGTCAAACCCGACCACCCAAAGCCGCCGGCGGCGAACTCTCCGGCGACCCGAGGAGATTTCCCTTCCGTTTCGTTTCGAGACCGATCCAGGACGTTTCGAGACGAGGTTTCTTCTACAAATAGGAGCGTGGACAGTCTACAAGTGCAACAAGCCAGAGATCTCTCGATTTCATCGAGTATTTTCGGTAAAATACTAAACCCTAATTAGATCACATAGGGTTATTTAACTTTCTATAGGATGCATTATTTTCTATATAGTTTGTTCCCCATGATTTCTGTTCGTACCTAGGAATTGTGTTTAAAATTTTATCAAATTTGGTTGAGTATCGAGTGAGAACGAGCCGAAAAACGAATTAGGGTTTCGGTTCGCCGAGAGTTGAAGCCAGGCGTCCATCGGACCGTTGATCGCGCGATCAACGGCCTGGATCAGCCCGATCCGCGGTCTCGCCTGACCGCGCGGTTCCGCCCCGCGGTTCCGCCCGCCACGTGGCGTGATCTCCACCGTCCGCTCAAACGGCGCGGATCCAACGGCTCCCGTGCGTGCCGACGTGTTTAAGTGCCGCGGCACTGATTCCCGTGCCGGCGCAATCATTGCCAATGATTGCGCGGCGGCGCAATCATTGGCAATGATTGCGCCGAGAACCGCGGAGCCTATCCCGCTCTGCCACGTGGCGCACCGACAGCCGCCGCCGCCTGATTTGACTAAAATCGATTTTAAAATTGTTTTAAAACCTTAATAACTTCAAAAAATTGTAGAAAATCCAATTTTCGTCCGATTTTGACGTATAATACCTCGTTTTGTTCGTATTTTCATCATCTGCATGAAGAAATTTTTTTTTATTAAAATAATGTATATAATTTAAATTATTTATAAAACAGTAAAAATTCTTATTTTTATTATTAGTTAAATCATTATTTTAATATAATTATTATTATAATATTATTTAATTATAATAATTTATTATAATTATGAATGTTTTAATTATTAACTCACTGATTGTTTTATTATTATTATTATTATTATTATTATTATTCTTATTATTATTATTATTATTTATTTTGAAATTATTTTGAAAATAGTCCTTAATGCCCTTTAAATTTCCAAAATTCATAACTTTCTCGTTTTCGATCCGATTTTGACGCACAACCCCTTGTCTTGATCGTATTTGGATTTTGCACACTTTGGAAGTGGTTTCACTCAGAATTTTTGGGTCTGTGCACAGTTATTTTTAAAACAGCAAAATAACAATGTTTAAAAAATATTTAATTATCGTATTTGAACTTCGAAATTACATAACTTTGTCGTTTTAAGTCCGCTGTCGACGCACAGCGCCTTGTTTTGTATGTACTCTGAATTCTGCATATTTTGAAACTATTTTCAGATAAAAAGCATGTCTGCATTTGCTGTTGTTACAAAAACAGTAAATTGACAATATTTTAAAAATACTATTTTATGATATTTAAACTTCGGAAATTCATATCTTGTTCGTTTTAAGTCGGATTTTGACGTGTAACCCCTCGTTCTTTTCAGAAAAGCGAGCTTCATGTTTTGAAACCATTTCCAGCCCCTGATTTTGGCTGTTTTGACAGATCACTATTTAGATTCGATTATTCGAGTATTTTTAATATTAAATATTAATTATGATAACTACTTTCAGGATACAAACTACTTTCAAATAGCTTGAGATTTCGTTAGGGTAGCCAGTGGGTCTCCCATATACCTATTTACTATAATTTGACTTATTTTTAATTATCTTAATCTCCAAAATTTATATATATGTATTTAAGTACTTTAAAACTATTTTAAAACTACTTATACATAAATCCTAATTTTGGGAGACCCGCTGTTTCAATGAAATTTTAAACATGGATCCTATGTATGAAGAGCAATCATGGGGGAGTGGGTTAGTGAATGGTTGAGTCCCAATCATTCACTAATCCCTTAATTAGGTGTCTTTACTTTTATTTTTCGTAGATTGCATGTGTAGGTCGCACCACGAGCACTTAGTCTAGGCTCTCCTAGATCTAAGGACATGGTGTGTTTATTTCATTTTTGTACTCCTATGCATTTATTACCTGAAGGGTTAGACTAAACATCACTTTAAACTCCTACAACGTAGTGACACCCTAAGGACAAAAATTAAGGACCTGTCTAGCGAACGTAGAAGTTTTCTAGGGATTAGGATAGACCCCAGAACAACATGAAAACCTCAACACTTAAACTTAGTGACGTCTAAAACATCACTGAATTTTCTAGGAATTTTTAGGAGCTTTTAGAGCCCTTAATTAACCAACCCTAGTTAATCTGCTAATTAAGGCCCCGAGAACTTCCGGAAAATACAATAAATATATTTTAGGTCAGAAAATTACCCACCATATATCGAATTGTCCAGAATCTAACCCTTGACTTTAGATAAATAGGGCTCCTTAGCTTGACTCTAGGTTAACCCTAAATTTGATCATAGGTGGAAATTACCATTTTGCCCATAATAAATCATTAAAAATTATTAAAAATCCCAAATCTTCTCCAAACCCTAGGGGATCACTTTCTCAGGTCATCCCTGACTTTTGGGAGTGATTCGACTCAGTTTGGGGTTGATTTGGGCCAAAATTGCAAAATAGGGCCTTCTTCTAGTTAATTTAGAAAATTCCATAAATACCCCGATCTTTAGAAATTCATAACTTTGCCTAGAAAACTCTGATTTCAGTGTACTACCTGTCTAACTACTCGTATTAAGGTCTAGTATTTTCCTAAGGTGTTAGGGATCCCAAACTTAGCCTTTTTCCCATAGTGACTTTTTGGACCCTTAGCTTAGTTCCTAGGAGGACCTAGAACTTTCTAAAATTGGCTAATATCACTTAAACTTTAAATGTCAGTGTTCTAAGCTCTTAAAATTGATCAACAAACTGAAATAATTAAAATGGACCTAATTCACTAATATTTGAATTTCAATTAAAATATCCTTTTCTGATTTTCAACATACTTGAACTCTAGATAACTTCAACTAACTACCTTGCTTAGGATCTATCCTAACCACACTAGCCTTACACACACATAGAATTGTTTGCTAGGGCACCACTTCTAGATTTAGGTTAGGCCGCTGTGTTTTATTTTTCTGCTGTGTGCCGGAGCTTTCGTGGATTTCATTGCATGCTGTTTGAAAAATGATTGGAGTGTTTGCTTACTTTTTCTGCACTCTGTGATGTGATGAGCGCTAGATTTACCCCTAGGTTAGGAACGCCATATATATATATACTGTTCTTCCGTGCAGGTGGCCATGCTCAATGCTAATAAAATGGGGGAGCATTATTATGATTCCTAACAATGTTTTATGCAGGTGCTTGCTCAGCTCCCCCTAAATAAAAATGAGGGCTAAAATTAATAATTATAACTGCACAGATGGAGCTGCTTAGCCCTCAAAAATTAAGAGCATGGCTTGGCACAGGGTCAATGGTGTTAGCATTTTACTTCCATATAAACTGCTTGGGATGATTTTTACTAGGATAACCTTGCAGGGATTCTTAGATTTACTGTTTTCAATTAATGTAATTTATCTGTAATAATTGTTAAGAGTTGTGAAAGCAACTTTTGAGTTGGGATATTCTTATCCAGCTCGGATTCTAAAAGAAGAAGGCATCCCTAAGGGGAGAGTCTTCTTCCATTTGGAAGATCGAGCTGGATGGCTTTAGATATCCAAAGAGAAAAGGCAATACCCCCATACTGGGGAAATTGTCTCTTCGTTTGGATATTCAAGCCACGACGGATCCAAGGAGTCCAAGGAGGAGAGATCCAAGGAGTCCAAGGAGGAGAGATCCAAGAAGTCCAAGGAGAAGATATCCAGAAGACTAAAGATTTGAAGACCCAATATCCCACTCAAAGTTGTTGGCGTCTGTCATAGGCTTAGAAATCCGGGTTGTTGGCAGTGGTGCCCGGCCACTTTACTTTATGCATATCTGGGGTGTAATAAGGGCAATTTGCCTATGGCCATTTAGTTGATTAATTTTGGATTTATATTGATGTGTTTACCTGATTGTGCAGTAGAATTACCTGCTTTTCCTAGGTTTCTTTCTTGCATGCCGTCTTTGATTTCGCCTGGATTTTCGTTAGGCTCTCTAAGGATTATAAAATTTTTCTACTCATAACTAATTCTCAAAATTTTAAGTTTTAAACAACATAGAAACTTAACGAACTTAGGGAACTGCCGGAATCGTCCGGGGTCGCATGCATATTTATGCATTCTTCTTTCCTTGCTATAAGACATCTCCCTGCCTGCGGGTAGAGTCCGGATAATCTGGCCTATGAGGATTAAGTGCCGGACCTAGGGAGACCCAGTCTTTTCAAAAAAAAAACTATTTTTTTTTATAAGCCTGTTTTTAAAGTTCTATAGCATTCATGAGCTGACAATTCAACTAGCATGCATTGCATTAGTAACTAACTAATTAAAATTTAATTGCATTAGTTAGGAGCATCTGACCTACATAAGTCCAGGACCAATTAGGAGATTCTCTAGATGTCGGTCCTATTTCCAACAACTATACCACCCACCCATCTTTCATCATTGACTTGACAGCATGGTTTTAAATCGATTAGGTGGTTAGCTGGCTCCCCCATCCAGGCCGGGATAAGTCCAGATCTTTGCATCGCATTAGCTAGGACACGGGCCTTAGTGTTACTCGTCGAACACTAAGCCTAACCTAGATCTAGGATTCGAGGCTACTACACTCGGTCTCGTAGTATGCCTAAAATAGTAGGTAGGTTCCTTCTTTTCAGGGACCCTAAATCCTACTTATCTGCGTCACAGGATGACGCCACCTCCATCTTTTCTCTCACGCATGTGATCGGATGCCTGACTTTGATTTTCTCCAGTTTCTATTTAGTACCCTAGAGCCTCCGAATGCTGGTATGAGCCATGTATGTTTGATTCACCCCTTTGAGACCCTTCTTTTCTTTTGAGTAGGACTTCTTAGTCTATACCCCTGTGTCAATCCCATTTTTAGGAAGGGATAATATATGATCCTTAATCGAGAGTTTTCTCAGGCTCCGGCCTGAGATGTAATTAACCACGGGGGCTTGCGCCCGTGGGAAACTTGGTTCCCACAATCTACTAAACCCCATTCGAACTTTTTCGGGTGGGGGAAACCCGTGACTAGGTCGTGTATATTGCTACCCATCGGGGATGTGTTGGTGAAAGCCTCTATCCCCAATGGTTAGTTGTATGCACGATCCAATCTGCCCTCCCAATCGACCCGTTCGCGCGGTGCTCTTTTGGAGGTCCACAAGCGGTACCCGGAAAAACATCGATAGAGAACTCCACATCTCTATCCGGAGGTAAACCAACCAACTCCTCAGGAAAAACATCAGCAAACTCCCGTACCACAGGGATCTCAGAAACAGAACCAACCTCCAGGTTCAGATCCCGCACCGAAGCCAAAAATACCGGACATCCTTTCTTCCACATCCTGCTCACCTCCAACGCAGAAACCAGACTGGAGAGAACACCTCGTAATCCCTGAAATACAACTCTCTCTCCAGCCACAAGCAAACTCACTTGCTTCTTCAGACAGTCAATCTGGGCTTCATACTGACTCAGCCAATCCATGCCCAGAATCACATCATACGAAGAAATCGGCAATCGAATCAAACTCGATTTCCACTTCTTGCCAGAAATCTCGATCTCACACAAACAAAACTGTCGAGCAATCAAAGGATTCCCAGCCGGTAAAATCACAGACAAAGAAACCGGTAGAACCATCGAATCCAAATGTAAAATCTCAAAACAATGCTCGGACAGAAAAGAATGACTCGCTCCAGAGTCAAACAAAACACGACAGGGCTGATCAGAAATGTAAACCGTACCTGTCACAACATCCGGAGCATCACGAGCCTCCTGCTGACTCAGACTGTAAACTCGTGGCTGAACTGGAACAGGAGCTGAAGCAACAGAACTACTCTGCTCCCTCTGAATCGTAGGTGGTCTCCGTGGTGCAGAACTAGAACCACCACCTCTACCAGCAAATCCCTCAGGGCGTGGAGGAACAGTCCTCGGTCTTCCTGCTGCTGAACCAACAGGTCTGACAAAGCCCTCAGATCGCTGCTCAGAACGCTGATCAAATCCCATCTGTGGACATTCTGCAATCCTATGTCCTGACTGACCACATCTGAAACATAGACCAGCTATCCTGTAGCACTGGCCATGGTGTCGTCGTCCACAACTCTGGCACACAGGTGCCGTACTGACAGATCCAGAACTAGTCGTACTGGTAGCAGTACCAGACGATCCTCCGCTCTTCCTGGAATCTCCAGATCCAGATCCAGGAACAAATCTCCTCTTCCCAGAGGAACCACTGCTAGATGTCTCTCCTCCAAACCTCTTCCTACTCGCAGTCCACCGCTGCTGAGTAGCCGTCATGTCATTCTCAATCAGACGAGCTCGCTCCACAAGCTCAGAGAAATCGGTGATCCGGAACGGTATCAGAGGCTGCCTCAAAGTGTCTCGTAAGCCTCTCAGAAATCTGTAGCACCTCTCAGCAGACGTGCTAACCAGCTGCGGAGCGTACCTGGCTAATGCAGTAAACTCAGCCTCGAACTGCATCACCGTCTTGCTCCCCTGAACAAGTCTCAGAAAACTCTCCTGCATCTGCTGTCGTGCAGAAGGGGGAACAAACCAGTCCCGAAATACTTCGGTGAACTCCTCCCAAGTGATCAAAGAGTTCAATCTGCCCTGAAATCTGGCTGCTTGCTGGCCATCCCACCAGTGCTCAGCCTCTCCGTCCAACAGAAAAAACAGCTAACGGAACTTTCCTGTCTGCAGGACACTGCATCCTGTCAAAAGTCTTCTCCAATCTCCTCAGCCACTCCTCGGCTGCTCTGGGCTCAACAGCGCCCTCAAACCTCGGAGGCTTCAACCTCAAAAATAACTGCAGGTGTCGATCAATGTCCTCAGATCTAACAGTCGAAGCTCTGCTCTGAGTCTCGCTCATCATCTGAGCAACAAGTGAAGCAAACTGTGAAAGTGTATCAGCACCGACCACTGGGGCTGTACTCCCCACTGGTGCTGCCTGATCGTCACTCTGACCGTCTGTCATATCTGGGTCTGGCTGATCCATACAGAAAAATCCAGAAAATCCGGAAAACTATCACAAAACAACACAAAATAACACAATAAAAAGCCAAACGACCCAAAACTACCTCCCAGACAGACTCACTGATCACTTCCTAGAGCTCTGTTTTACAATCCAACCTGTTTCCAAAACCAGTGCTCTGATACCAAAAAAAGCTTGTCACGACCCGACCCGAGACGAGACGGATCCCGCCCGCGCCGGATCGCGACGGAGGATAGCTAACCAGGATCTGGCTTTGGATTAGGTTACTGAACTGATCTTCCAAATTCTTAACTCAACAGAAGCACACAGAACAACAGAGCTACTAAAAACATCAAATGCAGCGGAACAAAACATCTATCTTTTCATTTCCTCAAAATAATCATCTACAGAACAGTACATGGCTTTCAACAGAAAGAAAGACAGAACAGGAAAGCCATGACTGTACAAAAATCAAAAGTACAAAAGTACCTAATCTGATCAGACTCTGAAATCTAATCCTGGACTTCCTTGCCCTTCCCAGAACCTGAAAACCACCAGAAAGCAAGGGTGAGCTCAACAGCTCAGCAAAGCAACAAACCACCAATCTAAATTCTCAGAAAACAAAACCAAATTCATCGAATAGAAATCAGATCAGAAATCGGAACAGAATCGGAAATCAAAACTTACGGACAGATATCAAATCACATCAGAGTCGTACAGATCGCATCAGAACAGAACAAATCAACAGAGTCAGAAACAGAAATCAGAATCGTACGGATCATATCATATCATAATCACAATTTCGTACAGAACAGAACAGATACAGAAAATAGTACAGATACATATAGCTAAATGCCCTGACACTGACGGAATCTCTACGGATTCCGGCCCCTTATGCTTCCCTTCCCAGACACTGACTGAATCTCATAGGATCCAGGCCCCTTATGTCTCCCTTTGTGCTCACGGCACCAAAACAGATGTGCTTATAGCACCAAAACAGAATTCATCGGATCCGGAACAGAACAGATATCAGATTTCAGATTGAGCTCATTTCAGATTTCCCGTTTCACTAACTGAATCTCATAGGGTTCAGGCCCCTTATAACTCCCTTTGTATAGCTTATACACACAGCATTTCAATTCAGAAGAAATCCGGACAATTCAGAAATTACACAAAAATCGGGCAGCACAACGGCAGTATACGGAATTTACACAAAAATTCCTGCAAAGAAAATTTACCGAATTCGCACAGAATACAGATATCAACATTTCAAAACCTTTATTCTACTGCACAGATAAATTCCAATTTCGCAGAAAAATCCGGTCGACTAAAAACGCAGTCGAATCAAAAATACCCGGACGAAAATCTTCAGAATATAGTCAAAACGTGCACACCCGGCACGGCAACGATATACAAAAAGTTACGCGGTAAAAACTGAACCGTTCAAAAGATACGGACAAAAATCATTAACGAAAACGAAATCCGGACAGAATATACCGCCAAACACGACGGAACTGAAAATTGAGAAAGGCGGAATGTGCCTTACCTCGAGCACAGCAATTTCCTCAACAGTCACTTCGCTCGAAAACGGCTCCGCGTCGTCCGAAAATCCACTTTTCCAAAATCCACCTCGACTTTCTCTCTCCTCAGAAAAATCAGATATTTATTTTTGATTTTCTCTCTCTTCAAAACGACTGAAATCAGCTTTATAATACACAGATCGGCCCGGCCGATCGCAGCATCGTCCCGGGACGATCCGACCAAAAGGATCGGCCTGGTCTCCCTTCAGGGCTATTGCAGGGACGATATTTTCTACAGTGCCAATCGGCCTGGCCGATGTCTCCAATCGGCCTGGACGATGCATGCAGAAAATCACCTGGAGCAAAACTGGGCTAAAACTGGAGCTGAATTCCACTGATCGTCCCAGGACGATCCCAGATCGTCCTGGACGATACTGGAGCAGATCTTGATATTACATGAAATATGTTCGCCTCGGCGTAGCAAACACCGGAAGGAGAGAGCTCGTTAAAGATGGTGATGACCTCGCCTTCCTTTCCCTCTCCAAGTAATATCGAATATGGTGATTGCGTTTCTGAGATCCTGGAAAACCAAATGGTTGCTTTTATCTGCAACCCCACGCTTAAATCCCTTGTCTGGCTTCTTTCCTCGGCGCCGTTTTCCAGCCAACGCCGCCCAGCTTATGGTTGTGGAAGGAGAAAGTGCTTTTCTGGAGTTCGATTCTTATGCTTATGCCCGAGCTTTGACATCTTGCATTGCCGGAGGAGAACCATTCAGGGGAAAGGCTATCCACTGTCACGTTCTGAAAAAGGGTGGTTGTTTAGATTTATTCTGTCGGAATATTCTCCTTAATTTTTACGTGAGATTTGATCTTGTTTCTAGTGCCCATAGGCTATTCGACGAAATGCCTGATAGAAATATGGTTTCTTTTGTCAATCTAATTCAGGGCCATGCCAAATGCGGCAATTTTACCGAGGCCACTGTGCTTCTCCTCAGGCTCCATAGAGAAGGCCATGAGCTTAACCACTTTGTCTTTACGACTGCTCTTAAGCTGTTTATAATGATGGATTTACCAGAGGTTGGACATTGCCTGCATGCTAGCATCTGCAAGCTTGGTCATGATAACAATTCTTTTGTGGGAGCTTCTCTCATTGAGACCTACTCATGTTGTGGACTTGTAGATGATGCGCGAGGGGTGTTTGATTCAATAAAGAAGGACATTGTTGTTTGGACTGGTATGGTGACTTGCTATTCTGAGAATGAATGTGCATATGAAGCCGTGCTCCTCTTCTCTGAAATGATGAAAGAAGGTTTGAAGCCAAACAACTATACACTTACTAGTTTGCTCAAAGCTTCTGTCTCCTTGTCATCTCTGGATCTTGGCAAATCTATACATGGTTGTTCTGTGAAATCAATGTATGAATCTGATGAGTATGTGGGTGGTGCCCTGCTTGACATGTATGCCAAATGTGGAGACATTGAGGATGCCCGCTTGGCTTTCAATATGGTTCCTGATTGTGATGTGATTTTATGGAGCTTTATGATTGCACGCTATGCACAGAGTGATAAGAATTCAGAGGCTTTGGATCTCTTCCAGAGAATGGTTAAATCCTCTGTAGCTCCCAATGAATATAGCTTTTCCAGTGTTCTGCAAGCATGTGCAAATATAGGAGACTTGGACTTGGGTGGGCAAGTCCATTGCCATGTGATGAAGATTGGCCTTCTGTCAGATATTTTTGTGGCAAATGCTCTTATGGATGTCTATGCTAAGTGTAGTGATTTGGAGAGCTTACACAAGATTTTCCATGGCTTGTACCATAAAAATGACGTGAGTTGGAACACAGTTATTGTTGGCTATGTGCAGTTAGATCTTGGAGATGATGCTCTAAGATTGTTTAAGCAGATGTGGGATATTGGTATCCAAGCAACTCAAGTAACTTACTCTAGTGCTTTACGAGCTTGTGCAAGCGGCGCAGCCATTGAGCTGGTTGGTCAGATTCATTCTTTGGTTATGAAGACTCCATTCAAAGATGATAATGTTGTTAGCAACTCCCTTGTTGCTTCATATGCTAAATGTGGTAACATCAAATATGCTTGCAAGGTCTTTGGTCTCATGAAAGAGCACGATATAATATCCTGGAATGCACTGATATCTGGTTATGCTATTCATAGTCTGGGCACAGATGCTTTATCTGTTTTCAGAAAGATGACTGAAGAAGGCATCAAAGCCAATGGAGTAACGTTTGTTGGTTTGCTATCAGCATGTAGTAATATGGGTTTGCTTGATGAAGGTCGATCTTTGTTCAATTCTATGACTGAAGATTATAGTATTGAACCTAGTATGGAGCATTATACATGCATGGTTAAGCTTTTTGGACGTTCAGGACATTTTGATGAGGCCATGAAACTTATTAAAGAGATTCCATTGCAAGCTACTGTGATGGTTTGGCGTGCATTGTTGGGAGCTTGTTTGATCCACAAGAATGTCGATTTAGGAATGGTTTGTGCTGAAAAGGTTCTTGAGATTGAACCACAAGATGAGTTGACATGTGTGTTGCTGTCGAATTTGTATGCTGCAGGAAGTTGGGATAATGTTAGCCTTATTAGAAGCTATATGAGAAATCAAAATGTGAAGAAGGAACCAGGCATCAGCTGGATTGAGAAGCAGGGTGAAATCCATTCATTCACTGCCGGAGATCTATCACACCCAGATAAGAGGGTGATTAATGCAATGCTGGAGTGGTTGAATAGAAAGATCAGGAAATCAGGCTATGTTCCTGATTTTAACGTAGTCTTGCATGATGTAGGGGATGAACTTAAGAAAAGGCTGTTATGGCTACATAGTGAGCGGCTGGCTTTGGCTTTTGGACTTGTAAGCTTGCCGCCAGGAAGTCCAATTCGGATCATTAAGAATCTTCGGTTCTGCTCAGATTGTCACGCTTCATTTAAATTGATATCAAAGGTTGCAGGGCGTGAACTTATTGTCAGAGATATGAATCGATTTCATCATTTTGAGGATGGGATATGCTCTTGTGCTGATTACTGGTGATAAAATAATTTGGTTCCTGATCTTGCAGCAGAGCATCTTATGATCGTGCAGCAGTTGGTGAGTGTAGAAACAGAAGGAGAAGATAGCAGCACAGAGAGGAAAAAAAGAATGTTATTTTCTCATGTCTAGAATACAAATATAAAGAGGTATTTATAGACTACAAGCAGGTAAGTACACATCAGCAATAGGAATATAAACATAATGAGCTGACGGGTCCTCTATGTCTTGTTGTGTTCTAATATACCCCGGCAAACTAATGGATCTTGGATGACCGTCAGTTTGAGTCTGAGCTATTGAAAGCGGTTTTGAGGTTGGCAACAAGAAATTTAAGAGGATGGAATGCTTGTAGCGTCAAGAGAGAGGCGGAGTTGTTTTGTTCTTTGGTCTGGGATGTCTCCGATGAATCCATGAATGCAAACAAATTGATCGTCCCGCTCTGATACCATGTAGAAACGAATTGCCTAGAAGCAGTTCTTGAAACACAAAGGAGAAGATAACAGCACAAAGAGGAAAAGAATAATGTTATTTTCTCATGTCTAGAATACAAATATACAGAGGTATTTATAGACTACAAGCAGGTAAGTACACATCAGCAATAGGAATATAAACATAATGAGGCGACGTGTCTTCTATGTCTTGTTGTGTTCTAATAGTGAGCCCCATGGAGATTTTGGCAAGAGGGAAACAATAGATTTTGCTAACGTTGAAAGCAATCAAAGAGCTGCTTACTGCTCTAACAACTGATACAAAGGAAACAAGTGAGGATCCGAATCTACAATAATTGAGCTGATATTCCCTGCCTGAGAGAACTCATATGGTAAGCAATCAGATGGAGATATTTACAAGATAAAATTCCTCCTGTTAGCTTCGTTTCTGGATCCTGTGTCCATTGGCAGTTTTGATAGCTTCTTTCAGCTGGAAATTAGGCCTCCAGAAATTCTTCCCAGAGATTATGCGAAGGCACACCAGCATTTCATATCATTTGAAGTGGTAGAATCTCATTTGGGTAATAGTCTTGAGTTTTCACTTTTTGATTTCAATGCAAATAGCAAATGAAAATTTCTCCATCATCACAGTTGAGGGACCCTCACCAGAAATGATTTTATTTTTTTCTAACTCTTATAAGAAAAGAGATGAGCATCTCATCACTTATGAAAATAAATATAATAAAACTTAAATTAATTTTTTTCTTTTAAGAAAAATAGATTGTTTAGATTACAAATATTGTAGTTATTTAGAGTGAAAGTTTATGTACCCAAAATTCATGTGAAGTGTATTATGAGTGAAGATCAAAAAGTGCTTTTATTATAAGAGAATATTCAACAAAGGTGGATGAGATATTTTGCTAAACTTATTAATAAGGATTATTGGAATGGGTTTGACTTTAAGGACCTTAGCACCCTAAATAAAAATAAAGATTTTTATTTTTATCGGTTTATTAGTAAAATCTAAGTTAAAGAGGTTTTAAAAAAAATGGTGTATGGAAAAGCTGTTGGACTTGATGATATTCCAATAGAGGTGTGGAAATGCTTAGGAGATGAATGAATTTTTTGGCTTACCAAACTTTTTAATATTATCTTGAAGACTAAAAAGAGCAGATGAGTGAAGAATGAATGTGTTGATTATTGTTTTTAAGAATAAAGGTGATGCACAATATTGTGCGAGTTATAGAGGAATTAAGTTAATGTGACATACTTTAAAACTGTGTGAGAGAGTTATAGAGCATAGGTTGTGGTGTGACACTAATGTTTCTCAAAATTTATTTGGATTCATGCCATGTAGGTCTACTATGGAAGCTATATATTTATTGAGATGTTTGATGAAGAAGTATAAAGAAAATAAGGAGGATCTACATATGACTTTTATTGATTTAGAGAAAGCATATGATAAAGTTCCAATAGAGGTTTTATGGAGAGTCCTACATAAGAAAGAGGTTAATAATGCTTATATTCAAGTCATTAAGGATATCTATGCATGAGTTATTACTTGTATTCAAATATAAGGTGGTTTGTCCAAGTATTTTCCTTTTTCAGTTGGATTAGGATTAGCCTTAAGCCTATATTTTTTTTTTACTTTAGTCATGGATGTTCTCACTAGACATTTACAAGAGGTTGTACCATGGTGTATGTTTTTTGTTGACGATATTCTTCTTGTTGATAAGACTAGAGATGGAGTTGAAGGTAAACTTGAATTATGGAGGTCAACTATAGAGTCTAAAGGCTTTCGTTTGAGTAGATCTAAAGTTGAATATATAGAGTGTAATTTTAATAATAATAGATCTAGTGGGGGATTGTGAATTTGGGCGATCAAGTCATCAATAAGAGTACACCTTTTAGATATCTTGGGTCTATTATTCAGAGTAATGTTGAAATAGATGAAGATGTTATTAGTATAATTCAAGTTGGATGGTTGAAGTGGAGGAATGCATCAGGCATGTTGTGTGATAGAAAAGCCCTTCTCAAACTTAAGGAAAATTTCTATAAGAAGTTAGTGAGACCTGTAATGTTTTATGATGCAGAATGTTAGCCGTTATAAGAGAAGCATAATATGAAGTTAAGTGTTGCAGAGATGAGGATGCTCAAGTGGATGAGTAGCTTTACTCTTAGAGATAGTATATGAAATTAACATATACGTGAGAGTCTCCTTATATGATTTGGCCACATAAAATGGCCGTCTTCCAATGACCGGGTTAGGAAAGTAGATGCACTATATTTGACTTCTATTAAAAAAGGTAGAGGTAGACCTAAAAAACCTCAGTTAGAAAATATTTGAAATGATCTTTTTTTATTAGATTTAGATGATAATTTAACTCTTAACATGACACAATGGAGAAAACGATTCATGTAGTCGACCCCACATAGTGGGATAAATGCTTATTATTGTTGTTGTTGCAACTCATATATGAAGTGGCCAACAAGCAAAAAGAAACTTCTTATAATCTCACCAAAAAATATTGTATATTTGTACAGAGTTTTGCACGCAGCTTATTATGTTTTATTGGTTGGGAGATTTGGCTAACAACCAAGAGATCTTGGGTTTGAGTCTCACGTATGTGATGTGTGCATGAATTTATCTTAATTGGCCTAAATGTCCTAACCCTTCCCCCTCCCCCCCCATCCCCCCCCCCCCCCCCCCCCCCAAAAAAAAAAAAAAAAAAAAAATATATATATATATATATATATATATATATATATATAATTTTTTGAGGAGGAGCAACCAATATTGAAGAGAAACCAGCTTTTAATTTTATGCCAAATGTGTTGGAATTGCTTTTTCCAAATAAAGTCATAGAAGTTAAAACACCGAGAAAAAAATATATTGGTGTTAGAATGACTCAACGATCTAGAGGCTTACATGATGCATTCATATATATAAAAATATAGATTGTGTTGATTATATCTATATTCAAATTTTACATATATATTTTTTTAAATATAAATATAAATTTTGATTTTTTTTTATCATAATTTAAAGGTATGTTTTGATAAAATGTTAAAAAAATAATTCATTACTGATTTATGACTTCACAATAATAAATAATAATAATAGTAACTCCTCAATCTTGATTTGATTTGAATTTTTTTTTAATTTGTTTATTAATATATCTATTTTTTGTTTGTTTTCCAGATTGGTCTTTCTTGATTGACCCCTTACAATATTACAAATAATTTATCATAGGAACTGATTATTAAAATAATATAGATTACCTTGAAGTTTTTTTCATTCATAATAAAGAATAATAATGTAGAAAGATATAATATATGAGTAGCTTACTCTATCAAATGTTGGCTTATTTTACACTTAAGTTAAACAAAATGAATTACTAGGATCATCTATTAAGGATATATTTTTATATTATAATTAAAATAATCATACATTAGCAAAGGAAAATTCAATGAAAAGAGAAAATCCCAATTTATCTTGTCATGTTTCAATATTTTTAGTCTTCTTTTGCAACTTTTGTGTACGTGTTAACTTTAATTTGTCATTATAGGAACTTAGAAAGAAGAATGCAATGAAATAAATTTAGACAAATAATTAAGAGTTTGAAGTTGTTTTATTATTATTTTTTTTTTTTTTTAACACAAAAATAAAGGTTACATCAGCATAAAAAGAAAATCTAGTAGATAAAAAAACAACAGAGAGAATTACAAACTAAAAGCGAGCTCAGACCAAAGACAAAGCTATCAGCGTCCAGTGAGACCCGAACGGAACCTCCAGAAAGCAAATACCACCAGCAAAGAAGAACCATGACTTGAACCCCAAGCACATCATAACCTAAAGCCTCACGTAGCAGCAGAACAAACAGTAACTCCGCCAAATCCCGAGAAGAAGCAGCAAGAATCAACAAACATACGAAACGAGAAATCATCTCCTGCGTCGACCTTTCCCCCAAAATTTTCCGCGAGAGCCAACCTTTGAATTACGCACAAGAGTAACATCATTGTCGGACTCAACAGACTGCGAATCCGACTCCACATCCGACGAATCAACCAAACAATTATTCTGATTCCTACTATCCAAACCAGAAGAATTACCCACACAATTGGCCATCACTTGGAAATCAACCACGCTCACAGGGACCACAACTAAACTGTTGGTAATCAAATTAACTTCCTCTCTTCCCTTCTCAATTTCAGCCGGCACCACCGCAACAGGCAAAATACTATCAGAACCACTATCAGGTAACACGTACACAAAAGTTGCAAAAGAAGACTAAAAATAATGAAACATGACAAGATAAATTGGGATTTTCATTCTGGAGGATGCAAATCAAAATTTTCCCAAAATTTGAATTGCATTGAATAGTGTTTATGTCGATATTGTGATTTTAATTTAAATGCACTTTTTAGTTCTTTAAATTAAGATCAAATTTTTATTTGGATGAGTTCATAAGCAACTTTTTAGTGATAATCGCATTCTTGAAAGTAAATTGGCAAAGATTTAGCATTTTTTTTTGAGACAACGACGACATTTTATAAAATTGGTCATAAAATTGTTGTAGAGAAAGCAACTTTGTTATTATGATTGCAGAATCAGCTTTCCGCATATAAGTTTTTTAAAAATAATGAGAAAGTAACAAGAAAATAATAGTCAAATGAAATTACTACAGCTATCATGATATTATTTTAATATATTTTGAAATAAGAGGTTCATTGAGACATGCACAATTAAATTTATTAATTTGGTCTATAATCTTTAAAATAAGAAATTTACTTAGCATAGTATGCAAGTAACTTGTCTGATAATTTCTAATGGACAATTGGGAGTACTAGAGAATGTCACACCTCATTAGAGGTGCAAGCCAAGCCAACTTGTGAGCTGGCTCGAGCTCAACTCATTAACGAGCTCGTGAGTAGAGCTTATTGAGTATCGAGCTCAAGTTTCAACAAAATTCCGGCTTCGGTGTATTATTGAGCTCGAGTTCGACACATCTCTTGTCCGGCTCAATAGCTCGTCGAGCCAATCCGATTAAAATGCAGAGTCGCAGACGGAGTCACAGATTTGCGAAATTTGATTTTTGATGAGGACTGCGGATTGAAGTGGGAATGCTGGACTGGGCGAAAAATGAATTGGGTCCGGCATTAAATAAACTATTCGAAATTTTGAAGGAGTGAAGCCAGTTTACATATTTTTTGTGAAGGGTTGTGGTCCGTGGAGTGTGGCATCCATTCGAGCTAGGGCATGCCTTCATCGTTTTTCGTTCTTCCAGTGCTCGAGCAAGAGGCGTGAGTCGGCAAGCATAGAGAAAGTTCATAAGATCTAGTTAGCAGTTCTATTCTCATTTATTTTTTATGTTTTATCTTTTTTGTTGAAGTTCTTCCGGTGCTCGAGCAGGAAAGGCCTTGGCAAGTTGGCATTTAGAGGGGTTTTCCTGTGCTCAAGGCAAAGCATAAGTTATTTAAATGACAATATCTCTCTTCCAAATCTTCTACAATTCCATTTTCCTTTGCTTATACTCAAATGTTTTTATTTGCTTTGGAAGTTGTATCTCAGCAAGGGAGCAAGTTGTTGATATGTATAATTTTAAATTGGAAATTGAAACAGTTCAGACTTTGATATACGGGTCAAATTGGAGTTCAGACTTTGATATGCGGGTCAAATTGGATTCATCTTTACTATGGTCTGAAGGGCAGGATGAATATATTCATTTCTAATGCTTTAGTAATTTATTGAATGTTTCTTTTATCACTAAAGTACTACTTTGTAGGAAGAGGATGATGATGAAGAAATCAAGATACCAATGCCGTGCACTTAAGATGATTTTCATGGTAAATTGCTTAATATTTTTAATTTTTCATAATCAGAACTAAAGTGAATTGATTTACGTACTGATTTACCTTTTAAAAAAAATTATAGAGTGACACCAATATTTATGAGAAGATGTTAAAGACTTGGAGAAGTGAACATCTATAATATCTTACTGATTATTTCATTGATGTATTTTTTTATCTTCAAATTTTGGCAAGCTGTCTAATGCTCTTGTTATAATCAATTACAGGTTGACAAAGATGAATAATGTATGGATTTTTTTTTTGTTCGTTTAACTTCGTATTTGGTTATAATTTGAATTTTGTGCATGATATTTGTAGTTGTATTTCTATTATGTTTGATTGTAGTTTATATAACATTGATCATTTTTCTTATAAATAATGGTTATGTAACAACTGACAAAGTTGGTTGGCTTATCAATGATTGTAGTTTATATAACAATGGTCAGTTTTGATTTAGTTGTATGTATATTTGTTTACTATAAACTATTTTCGTTATTATAATTTTTGATTGGTTTGTCAATAATGTGTTTTTTAAAACATCTTCGTTATTTTCAATGGCTTTATACGATATATTATCTATATATTATCATGATTTTTAAGTAACTTATTAATAATGTCCTTTTTATGGTGAAAATTTCATAAAAAATATTCAATTCGAGCCTGTTATCGAGCTTGTACGCGAGCCAAGCCCGAGCCAAATTTTTGAGCTGGAGCTAACGAGCCGAATTCAAGCCTGGGATTCAGACACACTAGTCGAGCTCGAGCTCGAGTTTGAGCCACCTGCAAAATAAACGAGCTAGGCTCGAACTATCTCTGGCTCGAGCTCAACTTGACTCAACTTGTTTGCACCCCTACGCCCCATTCAATATTCATAGAAGAAATCATCTTTTCAGAACTCATTCTACTAGATTTTAAGGTTTTGTTTTTGAAGACTTTTTTACTACTTTCAAAAGCAACTTTTTAGTACGAAACTTTTTTGAAAGTAATGAAAAAAACAGTGGTCAAAAGTTATCCCAAACAAAGCATATGTCAATTTTATTTTGATTTTTTAGGAGTGAATTCTCATTTATACCAAAAAAAAAAATTTTAGATATGTTAAACCCTCCAATTTAGCTACTCCTACAAAGATTAACATCCCCTATATGTAGAGAAGTTCTAGGAGTGATTTCTTCCATAATTAGTTAGCCACCACCAAAAAGTTAATTGATAGGAGAATGAAGAAAAAATAATTATATTAAAGATTGATAGAATTCCTTATATTGAAAAGTAGAAAGAAAAAGACAGAGTAATTAGAAGATTTTATGATGCACAAGTAAATGATAGAAGATAATAATAATAAGACAAATAAATAAAACTGATATAGACTCATTAGAAAGATAAGGATAAGTTGAAAGTAGCTTCGATTAAATAAATATATTTACACAAAATATGTTTATTACCCCAATATATGATCTTGAAGATGAAAAGAAATAGCAAAGTTTTTTAATGATATCCACAAAAATGAATGTGCTATTTTATTTAAAAATTGTGATTTCATTCAGAGTGGGACATGCCAAAAGTTAGAAGAAAGTTTACCAAATACAAGGCTTTGGTTGATGTTAGGATGAACGGTGACATTCAAAAGTTTTATATTTACTGGGATAAATTTACGTTTTATTTGGGATAATTTTTTTACTATTTTTTAAAGCAATTTTTTAGTAAAAAAATTTCGAGTTCAATAAATTTTAGTACTGATAAGTTGCTTTAGAAAACTGTAATGAAGTTGTCCCAAATGAAGCACAAATTAAAGGAAGCAGAAAAGGCATTTTAATATATATATATATTGCATGTTATTTTTCTAAACTTTTTTTTGGAGTTTTTGTGCTACATCAATTGCATTTCTAATGCATTTAAATAATTTATCTTTTATTTTTAATCAATTCAGCATGGTCTGTTGCTCATCTTTTATTAAGAACAGACAGAAAATAAAGGCAAAAGGTCATAAAAAAATTGCGTAATGTCTCACAAAAGACAAGGCTCTTTTTTCCCTTTTGATGGGTGTTTTGACTTTTGATCTCCTTAATGGAAATGAGATAAGGGGTTAATTATTAACTTCTAATAATTTTGATTAAATTTAAAGTATTGATGTACCTACAAATATATTTAAGTTTCTTTGCATGCTTTTGAGAAATCACGACTTGGTCCATGAATAAAAATAAAAGACAATCTCCAAGAAATTGCAGGATTGTTCTGTTGACCTCTACAACAAATCCAAAAAAAAAAAAAAAATCAAATAAAAATATGCACACCTATCAAAATCCATGTGCACATACTGCTAAAATCCCACCCCATTCCCTTATCCTGCATAGCAGCGCTGAACTGTCTATTATCCCTTGTGTGCAAATCTGCCTCTATTCACTTTGTTAAAATTAGGACGAAGTCATGCTTCATTCATTCTTTTTTTCTTCTTTCTCATGAACAATGAAGGATGTATAAGGGAATGTAGCAACTTAACAATCAACACGCATGAAGAAATCGATGATGAATGAAGCTCACCTGACAATCCACATTGATGTGCAAATGAATACACCAAACATGTCTATAAATAGTGGTATTCCTTGTAAACATATATAGGCAGCATGCAATGAATGCTAGGGCGTTCATGCTGTCAATATCAATCAAGCTTTCAGCAAATGCATTAATTCTCTACAAGAAAAAGCAGACAATATGCAATAAATGATGCATCTGTAGGCTGCTGTAGGAATTTCATTATGAATGCAATAGCTGACCTAGCTACGAGTTAAAGAGGTGATGGCAGAAATCTTGCAAAGCATACAACAATCCTATTTACAAGCAACAATAGTAGACATGTTGTAGATATGACAGGTCCTCTATGAACACAGGTATATACTCAACATTACGTCCACAAGAAAATGCAAAAGAACTTTAGCAAATACAATCACCTACAATTCATTGTAAAAGACTCATCATGTATACTACATGTTATCTACCAACAAATGCAAAAGAGCTATGATAAATGCAGATATCTATGAGCCACTGTAGGAGAATCGTTAGTATACGATAGTCTACCTGCATAAAGCAACAGACAATCCATCATACAATACGACAATTCATATGTAAGCAAAAGTAGAGAATCAATAGTAAAAAGCTGCATATCACTAATAAAATGAGGCAATAAATTTGTGATGACAGGCTATCACATCATATAAATCATCTTGTTTGCAAGTGACAGGTGGAAGACTCCTGATATGTCATGAATTGTATTTGCCGACAAAAATACATTATTGTAAACTAAATACTAAAGAAAAATGCAACACGCAGAAGGTGATGTGAGCTAAACTGAATTGTTAATGCACAATGAAAGAAGCGCAACACCAGGCCACCAGATCCACAATATACACATAAACAGACAGAAGGCGTCGACAAGCTCCTAAATAGAATATCGTGCATCTTTCAAATGATCAGCATTTGCATAATTCATCATGTTTAAATATTGTAAAAACACTCTCCCTCAGACTTTGAAGCACGCATTAATGCATTATGAACGTGTATACATATTTTTCAAATATCTTTGAAGGTATATAGAGCATACACACATTGCAATATGCAAAACATCAAGCAAATACATCATGCACTATGATCATGCATTAAGTCGTTGTACTGCATACCAATATTTCATGCAAGGACGATTAAGTAACATTCAAATGCAAAATACCAAAATACACACATGTATGCAAATATATAAGTACATATGCAAGTGTATTAATAAGCAAATGAAAGTGTAAATGTGTATGTGAACATGTAGATATGTCATACATATCATTATATTACATGCATATGACGACCATACAAGCACATTGTGCAAAATACATGCAAAAGCACAAACCTGTATGGGCCTTGGCAAGTATATTGTATACACACACATGACATCTGAGGATGCTGTGTGGGTTAAGAAATGATCATAAATTTAAGCCTGATCCTTCTATGTGAATAGGTAAGAGTTGGCACGGCTCAAACTATCAAATAAATATGTGGTTGCGGCATCGACTGAGATATTTATTTTATGCGTTCAGATTAGGCCTTCAAGATATATTATAAGAAAAATCCAATGCTATAGGCATAAATCCTACAACGAACTCGATTCTCTGTCGTCAAGCAGACAGAGTTGATAACGTTCAACTAAAAAAATAAAAAAGTGTCATGCATATCCTGATGATGACTGTGTTGGCAGAAAATCTCAATTGGAGGGGACCCTAAATCTTTATAAAAGCCTCCTAAATTTTCAAATGCCCATATAAATCTAAAATTCTAAAAATCACCTGAAATAAAGATATTTTAAATGAAATAAATCATCAAATACTTAAAGTAAAACTCATCCATCCTCCGCAATAGTGTTGAGATGGATAAATCCAAAATCACTTTAGCTCGAGAATATAACTAGGATTCATTCTCAATCCATCTCTTGCTAGTAAAGACGTGGCATATGTCATCTAACCGATAGTTTCGCCGCCAAATAACACCACAGGTAAATGGCTATGACCAGGACCCTCTTACCGGGTGGTTTAGCCATCAAATGTCACCATTATATTTCGGTCATGGTCGGAGCCTATATGTTTCCCCAATAGTGTTAAATCCTTGAGGAATGAATTAATAGGATAAAAGTGATAGGGCACAAAGACATCTGTTAGCTAAGGTGGATTCAAATTTATCTCCTTAGACAAATATTCACCCAAGGTCTACAATGTACCATTGGCGAAGCAACCCATGGCTGCTGACAAGGATCTTTCTGTCAGGTTGGGTCGAGTACCTTTTCTAACTAAATAAACCACGGACCATGATGACCCGGGAAGACGACATTATGGGATATTGATCGGGTCTATCATTATTTGCCCCACCATCTACTTTAAGAACAAAGTGGTAAATTTCTAATTTTAAATATTACAATTTTAAATACCAAATCATGTTGCTACTATACGCTAGATACTTTGTATATATTTGACGTCTAGCCTTAATTGAAAGTTCTCTCTCATTACCATGAGGGATAATTAACTATAGGAGCTTGTGCCTATAGGAAACCTGAAGTTATATCATAAAGTTTACACAAAATGAGGGAAAAAACTCTGAGTGATGTCTTATTCAAAACTCAATATGCCTTTTGAAATTTTGCCTCGGAACTTAAGTGTTAAAACTCTCCTCGTGACCCGAAGAAAAAGAAAGGGGCCGGGGCGCAAATTTTCAGAACCCACATGTTCATTTATTTTTTTAGAAGGACAAATGTATATGACATTTGAACATAAAAAATAATAATAATAATAAAATGTAGTTTTTATTAACTAAATCATAAGGTATGTTTGTGACAATTTTCTGATTGCTTTGCTTTATAGACAGCAACCGCAATTTCGTTTTTCTGTTGCTTTCTAATTTCTTATAAAAAATTATTGTGGTGGAAAGCTGTTTTCTAAAACGTTAGTAGCGAAGTTATTTTCTTTATAGTAACTTAATAACTAATTTTATAAAATGCCACATCACCACAAACAGACCCTTAGTTGGCTCCTTGGCTTATATTCAATAAAAACAAGGACAGCCATTATTCAAACAATGTCAATTTAAAATCAATTTTTAGTTATTTATATCCAAATATAAGATTTTGAAATCAAGGAATTAAATATTATTTATTTTTACTTTAATAAAACAAAAACTCATTTATTTTGATTCAAAAATTCTCCTAGCTAAATTGATTCAATGCAAGTAGCAGTAGCTAAACCTTTTGTTGAAGTTATTTTGGGTTCTGATGGTGCCAAAAATTATTTTTAATATTCTAAAAATTTGAAGGGACCATAAATCAAATAACAAGCTATTATAAATTTAGAGGGGCATTCATGATCCATCCTCCACCATAAATATGCTCTTGAATAACCAGTATTGTTTCAAAATTATTTCCCATCATCTAAATTTTTGTTCAATCATACAAAATTTTTTGATCTTAACATTTTTCTTATAAAAATATTGAGCATCAAAAGATAAATTTAATATAAAGGAAATTTGAATAACTTTTTAATTAAAAAAAATTCTATCAAAATATTCTATATATTTCATGATGAGCTCTTTTTTATCACATGTCATTAATTTTACATATCATATATTATCTCACAATAGAACTAAACTAATAGCCAATATAGTTAAACTATTTGAAAAATACAATTAAATTACTAAATAATATAATTAAATTATTAAAGAATCACAATATTTTTTTTCATAATAATTGTATTTTGTGTAATAGTTCAGACTTCATATATGTAATTGTTGCGTCCAGGAGTATTCGTGGCGGTATAGAAATATAAAATTTAGCGTCTTAGCATTGTACGAAAATATGACACGCAATCAGATAAGAGAGATGGTCTAGCATTTATAAGACACCAATATTTTTATGTGGAAAACCCCTGAAAGGGTGGGAAAACCACGGGGCCTAGCCTAGTTTGAATGAATCCACTATTATTTGCAGTCGATTACAAATGAGGCCCTTCCTTAGGGGGAAGACGTGGGCTTGATGTACATTATTTGAAGTACATTATATGTTGGGAATACATAGAGTCACTCTTGACGTATTCGCTTGGTTGAAAGGACTGTAGTCTGTGGGCGACGTAAGTCAGGAGGACCGTAATCTGCTGGCGATGGAGGTCAGAAGAACTATAGTCGGTGGGCGACGTAAGTAAGAAGGATCGTAGTCGGCTGGCTACGGAGGTCGGAAGGACCGTTGTCTCATGACGGAGGTCAGAAGGACTGTGTCAGGTAGAAGTCCAACAATGGGCGGAAATCCGATATTAGGTAGAAGTTTGGCATCGGGTAGAAACTTGGCGACGAGCGGAGGTCCGACGTCGAGTAGAAGTCCAACGTCAGTTGGCGGCCGAGGAGAACTACGGTGTTAGATGGTATTCGGGCAGAACTCCGGCGTCACTTGGAGTTCGGGTGAAACCCCGGCGTCACTTGGAGGTCGGGCGGAATTTCGGCGCCACTTGGGAGTCGGGCGGAATTCCGCCGTCACTTGGAGGTCGGGCGGAATTCCGGTATCATTCGGACAGAATTCCAGCGGCGGTGGTCGAGGAGGAGTTCTTCCCTCATAATCTTCTTCTTTTCTCTTTTTCTTCTTCTCTTCTTCCTCTTGCTTGGATCTCCTCTCAAGAGAAACGAGGGGTCTAATTCTAGATATTATGGAGTGACATGGCCTGTAAATAAGTGAGAGATCAGGGGCAATGTGGAGTGGTTCGGATGGACGTCTGATATTGAATCCTTTGATCGTGGACCATTTATCAGACATTTGAAGGTCTTAATGATGTCGAAATTAGGTGATATTGGGCTCGTTGGATTCGTCTCGTCGAGCCGCTCGATTCGACTATAAGCACGTTATGTTTGTAAACCGTTTGGAAACTCAAATTATGGTACAAACTTTCCAACAGCGCTTCGGGCCCTTGATTTGGACTCATTTGGGCTCGTATTGAGTCAAATTTTGTGTTGTTGGGTTCATATTTCCGAGACACTCAGTTTGACTCTAAATTTGCTGAAATCGGAGTTCAAGTGATCCCGAATTTAATTTTTGAAGCTTCCTACTTTATTTTGCCTCGAGATTCGTGCCCAGTCAATATAATTTTTGCATGATATATCAGTAATTATATCTGATAATTTACTTATATTGAAAAATACTATATAATTCATAAATTTAAGGACATATAAGATAATAGCAATTTATATATAGATATAATTGTTGGCCTTTAATTATTTAAATAAACTAAACTAAATTAAACAAGAACGTTAATTTTAACCGCCTGATGGCTGACGAGTGATGGCACGCCATATGGCATATAAGCATGAAATGCGGATACCGTTATTTTACTGAGCACCGTCGGCTACCTTGTGACGGTAAGATCACAGCCGTCCGCGCTGTTATTGACCATTTCTATTTATGAAACAATTCCGCTTAATGTATATATCATTGCTTCCATTTGTGGCCCGCTCGTGCTTGCAAGAGCAAGCTGTGAAATGGCTGCTAAGGTTGCGTGTGAGACTGAGACTTCTTAGATATATAATGGTTGAAGCTTTCTTCCTTCTATTTGGTACATTAAATGCGACCTAATAAGCTCATAATCACATGCTTTGGTCACATCAGTATTATTCATTTTTTTATAATTTCTCTAGTGTTTTTTCCCCTTGTTTCTTTGATGGCGTCAAAACAGGTTTTTTAGTTGGGTTGGGGTCAAACTCAAAATTGATTTGCTTATATCATGTACGATCCATGTGTCCATGTGTTCAAACGGGTTAAAAATCTAAATTTGAATCCGATCCAACACACCCACTAATTCGGTTGAGTGTGACGGACGGAGAGTGGGCAAGTGCGAGTGCAAGCACGAGTATAAACTAGAGTGTGACAGGCGAGGCAAAATGTGATCAAGCGAGGGCAGGTCAAACGGGTTGTGTTTGAGTTTGCGGGTTAAACCAAATCCTACCTGATATGTCAATCGTGTCGAAAAATTAACTTTAATCTGACTCGTATGTTAAATGGGTTAACCCGAATCCAGAATTTTGGGAACGGATTCAGATCCGTTTTTAGGTAGGATCTGAGTTGGATTTTTGGGTCGCGTCATATATTGACACCTAGTTTCACCGTTTCATCCAACTATTCTTCCAAAGCCTATAATATTCTATTATTCTTTCATAAATAAAGAAAATTTTAAAATATTTTGATAAATAATATAGGATCTATGTGGGATAATTTTCTTACAATTTTGCTTTTCAAAGTAGCAATCATAATCCAAAGTGATTATAGGCTTCGTTTGAGATGAGTTTCTTACTACTTCTTAATCAGTTTTTCAGTACCGAAAAGCTGCTTTAAGAACAAGTAAGAATAACACTCAAGCACATAACCATTGAAAAAAAATTCTCTGTCATGTATGCTCAGATAAGGTTTCCTTGTGCCCTAGCCACCTTCCCCTTCATTTGGGAGACCTCCGTTGCCAGCTTCAAGGAAGTTTGCTTCTTCCTTTCTTAACAGATCTCTAGTTTCTCGATTGTTTTCCTCTTTCGATTTTATTGCACTCCCCCATTTCAGGGACCCTGGGTTTTTGAATGGGTCTTTTTCTTCCTTTTCTTTTAAGGATGCTTGAGCTGATTCTTCTTCTACTTCGATTTAATTACCTGATCTTAAAATTTCTTCTCACCATGGTTTATCGGTTGGATTTCGGAAGAGGAAATGAATGATCTCACTTCTCCTTTTGAATTCGCATTAGTGGGAAAATTTTTGGGTCGTAGGCCATCAATTGATGCTATTAAAAAATTCTTTCTTCAATATGAAATTGATTAGTGATTGCTCGGTCACTGTCCTCAACCCCATAAATGTCTTGATTAAGTATTTTAACAAAATGGATTATTGTAGGGTGTTTGCTCGTCGTTCATACTTTGTGAGTAATTGTTTTATGAAATTGGAGAAATGGACACCTTCAAACATTGAGGTTGAATCACATATCATCCCTATCTGGATTTCGTTTCCAAACCTATGACCTTACATGTTCGCTCCACGTATACTCCATGGCCTAGGGTCTATGTTAGGCAGACCATTAAAGACCGATAATGCGACTTCTTACAGTTCACATCCGTCTGCTCCCCGCGTCCTGGTAGAATTAGATGTTACAAAACCTTATCCTGATAGAATTTGGGTTGGCCCAGATAACTTAAGTTACATCCAGTCTGTTTTAATGGATGATTTCCATATTTATTGTGTGCATTGCAACTCATTAGGTCATTCGAAAGTGGAATGTCGTATTTCCGCACCTTAATAAATCTACTTTTGTTATCCCCCCTTCTTGTGTTCAGCCTTCTACTGTTATTGGTGAGAATGTATTGCTTGGGTGTGGGGAAGCTGGTGGAGAGCTTCCCTTGGATGTGAATGGTTCGTCTGAACATATGGCTTCAGACCCTATTGCCCCTGCAGTTTTTTATGCTGATTTAGTGCTTGATCTAGTTGTTGATAATGTCCTTGTGGTTCCTGTGGCAACTGTGAATGTTTTGGTCCATCCTATGGATGTTATGGAGGTGGTTCATATTACTACGGGTTGTGCCCTGGTTAGTTCTCCTACAGTTGGTGTGAATGGTTTTGTCTCAGTTGACAATCATGTGGAGTTGATGTTGGGTCAATGTGAAGCGAATACGATGGTGGATGTTGGATTGGAGGGATTGTTGGGTAAATCTGAAGTTAATTCGGTGGTGGCTGTTGGATCATCTGAGTTGGGTATTACATCTGACAATTCTCCTTTAACGGTTTTGGATTCGCCATTGAATGCAATTGAGCCTGCTCAATTTGTTGATGTTCTGGTCTCTCTAATTTCAAATGATGCGTTTAAAGCTCATATGGCTAACAAGTTCATAGATCCCTCTGTTGATCATTCTGATTGGATATATGCATCCTCTAATAGTGGGGAAGGGGTGGGAGTTAATTTGGATTATACACATGATGAATTTATTGAATTATATAGTATGAAGGTGGGTCATGTTGTTGACAAAGCTGTCTCTCTCAGTGCTAGTAGGCGTCGTAGAAGAAAATTCAAATAAAAATTTTTCGGGATTATCTTCTAGTTGGGTCTGCTGGTGTTGGGTATTGGTTTCCCTTACTGATTGTTTAGCATTTTGGTTGGTTTTTGGTGAGATGGATGTTGGTGGCTTGGTGCTGGGGTTTTTTTTAGCCCGGACAATGATGAGGCGGTTTCCTGCTCCCCATTCAGACGGTTTGGCTTGTTGGCAACCACTGGTGGCGTAACTTAGTTTGGGATCGAGCCTATGCTGGTTATTTTGTGACTTCATTTGTGTGGCATGATGTTTGATTCCTCCTCTGGATGGCCCCTGCCTGCAGTTTGGGTGGTTGCAGGAAGCTCGTCATTAACTGAGCCCGGCAGGTTGTTTTTCTTCTGTCTTTGTTTTTTTCTGTTGATCCTTTTTGGTTGGTCTGTGTGGCTTAGTTCATTGTTGGACTCACTTGTATCTTCCCTTATTGTTGGAATAAATTCTCTGTTTGTTAAAAAAAAAAAAAAGAACAAGTAATAAAACCATCCCAAAAGAAGTCTAAATTGATTTTCTGACTATTACTTCATAATCAACTTAATTAAAAGCTGCACCAATACCAAACAAATTCTTAGTTTAGTAGAATAGACCTAATTTCTCTGTGGGGGCTATTTGAACTGTCAGATCGGCAACTATGACGAATTGGTTTTTATAAAAAAGATTTATTAATTTATTATTAATAAAAATATCTTAAACAAATTTCTATTATTATTAACTTGAATGACTAGTCTTTATAATCTTTATGCTGTAGGAAACTTAATGCCATAAGCAAGCAGCTAGCAGATTTCTAACGTTATTATTTCAAGAAAAATATTTAATAATATTAAAATTAAAAAAAAGTAGAAATATTATAACAGAAGGTATGACCAAATTATACTTGTGCTGGCCCTTCTTAAGCCACAAGAGTTCGTCAAATATATATATATATATATATATATATATATATATATATATATATATATATATATATATATATATATATATATATATATATATATATATATATATATATATATATATATATATATAATGTTCTAATTAGAATTTTATTAAAATAAATTTTAGAATATTCTATTTTAAATTATATGTAATATAAATTATTTATATGTTGAATCCATTTCAAAATAAATTCAAAAATATTTAAGTTCTTATAATTATTTTTTAACAGAATATTTTAATATATATTTTTATGATTTTATGAGAATTATTAATTAATTTAATTGATAAATGTTTAATAACTGAGTTTTTAACTCAAAATTTAATAATAAAAAAAAAACTTTTATCAACTCTGAGAGATAGATTTTGCAGAGTGATGGAACTCGACGTGTATCTTTTGCTTTCCTGAGCATTTCATTTGTAGGTACTTGTTTAACTAAGAGTCTATCTGACATTACTGTAACATTCTATGAAATTGATTTTGAAATTGTTGTGGAGAAAATAGCTTCACTATTATGATTTGAAAAAAAAATAGATTTTCATGACATAAATTTTTAAAATTTAGTGAGAAATCTATAAGAAAGTAGCGGCCAAACAAAATTATAATAGAATCTACAACTCCAACACTCATCAATTCTAGAGTCAAACCAACACGTGAGGGCCCCTAATACTTATCATTGGAAAATCATATCCATTGTATGGAGAACAATCAAGCTTATATTGTCAGCTCTTAGAAAGGCTGGATAATAAAAAGCATCTTTGCAACATGATGGAGATTGACTATCATAAAATTAGTAGCATGTCACATTTTAACAATTTGATAGCACCAATTTCGGCCCTCCTCACCATCATCTTAAGTTTCTTCTCCGCTATAACCTCATCAAGATCACTTAAACATGGCCAACTTAAGCCATCCATCTTGTGTTGCCCAACTTGCCTATAATCCCCCTGCAACTTCTTATTTAGTCATCTTGTGATGTCATAAGAGTGAAACATTAATGTTTTGTTCAAGAGGAATTTTTTTTAGGGATAGAAATCTACTTCTCATTATAATTTTTAGAATTCTTAGCCTCTAACTAATACAATTCTCAAGCATTGCATTCTAATGAAATTTAAATTACTTGATATTTAACTTTATGATAGATCCTCTGATCCTTATAAGCATATCAGTCATTATAGGATTATTATGTTTATTCCACATGCATTTGATATGCTTCTTTGTCAATATGTCCCTATGATGCCCAAGGGTTAAGCCTGCACTTACTTTTATTCTCTTTCAAATCAAACTATTCATACTTTCAGTAACATTACTAGGATTTTCATCAAACAGTTTATTACTAGTTGAATGATTATTAAGGATGCATTTTATCCTTTTAGAATTATCCAATCTGAGAAAAAAAAATTTTAAACTTACTTCAAAAGATTAATTTAAAGGCTTGTCAAATTTAAGAGTAGATCTTGAACTATCATGAGGGACTTTTTTAGAAATATCTATAACGCTTATATTCAAATCATTAAAGATATGTATGCAAGAGCTATTACTTGTGTTCAAACACAAGGTGGTTTGACCAAGTATTTCCCTATTTTGATTGGTTTACAATAAGGATCAGCCTTAAGCACAGATCTTTTTGCTTTAGTCATGGAGGTTCTCACTAGACATTTGCAAGATGATGTACCTTGGTGTATCCTTTTTGTTGATGAGATTCTTCTTGTTGATAAGACTAGAGAGGGAGTTGAAGGTAAACTTGAATTATGGAGGTCAACCTTAGAGTCTAAAGGTTTTTGCTTGAGTGGATTTAAAACGGAATATATGGAGTGTAATTTTAGTAGTAATAGACCTAGTGAGGGGATTGTGATTTTGGGCGATCAAATCATTAATAAGAGTACACGTTTTAGATATCTTAGATCTATTATTTTGAGTGATGGTGAAATAGATGGGGATATTATCAGCAAAATTCAAGCTGGATGGTTGAAGTGGAGGAATGCATCGGGCTTGTTGTGTGATAAAAAAGTACCCCTCAAACTTAAGTGAAAATTCTATAAGATGGTGATGAGGCCTGCAATGCTTTATGGTGTCGAATGTTGGCCATTAAAAGAGAAGCATAATACTAAGTTAAGCGTTGCAGAGATGAGGATGCTTAGGTGGATAAGTGGCTTTACCCTTAGAGATAGGATGCGAAATGAGCATATACGTGAAAAGGTTGGATTAGCTCCGGTAGAAGATAAGATTAGAGAGAGTCGCCTTAGATGGTTTGGTCACATAAAACGACGGCCTTCTGATGACCCGGTTAGCAAAGTAGAGGTATTAGATTTGGCTTATGTTAAGTAAGGGGAGGCAGACCTAAAAAGACTTTGTTAGAAAATATTAAAAATGATCTTTCTTTAATATATTTAAACAAGAATTTGACTTTTAATAGGACACAATGGAGAAAAATGATTCATGTAGCTGACCTCACGTAGTGGGATAAAGGTTTAATATTGTTGTTGTTGTTGTTGTATAACAACTCAAACTCTTAACTATCGAGATATTGTCTACTTTGGCCTAAGGGCCTCATTATTTTATTATGTTGGGGTAACTTCTCAGGAGGTCAACCATCCCAGAAATTTCTCTAAGATGAGCTCGCTTAATCGCGGAGTTTCTTTATGAAATTTCAACCATTATATCAAATGGTGCCTCAATGTTTTAGAGTTTAATTCTTTTACTTAACAGATTTCATAATCTTCCTCACTTAAATAACTGACATCTTTGCAGCATCTTTATCCGGAAACATCCACCATGCATAAAGGATTCTAGAGATGGCCCCTATAAGTTCAAGTAGTGGCTCATGCCACGTAGCACTTTATTTAACGCAGGGTTCAAGAGGTGACTCTCATGGCTTAGCAGTTTGTCTTGTATAACACATAGTTCCCATCTTCTGGCTAGTATATTTCTTTGATATCATTTGTAATAGCTCAAACTCTTAACTATTGAGATATTGTCCGCTTTGGCCTAAGGGTCTTAATGTTTTTATCATGTTGGTGTAACTTCCCAGGAGGTCACACATCCCAAGATTTCTCCAGGATAAGCACGCTTAACTATGAAGTTATTTAATAAAATTACAATCATTACAATAAAAATCACCTCATTGTTTAAGAGTTTAACATTATTTACTTAAAGGATTCCACAATATCCGTCCTAAATCATTTTATGGGAGAGAAAGTTTACTCATATTTTGATTTATTTCATCAAGTAGAAGAACAAATTACTACTAATGAGGTCATTAGCCCCAATCAAATTCAATTTTAATAATCTTCAAATGAATGCATAAACTAACAATAAGAAATATATTGTAATGCCCCAAGACCTAAAGGAAAAAATTTAAACCTATTTTTTTTCCTATTTACTTATTAATTCTCTTGTAATTTGTTATTTCATAAGAGCCAACTAATCATCCCAAAACATAAAGATTACCTATCCAAAGAATATATACAAGATAATTCTTTCTAAATAATTAAATCATAATAATTTATTTTAGAATGATTGCAATAAAATTAAAATAAAATTTGAACTACAAAAGTATGTGTACCGTTCCAGAATCAGACCTCTTGCATCCTATTAGACTCAGTTTACTCAACAAAACTATTAGCCTTGCCTAGAATATTATAAACAACAGGGTGAGTATGAAACTCGATACCTCCCCCCCTAATATATAATAGTGTTCAATTTACAGCTCAAACTAAAATAATAAAAGTATTATTTTATTTACAGTTTGGGTATACTACTTTTCATATGTAAATGAATGCATAATGTGTCTTAAAGCCTAATTATAACTCCCAAATTTCATCTCCCATCTGCAAGAAGCATGTGCAGAGTAGAGCCATCTCAGAGCCAAAAAAGAACAAAGTAATTTTACACATAGATATATCCACATTGAGCCCAATTAGATAGTTTTAGAGTGCACTTTTTTTTTCTTCACAACAGAGCTCCAGAATGGCATGAAATGCATGATAATGCAAATGCAATATATAACTAAGAAAGGGTACAAGAATTAGTGAAGTGATGATAGATTTGGGATTTAGGTTTCATTTTATTTCTGAAATTTTAGTTTTCATTCTTTTATAGTTAGGAGTTTAGAAAGTTAGATTGAATGAAATCATTCATTTCCTATTTTCTGCATATGAATTTTTAGAAATAAATATAGTATTATGTATATAATTTTTGGTTGCTACTGTTGGATTGATTTATATTGATGAATTCATAGAATCTCTGATTAATTAATTAAGAGATTAAAATAGATAATTCTTTCAAAATTTGATCTTAGGATGTTACACTTTGCTCCAATAAATAATATTATGAAGTTTTCAATTATACGTAAAGTGTTTGATTTGAACTCAGTTGGGCTCAGAATAATATACTGTTAATATCATTAGGTTGTCTTATTAAACAATCATTCAACCATAAATTTGTAGAAATCAATATTTAGATACTCTTCTAGAAAATTTCAATTCAAATATTACATCAAAATTTTGTTTAATAAGATAAAACTTTTATTGCCGTATAAATTTTATTTTTGGCTGTTTTTTTTTTAAGAGTGCTAATTATATATTATAAAAGAGAAATTATGAATATAATTCTTCGTAGATTGTACAATCTCCCACGATTATAATAAGCCATAGCCATTAATTGAATTAAACTATATAACATTATTTTATTTTTATCATTAAATTTTTTATTTTTTTATTTTTCAAATAAATTTCGATTATTTCCAATTTGTACTGGATATAATAAATGCAAAGCACTTCATAATGAAGACAGATCACCTATATTATCGAATACTTTAAGCCGAAGAAGAAAAAAGTGACGTGGAATGAGGTCCCGCTTACTTATTGTCCTATACTACAACACATCGTTAGAGTTTAAAAAACAACTTTCCAACACACGTACAACGACTACGCACCACACAAATCAACATTGAGCAATTGCGCGAACAAGCAAACCAACTCATATATAGAATACTAACAATCGTCTGTATAATCAATGGTGTCCACACCGCAACAGATTTTAATCCATACAAGCAAAGCATATCAATATTCAATTGGCGCTGAATCAACTTTTTTTTTTTTTTTGGAAGAAATGATTACGTGCGATCACGGAGGTGAATCTGGATGCACCATATTAATATTTTTATGTATCAGTGTTGTGTACCTAAGTGACGTGCATCCTGATTCACCTCATGCACGTAATAATTTATCTCTTTTTTTTTAGAGAAATTATTCTGTGGACGCCGAAAGCAGCTCTACATCAGGCTGCCGCGCAACCAAGCGGTATCGAGCTCGGCACCGAGCAATACCAAACCTCGGTACAATAAAAGGGTGATGTGACGCATTCTAATTAGTCTCCGGACGACGTTCAACGTCCACACAATATAAATTTTTTTTTTTCAGAGTAAGTAAAATAAGATTCTAGAATGCATTATTTTATATATGCAATAAAAAAATATTTTTTTCTTAAAATTTGGGCAAATACAGTTATTGAAGATGATAAAAAGAATTAAAATATTTATTAAAAAAAAAAGGATTTCAGTCATTATCCATGGCGAGTTCTTCTTGCTTCCACCCTTACATGTCAATATAGAGCATTTAATGCGTATTATGAAGCGACACAGAAACTTCATAACTTCCAAGCGAAAACCATAACATGGGGTGTTTAAGCAAATTTGTGCTACACTTACATATATAATACTTTGCAGCCAGTAAGCATATGATGTCAGAAAATATTATGGCTACAAGTAGATGGGATGAAATAATGCTATTTTTGAAATGAAATTTGTAGTTTATTTGTTATGAAAGTGACATAGTATTATAGTAATAGGATATTTATGCAATAAAAAAACAAATTTGGATGCTTTGTTGCTTATATAATTATCTGGAGGGTTGTGATTGGAAGAAACTACTGGATAAATTCTTAAGGGGGTGTTTGGTCTACAATTCAAGCCACTTTTTGATTGCTCATACAAGTAATAATCCTTGAGCATTACTTATGAATGTGCATAGCTTTTAAATGAATTTAAGGCTTGGTCTCAATCAATGCTCTCTAAAGTAGACTGTCATCTCAATGATAACAATTAAGGCCATCATGAAAATAGAGGTAAGATGAATTGATATAAAGTTAAAATCTTGGATAACTCAGAGGATTAGGGGGGTCAGTTCGGGTCAATGGGTCGGATTTGGGTCCAACTCGAGTTTACTCAGGCATAAACGGGTTGACCCGAACCTGACATAGTTTTACAAATGGGTCAAAAATTTTCAACCCGGACCCGACCCGCACCGGTTACGGATTAACCTGACCCAACCCGTGAATTCGAGATAGGGCTTAGGTTTAGTCCATTGCGAGTCCATCGCTCCAACGCGATGAGTCACGAGTGCAGGGCTTGCGGTTTCGTCGAGCACGAGTTGCTGGCAGCAGAAGTCAGCATCTCAGCATAGGTGGACTCGACTTGTAGAGCGCGAGTGTCGTCTTATGCTATCATGCGAGTGAGAGAGCAGGGCTTGCCGCTTGCGATTTTGTTAAGGCGTCATGCACAAGTCGTCGAGTAGGGGTCTTAGGTCTGCCGGTCTTGGCTAGGCGGCTAGGCCTGCTAGGGGCATCAAGCATGCGTGGCATTCGGCGACAGCGGCAACAGCTAGGAGGCTGCGGGTGATAACGGGTTGCTAGTGACAACATGTCAATTTCTGCCAAATCCAGTTTGCCGAGTTGACCCGAACCTAACCCGAATTATAAATGGGTCCAAAAATAGGACCCTAACCTGACCCGTTTCTTTATCGAGTCGATCTGAACCTGAATTTTTTGGATTAGGTCTGAGTCGAATTTTTGAGTCGTGTCAAATATTGACACCCCAATAGAGGATAGGAAAATCTCAAGCTTTTATGTAAGATAATATCATAGTTAGTGAAATATGTTAGTAAAAGATATTATGTCCGATCACATTCTTAGAGATTAGAACTATGAGCACATTGGGAAAGTTAAAGGTCCATTAAAATATTGTCAACATTCTAGTTAGGGGTGTCAATTTCGGGTCACGGGTCGGGTTCGGGTCGAACCCGAAACTGACACGGCACTATTCGGGTCAACCCGAACCAGACCTGTTTTTGAAAAACGGGTCAGTTTTCCTGACCCAAACCCAACCCTCTTCGGGTCCGGGTCAACCCGACACGACCTGTTTCCAACAAAATATTGCTCTTTTTCGGGTAAAAAACGGGTCTATTTTCTCTTTTTCGAGTAAAAAATGGGTTAATCTCGGGTTGCCGGGTCAAAATCGGGTTTTCGGGTCAAAATTGGGTCAATTTCGGGTCAAAGGGTTAACCCGAACCCAATCTGATTTTTGAAACGGGTAGAAATGTTGAACTCGAACCCGACCCGTTTCGTGTTCAGGTTGACCCTACCCGAAATTTTCAGGTCGGGTTTTGTCGAGTTTTTGGGTCGTGTCAAATATTGACACCCCTATTTCTAGTAACTGTTGATATTATATAGCCAACTATTGCTAGACTGCTCGACTTCTTTTGATATTTTTTGGAGGATGAACACATCTATCAAATTAATTCTAAAAATCATCCATTCAATGAAGATAACCACAAAGTAGTTCCTTGTGTAAGGTAACGAATGCTACTCCTTCCTCTCTAATGTGTTCAAATGAATGAGAAAAACTTTTTGCATGGCTAACTATATAGTATTAGGAATATTAGATAAAGTAAAACCCTAATAATCATAGAAATGAAATTTAGGGGGCAAGAGAATAATGCTACAGATCTGTTATTGATGGCAAATTTTTATGAAGGAAACTTATTCAATTTTTTAAAACAATTTTATTAAAAAAAGAAGAAATATAGCTTGTTATGAACATGGAAGGTGAGATAATTCCTCATTTTTAAGTTTTCCTTTCTTAGTCTGAGATTACAAGCAATCTTTAATTTTTATCAGAGTCTCATGATTAGGTTGAGTTAATTACCTTTACAACTAAGTAATTTTTAATCATAATGACGTGGGGTGATGTGTCATGATCCCACTCGATATGACATGATGACTACACAAGTCATACCGTATCCAATCATAGCAAGAAGCAAAGATTGATCCTAAGACTCAATTGGAGAAATATTGCAAAATTGAAACATCCAAATCATATACAACACAACCACCACATATTAGAAATATAAAATGGAAGGCTATTGAGTCTTATAAATAATTTTTCTATATAGGAAATTAAGTAAAAAAAAGCCAAGCATGTCAAATGGAAACTAACCAAAATACATACCTACGACACATATTAGAACCTGATATCTGAAACTATTTAGCTCACTCCTTATCTTTTCCCTAGCATAAAAGTAGAAGTAAAAAAGGTGTGAGTTAACACGGTTCAGTAGGCTATGACAGCCTAAAATAAAATCTATAACTCAAACCAAAAAAGTTGAAAAATGCTGAAACAATAGCTGAAGTATTGTACAAAAAGCTAAAACTAAAACATACACTAATACTGAATTGAAATGTGCATTAAAATAAGCTATTGGAACTAGAATGAGATTGATTGAAATATAAATAAACAACTCATAGCAAATATCGGAGTGACATTGAGGCCCCAACTTTCAATACATAACAAACAACAATAAGCCCGTTTTCATCGCAAACAGAATCCCTTCTCACCGCCAGCAAAAATTATTTGCACATAATTTAAATATTTTGAACATAGATATTAAAATAAAGTGCATTTTATAGTACTGAAGCGATTACATTGTTATCGTATAATTCAAAAAAATTTCTAATGACTATCAAAATAATTTTCGACTCGTTATTCTATAGTTTGTCAAAACTATAGTTTTTATAATTCTATCTTATAACCAAGCTTTAATTGAACTAAAACACTAGCTTTAGATGTCAAAATAAAATTTTGAATTGATAAAAAATGATGTTTTTCAAAATCACCGAATGAAATATCTCGAATAAATACTGAAAATGACAAGAATAATTATACCAATAACATATAAAAATTTACGTTGATAAAATTTACCATAATATGAAAAAAAATGCATAAATTATAAATTCCATCAAAAAAATTCCAAAAAATTTTGAATTATTAAAATTTGAGATAGGCAAAACATAAATCTACCTCAATCCGAGCAACTCTCTGAACCAAGACGTTAGCTAAAAACAACTCGAAGTCCCTCGAAATGGACTTCTCTCTCTAGAAATCTCTCCCTGTCGCTCTCTAGTCGGCTTTCACATGAAACTAGTTAAGTTGAATAGTTAAAAATTTTATTTAAATAAAAAGAATTCAGGTCTAGCGCCATGGCGCCTAGTCATGCCATACAAATTTTGACCTTACATAAATATGCAACAAATTTGTAGGTTACTTTTTAGGATATTTATTTGATTTATAAATACACATTGTTATAAGCTAGACAATTTGTGACAGTAGAGTTTGTGTTTTAGATCTTAACTTTAGATTAAAAAAAATTCAGCATACACAACATAAAGTTGTAAGAGATTAATTTATTTTATGTGGAAAACTAAATTATGGGAAAAATCACGAGGCTTTGCCCAATAATAATATTCCACTATAAATTAAAAGATACAAGAATACTCTCTTCTTCAAATTTAAAGAAGATAAGATTATACATAATTGAGCAAAATTATTTGAATCTTATAATAGAGTTCCTTCAGACAGCACTTGAACTTCTCCCTCATATAGAGAATGTGGTCATATTTATGTTAGAGTATACCTCAGCACAGGTTATTTAAACCTACACCAATTGAAGCAGAAATGTTCAGGCATCACTACTCCTGCAAGGCTGCTGACAGCATCAGCCTTTAGCCGCTTCTACAGTCTTTGTTCCCTGCTTTTAGTCTTTATATACTTGTTGCATTGTATCAAAAACGATAGAGATGAAATGCATTATTCTCCTGAAGTTTCAGTAATCTCTTGCTTCCTCTATTTTCGTATTCTTCCATTGCTTTTCTCAATGCAGGTTTCGGTCCAGATGTTCTACATGGTATCAGAGCTCTAGGTAAGCTCTCTCTCTCTTGCAGTATTTCTGAATGGCGTCTCAAGAGTCGTCATCTCCTGTACCTGCTACGTCTTCATTGTCGGCGACAATGGCAGAAATCTCTATCCCTTCTTCCTTAAAATTTCTCATGAGCAATTTAAAGCACATTGTGTCTACTTCTCTCACAAATGAGAACTATCCCATTTGGCGTCTCCAAGTGTTCAAATTGTTTTCTGCGAATGGCTTTGAAGGTTATTTGACTGGGACAGTGATTCAACCTGTTGCATCTGAGTCAAATGCCGCTGATCTGCGACTCTGGAAGCTTGTGGATCAAAATCTGGTTTCGGCATTGCTATCTACAATTTCTGCTCCAGTTCTGCCATATATTCTCTCATTATTCACAGCTCATGAGATATGGTTAACATTGGAAAATCGTCTTCAACCCACGAATCGTTCCCGGGTGATTCAACTCAAAAATGAGTTGCATCATGTTCAAATGAAAGAGCTCACCATGACACAATATCTTGCTCAGATTAAAGCTATTGTGGACAATATTGCAGCTTCTGGAGGCCATGTTGATGTTGAAGATGTGATTCTACATACATTAAATGGATTGCCATCTATTTATAATCCATTTAAATCTGCTATTCGCACAACTCAGCAGCCGGTTAGCTTGGATACATTATATTCTCTTTTGTGCAGTGAAGAAATTAACTTACAGACCGAGCAGCAGAAGGAAGTTCTGCCACCTTCCGATCACACCGCGCTATGGACAGTTCGTTCTAATACTACTCGTGGCAGATTTTCCTCCCGATCTCGCGGAAGAGGCGCTCCCTTCAGAACAAGTTCTCCTATTTCGATCTCACCACACCCTCAAAACTACAACAACAATCGACCGACTACCCCGGCTGCTGCTCGTCCAACATGTCAAATCTGTGGAAAACTTGGACATGTTGCTCTCAACTGTTGGCATCGTTGCAATATGCAATATGCACCGACTACATCTACTGGCAATCCGCGTGCATTCCTTACGAACTCTAACAGCAATTTAAATGCGCCTGTCACTGAATGGGTATTAGACTCCGGTGCATCTTCTCATTTGACATCTGATGCTACTCATTTGCAACATTCTACACCATATACTGGATCCGATACGGTTTCGGTGGCCAGTGGCAGCACTCTTCCGATTCACCACACCGGACAAGGGCTTCTTCCTCTTCCGGATACGAACCGTAAGCTTCGCCTTCAAATTCTCCTTCATGTTCCACTTCTCTCTCATAATCTTCTTTCAATTCATAAACTAACCTCTGATAATAACTGTTCTATCTTGTTTGATGCACATGGTTTTCTTATTAAGGACCTCTCGGACAATAGTATTCTTCTTCGTGGTTGCTCTCGAGATGGTCTTTATCCAGTTCAAACTACCTATCGTTCCTCTCCGCACGCCTTGCAATCGACGATCAGCTCCTCCGAGCCGAGCCATAGCCCACAGGTCCCAGGATCGGAACCTGGCTCTGATACCATGTAGAACATCTGGACCGAAACCTGCATTGAGAAAAGCAATGGAAGAATACGAAAACAGAGGAAGCAAGAGATTACTGAAACTTCAGGAGAATAATGCATTTCATCTCTACCGTTTTTGATACAATGCAACAAGTATATAAAGATTAAAAAGCAGGGAAAAAAGACTGTAGAAGCGGCTAAAGGCTGACGCTGTCAACAGCCTTGCAGGAGTAGTGATGCCTGAACATTTCTGCTTCAATTGGTGTAGGTTTAAATAACCTGTGCTGAGGTATACTCTAACAATTTATACCATTTTTAGAGTGGGATTTTTGATGAATCTGAATCTGATTGAATCCAAAATTTTCATCTTACGGTACATATTGATCCCCTTAATTATAAATTATTTGTCTAATATAAGCCCACCTTAATTATGTGAGAATCAAATGATCTTGAGCTCGTTTGATTCTTCACATCGAGCTGCTCAATTTGATTATAAACACGGAATGTTGGTCCCTCAATTTAATTAGTCTCAAAATTTTATAAATATATTTCATGTGCTTGATTGAAACTCATTTGGAGATAGATCAAATCAGTTGTGATGCTCATAGGTTCGTCTCATCGAGAGGTGAGTCTGATTATAAATTCGTTGAAATCGAAGCTCTAATCATCATCAATTCAATATTGAAAGCTAATTCAATTATTATCTCAAATAATTTTTTTTAGACGTATCACATATGATTTTAACGGCATATACGGAATTACCCCTAAACTTTAATCTATATGATTTTGATTTTTTGCAAAACGCTTTCATTAATTATATTTTCCCAAACATTTCCCATAAGATTTCTGAGAAGTTTTCTAAAATGATATTAACTTTCCACAGATATTTGTTCAGATTAATGTATCACATGCTTTGTAAATGATTGCTTCGTTAATCTTGGAAGGGATAAATCTGAAACTGAAATCTTCTATAATTTGTTCGGTAAACAGTTTCTGCACACAATCTATCTCTCTCCTACAATTGTTTTAAAAAAATTCAGTGAATTAATTTTATAGCAAATCGCCAAATTGCCAAATCGCCCAATTCCTTCGATCAAATCTTATTCAGAAAACTTGTAAATCTTCATCTGATTTATGAGACTTCGTTCAATCAAATGAGTCAACCATCTACACGTTTTCTTCGCCGTCTCTGCCGCCTTCCGGCTTAAGCATCGTCCTCCCCTCCTTTCCGGCGAACCACTGCACCGTCCGCCGCGCGATGGGAAGCCACATCTGCCTCACTTTCTCCTCTTTCTCTCCATGGCTCCGCAACGGACGATAACTCCTCACCGCAGTGATATCCGACATACACCTACTCGCCGGCGAGATCAAAGCTCTCATCCCTCCAGCCGAGAACTCACTCGAATACTCCTCCGCCACCATTTGCATCTGCAACGCCTTACTTTCCAATCTCCTCTTCCTCTCCATCTCTTCCTTTATCCTCGACACCCCTTCCGCCGCGACCTCCGGTGAAATCGCTTCACTGATCCCGCCGCTACTGGAGCCAGCCGGATCAAACCTCCTGCTCGATATCACCCGCAGCATCTCAGAATCAAGGCTGATCAAATCGGCTGAATTGAAATCGCTCCACCGGCTCCGAAAAACGACTTGGGAGACCATTATCCGGTGCTTGAAGTTGTGTAGCGGCTTAGCCTGCTTGCCGCCGGCGGTGAATTTCAGCCTCTCGGCCCACCGGAAGCTGGACCTGGCTCCGCCGGTTGGGACGTGCTCGCGCTCGACGTAGAGCTCGAGTCCGGAATCGCCGCCGTCTTCCACGACTTCCGGTGGGGGCCGGCCAGACGGGTCGCGGAGGTAACGTGAACTGGCGGAGTATTTGAAGAAAGCGATGTCGTCAATTTCAACGCGAGTTCGGCAGAGAGGGCAGGATGAGTGAGCTTCGAGCCATCTGTCAATACAGTCCATATGAAACGCGTGCTTACAGCGCGGAAGGAGGCGGAGGATCTCGGCGTCGTCGAAGCGGGAGAGGCAGACAGAGCATTCGAGACCTTCACGGGAGCCTTTGAGGGCGGAGAATCGGAAGAAGGGGAGGGATTCTATCATCGTTTTTTCAATACCGGAAGACCGACCGTCGTCGCGCAGGTTTCCGTTGCTAGATATTATGATTCCAGGGACGGTGAAGAAGTTGGAGCCGTTGGAGTGGCAGAATTTGCTGTACACGAGGAGTAGGAAGGTTAGGGAGAACATGATGGAGAAGATTCCGATCACCACGGCGATGCTTGGACGAAAGGTTATCTTAGCGCTGCTTCCGGCAGGGCTGGGCGATGAATTCGGTTCTGCCGCCGCGGCGACGATGGAGATGAGAAGTATTTGCAGAGTAAGGCCGGTCATCTCTTAGGCATCGCGGTGGAGTTAAGCTGGGTTTACTAGAGAGTTTTTTATTTAAGTAACGGGCAGGAGAACGCCATGAAATACGTCTTAATTATTTTAAGACAGAAGAATGGACGACGATGAAACCAAACATTATATAATTATTTTAACTTTTTATTTAAATGAAAAGCAATACTTATCTAATTATGAAAGAAAGAGAGTAATAATTAATTTAATTGACACATTTTTTACAAATGTTTAAGATATTGAATTGGAACTCTGCTTATTATATATGTTAACAACTTTTTGTTATTTAATTTAAATTTTGCATCAGAGATTTTAGAAACACTAGAATGATCCTCTTTTGATCTTTTTATTATTTTTTTAATATTTAAATGCTTTCTTGATATAAAATTATATAAAATTAGAATTGATTTGTTACAGCTTTTTTAATGCTTCATAAAATAATTTTTTAGCATAAAATTTTAAATTTTATACTAAAAAATTGTTTTATGAAGCAGTAAAAAATTTATCCCAAATAAAATATTATATTATTTAGAGCTCATAAGAAATGATGGACATTAATAAAGATAAAAAAAATGTAGAAGAAGAGAATCATTATTTCATCGAACAGCTGCCCCCAATACACATAATGCGACGATACAAACATTTCCTCGATAGATTTTATGGCGACAGAAGGAAGACTAGGTGGAAAATGAGAAACTTACCCAATGGGGTTACAATGTTTTGATAGGTGAATTTGCTTGGAATGCTAAGGAAAATGAGCAGAACGAAATGACAAGGATTTGCATTTTTTTAATTCAAGGACTGTGACTTCATAATCAACCTATGAATTATTTGAATATCTTTTGGTTTTTTTTTTTCGCTTTACTTCAATCCAAATAAAATGTCATGGAATTTGACCTGCTAATCAAATTTAAATTTTTACATTTCGTTTGGGACAATTTTCTTATTACTTTTGATACGTCATCACAAAATTATCTTGATTGGGCACGAATCTCGAGGCAAAATCAGTTCGGAAACTTCAAAAATTAATTTTGGGAGCATATGAACTCCGATTTCAGCGAGCTTATAGTCAAACTGAGCGTCTCGAAAATACGAACCCAACGATTCCAAGATCAACCCAATCCGAGCCCAAATGAGTCCGAATCAAGGGTTCAAAGCGCTGTTGGAAGGTTCAAACCGCAATTTGAGTTACCAAACGGTCTCCGATTTTGACGAGCTTATACTCGAATCGAACGTCTCGACGAGACGAATCCGACGAGCCCAAGATCATTGAATTCCGACATCATTAAGGCCTTCAAATGACCAATGAACGGTGCATGATTAAAGGATTCGATATCGGCCGTCCATTCAAACCACTCACAATTCGCCTTGATCTCACACCTATTTACGGGCTATGCCACTCCAGAAAAACTATAAATAGAGCCCTCATTCTACACCAAAGGGGACCTCAAGTGAAGAGAGAGAAGAAGGAGAGGAGAAAGGGGAAAAGGAGATTCCTCACCTCCTCGACCACCGCCGGAGCTCTTCCTGCCGCCTGAAGACACCGGAACTCTGCCGGATTTTCGGGAGAACGCCAGAATTCTGCCCAACTTCCATGGGATGCTGAAATTCTTCCCAATTTACAAGAGAATTCCCTCATGACGCCGAAACTCCGCCCAAGTGAAGCCAGAGTTCTCCTCTGCCACTAACGACGTCGGACTTCTACCCGACGTCGGACCTTCACTCTTCGCCAAGCTTCTACCCGACGCCGGACTTCTACCGGTTATCGGACTCCGCTGGACGTCTATGCGAAGATGCATTTCTTTTCATTGCTGGACTTCTACCTGACGCTGTCCTACTGATCTTCGTCGTCAGACTACAGTCCTTTCGACCTCCGTCGCCAGCCGACTACGGTCCTCCTGACTTACGTCGCCCGCCGACTACAGTCTTTTTGACATCCGTCGCCCGTTGAATACGGTCCTCCTGACTTATGTCGCTCGCCGAATACATCCTTTCCGACCTCCGTCGCCCGCCGACTACAGTCCTCCTAACTTACGTCGCCCGCCGACTACAATCCTCCGTCGCCAGCTGACTACGGTCCTCCTGAACTACGTCGCCCGCCAACTGCAGTCCTTCTAACAAAGCGAATACGTCGATAGTAGATCTTTGTATTTACATCATGTAATGTACTCCATAAGATGTACATCAAGCTAAGGCCTTCTCCCAAGGAAGGGTCTCATTTGTAATCGACTGCAAATACTAGTGGATTCGTTCAAACTGGGCTAGGCCCCGTGGTTTTTCCCCCTTTTACAGGGGTTTTCCACGTAAAAATCTTGGTGTCTCATAAATGCTAGACCCTCTCTTCTTATCTGATTGCGTGCCAGATTTTCGTACAATGCTAAGACGTTAAATATGATATTTCTCTACCGCCGCGAATACTCCTGGACGCAACAACTTTATTTTTCAAGTCATAATTATAATTTTTGTTTTATTACTATTTATTTTTGTTGCTTTCATGAAATTTTTTTACGTAAAATCTTAACTGCTTTCTATAATAAAATTAAAAATTTACTTTCTCTATAATAATTTTACAAGATAATAAGAAAGTTGCCTCAAAAAGGCTTCATTTGGGACAACTTTCTTATTATTTCTTAAAGCAATTTTTTAGTATAAAAATAAAAATAAAAATTATACTAAAAAGTTGTTTTAAGAAGAAGTAAGAAAGTCGCCCCAAATGAAGTCTTAGGTTTTGTTTGGGCCGGCTTTCTTATTATTTCATAAAACAAATTTTTTTTAAAAGCTGAAAGCTGTCACGAATGAAATCTTAGTTAAGAAAAAAATTGACTAGATTATCTTAATTTGTAGATTTACATCATTGAGTGTTCAACTTAAAAATTACTCAACCATTAACTCTATTACCTATTCTTTTGGAATCGCCATAAAGGAAAAAAATAATGATGCATATATTTTAAGTTTGATTAGCTGCAATATATGGAGTTCTTGCTTGATATTCATTTGTTGTTATGCATTTCTGCCACTTCTTCTATTTATGATGCACATCGACTACGGTCATACCAATCACCCTCGTCTATCGACTATTGTCCCTCTGACAACCATCGCCTGCCGACTACGATCCCTCCAACCACCCTCATACGTCGAATACGGTCCATTCAACCATCATCACCCGACAACTACGGTCCATCCAACCACTGCCACCCGCCGACTACGATCATTTCAACCACCTTTGCCCACCAACTACGTTCCCTCCAACCACTATTGAATGTCGACTATGATCCCTTCGACCATCATCGCTTGTCGACTGCAGTCCCTTCAACCATCGTTGCCCACCAACTACGGTTCGTCTAACCACGATTGTCCGTCGACCATGTACGGCCCTTCCGACTACCATCGCTCGCCGATTACGGTCCATCCAACCACTGTCGTCCACTGACTACAATCATTCCGACCACATTCGTCTGCAGACTATGATCACACTGACTAAACAAACATGCCAACACTCTCTTAAGAACAACTATCATGTTGTAATACGATCTATACAAAGTGTATTTACTATATTGAACCAATATCCTCTTCCGAGGAAGGGTATCATTTGTAATCAACTACAAACATTAGTAGATTAATTCAAACTGGATCAGACCTTATAGTTTTTCTCCTTTTCAAAGTTTACCATGAAAATCTTGGTGTTTCTTATGAATGATATTCCCTACTCTTTTATTTGTTTGTGTGTTGGATCTTCATACAAAATTAAGGCGCTAAACTTTATATATCTCTACCTCCGCAAATATTCTAGGATGCAAAAATAAGTAACTGTAGTGGTCTATGTTACTCGAGAATTTATAATTGGCTTTGATATAATTATCATCATAAGATGGAGATCTTTCTAGCTAGGATTGTTAATTTTACTTGTAGATTGGAAGAATGCTAACAGTTCGGATCCGTTTATAATATAAGATAGGCTAAAATAAATTTAATTTGAGTGGGTTGAAAAAAAAATATTATTATTACATGCTAGAATATTTGTGATATGTACTAGAGTTAGAAGGTTTATTATCTTACTATTGTGTAAAAAAAATTACAAGAGACACTAGATAAAAAAAAAGAGATGATTATACTAATGTTTGTTATCGATTATAAAATGATGCTCTATCTCAAGAAAAAGTCTTAATATAATGTAGTAAGCATACCTGTGTAGAATGCATTATGGAGTGGAAGTTTGAAGAGTCATGTGACACAGGAGTTGTTTGCAAGACATCATTGCTTGTTTGATATGTCACAAAAAAATAATCTTAATTCGTCATGAATCTCGATACAAATATGATTCTAACAGTTATAAAATTAAATTTGGGATCATCCAAACTCTGATTTAAGAAAACTTATAGACAACCAATGATACCAAATTCAATCCAATCCACACATAGATGAGCCAAAATCAAAGAATCAAAACATAATAAAAAGCTTCTGAGCATCATGACTAATTGATATCTGAATATGACATTTTTACAGTCAAATTGAGCAGTTCGAGGAGACAAATCCAAAGAGCCTAAGATCACTTAATTATAACATCATTAAGATACTTAAATCTTTAATGAAAGCTAGATTATAGAAGGAATCATTAAGCCCTTAGATAAAACACTCTAAATTTACTCTAGATCTTCTCTATATTTACTGAGCTTGCTACTCCCAAAATTTTATAAATAGAATCTCATTCTTCACAATGGGGGAGAAAGAATAAAGAAGAAGGGAGAGCTCTTAGATTTTTCATCTATTGTTGCATCGATGACCACCAATTATTGTTGCCGACAACCACCATCGTCACTGATGATCAATATCATAAGCCTCTATCATCTCAAGAGTATTAACAAGACTTAACTCTATTATTGGGTATAAAAGTCTATCTATGGACATCTGTAATTTATATTGGGAAAATTAAACTCTGTTGTTGGGTATAAAAGTCTATCTATGGGCATCTATTTGAGAAATTAGATCATATATTGAGTATTAACTATCATATTTGATTTTCTAGACTCTCCTTCTTCAACAAAGAAGAAAGAATAGTCTTTGTATCACTTACTATCTAGTGAATTTTACAACCGGGTTAAGCCTCGTAGTTTTTTTTTCTCTTCTAGATTTTTCACATAAAAATTTCTCTGGTCTTACTACTTTCATCTATTCGTGCTCAATCTTTGTACAACAATAAGACGTAAAATAAACACTCAAATTTCTAGCTCACAACAATACTCTTTTGAGAAGTCCTAATGCTAAAACTGCGAGTCAAAGTTAATTAGTGTCAACGGCATGCATCGATCATATGTGCAATGACATGTGTAGAATTATTGGCAATGAGAGGTGATGAAATTAGTGGGCATCGATATAACTAGATAACAATGATTAGGGGATTGTTGTCAAATAATGATGGTCGAAGGACTCCAGAACACACTATAAGAAAATTCTATAGGTTCTTTGAGCCATAGATCATTTTTTTTAATATTTGATTGTCTTAATGTGGTCAAAATTAAGTCATCACAGCCTCATTGAATTTGTCTCATTGAAACACTCAATTTCACTATAAGCTAACAAGAGATGGTAATCATTTGGTCCTCTAATTAATATTCTAATATTTTATTGTGCATCAAGTGCTCAATCTGAGTTCATTCAAATTTGGATTGAAGTACTTCTTATATCATTAGGTTCGTCTTATCGAGATATTATCTTAAAATCTCGTGCCTAGGGTTTTTGAGTTATCCTCCGCAGCGTGCTTAGGTCTCTCCAGCGTGTGGGCCTCCCGCCCCGTTTCGCCCGATTTTCTCCGGGCACTCTTCATGCTGCAGGTTTTTCTCTATTTGTAGGAAAGTTTCTTCTACCTTGGTCATTTTTTGTTGGCCGTGTTTTCTCTTTTTGTCGGGTGGCCGGCATGGCCTCTAATCGGCTCTTGGATCTTGGTTTTTTAAATGGATCTAAGTCTCATTCTTTTTTGGATGTTTATCTGGTAATGCGTTAGATGTTCGTTTTTCGCCTCTCAAAATGAGCTCTTTCTGTGGTTTACCTAGTATTTGGATCTCTGAGGAGGAGATCGCCTCTTTAGCCGCCCCTTTTCAGTTTGCTCTGGTGGGTTTTTTTCCCTCTCGTCGCCCTAGTTTGGATTCTATCCGTCGCTTTTTCTTTAACCTTAAGCTTTCAGCTGAATTTTTGGTAATCTTACTGGATGCAACTCATGTATTGATTAAATTGTCTAATGATATGGATTATAATAGAGTTTTTTTCCATCGTTCATACCTGGTGTTCAATTGCTACATGAAAATTACTAAATGGTTGCCTACCCTTGATATCGGTGTGGAATCTCCGATTATCCCCATCTGGGTCTCTTTCCCTAACCTTCGGCCACACCTTTTCGCTCCCAAAATCCTTCATGCATTGGGTTCTTTATTTGGTCGCCCCCTTAAAATTGATTCTACCATATCTGTTGGCTCGCAGCCTTCTTTGAAACGTGCTCTAGTGGAATTATACATTACAAAACTCTACCCTGATAAAGTTTGGCTTGGGTCTAAGCATTTGGGTTATATTCAACATGTTCAAATGGAGGCGTTTACCCCATTCTGTGAGCTGTGTAAGGCCATTGGGCACAAACAGGGTGAGTGTCGTTTTTCTCCATATGTTCCCAATCTGATTTTTTCTTTGAAGCCTTCTTTACTTGTTAAGAATGTTTTTGTTGATGTGGATGATGTTGATGATGATGCTTTGGGGGATGTGGTTACTCCTAAACCTTTGGATTTGTCGGTTAAGGGTGATGGCCCAGCTGTTGGTTCCTTATCACATGTGATGAAGGTATTTCGTATATGGCTGCGAGTGAGCCTGTGCCGGAATCTAATCCTGAACTTTCTCCTATTGTCCCTGTGACTGCTCATACTATTTGTGCTTCACCTGCTACTCCTATTACTAAATTAGCTCTGGTGGATTCTGTGGTTGGGGTTGAGTCTGTTGCATATAGCCCTAGGCTTTGTGTTAGTGCTCGTGGTGCTATGAATTGTCAGATTAATTATATCCATGTGTTGTCTTGTGCGAATTATGTGCCTGCACGGTGCGGTTTACCTATGGCTGAGATACCCTCTGCGGTCGGTGAGCTGTCTGGTTCTTCTGTTTCTCTTATTAGTGAGTTTCTTGTTTGTGCTGTCCCGTCTACTTTGAGCCCTGTTGTTCAGGATGCTGGCTCCTCTTCGGTTAAAACTGCTTTGGCTAAGGTGCTTGCTGAGATTGTTGATCAACTTGTTTTACATTCATTTGAAGGGTGTGTGGGCAATGCTAGCTTTGTCGATATTCCTATTTCGATTATGTGTAAGAGTGAGCTGAAAAAGCATGTGGCTAACTCTACGAAAAACTCTGTTTTGGTTCAGAATAAATGGTTGATCTTAGAGGACTCACTCTCTTCCCCTTCTAGTGATGATGATACTGATGTTCATGATATTGAGCAGGACCGTCCTGTGATCGGTAATAGACTAAGAAGGAAAGGAAAAAAGATTTAAGGTTTGTGATTTGGCTCAACCATTTTCGTTGATGATTTTTTAAGGTTTATTGGACGATGATGAGGAGGCTCCTATTGCCCCACCAGCTCTGCTGGTTGGCAACCTGGGTGTCTCAACATTGGATGAATTGAGATTGTTTATTATCACCTATGGATGGTCCGTGCGTTGCTTTTTGGCTGGTGATGGGGGCCTCCATTCTTGAAACCCCGTTCGTTGATTTTTTTTTTTTTTTTTGCTCTAATTGTTTGTTTTGGGTATCTACTGTTTGTATCCCAGATGTTGGACTGTTAACTTTGTACTCCTGCCTTTTAAAAAAAAAAATTTAAAAATATAAATTTATTGAAATCAAAATTTGGAGGTTTCTGAATTAGATTTTGATAGTTTCCAATTTAATCATGAATTTAGATTCGCACTCCATCAAGTCAATTTTCGACAACGTATCAATCACAAGAATTCATTTCGCATGAGTAAATGAATCAACAAAAATACATATGAGCTCTTTCATTTTAATTAAGGTTTCGTTTGAGACGGTTTCTTTGCTGTTTTCTAAAATAGCTTTTTAGTACAAAAATTTTTTGAATTAAAAAATTTGTACTAAACAACGGTTTTGTAAAGTTAAAAAAAAAAAAAGTTATCCCAAACGAAACTTAAGATGCTTTAAATAAATAAATAAATCTTACATAATTTGGGTAGATTTATTTAAACGGCTAAACATGAAATTATCCTATCCTCATGAATACAGCGGTCGGTTTTGCCGCTCTAGGTTTTCTACAACAAAACAACGCCGCACTGCCGACCCTGTAGCGAATGATATCAATGTTGCTCTATCAAGTACGCCGTGAAACACACAGCTCATCTTAGCATGTTGGTTGAGAGCTTAGGCTTCCAACTAAGAGGTTTTGGATTCGAGTCTTTGTGTATGTGATTTTGCCTTAAATGGCCTAAATGTCCAAAAAAAAAAAAAAAGTACGCCGTGAAATTGAGTGATGGGAAGGTAGTGATATTTTAAAAATGCTTAGGTATTATTGCGAGTTGAAGAATTGCTTCACATTGGTTGCAAATGCAACTGGCGTTACGGTAATCTGCAGGTAATCGACGAATACTGCTAATTAATATAATAAAGCTATGGTTTGACTTATGGCCAATAATTACATGAAGCGATTATAACTTTTTAAGTACTTTAATCAGGAGTAATACTGCTTTCTGCATTAATTTTTTTAGAAAACAATAATTCAAACAAAAAAAATTAATAAATCACGATCTACAAAACATAAACGAATACAAAAAAAAAAAGTTTGTGGAAAATTTAAATCTGAGAAAAAACTACATGGGATAAGGGAGAACGGTAGGGGTGTCAAAGTTCGATACGGCCTGAAACTCAACCCGGACCCTAACCGAAAAAATTGGGGTTTGGGTTGACCCGATTAGCAAACAGGTAGGGTTCGAATTTGAATTGTTGACATATTTCAAAAAACAAGTCAGGCTCGAGTTGATCCCAAAACTCGAAATTAAACTAAAAATGACCTGAAAATCGAAGTCCATTCTGGATTTCCTCCCACACTCGCCAACCGTCTTCCGCCCACACTCGAGGACTCCGCTCGCTGTCATTGCTGCTGCTTTGCCACCAGCTTTGAATAGGAACTGGAAGTAGCGACAGGAGCTCAACTAGCACTTCTTCAACCAAATCTCCAAAATCCAGGTCGGGTTGTGTCAACCCGGCAACCCACATGGGTCGGGGTCGGATTGAAATATCCGACCCGCTTGCAAAAATGGATCTGGTTCTTGTTTGTCAACTCTTGTTCGACACGAACCCGACCCATCCACCCGAATTGACACCCCTAGAGAACGGCTTCACTATAGAGAAGAAGTGAAGTACAAATGGCTTTCGAACGCTAAGCTATTTACAATATATTTATAGGACAAAAATAGGGCACAAAAAAAAAAACGGAATTCCAAAAATCCCCATACAATAAAATTTGTTTCGTCCGGCAGGGCGTTGTTCCCTTAGACTTCGACATATCTGTGAAGCGTACAACGGCCAAGGACATGAATAAAAAATAGGTAGAGCCAAATTCGAGACAACTCCAGCAAACTTAGACAAAAAATTATTTGGACCTGACGTTTAGGTGCTGACTAATCAAATTTAGGAGGTGTGATTTACATTTTTTATAGATTTTTTTAATGTTGAATTCTCTCTTCAAATAGTCGGTGCAAATAAGAGTAATTAGAGGAAGAGGATTACGTACTGCTTATCAATCTAGTAATTTTGACTTTTTTCTGTGTATTAGTGTGTAAATTCTCTCTCTTATAAGGTTTTAAACTATATAATTCTTTGACTGTCACCGGCCTTATATACGACCTCATCAAAGCATTCGATCAAAGGACTTTGTTTTGTTTTGATTTGGGTTTCTCATATAGATAAATGGGTGGTTTTGCCTTCTAGGAATGAGAAAAGTTGTAGCAATTATATTAAGATAAAGGAAGTTAATAACAAGCAAGAACTCCATATATATACTGGTTATAAACATAAGTAAACTTCAAGTTGAAAGTTAAAGATGTCACACATCTTAGCTTAAGTTTGTCGTTGGTCATCTATTCAATATTTTAGTTGCCAACTGTCGCTCATCAAAACAAGAAATTATTACGCGTGGAAGCCGGACTTAACTTTTACCTTAATATCAATCACATCAAGACACGTGGATTTTTCTCTCTTGTACATATCAGTACAAGAGAGAGAAAATTCACATATCTTCATGTGATTGGAATCTGAATAACATCCAGATTCCGCGTGTAATAATTTTTCCATCAAAACTCAAGCAACGATTAGCATTGCCTTGTTATGTACATTTGAGGCAACTCTTCGAATAAAGTATGATAGATTTATTTTTTGGGATTTTATTTTCTTTTTGACTAATCCATGAGATTGAGCTGAAAATTTTGTCAAAAAATAATGAATCATAATTTTTTTATAAATAGATTAAGTTTAACCTATAAGGGCACTTTCACTTAGGGGGTGTTTGGTATAAGATTGGATTTAGTTTTAGTAGGATTTACTAAATCCAGTAAATCCGGATTTAGTAAATCCTAGGCTCATAAATCTTGAATTGTGTTTGGTATGAAAAATTTTAAATCCTGTTAAATCCAAAAAGATGTTTGGCAACAAATTACATGATTTAAAACTGTTGGAGATTTAAAATCGAAGGAGTAATATGAAGCCGCTTATTTTAATTATTAATTAAATTATTAAATATTTAATTTCTAATTATATTACTAACTATTTAATTAAGTTAAATTAGATAATAAATTTATACACAATGATCATTAAGAGAGCTTGTTGAAAGCTTGAAATAGAGATGACCGATGAGACGAAGAGCATATCGTTTCAAGCACCAAATTATTTGGAAAAAAATGTTTCGAAGAAATCAATTCTAATTGTAGCATTGTTCAAATGATCCCTCACATTTTAATAGAAAAAATGTATTTTCATTAAAAATAACATCATAAGAAATATGTATATTGTGTGCAATATAAAAATAAAAATTCTAATCACTTTATTTGAATAAATCATAATGATATTTTGATAAATGCATAAATGGGCAGCTTGTGACCTAAACAAAATTACTTTCTATCAAAGGAAAGAAAATAGGGAAATATGCTCCCTCTTTAGCTTGGAAACCCAGTAAACAGTCGACACACCTCCACCTGCTGCGGCCAGCGCAAGAGCGGTAAATCCGATCCATTTATCTCAATCTTCGTAACCACCGGAGGTCGCAATCCGATCTTGCTTGTCGTCGGCGATGTCATCTCGCGACCACGACTTACGCGGTACTCTTTGATTCTGCACGGGACTCTTTCAGCAAGCAGGATTCCTGTAGAGATTGCACGAGTCGCTTCTTCGGCTCCTTCGTTGCTGTTCGACTTCGCTCCTTCGACAATGTTCCCTTCCTGTCGGATTTGGACGTTACAACATTTTTGATCTGAAGCAACGACAGGAGCTCGCTCGCTCGCTGTGAAGGTAAGTTTCTCCCTTTCGCGCGCTTCTTCGGCCAAATCTCGTAAATCCGACTTCTAGTGGGATTAGGATTTACCAGGATTTACGGCCTAAATCCGCAAATCCGGGATTTACGGATTTGCCGGATTTAAGGCGCCCAGATTTGCGTTTGGCTGGATTTACGGTAAATCCTACTTAAAACGCCGAATAAATCCGATACCAAACACCCCCTTAGAGAGAATTCTGAAACTCTACCCACCAATCAGAGACTTCTAAAAGCTGAAAAGCAGAACCCAAATTCAATGTCTTGTAAATTTCTAAATTTTATATCAATTAAATTTATATTAATTAAATTAATGGGTACTCCATTCCTTATATAATTTGTTAAATATTATGTTTTATTTGAATAAAAAATTAAAATAATTATGAAGCGGTTGGATTCACAATTGTCTCTTCTACTGCCCTAAAATAATTAAGAGCAATTTCAAAGATCTATGGGATAGCATAGCGTTATTCCCCTCGTTAAATAAAAAATCTCTCTAATCAACCCAGCTTAACTCCATAGCGATGCCAAAGAGATGACCGGCCCTCCTCTGCAAATACTCCTCCTCCTCCTCATAGCCGTCGCCGGCGCGGCGGCGCAGCTGCCCTCATCGCCTAACGCCGACGAAAGCGGCAGCTCTTCTGGAGGCAACGTGCAGGTAACCTTCCGGCCGAGCATCGCCGTCGTGATCGGAATCTTCTCCATCATGTTCTCCCTAACCTTTCTCCTCCTCATGTACGGCAAGTTCTGTCACGCCAACGGTGCCAACCTCTTCACCACTAACGGCATCATGATCTCAGGTAACAGAATTCACCGCGATGATGGCCGAGCTTCCGGTATTGACAAAGCGGTGATCGAATCCCTTCCCTTCTTCCGATTCTCCGCGCTCAAAGGATCCCGTGAAGGTCTCGAATGCTCCGTCTGTCTCTCCCGCTTCGACGACGCCGAGATCCTCCGCCTCCTTCCCCGCTGTAAGCACGCGTTTCATATGGACTGTATTGATCGATGGCTCGAATCTCATTCATCCTGCCCTCTTTGCCGTACTCGCGTCGACGTTGACGACATCGCTTTCTTCAAATACTCCGCCAGTTCACGTTGCCTCCGCGACCCGACGGGCCTGCCCGCAGCCGAAATCGTGGAAGAGGGCAGCGATTCCGGTCTCGAGCTCTACGTCGAGCGCGAGCGCTCCCCAACCGGCGGCCCCAGGCCCAGCTTCCGCTGGGCGGAGAGGCTGAAATTGGCCGCCTTCGGCAAGCAGGCGGCGCCGCAACACAACTTCAAGCACCGGATACTTGTTTCCCAAGTAGTCTTTCGGAGCCGATGGAGCGATTTCAATTCGGCCGATTTGATCAGTCTTGATTCTGAGATGCTGCGCGTGATATCGAGCAGGAGGTTTGAACCCGCTGGTTCAGGTCGCTGCGGGATCACTGAAGCGATTTCGCCGGAGGTCGCGGCGGAGGGGGTTTCGAGGGTAAAGGAGGAGATGGAGCGGAAGAGGAGATTGGAGAGCAAGGCGTTGCAGATGCAAATGCCGGCGGAGGAGTGTTCGAGTGAGTTCTCGGCTCTAGAGATGACGGCTTTGATCTCCCCCGCCAGTAGGTGTATGTCGGATATCACGGCGGTGAGGAGTTATCGGCCGTCGGGGAGCCATGGAGAGAAAGAGGAGAAATTGAGGCAGATGTGGCTGCCGATCGCGCGGAAGACGGTGCAGTGGTTTGCCGGAAAGGAGGGGAGAACGATGATGAGGCCGGAAGGCGGAGGTGGCTGGGAAGAGAACGTTTAGATGGATCCCTTCTTTGGTTGAATGAACTGTCATGAATCGAAGGAAGATGCATGCTTTTTGGTCAAGGGGATTAGTGGTTAGCTGAATAAGATTTGATCGACATAATTTGGGCGAATTACTGTAAAAATTCCCTGATTTTTTTTTTAAAACAAAAGTAGGAGATAGATCATGTGCAGAAACTGTCTTACACAGCAATTTACAGAAGATTTCAGTTTCAGATATATGCCCTCCAAGAAGCATCTACGAATAGCATAGACATAGAGTTAAAGTTTGATTTGGTACTTTTTTTTACTATTTTTTAAAGTAATTTTTATAATAAAAAATAGTTTTAAGGAACATAACAAAGCCGTCTCAAACAAAACCTTAATCTTTTATTAAATTTTTGACGCCGGTATTATTTATCATAAATCATTATATAGTTATAATTCATAATCTTCTAATGATTGCTTGAGTCACAGTAGCTATGTGCCGGCTCTTATAACACATAATCTGTCTCTATAGTGTATAAAGCAATGAGTTTATGGCTTCTTTGAGGATGGTTTTAAAGTAATTTTTATTATAAAAATTTTATAAATTTTATAATAAAAAGCTGCTTTAAGATGAAAGAAGAAAAATGTCTCAAATGAAACTTTTTTTTCTTGGTGGCCTAAAGCTTCATTTGGGACGTAATCTAAATTTTCTTTTTTTTTTATGGCTTTTTAAATATTTTTTAAAATAATTTTTTAGTATTTTTTTTTTTTTGAACTAAAAATTTTTAGACATTAATTTATTTTTGAAAGCATTAAGAAATCTTTTTCAAACAAAGCCTAAATTAGGAAAGTCTTAAAATTTGATAAGTGCTCGAGTTACTCTTCTCATTGAGTACGCACCCTATAATTCAAGAAAGACTAAGGCTTCGTTTGGGATAGTTTTCGTGCTGCTTCCTAAAGCAAAATTTTAGTGTTAAATTTTCTAATTCAATAAATTTTTGTACTAAAAATCAATTTTAGAAAGCAACAAAAAACTGTTCCAAACGAAGCCTAAGTTTCTCATTGGGTTCCTGAATTTTCTAATCTTACTTTGGCCTTGAACTATTAATCAAGCCCTATTTTAACAATGGTGTTAAAAGTTATTTGCCTTATTATTAAGAACTCACTTAGCTCTAATCACACTTTGATCTGATTGTATCGTAATTAATTCTCATAGATTATTTATAATAAATTGATTTAATTCTTCTTGCATTACAATAACCTGAAACTCTTCTTATAGTGCTTTATCAACATGTACAACATTTATTTGAGATAAAAATGTCAAGTGAATGATTTTATTTCTAAATGTAATTCTAGTCCTCACTTAGACTTCGTTTGGGACATCTTTTTCATTGCTTTCTAAAATAACTTTATAGTACAAAAATTTCTAATTCAAATTTTTTTTTAACTAAGAAGCTATTTTAGAAAGTATTAAAAAAGCTGTCTCAAATGAAATCTTAAGGAAATAGATCTCGAATGAAAAGTTTCTTAAGGTGTTTAAAGACATATCTCAACTCCATTGATAATTCAAGAGCATATAAATCAATCTTACTAGCTCTATTTCATTTAAGCTTAAATTCCCAAATATATATATATATATATATATATATATATATATATATATATATATATATATATATATATATATTCATTATTCATTTATTTTTTTCTATCTAGTCTTTGCTGTTATCCACCAAAACTCACATATAATTATTCTTCTACAATCAACTTTCTCTTATTATATGCTATATAAACTTTACTATCATTTGAAAAAACTTAGAAAACATCTAATCTTGTATTGAATTTCCTTAAACTATCCCTTTCTAATTTTAAAGATGAGGTATTTATGTCCAAAAACATAAAAATAAGATAAATTCTCTCATGAAATCACTTTTAATATATTTCATAACTAATATTTTATCTCTTTGAATCCACTTTACAACTTCATTTATTTTGACACAACATTACTCTTAATTTTTTTTAAAATATAAGCTAAATGAAACTTGAATATTCATCCACAATCACATGTCCACTTCTTCCACCCTTAGCTTAAAAGGTCGATCTGTGTAATAACTCTATGATTTAAAGGTAGATATATAATTTTTCACTTTTAAAAGTATTAGTATTTGCTTAACTAGTTGACATGAAATACTCAATTGACCATTAAAATTATCTAATATGAGTAAGCCACTAATAAGATCTTTTCAAACAACAGAGCTCATATGCATGGCAAAATTTTTTATACCAAATTCATATTTCATCTTATTCATAATAAGCCTTAAATATATATAATTTTTTGCAAATAGGCAATCTGAGTTAAATAGCTAAATAATGTTGTATATATGATGTCACGCCCTGGAATTTAAAGTAGAAACATTTTATCTCTTCTTTTTCTTTATTCATTTATTATTCTGCTTACAATTCAATTAATAGCAAATATTCATTTACAATTAAGGTATTTACAATCAGATTATTTACAACCAAATTTAACTAATTGCGTCAAGGAAAAATAATTATAAACAGTGGAAAAAATAAGTATACTACTACAATCAATATTCAATTTTTGCTTCAAAATCCAAAATCCAGAAGAATATATATAATAATCACCAAAGGCTACAAAAGAATATGCATAAAATTAAAGGTCTGAAAGTAGAACTAAACTAGCATCACTGTCTATCCTTATGTTGCAAGCTTCTTATATTTACCTAAAATCATATAAAAGCATATAATGAACACATAGCCCAACAAGTAACCAAAACTTATCACTAAATAAATCCATCTTTTTTTATTTTTTTTCTCCCTCCAAAAGAGGTGCATGGCTTGAAATTTTTGCTGGGCTCAGAGAGCATTATTCTAGTTAGGAATTTGGAAAACCTCTCAAGTGAAGCAAAAGTGGCCTGAGGAATGCATCATTGATATAACTAAGAAGTTTGTTTCCTTGAAGTGTTAATTGAATTTGAGCTCTTCATGATGGGTAATTATTAGGACTTTCTTTAAGAGGGAGTTAGGCTAGCGGGATTGATAAACACTAAATAAGAGAGGGTGGGCTGATAAGTGATGAGATTAGTGATCTCATCTAGATCACCAAAAATCGTCTTAATTGGGCATGAATTTAGATGCATATTTGAATTGAAAACTTTTAAAATTAAATTTACGGCTATCAAAACTCCAATTTTAGCAAATTTCTGGTAAACTAAACATCTCAATGAGACAACCCTCAAGAAATGGAAAATGGTCCAATTTGAGCTAGCCAGAATGAGCCCAAATCTTAGGCCTAAAATGTAATAAAATTATTTAAAACATTAATGGGATTATCGAATGATGTAATTAAAAAATTTAAGATATTAATTAGATGACCAAGTAATCTCTAAATTTGTCGTGCTTATAGTCAAAATGAATGACTCGATGAGGCAAATCCAATGAGTCCAATATCGCTTAATTTTGTCATCATTAAGGTACTTAGATGTTGAGCAAATGGTTTATGATCAATGGAACTAATATGGCAATGTGTTCAAGATTTTATTCCATATTTAAGGACATGATGCTCTAAAAATCTATAAGTAGGCCCTAACTCTTTATGTGAGGGGTTAGAGGACTTTGGAAATGGAGTTTGAACTTTAGCATGAGATTCAAGAGAACACTAGGTTCTAATGATCCCGAACCACCTCCTGAGCACCACAACCATGCCACATCTGATCTTTGATGCCGAGTCTTTGCCATCCAACCACTACATTCCTCTGACCTCCATCTCCCGTGACTATTGTCTTCTAACATGTGTCACCCAACAACGATCCTCTAATCTGTAAGACTTGACTATGGTTCTCCAACCACCATCACATGATTATGGTCCCCCAATCTCTTTTATCCAACTACAGTCAATCAACCTTCGTCGGTCTACTACTACCATCTGACCTCCATTGCTGACTACTGTGACACCTGTAAAGTTAGTGTACCATTCAACCCGTTCTGACCTGATATATTCTAAATAATCCATTGATTTTTTTTCATTTAAACTTATATTTATGTGTCTAGGAATATTCTAGCTTGGTGCATGTGCTGTGAAATGAGTCCCGATGGTATGTTTACTTGTTTGAAAATTTTAGAATTGTTTTCCTAGGCTACCGCTGCATTGGTGTTGGCAACGCTCTGGCATTTGTGCTCTCAGGAAATTTGGAAAGTAATGCAGTGTGATCGATTGCATTGTGATCTCTCTGAGGGAGCGACGTGTCGAGCATCGTGATGTTAGGTCAAATTTTAAAAATAAAAAATATATAAATCCATTATTCATGCTATTTCTTTCTCCTAATTAGGATGATCAGTTAGTGAGAGAGAGAGAGAGAGAGAGAGAGAGAGAATTTTTTACAAAGAGAAAGTTTATATTGAGCCACTTCGGGTCATTTTCAGCTAACGACCCAATTCTAAAAGTTGTCCAGCACAAGATAGGTTACACTTTACCTATCTCAATTTTTAAAAATTTGATTGTTTTATGATTTTCCTAATTAAAAAATTATTTCTTGCATTTCGCCTCATAACATATGGTATGTTATAGAGAACGTAGTTCTGAACATAAAACAGTCCTGCTTGAGGTAGGTTACACTGCTTTTTAAGACAATATAAAAATATATGAGCACTAAAAAATAGCACTATTTACCAATTAAATCTCATAAATGTAGTTTTGCATAATATTTGGTAGCTTGATATAATTCTAAGTCACTAAAATTTTGCTACATTGCATTGGGTTCGATTGCTAAAATTTTGTCCGAAGGACCAATTTATAAGATTATGTAAATAGCTCAATTTATGTTTAACTGCTTAACTATAATATTATGTGGCCTGATTTATATATTATGCACCTCTAAATGATATTTTGTCTATATTTAAGGAGTTTAGGGGGAGTTCTGTTATAGATATATATCCGATGAGTTCTATTGCGTAAATTCTGAAAGTGTTGAGAACACTGAAAGACCTTAATTAGGGCCATGAGTTTTGAATGAGAGGCATAATAGTTTTGGAGTTCTGAATGGTAAACATGAGGGTTGCAGTTCTATTTCTTGTTTTTTTTTTTTTGTATTGTATTGTATGTTTATTTCTATTCTTTTCAACCTACTATGCTCTGATTTTGGTAATCTGCTTAGTTATCTACCAAATCCTACACTGTTATAACACCACCCTATTGTAAGTTTCCTATTAAGTTTGGAACAACTACTTTAATTTTAAGTTATTGGTTTTGAAATTATTAAGAAATAATTTTGGTAACATAACCTACTGAGTTATGTTAGCTCATTCTGTGTTTTGCATTTTATTTTTAGGTCAAGGCAAGGGTAAATGGGCGGTTGAGTAGACAAGGCTAATTTTTTGAGTCTGGCTGGTATGTAGGTGCATTTTCTTTGTTTCTTTCTCTTTTTTTTTTATTATTGTCTTGGTATTTTTGGAAAAATTAAATGCTCTAGTGCCCTTTATTCAGAGAAATATGACATTTCTCCAAATAAAAGATATTGGTATGTACGGTTCGTCTCTGTTATGCCACCATTCAACATTGAATGACTTCTATCTGAGGGTCATATTAGGTTGGGTAATTGTGACAACTACAGTCCACCATCTTATAACATTAATGGGATTATCAAATGATGTAATTAAAAATTTTAAGATATTAATTAGATGACCAAGTAATCTCTAAATTTGTCGTGCTTATAGTCAAAATGAATGACTCGATGAGGCAAATCCAATGATTCTAATATCGCTTAATTTTTTCATCATTAAGGCACTTAGATGTTGAGCAAATGGTTTATGATCAATAGAACTAATATTTCAATATGATGGAGTATTCAAGATTTTTTTTCCATATTTAAGGAAACGATGCTCTAAAACTCTATAAGTAGGCCCTAACTCTTTATGTGAGGGGTTAGAGGACTTTGGAAATGGAGTTTGAACTTTAGCATGAGATTCAAGAGAACACTAGGTTCTAATGATCCCGAACCACCTCCTGAGCACAACAACCATGTCACACCTGATCTTTGATGCCGAGTCTTTGCCGGCCAACCACTACATTCCTGCGACCTCCATCTCCCGACTATTGTATTCTAACATGTGTCACCCACCAACAATCTAATCTGCAATGCTTGACTATAGTTCTCCAACCACCATCACATGATTATGGTCCCCCAACCTCTGTTATCCAACTACATTCACTCAATCTTCATCGGTCTACTACTACCCTCTGACCTCCATTGCTGACTACTGCGACACCTGTAAAGTTAGTGGACCATTCAACCCGTTCTGACCTGATAGATTCAAAATAATTCATTGAATTTTTTCATTTAAACTTTTATTTATGCGTCTAGGAATATTCTAAGTGCATGTGATCTGAAATGAGTCTCAATGGTATGTTTACATGTTTGAACCTTTTAGAATTTTTTTCCTAGGCTACCGCTGCATTGGTGTTGTCAGCGCTCTGACATTAGTGTTCTCAGTAAATTTGGAAAGTAATTCAGTTTGATCTATTGCATTGTGAGCTCTCTGAGGGAGCGACGTGTCGGGCATCGTGATGCTAGGTCAAATTTTAATAATAAAAATATATAAATCCGCTATTCATGCTATTTCTTTCTCCTAAGGATGATCAGTTAGTGAGAGAGAGAGAGAGAGAGAGAGAGAGAGAGAATTTTCTACAAAGAGAAAGTCTATGTTGAGCCACTTCGGGTCATTTTCAACTAACGACCCAATTCTAAAAGTTGTCTGGCACGAGATAGGTTACCCTTTACCTATCTCAATTTTTAATAATTTGACTATTTTATGATTTTCCTAATTAAAAAATAATTTCTTGCATTTCACCTCATAACTTCTGGTATCTTATAGAGAACATAGTTCTTAACATAAAACAGTTCGGCTTGAGGTAGGTTACGCTGCTTTTTAATACAATATAAAAAAATATGAGCACAGAAAAATAGCACTATATGCCAATTAAATCTCATAAATGCAGTTTTGCATAATATTTGGTAGCTTGATATAATTCTAAGTCACTAAAAATTTGCTACATTGCACTGGATTCTATTGCTAAAATGTTGTCCGAAGGACCAATTTTTAAGATTATGCAAATAGCTCAATTTATGTTTAACTGCTTAACTATAATATTATGTGGCTTGATTTATATATTATGCAACTCTAAATGAAATTTTGTCTATATCAAAGGAGTTTAGGGGGAGTTCTGTTATACATATATATATATATATATATATATATAATATAATATATATAATATATATATATATATTATATATATATATATATATATATATATATATATATATGATGAGTTCTATTGGTAAATTCTAAAAGTGTTAAGAGCACTGAAAGGCCTTAATTAGGGCGATGAGTTTTGAATGAGAGGCATAATAGTTTTGGAGTTCTTAATGGGAAACATGTGGGTTGGAGTTCTGTTTCTTTTTGTTTTGTATTGTATGTTTATTTCTATTCTTTTCAACCTACTATGCTCTGAATTTGGTAATCTACTTAATTATCTACAAAATCTTATACTGTTATAACACCACCCTATTGTAAGTTTGCCACTAAGTTTGGAACAACTACTTTAATTTTAAGTTATTGGTTTTGAAATTATTAAGAATAATTTTTGTAATATAATCTGCTGAGCTGTGTTAGCACTTTCTGTGTTTTGAATTTTATTTTTAGGTCAAGGTAAGGGTAAATGGGCGGATGTGTAGACAAGGCTAAATTTTTTAGTATGGCTGGTACGTAGGTGCATTTTCTTTATTTCTTTCTCTTTTTTTTTTAATTGTCTTGGTATTTTTGGAAAAATTAAAAGCTCTTGTGCCCTTTATTTGGAAGGAAATATGACATTTCTTCAAATAAAAGATATTGGTCTGTATTGTTCGTCTATGTTCTGCCACCATCCAACACTGAATGACTTGTATCTGCGGGTCATATTGCTTTGGGTTGTGACAACTATAGTCCACCATCTTATAATATTCTAATGATTATTGCATAGTTGCTCTGATACCTATTAACTTCATCAACAACCATCGCTAATAATGCTAACACACACCGTCACTTACAAAATAGATATATACAAGATCCATCAACTTTGACTCCTAACGTCATCACTTGGATTTATGATGGATTCTTCCCAAAGAGCCCTTCCAAGTTCGACTAACTAATATGTTATTTATATTGTATTAAATTCTTCTTATGAGGAAGAGCTTTACTGGTAATTGATATATCATGAAAAAATTATCTTGATCGGGCACGAATCTCAAGGCAAAATCAAGCCGAAATTTTCAAAAATTAAAATTTGGATCATCAAGTTGAACTAAGCGTTTCAAAAATATGAACCCAACGACAACAAATTAAACTCATTCCGAGCCCAAATGTTTCTGAATCAAAAACCTGAAGTGATGTTGTAAGATTCAAACCACAATTTGGATTACTAAATGGTTTCCAAACACAACATTCTTATAGTCAAATCGAGCGACTTGACGAGACAAATCCAACGAACCCAAGATCGTCGAATTCTGATATTATTAAGACCTTCAAATGTCTTACAAATGGTTCATGATTAAGGGATTCAATATCGGCCGCCCATCGAAACCACTCCACATTTGCCCTTGATCCTAATCCTATTTATAGGTCATGCCATCCTAAAAAAACTATAAATGAGAGGCGACCCAAGCAAGAAGAAGAAAAAGATAAGAAGGAGAAGAGAAGAGAAGAAGGGAGGGAAGAAACTCCTACTCGACCACCACCAGAATTTTGCCCGACTTCCAAACGACGTCGGAATTCTGCCCGACTTCCAAACGACTCCGGGTTTCTCCCCGATTTCAAAGTGACGCTGGAATTCCACCCGACTTTCCAAGTGATGCCGGAATTCCGCCTGACTTTCTAGTGACCCCGGAACTCTGCCAAATCTCCAGGTGATGCCAGAATTCTATCTAATCTTCGAGTGACTCTGAATTCATCTCGAAAACACAACTTGTTTGTAACTAGATTTCAATCCGAAAGTGAATCATTGTAATTTGATCGTCCTAAATTTTACGGACAAGTCAGCCCTTGTATCTCAAGCAAATACTAGTAGAATTCTTTCAACTGGGTGTGACCCCGTGGTTTTTTCCCTTTCCAGGGTTTTCACGTAAAAATCCTGGTGTATTTATTTATCTCATGTTTGTGTGCTAGATATTCGTACAACACTGAGATAAAAACTTTCTAACTCTATCGCCACGTATACTGTAGCCTGCAACAGTGATAAATGACGAATATTATAGTGGAATCATTTTAACGGAACTAGACCACATATTTTTTCTCTTTTCCTAATTTTTCATACAAAAACTCCTATTTTTCCTATGATTCTTGCACTCTTTTTATATCTGTATGGGCATTGGATCTTCAGAAAAAGCTAGGATGTTAAGCCCTTTATATATCTACTACTGTGAACGATCCAGCACGAAACGACTGGTATATAAGATCAGCCCTTTGGAGATTATGAGCGCTGATACAACATAAAAAATAAGAGAGCGCATTTGATAAAGTTTCAAAATGATGAAAAAGATTATATTCAATTATATACATGAGAAGGAATATATAATGTAATTACTAACCATTATATTGGCAATTATTTTGAATTTAAATATTAAATGCTCTAATTTAATATAACACTACACAATAAATTACACATTGAAATAATAACATCATTGATATAAATATAATTTATTGTTTTGGATCATAATAAAACGATTCATTGTATATGGCAGTGGACGAGCATCTATTTTTTTTTTTTTAACAGCAATCTATTAAAATCGAAAAAACAAGGTTACAATAAAAGAAAGAAGGGAAAGAAATAAAGAGAAAATTACAATAAAACGCGGGCTCAGTAAGCGGTTGAGGCTTCCAGCACCACTGAAACCACACTAGGACCGTCCAAAAGGTGGAGAAAGCGACCAACACGAACCAACCCAAAAGAGCCACAACAATGGTTGCCACCAGCGAAGTATCAAGGATGCGAGCCCCAACACATCATTGCCCAAAACCCAAAAAACCAGCATATCGCTCATCAAAACAGTAAAGAAACCATGAACCAGGAGCAAGGGACAAGCATTAAATCAAGAGACTATCGCCTACGCCGGCCCCTGCCCCTGCCACGAGATCTACCCCGAGCGCCAACATTAATAGTGGGTCTAACATTAGCAAGAGTGAAATCATATCCCGGGTCCGAACCCTCACAGAAATCCGGAGACGCCAAACCACCACCATCAGAAATTCGGAATCATGATCACCATCAGAAGAATCTAACCAATTAATATGGTTAATAATATCCAGACCAGAACTAAACTTATTGGCAACCGGAATACATTCCTGAGTCACAGCCACATCCAGAACAGGAGTAGGGTCCCCTGATTGATCCCCAACAGGTATTTCCGCAATGTTAACCGGCAAGATCCCATTACAAGTAGACGGTAAAGTAGGAGGAAAAAAAGGTGCAGCATTAGGTGATAAGCCAAAATTAACAGCCTCAGTTATAACATAACAACTATCCAACCTTTCAACACCTTCCCTAGCATCCACTGTACAGTTACCCAACCCCTCACGCTCAACAGGTGGAAACACATTCACTTGAGGTAGCACATGAGACTCGACGACAGGAGTGTCGATAAAAGTCACATTAGTAAGAGCCAAAATAGAGCCATCAACAACACTATTTGAAATATTAACAGTAGGAGAAATTAAAACAGGATCCACATCTCTCACAGCCGTAACAGGAGGCTCCAACGCAACAGGCGAGTAAACCCGACAATCAACATCAGGCAAGACCTCACCCACCCCAACCACCGAAGGCAAGGCAACAACCGTCTAATCATTAACATTAATCTCACAATTTAAAACTCCTCGTTCCAAAACAAAAGCACCCGTTCCCGTAGATTTATCACAAGCAGGAAAAATAATCAGGACAGAGGGAGAAACAGGGACAAGGGGAATCACCTGGGGGACAGAGGTAACAGCCGGAGACAATTTTGAAACAAGCTTAGGACAATCCAATTTCTTATGACCTAAAGCTTTGCAAAGATGACAAAAATTAGGCATACCCTCAAAAACGACTTTCTGCACATACCCCAACTTCTCCGGACCCAACCAAACAGAATCGGGGTAAGATTTCGTAACATCAATTTCAACAAGAACACGAGCAACAGAGGGACAGGATCCAGAAGCCGTGGCATTGTCAGTTTGAATCGGCTGGCCAAAAACCGAACCCAACCCAAAAAGGATTCGGGAAGAAAAGAGGTGGCAAAAAAATTACTAGATCCAGGTTTTCTTGCGGGTAAGCAATCTAAATCCTTCAAAGATGTTTTATCTGGTTCCGATGAGTCGAAAGGTTTTCTGGCTTTTTGTATTTCTTCGATTCGAGGTATGCCGACACTGTGGTTTTCTGAAGATGAGTTTATGCATCTTGCTAAGCCATTTGAGTTTGCTCTGGTGGGGAAATTTCCCCTTAAACGGTCGGCGTTAGATTCAATCCGTAGGTTTTTTTTCAACTTGACATTGTCTGGGGATTTTTCGGTTACTCTGTTGGATCAAGCTAATGTGTTAATCAAGCTTGCCAATGATCTGGATTATGCTAGGGTTTTTGCTCACCGATCTTACTTTGTTTATGATTGTTTTATGAAAGTCATAAAATGGTCCCCTATTCTGAATTTGTCGGAGGAATCTCCGATCGTTCCTGTTTGGCTTTCATTTCCAGTGGACGAGCATCTATGATTCGCCAAGATTCACATGTTAAAGCAAGCAATGATCATGCATCATCTTTAGAGGATATCATGTATGTGATGACTTGTACTTTTGATTTCAGTATATTTCATGCTCGTATATTTTTTAACTCATAAATATATTAAAAATTCATTTGCATTTAATTGACCGATGTGAAAGATTTTTTTATAATTAAAGTTTCATTTGGATAACTTACTCACTGCTTTTTCTTGAAGTAATTTTATATATTAAAAAACTTATTTAAGAAGTAGTAAGAAAGTCATCCCAATCAAAGCCTTAAAAAATATAGCTTTGTTTGGGATGGCTTTCTTACTACTTCTTAAAGCGGCTTTCTATTACAAAAATTAATACTTTTGTACTAAAAAACTAGTTCTTTAAGCAGTATGAAAGCCGTCCCAAACAAAAACCAAGTCTTATCTCATTTAAAATGTATAAATATATATATATGATATAACTTGTCAGTCTTAATTTTCACACTTTTTGAAACACAATGTGATTGAATTAAACAAATTACTTCAAATAAAAGTTGTAGGAAATTGAATTACTAACTATAGAAAAAAAAATCTAATTAGAGACTGAAAAAAAAATATTTTCAAAATTTTAAATTTTAATTAATTAATTTTAATTAGAGAAATTAATTAATTTGACTATAATCAACAACAACAATAACAGCAATTTTTATCTCACTATTTGAGACCAGATACACTTTTTTTTTATCTTCATTATATCTGATTTAGAGTTGAATTCTCATTTAAATATAAGAAAATGTCCTTTTTAATTCTTTCCAAGTCTTTGTTGGTCTAGCTCTACTTTTCTTAACATAAATCAGATCTAATACATCTACTTTGCTAATCGGGTCATTGAAAGGCTGATATTTTATGATCACATAAATTAATTATAATTAAAGTATTAAGTAATGGTACTTAATGATAAGTGATATTATTATTATTACTTGATACGTCGTCAAAAAATTATCTTGATCAGGCATGAATCTCGATTCAAAATCAGGTTGGAAACTTCCAAAATTAAAATTGGGACCATCGGAACTCTGATTTCAGTAAACTTATAGTCGAACTGAACGCCTCGGAAATATGAACCCAACGATACCAAATTCGACTCAATCCGAGCCCAAATGAGTCCAAACCAAGGACCCGAAGTGCTTTTGAAAGGTTCGAACCACAATTTGGATTACCAAACAGTTTCCAAACATACGTGCTTATAGTCGAATCGAGCGGATCGACGACACGAATCCAACGAGCTCAAGATCGTCAAATTCCGACTTCACTAAGACCTTTAAATATCTAAAGAACGGTCTACAATCAAGGGATTCAATATCGGTCGTCCATCCAACCACTCCCCATTTGCCCTTGATCTCTCACCTACTTATGGGTCATGCCACTTCAGAAATCTATAAATAGATCCCTCATTTCTCTTGAGAGGGGACCGAAGCAAGAAGAGAAGAGAAGGAAGAAGAGAGGAAGAAGCTCCTCCTCGACCACAACCTAGGTTTCACCGGACCACCACTGGAGGGCCTCACCTCCGTCGGACCACCATTGGAGGGCCTCACCTCCGTCGGACCACCTCCTGACGTCCTTCCTCCGCCGGACCACCACTGGAGGCCCTCACCTCCGCCGGAACACTACCTGACGTCGTTACTCCGTCGGATCACCACCGGAGGTCCTCACCTCCGCCGGACCACCACTGGAGGCCCTCAACTTCGTCGGACCACCGCTTGACGTCGTTACTCCGCCGGACCACCACTGGAGGCCCTCACCTCCGTCGAACTACCACTAAAGGCCCTCACATCCGCCCAACCACCGCCTGACATCATTACTCCGCCGCACCACCACTAGAGGCCCTCACCTCCGCCGTACCACCATTGGAAGACCTTAACTCCGCCAGACCACCGCCTTACGTCATTACTCTTCCAAACCACCACTGAAGGCCCTTACCTCCGCTGGACCACCACTGGGGGCCCTCACCTCCTCCAGACCACCGCCTGACATCGTTACTCCACCGGACCACCACTGGAGGCCCTCACCTCCATCGGACCACCATTGGAGGCCCTCACCTCCGCCGGACCACCGCCTGACGTCGTTATGCCACCAGACCACCACTGGAGACCCTCACCTCTGCCGTACCACCGCCTGACGTCGTTGTTCTGTTGGACTACCACCTGAGACCAAACTTCTATCGGGCCATCATCTGATGCCAAGAGTTCTACCAGAATCCCGCCCTACTACAACGGTCTTTTTGATCGCGATCTCTGGCCAACTACGACCTTTCGGACCCTTGTCTCCTGCCAACTACAGTCCTTCCGACCTCCTTAGCCTAATATGGTCCTTCTGACCTCCATCACATTATACGGTCCTTCCGACCTCCATCACCAGACAACGGTCTTTCCGACATCTATCCTATCGACTATGGTCGTGCCGAATAAACAAACATGTCTATATTGTAATACCCACCATGTAATGCACTCTATATGATGTACATTTGTATCATCAAGCCAAGGCCTTCTCCCAAGGAATGGCCTCATTTGTAATCGACTGCAAATACTAGTGTATTCATTCAAATTGGGTCAGGCCTCGTGGTTCTTCCCCCTTTTTAGGGGTTTCCATGTAAAAACTCTGGTGTCTTTTATGAACACTACTCTCTCTCTCTTATTTCCTTGTGTGCTGGATCTTCGTACAATGCTAAGATGTTAAACTATATATTTCTCTACTGCCGCGAATACTCCATGACGCAACATTACTATCATTATTTTTGAAGAATGATGCATTGAAATGATTTGTATTTTCCCTTATATTCAGTCTTTAAAGTTTAAATAGTATTTTCACTATCTTAAAATAAAAAATAAATTGACAAGTTGATAGCAATTTATTATTTCTGTAAATAATTAACCACAAATATTTCTCTTGTAGTGTGAAAGAATAATGATAATTTATTTATTTAGAAATGATTTTATTCTCTCTTTGGATTTACTTTTGGCTTGCTGTTGGTCAAGATCTTGGATTGTCCGGATTTCACAATATAATTTTATGCATCTGCTGATGGGAAGCAAGTTCCCGTTCCCTTTGTATAAAAATGGAGTCCATTATCCGCATATCGATGTACTTTATTAAGTTCACTTATAACTGCCCGCATAAAAATTGAAAAAAAAATTATTTTTTAATGTGTACAAACGACATTCAGAGGTGAATCAAAATATGTCATATAACTCATTTGTTATGTATGGCTTTATACCGGATGATATGACACATTCTAATTTGCCTCCAATAATCTGACGTTCACCAAGAATAATTTCTCGAATGCGTGGTTGGCACAGTAAATTATTTATTATCTATATATTTTTTATTAATAAAATAAGTGGAGATTAAGATTTCATTTGAGAAAACTTACTTACTAGTATCTAAATATTTCTAGTTAACAAAATTTTTGTATTAAAATATTGCTTCAAACGAAGCCTAACCAAATAACTTTCTTAACACTTAGCTTTTTAATATTGCTAGAAACATATTTTAGAAAGCAATAAATACTATTTTTTGTATTAAAAAAAATAATAAAAAATTGCTGAAGAACTCATTAAAAAAATTGTCCCAAATAAACCTAAATAACATTTCCAGCCTTTTTATTAAATAGACATATATTGTGGAAAGCTTGAATCTTGAGAAATAAATCAACCCTAAGTAGTTGATCCTAAAAGATTGATTGAGATGTCCCATTAGTAGAATCATACCATTACTTTTTTATTAGGGGGGGGCGCACAATCGAGGAGAATGCTATCATGAACATTCATATTGATAACAGTATAGAATAATCTTATATAACATTATAGGATTGACGTAACACTCTAAAAATATATAAATATACATTAATTTTTCTTATTATAGATCATAAAGAATCTAATATTCTCATCAAACTCTTAAGCCTACAAACCCGTATTATGGTGTTGTTGATCTTCATATATGATGGGCTCTAAATTGTATAGTAAAACCCTTGCATTCAAAAGAAGAACTATCATGTTTGCCTTCAAATAACCATTTTGATGATCTTAAATTCTTGCTTCACTGCCACTTTTATGTTGTGTTCAGCTTTATTCAATGGATGGATTGTTTTGACAACCTATTGTAACTTATCAATTATAGCCCTCAGATCCTCTATTTACAAAAGGATCATCATGACTAGGGGTGTCAATATTTGACACGACACGAAAACCCGACCCGGAAAATCCGGGTTGAACCCGACCCGATTTCAAAACGGGTCGGGTTCGGGTTCCAGAAATCGACCCGTTTAAAAAACGGGTCGGGTTCGGGTTGACCCGGCGGGTTGCCGGGTCAACCCGCCAACCCGTTTAATTCGAAAAATTTCGAATCCCGCCTCTGCCCGCTGCCCGCCGCGCGCCCGCCCGCGCTGCCCGACCGCGCCCGCCGCGCGCCCGCGTGCCCAGCACTGCCCAGCGCGCCCGCGTGCCCGCGCCCGACCTCGCCCGCGTGCCAGCGCTCGACCGCGCCCGCGCAGTCCTGCTCGCGTTCGCCCGCCGCGCTCGCGTCCCCTGCCGTCCGCCGCCGCCGTTTCGGCGCCGGCCACCCAAACCGGGTCGGGTCGTGTCAACCAGGCAACCCGCCGGGTCGGGTCCGGGTTCGGTTTTCCGACCCGTTTGTCTACCCGGGTCGGGTTAGGGTTGAACCGTTTGAACCCGGGTCAGTTCCGGGTTCGACCCGGAACTGACCCGTGACCCGAAATTGACACCCCTAATCATGACCACCTCTAAAATTTTTAGTTATTAACTCCCCAATTTTCAAGATAAATTGATTTAATCACTTTGATTTCTTCTCAAATTGTGGTCATTATACTCGCTTATTCAAAAGAGGATTGTTTTAGACGACTTTTTTAATACTTCTTAAATCAAATTTTTAGTACAAAATTTAAATTTTTAATATTAAAAAATTATTTTAAGAACAAAATCTTAATTTACTTGTTTGTCCATCAAAAGGTAGAAATATGCAAATTATAAATTCTATGTACAAGGGAGTCACTTTCAAATCTATCATAGCATTTCTCTTTACGTCATTTTCAGAAGTCTCCAAGGGAGGGGGAACCGAGCGATCACGCTACCCTCCATGCCCTTTGTTGTTCAACTAACCCTTATCCTAATTGCTTCTGCCACCTTACATTACCGATTTCCCCATGGAATAAAAAATGCTTTTGTGTTGTTTAATTAATTCCTTTTGATGTGACGTTTCTCTTGATGGTAAGCCCAACTATGGAGTCGATGATTCGGCAGGTAACTTCATGCCTTAAGCTAATTGAAATCAATTCCTAAGAGAGTTTTTATATTCTGAGAAAGTCGTTAGCTTTAATTAAGAAATGAAAATTACAAAAATAATGGGGGGAATGTATGAAAGTAGGTTTCATTGAAAAGAAAGGCCTCATTTGAGACAGATTTCTGATTATTTTATTATGTTCATCACTGTTTTTCATTATATTTAATATATATACTAGAAAGTTATTTTTTTATTATAGCTTTCAAAAAAATTACTTTCACTGCAACAATTTTATAATCACTTTTACAATAAGCTGCAACTAGGGGCGTCAATTCAAGTCAACGGGTCAGGTTCGGATCGAACTGGCAAGTCAACGGTCAGGTTCGGATCGAACTGGACTTGACCCGACAGTAAACGAGCTGATACGTACTAATCTGACCCGGTTTTGCAAACGGATCATCAGGTTTATCAACCCTGACCCGACCAATGCGGATTACCGGGTTGATCCGACTCGACACGCGAGGTCTAGAAATCACACACACAACAAAGAGTCAGAGTGGGTTAGCCGACTAGCCAACAACCATCTGGGTCTCGACTCTCAACGGACAGCGGTAGAGGCAGCACGGGCGGGACTAGGGGTGCAAATGAGACGAGTCAAGCTCGAGTCAGGGGGTTTTCGAGTCAAGTTCAACTGTCAAATATCGAGCTCGAACTCTAATCAAGCTCAAAAATCGAGCCGGAGATAGAGTCATTCAGCTATAAATGAGTTTGAGCTGCTCCTCAAGCCTCGGACACCATCCTCAAAAAATTTCGGGCACCGTCCTTAAAAAATTAATTGGCGGTATTTTACAATTGTAGCGGGAGAGAGAGAGATAAGCATAGTTTTTGGATTTGTCCTTTGACAGAGAAAATGTATAAGCATTTATTTTTCAATGGCCTGTCACTGTCAGAGAAGAGAGAGAGCTAGTCCAGGCGGTAATTTAAAACATCGGGAATTTAAAACAGTTTGGGCTTTAATTTTTTTTTAATTTAATAGTTTTGAGCTGGCTCGCGAGCTTAATCTTGTCAAGCTCGAACTCGAGCTCGCTTATTTAATGAGCTAGAGTTTGAGCTCGAGCTCGAGCTCGTGGCTCGATAAGCTTGGCTCACGAGCTCATAAACGAGTCGAGCTCGAGCCGATTCGCGAGCCGGCTCGGCTCACGTACACCCCTAGGCAGGACGGTGGCAGCGACAGCGACAATGCGGGCAGGACGGACGGCGTAAGCTCCAATGCAGTCGGGACAGACAGCGGCAGCTCCAGCGCATGCGGGATGGACGGCGGCAGCTCCAGCGCATGCGGGACAGACTGCGGCAACTTGGACTCAACCAAACGCTGGCAGCAGCATGGACGTAACACGACAGGAGACAAAACACCTGACGCCTGACACGACAACGAACTCGAACCCGACCCGTTATTACAAACGGTTTGGAATTACAAACCCGAACCCGACCCGTATGACAAACGACTTGATCCAAACCTGAATTTTTGTCTGCTTCGGGTTGGGTTTCGGTTCATGTAAGATTTTGACATCCCTAGCTACAACTGTCCCAGATGAATCCTAAATTTTATTTATAAGTCACACCTTCACAACTACTGAAATGTATAGACGAGATTGACTAGCTATTTTTATTTCTTTAATAAGATTTTATCTATTTTTCAAAAATATTTATATTTTAAATTGAAATTTAATGAGAATATATTCATAGCTTTTTATGTGTCTCACCCAACATGAAATGATATGTAGTTTTTTCAAATAAAAAAAAACTTTAAATATATATATATATATAACTACAAACTACTACTAAGGCGGGTTAGTCTATTTAGGCTTCGTTTGGGACGATTTTTTTACTGCTTTTTAAAACAGTTTTTTAGTACAAAAATTTTATTTTAGTATTAAAAAGTCGTTTTTGAAGCATAAAAAAAAGTGTCCCAAATGAACCCTTAATTTAACAAGAGAGATTATTAAAATTATGCAATATTTCGTAGAATTTGAGAAAAACAAGGGAGAAATAGTGTCAAAGAAGCTTCTCAAATGCTTTTGCAGCCTTAAACTACGACTTTGGAAGCCCATTAGGTGCGTAGGCTAGCCCTGATTTCTTAAGGCCTATGGATCATTATACATGAAAGTCCACAAAGATTGCGAAATTAGTGGGATTAGTGGCAAGTTATGTCTAATTACCTCACTTAAATTTAGCTTGGAATATATGTAATTATATTTTTTATAGTTTTGCACATGTGGGGGTTACTTAATTATTAGTATCTGGTTGTTATATATATGCACATAACTAGAATAAAATGATAAATTGTAAGTAGCTAATTAACTTAATATATGTTGACTAAATTGTCATGTGGGCTTGGTTTAGATCATTTTTTATTTTAATATTTAAAAAATAAATAAAGATATATTATAATTAATTCAATACATATTCATACATTGATACTTAGGCATCTTAAGACTTTCATATGAATATTCATTTAATTATAAAGCTTGATGAGGAATGAAGCATAGGAACCTTCATTTAATATATATTTAATAAAAAATTTAAATAGGTGAAGGAAAGAAATATTTTTTTTTTTCTGTATATTCATTAAAAATATAAATCCTTCCAACCACCTCCCTATTCAATCGACATGCTTACGAACTTCAACGATTTTGTTTAGTTTTGTTTTTTATTTTTGATATACATAAAGAAAGAAAGAAAGTAGATTCATGTACATGGCACTCAAAACCCATCCATTGATATTTTTAATAATTGAAGGCTTCGTTTGAGATAGCTTTTGTACTGCTTTTTAAAACAGGTTTCTAATATAAAAATTTCACATTCAAGAAATTTTTGTATTTGAAAGCTATTTTAGAAAGCAAGAAAAAAGTCATCCCAAATGAAACCTAATTTTAATGATTTACTTACATAATACCTAAAATTTTTAATAATATAAGTGATAATATCTTCTCACATTGTCAACATCGAAAACTTATATACAATGGTGTGTGGCCATCTATTGCCAAAGAGAATGTGGTGAGGGAGGATGAATACAGGAGACATGGAAAAATGGAGGACTATAATTAAAAAGGCTAAGGGCTTAGAACAATCTTTGCAAGTTCACAGGCAACCACATGAATTTTTGACGGTCCATCCCATGAAGATCACCTAGTTCTCTCATCATGATTTTCTCTTCGTTCTTGAGGGTTTCAGTGAACATTTTTTTGGGGGGGGGGGGAATTTAGGTGAAGCCTGTATATTAATAACAAAGAGATTACATATATGAAAAAAAGACAAAAAAAAATGTCCAACAAAAAAGGGCCTAAGCTCAAAAGAGCCCCAAAAATAACAAAATAGAAGCTGCACTAACAAAAAACCGCAGGTCAAAAATCCCAAAAAAAAAATAAAGCTCCAAAACAATTAAGCCAGGACGCAGGGTATAAACCAAAAATCATAGACAGTCACAACCCCCTGGTTGCCCGAAGACCAACCAAGGGGCTATATTGGAGCATCATCATTGTCCAAGGCTTATCATAGTATTCAGCTGGATAAAAAAAGTGACAGAGAGCCGAAGGCACATAGAAACACTTGCCAACTTATAGCTTTTCCAAAAGTTTGAATGAGTTTTTCCACTTTAAAACATTCTCATGTACCATTCTTTTAATACTGATCAACAATGAAGCACTGCTTTGGGTAAAGTCACCAAACCTCCGATTATTTCTCTCTTTTCAAATTTGATAAATAGAGCAGCATATCAACAGCATATAGAAATTTTTAACAAAATGTGATCCATGAAGATCACTATCCTATCATTGAAAAAGATGCTGAATTGAAGGCCTTAGAAGAAATACTCTCGTCTCATGAATGAGAACAACCAGTATGAAGAAAGAATATGAGCATTCAAAAAACAAGTGATTAACACTTTCAGAGTTTGAATGACATAAACTGCAAGTAACTAGGACATATATATTCCTAATGTGCAAAGCATCTACAGTTCTCAGGCCTCCGACTAAAACAAGTCAAACATAAACAGAGTGTTTCAAGAAATTCTTTTTGTGCCAAACCATCTTAAATCAAGTGTATAACGACAGTTCTTTATAATACTCCTCAACAAAGTCCCTAAATTTAAAATAGTTTCGATTATTCCAAAGCAAACATGGACCAGCACTATCAGTGATAGGAATACTATCAAAAAGACTTCTCAACTGCAAAGGAGCATTTACATGGATGTTCCAATGAAGCTCCATAATGTAAGAACTCAACAAAAAATCTGAAAGTGAATCGAGAGAAGCCCCCCCGCGCCAAAATAATCACATAAAGTGACATTGTGACACCAATGATCCCATATCATAGATATAGGAGCTTTTTAGTAATTTTAAATTGAAAACTATATTTAGCATCTTCAACCATTTTGCATGTAGATATCGAGAATTTAGAGGCTGAAGGCTGAGGAGGCCGCCAAGGAGAAGTGCACTTGCTAGAAATCCAAGAGGATAGAGGAGAAGGACAGTTGTACATTTTGATAATCATAGAGCAATTAAAGGCAAATTGAAGAGCATTTATCGAAGGAATACCCAACCCGCCTTTTTTCTTGGGCATACAAACTTTATCCCAAGAGATCATATGCAATTTTCTAGCACTAGTAGTATCCCCAAAAATCAAGAACCTAGAACGGGATTTTTTAAAAAACTTATAAATAGTTTTATGTAATATGGATCCACGAATCCAATAGGTAATGGTATTTTGAATAGTGAATTTTAAGAATTGCAATCTGCCTACAAAAGATAATAAGTTAGCTCTCCAACCAGACATCTTCTTATAAATACTATCCATAAGAGGCAATAAGTCTTCTACTTTGAGCCTGTAAAAGGATAATGGAATGCCAAGATATGAAATCTTGGTGCTAATATTATGTATAGAGAGAGCTTGACACATTTCTTCCTGGTTTCTCTGATTCTTAGGAAACATAATAAAACATATATCAAAATTTATCTGAAGCTCGAAAGCATTAGCAAAATCTCTAAGAATACTTACAAGCTTGTGACATTTCTCCAAGCTAGCTTCTCCAAAAACCAACACATTGTCCGCATAAAGGAGATGAATGAGTGTGTAATTGTCTATAGAAATATCTTTAAAACCTCTCTCCTCAAGAAGATTTGAGAAGGCGTCCATAACCAGGTAAAAAATATATGGGCTAAGAGGACAACCTTGTCTAAGCCCAGCAAAAGTATAGAAATAGCCCTCTAGAGCCCCATTGATGACAATAGAGATATTCACATCCGAGATACAGGTTTTTATCCAACTAACGAGAAGGTTAGGAAAACCTTTCTGAATCATTCTTGCTAACAAAAATTCCCTGAAAACAGAATCAAAAGCTTTTTTAATGTCAATTTTGGCACAAAAAATGTCCAACAAAAAAGGGCCTAAGCTCAAAAGAGCCCCAAAAGTAACAAAATAGAAGCTGCACTAACAAAAAACCGCAGGTCAAAAATCCCAAAAAAAAATAAAGCTCCAAAACAATTAAGCCAGGACGCAGGGTATAAACCAAAAATCATAGACAGTCACAACCCCCTGGTTGCCCGAAGACCAACCAAGGGGCTATATTGGAGCATCATCATTGTCCAAGGCTTATCATAGTATTCAGCTGGATAAAAAAAGTGACAGAGAGCCGAAGGCACATAGAAACACTTGCCAACTTATAGCTTTTCCAAAAGTTTGAATGAGTTTTTCCACTTTAAAACATTCTCATGTACCATTCTTTTAATACTGATCAACAATGAAGCACTGCTTTGGGTAAAGTCACCAAACCTCCGATTATTTCTCTCTTTTCAAATTTGATAAATAGAGCAGCATATCAACAGCATATAGAAATTTTTAATAAAATGTGATCCATGAAGATCACTATCCTATCATTGAAAAAGATGCTGAATTGAAGGCCTTAGAAGAAATACTCTCGTCTCATGAATGAGAACAACCAGTATGAAGAAAGAATATGAGCATTCAAAAAACAAGTGATTAACACTTTCAGAGTTTGAATGACATAAACTGCAAGTAACTAGGACATATATATTCCTAATGTGCAAAGCATCTACAGTTCTCAGGCCTCCGACTAAAACAAGTCAAACATAAACAGAGTGTTTCAAGAAATTCTTTTTGTGCCAAACCATCTTAAATCAAGTGTATAACGACAGTTCTTTATAATACTCCTCAACAAAGTCCCTAAATTTAAAATAGTTTCGATTATTCCAAAGCAAACATGGACCAGCACTATCAGTGATAGGAATACTATCAAAAAGACTTCTCAACTGCAAAGGAGCATTTACATGGATGTTCCAATGAAGCTCCATAATGTAAGAACTCAACAAAAAATCTGAAAGTGAATCGAGAGAAGCCCCCCCGTGCCAAAATAATCACATAAAGTGACATTGTGACACAAATGATCCCATATCATAGATATAGGAGCTTTTTAGTAATTTTAAATTGAAAACTATATTTAGCATCTTCAACCATTTTGCATGTAGATATCGAGAATTTAGAGGCTGAAGGCTGAGGAGGCCGCCAAGGAGAAGTGCACTTGCTAGAAATCCAAGAGGATAGAGGAGAAGGACAGTTGTACATTTTGATAATCATAGAGCAATTAAAGGCAAATTGAAGAGCATTTATCGAAGGAATACCCAACCCGCCTTTTTTCTTGGGCATACAAACTTTATCCCAAGAGATCATATGCAATTTTCTAGCACTAGTAGTATCCCCAAAAATCAAGAACCTAGAACGGGATTTTTTTAAAAACTTATAAATAGTTTTATGTAATATGGATCCAGGAATCCAATAGGTAATGGTATTTTGAATAGTGAATTTTAAGAATTGCAATCTGCCTACAAAAGATAATAAGTTAGCTCTCCAACCAGACATCTTCTTATAAATACTATCCATAAGAGGCAATAAGTCTTCTACTTTGAGCCTGTAAAAGGATAATGGAATGCCAAGATATGAAATCTTGGTGCTAATATTATGTATAGAGAGAGCTTGACACATTTCTTCCTGGTTTCTCTGATTCTTAGGAAACATAATAAAACATATATCAAAATTTATCTGAAGCTCGAAAGCATTAGCAAAATCTCTAAGAATACTTACAAGCTTGTGACATTTCTCCAAGCTAACTTCTCCAAAAACCAACACATTGTCCGCATAAAGGAGATGAATGAGTGTGTAATTGTCTATAGAAATATCTTTAAAACCTCTCTCCTCAAGAAGATTTGAGAAGGCGTCCATAACCAGGTAAAAAATATATGGGCTAAGAGGACAACCTTGTCTAAGCCCAGCAAAAGTATAGAAATAGCCCTCTAGAGCCCCATTGATGACAATAGAGATATTCACATCTGAGATACAGGTTTTTATCCAACTAACGAGAAGGTTAGGAAAACCTTTCTGAATCATTCTTGCTAACAAAAATTCCCTGAAAACAGAATCAAAAGCTTTTTTAATGTCAATTTTGGCACAAAACATGTTAACTCCCACCCCCCTCTTTTAACTAGCCAGAGGAAGGATGTCATTGGCAAGCATGATGTAATCAGTAGAAACTCTTGATTTCACAAAACCTGCTTGATTATCCTTAACAATCACAGGCATAATCGATTTAATTCTAGTAGCTATCACTTTTGCAATGATTTTATACAACGTGTTGCATAAAGTAATAGGTATGTATTCAGAAATAGATGCAGCATTCTTATGCTTATGAATGATATCAAGAGCAGTTGATTTTACCCCATTAGGAATGTATTCTTTATGGTAAAAGGATCTAATGGTTTTGCAAACTAATGGGCTAATAATATGCCAGCACATTAGTTTTTTTAATAGCCCTAATGGGCTAATAATTTAGTTTTTAACTTCTGAGCAGTCAAGTTATCGGCAGCTAGTGGAACCCCTATCTTACTCGCAATCCTAGAAATGCCCTCTGAATTCCAACATGTAAGAGGTAGGTCGTGGATTTTGACCCAAATAGGAACCGAAGAGAAATTTTTCCTCTTCAGTTTGAACTTGGGTGCCATTTTTTAAGCACGAATGGCTTACCCAGCATTAACCAAACTCCTCTTGACCACGCCCTATCGAAGTCATCTGAGTAAGAGAAGCGGAGAAGTAAAAAAAGTATCACTTAGGGATAAGAGTTGAAGGGAACCTTTAAGAGTCCACTTTTTTTTAATAGCTTCCAGCAACGCTTCATAATAAGGCCTTCAACCTATTGAATAACCAACCAAGCATAAACTCCAGTCTTCACCGCCCTTGGATAACTTGTTGCCGAAGAAGGGAATAATATCTGGTTTCAAAGGGAAATGAGAAAGATTTAGAGCTTTTGGGGAACTATTGGTTGTCACAAAAACCAGATTCCAGTTTCTCGGAGGTACAGGAGCCACACCTCCATAGGATGGGATAAGGGGCGAAAAATCAGAGGAGAGAAGGGCATACTCCATGGAGGAGAGAAGCGGACCTCCGGCAGAACCGGAGGGGAGTGTTGACCTTGATTTTGGCTTGAGTGTGCTCGAGCTCGTTCGGTCGATCTAATTGAACCCCGTCGAGCCCAATTCGAGCTCGAATCGACCCGACTCGAGCCGGATCAGACTCGAATGTGTTCAATTAGACTCGATTAATTTGTTTCGGTCGCGTCGTGCCAATTTGATTTAATTTGATCATTATTCTGAATTTAATTTCATCCAATTAAATTCGTAGCGCTGACTTGAACCAAATTCGACTCGAATCGAGTCAAATTCAGACCCGAGCTTAACTCAATCCTAGCCAATTTTAATCTGATTCAGCTCAATTTAATTCCATTAAAATTCATTTGACTTTTTAAGTATTTTGAATTAACTTCCTGAATCAGGAATTTTTCCCAACGGCTACGATTTGACGAAATCTTCGTTCAGGCCAAATCCCGCACCGCAGACTATTCTCCATGTCTCGGGCAGACGTCGAACAGTGGGAATAACCGTTTAAAGGAATTTTTGAGGCTGGAGAATGGTCTTCCGACAACATGTTTGATTTACTCGGAACGAAGGCTCCTAGCTCGGCATTCAGGCTCTCTCTCTCAATCTCTCGTCTCCGAACTCCCTGCCCCCTTTGAAGCTCAAGCTCTCTCTCCCGCTCTGACACCCTCACTCCATCTCATGACTGATCCCGCCTCCAGCTCGGGGTTCCCTCTGGAAATCTCCCAGCTCCCGTCCGACGCCGCCCCGACCCCCTACCTCTCCCGCTCTCTCTAGTTCGTGAATCAGAAGGATCCGACGCCGGTTGTCCTATTCACGCGACTCCAGCCAGAGCCAGAACCTTGCTCCCGTCTGACCTACAGCAACCCAGTCCAAGCTCGTAGTTTTGTCCGACGATCCGACGCCTTCCAGCTCCCGATCCTGCATGCCTGGACTAAGCCCGCCGCCTTCTCCAGGACCCTTTTTCTCTTTGTGAGTATTTTTCTTCTTCTTCTCCTTCTACTTTCCTTTTCTTCTCTTTCTTTACTCCATTCTTCTTCTAGATTTATGCTCTTTTCATTTTGTTATTTGCTTCCCTTTCCTTCTTGCTTCTCCCCATCTTGTTAGTGTATCCTCACTAATACATGGTTGGAATAGTTTGGTTTCTATTAGAATTAGTTTGATAAAACATTTGCTATCTCTTGTTATCTCATTTTGTTCATTTAATTCTCAAATGAGATTTTGATGCTTTGAAAGATGAATGTTGTTGTTGCCAACCGAGATGAGTTTATATGGTTTGGACAAAGATGTGTTGGTCTATTTTATTAGAAAAGTAAATAGTTTCTATACAAAGCTTGGACTTGATCCATGTTATGTGATTTGATATCTTGGGTGTAAATGATAGCAAGTCTTGAAGATCATTTTTGTTTCTTTATAAAATTTTGCACACCAAATGTTTGGTAAAATGTCCTTAAGAAATCTTGTGATGTTGAGGTGAATACTACCATGTGAATGCTTTGAGTATTGTATCCTAAAGGACGATAGCACATGAGTCCTTTGCAAAAAATCTGAAATTTAATATCTTCTTGGTTGCTTTTATTTTTATGCATACATGGAGGTTTACATATTGAGTTGATTATGTGATTCATGGAAGGTTATGTGGGCTACTTTTATGATTGCAATCAAGTAAGGGTAAATGTCATTACACCTTTAGCTTTCTTGATTCATAATGAATTTTTTTTTTGTTATGTTGGTTTTATGATATCTTGTGTTGTCAATATAGCCGTCATGTGTTGGTTTATACGTCTCTCAAATATGTTGGTCTATGTTGTTTGAAAGAAGGTAATAGATTCATAAATGATACTTGAAGCATGTTATATAATTTGATTTCTTAGGTGTAAATGATAGTAAGTCTTGAAAGCCATATCGTTCCTTTATTAAGACATGCATGCTAAGTGTTTGTTTTATTGCCTCTTGGGAAGCTAAGCATGGTTTCATTTCTCTTTCATGTTGGCATGAGCTAAAAGAAGTATTCTGAAGCTAAAAATGAGAAGCAAACATGTCTGATAGTACTCCACCTATATTTCTAAGAGCATTTACGAATTCGGAAGTGGTTAAATAGTTGTTTTTATAAAATGGCGACAATCGATAAGGTGATCTAATGACTTGTTGCATGAAGATCTTGTGAGCGGTTGGAGAAAGTTAAAATAAAAAGTGTATAACTATTCTAAACCTACATTCCTACATGACTTATATTTTAGTTGGTATTTGTAGAGGAAGCATGAATCGTTTAAAGCTAAGAGAATGATATTTTAGCATCGTGCAAATATTCAAACAAGTGCAGAATTTGAGGTTTTATTGCTATTTTACATGAGAAATCCTACGATATTTGGGTGAAGCTTTCATCGTTCATTTGTGAGGTTCCCTACAGCTTTTGTGTGACTTTTCCCACTGTTTTTGGTAGAAAACGAGTACAGATTTTAGAAGTATTATGGCTGTTTTTTACACAAAATTCCTATAGCATTTGGATAGGTTTGTCATTGCTTTGCGGTGAAATTTCCTACAGTTTTTGTAAGCTTTTTCTCACCGGTTTTGTGAAAGAAAAGTGCAGATTTTGGAAGTTTTCTCGCTGTTTTACATAAGAATCCTCACCGCTTTTGGATGGATCTTGTATTGCTTCTTGGTGGAGATTCCTACAGTTTTTGTGTAAGCTTTTCCTGCTGTTTTTGTAAGAAAAAGTGTATATTTTGAAAGTTTTATTGCCGTCTCTTTGCACAAGGATCTTTTGTCATGAAGCTTATGTTTATTCATGAAATATCGTATGGTAAAGAGAAGTTGTAAAAGCCGTGTAGATTTCTTAACAGAATATGCATCTAAAATACCTTTGATGAACTTTAGGTGGAGTATTTTATAACAATTTCAAGAAGGCATGAATGTAGAGAGTTTTGTGATGATTTGTAGTTATAAAGTAACGACATCTATGCTAGTTTATTACATGAAACCCTACAAGCATCGCATACAAGTTATTTGATGGAATCTCGTTTTGAATGGAAAACCTTTTCCTCTCAAGTTTTCTTTGATCGTATACATTTGGCCATGAAAGAAAATTAGTTAATACATGATGAGTATCATCTTGGTGTTAAATGTATTTATATTATTAGAATTTTAATGATGTCTTGCCTATGGTTTGTATCATGTGCATCAATGCGTATCCTATAAAATGTTATAAAGTTTGTTATTTTTCATAAAAAAATGCATATGTAGGAAAATTTGAATTGGAACCTTTGCATCTTTTCTATTCCATTTATACACTATTCATTGGCATCACTACAAGAATTTGTTGGAAAGCTTTTATGTGCATTCATGTTACAAAACTTGTCTTTGGTGTGAGAACAAATTCATGAATTTTGGTTAGAGAATTACTTGGAATTGTTGGTGGCATGTAGTATGAAAAATACAAGTTTGTTGGAAGAAATTTTATGTCTATTCTAAATCATTTGATAAATGAAATGCTTATATCTATGACTAGTAAATGTTTGTATATTCCATACATGCTTAGAATGAAATTGTCTAAATGCAATCTTTGGAGTGTTTCTTTCGTGAAGTTTTAAAGTAGTTGTTAGAAAATGTTACAAGTTTTATATTTGATTTTGTGTTAGAAAGTTTTGCTAATTATTTTACATCGAAAAGCTTTATTGAAAATTTTTGTGAATGTTTTGTGACGAGTGCTTTGTAATGAGAGGTTTTTATAAAACCTTCTCATTGGAAAGCTTTGTTTTTTTTTCAACCCCACTCCATGAGAGGAGAGGCGCTTGATTAGTGATTATTTGGGTAGGATTTTGTGTCAAAAAGAGGAGATTTTGGAAGATGGTTTTTGTAGAGTTTTTGTGTCGTAACAAAATGAAAAGGAAAGAGATTTTAGTAGATAACTTTTGGGAGGTTTTGTAGTAGTTCATGTAAAAGTTCTTGCAAGTCATTTTGAGATCTATGATTTTATAATTGAACTCGTGTAGAAGGATCTCTTAGTGTCTTTTGGGGGAGTAGTTAATTAGTGCTTTCCTATTGGAATTAAAATCTTTTAGTGGTTATGGCTAAGGATGAATTTTGAGGTTTAGACTTTAGGAAGTTTTAGGTTAGATTCTCTTAGAGTCTCTTTTTATAGGGTGGATTTTTGGAGTTTGAGGTATTAGGGAGCTTTAGGTTGGAAGGTCTCTAGTGTCCTTTTGGGAGTAAGATAGTTTTTAATTATTTGAATTAGATTCCTTTAATGTTAGCTTCTAAAGATGAAAAGAATTTTTTTTTTTTATGAATATAAAATCAAAGAGAATGTAATTCTAAGTTTAAATCTAGACTTTAATGTTAGCTTCTAAAGATGAAAAGAATTTTTTTTTTATGAATATAAAATCAAAGAGAATGTAATTTTAAGTTTAAATCTACAAGTTTGTTTCTCTTAGTCGCTTTGGGGCTTTGTTTGTAGTATGTTGTAGGTAGAGGTCTTAAACATATCAAGTGTCTCATTTGAACTGTGGGAACATCAAAGGGCATTGAATGTTGCTTTAGGATGCACTTGTCTTTATAGAAGTGTGTCCAAAACAACAATGCCTATATCCCTTTTATATACGATTTTCATTTTTCTTCTTTTAGTGGCTTTTAGTTGTCTTTTACTTCGCCGTTAGCTTTCTTCGTTGTTTCTTTCGTGCTTTGACACTACGCACTTACAAAATGAGGAGAACCTAAAAGACAAGTCGCCCAACAAATAACTAAAAAGTACGTTCTTCTTCTTTTCTTGCATTTTCATTATTTTATATTATTAACTGCTTATAGAACTGCTCTAATCCCTCTTTCTTCTATGACATGCGAGGTATCTTTTGGAAAGCAAAGGACAAGGAGGGTGAGAGCATTTGGAGAGGGAGCTAGGACAATCGGATCCGAGCATCAGTCGCCCCTATTCATTCTGGTAGGGGCGCTACGGGCGGAACCACCGGGTCGTAGCCCCCGGTGTTGTAAGTTTACTAAAACTTAGAAAACCTTTAGGGGCCTAGATGATTGTACGCCTCCCACCCTTAGGGCCTTGTAGAAACTTCAATTATATTTAGGATTATTTTTACTTTTTTTTAGATCCCTAAAACCTTGTGACATCCGTATAGAAGTCTTAGGGATTAGAAAACAAAACCTCTTTTAGTCCTACAACACTAGTGACATTTAAGGATAAAAACTAAGGACCGAGTCTTAGAAAATATAGACTTAGGGTGCATGTTCCCTATAGGATAGAAACATTAAAACAAAAACCTAGTGACACGTTTTCTTAGATTTGGATTTTGTTTTCTTAATTCATTAATAATCAACTGACCAATTTTAATTTAATTTCTAAAAACCTATTAAAGCATTTAATTCTTAATCAATTTATTATTAACATTTGTAATTATTGAATTCTAAATCTAAAATATAAACCTAAATCAATTCAACTAATTTAATAATTAACTTTTAACCCACCTAAGATTTAAAAGAGGTAGATTTAATTAGGAGATCAAATCCTAAATTAAAATTCATTAGAATAAGATACTTATAAATATCAAACCTTAGAATAATTTCTAAAATCAACCAACAAATATGACTAATAAAATACTTAATCTCCCTTTTTCTTTTCTTTTCATAATAAACTAAAGTAAATCAACAAAGTTAATTATCACTGGGTAACCTAGGCCTACGAGGCTATTAAGTTAGCCCCAAGGAGGGTGAAATAAACCTCATGACCTCGGTGTGAAACAAAGGTGGTAGTTAATCAAACATTAAAAATAAAGCATCCTAAAAAATCAATCCTAAAATATTAATATTTAAATTTTAATCTAAATTTTTTTCATTTGCCCTTCTTAACAAACAAAGAAAAATACAAACAACTCTAACTAAACTATCCCATATAGGACCTACCAAAATCACACAGCTTACACACATTTAGATGAGTTTGATAAGACACGACTATTAGCTTTAGGTTAGGTTGTTGTTCTGCTTTTCTTTTCTATGCTGTGTTGTGACGCTCTGCATGTGATTTGTGTGCTGTTTGTTTTTGCTACTTGTTGTAGTTTTTCTGTGATGCTTTTATGTGACGTTTTTTCTGCTCTTTTCTTTCCTGCACTGTTGTTGTGAGCGTTAGAATACCCATAGGTTAAGCACGCTTTTTCATACTAATGCTGTCTTCCTGCAGGTGGCCGTGCTTACACAGCGCTAAAAAGGGGGCTAAAATTAATAATAATAAATGTATAACTGCTTTAGGTATCTACTCCAGCTGCTTAGCCCCCAATGATTAGAGCACGGCCAAGTGTGATTTATTTTTCAGCATTTTCATATATATAACTGCTTGGATGAATTTTTATTATAAACTGCTTAGGATAACCCCTGCAGGAAAGTCTAGATTTTCTATTTTTCATTCATGTAATGTATTTGATAGTAAATGTTGTGAAAGTCATTAAAATGAGACATTTTAAATAAGTAGAAGTCCAAAGGGAAAAGTAAACCCCTACAGAGGGTTTCCTTTTTCATTTGGGCATCCTTTTGGAGCATTCACTACAAGGAGCCTGAAGGACTGAAGATGATCCAAAGACGAATCAAGGAAGTGAAGAAGAAGACTGAAGATGTAAAATGCCTCATTTTAAAGATTTACGTCATTTTCGGGTTGTTGTCGGTGGAGCCCGGTCATCTTTACTTTACTGTACTCTATGATGTAATATTGTATGGCACTTGCCATGGACACTCTTTTTTTCGTGGGATTTATTTCAGTAGAACCGGCATGCTTTTTATAAGTTTCTTTCTTGCATGTGCTTGTTGTTGACCTCGATTTTGGCTCAATCATGCTCAAGCTCTTTCGATCAATTTAATCGAACGTCGTCAAGTTCAATTTGAACTCGAATCGACCCGACTCGAGTTCGATCGGACTCGAACATGTTCGATTAGTTGGTTTTCATAGCGTCGTACCTGATTTGATTTGAATCGATAATTATTTTAAACCCGTATTTATACGATTAGTTTCGTTGCGTCGGCTCAAGCCCGAACTGACTCGAATCGAATCAAAATCGGATTCGAGCTTAGCCCGATTTCAGTCTTCTTTTAACTCGATTCGGCCTAATTTAATCCTATTAAATGTTATTTGACTTTTCATACTTTTTTTTGAATTTATTTCCTAAATCAGGGAATTACCTCGACGGTCATGATCGAGCGAGATCTGCAAGTCGGCCGAAATCCCGCGTCTCAGGGATCTTCTGCGCCTGAGGCAGACGTCGAGCGGCGACAAGAGCTGATTCAGGCATTTTCGGAAGCTGGAGCAGGGGATCAACGTTTGGCGGGCTTCCATTCTCGACGACAGATTGGATTTACTCGGAACGAAGGCTCCGAGCTCGGGATTGGACTTCAGTCTCCCTCTCTCTCACGCGACTCCCTCCTTCTCGCGCTCTCAGCCTTCTCTCTAGCCCGATCTCCCCTTCTGAAGCCCGGGCCTCCCCTGCTTTCGCTCTCACTCTTCTCTATTCGCACGACCTAGCCAGACCGACTCCCCCACCCGACCTCCTGCTCCAGTTCGCGGCTCCAGGGGGGACCGAACAGCTCGACGCCACCAGCCAGGGCCGAACGCCTGGACCGAAACCCGATCTCCCTCTCTACTTCGCGATCCCGACCGAGCCCGACGCCTGGATCGACTCCTCTTCCTTGCAAGGTGAGTGTTCCTCCCCTTCCTCTTTCTTCTTCTTCTTCTCCTTTTTCTTCTTCTTCTTCTTCTTCTTCTTCTTCACCAATGAATGAAAATTATGTCATTCCTTCCTTATGAATGTAGTCACTTTCCAAGGTAGATTCTATGATATTTGACATTGTTGGTTTTGGGAATCATATGGTGATTTATCTTCCTCTTATTTGTTGATCTATATAACTTCTGGAAGGGGAAATTCGCATGTGGCCTTACCTTTACTTCATGCTATGTAATTTAGAGCCTAGGTGTAAACTACGAGATGTATGAGAAGCTTTTTTTTATCTTCTATTAAAGTGTGCACACAAGGTATTTGTGCTAATGTTTAACATGACACTTTGAGCCCTTTGGAGTTGGAAAGAAATAGCAAACAAAGGAGCTCTTGTCTTTCTTTCATGGTGATATGAGTCTATGGGTTATTGGAGGGGTTGCCTTGACTTCTTTCGTAAGCATGTGTATCTTGTTACCATTCATGATTAGGCTTGCCCTTTGGATGCTATGTGTCTATATTCGGAGAGGTTTAGGCTTACAAGCACGCTTCAATAAGTTTAATGGCTTATGCACTTTTGTTAAAGCTTATGTTGTGATCATCTTAAAGTTATCTTTTGTTCTATCATGAGACATGGAATAAGTATTGTGGTTGCCAAACTCTCGGTTTTATGCCTTCATTTGCTCAAGTATTGTAGTTTAACTATTTGGGTGAAACGTTTTCAAGAAAAATTATGATACTTTGGTTGATGATTTGTGAAGATTGGATTTGCACTTAAAACCACTTAAACAAATGACGGGCGGCCATGCTTAGTTATAAAGTTTCACATGTTTTTTTTTTTTTTATGAGCTTGGATGTAACTATGTTTGCAAAGTTTTTTTTTTAGAGCATGTGAAAGTCATGCATGCTTTCCCTAAACAAATTACTTGATACTCGGTTCTATAGAGCCCTCACATAAGTTTTGTTTGCTTCAATGTCATCTTCACATAATTTAGATAAAAAGCTCGGTGGCTATGTGAGAAATCATTTGGCAAGAGCTTTGAGTTAGAATGACTAAAATGGAATAGAGAGTTGTTGTGCAAAATACTCATAGTGAAGTGCATATCCATATCGTATTTTGACTTCGTGGAAAACGTTTAAAGAGCTTGATGAATAACAAAGGATGGTAAGATTTAGTTGAATTTGAGAACTTGCACATCATATGTTTTCAAAGGAAGCCTTCTTCCTCTTATGCTAGATTGATACAATATGAAGGTTGGAAGTTTGTTGGAAAGGTTTGTATGTTTGTGTCATACAACTCATAGCTTACCTTGAGGAAGGGTTTCTTTCGTCGCTTTCTCGGAAACTTGAAATGGCTAAGATCTGTTTTGCTTCATTTAACATTGAATTTCTTTGTTGGGCTGATTTCTCTTCAAGGAGAAAATAGCAATGCTCTTTGTGTTCATTTGAGGTAAGACTAATTAAAATGGCTAATGCTTGCTCTTTTCTTTTAAATCTTGTTGATGGCATTTGCGAGCAAACATTATTTCCTTATAAGCATTTGAGTACAAAATTTGAGAGCCTTCTTTAAGAGCATGAACGAGAGTTTTGAATGTTGCTTCCCACAATATTAAGTGATGGAATTTATCATTATAAAATGCTGAAATATTTCATCCATGTGCGGCATATGCTCTTGTACTTTGGTTGAGTGCAGATTTTGTTGTCTCTTGAGGTTCCAAAATGCTGTTAGAAAAGAGTAAGTGTAGTTTTTTTAAGAAAAGGTGCAGATTTTTGCTGTTTTTGAAGTTCCAAATCCTTTAGGAACCATGCTAGTTGCAGTTTTCATTGTCTCGAGGTCCTAAATGGTTGTTAGAAACAAATGCGTGCAGTTTTTTTTTTTTTTCGCTGTTTTTGAGCTTCCAGGTGGTTGTGGGAATGATATATGTGCAGAATTTTACCGTTTTGGGTCTCCAAATCATTTTTGAGAATACACTATATGCAAATTTCTATTTGTTTAGGCTCTAAGTAGCATTGGGAAGTAAAGCATGTGTAGTTTCTTTTGTTGTTCTAGTCTCTAAACTATTTTTGAGGCAAGCCAAGTGTAGTTCTTAATTACTCCATGCTCAAAATTTATTTGTAAACAAGTTATACATACATATTTTCACTGGATTTGGGCCTTAAACTTTTTTTTAGATAGAATCATACATTTGCTCGGTCTCTTTGAGTGACAATTGGTTAAGGGAACTTCATGTGTTTAAGCAAATGGTTTCATTAATGGAGTTTGGAGATAATATCAATTAACCATGAGTTTCATATTTTCTCTTGTTGCCATGAAAACATAGCATTAGTTTTGGATGTTGGAGCAAAGATCAATGTTGTGAGAATATGAACTTTATCATATGAGAAGGGTAATCCAAGGCATGAATCGTTGTAAACTCTGTTGCTCTCCAAATTACACATTTGCAAGTCTCTTTGGGTATTTTGTTGGCATATGGCATATAAGCTCTACTCCATGATAGAGAAGTTTTAAAAGCTAATTTTCATTCAAATTCATGTGTATTTATGTTGTGTTGAGAAAAATTCCAAAGTATCCCCCACGGTTGAAATTTGTTTTATTTCAAAATGGTTCCATGTGATATAAGCAAGGTAGCATATTGGAGTTATGTCATTTGAGAACGAGTAATTAGTATGTGAGCTTACACTTACCCCATGTAACATGATTTAGAAGTTTTGGGTGTAATTTCTTGCATCAAATTAAATGTATTAAAGTGTGTTTTAGACAAGTATTTCTTTGTGCTAAATTTCCTTCCGTTAGTGTTTAAGGTAACATATTTTGGTAAATTGCAATATTTCTATTAAGTTTGTATTGGCAAAAATGGAATAGTCTTGTTCACTTATAGTTCTTTATTAGAAGGATGAAGATGTTTTGGAAAGGGTTTTAAGAGCTATTTTGCATTGTAGAGATTTCATAAATCGTTTTATATTGAGATTTTTGTTATTGTTGTTTTGCGAATGTTTCTCAAATGAAGGGCTTCTTAGTGCCCATTCATTTGAGGAACTCTCACAAACTACCCCACTCCAAAAAAATAATAATAATAATAGAAGCACTTGATTATTAGGTATGTGGTAGGGTTTTGTGTCAAAAACAAAATAATGATTTTGGTAGGTGACTTTTATAAGGTCTTATGTGGTATTTAGTTTAAAAATTCCTTTAAATCATATTGGGTTTTTTTTTTCTTAGACTTGTGTAGTAGAATTCCTTAGTGTCTTTTGGGAATGGTTAATGTTTTCTCACTTGAGTTCGATTCCATTAGTCTTTCGTCCTATGGAGTGAGTTGGTAGGATCTATAACTTTAAGAAGCTTTATGTTAGAGACCTTTTAGTGTCCTCTTTGGAGCAAGACCGCCCTTGCTCCTTTGGATCTTCCTTTGAATGTCGATCTCTAGAATATAGAATTTTAGGAATGAGTGCGAAACCATAGAGAATCTAGGCTTGGGTCTAGTCTTAGAAGTCTATTTCCTTTAGTTGACTTGGGCTTGTTTTAGAGAATGTTAGGGGTAGATATGTCAAAAAATATCAAATGTCTTGTTTGGAGTGGGAATAGCAAAGGGCATCGTTGATATTATAGGATGCACTTGACTTCTACGAAGTGTGTCCAATAACAACGATGCCTACACCCCTTTTTGTATCGGATTTTCGTTCTTTTTCTTTTCATTGCATTTAGCTGCATTTTATTTCGTCCGTTAGTTTTCTTCGCTACTTTTTGGTACTGCACACCTACAAGTTGAGGAGAACCAAAAGACATATGGCCGACAAATAACTAAAAGGTACGTTCTAGTTTTTATTACATTTTTTCATTTCTTTACACTGTTATTTATTTATAGAACTGCTCTAATACCTGTCTTCCTTTTGCGTTGCGAGGTACCTTTTGGAAAGCAATGGGTAAGGAGCATTTGGAGCTGGAGCTAGGACAATGGGATCCTAAGCATCAGTCGTCCCTACTCATCTAGTAGGGGCGCTACGGGCGGAACCACCGGGTCGTAGCCCCTGGTGCTGTAAGTTTGCTAAAACTTAGAAAACCTTTAGGGGCCTAGATGATTGTGCGCTTCCCACCTTTAGGGCCTTAGAAACTTCAATTATATATTTAGGATTGCTTTTATCTTCTTTTAGATCCCTAAAACCCTGTGACATCCGTATAGAGGTCTTAGGAATTAGAAAACAATACAACTTTTTATCCTACAACACTAGTGACATATAAGGACAAAAATTAAGGACTGAGTCTTAGAAAATATAGACTTAGGATGCATGCTCCCTATAGGATAGAGACATTTAAACAACAGAAAAACTTAGTGACACGCTTTCCTAGATTTAGGTTTTATTTTCTTAATCTACTAATAATCAACCAACTAATTCCAATCTAATTCTTAAAAATCTATTAAAACACTTAACTCTTAATTAAGTTTTAATTAACACTTATAATTATTAAAATATAAATCTAAAATGTAAACCTAAATCAATTCTAATTAATCTAATAATTAATTATTAACCAATCTAAAAATCTAAAAGATGTAGATGGTATTAGGAGATCAAGTTATAAACCAAATTCATTAGGAATAAGATACTTTTAAAGATCAAACTTAGAATAATCATTTAAAAAATAATCAACAAATCCCTTAATACACAACAACCCGTTCCAAAAGTGAAGTTTATTGGATGGACTACTCCGGGCTGCGGGGCTAAGTGTCCTAAGGAGGCTGGTTCCTCGAGCCTGGTGGCACAACGCCACGAATGAATCTAATGGAGCGTCAAAACCTAAAAATTAATCTTTCTAATTGGCATAATTCAAACTTGATTAATAAATGATTTAATTCACCATTTTTCTTTTTCTTTTAAGAACAAACTATAATAATTAAACAAAGTTAATTATCACTGGGTAACCCAGGCCTACGAGGCTGTTAAATCAGCCCCAAGGAGGGTGAAATAAACCTCACGGCCTCGGTGTGAAACAAAGGTGGTAATTAATTAAACACTAAAAAATAAAATACCTCTAAAATCAATCCAAAATACTAAGATTTGAAGTTTAATTGAAATCTCTCCTTTGCCCCTTTCAACAAACAAATAAAAATACATACGATTCTAACTAAATTATCCTATTTAGGATCTACCAAAACCACACAGCCTACACACACTTAGACTGGTTTGCTAGGACACGACTATTAGCTTTAGGTTAGGCTTTTGTTCTGCTTTTTCTTTTCTGTGCTGTGTTGTGACGCTCTGCATGTGACCCGTGTGCTGTTTGTTTTTGCTACCTGTTGTAGCCTTTCTGTGATGTGATTTCTGTACTGTTTTTCTAGCTTTCTTTTCTGTACTGTGGTTGTGACGTTAGAATACCCATAGGTTAGGCACGTTCTTTTATACTAATGCTGTCTTCCTGCAGGTGGTCGTGCTCATATAATGCTGCTAAAAGGGGGCTAAAATTAATAAATAATATATAACTGCTTTAGGTACCTGCTTCAGCTGCTTAGCCCCCAATAATCAGAGCACGGCCAAGTGATTGATGTGCGCATTTTAATTTACATATATAACTGCTTGGGTGAAATTTTTATTATAACTGCTTAGGATAACCCCTGCAGGAGAGTCTAGATTTTTCTTTCTTTCTGTTGAAATGTATTTGATAGTAAATCTTGTGAAGATCTAAAAATAAGGCATTTTCAAAGAGATAGGAGTCCAAAGGGAAAAGTAAACCCTTACAGAGGGTTTCCTCTTTCATTTGGATATCCTTTTGGGAGAGTCACTACGAGGAGCCTGAAGAGAACGAAGACGATCCAAAGACGAATCAAGGAAGAGAAGAAGAAGACTGAAGAAAATGTAAAAATGCCTTATTTTTAGATTTGCGTCATTTCCGGGTTGTTGCTGGTGGAACCCGGCCACCTTTACTTACTGTACTTTGAGATGTAATATTGTATGGCACTTGCCATGGACATTTTTTTTTCGTGGGATTTTGTTTCTGTGCTGTGATTTACTTACATTGATTGCGCAGTAGAACCAGCATGCTTTTTATAGGTTTCCTTCTTGCATGTGCTTGTGTCTGACCGCTAGGCTCCTTAGGGATAAAATTTTTCTACTCGCAATTATTTAATAAAATTTAAGATTAATTCACATAGAAACATAACGACTCTAGGGAATAGCCGGAATCGTCCGGGGTGGCATACATGCATTCTCTCACCTCCTAGACAAACTTCCCCGCCTGCGGGTAGAGTCCGGATAATCTGGCCTATGAGGATGAAGTGCCGGACCTGGGGAAGTTTAGTCATTCAAAAACTATTTTCTATAAGCCTTTTTAAAATTTCATACATATCTGATTTGGAGACTTTAACCAGCATAAATTGCATTAGTAACTAATTAAGATTAAGATTTAATTGCATTAGTTTTAGGAGCATTACACCACTCATAAGTGTGGGATCACCTAGGGATTTCTTTAGTTGTCGATCCCAATTTCAGTGTTTAAACTACCCACCCATCTCTCATACAGACCGGATAGCATGGATTTTACACGATTAGGAGGTTTTAGCTGGCTTCCTTTGTCAGACAAGGAATAAGTCCAGATTACATTAGCTAGGTCGTAGATGTTAGTGTTGTGTGTGCAACACTACATCTTTTATAGATTTAGGGTCTAAAGGTGAGTGGTACAGGTGTGCCACTACACACCTTAATGGTGGGTAAGTCCTCCTTTCTTCCGGAGACTATAAATCCTACCCATCCGCGTCACACAGATGACGCCACCTCCTTCTTTCCCTCGTGCATGTCTGAGTGCGTTGTCCTTCTTTCTTTTCTCCAGTTTTCACTTCTTCTAGCCGGACGGATGTTGATTGAACCCCGTGTGATCTGATTGAGCCAATTGGGATCTTCTCCCCTTTGATTAGGAAAGCCTAGAAACCCCTTTGCACTAAACCCACTTTAGAGGAGATAATCTAACATCCTTAATCGAGAGTCTTCTTAGATTGAGGTCTAAGATGTAATTAACTACGGGGGCTTGCGCCCGTAGGAAACCGATCCCCACAATCAAATAAACCCTATTCGAGCTGATGTATCGAATAGGGGAAATCTCGTGAATTTCGGGTTATAGATATTATTATCCATCGAGGTTGGTAGGTGAAAGCCGCTATCCTCCATGGCTAATCGTATCTATAACTCCATCTGCTCTTCCATCGGCCTGCTTGTGCCGGATGTAAAGGTCTACGACCATTTTGTCCTTCGGGATAGTGTGATCGTACTCTTTGCATTCGAACCACACGAGCGGAATCCTTTCGGAGACCCACAGATTTCTGGCGACCACGGTGGGACAGGTTTCTCTCTCCATCTTTGGGTGTTAAATTATCTCCTTTGGTGTGCACTCCGGGTTTAGTGTTCCTTAGTTAGGTTCTTCCTCTTCCAGCCTTTATAGGCTATTCCGTCCCTTTCTTTCTCGTTCCTTCCGGTGCTTTTGTTTACGCTAATTGTTATTATTTGTGGTAGCAGACAGTAGAAATGGCGTATTCAGGTCCGTCCGTTACTTTCTGCTTTGGCTCCGACTCACAGGTGACACTCCCTGAGTCCCTGCTGACGAGCCCACCTGTAGGGGGAATCACCTTCGGTTCTTTTACCGATTCGGCGTACGTCACTCTTGGCGGGCCGACCCCCTCCGAGGCTGCCGCATTCTCTCCACCCCAGAGGAGAGGACGCGCAGCTATGCGACCTTTCGGACAACCCGTTGCTCGGCAGCCAGCCCGGGCACCTGTTCGTCCAGTTGCTGTTCGTGCGCAGCCAGTGCGCCCGGTGGCTAGGCAGCCAGTGCCTAGGCCACTCCCTGTTCACCCCGTTCATCCAGCGGTCAGGCGGCCAGCGCCTGTCGCTCCTGTTGTTCAGTAGCCCCGGCCCCTCAGCGCCGGCAGCCAGTAGCAGTTCCGTTACCAGTTGTTCCGGTAGAGGCTACTCGTGCTCGAGTTTCCCCTCCTCCTTCCTCTTCGAGGAAGAGGGTTGGCTCAGGCCGAGCTTCCTCCACCTCCTACTCGTCGGGTTTCTGTTTTCACCCGGTTGTCTCACCCTGAGATTGCCGAGGAGACCCCGACACCCCCTCAGTCAGTAGTTCCTGTTCCTCCAGTACAGTCTGTGGGTACTGATGTAGCTTCTTCCTCCACCTCCGGCCTTGGGAGAAGGGCTAGGAGGAATAGGAACAGGAGATTGCGATTAGCGGCATCCGATGAGGCAGTTCAGCGGATGGCAGATTCTGTGGCTCAGCAGGAGCCGGTTCAGCAGAGGATGGTTCCCTTACAGCGGGAGCCACGTAGACGAGTAGTTACCCCAGTCTCGGATGTTGTAGTTGCCCCTGAGATCGACGCAGTCCAGGGAGGACGCTTTTCCCCTCTAGTGCATAGTGGTGATGAGGAGGACGCTGCCCACATTGCAGCAGCCCCTCCTGTCCCCACTACTCTTCCTCGCGCTCGAGTCCCCAGGGATACTGTCACTCGGACCCTCACTCAGAGGATCCGAAGCATTATCCGTTCAGCGCGCGGTAGAGGTCGTGTTAGTGAGGAGAGGTTACTCCATCAGATCTCTCAGGTGCATTCTCAGTTACAGCGGCAGTCAGTTAGGCAGAGTTACCGGTGGCAGAGAGGACAGCCACCACGACAGCAGACCAGAGTTGTTCCCACTGATAGACCTCAGGCAGGTGCCCCTGCTGTTGGACGACGCCCTCGCCGTCATGGACGTCGCCCACAGTTAGAGCCTGTCCGACCCCAGCTTGGGTCAGTTGTTGTTGCCCCCTCCACTCAGTTAGATGTTCCTACCGGGTCCCGCCGTAGTAGATGGGTTTGGAGACGTCGGCAGGTGGATGAACCTGTTGAGACAGAGCAGACTGTTGGTACGATTCGTAGAGTTGACACAGTCCCTTCAGTATCAGTACCAGTTCAGATGGATGTTGATGCAGTAGATGTTGATAGTAGTGCCCCAGCTCGAATGGAGCCAGTTGCTGCTTCTAGTCCCCTTAGGATTTCTTTTCCTATGGGTCCGTACATAGATGCCCTTCGTCAGACCCTCTCCGATGATGACTTGCTTACAGAGGAGTCAGATGAAGACATTCCCGTTCACCGTGTCTGTGTTGTCACGAGACGAGGCACGTCAGACGAGCAGCATGAGCAGTACGATGATTTAGAGGAGCAAGGGGAGGCCGATGTGCCTTCCACCTCAGCACAGGGTGGACCTCCCCGTTCAGTAGACACGGATGTCACGGTTTTGCAGTTACAGACTCAGATGGCGGAGATGGCTAGAGCCATGGCGGCGATGACCGCCCAGTTGACGATGTTGGGGGCTACACCCCATGTCATGGACGTAGTTACTCCTACTACATCCAGAGACGAGCCAGTAGCACCACAGTCGCCAGCCCCAGAGCCTGTTAGAGTTGATAGAGTTCAGAGGGCAGTTCCGATGTCTCCACCAGCAGTACCGTTGAGTGTGCCAGTCCAGAGTCAGTCAGTACAGTTGTCACCAGTTCAGATTCAGGACATGATTGCACAGAGAGTTGACCAGGCTATAGCTTCTAGAAAGTCTGGAGATTCTGTTAGTAGAGGCCGCCCCTACCCGGTAGAGTACGAGCGGGAGCCTTATCCCGCTGGTTTTGTTCCTCCTCGTTTCCGAGTGTTTGATGGGTTTGGGAACCCAAGACAACATGTGGCTCAGTATCGGGCCATATGTTGTAACATTGGAGGAAACGATGCATTGATGTTGAGACTATTTGTCAGTAGCTTAGGGGGAGTGGCATTTGAGTGGTATGCCGATCTCCCTAACGATTCAGTCCGCACTTTTGCTGAGATGGAGCAGTTATTTGTGCAGAGGTTCATTAGTACAGAGCATAGAGTGACTGTTGGTGAGTTGGTAGTGACCAGACAGCGCCCCCACGAGTCTCTACTTAACTATATAGTTAGGTGGAGAAACCTTAGTCTTCAGTGTGAACCTCAACTGCAAGAGCAGCATGCAGTTGAGATTCTGTTGAAGAATATTGATGGTCCTATTGCTCCTTATCTGAAGGGTTTCAGCATTCGAACCTTTCAAAAGTTGTTAACCAAAGTCACTAGCCTACAGGACAGCATACCCAGTGCAGTCCCTCCTAAGACTGAGAGTCAACCCATCCGTAGACCTCAGCGTTTGGAGTTTTCCGGGGCACCACCTCCCAGGAAGGGAGAAGTGCATAGTACTTCTGATGCTCATGATAGGGGCAAGAGGCCCATGGTTAGTTCAGTACCACAGCATCCACCACCGCCACGACCTCAGTTTCAGCCCCGACCTCAGTTGCCACCACTAGCACAGCCGTCAGGGCAGTTTCAGTCTCAGCCACATACACAACAGCAGTTTAGACGCCCTCAGAGGACTCCGGAGGCTCAGCAGTCTCTACAGGAGAAGCTTAGCAAGGAATATCCCTTCAAAAGGGAAAGTGTGCAGAAGATCTTTAAATTCCTTGTTAAGAAAAATATTTTGGTATTCCCGGTTAACAATAAGACAAATGAAGAGGGACAGACAGAGCATCCTTTGTATTGTCCATTTCATAGGCATATTGGTCATGTCCTTGAAGATTGCTTTGTGTTCAAGGACAGAGTGGAGAGCCTTATGGCTAGGGGTGAGATTCACTTGCAGGACAGTGATTTGGTGCATCCTCGAGGTAAAGTTTCTCAGATAGTTCAGATGATCACTAGCTCCAGTCAGTGTGACAGTCAGTATGGTGTTCAGAGCAGTGACAGTAGAGCACCTCTTAGTTCTGGGGAGGAGTGGCAGCTTGCACTCTCTCGCAAGACAAGGGGTATGATCAGACGGGCAGTTCAGAGTTCAGAGGCAGTTGAGAGAGGCCTCCACAGGCCAAGTCGACAGTTGCCAGCCCGGTTGTTTTGCCAGTTTCTTTTTCTGCTTCTTCTGTTGTAGTGCCTACTGAGCACATTTCTTCCGCTTCTCCTTGTATTAGAAAGATGTATGAAAGAGAGAAACTTGTTGTAACTTCTGAGGGGAAGACAGGATCTCTTCCAGCACTTACGCTGAAGGATTTTGTTCTCCCTTCAACTGATGATGAATTAATGGAAGAAAATGATTCTGGCTACTTTTGGTGTCTCGCTCCCTCTAGCTCTACTTTTTCTAGCACTCGTTCTTCTTCTGTTTTATTTATTTCTGAAAATAATAATGATGATCCTTCTTTTGGAGAAGAGTTTGAATGTGAGGAAGAACCTGTGTTCGCTATTCCTGAGGGAGGTTGTTACATGGATTCTGAAGATGAATCCGAGAACACTTCCCAACCCCTTTCCAATGAACCAACACAAGCCATATCACCTGAACCAAATGAGTCCTCTATTGAGTCTGACTCGATACGAGAGATACAATTGCGTTCAGGTAAGGTCCTACCACCTAAAATGGCTAAAAATAATAAAGAAAAAGATAGAAACATCATTACCCAACAGGATGATCCCATCCCTCCTCCTCAAGCACCTGCTAAGGAGAAGGGAAAAGGCCCTCAGTTGGATGTTGATTACAATGTGTTGGCTCATTTGAGAAAGATCCCTTCTTTGCTTAGTGTTTATGATGCACTTATGATGTCTTTTGACTTGAGAGAGACTTTGGTGAAAGCCTTGCTTGAACCAGAGTCTTATCAAGCCTTCTTTGCCACTGAGTCAGTTAAGGATGTATGCTATTTGAGGGAGATGCCATGCATTACCTTTTCAGACCAGGATCTTCTTTTAGGGACTCCTGATCACAACCGTCCCTTGTACGTCACCACTGAAGTAAATGGTTATGAGTTGAACAGGGTCCTCATTGACCAAGGAGCTTCGGTTAATATCCTTAATCATGCCACCCTACAGAGTCTCTCCCTTGGTCACTTAAAACTCACTTCAGATAAGATTATGCTGAAGGGTTTTAATGATCAAGGTCAACGAGCTCTAGGTTCCATCACTTTGCCTTTGCGTTTTGGAGATCTTTTGACTGAGGCGAAGTTTCATGTTATTGAGGCAGATACCTCATACAAGGCTCTCTTAGGAAGGCCTTGGATACATGAATATGGAATGGTGCCTTCTACACTACACCAGTGTATGAAGTATATGAGGAATGATGTAGAGTTTTCCATTCCTGGAGATACTCAACCCTTTGCCGTGCACGAGATCTCTGTCTACGATGATGCCGAGCATTACATGCCTCGGAAAGCTCGTAGACCTCCCACTGCCCAGTCACCAGTGATACCCGCTAGTGTGGTACAGGGTCCTATGCAGCCACTTGCACAGGGTCCTATACAACCACTAGTACAGGGTCCATCACAGGTTGAGATTGGAGCAGGTGTTTCCGCTACAGACCCGGAGGAATCTTTACGGTTTGTACTCAGGCACGATGTTCCTCCTAGTAGAGGTAGAGGATTGCGTGGTAGAGGTCGAGGTAGAGAGTCGGTTCGCCCTCCGAGGAACTTTGATACTCGAATCCCTCCTCCCTCGCATTTGTACACTTCCCCTTTGATTGTTGAGTCTGACTCTGATGATGAGATGATTGATGTTCCTCGTCACTCAGTCCCTTTGCCCGCCTTTAGTGTTGATCACAATTCCTATCCCACTTTCCATAGGAGTTTGATACCTCAAGGTGGTCTAGTTGTTGATAGTGATTCAGACGACGACGGAGATGTCGGACGTCAGACCACTAGCCAACAATCCCTTTCTCGCCAGATGTATGGGATGAGAATTGAGGAATCTCCTCCTCAACCTTCCCCTACACCTTCCGCCAGTGTCCGTGGTGCACTACCCGTAGATAGGCGCTCTGTACAAGAGCTGCATACCCTCTATGTGCCAGCACAATCTGCTTGGCATGCATCGTTGTTCCATAGTGTAGGTGTCCCACAGAGTACTGACATACAGGGTCCTGTGGAATCCACTGCGGATGATGAGATCATGCCAGTTCCCCGATACTTTTCCCCTGCTGTGGATAACTTTGTTGAGCGAGGTCTTGTCCCTTCGACTTGGTCAGGTAGACAAGCCCAACAGCAAGCCCGTATTTGGCGAACTGATTTTCCTCGAACTGGGCAGGGTATAGGCTATTCTCAAGAAGATCAGTCCCCTTCCGCCAGCATTCGGGTTGTCTCTCATTCTTATCCGGTTGTTTCCGTCTCCGATGATGAAGACCCGGAGGAGAATGAGGACAGGGTCCTTGAAGCTCCACGTGAATTCGAAGATGGCGCCAGTTCTGCCATGGACGAATTGTGTGAGATTAATTTGGGCACTGAATCGGATCCTCGGCCTATCTTTCATAGTGCTCTGCTATCCGAATCAGAGGCTCAAGAGTATGTTGCACTTATTTCTGAGTTTAAGGATTGCTTTGCCTGGAACTATACGGAGATGCCCGGTTTGGATCCGGAAGTAGCAGTCCATAAGTTAGCTATTAGTCCTGATGCAGTCCCTGTTAAGCAGTCACCTCGTCGGATGAGGTTAGAGATTGAACAACAGGTGATAGCCGAGACTAAGAAGCTTATAGAAGCTGGTTTTGTTCGTGAAGAGAAGTATCCCACTTGGCTTGCCAATGTTGTTCCAGTCCGGAAGAAGAATGGTCAAATTCGTGTCTGTATTGACTTCCGTGATTTGAATAAGGCATGTCCTAAGGACGATTTCCCTCTTCCTATCCCAGAATTGATGGTTGATATCGCTTCATCCCATAGCATTTTCTCCTTCATGGATGGTTCATCTGGTTACAATCAGATTAAGATGGCCCCTGAAGATGAGAAATTCACTGCTTTCCGCACCCCTATTGGTGTGTTTTGTTATAAGGTGATGCCCTTTGGCCTCAAGAATGCCGGGGCCACCTATCAGCGTGCCATGACAGTTATTTTTGATGAGCTGATTCATGAGCAAGTTGAATGTTATGTGGATGATTTAGTGGTCAAAAGCAAGGTCCGTAGTGATCACCTCCGAGACCTACGAATCGTTTTTGAGCGCTTAAGAAAGCATGATTTGAAGATGAATCCCCTGAAGTGTGCATTTGGAGTTAGTGCGGGGAAGTTTCTGGGTTTTATTGTTCGCTACCGTGGCATTGAGATTGATCCTTCCATGATTAAGGCCATAGTGGACTTGAAACCCCCTAGGAGTCTTACCCAGTTGAGGTCTTTTCAGGGTAAGCTTGCTTTCTTGCGGAGATTTATCTCCAATTTGGCCGGTAGATGCCATCCTTTTGCTGCTCTAGCAAAGAAGGATGCCCGCTTCCATTGGGATAAGAATTGTCAGGAGGCCTTTGAGAGCATAAAGCGCTACCTGACGAATCCCCCAGTGTTGGCTGCACCCATTCCTGGTAAACCACTAATTCTTTACACTACTGCCTTGGATGAGTCGCTTGGTGCACTTTTAGCTCAAGAAAATGAGGAAGGCAAAGAGAATGCCTTGTACTACCTTAGCAGACGTTTGATTCCTGCAGAGCTAAAATACCCGGCGATGGAAAAGCAGTGTTTGGCTTTGATCTTTGCTGTGCAGAAGCTTAGACACTACATGCTCTCACACAAGATCAGCTTAATTTCTCGAGTTAACCCTTTGCAGTATCTGATGACCCGTCCGACTTTGTCAGGTCGTTTAGCACGTTGGTCCATGATTTTATTGCAGTTTGACATTACATATGTCCCTCAGCGGGCCGTCAAAGGACAGGCTCTAGCTGACTTTCTTGCTTCTCACCCGATCCCTGCGGATTCCCCACTTAATGACGATTTGCCCGATGAATTAGTCATGAGTGTGGAGGAGCAGGAGTCCCCTACTTGGGAGTTTTACTTTGATGGAGCTTCTTCCATTAAATCACTACGTCCTTACGAAACTCCCGTGGTTAGGGTAGGTTTGGGGCTTGTTTTTGTGTCTCCTGAAGGCCATACCCTTCGTTACTCCTACAGTCTTTCTGAACCTCGTACTAATAATGAAGCTGAGTACGAAGCTTTGATTGTAGGACTCGAGTTGGCCATTCAGATGAGCATTGTGCGGGTTAAGATCTTTGGAGATTCCCAACTAATTATTAATCAAGTGGCGGGAATTTTCAAAGTTCTTAAACCCGAGCTCTTGCCTTACCACGATAGGGCAATGGAGCTCCTGTGTTTGATCCCTGAAGTAACTTTAGTTAGAGTCCCTCGATCTGAAAACGGTAGAGCGGATGCACTAGCTAAACTTGCTAAGGAGTTGGCTGATCCGAATGGAAATCCGGTGTCAGTTGTTGTTCAGTACCGACAAGCTCTGTGTCCCGCGGACTTGTCTTCTCCTGATCAGACCCTTGCAGTGTATGCTGTTGAGGAAGAGTCAGATTGGAGAGTCCCCTTTGTTGAGTATTTAAAGCGTGGAAAGCTTCCGGATGATCGCTCTCTTGCCGCTCAGATTAGGAAGAGAGCTTTGTCCTTCTCCTATGTGAATGAAACCCTGTACCGACGCTCTTTCGACCAGATGTGGTTACGTTGCCTCAACAACGAGGAGGCTCGTAAGGTAATGGGCGAGGTACACGAGGGGCTTTGTGGTGCTCATCAGTCCGGACCTAAGATGAAGGTCAGAATTAAACGCCTTGGTTATTACTGGCCGACGATGATCCGTGATTGCATGGAGCACGCTAGGAAGTGCCACCAGTGCCAGATTCATAATACTGTTATTCACCAACCGCCTAATCCGTTGCACCCCACCGTGTCTTCATGGCCTTTCGAGAGTTGGGGCACGGATGTAGTGGGTCCTATTGACCCTCCTTCCTCTAAGGGTCATAGGTTTATTCTGGCTGCTACTGATTACTTCTCTAAGTGGGCAGAAGCTATCCCGCTTAAGGAAGTCAAATCAGAAGATGTGATGCGCTTCTTCCGCGATCATGTTGTCTACCGTTTTGGTGTTCCGCGCCGTATAATTTCAGATAACGGCCCGTCTTTTAGAAGCACCAAAATTGCTAGATTTGCTCGCCGCCATAACATAAATTGGCGGTATTCCTCAATTTATTATCCTAGGGCTAATGGTTTGGCTGAAGCATTCAATAAGACCTTAGTCCAATTGATAAGAAAGATACTTGTGGCGAATAAAAGAGAATGGCACGACAAATTACCTGAGGCATTATGGGCTTATAGGACTACATACCGTACTCCTACTCAGTGTACACCATATGCTTTAACTTTTGGGGTTGAAGCTGTCCTCCCACTAGAGGTTGAGCTCCCTTCATTGCGTGTAGCAGTTAGCCACAATTTGTCTCGTGAGGATAATGCCCGACTACGGTTGGAAGAACTTGATGGTTTAGAAGAGCTCCGTTTGCAAGCTCATCAGAACCTTAAGTTGTACCAGGCCCGGATGGCCCAGGCTCATGATCGCCTCGTCCGACCCCGTGCTTTTCAGGTCGGTGAGTTAGTCCTTGTCCTGCGTAGGCCTATCATTTCGCGTCGTCGTCGAGGTGGTAAGTTCGAGCCTATTTGGGAAGGTCCATTTGTCGTAGAGCAAGTATACGAAGGTGGATCTTATTTGCTAGTTGATGCGAATGGTGTTCATCCCATGCCTGTCATTAATGGGCAATACTTGAGGAAGTACTACGCTTGAGTTTGCACATCGTAAGGGGCATCCCCCGCCACTTGTAAATATTCCTCTGCATAGATATGACTCTAAAGGATTTCTTGTACTTTTCGGCAGTCCGTGGCCACGACGATTTGTCCTCTACCACGTGATGTTCGTCATGCAGAGTACAAGATCATCCTCAGGAGTTGTGTGTAAATACGCCGTAGGGATGTTTGTGCTTACTTTTACATTCATCAATCACTTTAACGTTGTTACATAAGATCTTCTTCTCGGTCCCCTTCGAGGGTTGACTTTCCCCAGTTTCACTTATCACCCTCAAGTGTGGTCTGGGATACCAAAACTACTAACTCGAAGTCCTAAGGAATGCGATACTGGGTCCATCCTTATCAAATATAATGATGTTGATCCATTGTCACTTTGTAATTTTTCTCTCTCCCCAGTTTTACTCATGTGGCGAGTGTGGCCTGGGATATCAAAGCCAGCAATTTTCCCCTCTTTATGTTCCGGTGTCTTTGATCTATATCTGTGAACATAATGTTAAAAAAAAAAAAAAAAAAAAAAAAAAAAAAAAAAACGAGAGGGAAGCTCTTAGTTGAGAAAGGACTGGTTGCCCTTGTCACAGGTGGAACCCGGTTCTAAGCTCCAAGAGCCTAAAGTCCCTCCGAATTCTCTTTATCTCCTTAAAACATTCCGTTGATTATTTAGGAGATAGCTGTACATTCATTCATTTTATTATGATTATCACTCATAATGGGATATGGTTTTCCCCTCTCCTACGATGTGGTACATCTTGCTTCAGATGTTAATATCCTTGCCCAGTGGATTTTGATCTTCTAGTAGAAAGTCAATCCACTGCTTATTTTTAGTGACATATTTCTCTATTGAAAATTTATCCTTAGCTGCAAGAGCAGCCTTTTTGGATACATAAAATGTTGTTTGTACCTCTCGCAGGATCCCAACAATTGATATGGGTGTTACCACTGTGATCCCTTTTGCAATCATTGATGTTCGATATGATGAACATTATTCTTAGTGGCAGATGTGTCTCCTCGCCACTTCGCTCGATCTCTGATATGACATTATTCTTTCTACTCGGTCGTTTATATGTTCCTCTGTTTAGAGGGATATATATCGATCATTCATTTCATGTTGTACATGATTTCCGTTTACTTAAGAAATCCTACTTGTATTTTGATTACTCATGGCCACGACGATTTGTCCTCTACCATGTGGTAACTAAAATAGAAGTTTGAGATTTCTTAGATGATGGATTACTTATTTCTTTGACTTTCTCACAGCACCACGCATATGAGCGTTGGTTGGTTGTGGAGTTCTTTCCTCTTCGTATCGTCGCGGCATATGCGCCCGACGATAGTGGAGTGTACTTTTCCTCTTGTTATCGTCGCGGCATATGCGCCCGACGATATTAGAGTGTTCTTTCCTCTTCTGATCGTCGCGGCATATGCGCCCGGCGGTATTAGAGTGTTTTTCTTCCTCTATTTATCGTCGCGGCATATGCGCCCGATGATATTAGAGTGGTGTTCTTTCCTCTTTTTATCGCCGCGGCATATGCGCCCGACGACATTAGAGTGTAGAGTTCCCTTTACTGGTTGAGAGAGCCCGACAGAGTCCCTGGGAGGCATTCCTCACCACCCCTTCCTCTTCTGATCGTCGCGGCATATGCGCCCGGCGGTATTAGAGTGTTTTTCTTCCTCTATTTATCGTCGCGACATATGCGCCCGATGATATTAGAGTGGTGTTCTTTCCTCTTTTTATCGCCGCGGCATATGCGCCCGACGACATTAGAGTGTAGAGTTCCCTTTACTGGTTGAGAGAGCCCGACAGAGTCCCTGGGAGGCATTCCTCACCACCCCTTCCTCTTCTGATCGTCGCGGCATATGCGCCCGTCGGTATTAGAGTGTTTCTCTTCCTCTATTTATCGTCGCGGCATATGCGCCCGATGATATTAGAGTGGTGTTCTTTCCTCTTTTTATCGCCGCGGCATATGCGCCCGACGACATTAGAGTGTAGAGTTCCCTTTACTGGTTGAGAGAGCCCGACAGAGTCCCTGGGAGGCATTCCTCACCGCCCCTTCCTCTTCTGATCGTCGCGGCATATGCGCCCGGCGGTATTAGAGTGTTTTTCTTCCTCTATTTATCGTCGCGGCATATGCGCCCGGCGGTATTAGAGTGTTTTTCTTCCTCTATTTATCGTCGCGGCATATGCGCCCGACGGTATTAGAGTGTTTTCTTTCCTCTTCTTATCGCTGCGGCATATGCGCCCGACGATATTAGAGTGTTCCTTGTGGACTTTTTCACGTTTGCTTTGGCTCTTTTTGATAATATCTTGATTCCTGTTCGCTTTAGCATGGAATTTCTTCTTCTACTTGGCTGTTGAGATGTAGTCAGGAAGATGGATGATTTTCCTACCTTTAATTATCATTTCCTATTGATTCCCTTCGATTATCACTTTGATACTTGATTTGATTTTCAAATGATTGTTAGATTCACTTCTCATTGTATTATCTTAGATCTTTGTCGTAGGTGATCTTTGAATTCTATTCGGTTCTTTGAGATTTCACTTCGACTTCGCTCGTGTGAGCATGAGACTTCCTTTCTCCCATCCTCCCACTTTGGTTGGGCGGATGATTGGCTTGTTCTCTCCCTTTACTGATTTGATTTAGTTGATTGCATTTTCTTAGTGAGTTTTCTTAGTTGACCTTAAGGTTGTATCTTCCTAGAGTTAGGAAGGTCAACGCCAACATATACGGTTCACTCGTTGTTCTCCGCATATGTTGGGGGTCCGTTTGTTGACCTCGATTTTGGCTCAATCATGCTCAAGCTCTTTCGATCAATTTAATCGAACGTCGTCAAGTTCAATTTGAACTCGAATCGACCCGACTCGAGTTCGATCGGACTCGAACATGTTCGATTAGTTGGTTTTCATAGCGTCGTACCTGATTTGATTTGAATCGATAATTATTTTAAACCCGTATTTATACGATTAGTTTCGTTGCGTCGGCTCAAGCCCGAACTGACTCGAATCGAATCAAAATCGGATTCGAGCTTAGCCCGATTTCAGTCTTCTTTTAACTCGATTCGGCCTAATTTAATCCTATTAAATGTTATTTGACTTTTCATACTTTTTTTTGAATTTATTTCCTAAATCAGGGAATTACCTCGACGGTCATGATCGAGCGAGATCTGCAAGTCGGCCGAAATCCCGCGTCTCAGGGATCTTCTGCGCCTGAGGCAGACGTCGAGCGGCGACAAGAGCTGATTCAGGCATTTTCGGAAGCTGGAGCAGGGGATCAACGTTTGGCGGGCTTCCATTCTCGACGACAGATTGGATTTACTCGGAACGAAGGCTCCGAGCTCGGGATTGGACTTCAGTCTCCCTCTCTCTCACGCGACTCCCTCCTTCTCGCGCTCTCAGCCTTCTCTCTAGCCCGATCTCCCCTTCTGAAGCCCGGGCCTCCCCTGCTTTCGCTCTCACTCTTCTCTATTCGCACGACCTAGCCAGACCGACTCCCCCACCCGACCTCCTGCTCCAGTTCGCGGCTCCAGGGGGGACCGAACAGCTCGACGCCACCAGCCAGGGCCGAACGCCTGGACCGAAACCCGATCTCCCTCTCTACTTCGCGATCCCGACCGAGCCCGACGCCTGGATCGACTCCTCTTCCTTGCAAGGTGAGTGTTCCTCCCCTTCCTCTTTCTTCTTCTTCTTCTCCTTTTTCTTCTTCTTCTTCTTCTTCTTCTTCTTCTTCTTCTTCTTCTTCTTCACCAATGAATGAAAATTATGTCATTCCTTCCTTATGAATGTAGTCACTTTCCAAGGTAGATTCTATGATATTTGACATTGTTGGTTTTGGGAATCATATGGTGATTTATCTTCCTCTTATTTGTTGATCTATATAACTTCTGGAAGGGGAAATTCGTATGTGGCCTTACCTTTACTTCATGCTATGTAATTTAGAGCCTAGGTGTAAACTACGAGATGTATGAGAAGCTTTTTTTTTTTATCTTCTATTAAAGTGTGCACACAAGGTATTTGTGCTAATGTTTAACATGACACTTTGAGCCCTTTGGAGTTGGAAAGAAATAGCAAACAAAGGAGCTCTTGTCTTTCTTTCATGGTGATATGAGTCTATGGGTTATTGGAGGGGTTGCCTTGACTTCTTTCGTAAGCATGTGTATCTTGTTACCATTCATGATTAGGCTTGCCCTTTGGATGCTATGTGTCTATATTCGGAGAGGTTTAGGCTTACAAGCACGCTTCAATAAGTTTAATGGCTTATGCACTTTTGTTAAAGCTTATGTTGTGATCATCTTAAAGTTATCTTTTGTTCTATCATGAGACATGGAATAAGTATTGTGGTTGCCAAACTCTCGGTTTTATGCCTTCATTTGCTCAAGTATTGTAGTTTAACTATTTGGGTGAAACGTTTTCAAGAAAAATTATGATACTTTGGTTGATGATTTGTGAAGATTGGATTTGCACTTAAAACCACTTAAACAAATGACGGGCGGCCATGCTTAGTTATAAAGTTTCACATGTTTTTTTTTTTATTATGAGTTTGGATGTAACTATGTTTGCAAAGTTTTTTTTTTAGAGCATGTGAAAGTCATGCATGCTTTCCCTAAACAAATTACTTGATACTCGGTTCTATAGAGCCCTCACATAAGTTTTGTTTGCTTCAATGTCATCTTCACATAATTTAGATAAAAAGCTCGGTGGCTATGTGAGAAATCATTTGGCAAGAGCTTTGAGTTAGAATGACTAAAATGGAATAGAGAGTTGTTGTGCAAAATACTCATAGTGAAGTGCATATCCATATCGTATTTTGACTTCGTGGAAAACGTTTAAAGAGCTTGATGAATAACAAAGGATGGTAAGATTTAGTTGAATTTGAGAACTTGCACATCATATGTTTTCAAAGGAAGCCTTCTTCCTCTTATGCTAGATTGATACAATATGAAGGTTGGAAGTTTGTTGGAAAGGTTTGTATGTTTGTGTCATACAACTCATAGCTTACCTTGAGGAAGGGTTTCTTTCGTCGCTTTCTCGGAAACTTGAAATGGCTAAGATCTGTTTTGCTTCATTTAACATTGAATTTCTTTGTTGGGCTGATTTCTCTTCAAGGAGAAAATAGCAATGCTCTTTGTGTTCATTTGAGGTAAGACTAATTAAAATGGCTAATGCTTGCTCTTTTCTTTTAAATCTTGTTGATGGCATTTGCGAGCAAACATTATTTCCTTATAAGCATTTGAGTACAAAATTTGAGAGCCTTCTTTAAGAGCATGAACGAGAGTTTTGAATGTTGCTTCCCACAATATTAAGTGATGGAATTTATCATTATAAAATGCTGAAATATTTCATCCATGTGCGGCATATGCTCTTGTACTTTGGTTGAGTGCAGATTTTGTTGTCTCTTGAGGTTCCAAAATGCTGTTAGAAAAGAGTAAGTGTAGTTTTTTTAAGAAAAGGTGCAGATTTTTGCTGTTTTTGAAGTTCCAAATCCTTTAGGAACCATGCTAGTTGCAGTTTTCATTGTCTCGAGGTCCTAAATGGTTGTTAGAAACAAATGCGTGCAGTTTTTTTTTTTTTTTTCGCTGTTTTTGAGCTTCCAGGTGGTTGTGGGAATGATATATGTGCAGAATTTTACCGTTTTGGGTCTCCAAATCATTTTTGAGAATACACTATATGCAAATTTCTATTTGTTTAGGCTCTAAGTAGCATTGGGAAGTAAAGCATGTGTAGTTTCTTTTGTTGTTCTAGTCTCTAAACTATTTTTGAGGCAAGCCAAGTGTAGTTCTTAATTACTCCATGCTCAAAATTTATTTGTAAACAAGTTATACATACATATTTTCACTGGATTTGGGCCTTAAACTTTTTTTTAGATAGAATCATACATTTGCTCGGTCTCTTTGAGTGACAATTGGTTAAGGGAACTTCATGTGTTTAAGCAAATGGTTTCATTAATGGAGTTTGGAGATAATATCAATTAACCATGAGTTTCATATTTTCTCTTGTTGCCATGAAAACATAGCATTAGTTTTGGATGTTGGAGCAAAGATCAATGTTGTGAGAATATGAACTTTATCATATGAGAAGGGTAATCCAAGGCATGAATCGTTGTAAACTCTGTTGCTCTCCAAATTACACATTTGCAAGTCTCTTTGGGTATTTTGTTGGCATATGGCATATAAGCTCTACTCCATGATAGAGAAGTTTTAAAAGCTAATTTTCATTCAAATTCATGTGTATTTATGTTGTGTTGAGAAAAATTCCAAAGTATCCCCCACGGTTGAAATTTGTTTTATTTCAAAATGGTTCCATGTGATATAAGCAAGGTAGCATATTGGAGTTATGTCATTTGAGAACGAGTAATTAGTATGTGAGCTTACACTTACCCCATGTAACATGATTTAGAAGTTTTGGGTGTAATTTCTTGCATCAAATTAAATGTATTAAAGTGTGTTTTAGACAAGTATTTCTTTGTGCTAAATTTCCTTCCGTTAGTGTTTAAGGTAACATATTTTGGTAAATTGCAATATTTCTATTAAGTTTGTATTGGCAAAAATGGAATAGTCTTGTTCACTTATAGTTCTTTATTAGAAGGATGAAGATGTTTTGGAAAGGGTTTTAAGAGCTATTTTGCATTGTAGAGATTTCATAAATCGTTTTATATTGAGATTTTTGTTATTGTTGTTTTGCGAATGTTTCTCAAATGAAGGGCTTCTTAGTGCCCATTCATTTGAGGAACTCTCACAAACTACCCCACTCCAAAAAAATAATAATAATAATAGAAGCACTTGATTATTAGGTATGTGGTAGGGTTTTGTGTCAAAAACAAAATAATGATTTTGGTAGGTGACTTTTATAAGGTCTTATGTGGTATTTAGTTTAAAAATTCCTTTAAATCATATTGGGTTTTTTTTTTCTTAGACTTGTGTAGTAGAATTCCTTAGTGTCTTTTGGGAATGGTTAATGTTTTCTCACTTGAGTTCGATTCCATTAGTCTTTCGTCCTATGGAGTGAGTTGGTAGGATCTATAACTTTAAGAAGCTTTATGTTAGAGACCTTTTAGTGTCCTCTTTGGAGCAAGACCGCCCTTGCTCCTTTGGATCTTCCTTTGAATGTCGATCTCTAGAATATAGAATTTTGGGAATGAGTGCGAAACCATAGAGAATCTAGGCTTGGGTCTAGTCTTAGAAGTCTATTTCCTTTAGTTGACTTGGGCTTGTTTTAGAGAATGTTAGGGGTAGATATGTCAAAAAATATCAAATGTCTTGTTTGGAGTGGGAATAGCAAAGGGCATCGTTGATATTATAGGATGCACTTGACTTCTACGAAGTGTGTCCAATAACAACGATGCCTACACCCCTTTTTGTATCGGATTTTCGTTCTTTTTCTTTTCATTGCATTTAGCTGCATTTTATTTCGTCCGTTAGTTTTCTTCGCTACTTTTTGGTACTGCACACCTACAAGTTGAGGAGAACCCAAAAGACATATGGCCGACAAATAACTAAAAGGTACGTTCTAGTTTTTATTACATTTTTTCATTTCTTTACACTGTTATTTATTTATAGAACTGCTCTAATACCTGTCTTCCTTTTGCGTTGCGAGGTACCTTTTGGAAAGCAATGGGTAAGGAGCATTTGGAGCTGGAGCTAGGACAATGGGATCCTAAGCATCAGTCGTCCCTACTCATCTAGTAGGGGCGCTACGGGCGGAACCACCGGGTCGTAGCCCCTGGTGCTGTAAGTTTGCTAAAACTTAGAAAACCTTTAGGGGCCTAGATGATTGTGCGCTTCCCACCTTTAGGGCCTTAGAAACTTCAATTATATATTTAGGATTGCTTTTATCTTCTTTTAGATCCCTAAAACCCTGTGACATCCGTATAGAGGTCTTAGGAATTAGAAAACAATACAACTTTTTATCCTACAACACTAGTGACATATAAGGACAAAAATTAAGGACTGAGTCTTAGAAAATATAGACTTAGGATGCATGCTCCCTATAGGATAGAGACATTTAAACAACAGAAAAACTTAGTGACACGCTTTCCTAGATTTAGGTTTTATTTTCTTAATCTACTAATAATCAACCAACTAATTCCAATCTAATTCTTAAAAATCTATTAAAACACTTAACTCTTAATTAAGTTTTAATTAACACTTATAATTATTAAAATATAAATCTAAAATGTAAACCTAAATCAATTCTAATTAATCTAATAATTAATTATTAACCAATCTAAAAATCTAAAAGATGTAGATGGTATTAGGAGATCAAGTTATAAACCAAATTCATTAGGAATAAGATACTTTTAAAGATCAAACTTAGAATAATCATTTAAAAAATAATCAACAAATCCCTTAATACACAACAACCCGTTCCAAAAGTGAAGTTTATTGGATGGACTACTCCGGGCTGCGGGGCTAAGTGTCCTAAGGAGGCTGGTTCCTCGAGCCTGGTGGCACAACGCCACGAATGAATCTAATGGAGCGTCAAAACCTAAAAATTAATCTTTCTAATTGGCATAATTCAAACTTGATTAATAAATGATTTAATTCACCATTTTTCTTTTTCTTTTAAGAACAAACTATAATAATTAAACAAAGTTAATTATCACTGGGTAACCCAGGCCTACGAGGCTGTTAAATCAGCCCCAAGGAGGGTGAAATAAACCTCACGGCCTCGGTGTGAAACAAAGGTGGTAATTAATTAAACACTAAAAAATAAAATACCTCTAAAATCAATACCAAAATACTAAGATTTGAAGTTTAATTGAAATCTCTCCTTTGCCCCTTTCAACAAACAAATAAAAATACATACGATTCTAACTAAATTATCCTATTTAGGATCTACCAAAACCACACAGCCTACACACACTTAGACTGGTTTGCTAGGACACGACTATTAGCTTTAGGTTAGGCTTTTGTTCTGCCTTTTTCTTTTCTGTGCTGTGTTGTGACGCTCTGCATGTGACCCGTGTGCTGTTTGTTTTTGCTACCTGTTGTAGCCTTTCTGTGATGTGATTTCTGTACTGTTTTTCTAGCTTTCTTTTCTGTACTGTGGTTGTGACGTTAGAATACCCATAGGTTAGGCACGTTCTTTTATACTAATGCTGTCTTCCTGCAGGTGGTCGTGCTCATATAATGCTGCTAAAAAGGGGGCTAAAAATTAATAATTATGTATAATTGCTTTAGGTACCTGCTTCAGCTGCTTAGCCCCCAATAATCAGAGCACGGCCAAGTGATTGATGTGCGCATTTTAATTTACATATATAACTGCTTGGGTGAAATTTTTATTATAACTGCTTAGGATAACCCCTGCAGGAGAGTCTAGATTTTTCTTTCTTTCTGTTGAAATGTATTTGATAGTAAATCTTGTGAAGATCTAAAAATAAGGCATTTTCAAAGAGATAGGAGTCCAAAGGGAAAAGTAAACCCTTACAGAGGGTTTCCTCTTTCATTTGGATATCCTTTTGGGAGAGTCACTACGAGGAGCCTGAAGAGAACGAAGACGATCCAAAGACGAATCAAGGAAGAGAAGAAGAAGACTGAAGAAAATGTAAAAATGCCTTATTTTTAGATTTGCGTCATTTCCGGGTTGTTGCTGGTGGAACCCGGCCACCTTTACTTACTGTACTTTGAGATGTAATATTGTATGGCACTTGCCATGGACATTTTTTTTTCGTGGGATTTTGTTTCTGTGCTGTGATTTACTTACATTGATTGCGCAGTAGAACCAGCATGCTTTTTATAGGTTTCCTTCTTGCATGTGCTTGTGTCTGATCGCTAGGCTCCTTAGGGATAAAATTTTTCTACTCGCAATTATTTAATAAAATTTAAGATTAATTCACATAGAAACATAACGACTCTAGGGAATAGCCGGAATCGTCCGGGGTGGCATACATGCATTCTCTCACCTCCTAGACAAACTTCCCCGCCTGCGGGTAGAGTCCGGATAATCTGGCCTATGAGGATGAAGTGCCGGACCTGGGGAAGTTTAGTCATTCAAAAACTATTTTCTATAAGCCTTTTTAAAATTTCATACATATCTGATTTGGAGACTTTAACCAGCATAAATTGCATTAGTAACTAATTAAGATTAAGATTTAATTGCATTAGTTTTAGGAGCATTACACCACTCATAAGTGTGGGATCACCTAGGGATTTCTTTAGTTGTCGATCCCAATTTCAGTGTTTAAACTACCCACCCATCTCTCATACAGACCGGATAGCATGGATTTTACACGATTAGGAGGTTTTAGCTGGCTTCCTTTGTCAGACAAGGAATAAGTCCAGATTACATTAGCTAGGTCGTAGATGTTAGTGTTGTGTGTGCAACACTACATCTTTTATAGATTTAGGGTCTAAAGGTGAGTGGTACAGGTGTGCCACTACACACCTTAATGGTGGGTAAGTCCTCCTTTCTTCCGGAGACTATAAATCCTACCCATCCGCGTCACACAGATGACGCCACCTCCTTCTTTCCCTCGTGCATGTCTGAGTGCGTTGTCCTTCTTTCTTTTCTCCAGTTTTCACTTCTTCTAGCCGGACGGATGTTGATTGAACCCCGTGTGATCTGATTGAGCCAATTGGGATCTTCTCCCCTTTGATTAGGAAAGCCTAGAAACCCCTTTGCACTAAACCCACTTTAGAGGAGATAATCTAACATCCTTAATCGAGAGTCTTCTTAGATTGAGGTCTAAGATGTAATTAACTACGGGGGCTTGCGCCCGTAGGAAACCGATCCCCACAATCAAATAAACCCTATTCGAGCTGATGTATCGAATAGGGGAAATCTCGTGAATTTCGGGTTATAGATATTATTATCCATCGAGGTTGGTAGGTGAAAGCCGCTATCCTCCATGGCTAATCGTATCTATAACTCCATCTGCTCTTCCATCGGCCTGCTTGTGCCGGATGTAAAGGTCTACGACCATTTTGTCCTTCGGGATAGTGTGATCGTACTCTTTGCATTCGAACCACACGAGCGGAATCCTTTCGGAGACCCACACTTGTGTCTGACCGCTAGGCTCTTTAGGGATAAAATTTTTATACTCGTAATTATTAAATAAAAATTTTAAGATTAATTCACATAGAAACCATAACGATTTTAGGAAATAGCCGGAATCGTCCGGGGGCGCATGCACGCATTCTCTCTTCTATTAGACAAACTTCCCCGCCTGCGGGTAGAGTCCGAATAATCTGGCCTATGAGGATGAAGTGTCGGACCTGGGGAAGTTTAGTTATTCAAAAAACTATTTTTTATAAGCCTTTTTAAAATTTCATACATCATTGATTTGGAGACTTTAACCAGCATAAATTGCATTAATAACTAATTAAAATCAAAATTTAATTGCATTCGTTTTAGGAGCATTATACCACTCATAAGTGTGGGATCAATTAGGGATTTCTTTAGGTGTTGATCCCAATTTCAGTGTCTAAACTACCCACCCTTCTTCATATGGATTGGACAGCATGGATTTTATACGACTAGGTGGTTTTAGCTGGCATCTTTTTTCAGGCAGGGAATAAGTCCAGATTGCATTAGTTAGGTCGTAGATGTTAGTATCGTATATACGATACTATATCTTTTATAGATTTAGGGTCTAAGGTGAGTGATACAGGTGTACCACTACACCTTATTGGTGGGTGTTGACCTCATTATTCGAGGTCAATTTCCTCGGAATCGACTCTAGCACCTAGGTCTTTGTAGCCTAGCGTAGACGTCGCCCATAAGATTTCCCTTAGGTGGACGCCCACTGACGTAGCACAGACTCGAACCTTTAAATCAACCTAAATCGATTCGTCTCGACTCAATCAAATTCAAATCATTGTATTTGAGATAAAATTAGTATTTTAAAATTATTTCTATTTTAAAATTAACTCAAAACATATATTTTAAATTATCAATTATTTTCTAAACAATATTCTAAATCAATTTGAATTATAACTAACTCCTAAATTTATTTTAAGATACGATTTAATCCTAGCCATTGATTTTGAATTAAGAAATGGTTTTGAATTTGATTGAGCCGGTTTAACAAACCAAGCCCCATCCATCTCTCTCGGCAGTTCAAAAAAAAAAAAAACCCAAATCCCACGTCCCTCTCTCTCTCCCTCATATTTCGAATGAACCGCTCGTTTCTCCCACTCTCTGACACACAGCAGTTCACACAACTCCTCTCCTCTCGATTCGTGACCCCAAGGCCGAACTCCAGCCCAGGCTCTCCGTCTTCCTCTCCGATTCGCACAACGCCAAAGCCCTAAGCCTATCTGTGCTTCCTTCCTTCTGCGATTTATTCAGCCAAAGACATCAGGAAGTGGTAAACCCTTTTCCTTCTCTTCTCGTTTTTCTCTCTATTATTACTCTTACTCTTCCTCATTTGAAAATCTGTATCAATATATACATATTCTCTTCAAGATAAGAAGTGGTAAATAATTATTTTATCAATTATTTCATAAGATGAAGTCTTCTTTCTTATTGAATCAGTTTATTGCACTTGCTTTATATCTTTGGTAAATCAACCTATTTCTTTTCATATTAGTTTTCTTCTCTTAAAACTGTAACAACTGAAACGAGAAAGAAATATAAATTTAAAAGTAAAATCAATCTTGCTATAACATTTTCTGAATATCACATTTATTTGATTTTCAAATGTTTGCATAAGTTTGACGAGGTTTTCCTTATATGTAAATGCTTTCTAGATGGTTTCGAATAATTAGTTAGTTTTAAAGAAGATAAATGTGTATAGGAGTTGTGTTATACATGAAGAGTTTATTCGCAATAAAAAAAAATGAAATGATGTATATATGTTTACAAGTATTCTTTCCAATAAATCCAATTTTATTAGTTCTGATCATTTGTAGTATTAGTACTTATTTTAATGAGAAGATTAAAAGGCAAGCGTATTTTATTTTATCTTTAGAAATAAATATATTTCATACATAAATGTTGGGATTTCTCTTAGTAAATTTTATGATAATAAAATATTGAGTTCCAATATACTTTCTGTTTTGGAATAAGATAAGATGTGTAGATTTTGGAAGTAAAGTTTATGCATTTTGAAAAGTATGGTCTAAAAAGTATAAAAGTCATTTTTAAAAAATGGAATGTGTTAGGAAGTATAAGAAATATATAGACTTTGGAAGATGAAATGTATGCGTATTGAGAATTATTTTGTATGAAGGGTATATGTGTTGGAAAACAAAATGAGAAGTGAAGTTTGGTTGATTTAAAAGGTAGAAGTATATATATTAGAAGGGTGTATGTATATCTCCAGGAAAGTGAATAATATATTTGAAAAGTGGCTTATGTGTGTGTATGTTTTAAATGATGAAAATTGTGTGTCTCTTGGAAAGGTGGAAATATATGTTGAAAGCATTTCATGTGATGATTGTGGAAAAGTAGAGTGTATGTGTTAAATTTTGAAATGTGTAGAAAGGTATTTTGTAATGAAAAATGTGGAAGTGTTTGTGTTGAAGAACAAAGTGTTTGAAAGGATGAGAATTGGAAGTTAGATTGTTAAGAAGCAAAATGTGTGATGATGGAAAAGTCTATGCTTTGGTAAAATGGAAGATATATATTTTGAAAAGTAGATTAAGTGATTTTAAAGAGTAGTTTGTGTTTGACTTGAAATGTGAAATGTGTAAGGGTAAAATGTGTAGATTTTTGGAAGTAAAGTATATGCATTTTGAAAAATGTATGTTTGGAAAGAAAAGTGAAAATATGAAAGTTTTAAAGAAAACGAAAATTCTCTTTCCTTCTTCTTCCCCTTTTTTGTTGCCTCGGGATGAATATTGGAAAGACATACAATATACTTCCAAAAGTCAAGGTCCAAAAAGCAAGCAACAGAACCGGGTCTCAAGCCCGAAGAAAGGTACGTCTTTATTTTCAGTAAATTTCAATTATTTCATTTTTAATTATTAAATATGCTTTCTAATCCCTATTTTCCTTATTTTTCCTGTTTATTTGCATGAACTACGATGAATGGAACCGGTCGAGGGAACAAAAGTACAACGAGCTAAAGGCGTCAGTCGCCTCTATCCAGCCGGGTAGAGGTGCTACGGGCGGATCCACCGGGTCGTAGCCCCCGGTGACTGTAAGTATTTCTAAATTTAGAAAACCTTTAGGGACCCCTTGATGTGGTGTGCGCAAACCCTTCCCTTTTAGGTCCCTATAGTAACTTCAATTTAATTAGGATTACTTTTTACTCTTAGACCCCTAAACCTCTTTATACGTACGAAAAGTCCTAAGGGTTAGTGATAACAAATATTTTTATCCCATATAACAGTAGTGACACTTAAGGACAAAAATTAAGGACCGGGTCTTAGAAAACTTAGATTTAGGATGCATGTACACTTTAGGGTAGAAACATATAACATAGAAAACTTAGTGACATTTATTATTATTATTATTATTTTATTTTATTTTTATTTATTTATTTAACAAATTAAATTTAATTAACTAAAAATTTTTCTTTTAAATAATAATTGATTTAGGACATATCAAAACCACATAACCTATTGCACACACTTAGATTTGTTTGCTAGGACAACCAACCCTAGTTTTAGGTTAAGCCGGTGTTTATTTCCTTACTGCACTGTGACGGGCTTTTTCTCGAGTTTTATTGCATGCTGGTTGTAAAGTGTTGGTGTGTTTGTTTACTTTTACTGCATTCTGCGATGTGATTCGATTGACGATTAGATTACCCATAGGTTAGGAGCGATCTGATTGCTAACAGAATTTTCTACAGGTGGTCACACTCATGCAGGGCAGTAAAGGGGGCTAACTAATTAATAATTATATATATGTGCTACAGGTGCTTCAGCTGCTTAGCCCCCAAATAAGAAAGAGTGTGGCCAAGTGTGACTGAGTGATTTAATTTAAATGCTTATATATAATTGCTTGGGATGATTTTTACTTAGGATAACCCTGCAGGTGCTCTAGATTTTCTTTTTCTTTCTGTGATGTAAATGTGAATGTAAATGTAATATATATTAAAAGTCAAGATATGTGAAAGTGATTTTGAAAGTGGGATATCACATCCAATTTGGAATCCAAAGAAAAGAGAATATACCTTAAAAGATTATTCTCTTTTATTTGGAAAGCCAAATTAGGATGATTTTAATATCCAAATAGAAAAGAAAATATCCCTTATAGGGATGAGTTTCTTTTCATTTGGATATCCAGAACCCGACGTATCTAAGAAGTTCGTGGAAGAAGAAAAGACATAACGAGAAGATTGAAGAAAGAAGATGAAGAAATGAAGATTCAAAGAACAGTATATCCCATTTCAAAAATCACTTGCGTCATTCTAAGGATTAGAATCCGAGTTTGTTGTCAGTGGTGCCCGGCCACTTTACTTTTCTGCAAATTCTGGGTGTAATATGGACATTGGACATTGGACATTATATTTGGATTATTAAAATTGATTGTTTACATTGCTTGTGCAGTAGAAATTTTTTTAGGACTCTTGCATGTCGTATTTTGTTTTAGCCTGGATTCGAATCGGAGAAATTTTTTTTTGTAAGGGTACGCTTAAAATTCTTCTACTTATAATTTTAAATAAAAATTTTTAGGCTCACATAGTAACTCTAACGATCTAAGAAGTAAGCTCGGGACCGCCGAGAGTCAGCATAAGCATATTAATACTTTCTCTTCCTTGTTAGGCACCTCCCCGCCTGCGGGTTCTGGCAGACCACTTGACCTATGAGGGTGCAGTTCTGTCAAGGGGAAGTTGTGCAATCTCTAGGAAAAAAACCTATTTTCTAAGCCTGATTTTAAAACTGCTTCATATTCATTTTATGCATTCGAGTCAATTAGCATGCATTGCATTAGATACAAACTAAAAAGAGTATAAAATATTAATTGCATTTCTAGACATTTTTCACCCTACATAAGTTGAGGGGCCAATTAGGATCTGTATTAGATGTCGGCCCCCAATTCATTAAAACTTAAACAACGTCCCTACTTATCTTTAATAAGAGACTGGACACATGGTTTTAAAGCGCCTAGGTGGTTAGCTGGCTCCCCAATCCAGGCCGGGGTAAGTCCAGATTTGCACTTCATTAGTTAGGTTCGGGTCACTATTTTATAGTACCCAAATTAGATTTAGGTTCTGAGGCTGATTTCTTTTAGAATCTTAAGTCCTCGCTCTCCGAGAATATAATTCCAAATTTCTAATAAAATGTCAACTCAAATATAAAAATTTTCTCTTAAAATGTAAAGCCCAACATAGGATAGATTGAGGTTGTCTCTGGGCTTCTCAGAATCCGACACCTACTTTTCTTCCTTTGACCCGCTAATAAATGTTCAACATTGAGCTTTCTCCTTAAAAAATTCCTACTTCTGTTTCCTTGTCTTTTATTTTGTACTCAAAAGGGTATGAAATCACTGCTTTAATCGAGAGTTTTCTTAGGAGCTTCTCTACTAGGATGTAATTAACTATAGGGGCTTGCCTCTATAGGGATTTGAGAACCCCGGACTAAAATAAACCTTGTTTTATTCATATAAAACAAGGGAAAAATCTTTGGGAACGCAGATATCTTTAAAAACTTCATTTCTAATCTTAAATATGTTTGTAGGATGTTATTATTGTCTTTTCAGATAATATAATTTCCTATTTGATATATTCAATTTTAGAAATGTTGAATTTTTATAAACTCATTCTTATTTTTGGATGTTTTGAAGAATGTTATGTTCATCTTTCAAGATGATATAATATTCTCCTTGCCATATCTAAATAAAAGAATGAATAAACTTTTTCAAAAATGTATTTCTATCTTTGAACATATTCTATAGAATTTCATGTTCATCTTTTAAGATGATATGTTATTCTTTGAATTATGTTTGATTATAGAAATATCAATTTTCAAAACCCTATTTTGATATTGAATCCATTGTAGAATATTGTGTCGGTCTCTCGAGACTGTACTTTATTCTCAACGTAGTATTTGATTACAAAATAGGAGAAAACCAAAATCTGCGTAGTGAAACACAATTTTTCCCACCAGTGGGTAAGCTCTCCATCCTTTCGGAAGCTATAAACCCTACCCATCTGCGTCACACGGATGACACCACCTCCTTCCTTCTCTCGTGCATGTCTGATTGTGTGACCTCTTTCTTTTCTCCAGTTTTCTCTTCTTCGAGCTGACCGGATGTTGACTGAACCACGTGTGATTGATTGAACCAAATTGGGACCTTCTTCCCTTTGATTAGGAAAGCCTAGAAACCCTTTTGCACTAAACCCATTTGGAGAAGATGATCTAACATCCTTAATCGAGAGTTTTCCTAAGTCAAGGCTTAGGATGTAATTAACTACGGGGGCTTGCGCCCGTAGGAAACCAATCCCCACAATCAAATAAACCCTATTCGAGCTGATTTATCGAATAGGAGAAATCTCGTGAATTTTGGTTTATAGATATTATTATCCATCGAGATTGGTAGGTGAAAGTCACTATCCTCCATGACTAATCGTATCTATAACTCCATCTGCTCTTTCATCGGCTTGCTTGTGTCGATTGTAAAGGTCTACGACCACTTTGTCCTACGAGATAGTGTGATCGTACTCTTTGCATTCGAATCACATGAGTAGAATCCTTTTGGAGACCCACAGGGAGGAAGAAGAAGTGAGAGATCAACTGGAAACAGGGGAAGAAGAAACCCTAGCAGAGATTCTCTACTTGTTTTCCAACAAGTTTTGTGGGTGGAGTGAACATATTAAGATAAGTTATATTTTATGAATAGTATAGTTTTTAGATATAAAAATATATGTTTTGACTGCTATGTATGTAAATCGCTTATAAAAAATTTTTGAATGTTATTATGTACTTTTTAAAAAAATTAGGATTCTAATCAAATTAGGCCAAAGTGTCAACAACCAAGCAATCTTATGCTTCATTTGGAATGACTTTTTTACAGTTTCTTAAAGCAGCTTTTTAATTTAAGAAGCAATAAGAAAGCCATCCCAAACGAAGCACTTACTGCTTCTTAAAGCAGCTTTTTAATATGAAAATTAAAAATTTTGTACTAAAAAACTGCTTTAAGAAGCAATAAGAAAGTCGTCCCAGCTTTTGTATTGCTTTTTAAAATGGCTTTCTAGTACAAAATTTTCAAATTCAAGAAATTTTTGTACTTGAAAGCTGTTTTACAAAGCGACAAGAAAGCCATCCTAAACAAAGCATTAGTCATAAGCTTAAACTTTAATTATTATAAACAAAGAAATATTCCGCATATGATTAGTTCCAAGAGAAAAAAATAATGTGATTATGCAATTTCCGATTTTACACGAATCAGGTAGTTCGCATGCATGTTTAATGATCGAACTGATTCATGCAAAGATATTCATTCATGAATCATGATGAATGGCTTTAAGCATGGGTAAAGTTTCTTCTTACACTGTAAGATGATGCCTACTACTTTATTTTGCCTGCTTCCATGCATGAAATTTAGTATTTTTCCTTCTTTTGAGCTTGAGATGAAGCCTCATTAGTTATATAATCAGCTCTTAATTGAGGAAAACCAAGTGTGCAGGAGATCCTGATGAATCCAACAAGCGTGCTCTGTTTTGTTCTAATAGTACAGAAAAAGGCAAATGATAGTGTGACACTGGGGGGTCTCCATTATCACATTTGCAGGCATATGAAGATGGCATGCTCCTATATTGGAGATACTGTACGCATTGGACTGTGAATAGGGCTATGCAAAGAGGTATAATCATCAACCTGCAGGCGATTTATTCATGATGTGCTATGAAGTGTTCGGTGATATCGATGGGTTGCATTAACCATTGAAGATGCATGTATGAAGTAATGAGATTAGTGAGATTAGACTGTTGAGATTACTCTGAATGTAGATTAGAATAATAAAGCTAAGTAAAGGAAAATGAAAGGAGAAGAAATTGTATTTAGTCAATGTACGTAGATAGAGGAAGACGACTAAAGGAGTTTAAAAGTTAAAGCAAATATGGGAGGATTTTAATTGGTTTGATGTCTCACTTTAGTGCCTGGACTTTTGAGATGCAAAACATTTGAGCTCAAATTCTCAATAAAAATTAGACAATCAAGCAGAGCTTTCGAGACTATCCTCAGTTTTATAAGAGCCAAATAAAAAAAGATTTTAATCTTGATCTCACATTAGTGTTCTAACACTTGAGATTCAAGCTTTGAAAACTAAAATTCTCATGACAGCAGGCTAATATGATAGTAGAACTCTCTTCTTCGATTTTGTTGGTGTCAAAAATGGACTTTTATGCTAGATAACAAGCTTGAATTTATTAGGCAGATGGTGATACATATCAAATTTAATGTTGATATTAAGTATATGATGATAAGTACTAAATTGAGTAAAATAAAAAGTGATAGGTCGAAGCTTATTAAAATTTATCTTTATATTTTAACAAAAACTCCCACATGAAGATGCTACTAAATATTTTGTTATTTTTTATCACATAAATGTTGCAACAACATGACTCGTCCATAATAATTCGAGAATCCATTATATGGTGCTTAGTCAAAGAAAAGTTTTAATGAAAACCGCTCTACAATGAATGCATATTTGGCTCAATCATGATTGCCTATCAAATTAATCAACATCAAAGCCTATATTTCCATTCCTTAAATTTCAATAGAGGACCTTCATATTAATTTGCATAGATTTGATGAAGTAAATCCTCTTAAAACATTGCAATCTTGATAGGAGAAAGAACACTTTTATACATAAGAAAGCTTTCATAAAAGCGATATTGCCCTAATCATAAAATAGTAGGAGTACCAAATATTTCTTCTCCAAATGATAAGAGGTGTTCAATTGCCCAAATATGAATATTCATAGATAGGAGGTTTGTACATGATTTTTAATATATTTATATATTTAACATTAAAATTTAATATTTAATTAAAAAAGTCTCTAATTTTTAAATAATATCAAAATTATCACTTACATAACATGTCTACATTTAACTTGTAAATTTTAATAATATTTACAAAATAAATATTATTTGAATAAATTTAAATTTTTAAATAACATATTTATAAATACAAAAGAATTCAATAATCCCCCTACCAATCCATAGAGCTCATAGCATAGCATTACAACTATATTCAAATTTGAGTTGGTAATTCTAACAAAAAGCCAATGCTAAACAAGAAATTATTACGTGCGGAGTCTGGATAGTGAGAACAGTCCGAATTTGCTACGTATTTACTGAGTATCATGTAGGTATTTGTCGAATATTTTATAAGTATTGACTAAGTATTTTTTTGAGTATTTGTTAAATATTTATTTATTTACTGCATATTTACAAAGTATTTATTGATACTATGCAAATACTCAATAAATATACATCAATCTGAACGTATCTTTATGTCCGGACTCGACATAGAATAATTTCTTATGCCAAAAGGAAGGAACATAACCTATATGTAGAGTTGCATGGGTATGTGCAGGGTTATTGATTACTTTTTATATGGTTCTGCGGCATGAGTGGTATTTCTGGCGTTTGATCAATGAGACGTGCTTTATTTGAAATTATTTTTCGTAGCATTTGATGGCTTTATGTGGCATGATGGATGTATGATGATTTTCTTTGCAGCCATCTTATTATAGGGTTGGTAAAGGGAGTTCTGAGGTTCTCTGACATTAGCAGAGCAGAGAATAAATGGCAATGCAATCATTTTTTATCCTATCACCTGAACATTAATGATGAGAAAGCTGCAAGGTATTCAAGTGAAGGTTTCGATTAGATTGAGAAGGATTTGAAACTTGTTCCAAGGATTAATAGTTCGATTAGATTGAGAAGCTGTTGATGTCGAGGCTCAATATCAGTGTTTATGGGTTCAGTTAAATCAATTCTGTTAATGAGGTCTGATTAATTTGGTGGAGAACTATTCAAAATAAGATGATTTTTTTGTTTTTTTTGGTTAAAATTTGATCGGTATTTTATTTGATCGTTGATTGAAATTGTCTAAACATTAAAAAAATAGTTTTTTTTTTCTTATCCTTATACTAGGCAAAGAGTCTTAGTCAAATTATTCTGAGCAAATTCATCACAAAAATCACTACATGAAAATAGATGATGTCTGGTGAACTTTTTCGTTAGAAATCGGCCAATTTTCATTTGAATAATATATTTTTGCCTATAAAACACACTTAGGATAATTCTTACTGACGAAAAAAATTCACCAAAAAAATTATTCGCACGATTTTCGCCATAAAATAAAAAAAATTCGGGCAAAACTCTTTTTTCTTTGCTTGAATTCTGTCCGCCAACCCGTCTGCAAGTCCTTGCCCGTTGCAGGCTCACGGCCCACGCACGCCTTCCCACCAACTATGTGAGGGTTCAAATCCGGCTCATTCCGTAGGATATCTAAAGCCCCTCCACTTTATCGTGAATCAAAATTTAGTAGAATTGTTACTATTTTGTATTTAAATTATAACTCATAGAATATTAAAATTAATAATTAATTAAAAATAGTTAATTATTTAATTTAAGTTAGTTAGTTTTATTAATTTATTTAAAATTGTTCATTAATCAATTTTTTTAATTATAATTATATGATTATTTTCAAGAAATTTTTAAAATCCGCTGTCGGAAATATTTCATCGGAAATCCGTCCAAAATCTATTGAATTTTTCAGCGTAAAATTTTCTAAAATTTATGTCAGAAATTTCACCTGTAATTAGCATTTTTTCTGTAATGAATTATTGTAATTAATAGAAACCAAAGCATAATAAAGCTTGCTAAACCACTAAGATGAAAAAAAAAAAAAGTGGAGTGACACCAGATCATTATTATAGATCATGATGATCATGTTCAAAGAGGAAACTGAGAGATTGTATTCCAAGAATATCTACAATCAACTACTGTTTACAGAAGATCTGGTTGACCCCTTGGAGTGTGAAAATAGATAGTCAATTTGAGTCTAAGAAAGGAGAGGAAGAATCTAATATTTTTATTTGACAAAAAATTTGGCCAAATAATATGGAGTACTTACGTGCTTTATTTGTGATATTTTTTTATTACTTTCTTAAACATATTTTTAATACCAAAATTTTTAGAACTAAATGTTTTTGTATTAACACATTGTATTTATAATAGGGGTGTAAATATTGGACACCAACCGAAAATCTGAGTCAAGCCTGACCCTAAAATTTCGGGTTTGGATTTACCCGGACCGAAAACGGGTTAGATTTGGGTCCAAAATACCGACCCGTTTGCAAAAATATGTCGGGTTCGGGTTGACTCGAATAGTGCAGGTCATTTTCGGGTTCGACCCGAACCCGATCTGTGACCCTAAATTGACACCCCTAATTTATAAATGGTCGATAATATGTGGCATAAAAAAACAAAGTAGTCAAGATTGTTATATATATATATATATATATATATACATATATATATATATACATATATATATATATACATATATATATATATACATATATATATATATACATATATATATATATATATATATATATATATATACATATATATATATATATATAATAGTCTAGATAGTTATAACACTTTAATTAAATATATATGCTATTTTTATATATTATAAAATTACACTTTAATTATTATTTTAAAGATAATTTAAGGATATAGTAGTTTTTATAAAAATAAAATAAATTAATATATTGCACTTCTAATAATTTTTTTATATAAGAAGCTTCTAATAAATTAAAAAAAAAAAAAAGATAGCCCTAAAATTTGAAAAAAAAAATTGTGGCTAGATGTCCTTAGATAATTCTCATCAAAACAACTTTAAAATCATATTAGATGGTATTTAAAAATTCAAATCATATATTTAATTAATTCACCTTTTAAAAACTCATATCATTTATTTAATTTGTGTCTGTCAAAATTTAATGACAAGATAATAAAATTTGAATATACTAAATAAAAATGACAATTTTAAAAATAATTTTGAAGGTAAAGTAATAAATTTTCAAGACAAAAAATTCATAATAATTATATTTAAATTCCTGAAAATAATTATTAGTTTTCAAAATACGTGATTAATGCGTCATATTGCAGTTTAAAAAAAAAAACTGAATCCCTACTAACTCAAAATTTTCACTATTTTGCAAGGCTGCAGTGTAGATGAAATCATGAACAAATAATCACGCTTATTAATTACGTTTTTTTCGCTTCTAATAACAAGCAAAATAAAAAAAATTGAAATCCGGCCACACTCCCCACCTGACAGTCGTACGACTTCGAAGATCATCAGATTCCAGGATCCATTGAGGATATCGTGTTTAATGCAAGGAATTGATTTCGGTCGCACGCGGCGTAGGCTCCCACCCAATCACCTCCATCCAAAGATGATGTGCGCTCCGTACGGACGCCAATCCCTCATCCGGCGGAGAGCCCTCATCCATCGCGTGCGACCGCGCGTGCGCCGATACCACCCCTCAAAGCTCACGCCACGCGCGCGCGCATTCCGCCCAGTCGGCCCTCGCCGCCCCCACGCGTGCGCCCCCTAACTCGGCCGCCGCGCGCCGACGGCCCACGCCACGCTTCCCCGCTCTTGGATGCTTGCCGCGCGCATTCAAGACATGTTTGGTGGAGCTTGGGGGAGCCGGTGGACCCCACCATCATCAGTTCTGTCGTGCTGTCACTTTAAACCCAAATCGCACAGATTAATTGATGGACAAGCCGGCCATGCCCTCCATGTTTGTGCATGCTTCATCTCTGTATCTCCCCCCTCTCTCTCTTCATCTCTGTCTCTGTCATTCCTTTCTATAATGATTCTGGCTTGACTCAAAGCTGCAGCTCCAGCTAACTCGGTTGTTTGTTCTCTCTCTCTCTCTCTCTCTCTCTCTCTCTCTCTTCCTTTATTTAAATGCGCGCACGCAAGACTGAAAGGGCGAGTTAGCATAGTCCGAATGGAGAGGCGAGCAAGAGCGCCTAAAACCAAAGAGAAGACATTGGGTACGTTTAATTTCTCCTGAGCTCTCAAAACATAGCTAGTGTGACTAAAATGTTTCTGTTATTCCATCATTTGCAGCGATGGAGGAGGCGCGCGAATTGGATTTATGCGGAAAACTCGAAAAAAGGAGGAACTTTTCGTCCAACGATGCTCTCGCCGTCGGCGAAGTTTTCGCCGAGAGCAAGATAGATGCAGCAAGTGAGGACGAAGAGGAGGCGGCGGCTTTTTGTGAGGAGGGAGTGAAGAAGAAGATGGGAGTGTTAGCGAGGATGGTGGGAATGGAAGGCTGTGGGCAGCCGGGAGTTGTGCTTACCGAGGTTGTGCGTGTTCTTAAAGAGTTGGACGGTAGAGCTCGAGGTGTTTGTAGCTCACGTAAATGATAGAGTTGGGATTGAGAGGCGGCCGATGAGGCATGGAAGGTTTAATTAAGGCGGCTTCATGTAGTTAATGGTTTCATCTTACCCTCTGAATTCGTTTAAATTTTCTTCCTTTTTGTTAAATGTCCTGTTTTCCTTCATCGCTATTAATTAATGGTTCCTGCAACGATCGAGCGCTTATAAGTATGGCCTTGCGATCGATCAGAGGGACACTTTTATCAAGCAATAAAGAAAGAATTGAGGAAAAAACTTACTTCTTTAGAACATTGCACTGGCTAGTAAGTTGCACAATGCAGGGGCTTTTTCTTAATTAGGATTACAATCTTCTGTTACAGTGGATAAACTGTAAAAGTATGGCCGGCATTGAGGAATTCCGTTGCTGCACCATCTAAAATAAAATTGGACGATTAGATTTGATAATTTAATCACTCCAACTATTAGTATAGCTGAAGAAGGCCCCAATCCAATCATTAAGAGAAATATTAGTAGTTTCGGGGCAATTACGGATATAATTTCGTGACATCAAAATTTGTACTTGTGATAGCTACAGAATTGTAAGCAACAAAGATGCAAAGCAGCGCTGTTTCCAGCAGTTTGTAGGCATGCCATCATGAAATCATTAGATAACACTTTCAAAGTTAAATCATAGATCCTCATCTTATGATTCTCATATAAAAATCAAGAGAATAAAACATCATTATAAATTAAAGTGATAAAGAAAGAGCTCAATTTATAGCCAGTGGTCGTGCAGAACAATTTTTTAATTATTTTCTTTTAATAATACTAATATAATTAGTGATAGAAATTTATCTCAAACGAAGTGGTAATACAACTATTAGGTTTTAGTATATTTCACAAAAAAGCTCCAGCAATAGATCTATGGATGATTCTGATCCACAACCACAATGGCATTGGGGACAGGGCTATGATGGCCAGTCTCAATGATGAGAATTCAGCTAAAAAAAAGGTGCACACAAGCTGCAGCAACACATCCCGTGGCGCTCCTAGTGGCTTTATGTATTGGTGATATTTTTAATTAATTAGGTGTCTAACGATCATTATGGCTAGTGGGCCTAATTTGAGCACTTCACTAACCCACAGTTCAGGGTTAAATTTTTATTGAAATTCATCATATGCATATAGGCAAGAGTGTAGGGGTGCCAATATATGATGCGATACGAAAATTCAACCTGAATTCGACATGAAAATTTCAATTTTGGATTTACCCGTTTAACAAACAGGCCAAGTTCATGTTTAAGTTTTCGACCCGATTGAAATATTGGGTCGGGTTTGTTCTAATCACGAACCTGAATGCAACTTGTTTGATATGAACTAGTCGCCCGGATCTCCACAGTCTAGCACTCGTGCTCCGCATTTGTCATGCACTCGCGCTCGCCCGCTGGTTGCTTGCCCTCGCCCTCACCCTCGCACAATCACCCTCACCCTTGTGTAGACGGGCTCACCTACCCGCTCGTCCTCACCCTTTGCACTGGACTAGGTTAGTGGGCCGAGTCAGGTTCGGATCAAGATTTTAAACTGTTTGGACAAACAAGTCAGGTTAAGGTTGGGCGTATTAAGAGCAGGTTAATTTTGGATTTGAACTGAACCCGATGCAAAAACGTGTTTTGACACCCCTACAATGGTGGAAATGTGACCAGGGTGGGAATGTGACCATAAAATTTTGTTGGATAATAAATTGGGATTAGATTGGTTATTAACATTAGGCTAACTAGGATTTAATTAGTGGTCATTTAAGTCGAGACATTGAGCAAGTTTGATAGGAGTCAAATATAGTCAAATAACGTTGATTTGCATCATCTAGGAAAATTTTGATTTAATAAATCATTGATCGGTCTAAATTTGAATTGATTGGTAATTGATTGAGATATAGTGGAGTCCATCAATCATAAGTGGTTGGACATTAAATTGACCTATCATATATAGAGTTTGTCCTAATTGTTATTAACTTGGTTGAGTTTGAGTTGACTAACAACAATCAAGGGGAGTTTGTTAAGCCTTTGAGATGATTGTAGCGAGGGAGAAATTTGTGATGTGTCTCGAGCCCTTGAATTATCAACGCCCACTTATAGGGTGTCAACATGGACCCATTTTTTATAGAAAATTTTAGTTAGGCTAACAATATCATAAAACATTCCTACTTTGGAATTTTTTTAGATATCAACAATAAAGAAAATCATACCATCTCATTTTATAGGGTGTCAACATGGACCCAGCTTATGAGTGTTCTTATTTTGCACATCATTTGTGATTTTTGATTTAATGAATCGTTTCTTCATTAATCTTCTTTGGACATTGATTTTTTTTTCAAATCAAATTACATAAATTTTAGTGTTTTTTTTATTTATATCTATTTTACATTGTCTGGTGGTTCATCATGTTTTATTCTTTATTATGGGCAAAAAAAATTATAATGATATAGTGTGTATTTATTATTTTATCTTTGTACAAAGATCTAACACATACAAATAAATTTTATGAGAAATCAAAAATTTATTCATATAGAAAACCTAAGAAGAGGAAAACCACAGGTTTAGGCTCAACGAATGAATTCACTAAATAATAGAAGATAATAAAATCCTCCTTTCCTCATAATTGAAGGAGACGAGATTATACCCATACGAGAATAATTCTTGATTTCAATTAAGAGATTATAAAAATCGGGTGTCTACAAGAAATTAATTGAAATCCAAAACAGGTCTAGATACTCATAGTCAAACGACAGCAAGTCAAATGATATGAGTATGGAAATGGTTATGATAATTGCTAATGCTGATCACCAAAAAGAAAAAAACAATAGAGTTATTTAGCTCTTTTAGTTTTTGAACCTCCCATCATGTAGAAAATGGAGCCCTGATCATATGTTTTTAAGAGGGGTATTTTTGGAAAATGTACCTAGAATTCAAAATACTATATATATAATCCATATTAATCCCATCAATAGTATATCATATATCAAACATTTGAATGCTTTAATGATATCCAAATTGAATACTCTTGAGCTCGTTAGATTCATCTCATCGAGCTGGTCGATTTGACTACAAGCATCCCATAATTGGAGACCATTTGGCCTTTTAATTAATATTCAGAAGTTTCCAAATATATTTCACATGCATGCTTTAATCCCATTTGAACTCGAGATCAAATACTTCACTACTAATGAATCTGGCTTTCACAGTGCTTTTTGGACCTTATGCAGCATTTTAAATACCTACTAAAATCTTTGGAGTGAATTAGGAATCACTACAAATTTATTGTATTTGCATTTTTTGGAAAGTTTTTTATAGCGGTTTCATGAGTGCTGATGTAGAAAGGCTTTAGCAGGGATTAAAACTGTTGCTAAAAGTTAGCACGGGTGAAAAAAATAATGCCAAAAAATTGAATTTTGTGATAAAATTACAATAGAAATTAAGAATAAAAAGAATTTGATGAAAGACACCTGAAACATATATCTTCATGGCAAAGAATACTAAGAATCAAAATTCCAAATGAATCCAACAGAAGATATCTCTAGAAAGAAAGGTACAACATGCTAAATCACAATCATCTTTTAAGAAATGATTTGCTTTCAAGAACACAATGGTAAATTTCACAAGCTAGGTTCTCCTGCATAACAGAATAAGAAGCAATTTTCTTCTTGGATTCCATAAAATTCATTACAAAAAGAGCACAGTGATTTATGTGGTTCGGCCAAGATGCTTATGTCAACAAGAAGGGGATGATGATTTAACTAAATTGGAGAATAATTAGCTAGGGAATTATAATAAGCTCTCTCTTCCTCTTATCTCTTATATTCAATAGCAGCCCCATGGCACTATTTATAGAATTGAGCTAATGTAAATTAAGAAAAAGCTTCCTAATCTATTCCCAATCAAATTCCAAATTAATGCAATAATTAGATCTCCTAATTAATGCATCAATCAAAATTTTAATCAAATATCCAATCAAATTAACTTAATTAGGAAATAATATATTCCCTAATCAATTATAATAATGAGACATTAAAAACTTTCTAAATAAAAGCTTATTTCAATTTGGAAATAATTTCAAATCAGTAATCTAGCCTTTCTTTCACTTCAAAAAGTAGAAGATGACAAATCAGGTTTCAATATCAGAATGACTATAGCTAGATGATTGCCTACGTAACCGCTCTCTCTCTCTCTCTCTCTCTCTCTCTCTCTCTCTCTCTCTCTCTCTCTCTCTCTCTCTCTCTCTCTCTCTCTCTCTCTCTCAAGGGATCAATCCAAGCGTAGTTCTTCAAATAAGTGGACAATTAGTCATGATTCATGTATCACTATCGTAGTGATTACATCTCCAAGCATGTATTAATTATACCCTTCAGATACCTCAAGATACTATTCATAGCTTGCCAATAATTCCTTCATGTATCATGTATCAAACTATTCACAAAGCCAACTACTTGTGTAATTTCTAGATCGAGCTTCTCCAAAAAAAGTACAAAATGTGCTACAAGTGCCAAGTGACCACGGGTCGAGAGATTCTTAACCACTGTGGAGAACAAATCATCATAATTAATCATATCCTATTGCACAAAGCCTTTTGCCACCAACCTAGCCTTATGTTGCATATCAGCTCCTAAAGATCCTTTATTCTTTTCACGCATCTATTTGCACCAAATGGTTTTTCTTCATGAAGGAAGCTTCACCAACTTTTAAGTAGTATCCTTTTGAAGAGACTCCATATCTTCATCCATAGCCCTCTTTCAAAGATCACAATCAGGATTGTCCACTGTTTCCTTGTAGTGATTAGGAACTTTAGCCTTCGTGGTTGAAAGTACAAATGCAATGTAATCTCTCAATCAAATTAGTTTTGGGACATTCTGGCTCCTAGTCCTATTCCTTGCAATAGATTCCTCAGTAAAAATCTTCTTAACATCATCTTAAACCTCCCAATTTGTAGGTGAATCAGGTGCTTGGGTTGAACTGATCGACTTCTATAGAGTAAATGGAGTTGTATCAAACTCCAACTTTTATAGTGCATATGTGGTCTCAGTGAAACTCTCCACATTCATAGAGTCCTGGGGTTTCAACATATTTGCCTCATAAAAGAAAGAATCCTGTTAATAGCAATTTTCTTCTCTACCAGATCATAAAATTTAAAGATTACATTCTTTGCTCATGATTTCAATTTATCATTCTGAACTTTATAATATATTGGATACCCAAACACTTTCAAGTGCTTATAATCTCTAATAAGATGTCTTAACCACATCTCCTTTGGTGCCATTTTCCCAATAGTTGTAGAAGGCATACAGTTCACTAAGTGATAGGCATAGTGTATTGCTTCAGCCTAGTAGACTCTATCCAACCCAACATTGGATAACAAACGTTGATCTTTCTCCACCAAAATCTAGTTCATCCTCTCTGCTACCTCGTTTTTCTATGGTGTCTCACTAACAGTAAAGTGATGCTCTATCCCAGATATCTAACACTCCCGTAAGAATGCATCCAAAGTGTATTCACCCCTAATGTCTAATTTAATACACCTGATCTTCTTGCTAGTCTGAGTCTCAATCCACTTCTTTCAAGTTTTAAAATTTTTCAGTATCTCGCTCTTGTGCCTCATGGTGTACACCCAAACATATATAGAATAATCATCAATAAAAGAGATAAAATATCACCGCCCGTCAAATGATGTTATCTTCATTTTGGCCACATACATCTGTGTGAACATACTCCAAAATACCATTTATTTTTTGGATGGCAATACCAAAGGATACATCTATCTTCTTTCCAAACACATTATATTCATAAATATCGATCTTCCAGGTGCTTGCTCCTTTAATTAATCATTTTTCACCAAAGCCATAAGAGAAGCCTCTCCGACATGAGCTAGTCGCATATGCCACAATTTAGTGGCATTAGATGAATCATCAACAATAGCAGTCAATCCAATCAATGTTCTTCCCTGAAGGTAATGAAGGGTATGGTGACAAACTCCTTTAAATAAATTAGTGCTCCATGATATATCTTTAGAACTCCTGCTTCAACGACTACCTTGTTGCCTTGGTCTCTAAAGCCCCAACAAATAGCAAATTCTTCATAATATTTAGAACATGCCTCATATCAGTAACCTCTCTCATAGTACCATCATGTATTTTGATAAAGATGCTCCCTACACAAATAGTACGATAAGCCTAATCATTTCCCATGGTTACAACGCCACTATCAAGCTCCCTGTAGGTATTGAACCACTCTTTAGTGGGACAAATATGATATATAACACTAGTATTTAGATTTCAATATGAACCCTATGAATACAAACTCTGAGAAATTATAGATAGGAATACATTTGAATCTTCATCACGCTCTTCCATGCTAAGATTAGCCTTAGTGAAAACTCTCTTATCCTTCTCCTTCAGCTTCAGGTAATATTTTTTCCAATGTATAGCTTCTAAGAAGAAAGAATACTGATTTTTCTCAAGATTGTGCCCCCGCTTTCCACTGTCGAGCCTTTTATTCTTCTATTTCTTAGATCTTCCTTATTGGAGTGTGAGAGCCTCAACTGAATCCATCTTTATAGACTTCTTGTCATGATGCCAGAATTAGTGATTCAGTAATGCAATAGTCACCTTACTATAGTTCAAGACATCCTTCCCATAAATGAGCATCATTATGAAGTTTTCATACTCATTCGGGAGCGAATTCAATAGAAGTAGCGTATTTTCTTCATCTCCAACATCTTCATCCAAATTCAAAAGATATGTCAATAACTTTGTAAAGTAATTCAAATGATCTTCAATTATAACCCATGCTTTATCTAAAACCTGTAGATCCAACACTTCATATGAAGTTTATTCTCCATGCTCTTTGTCAGGTACTTTTTCTTCAAAGTCTTCCATAGCTTCACAATAAAAGTCTCCATCATCAACCCATACTTGATCTCTTGAGATAGGCAATTTCTGATCAAGCCACAAGCACTATGGTTCATCTTGAGCCAATTTCTTTTAGGCATCTCTTTATGATGTTCATCACCATCCAAAATATCCTCCAAATTTAAAGAGCGCAATACATTCATCACCTCACATTGCCACATGCGAAAATTCCCTTTGCCATCATATTTCATGACATCAATTTTGACGGGATGTGTAACCACTTAATGAATCGATGCCTTCTACACCAACGAAGTGGATGTATCCATGGCTCTATCGAGTCTCATCTTTTCCCCTAGATTGTAACTACCTTACAACACTGGAATTACACTAATCCAGCTCAGTAACAATCCAGAAAAATCAATAATCTTTGCTTCCTCAATCTAACTAGATCATGTCTCAAAGATTTTGCTCTCATTCTTCAAACCATCACAGAAAGTTTCACTGAAATTCATCTTTAATACCAATTATTGGGCAAACAATCGTAGTAGAAATAAAATCGCACAATAAAACTACTTAAAGAACACGACGATTTACGTGGTTCAGCGAAGATGCCTACGCCTACGGGGAGGGGATTATAATTTCACTAAATTGGTGAACAATAGAGAATTACAATGAGCTCTCACTTCCTCTCATCTCTTAGATTCAACAGCAGCCCCTATGACTCTATTTATAGATTTAAGCCAAAGTAAATTAGGAAAAAACTTCTTAATCTAATCCTAATCAAATCCCTAATTAATAAAATAATTTGATATCCTAATTAATGTATCAATCAAATCTCTAATAAAATCAACTTAATTAGGGAAATAATCTATTCCCTAATCAATTACAATAATGAGTCATTAAAAGATTTCCAAATAAAATCTTATTTCAATTTGTAAATAATTCCAAATAAACAGAAAATACCTATCTATAACTATCTATGGCAGCGGTTTACTAACAGCTGGTAATAAGTTCTGCGGAAATCCCATATTTTTGGTAGTGCTTGTAATGTTAATTGGCTAGTCTTATTGATACATTCAATTTGACTATTAGTTTGTTGAAATTAAAGTTTAAATGATTATGAAATTAGTTTGAAAGTTTACATTTAAATATTACCTTGAGATTTTTCTCAATCATGTAAATTTTCTCATATCACTCCTAGTAGTTTTCATATTTGGTTGGATATTTTGTTCCAATAGGCCCTCAACTCACTATCAATGTGATGTATTCCATTGAAGTTATCAGTGACTCGAGCTAATCTTGATCAAATCAAGCTTTTTGAATGTTTATCTTATATTATTAGCTTATCTAACAATCTTTTGTGCAAAAAGCAAGATATAACTGATACAAATTAGCTAGTTTTTCAAAACGATATTGGTTTTTACACTCACTACAAGCTTCAAACATACCTTTTAACAACATTGTGAAAATCAGATCAGACAATGAACCAGAAGAATGAGAGTTTCATGATTCGATAGTTCGACTCCGGTCAAACTGGATGATGTAATATTTGGAAGAAATGAGAAATCCTACAAATCAATAGGAGTAGGTTGTTGGTGAGGAAGGGTCATCAATGTTGCAAATTTATGCGGTTTTGATGTTATACGGGCCTATGTCGGAGAGTGAACTGTGAAGCTGATGCAATCTTAGGAGCACATCTATTGAGAGAAAAAGCGATAAATGATTGTGCATTTGTTCCTAGGAGGGAAGCTACGTGAGAATGTGAGTGCGGATTCGCGGCATGGGAGGGAAACAGGAAACTACGTCTTAGGGCTTCAATTATATTTGATAAATTACAAGTGTTTTGACCCTTGGATCACCGATCCACGGTGCAAAATCTATCTTTTAAAATTGACTAGTTCATCAATTATACAGTTGAATTGGCGGTTCATCCGATTTTTCTCGGTTCAATATTAAAATGATTTTGCTGGTTTTTCGGACTGGCTTTCCGATCGATTCACGGTTGAAAGGGTTAAACCGGTCGGTCCAATCCGATTTAAGAAAACGTTGCCTTTTAAGACATTCATCTATAGGCTAAGAACTTTATCCAACCAAATCAGTGCCTTCAGAGACCTTCGTTCACATGAAAATCTCTAAACCGTTCAAAACTCACCATAAAACATAGTATAAAAAGCAGAACGATGAAAGTTGATGCAAAATTTGTCGGAACCTTCGAGGAAGGCACAAGGAGCAAGGAAGGTACCTATCCCCATTTCCGCACTCGCAAAAGGCAAAAGCAAGGAATCCTCTGCGCAACAAAAGTAACTACACTACATGTAATAAGAAGCCATATTAGAGAGCCGGAACAAGCAATGTCCTGCGTCGGCCTTCTCAGCTGTCTCCACGTCCACCACTCTGCCAAATACTACATCATCATGGCTCTCATGGTCGTCGCCATCATATTCGGCCTCCGAATCCTCACTTATATCATTGCTCGCTGCATGATAAGACGACGACAGCAGCCGGAATCCGGTGCGGGAGCCAATCATGAGTTCGAAATGCGGGTGGCGAGCGCTGCACTTGCAATGCATCGGCATCAGCGGGAATGGCGAAGGCAGGCCGTGGAAGCGGCAGAGGTACCGCCATCGCCGGCCGGGGAGTGGCACAGCAAGCTTGTTATTACTGCCGGCAGCGACCGTGCGTCTTATATTGCTCACCCTTGCCCTTTATGGGCTGAGCGCCTCGGTTGATTGGCGGAACTTGCATATTATTTTGTCTCAGTTTGATTAATGCAAATATATACGGGGCTGTTTAGTAGCAACTATGATTTTCGGAAATCTTGACCGGCTTAAATTTTGAAAACTGTTTGATAACATTCATGTTAAATTCAATTAAATCATATGTGAATGTTTGACTATAGAACAGATTTAAACCAACAGATTCCTTAAATTTGAAAAAAAAAAAAGATTTCGGAAATCCGGGATTTAGCACGAAAAGGTGGAATTTCCGGTCTACGGCGGCTTTCATTTGCCGTGAGATTTGGTTTTGCATTTTAGGCCGTTTGGCTGGATTTCGTCCAAATCCGCTTCAAATCCAGCTTAAATGCTACTATCAAACAGCCCCTAAGGCTTATTTTAATTATTGATGTTGCTGCCGATATTCTATAATTGGGTTTTTTTGGAAGTATTACAACGTCAGTATTTTTTAATTTTATTAATTTAATTTAAATTTTTTTTAAAAGCATTTGATCCAATTTATATTAAAAAAATATTGATTAAAATAATGATAAAAAATTGAACTAAAATAAAGAATATATTTTTTAAGTATTGCTCAAGTAAAATTTAGAGAAATTGGGCTGTGTACAGTATCTTTAAAGGTTAAAGGGTAAATAAAAATAAAATTATAAATGAATGAAAATCAAAGGAGACTGGCTCAAAATAAAAAGATAAAATCTCAAAAATCTAGGACAGGCTCAGAGTAAAGATTACGGGCTTAAATCTACTCCATTCGATGAGGACATTTAATAGATTTCTCATAGGAAGATCAACGATTTAACGTAGGGATTAAAAGTCTTGGTTGACTCCAAATTTTGTTATTTCAATAAAGATAGTCAACACATTTTTCAAAGGAATAATGGATACTAGAGGACTGAAGTCTCATTGTAGAAACTATGAGCCTTGATGCATAATTGAATTCAAAACTTTTTAAATTAATTTTGAGACCATCGAAACTCTATTTTAGCAAACTTTTAGGGCTCGTTTGTTTCCACGTTTTTCCTCCTTTTTCTGAGTTTGAAACGGAAAACGTAGTTGTGGAACTTATTTGGAAGTGAGCCAAATTTTTTTAAAAACTCCATTTCTCTATTGCTTTGAGAAGCATTATATATTAGCTTTCTCCGTTTAAAAAATATCTTTTCTACTATTGACGTTTTTGAAATCGTAAAGGGAAATAAATCAAACGAAGCCTTAGATAAACTGAAAGTCCTTGTGAGATGAATCAATCGATACTATTTCTAATTATGGTTCAAGTGCATGATTTAGTCTCATTTAAAGTTGAATTGGATCATTTTTACCGGAGATTAACTGGAGGATCATACGATATCTAAATCTTGCATGCCTATAGTCAAATTGAACATTTTGATGAGATAAATCACAAAAGTAAAAAAAATTTCTAATTCTTAGATACTTAAATACTAAAAATATATATATAATTTAGAGAATTAATATGAGATATTCAATATAATATTTTAAGTTTTGACTATATTTATGAGGTATGTTACCTTAAAAAAATATTTAAATAAACCAATACTATTTACATGAGAAACGAAATTCGAACCTTTTAAATTCAAGAGAATTTAAAGTTTTAAAAAACTCTACTAATGATCCGTTATAATGAAATTATCTTGATTGGTCACGAATCTCGATGCAAAACCCAACCCGGAAACTTCAAAAATTAAATCCGGAAGCACCCGAACTCTGATTTTAGCGAGCTAAAAGTCAAACTGAGCGTCTCGGAAATACAAACCCAACGACACCAAGTTCAACCCAATCCGAGCCCAAATGAGTCCGAATCAAGGACCCGAAGCGTTGTTGGAAGATTCAAACCGCAATTTGAGTTACGAAACGGTCTCCGATTTTAACGAGCCTATACTCGAATCGAGCGGCTCGTCAAGAAGAATCTAACGAGATCAAGATCGCCGAATTCCGACATCATTAAGGCCTCCAAATGTCCAACGAGCATTGCACAATCGAAGGGTTCAATATCGGCCGTCTATTCAAATCACTCTCTATTCGCCTATGATCTCACACCTATTTACATGCCATGCCACTCTAGAAAAACTAAAAATATAGCTCTCATTCTTTACAAAGGAGACTCAAGTGAAGAGAGAGAAGAAGAAGAGAAGAAGAGAAGAAGAGAAGAAGAGGAGAAAGGGGAAAAAGAGAATCCTCTCCTCCTCGACCACCGCTGGAGCTCTTCCCGCCGCCTGAATACGCCGGAACTCTGCCGGATTTTCGGGAAACGACGAAATTTTGCATAACTTTGTAAACTTGCTTGAAGAAACGAATTGTAATCTGATTCCCCCGATTTGTGGGACGAATCAGTCATTTGTAATTTGCAAAACACTAGTGGAATTTTTCAACTGGGTGAGGCCCCGTGGGTTTTTCCCTTTTTGGGTTTCCACGTAAAAATTCTGGTGTTCATATTCTCTTTTCTGTTTGTGTGCTGAATACTTATACAACGCTCAAACGTGAATTTACAAACTCGACCGCCGCGTATATTCTAACTCGCAACAACTAACAAAAGCTTATTATATTTTGGACCATCTAAAAACAAATATAAATGGCATCATTAACAAATCCAGCCGAAAAGAAAGCTTAGTTTTTTTTTAAATACTTATGAACGGATTTAAATATATAATCTCAAACCTAAAATCCGCTTAATTCTACTGGTTGCATCCCTACTGTCAAGCGTCAACGCAACAAATTCAGAATAGTTCAGGAACGGGTAGCCGTTTTTCCGGCGAGCAGTACGAGATGATCAGCGAAATCGAGAAGATGATCGGGGTGGGCCTGGTATGGGGTTCCACCAACTCGCTCATGCGCCGCGGAGCACTGCTCTGGGAACAAAAACTCCAATCCGCACCGCCGGGTTCACGCGATCAACGGGGAGTCATCAGCCACGTCATGAAGTGGCTCGACCTTCTGCTTTTGTGGCAATACTCTGTCCCATTCCTCGTTAACCTCTCTGCATCCGCCGCCTTTTTCTACATCCTCGGCGATTCTCCCATCTCCGTCGCCGTTCCCGTCACAAATGCCACCACATTCGCCGCCACCGCTGCCTCAGCTATTCTCCTAGGTGAGGAGATGCGGATCGCTCCTGCTCTTCTCGGCATTGCTCTCATCGTGCTCGGCGTTTGGATATGTATCACGTAAGTGCATCTCTCCCCCTGGATTGCTGAAGTATTGAGTAATGGGGAAAATTAGTCACGCTTTTATTTCTGTAGCTGATTTGCAATTTTGATCATTTGATGTACTGTACGAGCGTAATCTAGTTTAGATTAAGTTTTTAGAATTTTGTAGCTTCTGAGGGATTTTGATTGACCTGCAATGTAATGTCATGTATGAAAGCTTGATTTACCATATCCTTGAATCAAACTACGGCCTTGTTAGCTGTTTACTTTTTTCTACTAATTAAAATTCAACTTAGGGCTCATTTGGTTTCTTGTAGCCCAAAAAAAGTTATGTCCTAAGTTAAAATTCAACTTAGGGCTCATTTGGTTTCTTGTAGCCCAAAAAAAGTTATGTCCTAAGTTAAAATTCAACTTAGGGCTCATTTGCTTTTATCTACTAATTAAAATTCAACTTAGGGCTCACTTTTGAGTGCGGGAATGGTACAAGAGAGGACATAAGCAAGGAGAGTGGGAGAGTGAGAGAGCAGAGAGATTTGTACTTATTTTTCTCAATTTTCATAATGGATTCTTGGTGTGATGCGGCTCTGTGATTTTTTTCTGTTTTAAAAAATTTCCACGTTAAATCCTGATGTCCTTTACTTTATGCTGTTTTTACTTTCTTGTTTGTTTTATTGTGATGTTTTACTTCCATCCCTAACAACATCTAACCAGATAACATAATTTAATAAGCCTATTAGTTTTTCAGAACAAGTTTTATTACTTCAAGCAACCTAAACCTAAGCGGTGGAAGTTGGAAGCAACAATAGCTAAGCTGTGAGCTTAACATTGAGTTAGACTAATGCTAAACATAAATGTTTCTTTTGCAATTTAATTTATCTTTTTCAGCTCAATTTTTAAATTACTTTCCAAAAATTTTTACCATTCCATATTTAATAAAGACTCTAATAGAACGGGGTAATCCTGTTGGTAGAATACAAGTTATTACCTTGGTCTTGTGGTAAATTCCTCTCTTTTAGTTTTTATTATGAGACCCTCCTTGTTAACTAGATGCTAAAGTAATCAGAAAATTGTGTGATGATGACTGAACAAATGCTTAATGTTTATGGTAATTTTTCTCTTATTTGTATAATCTTAACTTTTTTTATTTGCAAGTCTTTGCTGGTTGATTGTCACTTCTTTTTTTTTTGTTATTATTATGATGCAACTCAGGAGAGCGAACTGATGATTTTCATTCTATGAGACTATTTCACAATTTCAAACAAACCAATGCTTATAGAAAAAATTTAAAACAATGGAATAAAAATGATTATGACTGAACAAACAAAAGTTTAAGAGTAAAGGGCACTGTCATAAGACTTTTATAGATTTAGTCCAACAAGGCCAACAACCACACCTGAGAACTCTCACTTTAGATTCCATTGCCCAATAATGTCTTTGCCTGCAACTCAATACAGGGACCACTACAACTTCTTCTCTTAAGGGGAAGGGACTCTTACCTTGATTCTAGGAAAGGGAACCTAACCTTTTTAAGCCTCCATATCAAGGCTTAGAAACTCACAAAGGATTACAATAGAGAAACTTAAGAATAACTATAGAAGAATGCATCTTACACAACACTTGTGTGATGGTATGAAGAGCGTAGAATGTTGAGTGCTCTTTTGTTGAAAGTTGCTTAAGAATTCTCAAACTTTGAAATCATCTAATATATATATATATATATATATATATATGAGAGTTCATGGGAGATCGTAACCACAATCCAAAAGATCAAAATCTAGCAAAGCAAAACAAGAAACACTTATACCCAAATGGCTAGAATTTGTAACCATTATCCACCTATTTTGGAATTTGTAGGTGTCTGTAAACAAGTTCATGGGGACTCATAAACTTTGTGGGGCTCCACAAGTTATTTTTGAAGACATCTAAATCCCAAAATAAAGTACTTGGATTCTATCACTTAGCAAGAACTCTCAAAGGACTTTGCAAGGACCTACAAAACCCCAAGAAGCTTTTTTCGTGCAAATTTTAATAGACTATTCAAAGGATTTTCAAGTTATTTCCATATAATGTAATGTAAGTTAACATTTCAAAATAAATTTGGGAAGGATTTACTTTTATATAAATTTGGAAATTATAAACTATATATATTACTTAAAATATAATCATCTTTTAGGAGCAATTTTATTCATTCCACTTGGGCCTAATTAATGAAAACTCATTTAGATGTCTGTTACGCCGGCTCAGGAGGGGCCGGCTGGACCGGTCCAGCCTGGATCGGTCTGGGTCTACACCCGGCGGAAAAAGCATGGGAGAGAGGGGGGCAGAAGTCCAAGAGGGGGCCCACATGGGCTTAATGCAAGGGTGGGAGGGAAAAATTTTGAATGGAAGGGTTGTTTATGTATTTTGTATTTCTCCATTATTGTTAATTATGGGATTAGGAGGGAAAGTGGGATTATCTTGAATTTGAATGAGATTTGAGATCTAGGGTTTGTGTTCTTAGGCTCTAAGCTTTTGCTATAGAATTTGGAGAGATTTCCTTCCTCTCGAATTGAAGGAAAATTGTATCTTGCTTTGTGTTTGTATTGTTATTTGAATCAAAGCTTTCTTTGGTGTTTTCTTTTTCATCCTTATTGTTTCCGACATCGTAATCTTGCTGATTTTATTGAGATCAGCCCTTTTTTATTCAGTGTTTTTGCTGATTCTTGGTAGATTGCTTGCGAACTCAAGTATTACCCGTGGGGTTACTTGCGAACTCAAATATTTCCTATCAATGTCCCAAACATATGATAGCACAAATTACAACTTAGTTCTAACACATCATATATATGAGTCTTTAGTCATCATAACTTGGGCATTTTAACAGGGTGCAACCACAATGTTGTACCTAAATTAAGCTCATAAAAATCACTAGGGATACTAATCTATATTTAAAATCATCAATAGTGAACTCTTTGATTAGGTGGGCACATTAGGTCAATATTTTTTTCCTTTTTGATAATGATACACAAAACATGGTTGATGTGTAAAGAACCTTTCCTTAAGATATTAGATTCGAAAAACATGTTATATTAGATAAACAAAATATGGTTGATGTGTAAAGAACCTCCCCTTAAGATATTGCATTAAAAATATATATAATTTTGCAGTAATAAGAGATAAATGAGTTTTTATGATAAAATATCATTGCATAGTTACAAACCATAGATCATCTATCATTCGAAACATCATAGTCCATACCTTTAGCCTTCCTAATTCATAATAGCATAAACACTACTTCCTTTTTGTCATACTTCAAAATGGTGTAAAGATATCTTAAAATTTAGCCAATTAATATCAAGAAATAAATGGAGATTAATTCTATGAAAATAATTAATAGCAATGTAATTCACTGACATATTCTAGTAATGAGCAATTATAACTTTGGGATACTTAAATGCTTCTTAAGCACACAAAAATGATCCTTATTGCTTCATGTAATGAGAAATTATAAATAAGTTGTTTAATCCACCTATCATATTTATCTCAAACTCATTGCTCAAGTATTAGGAAACTCATGATATAAGAATTCATTTAGATCTTCAAATTGAATATCATCTACACCAAATAAATAAGGTTGCATCTACTCCTCCCTTTACCTCATAGAAAAATACTTAACCTATAATCTCATGATTTTGGTTCTTTTTTCAACCTGTCTAAAGTTTTCTTCAATTATAAACATACTTAGGATTATCGTGATCCCTAAACCTCAGCGGTGCTCTATAAAAACATTATTTTAGATTATATTATCTAGAAATACAATATTGGTGTTGAATGATAATAATAAAAAAAGATTTTTTTGAATAAGTGAATGAATGAAAAAGGAAATTGAAATTTAAAAAAAAAAAAGAGAAAAGAAGAAATTGGACTGATATGGAAGGTTTCACAAAGTGACTTATAAAAGGAAGGGCAAATAAAAGGAAGTGTTTGTCGTTATTTAGAACAAATATATAGATCTAAAGCTAAATCAAAATATTTTATTATTACATGATCGAAGTTTTAGACATAAATGTTAGAGGGATTGCCATATTAGCTGTCATAAGAGAACTCAAGAAACTTATTCATATGAACAAGTTGCACTTGTTTGTTATTATTGAACCTATGCTCAAAAGAAAAAATATACAATTTTATACCTCTTTGACAGATTTTAATGATTTCATGGAATGTTCGCTAATACTTCAAAAAATATATATTGGAGTTATGGGAAAAAGGAATCTAAATGCTCATTGCTTATTAATACATGTAAACTTTTGAATGTGGAGATTCGTAATAAAGAACTTCCAGCTATTTGTACTTTTGTTTAGTCTAGCCGCTCATGGGTATTAAGAAAATTCTTGTGGAGAAATTTGAGGAGAATTGCTTGATGTCACTGAAATGTTTCCAGTATGAAATCTTCTTCAAAACAGTTTGTTTGATGCTTAATTTCAAAGAGGTTCATCAATTAAAATAAAAAATAAATCTTCTAACATTCTTTCCTTGCCAAATAAAGTATACATTACAACAAAAAAAAAGTATACATTACAACAATTTAAGAATGCAATAGAGGCTAAGGAGGAGGCGAATCATATGTCTTTCTAATTGTTACAAGTTTAATCTCAATAAAAATCTCTCCACCCAAAGCAGGAAAGAAGACAAAAGTTGGAACGAAAAAAATCACTATGAAAAATAAATATGGAACATATTTTATTTATGAATTTAATCCCAGCCTTAAGTACAATAACTCATCTTAATCAATGAGCAATAATGTTAAGAATTGATATCTTCCAAGTGACAAAAAAATCAAATTTTCCACCTTCTAATTGTTGACAAAAAAGGGGGGAATATAAATTTTTAAAATTGAAGAGATAGGTCTCTTCACAATCTCGATTTGATCCCACATGTAATTAACATCCAAATGACGCATCTATTCGTTGTTATAACTATCTTCGACAACACAATATAAAAAAGAGGACCGATATTTCAATATTACTTATGTATTATCTCGTTCCTTCTTACCCTCTATGATTGCCAAAATCTTCAACCCGTGAGAACAAAACCAACCCTCCTTCACTGCCTCCGGCTTTGTCATCCACGCCGGAATCAACCCACATAAGTGTCTGTGCCCAGTCCGCCGCCGCTCTTCACGCCCCAAGCCTCCGCTCACGTCCGGCTTTAACGACTCCGCTCACCTGAATCGTCCGCACCTCCCACATCCGACGCCAAAGTCCTGCTTCTCTTCACGTAAACTGCCTCCTATTTTAGTAATTAACCTTTGCCTGCACTGATATTTGCCAGCCTCTTTTGCCTCTTTATGAAATCAATTATTGTCCTACCTTGTAGGCATTTATATGGAAAAACATCTCTTATTTTGTAGGAGATATAAAATTACCTCCTGTCTTTCAGGTGGGGATTGAATTTATCTCCTGCCTTGTAGGAGAATATAAAAACTACCTCCTATCTTTTATGAGGGGAATTATTTTATATTCTTCCTTGTAGGCAAATTTGCATACATAATATCTTTATGTATGATATTTCTTCAGAAATTGACCATTTAGCAAGACATATGATCCGCCTCCTCCTTAGCCTCTATTGCCTTCTTAACTTGTTGTAATGCTTTATTTGGCAAGGAAAGAATGCTAGAAGGTTTTCTTTTGATTTTAATTGCTAAACTTCTGTGAAATTGAGCATCAAATAAGCTGTTTTGAAGAAGATTTCATACTAGAATCATTTCAATGACATCAAGCAATTCCCCTCAAATTTTTTCATAGGAATTTTCTTAATACCCTTGAGCAGCTAGACTAAACCAAAGTACAGATAGCTGGAAGTTCCTAATTACGAATCAACACATTTAGAAGTTTACATGTATTAATAAGCAATTAGCATTTAGATTCATCCTTCCCATAACTCCAATATCTTTTTTAAAGTATTAGCTAACATTCCATGAAATCATTAAAATCTATCAAAAAGATATAAAACTGTATATTTTATTTTGAACATAGGTTTAGTAATAACAAACAAGTGCAACCTGTTCATATGAACAAGTTTCTTGAGTTCTCTTCTGAAAGCTAATATGGCAATCCCTAAGTCCAAAACTTTGATCCTATAATAATAAGATTTTTTTTATTTAGCTTTAGATCTATATGTTTGTTCTAAGGAACCACCAACACTTCTTTTTATAGGTGGACTCCCAAGCCAACTTTCTGCATTGTGTTATTAATTTGTTAGGCTACTCCATTTCACATGTATAGGAAATCTAAACTTGCATTCAGTTTTTTTTTCTTAGTATATTTCATTTATGATTCTTGAGATTATAATTTTGTAATGTGCCGGAGCTGCTTGGTTCTGTGTTACTGCTTGCCTATGACAATATTACTGGTTTGATCAAGAATAATCTCTCCGAAAAAAAAGGTATGTATCTTACATCCAACTAAACTCTCCGAAGAAGAAGCCTTTTTTATTATCATCTGGTTGTTTATGCTTCAGATTTCTTTATTTAAATGTACCACTTGTACTCTCCAGAAAAATCCGTTACCTGTAGGGTTTTTTTTCTCCCCCCCGCCCCCCCCCGGGGTTTTTTTTTTCTCCCCCCCCCCCCCCCCCCCCCCCCCCCCCCTCTCTCATGACCTTCATTTGCATACACAGTAAACTTCCGTTAAGATTTGGGCCGGCTATGCATTTTAGAATCTGTTTCGTTCGATTTAAAAAAAACAACATATCAAGAGAAGAGTTATCTTTAAATGTTATTCAAGTATATCTGTCCCTGTTTGTTTGATTCAGTTTTGTGCCTGTAAAATTTGAATCAGCTCGCATTCAACTTTGGTTAGGTTGTTTGCAATGCATAATGCTTAAGATCAATATTTTGCTATATAGGCTGTTTGGTGAATTTGTAATGCTTGTCTATTGCATCCAAATTTAATGATTAGTTAAGAAAAATCTCTTTTGAAGAAAGTGGCAAGACTGTTACATCCAAGCAACTTCCTAGGCAGCAGCTCTTTTGATTAGGACTGCAAGCGAACCAAGCGTTCGGCGAGCTACTCGTTGTTCGGTTCGATTAAAGCTCGTTTGCGATCATTTAATTAACTAAACAAACAAACTTGAACAATATTTTAAATACTCGATTCTTAAATAAACAAACTTGAACACTAATGCGTTCGGCTCATTTCGTGAACAACATCATTTGAAGTTCGTGAACAAGCTCGACATTAAGGTCGATAAGAAGCTCAATAAAAGCTCGATTCATGTTCGATTTTGAACTCGTGAATAAGCTCGATAAAAATAATTAATATTTGACTATATAATTAATACATATAAATAATCATTACCTTTGTTACATAGACAATTGCTTTTATTATAAATATGTTTGTTCATAGATATGTTCATGAACGTGTTTGTTTGATAGTTAAAAAAATGTGTTAAATATGTTCGCGAACAAGCTCGATAAACACTAAACGAACGAACATGAACCGAACATGAACCGAACATGAACATTCCTTAATTTAAATGAACCAAACATGAACACAAACGCTAAAGCTCGAACAAACATGAACCAAACTCGAACAAGCTGATATTTAATGAACACAAACATGAACACTCAAACACTCGGCTCGGCTCGGTTCGTTTGCAGCCCTACTTTTGATTAGGCACATCTTGGATGATACTTGAAATTTCTTGACTCAAATGTATTGCTTGTGCGCAGAAGAATTTAAGAGGGTTTATTGTTTTGTTTTTTGACAACATTTATCTTGGGAATTTTCATTAATATTTTGCTTCTAAGTGCATTTTAGGGCATGTTTATTTATCATATTTGAAAGATAATATCACAGCTAAATATGGCGTTTGTTTAGGAATTTTGTAGTATTTTGTAAATGTGGTTACAAAGCTATTGTAGGGAAAGTAATTTTTACAAAAGCTGTTATCAAAAGTAGCTTTTTAGTATAGATGTGTCTTGCAAGCCTAAAAAAAGTAGTAGCCAAATAGGAAATGTAGTTGCAGTTTGAAAAGCAAAGCAATAAGAAAGCCATCTCAATGAAACATTAGTTAACAAAGATCTTGGAAGTAGTTGTCAAACTTTTAAATTAGAATTTCACCTTCATTAAATTTTTGTTTTCGCACTCACCATTCCTTAACACGACAACAATAACAACACAACAAGCCTTTATTCCACTACATGTGATCGGCTACATAAATCATTTTTCTCCACTGTGTCATATTAAAGGTCAAATTCTCATTTAAATCTAATAAAAATGTTATTTCTAATATTTTCTAAACAAGTCTTTTTAGGTTTACCTCTATATTTCTTAATATGATGCAATCAAGATTTCCTACTTTATTATTATTTTTGTGCTTTTAGTGGTCTTTCTCTTGTGACTTCTCAGTTTTCCTTGTTGTTTGCTGAATTTCCCTGCTGTTTGCTAAATGTCCATGCTTTCTGTCGAATTTCCCTGTTGTTTGCTGAATTTCCACTCTATCTTCTCATATTCTTGCTGTTGTTTGGTCTTCCCAAAGTAGCTGTTTGGTCTTCTCATGTTGGATATTGGTCTTCCCAATGTTGGACTTGGTTTTCCCTCATGGCTCTTCGTTTCTCTAGCTACCCGTTCGGTTTCCTTGCTGTCTTTATTGCTGGATTCTCGTTTTCCTTATGTGGTTGCTCAGTTTCCTCATTTGCTGGAACCTATGTTGGGTGCTTTATTTCCTAATTAATTGGGTTTATTTGGAAGAGTTTTGTGACTGTTTTGGAAGACTTCTATTGGTTGTTTGGGTGGCAAATTTAAGTGAACATTTAATAGCATTTCTCCCTTTTTTCTATATAACGTGGCTGATTTCTTTGTGGAAAAAGAGAGAGTGATTTGTGATGAATATTTGAAATGTGAAACATGTGGGTTTGTCATAGCATTCGAGCTATCCTCTTCTATTTTCATTCTTATATTTCGTCTCGAACTTTTATTTATTCTTCTCTCCACTTTTCTCATTCATGTATCTTTTTTCTCTAAACTTTGATTAGTTGTAAGTTGTGTTGTTTTTTTTTTTACAAGTTGAAAGTGGTGTTGTGTCTTATAAGTTGTAAGGTGTTGTTGTGTTCTAAGATTGTGTTTGTGAGTTGTACATGTGTTGTCCATTCGATTATAAGTGGTGTTCTATCCTGTTTTATTATTATGTTTATTTAAGTTATTTTGAAAAGAAGTGATTATTTGCATACCTAGTGTTCTCTTACTTGGTTCAAAGATTTCTAGTTCACATCATAACATAAACCAAATCTAATGCATCTACTCTCCTAACCGGGATATAAAAAGGCCTCTGTTATATGTGACCATTCCTTTTAAAAAAAATCATCTTATATTAAATTGTTATGTTAATTCATTTAAATCTATAAATTATTTGTTTGGTTCAATTTTTATTTATATGATTGTTATACAATCTAAAATCTTCATTTTTATAATCATCATTAGTATTATCCTAATGATTTACTATGAGATTAATGAATATTTATTCTCATTCATTTTTATTGTGTGATATAGATGATAGAAATTCTATTGTGCTAACTATAATGATTAGTTTGTTTTATTTCTCGAAGGTCAATAATGATCCAATAAAAAATCACCTAACTTTAATCCGACCTCACCATAGAATAGTCGATGAGGTTGAAGCCGAGAAATGATAGTTAGCGAAGCAATTTCACTTAGAGGAGGCTTTTTAAGGTGAGGTAAATGAAGAATAGTTTCAAAATAGAGGTACAAGTGAGTCAAGTTGACTCATGAGCTGACTCGAGCTCGACTTGATAAATAGCTCATGAGCGAAATTTAATGAGCTAACAAACCAAATTTGAGTTGACTCGTTAGCTCATGACCCCGTTCTTTTCAAAAATATGAATATAAAATGCACATAATATACATTAATATTCAACATTTTTAAGTACGAAATTGTTAAAAATGTTTTTAAATTACATCTCATTACACAGCTCATTTTGATTTGTTGGTTGAGAGTTTTGATTATCAAATAAAAGATTAGGATTTGGGATTGGGTATTACATGTGTTGTGTGTGTGAGTTTTTCTTAATTGGTCTAAATGTCCCAAAAAAATGCATGACTTTCTTATATTAAGTGATTATTCATTTTTTTCTAGCTTATCTTTTTTTTTTATTATTTTATTATAATAATTGCTTAAATTATACACATTTTTTATCTTCCAAAATAAATGAGGAGGCTCGAACTCGATTAATTAATCACGTTCAAGCCACTATTTTGAAAATCGGACCGGACCGGCCGGTTCAACCATAAACTGATCCGACCGACTTACAGAACCGGATCAAACCGGATTGAACCGGCGGCTCAACCGGTGAACCACTGAACCGGTCCAGGTTGGAAAAAACAGGCTGATTTATAAAAAAAATTTATTTTTGTTTTAATTAAAATTTAAATAATATATTTTAGTTTATTAAAATTTTTTTAACTTTTGAAAATATTTTTATCAAATATGATGATTAATTTCACCATAATATATGCAAGTTATTTTAAATAACTCACATAATTTATTTTTAAAAAAGAGTGTACTTCAATCTTTATAAAAGGTTCAAGGCAACATCCTCTAACTCCTCCTATGATGTGTGACTAAAAAAACTTGCATGAATAACTTAGAATGTGAATTTGAGCTTCAAATTTTTGCCTAGTTGGACTACAAATTTGGACAATATGTATTATAAATTTGCTATAATATATAGTATAAGAATTAGAATATATTATATTAATATTATAAAATTATATATTATTTTAAATATTATTCTTATAAGTATATAAATATATTATTATTAAATGATATTTATATTTATAATTTCTTATTATATATATTTTTTAAATTTATAAATATTATTAAATGGTCATATATTTAATTATTTATATTATATTAATGATCATAAATTTTTGATATTATAAATTTATTTATTATATTAAATATTATTCTTATAAACATATTATTCTTAAATGATGTTTATATATATAAAATTTTATTATATATTTTAAAATTTTATAAATATTATTAAATGCTCATATATTCATATTATATTATTTTAATTACATTAATTTTTAATAATATTATTATTTATTACGTCATCCGGTTCGACCCCAATTCGATTAGTCAAATCGATCGAACCGTGAACCTCTCCCTCTTCTAATTCATGTCCTATCTGATTTTCACAACCTTGATTCAAGCTTAAATTTGTAATGACTTGAGCTCAGCACGATAGACTTACACCCCTAATTTCAAAACAAATTTGAGATTACTTATCTCCTTCGCGTTAACAAGACTTCTTCCCCGGATAAGCTTGTTAGGCACAACGGTGCAGTGGCTCATTGGTTCGTTTGAATCAGAAGGATTTGGGTTCGCAGGAGCATTGACTTGATGGCATAATCTCGGTCAACATCGCTGGCATCAATGACAGTGGAGAAGGAAAAATTATTGCGTCCTCCCACCTGACGTAGAGATACGTCCTTCCAGAGCTAAAATCGTACTAAAAAACGAGAAATACCGAGCAAATACCGAGCAATACCAAACAATAACGAGGAATATCATCATGTGAAGACCAATACCGAGTTATACCGAGCTATACCGAGCAATACAAAAAAATACCTAATTTTTCCTAGAAAAAACTCGGTATTTTTTGGTATTACTCGGTATTGCTCGGTATAACTCGGTATTGGTCTTCACATGATGATATTCCTCGTTACTATCAAATAATACCTAGCAATACCGAGCAAAAACTAAGTTTTTTGGCGGTGGGAGGACGTATCTCTACGTCAGGTGGGAGGACGCAATAATTTTTCGTAAATAAGAGGCGCAGGTATTCTGGTAAAAAAAAATTGAGATTATTTGTCCAAATTAAAAAAAAAAAAAGGAATAGTAGTCCGCACCAATTCATTGCATATTTCCATGGGGGTAAAAATTTAAATTTTCCTGATACAGTAATGATATTTCATTGAATAAAATGATATTAAAAATATTAAATAATTAATAAATATGAATTTCATAGCGGGCTAAGATTACATCACCTGAAAAAATAGGTTAAATTTGAATTAATTTTTATTCAAGTTGAATTAGAAGGAACCCTAACTAAATAATAATACAACAGTGATAACATCAATTTCGTGGGATCAGTTATAAGAATTTTTTTAATTTTCTATTAAGAATTAAGTTTTCATTTAAATCTAATAAAAAAATTATTTATAATATTTTTTAATTAAATATTTTTAGATATATCTTTAAGCAAAATTTAATACATTTATTATTTTAATTAGGTCATCAGAAGGCTGACATTTTAATAAATTATTTTTTGTCTTATTATTTACTTAATATGACATAATAAGCTTTTAGTTTATTACTCAATGGATTCTTTTTTTAAGAAGGAACATGATCTTTAATTTAAATTAGGAATATGGACAGAGTATTAATAAAATTTAAAAAGAATTAAAGAAGCAAACTATCAAAGCAGAATGACACATTCTTTAAAGAATGCACAAAATGCGCCAAATGATTTGAGCATTCATTCCAGTCAGCCGAATTAAATTTTAAAATTACTGTAGCAATACGTCAAACAATTTGACTAATTTTAAATACTCTAAACAGTTTGGTGCATTCAATGGATTTGCTTCTTTTAAAAAATTTTAATACTTTGTTTATATTCCTAATTTAAATTAAACACTTGTACTCCTTAAATTTTTTATTCCTTCTCAAGCCTTTTTATTAGAATTTTTTAATGTTAATTTTTTTTTTCTGCATTATTGATAGAAAACACACAAAATTTTATGTTTATAAAAATAATAAAATGTTTTAGCATTTAAGCTACTTCTTAAATATTTTTTAGTTAAATTTTTATGTTTAATTAATTTTAAGTGATGATTCTCTTAGAAAATCGGCCATCGTTAGCAACCAAAAAAAACTTCCCGGATAAAAACAATGAGAGGAAGGATTGGAGAAGTAGGGTGTAGATGCAGGAAGGCATGCATGCTGTGCGGAGGCCACCTCGTGGTTCACCGGAGAACCGCGAAGAGGATGGCACCAAGACACGGAAGTCCACTTTCCATCTCGGCAGATTCGCAGCTAGACTGATTAACTGCCGGCCAGAGAACCTCCATATGGGGCACCCCCTAACAATCTCCCTACTCCTGCTTATACTAGTCGTCGTCTTTCTCATCATCTTAGATTTGTCCCGCCCGGCCGTCTGCATCTACTCCAACGCCGGTTCCTCTCTCTTTTCCACCAGTGGCGACGGTCTCGCCTTCAATTTCGGATCCCTTGGTTTTCCTTGGTGTAAGACTTTTACTTTCCTTTCTATCCGTAAAAATATTGCAGGATTTTCGCTGAAATTAGTTTATTTAAGATATCTTGGTTTTTAGACGCTTGGAATCGACTTTCTTCCTATGATTCAACTACCTAGTGTTGGGCGAGAACTCCCTGCTTTGGATCCTTCAATATTTTGAACTGTCTAAAACTAGATTATCCAATATTTTGAACTGTCTAAAACTAGATTATCCATCATTTGTTTTTTCCCTCTGCATAGATTGTTTCGTTTTATTTTACACATTGTCATAGGACATGCGAGAACGACATATCTTCGGTAAACTTGAAATTAGGTTTTGATAGCCAGGATTTCTTTCCGTTACTTTGTTTCCTACAGATGACGATGCCTGGGCTGAGGTACAAAAATCCTAAAGGGTATGTTTGGGTTTAAAGGAGTTGGTGGAATGGTAATGTATTTTGCTTCATAAATTTATATTGGTGTTTGGTTCTGACCTAATTAATAGATAATTAGATTTACTTAAGAATTGTTGACAAATGCGTATTTGTCTTTAAAAATTCACTACCCAACCCTAATGAGAAAGGAAAGAACAACTTAGGGGCTGTTTGGCTACAGGTATGATATAACTCAAGTTGGATGTTAGGGATTAAACAATGTAATTGATATTTTGTGGTTATTGGGTTTTTATTAGGATTATCATGCTATTAGGGAGATAATGATACTTGTAGGCTATAAATAAGCTTCTTATGAGGAGTTGGGGCATCAAGAGCAATTTGAAACTCCTTGGAAATTTGGCTCACTCTTTCTTCTCCCTCATTCTACCAGTAGTTATGGGTGACCTTGGATTGCCCCAAGCCTTATCCCCTTATACTAGGAGCTATGGACATGCTAGAAATTATCTACTTATCTTGGTTGATGCAATATTCACTGTTTGTTTGTGAAGTTTTTTATATTTCTTGCAAATGACTTAGGATTTAGTAGTCGTGTAAATCTGGATTTTATAAATCTTATGAGAGTTTAATCCTGGAAAATGTTTGGTATGATAGATGTTAAATGAGATTTATGATTTTGTAGGATTTAAATTAATTTTCTGACCATTTGGTAGGATTTATGGTAAACCCTGCTACCAAACAACCCATTAGTTTCTCATCAATCAAGCAAGAAAAAATATTTTGTTTTTTTCACTCAGTTTCTTCTTAACCCGCAACCCAACGAATGGTGAAACCAATCTCAATTCAATTCTTTGACTAGTTATTTTCCATTTGTCTTTAGTACAGTCTCTTGTAACTCCTTATCAAACAGAGCTATAAGTAATATGAATAGAATTCAACAAGAAAGCCCTCAAAAAGTATTTTAAGGAGCTCTTTTCTGCATTGTAATTTGTGTGTAAAAACAAGTCTCTATAATAGATTACAAATTGTTTATAGATGAAAACAATAAAAGAGCTTGTGAATTTTTTCATATCTATATTTATGTATTTATAGCAACATTTCTCTACAATTATAGTGATTGTCAATAAATAAACTTTTTTCCTGCACCCGGAAATAAATCTCAATTTAGAATAAAAGTTTGTTCCTACAACAACAACATCAAGCCTTTACCACTATGTGTGGGTTGGCTACATGAATCCTTTTTCTCCATTATGTCCTGTTAAGAGTCGAATTCTTATTTAAATCTAATAAAGAAAAGAGATTTATAATATTTTCTAAGTCTTTTTCGGTTTATCTATCTTTCTTAACATAAGCTATATCTAATGCATCTACTTTTCTAACTGGTCATCGGAAGGCCGCCGTTTTATGTGACTAAACCATCTAAGGCGACTCTCTCTAATCTTATCCTCCATTGGAGCTAGTCCAACGTTTTCACGTATATGCTCATTTCATATTCTGTCTCTAAGAGTAAAGCCACTTATCCACCTGATTATCCTCATCTCTGCAACACTTAACTTAATATTATGCTTCTCTTTTAATAAAAGTTTGCTCCTAAACGTTCAAAAAAATTGACGACATAACTTATTTTCTGTTTTTTTTTTTTTTTTTGGGTCCTGTGTTAAGGTTGTTTTTGTTACTGTAAGATAGATTGATGATTTGATTCATATTTATATACTGGTGCAGTTTTGTTTTTTCTTATTTTCAAAAGGCAGATCAAAACAAGGAAAGACTGTCGAATGGACAACCAAGGATTTGCTTAGAGGCTTAGAAGAATTTGTACCCATCTACGAAACACGGCCAATCAAGAATAACATGTATGGGATGGGCTTTGACCATAGCTTTGGACTCTGGTTTATGGTGCGCTGGCTGAAGCCGGATTTGATGATCGAGAGTGGTGCATTCAAGGGGCATTCAACATGGGTATTACGGCAGGCCATGCCTGATAAACCAATCATATCTCTCTCACCTCGTCACCCAGAGAAGTACCTAAAAAAGGAACCTGCTTATGTCGATGGGAACTGCACTTACTTTGCGGGGAAGAATTTTGTGGATTTTGGAAGTGTTGAATGGGACAAAGTACTGAAAAAGCAAGGAATTTTGGATATTAGTCAGGTCCTTGTCTTCTTTGATGATCACCAGAGTGAACTAAAGAGGTATAAATTCCAATGATAAACAGTTTATAATGGTTTTCACTAGATATATGCGTGGCAGTTTACCTTCTGGATGGGAGAGTACTCTTTATTCTAACTTAAACGTTTTTGCACTATATTTTGAAGAGTTTAGATGTTCTAATTCCTGTCACTTGCTGCACGTTTCCATTGTTGTTATGGTGTTTACAAAGCTTTTCTAAAAGGAATGATGGTTACAGTCAGTAATGTGTTTTCTCTAGTGCCTTTTTCCTAAGCATCTATTATTTTGACTGTTTAGATTGAAGCAGGCCCTGAAGGCAGGTTTTCGCCATCTTATCTTTGAGGATAATTATGACACTGGCACTGGAGATCATTATTCCTTAAGACAGATATGTGATCAATCTTACATCAGAGGTAAGTGGGGAATATGCTTTTGATGTATGTTATCTTAAGGAAAACTCTTAAAGTTTATTATTCATGTTTAATCCGCAAATTGGGCTTTTTTAATTATATATGTATGCTAATTTGGCTTTTCTTTTGAGATAAACAGCCAATCAGTCAACTTAATAATAATTATATGTGTAAAATTGTTCCTAGATTATAAGCACCTATTGGATACCTTTTTTCCTTAATGCAAGAGTCGTTTAATCTTTGTACGTACTTGTTGGTCATGTTCATTTCTATTCAGAGTTTTTAATAAATATTTCAATCATGCTCATTGTATGTGTGCAGTTGATCATAGCAGCTTATCCCTATGTGCTGAGAATACTAGAATCAACTGGCGGCAATAGACACAACCTTTGAAGGGGCAAGTCTACAAACCATAGTTTTTTGCATGACCTCAAGTGAACTATTGATTAAAAACACTAGCTGACTGAAGAATAAACTTTTTTATTAGAAAACCAGCAGAAACGTTCCTAGAAGATTTAGTATTACCACTCAAGAAATCAATTTACCTCATCTCAAGATCAAATTGGTAGATTAATCCAACTTAAATGGGAATCATAGCCTCATGACGGGATCCTTATTTGGATCTGGAGAAACTCTCCCTTACGTGCAAAATTAGAAGTGGAGTAAACTCCTCCCCAACAAATGAAAGCTTTCTAAGCTTTAGCATCTTCTTCGGTAGGATTGCCAGAGGTCAAAGGAAGATGTTCTATAGGAGATATGGAAGCAAAAACTAGCTCTACACCCTTTTAGGGGACAGGTTTCCTATAGTTTGGATGCAGGATAAATACAAGAATCATGATTATGTACATATAACATTTTAAAGAAATACAAAGAAATGTCCTCAAACATAACTTCTTGCTAAATCACCTCAATCACAAATTTAAATATCTAGTTTTTGGTAACATCAATTTAAACTAAACCTTTATTTGTGGATGGTCTTGATAATCTGGTCATATCAAAATCAGCAAGTAATGTTTCACCAAAAATAGCACCCAATGAATGAAGGACTTTATAGTTAATTAAATGAACAAGGATACAATGAAAAGATCCAAACAGGAGCACTTGTTGAATCTTGTTTAGAGTTAAACTTTGAGGTATGTTTAAATTTTATCATACAACAACGACAACAATGACATCAAGCCTTTATCCAACTACGTGGGGTTGGCTAAATGAATCTTTTTTCTCCATTGTGTCATGTTAAGAATCAAATTCTCATTTAAATCTAATAAAGAAATGTCATTTCTAATATTTTCTAACCAAGTCTTTTTAGGTCTACCTCTACCTTTCTTAACATAGGCCAAATCTAATACATCTACTCTCCTAACAAAGTCATTGGAAGGCCGCTGTTTTACATGACCAAACAATCTAAGGCGATTCTCTCTAACTTATCTATCACTGGAGCTACTCCAACCTTTTCACGGATATGCTCATTTTGAATCCCGTCTCTAGGAGTAAATCCACTCATCCACCTTGGCATCCTCATCTTAGTAACACATAACTTAATATTATGTTTCTCTTTTAATAGACAACATTCTGCGCCATAAAGCATTGCAGGTCCTACCACCATCTTATAAAATTTTCCCTAAAGTTTGAGTGTTACTTTTCTATCACGCAACAAACCCGAAGCATTCCTCCATTCCAACCATCCAACTTGAATTCTACTAATAATATCCCCATCTATTTCACCATCACTTTGAACAATAGACCCAAGATAGTGCACTTATTAATGACTTCATCGCTCTAAGTCACAACCCGCGCGCCCCCCCCCCCCCCCCCCCCCACACACACACAAGATCTATTATTACTAAAATTACACTTCATGTTTTCAGTTTTAGATCTACTCAAACGAAACCTTTCGACTGTAAGGTTGACCTCCATAATTTGAGTTTACCTTCAACTCCCTCTCTAATCTTATCAACAGGAAGAATATCATCAGCAAAAAAGCATACACCAGGGTACATCATCTTGCAAATGTCTAGTAAGAACATCCATGACTAAAGCAAAAAAGATAATGGCTTAAGGTTGATCCTTGATGTAATCCAACAAAAATAGGAAAATACTTGGTCAAACCACCTTGTGTTTGAACACAAGTAATAGCTCCCACAAATATATCCCTAATGACTCGAGTATAAGCATTATTAACCCCTTTCTCTTCTATAACTCTCCATAGCACTTATCTTAGAACTTTATTATATGCTTTATCTAAATCAATAAATATCATAGGTAGATCTTCCTTATTCTCTCTAAACTTCTCCATCAACCCTCTCAATAAATGAATAGCTTCCATAGTAGACCTATCCGACATGAATCCAAATTGATTTTGAAAAGCATTAGTTGTAACCTATAACTCTCTCCCAAAGTTTAAATTTTCTCATAGGAAAACTAAAATCATAACTTCGAGAAAATAATTGAGAATAATCTTCTTCTCTCTTAACTCTTACAATTATATACTCGAAGTCTAAGAATTTGATAATGATTGAGCTTGAAAATCTGAGCACAATGAAAAATTTCCTTAAAAAAATTTCAACTAGTGCAAACTCAAAGGGCTTAGCCGAGGCAGCAATTTCTTTGTTCATGAAATCTATACAATTTTTTCCATTGTAGGATACCTTTGATTCCTATCAACAAAGCTGGATCTATATTACAAGAAAAAGCTTTCAAAAAAGAATTAGGGTTTTTTTTTTAAGGAAAGAAGGGCCTCACTCCGTATTATGAACAACATGGACATTTGTCTTTTATGTAGCTGGTACTAGATTTGAAGAGGGATCACCTAAGAGAGAACAGATGAAGTCATCTAATGAGGCCACACCATAGAAGATGCTTTGACAACTCCAAAGCAAGAAATGAAAAGACTAGACACCAATCTTGAGGGCGCCATCATTGAGCAAAGGAGTAAGAGGCCGATACAACAAAATCAACATGTTAAATATCTAAAGAAGAAAGTGAAGTATGAAAAGATCTTTAGGAAAATCCACACTACCGCTGCTAGGACAAACCCTAGCAGAGCTTGTCGATGGGGACCACTTTGTTCTATCATCAACTCTCTTGAAAGCTAGTCTTCATAGCAAAGGTGCTACTAAAGCTTTATATCGAATGTGATCTAAGAACTTCCACCAATTGAATTTATCTCTCCATAACTCTCTACTATAAAGATTTACCTGTGGTGCTGATTTTTTTCTATTATATTGACATGACTATGGCATGATTAATTTCTCAAGGACTATTGAGCATTTTTATCGTTTTCCCCAATTGAATTTTGTTGGTTCCTTTGCAGGTGGTGGACATAGTTGCTTTAGGGACAGCGATGAAGCAAGAGTAAGGCGAAAAAGGAAAATGCTTTGGGAGAAGGCTGTTGACATAGACGAATTATGTGGCGAGGGGGAAGCTTGGTGGGGTGTTCGTGGGAACATGAGAGATGATTTTAACCATAGCAACAAGACAATTACTTATGAAGAACATTTTCAGAATAGTAGATTTGTGGAGTCTGCGTTAGATGTGTATTGGGAGCTGCCACCGGTAGCTGGCCCCTCCTTAACCCACCAAACAAGATATGATCCTGCCCGTGCACCTGATCCCATCATTGAAGATGGAAGGTTTGGTTTATTTCGAAGGTTAGGCCTATCTAGACTTGAAACTTCGGTGTTCAATGGCTATACACAGATGGTATATGTTCAAATATCTACTTCTGATGCCTAGTTGTTGTAGAAAAAATTGACAGCACGTTTTGTTTTATTGTTCATGATGAATCTAGAGCTTGTTCAGTCTATTAACAAGTTTCATCGCTCATTTTATCTTCTTTTTTCTAGTCTCTAAACTTTTTTTTTTTTTTTTTTCATTTTATCTTAAATTTGACTCATTGACTCACTGGTCTGAGTCAAATTGATCAAGTCATATAATGGATCCGAATTGGATCTGATAACTCACAAAACATTGAACCATCTTCAACCAAGCTAAGAAGAGCTATGAAGTGGATGTTGATGACCTTGTTTGGTTTTATTTGGGATAATTTTTTTTACTGTTTCTTAAGATAATAAGAAAACCGTGCAAAATGAAATCTAAGTCTCTATCTCCATAAAAGGTGAAGGGGTCGTCAATACCCAATTCTCAAACTCGGTTGATTAATTACAAGATCTCATTCGAGAAGCCAAATTCATAGTCGTTCATTAAAATACAGCTTGTTAGCAAAGCCTATCAAATGTAATCAACTGTAAATCATTTCTTGTATTGACCTTTTTGTAGCACCGACCTCAACATTCATTCATGATTAGGGTTTGCACTTTGCTCAAATGTTAGATGCAAGAAAAAAAAAATCTAGGTATCTTTTTTTCTATAAATAAGAGATTATTTATAAAACTTTCTTAATCAAATGCATTTGGATGTTATATATAAATAATTATAATAATTTTTAAGTGTTTTTTATGTGAATCCCCCAATTAAAATTATAAAAAAATGTCAAAAACACAAAAATTATAGCCGAGGAAATTAGTTACATAACACTTTGAAACTTGACTATTCATAAAACGAACAGCTTCTTCCATTTTTCAATCGTGATCTAAATATCAAAATTCATAACAAAACTCAACTCTTAGGCTTTGTTTGTTTGAGCGTTTTTTTGCCTTTTCCGTTTGGGAACGGAGGGTTTTTTTGTGTGTTGTTTGGTTCGTCAAATCATGTTCCCAATAACTCATTTTTTTCATTTTTCTACAATTTTAAGAAAGCTTTTTATATATGCTTCTCCGTTAAAAAGTTCAATAAACTATCTTTTACAAAAGCACAAAAAAAACAATCGAAAGCTTTTCTCAATCAAATCTTATAATATAATCAAAACCAAAATTAGATATAAAAAACTTGGCATAATCAAAAATCATTTCTTCTTGACCAAAGAATGTAAAAGAACAAGAAACCATTAATGGAATGCAATCTCATAAAGTCACAGATAGTTAAAACAAAATCAGAACGCAGATGAACTCAAAAACCTGCACACCTTCGCCTCTCGATAAACAAGCCCAGACTTGCAGAAATATCCATTTCTCGGACTGCAATGCCTATCTTCCGAACATATACACTCCCCTTCTAAAGCACAACCATCTTTCTTCCCAACCTTCCTCCCCAAAAGTATCTCATCCGACCACTCACTACTAAACATTCCCATGGGATCCAACTTCTTCTTCAACGCATTAAACTTGTTCATTTGATCATGATACTTCTCCTGCACACCAAAGAAAGCAACTTTCCTGTTCTTCCCCCAATGCGGCCTCGCACCGTACTTGAAGAAAGCCATCTGCTCCACTTCCTCCCAGACATCCTGATTCAGCCTTGGAGTCGAAGGCTCATCAGCTCTGTAATAGTTGAAGTCGACGACGAAAGAGTCCTCAGCTTGGCCGAGATACGCAGATGAAGCTTTGATGAATCTGATAAGGAAGCCGTTGTAGACATCAACGCCGCAGAAGTTTTGGGGGTTGAGGTCTCTTAGCTTCTTGACGTCGAGGACGAAGTTTTTGAAGTTGGAAGCGGTGAAAATGGCGGTTGTTTCGTAGAAGAAGAGGCCTTTGATTCTGGGATCCCACGAGCACATGGCAAGTGGGTTTGATTGTGAGGAATGGAGGCAGGAACCGGAAGTTTGGATTTTGCTCTGACGGCCGATGACGGGGTAGCCGGAGAAGATGAAGTCGTCGTTTTTGAGACCGTTGGCGGCTAGTTTCTTTGCTGACAGAACGGTGGCGGCCATGGCGCATTTGCCCTTCACGTTCTTTGATTCCTCCAGGGCTTTCTCTGCGAAATATGGTGAACATTTTGGTTTCAGGAGTGTAGGATTGGGTACGATTTCCATTAGTAATCTATATATGTTAGTGACAACTACAGAGTTTTGATGATTTGCTTGAAGGTCAGAGCACAAATTATTTTTCAGCTTATTGACTTAAAATTTCTTAGTCCAAAATATGAATCTAATTATTTTTTTACAACATTATTCACAATAATATTGAATCTGATTGTTCAAAATTTAAATGTGAATACATCTAATGAATATGTTCCTACTTTGAATGATCAAATTTATTTTTTTAATAAATTTATTCAAAATAATAATAATAATCAAATCTTTTATTTTAATACCTACATCTAAAACAAAAATAATCAGGTTCATAATAGCGAAAAGATAGGCATAGAGCTGTAGAGCTTTGGGGTAGTGCAGACTACAATCATAAGAGAAATGAAGCATAATATATGAATAAGCGACAAACTTTTGCTTCACAATGCTCTAAGGCTAGTGGAAATGGTTATTGTAGACGCTAGTAATTGAACATGAACTTTAGTAATGTGAAGCATTCCTGAGAGAGACGTAATAGAAAAATCTGAAGAGTTGCGTTCCAATTAACCTTGCGAGATGCCGTGTCAGAACAACTCTAAATGCTTGGAAAAAAAAAAGAATCATGCCATGTCTAAGACGAAGATGATTTTATTAGTTTTGCATGGAATCTAATTGTGTTGATGAATTGTGCTATATTATTGTCTTAATCCTAAATTCAGTCTGTTGAGCTCGTTGGAGGATTGAGGGGTTCTCCCCCACATCCGAAATTTATTTATTTTTTCGTATAGCGCACGACGTTGTATGCACAAGTGCCTTTACACTACATAATTTGATGGAAAAAGACAGAGCAAAGCATTGCCGCACTGTCATACAAGACAGGAGATAGAGAATTGAGTGTCGCGGCGCTTCAACTTAGCGTCGAGCGATGTGAGGTCTATAGAGCAGTTTTCTTTCTCATTTTTTATTAAGGGTTGCGTCCCACGGTAGTTGTTGTGTATCTCTTGGTTTGTTATTGTGTAAGAAGAGTGCTAGAGAGAAGAGAGATAATGTGTGTGTGTGTGAGAGAGAGAGAGAGAGAGAGAGAGAGATCTGTATTATTTCTCCTAATTTTCAAGTGGATTTCTTGTGGGATGTCAAAATGGATTTTTTAGTTGGGTTTGGGTCAAACCCGGAGTTAACCCTGGTCTAAACAAGTTGACCCAAAACTGACACAATTATATAAAAGGGTAAAAAATTCAAATTCAGACCCGACCCGCAAGGTTGACTCGACCTGACACGTGAACTCAGACTTGAGCACTATGCAGGCGAGGCTAGCGTGGGATCCTGAACTGCGGAGTTCGGAAGCGAGGCAAGCGGCTTACGGGCCAAGCGCGATGTTGTTCTGGGCTGTCTGGATGCAGAATGCGCAGTACAAACTCGAGGCAAGTGGCCAAGCGCGTTGAGGGTCTGGTAGTATGGGTGTGGAGTTGCGGATTGTGGAGGCCAGACACGAGAGCCACAAGGCGAACGTGGGATAGTGCTATGCGGAGTACGGACGACCGGACACGAGGCAAGGCGAGCGAGGTTCGGCTCTGCGGATCTGGGACTAGGTGCAGACTACAGAGTCTGGACAGGAGGCGAATGGAGAAGGCGAGGTTTCCAGGTCAACCCAGATTGATTTCAAGTTTCTAAGTCAATCCGAACCATACCCAATTTTATAAACGGATTGGAAAACGAAACCTGAACCCCACCCGTCTAGCTAATGGGTTGACCCGAACCCGAAATTTTTTAGGTTGGGTCAAATAATGACACCCCTAATTTCTTGGTGTGGTCTAGCTCCATGATTTTTTCCGAGTTTTGAATTTTTGACATTAAATCTTGGTATTCTTTTTTTTTCCATTGCAATTTTTTATTTCTTATTTGTTTCGTTGTGTGATTTTACTTCTCCCCGTCAGATTTTTATGGACAATATAAATTTTGTGAATAACACCCAAAGATCACTCCTCCCCCAAGCCTAGAGTTTATTATCAGCCTTCTTTAAACCACCATATTCGAATTCAGGTCTTACAATGCTCTGTTTATTCATGAACCACGAGTTACATTGGAGGATATAAAACTCTAATATAGAGTATAATACGTTAGGCCATCGAATGCCAAATATTGCCTATTAAAATGATTTCAATTTATATAGATTTAATTGTTTCAATTGACATTAATATAGGCATTAAAGCAAAAAATAGTGAAAATATAAGTGATAAAATAACGATTTACCATTAATTATTTATTGATCTGTTGATTAAAATTTGGATGAGTAAAATATCAGTCTAATTAGAATCAATTACTGATGGAACTTCTCATTCAGAACAGCACCAAACAGACATACCTGCAAACCTCACAGCCATGGACGTTAATGTGGGGTTAGCCTGAAAACCAATGAAGTCATTGACGCCATCGCCGGAGGCGTTCGCCGGAGCTCTGCCGTCGAGCCTGTAAACAGCTAGCCGCTGCGATGGATACCAGTCGATGTCAAAGAACTCATGTTGCTTGGTCATCTCTGTAAACTCATCCTGAAATTCATCATCCGATCTGTACTCGTATGTCACATTTCTCTTGAAGGCAGGCTCCAGCGACAGAGTAACCTGCAAGGTTTCGTTTAATGTCAAATAAATGCAAAATTATTAGATTTTTACCGAAGAAAAACAATTAGGAAAAATTCCACTTTTTTTTTTTTTTGAGTAAGATCGAAATGAGCAGGAAAAAAAATAAATAAATATGAAATGTTACCGGAAAATTTTTTGTTCAAAATATTCTAATAAAATTTTAACTATGATAGCTCTAAAATTTATTTTGAAATTAATATAATATAAAAAATATATAATTAAAATTCATATTATATTTAAATTAAAATAAATTTAAGAATATTTGATAACTTTTTATTAAAATATAGAGCTTTTTTTTTCAAAAGTTATCTCAAAATAATGTAAATTAAGAAAAACAAAATCTATCTCTGTTCAAATCCTAAAATTGTTGCTATTATATGTTGGATTTACAACCCACGTAGTCACTTTAACGACTAGCCTTAATCTAAAGTTCTCTCTCGGGTGCGGTAATTAACTATAGGGGCTTGCGCCTATAGGAAACCATAACTTAGATCATAAAAGCCTCATAAAATGGAAAAAATTACCGAATGTACCAAGCACGGTACCGAGCGCTCAAGTGACATGGCGCTTTGTTATTGGTCTCTGGATGCGTTCGGTGTCCGAACACAATAATTACTCCATAAAATGAGGGCTAAATCTCTGGGTAGTAAGTATCTTATAAAAAACCCAATTTGACTTTTAAAAATTCACCGGAAATCTAAACTCATTAAAACTCTCAGTAGTCTCATAAACAAACAAAAAAAAAAGACAAAGATGTTAATTTATTATAATAACAAACAAAATTCTATTTCATTTCAATCTTATTTTTATTTTAAAATTTCAGCTCATAATTAGGATAAGAATAATAGTTTTCATCCTAAGAAAATAAATTTTTTTTGGTAAGTTTTTTTTCCAATAGAGAGTTTTAATACAAAAAATAAAATTTGTACATTTTAATTTTTTTCTTATTTTCCATATACATTTGAATTATTTCTATTCTTCCCTTAGCTCTCATTCATGAGAAATTTCGGTAATAATCTCTCCCTATTCATATACGAAGAACTAATGCCACAAAAATAATAAGGACCAACCTTGGAAATCGCTCCGAGAAGCCCCATCGAAACCCTAGCCCCATTAAAGAGCTCCGGCGCATTCCCATCAATCTCCACTACCTTGGCGAACCCCTCATCCGCCGCCGCCGGCACAACTAAGCGCATCGCCACAACATACTCATGAACAGCTCCACCTTTCCCCCACCACGAGCTCCCATGCGATCCCGTGCTAATCAAACCCGCAATGCTCACTCCCTCCCAGTACGGCGCCGCCGGAAGGCTAAGCCCCGCCGCCTCCGCCGCGTCGACGACATCCCGCAACCCCACCCCAGCATCAACCGTCACCGTGTTCCGCACCGAGTCTACCGCCACTCGGGAGCTATACTTAGCAGTGCTGATGAGCAGAGAGCCGGTGGGCGGCGGGCAGACTAATTTGGGAATTGTGTGGGAGTAGCCGCTAACGACCTTGACTTTCAGGCTGAGGCGTTGGGCGGAGGCGACGGCGGAGAGTAATTCTTCTTCTGTGGAAGGGTAGACAACGGAGGGGACGGGGCAGGGGCTGCGGTCGTTCCAGGCGCCGTAGGCGTTGGAGATTGTGCAGTGGTTGGCGGTGGAGTTGCAATGGACGGGTGGCGCTGGGGGAAGGGAAAGGGTTGGGGAGATGAGACGGTGGAAAAGGAAGAGGAGGTGGAGGAGGGGGTATGTCATTTTGGTGAATGATGGTGTTTGTGATGGTACTGTTGGTTTTATGAGGCTTTTAAAGGAAATCAAATATGAACAAAATTGAACAAAAAAGATCAAAACAGTCTTACTAAATTTTTTAGGGGATTTATATTCAAACATTTAAAAATTTAATATTCGATGCTTATCATTCAGAGATAATTTTAATAACAAATATGTCAATTTTAATTTTTTATATTTCATTTTTATCATACTTATAATTATATAAGCTTTAATATTTTATTTCTTGTATCTATATTTGATCTATAAATAATTGCATGAAATATTTAAATTTTGAATATTAAATGTGTAAATAATATTGTATAAAATGATATGTATGTAAATCCCCTAATTTTTTTATCATCATGAATTTCAAATCTAATTTCAAATAGATTGAGAGACTGTTTTATTGAATGTTTATAAAATAAATATAATTAAAAATATGCAAATATTTAAAATTAAATCATTTTAAAAAAAGCCTTAATTGTTTGAATTAATACAAATTAAAGAATTGATATATTTTTCGAAAAAAAAAATATTTTGGAATTATTTGATATAAAATTCATCAAAGCAGGCTTTAAGCTCTTAAATTTGCCTGAAATTAGTCAGACAGTTACACGAGATTTAATAGAATTTATCATTAATTTTATCAAACAGTTTTCAGGATTTTCAAAATCCAAATCCTATTTAAACCAAATCCTGGGTGCTACCTTAATATGGAGGCTATCGGTTTGACACAAGTGGAGCTGAGACTTGCCAAATATGTAATGAATTCACCGAAGACAACCAAAGTTCTCCTCAAGGACCAGCTGAGAGATCATCAATAGTTCTTTATGTAAATAGACAATTAAAAGCTACCTAAATTTGTTCATTTTTATAATAAGTTTTTTTTTGTCTTATTATATAATTTTATTTATATTGTTTAGATCCATCCGTTTATTTCCCATCAACTTTTGACTTCAACTTATAAATAGGAGTTTAATGAATGAGCTTTGATACATAAAGACATATGATGACGGACTTTAAATTTGTTAACAACAAAGTAGTGAAATCTCCTTGCTTTTGGTATAACCCGAATCGGCTACTCACCATGTCCGGGATTTCTTCCGCACGCACAAGCAAAGCTGCCCCGCTCCTTTATGCACACGAGCCGAACCGAAGCCAAGCAAGTCGAACGCCCTCGCCCGTCGTCTCTCCCTCCAATCGCTTGGTGGAGTCGAGCAAGCAGCTTTCAAAGTCAAAGTTTGTAGCAACCACGGTGAATAACTATTATATATTTCTAGAATAAATGTCCCTTTCATAGTTATGAGCGTTATTCTTAGTTCTATTGCTATATTTTTTGATGTTAAGTGGACGGTTATGCCATTGTAGATTTCTATTATTTTTACGCATTTGTTCATAATGAATTAGAAGTTTCATAAATAGAATATTATTGATTTATTTATGTATAATCTCATGTATATCAAATTTGTATTTTCATGCATGCTATTGATTGAATGCAATAAATATTATATTGACAAATCACATTAATTTTGTTTATTACAGTAAATGACACTCCTGTTATAAATCATGTTGATTATATAAATTATAATTGTTATGTTGAATTATATAACACATGTTAATTATTTGTAATAACATTTGGACGATATTATTATGTGTATGTCGTTATAACCCTATTGATTTTTTTGTTAGACGGGGTCGATGGGCTCCAGAGTGACGACTCTACAGAAAATCGCTAGATTTCCTTAGGATAGTATTTACCTTCCCGATGGTGAGTATATTATGAATTGACAATAAAAATTTATGCTAAATCCAAAAAAATTTAAGTGGATATGAATTGGAAACAATATATGACTTATAGGTCATTGTAACGTACAGGAATACCTAGTGTAGTGCATTTGCAAATATTAAAATAATTTGACATCAATAGGTATTTAACATATATACAGGCATATTAAAAAATGTAGAAAACATAGCATATCTTATGATGGTTTTTGATATATTGATTATAAATTACTACTCTCCTCTTTTGGTTGTTCATACTACACGTCTCATTCTTTTGTTGTTTATGCTTTGATAGACTCATCCATTGTCTTTTTCAGTAGGTCCTGCAGGCTTGTTTGGTGGATCTCCACCTCATTGAGTAAGGTTACCAGCGGTAGATTATTTTTGGTATTTATTATTTTGTAGTAGTTTATTTTGTTTATGTATTTGTTCTAAGGTTTCGGTAGTTTCTTTCCAGCTTTTTGGTTCTATCTATATTCCTTTTGACTTGTATCAAAATTTTGTTATTTGGATGTATTAATTATTTGAACTTCTATTAAAGATAGTTTCTTTTCTGCTTCAATTGTATTTATTGTATATTTATGCTTCTCTCTGTAAATATAAAACAGATCTTCCTATTCCTTCATTGGATCCCATGTTGCTGGGGTGTATATGACAACTTCTCTCTTAGTTTGTGTTTACTTTTATTAATAAGGTTATGGTTTAACACACGAATAGCTTATGATTCGTTTCTGATGGCGGCAACTTTTGTAAAGATGATTATAAAGTTGCTGTGAAAATACTTTTTTTTGAAGTTATTATAAAAAGTAGTTTCTTAGCATAAATTTTTTTTGAAAATAATAAATAAAAATAATAGTTAAAAAATTTTTGATTATCATCTAAAAAATAAAACAATAACAAAATTATTTCAAACTAAAGCTCGGAATCTAACGAATCGTACTCATCAAAACGGGCAGCTGATTCTCCATCAAGCGTTGGCTATAGCTAGAAGCCAAAAGTATATGTAATTGCATTTTTAAGTTTGACCAACTGAGAGATCTTTAATATAAAAATATCGAAAATCACGGAATTAAGTTATTTTCATGCAAGGTATATTTTTAAAAAAGAAAATTAATTTTATTTTTATTTATGTATTATTATTTGTTTCAATGGAGAATAAGAATTTCAAGATATCTGAGCTTGATTTTGGAACTGTGCGTGCCAGCAGCTGGGGCGATTGGGCATTTGGGCCAAAAATACGAACAAAAATACAGGCAAGCAGGCTGGGATAACTTTTTTATCGCATCTTAAAGCAAATTTTAGTATAAATTTTAAATTTTTGAATGGGATTGCACAGGATCTGAAAAAAACAATCCAAACATGAATTTCTACTTGATTAAATCAACAAATCAATTTCGGCTTGATAAATAAAATAAAATTAATATTGCGAGTAGGGTTCAGATTGACCCGTGAACCCGATAGTGACCTTATTTTGACCATTTTTTCTTAATTTTGTTTATGTGTGTATGTTCTTCTTATTTTTTATCAATTAACCAAAAGTCTATAATTGACAATTTATTATTTTTAATTAAAAAGAGTTATCAGGACATGTTTGTTTCATTTCAATTGTTAGCCGGTTGAGTTCAGGTGCACCTTTTTGGTCCATTTATTAAACAATTAAGTTCAGGTCGAGTGGATTTAGATCATGTTCATTTTGGATTAGACCCAAAGTTGATTTGTTAACTCATTTTGATATCTCTAGCTAGAAGGGAATCCTATAGAATGGAGGGGATTAGGTGAATGCATATTGGATAAGGCTGTTAAGTAACCTGATGTGTCGCTTTCACACTTTGTACTTTCTTGATGTATCTTGTACAAAACTCTATATATTGAGCCTATGGCATACTGCTAATACAACTTTTCTATTTCCTTCATTCTCTATTTTTCGCACATGGCTCGCTCTCCGTCTTTCCTCTCCAAGAACTCCCATGAGTTCTGACATGATATCAGAGCCCTGAAGCTCCACAGCACCGTTGTTTCTTTTTTGTTCCTTTCTTTCGTTCTTTTCGTTTTTCCTTCTCGGTTCTTGTTGCCATGGCTGAAGAAGATTCAACTCTCTCTCGCCGAACCACACATCATGATGTCGGGCAAGAAATCGAACTCTGCATCCCTCCGCACCTGAAATTTCTCATTTTCAATATCAAGAACTTAGTTCCTACTCAGCTCACATTGGAGAACTACTCAATTTGGAGGCTTCAACTCTTCCAACATGTCTCCACGAATGGATACAGAGACCATCTCACCGAGCTCGCAATGTGCCCTCCGGAAGCCGATGCCATCGATCACGCTCGGTGGATACTGATTGATCGAAACCTCGTCTCCGCGATCTTCTCCACAATCTCGGCGTCGATCCTAACGTACGTCCTCACTCTAAACACTGCACGAGATGTATGGCTGACACTCGAACGTCGGCTACAGCCGACAAATTGGTCGCGGGTCATACAGCTGAAGAACAAACTTCATCAAATTCAGATGAAGGATCGGACTATGCAACAATATCTGCATCAAATCAAGAAGGATAATATAGCGGCGGCCGGATCAACCGTGGACACCGAAGACATTATCCTATACATTCTAAACGGCTTGCCCTCCACTTACAACCCGTTCAAAACGGCAATCAGAACATCTCTACAACCGATAAGCTTCGACGATCTTTACTCTCTACTTTGCAGCGAAGAAATTAATCTTCATCATCAACACAATCAAGAACTCTAGCAATCGGACACCACCGCGCTCTTCTCCGGTAGAAACACCGGCTACCGATCAAACCCAAAGAATCGCGGGAAATCTTCGTTTCCACGACAGCAAAACGTTGCGGACAATCTCTCGGTCCCAAGAACTCAAATCAATAGACCTCTATGTCAAATATGCGGCAAACAGGGACACTCCGCGCTCAATTATTGGCATAGGTGCAATCTCACCTATGCTCCTCCCTCCAATCCCAGGGCCCTAACGGTCTAGCAGCAGCAACAAGCCATTCCGAATGACTGGATCGTCGACTCCGGTGCATCCTCTCATCTCACATCGGACGTAACAAACCTGCAACATCCGTCCCCCTACACCGGCCTCGAAACCGTGTCAATTGCCAACAGGAGCACGCTTCCGATCCAAAACTCGGGGACGTCTCTCTATTTCTCGGAATCCAGGTGATCAAAACCGCAACTGGATACTTTCTAAATCAAACACATTACGCAAATGATTTTATTTCACATGCAGGGTTTTCGAATTGTAAATCAACTACATCTCCGGCCATCATCAAATCACACAAACTGTAGGATGAAAACCTATTTTCTGATCCTCACACGTTCCGCAAACTAGCCGGTTTGCTCCAGTATTTATCATTCACCAGACCCGACATAGCTTTTACAATCAATTCTATATGCCAGCATATGCATCAACCAAGGAATTGCGACTACCTTGCCCTTAAGCGCCTACTGCGTTACATCAAGGGAAGGACAGATTTCGGCTTACCCATCACAAAAGGTCTGTTACGTCTCACAAGCTACTTAGACGCTGACTGGGCCGTAGACCCCGACGAGCGGAAATCTATCTCCGACTTTTGCACGTTCTTAGGTCCTACTCTCATTTCTTGGTTTGTCAAGAAACAAACCACAGTCGCTTGCTCTTCAACGGAGGCCGAATACCAGTCTTTAGCGACAGCAATCACGGATGTTCTATGGCTTCGTCGCCTAGCAGCCGAATTCTCCATTCCGCAAAACACGGCCACAACAATTCACTATGACAACACTTCGGCGATCGCGCTGGCCAATAATCCTGTCTTTCACGTCAAGACCAAGCACATTGAAATTGATCACCATTTCATCCGTCATCATGTTACACAAGGCGACATCGACATAGCTCATCTCAGCTCATCCGATCAAATAGCAGATATTCTTACCAAATCACTACCTATTAATAGGTTCACTTATCTTCGTTCCAAATTAACCATTCGTTCCCAGAATGATTAATTTGAACCGGGCTATTAAGTAACCTGTCGTGTCGCTTTCACACTTTGTACTTTCTTGATGTATCTTGTACAGAACTCTATATATTGAGCCTATGGCTTACTGCTAATACAACTTTTCTATTTCCTTCATTCTCTGTTTTTCGCACATAGCTCGCTCTCTGTCTTTCCTCTCCAAGAACTCCCATGAGTTCTGACAAAGGCCACCATTAGAAGGAATGGGGATCAAATTATTGTTGTCGACGCCATAAGCCCATGGTGTGTAATTATACGTGGTGTTTTTTATAATATATGTGCAGAAGTCAACATGCAAGATTTGAAAAAATTTTGACTGGGCCTTGAGTTCATTTGGCCAAAATTCCTAAAATCCCTAAAAGCATAAAGCATAAGAAGATTGACCATAATGAACTTAGGTTTTCCAATAAATATGTTTTTTATTAAAACTTAGCCCATAACTTACTTATTATCTCCGCCACTAGCCACCCACCACGAACTATGTAACCTATTATAATCATAATAGGATCAACATCATCATCACATGCTATTAAAGGTTATCATCATTATATATATATATATATATATATATATATATATATATATATATATATTGATTTATTTATACCAAATCAAGAACATTATAATCGATCCAGAGAGAGAGAGAGAGAGACCTATCGATTTCATAGGGCTAAACTAAGGCTTCGTTTGGGACGGTTTTTTTATTGCTTCTTAAAGTAGCTTTTTAGTACAAAAATTAAAAATGTATACTAGAAAATTGTTTTAAGAGAGAGAGAGAGAGACCTATCGATTTCATAGGGCTAAACTAAGGCTTCATTTGGGACGGTTTTCTTATTGCTTCTTAAAGTAGCTTTTTAGTACAAAAATTAAAAATGTATACTAGAAAATTGTTTTAAGAAGCAGTAAGAAAGCCGTCTCAAATGAAGCCTAAATTTGCTTTAAAATGATATGAGTAGCCCACTTATGCCTCTAATCTCCATGTTAAAAAATTCTAAGAGCAATTGTAGGTATTGCTGAGCACATTTGCTTGAAAAACTGTCAATGCAAAAAAAAAAAAAAATGCTATGCAATTCTATTAATGTTTGAGGGTGAATCTTTTATGTGATTGTCCATTTTTTTGTCAAAAAAAAAAATCAGATATATATTTTCAAATTATAATATGTGCCGTGGAGCATACGGAACCTATTTTGGCTGAAAAATGGAGAACTGAGAATAGGCTTCAATGTAGCATCAACGACCGAGACTTGAGCATTTATTTGATCAACCTATTCTCAAAGATATTATTTATCGCTCAACGGAGTAAAACCATTTTCAATATATCGTGCTAATTAAACGCTGCAATTATCCTATCCTATCCGTACTTATGCTCAAGACGAGGAAATCAAACGAATGCTAACCATCCGTGACGAGATGCACGGCCGGGATGGAATAGCCAGGACTGTTCATTTCAGCTTTAGCCTTTTATCTCTAGAAATGAAAATAATAATTATAAAGAAAGGGCAATCTGACCGTTACATCGATGAGGTCCGCATCGGAATTCAAATTGCCTATCGATTTCCGATTTTAAAAATTTATACAAAACTTTTTTATATTCCGATCACTTTCTCTCTTTCTCCGAATTTCTCCTCTACTCTTGTCGCCCGCCCTTCCTCGGTCTTTCCCTGAACACGCTTAGTTCCTACGCGTCCTCTGCTCTTTATTCCATTGCACTTTTGTAGGCATCATGCAAGAAATGCTAAAGAGAAGGCAAGATGAAGCAGAGGTAGAATGTTCCGTAAGCCTAATGGCCTGGAGCTCATCCGCAAAAGAGAATGATGGTGGCGGCAGCGGTGGCGGCGGAGCAGGTGATGAAGGAACAAAGAAGAGAGAGCTCTCAGAGGTGGAAGGACACCCCTATGACTTCCATGTCTCCGGTCCCCGCAACCTTTCCTCTCCTAATTGGAAGGATCTTATCCGCTCAAGCTGGTTTGCTCTTTTCTTATCCCTCGTTTCTTTTATTTCTTTCTTGAATTCCTTTTTTGTTTCAAATCTTTTGTTTGATTTCCTTCTATTGGTAGTGCTACGTAGTCTTGGATTTAGTTGCCTTCCTATTTTTTCGTGTTCTTGAATAAATTGGAAACTGCAATTTCTGGGGCTTATTTTGATGACGGATTCGATATTTTACCGCCTGTTCTTTCCTTTAATGCCTTGTGCTGAAATCTTGACTGCCTAAATGCCTAATTGATCTGATCTTGTTTCTGAGACCTAAAATACCTAAAAGGAGCATTCTTGTCTCAAATCTCCCCTTAATTTGTCTCAATTCACCGCTTCCTAATAAATTTCCTTCTTCTCTTTTACAATTTACCACTCTCATGTCGTTCGGAAACAGCTTGATGTTTCAAATTTATACTCGATTTACATCATTGCTTTCTTCGATCATAGGCGGGATCCCAATTACAAAAGAATGGTGATTGCCTGTTTCATTCAAGCCGTCTACTTGCTCGAGCTCGATCGACAGGAAAAGCGGACTGAAGAGAACGGCCTTGCCCCAAAATGGTGGAAGCCCTTCAAATACAAGGTAACACAAACACTAATAGATGACAGAGACGGATCCATCTATGGCGCCATTCTAGAATGGGATCGATACGCCGCTTTCTCAGAATTCATAGTGGTGAGACCAAGTGGCGCCCCAAGAGCTGTGCTCGCTCTCAGGGGCACTATTCTTAAGAGCCCGACAATTCGAAGAGACTTGGAAGACGATCTGCGTTTCCTCGCTTGGGAAAGCCTAAAGGGCTCTGTCAGATTCGCCGGAGCTCTCGCAGCACTGAGATCAGCTGTAGATCGGTTTGGGAGCAGCAATGTGAGCGTTGGTGGCCATTCGTTGGGCGCTGGATTTGCTCTCCAGGTGGGCAAAGCATTGGCAAAAGAGGGAGTTTTTGTGGAGTGCCATTTGTTCAACCCTCCGTCTGTTTCTCTCGCTATGAGCCTGAAGAGCGTTGGAGAGATGGCTGTGTCTATTTGGAGCAGAGTTAGGGCGGCTCTGCCCACACGAAGTGCCGGTGAGGGTGGTCTTATTGACAAGAACGCTGAGGCCAGAGCTGTGAAGATTCAGTGCACCGAGATCAGCAAGTGGGTGCCTCATTTGTATGTGAACAACAGTGACTACATTTGCTGCTACTACAGTGATCCTTCCGGACCTGAGATTGCTAGAGATGGTGGTGGTTTGGGTAAAGCAGGAGCCAGCGGAGGTGCCGCGACGACAGCAAAGCTGTTTGTAATGTCAAATGGGCCAAAGAAGTTCCTTGAAGCTCATGGTTTGCAGCAATGGTGGTCTGATGACATGGAGCTTAAGCTCGCTCTCAACCATAGCAACCTCATAAATAGGCAGCTGAAGTCCTTGTATGCTGTTCCTGTTGCAGCAGCAAAGATGCGGTAAGCTGCTCTTCTGGTTGTTCACGCTGTTCATTCCTACCTGAACTGATTCCATCCTGGATTCAGGAAGTGTTGTTTGAATGCTTTTTGAATTTGCAATTAGTAAATTTGAAAATTTCTACTTGTTAAGGGTTATTGGGATGTTTATATTTTATTATGCTGCTATGTCTCATTTTCTTTTATTATCATTGAATCATTTCTCCTTTTTTTTTTGGTCACATAATATACCCCCGAAATAGCCGAGGTGTCTGAATCTTGGGCTCAATAACAACTATGGGAAATCTTTGATGAATTTTCAGATGACACAGTTGCGACTAGAACAGCGCTTCTATAGCTATAAATTCAATGTATTTTTAACATTGTTGTATGGCAGGAGTCGGCGGATCAACAATTCTTTTTTTTTTTCTATATATATATTGTTGGAGTTGCTTTGAATTTGACTCGACACTTATTTGTTCATGTCCTTTATCGTTGTTCACTCCGCAAATGTTCCGTAGGACCAAGGGAGCAGCTTTCCCTTGTGGGGTTCGACCTAATTTTTCTCCTTATGAATATGCTGCAAAAAAGGGCTTAGGGTTTGCTCCGGTTTTTTGTACTTCGCCTTTTGTTTCTCTATTGGGCAGCCCTCCTACTCCTCCCCCATGATTTTTCCCTGTTTTGGGTTTTTCACGTAAATCTTTTGTGTTTGTTTGTGTTTTGCAATTTATGATTTAATACTTTTTTTTGTTTGGTTTGTTGTACCCTAACATATATATATATATATATATGTGCGATGACTTGAGATGATGTTAATAAAGGACAAGGTAAATTAAAGCTACACCAACTAAAACTTAGGTTTCATTTGAAACAATTTTCTTATTGCTTTGTTTTTCAAATCATAATCACAAATTTTTTTTACGCTCTATTTTTTGCTGCTTTTAAAAAATTATTGTACTAGAAAATTGTTTTCTATAACTGAGTGAAAATTTTATTTTCCCTATTGCAGTTTTATAAAATAGTAAGAAAATCATCCCAAAAGAAGCTATTTTTGGACATTTAATCCAATCAAGACAAATTCACACACACAACACATACACAAAACTCCAACCAAGATCTCTATCTATCATGCTCAAAATCTTAAAAAAATGTGTTCAAACGTAGTATTTTATTTCACAATTAAGACATCAATAATTTTGACAATAATGTCAATCCAACCTTGAGAAAAGGCCTACTTAATATTAACTTTTTAGGCACTTTTATGCAAGTCCATTCATTCTTATCTAAAATTCTATTAAAAGCTAGTGTGCTTATTGTTTAATGGAAAGCGACTATTTTTGTGGTATCCGCCAATAACAATTAATTAAGATGTTTTTTAGGGCGTAGAAAGAATTTAATTACAAAGTCACATATAATATATGCAAGATTTTAAATTTAATCTTTTAATTGAAAATCAAAACCAACAAGTTAAGATGAGCTATATAATTGGAAAAAGTATTAGGTGCAGACATCGGAGGTAGATGTATGTCCGGACTCCAATAAAATCTTGACACGTGGAGTGGACACGTGGATATTCAATTAGATTTATTTTTTACTTTATATATTTAATATATTCGTTGAACTTTAAGCCAAGCGCAGCCAAAGCGTAGGAAAAGTGCAGGTAAAGCGCAATAAAAATTCAATCAAAGTGCAACTAAAGCGCACAATAAGTGCAATTAAAGTGTACTCAATGTGTCAAATTTTAAATGAATGTTCAGACGTATCTCTAAGTCCAATATTCGCACCTAATAAATTTCCATATAATGGATCATGATTTAACTTTCTTTTGATTTGCCTATGAAAAGAAAACTGTGAATATGTCAACGAGAGCAAGCAAATTTCACCTTCTTTATTGAAGGTGAATGCCGATCCTCTGATCCGAGACTTTGTTGTTCGAAAGACTTGCTTCACTTGATTCCGTAGATGCTGAACCGAGGCCTTGATGCGCCACCCGAACAATACTCCACTTCGGCTTTGCTGATTGCTACTATTTGACTATTCCAATGAAAAGCCCCGTACTGTGGGTTGAAAAATCATCAATACACTCAATATAAATTAGGTGAAAGATTGTAATTTTGGTGAATCTTCTTATTGGTCAAGAACTTGTCAATTTTAAATGATTCAATTTATAATGGATAAACTTCATGCATATGTTTTTAATTGATAAATTAATCTTATCAATATATTAGTACTTGCATATTTACTTAAATGTAGTTCATCTTGATATGTTGATTGTGAACTTTGACTACCAACAAAGAGGTCATCAGTTCGAAATTTATATATATGTGATGCGTGTGAGTTTATTTTTACACAAAAAAAATTGATTGATCATATTCCAAATTATTCCATGATAAACATTTTTACCTAAATTTTATTAAATTTCAGTTTAAAAACTCACGATTTAATATATATCATGCAATTTAAATATAAGAAAATTTTGAGGACATGTGGTGGTAGTGAAAGAGTTAGGGTATATTTGCACACATGTATATGAAATTGTTACGGACAAGAATATATGCGGTGCTAGAGTGAGCAATGTACATATATCCGACATATCAACAGATATTTGAGAGAGAAAAGAACATAAGTTTTTTACATGGTAACTCTAAATAAGAGGAAAAACCACGCGATCTGATACAGTTTGTATAAATCCATTAGTGTTTGCCATCGATTAGAAATGAGGTGCTTCCTTGAAGGGTAGGCCTTAGTTTGATGTAGCAGATATACATCATAAAGAGTACATTACATGATGGAAAAGAGTTAGCATTGACATGTTTGTTTGATCTGCAAGACCATAATAAGCAAACAATGGAGATAAAAAAGATTGCAATCGGGTAACGGTGGTCAGAAGGATCGTAGTCATCGAGCGATGGAGTTCGGAAAGATCGTTGTCAGGCAATGGAGGTTGGAAGGACCTAATATGGCATTAAATGTTGGAAAGAAAGTAGTCGGCGGGTGATAGTAGTCAGAAAGACCGTTTGACGATGGAGGACCGACGGACAATGGAGGTCCGAAGAACCGTAATCTGATGATGGAGGTCGGAAAGATCGTAGTCTGGTGATAGAGGTCAAAAGAACCTTATTTGGCGGGTGAAGGAGTTCAAAAAATCGTAGTCTGGCGGCAATGGTAGGAAGGACTGTAGTTTGTAATCGGTGTGCGAAGAAGGCGAAAATACCGTAGTTTGACTACGGAGGTCGGAAAGACCGTAGTCTACGATCGATGGTGGACGAAATGAACCCCGGTGGTAATCGACAAAAAGGCAGAAGTCCAATAGTGGTTGACAAACTTGCGGAAGTCCGATGATGACCACGAAGAACTGCAGCAGTGGTCGGTGGCAAGAGAGCTCATCAAGTTTTCTCCTCCACCTCCCTCATGTGAAGAATGGGAGATCATTTATAATTTTTGGAAAGTGGAATGACTTATAAATATGGAAACTATCAGTCATGTTAGGAGCGTTAGGATGGATGACCGATATAAATTCTTTCGATCATAGATCTTTGATCGAGCATTTGGATGTCATAATGATGTCATATTTAAGCAATCTCGAGCTCGTTGGACTCGTCTCGTCAAGCTGCTCAATTCTACTATAAGCATGAGATATTCTATGATTATTTGATTATCTAATTAATGCTTTGAAGACTCCAAGTATGCTTTGGATCTTTGATTTGAGTTCATTTGGGTTCGAATTGGACTGATTTTTATGTTGATGGGTTAATTTCCCTGAACCGATAAATTTGACTATAAATTTGCTAAAATCAAACGTTGAATGATCCAGAATTTAATTTTTCAAGAGTCGATTTTTGGTGACTAATCAGAAATTAAATTTTTGACTGTGAAATGAACCTTTACTCTCATTTGTACTTATTTTTGATATATTGAGTTTATTTTCGTTCAGACAACATAAAGAGCAAGTGAAAAACACTGCAAAATGTTCGCACTTCATCGCATCATCTTATTCCAAAATGAAAAGCCGACTATCTCGAGGAACATCATTCCCACAGATGGTGCCGCTTTGCAACTTACTCCTAGCCATTAACAATGGTGCCACCATTGGGATGAATAACTTGACCAGTAATATAGGAAGAGTCCAGGCTCGCAAGAAACACATAACTAGGCGCTATCTCATTCGGCTGCCCCGCCCTCTTCATCGGCACCTGCTTCCCGAAATTCGCCACAGCCTCCTCATCAAACGAAGCCGGTATAAGCGGCGTCCACACAGGCCCTGGCGCCACTCCATTCACTCTTATCCCTTTCTCCACCAACTGCAGAGCCAGCCCCCTCGTGAACGCCACTATAGCCCCCTTCGTCGCCGTATAATCCAGGAGCTTGTCATTCCCTTTATAAGCATTCACCGACGCCGTATTAATGATGGATCCCCCCTCCTTCATATACTTAACAGCGAATTTCGTCATATAAAAGTAGGAGAAGATGTTTGTCCTGAAGACGCGCTCCAGCTGCTCCTCTGTTATGTCGGTGATAGAATTCGAAACGTACTGCTCCGCCGCGTTGTTGACGAGGATGTCAATGGTGCCGCCGAAGTGGGCGGCGGCGGCTTCAACGACCTTGCGGCAGTTGTCTTCGAAGCCCGCGTCGGTGGGGAAGGCGAGGGGGGGTTTGGCGGTGGGAGTTTTGAGCTGGTTGAGGAGATGGAGGGTGTCGTTGGCGTCTTTGACTTCGTCGGAGTTAGCGTAGGTGAAGGCGACGGAGGCGCCTTCGAGGGCGAAGTGGAGGCAGACGGCGCGGCCAATGCCGGAGTCGCCGCCGGTGATGAGGGCTGACTTTCCAAGTAGTTTTTCAGCAGTTTTGTAGTCGCGAGGTAGGGCGTCGGGAGTGGGGTCCATGATGTGTTCCTTGCCTGGTTGGAGGTCTTGGTGTTGAGAAGGGAAAGCTTGGTCGTGGGTGGCAGACATTGTTGCGAGGAGGAAAGGTGGGGTTTTTAGATGGCCGAAGTTTTTGAGATGGCGAAAGGGAAGAAGCTTGGGAGAAATGCAGCGGTTGAAGATGGAAATAGAGGAAAGCATTAGGTTGAAGAGGGTCGTCGGAAGGGATTGAGTATAAAGGAGAAGCAGAGGAAGCGGAGATGATAGGGGAAACATGTTTGGAGACGCGTGGCTATGAGTTAGATCTACGTGGGGGCGGAATTAGCACTTGAGAATCGCACGCGTCGCGGCGTTTGGGATAATCTCTCGTGGTGAATAATTATTAGGTGCGGAGTGCAGACGGGGGAGAGCACCGTCTGCACAGACACAGGGTACCAAGCGGTACATAGTGGTATCCATCGGTACCGAACGGTACCTAGCTGGATTTTATACTAGTGTGCAGACGGTTCTCCCCGTCTGCACTCCGCACCTAATAATCTCTCGTGGTGTAGTGGAGGATGAGCCAGGTCCATACCAAATTAACAGCTCTTCGCTAAACACGTGTAGGAAATTTTTGGAGCCACTGGTGTATGGGTCTAATGTTTCATTTGGGAAAAACTTTTGATTGATAAGATAGGTTCATAAATATTGGATTTATTTTAAATTTAATAGTTATTAAATTCATGTTAAAATAAATTTAACAATATAAATAAAATTTTAATCAAAGAATACATTGAATTATTATTTTTCTTTTTATATGATATTTATGTTAAATATAGTTCGAAATAACAAATATCCAGCCTACTCTAAAGTAAAAACAAATGAACAAACCTAAAAAATATGTAATGTCAAGGCTTACACAATCACATTACGAGAGCCAAGAACTTGCAAGTTGAGAAAGTAGAGAGAGAGAGAGAGAGAGAGAGAGAGAGAGAGAAAGAGAGAGAGAGAGAGACGATATGCGAGGACTCAGCTGAGACTCGCGGTCATGAAGGTTTATGTCTGAGGGTTGTAGACAAGTATGACTATGCGAGAGTTTTCTAGCCTAGGCTAATTATAGTTCCACCCATAAATTTGAATCTACTAGTTGAGAATTCCGTATACATAAGGCTTTAACTAAGTATTAAGATAAATTTTAATTGTTTCATATTTCTATTAACTATATATATATATAGAGAGAGAGAGAGAGAGATTAAAATGAGCCCAAAATGATCTAACAAATGTTTGTTTGTGTTGAGCTCAAAATATTTATTGGTATTTAGCTCAATGAACCAAATGAGTATGAGTTCTTTGTTTTTTGCAAGCCAACCTTGAGCTGCTCGTGAATGATGATCTTTTTGAAAGCCCTAATCCGAATATAGTTCTCAATTTGAAGAGCATTTTATTATGATCACTAAGCAATGGAAAGCTGCTGAGCTAAGTTCACTTATCTACCTACTGATATCTCTTTTTAGAAGCTCGAGAGAGATAAATAAGATGAATTAGGAATGATATGCTTTAGTAAAGTTGAGCTGCTACTGCAGAAGCGTGTTTCATTTTATAAAATAACTTAATTTGACTAATAACAGTATAACACCTTGCAAATTATATGTAAACAAATGTTCAAATTTGATAATAAGATTAATCAGATTTCTATGTATCTTTGGTAATTAAAGAAGGAAGTAGTAGAAACGCAATAAGATTTCATTAAATTCCATCCTACTTTTCAATCTGCTTCTTTACAAATCTCTTTTAATTTTGAACCATCCATATCTAATACTGATGATCGGCTTCAACAATTATGCTTCTTAACTCTTCAAAATCTTAATCAAGTACTGTGCACAACATCAATTACACACCATGGAGAAAAAAGATTCATTTGGCTGACCCCATATAATAGGTAAAAATTTGATGTTATCGTCATGTTTCTCAACGCATCCTTTATCCAGCTGTGAACTAGCGAATACACTAACACTTGGGATCATGAAGGGAACGGAGATATGGCATGATCGAGGATAATATGCATTAATGCACCGTTAAAGATTAGGCACAAAGTAGTTTCCGCTCCTTTATGTTTCTAACAAACATTCATACATTGTGGAGCTACTTAAGTTGATTAGAAGGCTTAGCAATGGACAATGCTTTATTCAATTGACCAATTTCACCACTCTTTGATGTACCTTGCTAATCTTTATGTCACTAGACTCATCAGTCGAGCATGTTAATGTGTTCCTTCAATTCCTTTTCTTTTATTTTTAGCTATAAGCCTGTAAACTACACTTTTTATTTCTGAACATATTGAGTTGTCTCTCAGGCTCTAGTAGATTTTGTAAGTGATGGAATAAAACAGTCTCGACTCTTTTTCCATTGTGACCACACACATGCAGAATATTGTTAGGGAATTAATGTAATAGTTAGTAAATCATTATGGGTATGGGTAGTTTGTCGGTTTTAAGTATTTATTAGAATGTTATTAGGTCATTAGGTGTCTTTATATGCTATAAATACTCCTCCTTAAGGAAGATGAGATAAATTTTGGCATCTCTCTCTCTCATGAATGTTTGAAATCATGGGAATCCTCGAATTACATGTCTCCTCTCCCCCAATCTATTTTTGGAGTCTTAGACATAAGCTCGAAACTACTTAATAATCATGTATGTGTGTTCCATCTCTATTTTTGCATCTTCGCTGTCTCATTTCACATATATTATCTCTTCCACCTCATTCAGATTCAACCAAAAAAAAAGGTATTTCCATGCTGGTGTTCACAATTATAGTATTTATATATTTAGCATATAAATTTTAGTATTTACATGCATAACACTATAAACATCATAATATAATAAAAAATAACAACTCACATCACTGTCCTATCATCACGCCACCTACATGTTAACGAATAAATGTAATCGATAGTTAATAAATCATTGTGGATCTGGGAAGTTTATAGGATATGAGTTCTTACCATATTAATGATCGGGCACGAATCTCAAGGCAAAAATCAAGGTGGGAACAGCAAAAATTAAATCCGGGATCATCTGAACTTCGATTTCAGCAAACTTATAGTCAAACTGAGCGTCTCGGAAATACAAACCCAGCGACACCAAATTCAACTCAATCCGAGCCCAAATGAGTTTGAATTGAAGACCCGCAGCGCTGTTGAATGGTTCAAACAAAAAATTTGGATTAACAAACGGTTTTCAAACATGACATGCTTATAATAGAATCGAGCGGCTCGACGAGACAAATCCAACGAGCCCAAGATTGCCAAATTCCGATATCATTAAGACCTTCAAATGTCTGACAAATGGTCCACGATCAAGAGATTCAATATCAGCTGTCCATCCGAACCACTCCACATTTGCCCTTAATCCTCCTCCTATTTACAGGTCATGCCATCCTAAAACAACTAAAAATAGCCCATCATTTCTCTTGAGAGGGGACCCAAGAAAGAAGAAGCAAGAGAAGAAGGAGAAGAGAAGAGAAGAAGGGAAGGAGGGAAGAAAGTCCTTCTCGACCACCGCCGGAGTTCCACTTGACGTTCAAGTGACGTCGGAGTTCTGCCTGACTTCCAAGTGATGTCGGAATTTTGCCCAACTTCCAAATGACGTCGGAATTCTTTCGAACTTCCAAGTGACGTCGGAATTCTGCCCGACTTCCAAGTGACGCTGGAATTTTGCCCAACTTCCAAGTGACGCCAAAATTCTGTACAATCTCCAAGTAACTCTGGAGTTTTTCCTAAGTACCATCTAACGCCGAAGTTCTACCCTGTCGCCAACTAACATCGAACTTTTATCTGACGGCGGACCTCCGCTCGTTACCAGATTTCTACCTGATGCTGGACGTTTGCATGTTGTTGGACTTCTGCCAGACATCTATCTGATGCTGGATTTATGTCCAATGTTGGACTTCTACCTAATGCCGTTCTTCTAACCTCCGTCGTCAGACTGTCAGACAACAGTCTTTCCGACCTTCATCACCAGACAACGGTCTTTCTGACCTCTGCCCCCGCCGACTACGGTCATGCTGACTTACGTCGCCCACCGACTACAGTCCTTCCGACCTCCGTCGACTGTAGTGTCCTACTGACTTAAGTAGCCCACCGACTAAAGTCCTTCCGATCTTCGTCGCCCGCCGACTACCGTCCTGCTAACTCACGCCACCCACCGACTACAGTCCTTTCGACCTCCGTCGCCCACCCACTACAGTCCTTCCGACCTCCGTCGCCCGCCGACTACGGTTCTGCTGACTTACATCGCTAACCGACTACAGTTCTTCCAACCTACGTCGCATGCCGACTATGGTCCTACTAACTTACGTCGTCCTCCAACTACAGTCCTTTCGACTTCCGTCGCCAGCCGACTATGGTCCTGCTGACTTACGTCGCCCACCGACTACAGTTCTTCCGACCTCCTCCGCCAGCCGACTACAGTTCTCCTGACTTACGTCGCCCACTGACTACAGTCCTTCCAACCTTCGTCGTCCACCAACTACAATCCTCCTGACTTACGTCGCTCACCGACTACAGTCCTTCCGACCTCCGTCCGCCGACTACGGTTCTTCTAACCTCCGTCGTTAGACAAAAGTTCTTCCGACCTCCATTCCTGGAAAATGGTCTTTATGACATCCGTCGCCCGCCGACTACGGTTCTTCTAACTTACGTTGCCCACCGAATACAGTCCTTCCGACCTCCGTCTCCAGCTGACTTACGTCGCAAATTGAATAAAGTCCTTCCGACCTCCGTCGCCCATCGATTACGGTCCTACTGACTTACATCGCCCGCCGACTATAGTCCTTCCGACCTCAATGGCCCGCCGACTATGGTCCTACTGACTTACGTCGCCCACCGACTACAGTCCTTCTGACCTCTATCGCAAGCGACTACGGTTCTCTTGACTTACGTCGCCCACCTACTACAGTCCTTCCGACCTCCGTCGCCCGCCGACTACAATCCTCCTAACTTACATCGCCCACCGAATACAGTCCTTCCGACCTCTGTCACCCACCGACTACGGTCCTACTGATTTACGTCGCCCACCAACAACAATCCTTCCGACCTCCGTCGCCAGCCGACTGCGGTTCTCCTGACTTAAGTCGCCCACGGACTACAGTCCTTCCGACCTCCGTCGCCGCCGACTACGGTCCTCCTGACTTACGTCGCCCACCGATTACAGTCCTTCTGACCTCCGTCGCCAGACAACAATCTTTATGACCTCTGTCCCTCGCCGACTACGATTCTTCTGACCTCCATCACCAGAATATGACCCTTCCGACCAAACGAACACGTCAACAGTTATTCTATGTATTCCTACTATGTAATGTACTCCATATGATGTACATCAAGCCAATGCCTTCCCCCCAAGGAAGGGTCTCATTTGTAATCGGCTGCAAATAATAGTGGATTCATACAAACTAGGCCAGACCCTGTGGTTTTTCCTCCTTTTTTAGAGGTTTTCCACGTAAAAATCTTGGTGTCTCATAAATGCTACACACTCTCTCTTATCTAATTACGTGCCAAATTTTCGTACAAAGTTAAGATGTTAATTTTATATTTCTCTACCACCGTTAATACTCCCGGACCCGACAATACCTATTCATGTTATAAATACTTACTTTCAGGGAGAATAAAGGCAAACAAACAGGGCATTGGCTCTTTCCTTTTCCCCAAGAATATTGGGAGTTATATATATCTTTTATTTTCCCATCTCTTCTCAATTTCTAGAGTTTTAGATAAACTCAAAAGTACCTAAATCTTCATTATTTTCTCTTATATCTACATTTAGTCAGTTAGTTTTAGAGAAAACATCCACAAAAAGAGCTATTACATGACATCATCTCTTATTGTTGCAAGTACAAATATTTGTTATTATTGTTAATATAAATCAGTGGCAGGGTCATGGAAACTGGAAAGTATGTAAGGATATGAAAAAAAACACTATGTTTTTCTTCGAAATAATTGATGACAATTTAGACTTTTCTAATAATCAGAGAAGCTTAGTAAGGTTGGCAAGGCACAAGTTGCAAGAGGATTCTTGCCAGTTCAAGTGAGTTCCTGGCAGGATCCTTTGAGTTAGCTTACTTCACTTTTGAGAGCCACAACAATAAAAAAAAAAAAAATACTAGTAAAAGTTATAATAGCTAACAAAATAATAAGAAATGGCCAAGTTTAAATGATTCAATCGAAATAAACTACATCCATTATAGGGGGAAGCAAAATATCACTAATTAATGGAAGAGGAAAAGAAAAGTCTCTCAATCTTATTCTCTTCCTTCATTCTAACAAAGTTTAATATCTCAATGATTTTATAAGTACTTAAAAACCCAGGGATTAAAAAAAGTTAATTCCATTGGTAAGGGAAAAGGCATTGATAGAGGCTTCGATTGACCACTCGGTGCTGAGATAAGCATGTCGATTGATGGCTGAGGAGAATGATTCTACTAACGATAAGAGAAGTAGTTCATATAAAGGTTATAGAGTTTTTTTTTTTTTGAACGGGGGTATCTACTGGCTGCCACCTGCCGAAAGAGGCGCTTGGCGGCGTAACTAATCCCTCGGTGAGTCTACCAGCCCCACAGGTGTAGTGTAGAAACTCTTATTCTAATCTTGAGCAGCAAGAACTCATTGAGGAAGAAGATGAACAGTGAAAAGGAAATAGGTAATTCGTATTTCTTGCCTTGCACAGTTACAGAGAACATTATTAAATAGAGTCCTTAGAAGGACTTTACACGTGTAATAAGATTACTGGATTACAAGAAATGGAAAAGTAAAGTGAACTACTGACTGTACATCTTCTTTAAATACACTAACATCCCCCTTCAAACTGAGAATTGGAGGAAATGGTCAGTTTGGATCGCAGAAACTTGAAGCGAGGAGTTGATAATGGCTTGGTAAGGATGTCAGCTAGCTGATCGATCGTGCTGATGGGTAGTAACCGGATAACTTTGTTCTGAATATGCTCACGCACAAACCGTTGATCAATTTCAATGTGCTTGGTGCGTGCGTGAAAAACGGGATTATTTGCGAGGGCAATGGTTGAGGTGTTGTCGCAAAAAATGTCCACCGGTGAAGTATGATCGATACGAAAGTCGGCGAGCAGCTTTTTGAGCCAAATGGTGTCCGCCGTTGCCGCAGCTAAGGCGCGGTACTCTGACTCAGTTGATGAGCGTGATACAGTGGATTGCTTCTTAACGGTCCAGGAAACGAGTGTGTCGCCCAAAAATGTGCAGAACCCAGACGTTGATTTCCGAGTGACGGGATCCGATGCCCAGTCGGCATCGGAATACGTCTTGAGCAACAGAGTTGATTTGGTTATAGGCAGACCAAACTCGGTGGTTCCTTTTATGTATCGGATCAGCTTTTTCAGCAAGGAGGTATGAGTGGAGGCTGGATCGTGCATATGCTGGGACAAGGCGTTGACGGCATAGGCAATGTCTGGTCGTGTAAGAGTCAAATATTGCAGGGATCCGATCAGTTGGCGATAGACAGCCGGAGAAAAGCAGGGAGTTGAAGTAGACAGATTGCCTGCAAGTTTTGTAACAGAGGGATTAGCGATTGAGTTGCAGTTTTGCAGCTCAGCTAGTTCGACAATAGACTTGGCATAGAAAGCTTGAGACAAAAAATACTTATCAGCGGTTGTATCGATTTTGATTCCTAGGAAGTGAGTCGGCGAACCGAGATTCTTCATGGTAAATTTAAGTTGTAACTGTTGAACGAGCTGTTGGATGGCTGAAGGATCATTGCCAGTAAGAAGAATATCGTCAACGTAGACAAGCAGATATAGTTGCAAGTTCTTCCGATGGAGAAAGAGAAGCGAAGGATCGGCTTGACTATGCGAGAACCCGAGCTGTTGGAGGTATGAGGTGAATGTTGTATACCACTGACGAGGAGCTTGGCGGAGACCGTATATGGCTTTTCGCAGACGGCACACATGATTAGGATGTGTAGAATCCTCGAAACCTTTGGGCTGTTTCATATAGACAACCTCATTGATGTCACCATGCAAGAAGGCATTGGTTACATCTAATTGAAGAATTTTCCAACTATGGAATAGCGCGACAGTGAACAGGATATGAATGGTGGGAAGCTTGGCGACTGGACTAAACGTATCGCTGTTGTCTAAACCGTGTTCTTGTTGGTTACCAAGTGCAACCAATCTGGCTTTGAACCGAGCAACCGAGCCATCGGAGTTGTACTTAGTGCGATAGGTCCATTTCGATCCAAGAACAGAGCACGTTGAAGGAGGAGCAACTAGTTCCCAGGTTCCTTGTTTCTGAAGAGCAAAGAACTCTTCGGCCATAGCACGACGCCATTCGAATTTTTTGCTGGCCTCAGAGTATGAGGTGGGATCTAAACTTGATTGTTCTTTATGTAACAAATTAAGTTTTTGAACAAGTTTAAGTGTCCCAGTTTGACGTCTGGTAGTCATAGGATGTCTGGGAGGTAGAGCAGCCGGGATAGTTTGATCACTGCTAGCAGGCAGGGATGCGTATTTCAGGTGACGTAGAAGAGGTTGCAGAAGGCTCAGAACCGATGACATTGTGCGGAGCCGTAGGAGTGGAGTGGCGCAGAGAGCCTGATGAGATGTTATATTGCTGGACCGAAGCAGGGGTAAGAAGAGATGGTGGCAGCGGCATAGTAGGAGACAATGCAGCCGAGGTCCTGTTAGTAAACGGAAAAATAGATTCGTTAAATTGTACATGACGTGAGAAGGTAACTTTATGAGTAGCCAAATTTTGACATTTATAGCCCTTCATAACGTCGGAGTAACCAAGCAGAACACATTCAGATGAGGTGGGGTTTAGTTTGTTACGAAGCATTCAAGGAGTAAGCGGGTAACACAAACATCCAAACGGACGAAGATGATCGTACGAAGGTGTAGTGTTAAACATTCTGTACAGAGGAGTAGAATTGTTGATCGTCTTAGAAGGAAGACGATTAATGAGGTAGACCGATGTGTTGACAGCATCAGCCCAATATTCCATAGGCATGCCGGCGTTATGAAGAAGAGTGCGGGCAGTGGAAATGACGTGTCTGTGCTTTCTCTCAGCGACCCCGTTTTGTTCAGGGGTATAGGGACAAGCTGTCTGATGACAGATGCCTGCATTCCGAGTAAACGCTTGAAATTTGTGATTGACGAACTCGCCACCACCGTCTGTTCGAATGATCTTAAGCTTGCGATTCGTTTGACGTTCAATAAAAGATATAAATTGTATAAACGTATTAGTAACTTCAGTTTTAGAAAGAATAGGAAATAACCACGAAAATCTGGAGTAATCATCAATGAAGATTACGTAATAACGGAACCCCTGATGAGAGGGTACCGGAGCCGGTCCCCAGACATCAGAATGAACAATTTCTAACGGAGCATTAGTGCAGGTAATGGAATTATCAAAAACTAATTTCTGTCCTTTACAAGAAATACAAGCAGAACACATAGGTGAAGAAGAAGAAGAAGAGATACAGAGAGAGGGATTAAGAGCAGCGATCTGCTGAAGAATGCGATTGTTTGGATGGCCCAGTCGCTGATGCCAGTTGATAAGTCGATGGCGGGTGCTGAGAGACCCGTAGGCTGAATTTGTTGTTGTCCCGCGAGCTTGTACAACCCATCCTTACATGGACCTGTAAGAATAATTTGATTGCTCTGCCGGTCCTTGAAAACAAACCCATTTTGGTCAAATATAATGGCTAAATTATTATCTTGAACAAGCTTAGAAATAGACAACAAATTATATGATAAAGACGGAATGTGTAAAATTTTTGAGAGAAGAAGCTTACTATCGGGGGTGGGAAGGATACCAGTGCCTGTATGGGCAATAGGAACCGACCTTCCGTCCCCGATTGTTACCGAGTCAGGTCCAGTGTAGGTAGTGGAGGTAGACAGATTTTCCAACGTATTTGTCATGTGAGCCGATGCTCCCGAGTCGATATACCAGTCGGTGGACGAGTTGTTCTCGGAGCTGGCAAGAAGCGCATTCGGATTCTTGGTTGATTGCTGATTTGATTTGTAATTAATATTGAGCCGATGCCAACACGCGTCAGCTTGATGGCCCTTCTTCTTGCAAATTTGACAGAGTATAGCAGAGGGCTGAGATGAACGGTTCGACGACGTTGTATCGGAATTGTTACGAATCCGACCACGACGACCGCGACCTCTAAAGGCGTATAATGCAGCCTGATTTTCGGGCAGCCTGGGAAACTTGGCGGCAGCAGCTTTAAGATGTATTTCTTCGCTAATGAGAAGAGAATACAAGCTGTCAAGAGAGAGCGAAGTCTGCAATGTGCGGATTGAGGTAGTGAACGACTGATATTCAGGAGGTAAGCCGTTCAGAATGTAGATGATTATATCTTCAGGATCGACCGAAGAACCCGCAGAGGCAATTTGATCTACTATTTTCTTGATCTCAGTGAGATACTGAGTCATAGTGAGATTTTGCATCGAGACATTGTGAAGCTCGTGCTTAAGCTGAATTACTTTAGAGCGGTTGGACGATTGGAACCGGGTATGAAGCGTAGACCAAATCTCGTGCGTTGATTCAAGATGAATCACATATGGAAGAACCGACGGAGCAATGGTAGAGCACATGGCAGTCGCAAGATTCTGATCAGTGATGGACCAGATTTGAGAATCAAGATTCGGATCTGCATTTTCAGACGCGGATTTGGATTCTAGAAAAGCAGCGAAGCCATTTGCTTTGAAAAGCTTGGCAATCTGCGTACTCCAGATGGGGAAATTTTCCGGGGTTAATGCGTGGGGAACGAGAAATTTTAGATTAGAAATAACGAACTTGAGCGATGGTGAGATTGTCGGAACCGACGACGCGCCGGACGTGGTAGCGGCTGTAGACGAAGAAGCAGCGGATTGAGATGCCATGGCCAGGTCTTAAGAACTAGAAGACTCTTGATACCATGTAGAAACTCTTATTCTAATCTTGAGCAGCAAGAACTCATTGAGGAAGAAGATGAACAGTGAAAAGGAAATAGGTAATTCGTATTTCTTGCCTTGCACAGTTACAGAGAACATTATTAAATAGAGTCCTTAGAAGGACTTTACACGTGTAATAAGATTACTGGATTACAAGAAATGGAAAAGTAAAGTGAACTGCTGACTGTACATCTTCTTTAAATACACTAACATGTAGGACCCACAATTATTTTCTCCCCCGAAGGAGTCGTGCCTGTTGATAGTAACTGAATGGATTTGGATGACTTGATCTGTAGATAATGTGGCGTTGAGCAGTTGGGGAATAATCATAAGATTTTGTTTGGAACAGCTTTCTGGCTGCTTCTTAAAGCAGCTTTTCAGTTAAAAACTTTGAAGTTCAAATATTTTTTATACTAGAAAGTTGTTTTATAAAATATTAAGAAAATCTGTCCCAAACAAAGCCTAAGGCTTCTTTTGGGATGACTTTCTTGTTGCTTCTTAAAACAGCTTTTTAGTACTGTTAGATATTTGTTCCTAGATTTAGGTTTGTTGTGTAGGTGTCTTGTTTGGCATGTATGGCCAATAGTGTTGCTCTTTGTATGGCTTTTGTGCCTATATATAGTAGGTCTTTAGGCTTGTAATAGGCAGCCAAGAGAAATAAAGAAAATCTGAGAATTTGGCTCACGGTTCTCCCCTCTTCTCTCCCTCCTCTCTCGCTCTCTAGATCTTGCAAGAAGATCTTCCTCCTTTGGTTTTCAACAAGTACAAAAACTAAAAATGTTGTACTAAAAAACGGCTTTAAGAAGCAGTAATACAGCCGTCCCAAATGAAGCCTAACTCTTACGGGTTGCCTAGGTACGAATAGTGGCCAGGGGGCAAGTTACAAGATGCTAGCAAGGTCGTGAAAAAATAATTTTTACATGCATGAGATCTCTCAAGAGACTGAAGTAGAACATCTTTATTCAGGCAGACACCATGATCTAATTGGAAGGGTTGAGCAATGCAGTTCCCAGAGAACTCAGCCAGTTCAGTCTGACCATTATGTTATTTGGTTCATCAGAAATTAATTTTGAGTTGATTGTTGATCTGTCACATGTACTATTTTGATGAGGAAATTATAAATCAAGGTGTTGCTGACTATGATCTTGCAAATGGCAACCTGGCTAAGTTTATCTTTGCTTTAGAGAAGCCGCCCATATTTTAAGAGGGATCGTTGGTTCTAAATTCGTTAACGCAGAAGTTCAGTTGGTCCTTAAAGCAAGTGGAATCGAAAGATCAAAATTTCTTGCAGAAGAAATGGCCGAATCAGGCACTCAAATCTTGGGCACCTACCCGATGACTGCAGAACATCTCTTGAAAGAATAGTTAGCTAAAACCTTGAAAGGTGGTTGCCATGTTAGTTGCCGACCTTGGTCATTTTGCATTTTTAAATAAGCATTGTCGAGATCAAGCAACAGCTCTGCAACTAACAATCAAGCATAAATTAAAAATTAATGTTCTGAAGAACTAATCCTTTGAAAAAAAACATCTGATAACAAGCTGCAAGTTAAACTCTGGTCTTCAGCTGATGATGGATGCTATGGTATTACTGTGTAACAATTGATATAGAACGAAATATTTCGCCACTCATAGCCTCATAGGAATTGACAAGATGTTAAAAATGCATTCTGTATGATGGCTCTGTATAAACTAAGGTTTCATTTTGGGACGGCTTTTTTACTGCTTCTTAAAGTAGTTTTTTAGTATTAAAATTTTAATTTTTGAACTAGCAAGCCGCTTTAAGAAGCAGCAAGAAAGCCGTCCCAAACAACACCTACATTATCGTAAACCTCAAATGGCATTTCCTTGGAAACTAAATATCAAAACATTAATTGATATTGGTGAAATCCAATTTCAAATTAAATTTTATCAATTAATTGACATTCATAAATTCTATAAGATAATTAAATATAAAAATAAAAATTTGTTATAGAATATTGATAAATAATTATTAACTTCTAAAATCTCAATTAACTAAGTGTTCGTATGAGATAGTTTTCTAACTATTTTGTTTCATACCGTAACTATAATTTCAATTTGACCACTATATTAGCTCTTTGTCAAATATGATTGTGTTGATCAATTGGACTATATTGTTATCTCAGACCTAAATTTAGTCTATCAAGCTTGTTGGAGGTTGCAGGGGGTCCTTCCCCTACTTGGATTCAGGTGTTTTGCACCAGGAAATTTTTCCGTACAACTGTACAGTGCTGTGGCCGTTGTAAATCCTAGCGCTGCATAGTTTGCTTGGAAAAAGATAGAGAGCAAAGAATTGCGATGCTACAAATCCCGGCACTGCAGCATTGTCTGTTAAACTAAAAATACAGAATTGAGCGTTGCAGCACACCAAACCTGGTTCCACGATGCTGCAAGACATGCTTACAATTTTCTTTCTTGTTTTCTATTAAGGGTTGCGTCCCTTTATGATTTTATAAGCTTCTCTTTATATGTTATAGTGTGAGAACGATACAAGAGTAAAGAGAGAAGCAGGGAGAGAGTGAAAGAGAAGAAAGATCATTACTATTTCTTCCAAATTTTCAAAGTGAATTTCTTGGCATAGCGTAGTGTAAAGACCATGTTTCCTCCCAGGTTCGTCCGGACGAAGTTAGATCGTCCGGGACGATCGGTACAGGTTGTGCAGGAAAATAGTTCTGGCTGTATGGTTCGTCTGGACAAAGATCGGATCGTCTGGACGAAAATCTTACCGAGGGCAAGTCGTAAGGGACGATAATTAATTTCGTCTGGACGAAATCCGTCCAGAGCCCAAGTTGTACGTGGCGATAATTAATTTCGTCTGGACGAATTTCGTCCAGAGCCTAAATCGTCCGGGACGAAGTTGCGATCGTCCGGTACGATCAGTCTTGATATATATGGTAGCTCCGTAATTTTTTCCGATTTTAGATTTTTTCACGTTAGATCTTGATTTTTTATTTATTGTTTATTTCGCTGTGTGGTTCTACTTCCTCAACACACTGCTTTCGAAAAATTTTGCATGGGCAAGCACAGCAAGAGCGGAAAGAAAGTATAATGATGACTAAAGTTTGAAGGACTATGCTTTAATTTGTAAGATTTTGATTTTGAATCAATTGAAATTAATTCAGAACACATTAGTTTTTTTTTTAGCTAGTTTTGAGTGTTGCAGACAAAAGACATTTGCTCAAGAGTTTCATCGAAGTTTCTTGCAAATTTAAGAGTTAGGTCCGAAACATACACATTTTCTGTAGCAGCAGTTAAAATCTTATTAGAATTCTATCATTGGGTTCATTAGAACTCTAATTTTAATACATTTGCAGTCAAACTAAACATATCAGTGAGATAAAAGAAAATTAAAATAAACTGATATGTGTCCAAATAAGCCCCAAATCAAGCCTAAGCGTGGTTAAAATTTTCATGATATTAATTTGATCATCAAATATCTTTGAGTCTTACATGCTCATAACTAAATTGAGTATTTTGATGAGACAAATTCAACGAGCTCAACATTATTTTTTCGACCTCATTATGTTAGTTTTTTTTCTCTCGTTATGATAGCTAAATGTGTTAAAAGAACGATCTATGATATATTACATTAGTATCATTTGATGGAGTTTTGTGGAATTTTGGATAAATTTATAAAAACTCCACCTCAAAAAATTTTAATTGACTCAAATTCTTTATATAAATGTGAGATGGGCCTGGAGTTTTGAACTAGACTTGAAAATGGAGAAAGCTCTGCGGTCAAACCATTGGCACCCACAATCACATTACTCGATTACAACCTACTCACACGGTCACCCAAACACTATTCCTCGACTATGGCCTCCCACTATGACCAATCGACTATAATCTTTTTACCACTATTACATAATAATGGTCCTCCGATTATTGTTATCTGAATTTGATTTTCTGACCACTGTCGTCTGACTATGATCTTCTAACTAATATTGCCTAATTATGGTATCTTAACCACAATCACTTGACTAAGGTCTCCATTCTATTGTTGCTTTAGTATGATCTTTAAATCATTGTTGGCTAACTGTGGTCTCCAACCATAGTATGACAATAATATTATGACAATCGTTGCCCACTACAGTTATTCAATCACATTGTCTCAACTATGATCTTTCGACAAACATCTCCCAACTATAATCAACTGGCCATCATCGCTTAACAACGATCCTTCAACTACCATCACTTTTCTATAGTCACCTGATCGTCATCACTTAAATATAGTCCTTCAAACACCACCAACTGATTATAATATCATGACTAGTATCTATTAGAACACAAACACAAATCAATATGTAAATAATTCTGTTGTCTCACTGTCCAACCAGTCTTGCTTACGTGTCATTATATTACTGGTCTTAGCTTTGTATTAGCTAGGTATTTGTCTTTATATAGCAGCATCTGTATCGTCCTCAATATATGAAAATGATTATGAGTTTCTACATTTCCTCTCTGTTATGTTCCTGAACTCTGAGTTTCTTCATGGTATCAAGAGCGGGAGATCAAAATCGCAGATAATGGCAAATTCTTCCTCGTTGGCAATCCAAGAAGACATGGAGGCGATCCAGCAAGAGGAACCTACCATCTCCGCTAGCCTCAAATTCGTAGTATCAAACATCAAGAACATCGTCTCCACCGAACTCAATCAAGACAACTATGTCGTCTGGAGATCCCAAATCCTCAAAATCTTCGGTGCAAACGGATTCGCTAAGTTCCTTGACTCTTCTTTATGTTATTCATCTACCTCTCCGTCTCCATCCACTGAATCAAATCAATCAACTCTCACAACACATGCATCATCCTCTTCCCCAACACATCTATCTTCTCAAAAGGCTTCTCCGTTATATCAAAGGTACATTAGACTATGGCATACCTATTTCTAAATCTAATTTAGTACTTCAATCTTTTTCAGATGTCGATTGGGCGGGTGATCCAGTCTCGAGGAGATCCACCACGGGCTATTGCTCTTTTCTCGGCAACACTATCATATCGTGGACAGTCAAGAAGAAGCACACGGTTGCTCGTTCATCCACAGAATCCAGAGCATTAGCAGCACTAACTGCTGATGTTATATGGATTCGTCGGCTTCTACAAGATTTCGACAGTCCTCAAGAACAACCAACAGACATGTTCTGTGACAACATGTCTGCGATCGCTTTGGCCAATAATCTCATGTTTCACGCAAGAACCAAACATATAGAGATTGATCAAAAGTTCACTAGAGATCATATCAATAACAAGAATATACGGCTTCTATCGATCAATACAATTGATCAAATTGCCGATATATTTGCGAAATCTCTATCTACAGCCAGATTTACTACTATTCAAGCCAAACTAACGGTCACTATGCACCCATCAGTTTGCCAGGGAATATTAGAACACAAACACGAATCAATATGTAAATAATTTTGTTGTGTCACTGTCCAACCAGTCTTGCTTACGTGTCATTATTTTACCGGTCTTAGCTTTGTATTAGCTGGGTATTAAGAGAAATAAAGAAAATCTGAGAATTTGGCTCACAGTTCTCCCCTCTTCTCTCCCTCCTCTCTCGCTCTCTAGATCTTGCAAGAAGATCTTCCTCTTTTGATTTTCAACAAGTACAAAAATTAAAAATGTTTTACTAAAAAACGGCTTTAAGAAGCAATAAGAAAGTCGTCTCAAATGCAGCCTAAGTCTTACCGGTTGCCTAGGTACGAATAGTGGCCAGGGGGCAAGTTACAAGATGCTAGCAAGGTCGTCAAAAAAATAATTTTTACATGCATGAGATCTCTCAAGAGACTGAAGTAGAACATCTTTATTCAGGCAGACACCATTATCTAATTGGAAGGGTTGAGTAATGCAGTTCCCAGAGAACTCAGCCAGTTCAGTCTGACCATTATGTTATTTGGTTCATCAGAAATTAATTTTGAGTTGATTGTTGATCTGTCACATGTACTATTCTGATGAGGAAATTATAAATCAAGGTGTTGCTGACTATGATCTTGCAAAGGGCAACCTGGCTAAGTTTATCTTTGCTTTAGAGAAGCCGCCCATATTTTAAGAGGGATCGTTGGTTCTAAATTCGTTAACGCAGAAGTTCAGTTGGTCCTTAAAGCAAGTGGAATCGAAAGATCAAAATTTCTTGCAGAAGAAATGGCCGAATCAGGCACTCAAATCTTGGGCACCTACCCGATGACTGCAGAACATCTCTTGAAAGAATAGTTAGCTAAAACCTTGAAAGGTGGTTGCCATGTTAGTTGCCGACCTTGGTCATTTTGCATTTATAAATAAGCATTGTCGAGATCAAGCAACAGCTCTGCAACTAACAATCAAGCATAAATTAAAAATTAATGTTCTAAAGAACTAATCCTTTGAAAAAAACATCTGATAACAAGCTGCAAGTTAAACTCTGGTCTTCATCTGATGATGGATGCTATGGTATTACTGTGTAACAATTGATATAGAACGAAATATTTCACCACTCATAGCCTCATAGGAATTGACAAGATGTTAAAAATGCATTCTGTATGATGGCTCTGTATAAACTAAGGTTTCATTTTGGGACGGCTTTTTTACTGCTTCTTAAAATAGTTTTTTAGTATTAAAATTTTAATTTTTGAACTAGAAAGCTGCTTTAAGAAGCAGCAAGAAAGTCGTCCCAAACAACACCTACATTATCGTAAACCTCAAATGGCATTTCCTTGGAAACTAAATATCAAAACATTAATTGATATTGGTGAAATCCAATTTCAAATTAAATTTTATCAATTAATTGACATTCATAAATTCTATAAGATAATTAAATATAAAAATAAAAATTTGTTATAGAATATTGATAAATAATTATTAACTTCTAAAATCTCAATTAACTAAGTGTTCGTATGAGATAGTTTTCTTACTATTTTGTTTTTCATACCGTAACTATAATTTCAATTTGACCACTATATTAGCTCTTTGTCAAATATGATTGTGTTGATCAATTGGACTATATTGTTATCTCAGACCTAAATTTAGTCTATCAATCTTGTTGGAGGTTGCAGGGGGTCCTTCCCCTACTTGGATTCAGGTGTTTTGCACCCGGAAATTTTTCCGTACAACTGTACAGTGCTGTGGCCGTTGTAAATCCTAGCGCTGCATAGTTTGCTTGGAGAAAGATAGAGAGCAAAGAATTGCGATGCTACAAATCCCGACACTGCAGCATTGTCTGTTAAACTAAAATATAGAATTGAACGTTGCAGCACACCAAACCTGGTTCCACGATGCTGCAAGACATGCTTACAATTTTCTTTCTTGTTTTCTATTAAGGGTTGCGTCCCTTTATGATTTTATAAGCTTCTCTTTATATGTTATAGTGTGAGAACGATACAAGAGTAAAGAGAGAAGCAGGGAGAGAGTGGAAGAGAAAAAAGATCATTACTATTTCTTCCAAATTTTCAAAGTGAATTTCTTGGCATAGCGTAGTGTAAAGACCATGTTTCCTCCCAGATTCGTCCGGACGAAGTTAGATCGTCCGGGACGATCGGTACAGGTTGTGCAGGAAAATAGTTCTGGCTGTATGGTTCGTCTGGACGAAAATCGGATCGTCTGGACGAAAATCTTACCGAGGGCAAGTCGTACGGGACGATAATTAATTTCGTCTGGACGAAATCCGTCCAGAGCCCAAGTCGTACGTGGCGATAATTAATTTCGTCTGGACGAATTTCGTCCAGAGCCTAAATCGTCCGGGACGAAGTTGCGATCGTCCGGTACGATCAGTCTTGATATATATGATAGCTCCGTAATTTTTTCCGATTTTAGATTTTTCCACGTTAGATCTTGATTTTTTATTTATTGTTTATTTCGCTGTGTGGTTCTACTTCCTCAACACACTGCTTTCGAAAAATTTTGCATGGGCAAGCACAGCAAGAGCGGAAAGAAAGTATAATGATGACTAAAGTTTGAAGGACTATGCTTTAATTTGTAAGATTTTGATTTTGAATCAATTGAAATTAATTCAGAACACATTAGTTTTTTTTTTTTAGCTAGTTTTGAGTGTTGCAGACAAAAGACATTTGCTCAAGAGTTTCATCGAAGTTTCTTGCAAATTTAAGAGTTAGGTCCGAAACATACACATTTTCAACGAATTTTTACTATATTCTGTAGCAGCAGTTAAAATCTTATTGGAATTCTATCATTGGGTTCATTAGAACTCTAATTTTAATACATTTGCAGTCAAACTAAACATATCAGTGAGATAAAAGAAAATTAAAATAAACTGATATGTGTCCAAATAAGCCCCAAATCAAGCCTAAGCGTGGTTAAAATTTTCATGATATTAATTTGATCATCAAATATCTTTGAGTCTTACATGCTTATAACTAAATTGAGTATTTTGATGAGACAAATTCAACGAGCTCAACATTGTTTTTTCAACCTCATTATGATAGTTTTTTTTTTCTCGTTATGATAGCTAAATGTGTTAAAAGAACGGTCTATGAAATATTAGATTAGTATTATTCGATGGAGTTTTGTGGAATTTTGGATAAATTTATCAAAACTCCACCTCAAAAAATTTTAAGTGACTCAAATTCTTTATATGAATGTGAGATGGGCCTGGAGTTTTGAACTAGACTTGAAAATGGAGAAAGCTCTGTGGTCAAACTATTGGCACCCACAATCACATTACTCGATTACAACCTACTAACCACCATTGCTTCACATGGTCACCCAAACACTATTCCTCGACTATGGCCTCCCGACTATGACTAATCGACTATAATCTTTTTACCACTATTACCTAACAATGGTCCTCCGATTATTGTTATCTGAATTTGATTTTCTGACCACTGCCGTTTGACTATGATCACCTAACCAATGTTGCCTAATTATGGTATCTTAACCACCATCACTTGACTAAGATCTCCATTCCATTGTTGCTTTAGTATGATCTTTAAATCATTGTTGGCTAACTATGGTCTCCAACCATAGTATGACAATAATATTATGACCATCGTTGCCCACTACAGTTAGTCAATCACATTGTCTCAACTATGATCTTTCGACAAACATCTCCTAACTATAATCAACTGGCCATCATCGCCCAACAACGACCCTTCAACTACCATCACTTTTCTATAGTCACCTGATCGTCATTACTTAACTATAGTCCTTCAACCACCACCAACTGATTATAATATCCCGACTACTATCACCCCAATATAGTCTCCCAACCACTATCTCCTAACTACACCAGTGGCCACTGGCTTCAACAAAAAAAAATATTTATATTTATATTACCTAATTAAATTATCTAAAAAAAATAAAATTAATTTCATATAACATTATATAATTATTTATTTATTTTGAGTTAAAACGAACAAAAAAAAATTAAATTTTAACAAATAAATTAAACACAAGCTGCTTAATGAGTTGAAGTGTTGAACACGAGATATTCCAAAATGGCAAATTTTTTAAACTGCCATCCTTACACACTATTTAAAATCATGAATAAGCTTCAGTCTTTACTCCAACCTGTTTAAAAAAATTAGTTAAAATTAAGCTAAACTTCCTGAGTTTTTTTTTTTAATTTTTATTTTAAGAATTATGATTAGTATTCGTGCGATTAAAAAGATTCATATTTTGTGAAAATATATGAATAAAGATTTTAATCGCATTAATGCATGCAGTCATATTTGATTTAAAGTAAGGTGGGTGTAAAACATTCCTTTCATAGGGTTTTTAAAATAGTAATATTTCTTTTTAAAAAGAATCCATCGTCGGTCGCCTTAAGGCTTCAGGCGACACCATGGTCGTTGCCATCGATCAGAATTGACGCCGATGAACCATTATGGCCACCACCACATTATCTACCACCGATCACCACTATATTTGAAATTTACCAGCATTTATTTTATTTCATGTCAAACTAATTTATGCATTCTTTTTATACTAATCCAAATAACTTTAAATATTTCAAAAACACCATTGTTTTATACTTCATTTATTTTCACTCATGTATTCCATTTTTAAGGGTTTGTTTGGTTGCATGCAAAGGATGTGTAAAGTATTTCAAACACATGCGTTTTTAAATATTGATGTTTGGCTTAAAGTAAAATATATGCAGTGTAAAATTTTACGTCTATAAAATTCTAAAATAATTATATTAATAATTCTTAACATTAATATAAAATCTCAAAAATAAATATTTCTTTTATAAAACAATATAGTTAATTTTACGTCTGAAAAATGTTGAAAAATACATGATGTGAAATGGACATTCTGATATGAACTTTTCCCTCTCGTGTTGCTCATGCAATACTATTTAACACAACCAGTTCCTTTTCCCTTATATGGGACCCTTGGTGTCATGGGAAATCTTTAATGAAGATTTTGGCTTCCTTTTCTCTAATACTAAAGTTAATAATTTTATAGTCAATGGGTGCTGGTCCATTCCAACAATCTTAGGGAATTCTGTTTCAGCTGCGATTAAATTTGTTGCCTTTGGGTGAGATCTGACAGCCCTACTACTCGTGCCTTTAAGATGTAATATTACCCAAATCTAAATGCTGTTAATTGGTACAAATATGTGTGAAACAAACGGTATGCGTTAAAATACTCTGCCTAACCCACCGCGGGTTGTCTTGGTGGTGAAGAACTGGCTGGCCATAGGCCAGGTACCGAGTTCGAATCCCATGGCAATTCGTGAAAAGCCTTAAGTGTTGGCCCGAATGAGTATGGGGTGGGTTGTCTGCTAGGTCGACCAGGGAGATTAGTGGCCGAAGGCCGATACTCCCTGTCCCAAAAAAAAAAAAAAATACTCTGCCTATTCTTGGATGACCTTTAAATCTGGCCATAAAACTGATGATCTCTTGGTTAGGCGAGGTATTCCTGTGGACCCTATATGCAAGTTTTGTTATAAGGAAGCTGAAACACATAATCACCTCTTCTTTGAATATGATTTTACTTTTGGCATTCTCAAATCCTTAATCCCTGGGATTGGGTCGCTGTTGTTGAGGCCAAACCTATTCAAGCTTATTGTTTTTTGGAAGAGAATAGGCTGAGTAGATATGTCCTTTACCTCTTCTATCTAATTATTGGTGCTACTATTTATACTTCACTTGGAGGCCAAGAAATGATCGTATTTTTTGCAATTCATTTGATTGCTCGACTACTATTGCTAGAAGAATAAAAAAGCCATACTTTATAAAAGTTCCCACTGGAAAAATGCGCGCAGGTACAATTAGACAATTTTTGGCTTAATGTGGGTTTTATGCGCTCTGTTTTGTCCTAATCTGTTCTGGGACGAGCGCGCTGGATCATTGGATTTGTTTTTTATTCGCTGCTATCTGTTTTTGTTCAGACCCCTTTTTCCCATGGATGGCTTTGTTTGGCAACCAGGGAATTTTTGCAGCTCCGGTATGTTTGGCCTAACGTTTTTTTGGATGGACAATGATGAGTGCTGGTGCTACCCATCTTCTCCTTGGACGGTCTTCCTCGCCAACCAGGAGTTTTGATGCTCTTTTCGCCTGATGGAGATCTCTTCTTATTGAGCATTCTGGGTCCTCTTTTGACCCATTTTCTTGTTTTCATGCTGTTGTAATTTTATTTTGTTTTTACAGGTCTTCTTTTTACTTGCTTCTACCGTTTTGTTTTGGTAGTTGCTGGCTTCTTTTTATTCCTCTAATTTTCTCAGTTTATTATAATTTATAAAATGGGCTTTGGCTCCAAAAAAAAAAAACTATTATTAAACATTAATTATAAGGAGGAAAAGAGCGGTGGACGATCGACGTCCACGACTTGTGACAACGACAGGGGATTGGGATTCCTCCCACGAGAAAGCAATAGTACCTGGTCCTTATTTAATTCACCGGTCAATGGTCCATTTATTTTTTTAATTTTGAAAATTTTAAGCGTAATCAATGGCAACTTACAAGTAAGAAAAAGAAAAACAAATAAAGAAAGGAGCAGAAGAGCTGGTGGTGTTGGTTGTTAATTTTGTGTGGAATTTAATTGTGTCGATCAATTGAGTTGTATTGCTATATATCTTGAACCTCAATTCCATCAGTCTGGGGGGAGTGCAGTGGGGTGTGGGGTCCTCCCCCTGCTTGGGTTTGACTCCTTTGCACACAATTTTTTTTTCATACAATCGTACAATACTATGGCGCTATGTATATGAGCACTTTAGCATTGTAATGTCTTGTTAAGGGTATAGATAAAGCAGAGTGTTGCGACGCTGTCAGGCATGCATACTAGAGACAGAAAGTTGAGCGTCGCGGCGCTGTAAGGAGAGTTGGGCAATTTTCTTTATATTTTTTCATGAAGAGTTGCGTCTCTTGATGGTTTTAATGTGTTTCTCTTTAATTGTACTAGTATGAGAATAGTGCAATAGTGAAGAGAGACGAGGAGGGAGTGAGAGTGAAGAGTGGTTTGTGCTATTTTTTTTAATTTTCATGGTTGATTTCTATGATTTGTTCTTCGTTCTAAGTTTTTTTCCCATTAAATCCTGGCTTTCTCCCATTCTCTATTTCTTGTTTGTCTCGATGTTTCATTCAGCTTCCCCAACATTGGTGAGTGATGACCTAATTAGTGACGATATGTGGTTGGGTTAATTTCAATGTCCAACATTGACCTTACTTGCAATGGTGTATATAAAGGTTGATTTCGCAGTTTACATCAGACAAGTTGACAATGGAAGACATTAGGGTTGATGTGATAATGTGCATTAGATTTGTTGATGATGATGTGCATTGGCCATATTGATGAAGGCATGTGTTAGAGTTGGCGACAATGACATGCATCAACTTTTTGGAAATAACGAGCATTCATCTTGTTGATAATGGCAAACACTGAATGTTAGTATAGACAATGCATCCACCTTGTTAGCGATAGTACATGTTGATGACATACATCAATCTTATTGGCGATAGTGTGTTTTTTTGTCAATGTAGATGACATGCAACAGCCTTGTTGGCGATGATATGCATTTACTTTGCTAGTGATGGCCTATGTTGATGGTTTTGGCAATGAAAAATAATAAAGAATTAATTTTTGTTCGACAACGATGAGTTTCTGGGTTCATTTGGACTTAGATCTAGACACTTTGGTGTTGATTTTTTCATCTTATCGAAACGTCCATTTCAATTAAAAGTTTGTTGAAATAGAAACTTGAATGGTCTCAAATTTAATTAAAAAATTTTATAATTAACACTTCTTCAAAAAATTATCTCTACCGGGCACAAATCTCGAGACAAAATCAAGTTGGAAACTTCCAAAATTAAAATTGGGACCATCCGAACTCCGATTTCAGTAAACTTATAGTCGAACTAAACGGCTCAAAAATACGAACCTAACGACATCAAATTCGACTCAATCCAATCCCAAATGGGTCCAAATCAAGGGCCTGGAGCGATGTTGGAGGGTTCAAACAATAATTTGAATTACCAAACGGTTTCCAAACATGACATGCTTATAGTCGAATCGAGCAGCTCAACGAGACATATCCAATGAGCTCAAGATCACTAAATTCTGACATCACTAAGACATTCAAATGTCCATCAAACAATCCATAATCAAGGGATTCAACATCGGCCGTCCATCCAAGACACTCTCCATATGGCCTTGATCTCCCACCTATTTACGGGTCATGCCACTCTAGGAAATCTAGAAATAGACCCCTCATCCCTCTTGAAAGGGGGGGCTCCAAGCAAGAGAGCAAGAGAGAGATTGAAGATCGCTCTTGCCTCCTCGCTCCTCCTCGACCACCGCTTGGATTTCTGCTGGACCACCACCTCAGGCCCGGACTTCTGCCGGACCACCACCTATGGCTCGGACTTCTGCCAGATCACCACTTGAGGCCCGGAGTTCTGCCAGACCACCATCTGAGGCCCGGACTTCTTCCGGATCACCACCTGAGGCCCGAAGTTTTGCCGGACCACCACTTGAGGCTCGTACTTCTCCTGGACCACCACCTGAGGCCAGGACTTCTATCGCACCACCACCAAGGGCCAAAAATTCTACCGTACCATCACCTGAGGCCCGAACTTCTATCAAACCCCCACCTGATGCCCGAACTTCTCTCGGACCACCACCTAATGCCTAGACTTCTACCAGACCACCACCTGAGACTTCTGTTAGACTACCACTTGACGCTCGAACTTCTGCCGGACAACCACTTGACTCCCAGAGTTCTACCGGAGAGCTGCTATACTATTATGGTCTTTTCTGACCCCTATCTCCTGCCGACTACAATCCTTCCGACATCCGTCGTCTACTACGGTCTTTCTGACCTCTATACTATCAGCTCTTGTCCTGCCGACCAAACAAACATGTCTATGCAGATTATTGTAACTACCACCATGTAATGCGCTCTATATAATGTACATTTGTGACATCAAGTCAAGGCCTTCTCCCAAGGGAGGGCCTCATTTGTAATCGACTACAAATACTAGGTTATTCATTCAAAATATTACATTAAATTTCACACTTAATCAGATGAATTTTTCAAATCCCAAGTAGTATTGCTCCTTTTTTGTACTATCATTGTAATAAGTTAAAAAAAAAAAAAACAACAACTTCTTTCTGATTTGATTTTCATATTGCAATCATAAATATCTATTTGATTATTATTATTTTCTTAGCCATAATTAAAATTAGTAGTTAATTAATTAGAATACATTGAAACGTGAAACACACTATGGGAAGAAAGACATCCTAATTACTAACACTAATAAGTGGCAAAATAAAATAAAATAAAAATAAAAATAAAGGCAGCTTAATTATTAGGCCACCTTTGGCCGATTTGATGTGCAATAATTTATCCATCCTCGCTTGCGACAAGCAGCAACCATGAATCCATATAGGTGTAGGGAAAAAAAAATCCATATTTTATTATTATTATTGTAAAATTTAATATATGAAATTTATTTTATTTTTAAAAAACTTAAAATTATCTGATATCAATTTGCAAATAAATAAAAAAAATAAAAAATTTAATCAGCTCATAATTTAATAAATCATAAAATTATTAAATATAGTATACTTTTGAGCTCTATACTACAATTATTTTCATATAATATATAACATAAAATAATAAACTATTTATTTATTTTTATATAATTAAAAAATAAATCACATTTAAAAAACTAATAATGCGTCAAAATTTTTAATATCATAATAACAATAATAAACTTAGTAATAATAACATATCCTTTGTTTTATTCAAAAAATCATAAAAAATCTCTTCATATTTTTATAAATAAAACCATTAAAAAGATTATCCACCGAAATAATTGCCGCACGTCACTCTCATTTTTCTCGTTGTGTATGAACGGATGAGTCGTCTGCAGCCTTGTCCTATTTCGTAAGGAAGCAAGAAGGCTGGTGGCCCTCGTGAATAATGACGTACGAACCATTTCACATTCAATTTTATACAATTATTTAATTATTTATATAGCGAGTACAAGTAACCAGTCACAATCTAAGTAACTCGACAGTTAAGTAGTAAGTTTTCTGAAAACTAATATAGAATTAGATTAGTGTATAATTATGAGAACTAGTAGATGGTCTCTTTCGCGGAAATATTCATAAGATGCTTACTAAACCGTTTTAATATTGAAGGATTAATGATAGACCTAACACTAAGGTTTTCTTTTATCTATTCTTAATAAAGCATAATGGCGCATCCTTACATATCGCAAGAGAAGACTGAGATTACAATGCATTGTGATAGATGCTATTGTTCATCAGTACCAAATGAATATAAATGTTAGTGTCATCTCTGTGAAATCTTTTTAGTAAAAGAAGTTAAATTTTTAAACATCAAGATACCTTTTGGTGTAATTGTTGGACTTAAGCGTGCTCATCCCAAAGCAATTCTGAGATGGGTGGTCTAATAGGAAGTTACACTAACAAGACAAAATTTTGAGGCTCTTATGTCAGAGCGGACAATATCTCGATAGTTAACAGTTTGGACTCTTACAATCTCTCAACATTTGATGACAAATGTTAGTAATGATCCATAATGAGTACGTAGCGTTAATGAACCATGGTGGGACATGTCTATGGTGATTACGGACGTTCGAAGGCACCAATACCAATATACGAAGAATGTCGACAATGATTAACATTCAAACATTCTGTCAGATAATACATGTTAATCATATTTTATTATTCAATACTTTTAAGGCAACTTAGAATCTTAATAAAATTATAATTAAGTAATATTAGGCTCATTAAATTTGTCTCATCGAGCACTCTTTAAAACTTTAAATACACAAAATTTGTGAGCCGTTCGATCCTTATATAGTTTAAATAAGTTTTCAACTATAATTTTAAGTGTTATATTTAAGCATTTTAAGACTCAAATTATAATGTTTTCTATATAACCGAATTTATCACATCGAGATACTCTTTTGAATATAATATTTTTGTAAGTATTAGTTAATTTTGTTGTTAAATTTTCCAAATTATTATCAATATTTAAAATTAGACTTCCTTTATATTAAATTTATATTTTTATAATAAAATAAAAAATAAATAATAATAATTATAATAATAATTAGAAGGCTGCCACAAAGGCACAAACAACTCACATAAGAAACTGTTGCCGTAAGATTCGTGCACGGCACGTGGGAGCTATGCCATTTTCTTTACGCCCACTCTAGTCGTTATCCTCCCTCTCCTCTTCTCTACCTTTTTCTGGGAATGCCCTTTGTTCTTTTCGTTAATCACAAGTACCAATTAATGCTAAATTTTCGTTTTTTTTTCCTTTCGATATATAACTGAAAAAAGGGGCAATTTCGGAATCTGTACCGTTTAAAAGTTCTGTTTGGGAAAAAAAATTGTATTTATTGTGCAAATCTGTTATTAAAGGGAAAATATCTTAATTAAATCAGTTATTCTAATATAAGAGAGATATTATTATAATTTTAAAAACTAAGAAATTGAATTTACAAAGTTTAGAACAAATGAATAATATTTGAACCATTGAAGAGTGTAACTCGATAAATATTTTTTTTATAAGCTGCATCCATACAATATTAGCGTCTAATATACGACAAATTGGGCCATTCTTTTATATTATCTTTGTTGGTGGCGGGTCTATTTGAGAGCTCTCCATCTAGAAATTTAGCAGAAAAAGTTCATGATGTTGTGTTATATGTGTAAATATCTTAATGAGGGGGATCAATGATATGAAGATTAATGAATGAATTTTTTTCTCTTTATTTTTTTTGTTTTTAAAATTTTGATAGTATTGAATAGTTCGAATAATTTCTACCCTAATCTCCAGATACGCTAACATCCAAATTCTATTTTTCCTATCCCTTTCACAATTTTTACTATGAGACCATTCTGATTCTATTTTTTTGCTATCCCTTTCATAACCTTCAATATCCTATAAATAGCCCATTTGTGGAGCATGATGATATGAAGAATAATACATGAATTTCATCTTTACCTTTCTTTTATGTTTTCTCTTTTCTTCTTTATTTGGTAGTGTTGAACAGATTTAAATGTTTGATTGGAATTGACAACCCTAACAAAAAATTATTCTTTTTTGTTATTAATAATTGTTCAACTTGATCGGGTTCAAATCTCGATACATATTTGAATAAAATAATTAAATAAATCCATATGAACTCCAATTTTAGATGAAATCGAATGTCTTGATGAGATAAAACCAAGAATGCCAAAAATGGTATGATTCGGGTCCAAGCACTACAAGCACACTAGAAACTTTTGCGCGCTAATTTGAGGATCAACAAATATCTTAATCTCATCCACTTAAAGTCAATTTGAGTGTCTTAATGCGTCAAATCCAACAAGCATAATGTTATCTAATTGCAACATTATTAAGACACTTAAATGCTAAAAGAATGGTCTGGATCAAGAGAATTAATACAAGAAGTCTGATGGAGTTTTCTTTATTTTGATTATGTTTATGGGGCATGCTACACTCAAAAAATCTATAAATATACCCAAACTCTTTATATGAAAGATGGCTTGGACCTTGGCTTGAGACTCCAAAGAGCTCTGAGATTTTAAGATTTTTTGAGCTCTACCCAATCACCTCTATATGAACATCACCATCAAACTACAACCACTGAACCACTGTCACTTAACTATGGTTTTTCAACCAGGGTCGTTTGACTATAGTCCTTTGACTGACAAGAACTAATTATGATTTATGATCCTCTTACAATGGTTGCTCAATTTTGGTTTTCCGATTACTTTTGCCCAAATATTAATATCTAAACTCTATCTTCTAACTATAATCTTTTAACCTCCATCAAACTACTCAGGTCTTCGGACCAGAGGCGGAACCAGCTTCAATTTCGAGGGGGGGGGGGGGGGGCAAATACAACACACAAATAATTAAATATTAAAAAAAATAATATTATATATCTATATATTAAGAAAAAAAATTTAAAAGAATTTAAGCAAGAAAAAAAGATGTAATTAAACTGTCATGAAAAACATGAAAAAAAAAAAATAGAACTAAATGTGAAGAAACATATAGATATTTTAGGGCAAGTTAGGACAAAAGAGTTTTTTAGGGGGGGCAAAAGTAATTTTTTAGGAGGGGCAATTTTTTTTTTTTTTTTTTAATTTTTTACTCTCCTATTTAAATTTTTTTTTTGAGGGGAACCTATGGTTCCGCCCATGCTTCGGACCTCAATTGACCAACAATTATCCTACGACCACTATTGCCCTCTTATAATCCTCTAATCATTATCGTCTAACTATGCTCTTTTGAACATCATCTCCTAATTATGGTCCATCAATCACAATCATTTGATAAAACGTCTCCTGATCACCATCACTCGAATATAGTCCATTGACCATCGTTGTTTTACTACGATCCTCTAACCACCATCTCTCAACTATAATCTCTCAACTATCATTGCCCGACTATGATCCTCTAAACATTATCAACCAATTACTATCCTCTAACCACTTTTTTCACGACTATAATCCTCCTACAATTATTATCTAGTTATTATCATCCAACCATTATGGTTTTACTACCGTCCTCGAATTATTATTGCCTGGCTACACTAGTGCTAACTATCTTTGTCACCTATCATCACTAATAATCAATGCACATCATCTCCCATAGGATTGATGCAAGCCTTCGATAATAACTCTGACTCCTGGCATCAACATCAAGATTTATTCTGGACTTTTTGGTCTCTATTATCCTCTCCTTAAAATGAAATGATAAAAATAAATCTCTTAAAGAAACTCTCATGCCATAGAACTCATTCAACTTATGGCAAAAAAATATTTTCTATATATTGCATTTCTAATATATTTTATCAATACATTTCTCAAATATAGGGAAATGCGTCATTTATAATCGACGACAAACACTAGTGGAATCATTTCAACTAGATTATATCACATGATTTTTCTCTTTTATGAAATTTTCACATAAAAACTTCCCTGTCTATTTTATTTGTATATATTCCTGATATTCATATAAAGCTAAGACATTAAACTCTTCCTCCCACCGTAAATAATTCATATTATAATATTTATATTTTAAAGCTAAAATATTAATTAAAAATGAGCATATCAAGTAATATCAATGGATAAGAAAAAATATAAATACATATTAAATGGCATTAAGGTCCGCTTAAAATTACAATGAGCAGTAAAGTTGACATGACACCAAAAATTATCTTGATCGTGCATAAATCTCGAGGCAATTCAAGTTAGAAACTCCCAAAATTAAATTCGGGACCATCTAAACTCCAATTTCAACAAACTTATGGTCAAATTGAATGTCTCGAAGAGATGAACCCAATGACACCAAAATTGATCCAATCTAAACACAAATGGGTCCAAATTAAGGGCTAAAGCTTATTTGGAAGGTTCAAAGCCTAAATTGCAAGTGGTATCCAATTTATAACATGCTTAGTGTAATCGAGCGGCTCTATAAGAAGAATCCAATGTCACGACCCGACCCGAGACGAGACGGATCCCGCCCGCGCCGGATCGCGACGGAGAATAGCTAACCAGGATCTGGCTTTGGATTAGGTTACTGAACTGATCTTCCAAATTCTTAACTCAATAGAAGCACACAGAACAACAGAGCTACTAAAAACATCAAATGCAGCGGAACAAAACATCTATCTTTTCATTTCCTCAAAATAATCATCTACAGAACAGTACATGGCTTTCAACAGAAAGAAAGACAGAACAGGAAAGCCATGACTGTACAAAAATCAAAAGTACAAAAGTACCCAATCTGATCAGACTCTGAAATCTAATCCTGAACTTCCTTGCCCTTCCCAGAACCTGAAAACCACCAGAAAGCAAGGGTGAGCTCAACAGCTCAGCAAAGCAACAAACCTCCAATCAAAATCCTCAGAAACTCAAAACCAATACAGCAGACAAATCCGTACAGAAATCAGAACGGAATCGGACAGATATCAAATCAACAGAACTGTACGGAAACAGAAGTCGTATCAAATCAGAAACAGAACAGATCAGACATATCAGATCAACAGAATCAGATTCGTACAGATCATATCAGAACAGAATAAACTCAGCATATATCAGATATCAGATATTTAATTAATAGCTAAGTGTGCCCCCGGCACCAGAATAATAGCTGAGTAATTAATAGCTAAGTGTGCCCCCGGCACCAGAACAATAGCTGAGTAATTAATAGCTAAGTGTGCCCCCGGCACCAGAACAATAGCTGAGTAATTAATAGCTAAGTGTGCCCCCGGCACCAGAATAATAGCTGAGTAATTAATAGCTAAGTGTGCCCCCGGCACCAGAACAATAGCTGAGTAATTAATAGCTAAGTGTGCCCCCGGCACCAGAACAATAGCTGAGTAATTAATAGCTAAGTGTGCCCCCGGCACCAGAACAATAGCTGAGTAATTAATAGCTAAGTGTGCTCACGGCACCAGAAATTCTCTGAGTAATTAATAGCTAAATGTGCTCACGGCACCAGAACAGATGTGCTTATAGCACCAAAACAGAATTCATCGGATCCGGAACAGAACAGATATCAGATTTCAGATTGAGCTCATTTCAGATTTCCCTGACACTTACTGAATCTCATAGGATCCAGGCCCCTTATAACTCCCTTTTTATAGCTTATACACATAGCATTTCAATTTAGAAGAAATCCAGACAATTCAGAAATTACACAAAAATCGGGCAGCACAACGGCAGTATACGGAATTTACACAAAAATTCCTGCAAAGAAAATTTACCGAATTCGCACAGAATACAGATATCAACATTTCAGAACCTTTATTCTACTGCACAGATAAATTCCAATTTCACAGAAAAATCCGGTCGACTAAAAACACAGTCGAATCAAAAATACCCGGACGAAAATCTTCAGAAAATAACCAAAATGTGCACACTCGGCACGTCAACAATATACAAAAAGTTACGCGGTAAAAACTGAACCGTTCAAAAGATACGGACGAAAATCGCTAACGGAAACAAAATCCGGACAGAAAATACCGCCAAACACGACGGTTCTGAAAATTGAGAAAGGCGGAATGTGCCTTACCTCGAGCACAGCAATTTCCTCAACAGTCACTTCGATCGAAAACGGCTCCGCGTCGTCCGAAAATCCACTTTTGCACAAAAGTCCACGACTTTCTCTCTCCTCGGCTGATATTTTCGTTTTTAATGATTTTCTCTCTCCTCAAAATGACTTGAAATCAGCTTTATAATACACAGATCGGCCCGGCCGATCGCAGCATCGTCCCGGGACGATCCGACCAAAAGGATCGGCCTGGTCTCCCTTCAGGGCTATTGCATGGACGATATTTTCTACAGTGCCAATCGGCCTGGCCGATGTCTCCAATCGGCCTGGACGATGCATGCAGAAAATCACCTGGAGCAAAACTGGGCTAAAACTGGAGCTGAATTCCACTGATCGTCCCAGGACGATCCCAGATCGTCCTGGACGATACTGGAGCAGATCTTGATATTACATCCAATGAGTCCAAGATCACTTAATTATGACAACATTTGGGCACATAAATGCTTGACAAACACTTTATGATCCAGGTGATCAAGATGGGTCGTCCGATTGAGCACTTCAAATCTGCTCATAATCTTCTCCATATTTATGAAGTATGACTCTCTAAAAAATCTATAAATAGATCCACACTTTTCGCATGAGAGGGGAGCTTGGAGCATGGACCTTTAACAGAGAGAGCCCTGAGGATTCAAGAGCTCCAACACCTCCACTGACGAACCTCCACCGAATGTCGCTGGACTTCTGTTAAACCATCATCGAACCACCACCAAGACACCATCTGTCGCCGGACTTCCACCCGGTCGTTGCCCACCGTCAGATTTCCACTCGGCTGCTGAACGCCAACAAACTTCTTCCCAACCATCATCAAACAATCACCCGGCTGCCAACCTCCATCAAACTTCCACCCGTCCGCTGACCACCGCTGAACTACTTCCACCTGACCCTCTGTCACGACCCGACCCGAGACGAGACGGATCCCGCCCGCGCCGGATCGCGACGGAGAATAGCTAACCAGGATCTGGCTTTGGATTAGGTTACTGAACTGATCTTCCAAATTCTTAACTCAACAGAAGCACACAGAACAACAGAGCTACTAAAAACATCAAATGCAGCGGAACAAAACATCTATCTTTTCATTTCCTCAAAATAATCATCTACAGAACAGTACATGGCTTTCAACAGAAAGAAAGACAGAACAGGAAAGCCATGACTGTACAAAAATCAAAAGTACAAAAGTACCCAATCTGATCAGACTCTGAAATCTAATCCTGAACTTCCTTGCCCTTCCCAGAACCTGAAAACCACCAGAAAGCAAGGGTGAGCTCAACAGCTCAGCAAAGCAACAAACCTCCAATCAAAATCCTCAGAAACTCAAAACCAATACAGCAGACAAATCCGTACAGAAATCAGAACGGAATCGGACAGATATCAAATCAACAGAACTGTACGGAAACAGAAGTCGTATCAAATCAGAAACAGAACAGATCAGACATATCAGATCAACAGAATCAGATTCGTACAGATCATATCAGAACAGAATAAACTCAGCATATATCAGATATCAGATATTTAATTAATAGCTAAGTGTGCCCCCGGCACCAGAATAATAGCTGAGTAATTAATAGCTAAGTGTGCCCCCGGCACCAGAACAATAGCTGAGTAATTAATAGCTAAGTGTGCCCCCGGCACCAGAACAATAGCTGAGTAATTAATAGCTAAGTGTGCCCCCGGCACCAGAATAATAGCTGAGTAATTAATAGCTAAGTGTGCCCCCGGCACCAGAACAATAGCTGAGTAATTAATAGCTAAGTGTGCCCCCGGCACCAGAACAATAGCTGAGTAATTAATAGCTAAGTGTGCCCCCGGCACCAGAACAATAGCTGAGTAATTAATAGCTAAGTGTGCTCACGGCACCAGAAATTCTCTGAGTAATTAATAGCTAAATGTGCTCACGGCACCAGAACAGATGTGCTTATAGCACCAAAACAGAATTCATCGGATCCGGAACAGAACAGATATCAGATTTCAGATTGAGCTCATTTCAGATTTCCCTGACACTTACTGAATCTCATAGGATCCAGGCCCCTTATAACTCCCTTTTTATAGCTTATACACATAGCATTTCAATTCAGAAGAAATCCGGACAATTCAGAAATTACACAAAAATCGGGCAGCACAACGGCAGTATACGGAATTTACACAAAAATTCCTGCAAAGAAAATTTACCGAATTCGCACAGAATACAGATATCAACATTTCAGAACCTTTATTCTACTGCACAGATAAATTCCAATTTCACAGAAAAATCCGGTCGACTAAAAACACAGTCGAATCAAAAATACCCGGACGAAAATCTTCAGAAAATAACCAAAATGTGCACACTCGGCACGTCAACAATATACAAAAAGTTACGCGGTAAAAACTGAACCGTTCAAAAGATACGGACGAAAATCGCTAACGGAAACAAAATCCGGACAGAAAATACCGCCAAACACGACGGTTCTGAAAATTGAGAAAGGCGGAATGTGCCTTACCTCGAGCACAGCAATTTCCTCAACAGTCACTTCGATCGAAAACGGCTCCGCGTCGTCCGAAAATCCACTTTTGCACAAAAGTCCACGACTTTATCTCTCCTCGGCTGATATTTTCGTTTTTAATGATTTTCTCTCTCCTCAAAATGACTTGAAATCAGCTTTATAATACACAGATCGGCCCGGCCGATCGCAGCATCGTCCCGGGACGATCCGACCAAAAGGATCGGCCTGGTCTCCCTTCAGGGCTATTGCATGGACGATATTTTCTACAGTGCCAATCGGCCTGGCCGATGTCTCCAATCGGCCTGGACGATGCATGCAGAAAATCACCTGGAGCAAAACTGGGCTAAAACTGGAGCTGAATTCCACTGATCGTCCCAGGACGATCCCAGATCGTCCTGGACGATACTGGAGCAGATCTTGATATTACAATCTCCCCAACTCAGAAAAATGTCGTCCTCGACATTATCCAGTCCAAACTCAGTCAAAACAAGTACGGGTACGACCGTCTCATATCAGACTCCTTCTCCCAAGTTGCTTCCCGTGCAGTCCGGTGCTTCCACTGGACTTTAACCATCGGAATCTCTTTATTTCTTAACTTTCGGACGTCGTACGCCAAAATAAGCTCTGGCTCTTCCTTGTACGCCAGATTCTCCTGAATCTCCACCTCATCAGCAGACACCTTCTTCCCAGAGTCTGAAACCCACTTCCTCAGAGTGGATACATGAAACACATTATGCACATCCGGCATAGATTCAGAAAGCAATAACTTGTAAGCAGCTTTTCCAATTCTTTCCGAAATCTCAAATGGTGCTAGGTATGTTGGACCTTGAACTAAACTTGCTCACCCTTCCAAAGAAGACTGAATACTCATCTGAGCCAACTCCAAATCATTGGAGGAAACCACCTCCAACTGCAATCTCTCCAAATCACGAATCAGAAAGTCATCACAGGTAAGCTGAATACCTGAGAATCCAGAAGACTTTCTGCTCAGAGCGTCCGCTACCACGTTCGCCTTCCCAGGCTGATACTGAATAGTCAAATCGTAGTCCTTGATCAACTCGAGCCACCTCCTCTGTCTCAGATTCAGATCCTTCTGAGTAAAAATATACTTCAGGCTCTTATGATCAGTAAAGATCTCACATCTGACGCCATATAGGTAATGACGCCAAATCTTCAAAGCAAAAACAACTGCAGCTAACTCCAGATCATGCGTCGGGTAATTCTTCTCATGTGGTTTCAACTGTCTCGAAGCATAAGCAATTACCTGACCATGCTGCATCAGAACACAACCCAATCCTTTCAGTGAAGCATCACTGAACACCTGAAAACCCTCCGTTCCTGACGGAAGTGCCAACACTGGAGCTGAAGTCAAACACTCCTTCAATCTCTGAAAACTAGCTTCACACTCCGGTGTCCAAACAAAAGGTACTGACTTTTGAGTCAGTCTCGTCAGAGGAGTCGAAATCTGTGAAAATCCTTTCACAAACTTCCTATAATACCCGGCCATGCCCAAGAAACTACGTACCTCAAATACCGTAGTCGGCCTTGGCCAATCAGCAACAGCCTGAATCTTCTGGGGATCTACAGAAATGCCTTCTCCGCTAACCACGTGCCCCAAAAATGAAATGCTCTTCAGCCAGAATTCACACTTGGAGAACTTGGCATACAGCTGATGCCTCCTCAAAGTCTCCAACACAATCCTCAAATGTCTGGCATGCTCATCCTCAGATGCAGAATATACCAGAATATCGTCAATAAAGACGATCACAAACTGATCTAAATACTCCCTGAATACTCGGTTCATCAGATCCATGAAAATCGCAGGCGCATTGGTTACCCCAAAAGGCATAACCAAAAACTCGTAGTGCCCGTACCGAGTACTGAAAGCAGTCTTCACCACATCAGCTTCCTTCACCTTCACCTGATAGTATCCGGATCTCAAATCAATCTTCGAAAATACCGAAGATCCGGAAAGCTGATCAAACAAGTCGTCTATCCGAGGCAAAGGATACTTATTCTTGATCGTGACCTTGTTCAAATCTCTGTAATCAATACACATACGGAGTGTACCGTCCTTCTTTTTCACAAACAGAACAGGTGCTCCCCAGGGCGAAACACTAGGACGTACAAAACCTCTGTCAACCAACTCCTGAAGCTGAACTTTCAACTCAGAAAGTTCTTTCGGTGCCATCCTGTACGGAGCTTTCGATATAGGAGCTGTACCCGGAAAAACATCGATAGAGAACTCCACATCTCTATCCGGAGGTAAACCAACCAACTCCTCAGGAAAAACATCAGCAAACTCCCGTACCACAGGGATCTCAGAAACAGAACCAACCTCCAGGTTCAGATCCCGCACCGAAGCCAAAAATACCGGACATCCCTTCTTCCACATCCTGCTCACCTCCAACGCAGAAACCAGACTGGAGAGAACACCTCGTAATCCCTGAAATACAACTCTCTCTCCAGCCACAAGCAAACTCACTTGCTTCTTCAGACAGTCTATCTGGGTCTCATACTGACTCAGCCAATCCATGCCCAGAATCACATCATACGAAGAAATCGGCAATCGAATCAAACTCGACTTCCACTTCTTGCCAGAAATCTCGATCTCACACAAACAAAACTGTCGAGCAATCAATGGATTCCCAGCCGGTAAAATCACAGACAAAGAAACCGGTAGAACCATCGAATCCAAATGTAAAATCTCAAAACAATGCTCGGACAGAAAAGAATGACTCGCTCCAGAGTCAAACAAAACACGACAGGGCTGATCAGAAATGTAAACCGTACCTGTCACAACATCCGGAGCATCACGAGCCTCCTGCTGACTCAGACTGTAAACTCGTGGCTGAACTGGAACAGGAGCTGAAGCAACAGAACTACTCTGCTCCCTCTGAATCGTAGGTGGTCTCCGTGGTGCAGAACTAGAACCACCACCTCTACCAGCAAATCCCTCAGGGCGAGGAGGAACAGTCCTCGGTCTTCCTGCTGCTGAACCAACAGGTCTGACAAAGCCCTCAGATCGCTGCTCATATCCCATCTGTGGACATTCTGCAATCCTATGTCCCGGCTGACCACATCTGAAACAAAGACCAGCTATCCTGTAGCACTGGCCAAAGTGTCGCCGTCCACAACTCTGGCACACAGGTGCCGAACTGACAGATCCAGAACTAGTCGTACTGGTAGCAGTACCAGACGATCCTCCGCTCTTCCTGGAATCTCCAGATCCAGATCCAGGAACAAATCTCCTCTTCCCAGAGGAACCACTGCCAGATGTCTCTCCTCCAAACCTCTTCCTACTCGCAGTCCACCGCTGCTGAGTAGCCGTCATGTCATTCTCAATCAGACGAGCTCGCTCCACAAGCTCAGAGAAATCGGTGATCCGGAACGGTATCAGAGGCTGCCTCAAAGTGTCTCGTAAGCCTCTCAGAAATCTGTAGCACCTCTCAGCAGACGTGCTAACCAGCTGCGGAGCGTACCTGGCTAATGCAGTAAACTCAGCCTCGTACTGCATCACCGTCTTGCTCCCCTGAACAAGTCTCAGAAAACTCTCCTGCATCTGCTGTCGTGCAGAAGGGGGAACAAACCAGTCTCGAAATACTTCGGTGAACTCCTCCCAAGTGATCAAGGAGTTCAATCTGCCCTGAAATCTGGCTGCTTGCTGGCCATCCCACCAGTGCTCAGCCTCTCCGTCCAACAGAAAAACAGCTAACGGAACTTTCCTGTCTGCAGGACACTGCATCCCGTCAAAAGTCTTCTCCAATCTCCTCAGCCACTCCTCGGCTGCTCTGGGCTCAACAGTGCCCTCAAACCTCGGAGGCTTCAACCTCAAAAATAACTGCAGGTGTCGATCAATGTCCTCAGACCTAACAGTCGAAGCTCTGCTCTGAGTCTCGCTCATCATCTGAGCAACAAGTGAAGCAAACTGTGAAAGCGTATCAGCACCGACCACTGGGGCTGTACTCCCCACTGGTGCTGCCTGATCGTCACTCTGACCGTCTGTCATGTCTGGGTCTGGCTGATCCATACAGAAAAATCCAGAAAATCCGGAAAACTATCTCAAAACAACACAAAATAACACAATAAAAAGCCAAACGACCCAAAACTACCTCCCAGACAGACTCACTGATCACTTCCTAGAGCTCTGTTTTACAATCCAACCTGTTTCCAAAACCAGTGCTCTGATACCAAAAATGTTTGTCACGACCCGACCCGAGACGAGACGGATCCCGCCCGCGCCGGATCGCGACGGAGAATAGCTAACCAGGATCTGGCTTTGGATTAGGTTACTGAACTGATCTTCCAAATTCTTAACTCAACAGAAGCACACAGAACAACAGAGCTACTAAAAACATCAAATGCAGCGGAACAAAACATCTATCTTTTCATTTCCTCAAAATAATCATCTACAGAACAGTACATGGCTTTCAACAGAAAGAAAGACAGAACAGGAAAGCCATGACTGTACAAAAATCAAAAGTACAAAAGTACCCAATCTGATCAGACTCTGAAATCTAATCCTGAACTTCCTTGCCCTTCCCAGAACCTGAAAACCACCAGAAAGCAAGGGTGAGCTCAACAGCTCAGCAAAGCAACAAACCTCCAATCAAAATCCTCAGAAACTCAAAACCAATACAGCAGACAAATCCGTACAGAAATCAGAACGGAATCGGACAGATATCAAATCAACAGAACTGTACGGAAACAGAAGTCGTATCAAATCAGAAACAGAACAGATCAGACATATCAGATCAACAGAATCAGATTCGTACAGATCATATCAGAACAGAATAAACTCAGCATATATCAGATATCAGATATTTAATTAATAGCTAAGTGTGCCCCCGGCACCAGAATAATAGCTGAGTAATTAATAGCTAAGTGTGCCCCCGGCACCAGAACAATAGCTGAGTAATTAATAGCTAAGTGTGCCCCCGGCACCAGAACAATAGCTGAGTAATTAATAGCTAAGTGTGCCCCCGGCACCAGAATAATAGCTGAGTAATTAATAGCTAAGTGTGCCCCCGGCACCAGAACAATAGCTGAGTAATTAATAGCTAAGTGTGCCCCCGGCACCAGAACAATAGCTGAGTAATTAATAGCTAAGTGTGCCCCCGGCACCAGAACAATAGCTGAGTAATTAATAGCTAAGTGTGCTCACGGCACCAGAAATTCTCTGAGTAATTAATAGCTAAATGTGCTCACGGCACCAGAACAGATGTGCTTATAGCACCAAAACAGAATTCATCGGATCCAGAACAGAACAGATATCAGATTTCAGATTGAGCTCATTTCAGATTTCCCTGACACTTACTGAATCTCATAGGATCCAGGCCCCTTATAACTCCCTTTTTATAGCTTATACACATAGCATTTCAATTCAGAAGAAATCCGGACAATTCAGAAATTACACAAAAATCGGGCAGCACAACGGCAGTATACGGAATTTACACAAAAATTCCTGCAAAGAAAATTTACCGAATTCGCACAGAATACAGATATCAACATTTCAGAACCTTTATTCTACTGCACAGATAAATTCCAATTTCACAGAAAAATTCGGTCGACTAAAAACACAGTCGAATCAAAAATACCCGGACGAAAATCTTCAGAAAATAACCAAAATGTGCACACTCGGCACGTCAACAATATACAAAAAGTTACGCGATAAAAACTGAACCGTTCAAAAGATACGGACGAAAATCGCTAACGGAAACAAAATCCGGACAGAAAATACCGCCAAACACGACGGTTCTGAAAATTGAGAAAGGCGGAATGTGCCTTACCTCGAGCACAGCAATTTCCTCAACAGTCACTTCGATCGAAAACGGCTCCGCGTCGTCCGAAAATCCACTTTTGCACAAAAGTCCACGACTTTCTCTCTCCTCGGCTGATATTTTCGTTTTTAATGATTTTCTCTCTCCTCAAAATGACTTGAAATCAGCTTTATAATACACAGATCGGCCCGGCCGATCGCAGCATCGTCCCGGGACGATCCGACCAAAAGGATCGGCCTGGTCTCCCTTCAGGGCTATTGCATGGACGATATTTTCTACAGTGCCAATCGGCCTGGCCGATGTCTCCAATCGGCCTGGACGATGCATGCAGAAAATCACCTGGAGCAAAACTGGGCTAAAACTGGAGCTGAATTCCACTGATCGTCCCAGGACGATCCCAGATCGTCCTGGACGATACTGGAGCAGATCTTGATATTACACCCTCGTCGGACCACCACTCGGCCGCTGACTGTTGCCGGACTACCACCCGGTTGTGGACTACCATTGGACTTGTGCTCGACCATCTTCAAATTATTGCCTGGTCGCAACAGCCACCGGACCACCATCAGGCCACCCACCACCACAAGACCACCACACATTCTCGCCAACCACCATCACTGCTGACTATGATTCTTTTGACCACCATCGCTCACAGACTACGATCCCTCCGACCTTTCATCGTCTGTCGATTATGGTCTCTCTAACCTCCATAGCCCACCGACTAAGATCCCTTCGACCACCCGTCGCCCGCCGACTACTGTCCATGCGACCTCCACCACTCGTCGATTATGGGCCCTCAGACCATTATTTCCCACTGATTGCAGTCCCTTGGACCAACATCACCAACTAACTATAGTCCCTCAAAATAACATTGCTCGCCGACTACGGTCCCCTCGACTATCGTTGCTAGTAGATTTTGCCCCCCCCCCCCCCCCCCCCCCCCTCCCAAGTACTATAGTCCTTACGACCTACTCCACCCATCGACTACAGTTCGTCGCGACCACCGTCGCTCGTCAACTATGATCCCTTCAACTAGCATCGCTCGCCGACTACGGTCCCTTTGACCATCGTTGCCCACCAACAATGGTCCCTCTGACCAATATCACCAGTCTAATACAGCCCATTTGACCTTCCGTCACCTGCTGACTACGGTCCCTCAGACCACTGTCACCCACCGACATTGGTCTCTCTGACCAACATCACCCATCTAATACAACCCCTGTGACCTTCTTCACCTACTGATTACGTTCCCCTGAACCACTGTTACCCACTGAGTACGGTCCATCTGACCGTTTTTCACTTGTCGACTACTATTCATCTGATCACCGTTGCCCGACTATAGTTATGCTAGCCGGATGAGCAGGCCTGCAGCCTCTTGAGAACAACTCTCATATCACTAGATTCTTTCAACTACCACCTTGTAATGTGCTCTATATGATGTATATTTACTACATCAAGCCATTATCTTCACCTCATCGAAGGGCCTATTTTGTAATCAACAATAAACAATAGTGTAACCATTTCAACTGGATCAGACCCCGTGATTTCTTTCATTTTCAGATTTTTTCACATAAAATATTAATATCTCTTATGACTCTGTTACTCCTCTCTCTGTATCTGTATATGTAATGGATCTCCGTTCAAAGCTAAGACATTAAGCTCTCTCTATCGCTGTGAATGTTCCAGTCCGCAACAAAAGTATTAGAAATTCAAGCTTTATCAAGTTTCATTTTTTAATGTTTATTTTTAAATAGATTTTTTATTTATATAAAACATATTCAAAAGATTATTATATTGCATTTATATTTTTTTCTTCTAATTTTAGGAGAAATAAAAAATATTATGTACTAGCTGACAAATTTGCATAAAAACAATTAACTTTTTTTCATATAATAAAATAAATTCACATAATTAACATAGCTTAACAAAATAAAGTCTAACTGAGCCATCTCAAAAAAAAAAAGAAAAGGGATTGGTTAAATCTCTTATTTAACTAGTGAAGATGGCAACTTACAACCATATTTTTAAGATGAACGATCATAATTAGTTGATTTTATTATGACTTATGGCTCCGAATGCAACCCACCAACATTTTTGCAGTATAGTCCTCTGAATTTGACAAATTAACAGCCACCATCTCCATCAAAATAATTGCTTTAAATGTGCATTTCATGCCCTTGAAGAAAAAGGGATGGTTAGCAAGTCACTTTCTTTGGAAGTGAGAGAGACAACAAAATTGAATTGAGTGCATTATAATCTGATATATATCACTTGGCTTTGAACCGTTGAAATTTAAAGTGGATGCTCACTCTATGCCGAGAAGAGAGAGGATCATGACATTCTTGTTCCCCACACTATTGGAACTCAAATTATAATACCATTTTATTTGAAAAAAAATATATCTAAATAATAATATATATTGATAATTCAATGTGATTGAAAGTAATATTTATCTTATAATCTCAACATTTTTTAAAGAGATTTAATGATTGCTTATAGGATCTTAATTTTTAAATATAAAAATATGATTACCTAATCCTCTTTTATTATAAAATTTGTTTAGATGAATATTAATTTTAATTTTTTAAAAGTGTGATAGATTTAGGAGCGATGTTGATGGCCAATCTTTCTATAAAATGAAAGATAAGACTATGATTAAGAAGGATGGGAAGGAGCTAAATGTAATATCAGTTTTGCTCCAGGTTCGTCCGGGACGAAGTTGGATCGTCCGGGACGATCGGTACAGGTTGTGCAGAAAATCAGTTTTGGCTGTATGATTCGTCGGGACGAAAATTGGATCGTCTGGACGAAAATTCTCCCGTGAACCCATCGCCTGGGACGATATGTCATTTTTCGTCTGGACGGAATTCTTCTCTTCATGGATCGTCCGGGACGAAGCTCGATCGTCCAGGACGATCAGTCTGGATATATATAGAAATGAGATATTTTGAAGAGAGAGAAAAAGCTGAGGAGAGAGAAAAACGAAGGAAAAAGTGGAAAAGCGGATTTTCGGACGACGCGGAGCCGTTTTCGATCGAAGTGACTGTTGAGGAAATTACTGTGCACGAGGTAAGGCACAATCCGACTTTCTAAATTTTCAGAACCGTCGTGTTTGGCGGTATTTTCTGTCCGGATTTTGTTTCCGTTAGCGATTTTCGTCCGTATCTTTTGATTGGTTCAGTTTTTACCGCGTAACTTTTTGTATATCGTTGCCGTGCCGGGTGTGCACATTTTGGTTATTTTCTGAAGATTTTCGTCCGGGTATTTTTGATTCGACTGTGTTTTTAGTCGACCGGATTTTTCTGTGAAATTGGAATTTATCTGTGCAGTAGAATAAAGGTTTTGAAATATTGATATCTGTATTCTGTGCGAATTCGGTAAATTTTCTTTGCAGGAAATTTTGTGTAAATTCCGTATACTGCCGTTGTGCTGCCCGATTTTTGAGAAATTTCTGAATTGTCCGTATTTCTTCTGAATTGAAATGCTATGTGTATAAGCTATAAAAAGGGAGTTATAAGGGGCCTGAATCCTATGAGATTCAGTTAGTGAAACGGGAAATCTGAAATGAGCTCAATCTGAAATCTGATATCTGTTCTGTTCCGGATCCGATGAATTCTGTTTTGGTGCTATAAGCACATCTGTTTTGGTGCCGTGAGCACAAAGGGAGACATAAGGGGCCTGGATCCTATGAGATTCAGTCAGTGTCTGGGAAGGGAGGCATAAGGGGCCGGAATCCGTAGAGATTCCGTCAGTGTCAGGGCATTTAGCTATATGTATCTGTGCTACTTTCTGTATCTGTTCTGTTCTGTACGAAATTGTGATTATGACATGGTATAATGTGATCCGTACAATTCTGATTTCTGATTCTGACTCTGTTGATTTGTTCTGTTCTGATACGATCTGTACGACTCTGATGTGATTTGATATCTGTCCGTAAGTTTTGATTTCCGATTCTGTTCTGACTTCTGATCTGATTTATGTCTGATAAGTTTGGTTTTGTTTTCTGAGGATTTAGATTGGAGGTTTGTTGCTTTGCTGAGCTGTTGAGCTCACCCTTGCTTTCTGGTGGTTTTCAGGTTCTGGGAAGGGCAAGGAAGTCCAGGATTAGATTTCAGAGTCTGATCAGATTAGGTACTTTTGTACTTTTGATTTTTGTACAGTCATGGCTTTCCTGTTCTGTCTTTCTTTCTGTTGAAAGCCATGTACTGTTCTGTAGATGATTATTTTGAGGAAATGAATTCAGATAGATGTTTTGTTCCGCTGCATTTGATGTTTTTAGTAGCTCTGTTATTCTGTGTGCTTCTGTTGAGTTAAGAATTTGGAAGATCAGTTCAGTAACCTAATCCAAAGCCAGATCCTGGTTAGCTTTTTCCCTCCGTCGCGATCCGGCGCGGGCGGGATCCGTCTCGTCTCGGGTCGGGTCGTGACAAGCTTTTGTGGTATCAGAGCACTGGTTTTGGAAACAGGTTGGATTGTAAAACAGAGCTCTAGGAAGTGATCAGTGAGTCTGTCTGGGAGGTAGTTTTGGGTCGTTTGGCTTTTTATTGTGTTATTTTGTGTTGTTTTGTGATAGTTTTCCGGATTTTCTGGATTTTTCTGTATGGATCAGCCAGACCCAGACATGACAGACGGTCAGAGTGACGATCAGGCAGCACCAGTGGGGAGTACAGCCCCAGTGGTCGGTGCTGATACGCTTTCTCAGTTTGCTTCACTTGTTGCTCAGATGATGAGCGAGACTCAGAGCAGAGCTTCGACTGTTAGATCTGAGGACATTGATCGACACCTGCAGTTATTTTTGAGGTTGAAACCTCCGAGGTTTGAGGGCGCTGTTGAGCCCAGAGCAGCCGAGGAGTGGCTGAGGAGATTGGAATGCAGTGTCCTGCAGACAGGAAAGTTCCGTTAGCTGTTTTTCTGTTGGACGGAGAGGCTGAGCACTGGTGGGACGGCCAGCAAGCAGCCAGATTTCAAGGCAGACTGAACTCTTTGATCACTTGGGAAGAGTTCACTGAGGTATTTCGAGATTGGTTTGTTCCCCCTTCTGCACGACAGCAGATGCAGGAGAGTTTTCTGAGACTTGTTCAGGGGAACAAGACGGTGATGCAGTACGAGGCTGAGTTTACTGCATTAGCCAGGTACGCTCCGCAGTTGGTTAGCACGTCTGCTGAGAGGTGCTACAGATTTCTGAGAGGCTTACGAGACACTTTGAGGCAGCCTCTGATACCGTTCCGGATTACTGATTTCTCTGAGCTTGTGGAGCGAGCTCGTCTGATTGAGAATGATATGACGGCTACTCAGCAGCGGTGGTCTGCGAGTAGGAAGAGGTTTGGAGGAGATACTTCTGGCAGTGGTTCCTCTGGGAAGAGGAGATTTGTTCCTGGATCTGGATCTGGAGATTCCAGGAAGAGCGGAGGATCGTCTGGTACTGCTACCAGTACGACTAGTTCTGGATCTGTCAGTTCGGCACCTGTGTGCCAGAGTTGTGGACGACGACACCATGGCCAGTGCTACAGGATAGCTGGTCTTTGTTTCAGATGTGGTCAGTCAGGACATAGGATTGCAGAATGTCCGCAGATGGGATTTGATCAGCGTTCTGAGTTCCGATCTGAGGGCTTTGTCAGACCTGTTGGTTCAGCAGCAGGAAGACCGAGGACTGTTCCTCCACGCCCTGAGGGATTTACTGGTAGAGGTGGTGGTTCTAGTTCTGCACCACGGAGACCGCCTACGATTCAGAGGGAGCAGAGTAGTTCTGTTGCTTCAGCTCCTGCTCCAGTTCAGCCCCGAGTTTATAGTCTGAGTCAGCAGGAGGCTCGTGATGCTCCGGATGTTGTGACAGGTACGGTTTACATTTCTGATCAGCCCTGTCGTGTTTTGTTTGACTCTGGAGCGAGTCATTCTTTTCTGTCCGAGCATTGTTTTGAGATTTTACATTTGGATTCGATGGTTTTACCGGTTTCTTTGTCTGTGATTTTACCGGCTGGGAATCCATTGATTGCTCGACAGTTTTGTTTGTGTGAGATCGAGATTTCTGGCAAGAAGTGGAAATCGAGTTTGATTCGATTGCCGATTTCTTCGTATGATGTGATTCTGGGCATGGATTGGCTGAGTCAGTATGAGGCCCAGATAGACTGTCTGAAGAAGCAAGTGAGCTTGCTTGTGGCTGGAGAGAGAATTGTATTTCAGGGATTACGAGGTGTTCTCTCCAGTCTGATTTCTGCGTTGGAGGTGAGCAGGATGTGGAAGAAAGGATGTCCGGTATTTTTAGCTTCGGTGCGGGATCTGAACCTAGAGGTTGGTTCTGTTTCTGAGATCCCTGTGGTACGGGAGTTTGCTGATGTTTTTCCTGAGGAGTTGGTTGGTTTACCTCCGGATAGAGATGTGGAGTTCTCTATCGATGTTTTTCCGGGTACCGCTCCGATATCGAAAGCTCCGTACAGGATGGCACCGAAAGAACTTTCTGAGTTGAAAGTTCAGCTTCAGGAGTTGGTTGACAGAGGGTTTGTACGTCCTAGTGTTTCGCCCTGGGGAGCACCTGTTCTGTTTGTGAAGAAGAAGGACGGTACACTCCGTATGTGTATTGATTACAGAGATTTGAACAAGGTCACGATCAAGAACAAGTATCCTTTGCCTCGGATAGACGACTTGTTTGATCAGCTTTCCGGATCTTCGGTATTTTCGAAGATTGATTTGCGATCCGGATACTATCAGGTGAAGGTGAAGGAAGCTGATGTGGTGAAGACTGCTTTTAGTACTCGGTACGGGCACTACGAGTTTTTGGTTATGCCTTTTGGGGTAACCAATGCGCCTGCGATTTTCATGGATCTGATGAACCGAGTATTCAGGGAGTATTTGGATCAGTTTGTGATCGTCTTCATTGACGATATTCTGGTATATTCTGCATCTGAGGATGAGCATGCCAGACATTTGAGGATTGTGTTGGAGACTTTGAGGAGGCATCAGCTATATGCCAAGTTCTCCAAGTGTGAGTTCTGGTTGAAGAGCATTTCATTTCTGGGGCATGTGATTAGCGGAGAAGGCATTTCTGTAGATCCCCAGAAGATTCAGGCTGTTGCTGATTGGCCAAGGCCGACTACGGTATTTGAGGTACGTAGTTTCTTGGGCATGGCCGGGTACTATAGGAAGTTTGTGAAGGGTTTTTCACAGATTTCGACTCCTCTGACGAGACTGACTCAGAAGTCAGTAGCTTTTGTTTGGACACCGGAGTGTGAAGCGAGTTTTCAGAGATTGAAGGAGTGTTTGACTTCAGCTCCAGTGTTGGTACTTCCGTCAGGTACGGAGGGTTTCCAGGTGTTCAGTGATGCTTCACTGAAAGGATTGGGTTGTGTCCTGATGCAGCATGGTCAGGTAATTGCTTATGCTTCGAGACAGTTGAAACCACATGAAAAGAATTACCCGACGCATGATCTGGAGTTAGCTGCAGTTGTTTTTGCTTTGAAGATTTGGCGTCATTACCTGTATGGCGTCAGATGTGAGATCTTTACTGATCATAAGAGCCTGAAGTACATTTTTACTCAGAAGGATCTGAATCTGAGACAGAGGAGGTGGCTCGAGTTGATCAAGGACTACGATTTGACTATTCAGTATCAGCCAGGGAAGGCGAATGTGGTAGCGGACGCTCTGAGCAGAAAGTCTTCTGGATTCTCAGGTATTCAGCTTACCTGTGATGACTTTCTGATTCGTGATTTGGAGAGATTGCAGTTGGAGGTGGTTTCCTCCAGTGATTTGAAGTTGACTCAGATGAGTATTCAGTCTTCTTTGGAAGCACGGATTCAAGAAGCCCAGAAGTCAGATTTTGGTTATTCGAAGTTGATTGCACAGATTGGATCTGGTAAGACTCCTGAACTTCGAATTTCTGATTCTGGTGTTATTTTCTGTAAGAACAGGTTGTGGGTACCTGTGTCTGGAGACTTGAGACAGGAGATTCTGTACGAATCTCATCATTCTGGCTACACTGTTCATCCAGGCAGTGGTAAGATGTACGCTGACATGAAGCTTTTGTTTTGGTGGCCTGGGATGAAGAAGGATGTGGCAGAGTTTGTGTCGAGATGCGAAGCCTGTCAGTTGGTGAAGGCAGAGCATCAGCGACCAGGTGGACTGTTGCAGTCGTTGCCTATCCCTGAGTGGAAATGGGAGGAAGTAACGATGGATTTTGCGATGGGTTTTCCTCGATCTAGACAAGGACATGATGCCATTTGGGTGGTTGTAGATCGATTGACCAAGTCAGCCCATTTTCTTCCGATCAGACAGACGGATTCAGTTGATCGTTTGGCACAGATTTATGTGAAGGAGATAGTCAGATTGCACGGTGTGCCTCGTGTGATCGTATCTGATCGAGATGGACGCTTTACTTCCAGACTTTGGAAAGGCATTCAGCAAGGCTTGGGTACGAAACTGCATTTCAGTACAGCCTTTCATCCTCAGACCGACGGACAGTCTGAGAGGACGATTCAGGTACTGGAAGATCTGTTGAGGCTTTGTGTTCTGGACTTTAGCGGAAGCTGGGAAGATCATATTCCGTTGATTGAATTTGCCTATAACAACAGTTTTCAGTCCAGTATCGGTATGGCACCGTACGAGGCTTTGTATGGCAGGAAGTGTCGTACTCCTTTGACTCCGACCTCCTTCGGAGATAGACAGGCTTTGGGGGCCACTTTTGCTGATGAAACTGCTCAGAAGATCAATTTGATAAGAGAAAGATTGAAAGCCGCTCAAGATCGTCAGCAGAAGTATTACAATCAGAAGCACAGATTTGTTGAGTTTCAGGTCGGTGACTTTGTGTATGTCAAAGTCAGCCCGATGAAAGGTGTGAGCAGATTTGGTCAGGTAAGCAAGCTTAGTCCAAGGTATGTTGGACCATTTGAGATTTTGGAAAGAATTGGAAAAGCTGCTTACAAGTTATTGCTTTCTGAATCTATGCCTGATGTGCATAATGTGTTTCACGTATCCACTCTGAGGAAGTGGGTTTCAGACTCTGGGAAGAAGTTGTCTGCTGATGAAGTTGAGATTCAGGAGAATCTGGTGTACAAGGAAGAGCCAGAGCTTATTTTGGCGTACGACGTCCGAAAGTTAAGAAATAAAGAGATTCCGATGGTTAAAGTCCAGTGGAAGCACCGGACTGCACGGGAAGCAACTTGGGAGAAGGAGTCTGATATGAGACGGTCGTACCCGTACTTGTTTTGACTGAGTTTGGATTGGATAATGTCGAGGACGACATTTTTTTTAAGTTGGGGAGATTGTAATATCAGTTTTGCTCCAGGTTCGTCCGGGACGAAGTTGGATCGTCCGGGACGATCGGTACAGGTTGTGCAGAAAATCAGTTTTGGCTGTATGATTCGTCGGGACGAAAATTGGATCGTCTGGACGAAAATTCTCCCGTGAACCCATCGCCTGGGACGATATGTCATTTTTCGTCTGGACGGAATTCTTCTCTTCATGGATCGTCCGGGACGAAGCTCGATCGTCCAGGACGATCAGTCTGGATATATATAGAAATGAGATATTTTGAAGAGAGAGAAAAAGCTGAGGAGAGAGAAAAACGAAGGAAAAAGTGGAAAAGCGGATTTTCGGACGACGCGGAGCCGTTTTCGATCGAAGTGACTGTTGAGGAAATTACTGTGCACGAGGTAAGGCACAATCCGACTTTCTAAATTTTCAGAACCGTCGTGTTTGGCGGTATTTTCTGTCCGGATTTTGTTTCCGTTAGCGATTTTCGTCCGTATCTTTTGATTGGTTCAGTTTTTACCGCGTAACTTTTTGTATATCGTTGCCGTGCCGGGTGTGCACATTTTGGTTATTTTCTGAAGATTTTCGTCCGGGTATTTTTGATTCGACTGTGTTTTTAGTCGACCGGATTTTTCTGTGAAATTGGAATTTATCTGTGCAGTAGAATAAAGGTTTTGAAATATTGATATCTGTATTCTGTGCGAATTCGGTAAATTTTCTTTGCAGGAAATTTTGTGTAAATTCCGTATACTGCCGTTGTGCTGCCCGATTTTTGAGAAATTTCTGAATTGTCCGTATTTCTTCTGAATTGAAATGCTATGTGTATAAGCTATAAAAAGGGAGTTATAAGGGGCCTGAATCCTATGAGATTCAGTTAGTGAAACGGGAAATCTGAAATGAGCTCAATCTGAAATCTGATATCTGTTCTGTTCCGGATCCGATGAATTCTGTTTTGGTGCTATAAGCACATCTGTTTTGGTGCCGTGAGCACAAAGGGAGACATAAGGGGCCTGGATCCTATGAGATTCAGTCAGTGTCTGGGAAGGGAGGCATAAGGGGCCGGAATCCGTAGAGATTCCGTCAGTGTCAGGGCATTTAGCTATATGTATCTGTGCTACTTTCTGTATCTGTTCTGTTCTGTACGAAATTGTGATTATGACATGGTATAATGTGATCCGTACAATTCTGATTTCTGATTCTGACTCTGTTGATTTGTTCTGTTCTGATACGATCTGTACGACTCTGATGTGATTTGATATCTGTCCGTAAGTTTTGATTTCCGATTCTGTTCTGACTTCTGATCTGATTTATGTCTGATAAGTTTGGTTTTGTTTTCTGAGGATTTAGATTGGAGGTTTGTTGCTTTGCTGAGCTGTTGAGCTCACCCTTGCTTTCTGGTGGTTTTCAGGTTCTGGGAAGGGCAAGGAAGTCCAGGATTAGATTTCAGAGTCTGATCAGATTAGGTACTTTTGTACTTTTGATTTTTGTACAGTCATGGCTTTCCTGTTCTGTCTTTCTTTCTGTTGAAAGCCATGTACTGTTCTGTAGATGATTATTTTGAGGAAATGAATTCAGATAGATGTTTTGTTCCGCTGCATTTGATGTTTTTAGTAGCTCTGTTATTCTGTGTGCTTCTGTTGAGTTAAGAATTTGGAAGATCAGTTCAGTAACCTAATCCAAAGCCAGATCCTGGTTAGCTTTTTCCCTCCGTCGCGATCCGGCGCGGGCGGGATCCGTCTCGTCTCGGGTCGGGTCGTGACACTAAATGACCATAATATTTAATCCTTTGACTCTATGATGGATAAGAAAGAGGGCTCCATTTGTGATGTATAAGCTAACTGTCGCTAATGTGTCACACACACTTTGTAATGGCCACCTATGTTGAGCCATCCAACGCGTCTTCTTTTGAATCAACCCAAAATTGACTCCCAAGGCTCTCCAAGTCCCATCATCCACTCATAATTTAGCCCAAACTCATAAGCTATCCAATCCTTAATTGCAACCACTTGTAGGAAAGAATCCATCAAGTTCATCATTCGACTTGAACATATCAGCTATTTTGTTGGTGAATTCTTATAGGAAGCCTCTATGTCCCTGTACACACCCACAGATTATTTGACTTATAGCTAATATGCCAAGAAATCCTCTTTTGAATCCTTCATTTAGGGGTGAAACTAGAAAGAGTTCAAGGTAGGTAATTATCCATCCTGAAATGTTTTTTTTTAATCGCAGAATAAGCATTTTAACTATTTTGCACACCTTCAATAAATGCTGCTGCCCAAATTGCAAGAAAAAAATTCATTTTATTTTATTTCATATATAAAATTATGCATTTCACAATCATATTTTTCCCACCATTAAATGAGAGGCTAAATATGCCTCTGCCTTCATTTGAGTTTATTTCATTATGAGAGAATTACATCTTTCATGATCCAATAGCTTCCACCATAATGTCCATCGATTGATTGTCGACAGATTGCCTTAACTTTTGGTCATCATCTCATCTTCCAACCAACATCCTAGGTATAATATCTCAAGCTGAAAACTCATCCTTTCCATCCTTTCTCCAAGACCCATCCCCCATTTCATAGACAATCAGATGTCTCATAACTAATTGTTATCATTCACAATGCTATCCCATTAATTATAAATATATTTTTTTTTCAAATTATGATTAAGGGACCCCATTTGCTTGCCCTATTATTATTCCCAAGTCGGTCTAACTTGTGGTGATCATTATTAATAACGTTACTGTGATCTACGAATACTATTTCATCAATGACAACATCATGTGAATAATGATTGTTGAGATTAGTACAAGCTCTCATTTGAACTTAGTTAGACACCAACTTAATGAAATCAAATATTTCAAAATCTAATTCAATGCTTCAAGTTCATCTAAAGATCTACACATTTATGGAAAAAAAAATGCTTTATAAGCAAAAGATTTAAAGACAATAAATAACAAATTATTTATATTTCAAATAATTTAAAAATAATTATATAGACTAATATTTATAATTGTAATTAATAATTTGATTAATCAAATTCATGAGATAAATTAGATTTTAAAATCATGCCTACATGCATGACATGCCATTCTTATTTTTCCTCATAAAGGTTGAATATTGAATTATTATAAAAGTAATCAAATTTAATTTATATATAATTCTTATTAGAATAACGCATTCTTCTTATAGATTACCGGATAATCAATACAGTACCAGCTACCGAAGCCGACAGGTGGAGGTGGGCGACGGAGACCGTTACCGTATAAAAGGAAGGCCCTAGATTCACGGGATGAGCTCCGCCTTCTTTCTTTCCTCTTTTACGCTTCCCCTCCTCTTCATCCATTCCGCGCCTACTGAGAGCCAACTCAATTCTAAGCTACCAGATGTGTTAGGGGTTTGATAGATCTTGCTACTAGCGCACTTCTATTGTATCGTGCAGTTCTCTTGTCGACAGATCCTGCTCGATATATTGGAGAACCGGCCGGTGAGGAGGTGGACCGTGTGTGCGCCGGAGCTTGTGAACTACGGAGGTGGCGATGCAGGAGGCCAAGGGGACACTTGGCTGCTTCTACTCCTCTCTATGATCTTGCCGACCGACGCTCTCTTGAAAGGCGGGATTATAGCTAAGAGGGCGGCGAGCTGCATGAGAGATCTGGTAGCTTCTTTATTCTCAGCGGAGGTGTCGAGAAACGTAGGGAGGGACAGCGGGCTTGTTATCCGGAGCAGGGGAAGATGGGGCAAATGTGGTTGATTTCTTTGTAGATCTGTACGTTTTTTGTTGTATCTTGCTTCAGATCTGTGACGGTTCTTTTGAAGGAGGGCATTTTTAATTTTAGGAGCTCACAAAGGAGGTGTTTTTGAGGCTTTAGAGATCTGAGATCTGCAACGACGGCCAAGATGCAGCAGGATCAGCGGAAGAAGGTGTGTTGTTTCTTGATCCGTGCCTTTTAACCCTTTTACTACGATCTTTTATATGGCTTGAAGCTTGGGATCTGCTAACGGCGGAAATGAGATCGTTTGGTGATGTAATTGGGGTTGATTGGATCCTTGGGAGATATGATAAGTTGAATGTTGACTTGTTTCACCTTTTAGATTTGCTATTGCTTTTGACCTGCAACCTTCTCTTTGAATTTGATATCGTTCTTCTTGCTTTCATGTGTGCTTTTCGACCTATCTTAATGCCTCTGATCTTGCGAAGCTCCTCTAACTGGAATATTGATAAGGATTTAAACAGCTTTGCTTGAACGAATATCTGCTACAAAGTTGTGATTGATCTTTCTAAAGGCTAGCTTAGTTGTTTAATAGTCATTCGTTTCCCTCAATAGAGAACAAATTTGCTTTCAATGAATTGGACTGTCAGGCTTAATCTCTAAGGTTTAATTGCTCCATTTATTTAGTATGCTCATTTGCTCTTTATTATTTTTGGGTGTGTTATTCAATTTGCTTATCACTACTATGCGCCAACCTAAACAAGCCAATAAATTTGTGCTTATTATGAATTTTTACCGCATGGTTAATACTCATCGATGATTAATGCATTGAGATTAAGCCATTTGAGAGGCCGAATGTTTCTGTGTTTTGTAGAATTCTCCAGAGATGGACTTTTTCACAGAGTATGGGGATGCCAATAGATACAAAATTCAGGAGGTTGTTGGGAAAGGAAGCTATGGAGTAGTTTGCTCAGCCATAGACACTCATACCGGAGGAAAAGTGGCAATCAAGAAGATACATGATATTTTTGAGCACATCTCAGATGCTGCCCGAATTCTCCGTGAGATAAAGCTTCTTAGGCTTCTTAGACACCCCGACATTGTAGAGATAAAGCACATCATGCTACCCCCTTCAAGAAGGGATTTCAAAGATATCTATGTTGTCTTTGAGCTTATGGAGTCTGATCTTCATCAAGTCATAAAGGCTAATGATGACTTGACAAAAGAGCATTACCAGTTTTTTCTTTATCAGCTGCTGCGTGCCTTGAAATACATTCATACAGGTTAGAACTTTCACCTTTGATGCGGTTAGTTTGTTCAATTTGAACGTTGAGATTTTGTTTAAAATTGTATTTAATTTGGTTATTTGTGCTTGTGCCCTCGAAGTAGATATATTGTTTTTGATGATTTTACTGTTGCTGCATTGTTACCTTCTATTCAGATCTATGGTGTTAAACAAGAAACTGCAATATAATTTTTTAACAAGTGCTGAGCATCCTTATTTTTCTTTGGCTGTTAAACTGATTCACATTTCCTTTTAATTCAATTTAATTTTCCTAATGTTTAATTTCTTTTGCAGCACAACCTGTGTTATGATAAATGTATATTGAGACTCTCATGGCTATTGCAATACTTTTCATTCTTTACATGTATATTTAAGTTGGATAATTCTAATGCAGCTAATGTTTATCATCGAGATTTAAAGCCCAAGAACATACTAGCAAATGCAAACTGCAAGCTCAAAATTTGCGACTTTGGATTAGCAAGAGTTGCATTCAGTGATACCCCCACAACAATATTCTGGACGGTTTGCTTCTAGTACTTTGGTTGCTTGATTTTTTTTTTTCTTATTGTTATTTTAAAAACTTTCAGGTATGAGTTTTTATTATCATTTAAAAATATGACATGCAGGATTATGTTGCCACAAGGTGGTATAGGGCACCTGAGCTATGTGGCTCATTCTTTTCCAAGGTAATCTTTTGGTCCATAAAACCTGAAATAAATTTTTTAGTCAAGAAGGCTAGTAAGAAAATGTTGAATCGATGGTATATGAACTGTTGTAAGCAATTAAATTCACCTATTTATCTTTTTGTGGCTATGTCAATGGAATATGAACTTTGTGACCCATACTAACAAGAAAGAATACAACTTTAACTTGATCGTTTCAACCTTTATGTTTCTTTTATTTATGCCACTATTGGGCCTGTGCTATATGAACATTTTTGGTAAATTGTCATTTTCATGTGTGAGTAGGCTTTTGCTGATGCATTGCTAAGTATTCAATAGAATTAATACACACGATATGAGAGCCTCAATTCTTGTATGCCTTTCAACGTATCTATAATCAGCTCATGAAGGAATCACTCTCCTCACTCTCTCACATGTTGCGTGTATGCATTATTTCCTATGTCAAAATGTCCTGGACTAGCTTCGCAATTCAACATTTGAATGTCTAGAAACTTTATATTGTCCTAGTCTAAAAGCACTACTAATACTTGACGAGTTCACTTGATTAAATTAGTTAACTGCTGTGTTAATGCATGATTGCTTAGTACTTTCTAGTTACTAGAAAATAAATGTTTGTTCAGGAGTTATTTTGAAGCTCTACATGCTAACATTTTTTTGTCTCAGGTATTTTATATTGTTTTACTTTTCAATATATGTGTATGACAAGAGTGATAAATTCTTCCTTTGCAGTATACACCTGCCATCGACATTTGGGGCATAGGTTGCATTTTTGCTGAGGTTCTGACTGGGAAGCCTTTGTTTCCTGGAAAAAATGTTGCTCATCAATTGGATTTGATGACTGATCTTCTAGGCACACCTTCTTTGGATACCATTTCACGGGTATGTCGGTTTACTATTTATAAAATATTCTGAAATGTGCTCTATATCCAAGTTTATAAAGTATTTTGCTAGTCCAGGTACGAAATGAGAAGGCAAGACGGTATCTAAGCAGCATGAGGAAAAAGCTCCCCATACCTTTTTCGCAGAAGTTTCCAAATGCGGATCCGTCTGCACTGAAACTCTTGGAAAGACTTCTAGCATTTGATCCAAAGGACCGGCCAACTGCTGAGGAGGTATATGCTTTTCTTTTCTTGCTGAAACTCCTCTATTTGTTCATTAATTCAAGCAAACTTTTATAGCTTATGGGAATACAAAATTTTCTTATGATATCTTGCATGATGTTTTTTGGTAGATTAGCTTACTATTTAATTGGTTTGTAATTATAGGCATTGGCTGATCCTTACTTTAAAGGCTTGTCTAAAGTAGAGAGGGAGCCCTCCTGCCAACCAATCACAAAAATGGAGTTTGAATTTGAGAGACGAAGAGTAACTAAAGAAGATATTAGGGAACTTATCTTTCGTGAGATATTGGAATATCATCCTCAACTTCTCAAAGATTACATCAATGGAACAGAGAGAACAAACTTCCTTTATCCTAGGTCAATTATGTGATTATATCAATATACCATTTTATTCTGTGAAGTGAATGAATCGTTGTATGCCTATTGCTGATGTTTTTATCTCAATCGTATAGTGCCGTTGATCAATTTAAAAGACAATTTGCTCATCTTGAAGAAAATGGTGGTAAAAGTGCTCCTGTAATTCCACTAGAGAGGAATCATGTTTCTCTTCCCAGGTAATGTTAATTATCGTTATTTGTGTTATAGGAATCTTGCACTTTATTGTTAATGCCCGTTGCATCTTCATTGAGAAATTGAATGACGTAATTAGTTGAAGATGTTAGTGGAGAAAATAGAATATTCTGGATTGAATTGGGGGGAGAGGGAGGTTCCACATCCAGCTTTTCCTCTTTCCCTTCTACTTGCATAAGCCGTCAATCTAACTTATTAGAAACCAACTATTTAAGGTTGTATGTCATTGAATTGAACATAATTTGCATGATTTTTAAATTATTTTTAAACACCTATAATCGATTGTAAATACTTCAGTTTACTGAACAAATTATCTGCATATGATTGTACCATCATACTTATTGTTAAATCTTGATCTTATTCTGCTACATTTGTCATTATAATATTTTTCCATGAATACTTTAATGGATAACAAAGTTGATTTCCTGCTTCATCGTCATAACATTTTAGTTTTCTTTTTCAGATCAACAGTTGTCCACTCAACTACAATACCTCCGGCGGAGCAAGGTAATAATCCTAGAGGAGCTGAGCGGATTCCTGGACATATAGGAAGGGTTTCACCAGCACCTCAAAGGATCCCAGTTGGTTTGTTCTTTGCCCTCGAGCCTTATCTCTTTATCTCCATTTTAGTCCATTCTTCTAGTTATTTTGCATGTAGGATTAAAATAATTTCAATTTAATGACTTTGCAGCGAAGCCGGGAAAAGTTGTTGGACCTGTAATGCCATTGGAGAATGGAAGCATAAAGGACCCGTACGATCCTCGACGTCTGATAAGGAATGCAGTGCCTCCACTGCAACCTAGTATTCCTCCTGCTTACTGTTTTCACAGAACTGCCAGTAAGTCAGCAAGCAAGATGGGAGCCGAAGTTGAGGATAATGCACGCCACCCTCAGCCTTGCATGCCCAGTAAGGTGGCCCCAGACATCGCAATAGATATGAGAGCATCTCCATTCTTTCTGTTAGGCGCCACTAAACCTGCACAGAGCGACAGAACAAACGGCATTGATGCTAACATACTTGAAGCAAAGCCCATCCCATATGTTGGTATTGCTGTCGCGGCCGCCTCCGTTGCCCACCGGAAGGTCGGCGCCTCCCAATTTGGCATGTCGGGGATGTACTAGGTACCTGACATTAGTGACTTCTGCTCTTCTTTTTTTTCCACTTCATTGGTGGTTTGAGAACGAACTGCTACATTTTAAATGAGAGGAATTGGATGGGAAATAGTTGGTCAGACAATAAGGATATGGTACAGTTTGAAGGATCTTGTAAAACATAGTTCTAGTGAAACTATTCAATTCCAGTGAACTCATAGATATTGCTCTTCAAATAATTTATACGGAGGAAAAACGGTCGTTTGGGTTGCATTTCATAGGCTTTCTCATAACAATTTTAGTTTGGGTTAGCACGCGATGGAAATTTATATCTTCATGGAAGGAACAGTACGTCCATTGGTGAGAGAAGCCATCTTTTTTATTTTGTAAATTATGATGCAGCATAATATTATCAAATGAATGTGGATTAAAAATGCAAATCCCTTCCATTTACTTAGTCTAGATTTGATTTAGCAGGTATAAAATTCAAAATAGATTGCTTTTAGGGTAATTATATATCTTCTTTCTTCTTCCTTTTTTTTTGCTATAAAATTAGGATTTTAATTTATAAATTTTATTATTTAGGTTAGGTTTAAATGAAAAAAAAAAAATCTCTTATATATAAAAAAACGTATTTATTAAAATTTATTTTAATACAATAGCAATAGCTAAGTTTTACACATGGGAGAAAATACGTGCATGAATGCGTTCATTGGTTAAGCAGACAACGGCTTTTGAAAAAGTGACTCATTTATTTTATTATTTAGGTTAGATTTCAAATTCAGAGTTTATATATGTGATGTATTTTTGAGTTTGTTTAATATTTAAAAAAAAAGAAAAAAAAAAGAGATGATGAATATAAGAAAAGCAAAAAAGAGGGATTATGAAGCATTTTCTCTTAATTGGTAATTAATTTGGGGATGGTTCTTGATGGGAAAAAAATAGATAAGAATATTTAAAGAAAATTTTTATTAGGATATATCAAAAACTAATTTATATTGCGATTTATGCATGATAAATTTAAATTACATTTATTTCTAAAAATATGAATGAATTTGCCTCGAGATTCGTGCCGATCAAGATAATTTTTTGGTGACGTATCAATTGTTAATTTTAAAAATAAATGTAAGAATTAGTAATATTTAGATTTAAGTTGGAATGATTCATGAGTGAAACAAACATCTTATAAATATAAGATATTATCTTTCATTATGAATAATTTCACTCAAAATAAATTTTTATGTTTTTTTCTTTAATTAAAAATATAAGAAAGTAGATTATTTGTCATATCAAATAAAAATGTTTATATATGCTATTAAACAGTAACTATGAGTGAGAGTTAAAAGCCCTAATACTTATATTAGATCACCATATAATGACTTCATCATCATAAATAGTATGATCAATTTCACTATATCATGAAATTATTTTATTATAGTAATCATATAAGCCATAACATTGCTAAATATACAAATAATTTCACACACACACACATATATATATATATATATACAAAATCCATTTTACTATTCACTTATTAATGTTTTTTTCTAATTCCTTTACAAAACAATATTTCACCCTAACAGTGATAGTTGAAGGTTGGCAGCTGCAGTGGCTGTCGGTAGCTATGGTGATGTTCTGGGGCAATGACGATGAATTTATGATGTATTTGGAACTCGCTCAAATATAAAGAATTTTAAATACATTATGATGTGGGGATATCAATGAAGAAATGGAGCAAAAATAACAACTAAACAGCTTTAATATTTCAAAAAAGTTAAAACTGTTGGTCTTATGGTTTGTATATATAAATGCAAAAGAAAGTTTTAGAAGATTTTTAAAAAGGGTACAAACTAGATATACTAATGCTAAGGAGTATTCTACTTATGACGCACTGTATCATTCTCCCGTGTATCTGAAGAAATCACATGCGGGAGCAGGGTGAAGGCACAAGCCTAGTCATGAGAGGGAGCAAAGAATGGGCATCGTGCAAACATGCGAGAAGTGAACGAGCTGAATCGCACTACTCGCATGCATTCGAAGCGGGAGAAGACCTCGGGAGTGCCAAGCGTGCAATGGAGGCGGGGAGCATGCCACGTCAATGCGAAGCGTGGGATTAGGCACAATGTTCGGGTCGTGCGCGAGAGCGAGGCGAGGCTGCTCGGGCGCGGGAGCTAAGTCGGATCGTGAGAGGTGTCAATCAAAGGCGTGGAGAGGAGCCCGGGCAGGCTCAGTCCGATTGAATGGAGTGCAGGCTAGGCCGTGAGTCGGATACATAAAGTGCAGGAGGCATGTTTCGGGACACAGACGAACTAGGATGGACGAGGGAGTGAAGATCGGGCAGGCCACATGCTTGAGCGAAGGAGGTCGATTCGCCAATATGGGCTAGTGGACCTAGATTCACTCATATAGTTGTCGGCTAGTGGAGGTCGATTCACCGGTATGGTTGACAGCTGGTGGAGACTTTGAACATCATCGACAACCTATCTTTATTTATAGACTCCCCAAAAGCATCCAAATCATGATCGCCATCAAGTGCTGATGTGGCTTCCTTCATCTATGGTCAACCAAAAGCTCATGGCTCTTATACCAATTAATGTGGAGAGATAAATAAAGAAATGGAGCAAGAAAAGAGACAAACAGCTCTAAGAGATCAAAACAATAAAAATTGTTGGAATTCCAAAAAATATATTATTATCCAGTATCTTCCTCCTACATTTTATATAGAAATGCAAAAGAAATTTATAGAAGATTATAGAAAAGGGTTTAAAATAGATAACTAATTCTAAAGAGTATTCTACTTATGATGTACTACATCACATCAAAATTGAATTAGATGGTAAAATTTCAAATGCATCCAAATTTCATACTGCATTTATTTTACTTCAAACCAAACATAAATATTCTCAAAATTCTTATATTTGAAATACTTTACTTCTATTTTATTTCAAACCGCCCAGTCCTTTAACAGATTTTCTCCCATTTGCAAAAAGATTAAAAAAAAAAAAAGCTTGAGCGGCTTAGTTAATTATTACAATTATAATGTTAGTAGAGAGTAGGGAGAGCTTAAAGCTCTTCATAGTAAGCTTCAGTTTATATGGTAGAATATAAAATAATTACTTAAACATGAAGAAGATTTAGAACCAATGCCATACATTTTACTTTGTCCCATTTCTTTAGTTTTTACTTACCTTGTTCTAATTTTGCATTATAAGTATATTAAATCCAGATAAAGACTTGGGAATTATAAATATATTTTTATATTGTTTTTATAAGAGAATGCAGAAGATGATAACATATGTTGAGGGAGCAGCATGAAGAGAAAAGTAGATAAACAGTCGTAATGCGATAATGACATAAAATTTTACAGTAAATACTAAAAGTTTGTGGAAGGCCTTGGCACCATGCTAATTACAGTGGATGAAGTTTGTGTAAAATGACTTGAGCACCATGTTGAGGCTGAAGGGTTAAAATGGTAAAGGGAGCATGGGTATAGGATGGGGACAACTCAACTGAAAAGCGCTGCAGAATTCTTGCCAAAGCCATTTTAGCTTCTGTAAGTGCAAAGCTCTGGCCCATGCAGATTCGAGGACCCCAACCAAATGGGAAGAAGATGAGTTGGTTCTTGGTTGCCTTTGAGACTCCTTCAGAAAATCTCTCAGGGTTGAATTCTTCAGCATCTTCACCCCAAAACTCCCGGCTATGATGGAGAAGGATGGTAGGTAACAGAAGTTGCACTCCAGGTGGGAAAGTAAACTCTCCCAGCTTCATTTCTTTGTAAGTATGTCGAAGGATTATAACTCCCGGTGGATATAATCTTAGAACCTCATAAAAAATCATAGTCACCTGCAGGAAGAATATCAAATCTAATAATATGGAGTAGCATTGGAAGTTGAGAGGTTTATATGTGCTTGAAAGAAATTAATTATTAAAAATAAATTATAAATATGTATCACAATCGGAAAAGAAATAACATCATGATACTAAAATTCATCAAAATAATGAATATTTATTCAAAATACAAAGATATTTGGTATAACTTATGTTGAGGAAGATGAGTAAACACCAAAATAATGAAACAAGAAAGAAAGTAAGCAGAGGAAAACATAAAGGACACCAAGACTTAAGCAAATTGATCAACACAATTAGATTTCACACTTAACAATCTACACAACATGCAAATTGTCATAGAAAAAAATAGTTAATGAATCAAGGGTTACTTTTTCCTGTTACAACCACAAAATAAAAGATCTTTTTTACTTCAAATAATGAATTAAATAAGAAATTTTGTGTAGGTGAAAAGCAAAAGGTACTTAGGTGCTTACAATCTTCAGTTGGCTTAAGCCCTCAAAGGTCGGTTTGCTTTGGCCAAACACCTGCAAAACCTCGTTTCTTGCCAGATCCTGCCAGTTTGGATGCATGCTGAGCACGATCATGGTCCATGTAAGAAGAACTGATGTCGTCTCTTGGCCAGCAAAGTAAAACAGCTTGCACTCCTCAATCACATCTTCTGTAGTCAAACTAGCATCTTGCAGGTGATGTCCTTCTTGAGCATGCCTTTTGTTTGATTCCATCAACAAGCCCAACAAGTCATCAGCCTTAGCTTCACCATTTTTTATTGCATGTTCTCTCTGTTCAATCATACTTTTCAGTAATGCAGCAACCTCGCTGTAGATTTCATTTCTTCGCCTGTTCTTTTGGGTGGGTATAAATCTACAACTCAAAAATATTGGTTATATTCATCCAACTAGATGTCAAGATAAATGGAAACTAAAAATAACAAATTTTTACAAGAATAAATTAAATTTAACTTTATATAACTATTCATTCTAATAAGTTCAGTTGAATCAATAAATTTACAAGACAACCAAATGTTCAATCAAAAGACACATATGTGTTCAATGTTAAGAATCTTTCTTAAAAGAAGCAGACTATTGCTTCATTGCAACGAAAAATGATTCAACAACATTCAACGTCAGCTTTTACGAAGGATTATATAAGGATACATTATATGAAGAAAATAGAACTTTAATTTTCCTTTACTCACTATATAAAAATCAACTACAAGATCAATTTAAAAATTTTAAATGAGATGATTGTACAATGGTTGAATATTTTACAAGGCTAAAAGGTCTTGGAAGCATATATTATTTACCTAGAGATTACTTAGTTATCATTTTCATTTCATTAAATATCTTCCAGAAGAATTAAAAGTGAATTAAGTCAAATTTTTCAAATACATTAGATGAGGATTTATATAGATCTTTGAAGTTTAAAATTTAATAAAATTATCATCCATTTTGAATTATAACATCCCTGATTTATTTCTAAGAAAAAAAACATAAAATCACATAAACTATATCAATCTCACATGCTATTATTGAAAAATTTCTAATTGAATGTATTATTAGTTCTATTTACTCCTTGATAAGTGGGAAATAGAAGATTTTTTTATAAACATATTATCTCCTCATACAAGCTGGAAGCTGACTTCTATCCTTCTACTTAATTAATTTAGGTTTCATTTGAGGTGGCTTTCTTTTTGCTTCTTAAAGCAGCTTCCTAATACAAAAATTAAAAATTTTGTACTAGGAAATTGCTTTAAGATACAATAAAAAAGCCGTCCCAAACGAAGCCTTAATGTCTCCAAAAAACTTTATTGATTTCAGTGCATAAATGATTTACTTTAACTATGATACTATCTAAAATTTTTCATGTGGCTTTCGATTAATTGTATAATCTTTCATTGTTTTGGATTTGTTAACAATACTTCTATTAGAAAACTATTGATTTATCATCTGGATTGATTCTCATCATTTTTTTTCATTTTTATTAAAAATAATAAATAATAATTAAAATTATGATGTTGTAATGTATGAATTATGTGTGTTTGCAAGGTTGTGCATCTCATTATAGATTTACATTAAAAAATTCTAAACCATAACACATCAAACATTCGATTTGGTATTAGGGGTATCTCACGTCAGGGAAAAACAAACCTACTTGTAATGATTTATTAATTGCTCTAAAGGAAGAACAATTAAGCTATATTTGCCTGACGTGTATCATATGAACAATTTGTTGGGGTTAAATTTCTCCAGGCTTGGTAGAATTGATATACAATCCCCTCCTACAAACTCTAGCTTCTTTAGTTATGATTATTTATGATCTTCTTTAATGGCTCTTTGCGATTCTCCTCCTAATCTTTTTGTTGTGAACTTGTGATCCATATAGGAGTTGCAAGAGCATCATAACATATGGTCTAACAAGATTTTTGGCTTTTTATTGGCAAACAATTTGCGGCCATTATAACTTATTTATAATAAGATGAGGGATTAATGACCTTTCCAGTGTTGTGATTTTTTAATGTTGATTTATATTATCAAGGATTTTTTGAAAATCAACTTGTTTGATTTTAAGCAATTATTTTACTCAATGAATATCGAATCCTTCCAATGGAATTTTTTTTATTATATCTTATTGGTCTTTGGCTTGAACAAAACTCATTCCATTTTATATTTTAAATAAAATTTTAATTGGATTTGTTATTCCTTCTAATTCCATGAGTTTACCCATGATTAAGTGCGGGACTCGAAGGTTTTTAGGAGAGTTTCTTACCTTATATAAGCAATATATTTGATTTGATAGCTTCAATTCTTCAACTTTACACTCGATCTTCAAAATAAGCCATCAAAACTCCGTGTGGGAGGTTAGTGCTCTGGACTTGGATATTTTTTGAACTGTATAATTGATCTTTTACAATCTAACTTTTAACAAGCTCAAGATTTTCATTTAGTAGATTTTTTTTAGTTCCATATTTCTAACCATAGCTTCTAATAGAAACACTTGATTTTTTTCGTGTATATATATATATATATATATATATATATATATATATATATATATATATATATATATATATTTTAATTTTTGCTAACAATAATTAACAATTGCTAGAAATCAAGAGTTTGTGATATGTGAATTATGAGTTTGCATAATTTTGTGTCTCCTACTATGTATGAAAAAAAAAATTTCTAGACCCGCAAATAACCTGTAGCATAAGGTTAAGCATCTTAAACAATATGATAATTATTTCTCAAAAAACTAGCAAAAGAAATGTACCTAAAACCAGGAATATACAAATTCCGAGCAGCCTGGGCCACAAGCTCAGTTTGCTCATTCTGTAGTTCAAATATTCGTCGACCCTCTTTATAGCTACTACCAAATGCTGTTCGAGAGATGACATCTCCAGAAAAGTTTTGGAATTCAGACCAAACATCTATATCAAACACACCCGAACTATCAGCCAACTCCTCCCATCGATTTATTAGCTCATCACAACAAGCAGAAAATAATGGCATCATCATCTGTATGAACACAACAATGATAATGTAACTACAAGGTCTAAATTTCAATTCCTTGACCTATGCCAAATTCCTACCACAAGAAAAAAAAAGAGTACCTTCAACTTGTCAACTTGGAAGGCTGGGTTAATGATTCTCCTATGCTTGGCCCATTTCTCACCTTCATAAGTTGCGACCCCTAGAATTAGTTGCCTTCCAAATGGCTTTGATCTTAGCTTCTCAAAGTGACCAAATTTACTATAAAGAATGTCCTTTACAAGCTCAGGATCCATGATGATCACCCTAGGGCAAGGCCCAAACCAAAAGAATGGCACCTTATTCTTACCTGTATATGTTTTTTCAACCACCACATAAATAAAATAAAAAACAGGCTTTGCGATTCCAAACACCTTATTAGAGAGATTTACAGACGCACAACAAAATTTTTATGTATTTATAGGTTAACTCCAAAATTTTGATATTTACTTTTTTAAAAATTTTATTTCCTAGAAATCGGCTTAAGCTAGGTTTGCCTCTAAGGCTCAAAGCCTATTTGAACAAGAGTTAAATTAAGCCCAAATAATTCTTGGCTTAAGAATCTAGTTTATTAAAAATCACCCAAATAAAAAATTATTTAAAAAACTACAAATATTTAATTATAAAAATAAAGCATATGATAATTAATTAATACATAAATTCTTATAATGCAAAACTAACAAGTCAATAAAAATTAATAAAGATTTTAATTAAGGGTAATAATATTTATAAGGATTAATTATGATACTTTAAATATTAAATAAACTTCAATAATTATAAAAAGATTGTTACAAATTTATTAATAAATAATTATAAAAATTAAACATATGATAAATACTTCTATTGTAAATAAATTTTAATGATAAAATAAATAAACTCATTTTGACTTATTAACTACTAATCAAGATTTTAATTAGCTTTAATAATATTTTTTTGCATTAACTATGATAAATATTAAATAATTAATAAATACATAATTAATCATAGTTAACAAGTACTAATTTCTTAAGATTAACTAAATTTTATTAATATAAAAAAGATTTTATTATTTTTATAGTTTAATAACTAGTTATAAATAATTAATTAATCACATAATTACTCAAAATAATAAACAGTAACTATAAATCATGATTAATAAAAGTTTTAATTAAGGTAATTCGAATATAATTAAAAATTTAAAGTATTCTTAATTAGCTAATATTTAAATAAAATTTATTAAATATAATTCATATCTAATTACAAATAATGATATCATTCTAGATTAAGAAAATTATATTACATTATCCTAATTAAAAATTATTTAGGATGTGTTTTAAAAAATTTTAGTCTATTCTGATGGAAGCAGAATATAACAGAACAAAATTTGGAAGAGAAAAACTCAAAAAACAAAATTTTTCTTCACTAGATATTCACGGGAACAAAAAATGAAAACAGAAAGCGAAGACAAAAACGATGCTAATGCTTTCACGGGATAACTCACACACTTAAGACAATCAAAATACAGTTTTTTTAACTGTCCGAAAAAATAAAAGTAAAATAAAAACTATACGTCGAGTTGTTTGGGTTTGAAATATCCAACAATCTCCCCCTCAAATCAAAACTTTCTTCATCCCAAGCATCTTCAGTAGCTTTAGGAACCTTGATGTCGTCAAAGCTTTAGTGAACAAATCAGCTATTTGATCTTCTGTACTGCAGTGCTCCATGCTAATCTGACCCATCTTTACTGCATCTCTGATAAAATGGTAACGCACATCAATGTGCTTACTCCTGACATGATGTACTGGATTTTTGGCCAACGCGATCGCCGACTTGTTGTCCACATAAATTGTTGTAGCTTCATCAATCTCTCCATAAAATTCCTTCAGCAAATTCTTCAACCACATTGCTTCACAAGCCGCTGTCCCCGCTGCTATGTACTCATCCTCACATGTAGATAATGCTACAATTTTCTGCTTCTGTGTGCACCAAGTAAAAGCTGTATCACCAACATAAAACACATATCCACTTGTGCTCTTTCTTTCCTCATGATCATTTGCCCAATCACTATCACAATATCCAAGTAACTTCATGTCTCCATTGCACTGATAATGAAGGCCAAACTCAACTGTGTCACTGATATATCTAAGAATCCTCTTCGCTGCAAGCCAATGAAATTCCCTCGGATTCTCCATGAATCTGCGATGCCCACACTATACACAATGTCAGGTCTCGTCACTGTCAAGTATCTGAGGCTCCCAATCAAACTTTTGTATAATGTTGGATCAACCAATTTTCCTTCTCCTTCTTTCGTGAAATGAACTCCAGTTTGTATTGGTGTTGTCACACTATTGCAATTATGTTGCGGATCTGTTTTCATGGTTTATGATTTTAATGATAGCAAACACTCTTATTTCTCTACGACTGCCTTATCTATTGACATTTCAGGTCCACACGATCAGACTGCAATTTGAAACCAGCTCAAGATTGGGTAGACTAGGTCTGAGTCAGTTTGTACCCTTTTTCCTATCTTGAGTATATTGTATTTGGTGTGGCTCCTGATGCTTTGTAACTTGAAAGATTTCTGACTGTTTCCTAGAGTTTACTATTTTTGGTAACATCGTCCTGGATGATTTTATATCGTTATGGACGATCAGTTCAAAAGCAGAAACCCTAATTAGGGCATCCTCATTAAAGCAGCCGTCATTATGCAAAAAACATCATCCTGGACGATTTTGTATCGGCCAGGACGATAGGCTCAAAATAGAAAGAATCTGCCGCCAGATCTATTTAGGAATTACTTATTTTTGGACATCGTCCAGGTGGATTGTCCAGGACTATAAAATATCGTCCCGGACGATCCAGGACAATTTTTCCAAAATTTCTCTGGAATTTAAGGAAAGCAATTATGTCTTGATTGCACGATCAAATTGTCCTGGATGATCACCATATAGTCCTAGCCGATATGCCGGATGATTGGACATCAGATAGCTCTTTTTCAAGGCGATGTTCAGGATGATATTCCACAATTTATACTGATCGATCAGGATGATATATTATCATTCTGGACGATAAGAACAAACTTCTTCTAATCGTCTCAAATCGTCCCGGCTGATAGGGCTTGAATTGCACTGATCGTATAGGACGATATTAGTATTGTCCTGGACGATAATGTCGACAACTTGCATTAATGAGCTCGTTTTGAGATCTTCTATTTAAGCTATGACATGACACTTTGTAAGTGTCTTTGGCAGCCATTGTACCTTCATTCTTTTAGGGGAAACTTGAAGAGAGAGCTTGAAAGGGAGTGAGGAAAGGATGGAGTTTGAGAGAGGGAGAAAATCTTGTGAGGGGGGACTCAAGGGAGTGTGGAGGGGGTTCCACATGGTTGCTTCGGCAAGCTCGCACCTGAATACCGTTGGATTCAAGGCTTGTCTCGAGGGAAGTTCACTAAAGAAGAAGATCTCTTTGGTGTCAAAGGACCCGGCGACTCCGCCGCACCGGGGAAGGTGGAAGTGATTTTGTAAGGGCTTCTCCGCCTAGTTGTGGGGGCTAAAGGAGAGACACTTGTTTTAGTGCAATACTTGGAGGGTGCCTCCAAGGAGTGGACGTAGGTCATGGTTTGACCGAACCACTGTAAATCTGGTGTGTTCTTTCTTATTATTACTTCCGCATTTAATTTCCGCATCATTGATTTCTTTATGGTGATTTTGGTTTGTTGTCTTTGGTTTAAAGAATTTTTTAAATACCAATTCACCTCTCTTTTAATTAGCCTTGGGCTAGTTCATAGGGTCTAACATCCATAACAAACTCTCAAATTATTCATCCTGAACTTCTCAAGCAGTTCTTTTGCATAACTCTTTTGGCAAATCCAAATGCCATCCTCTTTCTGATGCACTTCTATACCAAAAAATAATGACATGAGGCCAACATCTGTCATATCAAATCTTCTGAACATAGTTGATTTAAAGTCTGCAATCTGCTCATCATCACCTGTTATAAGCAAATCATACACATATAAGCATATGATTAATTTGTTGCCATTTGAGTCCATCTTCATATACACACCATGTTCATAAGGGCATGTAATGAACCCTTCTTCTCCAAAATACTTATCAATGCATAAATTCCAAGCCCTCGGGGCTTGCTTCAAGCCATACAAAGCCTTTTTCAAACGATACACCATATGCTCTTTTCCCTTCACAATAAAACCTTCAGGTTGATATACATATACTTCTTCCTCCAAAACACCATTCAAGAAAGCCGACTTCACATCTAATTGATGAATCTGCCATTTATTCATAGCTGCAATAGAGAAAATTAATCTGATTGTATCAAATCTGGCAACCGGTGCAAAAACCTCTTCATAATCTATCCCTTGCTTCTGCTTGTACCCTTTGACTATAAGTCTAGCCTTGAATTTGTTTACACCTCCTTCAACATTTTTCTTCAATTTGTACACCCACTTGACACCAATAGATTTTTGACCTTTAGGAAGTGAGGTCAAACTCCATGTATCATTTCTCTCAATAGCATCAATCTCCTCTTTCATGGCATCCATTCATCTCCTATCTGCAACTGCTTCATTAAAAGTTAAGGGCTCTTCATCTACATATAAAGTAAATTGAGATAACTCATTATAATTTGTGGTGTCATATATCTCCTGCAAGCTTCTTGTCTTCACCTTTTCAATATCACTACTAGATGATTCTCCCAATCTCACTGTAATGTGTGGTGGTCTTTGTTGCTCTACATCATCAATAATTTTTTCTAAATTTCCCCCAACTGTGACATCCTCCTTGTTGCCATTTTCAAGCCAATCCCAAGATAAGCTCTCCTCAAATCTCACATCCCTGCTCACTACCATTTTCTTTGTTGTAGGATTATACAGTTTATAGGCTTTGGACCTTTCACTGTATCCTACAAACACACACTTCTCAGATTTTTCATCCAACTTCATTCTCTTTTGATCAGGTACATAAACATAAGAAATGCTCCCAAAATCTCTCAAGTGATCAATAACAGGCTTATGACCACTCCAAATTTCAAAAGGGGTTTGAGATGGAATACTTTTTGATGTCACCCTATTCAACAAGTATACAGCACAAGACACAGCTTCAGCCCAAAACAAATTTGGCACTTGCCTCTCCTTCAACATACTCCTAGCCAATCCCATATTGGTTCTATTCAACCTCTCAGCTACCCCATTTTGTTGTGGTGTGTATCTAACTGTTAATTGATGGCGTATCCCATTCTCCTTCAAATAATTTTGCATCTCATGACTAACTTACTCTCCACCTCTATCACTCCTCAACATTTTAATAAAATGACCACTCTCGTTCTCCACAAGTGCTTTAAATATTTTTAAGTATTCAAATACTTGTGACTTCTCTTTTAGAAAATATACCCAGATTTTTCTACTATAATCATCAATAAATGTGAGAAAATAATAATTACCTCCAATAGAAGTAGTGTACATCGGTCCACATAAATCTGAATGAATAAGCGCTAATGGCTTCAAGGCTCTCCATGATTTTCCAACTGAAAATGGTGCTCTGCTCTGCTTTCCTGCAACACATGCTTCACAGATCTTGTCTTGAACTTAGACCTGTCAATATTGGACCCGACCCGAAATTTTCGGGTTTGGGTTGACCCGAACCCGAAGCGGGTCGAGTTTGGGTCCGGAAAACTGACCCGTTTGCAAAAACGGGTTGGGTTCGGGTTGACCCGACGGGTTGCCGGGTCAACCCGAAAACCCGTTTAATTTAAAAATTTTTTATTCCCGCCCTTACCCCTTGCCCGCTGCCCTAGGCCACCAGCCCGAGCTGCCCGCTGCCCCAGACCCCCAGCCCGAGTTGCCCGCCTGACCCGCGCCAGTCTGCTCTCCTGAGCGGTGCGACCCGCGTCACGTCGCGGTGCGACCCGCGTCACGTCGCACCGCCTGCGCGACATCTCCCGTGTCACGGCTGCCCCGCCTGCGCGGCAGCTCTGGCGCTTGAGCGTCAGCCGCAGTTCCGCGGCGCTTGAGCCTCAGCTTCAGTCCGCAGTTACGCGGGTCGGGTCGGGTTGACCCGAACCTGAAGCGGGTCGGGTTCGGGTCCAGAAAATCGACCCGTTTGCAAAAACGGGTCGGGTCGACCCGAACCCGAATAGTGCCGGGTCAGTTTCGGGTTCGACCCGAACCCGACCCGTAACCCGAAATTGACAGGTCTACTTGAACTTCAATATGTGGAAGCCCATCAACTATATTCTTCTTGCACATATAAGAAAGTGTCTTGGAACTCAAGTAACCAAATCTGCAATGCCATAATCTTGAATGATTCTCTATAGAAGTTTTCAAACAACCATTCAAACTACAAATCATCTTCATGGGATACATTTTATTTGGAGTCACCTTCACCTTGGCAATCAAGAATCCATGCTTGTCTTTAATGGTACAAGTGTCAAAAGAAAATGTCAACACATATCCCTTTTGATTTAGTTGCCCAACACTAAGCAAATTATGCTTAAGATTTGGAACATAGAAGACATATGATATCTTCTTTTCTCCCTTCCTTGTTTGCACCAAAATGTCACATTTTCCTTCCACAAATAATTTGTTGTCATCTCCCGTACGTACTTCACTTTGAATTGAGTTATCCAAAGTAACAAACAATCTTCTATTGCCAGTCATGTGATTACTACAACCACTATCAATAACCACACATCTTCTGAATCACCAAACTCCTTGCAATGTGTAAGAAACATTGTGTCTTCACTTTTCTCCACTTCATTTTCTTGCACCAAATCTGCATTTGCCTCTTCACTCTCCTGCCTCTTCCAACAAAAATGATAAGTGCGCCCATACCTTTTGCAAAAATGACATTTGATATTGACAAGGTTGCTTCTTCCTCTGCCTTTAAAGCCATGTCCACGACCACGTGAACCTTCTCTATCACCATGAGCTCCATCTTGAACTTCACCTCCATCACTTTGTGTAGATTCTCCTCTACCAGCACGACCTCTTCCTCTAGTGCCAAAAGAGCCTCTTCCTCTACCAAAAGAGCCTCTTCCTCTACCAAAACCTCTTCCACGGCCACCTTTGAAATTCCCACGCAATGCCACTTGAGTTTGGAAGGCTTCCTCAAGTGGTGTCGAATCATATTGCTTCATTCTTAATTCATGTGATTGAAGAGATCCAAGCAACCCTTCAATAGACATTTTCTCTATGTTCTTTGCTTCTTCTATGGCTACCACCGTGGCTTCAAATTTTTTGGTCAAGCTTCGTAGAATCTTCTCAATAACCCTTTTATCTTCTACAAATTCTCCATTCAATTTCAATTGGTTAACAGTGACAATTACCCGATTGAAATATTCTTCCACACTTTCCGACTCCTTCATCTTCAACATATCAAATTGGCTTCGTAGGGTTTGTAAACGTACTATTTTCACTTTCTCATCTCCTTTGTAAGAAGCATGTAGTGTATCCCAAGCCTCCTTCGCGGTCTTCGCCGTAGAGATCCGCTCAAAAATAATTTCATCTACCGCTTGATAGATGAAGAAAAGGGCCTTTCGATCATTCTTCCGATTTTCTTTCAACTCTTGAAGAAGTCTTTGATTCAAATCTCTCTCTACTTCGGGCTCTTGAAAACCGCTCTCTACAATCTCCCACAACTTTTGAGATTGATACAAAACTCGCATTTGAATACTCCATTGATTGTAGTTCTTCCCTGTGAACTTGGGCAACTGAGGTTGCAAATTATTGGTGCTTGAACTCGCTGCCATTCTCCAACCGTGGCTCTGATACCACTGATGGAAGCAGAAAATAACAGAACAAAATTTGGAAGAGAAAAACTCAAAAAACAAAATTTTTCTTCACTAGATCTTCACGGGAATAAAAAATGAAAACAGAGAGCGAAGACAAAAACGATGCTAATTCTTTCACGGGATAACTCACACACTTAAGACAATCAAAATACGAACTTTTATTTTATCCAGTGAACGTACGCTCCTCTACGTTCGGATCTAGGCAAAAAAAGCGCAATACCGAGTACCGAGTTGTACCGAGTTTTTTCAAAAAACTCGGTATTGCGCTGTTTTAGTCTAAAACCGAACATAGAGGAGCGTACGTTCACTGGATGTAATAAAAGTTCTCAAAATACAGTTTTTTTAACCGTCCGAAAAAATAAAAGTAAAATAAAAACTATACGTCGCGTTGTTTGGGTTTGAAATATCCAACATATTCTAATCGGTTTTGAGATAAATATAATAAATAAATAATCTGTATTGCACTTATCTTAAAAAAATATTTTCAAATATTTTAAAATTCATCTCCACTAAAAACTTGATCATGATATCCTAACAATTTTTTTTTCTTAAATTAATCAAATGATTTTTTGCGCTTATCTTCACTCCTTTTATCTATCACCCATCAAAATCCCTCACTGTTTCATCTGTGTTAAGATTAAAAGTTTGCTCAAAGTTGCCTTCAGCTTACAGTTGCTCCAAAAATCATAAAGCAGAAGAGATTTACCTCCATAGAGATCCACAGCGCGGGTTAAATGGGGAACGACACGGTCAACTATGCTGTGCGAAAGCGGCAGAGGCTTCCGGCGAGCCTCACCAACGAGATTCCCAATCTCCTTGAGATCACCGTAGGGTAAGCGATACCTGCTTCCTTGAATCCCCTGCGCCCTCAGCTTGCGTTCCAATCGCCGTGGCTGGAACCATAACCACTCCGCCGCCGACCATCCAACCAAACCCGCCGCCGCCAACGTCACCGCTGTCGCCGCGAACGCCAACCAATACCCCAACTCCATGTCGCAGCTTCCGAGGAAACGTGTTCAAGAAGGCTTTCTGGCTTTGAGCTCTGACGGGCAAAGGATCGCTTATCTCTTCCAGGTTCTCATTCTGTCTAGTAGTGATATTTGTCTACAGTCAAGAGAACGACTGATTATAAAAAGTCCAACTTTATACAGTAAAACAGGTCAAAAAGCAAATTTTCTAATTTATTTTACTTAGGGGCCGTTTGATTTACAACTGGAATGTATAATGTATAATGTCAATTTAAAAGAAATTTAATATGCTTGAAATATTTTAAATTATTTAAATAAGTGTAAAATAAATGTAGATAATTTATTTTTATTTGAAGTAGAATGAATGCAGTATAAAACTATAATGATAGTGGCGAGTGGTTGATAGCAGTCAGCTAACATCAATAGCATGCGGTGGAAGTGACGATAGCGAGCAATGGCTAATATGTCGGCGGTGGGAGGAGAACGATAGTAGCAGCAGTGGAAACTACCGGAGGCCATTGGCAAGTGTCAGGAAATGAAGAATTATGGTAGGCGACTACAATGTTGGGAAGCTGCTATGGTAGCTAATGACAGGCTGTGGTAGCCTGTGGCAAGCTATGATGGCTAAAGACTACGTGTGGTGATTAGTGGCGTTGATGATAATGATAGAAAATTTACAATGTATAAAAATTGGTCAAATATAATCTTTTCTAAATAACAATATTGAAATAGAAGATGAATTCTAAGTTCTTTAAAATTTTTATTCATTTATTTTATTTCAATCCAAACATCAATATGTTTTTCAGAATTCTTGCATATGGAATACTTTACATCTATTTTACTTCAAACTAAATAGCCTCTCAGCATCATTGAAAAAAAGACTTCTAGGCCTAGAACTGATATTAAACTGCCACAACTCAATTGTTTACATGCAATTTATCTTGGTCCATCGAGCCCTCAATCAAAAATTTTTTAGAAGAATTTTGTATATAATTTAATAATTTAATTCACTCATAATTTCATAACAAATTTCTCCATGTCAATATTTCGATTTGATGCATACTAATATGCATCCATAATTAAGAAATTGCTTTCTTTATTTATAAATGAAAAATGTACATTACCTATATCAAAAGTTCCTATGATAATTTTTTATTCAGAAATCATGGGCAAAACTCCATTGATCAGTCATTTAAAGTTAAAGCTAAAAACCTTTAAGTAGGAGTTAAATTGAAGATTCATTTGTGACTATTTTTTTATTACTTTTTAAAACATCTTTATGATACAAAAATTTCTAGTTTAAATTTTTTTTTTACTAAAAAACTGCTGGAAGATGCATTAAGAAAGCCCTCCCAAACGAAGCTACGACAACTTTCTTATTGCTATGGAAGTTGTTTTTTAGCACAATTTTTTTTTGCAAAGTAAAGAAAAAGCAATGGCCAAACTCCAAAGGTTGTTCCAAACGAAGTTTGTAATAGCTTTCTTACTGTTTCATGAAATAGTTTTCTAGAACAAAATTTTCTAACTCAAAAATTTTTTGTACAAAAAATTGGTTAAAAAGTAAGTAAGAAAGATGTCCCAAATAAAGTAAAAGTTTGATTGGATCAATCTTTGCTCATTTATATTTCTTAAGTCAGCATTTTATTATAAAAATTTTCAGTTCAAGAAATTTTGTAATAAAAAATTATTTTACAAAATAATAAGAAAATTACTTCGAACAAAATCTAAATAATATAAATGGTCCTAATTATACTTAAGTACATCCATTTTAATCCTATATTTTTTTTTATTGAGTTGATTTGATCGTATCGTTTGCATTGCCATCACTTTAAATAAAAATTGATGGAGAAATAATTTTCAGCAATAAGCCAGGCATTTTAGATTATTTATTGTCAATCTTATTGCCAGTACTAAATAGCAAAATTGATATCAATAAATTAGAAATACACTCATGAAAAACTTCTCTCCACATGTCCAAAGCAATGGCAAATTGATGGTAGGATCAAATTAACTCAATGAATTTAGAAATTAAGGTTTCATTTGAGACGGTTTTCTTCCTGCTTTCTAAAGTAAATTTTTAGTACAATTTTTTTTGAAAACAACAAAAAAATAATGACCAAATGCTATCCTAAACAAAGCCTGCATTAAAATCTAAAAAAGTTTATTTTTAAAAAATGTTAGGTCTATTTTAATCATTCACTCCTTTAACGATTTCAAGTAACTATGATTCTCTATAAGGAAACAAAACTTGGAGAATTCATATTCCCATAAGGAGTACAACCCTTCCCATTATCTTATTACAGCGTAGCCGAGAGCTGTGGGGTGAAGATGATCGATGCATGAAGAAATCAATTCAGAGAGATTTGCTAAAGAAGTCTTAGAGGAAACCAAAAACAAACTCATCATCTTCCCTATCGGTTAGTCTTCTGCAGACCTTTGCACTAACTGAAGCAAGAATGGCCCAACAAGAATTCTGCAGGGCTTCTCATTTGAGCTATTAACATCCTATGCTAATGCAATGTGCCTTAACTTTACTCTAGGGCCGACTTAATTAGCCACTTCATTTAAGAATTTAAATTTTCTAAAAATACTTGCATTAAAAAGACTTCATAGATCATATTCGCTAAGGCTGACTTAAAAATCCATTTTTTGGACATTTAGGCTAATTAAGGCAAGCTCATACACACATCATATACGCAAAACTCGAACCCAATATCTCTTTATTAATAGCCAAAGCTCTCAATCAACAGACCAAAATGAGCTGCATGACATAATCCATACTTTTCTGCTTGGGATGAATTTATTGATCGGGTAATTTGCTTGATGCAGAGTTTATTTGTAAACTAGCGAGTTCCTTTTGAACTAAGATCAAGTAGAATAAATTTATGAATGCCACTTCAATAAAAAATTTAAATTTTTTAAAAGTATTTTATAATAACTTCTTTTATCTACTTCATAATTATATAGGTGTTGTGTCTTGAAATATTCACGGCGATAGAGAAATATAAAGTTTAATGTCTTAACTTTGTACAAATATCCAACACATAATCAGATAAAAGATAGGGTTTAACGTTCATAAGAGACATCAAAGTCTTTACAAGGAAACCCTTAAAAAGGGGAAAAAACCTCGAGGCCTAGCCCAGCTTGACTGAATCCACTATTGTTTGCAGTCAATTACAAATGAGGCCCTTCCTTGAGGGAGGGCCTTAGTTTGATGTAGCAAATATACATCATATATAGTGCATTACACATTGTGAATTAAAAGAATCAGTATTGACATGTTTGTTTAGTCGGCATGACCATAGTCGACTTGCAACGAAGGTCGAAAAGAATAGTCGAGTGACAATAGTCGGGAAGATCATACTAGGTTGGCGACGGAGGTCAGAAGGACCTTTATCTGGCGATGTAGGTTGGAAGGATTGTAGTGGCGACGAAGGTCTAAAGGACCATAGCCTACATGTGATGGAGGTCAGAAAGGCTGTAGTTTAGCGACATAGTTCAGAATTATCATTGTCTGACAATGAAAGTCAGAATGACTGTAGTCAACAGGTGATTGAGGTCGGAAAGACCATTGTCTAGCGACGGAGGTTTGAAGAACCGTAGTCTGGCGACGAAGGTCAGAAGGATCGTAGTCAATGGGAAACAGCGGTCATAAATACCATTGTCTAGTGATGGAGGTCGAAATGACCGTAGTCGGTGGACGACAGTGGTCAAAAAGACCGTAGTAAATGGAAGAAAGTGATCAGAAAGACTATAGTCGATGTATGATGGTCGTAAGGACTGTAGTCTGGCGAGAGAGGTCAGAAGGATTATTGTCTGGCGATGGAGGTCAGAAGGATCATTGTCTGGTGATGGAGGTCTAAAAGACCATAGTGGGTGGTCGGGTGGAAGTTCGGCGTTAGTCTGTGGGCGGGTAGAAGTCCGATGTCAGTTAGTGGTAGGGCAGAAGTCCAACATGTAATAGCCTAAACTCTTAACTATCAAGATATTGCCCATTTTGACCTAAGAGCCTAACAATTTTGTCATATTTGTATAACTTTCCAGTATGTCACCCATCCCAGAATTACTCCGGGATAAGCATGCTTAACTATGGACTTTTTTAATGAAATTTTAACCATTAGACCAAAAGGCATCTCGATGTTTAAGAGTTTAGCTTCTTTTACTTAAGGGGGTTCACACAGCGTCAGTCGGTGGATGTGTGGAAGCCCGACAATAGTCTGGCGACAATCGGTAATTTGATGTTTATCGAGGAGTCTGGTGGCAAGATAACTCTAGTTTCTCTCTTCCTTCTCCTCCTAGCTTGGGGTCTCCTTTCTATGATGAATGAGGGGTTTATTTATAGTTTTCTAAGAGTAGCATGGCCAGTAAATAGGAGGGAGATCAAGGAAAAAAATTTATTATTTTTGTAAGCTTTATTTAAATTGTTTTCTTTTCATTTAATTTTTGGAGGCGGTCGAAAATACGAGCTAGTTGCGGCGTACGACTCTGTGCTCTATGCGCCCCTTTTTTTTCGAGAGAGGATTTTTTTAGAGAGATGATTTTTCTCCTATTTTTAAAGAATATTTTTTATTCAATTTGAATATTCTCAAAATATTCTTATTCTTGAAATATTTTTGGAATATCCTTATTCTTATAGAATATTCCTCCTCCCTTATTTCTTAAAAATAGCCCCCCGTGGGACATGGAAGGAATTGATCATCTTCTCCTTCTCCATTATTCCTGTAACTTTTTTATAGTTGAGGCCATCTAGTATCTTGTATAGGTGGCATCCCCTATCAAATACAAGTGCCCCTATGTTATGTAAAAGTTAGAGTTTTCATCAGTCTTTTTACTTTTTCTCATTTCTTAATATACTAGAGGCATTCTACTGTCTGAAATAGGTGGCGTCACTTATCATGCTTCAATGTCCATCTTTTTTGTATAAGGAACTTTTTCCCAATTCCATTTTATTTCTCATATGATTTTCTTTTTATATTAGAGGCATTCCACAGTTTGAGATAGGTGGCATCCCCTATCAAGCTTTAGTGTCTCTCTTTTGTGTAGAAGAAGTCACGATTAGAGTTTATTCTCTCAATAGACAACCCTTGACAGAAGAAGATCAACTACCTCTTGCACGAGAGGGTGATTTTAGAAGATTTGACGATAATATTACCTAGGAGGAGAACTAGTGATTTTAAGTGGACGGACAAAATTTTGATGATGTTTGAGAGAAATTTGAAGCCCAAGAACATACTAGCAAATGAATATTCTTGATAAATTGTCATGTTCATGTGTGAGTAGGCTTTTGCTGATGCATTGCTAAGTATTAAATAGAATTAATACATACGATATGAGAGCCTCAATTCTTGTATGCTTTTCAAGGTATCTATAATCAGTTCATGAAGGAATCAAACGCTCCTCACTCTTGCAATCTAATGTACCCCTACCTGTCTCCCTCACTTGTCACATGTATGCATTATTTCCTATGTCAAAATGTCCTGGACTAGCTTCGCAGTTCAACATTAGAATGCCTAGAAACTTTCTATTGTCCTAGTCTAAAAGCACTAATAATACTTGTCCAGTTCACTTGATTAAACTAGTAACTGCTGTGTTAATACATGATTGCTTAGTACTTTCTAGTTTTAGAAATAAATTATTGTTCATCATTTTTTGTCTAAGGTATTTCATATTGTTTTACTTTCCAATATCTGTGTATGACAAGAGTGATTGATTCTTACTTTGTAGTATACACCTGTCATCGACATTTGGGGCATAGGTTACATTTTTGCTCAGGTTCAGATTGGGAAGCCTTTGTTTCCTGGAGAAAATGTTGCTTATCAACTGGATTTGAAGACTTGTCTTCTAGGCACACCTTCATTGGATACCATTTCACGTCTATGTCGGTTTTACTATTTATAAAATATTTTGAAAGGTGTTCTATATCCAAGTTTATAAAGCATTTTGCTAGTCAAGGTACGAAATGAGAAGGCAAGACATTATTTAAGCAGCATGAGGAAAAAGCTGCCCATACCTTTCTAACAAAAGTTTTCAAATGCGGATTCGACTGCATTACACAACTCTCCTTGACCTATTGGTTGAGAGCTTAGGTTTCCAACTAAAAGGTCTAGGATTCGAGTCTATGTTTATGCGTTGTGCGTGTGAGTTTGCCTTAAATGACCTAAATGTCCCAAAAAAAAAAAAAAGGATTCGACTGCATTTAAACTCTTGGAAAGACCTCTAGCATTTGATGCAAAGGACCGATCAACTGCTGAAGAGGTATATGTTTTTTCTTTTCTTGCTGAAACTACTCTATTTGTTCATTAATTCAAGCAAACTTTTATAGCTTATGGGAATACAAAATTTTCTTATGATATCTTGCATGATGTATTTTGGTAGATTAGCTTACTATTTAATTGGTTTGTAATTATAGGCATTGGCTGATCCTTACTTTAAAGGCTTGTCTAAAGTAGAGAGGGAGCCCTCCTGCCAACCAATCACAAAAATGGAGTTTGAATTTGAGAGACGAAGAGTAACTAAAGAAGATATTAGGGAACTTATCTTTCGTGAGATATTGGAATATCATCCTCAACTTCTCAAAGATTACATCAATGGAACAGAGAGAACAAACTTCCTTTATCCTAGGTCAATTCTGTGATTATATCAATATACCATTTTATTCTGTGAAGTGAATGAATCGTTGTATGCCTATTGCTGATGTTTTTATCTCAATCGTATAGTGCCGTTGATCAATTTAAAAGACAATTTGCTCATCTTGAAGAAAATGGTGGTAAAAGTGCTCCTGTAATTCCACTAGAGAGGAATCATGTTTCTCTTCCCAGGTAATGTTAATTATCGTTATTTGTGTTATAGGAATCTTGCACTTTATTGTTAATGCCCGTTGCATCTTCATTGAGAAATTGCATGACGTAATTAGTTGAAGATGTCAGTGGAGAAAATAGAATATTCTGGATTGAAATGGGGGGAGAGGGAGGTTCCACATCCAGCTTTTCCTCTTTCCCTTCTACTTGCATAAGCCGTCAATCTAACTTATTAGAAACCAACTATTTAAGGTTGTATGCCATTGAATTGAACATAATTTGCATGATTTTTAAATTATTTTTAAACACCTATAATCGATTGTAAATACTTCAGTTTACTGAACAAATTATCTGCATATGATTGTACCATCATACTTATTGTTAAATCTTGATCTTATTCTGCTACATTTGTCATTATAATATTTTTCCATGAATACTTTAATGGATAACAAAGTTGATTTCCTGCTTCATCGTCATAACATTTTAGTTTTCTTTTTCAGATCAACAGTTGTCCACTCAACTACAATACCTCCGGCGGAGCAAGGTAATAATCCTAGAGGAGCTGAGCGGATTCCTGGACATATAGGAAGGGTTTCACCAGCACCTCAAAGGATCCCAGTTGGTTTGTTCTTTGCCCTCGAGCCTTATCTCTTTATCTCCATTTCAGTCCATTCTTCTAGTTATTTTGCATGTAGGATTAAAATAATTTCAATTTAATGACTTTGCAGCGAAGCCGGGAAAAGTTGTTGGACCAGTAATGCCGTTGGAGAATGGAAGCATAAAGGACCCGTACGATCCTCGACGTCTGATAAGGAATGCAGTGCCTCCACTGCAACCTTGTCTTCCTCCTGCTTACTGTTTTCACAGAACTGCCAGTAAGTCAGCAAGCAAGATGGGAGCCGAAGTTGAGGATAATGCATGCCACCCTCAGCCTTGCATGCCTAGTAAGGTGGCCCCAGACATCGCAATAGACATGAGAGCATCTCCATTCTTTCTGTTAGGCGCCAGTAAACCTGCACAGAGCGAGAGAACAAACGGCATTGATGCTAACATACTTGAAGCAAAGCCCATCCCATATGTTGGTATTGCTGTCGCGGCCGCCTCCGTTGCCCACCGGAAGGTCGGCGCCTCCCAATTTGGCATGTCGGGGATGTACTGGGTGACGCAGGAGCTCATGGTTGAACGGTCCATTTATTTTTCAAAAACTAGGTGTATCTATCTCCCTGTAGCCTTTTATTCTTTACAAGTGTAATAGCTCTATTATAAATAGTAGACGTTAATGAAAATAACGGGGGGTTCATTTGTATCCCCGATTCAGCTAAGTGCTGTTTTCAAATTCCTGTTTTCTTTTCTTTCCCGCTGCTTGGCTTGTCCTGTTTCTGCAGGAGTCCGAGTAGGGAAGAAGACAGATGCCCGGGCAACTGCACTGGATATTTCAGACGGCCACCCCTTTTGGTGTATAAGGGCGGTGTCATCTGGTATCAGGGCAGCTTGGCAAAAATGCCGCCACGAAGGAACCGCCAGCGTCCGGTGAGAGACATGGTGGTTGAAGACTTGCAAAGGGAGATCCAAAGGTTGCAGCAAGAATTGGCCAGGCGAGATCAACAAGAGGTGGGGGGTGGACAAGAAGAAGAAATTGTCAACCCTTTTCATCGGGAGACATCTAGTGACGAAGAAGTCCAGCCAAGAAGATTCAGGCCGGAACACCTACCTGGACGGGTAGACAGTGGAATCAAGATTGACCTTTCGGAATTCGAAGGAAGGGTGGACCCTGACGAATTTTTGGATTAGCTGCATACAATCGAACGCATTCTTGAATTCAAGGAAGTCCCGGCCGAAAGGATAGTTAAACTGGTGGCTATCAAGTTAAAGAAGGGTGCCTCTCTATGGTGGGAAAATTTGAAACGAAGCCGGGAACGAGAAGGGCGGAGCAAAATTACCAGCTGGGAGAAGATGAAGAAAGAAATGCAGCGAAAGTATCTCACTGATTATCACCGGCGAAATTTATTCTTGAGGCTGCATCGCCTACAACAACAGAACCTATCCGTAGAGGAGTATGTCGCCGAGTTCGAGCAGCTTTCGTTGAAATGTGATCTGAATGAACCTGTGGATAACACGATAGCTCGATTCTTGGAGGGATTACAGCCCTCGATCGCTCACGTTGTCCAATTGCAACCCCATTGGACGTTACAAGATGTGATTAATTTGGCAATGCAGGTTGAGAAGCAACAGAAAACGTCCAAGAACATGCCGTTCAAATTCAAAGATACCATGGGGGAGAAATCCACACCGTTCCAGAGGGGGGGAACTTCGGCCACACCAGAAAAATCTCCGGGATCGACAGACAAACCTTCGGGGCGATTGTGGAATCCTTCCGCAGCCACAAGTGGTACTCCGGCTCGAAAATGTTTCAAGTGTGAAGGTTTTGGCCACATTGCCTCAAATTGCCCCACCCGGAGAATTGTGACCATCCTGGAAGAAGAACCAGATCTGGAGGAAGCTTGTTCAACAGAAAATATGATTGACCGTGAGCCCATGAACCAACCTACTGTCATTGAAGCTGACGAGGGCAACTTGTTGGTCCTTCGACGTTTATTGAATAGTCACAAGGAAGAACCAGAGCAACGGCATAATCTCTTCCGCACGAGGTGCACCATCCATGAACGAGTATGCCAAGTAATTGTGGACAGCGGTAGCTGCGAGAATATCGCCTCGTGTGCATTGGTTGAAAAATTGCAGCTGCCCACTATTAACCACCCTCAGCCTTATGCACTGTCGTGGATTCAGAAAGGTAATACCATCGAAGTTACTAAGCGCTGCCTTGTCCATTTCTCTATTGGCAAGTTCAAGGATCAAGCTTGGTGTGATGTTCAGCCGATGGACGCCTGCCATTTGCTACTGGGGCGTCCTTGGCAATTTGACAGGAAGACCGTCCACAATGGCTTCGCAAATACTTATACTCTCACCCAAGGGCCCGAAACCATTGTGCTGATGCCGGCCAAGTTTTCGTTAGAAGATATGGGGAACGCTCAACTTATGGTGACCCAAGCCGAATGTAGGATGGCTTTGCAACAATCAGAAGGAGGATATCTGGTGCTGGTCAAAGAAACTGCTGCGGAACACAGTCCTCTGCCTCCCGAAGTGCAGCCATTGCTTAATGAATACAAAGAGGTCTGGGCGGAAGAGCTGCCAGCAGGATTACCCCCAATGCGAGAAGTTCAACATGCTATTGATCTCCTACCTGGGGTCTCACTGCCCAACCGCCCGCCATATCGACTAAGGCCTGACGAACACCTGGAATTGAGAAGACAGATCGAGGAATTACTGGCCAGAGGCTACATCCGACCTAGTACCAGCCCTTGCGCTGTTCCGGCGTTACTAGTGCCCAAGAAAGATGGAATGTATCGGATGTGTGTGGATAGCAGAGCGATCAATAAGATCACAGTGCGGTACAGATTCCCAATTCCACGTATCGACGATCTCTTCGATCAGCTGCAAGGAGCAACCATCTTCTCCAAATTGGACTTAAGAAGCGGCTACCACCAGATCCGCGTGCGAGAAGGTGATGAATGGAAAACCGCCTTCAAGGTGCGTGACGGGCTCTACGAATGGCTGGTCATGCCCTTCGGGCTGTCCAACGCGCCGAGTACATTTATGCGACTCATGAATCAAATCTTCCAGCCGTTGCTTAGCCAATGCGTGATCGTCTATTTTGACGATATCTTGATATACAGCCCGAACCTACCTTCCCATTTGCAGCATTTGAGACAAGTTTTACAGATCTTGAGAGAACAGCGGCTCTATTGCCATCCCGGGAAGTGTCACTTCTTGGATTCCAAGATTCAATTCCTAGGATTCATCCTCTCAGCGGAAGGCATTGAAGTAGACCCCGAGAAAATTGGAGCCATACTTACATGGCCCGTTCCTTGCTCGTTCACGGACGTCATAAGATTTCACGGACTTGCCTCCTTCTACCGCCGGTTTATTGCTAACTTCAGCACCATTGCCGCTCCTCTCACGGAATTGCTAAAAGCTAGTACATTCAGTTGGACATCTGAGGCGCAACTCAGTTTCGAAGAATTAAGGCGGAAGATGACTACAACACCCGTTCTACGGCTCCCTGATTTCAGTAAATTGTTTCAAGTGGAGTGTGACGCTTCTAACGTGGGCATAGGGGCGGTACTAAGCCAAGAGGGACAACCCATCGCTTATTTCAGGGAAAAATTGAATGAGGTGCGGCAGTGATACTCCACGTATGATAAGGAGTTCTACGCGATAGTTCGAGCCTTACATCACTGGAGCCACTACCTCTTGTGCAAAGACTTTGTTCTGTTCACAGATCACGCAGCTTTGAAGTTCTTGGATAGTCAAAAAAAGTTGCGAGGAAGGCATGCTACCTGGTCCGAGTTCTTATCTGCGTTTCAGTTTGTGCTCAGGCATAAGGCGGGAAAGGACAATCAGGTGGCCGACGCTCTTAGTCGGCGTTATGTGCTACTTCAGACGGTGTAGGCCAAGTTAACAGGTTTTAATGCTATCAAAGAGTTATATGCAGCTGATCCGGATTTTGGAGCCATCTGGGGAAATTGTCAGAAAGCTCCCTATCAACTGTTTTATATCAAGGATGGCTTCTTGTTCTACAACGCGAGTGTCTGTATTCCCAATTGCTCCGTGAGGTTGGCCTTGATTGCCGAGTGCCATAATGGAGGGCTGTCAGGCCATTTTGGCCGCGATAAAACTCTGGCCATCACTCGCGAAAAATTCTTCTGGCCAACAATTAAGAAGGACGTTACTCGGTATACCCGAAGCTGCCAGGTTTGCAAAAAAGCTAAAACAACACTGACCAACGCATGATTGTATACTCCGTTGCCTATTCCGGAGCGGCCCTGGGATGATGTTAGTATGGATTTCGTCGTAGGATTGCCACGAACTCAGCGAAGCAAAGACTCCATCATGGTCGTGGTTGATAGGTTCTCCAAAATGGCCCATTTCGTTGCGTGTCAAAGGACTTTGGATGCCACTCATATCAGTGATCTCTATTTTAAAGAGATAGTTCGTCTTCATGGTATACCGCGAACCATCATCTCCGACCGAGACGTTAAGTTTCTCAGTCATTTTTGACGAACTTTGTGGGGGAAGTTGGGGACTCGACTCCAGTTTAGTTCAGCGGCACATCCTCAGACGAACGGACAGACCGAAACCGTAAATCGGAGCTTAGGCAATTTGCTTCGATGTTTTGTAGGGAAGAATTTGAAGCAATGGGACCTCATTCTTCCTCAAATCGAATTTGCGTTCAATCGGTCGACGAACCAGACCACTGGCCACAGTCCATTTGAGATCGTTTATGGTAATAATCCGCTTACACCTCTTGATTTGCTACCTGCAATTTCAATGACTGCTTGCAGCAAAGATGGCGAGCGACGCAGTGAAGAGATTAAAAAGCTACATCAACAAGTAAGGGAAAAGATCGCACAACATAACACTAAATATCAAAGCCAAGCCAACAAGCATCGAAGATCAGTTGTCTTCCAGGTCGGTGATATGGTCTGGATCAAGCTAAGGAAGGAGCGATTTCCAGCCGGACCTTTCGGGAAGCTGAAACCCAAAGCTGATGGTCCGTTCCGAGTGCTCAGAAGGATCAATGACAATGCATATGAAATAGAACTTCTGGGTGATTATAACGTATCTGCAGTCTTCAACGTAGCCGATCTCACTCCCCATTACGATTTAGAAGACACTTTTTCCCACCCCGGGTGAATGATGCAGGAGCTCATGGTTGAACGGTCCATTTATTTTTCAAAAACTATGTGTATCTATCTCCCTGTAGCCTTTTATTCTTTACAAGTGTAATAGCTCTATTATAAATAGTAGACGTTAATGAAAATAACGGGGGGTTCATTTGTATCCCCGATTCAGCTAAGTGCTATTTTCAAATTCCTGTTTTCTTTTCTTTCTCGCTGCTTTGCTTGTCCTGTTTCTGCAGGAGTCCGAGTAGGGAAGAAGACAGATGCCCGGGCAACTGCACTGGATATTTCAGACGGCCACCCCTTTTGGTGTATAAGGGCGGTGTCACTAGGTACCTGACATTAGTGACTTATGCTCTTCATTTTTTTCCCCTTCATTGGTGGTTTGAGAACGAACTGCTACATTTTAAATGAGAGGAATTGGATGGGAAATAGTTGGTCAGACAATAAGGAGATGGTACAGTTTGAAGGATCTTGTAAAACATAGTTCTAGTGAAACTATTCAATTCCAGTGAACTCATAGATATTGCTCTTCAAATAATTTATACGGAGGAAAAATGGTCGTTTGTGTTGCATTTCATAGGCTTTCTCATAACAATTTTAGTTTGGGGTAGCACGCGATGAAAATTTATATCTTCATGGAAGGAACAGTATGTCCATTGGTGAGAGAAGCCATCTTTTTTATTTTGTAAATTATATGATGCAGTATAATATTATCAAATGAATGTGGATTAAAAATGCAAATCCCTTCCAGTTATATATTTCTGTGAAGATGCTGTAATCTTAAGAAGATCACTAAGAAAGTGCGTTCATTTAAACTCGGTAAGATTATATTCTTCATTGAAGTGCCTCCTCAAGAAGCTGTACGTAACAGTGAATCTTTATAAGCTGTGCATTATAGACATTTACCAGTAATCTCTGCATGAACATGAGCCGCAACTAAAATGGTGAAAACGATTAGAATCACGCAGAATTATCAACCTGCTCTCAATTAATGATATGTATTTGATTGCATCGTGGCAATCTTCGCAAATCCTAAGGTTTTTAATCACCCGAACTGGCCTTCCTGGGGTCAAACGCAATATGCCATAAGCAACCGCTAACTTCTCACTGTGAAACTTCAACATTTGTTCCTTTTCTTCCTCTTCTATATCATGCAGAACTAAATTGGTTGCCGAAACGTAACCAGCCTTCTTCATTTTCATATCTAGTTCCTCTAAGAAAGCATAAATCTTCGCCTTCTCTGGATGCAAATTGTCCCCAACTGAGAAAGTATGAACTCTGTTATCCACTTCGATCCAACTGAAGCCAGGAACCTTTCTTACACCTCTATCTTGCATCATCGCTCTAAGTTTGCTTGCCTCAGCCCAGCTACCAGATGACGCATAAAGGTTTGATAGAAGGACGTACATTCCAGCATTATTAGGTTCCATTTCAAAAATCTTTTCAGCTGCTTTCCTTCCTAACTCAGTATGCCGATGGATCCTGCTCGCACCAAGCAGAGCACCCCACATTGTTGCGTCCGGTTCAAATGGTAGATCTTTTATCAGAGCCTGAGCTTCTGCTAGGCGTCCTGCTCGTCCTAGAAGGTCAATCATGCAGGTGTAATGCTCTGCTTTTGGTTTTATACCAAAATTTTGATGCATTGAATAGAAGAAATCAATGCCTTTATTTATCAGCCCAGCATGACTGCATGCAGATAGGACTCCAACCTAGAAAATGAACAAAACAAGTGAAATATGGTATGAATCATTCGATGATAAGCGTGCTTCCAAATAAATTTATATTTTCTTTAGAATCTGATAACATTTAAAATGCAATCATTCTAAGATTATTATTAATAAAATTATGATTTGAAGACCGTTTATTACTTTATTATGACTTGAAATGAACAAACGCATCAATAAAGCTAGAACAACAATATGCGAAGCATGGGCGGATCCCCCAAGGGTTGAGGGGGGGGGGGGGGGGCAAATGCCCATCCAAAAAAAAAAAAAAGAATTTTAAATGTTAGAGAAGATATTTTTGAATATTTTGGGCATCTTGCCCCTTCTTAAAATTTTTTTTGCCCTAATTTTATTAATCCTAAACGTCTTTGTCAATCCACCACAAAAAAAAAATTTTCTGCCCACCCTGAAAAAAGAAGCTGGATCCGCTCCTGATGCGAAGCTTACATAAGCAATGAAAAAGCTTACCAAAGTAACGTTATCCGGCTTCATCTCTGTTGTTCTCATCAAATCAAATGCTTCCAATGCTTTATCCCCAAACCCATGCCGAGCATAACCAACAATCATGGTGTTCCAAGTGACGACATCCTTCTGAGAAATCTCCTCGAATGCTTTATATGCTTCATCTATGTTCCCGCATTTAAAGTACATTGACAGTAGTGCGTTCCCAACAAAACAACCCAATCCATAGCCTGCTTTGACCAGCCTCCCATGCACTTGCATTCCACATTCCAACACAGCAATGTCTGCACAGGTACTGAAGGCACAAGTAAATGATGATCGATTCATTCTCTCCCCACTCCTCCCCATCTCTATAAAGAGTTGCAGTGCTTCTTCACTGTGACCACTCTGAGCATATCCAGCAATCATCGCAGACCAAGATATAGGATCTCTATCATTCATCTTATCAAAAATGCTACGTGCTTCTTCAATCATCCCAACTTGCGCGTAACCAGTAACCATTGTGTTCCAGGAACTGATATTCTTGCATGGCATTACATTGAAAAGCTCCTCTGCCTCATCCATCCTTTTGTTCTGCACATAAGCCGCAACAATTGCATTCCAAGTTACAATATTTCTTTCAGGCATTTCATCAAACATTACTCTAGCCTCATCTAACATCCCATTCTGAGCATACCCTGAAACCATAGCCGTCCAAGTGAACACATCTTTATAGGGAGATTCGCCAAAGAGACGCCTTGCTTCCATCATGTATCCATTCTGCGCGTAACCAGATATCATTGTGTTCCACGAAACGATATCCTTCTCTAACAACCTATCGAAAAGCTGCTGAGCATCCACTAACCTATTCCTCCGCACATAACCAGCAATCATGGCATTCCAGGACACCGTATCCCAATACGGGTTCGATTCAAAGAGCACCTGAGCAGCCTCAAAACGACCATTTTGTAAATAGGCAGCAAGAATCCCGTTCCATGAGACGGAATCCTTCACAGGGGCTCGGTCAAATATCTCTTGTGCCTGCTCGACTTGACCACTCTGAGCATAGGCGGAGATCATGGTGTTCCAGGAGACGATATCTCTCTCATCGGCATTTGCTCGAACATTCTGCGGGCGGCACCTAGCTTGCCATACCGAACGTGGCCGTTGATCATGGTGTTCCAGGAGACCTCGTCGCGCTGAGGCATGGCGTCAAAAATCCAGAGGGCGGATGAGTATTGGTCATTGGAGAGGTAGCCGGAGAGCATAGTATTCCAGGAGACGATAGTGCGGCGGGGCATTTGGTCGAACAGTTGGCGGGCGGCGTCGAAGCGGCCATGGCGCATGTTGTACGTGATAGTTTTGTTCCATCTCACAACATCGGCATCTAACGACCGCGAGGAAGGCTTCTTCTTCCTCTTTACGTTGCTCGAGGTGGGAGGCGAGAGGTTTCGGCGTTCGGCTTTTGGGTGTCGGGCTGTGGCGATATGAATAATCGTGCGTGGGATGGGAAGTTGGCAGCGACGCAACATGACGACCTCTTGGGCAAATTTCTAGCCGTTGGTTTCCTTGCCGAGGATTGTAATTGAATTAAGTCAATTAACCGGACAATTTTTCCCAATCATTAAAAAAAAAGCGTTAAAAATTCATTGAAGAGTTATTTGCATAAAATTCATTGAACTTTTTCAAAAGATAATTATTCTTAATTTTAAAAATAAATATAATAATTTATATATTATTAAATAAAAATTATTAACTCTGGTATTATATTATGATTACTCTAAATCTATTTTTTTTAGTAGAAAGCTAGAGAGAGAATGTCTGGGGAATTTTGAATTCCTGCTTCGCGGGTTTTCCGCCGATCGTTGATGGCGATGGAGGATCGCCGGACTGCGGCATCTGGTGCTCCAGTCATCCTCCGACCACCTCCTCCTCCATCATCTCGAAAGGTTTTACGTCAAATTGATTCGTCTCCACCGGCTTTTGGAGACAATGGTTATGAAAAAGAAGGTAAACTCTGGTTCAATAAGGAACGCCCTCTGGTTATCAAGGAAGGATGATTATTAGTTAAAAAGAAGAGTCTTGATTGTATTGGTAAGGGTAAGCAAATCTTGATGGAAGAAAATTGTAATTCACAGGCTTTGGATATCAATTTTTCTGACAAGATCATTAATCCGAGAAATTCACTCAATTTTGATAACTGCAGGCCAACTTCTTGTAAAATTGGGTCAACTACAAAGGAGACAGATGGAAATGATGTATTGCAGGAAATCCAGATTACTGAAGATCTGGGTAGAACTGGAACAAACGTTTGTGCCAAGGTTCAAGATAGCTAAGATGTTAATCTTCTTAATTCAGACCTCCTAAAGGTTCGTGATTGTGAAGCGGGAGAGCTAGGGAACTGCAGTATTCAAAAGGAAATTATTGATCGTCCCAAAAATTTAACTGGTAATTCTGATTTGAATGTTTGGAAGAAGAAGGCTAATATTAAAGTATCATATTTAAATTTTGGTGAAAATTTCACGAAGGAAGATGGTGTGGTTAAGCTTCATGTTGAGAAGGAAATAGAAAATTCTAATAGACTTCAGAAGGCTCTGGTTATTAAGGTCTTCGGTAATAATGTTCCTTTCAATGTCATTAGCATTGAGCTAAGGAAGCAATGGTCAAGAATTGGAAAGTTTCATTTAACCTAATTGGGGTTAGGCTGGGTGCTCTGTGCTTTTGAAGAACATGAATCTTTGGAGGAAATCATTGCTTCCGGTCCATGGTATGTCAATGGCAACATAGTAGGCATGGATAGATGGACAGCCTCTTTCTCTCCTACTTCTTTCAAAGGGCTTATAGCTCCAATCTGGATACGTATGCCTAATCTTCCTCTTCAATGTTGGGACGAAGTTAATGTGTGCAGAATTGCTTCCATGGTGGGTTCTCCTTATTTGATAGATGGAAACATGTTCCAATAGAGTTGAAGAGAATTTGCAAGAGTTTGTGTGAGAGTCAAGCTAGATGAGCAACTTCCTTTGGGAGTATGGGTGGAAGGAGAATTAGGGAAATTCTATCAAAATATAGAATATGAAATGTTACCTACTTTTTGCTTTAAATGTGGTAAGCTGGGTCATCTAAGGGAGGAATGTTTGAAAAAATCGATTCCTGTCATTATTAAGCCAGGTAGAGAAGTTTTGGTCAGCAAAGTTAATAAAGTTTCAGAACCTACTTCCAAATCTCAAGTGGTTGCTTCAAACATTGAGGTTAATAAAGAGATGTATGGGCCGTGGATTCATGTGGATTACAAAAAAAAGAAAGCTCTAAGAACAGCTTCTAATAAAGGAGAAGACAGATTCTGTAAATCAAATTTGGAGGAAGAGTCAAATACCGTTATCAATAACAGTATTGAAGAAGTTGCTGGAAATAATATGCTGGAGAAAGTCATTACTGAGGGCACATTTCAAATTCCTATTGCTAAAGGTGGGAAGAAAGAAGTGCATTCTGAAGAAGGTTGGAGCTGTGCTGAATTGATCAGCCAGAGAAAGACAGAAGAGAAAGAAAAAAAAAAGAGAAAGACAGAAGAGGTGGCTGCTGCTGAAAGTGCTGAAGGAATTCCTTCTTTCAAAAACAAATTTGATGCTTTGGGAACTTTGGCTGAAGAAGGGGAGATATTGGTAGAAAATATCACTCCAGTAACTCAATTTCAAGAGGAAATTACAACCCAGAAGAGTTTGCCGGTAGCTACAGATCCTAACAAGGATGGAACCAGATTAATTGAAGATAGCTCTTCAACTTTTAAAAAGAAAGGCATGAAATAGTTGAAAGGCCTAGGACCCATCAATTTGAAGACTAGAAACAGAAAACTGATGGTAATGTTAAGGAGAAGGAGGGGAAATCTTCCCCACCAATCCATCAATGAGTTCCATTTTGATTTGGAATTGTAGAGGAGCAAAAAAATAAGAAGGCTCTCTCTACCTCAAGGAGGTGGTGAAAGATCAAAATGTTTTGTTTATCGGGCTGTTAGAAACCAAAATGGTTTCTATTGAGCTTAAAGATGTGGAGTCTCTGATTGGCATTGACTAGGATTTCAATTATATTCCTTCAGCCGGTTTATCTGGAGGTATTCTAGTGCTTTGGAGGAGGAAGTTGGCTAAATTCAGCAAAATTGACTCTTCTTCTCAATTCATAATTGGTGATTTAGATATTCTCAATCAAGGGAAATGGAGGATTGCCACAATCTATGGAAGCAAAGATGTTTACAATAGGAGATCTCGTTGGAATGGGTTGGAACCATATATCACCAATGATTGGCCTATGGAGATTGGTGGAGACTTTAATTATCTTTTATCCAAAGAAGACAAGAAGGGAGGAAGGAGATTTTCATTTTCTTTGGGTCCTAAAGAGATGAAATTTTTTATGACCTCTAATGATCTTCATGAGCTAGGATTTATTGGTCCTAGGCTAACTTGGAGTAACAACAAAAAGGGAGTTGATCGGATTATGGAAAGACTGGACAGGATGTTGGTCAATTCTGTTTCTCTGAATCACAATCAGCATTTAGTAGTTAAGCATCTCCCCAGGATTGCTTCGGATCATTGTCCAATTCTTCTCAAAATTTCAGACTTCTCTTCTAAAGGTGTGAAATCTTTCAAATTTGAGGATGTTTGGGCTTCTTACCCGGCATCTTATGTAGTGGTGGAAAAAGCTTGGAAGCGAAGGGACAGTGGAATTGCAGCTGAAATTCTCAATTACAAATTGAAAGATCTCTTAAATCCTTATTCTTTTGGAGTAAGGCTAAACTTAAAGACTTGGACCTTCTCAAAGACTTGCTCAAAGATGAAATTTTAAAGCTTCAAACTAAGGAAGCTGAAGTCGGTGGGCTTTCTCAAGATGTGTATTTTTAGCTGAAAATTAAAATTAATGAGCTTAATTCTACTTTGGCTTGATTAAAACACATGGTGGAGACAAAGATCTAAAGTAAAATGGATAGGGGAAGGTGATCAAAACTCTAAGTTTTTTCACTCTATGGCTAGTGCTAGAAAGAATACAAATTTCATCCATTGTATTAAAGATATTAATGGAATCATAGTGGAGGAGCAAAAGCAAGTTGAAGAAGTGTTAATTCAGTTTTTTAAAGATAAATGGCGTGATAGGGGATGCTTGCTTGAAGGTTGGCCGGAGAATCATCACTTTCTGGAAGAGGAAGATAGGAGTTATTTAAATAGTAACTTCATGTTAGAAGAAGTTGAAAAAGCCATAAGTGAAACTACGGGCTTCACTTCTTCTAGTGAGGATGGGATATCTTACTCCTTTGTTAAATGTTACTGGTCACTTATTAAAATCGAATTCTGGGAAGCATTGAATTCATTTTTTCAAACAGCTGATATGGATGTTAATTGGAAAAGAACTTTTATAGTTCTCATTACCAAAATCAGTAACCCGAATTATGCTCACAATTATAGGCCTATTAGCCTTTGTAACATGGTTTACAAGATTGCTTCGAAGGTTATTCTTAATAGAATGAAAGGTATCATTCCGAAACTCATCACTACAGAGCAAGTTGCTTTTGTTAAGGGAGATCTCTTCAAGACCATGTGTTGATTGCTCAAGAACTTTTCCACAAATTCAGACTCTCTAAAGATTCTAAAGGTCTGGTGTCTATTAAATTAGACATAGAACATGCTTATGATTCTATGGGATGGCCAACTCTTCAAAAGGTTTTTTCTTATTTTGGATTTCCTGAATTCTTCTCAAAATTAATCTTGGAATGTGTTCAAAACCCCTCTTTCTCTATACTGATCAATGGGAATCCGTCCAGTTGGATCAAAGCAAGGAGTGGGTTCAGACAAGATTGTCCCTTGTCACCTTATCTTTTTATACTTTGTTCATAGCTTCTTACTAATGCCATTATGGAGAAGGATGAAATTGGTGTTCGGGTTAGCAAGAATGGTCCAAGAATTTCGCATCTACTATATGCGGATGATATCATATTCTTTGCTGAAGCAAAACTTAAGAATGTGAAAGCTATTAAAAGCATTGTTAGCAGGTATTGTGATTGGACTGGCCAAAATGTTAATTCAAATAAATCAGAAATCTTATTTGGTAAAGCAGTCAACAGCCGGAAGAAGAGGAAGATTAAAAGGATCATGGGTTATAATGAAGTAAAAGAGTTTAATTATCTGGGATCCAAACTGGCATTAAGGAGGCTTTCAAGGATAGATTTCCAATTCTTATTAGATAAGGTCCTAAATAAGTTGAACAGTTGGGGTTTAAAATTCATTTCACTTGTAGGTAAAATAACTTTGGTTAAGACTGTCATTCTTGATCTTCCTTCTTTTCATTCCACGATCTCTTTGGTTCCAAAAGCTGTGCTAGGTGAAATTGAAAAACTCTGCAGAAATTTTATTTGGGATAAGTCCAATGAGGGACATGGCTTACATTATATAAGCTGGAATAAACTATGTGATCCTATTGATTCAGGAGGCAGAGGTCTGCAGTCTTGTTCCAATAAAGTGGGTCCTTTAAGGGCCAAAATTGCCTGGAAATACATGAAGGATGAAGATTCATTTTTGCATAAAACGCTGTTTCCTAGAAATGGATCTTGTTGGAAGGCTTTGAACAGGAATAATTCAATTCTTCAGCTTGGAAGATAATTAAAGATGGAAGTAAATTCTTGAAGAAAATCGTGAGATGGGATGTTGCAAATGGTCATTCTATAGATGTATTTGAAGATACATGGATTTTAGATAAATGCCTTAACAGATGGCCGACTTTTGTCAATTCCATAGAAGATGTGGATGGAGTTTTAACGGTGGAAAAGTTTATATCTGGAAGTCATTGGAACTTGCCAGAACTTCAAAAGTTTTTCGGTAATGACCTGGTTGAACTCATCTGTCAAATTGAAATTAAAATAGAGCATTCTGAAGATCAATTTGATCTTATTCACATGGAATCTGGCAAAACTATTACTTCTATGGCAGCTAGTATAAATTCCTCTCCTTATTCTGATAATACATTATGGCAATGGCTCAAAAAATCTAAATTGAATGCTAGAGTGGAGAATTTCAGCTGGAGACTTTTTAATAATGCATTACCAACCAATTCGTTTTTATCATATAGAAGACTTCAAACCAATACTTGCTGTCCTAGAGGCTGTCATGAAGAAGAGAATATTTGTCATCTAACTTGTAGATGTCAAAAAGTGGCTGAAGTCATTCAAATACTGAACATGTGGGGTTTTCATATCCCGTTATTTAATTATAAGGAGGAGTTGTTTGGTAGGTTGGTCAGACAAAATGCTTTTCTTTCTAGCTTATTGTGTGATGCCATCTATCTTACTTGGAAGGAGAGAATGAATTTGTTCATGGAAAAAAAGAAAGGAGTTATGTTTATATAGCTGTTGAGGCGGTCAGCTTTTTAGGAGTTTTTAATACTCCTAATTTCATCAACTCGGGTCGGTTGGGTACTAATCAGCTTTTGCTGTTTGAAGATCGTTGGTACACTCCTCTATTTTAATTGGATCAAGGTGAATGTAGATGCAACCTTATTTCCTTCTTATAAAGGAGTTGGAGGTGTAATAAGAGACCACAAAGGAAGACTCATAACAGTTTATGGAAGACCCGAAATGCATTGGGATATCACTTACTTGGAATTTCTTGCTATTGCTTATGTTAAAGAAGTTTTCAAAGATCGGATGCATGGATACAAAGGTATAATCATTGAAAGTAATAATGTCAATATTATCAAATTCATCCACAATAATATAAAAAAAGGCGTCAAAGGTATGGATAAATTTTCTTTGGTTGATAGTTTTAATTTTGTTATTTTCAACTGTGTGAAAAGAGATTGTAATAAGTTAGCTGACCTTTGTGCTAACTTTGGTGTTTTTTCTAGCTTTTTTTGGGAAGATATTTTAATTGATAAGATTCCTCCTTCGTTTGTAAACATTTTGAAGGAGGAGTCTTTAGCTTGTACTTAGTTGGGGCTCTTTTTCCCCTTTTTCTTTTTCTAGTAATGCTTATTGCTTTCTTAAAAAAAATTTTTTCTAATTTTTTAGTAATATTTAGATTTTAATTGGAATGATTCATGAGTGAAACAAACAGCTTATAAATATAAGAGATTATCTTTCTTATGAATAATTTCACTCAAAATAATTTTTTATGTTTATTTCTTTAATTAAAAATATAAGAAAGTACATTATTTGTCATATCAAATAATTTTTTTTATATATGCTATTAAACAGTAACTATGAGTGAGAGTTAAAAGCCCTAATACTTATATTAGATCACCACATAATGATTTCATCATATTAAATAGTAAGATCAATTACACTATATCATGAAATTATTTTATTATAGTAATCCTATAATCCATAACATTGCTAACTATAGAAATAATTCCCCATACATTACTGTTCTTTTCCGGTTCCTTTACAAAACAATATTTCACCCTAATGGTGACAGTTGAAGGTGGGCCGTTGCGGTGGCGGCCGGTATCAATAGTGATGGTCTGGGGTAATGACGATGAATTTATGATGTATTAGAAACTTGCTCAAATATAAAGAATTTTAAATACATCGTGATGTGGGGAGATCAATGAAGAAATTGAGCAAAATCACAACTAAACTGCTTTAAAAAAATCAAAGAAGTTTAAATTGTTGGAATTCCAAAAATATATCATTATCTCATATCTTCCTCTTTTAGTTTGTATATATAAATGCAAAAGAAAGTTTTAGAAGATTATAGAAAAGGGTACAACCTAGATATACTAATGCTAAGGAGTATTCTACTTATGATGCACTGTATCATTCTCACAGTGTATTTGATGAAATCGCATGTGGGAGCAGGGTGAAGGCACAAGCCTAGTCACCAAAGGGAGAAAGAATGGGCTTCATGCGAACATGCAAGAAGTGAACAAGTTGAATCGCACAACTCACGTGCATTCGAGCCAGGAGAATACTGCATGAGTTCCAAGTGTGCAATGGAGGCGGCGAGTAGGCCACAAGAGTGCGAAGCATGTGATTAGGTACAATGTTTGGGTCGTGCTCGAGAGCGAGGTGAGGTGAGGCTGCTCAGCGTGGGAGCAAAGGGGGGATGTGGCCACGGGTCAGAGCTTGTGCTGGTTTGGAAGGTGGGAGTTGTGTCGGATCGTGAGAGGTGTCTATCAATGGCATGGATAGGGGCTCGGGCAGTCTCAGTCCGGTTGAGTGGAGCGCAGGCTAGGTCGCGGATCGGTCACGTAAAGTGCGGGAGGCAGGTTTTGGGACACAGGCAAACTAGGATGGATGCGGGAGCGAAGGTAGGGCTGGCTGCATGCTTGAGCGAAGGAGGTCGATTTGCCGATATGGGCTGGTGGAGCTAGATTCACTCTTATGGTTGCCGACTAGTGGAGGTTGATTCACCGGTTTAGTTGACGGCTGGTGGAGACTTCAAACATCATCGACAATCTATCTTTATCTATAGTCTCTCCAAAAGCATCCAAACCATGATCGCCGTCAAGTGTTGATGTAGCTTCCTTCATCTATATTCAACCAAAATCTCATAGCTCTTATACCAATTAATGTGGAGAGATAAATAAAGAAATGGAGCAAAAAAAAGAGACAAACAACTCTAAGATATCAAAACAATAAAACTGTTGGAGTTCAAAAAATATATTTTATTATCTTATATCTTCCTCCTACAGTTTATATAGAAATGCAGAAGAAGGTTCTAGAAGGTTCTAGAAAAGGGTTTAAAATAGATAACTAATCCTAAAGTATATTCTTATGATGCACTACATCACATCAAAATTGAATTAGATAGTAAAATTCCAAATGCATCAAAATTTTATACTACATTTATTTTTTCTTCAAACCAAACATAATATTCTCAAAATTCTTGAATTTGAAATATGTAATCTTATTTTATTTCAAACCACACAACCCTTTAATGACTTTTCTCCGATTTACGGAAAAAAAGAAGAAGCTTAATGGACTTAGTTAATTATTACAATTATAGAATACTTGCAATATAACTAATCTTGATGTTAGTACAGAATAGGGAGAACTTAAAGTTCTTCCTAGTAAGCTTCAGTTTATATGGTAGAATATAAAATAATTACATAAACATGAAGAAGGTTTGGAACCAATGCCTTATAGTTGACTTGGTCCCAATTCTTTAATTTTTACTTGGTTCTAATTCTGTATTATAAGTATATTGAATCCATATAGAGACTTGAGAATTGTAAATATATTTTTCTATTGTTTTATAAGGGAATGCGGAAGATGATAACATATGCTGAGGAAGCAACATGAAGAGAAAAGCAGATAAACAGTCGTAATGCCATAATGACATAAAATTTTACAATAAGTACTGAGAGTTTATGGAAGGCCTTGAGCACCATGCTAATTACAGTGGCTGAAGTTTGTGTAAAATGACTTGAGCACCATGTTGAGGCTGAAGGGGTAAAGTGTATAGGGAGCATGGGTATAGGATGGGGACAACTCAACTGAAAAGCGCTGCAGAATTCTTGCCATGGCCATTTTAGCTTCTGTCAGTGCAAAGCTCTGGCCGATGCATATTCGAGGACCCCAACCAAATGGGAAAAAGATGAGTTGGTTCTTGGTTGCCTTTGAGATTCCTTCAGAAAATCTCTCAGGGGTGAATTCTTCAGCATCTTCACCCCAAAACTCCCGATTATGATGGAGAAGGATGATAGGCAACAAAAGTTGCACTCTAGGTGGGAAAGTAAACTCTCCCAGCTTCATTTCTTTGTAAGTATGTCGAAGGAGTATAACTCCCGGTGGATATAATCTTAGAACCTCATAAAAAATCATAGTCACCTTCAAGAAGAATATCAAATCAAATAATAATATACACAATCAGATTCCACACTTAACAATCTACACAACATGTAAATTGCCATAGAAAAAAATGATCCCATGTATTTTCTTGCATTTGAATCTAATAATTCTATAGTTAAACTAAATAACTTCTTATTTTGAGCATATGTCTCTATATCCTAACACATTTGTGTATCAATATATTCTGATTCAAATTTTTCCGACAATAATAAGAGCCAACTCTGAAAAAATTGTTAATGAATCAAGGGCTACTTTTTCCTGCTACAACCACAAAAATAAAGGATTTTTTTTATACTTCAAATGATTAATTAAATAAGAAATTTCGTGTAGATGAAAAGCAAAAGGTACATAGGTGCTTACAATCTTCAGCCGGATTAAGCCCTCAAAGGTCGGTTTGCTTTGGCCAAACACCTGTAAAACCTTGTTTCTTGCCTGATCCTACAAGTTTGGATGCATGCTGAGCATGATCATGGTTCATGTAAGAAGAACTGATGTCGTCTCTTGGCTAGCAAAGTAAAATAGTTTGCACTCCTCAATTACATCTTCTGTTGTCAAACTAGCATCTTGCAGGTTATCTCTTTCTTGAGCATGTCTTTTGTTTGATTCCATCAACAAGCCCAACAAGTCATCGGTCTTAGCTTCACCATTTTTTATTGCATGCTCTCTCTGTTCAATCATACTTTTCAATAATGCAGCAACCTCCCTATAGATTTCATTTCTTCACCTGTTCTTTTGGGTGGGTATAAATCTACAACTCAAAAATGCTAGTTATATTCGTCCAACTAGATGTCAAGATCAATAGAAACTAAAAAGAACAAATTTTCACCCAAATAAATTAAATTTAACTTTATATAATTTTTTTTTTTGGAAAATTTAACTCTATATAACGATTCCTTTTTATAGAAGAATTAATTGTGAATTAAGCCAAAATTTTCAAATACATTATATAGATCTCTGTAGTTAAAAATTTAATAAAGTTATCATCCAATTTGGATTATAACATTCATGATTTATTTCCAAGAAAAAAAACATAAAATCACATAGAGTATATCAATCTCACATGTTATTTTTGAAATTTTTTAACTGAATGTATTATTACTTCTATCTTCTCCTTGATAAGTGGGAGATAGAAGATATTTTTTTAAACAGATCATCTCCTCATACAGTCTGGAAACTGACTTCTATCCTTATACTTAATTTAGGCTCATTTGGGGTGGCATTCTTTCTACTTTAAACAGCTTCCTAGTACAAAAATTAATTGCACTACTGGAAGAACAATTAAGCTAAATTTGTCTGGCGTGTATCATATGAACAATTTGTTGGAGTTAAATTTCTCCAGGCTTGGTAGAATTGATATAGAATCCTCCTCCCTCCTACAAACTCTAGCTTATTCAGTTATGATTCTTTGTGATATTCTTTGATGGCTCTTGTGATTCTCCTCTTGTGCATTTTATTGTGATCCATATAGGAGTTGCAAGAGCATCATAACATATGGTCTAACAAGATTTTTGGGTTTTTATTGGCAAATAATTTGCGACCATTATAAGTTATTTATAATAAGATGAGGGATTGATGACCTTTCTAGTGTTGTGATTTTTTAATGTTGATTTATATTATCAAGAATTTTTTGAAAATCAACTTGTTTGATTTTATGGGGTTTTTTTTACTCAATGAATATTGAATCCTTCCAATGGGATTGTTTTCATTATATATTGTTGGTCTTTGCCTTGAACAAAACTCATTCCATTTTATATTTTAAATAAAATTTTATTTGGATTTGTTGTTACTTCTAATTCCAAGAATTTTCCCATGATTAAGGTTTTGTTTGAGATGGCTTTCTTGCCGCTTCTTAAAGTAGATTTTTAGTATAAATATTAAAAATTTCAAACTAAAAAACTGCTTTAAGAAGTGGTAAGAAAGCCGACCCAAACAAAGCCTAAGTGTGGGGCTCGAATGTTTTTAGGAGAGTTTCTTCCCTTATATAAGCAATATATTTGATTTGATAGATTCAATTCTTCAACTTTACACTATATCATCAAAATAAGCCATCAAAACACCGTGTGGGAGGTCAGTGCTGTGGACTTGGATATTATTTGAACTATATAATTGATCTTTTACAATCTAACTTTTAACAAGCACAAGATTTTCATTTAGTAGATTTTTTATGGTTTCATATTTTTAACCATAGCTTCTATTAGAAACACTTGATTTTCTTAATATGTACTTAAGTCCAATGACCAGTCATTTGAAGTTATTCTATCTAGCCTTAGCTAGGATTCCTTCCCCTTAGCTAGGATTCTTCCCTACTCCTTCTTTCCAGCCTAGCAGGTTATTCTATCTTTTATCCATCCTTATCCATCTTTATTCATTCACTCGTCTTCTTTCTTGATTTCAAATCTGATTTCTTACTTTTCACTTTCTTTTCTTGACAGCAGTGTCATGGCTTCCTTCGTTCCGTCAGTTACCTTTAGTTTCGGCTCGAACGTGCGGGTGACTCTTCCAGAGTCCCTAATCGCTAGTCCACCCGTTGGAGGGATCACTTTTGGTTCCTTCATAGACTCGACCTTCGTCACTCATGGAGGACCGACCCCGGCTGAGGTTGTTGCATTCTCTCCTCCCTAGAAGAGAGGACGTGCAGCCATGAGTGATTTCGAAGCACTCAAACGAATATTAAGATATATTTGAGGAACCATACAGTTTAACCTACCCATCAATGGAAATTCGCTGATGCTTCAATCCTATGTTGACTCGAATTGGGTAGGCAACCAGCAAGACCGCAAATCTACAACAGGGTATTGCAATTTTTTAGGCACATCTCTTGTCTCCTGGAGTGTTAAAAAGAAGACAACTATAACACGTTCATCAACAGAAGCAGAATATTGGGCAATTGCTTCAGCTACAACCGAAATCATATGCCTTCGACGACTTCTTCAAGAATTAGACTGTCCCAAATAGAACCAACCAAATTATACTGTGACAATACTTTGGCAAACAATCCGGTATATCACGCTCACACCAAACATATAGAAATTGACTGTCATTTTAGTAGATATTGCATAAAGAATCACAGTATTCAAGTTCACCACATCCCTTCTAAGGATCAACTAGCGGATTTATTCACTAAAACCCTTTCAGCATCTCGGTTCAAGCTACTAGCTAACATACTAATTGCTCATACTGATCCATCATCTTTTTGGGGGCTATTAGCTAACAACAATCTAGAAACATCCAAAATAAAAAAAGTACATCCACAAGTTAGCCACCACTAATATTTGAACATGTGTATTTATGTTGTATTACTCATAGTTATCTAAACACTATATATAGGACCACTGTACTTCATTTTGTATAATTGAAGAAGCTTTTCCATTACTATTTCTATCATGTTAAATACTGTGGGCTTAACAGCTTAAACAGGTTTACAACTTTAGTCTTGTCATCTACAGAGGAAACCAACACCCTAACTACTTTCCATCAAACATGAATGGCGGATCCCAAGCACTATCATGGGTTCATGTTTGATACTCAAGACCATCGAAGAGCAATTACTACCGATTCCATGGCAAATCCTACTACTATCCCTGACTTCTACTTCTTCGAAATAACTCTCAATTGATATGTATTGTAAGCGTTTACTTTATTTGGTGGCATCGTTATTATTGCTTTAATCTTTCTCCGTTACTTTTCCCTAGAGTGAGGAATGAGTGAAACTCAGGGTGAACTATCTAACTGTTAACTGGTGAATTAGTGTTATTCACAACTTTATATTTACTTTAATTTGTTATTATTTTAGATTGCTCAATTAATCTAATTTGTAACTGCTTGCCTAAACAAATCCACAATTACGAAAACTGAAATCTAATCTTAGTGAAACATTAAACTATAATTTACAATGCTTAAACAACTTTTTATTCAAAGTTAGCAATTTCTGTTCATTGTTTCACATCATGATAACATATGCTGAGGAATCAGCATGAAAAGGAAGTACATAAAAAGTCGAAATTTGATAATGACTTCAAATTTTACAATAAATACTAAGAGTTTGTGGAAGGCCTTGAACACCATGCTAATTACAGTGGATGAAGTTTGTGTAAGATGACTTGAGCACCATATTGAGGCTGAAGGGTTAACATGTTATCAGGAGCATGGGCATAGGATGGGGACAACTCAACTAAAAAGCGCTGTAGAATTAATGCCAAAGCTAATTTAGCTTCTATCATTGTAAAGCTCTGACCGATGCAGATTCGAGGACCCCAACCAAATGGGAAGAAAATGAGTTGGTTCTTGGTTGCCTTTGAGACTCCTTCAGAAAATCTCTCAGGGTTGAATTCTTCAGTATCTTCACCCCAAAACTCTCGACTATGATGGAGAAGGATGATAGGCAATAGAAGTTGCACTCCAGGTGGGAAAGTAAACTCTCCCAGCTTCATTTCTTTGTAAGTATGTCGAAGGAGTGTAACTCCTGGTGGATATAATCTTAGAACCTCATAAAAAATCATAGTCACCTGCAAGAAGAATATCAAATCAAATAACAATCTACACAATCAAATTCCACACTTAATAATCTACACAACATGAAAATTGTCATAGAAAAAAATGATCCAATGTATTTTCTTGCATTTCAATCTAATTATTCTATAGTTAAACTAAATATCTTCATATTTTGAACATATGTATCTATACCCTAACACATTTGTGTATCAATATATTCTTATTCAAATTTTTCCAACAACAATAAGAGCCAACTCTGAAAAAATAGTAAATGAATCAATGGTTACTTTTTCCTGCTACAACCAAAAAAATAAAGGATTTTTTTTTACTTCAAATAATTAATTAAATAAGAAATTTCGTGTAGATGAAAAGCAAAAGGTACATAGGTGCTTACAATCTTCAACTGGCTTAAGCCCTCAAAGGTGGGTTTGCTTTGGCCAAACACCTGCAAAACCTCATTTCTTGCCTGATCCTGCCAGTTTGGATGCATGCTGAGCACGATCATGGTCCAGGTAAGAAGAACTGATGTCGTCTCCTGCCCAGCAAGGTAAAACGTCCTGCACTCCTCAATCACATCTTTTGTAGTGAAACTAGCATCTTGCATGTGATCTCCTTCTTGAGCATTTCTATTTGATTCCATCAACAACCCCAACAAGTCATCAAACTTAGCTTCACCATTTTTTATTGCATGCTCTCTCTGTTCAATCATACTTTTCAGTAATGCAGTAACCTCCCTGTAGATTTCATTTCTTTGCTGGTTCTTTTGGGTGGGTATAAATCTACAACTCAAAAATTCTGGTTATATTCGTCCAACTAGATGTCAAGATCAACAGCAACTAAAAAAAAACAAATTTTCACCCGAATAAATTAAATTTAACTCTTTATAACTATTCCTTCTTATAGAAGAATTAAATGTGAATTAAGTCAAAATTTTCAAATACCTTAGATGACGATTTATATAGATCTTTGAAGTTTAAAAATTAATAAAATTATCATCCAATTTGGATTATAACATTCATGATTTATTTCTAAGAAAAAAAACATAAAATCACATAAACTATATTAATTTCACATGTTATTTTTGAAACTTTTTTGACTGAATGTATTTTTACTTCTATCTACTCCTTGCACTACCAAAAAATAAGGTATTCGCAACACAAATTCTGGGCTATTATGGCGATTTTAAATGCCACAAATTTCTTTGCAGCGGTTATAAAACCGCTACGAATACGCTGTAATTACTATGCATTGCAACGATATTTAGCAGCGATTTTACAACCGGCAGGGTAGCAGTTGCGAATCGCTTGCTTTAGCAGCGGTTTTAACCGGTGCAAATAACCAGATTTGCGCCGGTTAAAACCGATGCAAATTCATAAAATCTGCATGTTTTTTATAATTGTGCCGGTTTAAACCGGTACAAATATGATGTTTTGTACCGGTTAAAACCGCCACAATAGAACAATTTTTTTAAAACAGATCATCTCCTTATACAAGCTGGAAGCTGAATTCTATCCTTATACTTAATTTAGTCTTCATTGAGGTGGCTTTCTTTCTACTTCTTAAAACAGCTTCCTAGTACAAAAATAAATTGCTCTACAGGAAGAACAATTAAGCTATATTTGTCTGGCGTGTATCATATGAACAATTTGTTGGAGTTAAATTTCTCCAGGCTTGGTAGAATTGATATAGAATCCTCCTCCCTCCTACAAACTCTATTACGTTATGATTCTTTGTGATCTTCTTTGATGGCTCTTGTGATTCTCCTCTTGCGCCTTTTGTTGTGATCCATTAGGAGTTGCAACAACATCATAACATATGGTCTAACAAGATTTTTGGCTTTTTATTGGCAACCAATTTGCGGCCAATATAACTAATTTATAATAAGAAGAGGGATTGATGACCTTTCTAGTGTTGTGATTTTTTAATGTTTATTTATATTATCAAGGATTTTTTTAAAATCAACATGTTTGATTTTAAGGGGTTATTTTACTCAATGAATATTGAATCCTTCTAATGCGATTTTTTTCATTATATATTGTTGGTCTTTGGCTTGAACATAACTCATTCCATTTTATATTTTAAATAAAATTTTATTTGGATTTGTTGTTCCTTCTAATTCCATGAATTTACCCATGATTAAGTGTGAGACTCGAAGGTTTTTAGGAGAGTTTCTTCCCTTATATAAGCAATATATTTGATTTGATAGCTTCAATTCTTCAACTTTATGCTATATCATCAAAATAAGCCATCAAAACTCTGTGTGGGAGGTCAGTGCTCTGGAGTTGGATAATATTTGAACTATATAATTGATCTTTTACAATCTAACTTTTAACAAGCACGAGATTTTCATTTAGAAGATTTTTTATGGTTCCATATTTTTAACCATAGCTTTCATTAGAAACACTTTATTTTCTTAATATATACTTTTTTATTTTGGCTAAAAATAATTAACAATTGCTAGAAATCAAGAGTTTGCGATATGTGAATAATGTGTTTGCATGATTTTGTGTATCATACTAGGAATGAAAAAAAAATTCTAGACTCGAAGATAACCTGTAGCATAAGGTTAAGCAACTTAAACAAAATGATAATTATTTCTCAAAAAAAAAAAAGCAAAAGAAATGTACCTAGAACTAGGAATATACAAATTCTCAGCAGTATGGAACACAAGTTTAGTTTGCTCTTTCTGTAGTTCAAAAATTCGTCGACCCTCTTTATAGTTACTACTAAATGCTGTTCCAGAGATGACATCTGCAGAAATTTTTTGGAATTCGGAACAAACATCTATATCAAACACACCTGAACTATCAACCAACTCCTCCCATCGACTTATTAGCTCATCACAACAAGTAGAAAATAATGGCATCATCATCTGTTTGAACACAACAATGATAATGTAACTAGAATGCCTAAATTTCAATTCCTTGACCTATGACAAATTCCTACCACAAGAAAAAAAGAGTACCTTCAACTTCTCAATATGGAAGGCTGGGTTAATGATCCTCCTACGCTTGGCCCATTTCTCACCATCATAACTGAAGAGCCCCATATATAGTAGCCTTTCAATTGGCGTTAATCTTAGCTTCTCAAAGTGACCAGATTTACTAGAAAGAATGTCCTTTACAAGCTCAGGATCCATGATGATCACCCTAGGGGAAGGCCCAAACCAATATAATGTCACCTTATTCTTACCTGTATATTTTTTTTCAACCACCACATAAGATAAAAAATAGGCATTGAGATTGAAAACACCCCCTTAGAGAGATTTACATATGCACCACAAATTATGTATTTATATGTTAACTCTAAAATTTTGATTTTTACTTATTCGTTTACTATTTTAAAAAATTTTATTTCCTGGAATTCACCTCAATCCAGGTTTGCCTCTAAGCCTATTTGAACAAGAGTTAGATTAAGTCTAAATAATCCTGGGCTTAAGAATCTAGTTTATTCAAAAATCACCCAAATAAAATAATATTTAAAAACTACTTATAAAAATCAATCATATGATAATTAAGTAATACATAAATTTTTATGATGAAAAACTAAGAAATCATTAAAAATTAATCAAGATTTTAATTAAGGGTGATAATATTTATAAGGATTAATTATGATACTTTAAATTTTAAATAAACTTCAATAATTATAGAAACAAATTTTATTAATATATAATTAAAATTTAAAATACTTAAATTGTATATAAATTTTAATGATAAAAATTAATTAACTCATTTTGATTTATTAGCTATTAATCAAGAATTTAATTAGCTTTAATAATATTTAATATGCATCAACTATGATAAATTTTAAATAAATAATAAATACATAATTAATCATAATTAACAAGTACTAATTTCTTAAGATTAATTAAATTTTATTAATATAAATAAGATTTATTATAATTATTATAGTTTAATAACTAGTTAGAAATAATTAATTAATCGCATAATTACTAAAAATAATAAAATAGTAACTATAAATCATGATTAATAAGAGTTTTAATTAAGATAATTCGAATATAATTAAAAATTTAAAGTATTCTTAATTAGCTAATTTTTAAATAATATGTATTAAATATAATTCATATCTAATTACAAATAATGATATCATTATAGATTAAGAACATTATATTACATTATCCAAATTAAAAAATATTTAGGATGGGTTTTAAAAGTTTTTAGTCTATTTTAATCGGTTAAAAGATAAATATAATAAATAAATAATCTGTATTGCAGTTATCTAAAAAAAAAAATATTTTCAAATATTTTAAAATTCATCTCCACTAAAAACTTGATCATGATATCCTAACAAATTTTATTTCCAAAATTAATCAAATGATTTCTTGCGCTTATCTTCACTCCTTTTATCTATCACCCATCAAAATCCCTATGTGTTTCATCCGTGTTAAGATTAAGCTTTGCTAAAAGTTGCCTTCAGCTTACAATTGCTCCAAAGGTCTACAAAACACACCTCGTTCCCCAAACGAAAAGTAAACGAAACCCTAAAAAAACTCAAGAAATAGAAACAAAAATCAGAAAGAATAAGAGATTACCTCCATAGAGATCCACAACGCGGGTTAAATGGGGAACGACACGATCGACTATGCTGTGCAAAAGCGGCAGAGGTTTCCGGCGAGCTTCATCAACGAGATTCTCATTCTCCTTGACATCACCGTAGTGTAAGCGATACCTGCTTCCTCGAATCCCCTGCGCCATCAGCTTGCGTTCCAATCGCCACGGCTGGAACCATAACCACTCCGCCGCCGACCATCCGACCCAACCCGCCGCCGCCAACGTCGCCGCTGTCGCCGCGAACGCCAACCAATACCCCAACTCCATGTCGCAGCTTCCGATCCGAGGAAACGTATTCAAGAAGGTTTTCTTGCTTTGAGCTCTGACGAGCGAACAATTATTACGTCCTCTGATCGGTCGTTGCCGCCAATAACATGTCGCCACGTGCTCTTATTCTTTTACTGCACGGCCCGACGACTTGACCCGGACCGGAACCTGGGAATGTTATGTTCGCGATTTTCTCGGTTTTGCTCGGTATTTGCTCGATATTGCTTTGCAATAATGAGAAATGCTGCTCTGTGAAGACCAAAACCATGTAAATACCGAGTTGTACCGAGTTTTCTACAACTCGGTATTAGCTCTGGATTTGCTCGGTATTGCTAGGGATTTGCTCGGTATTGCTAGGTATTTGATCGGTATTGCTAGAATAAACTCAGTACAACTCGGTATTTGGTCGGTATTGCTAGGTATTTGCTGACGAGCAGAGGATCTCTCCCAGGTTCACCGAACCAAATAAAAGCTCCTGACGAGCAGAGGATCTCTTATCTCTTCCAGGTTCTCATTATGTGTGGTTGATATTTTTCGCTTATCTCTCCCAGGTTCTAATCTTAAAAAATAAGAGGTATTGAATTTAGAGTAATTAAGATATTGCTTTCTTTATTTATAAATGAAATTATTTATAGTAATTTTCTAGCACAAAAATTTCTAGAAAATAAAGAAAAAGCTGTGGCCAAACTCCGAAGGCTGTTCTAAACGAAGTCTGAGATAGCTTTCTTATGAAACAATCTTTTTAAAACAAAAAATTTCTAATTTAAAAGTTTTTATACAAAAAAATTATTTAAAAAACAGTAAGAAAGCTGTCCCAAATAAAGCAAAAGTTTGATTGGATCGCTCGTTTATTTTTTTAAGCCAGTTTTTTATTATAAAATTTTTTCGTTCAACAAATTTTTGTACTAAAAGTTATTTTAAAAAATGGTAAGAAAATTATCACAAAAAAATCTAAATAATATAAATGGTCCTAATCATACTTAAGTACATCAATTTTAATCATAGATTTTTTTATTGAGTTGATTTGATCTTATCATTTGCATTGTTATCCCTTTAAATAAAAATTGATGGAGAAATATTTTTTAGCAATCAGCCATACATTTTAGATTATTTGTTATCAATATTATTGCCAGTACTAATTCGCAAAATTGATATCAAGAAATTAAAAATACACTCATGAAAACTTTTCTCCACACGTCCAAAGCAGTGGCAAATTGATGGTAGGATCAAATTAATTCGATGAATTTAGAAATTAAGGTTTCATTTGGGACGATTTTTTAACTGCTTTCTAAAACAAATTTTTAGTACAAATTTTTTTTAAAAGCACTAAAAAAATAATGATCAAATGTTATCCTAAATAAAGCCTACATTAAACATCTAAATTATATTTCACTCATCTAAAAAATTTAGGACTATTTTAATCATTGACACCTTTAACGATTTCAAGTAACTATGATTCTCTATCAGGTTTTATGATTATACCGGCCAGGAATTCACCCTCATTCAACAAACTACTAAGAAAACTAATCTTGGAGAATTCATATTCCCAGTAGCATAGCCAAAACTCTCAATCAACAAATCAAAATGAGCTGCATGACTTAATAATCCATACTTGCCTACTTGGGATGAATTTCTTGATCGGGTCATTTGCTTAATGCAAAGTTCATTTGTAAACTAGCGAAATCCTTTTGAGTTAAGATGAAGTAGAATAAATTAGCTTAGCTAGAACTGGGCCAGCTTGGCTTCCCAATTTTTTTGGATATTTTACTATTCAATGTAAATTTTAAATACAATTACATTGTCGTGTAAATGGAGTATCCCATTGAGAAAATGTTAACAAATATGATTAATAATCACATGAACTAATTTTTATTTAAATTTATGAATGCCACTTCAATTAAAAATTTAAATTTTCTTAAAATATTTTATACTATTTGTTGACCTCAATTTTCGCTCGAATACCCTCGAGCACCCTCGATCGACTTAACTAAGCCTCGTCGAGCCCAATTTGAGGTCGAATCGTCTCAACCTGAGCCGGATTAGACTCGACTACATTCAATTAGACTCAGTCATTTTATTTTGGTCGCGCCGTACCCGATTCGATTTAAATTAGCGATTATTTTGAATTCAATTCCATATGATTAATTTTATTGAGCCGGCTCGAACCCAAATCAACTTGAATAAAGACAAATTCGGACTCGGGTCTAACCCGAACTTAACCAAATTTGGCCTGATTCAGCTCAATTTGGTCCCATTAGGATCCATTTGCCTTTTTAAACATTTTGAATTTATCTCCTAAATCCAGAAATTGTATCGACGGGTACGATTCCACGAAATCTTCATTTCAGCCTATATCCCGCATCTCAGGGATCTTCTACCACTCGGGCAGACGTCGAGCAGCAAAGAGAGCTGTTCACGGTAATTTTCGGCTGGAGCATGACGACGAGAACGGGCGGGCTTCTTCTTTCGGAAAGGAGGTTCATTTTACTCAAACGAAGCCTCGGACTCCCTCATTAGGATGGACTACCTCTCTCGCTCTCGTTCTCGTTCGGAAGCGGCCCAGGCTAATCTCGTCGCCCTCTCCCTCCGTCTCTATGTTTCGCGCACGCTAGGAAGAGGCGAAGCCCTCAACCGGCCCTAAGCCAGCTCCCCCGTTCTCTCTCTCGTTCGAAGCCCGTCCGAGCCCCCTTTCTTCTCCTAGATTAGCACGCCCAGGCCGGCGCCTCTTCCTCTCGTGTCTCTCTTGCTCATGGAGACCATCCGACGCCGAGCCCCCCCCCCCCCCTTTTTTCTCTCCCGACTCTGCACGCCTGGACCGATCCCAGCCGCCGGGATCCCAGTCTTGGCCGACCGACCTCCTCCAAGCCAACAGGTATGGCTATCTCCCCTTCTTCTTTCTTCTCCTCCTTCTATTTTCCTTTCCTCTTCTTTCCTTCATTTTCTTCTCCTTCATTCTTCTCATTATCTAGATAATATGTCTTCATCAACCTGTAGTTGGAATGATTTTGTTCTTGTTAAAACACTGATTTGGTAAAGTCTTCACTATCATCTCTTGTTGTTCATCTTTGGTGCTTTGGTGCTTGTTTGATTGTCAAATGATACCTTAGTGCTCTTGGGGAATATTGAGGGTTGTTGATAATCATGAATGGTTTCATATGGTATAAGCAAAGTGATGTGTTGAAGTTATGTCATTTGAGAATGAGCAGTTAGTATGAGAAGTTTAGACTTGATTCATATCATGTTATATAAAGTTTAGGTGTGAATGGTGGCAAATCTTAAGAGATCATGTTAGTCTTACATCAAACCATGCACACTAAGTATTTGGTGAAATGCTACTAAAGAGAACTTAGTCATTTTTGCTTGCATTGGAGTTTTTACATGATAAGCTAGTTCATTTAGAAATTGCCTAAATAAAATTTTTAGAAATTGCCTAAATACAAAGTTTGGAGTTTTGTTAGCAAAAATCTGAGAATAAAATCCTTCTTTTCTTATGTTTATGCTTCCATGTATTCTTATTGAAGTGATTTGTCTTATGGATCATGAGGCTCTTGTGTGGACCACTTACAGGATGCCAATCTACTAGGTGTATAAATTGAACCTTTATGCTAACTCGTTTCATATGGTTTCATGAATATGGCATATCAAGTGTTTGCTCAAATGCCACTAGAGAAAAGTTGTGATGTTTTCATTCAAGTTGAGGTTCTATCTTAGGTATGATTCATAACTTATAGTTGTACAAAGATGTTTTGCAAATATTAGCTACCTCATTCAAAGAGATTATGATGTTATTTGAGTTTTCTTTTATATATGCTCATTGTCTCCACTTTTTGTTCTCACTACATTGGAAGCATCTTCCACTTGATATGGAATTTGATGTGGCATGAAAGCTCACATGCTTGGAAATGCTAAGTGCTTGTGTTGGAATCAACTCTTTATGTAGTGCGAGAGATTTTGATTTGATTATAGTCATTGGAGCTTTGCTTTTGTGGTACCGACATAATAGTTTAAAAAAGCCTAGAGCTTCTAAATCTTCTTGTAGATCAATGGATAGGACTAAAGCTTATGCCTAGCCTTGAATATTTAAACTTTCAATATTGTGTTTGTAGTATACTTCATATATTTTGGAATCTCATTTATGGGTTAAAGATTCATCATTCTATGGGTCTTGGCATTGGTATATACATGTTCCTTTTAAATGTTGAGATTTGTTGCTCCATGGCTTTAAGATCTTGTGAATGACTTATATGTGAAACTTACTTTGGCTAAAAAAAAAAATTGAAATCACTCTTTAGCATGCGAATATTTATGGAATTGAAATCACTTCTTAGTATTTTGATGGACTATTTTGTAGATGAATTTTAGAGCATGTTTATGAGTATTTCTTGTTTGGAAGAGATCATTGAGCTTGTTGGAAAATTGTTTTACATGATGTCTTAAACCTATACCCTCATGTCTTAAATCTACACTGCATTGTGATGATATCATACTCTCCTGAGTTTAAAGATAAGGATATGAAAATTTCTTTCCCTTTGTTAAATACATTCAGCATAGGTGTTAAGTTTGGGAAGTCTATTGCTATGTGGTTTCACTCTTGTGAATTCATGGTTTGGCATAAAAGAGGGGAAGGTTGAAGGATTACATAAGTAGTTCCTCTAATTTCTCTCATGAAAGCATGTGTCTCTCTTACTTGCAATTACATTTTGACGCCATATGAGTATTTACTTATTTTTATATTTGGAGAAGTTTGAACTTATGAGCATTCCCCAATGTCTCATGTATGATTGGCAATGATGGTCTATGCACTTCGGTTGGAGGCTAGTTTATGTTACTACAAGTAGATTTTCTTCCGTTAGCATCTAAAGTAACACATATTGATGGATTTCTATGTTTCTATTGAGTTTGTGTTGAAAAGATTGAATAGTCTTTTCCTACAAGTAATTCTTTGTTAAGAAGAATGAAGATGATTTGGAAGTGAGTTTGTTTTTATGCTAGAAGATTTTGTATGCGATTTTACATTGTGAGGTTTTATGAGTTTGTCTCATGTGAAAATTTTATGGGTGGCCTTATATTGGAAAAGACTGTGTTTTGCTTATTTTGAGATGATTTGTCATTGGCATCATATTTGTTTTGTATTAGAGGGCTTTATGTCATAAGTTTCATGCATGCTTTACAATGAGATATTTTTTTCTTATATAAAAATTTCTTATTGGGAAGCTTTATGAATTTCACACCAAATGTAGGAGGGCACTTGATGGTTTGTTTTGTGTCAATGTTGTTTTGCTAGATTTCTTATAAGAAGCTTTTATGAATTATTTCATTTGGAGGTTTTTCATGAGTAAAATCTTGGGATTTGGAAACTTTATAAGTGGCTGTGTTGGAAGGCTTTTAGTGTCTTTTCTGAGCAAAATAGTCTTTGCTTATTTGAGGCATCTTTCTTTAGAGTGGATCTTTAAAAAATGGGGTTTTGGATGAATCTAGAAGAAAAGGCTTGTTTTAGTTTTTGGTTTTGGGAAACTGTTTCTCTTCTATTATTTTGAGCTTTGTTTAGAGAATGACTAAGTTATTTGAGTCGAGTTAAATGTATCAAATGCTGTGTTTGGAATGTGGGGACATCAAAGGGCATTGAAAGCACCCTTTTCCCTATTCATATTATATTGAATTAAGGAGAAGGTTGTTTTAGAGACACACTTGGCTTCAAAAAATTGTGTCCAAAAACAACAATGCCTACATTCATTTTATATTTGATTTTCATTCTTTTTCTTTTTATTGCATCTAATTGTCTTTCGCTTTGCTTTTAGTTTTCCCTGTCGTTTCTTTTATGCTTTGAATATTGAATGTTTGCAAAAGAATAAGATCACCCAAATGACAAGTGGCCCATCGGATGCACAAATAACAAAAAGGTATGTTCTTTTCTTTTAGAATAGACGGGGGATTGAACGAGAACTTTATGGATTGGATCCACTCTCACGAGAAGCTTTTTTGGCTTCTTTTCATTAACATGAAAGGCGCTAGTTTAGCTCTGGCTATTGCATTTTCATTCCTTCATACCATTATTTGCTTATAGAATGTGCTCTAATACCCGTCTTTTCTATGTTTTATGAGGCACTCTTTTTGAGAGCAAAGGACAAGGAGCACTGGAGCATTTGGTGACAGAGCATGGACAATCGGATCCGAGCATCAGTTGCCCCTATTCAGTCTGGTAGGGGTGCTACGAGCGGAACCACCGGGCCATAGCCCTTGGTGCTGTAAGTTTTTCTTAAACTTAGAATACCTTTAGGGGCCTTAATGATTGCACGCTCCCCACCCTTTAGAATCCTATAGAAACTTCATTTCATAACTAGGATTGCTTTCTTTTCTTTTAGATCCCTAAACCTATTGACATCTGTACGAAAGTCCTAAGGTTAGAAAACAAATCCCCTTTTAGTCCTATAACTTTAGTGACACCTAAGGACAAAAATTAAGGACTAAGTCTTAGATAATATAGACTTAGGGTGCATGCTCCCTATAGGATAGAGACATCAAAATAAAAACTTATTGACACTTTTTCCTATATTTTAGTTTTCTTTAATCTAATAATAATAAACCAATTAATCATAACCTAACTCTTAAAATGTATTTAAAAAAATACTTTATCCTTGATCAAATTATAATTAACATTTATAATTATTAAATAGTAAATCTAAAACATACACCTAAATTAAATCTAACTAATCTAATAATAAATTCCTAATTAACCTAAAATTTACAAGATGTAGATTAAATTAGGAGATCTAACATAAAACTAAAATTCATTAGGATAAAAGACTCATAAATATCAAACTTTAGAATAATCTTTAAAATCAATCAACAAACTTGACTAATAAATTGCTTAATTCACCCCTTTCTTTTCTAATTTATAACTAACTAAAATAATTCAACCAAAATTTGTTGTCACTGAGTAACCCAAGCCTACAAGGCTATTAAGTTAGCCCCAAGGAGGGTGAAATAAACCTCACGGCCTCGGTGTAAAACAAAGGTGGTAATCAATCAAATCCTAAAATAAAATCTCTAAAATCAATCTTAAAATACTAATACTTAAATTTCAATTAAATTTTCCCTTTTTCCCTCTAACAAATCAAATGAAAGCAACTATAATTAAATCATCCTATATAGGACCTATCCAAAACTACACAGCCTACACACTTAGACTGGTTTGTTAGGACACGACTACTAGTTTTAGGTTAGGCCGATGATTTGCTTTTCTTTCTATTTCTGTGTTGTGGCGCTTTGCATGTGACCTGTGTGCTGTTTGCTTCTGTTGATTGTGTTAGCTTTTTGTGTACTTTCTGTGGTGACTTCTAACTTCTTTTTTGCACTGGGTTGTGAGCGATAGAATACCCATAGGTTAGGAGCATTTTTTTATACTTACGTTGTCTTCTTGCAGATGGTCGTGCTCACACAGCGCTAAAGGGGGCTAAAATTAATAATAATTATTTATAACTGCTTTAGGTGCTTCAGTTACTTAGCCCCCAAATCATAAGAGCACGATCAAGTGTGTTTGATGTGAGCAATTTTGTTTCATATATATATAACTACTTGAATGATTTTGATTATAACTACTTAGGATAACTCCTGTAGGAGAGTCTAGATTTTTATTTTTGCTGATGTAATATACTTGATAGTAAATATTGTGAAAATTATTAAAACAAGGCATTTTAAAGGTAGAGGGCTCCAAAGGAAAAAGGAAATTCCTTGTAGAAAATTTCATTTTTCATTTAGATATTCTTTTGGAGCATACCTTACGAAGAACCAGGAGGGAGGAAGATGATCCATAGATGAATCAAGGAAGTACAAATGAATATTGAAGATATAAAATGTCTTATTTTAAAATTTGCGTCATTCCTTAGGAGTAGAACCCGAATTGTTGTCGGTGGAGCCCGGCCACCACTACTTTTTCTGTACTATGTGATGTAATATTATATGGCACTTGCCATGGACACTTTTTTTCGTGGTTTTTGTTATTTTGTTTTGGTTTATTTACTTTGTTTGTGTAGTAGAACTGACATACTTCAATAGGTTTCTTTTTTGCATGTGCATGTGCCTGACTCACTAGGCTCTTTAGGGATAAAATTTTTCTACTCATAATTACTAATAATTTTTTTAAGAATTAACTCACATAGAAACAAAATGATTTAGGGAATAGCCGGAATCATCCAGGGTCGCATGCATCCATTCTCTCTCTTCCCTCTTTAGACAACTTCCCCGCCTGCGGGTAGAGTTCAGATAATCTGGCCTATGAGGATGAAGTACCGGACCCGGAGAAGTTTAGTCTTTCTAAAAAAAATTATTTTTATAAGCCTTTTTAAAATTTCATACATTCCTAATTTGGAGACTTTGACTAGCATAAACTGTATTACTAACCAATTAAAATTACAATTTAATTGCATTAGTTTTAGGAGCATTATACCATTCATAAGTGTGGGATCACTTAGGAACTTCACTAGTTGTCGATCCCAAATTTCAAAGTCTAACCACCCACACATCTTTCATATGGATTGGATAACATGGATTTTATACGATAAGGTAGTTTTAGCTGGCTTTTTTTTTCAGGCAAGGAATAAGTCCAGTATTGCATTAGTTAGGTCATAGATGTTAGTATTGTATGTACGATACTATATCTTTTATAGATTTAGGGTCTAAAGACTAGTGGTACGAGTGTACTACTATATACGCCTTATCGGTGGGTAAGCCTTCCTTTCTTTCGGAGGCTATAAATTCTACCCATCCGCATCTGATAGATGACGCCACCTCCCTTATTCTCTCTCGCATGTTTGAATGCACTTTCTCTTTCTTTTCTCCGGTTTCCTCTACTTCAAATCGGCCGAATGCAAATTTGAACCACGTGTGATTGATTTAACCAAATTGAGCCTATCTTTTCCTTTGATTAGGAAAGCCTAGAAATTTATTTGCGCTAAACCGATTCGAGAAGAAAATCTAACATCCTTAATCGAGAGTTTTCTTAGACCAAGGTCTAAGTTGTAATTAATTATGGGGGCTTGCGCCCGTAGGAAACCGATCCCCATAATTAAATAAACCACATTCGAGCCGATGTATCGAATGGGGGAAATCTCATGAATTTTGGGTTATATATATTATTATCCATCGAGATGTGTAGATTAAAGCCGCTATCCTCCATGGCTAATCGTATGAATAACTCCATCTGCTCTTCCATCGGCCTACTTATGTCGAGTGTAAAGACCTACGATCATTTTGTCCTACGAGATAGTGTGGTCGTACTTTTTGCATTCGAACCCATAAGCAGAATCCTTTCGTAGACCCACCCTAATTTCTTACCAATTAAAGTCATTAATATTTATTAAACTTCTTTTATCTAATTCATAATTATATAGGTGTTTTGTCCAGGAACATTCATGGTGACAAAGAAATATAAAGTTTAACGTCTTAACTTTGTACGAAGATCCAGCACACAATCAGATAAAAGAGAGTGTGTAACATTCATAAGAGACACCAGAGTTTTTACTTGAAAATCGTCGAAAAGGGAGAAAAACACCACGAGGTCTTACGTAGTTTGAATGAATCCAATAGTGTTTGCAATCAATTACAAATGAGGCCCTTCCTTGAGAGAGGGCCTTGGTTTGATGTAGCAAATATACATCATATATAGTGCATTACATAGTGGGAATTAAAAGAATTGGTATTGACATATTCGTTTAGTCGGCATGGCTATAGTCAGAGTTTGACGGAGGTCGGAAAGGAGTTAAGTGACAATAATCGGGAGGAAAGTAATCGATTGGTGACGGAGGTCGGAAGGACCATTATCTAACGACGGAGGTTGGAAGGACCATAATCGGTATGTGATAGAGGTCTGAAAGGTCATAGTTTAACTACAGAGTTCAAAAGGACTATTGTCTGGCAATGGAGGTCGAAAATACTATAATCGGCAGGTAACTGGGGGCGAAAAGACCATTGTCTGGCGATAGTGATTGGAAGGACTGTAGTCTGGTGATGAAGGTTAGAAGGACCGTAGTCGGCATGTGAAAGTGGTCAGAAAGGCCGTTGTTTAACGACGGAGGTCAGAATGACCGTAGTCGACATGTGAAGGAGGTCGGAAAGACCATATTCTATCAACAGAGGTTGAAAGGACCGTTGTATGATGATGGAGATAAGAATGATCATTGTCTGGTGATGGAGGCCAAAAAGACCATAGTCGGTGGTTGGGTGGAAGTCTGGCATCAATCTCTGGCTTGGGAGAAGTTCGATGTCAGTTGGTGGCAGGGTAGAAGTCTGGCATGTAACAGCCTGAATTCTTAATTATTAAGATATTATCTGCTTTGGCCTAGGAGCCTCACTATTTTTTTCCTATTGGTGTAACTTCTTAATAGGTCACCCATCCTAGGATTACTCTGGGACAAGCACGCTTAACTACAGAGTTTTTTTTATAAAATTTTAACATTTACACAAAAGACTTTTGATGTTTAAGAGTTTAACTTCATTTATTTAAATGGTTTAACACAGCATTAGTCGGTGGCTGGAAAAAAGCCCGGCCATAGTCTAGCGATGGTCTGTGATCCAATGGTGGTCGAAGAGAGTGGTGGCAAAAGAACTCTAGTTTCTCTCTCTTCCTTGCTTGGGGTCTCCTTTTCAGGAGGAATGAGGGGTCTATTTATAATTTTTTAAGAGTGGCATGACTAGTAAATAGAAGGGAGATGAAGGGTAAATTTTTATTATTTTTTTTTAGTTTTATTTAAATTATTTTATTTTCATTCAATTCTTGGAATATTTTTGGAGATGACCCAAAAAGTGAGCTCCTTGGGGCACACGACTCTGTATAGCCGGTTATCAAATTTTTTTAGGCGGGCCTTGCTTTTATATATTTTTTTTGGAGAGTTTTTTTTTTCTTTTTTCTTTTTCTAAAGAGATATTTTTTTTTCTTTTTTTAAAGAATATTCTTTATTTTCATTGAATATGTTTATTCTTAGAATATTTTTATTCTTGTAAAATATTCCTCCCTTTTTCTCCAAAAATACCCCCTCCCCCTGGGACAAGGAAGCAATTACACTTCTCCTTCTTCATTCTTTGTCTAAATTTCTTACAGTTAAGGCCTTCCACTATCTTGAATAGGTGGCATCCCCTATCAAAAACTTGTGCTCCTCTCTTGCGTAGAAATTAGAGTTTTCATCATTATTTTTACTTTTCCCTTTTTTTCTTACATTAGAGGTATTCCACTGTTTGAGATAGGTGACATCTCCTATCAAGCTTCAATGCCCTTCTTTTTTGTAAAAGGAACTTTCTTCTTATTCCATTTTATTTCTCCTCCAGTTTTCTTCTTACATTAGAGGCATTCCACTATTTGAGATATGTGGCATCCCTTATCAAGCTTCAATGTTCCTCTTTTGTGTAGAAAAATTCACGATGATAGTTTATTCTCTCAAAAGACAACCCTTGATAGAAGAAGATCAACTACCTCTTACATGTGAGGGGGGTTTGAGAAGATTTAATGGTAATAGTAACCGAGAGGAGAACCATCATAACCTCTAATTGTCGGAGACCCATGACTCAACTGGCAAGCCTCATGATCCCATGACTACCCAAGATCTCACACAAACTGCCCCACTCCTCTCTAAAGAAAATCCCCAACACATCACAAAGCTCCCCAAAAAAATCTGAACAGACATGTTCATAAAGGAATACATAGAGAAGAAACTGAAGCCCCATACATGCACTCTCGTTCATCTCTGCTTCATCTAAAGCTCGCTGACTTGCTTCTGCTTCATGCACCAATCGACTTCACCTGCTCCGGCCTTCATCGTTGAACTTGTCGGTCCAACAATAAAGCCACCGGGTGGATCTTACTTCGAACACCTAGCCCGCCGTCGACTCCCTACTCCTGACTCCCTACTCCCACTCGAAAGACATGACATGCCGGACCTCCAACCTCCTACACCCACCTGCTCCGGCTTGACCTATCGTCGAACTCATGTAGTTAGCCTACTTGAACGCCTCCCCCAGCCTACTTAAATGCCTCCATCCTGATCCGTCTCTCTCTCTCTCTCTCTCTCTCTCTCTCTCTCTCTCTCTCTCTCTCTCTCTCTCTCTCTCTCTCTCTCTCTCTCTCTCTCTCTCTCTCTTCAGTATGTCGTAAGCAGCAGTTAGAAGCTCGAAAACTAATTTCAGGACTCAACAATGTCCTGAAGCCCTCGGCCGTTGACTATCTTTCTGGCTAGGCGGACATGAAAGGGCAAGTTTTCTCCCCAACCTGCTCTCGCGGGGAGGGGGTGCCAGAAGGCTGCCAGATTTTTGCAGGGAATAAAAATATTTTTTAATTAAAATCAAATCAAATCATTTAATTAGTATGTTGGGCACAATCATAGTTTGACGGAGGTCGGAATGGCCGTAGTCAAGTGACAATAATCGGAAGGACAGTACTCGATTGGTGATGGAGGTCGGAAGGACCATTATCTAGCGACGGAGGTTGGAAGGACCATAATCGGTATGTGACAAAGGTCTGAAAGGTCATAGTTTAACGACATAGTTCAAAAGGACTATTGTCTGGCAATGGAGGTCGAAAATACTATAATCGAGCACAATCATAGGATTGTCGTAGACCAATTCCGGGATGCAACAATGTCTTGAAGCCCTTTGCCATTAAATATCTTTCCAGCTTGGCGGATTGAAAGGGCAATTGCACTCCCCAACCTCTCCTCTCAGGGAAGGGGCACCAAAAGGCTGTCGAATTTTTGAGGGGAATAAAAATTACATTTAAAATAAATTAAATCACATAATCAACAGGTCGAGCATCATAAAGATTTGAAGACTAATTCCGGGACCAAATAACGTCCCGAAGCCCTCGACTGTTAGCTATCTTTCTGGCTGGATGGACTTCAATGGGCAAGTGCCCTCCCTCCCTACCTTCGTCGAGAAGGGACGCCGTAAGGCTTTGAAATTGAAAACCGACAAAGAACCCCCAACATCTTAATTTGAAATAAATGCAATCAGTCTAAATGATTAAAAATTAAATGATTAATAAATAATCATTCAAAACAAAAGAAGGGGGGGGGGGGGGTCTACTCCATCAAATCGAGCAAGAGTTTCCAATTAATTGGAACATATAAAATGAGAGGGAGGTAAAATATTTTCATTTACCTAAACCATTAAACTAATGATAGTGCTCCTACTAGTGTCTTATAAGGTAGATGTCTGTGACAATCAAACCAGAGAACAATATTAAATTAATCTAAATCAAAAAATGTAAATTGTGTTAATAGCAAGTGACATAATTTTGTTTCAAAAATTAAAGGAAATTAATAATTGATTTTGACTTAAATTGATTATTCAAGAAGAATTTGGCAATGTACAATTTTGAGATGACATAAAATCAATGCATATTCATTGGAGTATCTTTTAGCCAAAAAAGATCATGCCACTATAGTATTTGCTTGAAAACATTTATCATGCATCTCTTCTTATCTTAGCAATGTATGATTAGAGTTGGTTCTTTAAGAATTTTGAGGAAACTCCATTCAAACTAAGAATCTTAGCGGCATTCTATTTCAATGGAATCAACCTTTTATAGTTGCAAGTCTCTTTGTAATGATGAGTTTTGATGCACAAGAGTCATTCTATGACATTCTTTAGTCAATAGTTTTGTGGAGGTATATTCAAAGAGTTATGTCAATGCTATGAGATGTCTCTTTTGAATCAAATACACTAGACCATTCATATGCTATTAACTTCTTAATAAGAGTCTTTTGTAGCTTTTTTTTAGCACTCGTTCTATGATAATTACTCATCATTTTGTTAGGAGGTATATCACCAATATATAAGAAGAAGGGGCAAAAACTTTGCTGATCTAGAAAGTTAAAAGTTATTCCATGGTGATCAGAGGCTTGAGGATCACTTATTGGTTTAAGAAATTTATAGATATAATGAGATTATGATTCATTTGACTATGTGTAAATGTACTAAAGTCAAGACTTCACCTTGATTCACTTAAATATTTCACTCCAAGAAACATTAATAATTCATTTAAAATATTCAGATGCCACGAACATTCTGCGGGTGGCACCTAGCCACCGACCACTGCCGGACCTTCACCTGATTGATGACCGCCGCCGGACTTCATCCCGACCTTCGTCGGAATACCGCCCCGCCGTCGCCCACCGTCGGCCCTTCGTTGGATCATTCATTGTCAACTGAACTTCTACACAAAAGCTGTCAGACTTCCACCTGACCGTCGCCAGACCTTTGAATAGCTCTCCAAATTACTGTAATCTAGCCACCTCTAAATCGAGGGACGGGTCAACCCTTGTAATTCACTCAAGTTTAGTGGAATCTTTTCACCTGGGCGAGGCCCTGTGGTTTTTTCCTCTTCGGGCTTTCCACGTAAAAAAAGATCGGGTGTTTTACTTCTCTCTTTCAAAACTTTCGTATTATTGATGCACAGATATCCAGCACACAAACAATTACCATTTAAAAATATGATATATAAGATTATGTTACCACAGGGTGGTATAGGGCACCTGAGCTACGTGGCTCATTCTTTTCCAAGGTAATCTTTTGGTCCATAAAACCTGGAATAATTTGTTTTAGTTAAGAATGCTAATAAGAAATGCTATATCGATGGTATATGAACTGTTATAAGCAATTAAATTCACCAATTTATCTCTTTGTAGCTATAACAATGGAATATGAACTTTGTGACCCATAATAAGAAGAAAGAATATAACATGATCATTTAAACATTTATGTTTCGTTTATTTATGCCACTGTTGGGCCTGTGCTATATGAACATTCTTGATAAATTGTCATGTTCATGTGTGAGTAAATAGAATTAATACGTATGATATGAGAGCCTCAATTCTTGTAAGCTTTTCAAGGTCTCCCTCATTTGCCACGTGTATGCATCATTTTCTATGTAAAAATGTCCTAGACTAGCTTCACAATTCAACATTTGAATGTCTAGAAACTTTCTATTTTCCTAGTCTAAAAGTACTAATACTTGTCGAGTTCACTTGATTAAACTAGTAACTGTTGTGTTAATGCATGATTACTTAGTACTTTTTAGTTATAGAAATAAATATTTGTTCAGGAGTTATTTAGAAGTCTTTGTATGCTTACCATTTTTTTTTGTCTCAAGTAATTCATATTGTTTTACTTTCCAATATATGTGTATGACAAGAGTGATGGATTCTTCCTTTCCAGTATACACCTGCCATCGACATTTGGGGCATAGGTTGCATTCTTGCTGAGGTTCTGACTGGGAAGCCTTTGTTTCCTTGAAAAAATGTTGCTCATCAACTAGATTTTCTAGGCACACCTTTGCTTCTTCACTGTGACCACTCTGAGCATATCCAGCAATCATCGTAGACCAAGATATAGGATCTCTATCATTCATCTTATCAAAAATGCTACGTGCTTCTTCAATCATCCCAACTTGCGCGTAACTAGTAACCATTGTGTTCCAGGAATTGATATTCTTGCATGGAATTACATTGAAAAGCTTCTCTGCCTCATCCATCCTTTTGTTCTGCACATAAGCCGCAACAATTGCATTCCAAGTTACAATATTTCTTTCAGGCATTTCATCAAACATTACTCTAGCCTCATCTAACATCCCATTCTGATCGTGAGAAGTGTCGATCAAAGGCATGGAGAGGGGCGCGGGCAGGCTCAATCCGATCAAGTTGAGCAAGGGCAAGGCCACGGGTCAGTTGCGTGAAGCGCGAGAGGCAGGTTTCAGGACATGGGTGAACTAGGATGGATGTGAAAGCGCAGGTGGAGCTGGTCGCATTCCTGAGCAACATACCTGAGCGAACGAGGTTGATTCACCAGTATAGGCTGGTGGAGCTAGATTAGCATGTATGGTTGCAGCTAATGGAGGTCGATTCACCAATATGGTTGACAATTGGTGGAGGCTTCAAACATCATCTACAACCTATCTTCGTCTATAGTCTCCTCAAAAGCATCTATACCACGATCGCCGTCAATTGTTGATGTGGAGAGATCAATAAAGAAATGGAAAAAAAAAAGAGATAAACAACTCTAAGAGATAAAAAAAGTGAAAACGGTTGGAATTCCCAAAATATATTATTATCTCATATCTTTCTCCTACAATTTATATATAAATTAAAAAAAAAGGTTCTAGAAGATTCTAAAAAAATGTATAAAATACTTAAATGGATAAATAAACCTAAAGAGTATTCTACTTATGATACACTGCATCACATCAAATTTGAATTAGATGGTAAAATTTCAAATGCATCAAAATTATATACTGTGTTTATTTTATTTCAAAGCAAACACAAATATTTTCAAAATTACTGTATTTAAAATACTTTACTTCAAACAACACAGCTCTTTAATGGCTTTTCTCCCATTTAATAACTTGAGGGGCATAGTTAATTATAACAAGTATAGCATACTTGCAATATAACTAATCTTAACGTTAGTACAAACTATAGAGTAGGGAGAGATTATATGTAGTTTGTAGTATAGACTATATTGAAGCTCTACCTAGTACGCTTCAGTTTATATGGCAGAATATAAAACAATTTCTTAAACATGATTGTTGACCTTGATTTTGTCAAAACTCTTGGTCAAAGGGTTTGACTTGGTCAATTTGACCAAACCAAGACCCAAGACCCCTCCCACTCAGTTCCTTGGGTCAAACTGAGTTTGTTGAGCCTAGGCCCAGGCTCTGGGTCAACCTGGTTGACCCAAATTGACCCATTAGGCCCTTTCAAGCCCAAATCAAGTTCTAATGCATTCAATCCTCCCCTAGACTCAATCCACTCTTTCCTTGGGTCTAGTTGACTGGTTTCACCAAGTCAAACATTGACTTGGTCAACCCTAGCTCTTAATGGGTCAAATTGACCTATTAAGGCCCCTTTGAGCCCAAATCAACTTTGTGTGCATTCAAACCTATGCTTGGCTCAACCCACTCACTTCTTTGACCCAATTGACTGGTTTGACCAAGTTAAGCTGTGACTTGGTCAAACCAAACCCTTAATGGGTAAAATAAACCCACTTAAAGCTCATTAAGAGCTCATTCAGTGGAATTAATGCCTCCTTAATGGTTCTATCTGAAAACCACAACCAATTCAAATAATTTCCCTCTTATTTAGCTCTTGATTTGATCCCAGCCATTGATGATAGGGTTAGGAGATATAAATAAGAGTTTTGGAGATCAATTAGGGATCTTTTTTTGATTACTCTCTCTCCAAGCCTCCAAATCCTCAAAAATTTCGTGTGAGAGCTCTTGGAGACTTTCTCCACCTTCCCCCACTCAAACCCCACGAGACAAAGTCGCCGGCGGCGATCTTCTAGAGAGATCAAGGTCGAAACCTTCTAAGCCTTATTCCTCTTGATCGAAGGCGTTTCGGAGCTCAAGTTCAAGAGAAGAATCGTACGAGGACAGTCTACAAGCTCAACCGTATCAAGAGTTTGAAGATCGAATGGTAAAATCTCTTAAAATCCCTTAGGATAGTCCACAACACTTAGGTTTAAATAGCTTTTCAGAAAGTCGCTTTTAAGCCAAATGGATGGCTCCCATGATTTCTGTTCGCGCATAGGACTTAGGTTTAAAATTTCATGAAATTTTGTAGCCTGGATTGAGAGAACGAAGCAAAAAACCCATTCCAGGGTTTCGGGTTTCATTCTCGTATGGCTGGGGTTAATCTCCGTGGTTTGGATCGACCGTTGGGTTCAATCCCGCGGTTCCGCTTGCCACGCGGCGGCATCCAAGCCGCCCGCTCAAACCACGCGGGATTGAACGTGAATTAGTGCCTGACGTGTGGACCCCACGCGGTTTCAATCAGCCAGCAATGATTGCGGGCAATGATTGCGCCGCCTCCAACACCGCGGGAGCCAACCCGTTGCTGCCACGTGTACCGCCGAATGGATTTTTTTTTCAAATTATTTAAATTATATTTTAATTATTTTAAAAAATAGAATTCTTTAAATATGTATTTAATTTTATTTTTAAAATTATAAAAATACAAAATATATATTATTATTTTTAGAAAACTAATTTCTTTAATTTGAAAATATAATTACTCTTAAATATTGATTATTTTTATTATTTGTTGTTTATTATGTATTTTCTTATTATTCTTATTATAATTATTATTATCATTTTATTATTTTAATTATATTAGTCATAATTATTTCTAATTATTATTATTTTCTTTTTTTATTACTTTTATTATTGTTTATTATTATTATTAGTGTTATTATTATTATTATTATTATTATTATTATTATTATTATTATTATAAATAATTTTCAATACGATTTTCATTATTATTATTATAATCATAATTATGATTATTATTAGTATTTTATTTAAATTATTATTATCTCATTACTATTGCTATTATAAATATTATTTTTCATGTTTCAAGTATTATTGTAATAGTTATTAGGGTTATTATTATAATTATTATTATTTTTTGTTTTAATTATTTTTATTATGTTATAGTATTATTATTTAAAATTGTCATTTTTAATGTTATATTAGTTATTATTATTTAGATTATTTATAATAATAATTATTAGTATTCCTATTATTATTATGTTAATTCAAAGTTACTTTGTAATTATTATTATTATTATTATTATTATTATTATTATTATTATTATTATGTTAACTTAAATTATTTTGACTTTGTTTTAAATTGTTGATAGTTAGGATTATTATTATTATTATTATTACTTGAATTCAAAAATTATAATTACTTTAAATTTATTGTTATTATTATTATCATTATTATTCTAAAACCCTTCCAACATTTATCGTTATTATTATTATTATTATTGCAAAACCTTTGTTTTTATTCTTATTAGTATTATTAGTATCATTTTAAAAATATTATTATTGCAATTATTTTAATAATTAACAATGAATTTCATAGATTTATTACTTTAAGCTAATTTCTTTTAGTGATTACTTTTAAATATTATTATTTTAAAACTATTTTAAAATAGTTTTTAAAGACCTTAAAACTTCAAAAAATCATAAATATTTCATTTTAAATAGGATTTCGGTGTGCAACCCCTTGAGCTTTTCAGAAAAATGCCTATTTTATTTTAAAATTAATTTTAAAAGCAATTTTTACTGTCCTGGCAGATTTCTGTCAATGCTTATTTATTGTATTATTTAATTATTATTTAAATGATTATTATTATAATAATTATTTTAAAACTAAAAATTATTTTCAATTTTTTTTAAACCTCCTTTGGATGACAAGTGGATCTCCTTTATATCTATATATTTATTATGAATTAATCTATTTTTAATTAGACTATTTTTCCAAAATTTATATACATATATCTACAAGTATTTTTAAATGATTTTAAAATTACTTATATGTTAAATTCCCTAATTTTGGGAGACCCACTTCTAATAAAATTTTAAACATAGATCGTGCAAGTGAAGAGCAAACATGGGGGAGTGGATTAGTGGATGATTGAGTCACAATCATTCACTAATCCTTTCATTAATTGTATTTACTTTTCTTTATCATAGTTTGCATGTATAGAATGCACCGCCACTTAGTTTAGGCTCTCCTAAATCTAAGGACATGGTGTGTTTATTTGTTTGTGTATTTCCATATATTATTACCCAAGGGTTAGATAAAAATTCACTTCAAACTCCTATAACATAGTGACATCCTAAGGACAATAATTAAAGACCCATCTAGTGAACTTAGAAAAATTCTATAAGTTAGGGTGATCACCGATTAAAATGAAAACTTCAACATTTAAACCTAGTGATAACTAAACCTCTCAGAATTTTTCTAGTATTTTTTAGGACTTTTTAGACCCCTTAATTAACCAACCCTAATTTACCCAATAAATAGGGTCTAGTACATTCTAAAAATCTCAATAAATCCATTTTAAATCAGAAAAATACCTATCATACCTCAAAATGTTCATAATCTGATCCTTAACCCTAGATAAATAGGGCTCATCAGTTTGACCCTTAATTTCAACTTTAGTAAAAATTACCTTTTTTTCCCCTAATTAATTATTAAAAATTATTAAAAATCCCAAAATTTTCCCAAACACTTGGGAACACCTTCTCATGTCATTTTTGACCTTTGGGTGATTTTAATAAGTTTGGAGCTTATTTGGGCCAAAATCCTAAAATCCCCCCTTAATTAGGTAATTTTGATAATTCAATAAATACCCAAATTTTAGAGATTCATAACTAATTATAGAAAATTTCAAATTAGGTAAACTCAATTGCATTCAACTCCAATTAGGGTCTAGCATTTATTAAAAATATTAGGGTTCCAAAGACTAGCTTAAATTAGAAATTAACTTTCTGGTCAACCCCAGCCTATCGTCTAAGGCTCGAAACTTGTAAAATTCATATCTTTGCATAGGAAACTCCAAATCCAGCAAACTACATGTCTAATTACTCACCCTAAGGTCTAGTATTTACCTAAAGTGTTAGGAACCCCAAACTTAGACTATTTCCCATAGTAACCTTTTGGACCCCCTCAGCCTAATACCTGGACCCGAGACTTTCCAAAATTGGCTAATGCAACCTAAACTTCAAATATCACAACCCTAAGCATTTAAAATTGATCAATAAAATAAATCAACTGAAATCAACCCTAATCCATTAATATTTGAACTTTAAATTAAAGTTTCCTTTTCTGACATCCAACAAACCTAAACTCTAGGAAACTTTAACTAACTGTCCAACTTAGGACTTATCTAAATCCATACAAACCTGACATACACATAGAATTGTTTACTATAGAACCACTTCTAGACTTAGGTTAGGCCGGTGTTTTCTTTTCCGCTGTGTGCCGGGCATTTCGAGGTTTTCACTGCATATTGTGATGAAATTGGTGTGTTTGCTTACCTTTCTTGTACTCTGTGGATGGATGTGATGGACGATAGATTTACCCCTAGGTTAGGAACGATATATATATTGCTCTTCTTGTAGGTGGTCATGCTCAAGCAATGCTAAAGGGGGGGCAAATGTCATGATTTCTAACTTTGTTTTGTGCATGTGCTTGCTCAGCCCCCCTAAATAAATGAGGGCTATTTTAAATCATTACAGGTACTCCAGAAGTTGTATTAGCCCTCAATAATTAAGAGCATAGCCAAGAATGTGGCTATGATGCGTACTTTTATTTTTATATTATAATTGCGTAGAATTTTTATTAGAATAACCGTGTAGGTGATTTTAGATTTACTGCTTTTCAATTAATGTAATTTATTTATAATAATTGGTGAGAGTTGTGAAAATGACTATGAGTGTATATATTCTTATCCAGCTCGAATTCCAAAAGAAGAATGCATCCTCATAGGGGAGAGTCTTCTTCCATTTGGAATATCGGGTTTGGATGGCTTTAGATATCCAAAGAGAAAAGACAATACCCCCTTCAGGGAGGAATTCTCTTCATTTGGATATTCAAGCCACGACGGATCCAAAGAGTCCAAGGAGGAGAGATCTAGGGAGTCCAAGGAAGAAAGTTCCAAGGAGTCCAAGGAGGAGAGTTCCAAGGAGTCCAAGGAGAAGAATTCCAAAGAAGACTGAAGACTGAAGACCTAATATCCCACTCAAAGTCATTTGCGTCTGTCATAGGCTTAGAAATCCGGGTTATTGGTAGTGGTGCCCGGCCACTTTGCTTTTCTGCAAACCCTGGTTTGTACTTAAAGGGCAGTTGACCTATGGACATTTAGTTGATTTATTGATTTATATTGATGTGTTTACTTTGCTTGCGCAGTAGAAATTACCTGCTTTTTCTAGGTTTCTTTCTTGCATGCCTCTTTTGTTTTAGCCTGGAACTCGTTAGGCTCTTCTAAGGATTACAAAATATTTTCTACTCATAACTAAGCTCTAAAATTTCAAGATCAAAATAACATAGCAACTTAACGAATTTAGGGAATCGCCAGAAAATTCTGGGGTCGCATGCATATTACTGCATTTCTTCTCTCTCCTTTCTTTGAGACACTTCCTCGCTTGCGGGTAGAATCCAGATAATCTGACCTATGTGGATGAGGTGCCGGACCTGGGGAAGTCTAGTCTCCTTCTAAAAATTATTTTATATTAAGCCTATTTTTAAAATCTGAAGCATTCAATTATTTGACTTTTCAACAAGCATATATTGCATTAATAACCAACAAAAGTAAAATTTAATTGTATTAGCTAAGAACATTTGACCTACATAAGTCCATGACCAATTAGAAAACTCTCTAGATGTCGGTCCTTCCAAAAAAAATTGTACCACCCACCCATATCTCATAATTGACTAGATTACATGGTTTTAAAGAGATTAGGAGGTTAGCTGACTCCCTAATCCAGGTCGTGGTAAGTCCAAGTTTTACATTGCATTAGCTAGGACACGGGCTTTAGTGTGTGTAGAACACTAAACCCAACTTAAAATTAGGATTCGAGGCTACTACACTCGGTCTCGTAGTATGCCTAAATAGTGGGTAGATTTCTTCTCTTCAGCGACCATAAATCCTACTTATCTGCGTCACATGGATGACACCACCTCAATCCTTCTCTCACCCATGTGATTGAGTGCTTGATTTTATTTTCTCCAATTTCTTTTTAGTACCCTAAATCCTTCGAATGCTGGTGTGAACCTTGCATGTGGATTTAGCCATTTGAGAACCTCTCTTTCCTATTGAGTAAGACTTCTTAGTCTGCACCCTTGTGTCAATCCCATTTTAGGAATGGATAATATATGATCCTTAATCGATAATCTTCTTGGGCTCTGGCCTGGGATGTAATTAACTGCGGGGGCTTGCACCTATGGGAAACTTGGCCCCACATCTAATAAACCCTACTCGAGCTGTTATATCGGGTGGGGGAAACCCGTGACTGTAATCAGGCCGTATATATATTACTACCCATCGGATGTGTTGGAGAGAGCCTCTATCTTCAATGGTTAGTCGTATGTACGGTCTAATATGCCCTTCCATTAACCTGTTCGAGTCGAGTGTAAAGGCCTGCGATTGTTTTGTCCTGCACGATAGTGCAGCCGTACCCTTTACGTTCGAACCCCACGAGCGGTGCTCTTTCGGAGGTCCACAGGTTTCTGGCGACCACGATGGGACCAGTTTCTCTCTCCATCTTTAGATCATATATTATCCTTTCTTGTGTGTACTCCAGGATTGGTACTCCTTAGATTAGGTCTATCCCACTCTTAGTTAGGGTATTTCCTTAATTAGGGTTCCTTCCCCTTAGCTAAGATTCTTCCCTACTCATTCTTTCCAGCCTAGCAGGCTATTCCATCATTTATCCATCCTTATCCATCTTTATTCATTCACTCTTGTCTTCGTTCCATCGGTTACCTTTAGTTTCGGCTCGGACGTGTGCGTGACTCTTCCTGAGTCCCTACTCGCTAGTCCACCCGCTGGAGGGATCACATTTGGTTCCTTCACAGACTCAGCCTTCGTCACTCTTGGCGGGATGACCCCGACTGAGGCTGTTGCATTCTCTCCTCCCCAGAAGAGAGGACGCGCAACCAAGAGTGATTTCGAAGCACTCAAATGAATATTAAGATATATTTGAGGAACCATACAATTCGACCTACCCATCAGTAGAAATTTGCTGATGCTTCAATCCTATGTTGACTCGAACTGGGCAGGCAACCAGCAAGACCGCAATCTACAACAGGGTATTGCAATTTGTTAGGCACATCTCTTGTCTCATGGAGTGTTAAAAAGAAGACAACTATAGCACGTTCGTCAGAAGCAGAATATTGGGCAACTGCTTCAGATACAACCAAAATCATATGGCTTCGACGACTTCATCAAGAATTAGACTGTCCCCAAATAGAACCAACCAAATTATACTGTGACGATACTTTGGCAATAGCTTTGGCAAACAATCCTGTATATCACGCTCGCACCAAATATTCAGAAATTGACGGTCATTTTATTAGATATTGCATAAAGAATCACAATATTCAAGTTCACCACATCCCTTCTAAGGATCAACTAGCGGATTTATTCACTAAATCCCTTTCAGCATCTCGGTTCAAGCTACTAGCTAACATACTGATTGCTCATATTGATCCATCAGCTTTTCGGGGGATATTAGCTAAAAAAAATCTAGAAACATCCAAAATAAAAATAGTACAACCACAAATTAGCCACCACTAATATTTGAACATGTGTATTTATGTTGTATTACTCATAGCTATCTAAACACTATAAATATGACCACTGTACTTCATTTTGTATAATTGAAGAAGCTTTTCCATTATTATTTCTATCATTTTAAATACTGTGGGCTTAACAGCTTAAACAGGTTTACAACTTTAGTCTTGTCATCTACAGAGGAAACCAACACCCAACTACTTTCCATCAAACATGAATGGCGGATCCCAAGCACTATCATGGGTTCATGTTTGATACTCAAGACCATCGAAGAGCAACTACTACCGATTCCATGGCAAATCCTACTACTATCTCTGACTTCTACTTCTTCGAAATAACTCTCAATTGATATGTATTGTAAGCGTTTAATTTATTTGGTGGCATCGTTATTATGGCTTTAATCTTTCTCTGTTACTTTTCCCTAGAGTGAGGAGTGAGTGAAACTCAGGGTGAACTATCTAACTGTTAACTGGTGAATTAGTGTTATTCACACATTTATCTTTACTTTAATTTGTTATTATTTTAGATTGCTCAATTAATCTAATTTGTAACTGCTTGCCTAAACAAAACCACAATTACGAAAACTGAAATCTAATCTTAGTGAAACATTAAACTATAATTTACAATGCTTAAACAACTTTTTATTCAAATTTAGCAATTTCTATTCATTGTTTCACATCATGATAACATATGCTGAGGAATCCGCATGAAAAGGAAAGTACATAAACAGTCGTAATTTGATAATGACTTCAAATTTTACAATAAATACTAAGAGTTTGTGGAAGGCCTTGAACACCATGCTAATTACAGTGGATGAAGTTTATGTAAGATGACTTGAGCACCATATTGAGGCTGAAGGGTTAAAATGTTATCGGGAGCATGGGCATAGGATGGGGACAACTCAACTGAAAAGCGCTGCAGAATTAATGCCAAAGCTATTTTAGCTTCTGTCATTGTAAAGCTCTGACCGATGCAGATTCGAGGACCCCAACCAAATGGGAAGAAAATGAGTTGGTTCTTGGTTGCCTTTGAGACTCCTTCAGAAAATCTCTCAGGGTTGAATTCTTCAGCATCTTCACCCCAAAACTCTCGACTATGATGGAGAAGGATGATAGGCAATAGAAATTGCACTCCAGGTGGGAAAGTAAACTCTCCCAGCTTGATTTCTTTGTAAGTATGTCGAAAGAGTGTAACTCCCGGTGGATATAATCTTAGAACCTCATAAAAAATCATAGTCACCTGCAGGAAGAATATCAAATCAAATAATAATCTACACAATCAAATTCCACACTTAACAATCTACACAACATGGAAATTTTCATAGAAAAAAATGATCCAATGTATTTTCTTGCATTTCAATCTAATTATTCTATAGTTAAACTAAATATCTTCATATTTTGAATATATGTATCTATACCCTAACACATTTGTGTATCAATGTATTCTTATTCAAATTTTTCCAACAACAATAAGAGCCAACTCTAGAAAAATTATAAATGAATCAAGGGCTACTTTTTCCAGCTACAACCACAAAAATAAAGGATTTTTTTTTTACTTCAAATGATTAATTAAATAAGAAATTTTGTGTAGATGAAAAGCAAAAGGTACATAGGTGCTTACAATCTTCAGCTGGCTTAAGCCCTCAAAGGTGGGTTTGCTTTGGCCAAACACCTGCAAAACCTCATTTCTTGCCTGATCCTGCCAGTTTGGATGCATGCTGAGCACGATCATGGTCCAGGTAAGAAGAACTGATGTCGTCTCCTGCCCAGCAACGTAAAACATCCTGCACTCCTCAATCACATCTTTTGTTGTCAAACTAGCATCTTGCATGTGATCTCCTTCTTGAGCATTTCTATTTGATTCCATCAACAACCACAATAAGTCATCAGTCTTAGCTTCACCATTTTTTATTGCATGCTCTCTCTGTTCAATCATACTTTTCAGTAATGCAGTAACCTCCCTGTGGATTTCATTTCTTCGCTGGTTCTTTTGGGTGGGTATAAATCTACAACTCAAAAATTCTGGTTATATTCGTCCAACTAGATGTCAAGATCAACAGTAACTAAAAAAAACTAATTTTCACCCGAATAAATTAAATTTAACTCTATATAACTCTTTTTTTTTTTGAAAAATTTAACTCTATATAACTATTCCTTCTTATAGAAGAATTAAATGTGAATTAAGTCAAATTTTTCAAATACTTAAATGAGGATTTATATAGATCTTTGAAGTTTAAAAATTAATAAAATTATCATCCAATTTGGATTATAACATTCATGATTTATTTCTAAGTAAAAAAACACATAAAATCACATAAACTATATTAATTTCACATGTTATTTTTGAAAATTTTCTAACTGAATGTATTTTTACTTCTATCTACTCCTTGATAAGTAGGAAATATAACATTTTTTTTAAACAGATCATCTCCTTATACAAGCTAGAAGTTGAATTCTATCCTTATAGTTAATTTAGTCTTCATTTGGGGTGGCTTTCTTTCTACTTCTTAAAACAGCTTCCTAGTACAAAAATTAATTGCTCTACAGGAAGAACAATTAAGCTATATTTGTCTGGCATGTATCATATGAACAATTTGTTGGAGTTAAATTTCTCGAGGCTTGGTAGAATTGATATAGAATCCTCCTCCCTCCTACAAACTCTATTACGTTATGATTCTTTGTGATCTTCTTTGATGGCTCTTGTGATTCTCCTCTTGCGCCTTTTGTTGTGATCCATTAGGAGTTGCAACAACATCATAACATATGGTCTAACAAGATTTTTGGCTTTTTATTGGCAACCAATTTGTGGCCATTATAACTTATTTATAATAAGAAGAGGGATTGATGACCTTTCTAGTGTTGTGATTTTTTAATGTTTATTTATATTATCAAGGATTTTTTTAAAATCAACATGTTTGATTTTAAGGGGTTATTTTACTCAATGAATATTGAATCCTTCCAATGGGATTTTTTTCATTATATATTGTTGTTCTTTGGCTTGAACATAACTCGTTCCATTTTATATTTTAAATAAAATTTTAATTGGATTTGTTGTTCCTTCTAATTCCATGAATTTACCCATGATTTAGTGTGAGACTCGAAGGTTTTTAGGAGAGTTTCTTCCCTTATATAAGCAATTTATTTGATTTGATAGCTTCAATTCTTCAACTTTATGCTATATCATCAAAATAAGCCATCAAAACTCCGTGTGGGAGGTCAGTGCTCTGGAGTTGGATAATATTTGAACTATATAATTGATCTTTTACAATCTAAATTTTAACAAGCACGAGATTTTCATTTAGTAGATTTTTTATGGTTCCATATTTTTAACCATAGCTTTTATTAGAAACACTTTATTTTCTTAATATATACTTTTTTTATTTTGGCTAAAAATAATTAACAATTGCTAGAAATCAAGAGTTTGCGATATGTGAATAATGTGTTTGCATGATTTTGTGTATCATACTAGAAATGAAAAAAAATTCTAGACTCGAAGATAACCTGTAGCATAAGGTTAAGCAACTTAAACAAAATGATAATTATTTCTAAAAAAAATCGCAAAAGAAATGTACCTAGAACCAGGAATATACAAATTCTCAGCAGTATGGAACACAAGTTCAGTTTGCTCTTTCTGTAGTTCAAAAATTCGTCGACCCTCTTTATAGTTACTACTAAATGCTGTTCGAGAGATGACATCTGCAGAAAATTTTTGGAATTCGGAACAAATATCTATATCAAACACACCTGAACTATCAACCAACTCCTCCCATCGACTTATTAGCTCATCACAACAAGCAGAAAATAATGGCATCATCATCTGTTTGAACACAACAAAGATAATGTAACTAGAAGGCCTAAATTTCAATTCCTTGACCTATGACAAATTCCTACCATAAGAAAAAAAGAGTACCTTCAACTTCTCAATATGGAAGGCTGGGTTAATGATCCTCTTACGCTTGGCCCATTTCTCACCATCATAACTGAAGAGCCCCATATATAGTAGCCTTTCAATTGGCGTTAATCTTAGCTTCTCAAAGTGACCAGATTTACTAGAAAGAATGTCCTTTACAAGCTCTGGATCCATGATGATCACCCTAGGGGAAGGCCCAAACCAATAGAATGTCACCTTATTCTTACCTGTATATTTTTTTCAACCACCACATAAGATAAAAAATAGGCCTTGAGATTGAAAACACCCCCTTAGAGAGATTTACATACGCATCACAAAATTTTTATGTATTTATATGTTAACTCTAAAATTTTGATTTTTACTTATTCGTTTACTATTTTAAAAAATTGTATTTCGTGGAATTTACCTCAATCCAGGTTTGCCTCTAAGCCTATTTGAACAAGAGTTAGATTAAGTCTAAATAATCCTGGGCTTAAAAATCTAGTTTATTAAAAAATCACCCAAATAAAATAATATTTAAAAACTACAAATATTTAATTATAAAAATCAATCATATGATAATTAAGTAATACATAAATTTTTATGATGAAAAACTAAGAAATCATTAAAAATTAATCAAGATTTTAATTAAGGGTGATAATATTTATAAGGATTAATTATGATACTTTAAATTTTAAATAAACTTCAATAATTATAAAAACAAATTTTATTAATATATAATTAAAATTTAAAATACTTAAATTGTATATAAATTTTAATGATAAAAATTAATTAACTCGTTTTGATTTATTAACTATTTTAAAATTCATCTCCACTAAAAACTTGATCATGATATCCTAAACAAATTTTATTTCCAAAATTAATCAAATGATTTTTTGCGCTTAACTTCTCTCCTTTTATCTATCACCCATCAAAATCCCTATGTGTTGCTCCAAAGGTCTACAAAACACACCTCGTTCCTCAAACGAAAAGTAAACGAAACCCTAAAAAAACTCAAGAAATAGAAACAAAAATCAGAAAGAATAAGAGATTACCTCCATAGAGATCCACAACGCGGGTTAAATGGGGAACGACACGGTCGACTATGCTGTGCGAAAGCGGCAGAGGATTCCGGCGAGCTTCATCAACGAGATTCTCATTCTCCTTGACATCACCGTAGGGTAAGCGATACCTGCTTCCTCGAATCCCCTGCGCCATCAGCTTGCGTTCCAATCGCCGCGGCTGGAACCATAACCACTCCGCCGCCGACCATCCAACCCAACCCGCCGCCGCCAACGTCGCCGCTGTCGCTGCGAACGCCAACCAATACCCCAACTCCATGTCGCAGCTTCCGATCCGAGGAAACGTATTCAAGAAGGTTTTCTTGCTTTGAGCTCTGACGAGCGAACAATTATTACGTCCTCTGATCGGTCGTTGCCGCCAATAACATGTCGCCACGTGCTCTTATTCTTTTACTGCACGGCCCGACGACTTGACCCGGACCGGAACCTGGGAATGTTATGTTCGCGATTTTCTCGGTTTTGCTCGGTATTTGCTCGGTATTGCTTTGCAATAATGAGAAATGCTGCTCTGTGAAGACCAAAACCATGTAAATACCGAGTTGTACCGAGTTTTCTACAACTCGGTATTAGCTCTGGATTTGCTCGGTATTGCTAGGGATTTGCTCGGTATTGCTAGGTATTTGATCGGTATTGCTAGAATAAACTCAGTACAACTCGGTATTTGGTCGGTATTGCTAGGTATTTGCTGACGAGCAGAGGATCTCTCCCAGGTTCACCGAACCAAATAAAAGCTCCTGACGAGCAGAGGATCTCTTATCTCTTCCAGGTTCTCATTATGTGTGGTTGATATTTTTCGCTTATCTCTCCCAGGTTCTAATCTTAAAAAATAAGAGGTATTGAATTTAGAGTAATTAAGATATTGCTTTCTTTATTATAAATGAAATTATTTATAGTAATTTTCTAGCACAAAAATTTCTAGAAAATAAAGAAAAAGCTGTGGCCAAACTCCGAAGGCTGTTCTAAACGAAGTCTGAGATAGCTTTCTTATGAAACAATCTTTTTAAAACAAAAAATTTCTAATTTAAAAGTTTTTATACAAAAAAATTATTTAAAAAACAGTAAGAAAGCTGTCCCAAATAAAGCAAAAGTTTGATTGGATCGCTCGTTTATTTTTTTAAGCCAGTTTTTTATTATAAAATTTTTTCGTTCAACAAATTTTTGTACTAAAAGTTATTTTAAAAAATGGTAAGAAAATTATCACAAAAAAATCTAAATAATATAAATGGTCCTAATCATACTTAAGTACATCAATTTTAATCATAGATTTTTTTATTGAGTTGATTTGATCTTATCATTTGCATTGTTATCCCTTTAAATAAAAATTGATGGAGAAATATTTTTTAGCAATCAGCCATACATTTTAGATTATTTGTTATCAATATTATTGCCAGTACTAATTCGCAAAATTGATATCAAGAAATTAAAAATACACTCATGAAAACTTTTCTCCACACGTCCAAAGCAGTGGCAAATTGATGGTAGGATCAAATTAATTCGATGAATTTAGAAATTAAGGTTTCATTTGGGACGATTTTTTAACTGCTTTCTAAAACAAATTTTTAGTACAAATTTTTTTTAAAAGCACTAAAAAAATAATGATCAAATGTTATCCTAAATAAAGCCTACATTAAACATCTAAATTATATTTCACTCATCTAAAAAATTTAGGACTATTTTAATCATTGACACCTTTAACGATTTCAAGTAACTATGATTCTCTATCAGGTTTTATGATTATACCGGCCAGGAATTCACCCTCATTCAACAAACTACTAAGAAAACTAATCTTGGAGAATTCATATTCCCAGTAGCATAGCCAAAACTCTCAATCAACAAATCAAAATGAGCTGCATGACTTAATAATCCATACTTGCCTACTTGGGATGAATTTCTTGATCGGGTCATTTGCTTAATGCAAAGTTCATTTGTAAACTAGCGAAATCCTTTTGAGTTAAGATGAAGTAGAATAAATTAGCTTAGCTAGAACTGGGCCAGCTTGGCTTCCCAATTTTTTTGGATATTTTACTATTCAATGTAAATTTTAAATACAATTACATTGTCGTGTAAATGGAGTATCCCATTGAGAAAATGTTAACAAATATGATTAATAATCACATGAACTAATTTTTATTTAAATTTATGAATGCCACTTCAATTAAAAATTTAAATTTTCTTAAAATATTTTATACTATTTGTTGACCTCAATTTTCGCTCGAATACCCTCGAGCACCCTCGATCGACTTAACTAAGCCTCGTCGAGCCCAATTTGAGGTCGAATCGTCTCAACCTGAGCCGGATTAGACTCGACTACATTCAATTAGACTCAGTCATTTTATTTTGGTCGCGCCGTACCCGATTCGATTTAAATTAGCGATTATTTTGAATTCAATTCCATATGATTAATTTTATTGAGCCGGCTCGAACCCAAATCAACTCGAATAAAGACAAATTCGGACTCGGGTCTAACCCGAACTTAACCAAATTTGACCTGATTCAATTTGGTCCCATTAGGATCCATTTGCCTTTTTAAACATTTTGAATTTATCTCCTAAATCCAGAAATTGTATCGACGGGTACGATTCCACGAAATCTTCATTTCAGCCTATATCCCGCATCTCAGGGATCTTCTACCACTCGGGCAGACGTCGAGCAGCAAAGAGAGCTGTTCACGGTAATTTTCGGCTGGAGCATGACGACGAGAACGGGCGGGCTTCTTCTTTCGGAAAGGAGGTTCATTTTACTCAAACGAAGCCTCGGACTCCCTCATTAGGATGGACTACCTCTCTCGCTCTCGTTCTCGTTCGGAAGCGGCCCAGGCTAATCTCGTCGCCCTCTCCCTCCGTCTCTATGTTTCGCGCACGCTAGGAAGAGGCGAAGCCCTCAACCGGCCCTAAGCCAGCTCCTCCGATCTCTCTCTCGTTCGAAGCCCGTCCGAGCCCCCTTTCTTCTCCTAGATTAGCACGCCCAGGCCGGCGCCTCTTCCTCTCGTGTCTCTCTTGCTCATGGAGACCATCCGACGCCGAGCCCCCCCCCCCCCCCCCCCCCCCCCCCCCCCCCCTTTTTTCTCTCCCGACTCTGCACGCCTGGACCGATCCCAGCCGCCGGGATCCCAGTCTTGGCCGACCGACCTCCTCCAAGCCAACAGGTATGGCTCTCTCCCCTTCTTCTTTCTTCTCCTCCTTCTATTTTCCTTTCCTCTTCTTTCCTTCATTTTCTTCTCCTTCATTCTTCTCATTATCTAGATAATATGTCTTCATCAACCTGTAGTTGGAATGATTTGGTTCTTGTTAAAACACTGATTTGGTAAAGTCTTCACTATCATCTCTTGTTGTTCATCTTTGGTGCTTTGGTGCTTGTTTGATTGTCAAATGATACCTTAGTGCTCTTGGGGAATATTGAGGGTTGTTGATAATCATGAATGGTTTCATATGGTATAAGCAAAGTGATGTGTTGAAGTTATGTCATTTGAGAATGAGCAGTTAGTATGAGAAGTTTAGACTTGATTCATATCATGTTATATAAAGTTTAGGTGTGAATGGTGGCAAATCTTAAGAGATCATGTTAGTCTTACATCAAACCATGCACACTAAGTATTTGGTGAAATGCTACTAAAGAGAACTTAGTCATTTTTGCTTGCATTGGAGTTTTTACATGATAAGCTAGTTCATTTAGAAATTGCCTAAATACAAAGTTTGGAGTTTTGTTAGCAAAAATCTGAGAATAAAATCCTTCTTTTCTTATGTTTATGCTTCCATGTATTCTTATTGAAGTGATTTGTCTTATGGATCATGAGGCTCTTGTGTGGACCACTTACAGGATGCCAATCTACTAGGTGTATAAATTGAACCTTTATGCTAACTCGTTTCATATGGTTTCATGAATATGGCATATCAAGTGTTTGCTCAAATGCCACTAGAGAAAAGTTGTGATGTTTTCATTCAAGTTGAGGTTCTATCTTAGGTATGATTCATAACTTATAGTTGTACAAAGATGTTTTGCAAATATTAGCTACCTCATTCAAAGAGATTATGATGTTATTTGAGTTTTCTTTTATATATGCTCATTGTCTCCACTTTTTGTTCTCACTACATTGGAAGCATCTTCCACTTGATATGGAATTTGATGTGGCATGAAAGCTCACATGCTTGGAAATGCTAAGTGCTTGTGTTGGAATCAACTCTTTATGTAGTGCGAGAGATTTTGATTTGATTATAGTCATTGGAGCTTTGCTTTTGTGGTACCGACATAATAGTTTAAAAAAGCCTAGAGCTTCTAAATCTTCTTGTAGATCAATGGATAGGACTAAAGCTTATGCCTAGCCTTGAATATTTAAACTTTCAATATTGTGTTTGTAGTATACTTCATATATTTTGGAATCTCATTTATGGGTTAAAGATTCATCATTCTATGGGTCTTGGCATTGGTATATACATGTTCCTTTTAAATGTTGAGATTTGTTGCTCCATGGCTTTAAGATCTTGTGAATGACTTATATGTGAAACTTACTTTGGCTAAAAAAAAAATTGAAATCACTCTTTAGCATGCGAATATTTATGGAATTGAAATCACTTCTTAGTATTTTGATGGACTATTTTGTAGATGAATTTTAGAGCATGTTTATGAGTATTTCTTGTTTGGAAGAGATCATTGAGCTTGTTGGAAAATTGTTTTACATGATGTCTTAAACCTATACCCTCATGTCTTAAATCTACACTGCATTGTGATGATATCATACTCTCCTGAGTTTAAAGATAAGGATATGAAAATTTCTTTCCCTTTGTTAAATACATTCAGCATAGGTGTTAAGTTTGGGAAGTCTATTGCTATGTGGTTTCACTCTTGTGAATTCATGGTTTGGCATAAAAGAGGGGAAGGTTGAAGGATTACATAAGTAGTTCCTCTAATTTCTCTCATGAAAGCATGTGTCTCTCTTACTTGCAATTACATTTTGACGCCATATGAGTATTTACTTATTTTTATATTTGGAGAAGTTTGAACTTATGAGCATTCCCCAATGTCTCATGTATGATTGGCAATGATGGTCTATGCACTTCGGTTGGAGGCTAGTTTATGTTACTACAAGTAGATTTTCTTCCGTTAGCATCTAAAGTAACACATATTGATGGATTTCTATGTTTCTATTGAGTTTGTGTTGAAAAGATTGAATAGTCTTTTCCTTTTCTTTTCCTACAAGTAATTCTTTGTTAAGAAGAATGAAGATGATTTGGAAGTGAGTTTGTTTTTATGCTAGAAGATTTTGTATGCGATTTTACATTGTGAGGTTTTATGAGTTTGTCTCATGTGAAAATTTTATGGGTGGCCTTATATTGGAAAAGACTGTGTTTTGCTTATTTTGAGATGATTTGTCATTGGCATCATATTTGTTTTGTATTAGAGGGCTTTATGTCATAAGTTTCATGCATGCTTTACAATGAGATATTTTTTTCTTATATAAAAATTTCTTATTGGGAAGCTTTATGAATTTCACACCAAATGTAGGAGGGCACTTGATGGTTTGTTTTGTGTCAATGTTGTTTTGCTAGATTTCTTATAAGAAGCTTTTATGAATTATTTCATTTGGAGGTTTTTCATGAGTAAAATCTTGGGATTTGGAAACTTTATAAGTGGCTGTGTTGGAAGGCTTTTAGTGTCTTTTCTGAGCAAAATAGTCTTTGCTTATTTGAGGCATCTTTCTTTAGAGTGGATCTTTAAAAAATGGGGTTTTGGATGAATCTAGAAGAAAAGGCTTGTTTTAGTTTTTGGTTTTGGGAAACTGTTTCTCTTCTATTATTTTGAGCTTTGTTTAGAGAATGACTAAGTTATTTGAGTCGAGTTAAATGTATCAAATGCTGTGTTTGGAATGTGGGGACATCAAAGGGCATTGAAAGCACCCTTTTCCCTATTCATATTATATTGAATTAAGGAGAAGGTTGTTTTAGAGACACACTTGGCTTCAAAAAATTGTGTCCAAAAACAACAATGCCTACATTCATTTTATATTTGATTTTCATTCTTTTTCTTTTTATTGCATCTAATTGTCTTTCGCTTTGCTTTTAGTTTTCCCTGTCGTTTCTTTTATGCTTTGAATATTGAATGTTTGCAAAAGAATAAGATCACCCAAATGACAAGTGGCCCATCGGATGCACAAATAACAAAAAGGTATGTTCTTTTCTTTTAGAATAGACGGGGGAATGAACGAGAACTTTATGGATTGGATCCACTCTCACGAGAAGCTTTTTTGGCTTCTTTTCATTAACATGAAAGGCGCTAGTTTAGCTCTGGCTATTGCATTTTCATTCCTTCATACCATTATTTGCTTATAGAATGTGCTCTAATACCCGTCTTTTCTATGTTTTATGAGGCACTCTTTTTGAGAGCAAAGGACAAGGAGCACTGGAGCATTTGGTGACAGAGCATGGACAATCGGATCCGAGCATCAGTTGCCCCTATTCAGTCTGGTAGGGGTGCTACGAGCGGAACCACCGGGCCATAGCCCTTGGTGCTGTAAGTTTTTCTTAAACTTAGAATACCTTTAGGGGCCTTAATGATTGCACGCTCCCCACCCTTTAGAATCCTATAGAAACTTCATTTCATAACTAGGATTGCTTTCTTTTCTTTTAGATCCCTAAACCTATTGACATCTGTACGAAAGTCCTAAGGTTAGAAAACAAATCCCCTTTTAGTCCTATAACTTTAGTGACACCTAAGGACAAAAATTAAGGACTAAGTCTTAGATAATATAGACTTAGGGTGCATGCTCCCTATAGGATAGAGACATCAAAATAAAAACTTATTGACACTTTTTCCTATATTTTAGTTTTCTTTAATCTAATAATAATAAACCAATTAATCATAACCTAACTCTTAAAATGTATTTAAAAAAATACTTTATCCTTGATCAAATTATAATTAACATTTATAATTATTAAATAGTAAATCTAAAACATACACCTAAATTAAATCTAACTAATCTAATAATAAATTCCTAATTAACCTAAAATTTACAAGATGTAGATTAAATTAGGAGATCTAACATAAAACTAAAATTCATTAGGATAAAAGACTCATAAATATCAAATTTTAGAATAATCTTTAAAATCAATCAACAAACTTGACTAATAAATTGCTTAATTCACCCCTTTCTTTTCTAATTTATAACTAACTAAAATAATTCAACCAAAATTTGTTGTCACTGAGTAACCCAAGCCTACAAGGCTATTAAGTTAGCCCCAAGGAGGGTGAAATAAACCTCACGGCCTCGGTGTAAAACAAAGGTGGTAATCAATCAAATCCTAAAATAAAATCTCTAAAATCAATCTTAAAATACTAATACTTAAATTTCAATTAAATTTTCCCTTTTTCCCTCTAACAAATCAAATGAAAGCAACTATAATTAAATCATCCTATATAGGACCTATCCAAAACTACACAGCCTACACACTTAGACTGGTTTGTTAGGACACGACTACTAGTTTTAGGTTAGGCCGATGATTTGCTTTTCTTTCTATTTCTGTGTTGTGGCGCTTTGCATGTGACCTGTGTGCTGTTTGCTTCTGTTGATTGTGTTAGCTTTTTGTGTACTTTCTGTGGTGACTTCTAACTTCTTTTTTGCACTGGGTTGTGAGCGATAGAATACCCATAGGTTAGGAGCATTTTTTTATACTTACGTTGTCTTCTTGCAGATGGTCGTGCTCACACAGCGCTAAAGGGGGCTAAAATTAATAATAATTATTTATAACTGCTTTAGGTGCTTCAGTTACTTAGCCCCCAAATCATAAGAGCACGATCAAGTGTGTTTGATGTGAGCAATTTTGTTTCATATATATATATATAACTACTTGAATGATTTTGATTATAACTACTTAGGATAACTCCTGTAGGAGAGTCTAGATTTTTATTTTTGCTGATGTAATATACTTGATAGTAAATATTGTGAAAATTATTAAAACAAGGCATTTTAAAGGTAGAGGGCTCCAAAGGAAAAAGGAAATTCCTTGTAGAAAATTTCATTTTTCATTTGGATATTCTTTTGGAGCATACCGTACGAAGAACCAGGAGGGAGGAAGATGATCCATAGATGAATCAAGGAAGTACAAATGAATATTGAAGATATAAAATGTCTTATTTTAAAATTTGCGTCATTCCTTAGGAGTAGAACCCGAATTGTTGTCGGTGGAGCCCGGCCACCACTACTTTTTCTGTACTATGTGATGTAATATTATATGGCACTTGCCATGGACACTTTTTTTCGTGGTTTTTGTTATTTTGTTTTGGTTTATTTACTTTGTTTGTGTAGTAGAACTGACATACTTCAATAGGTTTCTTTTTTGCATGTGCATGTGCCTGACTCACTAGGCTCTTTAGGGATAAAATTTTTCTACTCATAATTACTAATAATTTTTTTAAGAATTAACTCACATAGAAACAAAATGATTTAGGGAATAGCCGGAATCATCCAGGGTCGCATGCATCCATTCTCTCTCTTCCCTCTTTAGACAACTTCCCCGCCTGCGGGTAGAGTTCAGATAATCTGGCCTATGAGGATGAAGTACCGGACCCGGAGAAGTTTAGTCTTTCTAAAAAAAATTATTTTTATAAGCCTTTTTAAAATTTCATACATTCCTAATTTGGAGACTTTGACTAGCATAAACTGTATTACTAACCAATTAAAATTACAATTTAATTGCATTAGTTTTAGGAGCATTATACCATTCATAAGTGTGGGATCACTTAGGAACTTCACTAGTTGTCGATCCCAAATTTCAAAGTCTAACCACCCACACATCTTTCATATGGATTGGATAACATGGATTTTATACGATAAGGTAGTTTTAGCTGGCTTTCTTTTTCAGGCAAGGAATAAGTCCAGTATTGCATTAGTTAGGTCATAGATGTTAGTATTGTATGTACGATACTATATCTTTTATAGATTTAGGGTCTAAAGACTAGTGGTACGAGTGTACTACTATATACGCCTTATCGGTGGGTAAGCCTTCCTTTCTTTCGGAGGCTATAAATTCTACCCATCCGCATCTGATAGATGACGCCACCTCCCTTATTCTCTCTCGCATGTTTGAATGCACTTTCTCTTTCTTTTCTCCGGTTTCCTCTACTTCAAATCGGCCGAATGCAAATTTGAACCACGTGTGATTGATTGAACCAAATTGAGCCTATCTTTTCCTTTGATTAGGAAAGCCTAGAAATTTATTTGCACTAAACCGATTCGAGAAGAAAATCTAACATCCTTAATCGAGAGTTTTCTTAGACCAAGGTCTAAGTTGTAATTAATTATGGGGGCTTGCGCCCGTAGGAAACCGATCCCCATAATTAAATAAACCACATTCGAGCCGATGTATCGAATGGGGAAATCTCATGAATTTTGGGTTATATATATTATTATCCATCGAGATGTGTAGATTAAAGCCGCTATCCTCCATGGCTAATCGTATGAATAACTCCATCTGCTCTTCCATCGGCCTACTTATGTCGAGTGTAAAGACCTACGATCATTTTGTCCTACGAGATAGTGTGGTCGTACTTTTTGCATTCGAACCCATAAGCAGAATCCTTTCGTAGACCCACCCTAATTTCTTACCAATTAAAGTCATTAATATTTATTAAACTTCTTTTATCTAATTCATAATTATATAGGTGTTTTGTCCAGGAACATTCATGGTGACAAAGAAATATAAAGTTTAACGTCTTAACTTTGTACGAAGATCCAGCACACAATCAGATAAAAGAGAGTGTGTAACATTCATAAGAGACACCAGAGTTTTTACTTGAAAATCGTCGAAAAGGGAGAAAAACACCACGAGGTCTTACGTAGTTTGAATGAATCCAATAGTGTTTGCAATCAATTACAAATGAGGCCCTTCCTTGAGAGAGGGCCTTGGTTTGATGTAGCAAATATACATCATATATAGTGCATTACATAGTGGGAATTAAAAGAATTGGTATTGACATATTCGTTTAGTCGGCATGGCTATAGTCAGAGTTTGACGGAGGTCGGAAAGGAGTTAAGTGACAATAATCGGGAGGAAAGTAATCGATTGGTGACGGAGGTCGGAAGGACCATTATCTAACGACGGAGGTTGGAAGGACCATAATCGGTATGTGATAGAGGTCTGAAAGGTCATAGTTTAACTACAGAGTTCAAAAGGACTATTGTCTGGCAATGGAGGTCGAAAATACTATAATCGGCAGGTAACTGGGGGCGAAAAGACCATTGTCTGGCGATAGTGATTGGAAGGACTGTAGTCTGGTGATGAAGGTTAGAAGGACCGTAGTCGGCATGTGAAAGTGGTCAGAAAGGCCGTTGTTTAACGACGGAGGTCAGAATGACCGTAGTCGACATGTAAAGGAGGTCGGAAAGACCATATTCTATCAACAGAGGTTGAAAGGACCGTTGTATGATGATGGAGATAAGAATGATCATTGTCTGGTGATGGAGGCCAAAAAGACCATAGTCGGTGGTTGGGTGGAAGTCTGGCATCAATCTCTGGCTTGGGAGAAGTTCGATGTCAGTTGGTGGCAGGGTAGAAGTCTGGCATGTAACAGCCTGAATTCTTAATTATTAAGATATTATCTGCTTTGGCCTAGGAGCCTCACTATTTTTTTCCTATTGGTGTAACTTCTTAATAGGTCACCCATCCTAGGATTACTCTGGGACAAGCACGCTTAACTACAGAGTTTTTTTTATAAAATTTTAACATTTACACAAAAGACTTTTGATGTTTAAGAGTTTAACTTCATTTATTTAAATGGTTTAACACAGCATTAGTCGGTGGCTGGAAAAAAGCCCGGCCATAGTCTAGCGATGGTCTGTGATCCAATGGTGGTCGAAGAGAGTGGTGGCAAAAGAACTCTAGTTTCTCTCTCTTCCTTGCTTGGGGTCTCCTTTTCAGGAGGAATGAGGGGTCTATTTATAATTTTTTAAGAGTGGCATGACTAGTAAATAGAAGGGAGATGAAGGGTAAATTTTTATTATTATTTTTTAGTTTTATTTAAATTATTTTATTTTCATTCAATTCTTGGAATATTTTTGGAGATGACCCAAAAAGTGAGCTCCTTGGGGCACACGACTCTGTATAGCCGGTTATCAAATTTTTTTAGGCGGGCCTTGCTTTTATATATTTTTTTTGGAGAGTTTTTTTTTTCTTTTTTCTTTTTCTAAAGAGATATTTTTTTTTCTTTTTTTAAAGAATATTCTTTATTTTCATTGAATATGTTTATTCTTAGAATATTTTTATTCTTGTAAAATATTCCTCCTCCCTTTTTCTCCAAAAATACCCCCTCCCCCTGGGACAAGGAAGCAATTACACTTCTCCTTCTTCATTCTTTGTCTAAATTTCTTACAGTTAAGGCCTTCCACTATCTTGAATAGGTGGCATCCCCTATCAAAAACTTGTGCTCCTCTCTTGCGTAGAAATTAGAGTTTTCATCATTATTTTTACTTTTCCCTTTTTTTCTTACATTAGAGGTATTCCACTGTTTGAGATAGGTGACATCTCCTATCAAGCTTCAATGCCCTTCTTTTTTGTAAAAGGAACTTTCTTCTTATTCCATTTTATTTCTCCTCCAGTTTTCTTCTTACATTAGAGGTATTCCACTATTTGAGATATGTGGCATCCCTTATCAAGCTTCAATGTTCCTCTTTTGTGTAGAAAAATTCACGATGATAGTTTATTCTCTCAAAAGACAACCCTTGATAGAAGAAGATCAACTACCTCTTACATGTGAGGGTGGTTTGAGAAGATTTAATGGTAATAGTAACCGAGAGGAGAACCATCATAACCTCTAATTGTCGGAGACCCATGACTCAACTGGCAAGCCTCATGATCCCATGACTACCCAAGATCTCACACAAACCGCCCCACTCCTCTCTAAAGAAAATCCCCAACACATCACAAAGCTCCCCAAAAAAATCTGAACAGACATGTTCATAAAGGAATACATAGAGAAGAAACTGAAGCCCCATACATGCACTCTCGTTCATCTCTGCTTCATCTAAAGCTCGCTGACTTGCTTCTGCCTCATGCACCAATCGACTTCACCTGCTCCGGCCTTCATCGTTGAACTTGTCGGTCCAACAATAAAGCCACCGGGTGGATCTTACTTTGAACACCTAGCCCACCGTCGACTCCCTACTCCTGACTCCCTACTCCCACTCGAAAGACATGACATGCCGGACCTCCAACCTCCTACACCCACCTGCTCCGGCTTGACCTATCGTCGAACTCATGTAGTTAGCCTACTTGAACGCCTCCCCCAGCCTACTTAAATGCCTCCATCCTGATCCGTCTCTCTCTCTCTCTCTCTCTCTCTCTCTCTCTCTCTCTCTCTCTCTCTCTCTCTCTCTCTCTCTCTCTCTCTCTCTCTCTCTCTCTCTTCAGTATGTCGTAAGCAGCAGTTAGAAGCTCGAAAACTAATTTCGGGACTCAACAATTTCCTGAAGCCCTCGGCCGTTGACTATCTTTCTGGCTAGGCGGACATGAAAGGGCAAGTTTTCTCCCCAACCTGCTCTCGCGGGGAGGGGGTGCCAGAAGGCTGTCAGATTTTCGCAGGGAATAAAAATATTTTTTAATTAAAATCAAATCAAATCATTTAATTAGTATGTTGGGCACAATCATAGTTTGACGGAGGTCGGAATGGCCGTAGTCAAGTGACAATAATCGGGAGGACAGTACACGATTGGTGGAGGTCGGAAGGACCATTATCTAGCGACGGAGGTTGGAAGGACCATAATCGGTATGTGACAAAGGTATGAAAGGTCATAGTTTAACGACATAGTTCAAAAGGACTATTGTCTGGCAATGGAGGTCGAAAATACTATAATCGAGCACAATCATAGGATTGTCGTAGACCAATTCCGGGATGCAACAATGTCTTGAAGCCCTTTGCCATTAAATATCTTTCCAGCTTGGCAGATTGAAAGGGCAATTGCACTCCCCAACCTCTCCTCTCAGGGAGGGGGCACCAAAAGGCTGTCGAATTTTTGAGGGGAATAAAAATTACATTTAAAATAAATTAAATCACATAATCAACAGGTTGAGCATCATAAAGATTTGAAGACTAATTCCGGGACCAAATAACGTCCCGAAGCCCTCGACTGTTAGCTATCTTTCTGGCTGGATGGACTTCAATGGGCAAGTGCCCTCCCTCCCTACCTTCGTCGAGAAGGGTGTAAGGCTTTGAAATTGAAAACCGACAAAGAACCCCCAACATCTTAATTTGAAATAAATGTAATCAGTCTAAATGATTTAAAATTAAATGATTAATAAATAATCATTCAAAACAAAAGAAGGGGGGGGGGGGTCTACTCCATCAAATCGAGCAAGAGTTTCCAATTAATTGGAACATATAAAATGAGAGGGAGGTAAAATATTTTCATTTACCTAAACCATTAAACTAATGATAGTGCTCCTACTAGTGGCTTATAAGGTAGATGTCTGTGACAATCAAACCAGAGAACAATATTAAATTAATCTAAATCAAAAAATGTAAATTGTGTTAATAGCAAGTGACATAATTTTGTTTCAAAAATTAAAGGAAATTAATAATTGATTTTGACTTAAATTGATTATTCAAGAAGAATTTGGCAATGTACAATTTTGAGATTACATAAAATCAATGCATATTCATTGGAGTATCTTTTAGCCAAAAAAGATCATGCCACTATAGTATTTGCTTGAAAACATTTATCATGCATCTCTTCTTATCTCAGCAATGTATGATTAGAGTTGGTTCTTTAAGAATTTTGAGGAAACTCCATTCAAACTAAGAATCTTAGCGGCATTCTATTTCAATGGAATCAACCTTTTATAGTTGCAAGTCTCTTTGTAATGATGAGTTTTGATGCACAAGAGTCATTCTATGACATTCTTTAGTCAATAGTTTTGTGGAGGTATATTCAAAGAGTTATGTCAATGCTATGAGATGTCTCTTTTGAATCAAATACACTAGACCATTCATATGCTATTAACTTCTTAATAAGAGTCTTTTGTAGCTTTTTTTTAGCACTCGTTCTATGATAATTACTCATCATTTTGTTAGGAGGTATATCACCAATATATAAGAAGAAGGGGCAAAAACTTTGCTGATCTAGAAAGTTAAAAGTTATTCCATGGTGATCAGAGGCTTGAGGATCACTTATTGGTTTAAGAAATTTATAGATATAATGAGATTATGATTCATTTGATTATGTGTAAATGTACTAAAGTCAAGACTTCACCTTGATTCACTCACTCCAAGAAACATTAATAATTCATTTAAAATATTCAGATGCCACGAACATTCTGCGGGCGGCACCTAGCCACCGACCGCTGCCGGACCTTCACCTGATTGATGACCGCCGCCGGACTTCATCCCGACCTTCGTCGGAATACCGCCCCGCCGTCGCCCACCGTCGGCCCTTCGTTGGATCATTCATTGTCAACTGAACTTCTACACAAAAGCCGTCAGACTTCCACCTGACCGTCGCCAGACCTTTGAATAGCTCTCCAAATTACTGTAATCTAGCCACCTCTAAATCGAGGGACGGGTCAACCCTTGTAATTCACTCAAGTTTAGTGGAATCTTTTCACCTGGGCGAGGCCCTGTGGTTTTTTCCTCTTTAGGCTTTCCACGTAAAAAAAGATCGGGTGTTTTACTTCTCTCTTTCAAAACTTTCGTATTATTGATGCACAGATATCCAGCACACAAACAATTACCATTTAAAAATATGATATATAAGATTATGTTACCACAGGGTGGTATAGGGCACCTGAGCTACGTGGCTCATTCTTTTCCAAGGTAATCTTTTGGTCCATAAAACCTGGAATAATTTGTTTTAGTTAAGAATGCTAATAAGAAATGCTATATCGATGGTATATGAACTGTTATAAGCAATTAAATTCACCAATTTATCTCTTTGTAGCTATAACAATGGAATATGAACTTTGTGACCCATAATAAGAAGAAAGAATATAACATGATCATTTAAACATTTATGTTTTGTTTATTTATGCCACTGTTGGGCCTGTGCTATATGAACATTCTTGATAAATTGTCATGTTCATGTGTGAGTAAATAGAATTAATACGTATGATATGAGAGCCTCAACTCTTGTAAGCTTTTCAAGGTCTCCCTCATTTTCCACGTGTATGCATCATTTTCTATGTAAAAATGTCCTAGACTAGCTTCACAATTCAACATTTGAATGTCTAGAAACTTTCTATTTTCCTAGTCTAAAAGTACTAATACTTGTCGAGTTCACTTGATTAAACTAGTAACTGTTGTGTTAATGCATGATTACTTAGTACTTTTTAGTTATAGAAATAAATATTTGTTCAGGAGTTATTTAGAAGTCTTTGTATGCTTACCATTTTTTTTTGTCTCAAGTAATTCATATTGTTTTACTTTCCAATATATGTGTATGACAAGAGTGATGGATTCTTCCTTTCCAGTATACACCTGCCATCGACATTTGGGGCATAGGTTGCATTCTTGCTGAGGTTCTGACTGGGAAGCCTTTGTTTCCTTGAAAAAATGTTGCTCATCAACTAGATTTTCTAGGCACACCTTTGCTTCTTCACTGTGACCACTCTGAGCATATCCAGCAATCATCGTAGACCAAGATATAGGATCTCTATCATTCATCTTATCAAAAATGCTACGTGCTTCTTCAATCATCCCAACTTGCGCGTAACCAGTAACCATTGTGTTCCAGGAATTGATATTCTTGCATGGAATTACATTGAAAAGCTTCTCTGCCTCATCCATCCTTTTGTTCTGCACATAAGCCGCAACAATTGCATTCCAAGTTACAATATTTCTTTCAGGCATTTCATCAAACATTACTCTAGCCTCATCTAACATCCCATTCTGATCGTGAGAAGTGTCGATCAAAGGCATGGAGAGGGGCGCGGGCAGGCTCAATCCGATCAAGTGGAGCAAGGGCAAGGCCACGGGTCAGTTGCATGAAGCGCGAGAGGCAGGTTTCAGAACATGGGTGAACTAGGATGGATGTGGAAGCGCAGGTGGAGCTGGTCGCATTCCTGAGCAACATACCTGAGCGAACGAGGTTGATTCACCAGTATAGGCTGGTGGAGCTAGATTAGCATGTATGGTTGCAGCTAATGGAGGTCGATTCACCAATATGGTTGACAATTGGTGGAGGCTTCAAACATCATCTACAACCTATCTTCGTCTATAGTCTCCTCAAAAGCATCTATACCACGATCGCCGTCAATTGTTGATGTGGAGAGATCAATAAAGAAATGGAAAAAAAAAAGAGATAAACAACTCTAAGAGATAAAAAAAGTGAAAACGGTTGGAATTCCCAAAATATATTATTATCTCATATCTTTCTCCTACAATTTATATATAAATTAAAAAAAAGGTTCTAGAAGATTCTAAAAAAATGTATAAAATACTTAAATGGATAAATAAACCTAAAGAGTATTCTACTTATGATACACTGCATCACATCAAATTTGAATTAGATGGTAAAATTTCAAATGCATCAAAATTATATATTGTGTTTATTTTATTTCAAAGCAAACACAAATATTTTCAAAATTACTGTATTTAAAATACTTTACTTCAAACAACACAGCTCTTTAATGGCTTTTCTCCCATTTAATAACTTGAGGGGCATAGTTAATTATAACAAGTATAGCATACTTGCAATATAACTAATCTTAACGTTAGTACAAACTATAGAGTAGGGAGAGATTATATGTAGTTTGTAGTATAGACTATATTGAAGCTCTACCTAGTACGCTTCAGTTTATATGGCAGAATATAAAACAATTTCTTAAACATGATTGTTGACCTTGATTTTGTCAAAACTCTTGGTCAAAGGGTTTGACTTGGTCAATTTGACCAAACCAAGACCCAAGACCCCTCTCACTCAGTTCCTTGGGTCAAACTGAGTTTTTTGAGCCTAGGCCCAGGCTCTGGGTCAACCTGGTTGACCAGGTCAACCCAGGTTGACCCAAATTGACCCATTAGGCCCTTTCAAGCCTAAATCAAGTTCTAATGCATTCAATCCTCCCCTAGACTCAATCCACTCTTTCCTTGGGTCTAGTTGACTGGTTTGACCAAGTCAAACATTGACTTGGTCAACCCTAGCTCTTAATGGGTCAAATTGACCTATTAAGGCCCCTTTGAGCCCAAATCAACTTTGTGTGCATTCAAACCTATGCTTGGCTCAACCCACTCACTTCTTTGACCCAATTGACTGGTTTGACCAAGTTAAGCTGTGACTTGGTCAAACCAAACCCTTAATGGGTAAAATAAACCCACTTAAAGCCCATTAAGAGCTCATTCAATGGAATTAATGCCTCCTTAATGGTTCTATATGAAAACCACAACCAATTCAAATAATTTCCCTCTTATTTAGCTCTTGATTTGATCCCAGCCATTGATGATAGGGTTAGGAGATATAAATAAGAGTTTTGGAGATCAATTAGGGATCTTTTTTTGATTACTCTCTCTCCAAGCCTCCAAATCCTCAAAAATTTCGTGTGAGAGCTCTTGGAGACTTTCTCCACCTTCCCCCACTCAAACCCCACGAGACAAAGTCGCCGGCGGCGATCTTCTAGCGAGATCAAGGTCAAAACCTTCTAAGCCTTATTCCTCTTGATCGAAGGCATTTCGGAGCTCAAGTTCAAGAGAAGAATCGTACGAGGACAGTCTACAAGCTCAACCGTATCAAGAGTTTGAAGATCGAATGGTAAAATCTCTTAAAATCCCTTAGGATAGTCCACAACACTTAGGTTTAAATAGCTTTTCAGAAAGTCGCTTTTAAGCCAAATGGATGGTTCCCATGATTTCTGTTCGCGCATAGGACTTAGGTTTAAAATTTCATGAAATTTTGTAGCCTGGATTGAGAGAACGAAGCAAAAAACCCATTCCAGGGTTTCGGGTTTCATTCTCGTATGACTGGGGTTAATCTCAGCCGTTGATCGCTCGATCAACGGCCGAGATATGGCTCCTCCGTGGTTTGGATCGACCGTTGGGTTCAATCCCGCGGTTCCGCTTGCCACGCGGCGGCATCCAGGCCGCCCGCTCGAACCACGCGGGATCGAACGTGAATTAGTGCCTGACGTGTGGACCCCACGCGGTTTCAATCAGCCAGCAATGATTGCGGGCAATGATTGCGCCACCTCCAACACCGCGGGAGCCAACCCGTTGCTGCCACGTGTACCGCCGGATGGATTTTTTTTTCAAATTATTTAAATTATATTTTAATTATTTTAAAAAACAGAATTCTTTAAATATGTATTTAATTTTATTTTTAAAATTATAAAAATACAAAATATATATTATTATTTTTAGAAAAATAATTTCTTTAATTTGAAAATATAATTACTCTTAAATACTGATTATTTTTATTATTTGTTGTTTATTATGTATTTTCTTATTATTCTTATTATAATTATTATTATCATTTTATTATTTTAATTATATTAGTCATAATTATTTCTAATTATTATTATTTTCTTTTTTTATTACTTTTATTATTGTTTATTATTATTATTAGTGTTATTATTATTTTTATTATTATTATTATTATTATTATTATTATTATTATTATAAGTAATTTTCAATACGATTTTCATTATTATTATTATTATTATTTTATTTAAATTATTATTATCTCATTACTATTGCTATTATAAATATTATTTTTCATGTTTCAAGTATTATTGTAATAGTTATTAGGGTTATTATTATTATTTTTTGTTTTAATTATTTTTATTATGTTATAGTATTATTATTTAAAATTGTCATTTTTAATGTTATATTAGTTATTATTATTTAGATTATTTATAATAATAATTATTATTATTCCTATTATTATTATGTTAATTCAAAGTTACTTTGTAATTATTATTATTATTATTATTATTATTATTATTATGTTAACTTAAAATTATTTTGACTTTGTTTTAAATTGTTGATAGTTAGGATTATTATTATTATTATTATTACTTGAATTCAAAAATTATAATTACTTTAAATTTATTGTTATTATTATTATCATTATTATTTTAAAACCCTTCCAACATTTATCATTATTATTATTATTATTATTGCAAAACCTTTGTTTTTATTCTTATTAGTATTATTAGTATTATTTTAAAAATATTATTATTGCAATTATTTTAATAATTAACAATGAATTTCATAGATTTATTACTTTAAGCTAATTTCTTTTAGTGATTACTTTTAAATATTATTATTTTAAAACTATTTTAAAATAGTTTTTAAAGACCTTAAAACTTCAAAAAATCATAAATATTTCATTTTAAATCGGATTTCGGCGTGCAACCCCTTGAGCTTTTCAGAAAAATGCCTATTTTATTTTAAAATTAATTTTAAAAGCAATTTTTACTGTCCTGGCAGATTTCTGTCAATGCTTATTAATTGTATTATTTAATTATTATTTAAATGATTATTATTATAATAATTATTTTAAAACTAAAAATTATTTTCAATTTTTTTTTGAAACCTCCTTTGGATGACAAGTGGATCTCCTTTATATCTATATATTTATTATGAATTAATCTATTTTTAATTAGACTATTTTTCCAAAATTTATATACATATATCTAAAAGTATTTTTAAATGATTTTAAAATTACTTATATGTTAAATTCCCTAATTTTGGGAGACCCACTTCTAATAAAATTTTAAACATGGATCGTGCAAGTGAAGAGCAAACATGGGGGAGTGGATTAGTGGATGATTGAGTCACAATCATTCACTAATCCTTTCATTAATTGTATTTACTTTTCTTTATCATAGTTTGCATGTGTAGAATGCACCGCCACTTAGTTTAGGCTCTCCTAAATCTAAGGACATGGTGTGTTTATTTGTTTGTGTATTTCCATATATTATTACCCAAGGGTTAGATAAAACTTCACTTCAAACTCCTATAACATAGTGACATCCTAAGGACAATAATTAAAGACCCATCTAGTGAACTTAGAAAAATTCTATAAGTTAGGGTGATCACCGATTAAAATGAAAACTTCAACATTTAAACCTAGTGATAACTAAACCTCTCAAAATTTTTCTAGTATTTTTTAGGACTTTTTAGACCCCTTAATTAACCAACCCTAATTTACCCAATAAATAGGGTCTAGTACATTCTAAAAATCTCAATAAATCCGTTTTAAATCAGAAAAATACCTATCATACCTCAAAATGTTCATAATCTGATCCTTAACCCTAGATAAATAGGGCTCATCAGTTTGACCCTTAATTTCAACTTTAGTAAAAATTACCTTTTTTCCCCTAATTAATTATTAAAAATTATTAAAAATCCCAAAATTTTCCCAAACACTTGGGAACACCTTCTCAGGTCATTTTTGACCTTTGGGTGATTTTAATAAGTTTGGAGCTTATTTGGGCCAAAAATCCTAAAATCCCCCCTTAATTAGGTAATTTTGATAATTCAATAAATACCCAAATTTTAGAGATTCATAATTAATTATAGAAAATTTCAAATTAGGTAAACTCAATTGCATTCAACTCCAATTAGGGTCTAGTATTTATTAAAAATATTAGGGTTCCAAAGACTAGCTTAAATTAGAAATTAACTTTCTGGTCAACCCCAGCCTATCGTCTAAGGCTCGAAACTTGTAAAATTCATATCTTTGCATAGGAAACTCCAAATCCAGCAAACTACATGTCTAATTACTCACCCTAAGGTCTAGTATTTACCTAAAGTGTTAGGAACCCTAAACTTAGACTATTTCCCATAGTGACCTTTTGGACCCCCTCAGCCTAATACCTGGACCCGAGACTTTCTAAAATTGGCTAATGCAACCTAAACTTCAAATATCACAACCCTAAGCATTTAAAATTGATCAATAAAATAAATCAACTGAAATCAACTCTAATCCATTAATATTTGAACTTTAAATTAAAGTTTCCTTTTCTGACATCCAACAAACCTAAACTCTAGGAAACTTTAACTAACTGTCCAACTTAGGACTTATCTAAATCCATACAAACCTGACATACACATAGAATTGTTTACTATAAAACCACTTCTAGACTTAGGTTAGGCCGGTGTTTTCTTTTCCGCTGTGTGCCGGGCATTTCGAGGTTTTCACTGCATATTGTGATGAAATTGGTGTGTTTGCTTACCTTTCTTGTACTCTGTGGATGGATGTGATGGGCGATAGATTTACCCCTAGGTTAGGAACGATATATATATTGCTCTTCTTGTAGGTGGCCATGCTCAAGCAATGCTAAAGGGGGGGCAAATGTCATGATTTCTAACTTTATTTTGTGCATGTGCTTGCTCAGCCCCCCTAAATAAATGAGGGCTATTTTAAATCATTACAGGTACTCCAGAAGTTGTATTAGCCCTCAATAATTAAGAGCATAGCCAATAATGTGGCTATGATGCGTACTTTTATTTTCATATTATAATTGCGTAGAATTTTTATTAGAATAACCGTGTAGGTGATTTTAGATTTACTGTTTTTTAATTAATGTAATTTATTTATAATAATTGGTGAGAGTTGTGAAAATGACTATGAGTGTAGATATTCTTATCCAGCTCGAATTCCAAAAGAAGAATGCATCTTCATAGGGGAGAGTCTTCTTCCATTTGGAATATCGGGTTTGGATGGCTTTAGATATCCAAAGAGAAAAGGCAATACCCCCTTCAGGGAGGAATTCTCTTCATTTGGATATTCAAGCCACGACGGATCCAAAGAGTCCAAGGAGGAGAGATCTAGGGAGTCCAAGGAAGAAAGTTCCAAGGAGTCCAAGGAGAAGAGTTCCAAGGAGTCCAAAGAGAAGAATTCCAAAGAAGACTGAAGACTGAAGACCTAATATCCCACTCAAAGTCATTTGCGTCTGTCATAGGCTTAGAAATCCGGGTTATTGGTAGTGGTGCCCGGCCACTTTGCTTTTCTGCAAACCCTGGTTTGTACTTAAAGGGCAGTTGACCTATGGACATTTAGTTGATTTATTGATTTATATTGATGTGTTTACTTTGCTTGCGCAGTAGAAATTACCTGCTTTTTCTAGGTTTCTTTCTTGCATGCCTCTTTTGTTTTAGCCTGGAACTCGTTAGGCTCTTCTAAGGATTACAAAATATTTTCTACTCATAACTAAGCTCTAAAATTTCAAGATCAAAATAACATAGCAACTTAACGAATTTAGGGAATCGCCAGAAAATTCTGGGGTCGCATGCATATTACTGCATTTCTTCTCTCTCCTTTCTTTGAGACACTTCCTCGTTTGCGGGTAGAATCCAGATAATCTGACCTATGTGGATGAGGTGCCGGACCTGGGGAAGTCTAGTCTCCTTCTAAAAATTATTTTATATTAAGCCTATTTTTAAAATCTGAAGCATTCAATTATTTGACTTTTCAACAAGCATATATTGCATTAATAACCAACAAAAGTAAAATTTAATTGTATTAGCTAAGAACATTTGACCTACATAAGTCCATGACCAATTAGAAAACTCTCTAGATGTCGGTCCTTCCAAAAAAAATTGTACCACCCACCCATATCTCATAATTGACTAGATTACATGGTTTTAAAGAGATTAGGAGGTTAGCTGACTCCCTAATCCAGGTCGGGGTAAGTCCAAGTTTTACATTGCATTAGCTAGGACACGGGCTTTAGTGTGTGTAGAACACTAAACCCAACTTAAAATTAGGATTCGAGGCTACTACACTCGGTCTCGTAGTATGCCTAAATAGTGGTTAGATTTCTTCTCTTCAGGGACCATAAATCCTACTTATCTGCGTCACATGGATGACACCACCTCAATCCTTCTCTCACCCATGTGATTGAGTGCTTGATTTTATTTTCTCCAATTTCTTTTTAGTACCCTAAATCCTTCGAATGCTGGTGTGAACCTTGCATGTGGATTTAGCCATTTGAGAACCTCTCTTTCCTATTGAGTAAGACTTCTTAGTCTGCACCCTTGTGTCAATCCCATTTTAGGAATGGATAATATATGATCCTTAATCGATAATCTTCTTGGGCTCTGGCCTGGGATGTAATTAACTGCGGGGGCTTGCACCTATGGGAAACTTGGCCCCACATCTAATAAACCCTACTCGAGCTGTTATATCGGGTGGGGGAAACCCGTGACTGTAATCAGGCCGTATATATATTACTACCCATCGGGTGTGTTGGCGAGAGCCTCTATCTTCAATGGTTAGTCGTATGTACGGTCTAATATGCCCTTCCATTAACCTGTTCGAGTCGAGTGTAAAGGCCTGCGATTGTTTTGTCCTGCACGATAGTGTAGCCGTACCCTTTACGTTCGAACCCCACGAGCGGTGCTCTTTCGGAGGTCCACAGGTTTCTGGCGACCACGATGGGACCAGTTTCTCTCTCCATCTTTAGATCATATATTATCCTTTCTTGTGTGTACTCCAGGATTGGTACTCCTTAGATTAGGTCTATCCCACTCTTAGTTAGGGTATTTCCTTAATTAGGGTTCCTTCCCCTTAGCTAAGATTCTTCCCTACTCATTCTTTCCAGCCTAGCAGGCTATTCCATCATTTATCCATCCTTATCCATCTTTATTCATTCACTCTTGTCTTCGTTCCATCGGTTACCTTTAGTTTCGGCTCGGACGTGTGCGTGACTCTTCCTGAGTCCCTACTCGCTAGTCCACCCGCTGGAGGGATCACATTTGGTTCCTTCACAGACTCAGCCTTCGTCACTCTTGGCGGGATGACCCCGACTGAGGCTGTTGCATTCTCTCCTCCCCAGAAGAGAGGACGCGCAACCAAGAGTGATTTCGAAGCACTCAAATGAATATTAAGATATATTTGAGGAACCATACAATTCGACCTACCCATCAGTAGAAATTTGCTGATGCTTCAATCCTATGTTGACTCGAACTGGGCAGGCAACCAGCAAGACCGCAATCTACAACAGGGTATTGCAATTTGTTAGGCACATCTCTTGTCTCATGGAGTGTTAAAAAGAAGACAACTATAGCACGTTCGTCAGAAGCAGAATATTGGGCAACTGCTTCAGATACAACCAAAATCATATGGCTTCGACGACTTCATCAAGAATTAGACTGTCCCCAAATAGAACCAACCAAATTATACTGTGACGATACTTTGGCAATAGCTTTGGCAAACAATCCTGTATATCACGCTCGCACCAAATATATAGAAATTGACGGTCATTTTATTAGATATTGCATAAAGAATCACAATATTCAAGTTCACCACATCCCTTCTAAGGATCAACTAGCGGATTTATTCACTAAATCCCTTTCAGCATCTCGGTTCAAGCTACTAGCTAACATACTGATTGCTCATATTGATCCATCAGCTTTTCGGGGGATATTAGCTAAAAAAAATCTAGAAACATCCAAAATAAAAATAGTACAGCCACAAATTAGCCACCACTAATATTTGAACATGTGTATTTATGTTGTATTACTCATAGCTATCTAAACACTATAAATATGACCACTGTACTGCATTTTGTATAATTGAAGAAGCTTTTCCATTATTATTTCTATCATTTTAAATACTGTGGGCTTAACAGCTTAAACAGGTTTACAACTTTAGTCTTGTCATCTACAGAGGAAACCAACACCCAACTACTTTCCATCAAACATGAATGGCGGATCCCAAGCACTATCATGGGTTCATGTTTGATACTCAAGACCATCGAAGAGCAACTACTACCGATTCCATGGCAAATCCTACTACTATCTCTGACTTCTACTTCTTCGAAATAACTCTCAATTGATATGTATTGTAAGCGTTTAATTTATTTGGTGGCATCGTTATTATGGCTTTAATCTTTCTCTGTTACTTTTCCCTAGAGTGAGGAGTGAGTGAAACTCAGGGTGAACTATCTAACTGTTAACTGGTGAATTAGTGTTATTCACACATTTATCTTTACTTTAATTTGTTATTATTTTAGATTGCTCAATTAATCTAATTTGTAACTGCTTGCCTAAACAAAACCACAATTACGAAAACTGAAATCTAATCTTAGTGAAACATTAAACTATAATTTACAATGCTTAAACAACTTTTTATTCAAATTTAGCAATTTCTATTCATTGTTTCACATCATGATAACATATGCTGAGGAATCCGCATGAAAAGGAAAGTACATAAACAGTCGTAATTTGATAATGACTTCAAATTTTACAATAAATACTAAGAGTTTGTGGAAGGCCTTGAACACCATGCTAATTACAGTGGATGAAGTTTATGTAAGATGACTTGAGCACCATATTGAGGCTGAAGGGTTAAAATGTTATCGGGAGCATGGGCATAGGATGGGGACAACTCAACTGAAAAGCGCTGTAGAATTAATGCCAAAGCTAATTTAGCTTCTATCATTGTAAAGCTCTGACCGATGCAGATTCGAGGACCCCAACCAAATGGGAAGAAAATGAGTTGGTTCTTGGTTGCCTTTGAGACTCCTTCAGAAAATCTCTCAGGGTTGAATTCTTCAGTATCTTCACCCCAAAACTCTCGACTATGATGGAGAAGGATGATAGGCAATAGAAGTTGCACTCCAGGTGGGAAAGTAAACTCTCCCAGCTTCATTTCTTTGTAAGTATGTCGAAGGAGTGTAACTCCTGGTGGATATAATCTTAGAACCTCATAAAAAATCATAGTCACCTGCAGGAAGAATATCAAATCAAATAATAATCTACACAATCAAATTCCACACTTAACAATCTACACAACATGAAAATTTTCATAGAAAAAAATGATCCAATGTATTTTCTTGCATTTCAATCTAATTATTCTATAGTTAAACTAAATATCTTCATATTTTGAATATATGTATCTATACCCTAACACATTTGTGTATCAATGTATTCTTATTCAAATTTTTCCAACAACAATAAGAGCCAACTCTAGAAAAATTATAAATGAATCAAGGGCTACTTTTTCCAGCTACAACCACAAAAATAAAGGATTTTTTTTTTACTTCAAATGATTAATTAAATAAGAAATTTTGTGTAGATGAAAAGCAAAAGGTACATAGGTGCTTACAATCTTCAGCTGGCTTAAGCCCTCAAAGGTGGGTTTGCTTTGGCCAAACACTTGCAAAACCTCATTTCTTGCCTGATCCTGCCAGTTTGGATGCATGCTGAGCACGATCATGGTCCAGGTAAGAAGAACTGATGTCGTCTCCTGCCCAGCAACATAAAACATCCTGCACTCCTCAATCACATCTTTTGTTGTCAAACTAGCATCTTGCATGTGATCTCCTTCTTGAGCATTTCTATTTGATTCCATCAACAACCACAATAAGTCATCAGTCTTAGCTTCACCATTTTTTATTGCATGCTCTCTCTGTTCAATCATACTTTTCAGTAATGCAGTAACCTCCCTGTGGATTTCATTTCTTCGCTGGTTCTTTTGGGTGGGTATAAATCTACAACTCAAAAATTCTGGTTATATTCGTCCAACTAGATGTCAAGATCAACAGTAACTAAAAAAAACTAATTTTCACCCGAATAAATTAAATTTAACTCTATATAACTTCTTTTTTTTTTTGAAAAATTTAACTCTATATAACTATTCCTTCTTATAGAAGAATTAAATGTGAATTAAGTCAAATTTTTCAAATACCTTAAATGAGGATTTATATAGATCTTTGAAGTTTAAAAATTAATAAAATTATCATCCAATTTGGATTATAACATTCATGATTTATTTCTAAGTAAAAAAACACATAAAATCACATAAACTATATTAATTTCACATGTTATTTTTGAAAATTTTCTAACTGATGTATTTTTACTTCTATCTACTCATTGATAAGTGGGAAATATAACATTTTTTTTAAACAGATCATCTCCTTATACAAGCTAGAAGCTGAATTCTATCCTTATACTTAATTTAGCCTTCATTTGGGGTGGCTTTCTTTCTACTTCTTAAAACAGCTTCCTAGTACAAAAATTAATTGCTCTACAGGAAGAACAATTAAGCTATATTTGTCTGGCATGTATCATATGAACAATTTGTTGGAGTTAAATTTCTCCAGGCTTGGTAGAATTGATATAGAATCCTCCTCCCTCCTACAAACTCTATTACGTTATGATTCTTTGTGATCTTCTTTGATGGCTCTTGTGATTCTCCTCTTGCGCCTTTTGTTGTGATCCATTAGGAGTTGCAACAACATCATAACATATGGTCTAACAAGATTTTTGGCTTTTTATTGGCAACCAATTTGTGGCCATTATAACTTATTTATAATAAGAAGAGGGATTGATGACCTTTCTAGTGTTGTGATTTTTTAATGTTTATTTATATTATCAAGGATTTTTTTAAAATCAACATGTTTGATTTTAAGGGGTTATTTTACTCAATGAATATTGAATCCTTCCAATGGGATTTTTTTCATTATATATTGTTGGTCTTTGGCTTGAACATGACTCATTCCATTTTATATTTTAAATAAAATTTTAATTGGATTTGTTGTTCCTTCTAATTCCATGAATTTACCCATGATTTAGTGTGAGACTTGAAGGTTTTTAGGAGAGTTTCTTCCCTTATATAAGCAATTTATTTGATTTGATAGCTTCAATTCTTCAACTTTATGCTATATCATCAAAATAAGCCATCAAAACTCCGTGTGGGAGGTCAGTGCTCTGGAGTTGGATAATATTTGAACTATATAATTGATCTTTTACAATCTAACTTTTAACAAGCACGAGATTTTCATTTAGTAGATTTTTTATGGTTCCATATTTTTAACCATAGCTTTTATTAGAAACACTTTATTTTCTTAATATATACTTTTTTTATTTTGGCTAAAAATAATTAACAATTGCTAGAAATCAAGAGTTTGCGATATGTGAATAATGTGTTTGCATGATTTTGTGTATCATACTAGAAATGAAAAAAAATTCTAGACTCGAAGATAACCTGTAGCATAAGGTTAAGCAACTTAAACAAAATGATAATTATTTCTAAAAAAAATAGCAAAAGAAATGTACCTAGAACCAGGAATATACAAATTCTCAGCAGTATGGAACACAAGTTCAGTTTGCTCTTTCTGTAGTTCAAAAATTCGTCGACCCTCTTTATAGTTACTACTAAATGCTGTTCGAGAGATGACATCTGCAGAAAATTTTTGGAATTCGGAACAAATATCTATATCAAACACACCTGAACTATCAACCAACTCCTCCCATCGACTTATTAGCTCATCACAACAAGCAGAAAATAATGGCATCATCATCTGTTTGAACACAACAAAGATAATGTAACTAGAAGGCCTAAATTTCAATTCCTTGACCTATGACAAATTCCTACCATAAGAAAAAAAGAGTACCTTCAACTTCTCAATATGGAAGGCTGGGTTAATGATCCTCTTACGCTTGGCCCATTTCTCACCATCATAACTGAAGAGCCCCATAGATAGTAGCCTTTCAATTGGCGTTAATCTTAGCTTCTCAAAGTGACCAGATTTACTAGAAAGAATGTCCTTTACAAGCTCTGGATCCATGATGATCACCCTAGGGGAAGGCCCAAACCAATAGAATGTCACCTTATTCTTACCTGTATATTTTTTTCAACCACCACATAAGATAAAAAATAGGCCTTGAGATTGAAAACACCCCCTTAGAGAGATTTACATACGCATCACAAAATTTTTATGTATTTATATGTTAACTCTAAAATTTTGATTTTTACTTATTCGTTTACTATTTTAAAAAATTGTATTTCGTGGAATTTACCTCAATCCAGGTTTGCCTCTAAGCCTATTTGAACAAGAGTTAGATTAAGTCTAAATAATCCTGGGCTTAAAAATCTAGTTTATTAAAAAATCACCCAAATAAAATAATATTTAAAAACTACAAATATTTAATTATAAAAATCAATCATATGATAATTAAGTAATACATAAATTTTTATGATGAAAAACTAAGAAATCATTAAAAATTAATCAAGATTTTAATTAAGGGTGATAATATTTATAAGGATTAATTATGATACTTTAAATTTTAAATAAACTTCAATAATTATAAAAACAAATTTTATTAATATATAATTAAAATTTAAAATACTTAAATTGTATATAAATTTTAATGATAAAAATTAATTAACTCGTTTTGATTTATTAACTATTTTAAAATTCATCTCCACTAAAAACTTGATCATGATATCCTAAACAAATTTTATTTCCAAAATTAATCAAATGATTTTTTGCGCTTAACTTCTCTCCTTTTATCTATCACCCATCAAAATCCCTATGTGTTGCTCCAAAGGTCTACAAAACACACCTCGTTCCTCAAACGAAAAGTAAACGAAACCCTAAAAAAACTCAAGAAATAGAAACAAAAATCAGAAAGAATAAGAGATTACCTCCATAGAGATCCACAACGCGGGTTAAATGGGGAACGACACGGTCGACTATGCTGTGCGAAAGCGGCAGAGGATTCCGGCGAGCTTCATCAACGAGATTCTCATTCTCCTTGACATCACCGTAGGGTAAGCGATACCTGCTTCCTCGAATCCCCTGCGCCATCAGCTTGCGTTCCAATCGCCGCGGCTGGAACCATAACCACTCCGCCGCCGACCATCCAACCCAACCCGCCGCCGCCAACGTCGCCGCTGTCGCTGCGAACGCCAACCAATACCCCAACTCCATGTCGCAGAGGAAACGTATTCAAGAAGGCTTTCTTGCTTTGAGCTCTGACGAGCAGAGGATCTCTTATCTCTTCTAGTGTGGTTGATATTTTTCGCTTATCTCTCCCAGGTTCTAATCTTAAAAAATAAGAGGTGTTGAATTTAGAGTAATTAAGATATTGCTTTCTTTATATATAAATGAAATTATTTATAGTAATTTTCTAGCACAAAAATTTCTAGAAAATAAAGAAAAAGCTGTGGCCAAACTCTGAAATAGCTTTCTTATGAAACAATTTTTTAATACAAAAAATTTCTAATTCAAAAGTTTTTATACAAAAAAATTATTTAAAAAACAGTAAGAAAGCTTCCAAATAAAGCAAAAGTTTGATTGGATCAGTCTTGGCTCGTTTATTTTTTTAAGCCAGTTTTTTATTATAAAAATTTTTCGTTCAACAAATTTTTGTACTAAGAATTATTTTTAAAAATGATAAGAAAATTATCTCAAACAAAATATAAATAATATAAATGGTCCTAATCATGCTTAAGTACATCCATTTTAATCCTACATTTTTTTTTATTGAGTTGATTTGATCTTATCATTTGCATTGTTATCCCTTTAAATAAAAATTGATGGAGAAATATTTTTTAGCAATCAGCCAGACATTTTACATTATTTATTATAAATCTTATTTCCAGTACTAATTAGCAAAATTGATATCAAGAAATTAAAAATACACTCATGAAAACTTTTCTCGATCAAATTAATTCAATGAATTTAGAAATTAAGGTTTCATTCGGGACGATTTTTTTACTGTTTTCTAAAACAATTTTTTAGTACAAATTTTTTTTAAAAGCACTAAAAAAATAATGATCAAATGTATCCTAAATAAAGCCTACATTAAAGATCTAAACTATATTTCACTCTTCTAAAAAACTTTAGGAATATTTTAATCATTGACACCTTTAACGATTTCAAGTAACTATGATTCTCTATCAGGTCTTATGATTATACCGGCCAAGAATTCACCCTCATTCAACAAACTACTAAGGAAACTAATCTTGGAGAATTCATATTCCCAGTAGGAGTACAACTGTCCCTTCCCATTATCTTATTATAGAACGGGCGGGCTTCTTCTTTCGGAAAGGAGGTTCATTTTACTCAAACGAAGCCTCGGACTCCCTCATTCGGATGGACTACCTCTCTCGCTCTCGTTCTCGTTCGGAAGCAGCCCAGGCGAATCCCGTCGCCCTCTCCCTCTGTCTCGGTGTTTCGCGCACGCTAGGAAGAGGCGAAGCCCTCAACCGGCCCTAAGCCAGCTCCCCCGATCTCTCTCTCGTTCGAAGACGAAGGGAGAGGGAATCCAAGCCCCCTTTCTTCTCCCAGATTCGCACGCCCAGGCCGGCGCCTCTTCCTCTCGTGTCTCTCTTGCTCACGGAGACCAGCCGACGCCGAGCCCCCCTCCCTTTTTCTCTCCCAACTCTGCACGCCTGGACCGAACCCAGCCGCCGCGATCCCAGTCTTGGCCGACCGACCTTCTCCAAGCCAACAGGTATGGCTCTCTCCCCTTCTTCTTTCTTCTCCTCCTTCTATTTTCCTTTCCTCTTCTTTCCTTCATTTTCTTCTCCTTCATTCTTCTCATTATCTAGTTGATATGTCTTCATCAACTTGTAGTTGGAATGATTTGGTTCTTGTTAAAAGACTGATTTGGTAAAGTCTTCACTATCATCTCTTGTTGTTCATCTTGGTGCTTTGGTGCTTGTTTGATTGTCAAATGATACCTTAGTGCTCTTGGGGAATATTGAGGGTTGTTGATAATCATGAATGGTTTCATATGGTATAAGCAAAGTGATGTGTTGAAGTTATGTCATTTGAGAATGAGCAGTTAGTATGAGAAGTTTATACTTGATTCATATCATGTTATATAAAGTTTAGGTGTGAATGGTGGCAAATCTTAAGAGATCATGTTAGTCTTACATAAAACCATGCACACTAAGTATTTGGTGAAATGCTACTAAAGAGAACTTAGTCATTTTTGCTTGCATTGGAGTTTTTACATGATAAGCTAGTTCATTTAGAAATTGCCTAAATACAATGTTTGGAGTTTTTTTAGCAAAAATCTGAGAATAAAATCCTTCTTTTCTTATGTTTATGCTTCCATGTATTCTTATTGAAGTGATTTGTCTTATGGATCATGAGGCTCCTGTGTGGACCACTTACAGGTAGGGGTGTCAATATTTGACACGATAAGAAAACATGACCCGGACCCGAACTGAAAAATCCGGGTTGGACCCGACCCATTTGAAAAACGGGTCGGGTTCGGGTTCGCAGATTCGACCCGTTTGAAAAAATGGGTCGGGTTTGGGTTGACCCGGCGACCCGCCAGGTCAACCTGAAAACCCATTTATTTTAAAAAAAAATGGATTTCCCGCCCGCTGACCGCTGCCCCCGCCCTCGCTGCTCGCTGCGGTTTGATACGCTTGCTCGTAGCCCGATGCCGTGGTCCCACCGGTCCGACGCGTGCTCGCAGCCTCCTGCCGCTTCCGCTTCGGCATTTGCGAGTCGCTCATTCAGTGCGTCACGAGCCTGCAGTGCGTCACTTCGAGCTTCGCTGATTCAGCCTGTAGATCGCTTCATGCTCGCGAGCCCGCTGCTGCCGCTGTCGTCGTCGCTGCGCCGCTGCCACCACGGCGTTGCTTCATCTACCTCGGGTCGACGGGTCGGGTCATGTCAACCCGGTAACCCGTGCGGGTCGGGTCCGGGTTGAGATAATCGACCCGTTTGCAAAAACGGGTCGGGTTCAGGTTGACCCGTTTAGAGCCTGGTCAACTCAGGTTCGACCCGAACCCGACCCATCGACCCGAATTGACACCCCTACTTACAGGATGCCAATCTACTAGGTGTATAAATTGAACCTTTATGCTAAATCGTTTCATATGGTTTCATGAATATGGCATATCAAGTGTTTGCTCAAATGCCCCTAGAGAAAAGTTGTGCTGTTTTCATTCAAGTTGAGGTTCTATCTTAGGCATGACTCATAACTTATAGTTGTACAAAGATGTTTTGCAAATATTGGCTACCTCATTCAAAGAGATTATGATGCTATTTGAGTTTTCTTTTATATATGCTCATTGTCTCCACTTTTTGTTCTCACTACATTGGAAGCATCTTCCACTTGATATGGAATTTGATGTGGCATGAAAGCTCACATGCTTGGAAATTCTAAGTGCTTGTGTTGGAATCAACTCTTTATATAGTGCGAGAGATTTTGATTTGATTATAGTCATTGGAGCTTTGCTTTTGTGGTACCGACATAATATTTTAAAGAAGCCTAGAGCTTCTAAATATTCTTGTAGATCAATGGATAGGACTAAAGCTTATGCCTAGCCTTGAATATTTAAACTTTCAATATTGTGTTGGTAGCATACTTCATATATTTTGGAATCTCATTTATGGGTTAAAGATTCATCATTCTATGGGTCTTGGCATTGGTATATACATGTTCATTTTAAATGTTGAGATTTGTTGCTCCATGGCTTTAAGATGTTGTGAATGACTTATATGTGAAACTTACTTTGGCTAAAAAAAAATGTGAAATCACTCTTTAGCATGCGAATATTTATGGAATTGAAATCACTTCTTAGTATTTTGATGGACTATTTTGTAGATGAATTTTAGAGCATGTTTATGGGTATTTCTTCTTTGGAAGAGATCATTGAGCTTGTTGGAAAATTGTTATACATCTCATGTCTTAAACCTATACCCTCATGTCTTAAATCTACATTGCATTGTGATGATATCATACTCTCTTGAATTTAAATATAAGGATATGAGAATTTCTTTCCCTTTGTTAAATACATTCAGCATAGGTGTTAAGTTTGGGAAGTCTGTTGCTATGTGGTTTCACTCTTGTGTATTCATGATTTGGCATAAAAGAGGGGAAGGTTGAAGGATTACATAAGTAGTTCCTCTAATTTCTCTCAAGAAAGCATGTGCCTCTCTTACTTGCAATTACATTTTGACGCCATATGAGTTTAAACTTATGAGCATTCCCCAATGTCACAAGTATGATTGGCAATGATGGTCTATGCACTTCGGTTGGAGGCTAGTTTATGTTACTACAAGTAGATTTTCTTCTGTTAGCATCTAAATTAACACATATTGATGGATTTCTATGTTTCTATTGAGTTTGTGCTGAAAAGATTGAATAGTCTTTTCCTTTTATTTTCCTACAAGTGATTCTTTGTTAAGAAGAATGAAGACGATTTGGAAGTGAGTTTGTTTTTATGCTAGAAGATTTTGTATGCGATTTTACATTGTGAGGTTTTATTTGTTTGTCTCATGTGAAAATTTTATGGGTGGCCTTATATTGGAAAAGATTGTGTTTTGCTTATTTTGAGATGATTTGTCATTGGCATCAGATTTGTTTTGTATTAAAGGGCTTTATGTCATAAGTTTCATGCATACTTTACAATGAGAGATTTTTTTTTTTTATATAAAATTTTATTATTGTGAAGCTTTATGAATTTCATACCCCACACCAAATGTAGGAGGTCACTTGATGGTTTGTTTTGTGTCAATGTTGTTTTGCTAGATTTCTTATGAGAAGCTTTTATGAATTATTTCATTTGGAGGTTTTTCATGAGTAAAATCTTGGGATTTGGAAACTTTATAAGTGGCTTTGTGTTGGAAGGCTTTTAGTGTCTTTTCGGAGCAAAATAGTCTTTGCTTATTTGAGGCATCTTTCTTTAGAGTGGATCTTTAAAAAAATGGGGTTTTGGATGAATCTAAAAGAAAAGGCTGTTTTTAGTTTTGGGTTTTGGAAAACTGTTTCTCTTCTATTATTTTGAGTTTTGTTTAGAGAATGGCTAAGTTATTTGAGTCGAGTCAAATGTATCAAGTGCTGTGTTTGGAATGTGGGGACAACAAAGGCCATTGAAAGCACCCTTTTTCCTATTCATATTATATTGAATTAAGGAGAAGGTTGTTTTAGAGACACACTTGGCTTCAAAGAAGTGTGTCCAAAAACAATAATGCCTACATTTATTTTATATTTGATTTTCATTCTTTTTCTTCTATTGCATCTAGTTGTCTTTCGCTTTGCTTTTAGTTTTCCTTGTCGTTTCTTTTATGCTTTGATTATTGAATGTTAGCAAAAGAATAAGATCACCCAAATGACAAGTGGCCCACCGGATGCACAAATAACAAAAAGGTATGTTCTTTTCTTTTGTTGCATTTTCATTCCTTCATACCATTATTTGCTTATAGAATGTGCTCTAATACCCGTCTTTTCTATGTTTTGCAAGGGACCCTTTTGGAGAGCAAAGGACAAGGAGCACTGGAGCATTTGGTGATGGAGCATAGACAATCGGATCCGAGCATCAGTCGCCCCTATTCAGTCTGGTATGGGTGCTATTGGCGGAACCACCGGGTCATAGCCCCCGGTGCTGTAAGTTTTTCTTAAACTTCGAAAACCTTTAGGGGCCTTAATGATTGCACGATCCCCACCATTTAGGACTCTATAGAAACTTCATTTCATAACTAGGATTGCTTTCTTTTCTTTTAGATCCCTAAACCTATTGACATCTGTACGAAAGTCCTAAGGATAAGAAAATAAATCCCCTTTTAGCCCTTCAACATTAGTGACACATAAGGACAAAAATTAAGGACTCAGTCTTAGATAACATAAACTTAGGGTGCATGCTCCCTATAGAATAGAGAAATCAAAATAAAAACTTAGTGACACGTTTTCCTATATTTTAGTTTTATTTAATCTACTAATAATAAACTAATTAATCATAATCTAACTCTTAAAATATATTAAAAAATACTTTATCCTTGATCAAATTATAATTAACATTAATAATTATTAAACTGTAAATCTAAAACATACACCTAAATTAAATCTAACTAATCTAATAATCAATTCCAAACTAACCTAAAATTTACAAGATGTAGATTAAATTAGAAGATCGAATCCAAAACTAAAATTCATTAGGATAAAAGACTCATAAATATCAAACTTTATAATAATCTTTAAAATCAATCAACAAATTTGATTAATAAATTGCTTAATTCACCCCTTTTCTTTTCTAATTTATAACCAACTAAAATAATTCAACCAAAATTTGTTGCCACTGGGTAACCCAGGCCTACGAGGCTATTAAGTTAGCCCCAATGAGGGTGAAATAAACCTCATGACCTCGGTGTGAAACAAAGGTGGTAATCAATAAAATCATAAAATAAAATCTCTAAAATCAATCTTAAAATACTAATACTTAAATTTCAATTAAAATTTCCCTTTTGCCCTCTAACAAATCAAATGAAAGCAACTATAATTAAATCATCCCATATAGAATATATCCAAAACTACACTGCCTACACATAGACTGGTTTGTTAGGACACGACTACTAGTTTTAGGTTAGGCCGATGATTTGCTTTTCATTTTGTTTCTGTGTTATGGGGCTTTGCATGTGACCTGTGTGGTGTTTGCTTCTGTTGATTGTGTTAGCATTTTGTGTACTTTCTGTTGACTTCTAGCTTCCTTTCTGCACTGGGTTGTGAGCGGTAGAATACCTATAAGTTAGGAGCGTTTTTTTTATACTAACGTTGTCTTCTTGCAGATGGACGTGCTCACACAGCGCTAAAGGGGCTAAAATTAATAATAATTATTTATAATTGTTTTAGGTGCCTCAGTTTCTTAGCCCCCAAATCATAAGAGCACGGTCAAGTGTGTTTGATGTGAGCAATTTTGTTTCATATATATATAACTGCTTGGATGATTTTGATTATAACTGCTTAAAATGCCCCTGCAGGAGAGTCTAGATTTTTATTTTTGCTGATGTAATGTATTTGATAGCAAATGTTCTAAAAATTATTAAAACAAGACATTTTAAAGGTAGAGGGGTCCAAAGGGAAAAGGAAATTCCTTGTAGAGAATTTCCTTTTTCATTTCACTACAGGAAAAATGCTTATTACCGGAGGTTTATGGACCGCCGGTATTACCGACGGTGTAGCCAGCGGTTTGACCGCCAGCTTTTAACGGTGAACCTCCCTCAAATAGAGGGAATGCTATCAAATTTTTTTGCTGGTGCTACAGGTTTCCGGCAGTCAACCGGCGGTTTGGCCGCCGGAAACTACGATACCGGACGGGCAATGCTAAGACGCCGATAATGTCATTACACCGCCGGTATTAAACCAGCGGTTACCGACGGCCGCCAGCGGTGTTACGGTGGACGTCCGGCGGTGTACACCGTCGGTAATACCGACGGCTACAAGCGCCGGGTATCGCCGGTAATGTAACTGGCGGTCTACCGGTGTTTTAGCGAACACACGACGCCCGCTTTAACCGCCAGACTACCATTGGTAATATGATCGTCAGTTAGCCGTCGGTCAACTAACCGGCGGCTTAACGGTCAAAAAACCGCTGGTTTAAAATCCGGTTGTCACCGGCGGTATGAGCCGCCGGAAAACTGCCGCCTAAATAAACCGCCGGTAAAAGGCCGTCGTTAATAGTTTCCTACGCGATTTTTACTGGCGGCTTGAATGCCGCCGCCAAGCCGCCAGAAAACAGAAAAACCGTCAGTTTAGCCATAGTAACCGCTGGCAAAAACTACCGGTTTTTGACGTTTTTCCTGTAGTGTTTGGATATTCTTTTAGAGCATACCCTACGAAGAACCAGAAGGGAGGAAGATGATCCATAGACAAATCAAGGAAGTACAAATGAAGATTGAAGACATAAAATGCCTTGTTTTAAAATTTGCGTCATTCCTTAGGAGTAGAACCCGGGTTGTTATAGGTGGAGCGCGGCCACCACTACTTTTTATGTACTATGTGATGTAATATTATATGGCACTTGACATGGACACTCTTTTTCAGAGTTTTTGTTATTTTGTTGTGGTTTGTTTACTTTATTTGTGCAGTAGAACTGGAATGCTTTTTGTAGGTTTTTTTTTTTTGCATGTGTATGTGCCTGACTCGCTAGACTTTTTAGAGATAAAATTTTTCTACTCATAATTACTAATAAAATTTTGAAGAATTAACTCACATAGAAATATAACGATCTAGGGAATAGCCGGAATCGTCCGGGGTCGCATGCATGCATTCTCTCTCTTCCCTCTTTAGACAACTTCCCCGCCTGCGGGTAGGGTCCGGATTATCTGGCCTATGAGGATGAAGTGCCGGACCCGGGGAAGTTTAGTCTTTCTAAAAAAAATTATTTTTATAAGCCTTTTTAAAATTTCATACATTTCTGATTTGGAGATTTTGACTAGCATAAACTGCATTAGTAACCAATTAAAATTAAAATTTTAATTGCATTAATTTTAAGAGCATTATATCATTCATAAGTGTGAGATCACTTAGGAACTTCTCTAGTTGTCGATCCCAAATTCATAAGTCTAACCACCCACCCATCTTTCTTATGGATCGGATAACATGGATTTTATACGATTGGGTGGTTTTTACTGGCTTCCTTTTTCAGGCAAGGAATAAGTCTAGGATTGCATTAGTTAGGTCATAGATGTTAGTATCGTATATACGATACTATATCTTTTATAGATTTAGGGTCTAAAGGCTAGTGGTACGAGTGTACTATTATACGCCTTATCGGTGGGTAAGCCTTCCTTTCTTTCTAATGCTATAAATTCTCCCCATCCGCGTCACATAAATGACGTCACCTCCCTCTTTCTCTCTCGCATGTTTGAATGCACTTTCTCTTTCTTTTCTCTAGTTTCCTCTACTTCAAATCGGCCGAATGCAGATCTGAACCACGTGTGATTGATTGAACCAAATTGAGCCTATCTTCCCCTTTGATTAGGAAAGCCTAGAAATTCCTTTGCGCTAAACCCATTCGAGAAGAAAATATAACATCCTTAATTGAGAGTTTTCTTAGATCGAGGTCTAAGTTGTAATTAACTACGGGGGCTTGTGCCCATAGGAAACCGATCCCCACAATTAAATAAACCCCATTCGAGCCGATGTATCGAATGGGGGAAATCTCATAAAATTTTGGGTTATATATATTATTATCCATCGAGGTGTGTAGGTGAAAGTCGCTATCCTCTATGGCTAATCGTATGTATAACTCCATCTGCTCTTCCATCGGCCTGCTTATGTCGAGTGTAAAGGCCTACGATCATTTTATCCTACGGGATAGTGTGGTCATACTTTTTGCATTCAAACCACATAAGCAGAATCCTTTTGGAGACCCACACTAATTTCTTACCAATTAAAGTCATTCATATGTATTAAACTTCTTTTATCTAATTCATAATTATATTGGTGTTTTGTCCAGGAACATTCATGGTGATAGAGAAATATAAAATTTAACGTCTTAACTTTGTACGAAGATCCAGCACACAATCAGATAAAAGAGAGTGTGTAACGTTCATAAGAGACACCTGAGTTTTTACATGAAAACCATCGAAAAGGGGGAAAACACCACGAGGTCTTACGTAGTTTGAATGAATCTAATAGTGTTTGCAGTCAATTACAAATGAGGCCCTTCCTTGAGAGAGGGCCTTGGTTCGATGTAGCAAATATACATCATATATAGTGCATTACATAATGGGAATTAAAATAATTGGTATTGACATGTTCGTTTAGTCAGCGTGTGACGGAGGTCGGAAAGGCCGTAGTCAAGTGACAATAATCAGGAGGACAGCAGTCGATTGGTGACGGAGGTCGGAAGGACCATTATCTAGTGATGGAGGTTGGAAGGACCATAATCGGTATGTGACAGAGGTCTGAAAGGTCATAATTTAACGGCAGAGTTTATAAGGACTATTGTCTGGCGATGGAGGTCGAAAATACTATAATTGGCAGACAACTGAGGTCGGAAAGACCTTTGTCTGGCGATAGTGATTGGAAGGACTGTAGTCTGGTGATGAAGATTAGAAGGATCGTAGTCGGCATGTGAAACTGGTCAGAAAGGCCGTTGTTTAACAACAGAGGTACGAAGGACCGTAGTTGACGAACGACAGTGTTTAGAAAGACCATTGTCGGGTAACAGAGGTCAGAATGACTGTAGTCGACATGTGAAGGAGGTCGGAAAGACCATATTTTATCAACAGAGGTTGAAAGGACCGTTGTATGATGATGGAGATAAGAATGATCATTGTCTGGTGATGGAGGCCAAAAAGACCATAATCGGTGGTTGGGTGGAACTCTGTCATCAATCTCTGGCTTGGGAGAAGTTCAATGTCAGTTGGTGGCAGGGTAGAAGTCTGGCATGTAACAGCCTGAATTCTTAATTATTAAGATATTATCTGCTTTGGCCTAGAAGCCTCACAATTTTTTTCCTATTGGTGTAACTTCTTAATACGTCATCCATCCTAGGATTACTCTTGGACAAGCACGCTTAACTACAGAGTTTTTTTTATAAAATTTTAACAATTACACGAAAAGACTTCTTGATATTTAAGAGTTTAACTTCTTTTACTTAAATGGTTTAACACAGCATCAGTCAGTGGCTGGGCAGAAGCCCAGCCATAGTCTAGCGATGGTCTGTGATCCGATGGTGGTCGAAGGTGGCAAAAGAACTCTAGTTTCTCTCTCTTCCTTCTCTTCCTTGCTTGGGTCTCCTTTTCACGAGGAATGAGGGTCTATTTATAATTTTTTAAGAGTGGCATGACTAGTAAATATGAGAGAGATGAAGGGTAAATTTTTATTATTTTTTTAAGTTTTATTTAAATTATTTTCTTTTCATTCAATTCTTGGATTATTTTTGGAGGTGACCCAAAAAGTGAGCTCCGTGGGGCACATGACTCTGCATAGCCGGTTATCAAATTTTTTTAGGCAAGCCTTGCTTTTATATATTTTTTTTTCGAGAGTATTTTTTTCTTTTTTCTTTTTCTAAAGAGAGATTTTTTTTTCTTTTTTTAAAGAATATTCTTTATTTCCATTGAATATGTTTATTCTTAGAATATTTTTATTCTTGCAAAATATTCCTCCTCCCTTTTTCTCCTAAAATACCCACCTCCCCCCAGAACAAGGAAGCAATTACACTTCTCCTTCTTCATTCTTCGTCTAAATTTCTTACAGTTAAGGCCTTCCACTGTCTTGTATAGGTGGCATCCCCTATCAAAAACTTGTGCTCCTCTCTTGCATAGAAATTAGAGTTTTCATCATTATTTTTACTTTTCCCTTTTTTTTCTTATATTAGAGGTATTCCACTGTTTCAGATAGGTGACATCTCCTATCAAGCTTCAATGCCCTTCTTTTATGTAAAAGGAACTTTCTTCTCATTCCATTTTATTTCTCCTCCAATTTTCTTCTTACATTAGAGGCATTCCACTATTTGAGATATGTGACATCCCTTATCAAGCTTCAATGTTCCTCTTTTGTGTAGAAAAATTAACGACGATAGTTTATTCTCTCAAAAGACAACCCTTGATAGAAGAAGATCAACTACCTCTTACATGCGAGGGTGATTTGAGAAGATCTAATGGTAATAGTAACCGAGAGGAGAACCATGATAACCTCTAGGGCTGCAAACAAACCGAGCCGAGCCGAGTATGTGAGTGTTCATGTTTGTGTTTGTTTAACATTAGCTTGTTCATGTTTGGTTCGTGTTTGATTCGAGCTTTATTATTTGTGTTCATGTTTGGTTCATTTAATTTAAGGGTGTTCATGTTTGGTTCATGTTCGTTTGTTTAGTGCTTATCGAGCTTTAAACAAGCTATGTTCGTGAACATATTTCGCAAACAATATGTTGAACAAGCAAACCTTAAATTTGTTCATGAACATCCTAAACAAACAATCTAACAAACATGGACAAATATGAAATGTTTCTTGTTATTAATAAAAAATAATTATATTATTATGTTATAATTAAAGTTTTTATATTATGTATATTTATCAATTTTATAATAACATATTATTTAAGTTTTTATCGAGCAATTTTAATCGAACCCGAATCAAGCTTTTTATCGAGCTTGTTCATGAACATCAACTGATGTTGTTCGCGAACATAAACGAGCTGAACACATTAGTGTTCAAGCTTGTTTATTTAAGAATCGAGTATTTAAAATATTGTTCAAGTTTGTTTGTTAGTTAATTAAACGATCACGAACGAGCTTTAATCGAACCGAACAACGAGTAGTTCGTCGAACGTTTGGTTCGCTTGCAGCCCTAATAACCTCTAATTTTCGGAGACCCATGACTCAACTGGCAAGCCTCATGATCCCACGACTACCCAAGATCTCACACAAACCTCCCCACTCCTCTCTAAAGAAAATCCCCAACACATCACAAAACTCCCCAAAAAAAAATCTGAACAGACATATTCATAAAGGAATACATGGAGAAGAAACTAAAGCCCCATACATGCACTCTCGTTCATCTCTGGTTCATATAAAGCTCGCTGACTTGCTTCCGCCTCCTACACCAATCAACTTCACCTGCTCTGGCCTTCATCGTTGAACTTGTCGGTCCAACACTAAAGCCACAAGGTGGATCCTACTCCGACCACCTAGCCCGCTGTCGACTCCCTACTCCCGCTCGAAAGACATGACCGGCCGGACCTCCAGCCTCCTACACCCACCTGCTCCGGCTTGACCTATCGTCGAACTCATGTAGTTAGCCTACTTGAACACCTCCCCTGGCCTACTTAAATGCCTCCATCCTAATCCGCCTCTCTCTCTCTCTCTCTCTCTCTCTCTCTCTCTCTCTCTCTCTCTCTCTCTCTCTCTCTCTCTCTCTCTCTCTCTCTCTCTATTTAGCACGTCGTAAGCAACAGTTAGAAGCTCGAAAACTAATTTCGGGACTCAACAATGTCTTGAAGCCCTCGGCCGTTGACTATCTTTCCGGATGGGCGGACTTGAAAGGGCAAGTTTTCTCCCCAACCTGCTCTCACGGGGAGGTGGTGCCAGAAGGCTGCCAGATTTTCGCAGGGTATAGAAATATTTTTTAATTAAAATCAAATCAAATCATTTAATTAGTATGTTGGGCACAATCATAGGATTGTCGAAGACCAATTCCGGGATGCAACAATGTATTGAAGCCCTTTGCCATTAAATATCTTTCCAACTGGGCGAATTGAAAGGGCAATTGCACTCCCCAACCTCTCCTCTCAGGGAAGGGGCACTGAAAGGCTGACGAATTTTTGAGGGGAATAAAAATTACATTTAAAATAAATTAAATCACATAATCAACAGGTCGAGCATCATAAAGATTTGAAGACTAATTCCTGGACCAAATAATGTCCCGAAGCCCTCGACCGTTAGCTATCTTTCTGGCTGGATGGACTTCAATGGGCAAGTGCCCTCCCTCCCTACCTTCGTCGAGAAGGGACGCCATAAGGCTTTGAAAATGAAAACTGGCAAAGAACCCCCAACATCATAATTTGAAACAAATGTAATCAGTCTAAATGATTTAAAATTAAATGATTAATAAATAATCATTCAAAAAAAAGAAGGGGGGGGGGGGTCTACTCCATCAAATCGAGCAAGAGTTTCCAATTAATTGGAACATATAAAATGAGAGGGAGGTAAAATATTTTCTTTTACCTAAACCATTAAACTAATGATAGTGCTCCTACTAGTGGCTTATAAGGTAGATGTCTGTGACAATCAAACCAGAGAACAATATTAAATCAATCTAAATCAGAAAATGTAAATTGTGTTAATAGCAAGTGACATAATTTTGTTTCAAAAATTAAAGGAAATTAATAATTGATTTTGACTTAAATTGATTATTCAAGAAGAATTTGGCAATGTACAATTTTGAGATTACATGAAATCAATGCATATTCATTGGAGTATCTTTTAGCCAAAAAAAAAGATCATGCAACTATAGTATTTGCTTGAAAACATTTATCATGCATCTCCTCTTATCTTAGCAATGTATTATTAGAGTTGGTTCTTTAAGAATTTTGAGAAAACTCCATTCAAACTAAGAATCTTAGCTGCATTCTATTTCTATGGGATCAAACTTTTATAGTTGCAAGTCTCTTTGTAATGATGAGTTCTGATGCACAAGAGTCATTCTATGACATTCTTTAGTCAATAGTTTTGTGGAGGTATATTCAAAGAGTTATGTCAATGTTATGAGATGTCTCTTTTGAATCAAATACACTAGACCATTCATATGCTGTTAACTTCTTAATAAGAGTCTTATGTAGCTTCTTTTTAGCACTCATTCTATGATAATTACTCATCATTTTGTTAGGAGGTATATCAGCAATATATAAGAAGGGGAAAAAACTTTGCTGATCTAGAAAGTTAGAAGTTATACAACGGTGATTAGAGGCTTGTGGATCACTTATTGGTTCAGGAAATTTATAGATATAATGAGATTATGATTCATTTGACTATGTGTAAATGTACTAAAGTCAAGACTTAACCTTGATTCACTTAAATATTTCACTCCAAGAAACATTAATAATTCATTAAAAATATTCAGATGCCACGAACATTCTGCGAGCGGCACCTAGCCACTGACCGCTGCCGGACCTTTGCCTGGCCGACGACCGCCGCCGGACTTCATCCTGACCTTCGTCGGAATACCGCCCGGCCGTCGCCCACCGGCGGCCCTTCGTTGGATCATTCATTGTCAACTGAACTTCTACACAAAAGCCGTCGGACTTCCACCTGACCATCGCCAGACCTTTGAATAGCTCTCCAAATTACTGTAATCTAGCCACCTCTAAATCGAGGGACGGGTCAACCCTTGTAATTCACTCAAGTTTAGGAGAATCTTTTCACCTGGGCGAGGCCCCGTGGTTTTTTCCTCTTCGGGCTTTCCACATAAAAAAAGATCGGGTGTTTTACTTCTCTCTTTCAAAACTTTTCGTATTAGTGATGCATAGATATCCAGCACACAAACAATTACCATTTAAAAATATGATATAGGATTATGTTACCACAGGGTGGTATAAGGCACCTAAGCTATGTGGCTCATTCTTTTCCAAGGTAATCTTTTGGTCCATAAAACCTGGAATAATTTGTTTTAGTTAAGAATGCTAATAAGAAATGCTATATCGATGGTAGGGGTGTAAACGAGTTGAGTTTTGGCACTATCGAGCTCAGAATGTCAGTCGGAATGCGAGCTCGAACTCGAGCTCGAAAGTCGAGCTTGAACTCGAGCTTGTCCCAATGTTAACGAGTTCGAGCCAGCTCGCGAGCCTGGGCGGTCCGATCAGCCTTCGAGCGCAAGTCTTCCAAGTCCGCGTGGAGCTCGATCCCATCGAAGAAGAACTTGAGCGTTGAAATAAAATAATATTTTTAATCAGTTGCAGCTTTTCACTTCTCCCAAAAATAATATTTTTATCAGCAAATGTCAATAAAAGAAGGAAAAGCAAGCTGGTAAGCTGTAGCTTTTCACTTCTCCCAAAAAAAAACAGCTGTAATCAGTTTTCATTGGTATATATATATATATATTTCATTGGAATTCTCAAAATATATTATTATCTCATATCTTTCTCCTACAATTTATATATAAATTCAAAAAAAAGGTTCTAGAAGATTCTAAAAAAAAGTATAAAATACTTAAATGGATAAATAAACCTAAAGAGTATTCTACTTATGATACACCGCATCACATCAAATTTGAATTAGATGGTAAAATTTCAAATGCATCAAAATTATATACTGTGTTTATTTTACTTCAAATCAAACACAAATATTTTCAAACTTACTGTATTTAAAATACTTTACTTCAAACAACACAGCTCATTAATGGCTTTTCTCCCATTTAATAGCTTGAGGGGCATAGTTAATTATAACAAGTATAGCATACTTGCAATATAACTAATCTTGACGTTAGTACAAACTACAGAGTAGGGAGAGATTGTATGTAATTTGTAGTATAGACTATATTGAAGCTCAGTTTATATGTTAGAATATAAAACAATTTCTTAAACATGATGAAGGTTTAGATCCAATGCCTTGCATTTGACTTGGTCCCATTTCTTTAATTTTTATTTATGTTTCTATTTCTGCATTATAAGTGTATTGAATCCAGATAAAGACTTGAGAATTGTAAATATATTTTTCTATTGTTTTGTAAGGGAATGCAAAAGATGATATGATGAGGACATCAACAGGATTTCGGCGTGTCTTTCATCGGAGGAATCGTAGATTGACGTCTACGATTCAGAGCCTTTATTTTATGATGTATTTTGTTGTATTTTATATTTTTATGTTCTAGTTTACTATTGTACCCCTTGGGGGATGAGTTTATGTTTTAGCCCTGGAGAGCATTTGAGCCTTTTGTGTTTTCTTTTGTTTTAGATCTATATATAGAGGTATTTCTTTTGTAATAGGTTAATGATGATTTGAATGAAAATTTTAGCTTTGCCTTCTTCCTCTTGTGTGTGCACTTGAGAAGAGCCTTGGAGGAGTCCGGGCTCGTGGTTTGTACCTATTCTTATTTCCCTTCCCCGTCTCAACCCTCACATAATCATTGGCTCCTCCCTATCTTCTTCCCAAACCGCCGGTTTCATCACCCCTCCACCCAAACCCGCCGGCCCCTTCCCACACCCCTTTCCCACGACTCCACCCCCAGCCAGCCACCTTCCCGCCAGCCCACACGCCCTCCCGCCACCCTCCTCTAACCACCGGCCTAACCAAACTGAACCCTATCCTCCGGCCTCTTCACCACAAACCAATGATTTCAAATTTCAAATTCCCTCTTGATTGCCTTCCTAAATTAGCCTCTCATTACTTTGGAAAGTTTGTTGATTCAAATTCAAATAAATTTGAATTTCAAACCTTCCTGGAGTAGTAATTCTACTTTAGGATAATCCCCTCCAAGTACTCCAAATCTGAAATTATTTTTAGATTTAATTCCCAATTGCATTTAATGCCTTGGAGCCACATACTTCAAATGTGGACATCCTTTCCCTCCATCTCCTTGACTGGCCCCCTCTCTCACCTCTTTCTTAATTATTTTCTTCATTATTGAGGGCTTCAACTAAGGAAGTAATTAACCACCTCTCTCTCCTTCCCTCCTTTCTTGTGTGAATTTAAAATTCAAATCACATGATTTAAGGAAATCTGAAATTAATTTCATATCTTAAATTTTATTTCCCTACCTGTCTCATCCAACACCTCAACCCGAAATCAAGGGAAAACCACACCCCTAGCTAAAACTGAAACCCCCCAGGCCTTGCTAGTTTCGGCCACCCTCCTAAAGCCCCCTTTTTTTCCCACATATCTTCCTCTCACTTTTATTAGCTAATAGCAATCTAGAAACATCCAAAATCAAGAAAGTACAGCCACAAGTTAGCCACCACTAATATTTGAACATGTGTATTTCTGTTGTATTACTCATAGCTATCTAATCACTATAAATAGGACCACTGTACATCATTTTGTATAATTGAAGAAACTTTTCCATTACTATTTCTTTCATGTTAAATACTATACGCTTAACAGCTTAAACAGGTTTACATGGTATCAGAGCGCACTCTCCGTGTGGACGATTTTTTTTTCTCTTCTTCGGTAATCTTTTTCCCATTCTTGCCCGGTTTCTTTTTGGTCTCTAATCAACACAAATGACTGGCTCCTCCACATCTCCTCCCACGGTGGATTCAATGGCGACTCTCCCTTAGCTCACCATCTCTCCTCAACTAAAGTTCTTGATGAGCAACATCAAGAATCTTGTCCCAAATTACTTAACAGCAACAAACTATCCAATTTGGAGGTCCCATATGCATAAAGTTTTCAGCGCAAATGGCTTGAAAGGATTTTTGGATGGCTCGATCTCTGCTCCTAACTCTTCTGATCAATCTTCCTCGTCCGTCAACAATTTCGTGCAAGCGCAATGGGATCTGACGGACCAAAACCTAGATGCGGCCTTGTACTGGGTAATCTCTCCAACTATCCTCCCGTATGTGCTCTCTTTAACACATATTGCATAAATCTGGGAGACTCTAGAACATCGCTTGCAATCCAAGACATGATCTCGTGTCATGCAATTGAAGAATGATCTTCATCATCTAATGAAGGGAGATAAAATAATGGTTGCAAACCTTATGGAGATAAAATCAAAGGTTGATGTGATCGCTGCAGCAGGTAGCAAGATCAAACTGGAAGACGTTAAACTATATACCCTCAATGGACTTCCTGCATCCTACCAAGCATTTAAGACTGCTATCAGGACCAATCTACAACCCATTAGTCTTGATGATCTGTACAGTTTATTGTGCACAAAAGAACAAAATTTACTTCAAGAAACAACCAAAGATCTTCAAAATCTATAAATGGCTGATCCTACGATGGCACTAATGGCTTATCGCGGCCGCGGTCGGGGCCGCAACAACACAGATCACGGACATAGGGGTCGTGGATCACGGCCATCACAAAATCGCACTGACAAATCTTCAAACAGAACCACTGTTTGTCAAATATGCATGAAAATAGGGCATTCAGCAATTAGATGCTAGTATCGGACAGATTTTTCCTACAATGAAGATTCGCAAAAGACCGCTCTATTTAGTGCACCTAACACACATCGCCAATCAGATTGGCATCTCAACAGTGGGGCATCTACTCATTTAACTGCTGATTCAACTCACCTCACCTCTACCAATCCCTACATGGGATCGTCTCAGGTTGTTCTTGGAGATGGGCAACAAATACCTGTACAACACATCGGTAAAGGCGTTCTTCCAACATCTTCAGATAACCTTGTTCTTTATAATATACATCATGTGCCGAATCTTTCCTTCAATTTACTTTCAGTCCATCAACTAACCCATGACAATGATTGCATCATATCTTTCTCGACTAATGGATATCAAATCAAGGATACGAAGAGCAATCGACTTCTTCTCCAAGGTCCCTGTCATAATGGACTATATTCAATCCATTCAGCCAAGTTACCCGATCTTGTGCTTCTATCCATCCAGATTATACCAGACTTGTGGCATTCCAAACTTGGACATCCAGCTGCCTCCAACCTTAACCGTCTAGCATTTGTTAACCCAATTATACAGACCAAGTCACACAATATGTCTTATACTACTTGTCATCTTGCTAAAAGCAAGTAGTTATATTTTCCCATTTCTATATCTACTACGACTAGACCTTTTGAGCTAGTGCACTCTAATGTATGGAGTCCCTCCCCTACTACGACAATACAAGGTTATTGTTACTTCGTTACATTCATTGATGACTATTCACGATTTTGCTTGGCATTTCCACTTCTTCAAAAATTAGAAGTTATACATACATTTATGGATTTTCACAAATCCATTAAATGTCAATTCAATGCCAATATTTGTATTATCCATACAGATGGAGGTGGAGAATACTTAAACAATAAATTCAAATCCTATTACAAAAAATGGGGAATCTCTCATCAATATATTTGTCCCTACACACCAGCCCAAAATGGTGTTGTTGAATGCAAAAATCAGCATATTTTAGAAACCATCAGAAGTCTATTGATTCACTCCAATGTTCCTCACACATTGTGGGTTGAGGTGTTACATACCGCCATCTACCTCATTAATCACCTTCCCAACATCACTCTCCAACATAAAACTCCCTTTGAACTACTCTTCAAAAAGCTACCATTATACACTCATCTCAAAACTTTCGAATGCCTATGCTTTCCATGGATGAAACCTTATTCCAAATCCAAATTATCTCCTCTCTCTCTCTTCCATGTGTTTTTATAGGCTATGCATCAGATCAAAAAGGATTTCGGTGTCTTGATCCTACCACTCATCGGGTCTTTATCTCCAGGCACGTAATCTTTAATAAAAACAAGTTTCCATTCCACAATCAGTCTCCATTATCCAATACTAGTTGAACCACTGCATCAGTCAGCTCAATTCCCCCTCTTATGTTGGTTTTGACTACACCTAACTTACTTCAGCCGCTCCTCAACTCACCCCAGCACCATCTACAACACCACAAAATGCATCTCCTAACATAAGATTCTCGAACACTACAACTACTTATGTTACACTGTCTCCAACCACTCCACCAGTCAAATGTCCCACAGCTCACCCAATGAAGACCCGTCTCCGCACAAGGAATCTCAAACCCAAACAAGTGTTTAATCTCACTCATCAACTCACAAACCCTGATCCTACTTCTTACAAACAAGCTGTCAAGTATAAACATTGGCGTAAAGCAATGTCTCAAGGGTTTGAAGCATTGCAATCACAAGGAACATGGAATCTAGTTCCTCCAACAAACAATCAAAATAGACTTGGTTGTAAATGGACTTATCGAACCAAATACAACTCGGATGGCACGATAGCAAGATACAAGGCTAGATTAGTTGCATTGGGATACAATCAAGAATTTGGAATTAATTACACTGAAATATTCAGTCCAGTAGAAAAAATAACAACTGTTCAGATACTACTAATTCTTGCTCTTCATCACAATTGGTCGACACATCAATTAGATGTATCCAATGCTTTCTTGCACGGATCTCCATTGGAAACAATTTACATGAAGCAACCACCTGGTTTCTATGGTGTCCATCATCCAACATACATTTGTAAACTAAACAAAGCTCTTTACGGTCTCAAGCAAGCACCACGTCAATGGTTTGAGATGCTAACAGGCTTTCTTCATTAACTTAAGTTCACCACAAGTCACTCAGATCCGTCACTCCTTATCTATCAAAAAAACAATTCGAAGATATATGTACTCATATATGTCGATGACATTATAGTAACTGGGAACAACACTTCATCCATAATTTTATCTTCTGGAGAAACTTCACTACAAGTTAAAAATTAGAAACATGGGTTCCCTAAATCAATTTCTCAGCATTACAAAAAAAGTCACTCCCACGGGTTTGCTACTTCACCAAAAAAGATATGCTGAAAATATTCTAGCAAGAGAAGGAATGTTGAATAGCAAAACAGTAGCCACACCGAGTTACATAAAAGCAATTCCAACAACTCAATCAGCATTGTTCACCAATCCCAAGTTGTACAGACAGCTTGTAGGGGCTTTGCAATACTTAACACTCACACGATCGAATATTTCCTATACAGTTAATAGAGCTTGCCAACACATGCATCAACCCAATATGAGTGATTTTGAAGCACTCAAACGAATATTAAGATATATTTGAGGAACCATACAGTTTGGCCTACCCATCAGTGGAAATTGCTGATGCTTCAATCCTATGTTGACTCAGATTGGGCAGGCGACCAGCAAGACCGCAAATCTACAACAGGGTATTGCAACTTTTTAAGCACGTCTCTTGTCTCATGGAGTGTTAAAAAGTAAACAGTTATAGCACGTTCGTCAATAGAAGCAGAATAATGGGCAATTGCTTCAGCTACAACCGAAATCATATGGCTTCGACGACTTCTTCAAGAATTAGACTGTCCCCAAATAGAACCAACCGTGACAATACTTCGGCAATAGCTTTGGCAAACAATCCGGTATATCACGCTCGCACCAAACATATAGAAATTGACTGTCATTTTATTAGATATTGCATAAAGAATCACAGTATTCAAGTTCACCACATCCCTTCCAAGGATCAACTAGCAGATTTATTCATAAATCCCTTTCAGCATCTCGGTTCAAGCTACTAGCTAACATACTGATTGCTCATACTGATCCATCATCTTGTCGATATTAGCTAACAACAATCTAGAAACATCCAAAATAAAAAAGTACAGCCATAAGTAAGCCACCACTAATATTTGAACATGTGTATTTATGTTGTATTACTCATAGTTATCTAAACACTATAAATAGGACCACTGTACTTCATTTTGTATAATTGAAGAAGCTTTTCCATTACTATTTCTATCATGTTAAATATTAAAGGCTTAACAGCTTAAACAGGTTTACAACTTTAGTCTTGTCATCTACAGAGGAAACCAACACCCTCACTACTTTCCATCAAGCATGAATGGCAGATCCCAAGCACTATCATGGGTTCATGTTTGATACTCAAGACCATCGAAGAGCAACTACTACCGATTCCATGGAAAATCCTACTACTATCCCTGACTTCTACTTCTTCGAAAAAACTCTCCATTGATATGTATTGTAAGCATTTACTTTATTTGGTGGCATCGTTATTATTCCTTTAATCTTTCTCCATTACTTTTCCCTAGAGTGAAGAGTGAGTGAAACTCAGGGTGAACTATCTAACTGTTAACTGGTGAATTAGTGTTATTCACACATTTATCTTTACTTTAATTTGTTATTATTTTAGATTGCTCAATTAATCTAATTTGTAACTGCTTGCCTAAACAAATCCACAATTACAAAAACTGAAATCTAATCTTAGTGAAACATTAAACTATAATTTACAATGCTTAATCAACTTTTTATTCAAATTCAGCAATTTCTGTTCAATGTTTCACATCATGATAACATATGCTGAGGAATCAGCATGAAAAAGAAAGTACATAAACAATCGTAAATTGACAATGACCTCAAATTTTACAATAAGTACTGAGAGTATGTGGAAGGCCTTGAACACCATGCTAATTACAGTGGATGAAGTTTGTGTAAGATGACTGGAGCACCATATTGAGGATGAAGGGTTAAAATGGTATAGGGAGAATGGGCATAGGATGGGGACAACTCAACCGAAAAGCGCTGCAGAATTAATGCCAAAGCTATTTTAGCTTCTGTCATTGTAAAGCTCTGGCCGATGCAGATTCGAGGACCCCAACCAAATGGGAAGAAAATGAGTTGGTTCTTGGTTGCCTTTGAGACTCCTTCAGAAAATCTCTTAGGGTTGAATTCTTCAGCATCTTCTCCCCAAAACTCTCGACTATGATGGAGAAGGATGATAGGCAATAGAAGTTGTACTCCATGTGGGAAAGTAAACTCTCCCAGCTTCATTTCTTTGTAAGTATGTCGAAGGAGTGTAACTCCCGGTGGATATAATCTTAGAACCTCATAAAAAATTATAGTCACCTACAGGAAGAATATCAAATCAAATAATAATCTACACAATCAAATTCCACACTTAACAATCTGCACAACATAAAAATTGTCATAGAAAAAAATAATCCAATGTATTTTCTTGCATTTCAATCTAATTATTCTATAGTTAAACTAAATATCTTCATATTTTGAACATATGTATCTATACCCTAACACATTTGTGTATCAATATATTCTTATTCAAAATTTTCCAACAACAATAAGAGCTAACTCTGAAAAAAATAGTAAATGAATCAAGGGCTACTTTTTCCTGCTACAACCAGAAAAATAAAGGTTTTTTTTTTACTTCAAATGATTAATTAAATAAGAAATTTCGTGTGGATGAAAACCAAAAGGTACATAGGTGCTTACAATCTTCAGTCGGCTTAAGCCCTCAAAGGTGGGTTTGCTTTGGCCAAACACCTGCAAAACCTCATTTCTTGCCTGATCCTGCCAGTTTGGATGCATGCTGAGCATAATCATGGTCCAAGTAAGAAAAACTGATGTCGTCTCCTGCCCAGCAAGGTAAAATAGCTTGCACTCCTCAATCACATCTTTTGTAGTCAAACTAGCATCTTGCATGTGATCTCCTTCTTGAGCATTTCTATTTGATTCCATCAACAACCCCAACAAGTCATCAGTCTTAGCTTCACCATTTTTTATTGCATGCTCTCTCTGTTCAATCATATTTTTCAGTAATGCAGTAACCTCCCTGTAGATTTCATTTCTTCGCCGGTTCTTTTGGGTGGTTATAAATCTACAACTCAAAAATTCTGATTATATTCGTCCAACTAGATTTCAAGATCAACAGAAACTAAAAAAAAAACAAATTTTCACCCGAATAAATTAAATTTAACTCTATATAACTTCTTTTTTTTTTTGGAAAATTTAACTCTATATAACTATTCCTTCTTATAGAAGAATTAAATGTGAATTAAGTCAAATTTTTCAAATACATTAGATGAGGATTTATATAGATCTTTGAAGTTTAAAAATTAATAAAATTATCATCCAATTTGGATTATAACATTCATGATTTATTTCTGAGAAAAAAAAAACATAAAATCACATAAAGTATATTAATCCCACATGTTATTTTTGAAAATTTTCTAACTGAATGTATTATTACTTATATCTACTCCTTGATAAGTGGGAAATAGAATTTTTTTTTTTAAATAGATCATCTCCTTATACAAGCTGGAAGCTGGCTTCTATCCTTATACTTAATTTAGTCTTTATTTGGGGTGGCTTTCTTTCTACTTCTTAAAACAGCTTCCAAGTACAAAAATTAATTGATCTACAGGAAGAACAATTAAGTTATATTTGCCTATTGTTTATCATATGAACAATTTGTTGGAGTTAAATTTCTCCAGGCTTGGTAGAATTGATATGGAATCCTCCTCCCTCCTACAAACTCTAGCTTCTTACGTTATGATTCTTTGTGATCTTCTTTGATGGCTCTTGTGATTCTCCTCCTGCGACTTTTGTTGTGATCCATATAGGAGTTGCAACAGCATCATAACATATGGTCTAACAAGATTTTTGGCTTTTTATTGGCAAACAATTTGTGGCCATTATAACTTATTTATAATAAGAAGAGGGATTGATGGCCTTTCTAGTGTTGTGATTTTTTAATGTTTTATTTATATTATCAAGGATTTTTTAAAATCAACATGTTTGATTTTAAGGGGTTATTTTACTCAATGAATATTGAATCCTTCCAATGGGATTTTTTTCATTATATATTGTTGGTCTTTGGCTTGAACAAAACTCATTCCATTTTATATTTTAAATAAAATTTTAATTGGATTTGTTGTTCTTTTAATTCCATGAATTTACCCATGATTAAGTGTGGGACTCAAAGGTTTTTAGGAGAGTTTCTTCCCTTATATAAGCAATATATTTGATATGATAGCTTCAATTCTTCAACTTTACGCTATATCATCAAAATAAGCCATCAAAACTCCGTGTGGGAGGTCAGTGCTCTGAACTTGGATATTATTTGAACTATATAATTGATCTTTTACAATCTAACTTTTAACAAGCACAAAATTTTCATTTAGTAGATTTTTTATGGCTCCATATTTTTAACCATAGCTTCTATTAGAAACACTTTATTTTCTTAATATATACTTTTTTATTTTCGCTAAAAAAAATTAACAATTGCTAGAAATCAAGAGTTTGCGATATGTGAATAATGTGTTTGCATGATTTTGTGTATCATACTAGGAATGAAAAAAAAATTCTAGACTCGAAGATAATCTGTAGCATAAGGTTAAGCAACTTAAACAATATGATAATTATTTCTCAAAAAAACTAGCAAAAGAAATGTACCTAAAACCAGGAATATACAAATTCGCAGCAGCCTGGAGCACAAGTTCAGTTTGCTCTTTCTGTAGTTCAAAAATTCGTCGACCCTCTTTATAGCTACTACTAAATGCTGTTCGGGAGATAACATCTGCAGAGAAATTTTGGAATTCGGACCAAACATCAATATCAAACACACCTGAACTATCAACCAACTCCTCCCATCGACTTATTAGCTCATCACAACAAGCAGAAAATAATGGCATCATCATCTGTATGAAGACAACAATGATAATGTAATTAGAATGCCTAAATTTCAAATCCTTGACCTATGACAAATTCCTAACACAAGAAAAAAAAAAGACTACCTTCAACTTCTCAATATGGAAGGCTGGGTTAATGATTCTCCTATGCTTGACCCATTTCTCATCTTCATAAGTTGAGAGCCCCATAGTTAGTAGCCATAGAATTGGTGTTGAATTTTTCTTCTCAAAGTGACCAAATTTACTAGAAAGAATGTCCTTTACAAGCTCAGGATCCAAGATGATCACCCTAGGGCAAGGTCCAAACCAAAAGAATGGCGCCTTATTCTTGCCTGTATATTTTTTTTCAACCACCACATAAAATTAAAAATAGGCCTTGAGATTGCAAACACCCCCTTAGATATAATATTTAATATGCATCAACTATGATACTTTAAATTTTAAATAAACTTCAATAATTATAAAAATAAATTTTATTAATATATAATTAAAATTTAAAATACTTAAATTGTATATAAATTTTAATGATAAAAATTAATTAACTCGTTTTGATTTATTAACTATTAATCAAGAATTTAATTAGCTTTAATAATATTTAATATGCATCAACTATGATAAATTTTAAATAAATAATAAATACATAATTAATCATAATTAACAAATACTAATTTCTTAAGATTAATTAAATTTTATTAATATAAATAAAATTTTATTATTATTATTATAGTTTAATAACTAGTTAAAAATAATTAATTAATCGCATAATTACTCAAAATAATAAAACAATAACTATAAATCATGATTAATAAGAGTTTTAACTAAGATAATTCAAATATAATTAAAAAATTTAAAGTATTCTTAATTAGCTACTATTTAAATAATATTTATTAAATATAATTCATATCTAATTACAAATAATGATATCATCATAGATTAAGAAAATTATATTACATTGTCCTAATTAAAAAATATTTAGGATGGGTTTTAAAAGTTTTTAGTCTATTTTAATCGGTTTTGAGATAAATATAATTAATAAATAATCTGTATTGCAGTTATCTAAAAAAAAATATTTTCAAATATTTTAAAATTCATCTCCACTAAAAACTTGATCATGATATCCTAACAATCTTTTTCTCCTAAATTAATCAAATGATTTTTTGCGCTTATCTTCACTCCTTTTATCTGTCACCCATCAAAATCCCTCACTGTTTCATTTGTGTTAAGATTAAGCTTGCTCAAAGTTGCCTTCAGCTTACAGTTGCTCCAAACTCCAAAGGTCTACAAAACGAACTTTTATTTGGTCCGGTGAACGTACGCTCCTCTATGTTCGGCCACCAATATTTTAGCGACACGTAGCATGTAGAAAAGTCGCCGACCTACCCGCTGTTTTTTGGGTTCTAGCACGTGCGTTTTTTTAAATCCTTGATGAGCCGAACAACATCTCATCACCTTTTGGAGATATTTCAAATACCTAGCAAAAACCAAGTTGTACCTAGTTTTTTCTAGCAATACCGAGCAAATACCTAGCAATACCGAGCAAATCCTGAGCAAATACTGAGTTGTATCGAGTTCTACCTAGTTTTTTCTAGCAATACCGAGCAAATATCTAGCAATACCGAGCAAATCCCTAGCAATACCGAGCAAATCCTGAGCAAATACTGAGTTGTACCGAGTTGTACCGAGTTTTTTCTAGCAATACCGAGCAAATCCCTAGCAATACCGAGCAAATCCCTAGCAATACCGAGCAAATCCTGAGCAAATACCGAGTTGTACGGAGTTGTACCGAGTTGTAGAAAAACTCGGTACAACTCGGTATTTGTATGATTTTGGTCTTCACAGAGCGGCATTTCTCGTTTTTGCAAAGCAATACCAAGCAATACCGAGAAAATCGCGAACATAGCATTCCCGGGATCCGCTCCGGGTCAAGTCATCGGGCCGCGCGGTAAAGAGTAAGAGCACGTGGCGACATGTTATTGGCGGCCGAACGTACCTCTACGTCAGGTCAGAGGACGTAATAATTGTTCCTACAAAACACACCTCGTTCCCCAAACCAAAAGTAAACGAAACCCTAAAAAAACTCTAGAAATGGAAACAAAAATCAGAAAGCATAAGAGATTTACCTCAATAGAGATCCACAGCGCGGGTTAAATGGGGAACGACACGGTCAACTATGCTGTGCGAAAGCGGCAGAGGCTTCCGACGAGCCTCATCAACGAGATTCCGAATCTCCTTGAGATCACCGTAGGGTAAGCGATACCTGCTTCCTCGAATCCCCTGCACCCTCAGCTTGCGTTCCAATCGCCGTGGCTGGAACCATAACCACTCCACCGCCAACCATCCGACCCAACCAGCCGCCGCCAACATCACCGCTGTCGCCGCGAACGCCAACCAATACCCCAACTCCATGTCGCAGCTTCCGAGGAAACGTGTTCACGAGGGTTTTTTTTTGGCTTTGAGCTCTGACGGGCAGAGAATCTCTTATCTCTTCCAGATTCTCATTGTGTTTGCTTGATATTTGTCTACATTAAGGTTGTTGGGAGCTTAAGGAAATGACTGATAACGCCTTTTTAAGCAAACGTTAAATAATTAAATATACTGTAATAATAATTCGTAATGGTGCATTTCAGTAATCTTTTAGAGGGGCAAACAAGCAAATTTTCTAATTTATTTTACTTGGGGACCGTTTGATTTACAAATGGAATTTATAATGTAAATGTAAAACAAATTTAATATGATTGAAATATTTTAAATTATCTAAATAGGTGTAAAATAAATGTAGATAATTTATTTTCATTTGGAGTAAAATCAATGTAGTATAAAGTTATGATGGTAGCAGGAGTGGTTGGAAGCTGGCAGTTGATAGCGGTAGCAGACGGTGGAATTGACGATAGTAAGCAATGCCTAATATGATGGTGGTGGGTGGAGAACGATAATAGTAACAGTAAAATTTACAAGGTATTTGAAAAATTGGTCAAATGTAATATTTTCTAAATAACAAAGTTGAAATAGAAGGCGAATTCTAAATTTAAATTTTTATTCAGCATTTCTTTTATTTAAAACTAAGCATCAATGTATTTTTTAGAATTCTTGCATTGTTTCACCTCTCTCCATATATATAATATTTAATAATTTAATTCACTCAAAATTTCATAACAAATTTCTCCATGTCAATATTTCGATTTGATACATATTAATTGCATCTATAATTAAGAATTTGCTTTATTTATTTATAAATGAAAAATGTACATTACCTATATCATAAATTCCTATGATAATTATTTTATTCAAAATCATGAGCAAAAGTCCAATGATCAGCCATTGATGTTAAAGCTAAAGCTTTAAGTAGGAATTAAATCAAGACTTTATTTGGGATTGTTTTTTTATTACTTTCTAAAGCAATTTCATAATACAAAATTTTTCAGTTTAAAATTTTTTTAGTAAAAATTGCTTGAAGAAGCATTAAGAAAGTAATCTCAATTACACTACCAAAAAATAAGGCAATTGTAGCACAAATTTTGACCTATATCGACAGTTTTAACCGTCACAAATTCCTTTGCAGCAGTTTTAAAACCGCTACTCATACGCTGTAATTACTATGCGCTACAATGACATTCAGCGGCGGTTTTACGACCGTCGGGGTAGCATTTGCGTATCGCTTTATGTTGCAGCGGTTTTAACCGGTCCAAAGTATAAGATTTCTGCCGGTTAAAACCGATGCAAATTCCTCTAATATGAACATGTTTACTGTTTTGTGGCGGTTTTAACCGGCACAAATCTGGCACTTTGTGCCAGTTAAAACCGCCACAAAAATGTCCACACACTGCATCACAAAATTTCTTTTCAGGGGTCCTTAATTTTGCATCGATCATCAACATCATCACTAACATTTAGCCTTCATAATCATGAGTAGGTTGGATACAAAATTACTACATATACATAACAACAATAATAAGTCAAGACCAAATACATTGACAAAAATTTTATAAGAATGCAACCCTCAGCTATATTCTTGTCAATCAACACTTTATCAATTGCGACCCTATAGCTTATAGCATTACCATGAAATCTTCTCCTATCAATGTCCTTTAAGAAGGAAATGAAAGATCACTGGATCATGGGTTTTAAACAAAATTGCAATCATTATAGCCATAAAAAATGCTTCTCACACGACTTCATATAAATCACGCAATTATCGTCATAGAAATGATAATTTTATTTTCTCATCTCACCACATCAAAAAAATCATGTTAATGAACACGATTAAAATGATAATTCTATTTTAAGTTATTTAATGAATCAAAATATAATCACATCATTTGAAATAAGAAAACTATGTCAAATGAATGATAAAACAAGAGCTTTGCACAACCGTCAAAAAGCTAAGCTGTTCATATAGCAATCCCGTCTTTGCTTGGAAATTAAAATACAAAAAATATTTAAATTAAAGATAATTGCTTGAGAAGAAACTGAAGGAATAATGAACCATTTGAAAATGAATGCAATTTAATATCATGCACACTTCAATTTACCTAACACAGAATTTTCTCCCTCCCGTCTGCTAGCTAGGTACAAACCAAACTAAGGAAAAATGATGCATCGTTTATGTGCCTTTAAAACCATCCTCAACGTCTCACCCTTTGCTAGATTATTACTTAGAAAGTTAGAAGGATGTTAATGATTTACATCCCAGCTAGAACTATTTAATAAAAGCTTTGTCGATTTACTAGCTGGTCAGAAACGAGTGGTGCTGGAAAAGCCTTTGCAAGCTTTACCATGCTTGCCTCTTGCACCGGTGTCACTTGTGAGTGCCTGTAAGTGCTTCAGCATGCATTGCAAGTGCTAATTGGGCTTGTCGGGTCAGTTGGGACACACCCATGAAGTCAGTGCCTTCAATGTACATGTGGCTGGGCACATTTTAAGCCTATGTGGGCATGCTCGTCATTAATTTTTTGAAATAACAATATGCTTGTGAAGTATGATTCATAAACATATTTAATGCTGACAGAATAATGGTCTTTCAAACTTGCTACTTCCAGCGAGGGGGGTGAAATATGCAACTATTGGAGAATTAATTGGTCATTCTAATCTACAGTCCTTTGTTATCTTTTGCTTCAATAGATTGTTTTCTTCTACTGTTAATTTATCTTGCAATTAATCCTTTTACCATCATTTTTGTTTCATTCATCATTCATTATTAGTGGTTTGCACTTCTTGATGTCTTCAGAGAGAGATCAGATTGGGGCAATTTTTAATTGTCCAAGTATCTTAGTGCTACAAGTCTTACTATTTCATTAGTTAGAGGAAGCGATGTGAGGTTTTGACAACATGATGAATGTCACACATCATTCTCCTTAAAACCTATAAATATTTCTAATGACAACATATGAAGAGAGATTAAAAGCAAGCATAATTCAGTAAAAGCAAAAATCACCCAGAAGTATTATGAGTTTTTTTTTAGTGGAAAATATCTGACAATTTTAGCTGACTTCATATGAGTTTTTTTTTCCTCCAGAAGTATTATTTATTATAGTTTACAATCTTGATGCTCCACATATGTGACATATATTCTGATCAGATCTATCTTTCCAAAATAACATACAATCATTAGGACATGCATCTATCTTTGTATATCCAAGATCAAATGCTTTCATTATCTTTTTCACTTCATACGTACTTATAGGCAACAACACCCCTCTAGGAAAGGCATCAACCAATAACTCAAATAGCATATCAAAGGATCTTGTCGTCCAAAAATGTAAACACTTCAAATGAAATAAGTTCAAAATAAAAGAAAGCTTTGAGATGGTTTTACATCTTGGGTACAACTCTGCTCCTGCATCCTGCATTAAATTTGCAAATTTCTCACCATGATCATTTTGTTCATTTGTATTGAACTCATTCTGCTCCATCGTTGGATTTTGAAATGGATCATTTGGACATAATATGTCTCTTACTAATTCATCTATATCATCTCTTCTTATATCCTCCGAAGGAGCTTCACCTTCCTTTAACTTTGATGTGGCACCAGATACTTCATTCACTGCATATTCTCCTATAAGACAATGCTCTTCTCCATGTCTATTCCATACAACATATCCAAGAAAAATTCCTTTGAAAATTAAATGGTCTTTCACATCTTTCAAAGAATGGAAGTACCTATTAATGCATGACTTGCACGGACATAAAATTTTTCCTGATATATTCTGGCTTCGACTTGCAAACTCTATGAAATTGTTTACACCATTTACATAATTACAACTCCACTTGGCTTTGGTAATCCAACTCTTATTCATGCTACCCTCGAAAAATGAGTTTACAAGTTACTGTTAAGAATAAAGATTCATTAGGTAACTATATTTTTACGCAACCATCAAGTAAATTACACTGATTAAAAATATGATTTGTAAATAAGTATTATTGCAGCGGTTTAAAAACCGCTCCTAGTAACAGATGCAAAAAAATAATATTTTTTGGTAGTTACATAAAAAAGAATTCCAAAATTTAATACAAAAACATAATAGGTAAAATAGAGTGTATCAATATGAAACAACATAACAATGTGCTTTTTAGTCACATTACTGAAAGAACAAAAAAAATATTATAATAAAATATCATAAATGGTTACTTTGGCTTATATTTTCTAATGAAAATATAACTAAAATTCATATTTATCACAATTTTAAAATAAAAAACAGCAAACTATAAAATTCTCCTAATATTAATTAATAAAAAAGCTAATATGTTAAGTCCAGTGGACCACTAAGACAAATTCAGTTCAGTTGCTCATCATGATTTCACCAATTATGTGACCCTCAAGGTCCACCATCAACGTACCATCATCCAATTGGTGTGCAATGCACTAAAGGGTCCACTCGTGTCATGCAATTGAAGAATGATCTTCATCATCTAATGAAGGGAGATAAAATAATGGTTGCATACCTTATGGAGATCAAATCAAAGGTTGATGTGATCGCTGCAGCAGGTAGCAAGATCAAACTGGAAGACGTTAAACTATATACCCTCAATGGACTTCCTGCATCCTACCAAGCATTTAAGACTGCTATCAGGACCAAACTACAACCCATTAGTCTTGATGATCTGTACAGTTTATTGTGCACAAAAGAACAAAATTTACTTCAAGAAACAACCAAAGATCTTCAAAATCTATAAATGCCAGATCCTACGATGGCACTGACGGCTTATTGTGACTGCGGTCGGGGCCGCAACAACACAGATCACGGACATAGGGGTCGTGGATCACGGCCATCACAAAATCGCACTGACAAATCTTCAAACAGAACCACAGTTTGTCAAATATGCATGAAAATAGGGCATTCAGCAATTAGATGCTGGTATCTGGCAGATTTTTCCTACAATGAAGATTCGCAAAAGACCGCTCTATTTAGTGCACCTGACGCACATCACCAATCAGATTGGCATCTCAACATTGGGGCATCTACTCATTTAACTGCTGATTCAACTCACCTCACCTCTACCAATCCCTACACAGGATCGTCTCAGGTTGTTCTTGGAAATGGGCAACAAATACCTATACAACACATCGATAAAGGTGTTCTTCCAACGTCTTGAGATAACCTTGTTCTTTACAATATATATCATGTGCCGAATCTTTCCTTCAATTTACTTTCAGTCCATCAACTAACCCATGACAATAATTGTATCGTATCCTTCTCGACTAATGGATATCTAATCAAGGATACGAAGAGCAATCGACTTCTTCTCCAAGGTCCCTGTCATAATGGACAATATTCAATCCATTCAGCCAAGTCACCCGATCTTGCGCTTCTATCCATCCAGATTATACCAGACTTGTGGCATTCCAGACTTGGACATCCAGCTGCCTCCACCCTTAATTGTCTAGCGTTTGTTAACCCAACTATATAGACCAAGTCACACAATATGTCTTGTACTACTTGTCATCCTGCTAAAAGCAGGTAGTTATCTTTTCCCATTTCTATATCTACTACGACTAGACCTTTTGAGCTAGTGCACTCTGATGTATGGAGTCCCACCCCTACTACGACAATACAAGGCGGTACATTTATTGATGACTATTCACGATTTTGCTTGGCATTTCCACTTCTTCCAAAATTAGAAGTTATACATACATTTATGGATTTTCACAAATTCATTAAATGTCAATTCAATGCCAATATTTGTATTATCCGTACAGATGGAGGTGGAGAACACTTAAACAATAAATTCAAATCCTATTACAAAAATTGGGGAATCTCTCATCAATATATCTGTCCTTACACACCAACCCAAAATGGTGTTGTTGAACGCAAAAAATCAGCATATTTTAGAAACCATAAAAAGTCTATTGATTCACTCCAATGTTCCTCACACATTGTGGGTTGAGGCGTTACATACCGCCATCTACCTCATTAATCACTTTCCCAACATCACTCTCCAACATAAAACTCCCTTTGAATTACTCTACAAAAAGTTACCATTATACACTCATCTCAAAACTTTCGAATGCCTATGCTTTCCATGGATGAAACCTTATTCCAAATCCAAATTATCTCATCTCTCTCTTCCATGTGTTTTTATAGGCTATGCATCAGATCAAAAAGGATTTCGGTGTCTTGATCCTACCACTCATCGGGTCTTTATCGCTTGGCACGTAATCTTTATTGAAAACAAGTTTCCATTCCACAATCAGTCTCCATTATCCAATACTAGTCGAACCACTGCATCAGTCAGCTCAATTCCCCCCCTTATATTGGTTTTGACTACACCTTACTTACTTCAGTCACTCCTCAACTCACCCCAACACCATCTACAACGCCACAAAATGCATCTCCTAACATAAGATTCTCGAACACTACAACTACTTCTGTTACACTGTCTCCCAACACTCCACCAGTCAAATGTCCCACAGCTCACCCAATGAAGACCCGTCTCCGCACAAGGAATCTCAAACCCAAACAAGTGTTTGATCTCACTCATCAACTCACAAACCCTGATCCTACTTCTTACAATCAAGCTGTCAAGCATAAACATTGGCGTAAAGCAATGTCTCAAGAGTTCCAAGCATTGCAATCACAAGGAACATGGAATCTAGTTCCTCCAACAGACAATCAAAATAGACTTTGATTATAAATGGACTTATCGAACCAAATACAACTCGGATGGCACGATAGCAAGATACAAGGCTAGATTAGTTGCATTGGGATACAATCAATAATTTGGAATTAATTACACTGAAATATTCAATCCAGTAGAAAAAATAACAACTGTTCGGATACTACTAATTCTTGCTCTTCATCACAATTGGTCGACACATCAATTAGATGTATCCAATGCTTTCTTGCACGGATCTCCATTGGAAACAGTTTACATGAAGCAACCATTTGGTTTCTATGATGTCCATCATCCAACATACATTTGTAAACTAAACAAAGCTCTTTACGGTCTCAAGCAAGCACCGCGTCAATGGTTTGAGATGCTAACAGGCTTTCTTCATTAACTTAAGTTCACCACAAGCCACTCAGATCCGTCACTCCTTATCTATCAAAAAAATAATTCGAAAATATATGTACTTATATATGTCGATGACATTATAGTAACTGGGAACAACACTTCATCCATAATTTTATCTTCTGGAGCAACTTCACTACAAGTTTAAAATTAGAAACATGGGTTCCCTAAATCAATTTCTCGGCATTACAGCAAAAGTCACTCCCACGGGCTTGCTACTTCACCAAAAAAGATATGCTGAAAATATTCTAGTAAGAGAAGGAATGTTGAATAGCAAAACAGTGGCCACACCGAGTTACATCAAAGTAATTCCAACAACTCAATCAGCATTGTTCACCAATCCCAAGTTGTACAGACAGTTTGTAGGGACTTTACAATACTTAACACTCACACGATCGAATATTTCCTATACAGTTAATAGAGCTTGCCAGCACATGCATCAACCCAACATGAGTGATTTTGAAGCACTCAAACGAATATTAAGATAGATTTGAGGAACCATACAGTTCGACCTACCCATCAGTGGAAATTTGCTGATGCTTCAATCCTATGTTGACTCGAATTGGGCAGGCGACCAGCAAGACCACAAATCTACAACAGGGTATTACAATTTCTTAAGCACATCTCTTGTCTCATGGAGTGTTAAAAAGCAAACAACTATAGCACGTTTGTCAACAGAAGCAAATTATTGGGCAATTGCTTCGGCTACAACCGAAATCATATGGCTTCGACGACTTCTTCAAGAACTAGACTGTCCCCAAATAGAATCAACCAAATTATACTGTGACAATACTTCGACAATAGCTTTGGCAAACAATCTGGTATATCACGCTCGCACCAAACATATAGAAATTGACTATCATTTTATTAGATATTGCATAAAGAATCACAGTATTCAAGTTCACCACATCCCTTCCAAGGATCAACTAGCAAATTTATTCATAAATCCCTTTCAGCATCTCGGTTCAAGCTACTAGCTAACATACTGATTGCTCATACTGATCCATCATCTTGTCGGTATTAGCTAACAACATCCAAAATAAAAAAAGTACAGCCACAAGTTAGCCACCACTAATATTTGAACATGTGTATTTATGTTGTATTACTCATAGTTATCTAAACACTATAAATAGGACCACTGTACTTCACTTTGTATAATTGAAGAAGCTTTTCCTTTACTATTTCTATCATGTCAAATACTAAAGGCTTAACAGCTTAAACAGGTTTACAACTTTAGTCTTGTCATCTACAGAGGAAACCAACACCCTCACTACTTTCCATCAAGCATGAATGGCAGATCCCAAGTACTATCATGGGTTCATGTTTGATACTCAAGACCAACAAAGAGCAACTACTACCGATTCCATGGCAAATCCTACTACTATCCCTGACTTCTACTTCTTCGAAATAACTCTCCATTGATATGTATTGTAAGCATTTACTTTATTTTATGGCATCGTTATTATTCCTTTAATCTTTCTCCATTACTTTTCCCTAGAGTGAAGAGTGAGTGAAACTCAGGGTGAACTATCTAATTGTTAACCGGTGAATTAGTATTATTCACACATTTATCTTTACTTTAATTTGTTATTATTTTAGATTGCTCAATTAATCTAATTTGTAACTGCTTGCCTAAACAAATCCACAATTACGAAAACTGAAATCTAATCTTAGTGAAACATTAAACTATAATTTACAACGCTTAATCAACTTTTTATTCAAATTCAGCCATTTCTGTTCAATGTTTCACATCATGATAACATATGCTGAGGAATCAGCATGAAAAGGAAAGTACATAAACAATCGTAATTTGATAATGACGTCAAATTTATAATAAGTACTGAGAGTTTGTGGAAGGCCTTGAACACCATGCTAATTACAGTGGATGAAGTTTGTGTAAGATGACTGGAGCACCATATTGAGGATGAAGGGTTAAAATGGTATAGGGAGCATGGGCATAGGATGGGGACAACTCAACTGAAAAGTGCTGCAGAATTAATGCCAAAGCTATTTTAGCTTCTATCATTGTAAAGCTCTGGCCGATGCAGATTCGAGGGCCCCAACCAAATGGGAAGAAAATGAGTTGGTTCTTGGTTGCCTTTGAGACTCCTTCAAAAAATCTCTTAGGGTTGAATTCTTCAGCATCTTCTCCCCAAAACTCTCGACTATGATGGAGAAGGATGATAGGCAATAGAAGTTGCACTCCATGTGGGAAAGTAAACTCTCCCAGCTTCATTTCTTTGTAAGTATGTCGAAGGAGTGTAACTCCCGGTGGATATAATCTTAGAACCTCATATAAAATTATAGTCACCTGCAGGAAGAATATCAAATCAAATAATAATCTACACAATCAAATTCCACACTTAACAATCTGCACAACATGAAAATTGTCATAGAAAAAAATAATACAATGTCTTTTCTTGCATTTCAATCTAATTATTCTATAGTTAAACTAAATATCTTCATATTTTCAACATATGTATCTATACCCTAACACATTTGTGTATCAATATATTCTTATTAAAAATTTTCCAACAACAATAAGAGCTAACTCTGAAAAAATAGTAAATGAATCAAGGGCTACTTTTTCCTGCTACAACCAAAAAAATAAAGGATTTTTTTTTACTTCAAATGATTAATTAAATAAGAAATTTCGTGTGGATGAAAAGCAAAAGGTATATAGGTGCTTACAATCTTCAGCCGGCTTAAGCCCTCAAAGGTGGGTGTGCTTTGGCCAAACACCTGCAAAACCTCATTTCTTGCCAGATCCTGCCAGTTTGGATGCATGCTGAGCATAATCATGGTCCAAGTAAGAAGAACTGATGTCGTCTCCTGCCCACCAAGGTAAAATAGCTTGCACTCCTCAATCACATCTTTTGTAGTCAAACTAGCATCTTGCATGTGATCTCCTTCTTGAGCATTTCTATTTGATTCCATCAACAACCCCAACAAGTCATCAGTCTTAGCTTCACCATTTTTTATTGCATGCTCTCTCTGTTCGATCATATTTTTCAGTAATGCAGTAACCTCCCTGTAGATTTCATTTCTTCGCCGGTTCTTTTGGGTGGGTATAAATCTACAACTCAAAAATTCTGGTTATATTCGTCCAACTAGATTTCAAGATCAACAGAAACTAAAAAGAAAAAAAAATTCACCCGAATAAATTAAATTTAACTCTATATAACTTTTGTTTTTTTGGAAAATTTAACTCTATATAACTATTCCTTCTTATAGAAGAATTAAATGTAAATTAAGTCAAATTTTTCAAGTACATTAGATGAGGATTTATATAGATCTTTGAAGTTTAAAAATTAATAAAATTATCATCCAATTTGGATTATAACATTCATGATTTATTTCTAAGAAAAAAAACATAAAATCACATAAATTATATTAATCCCACATGTTATTTTTGAAAATTTTCTAACTGAATGTATTATTACTTATATCTACTCCTTGATAAGTGGGAAATAGAATATTTTGTTTAAATAGATCATCTCCTTATACAAGCTGGAAGATGACTTCTATCCTTATACTTAATTTAGTCTTCATTTGGGGTGGCTTTCTTTCTACTTCTTAAAACAGCTTCCTAGTACAAAAATTAATTGCTCTACAGGAAGAACAATTAAGTTATATTTGCCTGTCATGTATCATATGAATAATTTGTTGGAGTTAAATTTCTCCAGGCTTGGTAGAATTGATATGGAATCCTCCTCCCTCCTACAAACTCTAGCTTCTTACGTTATAATTCTTTGTGATCTTCTTTCATGGCTCTTGTGATTCTCCTCCTGCGACTTTTGTTGTGATCCATATAGGAGTTGCAACAGCATCATAACATATGGTCTAACAAGATTTTTGGCTTTTTATTGGCAAATAATTTGCGGCCATTATAACTTATTTATAATAAGAAGAGGGATTGATGACCTTTCTAGTGTTGTGATTTTTTAATGTTTATTTATATTATGAAGGATTTTTTTAAAATCAACTTGTTTGATTTTAAGGGGTTATTTTACTCAATGAATATTGAATCCTTCCAATGGGATTTTTTCATTATATATTGTTTGTCTTTGGCTTGAACAAAACTCATTCCATTTTATATTTTAAATAAAATTTTAATTGGATTTGTTGTTCTTCTAATTCCATGAATTTACCCATCATTAAGTGTGGGACTCAAAGGTTTTTAGGAGAGTTTCTTCCCTTATATAAGCAATATATTTGATTTGATAGCTTCAATTCTTCAACTTTACGCTATATCATCAAAATAAGCCATCAAAACTCCGTGTGGGAGGTCAGTGCTCTGGACTTGGATATTATTTGAACTATATAATTGATCTTTTACAATCTAACTTTTAACAAGCACAAAATTTTCATTTAGTAGATTTTTTATGGTTCCATATTTTTAACCATAGCTTCTATTAGAAACACTTTATTTTCTTAATATATACTTTTTTATTTTCGCTAAAAATAATTAACAATTGCTAGAAATCAAGAGTTTGCGATATGTGAATAATGTGTTTGCATGATTTTGTGTATCATACTAGGAATGAAAAAAAAATTCTAGACCCGAAGATAACCTGTAGCATAAGGTTAAGCAACTTAAACAATATGATAATTATTTCTCAAAAAAAACTAGCAAAAGAAATGTACCTAAAACCAGGAATATACAAATTCTCAGCAGTCTGGAGCACAAGTTCAGTTTGCTCTTTCTGTAGTTCAAAAATTCGTCGACCCTCTTTATAGCTACTACTAAATGCTATTCGGGAGATGACATCTGCAGAAAAATTTTGGAATTCGGACCAAACATCTATTTCAAACACACCTGAACTATCAACCAACTCCTCCCATCGACTTATTAGCTCATCACAACAAGCAGAAAATAATGGCATCATCATCTGTATGAATACAACAATGATAATGTAACTAGAATGCCTAAATTTCAATTCCTTGACCTATGACAAATTCCTAACACAAGAAAAAAAGAGTACCTTCAACTTCTCAATATGGAAGGCTGGGTTAATGATTCTCCTATGCTTGGCCCATTTCTCACCTTCATAAGTTGAGAGCCCCATAGTTAGTAGCCATAGAATTGGCGTTGAATTTTTCTTCTCAAAGTGACCAAATTTACTAGAAAGAATGTCCTTTACAAGCTCAGGATCCATGATGATCACCCTAGGGCAAGGCCCAAACCAAAAGAATGGCGCCTTATTCTTACCTGTATATTTTTTTTCAACCACAACATAAAATTAAAAATAAGCCTTTAGATTGCAAACATCCACTTAGATATAATATTTAATATGCATCAACTATGATACTTTAAATTTTAAATAAACTTCAATAATTATAAAAATAAATTTTATTAATATATAATTAAAATTTAAAATACTTAAATTGTATAAAAATTTTAATGATAAAAATTAATTAACTCGTTTTCATTTATTAACTATTAAACAAGAATTTAATTAGCTTTAATAATATTTAATATGCATCAACTATGATAAATTTTAAATAAATAATAAATACATAATTAATCATAATTAACAAGTACTAATTTCTTAAGATTAATAAAAAAAATTTAATATAAATAAAATTTCATTATTATTATTATAGTTTAATAACTAGTTAAAAAATAATTAATTAATCGCATAATTAATCAAAATAATAAAACAATAACTACAAATCTTGATTAATAAGAGTTTTATTTAAGATAATTTAAATATAATTAAAAAATTTTAAGTATTCTTAACTAGCTAATATTTAAATAATATTTATTAAATATAATTCATATCTAATTACAAATAACGATATCATCATAGATTAAGAAAATTATATTACATTATCCTAATTAAAAAATATTTAGGACCGGTTTTAAAAGTTTTTAGTCTATTTTAATCTGTTTTGAGATAAATATAATTAATAAATAATCTGTATTGCAGTTATCTAAAAAAAAATATTTTCAAATATTTTAAAATTCATCTCCACTAAAAACTTGATCATGATATCCTAACAATTTTTTTCTCCTAAATTAATCAAATGATTTTTTGCGCTTATCTTCACTCCTTTTATCTGTCACCCATCAAAATCCCTCACTGTTTCACTTGTGTTAAGATTAAGCTTGCTCAAAGTTGCCTTCAGCTTACAGTTGCTCCAAACTCCAAAGGTCTACAAAACACACCTCGTTCCCCAAACCAAACGTAAACGAAACCCTTAAAAAACTCTAGAAATAGAAACAAAAATCAGAAAGCATAAGAGATTTACCTCCATAGAGATCCACAGCGCGGGTTAAATGGGGAACGACACGGTCAACTATGCTGTGCGAAAGCGGCAGAGGCTTCCGGCGAGCCTCATCAACGAGATTCCGAATCTCCTTGAGATCACCGTAGGGTAAGCGATACCTGCTTCCTCGAATCCCCTGCGCCCTCAGCTTGCGTTCCAATCGCCGTGGCTGGAACCATAACCACTCCGCCGCCGACCATCCGACCCAACCAGCCACCGCCAACATCACCGCTGTCGTCGCGAACGCAAACCAATACCCCAACTCCATGTCGCAGCTTCTGAGGAAACGTGTTCAAGAGGGTTTTTTTGGCTTTGAGCTCTGACGGGCATAGCATCTCTTATCTCTTCCAGATTCTCATTGTGTTTGCATGATATTTGCCTACATTAAGGAAATGATTGATAACGCCTTTTTAAGCAAATGTTAAATAATTAAATATACTGTAATAATAATTCGTAATGGTGCATTTCAGTAATCTTTTAGAGGGGCAAACAAGCAAATTTTCTAATTTATTTTACTTAGGACCGTTTGATTTACAAATGGAATGTATAATGTAAATGTAAAAGAAATTTAATATGATTGAAATATTTTAAATTATTAAAATAGGTGTAAAATAAATTTAGATAATTTATTTTCATTTGGAGTAAAATGAATATAGTATAAAGTTATGATGGTAGTAGGAGTGGTTGGAAGCTGTCAGCTGATAGCGATAGCAAGCGGTGGAATTGACGATAGTAAGCAATGCCTAATATGACGGTGGTGGGTGGAGAACGATAATAGTAACAGTAAAATTTACAAGGTATTTGAAAAATTGGTCAAATGTAATATTTTCTAAATAAAAAAGTTGAAATAGAAGGTGAATTCTAAGTTTAAATTTTTATTCAACATTTCTTTTATTTAAAACTAAGCATCAATGTATTTTTTAAAATTCTTGCATTGTTTCACCTCTCTCTATATATATAATATTTATTAATTTAATTCACTCAAAATTTCATAACAAATTTCTCCATGTCAATATTTCGATTTGATACATATTAATTGCATCTATAATTAAGAAATTGCTTTATTTATTTATAAATGAAAATTTTAAATTACCTATATCATAATTTCCTATGATAATTATTTTATTCAAAATCATGAGCAAAAGTCCAATGATCAGCCATTTGATGTTAAAGCTAAAGCTTTAAGTAGGAATTAAATCAAGACTTTATTTGGGATTGTTTTTTTATTACTTTTCAAAGCAATTTAATAATACAAAAATTTTCAGTTTAAAATTTTTTTACTAAAAATTGTTTGAAGAAGCATTAAGAAAGTAATCCCAAAAACAAAGTCTTCAACAACTTTCTTATGGCTATCAAAGCAATTTTTTAGAACAAAAAATTAGAAATTTTTTACAGTAATTTTTACCACAAAAATTTTTGTAAAGTAAAAATAAAGCAGTGGCCAAACTCCAAAGGCTCTTTCAGATGAAGTTTAGAATAATTTTCTTACTGTTTTATGAAGCAGTTTTTTAGAACAAAAATTTCTAAGTCAAAAATTTTTTGTACAAAAAATTGTTTAAAAAATAAGTAAAAAAGTTAACCCAAATAAAGAAAAATTTTGATTGGATCAATCTTGGCTCGTTTATAAAAATTTTCCATTCAAGAAAATTTTTTATACTAAAAAATTATTTAAAAAACAATAAGAAAACTATCTCCAGCAAAATCTAAATAATATAAATGGTCCTAATCATGCTTAAGTACATCCATTTTAATCCTAGATATTTTTAGTTTTCTATTAAGTACTTGAACTTATCAAGTTTGAGTTGATTTGTTATCTCTTTAAATAAAAATTGATGGAGAAATATTTTTCAACAATAAGCTAGGCATTTTAGATTATTTATTGTCAATCTTATTTTTGGTACTAAGTAGCTAAATTGATATCAAGAAATTAAAAATAAACTCTTGAAAAACTTCTCTCCACATGTCAAAAGCAATGGCAAATTGGTGGTTGGATCAAATTAATTCAATGAATTTAGAAATTAAGGTTTCGTTTGGGACAGCTATTTTATTGCTTTCTAATGCCTTTTTTTTTTTTTTTTGAAGCAGCAAAAAAATAATGGCCAAATTCTATCCCAAATGAAGCCTACATTAAACGAATACACCTCCTATGTGCGCTTTTCCTAGCACTGTGGGAGGAAGCTTGAAATTGTACCACAAATAAATAGTTATGACCGGGGTCCTCTGACATAGTGATTTTACTGTCAAATGATACCACTAAATTACAATCACGGTAAGAACCCGTATGTTCCCCAATGACTCTAAAATATTGAGTAATGAATCAATAGAATATAATTTATAGGGTATAAAGCCCTTTGTCAGCTAAGGTGGACTCAAATATATCCACTCAGACAGACATTCACCATAAGTCTACAAGGTACTATCAAACAATGCAACACATGCTTATTATCTTCTGACAAGGATCATTCAGTCTGGTTGGGTTGACTACCTCATTTGACTAAGTAGACCAAAGAGCATGATGACTTGGGACGACATAATCATGGGATCATTATCAGGTTTATCATCATTTCCCCCACCATATGCTTTAAGTACATTGTAATAACATTTTAATTTTCAATATCAAATTATGTTGCTATTATACGTTGGATACTATGTATATGTTCAACGAATAGCTTTAATTGAAAGTTTTCTCTCCTTATTGGGAGGGATAATTAACTATAGGGGTTTATGCCAATAGGAAACCTAAACTCAGATCATAATGTCCTCATAAAATGAGGGTGAAATCTCTAGATAATGTTTTATTTAAAAACTTTATTTGTCTTTTAAAAATTTATCCCAAAACATAAACTCATTAAAACTCTCCTCGCCAATAAACAAAAAAGAAAGGAGTCGCTGAGACCCCGAGGCACAAATTTTTGTAGCCCACATCATCATAAGCTCCAAACTTGCTTAAAGTTCCTAACTATAGGGCTGATTATATTGAATTACTTATTTATTTTTCTTATAATTTTATCATATAATTCATTTTATCAGTGTTTTGAAAATCGGACCGGTCGGTTCAACCAATTCAACTGTGAACGGTCTGGTGGCCGATCCGATCAAGCTTCAGAATCGGCTCTACATCAAACCAGATCAAACCAAAATGAACCGGCGATTCAACCGATGAACCAGTCCGGGTTAGAAAGAAACAGCCGGTTTATAAAAATATTTTATTTTTTATTTTAATTAAAATTTTAAATATATATTTTAGTTTATTAAATTTTGTTAAACTTTTTAAAATTTTTTTATTAAATATGATGATTAATTTCACCATAACACATGCAAGTTATTTTAAATATTTCACATAATTTGTTTTGCAAAAAGAGTATAATTCTCACTTTATAAAGGGTTCAAGAAAAAATCTTCAAACTCCCGTTATGATGTGGGACTAAAAAAGTTGCATGTATAGTTTAGAATGTGAATTTAGGCTTATTTGGGCTTCAAATTTGTGCTTAATTGGACTACAAATTTGGATAATTTGTATTATAAATTTCTTATAATATATATTATAATAATTATATTATAAAATATTAATATTATATATTTATATATTATATTAAATATTATTCTTAAAAATATATTTAATTATAAATATATAAATATATTATTTTTAAATGATATTTATATTTATATTTTTGTATTATATATATTTTTAAATTTATAAATATTATTAAATGATCATATATTTAATTATTTATATTATATTAATGATCATAAATTTTTTATATTATAAATTTATATATTATATTAAGTATTATTTTTATAAATATATTATTCTTAAATAATATTTATGTATAAAATTTTATAATATATTTTAAAATTTTATAAATATTATTAAATGCTCATATCTTTATATTATATGATTTTTTTAATTAATTTTTAATAATATTATTATTTATTATGTCATCCAGTTCGACGCCGATTCAACCGGCTAAACCATGAACCTTTCCCTCTTCCGGTTCGTTGTCTGGTCCGGATTTCACAACCTTGCATTTTATAGCATCAATATTACCTCTTATTTATTATAATTAGAGGATCATAAATCAAAAGCCGGCATAAAATAATATTTCAATTCCAAACAAAACACTGCCCACTAAAATCTTTCTATGATCTGATTAGAATCTTTTAAATTCTCCTTATATTCACAAGGCCTATGATGATGTAAATCTTTGAGCATGATACTTTCTAGACACGGTAGACTTCATGGAGAAGATCGAAATCAACTTAAAGGATGGCTTTATTGCAAAACCATATGACTTCAAGTGCTTGCTTTCTTTTCTAATCAATTAATTTAACTTAACATACAAGAGGTTGATCGAGTATACACAATAAATTAAGTAAATAAGTAATATATGAACTTAAAAGTATATATATAATCATCTCCAGATCCACATATTGACAACAGGAACTTAAACATTCATAGAGATAATGAATGGTTTTGTTTATGTACAAAAAGAAGTTTTTGGGATATTTAACAGGCATTAATGAATGTATGTGAAATGTATAATTTAAGCGGTTCATCTCTATATACAATATTAGATTTAATTATGAATCATCTCTATATGCTAAGTGTGATTTGCTTTAATTATCAATAATAAATTGTGTAATGTTTTTGTTTATTCGTAGCATTTCACATTGTCATTTTGACATGATGAGATAGTTAGCTTTGTAATGTTATTAGTTGCACAAATTCCATGTACATTAAACATACATTATTCCAATAGCTGAGAAATAATTCTTGCCACACCAATCATGAACTATGTTTAATCATGTTATAAACTACATTAAAACTATTATCATAATACAAAATCTATATAATGTATGCTTGTGTTCAAGTATGAAGCATGTGTTGTCAATAAAATCTTTTTGGATGTTAGTTAGCTAAACATGGCCTCAAAATGATGACTCTATTAGAGATCAGTGAATTTTTATGGGTTTCTTTTTATCTTCCTGATATATATAAGATAATGATAAAATGACTAATTAAACATTAAAAAGGTAATGCCCTTATCAAAAAGATAATTATAAAGATAAAAAGGTAATGCCCTTATCAACTAGCTAATCTGCTACCTAAAAGTTACATCGCATGCATTAATGGGATGGAGTCTATTTATGACGCTCGGCAAAATAGTTTCCATGTAAAGTGGTGAGTACTGAAGAATGGTGCAAGTGACAACAATTGAACAGTTAAAGAGCCCCAACAAACCATCGCAGAGTTGCACATTCCATGTTTGCCATATAACACCTACAGATAATTCTATAAGATATAACATCTTGGAGCTACAGTTAGTTCCTACTATACCTCCCTAGAATTATTAAAGCTAAACCAGCTAATAACAAAGAGAAGTACCATATATAAATTCTGAATCACAAAAATCAGATACCTGTGATCACATAAGCTGGTCGCTTTCAAGGCATATACATCAAGCATAAGGTAATATAGCTATAAGATATCAAAATAGTAAAAACTGTTAGGATTCCAAAAATATATTATTATCTCATACCTTTTTCCTACAATTTATATATAAATGCAAAAGAAAGTTCAAGAAGATTTTAAAAAAGGATATAAAATAGATAACTAATCCTAAAGTGTATTCTACTTATCATTCACCGCATCACATCAAAATTGAATTAGATGTAAAATTTTAAATGCATCAAAATTTTATACTGCAATTATTTTACTTCAAATCAAATACAAATATTCTCAAAATTCTTATATTTGAAATACTTTACTCCTATTTTACTTCAAATCACACAACTCTTTAATGGATTTTCTCCCATTTAATAGCTTGAGAGGCTTAGTTAATTATAACAATTATAGCATACTTGCAATATAACTAATCTTGATGTTAGTACAGAGTAGGGAGAACTCTAGACTACATTGAAGCTCTTCCTATAAAGGTTCAGTTTATATGGTAGACTATAAAATAATTACTTAAACATGAAGAAGGTTTGGAACCAATGCCTTACATTTACTTGGTCCAAATTCTTTAATTTTTACTTGTGGTTCTAATTATGCATTATAAGTATATTAAATCCAGATAAAGACTTGAGATAAAGACTTGAGAGTTGTAAATATATTTTTCTATAGTGTTATAAGGGAATGCATAAGATGATAACATATATATGCTATGGAAGCAACATGAAAAGAAAAGTACATAAACAGTCGTAATTTGATAATGACATCAAATTTTATAATAAGTACTCAGAGTTAGTGGAAGGCCTTGAGCACCATTGTAATTACAATGGATGAAGTTTGTGTAAAATGACTTGAGCACCATATTGAGGCTGAAGGATTAAAATGTTATAGGGAGCATGGGCATAGGATGGGGACAACTCAAATGAAAAGCGCTGCAGAATTCTTGCCAAAGCCATTTTAGCTTCTGTAAGTGCAAAGCTCTGGCCGATACAGATTCGAGGACCCCAACCAAATGGAAAGAAGATGAGTTGGTTCTTGGTTGCCTTTGAGACACCTTCAGAAAATCTCTCAGGGTTGAATTCTTCAGCATCATCACCCCAAAACTCCCGACTATGATGGAAAAGGATGATAGGCAACAAAAGTTGCACTCCAGGTGGGAAAGTAAACTCTCCCAGCTTTATTTCTTTGCAAGTATGTCGAAAGAGTGCAACTCCCGGTGGATATAATCTTAGAACCTCATAAAAAATCATAGTCACCTGCAGGAAGAATATCAAATATAATAATATGGAGCGTAACATTGAAAGTTAAGAGGATTATATGTGCTTGAAGGAAATTTTTTATTAAGAAAAATCTATAAATATGTATCACAATAGGGAAAGAAATCACGACAATCCCATGTATGTGCTTGAAGGAAATCCCATATATTTTCTTGCATTTCAATTTAATTATTCAATAGTTCTACTAAATATCTTTTTATTTTGAACAAATGTCTCTATATCCTAACACATTTGTGTATCAATATATCAATATATACAAAACAAGTTTTGAAGATCGAGACAACAGAATAATCAGATTGGTCAATACAATCGGATTCCACACATATCTACACAACATACAAATTGCCATAGAAACAAATGAACCCGTATATTTTTCTTGCATTTCAATCATTCAATAGGTCTACTAAATATCTTCTTATTTTGAACAAATGTCTCTATATCCTAACACAATTGTGTATCAATATATCCTTATTCAATTTTTTCCGACAATCATGTGTTCCATAGAAATAAGAGCCAACTTTGAAAGAATAGTTAATGAAACAAGGGCTATTTTTTTCCTGCTACAACAACAAAAATAAAGGAGTTTTCTTACTTCTAATGATTAATTAAATAAGAAATTTCGTGTAGATGAAAAGCAAAAGGTATATAGGTGCTTACAATCTTCAGCCGGCTTAAGCCCTCAAAGGTTGGTTTGCTTTGGCCAAACACCTGCGAAACCTCATTTCTTGCCTGATCCTGCCAGTTTGGATGCATGCTGAGCACGATCATGGTCCATATAAGAAGAACTGATGTCGTCTCCTGGCCAGCAAAGTAAAATAACTTGCACTCCTCAATCACATCTTCTGTAGTCAAACTAGCATCTTGCAAGTGATATCCTTCTTGAGCATGTCTTTTATTTGATTCCATCAACAAGCCCAACAAGTCGTTAGTCTTAGCTTCACCATTTTTTATTGCATGCTCTCTCTGTTCAATCATACTTCTCAGTAATGCAGTAACTTCCTTGTAGATTTCATTTCTTCGCCTGTTCCTTTGGGTGGGTATAAATCTACAACTCAAAATTACTGGTTATATTTGTCCAACTAGATGTCAAGATCAACTGAAACTAAAAATAACAAATTTTCACCAGAATAAATTAAATTTAACTCTATATAACTATTCCTTCTAATAAGTTCAGTTGAATCAATCAATTACTCTCAAATAATTGATAAGCGATGAAAGGAACATGAATACAAAAAAGTTTTCATTTTTCAAACGAAAAGCTTCAAGATTTACAAGACAGCCAAGTGTTCAATCAAAAGAGATATAGATGTGTTCAAGTTAAGAATCTTTCTTAAGAGAAGCAGACTGTTGCTTCATTGCGAAGAAAAATGATTCACCAATATTCAACGTAAACTTTCACGAAGGATTATATAAGGATGCATTAGATGAAGAAAATAGAACATTAATTTTCATTTAGCAATATATAAGAATCAACAACAAAATCAATTTAAAAATTTTACCTAGAGATTACTTTGTTATCATTTTCATTTCATTAAATAACTTATAGAAGAACTAAATGTGAATTAAGCCAAAATTTTCAAATACATTAGATGAGGATTTATATAGATCTTTGAAGTTTAAAAATTAATAAAATTATCATCTTATTTGGATTATAACATTCATGATTTATTTCTAAGAAAAAAAAAACATAAAATCACATATAAAGTATATCAACCTCACACTAACACAAGAGTATCTGGTTATTTTTGAATTTTTTTTCTAGCTGAATGTATTATTACTTTTATCTACTCCTTCATAAAGTGGGAAACATAAGGATTTTTTTAAACAGATTATCTCCTCATACAAGTTGGAAGCTGACTTCTATCCTTATACTTAATTTAATTTCTCCAAAAAAATTTATTGATTACAGTGCATTTGACTTGCTTTAACTATGATACTCTCTAAAATTTTTCATGTGACATTCAATTAATTGTATAATCTTTCATTGTTTTGGATATTTTAACATTACTTCTAATAGAAAACTATTGATTTATCATCTGGATGGATTCTCATCAATTTTTTTCATTTTTATTAAAAATAATAAATGATAATTAAAATTAAGATGTTGTAATGTATGAATTATGCGCATTTGCAAGACATTGTGCATCTCATTATAGATTTACATTAAAAATTCTAATTCTAGGAAACACTTTATTTTTCTTATATAAGCGCAATATATTTGATTTGAAGGTTTTTAGAAGAGTTTCTTCCCTTATATAAGCAATATATTTGATTTGATAGCTTTAATTGTTCAACTTTATGCTCTGTCATCAAAATAAGCCATCAAAACTTTGTGAGGGAGGTCAGTTCTCTGGACTTGATATTATTTGAACTGTAAAATTGATCTTTTAAAATCTAACTTTTAACAAGCACAAGATTTTGTTCCATATTTCTAACCATAACTTGATTTTTTTTATTTTTTTTATTTTCGCTAAAAATAATTGACAATTGCTAAAATTCAAGAGTTTGCGATATGTGAATCAAGTGTTTACATGATTTTATGTATCATACTGTAGGTATTAAATAAAAAATTCTAGACTGGAAGATAACTTGTAGCATAAGGTTAAGCAACATAAACAATATGATAATTATTTCCCACAAAAACTAGCAAAAGAAATGTACCTAAAACCAGGAATATACAAATTCCGAGCAGCCTCGAACACAAGCTTAGTTTGCTCTTTCTGTAGTTCAAAAATTCGTCGACCCTCTTTATAACTAATACCAAATGTTGTTCGGGAGATGACATCTGCAGAAAATTTTTGGAATTCGAACAAAACATCTAATTCAAACACATTTGAACTATCAGCCAACTCTTCCCATCGACTTATTAGCTCATCGCAACAAGCAGAAAATAATGGCATCATCATCTGTATGAACACAACTATGATAATATAACTAGAAGGCCTAAATTTCAATTCCTTGACCTATGCCAAATTCCTACCACAAGAAAAAAAAAAAAAAAAAGTACCTTCAACTTCTCAACATGGAAGGCTGGGTTAATGATTCTCCTATGCTTGGCCCATTTCTCACCTTCATACATTGCGACCCCCAGAGTTAGTTGCCTTAGAATTGGCGTGTAACTTAGCTTCTCAAAGTGATCAAATTTACTAGAAAGAACGTCCTTTACAAGCTCAGGATCCATGATGATCACCCTAGGGGAAGGCCCAAACCAAAAGAATGGCACCTTATTCTTACCTGTATATTTTTTTTTCAACCAACAGATAAAACAAAAAATAGGCCTTCAAATTCCAAACACTCTTAGAGAAATTTACATACGCACCACAAAATTTATATGTATTTATATGTTAACTCCAAAATTTTGATATTTACTTATTTATCATTTACTATTTTAAAAAATTGTATTTCCTGGAATTCGGCTCAATCCAGATTTGCTTCTAAGCCTATTTGAACAAGAGTAGGAGTAAGCCCACATAATCCTTGGCTTAAGGATCTAGTTTATTCAAAAATCACCCAAATAAAAAATTATTTAAAAAACTACAAATATTTAATTATAAAAATCAATCATATGATAATTAATTAATACATAAATTTTTATAATGGAAAACTAACAAATCATTAAAAATTAATCAAGATTTTAATTAAGGGTGATAATATTTATAAGGATTAATATGATACTTTAAATATTAAATAAACTTCAATAATTATAAAAAGATTGTTACAAATTAATTAATATATAACTATAAAAATCAAACATATGATAAATACTTAAATTGTATATAAAATTTAATGATAAAAATTAATTAACTCATTTTGACTTATTAACTATTAATCAAGATTTTGATTAGCTTTTATATGCATCAACTATGATAAAATTTAAATAATTAATAAATACATAATTAATCATAATTAACACGTACTAATTTCTTAAGATGAATTAAATTTTATTAATATAAACAAGATTTTATCATTTTTATAGTTTAATAACTAGCTAGAAATAATTAATTAATTGCATAATTAATCAAAATAATAAAACTGTAACTATAAATCATGATTAATAAGAGTTTTAATTAAGGTAATTCGAATATAATTAAAAATTTAAAGTATTTTAGCTAATATTTAAATAATATTTATTAAATATAATTCATATCTAATTACAAATAATGATATCATTATTGATTTAGAAAATTATATTAAATTATCCCAATGTTTTAAAAACCAAATCGGACCGACCGGTTCAACTGTGAACCGGTAACAAGATCGGTCTGGTTCAATCTTAAAATTGCATCTGCATTGAACCAGACTGAACCGATCAGAACCGCCGGTTTAAACCGGCGAACCGGACCCGATTATTTTGAAACGGCCGGTTCAAATCCCACATCTCACAAATTTTAAATATGTTTTTAAATAAATTAATTAATATATATTAATTTATATTTAAAATATTTATTTAAAATTATAATACATATTTTATTATAAACATTTGCACTCAAACCTAGGGGTGTCAATATTTGACACAACCCGAAAACCCGACCAGAACCCGACCCGAAAATTTCAGGTTAGGGTCAACCCGAAACTGTTCGGGTTCGGGTTCAGCATTTTGACCCGTTTCAAAAATCGGGTCGAGTTCGGGTTAACCCTTTGACCCGAAAGTGACCCGATTTTGACCCGGCAACCCGAGATTGACCCGACTTTGACCCGAAAAGAGGAGATTGACCCGTTTTTTTACCCGAAAATTAGCCATTTTTTTGTTGGAAACGGGTCATTCGGGTCGTGTCGGGTTGACCCGGACCCGAAGCGGTTCGGGTTCGGGTCAGGAAAACTGACCCGTTTTTAAAAACGGGTCGAGTTCGGGTTGACCCGAATAGTGCCGGGTCAGTTTCAAGTTCGACCCGTGACCCAAAATTGACACCCCTACTCAAACCATTATGAAACATCTTCTTTACATATCCCCACCACTCCATATAAGCTCTTCATGCAAGGAAACTCAAAAGGTATATAAACAATAGCTAGAAATTATTTCCAAGAGATGTGGGACTAAAGAAAAGAGTTGAGGTATGTATGAGTTCATAACATATATTTATTATTTATTACGTCATCCATTTCGACCCTAATTAAATCGGTTGAACCATGAACCTCTCCTTCTTTTAGTTCGTTGTCCAGTCCTATTTTCATAACCTTGGATTATCCTTATTAAAAAAAATTAGGATGGGTTTTAAAAGTTTTTAGTCTACTCTAATCGGTTTTGAGATAAATAAAATAAATAAATAATCCGTATTGCACTTATCTTAAAAAGATATTTTCAAATATTTCAAAATTCATCTCCACTGAAAGCTTGATCATGATATCCTAACATTTTTTTTTTTTTCATAAATTAATCAAGGGAGAACTCAATTAAATGATTTTTTGGCTTATCTTCATTTCACCCATTAAAACCCCTCACTGTTTCATTTGTGTTAAGATTAAGCTTGCCCAAAGTTGCTTTCAGCTTACAGTTGCCCCAAACTCCAAAGGTCTACAAAACACACCTCGTTCCCCAAACCCAAAGTAAACGAACCCCTAAAAAAAAAACTCAAGAGATAGAAACAAAAATCAGAAAGCAGAAGAGATTAAACCTCCATAGAGATCCACAGTGCGGGTAAAATGGGGAACGACGCGGTCAACTATGCTGTGCGAAAGCGGCAGAGGCTTCCGGCGAGCCTCCCCAACGAGATTCCCAATCTCCTTGAGATCACCGTAGAGTAAGCGATACCTGCTTCCTCGAATCCCCTGCGCCCTCAGCTTGCGTTCCAATCGCCGTGGCTGGAACCATATCCACTCCGCCGCCGACCATCCGACCCAACCCGCCGCCGCCAACGTCACCGCTGTCGCCGCGAACGCCAACAAATACCCCAACTCCATGTCGCAGCTTCCGAGGGAACGTGTTCAAGAAGGTTTTCTGGCTTTGAGCTCTCTTATAATGTAAATTTAAAAGAAATTTAATATACTTTAAATATTTTAAATTATTTAAATAGATGTAAAATAAAGATTCAAATTTCAGGTAACTATGATTCTCTATGAAGTTCTACGATTATACCCGTCAGGAATTCACCCTCATTTAACAAACTACTAATGAAACAAATCTTGGAGAATTCATATTTCCAGCAGGAGTATAACTGTCCCTTCCCATTGAGAAAATGTTGAAAAATATGATTAATAATCAAATGAACTAATTTTTATTTAAATTTATGAATGCCACTTCAATTAAAAATTTAAATTTTCTTAAAATAATTTATAATAATTGCTTCCCAAATGAAGTAATCTTCATTTATCGTCTGCATAATTATATAGGAATCTAATTTAAGTTTTCACTTTGCTCTTCTATTTATTTCTTAGTGGAAAGGCTTAAATTTTGGAAATGTATAGATTAGATATTATATAAGATATCACTGCTATATTTCAACAAGATTTTGAAAAAAAATTATAATAGCATATGAGGTTCCTCATAAGCCCAAGCCCCTATGATCAATTGTTCATTTTGCTTATAAGATTCCAATTAAGACTAGTTAGTATACTATGTAGTACTTAGCTTAACACCACTATTAGCCCTCTAACTCACAAACCCAACCCAAAACAGCCACTTCCAATCCTCTAACTCACAAATCCAACCCAAAACAATCCACTACAAGCTTTCCAACTCACGAATTCAACTCAATGAGAGAAATTTAAAAAAATAAAAAAAAAAAAGAGAGAGGAAGAGAAATATTGTGACTTGATCCCTCGACACAAGCGTCGTCGCCTCACTCGTCAAGGTATAATACTCGTTAGGAATGCATTAAGTCACCACACAAATGCATTATGCAAACATATTGCATCATGGAAATAAATCGTTTGCGTGGGTTAAGCAACCTGTGGATGTCTCACGCGAATGCATTATATATATCATGCAAATACATTATGTAACTCATGCAAGTGCATTATACCAATCAGTAAATGCATTATGACAGTTATGCAAATGCATGATGTTATTTATGCAAATATGCCAATCAAATAAATATATTATGCAAATCTTGCTGATATATCATACTAATCATAAATGTGACAAGTAAATCATATAAATGCTTTGTGATATAAATATGATATATATATCATGTACATCATTCCAATTTTAATTTTGAAAGTTTTCAACTTAGATTTTTCCTCAAGATTAGTGTCCGATCAAGATAATTTTTTTAGGATGTATCAATAATAAATTCCAAAAAAAAAATCATTTTGAACTCCTAAAATTCGCTCTCGAAGATTATCATCCTTGATTCCCCTTCAAGTTTACTATGATGTGGGCATCTCATAACCTCACGATAGGAGGTAATGACCTCCTTGTAGTTGTTAGAAAGAGTAATGACTTCAACAATCAACCACCCCTCATCAATCATCATTATTAGTTGAAGTCTTTCTAACAGTGACTTGAGCATCAATAGTAGGCAAGCTACCTCTTATTAAAATGTTGTACCAGTGATTCCTCCTCCATCAGTGGCGTCCTATGGATCCTCTCTTGTTTGTCAACTTGATAAAATAATATTTAAAAATTTAGATTGATTTATGTGGCTTGCTGAGCTATTGTAATTCATTGTGATTTTACTTCTGATTTTCAGGATCTTGGAGAGAGAAGGAGATTGTGAACTAGCAATTCAGAATCGGATTTGAGATCATATGTATTTTTCTATTTTGATTTTTATACAGTCATGGCTAGTTAAATTTTCATTTTTGTAGCTCTTGCATGTAGCCCTGTACTATAGTGTAAATATTTATTTTAATAAAATGAAAAAAAATAAAATAAACATGGTTTATGAGTTTTTTATCAGTATTTGAATGTTTTAGTAATTATGTATTCTGTAGTTTATTTTAATGAATATTGGTAGAAAATCTAAAATAATTCTAAAATTAGATATCAGGATTTTCCTATCACAGCTCAATGTGATAGGATTTGTCCAGGTCAGGTCAGGTTGGGTTGTGGTAAAGAGCAGGGGCTACAAAATTGTAATGAACGACAACACTTGCAAGCAATAGTAGAAGACTTGTTATGTACACAATGGTATGCCTACAAGTCAGAAGATTCATGGGCTTATGGGGAATGTGATCTACTCTCGGGTAGAAAGCGCAAGCTTGTTATGCACATGAAAGTTTTCCTATAAGTTGAGGTAGTGGGATTATAGTAGAAAGCATAAACTTGTGCTGCATGCAATAATCCTACATTGCAAGCTATATTAAAAGATTTACGCTTAATGCATCCCGCTCACGTGCAATGATAAGTGCTGGTGGCTTCTGAATGCCTACTACCTGTCCACAAGCAACGATAATAAAGTTTGCATGACACAACAGCCCATCTGCACGAAGCAATAAATGATTTCCATTTAGTACAACACTACAATGCACTTATGCACGAACAAGAAATTCATAGTGTATACAACGATTAGCATATAAGCAAGAATAAGGGGGCTCGTATCAAACATATCGGCCTGCCTACAAGCAATATCAATCAACCTCTAATGAACGCTATAATTTACCTACAAGTATAAATGAGAAATTTGTAGCAAAAACCATGGTTCGATGGTAAATAGAAGCAAGAAATTTGGATTACCAAGGTGTCAGATTGAATGGATTAGCTTACTTATAAATGAAATGTGGAGGACTCATAATGCATTGTATAGCTCACTTGCAGGCTGAGGCAACTCCTACAAGTTAGATTGAAGAAAATGAAAAGTCACAGAAGATGAAATAGACTAAATAACACCACCTATACATGACGAATGAAATCTCATGTACAACTAAATAATGCCACCAGATCTGCAACACTTGTAGGAGCAAACAGAAGGCGTTCATATGCCCCTAAATAAGATTTTATTCATTTCAACAATAACCATTTGCGCAATTGATCATATTTGAATATTCAAAATACCCCATCCTCATGCATTGAGAATATACATATGCATAATGTAAATGCGTTGGAAAGCCTACAAGTATACAGTCCAAATGCATCTTGAGTGCATGTCATCTAAAAATGCATGATGCAATATATATATATATATATATATATATATATATATATAATATATATATATATATATATATATATATATATATATATATATATATATATATATATATATATATATATATATATATTAGGCTATCTTGCATGCAAACACATTGAATATATGATCTGCAACATGCAAAATGCATCATGTAAACATACCATCCAACATGCAAAAATACATTGTGTCATAGCAACACATTATACCGACATGCAAACACATTATATGCTACAAAGAATGCATTAAGTCACCACACAAATGCATTATGCAAACATATTGAATCATGCAAATAAATCGTGCATTGACTAAGCAACATATGGATACCTCACGCGAATGCATTACATATATCGCGCAAATATATTATGTCACTCGTGCAGTGCATTATACTAATCAATAAATGCATTATGACAGTTATGCAAATACATTATATTATTTATGCCAATCCTCTGATGTGGGCATCTCATAACCTCACGATAGGAGTCAATGACCTCCTTGTAGCTGCTAGAAAGAGTAATGACTTCAACAATCAACCAGCCCTCATCAATCATCATTATTACTTGCAGCCTTTCTAATAGTGACTTGAGCATCAATAGCAGGCTAGCTACCTCTTGTCAAAATCTTGTTGGGATTCTTCCACAAAGATCTTCAAGTAGTTTCTAATCCAACATTCAATAGTAAATATATAATCATCTCCAGATCTGCATCTTGACAACAGGAACTTAAAAATTCAGAGAGATAATGAATGGTTTTGTTTATGTACAAAAAGAAGTTTTTGGGATATTTAACAGGCATTAATGAATGTATGTGAAATGTATAGTTTAAGCGTATCATATCTATATACAATATTAAATTTAATTGAGTATATTAAACAAACAGACAAACAGTCTAAGCAGCCTCATTTCAGCGCTCTCTCCTATCCTTCTTGCTATTTAAAGCTGAAGTTTTGCAGATTGGGCACAAATTCTTTATCAATAACCATTGCTTTATGCAGTCCGCGTGATAGGCATGACCACAGTCAATACTTCCTATGATCTCATCCTCCTCATATTCTACCTGCATTACACAGTTAGTTCATTATCAGTATCTTTAGTAAAAGTAGTTTCTACAAAGTAGCACAAATTTTGATGCATTACCTGGCATATACTGCACGTTTCATTCTCCTTTAATAATTGGGTCAGGGGTTCTAATGACAAGGCTGTTTCTTGAGGAACATAAGTTTTCATCTTTAGGTGTTTGATGATGAACTCTTCTGACAACCCAGTTTTAACAACTCCAATCTGTTCCTCCAAAGCTAGAAGCTCCTGTTAAGAGAAAAAATAATAATAAAGGCATTCTAATTAAAGGTAAGTAATATTTCATTTTTTAATCGTTTATTGTACCTCATATGACATGTCATCTATATCTAGTCTCATATCTTCGTGATGGTCGATAGCATTCACGACGCCATAAAATCCTGAAAGATCCATCAGAGCAGCATCCTACAAAGTAAATGCCCGAGCACACAAGCCAAAAAAACAGGAATATTAGTAGATGCCAAACAGTCTTTGTAGGGTCTGATTCAAGGGCAATTCATTAAAATACGGGAGAAGTAAGAAACCTTCACTGCTATCAACTTCCCAGGATTTTACTGCATTGCAAGCTAACTGAAAAACGCTTAAGTCTTTAGTTTGTTCAGATGAGTCAATCAAGTTTCAAGTCCCTTACCCTCTTGACCCTATAATAACCCTTATTTAAGGGAAAAAAAAAAAACAAACTAGACCCAACTAGTTCAACCAAGCCAGCTCCTCTCCAACCTGATCTCCATGATTGCTAGGGGTGTAGATAAATAACCCGACCCGAAAAATCTAGATTTGAGTTAACCCGTTTAATAAATAAGTAAAGTTCAGATTGAGTTTTTCAACTCGTTTATAAAACAGGTAAGGTTTGAGTTAACCTGCAAACACATTTTTTATCCAAAAATGATTTGTTTAATATATTTGTTTCTTCTTCTTTTTTTTTTTTGCACGTGGGTATAATCTTATTGTTTTTTATCAAATATCATAAATTCTACAGTTAATAAGTTACAAAAAAAATTATTTAATCAAAATAAATTAACGGGTCAAGTTCGGGTCATCAAGTTGCTAGTTGTTTTTGACCCATTTATTAAACAGGTTGGGTTTGAGTTTAACTGGATTTTGGTCAGGTCAATTTCAAGAAGAACTCAAGCCCGACCCAACAATCCTCTTTGACACCCCTAATGACTACCTCCTCATGCCCTTATTTATTTAGGAACCAGGATTCCTAAGGCATAGCCAACAGAACAGGCGGATGAGGGGGAGAGAGTGGGAGAAAGAGGAGAGCGAGCAACAAGCAAGATGGTGATCAATCAAAAATAGGGCAAAAGATGGAAGTCGGCTCGTCACGTATAGCATATGCAAGAAAGAGGAAGGAAGAGGAGATTCAGGTTTCATATTTGACAATTGTGGCGTCTTCGACAAGTCCATCGATGAAGAAGCTAAGGGAGGAGATTGGGGAGGAAGTTTTGTATATTCCCTCTTCTTCATCTTCATCTTCATCTTCATCTTCATCTTCATCTTCATCTTCATCCTAAACTAAATTATTTCTCCTAAGTTAATATTACCATATTCTACTAAGGATGTTTGGGATAAAATAAACCACAAATAAATTTTAATGTTCATGTTATTATAAAGGTTTTATCTTTTTAATATATGCATTTAACTACATAAATTATTAAGTAGGATTTTCAAGCGATAACTTGGAAGATGCCAAGGTAGAATTTTAGTGAACTATATGTATAAAGGAAGGATTGAGCACAAGGATTATAAATAAATCTAAAACAATTCTATAACATGTGATTAATGGAAGTTATGGCTGTTTAACTCATCTTATTTTGCACATAAATGTTTCGTGGTTGAATTGATCTTAGGATGCAACATGGATCTTATAAGAATAGTGTTAATAATATTAAATGATGAAAATATTAAATTACTAATGTTTATGATGGATTAAATATGAGGGTTTAACTAGGGGGAAATTTATAAATTCATTAATTACAAGAACATGTCTAATTGATTATTTAAGTCATTAATGCTTTGATGTCCAATGCCATGAGTGAATGATTGATTTAGAATCTTTTGAATCTAGGATATGGAGCACCATGTGTTGAAGCAAGAAGATCAATGCATGATCAAAAAGCAGTTGTTTTTAGCCTTTGTTCGGCAAGTGACTATTTACTAAATAAGGGATAAATATATCCTTCCTTGTTAGGGGTGTATTTCTTGCTACGAGTGATTTGCTTTAATTATTAAAAATATATTGTGGAATGTTTTTGTTTATTCATAGCATTTCACATGATCATTTTTACATGATGAGATAGTTAGCTTTTTAATGTTACTAGTTGTACAAATTCCATGTACATTAAAAATACATTATTCCAATAGCTGAGAAATAATTCTTGCCACACCAATCATGAACTATGTTCTTATATAATTGAGTTTAATCATGTTATAAACTACATTAAAACTATTATCATAATACAAAATCTATATAATGTATGCTTGTGTTCGAGTATGAAGCATGTGTTGTCAATAAAATCTTTTTAGATGTTAGTTAGCTAAACATGGCCTCAAAATGAAAACTCTATTAGAAATCAGTGAATTTTCATGGGTTTCTTTTATCTTCCTGGTTTTAGGATGACGTAGTATATCAACTATATATATATATATATATATATATATATATATATCAAAATGAAAACTCTATTAGAAATCAGTGAATTTTCATGGGTTTCTTTTATCTTCCTGGTTTTAGGATGACGTAGTATATCAACTATGTATATATATATATATATATATATATATATACACACACACGTACGTATGTATATATACGTCGTATGTATGTAAAAAAAAAGATAATTATAAAATGATAACTGAAACATTAATGAATGTATAAATACAGCATGTTGTAAGTCGAAGTTTTAGTATTTTAACACAATGATCATTGGCTTGCATATATAAATTTTTATGAAGTCTATTAAATAATAAGCATTATTAAATAAAATCCATATTTAAAAATCCTATCTTTAATGCATTGCCTATAACTACTATGTATAATGTTAATTTTTATTTCCAACCATCTCTTTGCTAATATTTATGCCTCATGCCTTATCATTTATATTTTACTCAGTGGAGCTTCATCTATTGAGTTTGTTTAGCACAAACTCATATCTATTATTTAATTAATTTTCAAGTTATGCATCATCTAGACGAGAGCTTTTAGACTAATGTTTCATGTTCATCTTTGAAAGGTTAACCCTCCATCCCTCCCTCTACATACACTTGACATTACTTGTAACCTTATTTTTTCCTAGAAATGTTCTTGGTTTATCACCTTGCATGATTATAGAAGCTGATGCCGTATAAGCCCATCCATATAAGACATATGATGATGCAAATCTTAATCAATTTCAATTTACCTTTATAACTATTAAAATTAGATACCCACGTGGTCAACAGACGGGCTTTTTGAAAGTGCATAGTGTAAAGGGATAATAAATTAAACCTTTAGTAGAAGTTTAAATCAACCAGGCCCTTCAATAGAAAATTTACCAAAAGAATCAAAAATTCATGCTGCACTAGCTAAAGCAAAAGAGAAAATTGTTGAAGTTGCATAGCAAATAATACCACAGATTGTGATGAGAGTTGAGCACAGGAAACATATCTAACTTGTTACCATGTACAGAGCAGGAGAAGAGAAACTAACTAGAAGGTATGATATCATTAAATGGGCGTGCGTTAAAAAATGTTTATATTCCTCACATTACAAACATCATTGTTGTTAGCATTATAATAATTTTTGCAAACATTTTATTTTCCATTGCTTGTTGGTTGTGATTCCTTGTTGTACTAGTGTTATTAACTCTATTAATGCAATAAAATATTATTTGCATTCTTTTGTTTCTACTCTTTATAATGGTTTGCATAGAAACTTTCTCTTGTGAGGACAAAACATGTTTAATCGATCTTGACTTTGAAACTTACTTTAATAATTGAGATTAATCATTTCATTATGTCCCGCATCGTCAGAGTATACTGTCTACTGGACCCAAGGTCTGACAAGAAAAATCTGTTTGAATATGATCTATCACTGGCAAACTATAGAATCCCATGGAGAATGATTTTCCCTGTTGTAAAATAGACTTCGCCTCATCTGTATGGCACGCATAGGTATTCATGAGTAAGTTGGAGAGAGAGAGAAGGGGGTGTAAACGATTGTGTTTGCAGTTGGCTCACTAATTTTCTCCCTTTCCTTGAGAATAAAGAAAACCAAAAGCCAACACGGGTAATGCCCTTATCAACTAGCTAATATGCTGCCTAAAAGTTGCATCGCATGCATTAATGGGATGGAATCTATTTATGACGCTCAGCAAAATAGTTTCCAAACACGAAGCTTCTTGTCAGATTGATGCATTCATACTATTTTTTTTCAAGCTAAACATTATAAGGTAGAAAGGAAAAAAGAACAAAAATTAGAGAAACATGATTCACCTCAGCTGAAAGGAGCCTTAAACTCCCACCAAAAAATTGTTGAGCTGGTTGTGGTAGTTGCCGAGGCCTATAAGTTTGATCAACACTAGCAGAAAAGTGTGGGAATGTGGATCCCACATCCATACCATCAGCTGAAAGATTTGAGTTGGAGCTCAAGTTGTTGACAAGGTGCTGGTAGGGAGCCGGTATGTGTGCATGATGATGGCTGTAACCATGAACTTGCACATTATGGGTAGCTGGATGAAAATTAGGTATTGAAGATGGATGTAGGAACATCGCTGAATTTGTGGCAGATGAATTAGAATATGCCTGCATATTTGTGCTTGCCTGGTGCAAACGTCCTGGATTTAGGTTTCTCCCTGAGTCCATTTGTTATGATTAGATATTCAACTTTGACACATACGGGGGAATTTAAATAACAATTCGATATGAAAGATTCAATTAGCTTTAGAAGTATAAGAAATACCAAGGCTGTCTAAACCTAAAAGGTTGATAATGATCTGATAAAATGAAATGTAATACTTAACTAAATGGTATATAGAATTTAAAGCAACAGCAGGAAAGAACAAGATTAGGATACTCTAGAAAAGTTTATCCGAGAAAGAAATAGGACAATGGATGCTCGTTTTAGCATAATGCATTAAAAAAGATCTTACCTTGCAAGAATCTAAGAGTATTGTTGTAATTCCAATTGACGCCTCCATTTACAATGTTATTCCCATTCCCATACTGTGAAACCCAAGCATTATTGGTAGGCTGGAAGGGGAGCATCATATATGACCCTGGAAGTAAGCAATTTTGATGAGGTAGGACAGCAGACTCTGGCTGAAGACTACCGGTAACTGATCTGCTCCTTACACTTCTGTAAGATCCTTCGGCTCCTGGCAGAGAAGCTCTCATTCCATATTCCGAGGGAGTAAGACTAGTTGGATCCATAATACCAGGCACAGATTCATATGTTTGTCCCCACAGTGGTACTCCACAGTTGGAGTGATAGGTAATAGTTGAACTTGAGCTTGCTGAGCCATTAAGATTGTTATAGATTCCTGAAATCATTTCTGTATCCTTTCTTTTGCAAGGCCTCCTATCGCTATCAACAAGATGATTATGGCTACCAAATTCATCCACGTTAATTCCATTGTCCGTTGGGCTGATGTTGGAAGGCAATTGTTCAGCCATCAAATTGCTCTGATGAACAGGGAAATTTCTGCCAGCGGGTGCAAGCAACATATTAGAGTTATAAATGTTTGATGGACCAACAACACCCAAACCAAGATTTTGGAAAGCATGACAGTTCTGAATGTTATACTGATTCTGACGTAGCATGACCGTTTCATGATAGTCCCTAAATTGATGAAAAAAATCCACACTATTCCCTGGACCTGAAAGAGACGGATGACAATTTCTACTTGTATAATCAGAAGAATTTCCAGTAAAGCCGTGGTCGCGATGAAGACAACTATCCCTTGGTTCTGAGTCCAAATCAAACATCTGCTGCGTGCATAGCGTGCTTCTCTGCCCCATGCTGATCAACTAGCTTGTGCAATTATTTTGAACTCAAAAAGCCGGTAACCTATGGTCACAGCAAATCAGCCACAAAACATAGAAACCTGTAATGTTTCTGTAGAATCAGGTAAACCGTCACAAATGATGTGCGACATTATCATAGTAAATTTTGAATGCAATAGAAAGTGGTGAGTACTGAAGAATGTTCAAAACATTCTGCAGATAAAATTTTGTGCAAGTGACAACAATTGATCGGTTAAAGAGCCCCAACAAACCATCGCAGAGTTGCACATTCCATGTTTTCCATATAACACCTACAGATAATTCTACAAGATACATCATCTTGGAGCTACAGTTAGTTCCTACAACACCTCCCGAGATTTATTAAAGCTAAACCAGCTAATAACAAAGAGATGTATCATAGATAAATTCTGGATCACAAAAATCAGATACCAGGGATAACATAAACTGGTCGCTTTCAAGACATAGACATCAAGCATCACGTAAGACATTAGGCATCTCATGCCCAGGCCCACAATAGACGAGAGTCTCATGGGCTAGAAATGCAATTTTTTATTTTTATAAAACAACTTAACAGGCAGTGAGGCTAACACAACAAATAACCAATTTGTTATTTTCTTCATGTCCGCCTTTTTCTGGAACTTCATGGAATGCTATCTTTAAATTGTCTCCTTCCTTGGGTTGGTCCACCACACAAAACTGTAAAATATAAGTTTAAATTTGTTGGATGGCCTAATTAGATCAACCCGCAACCTAAGAGATCTGAGTCTTACTTCTAAGCCCTACAAAAACCATTCCTTACCAATTCAGATGCAGTAGTTACTTGAAATAAACGTCCATCAAGCCCCTCAGATTGGGTTTACGTCATCTAGATAGAAATTTTTTAAAGTTGAAGTAGGGGTTTATAGGGATAAAGGTGCAAAACCACCCTTATTTCAATTGAAATCAGAAATATTTATGTTTTGATGTCTCAAATAATATATCTTTTCATGGCTTTAGCTGAGGTTTTACAATCTCCCGCAAGCTTATACTAGTTTAAAACAAAATACAGTCATATACTCATATTTCCTAGTTTACTACAAAGTTTTCTAAATAGAACAATTTTTTAGCTCAACATTCCACCATTATTACTTTGGGTTTAGGTTGCAGGAGAAGGAAAAGGTTTACACCTAGCAAAGCCAAGCCCATCCAGACTGAAAGTCTAAAATTCAAAAATGTTATCAAAATGCAAAGTTCAGCTACCCTAATAGAAAAACCCTTTTTCAATGCGTAAGCACCAACCAAGAACAAATATGATACAACGCTCAAAGTAGTAATAAGACCAAGCACCATAAGAGGACCCTAATGTTTCCATGATTTGGCCAAAACAACAGCCTGCATTCACAAGAGAACGGAGAGGAACCAATCAAATGTCAAAAAAACCCCACATAAACAAACAATAGGGCATAAATAAATGCACTGGCAAACCCAATTATACCCAGTTTAATTACAAAACGAAGCCCCAAATTTCTCTACCCAACAAATGGAAAAAATCCTAATACCTTACAGAAGTACAAGAAACAGGAAAAAATAACTGCCAGATACAATTGCAATTTGTAGGATGACCTACTCCTAGGGAACACATTCCTCACCAAATCAGATCTATTGGTTACTCCATTCCATAAAAGCATTCAAATCATGCTTATCTCACCTAGACATGTACATCAAACAGGTGATTTTACACTCTCAAGAAAACTTATAATAACAAAATAACAAAATAAAAGCTCAGATTTCATAGTTAATTGGAAAACGTTTCTAAATAGAATAATCTTTTTGCTCAACACTCCACTCAATTGCATAAAGTTGAGGTTGTGGGATAAGGTAAAAAAGTTTACACCTAGCAATGTACAGTCAAAGCAAGTCCAACCACAGTGAACCAATCTAAAATTCAATAACTTTAACAAAAGGCAAACTACGACAGGCCCCACAATAAAAAAAAAAACCTATCTTTTATGAAAAATACTACCAAGAATGAAGATGATGAATGCTCAGAATAGTAATAAAGAGATAAAAAACTACAAGGCAGGTCAAAAAAATATCATAAATTTACAAAATAGAAGAGAAACCAATTCAGTATCACAAAGCCACACAAGTTTATAACCAAATATGGCAATAAAATTAACTTTCCAAAACCCAAGCACACCCAATCTCACCAAAAAGCAAAACTCCGAATCTCTAAACCAAAACAAAAACCTACTAATATCATATAAAAGTACAAAAATCACAGAGGCAAAATAACTTTAGAGAAGTGATACTATAAGATGTCAACTTGAATGCTCCTTGAAATTTTTGCCTCTCTTCCTATCACAATTTTTTTCAATTTCTCAGGAACAGCAACTAACTACAACCTAGAAGCATGCACAAGCTCCTTATTTCATCCTTCTAACTCAAAGAGTTTAAGATGGTGGAAGTAAAAAGATAATTTAAATTTTGATTTCGATCTAATCCATAATAACAATTTTCTAACTAAACAATGAGCATGTTATAATCCAAGAAGAAAAGTATAACCAAGATTTAGCCCAAATTCATTTGTTTTGAAATTACGCATTATCATATAATATTAGTTAGACAATATACTACCCAATTCTCTCCCATGACCCAATAATGTAATAATACATTTCAGATCTCTCAATTAGCTATGCCACAAAAGTCATTGGCCAACAATAGCAAAAAGAATATCGTTTCCCACAAAATAATAAGCCGTAAATGAATACCAGATCATGAACAAGTTAGTAGGCTATTGGCTACATGACAACAATACTCTCTAAAACATTTCAAGGAACGAAGTAGCCTTGAAGCAACTCCTCAAAGCTTAACCCTTTGAATATTAAATTTCATTTTGTTAAATAAAAAACAACCTATATCACTAGCAAATAGACATTTTGTTTAAAAATAGCATATTTTTTAGCTGCATGAAGAAAGGCATAAATGAAAAAGCATAATGTTTATTAAATAGAAAAATATTGGGATCCAACACCTCATTTACATTCCTTCGCAATGTTTAAATTCCCAACTAAATCATCCACATACTCCTCTCCTAAGCACAATATACTATCCAAGCTTAAGATAGTAATCTCAAATTTAGATAGGGGAACTTTATCCTGATGAAAGAACTAGGAGCCTGTGAATAAAAGAGTTTAGAAAGAAATGCCAATGAAGAAATATAATAACGAGGACAATTAAGAAAAAAAAAAGTCAAATAGAAGAAGATAAGGAAGAGAGTATGAATCTAGTAAAAATAATACCAACACTAAGGCCTCGTTTGAGACAGCTTAATTTTACCTTTTTTTTTCGTTGTTTGAATGTGACGTATGCTTTTTTGGAAACTCCATTTCTTTACTATTTTGAGAAGCGTTATGGTAGTAGCTTCTCCGTTCAAAACCTCCAATTCTTTGATTGACGTTTTTGAAACGGAAAAGGTAAAGAAACTAAACAAAGCCTAAGAAGATGAGGTTGGCGATGGTGCCATAAGGTGTGAGTAACATCCAACATATAAGAGAATATAGTCCTCTCAACTATACCCCACAATCTCAGCATAAATGTCTTAGCAATTTTACATCATCTCCTTGCCAGAAGAATGGAGCTTTTAACAACTTCAATAGGATGTCACCAACAAAATGAATTTGATGAAAATTCAAAGTAACTTATTGCGGACCAACTCTCAGATATCTATCAGAAGCTAAAGACGAATAAGTTTGTTTTGAGAGCTTCTTGTTGGAGATAAAAGATGCAAAAATTTAGATTTTGTCTCAAAAAAGTTTACCCCATGGAGCTGAGCTCAATATAAAGTTGGGAAAGAGGGAAATTTAGAGCATCTTTTAATGTGCCACCACTTTTTCTAATGAGTTTTTTTCATGTCAGTGTCACCCATGGATGTGAGGCTAATCAACAATATGCTAATCAATATATATGAAAAAGATTCCAGATTTGGGCAATAATAAGTTTAGAAATTTTGTAGTTCTTCACCTAGGTGGAGGCTAAAAAACCGACTTCAACTCTTATTGGATATCATAGTTACCTTACACACTCTGTTTTACTCGATACTTCACCAGTTTTATTTTCACAATCATAAGATCAAGAAATTTAGATTCTTATTAAGATTCCTCATCATTTTATTTTCTTATAGGAAAATTAGATCGTTTAAATTAAAAAAATTGTAAAATTATTCCGAGTGAAAATTTATGTACCCAACATCGATTATTAGTTTTGGACTTTAAAATAAAAGGGAAAAAAATAAAAAATAAAGTAAAATGATATTCTAGGATTAGATGGGGCATTTAAAGAATATTAACAAAAATATTTTTGAGTATGCTTTTAGATCTTAAGATTCCATCTATACATGAGGATGCTAATGTTATGTGAAAAAAAAGTGGCTACGATATTAAGAATATTGCAAAAGATGTGCTTAGACCATCAAAGAGAAAAGTTCCTAATAATAAAAATAGTTGGTGGTGGAATCCAAATATGCAAAAAAAGATAAAAAAAAATAAGAAAATTTGTTATAAAAATTGGTTTACATGTTAAAATTCTAATAATTGGGAAATATATAAAGAGGCGCGTAAGGAATCTAAGAAAGCAATATGTGATGCAAAGATCTTAGCTTTTAATAATTTATATAATAGATTAGATGCTAAGAATAGAGAAAGATATATGAATAAATTAACCAAACAAAGAGATAGCAGTAGTAAGGATTTAGTTCAAGTAAAGTGTATTAAAGATGAAAATCAAAAAGTACTTTTCTTAAAAGATGATATTCAACAAAGATGGATGAGATATTTTGCTAAACTTTTTAATGAAAAATATGAAAATACGATTGACTTTAGTGACCTTGGCACCCTAAATGAAAATAAATATTTCTGTTTTTATTGACATATTAGTAAAACCAAAGTTAGAGAGGCTTTAAAGAAAATGCAGTGTGGAAAAGCTGTTGGACCTGATGATATTCCAATAGAGGTGTGGAAATGCTTAGGATATGAAGGAATTTCTTGGCTTACTAAACTTTTTAATATTATTTTGAAAATGAAAAAGATGTCAGATAAGTGGAGAATGAGTGTGTTAATTACTATTTTTAAGAATAAAGTGATGCACAAGATTGTGCGAATTATAGAGGAATTAAGTTAATGTGCCATACTTTAAAACTATACGAGCGAGTTATGGAGCGTAAGTTGCGGCATGATACTAATGTTTCTCAAAATCAATTTGGATTCATGACGGGTAGGTCTACTATGGAAGCCATACATTTATTTAGAGGTTTGATGGAGAAATATAGAGAGAATAAGGAGGATATTCATATGACATTTATTGATTTAGAGAAAACATATGATAAAGTCCCAAGAGAAGTGCTATGGAGAGTTCTTGAAAAGAAAGGAGTTAATAACGGTTATATCCAAATCATTAAAGATATGCATGCAAGAGCTATTACTTGTGTTCAAACACAAGGTGGTTTGACCAAGTATTTGGTTGGATTACATCAAGGTTAGCCTTAAGCCCACATCTTTTTGCTTTAGTCATGGATGTTCTCACTAAACATTTGCAAAAGGATGTACCTTGGTGTATGCTTTTTGCTGATGATATTCTTCTAGTTGATAGGATTAGAGAGGGAGTTAAGGGTAAACTTGAATTATGGAGGTCAACCATAGTATAAAGGTTTTCGCTTGAGTAGATCTAAAACTAAATATATAGTGTAATTGTATTAGTAATAGACCTAGTGAGGGAATTGTGACTTTAGGGGACCAAGTCATTAATAAGAGTACATGTTTTAGATATCTTGGATCTATTGAACAGAACGATGGTGAAATGAATGGGGATATTATCAGCAGAATTCAAGTTGGATGGTTGAAGTGGAGGAATGCATCGGGCTTGTTGTGTGATAGAAAAGTCCCCCTCAAACTTAAGGGAAAATTTTATAAGATGGTGGTGAGACCTACAATGCTTTATAGTGTCGAATGTTGGCCATTAAAAGAGAAGCATAATACTAAGTTAAGTGTTGTAGAGATGAGGATGCTCAGGTGGATAAATGGCTTTACCCTTAGAGATAGGATACAAAATGAGCATATACGTGAAAAGGTTGGAGTAGCTCCAGTGGAAGATAATATTAGAGAAAGTTGCCTTAGATAGTTTGGTCATATAAAACGGCAACCTCCGATGACCCGGTTAGGAAAGTAGAGGTATTAAATTTGACTTATGTTAAGAAAGGTAGAGGTAGAACTAAAAAGACTTGGTTAGATAATAATAAAAATGATCTTTCTTTATTAGATTTAAACAAGAATTTGACTTTTAACAGAACAAAATGGAGAAAAAGGATTTATGTAGCCGACCCCACGTAGTGGGACAAAGGCTCGATGTTGTTGTTGTTGTTGTATTAAGATTCCTCATCATGTCCCCTTTTCCCTTAGAAAATCAATATCAATTTTCTACTTGTTGAACTTTTTATATATGGATTCCAAAGAGGGGCCTTGTCTGGTATAATGCAATGCTGAGGGAGAAATGAAAATATAAGAATAAAATATTACTCGACAATCGAGACAATAATTGTTCCAAATCTTACTCAAAATTAAATGCAACTTTTAAATCAATTTTGCTTTGAAGCCATTTTCCGCTTGTTCGATATGTGTTCCTTGGCCAGGGATTCTCCACTTACACCAAAACTTAAAGAAAGTGGAGACAAGCTTGATTGTTATTGTTCATAGGGAGCAATAACATCATCATTCCTTATTCCAAAAATTTAGCGCCAGGGTTATGAATCATTAATCTCTAATGATTACAAACTAAGTGTTGCATATTGTTGAAACTTTATTAATGTGAAACCAGGAATTGTTTTCTTAGAGATTAATAAAGTTTGTTGGAGCAATGATAAAAATAATTTTAAAGCTTCTCAAAATTGAAAACTCAAGAAATATCTTAGAAGTAAACAATGCTTAGGCAATCCATCACAACTAAATTTGCAAGTTCTTAAAAATAACAACTTAAACAAAAGTAATGACTTAAACAAAAGTAATGAAATGATTAGTCAACTAGAATCCGACGGTTAACAAAGCGATCGTCTCACCTTGAGGCTCAAAGTCACTCTTCTACGTCTAGGGTTGTCGGAGGAAGAAGAACCATACAAGAAACAAAATCACTCCAAGGTAGACGACGACGACGACGATCCGTAGTGATGGCGAGGGAGGCGGCGGCGGTGGAGGTGGGGAAGCGGGTGGATGTCCGTTGATGGTCCAATCGTAGTATTGGAATTGCTCGTCTATGACGTCTACGAGAGTGAGAAGGATGCGGTTCAAATAGTCTTCAACAGTGTCGTCGAATCCAAACCCGACGTCGAAGAACGGTGAACGGGTGATGTGGATGTCTCCGTAGGCATCGAATACCAATCCGCTATCAATCTCGAGATCCTCCATGCATAATCATCGGAGATTTTGGCGTCGAGGTGGTGTAAAGGCGGAGGAGAAGTCACCTTGGAGAGGTGCGGCCAAGAGAAAGGGAGGGGAAAGGGGAGAAGCTCGTGTGGGAGGAAGGAGGGAGGTCGGCTATGATGGAAGATCCCCAAGGTAATGCAGGAAATCTGAAATTCTTTCAGATTTTAATGGATTGTGGAGGGATTTAATTTGAAAATCAAATTAATCCAAAAGGGGAATAGGGGCGGTAATGGGAGAGGGATTTGGGGCTGATTTTGTGGGGAATTAGAATTAATTAGGGAGGGAGAAGGAGCCCATGAAGGGGCCGGCCAAATTAGAGAGGAGGGAGGGGAATAGGATTTAATTAAGTGGGGCCCACATGTTTAATTGACAGATTTTAATCAATTTCAGATTTTAACAAAAGGAAAGTTTCCTTACTTGAATGTAGACAATAGGCAACATTTTGAATTTCAAATTGGCTTTGAAATTCAATTATGACAATTGCCTAAATTCTAGGATTCATTTTAGGAAAGTAATCAAAGTCTCATGAGAACTTTGAATTTCAAATTCAAATTCCCAAGAGGGGGCCGGCGGGTGGAGAGGTGGGGAAGGGAAATTGAGGGAAGGAGGCCGGCGGCTTGGAAGGAATTTTGAGTGGTGATGGCCGGCGGCTTGGGCGGCCCAAGGTGGTCGACGGCAAGGGGATTTTGGGGGAGAGGAAAGCTAAGGCCAGAAAATCGTGGGAAAAGCATGGAGTATATCGAAGAAGCTTCAAACCTCATGCATCTCCTCCCATGGAACTCACAAAGAGATCTACAAGCACCACCTCGTTAAGAACTCACAAAGAGGTCTTAAAATATCACAAACTAACAAAGAGATCAAGAGATAAAATTTCATTCATCAAAAACTACTTCAAATACAATGACTAAGCCTATATATAGGTCATCCGAAAATAAAAATCATAAAGACGACATTGCCCTTGGGCTACAATATGCAATAACTTCCTCATATGGGTACAAATGGAAAACATAAAATATAAATGACACGAATAAAATAAAACATCAAAAATAAAGACTATGAATTATGGTCGTGGCTCGACGACCCCTCCGATGGTAGGTGTGTTGAAATCTCCTATGAATGTCCCCATCATTTATTGTGTGCAAAACTTTTGCCATAAACTTATAGCTATGTTACCCTTAATCAACCTCTTTTTTCCTCCACATAGTCCTTCTACATAATTTTGTCACCTATCTTACCGGTTCACCATCTATCATTCATTTTATGAGCCAAATTAAATAATTTTTTTCACTGTTTTATATTTAATAGGTATACTAACACTATACAACTTTATAACACCATCTTAACATTCTCATTCTTCCAAACTCAATTTGATTATCAATGACTTCTTTATAATCCCACTCCCTAATCGATAGAGCATAGCTATTAAGGAATGATTATCGAATGATGCCATAGATTCAAATGGAAGGTATATCTATAAACTTAAGATAGCTAAATGTCCTATTACTTACTTGAGGAGCTTCACCCACAACAAATAAGAAAATAAATAAACAAAAAATTCAGTGATTACAACAACTTGATCTGAAGTCACCCTAAAGCTTTGAATTGATTGGAGTTGGAGTATTGGAAAAAAGGGTTAATGATTTTGGAGAAAATATAGCATGGAAAGATTTTTTCTTCTGTAATTGGTCAGATCATCAAAAGGCCTAGTTGCTCATCAACATCTTGAAAATGTTTTTCTTAACCATCATGTACATTAGTAAGGAGAATGAAGCATTAAAGAGTTGCACTATTGATAAAATTGAACTGACTTCCCAATCCTTTATAAGGAAAAAAATGTGTAATTAATTACCCATGTTCTTGCAAAACCAAAGGTAAGTAGAGTTACTCTACTTCTATCAAATGTGGATGCAAGCCACTATTCCGATCTTTTGTGGCAAAAGCGTCTCAAAAAGTACTGCTAAACCATGATGTAATGAAAATAATGAAAGAATGATACGGCGAAGAATGATGCAGCTAACTGAGAAATTAAACCAATTTATTGAATAGTTAGATGGAACTCAAAGGCTAATTACTATACCTGAATGTTTTATTTGCGGTTTTCTATAATGCATACAAGGCAACAAGAATATGAAGTCTTTGTAATAGGTCTTGAAATTTGAAATGTGTGCCGCTAGGGCTGCCTCATCTTGCCTACAAGTCATAGGAATTGCTTCATGATTGATTTGTCCATGCAAACCGAATCTAACTTATTAAACCTAAATATTGTGTATGTATATGAAATGAACCAAATGACTCAATTTGGCTCAAGAATCAACTACTGAAATTGTAAACTTAGTTAACATACACTTATTCCATCTAAACAATCACTTAAAGTAGAGCTCAATTGAAGGTATTATCACTATTATTTTCCTTTAAGTCCTCAACATATATAAATAGAATCATCATCGGCGAAGTCTTGGCATCAAAGTTTTCTCCCCAAAATAATTCGAAAGAGAAAGGGATAGAGAGAGAGAGAGAGAGAAAGAAAACAACACATTGGCTATTTTTTTATCTTAAATAGAAGAGGCTGAGTGATATCAATGAACAATTCGTGTATCATTAAGCATCTCACTTTCAATTGAATCAATAAAGTTCAATTTATTCATCCTGTGGTTTCAAGTAACTAACCTTTTATGCTACCTAAATCATAGTTCTCAAAAGCTTCAAGCAACCTCAAGGTGACGGGGCTATCCAACACCTAAGACACTAGGCATCACCTTAGGCACTTGCTCAAGTAACATGGCATGCTAATTTTTCATAGTGTAAAACTAGAATCATCACATTAAACTATATGGGAAATATAATGAATTTTCAAGTTTCAATGCATTCCAACGTCCTAAAACTTGCGAAATACATCATCTTAAGAATAATAAAATTAGTTAAGTTTTTAACATGTGTAGCATAAGGATAATCAAATCTTCACTATGTATTCCATTTTTCTCATCATCAATGCTCTTCTATCCATTATTGGATTTTGATCTCTCCATCTTTTCTTCTATCTCCACAAATTCTTTCTCTTCATCCGTGAGATATTAACTTTAGAATTTGAATTTGTTGCACCTAGTTGTAGGTTTGTAAACGAACCGAACTAAACCGAGTTGATAATGTTCATGTCCATGTTTATGTTCATTTATTATAAGTTTGTTCATGTTCATTCAAGCTCGATTCGAGCTTTCATGTTCGTGTTCAAAGCTTGGTTCGTTTAAGTTGATAAATAATCATGTTTGGTTCATGTTCAATTAGTTTCGTGCTTATCAAGCTTTAAACAAACATGTTCACGAACAAGCTTCATCGAGCCTACTAACAAACATATTTGCAAAAATTTCTATCGATTGTTTCAAACTATCAAATGAGCATGTTTGTGAACATATATAGTGATTTTTTTAGTTACAAATGGGCCTATTCGCGAACATATCTAATAAGGGTTTTAGAACTATCAAACAAATTTGTACACGAACACATCTAGCGAGTATTTGTTCACAAACAAACGAGCTTGTTCACAAACAAACGAGCTATAATTCTTCTTATAAAAAAACTTGTTCTAGAATAACTTATTATTATATTTTTAAATTATAATAAACATAAAATATTTATATTAGATTTATTAAATTTTCGTATCAAATACGAATCGAGCTCCTAACGAGCTTCTTATCAAGCTTCATATCAAGCATGTCACGAGCTTCCAACAATATTGTTCATGACCATAAATGAACCGAACACATAGTTGTTCAAGTTTGTTATTAAAACAACGAGTATTTAAAAAAAAGTTCAAGCTTATTTGATTACTTAATTAAATGATCACGAAAGAGCTTATATCGAGCCGAGCCTCGAGCAAATTGTTGAACGCTCAGTTCATTTATAGCCCTACCTAGTTGATCTAACTTTTTCCCCAATGCACATCAATATTTCCCCAATTCTAAATGCTCTATTGAAATCAGTACATATCACATTATAATGACCAAAAACAAAATTATCTTCAATGTTTGAAATATTAGACACATCTTAACAATTAAAACACCCTTACTAATGAAACTAGCTTGGGAGATGTGTCGCATGCCATGTCCTCGCCTCCTATCACTCCAACATCAAGGTGAAAACTAAAAGTTCCTTTGAAAAAACTACTCTAAAGTCATCTCTAATGATTCCTCAATCTATATTTGAATTCTGCAAATTGCTGACAGCCTAACATAAACATTTGTTACTTCAAGAATTGTTAGTATCACTTTAAAGCTAACTATCTTGGCAAGCGTCTGGATGCCAAGTTTGAATTGGCCTAGTTTCAGTATATGAGCCTCTAGTTACTCAATTCATCAACCTCAATTAAAATACTTTGCTTGATATGTATACATATATATATATATATATATATATATATGTGTGTGTGTGTGTGTGTGTGTGTGTGTGTGTGTGTGTTTCCCTTCTTGCTCACTGAATTGGCTCATTCTAGAAATACTTTCACCTTTTATCATATCATTACTCCCCATATTTATTTACTCAGTTCTATTTTAAGGTGCAAATAAAACCTAGAATGATGAATGGTGAAGGGAAAACATATGCCAATATCAAGTCATTTGGATACAACTTACAATAATAACCATATTATGGTGGACAATAGTTCTTCTCTTTCGAGCTAACTATTTTCTTACTCCATCTCAAATAAAAACTTCAACAAGTATCATAACAACTCGCTCATATGCTTGTGTAAAAAGTTTATATACTAAATGTTAAAAATTTATAAAAAAACTAAAAAACAATCAATTTCATAGATGGTACACAAAAAGTCACAGAACTGTAGAAATTATCAATCTCTAATGAAAAGAAACAACTATAAAGAACTTCAGTTTAGATAATAATACGTCACTTGGTTTTCACTCACCATTTGCAAGTCCTTTTGGCTATGATAGCATGTTAAGGATACAACTAATATGGAAGAAAACAACATTTAAGGAAATTAATAAGGCTGAAACCTTGATAAATAATAATGATCATGTTAATAGTAAAAAAGGACTTCTAAAAACGAAAATATGCTTGGTGTATTTTTTATTAGCAAAAGGAAAATCAGATAAAACATATAGGCGAAGGAAAAATAATGCCCAACATAAACTTTGTTAACATCCACATTCTCTATATAGCACCCCAAGATATTTGGCAAACACACAAATTAAAAGAGGCCTGTGATGATGGTAAGCTCTAAAGCTCTTCCAACCTCTAAAAACCCTAACTTGATTAAATGTGCATTTAGAAGAATAGAACATTTTTCACCAACTCCACTAGGTTCCATAAAATAGGACACCAAAGTATGTAAACTTTAAATTCTAAACCCTAACATTGCCCAAAATTTCCCTTTTTTCTCAAGCTAACAGATAAAGGATTCAAACCATTCACCGCTTCTTCAGAGGGTGATGTTAAATACCACACCATCGTGTGGCCAGTGTTAACTAATGGATAAACATAAACAACAAGATTCAAATAGTGTCCACTAACTTTCTCTAGTTTCTGCAGGCCACCGATATAATCTAATCCATTACCTATATACATTACACATTAAAATAGTGCCCTCTAACTTTCTCCAGTTTCTCCAGGCCGCTGACACGATCCAACCCATTACCTGCTCAAATAGTGTCCTCTGGCTTTCTCTAGTTTCTCCAGGCCATATAATCCAACTCATGCATAGAACAACTTTTCAATGAGTACAATGACGATGGAAAATCATCAATCACACATCAGTCTCCAGAAAGCTCTGAGTTGCTGTTCCATCCATATCATTCACCAATTTTTCTTTCCCAAAAGATACCATAAGTTCCTCAAAGCTAACCGAACTAACATACACTAAACAAAATATCATCAATTACCAAACAAAAATAAAATGTGACGAGTACCTTCAATATCTGAACAGATGAAAAGCCCTTAACTGCTCTCCCGAACCACTTCCCCCAAAATATCAGCACCCTTCTGCAACCATTAACAGCAAAAAAAACCTAAAATTGAAAAACAAACACCAACTCAGTTGGAAAAATACCTATTCCTCCATAGAATGCAAGAAATAGCATAATAAATCAAAAGATGCAAACCAAAAGCAAATAATAACCCGACGAGAAACCTCGAAGAAGGGGAAACGAATCCGCACAACCGCCGATAGACACAGTCGATCACCGGCCAAAAATCGGAGGCGAAATCAGCGATCAGCAATATCGCTGATTTCGCCAAGATCCAACAAGAATATAGAAGAAGGAAACTGGGTTTGAGTAATTCTCGACAAGGGCCGGATGAGATGAAGCAGACAGGAGAGAAAGAAGATGGAGGATTCTGGGAAAATTTTGGACAGAAACACTTAATTCATCGGATAAAAAACGGGTGAGGCGACAACCATTGGTGAGGTGCACCGCACCCAGAGAGTGACCCACCGTACGGACGGCTTAGATTGAACGATCTAGCGGTTAGTCTTGAAGGACCGGGACCACCACTACTTTCTGAGACCCAAAAAGTGACCCGGTCTTTTCAGTAGTAGGCAGCGGGCTTTGGCGGCAGGTCTTCTACTACAGCCCACGTTTGGGCTGTATGCGCGGAAGAGCAAATATATTAATAGAAATAAATTAGTATGTATTTTATGCCATTATATTTCTTATACTATAAATATTAATTAGCTAACCATATATTATACTTACCTAATACTAATAATATTTTTAATTATAATATTATGATCTAAATTTTTTTCATATTAATATTCGGCTCAACAAATATTTAATGCTTGTATTTATTTCTTTAATTTATTGAATCAAATTGGAGATGCTCATGAATAAAAAAATTAATTAAAAGTTATATATAAATAATAAACTACATATATCATATATGTATATTTTTACAAATAAAATATATGAATACAAATATCCAACACATATGATCAACTAAGAATAATAGCTTATTAGGAAAAAAAAGTTTGTGTTATGATCCATTGATGTAAATATAGATTGAGTTTAGCTTAAAAGTTCTTAAATTTGCATTGAAATTAGTGTTGTATATGACATCTTAAATTACACTAATTCAAGCACAATTTTTTCCCCTCAATGATGTTTGTTTTACATAAATGAAAAGTACCCGGCCCTTTACTTTCCTTATAGTTATGAAAATAAATTACATCGTGATATTTTAATACACATTATATTACATCAGAATGGGCTTGAAAGTCGTTGTATTTACTTTAAAATTAGTGCAATACAAATTTCAAATGTAGTACTAATTTTAATGTAAATCCTAATAACCACCCCCATGATGATATGGACAATGGAACAGTCCTCAACCCTACAAAACAATATTAGTCAACCATAGATAGCAACTCAGCCCAATCACAAGTGTCCAAGGCTAACATATTCATGTTGTATCTCAGTATTTATCTCCTCTACTATTTCAAAATTAGTGTACTCTGTCACAAAGAGTTTAACTAATGTGACACCCTATTTCCCATATTATGCTTCTTCTTTTAATTATTATGTGATTTTATGATGTTGCTTTAGTGCACTTCAAATTCATTATAGCAGAATATTGTTTGCATTAACCAATTCCACTCGCAGGCTAATTTTATCAAGTTTTCTTCACATACTTAACATTTCTCTTAATTTTATCTCCATTAATAATCTTGTTGTGAATAATAAATGCTTTGTTTCCTTTAATGCCTATAGGTGTTACATAAAGGATCTAAAGATAAATTGCACACTCTTTAGGGTTTATGTTAGAACGGTCTATATTTCCTTTCTAAAGTTCAAACAACTCTTCATCACATAACATTGGTGTCCATACCTATTACCTTAAATCTTTGGCATATAAGATTTGGGCATATCCATGCTAAAACATTTGCTCCTGTCTCTAAGCTAAACACAACATTATGTAATACCCTCTTCTTTGTCATTTTGCAAGTCATGTGATGTGGCTAAGGCTCATCATCTCTGTTTTACATTGTCTATGAAGCGATCTTACAAACCTTTAGATTTACTTTACTCAAATGTATGGGGACTCTCCCCACTTCTATATATTAGAAGGTACAAATATTATGTGAGTTTCATTTATAGTTATCCACATTTCACTTAGGAATCCCATGCTTAATAAAGTTGATGTCATACAAACACTTCATTTTACTCAAGAAAATGATTTAAACTTAATTTAAAACTCATATTAAAATCCTTCAAATTGATGGAGGCTAGGAATATATCAGCTATAGCTTATAGAAACTTCTATCTTCTCATGAAAGTATTCATCAAACAAGATGACCCTACACTCTATAACAAAATAGAGTGGTTGAATGTAAATATCACTTCATCCTTGAGACCACTCACATTCTCATGCTTGAGGCAAATCTACCTTATGCTTTATGGCAAAACACACTCCTAATCTCAACCTATATTATCAATCGCATGATCTCTCCAAGTACCAAAAAAATCTCCTTATCACTTTCTATTCAGTAGAATATTATCTTATGACCAGCTTCACATTTTGATTGTACTTGTTATTCATGGATGTCACGCCCACACTATCATAAAGTAGCTCCACAATCTACTCGATGCATGTTTATGAGGTATAACCATACACAAAAAGGATGCAAATTCTTTAATTAGTTCATCAATTGAATCATTCTCTCCTACGACATTGAATTTGATGAAAATATATTTTTCCTACAAAATTCTACTTACGCCCTCCATCTCAACCTCAACAACCACTTGCATTACTCCCTTGGTCCTTAAACCTCACTAAAACTCAAGCACAATCCATATGTAAAAACATACTGATCTTAGCTTATCCTTTTCTCCAACTATAGCATCTACTCCAATCTCTGAAAAATATTTCCCATGAAATCCCCTACAACTACATCGCATAATCACCAGATCCCAAACGAGATCCCTCAAACCAAAAATAATATTCTCTCTTCATCACTCGATCTCTCCTTACCAACTAGACCCCACATGTTATTCCCAAGCCAAAAAAATTTTGCATCGGCATCTATTAACGTTCATGATGTTTCAAGATCTATAAGGCCTAGCTACTTGGATTCCTGTCCCTCCATAGAGATATTTGAACTTCCTTAAAGGTCGATGGACCTATAGACCAAGTTTCATGCAAACTGCACATTGGCCAAACATAAAGGAGACACTCAAGGTGAACAAACAAAGTTTCATACAAAAGGCACAGCGGCCAAACATATAGCTCTCATTGATGTATAAAGCAACGGTCCAGAATATGAAGTATAATATACTGAAACCTGAAGTCATATGAAAAAAAAGAAGAAGAAGCCAACATCATACATTCTCTTACCGTTGCTCTCCAATATGGTTAAAAAGCGCTACAATTTGATGTGTTCAATGCTGATGGGGAGCATTTTTAGCCTATAATGTTCCTTAGGTTATTTTATTTAGTTTGTTACAAGTTTTATAGAATCTTCTAGTATTCTCTAGGTTTTCTCTACTTGAGCAGTATATATCTGGAATGTGTAAGAGGAAGGAGGACATGATGACTATTATCTCTTTTTTAAAGCTTTAAACTTGATGTTATCTTTATTCTCTGGATTGGGATTATCTTCCTTCAAGCATCATCTTCTTCCAACGATCCAATCTACATTAAATGCCCTCTTCCCAATAAACCCGATGTCATCTAAATGTGCTAATCACCCAGCTTTGCCGATTAACAATACCTCAATCATGTATTCTTACTGAAAAAGACATCTACGGGTTCAATTTTCTACTTCATGGGCATTCAAGTCACTCAAAGCCCCACAGGATTATGTTCTCACGCAAACACAATATGCTTGAGACATTCTACATAATACAATAAAGAAGGATTGTAAGTCCATTTCCACTTCTCTATCATCTACATGTTCAAACTTCTCTGCACCTAATCCACCTTTCTCTAATCTAACAACATACAAATAACTTATCGGATCACTTTGCACCTATCTCTTGAGTGCCACTATAAGCAAGTCAAGCGCCTCCTTCACTATGTCAAATAGGTTTCATGTTTATGAATATTTTGTACTAGACTCTCTAAGTAAACGAATCAAACTCAAGAGAAGATTTTGGCAATGTTTTATTTAACATTGTGTAGATATCCTGCATTTCCACATGTCATTATCGGTGCAACTATTTGCTTACAATTGGTCAATTTAAAGTAGCAAATTTTTTTTTGTTTTATAGTAGGCCCAAAGTCAATGCTTTATGGTGCCGAATGTTGGCCATTAAAAGAGATGCATAATACTAAGTTAAAGTGTTGCAAAGATGAGGATGCTCGGGTGGATGAGTGGCTTTACGCTTTGAGATAGGATACGAAATAAGCATATACATGAAAAGGTTGGAGTAGCTCCAGTGGAAGATAAGATTAAAGAGAGTCGCCTTAGATGGTTTGGTCACATAAAACGGCGACCTTCCGATTACCCGTTAGAAAAGTAGAGGTATTAGATTTGACTTATGTTAAGAAAGATAGAGGTAAACCTAAAAATACTTGGTTATGAAATATTAGAAATGATCATTCTTTATTAGATGTAAACAAAAAATTGACTTTTAACATAACACAATGGAGAAAAAAGATTCATGTGGTCGACCGCATGTAGTGGGACAAAGACTTCATGTTGTTGTTGTTGTATAGTAGGCCCAATGTAGACCCCACTGATTAAAGAACCATTTGAAGTCTAATGAATTGCATCTTTTTTTAAAACCTGCTTCCATTACTACATCACGTTGTTAGAGCGCTGAAGTTGCGATTCTTAGGAAAGGTGGAAACTGTTCTTGGCCAGTTTTGTTGACCGTGAAGCTCGCCACCTACTTCTCTATCTCATTGAAAATCGCAAACGTAAAGCATTTTACTGTACTGTAATGCTTAATGCTACACAAAAATGGCTATGGAGTTCCAAAACATCCGATCCTTTGCAGATCTAAAAGAAGAATTTTTATTTCATCATACTGAATGAAGCCAAAATTTATTGTAGATGAATGAAAACATAAATTAAACCAAATATTAAGACTGAAACAATTAAATTAAGTATCTCTGTATTCGAATACAGGATTTGAGTATTTTGTGCAGGAAATTTTAAAAGCGTAGCACTGATGTCGTTCAAATACTCATCATCTGGCTCTTTGGTGGTATCGTAAGTGTTTCTTCGTGCTGCTTAGCAAGATAACCCATCCAACCTAAACAAAATAAGAAAAAAAAAATTATATTTTACAAAACAGTAAATTTATTAGATTCTGCAGTATCAATGAGCATTAGTTTTCAACTCTATTTAAAAATTCAAAATCTTTTCGCAAAAAAACAGTCTTTTGATCGACAAGCAATGGAAAAAAAAGTTAAAGAATTTGATAGTTTTGCTTTGCCTTCATTAGTTTTGTGTGTGAAAATGAAATTATTACATTTGGGGATTCTGAAAGATCAGAACCTCTTATTGACTTGTAATTATTTACATCAATCAAATAATGAATAAATTAACTTAAACATTTCTACAATGTTTTATAAATCCACAAGCAACCAAATGTCTCCACATAAAAAAAAAAAAAAAGAATAAATAATTGGTTATGGTAGTTACCAAGAGCGGGGTCAATTCCTCTTCTTTTAAGCTCTCTGAATTCTTGGCATAAAGAACAGAAAGGACAAAAGAAATGTAGAATACAGTCCTCAGCTGGAGCCTGGACCAAGCTATACTTTTTCCTCAATTTTTTTCTGTAGATTGAAGCCACAATCCAACAACTACAGAGAGAAGGAACCAGAAGCATGTACATCAAACTTCCCAAAGTACAACCTTCAATTAAAATTAATTAAGAGATTAGAAAGAGCAAATGCATTGCATCAATGAAATATTGTTGTTCATAAAAAAGGAAAACAAATGATGTGGTGATCGTTGGAAGAATCGGACCTGCTTGAAAGTAATTCCCAATTCAGGAACAAAGACAAGAACTAAGCTTCAAAAAGCTTCAAAAAGAATATATTCTCATCATTGATCCCCCTCTCTTACAAAGCTTGTATATTTGTAGGGTAATAAGAATATTCTAAAAACTTGTAATAAGATAGTCCTAAGGAGCATTTTTAAGAACATTCTAGAAACTAGAGGTAAATTTGTAACAAACTTAGATAAACTACTCGTAAGAAATGCTATAACTAAAATGCTCCGCATCAACAAATAATCAAATTTGTATTTTCCTTACTGGTTTGGCCCTCGTCGACAATTTCAGCAATATGGCCAAAAGTTACACAGGGGCATAAGGCAGTCATGGTGGCTGCAACAAAAGAAGATTGATCAGATTATCCATGACATACAACATCAAAGTGTACTAAATATTTTATTTACAGTTTTAAAAATCATTACCATTTGTTCCATCCAATCCACAATCATAGATTGTGGATGTCCAAGGTCGTCCGATCTGTGCCATCCTCTGCCGCCGCCCCGGCGGCGAGGGCAGCTGCATCTTTGGTTGATAAGAATCAGAAGAGTTGGCCACTAGGTTCACAGTGGCCTCCGGTGGATGATGACTATTTGAAGGGAAGGGAACTGGTTGTGGAGTTTCACGCTGCAAGCTATGGAAATTTTGCTCTTGGCCATCAGATTCCGGGCTGGTCGGCCAACTATCAACGCCATGCCTGTGACTCTCCATTTCTGTAGAAAGTGCTGAATCTTTCTTACTTTTCAGCTTTTAAAACATGGAAAAGAAGACCTTAATGTGATGAATATATCTTGTAAGTATTGCCGGCCGTGTAGAAAGTTTTCTTGTGCTTATCGACATGTTATTTGGAGTTCGGTGATTAATAGAGTTCAGGAAATAATTTTTCTTTGCTGGAGTCGCTTTCAATATGTCAAGACTTCTACTTGTTCCGAAAATTTGAAAGAAAAGCGGCCAAGACATCTGTTGGTTCATAGATAATACAAAGTAGCAAATATTTCAAATAGATATAAAATGTTATTCTAGATAAAATTTTACAGAATCAAGTAAAAGAAATGATTTTGGATAGAAGATTGAAGGCTTAAGAACCCAAAAAGCCTCATATATTTATATTTTTTTTCATATATATATGTATATATAATTATATATAACTTCTTTCATCATAGAAAATTTTAAGATCAGAATCAGTAGTTTTAATAATAAGAAAAAAGTTTTAATAGCCAAAAAAAGGATTATCTACATTTTTTACTTTTGGATGGAAATTTGGATCATAATTTTGACTTATTCAAAATATAATAAGTTATAAAAAATGCATTACAACTTATTTATAAAAGCTAATATTCTCCTATTTGTTTCAAATATTTCATCATTACTATATTAAGAAATAAGATTGATGGATCATTGTGATAAGTTTTCTAAGAGCATGGATTATCTCACAGATATAATATTCATCCATATACTAAAATCAACCAAAATGATTATGACCTATATGGTTGTGGCATCTTTAGTCAATGGATCATCTATCATGAACTAAATGCCTACATGCTCAATAACCACTATTTTCTCTCTTTATCATATTCTGTTATGGCTAAGTAATTAAAGTTGATATGCTTATTTCAACTATCCCTCTTGTTGTTCTTAGCCATAAAGTCTGCATCTGAATTATCACAATATATTCCCAATGGCTTAGATATTGTGATGCCCCAGATATCAATAGTGAAAGGATTCGTCTGACAGTCTTGATCAATCTCCATTCCTGCTCCCTTGCTCGGACCTGAAAATTTCAACCACATATAATGAGCTTACAAAGCCCAGCAGGTCACCAAAGCCTACAACTGAAATCAAAGCACGGCGATGCTATCAATATGCATGTCAGTCAATTAAATCTATATCAGTCAATGGTCAATCAATCTATGCAATACGGAAATCCATAGTCAATAAAACCAGTCAATGCAGCAGCAGGCAAATCAATAAACCAAGCTCAATCAATCCACATCAATCTCGAAGAAAATCAATCAATTCGTCAAATCAATCGATCAAATCAAATCAAATCCATCAATAGTCAATAATCAATACAGCGGTAAAAACATCGATAAATCAATACTCCCCAGCAATCAAATCAGTAAGTGCTTCCAGTCAATATCTATCCATCGTAGCAGTGTCTATCAATCAATACTATCAGTTCAATCAATCGTGTCGTCTAGTCAATTCGTAGTATCTATATCATTCTTGCAAATCAGTCAATCCAATTATTCAATACAATTCACTCAATATCAATATACAGTATTCAATGACACTACGGCAGCGAGTACGGTTCAATAATGACGACGTACGATGCTACAATAGGGAAATCATCTCAATCAATAGAGCACATATATCTATCAGCAGGGAAATCCATAGACCTATCAAATCAATAACGTCAGAACAATTGAAATCAAATCCATAAAGAATTCTATCCTACGGTAAATTAAATCCATACGGCAACAATCCATTCAATCAATCAATCGATAATCGGCACAACGAATCAATGTATCAGTGTATCAATAGCATGTCAGGATCTGTCGTATCAATAGTATCCATATGTAAATATCATAATCCATATCAATGTCGATGTCGGTGTCTATCAATCGATATAATCTATGTCAATGTCGATGTCAATATCTATGAATCAATACACAGAATCCATATCAATATCGGTGCCGGTATCTATGAATCAATACATTCCATATCCATAATCCATAGATCAAGTCGATAAAATCAATCAGAAAAGCAATACGATAAATCTATTGTATTCATGCTCGATGATCAATCAATAAAATAGTACGATACAGTAAATCCATAAATCCATCAATAAATCCGTTCAAGATCAATAAATCAATCGGAAATCAATAAATCAATGCATATCAAGAAATCCATGCGATGCAATATCGTATACATGCAATTCCATACAATGGCCTTACTAGACAAGCACAAACACTAGCTATGATCAATAGTGCTGTTGTAGAATCCATATTGCTGTTGTAGATATCCGTACGTTAGTTTCAATCAATAAGAGTCGTCACTCTTTTGCCCGTCGGCCGCCCGTCGGCATATAAAACTCCTTATAACTCCCATCTATAGTGATGTTGTAGAAATCCATAATCGATGTTTAAAGGAAAGCCCGTCGGCCCACCATCCTGTACAGGTCAAGTCAATCTCCAACCAATGTTCAACCAGGTTCCCACTTGTCTTTCAGTAACAATCAATTCAATCAATAGTCAATACAAGAAGCAATATTAAAGCAATCTAGAACAATCATATCAATAGTCATACGCATATCAATTCAATCTATCAATTTCGGGAAAATCAGAAATCATACGAAAATCGGGCAGAGTAACGGCAGTCTATCAAATTTACACAAAAATCCTGCAAAAAGACACAAATTCCAAATTTCTCCAAATTACAATCAAATATTCACAACATCAATACAAGACTATTATTCTATAGAATCCAAGTCAAATCACGTCCTAATATTTTTCTATTCAATTAAAATCGCGTAGAATCAATTCCGACAGGTAAAATCGTCACAGAAAATACTCAAATCGTGTACAATAGTCATATCTATAACATACCAAAAGTTGTGCGGTGAAAGTTTCGTCAAATCGAAATCAGGTCAAAAGTTCGACTACGAAAACACAAAACAGTGCACAACTCGGCCAAAACTCAATATCTCTGAAATCAGAAATAGGATTCGGAGTCCTTACCACGAGATCTTCACTTTTCCCAACAGCGGCGTCGGACGAAAAGCGCTCCGCGGCCTCCAAAACTCAGCTTTCCTCTTTTTCCCTTTCTCTTTCTCTCTCCTCAAAATATCTGTTTTTATAAAAAATGATTTTCTCTCTCCTCAAAACGAGCTGATTTTCTTATATATTTAGTCTGATCGGCCCGGCCGATCGCCACATCGTCCTGGCCGATCAGAACAAAATCACATCGGCCTGAACAACATTCAGAGCGATTCCCAGGACGATATTTTGAACAGTACCGATCGGCCTGGACGATGTCCAAAATCGTCCTGGACGATCCTGGGAGGAAAATCCAAATCAGAGAGGAACAGTAAGGGAACGAGGTCTCACAGATATAGAGTCCATAAGTTCAAGCTCTGAAATAAAACTCTTTGACTGCAATATATACATCATGGGAGATAGCCTCAGAAATCTCAACCTCCATAGTAGAAGTAGCAATCAAATTCTTATAGAACTCCTCCAAGATATAACTACATCAACAAACATAAAGATATATCCATAGGTTAATTTCTGGGAATCAAAATAGCCAGCAAAGTTAAAGTCAAAGTAGCTAGTCACTTCCAAACTATCAATCTACCTATAAATAAGCATGTAGTGCTTGGTACCTTGTACCTCAACATTTTCTTTGCAACTTTCCTGTGGTATGTACTTAGAGTATTATAATATCTTCCTATATCCCAACTGCAAATGTTATGTCAAGTCTTATGTAAACTTGTGCATACATCAAGCTATTACCAACAACTAAAACATATATAATGTTTCTCATTTTCTCTCTCACAAAGTCATTTTTTGAGCATTGACTTAACCTAAATTTGTCTCCCTCGCTAATGGGAGCTATGTTTGGTAAATAATCTTTCATTATAAGGGGTTGTTTGATCTCCTGAAAAAGGAATGCAACGTAAAAGAAATATGGTGTGAAAGGAATGCAGTGCAAAATGAATACTTTTGAATAATTTGAATGAGTGTAAAAGGAATATATGAGATTATTATTTTTATTTAGTTTGAAGTAAAATGAATGCAATGTAAATGTGATGCCCCAAGATCTAACTTGGAAAGAATGTCAATCAATTTCTCAAACAATTTACCAGAGTTATCTAAAACCTTCAATTAAACAGTCTATCAAACATCTATGAAATTTAAAACATCAATATACAAGTCGATTCAAACTCAAAAGATCATATACAATACTCAGGAACTACACTACAATCACCAGTTCTGAAATCTATCCTGAGTACAAAAGAATCACTATCAATCAAAAGACAAAAACCTGAAGATCTGGATCAATTCCTATCTTCTGCTCCCTTGCCCTGACCTGAAAATTTCAACCACATATAATGAGCTTTACAAAGCCCAGCAGGTCACCTAATACCTATAACTGAAATCCAAGCACGGCTATGCTATCAATATGCATGTCAGTCAATCACAGTCAATCAAATCTATATCAGTCGATGGTCAATGAATCGGTGCAATACGAAAATCCATAGTCAATAAAACCAGTTAATGCAGCAGCAGGCAAATCAATAAATCTAGCTCAATCAATTCACGTCAATCTCGAAGAAATCCGTACACAGAAGAAAATCAGTCAATCCGTCAAATCAATCAAATCGTCGAATCAATCAATCCGTTAAATCATTCGCTATCAAATCCTATCAAATCAATACAGTCTATCAATAATATCTATATGCAAGATCAATAAATCCATAGGCAGTAGTAACAATAAATCTATAAGCAGAAATCAATGAATCTATAGGCAACAGTGTCAATGATTCTATACTATTCATGTCCATGCTATCAATGCAATATCTATATCCATCCATTTCTATATCAATGCTTAATGTCGATGCACGTCAATCAATCAGTGAAATCAATGAAATCGTACGATCTAGTAAATCCAATCAAAGTCGATAAAGCAGAAATCTATAAAACAATGAATCTATAAATCAATACAGTAAACATGCAATTCAATACTATATACTGGACAAGTAAAATCAACTGGTCATGTTGCTGTTGTAGAATCCGTTGCTGTTGTAGTACGTTGGTCTATCAATAAGAGTCGTCACTCTTTTTGCCCGTCGGCCGCCCGTCGGCATATAAAACTCCTTATAACTCCCAATCGTTATATCAATGATCAATGGTTTAAAGGAAAGCCCGTCGGCCCACCATCCTGTACAGGTCAATATCAATCTTCACCAACGTTCAACCAGGTTCCACTTGGGTTCCAGTATTAATAGTCAATCAATAATCAGTTCAATAATAAATCCATAATCGATGCAATAATCAATATTAAATCAATCCAATACAATCATATCAATAGTCATACACATCTCAATTCAATCTATCAATTCCAGAAAATTCGAAAATCATACGAAAATCGGGCAGCGTAACGACAGTCGGTCAAATTTACACAAAAATCCTGCAAAAAGACACAATTTCCAAATTCTACCAAATTACAATAGAATATCTATAACATCAATGCAAGACTATTATCCTATAGAAATCAAATCAAATCAAGTCCTGATATTTTTCTATTCGATTAAAATCGCGTAGAATCAATTCCAACCGGTAAAATCTTCGCAGAAAATACTCAAATCGTGTGTCATAATCATATCTATAACATACCAAAAGTTGTAACGTGAAAGTTGTGTCAAATCAAAATCACGTCGAAAAGTCGACTACGAAAACACAAAACAGATCATAACTCGGTCAAAACTCAATATCTTTGAAAACAGAAATAGGGTTCGGAGTCCTTACCACGAGATCTTCACTTTTCCCAACAGCGACGTCGGACGAAAAGCGCTCCGCGGCCTCCAAAACCAAGTTTCCTCTTTTTTTCCTTTTCTCTTTCTCTCTCCTCAAAACAGATATTTTGAGTTAAAATGATTTTCTCTCTCATCAAAACGAGCTGATTCTCATATATCATAAAGCAGATCGGCCCGGCCGATCGCCAAATCGTCCCGGGACGATCAGACCAAAAAAATCGTCCTGGACGGTTCTCAGGACTATTCTCAGGCCGATATTTTCTACAGTGCAGATCAGCCTGGACGATCCCACTATCGTCCCGGACGATCCTGAGAGGAAAATCCAAATTAGAGAGGAACAGTAAGGGAACGAGGTCTCACAATAAATTACAAGAATGATAGTGGTCGTAGGTTAACTTGGCCACAATGTGGCCAACAGTGATGGTGGTTTGGCAGTATGTGGTTGGTAATGGTGGCTGGTGGTGTATGGCGGCGGTTAGACATTGGCGATGGTGGTCACTGGTGGGTTGCTAGGAGGTGGTGTGTGGCAGCTGACCGACAACAACAAGTGGTGGCCAGCAGTGACTGTGAACAGTTGGGTTGCGATAATTGCAATGAAATTTTGATGTATTTGGAACTCGCCCAAATCTCAGGAATTCCAAACACACACAAAATGAATTAAAGGCAAATTCCAAATGCACCAAAATTTTACACTACATTTATTTTATTTCAAATCAAACATGAATTTTTTTAAAACCCTTACATTTATAATAATTTACATTCCTTTTGCAGAATACCAGAGAGCCCCTAAATCTCTTTAAAATATCTTGAACTCTATCTCTCAGTATCTTAATGCCGATAATAAAATAAACCTTTGTCATAAAGCTTTATCTTTGGTTGCAAATAAAATATCAATCTCTGTAAGACCCAGTGGCGGAGCCAGAAATTTTATTTAGAGAGGGCCTAAATTAAGTACTACAGGAAAATTATCCATTACAGGTAGAATTTTCTAGCAGTCAATTTTCCACAGTTTTCCGACGCTCAATTTTTCTGCGATCAATTTTATGACGATCTGCCATCTCATCTGGAATTTTAGAATACATTAATATAGTTATGTTTGTCGTCTCATTACTGGAGCCAATAGGAGCTATAAGATCAAAATTAAGAATGCAAATAACATGACGAGAGATGACCGAAAGGAAAAAACGAAAGCCGTGCTCGAGGTTGTGAGTTGCGAGAGAGGATCAGAGGGGAAAACGAAGCAGGCAATTTGGGTCGAGGGAAAGAAAGCCATTTGGGTGCGGTCTCCATTTGGGCATGTGATATGATATTGTTGCCAAGTAAAATTTTTTATAAGAAAGTTATTGTGAAAATTAGTATGATTACTATTATGAACAAAGCCTAAAGCATATTCTTGCATGTTAAATTAGGGAATTGCTATGTCTTAGTTTTTATAAAAATAATGCTATTTTTTTATGTAAACTATTTCTCCACACTTAAATTTGCTTTAAAATGAGTGCAAAATATAAAAAAATCAATTAAAATGTATATTATACATATTTCAAAATAAATACAATACTTTTAAGATTCATTTTGACAAAAAATTTGATCAATAAATTCTGTTACTATTTTTTTATGAATATACTACACGTAGTAAAAATGGTGACTGAATAATTATGCCTCAATCTCTTATTTTTCTTATAAAAAATTTGCTTTAAGCTCTTATGACACATGCAACCAAGATAATATTAAATAATATGTAATTTATGAAAAATTAGCCCGACAAAATACCTGAATGAATTAAAACACACGGCACTCCGAATCGAAGCAATTGCATACATGATTACTTGCCGTAGGTTTGTTCAGTTAATTTATATATATATATATATAAAATCCGGTTTAAATCTCAGCTTAATTATGTATTTTCTTTAATTTGGGAGTGCAGGCAGCATTGATTAAAATATATATTATAATATTATGACATTAAAATATATTAAAATAAAATTTATTTATTCAAAAAAATATTTTTATATAAACTAGAATATATTTAAGTAAAATTATAAGATAACATAAAAAAAATTTAAACGTACCCCTTTTAATATGAAATCAGTTTCAACAAATATAATTTTATTCTGTTCTATAAATTCTATTTGTGTAGTATCGCGCTTACTCTTTATCAAATTTTATATCTCTTTATCAAATTTTAAAAAGATATATTAGAAATTATTAAAAACAATATTTTTTTCTCGAAAAATGCGACACATGAAGAGAAAACGACTCATATAACCGACCCCATATAGTAAGATAAAGGGTTCGTTGGGGACGACTTTTTTACTGTTTCTTAAAGCAGCTTGTTAGTATAAAAAATCGAAAAAATAAATAAAAAAGCCGTCTCAAATGAAATCAAAAGCCAATTGGGATTGTTATTTTAGCTGTTTAGTTAATAAATCTAACAATTTATGAGAACATGAATATTTATTACAGTGAATAGAGAGATTGCCTTCTATCCCAACAATATGAAGGGATTTATCATAGAATACAATAAAGAACGAAACTCACATAAAAAAGCATAACGAAAAGATAAAAAAAAAAAAAACTTCATGCATGGTAATTTTGTGCATGAGCCCATAGATTTAAGTGAGTATAAATATGTATGTAGATGTGTGCCTTAATTATATTTGTGTGTTGAACATGTTGAGTTGCTTTAGGTCAATTCGAGAGAATAAAAATGATTGTTCAAGTTCAACTAGATTCAATAAATCAATCTATTATATTAGATTTTGATCGAATCGGTGGGGTAATCCAAAGTAACCAAAATACACCCGAAAACTTTAGATCAATCAGGTTGATCTAGGCGAAGTAAACTTTCTTAGGCCTAAGCCAGAGCTAGAAACACACTTGGGTTGTGTGACTTGTGTCAACTTTAGGTGTCTGACTGTTGTGCCTAAATCCAACTATTTATTGGACCGGATCAGATTCTGTTGAGCAAATCCTATCATTATAGAATTTTTTTTAATGAGGTTTACGATTTGATATTTAAGATCGGTACGCAACTCAATTTTGTATGTTGGTTGAGAGATTTGCTCTAACTAAGAGTTCTTGGGTTCGAGTCTAGCATGTAGTGTGTGTGAATTTGCCTTAATTATTCGTTTGAAAATAAAAATAAAAAAGACATTCATGACCGATGGTGAATTTCAAATAAATTTCCTAAACCATGCCCTAATTCATATTTCTTCCTCCATGATTTTCCTACGCCTCGCTCTTCAACCACGGATGTCATCTGAATTGTCATAGACTTACAATCTCTGTAAGAAGCTTTGCAAGGCCATATATTTTCTTAGGAGACGTAGATTTTTACCAAACAAGATGTTATTTCGATTCTAGATGTGTGCCTTAATTATATTTGTGCTTTGAACATGTTGAGTTGTTTTAGCCTTTAGGTATATTCAAGATAGAAAATCAAACACAAATAAAAGCAGTTTCATTATTCTCTTTATTGACACACATCGCTGGTGTGAGGGTTGACTAGTTGTTTACAAATAGAAAATACAATTAGATTATGGTACTTCAATTCAATATTGTCCAACTACAATCCACCGCCACATAATTATGATATTTTGGCCACCTCCTCTAATTACAGTCATTTAATCATTATTATTTGGCTACACTGATGACAATTGACTTAATCACTATTTTTGCCAACAACGTCTTTTCACTTCATTGCCTATAATATTTATGCACATTGGTGATATCAACTCTAACTCCTGATGTCAATAACATGATTTGTGCTGTACTTATTCGTCTCTTATCTCCCCTCTAGGGAGAACAACCAAACAAAAAAATAAAAGATTTCTTAAAAATATCACCCACGTTACAAGGCTCTTCTAACTTCACAACAAAATGCATTTTATATGTTGTATGTCTACTATATTTATCACACCCTCCACAAATATAGAAAATGGCATTATTTGTAATCGATCATAAATACTAGTGGAATCATTTAAATTGGACAAATGTCCATGATTTTTCTCTTTTTTAGATTTTCCACATAAAAATATTGATCTCTTACAACTCTTATTCTAAATATGTGTGTGTTGGATCTCCATACAATTCTAAGACGTTAAACTCTCTCTCTACCACTATAAAATTCTAGTACGTAATAGTTTGGCCTATTTGTAGGAAATGATTCTTGGCTTATGGGCCAGCGCTCGTTACAACTTAAAAAAGCCATTCACATCAACATTCAGAGCATATTTGTAGTAGGAAAACCCTTTAGTAATTATGTCGAAGGATAACATGCCATGTAAGGTTCTAATCATAAAACACCCTTCTATTATTCATTATTGCATCAATTTCATAGGAATCAAATCAAGATTGGGGGCAACCTTGATTGTAACATCGAAGAAATATTCATGTCAATATCAAACATGATTGTAGTAAAGTTCTTAAATACAATATATCTATACAATTCGAGAAAACCTTGCTAACAATTATTTTTAAAAAACTTCTACCAAATATAAGTAATATTTTAAGGAAGTTTAAAGTAAATTTCAAACTCTACCTATAGTCACAAATATGACTTCTACTTCTTGGGCAAAGTCACAATCATGACCTTAAAAGGGCAATAATGATTTAAACACAAGCAATTCTTCACATTTACTTTGGAATCCACATGACATTCACCTCCTCCCAATCAAAGTACAATCAGTCACAAGTGAATTTGATCCGTACTCTTCCACACAGGTTAACGTCATATACTTTAAAGATTTATATATTGGCCAACTGTGTAGAAATAGGTGATGGGCACTGGCAACCGCCAACGACAATGACAAAGACATTATGATATATTTAAAAATCTCCAAAATCTAATGATTTTCAAAAACGCCAAAATGATACTAGATAACATATTCCAAATACATCAAAATGTTATTATGCATTTCTTTTGCTTTGAACAAAAACATATATTTTTAAAATCCCTCTATTTAAAATACTTTGCACAATTTTCACTTCAAATCACAAGGCCCCTTATGTATGAATGACCGCAAATCATTTGGTCAATATAAATATTTTTTTTCAATCATCCAATAATAAAAAAAATGCTCAATGCTGACATTTCTAACTTGTTTTACTTCCTCAAAGCCCAAATCAACCAAGCTAACAGCAACATCTGACGTCAAATCCGCAATAAAAAAAAACTGGTTTGAGAAAACGAATGGCAAACAATCATGGCTTCATGATCATCACGATACTTTTTAATTGAAAAGAATGAGTCAAATCAACTGTGAAAGGAAGAAAAAACAGCATAGTACTATCAATTACAACTGTAGAGCCTGTGAAATTCAAATGCTGTCAAGGTTAGCCAATTGTCTGAATAAAATGGCTTATAAAACAAACAGCTAGCACGCTCTATCTTTAACTACTATATCAGCAAAATAAAATACCACTATTTCTTATGAATTACCAATACAAAGCAATAAACACCACATGAACGCCTGTGACATTCAAATGAAATTAAAAATTATTTCCATAATTCCTATGAGATGAAAAGCCAAAGCTTATATTGGATAGTAGAGGTATTTTATTTGACCTTCCAGCATCCACTCAATGTTGACAAGCTATACAAGATAACAGCACTCATGTAAAACAAATGAAGGAAAAGAAGTTTCAAATGGCAAATAGCTTTCCTTGCATATCAAAGAGAAAGATCATTCTTGTTTCATGTTTTTTAAAAGATTAAGGCTTCGTTTGGAATGACTTTCTTACTGTTTTTTAAAATAGTTTTCAAGTGCAAAAGTTAAATTTTTTGTACTCGAAAGCTGTTTTTAGAAGCAGTAAAAAAGCTGTCTCAAATGAAACTTAAGACTTCGTTTGGGACGGCTTTTTTACTTCTTCTTGAAGCAGCTTTCAACTACAAAAGATAATTTTTTTGTACTATAAAGCTTCTTCAGGAAGCAATAAAAAAGCCGTTTTAGACTTTGTTCAAGATAGTTTTTAAAAAAAAATTATACTAAAAAATTGTTTCATAAAGCACAACTTTCTTTCTGCTTTATGAAGCAGCTCTGTTGTACGAAAAATTTTTGAATGAAAATTTTTTTGAATGAAAAAAACTGTCCCAAATAAAACTTAATGCGCACAATATAGTCAATTGCTTGATTAAAACCATTGCATTAAAGAAATTGGAATTATACAGAGTCACCAAAACAATTTTGAATCAATTAATCAGAGAACTTTACCTTGATTGAAACTTAGATGTTTATAATTGTATTGAATTCTTCCATGGTTACCTACATTAACTAAAGATCCACAACCAGGCCAAATCTAAGCCTTACTCGATGGTCTACAATATTTTCTTTTTTTTGGGGGGGGGACAGTTTGAGCATTAGAGCACCAGTTCTTTGGTCGCTTTATTTTATTTTATTTTATTTTTCAAGTCATAAGGTTACTGTCTCTCCTGCAATCTACGGCAATTTGAGTGAAAGATTCACCCAACAATCAACTAATAACTTCCATGCTATTATGGGGAAAATAGCTGGAGAGTAACAACGATGAGAAGACTGAGGAACACAAATTATTGTGGTTGCCGAGAAACTTGTAGAAATCTTTTCTTATATAATTTGGCAGAGATTATGAAAGATTTTTGGCTGATTATTGCATTGATTAGGAGCCCTGATTGCTGCCAAAATTGAGAGATTTATTTTGTACTAATGGGAGATCTAAATTAGTCTTCCTTATTTTATTTTGTTTCAAATCTATAAATAGAGATTTAAGGGCTATTGTAATGTATGCACAGAAGAGAACAAATTCTAATTATATTTTTATTTTCTCCATTATAGTGAAATCATCCCCTTCGTGTGTGGACATGACACCTTCATTGAATTATGTAAATCACTGTGTTTTTTATTGTATTTTTTTTATTATTTCCGCTGTTTTCACAACAAAACTTTGCCTACTCCCAAGACCTGACAAAAGGGATATTCCTTCGTAATAATAAATGTGAGTAACCTATCGAGTCTGATTTAAGTTTAGGTTTTATATGAATTAGCAATAGATTTATTCATCATGTATTATAATTTGTTTCTTAATATCAACATGTAACTTTATGAAAATGATCAACAAGAAATGCTTATTCTATGTGTCCAAATTTGTATGTAATGGAGATATAACTGATCTAAAAGCATCATATGTATACTAGGAACAACTTCTAACGACAACTCATCTATCATATTACTTACTAGGTTATAATAAGCAAATTATGTCGTTGCTACGGTTTCATTTGAGGCAGTTTTTTGTTGCTTTCTAAAGCAACTTTCTAGCACATAAATTTTTTTTATACAAAAAAACTCTTTTAGAAAGCAGTAAGAAAGCTGTCACAAACAAAACCTAAATGTAGAACCCAACAAGCTACTTTCAAGAATACATGTAAAAGGATTGCTCAAGTTTCTATTCATCGTTTCAGTTTACGCTTCAATTTGAGGGTGAAATGGTGATGTAAACTCAAGTTAGTTTCCAGAAAGTTTTGCAAGCTCTTTCAAAATAGTTGACAAATTCAACATCATGATTAGAAAAAATGGTGAGAGAGAGAGTCCACAAAAATGAATTGCTTCCCTATAGATCAATTTAGAGGCATATAGAGCACCGATAGATTTGAAACAAGAAATAAAATAGGTCTTCTTTGAAAATTTATCGACTATCATAAAGATAGAATCATAATCATGTGCATTCCTAAGTAGTCATAATGCAAAGTTAAAACTTATATCATATACCAAGGCTCTTTAATAACAATCAAAAGGAGCATACAATTCAGCACTATACTTACAATTTTGCTCAATAAAAGGGTTCTATAATGGTCAACAACTCTAGCAACACTGTGCTTGACAGAGGGCACATAAAATCGACATCTCTAAGATATTGATAGTCTTATCATGGCGAACATTTGAATCTACTCCACCAATAGACAATTTTCTTGTAAGAAACTCATGAAAAAATTGTGTGAAAGTCAGTGCATGAAAAGATAGCCACTTTTAATCGCTCAAAGTAGGAAAACTAATATGCATTGTTTTTTAACAATAATTACTTGTGAGAAGACAAACGAATGTTCTTGTAAATACTCAATATACTTAGAATAATGAAAACTAAACTTCTTTTGTGATTGGATAAATTGTAAGCTTGTTGGTTGAAAAAAAAAAGTAAAATTTTTGTCCAGTGAAACTAATGATGCAAAAATTTGAATAGAATATAATAACTCTATCGAAAGTGTAATAGTGTCTGTCATGCAACAAATTGTTTTTCATTGAAATAAGTCATAAAATGACCTTCTTGGATACCATCATTGTCTACTCCAAAGATATTTCAAGTGCCTTTGAAAACTGTTGTGTATTTGTCTTGTTTTAGATTAGGTTGATCCACAAGGCACCTGACCAAATGTAAATGCCTATATTTTGTGCCGGTGACACACATGATTTAGCGCTAGATAGTGGAGCGGGAGCAAGGAGGCCATTTGGAGTAGCCCGGTGGGGCAGCGAGAGCGGATGTCGTGATAGCGGACGTTGGGGGCACATATCCTATTATTGGTTAAATATTTTTTTTAGACTTTTTGAGGTAGAGTCTCTAGGTCAGAATTTAGACAAATTGGTTAGCAATGTCAATTGAATTTGGTGTGTTAGAGTAGTGGATCAAAATTAAAACAGCAAGATCAAGAACCTCAGGGCGGCAGGTTGGTCACAGACTTGAGATCAAATGAGTGGCTCGTGCAAAGTCGCAGGTTAGAGTGCACATGGGTGCTTGGGGAAGATGGGCAACCTAAAGTGTGCATAATGCTTAAGTGCAGATGTGCCGCACAGGAGCTGAAGCTACACAAGGCACGAGCTTGTGGATCACGGGAGGAACAATGAGGGATGCAGGTGTGTATGGTTTAGAACACGTAGGACTGTGAGCTGGAGCCGTAGATTGGAATGTACTGTGGAGGCTGAACACAAACATCACAACTATTAGAAGGTTCACTTTCCTCTTAATTCTAGTTGCAAATAATTGATGTATGTAATCATCACAACTATAAGAATCACTAAAGCTTGGTTAATGAGCTTCTTCTAAAGTTTTGAGATAAGAAATGTTCACTTTACTCTTAATTCTAGTTGCAACCATTTATGTAGTTAGTAATCACAACTATAGGTTACTATGATGATCAAAATTTTGAAATAATCAAAGTGCTATGTTATGATATAGACATGTACATATTTTTCACTCATGTGGTACATCATTTAAACCTAAGCAATACTTATCGATTCACCTAAGCAATTAATTTCACTTTAAACATATCGCTAGAATCATTTGGTCAATCCAATTATCATCATCTTTGCAAAATGAATTCATTGATGATATGGCGTTTCATGCATTTCATAGAAAATTTGTAAACAAAAAAACCAATTCAAAATGCATTGGGATCATGTATGTCATCAAATGTAAAATTATTTACCTTAATCTTCTGGAAGTTGCTATTATAATTATCTTCATGAAAATATTCATTGTGATGCATATTTCATTGTCCTTATTGATGGCGAGGTTGATGCTTATGAACTAAGGCTTGGTGAAATCCCCTTCATTAATGTGATGTAATGGCAACAACTAGAGCTTTCTTTGGGAGAAGATCAACATAAGTATTATTATTTTGTTCTACACTTTGTTCAAATTTACTTGTAATTCATTATTCTATTATAATCTTTCTTGTACCAAGAGAAATGTTCTCATTGTTAATGGTATTACCCGTCTTCAAGCAATGAAGTTTACTAACTATTGTCGGATAAAGCTATATGTTACAAATATGATTAGTTATTGTTGATATTAAAATTTATTGTAAAATAGTCCTAATTTAGTAATTTGCAATCATCTTATTCAAAATATAGATAAAAAACTTAATAAAAATATACGAAAATTTTATTTGGGACAACTTTCTTACTGCTTTATAAAATATTATTTTAGTATAAAAATTGTTTACTTTTCATATTTAAAATAATATTAAAAATATTAAAAATAATATATTTTTTGTATGAAAAATTTTAATATTTCTTTCCCCCCCTCTCTCTCTCTCCTCTCTCCCACCTATCTCTTCATTCTCTCGCTCTCTCCACCTCTTTCTCTCTCCCTCTATTCTGCCACCTTTCTCTCTCTTAAGCTAAACACTTGAAAATGTTTGGTACATTCAAAATGTGTCAAATCATTTGGCGTATTTTGAATGCGTCAATTATTTTTTGTGAATTGGTTTCTTTCTAAATTTTTTTAGTAAGTGTGTTTCTCTTGTTAATTTTTGTGATTAACATGATCCTTCATAAAATAAAACTTATTTTTACTTGGGTTGTGAACCTCTCACACAAATTTGGGCTTCATTTAGGATAATTTTTTTATTAATTTATGAGCACCTTACGCACATTTTTGTTCAAAAAATTAATGCTAAAAATCTATTTCATAAGTTGGCTTCTAAAGTAAAATTAAAATTTTGTATTAAAATTTATTTAAAAAAGCAATATGAAAGCCATCAAAATGAAGCCCTAATCTACGAGTAATTATTACGTCCGGACACCGAACGCGTCCAGAGAGCAATAACCACGGGCCACGTCACCTGGAGCTCGGTACCGAACACTCAGTATTGCTCGGTATACGTCAGAATTTTTAATTTTTTGTCCGGATATAATAATTTTCCCTAATCTACAAATGAGAATTCCCATAAGATAGGTATGAGCACAAACTCCAGACTACATGTGCAATTAAGGCTTCGTTTGTTTTTTTTTGTGCTTTTGTAAAACACAGTTTTAAAAAACATTAGTTCAGAAAATGGAGTTTTCTAACAGAGAAGCACATATAAAAAGCTTTCTCAAAACTGCAGAAAAATGAGAAAAAGGAGTTATTGGGAACGTGATTTGACGAACCAAACAACACAAAAAAAAATTCCTCCATTTTAGAAAACGGAGAAGGCAAAAAAACGCTCAAACAAACAAAGCCTAAGCCTTTGTTTGGGACGGCTTTTTTACTGCTTTCTAAAACTGAGTTTTAGTAAAAAAAATTTATTTTTGTATTAAAACTCCGTTTTAGAATGCAATAAAAAAGCCGTCCCAAACGAAGCCTAATTGTCATTTCTGAAATTTCTCAAAAAAATTAAATATTTAATTCAATAAAATAAAATAAAATAAAACTATAGAACGCCAAAAGTTACTCTGGACAACCGAAGCATCCAATTAAAAGACGGACGGATACGGATCTCACCAGGATCCAATTAACGGTAACAACACCGTATTCGTTTGGCACTTTGGCCCCGCGCCTTCGTTCCGATAATAATAAATAAATAAATAATTCGATTTTCCCGTATTTACACTCTCGCCTGAGCCTTCGCAGCAAAATGGATCTCCGCTGCATGCGGGCCCAACACCTCCTCCGTGTCGCTGGCTTTAAATACGAGCAAGGTCGAGCTGTCGGTGAAAGCCGAAGTGGTCGTAGCCATCGCCGGAGAATGGAAGTCGACGCCTTGAAGCTCCGCTCGGACTTCCTTCAACTCCTCCTCAGCCGCCGCCGGCCAGCTCCGGACGGCATGTGCTCTGTTTTCACATTTTAAGCTATTTTATATTGTTTTTTTTTTCATGAATTTATTGATCTTTTTGTTGATTTTTTGCAGTTCCAGTCGCCGTCGAGATCGGGAAGCCGGTGAAGAATCCCATGTATCAGGGGAATACACTTCTTGGTTCCAGGGAGGTAAGTGCATGTAACCTAAATTTTGGGAAATATGAGCACTTTGATTGATTTTCTATTGTTTTGGGTGCTGGGGTGATTTTAATAGGTTATGGAATCTTGTCCTAAGGAAGACATTGACAGCTTCAAGGATGGATTGCTTGAAGAAAACATATATTTGATAACTGAGGTGAGTTTTTGTTCGATTTTCAATATTGGCATCTTCTAGTTTCTTTAAGTTTGACTAATTTATTGGACTTGTGAGTGAGAGGCATAGATGTAGGATTACTGACTGATTGTTGATTCGAATGTAAGTTTATTAGCTAGAGAAATGTTTTTCTCTAATTTAGTTGGAAAATTTAACGATGACAAATAATGGTATCTTGTGTTTTTCTTACTGGAAATAGGTGGACAATTTTCAATATTTTCCTTTGATCTTAAATTGATCAGTATTCACCGTTCAATATTGTTTGGAGCTCCGCCTTGTTTTGTTTGCATATGACATAGACTCAGCCGGTGGAGGCATTTTTTTTTTTGGGGTGGGGGGGGGGGTGGGGGGGGGGGTTGTTCTTAAATTGGCCATTCTAAAGATACATAGGCTTGGGAAAAACTTCCTGTTAAAAAATTTAATATAAAAAGATACATTTATGTTATGGAAACTAATTTAAAATGATAATGGAATCATCCATTGTGATATTTGATATATAAACCTATTATGATAAAATTTTATACATAAAATAATTAATAATGGAATCATTAATTAAAAAAAAAACCTTTTAAAAAATAGAATGGCGCAAAGAAAAAAAAAATTTGTTAGTTCTATGTGGAATCTGATTATGTAGATCAATCATTTTGTACTGTTGACTCAAACCTCCATTTTGTCGGTCGAGTTTGCTGGGGTTTGCAAGAGGTAGCACTCCCCCAAACCCCCCAAAAAAAAAAATCAATACAACCCCATAATGCTCCAGGCTTGGGATGTAGACAGAGAGTGAAGCGTTACGAAACTACAAATCCTGGCGTTGTAGCGCGATGACTCTACAAAATGGACTCAGAGACAGAGACAGAGAGTGGAGCGCTACGACGCTCCAAACCTCAAAGTTTGGCTGAGTAGTTATTTTTTACTCTTCTTCTTGTTTCACTTGAAGGGTTGCATCATTTGGTGTATTGAAAAGCGTATCCTTGTCTGTTCTGAGTGTAGAACGAAGAGAGAAGTGAAGAGAGACAAAAAAAGAGTATGAGAGAAGAGATCTGTACAATTTCTCCCAATTTTTCACAGAGGATTTCTTGGTGTGGTATGACTCTATTGTTTTTTCCCAATTAGGATTTTTCCAGGTTAAACACTGATATTTTTTTTTTGTTTATTTCGTTGCGTGGTTTGCTTCCCAACATTAATGATATTGGGCTTAGCCAATTGGGGCATAGAACCCCAGCGCCTCCTCTATAGATCTGCCTATGCATAAATTTATGAATGCTTATTTTGATAATGCATGTTATAATGGCTATCAAGCATCAATGCATCAGTCAACAGTTCCTTGCTTCTGCTATAATTATTTGACTCTATACATGGTATTGCCAGTCCTATACATAGATTGTTTCTTATATATCATTTGGTTTCTTGAAGATATAAAAGTATGTTTTAGAAGGTGATGGTTTCACTTTCAGTCATTTTGTTTGTGTAAATGAAAACATCACATTTTAGGGCCAGACTTTAAAATATAGATTTATTTCTAATTACATCTCTAGAAAATTCATTGTTTTTCTAAACTTTTTTCTAACTTACATAGGCCCTCAGCAAGGAGTATTCCGTTTTTCATGTCGTGATCAAATGTTGTGGGATTAGGTGGAATTAGGTGGATTCCATAGCTATGAAATTATATTGCATAGAAATGCAAATGAAAAGCTTCCTTGCAGTAATTTGTGGGGTGATGTTTTTCTAAAGGAAGGTGAGCAAGGCCGACTACCAGTCTTGATCTTGAGCATGAACAAAAGTGATCAGAAAAAGAGACCAGCTATTGTGTTTATACATAGCTCCTACAAATGTAAAGAATGGTTGCGCCCTTTGCTTGAGGTAGCTCTGGCTTTGCATCTGTGGGCTATTTAGTTATTCGGAAAATTGTGATTGGTTACTTGAGAGATTTTGTATATACAGGCATATGCTTCTCGGGGATATATTGCTGTTTCCATTGATTCCCGCTACCATGGTGAGAGAGCTAGCAGCACAACAACATATCAAGAAGTAACTAAACAGTTCGCATTCCTTTTTTCCTCTAGAACATATAGAACATTGGATCTAGTAATCAAAAAGTTTCTTTTTAACTCTGATAAATCTGTATAATGCATTTTGTTTTTTTTCATTTGATTGTTTCTTTATAAGCTTACCTTAAATGTCAGTTCTGTAACAGGCTCTAATTTCATCCTGGAAAAATGGAGACACTATGCCTTTCATATTTGATACAGTAATCACATACCCTTTTACTTTGTAGTGCTTTGGAGTTCATTTAAATCAACGGCTTTCCAACCTGTGCAATACTTTGGTTCTGGCAGGTATGGGACTTGATAAAGTTGGCAGATTACCTTGTGCAACGAGAGGATGTTGATCCATTTAGGATTGGAATTACTGGAGAATCCCTTGGAGGTTTGGTGGATCTTTCTTGGAATATATAAAGTTTAAATGGGTTGGAATCTGATTTTGAAACTTGTATTAAACTTGATTAATTTAGGTATGCATGCTTGGTTTGCTGCTGCAGCTGACCATCGCTATTCTGTTGTTGTCCCTATAATTGGTGTTCAGGTTTGCTGATTAAAATTTGCTGCTTCTGCTCGTTTAAGGCTTCGATTGGGATGGCTTTCCAGTAAAATTTTACTAGAAAGCTGCTTTAAGAAGCAGAAAGAAATCCGTCTCAAACGAAGCCTAAGTGTTGATTATGTGTTTGTCACAAGCTTATTCACATCTGCTCAATTGTATCCTTCTAGGGATTTCAATGGGCTATGGACAATGATAAATGGCAAGCTCGGGTTGATAGCATCAGACCTGTCTTTGAAGGTTGCATTACAAAGTATATATTGTATGTTTGCCTGCTGCCATACTAGTGGTTGGCTTGAATCGGAACTTACATAATAGGAAACTTTACTATGCTTGAACATAGTAATCAACTAATCATATTACCTTTGATTGCATAAATGAAAGTTGCTATTTTTCATTATCAAGAGTCTTTGCTACATTTCATTCTAAGTCTATGTGATTTTGAATTTTTTGGGATTTTTTAGCATTTTTAAGATAAAGTTGCACACCTTTCACCAATCAATGTCGCCAGTCAGTTCTATGTGATTTTAATGGCATTATTGGCATTTGTAGTTTATGTTATTTTTATTGTTGCCTGGTGTTCTTCACTCTGGTTTTATTCGAGGAATAAAATTTCCCCTATTTCCTCATGCAGAAGCAAGGATTGATTTAGGCAAGAGTATTATTGATAAAGAGGTGGTAGAAAAGGTTAGACTTTATAATCAGAATCTCCTGTTTATTTTGCGCATTAAAATATGATCAATGTTAAAGCATATCTTGATGGCATTACTGTTTGTTCATGAGTATCTGCTATTCTTTGTTATCATCAGGTGTGGGACAGAATTGCTCCAGGCCTAGCTTCACAATTTGATTCCCCCGATACAATTCCTGCTATCGCTCCACGTCCTCAGCTTATTATACACGGTATTTACATTATTCAAATTCAAAATAGATTTGATGTAGGTAATCCCTGCAAGAAATCAACAGAACAGGCAAACACAATAGAACAGTAGCAGAAAAATCTGTAGGTAATGTATTTGTCAAATAACTGAGGTCTTTCTCCTCCAGGTTCCCTTCTAAAACACCTATCCACCATACTATAATAGGGACTGAATTGTAAAAGCTACCATTAGTACTCTCCAAGGTTTAAAATTGCGTATTCGGGTATTGAGGCGTTTTTCGTTCGTGAGGCGAGGCGTAAGCCTCAAGGCGATTTGAGGCGTAAGCCTCAAAATCAAAAAATTGCGTAAACATAAAATAATAAATTTTGTATATACTAATGAGTAAATCAGTAAATAATATATAAAACATAAAAATGCACAAGATAAATAGCAATGACATTAACATATCACATAAGAAGTTAGGAACTCACTAGTCATTAGCATTATCATCACTCATCAGTCATCACTAAGGGGGTCTTCACTTGAATAATCATTATGATGAGCTGCTCTCTCCTCTTCCCCCTCTCCTATAGAGTCCAATATCTCCCAGTCAGCTTCTTCTTCCTCATTATTAGTTATCTTCCTCTTCCCTAAATAGTAAAAATTTTTGAACAATATCATAATGAATAATAGTGTAATACATTAATAAAAGTTTAAGAAAAGAAAACTATATTATTTATATATCTTTTTTGATTTGTTCTTGAGTTGTGGTGGATGTGGATGCTTTAAGACCATCAAAGAAATCAACATTTAAATCTTCATCTTGTAATTCAGACGGCATCACTTCAACTTCATCATCTACAAACCACTCATCATCAGATGCCACATCATCACAAAGCAAAGGATCTTCATCATCCATTAATCCTTTTTTCTTCAAATTTCTATCTCTGAGTCTCCTATTATACATAATGTACACCAGTGAGTTCATCCTCAATGTCGACAAGCGATTTCTCCTCTTTGTATGCACTTGGTTGTAGGTACTCCAATTCCTTTCACAGCCAGATGAAGAGCATGTCAAGCCCAAAACTTTCACAGCAAAACGTTGTAATTCTGGAGTCCCATCACCAAATTGAATCCACCACTCAACTGGAGATCGTTTGGCAATTGTATCTTTTGCTTGTTGTAATCCAAAAAAACCTTCTTTGTTCCTAAAAGGTACCAATTGCAAGTCAGCATTTGATCTTTCAGTTGCATCACTTATTAGACGATCCATGCAATGATATAATCCCAACTTTATTTCAGGGTTTGTAGACTTGTTCTCTGCATATTGATACTGAGGGTTTAGGTAGTAGCCAGCGGCATGCAAGTGTCGGTGAAGCTGTAGTTCCCACCTATCATCAATAATATTCCAAATTTCCTTAAAGCTTCCCTCACTGCCTCCTAAGTTGGAGGCAATCATCTCTTTGGCTTCATCCATAGCATTGTAGATGAAACCCATTGCAGGCTTCTTCTCAGCATCCACCATCCTTAAAACATGAACCAAAGGTCTAGTGGTTGTAATGGCATATAAGACACTTTGCCAAAATCTGTCATTTAAAACAATCTTTCTAATCTCTTTTCCCTCAGCCTTCTTCGCCCAAGCACAACTCAACCACTGTGTAGATGTGAACATAGCCTCTAAAGGTTGTCTTGCATCCAACATGCTCTCTAAGGTCAAGTATGCGGTGGCAAATCTTGTTGCGGCTGGCCTTAGAATTTCTTTCTTCGAAAACTTTCTCATAAGAGCTAGAATCCAAGAGTGGTTGTAAATAAACTTGGTTATTTTTTTGGCTTTAGTGAGTGCATTTTTATGTTGAGGTAGATCCCCAAGCTTCTCAAGAATCAGATCTATGCAATGTGCAGCACATGGAGTCCAATACAAATATTTCCTCTTCTCCATAAGTTTATTACCTGCAGCCTTATAAGAACTTGCATTATCTGTCACAATTTGTACAACCAAATGTTCTTATGCGTTATATATTGGTAAACTATGCGTTCACCATACGTTTTTTGTGCGTGGTCTCTGCGTCAACATTGCGTATTTTTAATGAAAGATAAAGTCAAAGAGAAAAAAAAACATTTAATGTACATCTTTAAATAAAAAAAAAAGAACATTTAATGACTATGTACAATATAAAAAATATCAGAACAAATTAAAAAAACATTTATAACAAATACAATTTTACAAGAGACCCTAATGTACATCTTCAACAAGACAACAACATCAACTTTCATACAGGAATTATGATTGATGTCTTGTCCAATATAAATCACCTTGACAACCAAGCCCTCCATCACTGCGATACTTATCCTCCTCCCATGTTCCTGATGCCAATAACTTGTTAACAGAAACCTGGTCAGGTCAGAGAGGTTTAAGTTTACAAGTTATTGGTATCAATTTCATGGGAGGAAGATAAGTATCGCAGTAATGAATGGAAGGCTTGGTTGTCAAAGATTATTTATATTGGACAACAGAAGGTAAGATTTTTTACAAGAGAAGCTTGCTTTGACACTTTGCCATAAGGCAAACGTTCCCGCATTATATAGTGAAAAATTTAATGTTGAGCAATAGTAAGTAATAAATTGTAAATAAAGGCTCATAAAAATTCAACCTACCCTATTATCCTCCCAACCATATCCGCCACCCGTCAGTCCACAGCTAACGAAAATTATTATTAATGTCACGGCCCCTCAGTCCATACTCCATACTAAATGTAAGTAATCAAAAATATTTAATAGAATGTGTGCGTGTTTTATGCGTGCTAAATGCGTAATTTATGCGTTTGTTGTGCGTGTTTTAAGCGTATGTTATGCGTAGTGTATGCGTTCGTTGTGCGTACTATGTAAAAACATTTCAAAATCATTTATAAAATTATTTTTTTTTGCTTTAAAACAAATAAGAAATTCAAACACTAATCTTTGAACGAAATTGCCAAACACAAACTTCCATTCCAAACATAATATTCCTTATTCCTCTTCCCTAAATACAATCCAACAAGAGCCATAAACCATTTATACTTGTTCAAGTATCATGTTCAAGATTAGAAAATGAAATCATACAAATCTAACAAGAGCCATAAACATCATATATTCCTTATTTCTTCATCATTTTAATGTAAGTAATTTACAAACAAAGATATATATTAATTAAAATATTTAATAGAATTTTATAAATAAAATTTACTGCTTATGTGTGCGTGTATCATGCGTGCGTTATGCGTACTATATGCGTTCGTAATGCGTATTTTGCGAGTTCATTATGCGTATGTTATGCGTTCGTTGTGCGTTCTATGTTTAATATGTAATTTTTTACTCAAACCAATGTAAATAACATTTATACACAGAATTGAAAGATATATTCAAGTGGTCCCGCATTATATAGAAGAACTATGAATGTTGAGCAATAGTAAGTAATAAAGGCTCATAAAAAATCAACCTACCCTATTATCCTCCCAACCATACCTGTCTAAAGGCTCATAAAATATATAATAGAATTTTGAAAATAAAATTTACTGTTTATCTCTGCGTGTATCATGCGTGCGTTATGCGTACTCTAATGCGTTCGTAATGCGTATGTTGCGAGTTCATTATGCTTATTTTATGCGTTCGTTGTGCGTATTATGTTTAAATAAGCATTTATACACAGAATCAGAATGAAAAACATTTATACACAGAATCAGAATGAAAAACATTTATACACAGAATCAGAATGAAAAACATTTATACACACAAGCATTTATACACAGAATCAGAATGAAAAACATTTATACACAAGCATTTATACACAGAATCAGAATGAAAAACATTTATACACAGAATCAGAATGAAAAACATTTATACACAGAATCAGAATGAAAAACATTTATACACACAAGCATTTATACACAGAATCAGAATGAAAAACATTTATACACAAGCATTTATACACAGAATCAAAATGAAAAACATTTATACACAGAAGCATTTATACACAGAATGAAAAACTGTTATTTTGACAACGTTTTACAAAATAATTCATATGCAAATTCTGCCCTATACTTTGGCATGTCTTGTTGCCAATTTGTACTATCAGTCCAATTAGTGTTGCCTTCAAGAATTATTCTTTCCATATATTTACAGACATACATTCCACAATCAAAAGAGTTCTGCTGTTTTGGTATTCCTTTAATGGTAGAAAGCTTCCATTTTCTGATATCACTATCAAAAGCTCCTTCCGTGTCAGAATATAGTGCTTTAACCTGAAATATACGTAGAGCAAAGATTAGTTCTGTAAATTTTTTAAAAATTGAAGAGTTTATGTTCATCTAATGACCTAAGAATCTAACAGACTAACACTTACGATTTTTGGAACAACAAGTCTATGCTCTTTGACGCGGTGGTCCAATGAGTCATAAAATTTCCACTTATGTTCTTTCAGCAAACCAACCAGAAGGGTAATGTGATTAGAATCAATGATTGGTTGTAATAAAATGTTATTTGAAGAAACAGAAAGCTCGGTTATGTGGTCGATTTGCAATTTGGACAAATTTTCCCTTCCTTTGTTATCCTGCAAGTGCAAGTGAGTAAATGTAAGAACTAAGAATGGATACAAAGTTACTAATCCAATCTGTCCTTGACTTCAGGAGTAATTTGCCGAGCAAAGTTATCACAGACTGTTCGAAACGAAGAAACATAGCATCAATAGGTAATTGGACGAACATATGTCTGAAAATTATAAAAAATGATAGATTAAAAATAAGTAAATGAGATACGCACAAAACAAGCACAACATACGCATAATATAAGCAACGGTCACGCACAGTGTACACATATCATACGCATATATTACGCACATCACACGCACATTGCACGAAACATACATCAAATTATACGCACGCATAAAGTACGCATAGTGTAAGCACTAAGTAAGCAACGTGTACGCATTGTGTATGCACAAAAGACGCATTGAGTACGCACAGCCTACGCATATTTACTCGATGGTTAAAATTTGGTTAGGTTTTATGTTTCAAATCTCAACATAAATTTATCATATAAACCTGAATACAGAGAAAACACGATGGCATCACAGTATCAAACATTTAAAAAGTTTCGAGAAGTCATGCATACGCATAGAATAAGCATAAAATCGGAAGATCTTCAGACCCTTCAACGCGAACGCATAGCATAACCACAAAATACGCAATACGAAACAGAAAACATAGCATTAAGTTACCTTTTTCTTTGGGGGTGACGCCATCTTAGAAGAAACTGAGTGAAGAATGCTTGAAATTCCTCCGGGTGAATGCTTGAAAGTTCGAAAGTTTACTGTAACTTGAAAATCGAAACGTCGACTCCGCCATTCGACCTTTACAAGGGTTTAAATGTTGATGCCACGTCGACATTTCACTAGGCGCGCCACGTCGGCAACTGGGGGTCCGAACTGAAAAAAAATAAATTAGGTTAAATTTTAAAAAGGCGACGCCTTAAATATATGAGGCGAGGCGCGCCTTATGGCGCGCCTCAGTAAACTTGAGGCGTAAGCCTCATAAACTAAACTTATTGCGTAGGCTTTGAGGCTTAATTGGTCGAAAATGCGCTGAGGCGCGCCTTTTATTGCGCAATTTTAAACGTTGGTACTCTCTAACTAACTATGGTAAAAACGGTAGTGGAGCACATGCTGCTTAATAGAAATATGTAACTAATACTAGATAAGATGTTCCATAAGTTTTCTGCATGCAAAGATGCTCCGCATCAAGATTGGGAGATAAAATGTTCTAAGTTAATTAGATTGATCTATATAAAACCCATTTAACGTCACAATAATACTCAACAATTAAATGAGCTTATATATGTTCTTTGATCATTCTTATTTCTTCATATGCTTGATGATTAGTTAAATTATTATAACATTTGATAAAACTTAATCTTTAAGCATTTTTACGTGTTTTGAATAAGAATAAAAAAATAACTTGGATTTGAAGACGCTATAAGATGGTGGAGTTCGAAGTAGAAATATAAAGGAATGGTTAGTCCACTCAATAAATTAGTGATGCTATGATCTTTAGATGCAGGATCGAAACCAACTTTGCTCCTTAATATTATTAGTGCCATGCATAATTTCATGACTTCTTAAAATCACTGATTACTAATTAAGAACATCCAAAATTTTTCTTAAGCGATGTTTATGAGTCATGAGAATATAATTAAGATTTCAAAATGTAAAGGCATTCAAATTGGTTAGGATTAAATGTATTGGTTTTTTGTGATATTTAGCTTCTATTCAATAGTTTTTGTTGGGATTTCTTGAGGATGAAGGAAATTTTCTTGATCTTTCTTGGATGAGAGGGAGAGGGAGAGGGAGAGTGTAATAACCTGAACCAAGGTAGGCGAAAAAGCTTGGTGCCGATTCGATTACCTGGAATCATAGAAGCTGAAGCATTCTGTCTATTTGAGGAAGAAAGGAGGTGTTTGTCGTTTCGTTTCTGTGAGAAAGACGAAGAGCTTGCTCCCATCGGTTGGAGTCGTAGAGGCCGAATGGGAGGGGGGCGTCGTTCGGAATGTGGTGTCACGGAAAGTGAATCGTTTCAACCCTATAAATCGCAAAGAGAGAGAGAGAGAGAGAGAAGGCAAACATGATAGGGCTCGAGGGGAATTTCAGGAGTAAGAGGTAAGTTTCTTATTTATTAAGATTTTATGTAAATCTATTTTAAAGTTTAGATTTAAATGATATATGTGTTCATGATTTTAATTAAATAATTAATAAGTAATTAGTATGAATCTAATTAAGAAGAATAAATAATTTATGAGATAATATATGTATTTTGAAAGGAGGAAATTATATTTTTATATTAAATTTAAAAGATCATAGAAAATAATCAAATTGAATTATAAGATTAATTGCAAATAAATAGAGAGAGTGCATGTTTGAGAGATTTCAATTAAATTATTAATTTTGATTTGAATGGATTAAAGATATATATTTATATATTATCGAAATGAGAATATTTAATTAGTTAAAATGAGGAATTATTAAATATAAAAAGTTTATAAATAAATTATGATTCATATCTCAATGAGAATACAAGGAGAATAAATTTTATTCCTAATTTAATAAATTAAATATGATAACTATTTAGATATATTTAATAAATAAGTAGAAAGAAAAAAAAAGAACAATTTATGTAATTTATGAGAGATAAATAAGATATAAATTTTTAATTGAAAATGATAATTAAGAGAATTAATTTTAATGAGTAATAAAGAAAGTATTGTTTATATATATATATATATATATATATATATATATATATATATATATATATAGAGAGAGAGAGAGAGAGAGAGAGAGAGAGAGAGAGAGAGAGAGAGAGAGAGAGAGAGAGAAAGAGAATAAATATTTTAAAATTTAATTCTAATTAGTGAAATAAATAAGTAATTAGAGAGTGAGCATAGGAGATATTTTATTTAATTAAATTATTAATTTTAAAGAGAGTATTTTAAGTTCAAATGATAAGTTATTAAATTCCAATATTATAAATTAATGATGATTAAATCAAAATTTATATATAACTAATTAGAGAGAAATATGATATAAGTTAAAATAACCTTATGAAATTATATATTATTATAAGTGTTATATGGAAGTCAGAGCAATGACAATAAGAACAAGCAATCCGAATCAAGGTGAGTATGCATGTTTCTATCTAATTCATTTTACATTAGTTTTGTTTTTTTTAATTGTAGTGTCTCTTTCAGTGTATTAGATATAGATTTAGCAAATGAAAATTTAATATACAATTTGACCGTCTGTTCCTGCCTCATTAATTCAATCCTCTGGGTCGAGTCGTGACAGATTGAATGGAGAGAGATTTTGGAGGAAAACTAATCTAAAGCTCTATTCAATTCTCCCCATTAAACACATACAAGTTACCCCTACTTATAGTAAAACAATTAGAGGCGCAAAATAGTAAAATCAAAACCTAAACACTTAAATCTAGATCAAATATCAACAATCTTCATATTGACCTAGATTTACAATGTCTAAATAGAAAAAAATTGAAAGTGAGATATCCTTGGTTCCCTATCTGGACCTAGAGCTGCTTCCCTAAAAAATTGCATCCAAGAAATGGCCAGCCTACTTGCACCCATGTAACCCTTGGCCTCCAATATGCCCGTCTAGCACGCGGTTCCAACCTGAGGCTCCACCTGCTTCCGATCACGACCTCAAAGCCCACAGAGCGGCACGTGTGCCCTGCACAGTGTCCACCCACAACTTGGGCAATGCTTGCTCGTGCCTTGCACGCCTCCCGCGATCTGCACTTTTGGCATCCAGCCTGATTTGGTTTTGCCCCTTTCATCGCGAACCCGTTCGTGCTCCGACCAACATCCCAGATCTCCTTTCCACCAATCACCTCCTGTCTTCTTTCTCTCTACCGCTCAACCTCGATCATTCCACCTCGCCCTCATGATCACCCATGTGAACAGTACGACCCTACAAAGCCTGCATCGAAAGCTCGTTCGAAATCCCTGCAGCCCCGACCACACCAGATCCCCCATGAACTGCACCTGGCCTGGCCTCATGGTCCAACTCCAGCCTCAACTCTGAACCCATATGCCCATGCGCCCGCACGTGTAGCCTCCTGTGTCGCGACTCCGTCCGCCTGCCTTCTGCTCGTTTGCACTCATGGAACCTGGCCATATGCGGCCTTGCCTATGCTCTTTGCACCCGTTTGCGGATTTGTGGCCCCCTACTTGTGCGACTCGACCTTGCGCTACACAGGCCTCCAACCCGACTCCGCCATCCACGTGTGGCTAAACCTCCAGCCTTTCGGTCCGTGTTCTTGCGAGCATCTGCCCGCGACCTCTCGTGCAGCCACCCGCTCGGTCCTTACGAGCCCGTGCACCTCCTACCACCAGCATGCCACCTTGAGCTGCCCGACCCGATCCAGGTCGCATTCACACGCAATACCTGCCCGCGCGTCCGCCAGTGCGTTTCGCCCGTGCTGATCTTCTGGATTGTGGCACTCCCAACTCCTGTCGGTCTTCGCCTGAGACCGCCTCATCTCTTTTTTTTTTTACTACAAGAACACTTTCCTCTTCCTCCACCTCTACCTAGCTCTGATACCAGTTTGTCGGGATTTCTTGCGGATGAAGGAAATTTTCTTGATATTTATTGGATGAGAGGGAGAGGGAGAGGGAGAGGAAGAGAAGGGAGAGTGGGGTTTTGGAGGAAAACTAATCTAAAATTTTATTCAATTTTCCCCATCAAACAAATATAAGTCATGCCTACTTATAGTAAAACAATTAGAGGGGCTAAATAATAAATTTCTAAACTTAAACACTTAAATCTAGATCAAATTTCAACATTTTTGATAAGTGAAATACATAGATAAAAATTGAATTTTAATAATGCTTCCATATGATTTCTGATAATCCTTTTTTTTCATATACTCAATAAATGCATAAATTATAATAAAAGTTGATGAAATTTAGTCTGCATATTCCTTCAAATCACAATTATCATTGTGATCTTGAGTTTAAAGATTATGTGAAGTGACAGATGCAAAAATAAATTTAGGAGGATGATATTCATGATCCTCTTAAGTTGAGCAAAGTTGAGCAGTATCCAGAAATAAACATAGATCCAACTATTTAGTTGGGAGTATATAGGCCAGTTGTCAAACTAATTTTCAACTCAAAGACTTAGGTCTTTGGAAAAGGGCCAGATATTTCTACATCAATATATCTTTATTATTCAATGTAGGACTAAACTGAAAGCTACTCGTGCGATTAACTATACATGTAAATACATGGATTCCGTAAACAAACTATTTTAACTGTCTCCCCTTCTATTTGGCCATCAAGTATATTATTTGACTTGAATAACTACATGGAGAAGATGCCTTCTATCTCTGCCTTTCACAAATGTTATTTCTTTTAAAAACCAGGTGGTGAAGATCCTCGCTGTCCTCTGGCTGGTTTGCATATTCCGATATCTAGAGCAGAAGAGGCTTACAAGAAGGCCGGCTGCCCTGAGAACTTCAAGGTATGGACCATCTTCAATTTATTAGCACAACTAGGTACTTATTTCTCTCTCATTTGATGTCCTGATCATTGCTAAATGGTAGCTTTTCTATCATGCTTATCATTTTAATTTCCTAACGGCTATTTGTCAGTACGACTTCAGTAGTTTTTATTCAAAATTGTTAACTGTAATCTTGTTAAGCAGGTGGATTCTTATATGAAGTTCTAGCATTTTTGTTCCATTCAATTATTCACAGTTAATAATACTGTTGTGCAGTTTATAACTGAAAGTGGAATTGGGCATCAAATGACAGCATCAATGGTGAAGGCAGCAAGCGATTGGTTCGACAGGTTCCTCAAACCAATACATTATTGAATCTTAAGGCGCACGAAATATATATATTTCTAGCTGCTTCTCCAAACAAAATTCAGGGTATCGATTATGAATTTAAACTAAAGAGGTAACTGTTGAGTATGTCTTTACAGGAAAATAAATGTTTGCTATTCGAGCTCGTAACAATTTGATATCAAAGAGTTTGTATTATTACAATCAAGACTACATCATCAATTAATTTTGCTTCAGCTCTCTAAATTATTGGTAACTTTCTTGCAATTGTTATTGTGTGTTAATGAAAAATACGAACTTCTGTAAGCAGGTGTAAACAGAAGATTTTGTAAGATCTCTCGTCTTTTTTGACTTTTGTGGGCATGTTATTGATAGACCAGCCGATTTGATTGGGAGAAAATTAAAAAGTTTCTTAATTGAGAGGGAACTATTTTAGGAATTTTTTAATTATAATTGGAAAGGAATTATTTAAGGCAAGAGATCTAATTTGAATTCAAAATTTAAGAGGGAATTGATTAGGGAAGAGGAGGAGGAATTAAGGGGATTATTTAGGATAATTTTAATTATAATTGGAAGGAAATTAATTCGAAAAATAAATCTAATTTGAATTCAAATTTGAGAGAGCATTATTTAAGAAAAAAAGACTGATTTGAGAGGGAATTATGTGAGCCTATTTATGGCTAACAATAGGATGCTTTCAAGATCATATTTGGAGTTTGCTGAAATTAGAATTTCTTAGGTTATTTGGGCTCTAGCCGGATGCTAGGGAGTTGGGAGAGCCAGATATTCCTCTCGAATTGAAGATCCAACCATATCTTGCTATTTTCTTTCATATATCTTGTAATAAAAATAATTTTGATGTATTTTTCTTCCTAATTTCTTATTATCATTCGTTGATTTCGAAGAAAAGTGCATCCACTTCCTATTCGTTACATAGTTATAATTGGGTTGTGTTTAGTGTTGTATTAGTAAATTCTCCAATGAAAATTCTTCCAATTAAGGAATACGGTCAATTGTTCATTTTTGGACAAATAAATGAGCCTTTGTAGTCCTAAAACCCTTTACTTTCACTCTTGAATTTATAACTAAATTTTTCTAGGACTCATAAAATGAAATTAATTTTTTCCTATGCCTGAGAATATAGCTCATTTTTTATTCCTTCAATACGATCAAACATATTAATTCTCACCTTGCCAATCTCCATTATCTTGCAAGTACGGTTTTTTTTAATCATCATCATCATACACATTCTAAATCTTGTAACCACAAAGGAAAGATCCGCATAATGAAAAATTCATGAATTACTAGAACCAGTTTTTATAACAGATAATACCTAAACACTTCCATATCCCTCCTCAAGCTTCACAACTTTGCCTGATTCTTTTCTACTTTCTATTGTTTTCACCTTTCTGAACATATCTTCTTGAAGTCATTTCCCCTGTGATAAATAAAACATTTTTTTTCTTAAACTTTTGATTTAGATCTTGATTTATATTGATGATAAAATTACATTTCTCCATTCTTCCACAAATTATAAGGCTATAACAACTTTTTCATAATTTGGTTCTACACACTTTTGTATTTCTGTGGAATTTAAGGTTGAGTTCACTTCTGTCATAGATATAGTGATTTTATTAGATAACATAGTATCTATTACATGTTTGTAACTTCTGGGCAAAAAACCACTATGATCTTGGTAAAACCATCTAAATGTTTTTTTTTTTTTGATGATTTAGGCTTCGTTTGGGACATCTTTCTTAATGTTTTTTAAAAAGCTTTAGTACAACTTTTTTTGAACTAATAATTTTTGTACTAGAAAGATGTTTTAACAAGTAGTAAGAAAGTTGTCCCAAACGGGCTTCGTTTGAGGCGAATTTTTTGCTGTTTTTTAAAGTAGTTTTTAAGTATAAAATATTTTGAACTAGAAATTTTTATATTAAAAAGTTGCTTTAAAAAACAGTGGGAAACTTTTCCTAAATGAAATCTTAGATTCATACATTTGCATGGTGTATAACCTCTTCTTGAGGTATATCCAATTTGCAAGGGACCTCTTCAAGTATATGGATTCAAAATCCCTCTAAATGTTAATCGTTGAATCATCTTATGCAATTTCCCTTAAATTTTTATCATCAATCCTTTGTGCCCCACCTTGCAATGTATTTTCTATAAAATTGCATCCAATCCCTAATCCACGAGTAAAACCTTTATCTTCAATATCCAAAGTCTAAAACCACTTTACTCCGTGAGCTAATCGACACCTAATCTTAGCAAATGCTATCTTCATTTTTTTTTAAATTCCCAGTGCTCCGATGTCAATTGTAAGAAGAAGAAGAAGGGATATGTGAAGAATACTTTTTCAGCGCTTCTTAATTGAAACATTTATAAGATTTCAACAACAATAACAACAACATCAAGCTTTTATCCCATTATATGGGTTAGTTAAATGAATCATTTTTCTCCATTATGTCATGTTAATAGTTAAATTCTCATTTAAATTTAATAAAAAGTGCCATTTCTAATATTTTATAACTAAGTCTTTTTCAGGTCTGCCTCTGTCTTTCTTAATATAGGCCGAATTTAATACATATACTCTCCAAACTGGATCATTGGAAGGGCAACATTTTATGTGACCAAACCATCTAAGATGACTCTCTCTAATCATATTTGCCACTGTAGCTACTCCTTTTTCACGGATATACTTGTTTTGCATTCTGTCTCTAAGAGTGAAGCCACTCATTCACTTGAGCATCCTCATCACTGCAACACTTCAACTTAATTTTGTGCTTCTCTTTTAATGGTCAACATTCCATTCCATAAAGTATTGCAGATCTCACCAACATCTTATAGAATTTTCCTTTTAAGTTTGAAGGATACTTTTCTATCATGCCATGATCATGATATCCACTTCTCTCAAGATATGATTTTTTTGGTTTTAAAGAAAAATCTTTCCCTTTTAGAAAAGTCTTCACAATCTGGTTTAGTTTCAAACAACAGCTATATATATATAATCACATAAGCAGAGAAAGTAAGAACAAACGAAGTCGGAATAACTTATAAACAATTGAGGTTAATGTAATAAAATTAATATGCAGATACATTGTACAGCAAAATGGAAAGAATTAGTTAAAATTAACAGAAATCCAACTTCACAGCCTTTAAATGTCTTCAATCACTTAGCAGGTCTATTCGTCTTTGACTTTGCAATGCTCACAAGATCACCAAACAAATTGTCATCCGCCATGAATCGCTGTTGCAAGTAAGAAGAAGATGAAGTAGAAGGCATTTGGTAGTAATGACCTGCATTCATGTAACTATCTTGCAAGCCAAGCCCATTCAATTTATGAGAGAGCTCTCTGGTGTTTGAGTAAGAGTGAGATTCTGACTGTTGGCCGTAATTATAACCCTGCATGGACTGAGAATATGCATTTAAGAGATGGTAAGCTTGATCATGAGGAGGAAACATTCCCATGGGTTGGTTTCGCTGAATTCCTGTAGAATATGTAATAATTTCTTGTGTCTGCTCATTTTGAAAATGCTGCTGCTGTATGGTCAACGGCTGGCTACTTTCAGCCAGTTCAATCTCCCAAGGAGGTGGGGGAAGAGCTCCACCTTGATCGATTTCTCCTGTTCAAAGGAAAAAAATTCAGTGCTTTGATAATCAAACTCTCTCCAAATAAGTTTGACTATATTTGATAACTTTTATGAGTTGATGGCCACAAACATTATAATCACAAATAGTATGAATGTTGATTCAATTCAATCAACAGCTTCTTTATGTTCGTTATTTGTTTTATATGATACTGTGCATTTTGGTGCATACTACTTATTGTTCTAGAAAAAAATAGGGTTAATAATGCTTAAATTTAAGTCATTATGGATATGTATACTGGAGCTGTTACTTGTGTTCAGACACAAGGTGGTTTGACCAAGTATTTTCCTATTTCCATTGGATTACATCAAGGATCAGCCTTAAGTCCATATCTTTTTGCTTTAATTATGGATGTTCTCACTAGACATTTGCAAGATGTTCTACCCAGATGTATACTTTTTGTTGATGATATTCTTCTTGTTGATAAGACTAAAGAGAGAGTTGAAGGTAAACTTGAATTATGGAGGTCAACCTTAGAGTCTAAAGGCTTTCGTTTGTGTTGATCTAAAACTGAATCTATTGAATGTAATTTTATTAATAAGAGTACACGTTTTAAATATCTTGGATCTATTGTTCAGAATGATGGTGAAATAGATGGGGATATTATTAATAAATTTCAAATTGGATGGTTGAAGTGGAGGAATGAATCGGGCTTGTTGTGTGATAGAAAAGTCAACCTCAAACTTAAGAAAAATTCTATAAGATAGTGGTTAGACCTGCAATACTTTATGGTGCAGAATGTTGGCCATTAAAAGAGAAGCATAATATTATGTTAAGTGTTACAGAGATGAGGATGCTGAGGTGGATGAGTGGTATTACTCTTAGAGACAGGATACGAAATGAGCATATACGTGAAAAGGTTGGAGTAGCTCTAGGGAAGATAAGATTAGAGAGAGTTGCCTTAGATGGTTTGTTCACATAAAACGACGACCTTTTGATGACATGGTTAGAAAAGTGGATGTATTAGATTTGACTTATGTTAAGAAAGGTAGAGGTAGATCTAAAAAGATTTGGTTATAAAATATTATAAATAATTTTTCTTTATTATATTTAAATGAGAATTTAACTTTAAACAGGGCAAAATGGAGAAAAATGATTTATGTAGCCAACCTCACATAGTGGGATAAAGGCTTGATGTTATTGTTGTTGTTAATTATTGTCTTAAATCCTTAATCACAAGTGTTAGTAACTTTTATCGTCATTAGCCTTAACACACATTTACATTGCCAATTGTGGTCTGCAAGCTAGGTCTTGAGTGTACATATTAAGTGTTAATCTTAGCATAGTGATGTAGGACTTAAATGCTTAGACAATGATAAATAAGAAGTTACACGTTTTTAGATGAGAACAATATTAAATATTAAACTTATAGTGATTTAAAAAATGAAAGAAAACGAGAGAGGGCTTAGGCCAAGTCATACAACTAGAAGTTAAGATCACAAAATAATCAATTATTCAAGAATAACATATATGAAGGATTTTCAACGAGAAATCTCTAAATTAACAATGAGAATAGTCACTAGTTGAGTCCCTCACTCAACTCTTTGAAGGATTGATAAAACAGAGAAAATATGAAATGATCTTTGCGATCCCACAAATTAAGGTAAGACTTAGGGAGGAAAAAGATTTGAAGGAAAGATTCACCTTGATCAAGGTTTGGATACGATCTGCCACTACACCAGAGAGAGTTGTTCGTCGATGACTTCGGCGAGGGTGAAGATGATCCTCTCAATGTATTCTTCCACAATTTGATCAATCTCTAAGTTGAAATTGAAAAATGGTGATTTGAGGATGTCGACGAGACCTTGCTCGTTGCAAACAAACCCGTGGTCCTGTTCAAATTCTGCCATTCACGAGGAGAAGGATGCCTTGATGTGGTGGAGGAAAGATCCTTGCTGCCCTTGACTAATCATCTTGTAATAGAGGATTTTTCAAGGATCCCAAGGAGGAGGAGGGGAAAGCTGGTCGGCCAAGTTTGGGGGGGGGGGGGGGGGGAATTTGGCTCAGGATTTTAGTGGATTAAGGAGGGAGGAAGGGGCTGGCCAAGCTTAGGGGAATTAGGGAATTTTGGTTCAGATTTGGTGAAGAAAAGGGGAGGCAAACTTTGAGTTTTAAATTTCCTAATTAATTGAAAAAGGGAGGGAAGGGGGCCAACCAAATCAAGGCTTGATTTGGTGGTATTTAAGTCAGATTGGAGAGAGAGGGGCTGATTAATTAATTCCCTTAATGGGATGTCCAATTGGGGAATTAATTAATTAAAAAGGTCGAGAGAAGGGGGGACGACTAAAGAGAGAGGGGAAGGGAGTTGTCCAAAATCCAAATTCAATGAATGATGGAATTTGAATTGATATGGGAGATGGTGGCTGGCGGTTTAGGGAGAAGAGAGGGGAGGAAGTTGGTGGAAGAAGTGGACCACGAGCCCGGACGGTTCCCGCGGCTGGTGGGTAATACGTTGCCCTCACCTAGGAACATCAAACTCTCCATACTCTCAAAACAAAATTGCAAAAATCTTTTTTTATAATATTCATCATCCGCTCAAAGAAGGAGAATGAGGCTTTAAATAGCCAATACAATGAAGAAAATACGAAAGACCAACCTGCCCTTAGGGCATACACATGACTAGGCCCTCAAGTGAGGGTATAGAAGGAAAGGTACAATAAAACTCATAAACATAATAAACTAATACATCAATAATAAATCTAATACAATGATAATCAAAAGTAAAGCAGTGCAATTGTGGCCGTAGATCGACGGCCACGCCTCTCGTAAAATCTCCAAGGTGGGATGTCCTTATCACATAGCCTGCTTGATAAAATGTTGGGAATAATGATATGAACATGATTTTTTTGCGCAAGTGAGTTGTAAATTATTTGTCTGAACTAATTAAAAAAAATTAACATGCCTAGAAGTAGTACAAAAATACTTGCATAAACTAGAGTTAACATCTTATTACCTCATTGAGCACTCAACAAACGAAGAAGGGTTCATAAACCGACCCTAAATAATTGGGGATAGGGTTTTCAAAGACGAAGGAATTAGGACAAGCCATCATTTACAACTTTGTTATTTAGAGATACCAACGAACAAAAAACGGATATCCCTTAATAAGAAGATGGTACATGGACATATTAGTGAACCAAACAACCCATAAATTTTCATGCCAGACAGAACCTGACATCTATTATTCTGGTTTTATGTAAACTTAAAATCAACAAATGAATCAAATTATTTTAGGCGCTTGTGTATATAGAACCATTAAAGGTTGGAGGAGCTCCACTGGAAGATAAGTTAGAGAGAGTCATCTTAGATGGTTTGGGCACACTAAACGGAGGCTTTCCGATGATCCGGTTAAGAAAGTTGACGTATTAGATTTGACTTATGTTAAAAAAGGTAGAGATGGACCTAAAAATACTTGGTTATTAAATATTAAAAAAGATATTTCTTTATTAGATTTAAATGAGAATTTGACTTTTAACATAACACAATGACGAAAAATGATTCATGAAGCCGACCCCACGTAGTGGGACAAAGGCTTGATGTTGTTTTTGTTGTTGTTGTATATAGAACCATTAAGATTCTTCATATGCAAGTGAAAAAGGAAAAAAAAAAAAAAGAAGAAGAAGATATTTTTAATTCAAATGAAGCGCCATTAATACACAAATTAAAGAGGATCAAACAAGCTTACCGATACGTGCTTGTTGCTGTGTACCCACAATATGATTATTCCATGAAGGATCCCCATGACTTGGCAGAGCTTTTTGAACAAATGAAGCGTGCTCGTGTATAGCTTCTCCATGGTTCATGGCACTCCCATCTAAGTAAGATATAGACTGCTGTTGCTGCTGAAACAGAGATGCGACAGTATAATCTTGTTCAGCTTGAAAAGCTATATTGGCAGTACAGTTATTTCCACAGTTCCTTGGAGAATAAATGCCTGTTAGAACTGGCATATTTTGGTCATTTGCCGAAGGAGCAGTTGTTTCATTTGCTGGCACAAGAGCTAATGAATTATCTATTGAAGTTGTATTGAACTCCTCGCCACTAAGAAGGTCTAATTGAAGACATGATCTTGGAGAAGTAATTGGTATATCATTTGGTCCAGGAGGAGCAGGTAGCAAGAGCTGTTGAAGAGGAGCATTTGACCTGTAAATCATATAATTATTTCCTTTGAAATGATCTAACAGTTTTTCCTTCAAATCATTTTTATAAATTTCACCTCTTTTTTTTTTAATTATAAGACTTCGAGCGATGATGGGATTTAGTATGTTTATGGGAAGTGGCTCACCTTCGATGTGATTCATTGTCAGCATCCTGATTTTTAAAATCAAGATCCACCAAATCATGGAGAGAGTTCTTCTTCTTTGGTTTTTTAGAATCTTCAATAACAATAGCATCATATTTAGTTAGAACATTTTGTAGATCATCATTTAAAGCAAGCCCTTCACGAAGTAATTTCTCGTCCCTGGGAAGAATAGGAGAATGATAGATCAAGTAAAAAGTACGAAGTGGTCGTAAAAATTTAGGTAAAGATGCAAAAAAACTGTAATGAAATTAATAAAACTTCATTTTTCAAGCATTTAATATGTGCTAATTGCTAAAGCACAACAATTTAACCAAGAGAAAAAGTAGTCCAAAATATGTGACGTCTAGGGGTATAAATGACTCGAGCCAAGCTCAAGTAACCCCTAGCTTGACTTGAGCTTGATAAAATAATTGAGTTCTAGCTTGAGCTCAATCGAGCCTTATTCAACGAGTTCGAGTCGGCTAACGAGGTTGGCTCATTTATTATGAAAGAGATGAAATGATTATGATTTATGTTAATTTGAAAATCTTTCCAAATCCAAATCAGCCGTGATTTCGAAGGCTTTGATGGCTCGTTAATGTAATTGATTAAGGAGTCGATTATTTCTCTAATTAGATTATTTGATTGAGGATTAGATTAGGAAGTTTTTTTCTTATTTGATAACGTCAAAGGAAATTCAAGACAATTGATTGACTGCGGCTGGACTATTGATTTTGTTCCTAATTGTTGCTTGAAAGAGTTGGATTGGTGCAGTTCCAGCACCGTGAGATGCCTGCAATTTGGTGGAGGTTATGAGATTCGGTGGAGCCATGGATACATTTGCCTCGACGGTGGAGAAGACGTCGATCCATCAGGTGGTTACACATCCCATCAAAATTGATGTGACGAAATTTGATGGAAAATGAAACTTTGGCATGTGACGAGGTGAAGTGATGGATGTGTTGTGCTCTTTAAATCTGGAGGAAGTTCTAGAGAGCAATGAACATCCTAAGGAGATTTTAGAGAGAGACTAGCTCAAGATGAGCCAAAGTGCTTGTGACTTGATCAGAAATTGCCTATCTCAGGAGATCAAGTATAGGGTGATGATGTAGATTTATGCTATGAAATTGTGGAAGATTTTAGAAAATAAGTATCTAGCAAAGTGCGTGGAGAATCGTTTCCATATAAAATGCCAGCTTTATAGGTTTCAAATGAAATATAGGGTTACAATTGATAAGCATTTGAATGACTTCAATAAGCTATTGGCAGATCTTTTAAATCTGGATGAAGATATTGGAGATAAAGACAAGACACTCATTCATGAGGAGTATGAAAACTTCACGATAAGACTCATTCATGCGAAGGTCTTAAATTATGGTGAGGTGACTACTGCGTTGTTGAATCACGGGTTTCGATGTCGAGGTAAGACATCTGCAAAGATGGATTCAGTCACGGCTCTAACACTCTAGCATTGAAGATCTAAAAAATAGAAGAATAAAATGGGCGGAAGCAGCAAGTAGATTAAGTATCGTCGGCGCAACCTTGGGAATAATCAGTGGGCTTTCTATTTAAAGATTGGTCATTGGAAGAAAGATTGCTGAAGTTAAAAGGAGAAGGGAAAAGAAGTTTTCACAAAGGCAAAGGAAAATCTTAACATGGAAGAGCATGACTAAGAGTCTAAGAATCAGATGTATTACTATCTACAGCTTCTCAGAGTTTATATACATATGGTTCACGTTGGATTCTAGTTACAGATGCTACTTATAACATTTCTCCCGCTAGAGAGTAAGTTCAGTACCTACAGGGAGCTTGATAGTGGTGTTGTGAACATAAGAAATGATCAAGCTTGTCATACAGTTGGTGTAGGGAGCATCTTCATCAGAATGCATGATGATACTGTGAGAGACCTTGCTGATGTAAGACAAGTTTCAGATATCATAAAGTATTTGTTGTTTGTTGGGAATTTAGAGACAAAGGGCTACAAGATACTCAATGAAGTAGAAGTTTTAAAGGCATATCATGGAGTGCTAGTTTTTCTAAAAGGAGTTTAGCATCGCAACATTTCTTACCTTTAGGGTAGAACAGTGATTGTTGTTATTGCTTCTTCCGATGCTACTACATAGTGGCATATGCAGCTAGCTCATGCTGGAGAAGCTTTTCTTATGGCTTTAGTGAAGCAAAAATTGTTCAAAGAGCAAGCACCTACAAACTCGATTTATATGAATATTATGTGTTTGGAAAAAAGACATGGGTATCCCTTGGTATTGCCATCCACAATACAAATGGTATCCTGGAGTATGTTCACAGATATTTGGGGCCCAACGAAGAGCATCATTCTGTGGGCGGCGATATTTTGTATCTTTTATTGATGATTACTCCATATATGTTTGGGTGTACACCGTGAGGCACAAGAGTGAGGTACTTGAGATTTTTAGAACTTGAAAGAAGTAGATTGAGACTCAAACTTGCAAAAGGATTCGGTGTACCAGATCTGACAATAAGGGCGAGTATACCTTGGATGCATTATTACAAGAGTATTAGAGATCTGAGATAAAGCACCACTTCACTGTTAGAGAGACACCACAACAGAACGGGGTGGTAGAGATGATGAACTAAACTTTGGTGGATAAAATTTGGTGTATGTTATCTAATACTAGGTTGGATAGAGCTTATTGGGCTGAGGCCATAGACTATACCTGTCATTTGGTGAACTATCTTCCTTCTACAACTATTGAGAAGAAGATCTAAAATGAGATGTGTTCAGAGCATTTTGCTAGAGATTATGATGAGCACTTGAGAGTGCTTGAGTGTCCATCTTACCATCATGTTTAGAATGATAAACTGAAACCATGTGAAAAGAAGGCAATCTTTGTTGGTTTCAAGTTTGGTGTCAAGGGCTTCAAACTCTATGATCCAATAGAAAAGAAGATTTTCATTAACAGAATTTTACATTTGACAAGGTGAGCATGTTGAAACTTCGGGACTTTAAGCAAGTGGAGAGTTTTATTGGGACCACAAATGCACTACAAAAGTTAGAGTTTGATGCAACTCTATTTGTTCCACAGAGACAGGTCGCTTCTATCCAGGTATCTAATTCAGCTGCAGATTAGGCAGTAGAAGATGATGTTCAGGATGAGATTACAACTTAGGAATCTATTGTGAGGAACAAATTCCGACATAAGAATATCTCAAAACTAGCTTGGCTGAGGGACCAATTTGCATTTGCATTTTTTCAGCCACGGAGGCTGAAGTTCTTAGTCATTACAAGGAAGCAATGGAATGTTCTGATGGTGATTTATGAAAGAGGTCTATGAATGAAGAGAATACTACTTGAAGGTTAGTGAAGCTTCCTCCAAGAAGGAAACCCATTTGGTGCAAATGGGTGTGTGTGAAGAAGGATCTCATGGAGCTAATGTGCGATACAAGGCTAGGAGGGTGAAAATTTTTTTTTTTACAATGGGAATAGATTGCTTATGATGAGGTGCTCTCCCCAATGGTTAAGCATCCCTAGATCCGTGGTCACTTGACACTTATAGTACACTATGGTCTGATTTTGAAGCAGGTTGACCAAGATATTGCACATTTGCACAAGCAGTTGGCGTTGTGAGCGAGTTTATATATAATCCAAGAATGACTCATTGGCAAGCTATAAAGAGTATCATGATGTATCTGAATGATACAATTGATACATGCTTGGTATTGGGGAGGCAGTCATCACGGTAGTGGTGCAGTACTCATAACTGATTGCCCATTTATTTTGAAGGACTACGCTTGACTTGATCCCTTGAGAGGGGGTACATAGGCAACCATCTAGGTACAATCATCCTAATATTGGAGTCTAGTTTGTCATCTTCCACTTTCTAAAGTGAAAGATGAGATGAAGATTATTGACTTGGAAATCTTTTCAAATCCAAATCAGCCTTGATTTGGAAGACTTTGATGGCTTATTAATATAATTGATTAGGGAGCTGATATTTTTCCTAATTAGGTGATTTGATTGTGGATTAGATTAGAATTTTTTTTTTGTTCAACTAAAATCTATAAATTGAGGGGCAAGGGCTATTGTAGATGCATGCGAGTTAGAGAGAGCCAATTTGTAATCCTTATTTCTCCAATATAGTGAAATCATCATCCCCTCCCAGTGGATGTAGACATCTTTGCTAAACCACGTAAATCGTCGTGCACTTTGTGTTGGTTGTGTGATTTTGGGTTTGGTTTCGCTATGTTTGCATAACAAATTCAATAATTATTATAATAAAATTGTAAAAAGAATGAGAAATTATAAGAAACATAATAAATAATTACTTAATATAAGAAATTAGGATATAATTTTTAAATATGTTTCACAATTTTGAATTTAAAATTTTGAATCATAACATATTTTAAGTATATTTTATATTAATATTTCTAAACGAGCCAATCCAGGAGCTAACGAGTCAAATTCGGGGCTAGCTCAAGCTTGGCTCATTAGCTCATCGAGCTCGGCTCACGAGCCATTTATAGAGCCAACTTGAGCCGGCTCACGAGCAGCTTGACTCACACCCCTTTTGGCATCCTGGAATATAACATTTCTTTAATTTTGTCTTTGGGTTGTACAATATTAATTTTAAATGGCTCATAAGATAGAAATTGATGAAAATTGGAATACAAAAGTGATTCCAATTTAATCCTTTAACTTGATCCCAATTTAATTTACATATATCATATTTTCAAATGCAAAAGCAAAACTAGAACTTTTATGTGATAGGCACTCAGTTGAAAATATTAAAAAAAAAAAGAGTAGATATTTAAAAGAAGGGCTTGCTTTCTTCTCCCAATATTTATGACATTTAATAAATTAATTGTTAATTTATATACTATCAAATAAAACTTTTTCTCACATGCTTTGCTTTAACATTAAGAAATTAATTATTAATTTATTAATGTTAAAATAAGCTTTTTAAGTTCAACCCAAAATAAGTAGATATTTAAAAAAATAAGTGCTTTCTTTTCTCCCAATATATTTGATAATTAATTAATTAAAATTTATATTTTTTAATTTATCATGTAAGCTTGTCTTGCGCTGTTATTATTTTTCTAAATTCTTATTATTATGAAGTAAAGAATGAAATTTATTCAGTACAATTATATCCCATAATAGACGAACAAACCAAATAAAATGCCTTGTAATCATACCAGGCCAGGGCATGTAAAATTAATGCATTCAAATACATCATGGGTGTGCGCCAGTTGTATAAAAAGCTGGCCCATTTAATGGGTTGGGTTGGCTCGATTTGGCCTGGCCCACCTGGCATGACCCAATCCCAAACATGCAGATGCAAACAGGCAGTAATGAAGTTGCAATAATAAGTATGAAAATAAAGAATCTTACGAAGTAGAGTTAACAAGATGAACCACCCTTTGCCTATATAGACGACACTTTTCAACAAGTTCAACGATCACCTCCTGCTTGACATCCTGCAAATTTACCGTGATATTCAAGCTTGTGGCAATGCAACAACTTCTTTTATCAAACTAGAGAAAATCAAACTGCCATTAGAATGCAACTTACAAGAATGAATAGATTGCTGCAAGGAAACACTTAGCTGATATTTTTAGGCTTTGTTTAAGACAGCTTTCTTACTGCTTTCTAAAACGGTTTTTTAGAACAAAAAATTTTAAATTCAAGAAAATTTTGTATTAAAAATTTGTTTTAAAAAGCAGCAAAAAAGCTGTACCAAACGAAACGTTAATCTATTATAAAAAAGCCAACCCATGGCCCATTTTTTCTCATGTATCTTTAACTTCTGCACATTTTCCTCTAAAGCATCATAATCATAGTAAATTTGGACATGGCTTCCAATAACAATATTATGAAAGATCCATGAAGCTCTTCAAAGGAGATGACCATCAAATCATACTTAAGAGCAAACCATTTTATTCTCTTGTTAAAATGAGTATTTATAACATTACAAAGCAAAGAAAAAGAAGAGAAGGAGAGGGTCAGCTAACATTAAAAACAACATAAAACATACATCCTGTAATTTTCTTGCAATCGTATTTGCTTGGAGGCATGCTTGGACATCGCATAATCAATTTTTGCAAGTTTGAAGCTTTATTTTCCCAGCTTGGTCAATCATTCTTGCTTGGAGTATGGTAGAACTTGTCATTTTTCAGGCTTGAAAAAAAGTCTTTATGGAAGCTCAAAAAAAAAAAAAAAATCAAAATTCAAGTTCCTCTTGGTATTCCTTCCCATGCATGAAGGATGGAGTTTTTAAGTGATTTATGATAATGAATAATATTCTTAGAATAAATGTCATGCTGATAATGATAATAATAATGTTCATGATACATATCAAACATAATAATAATAATAATAATATAAAACATTATAAATACATATATGCAAAAAATAACTTCATTTAAACCATAATTCCATGGATTGTTTGACATCATAAACACTCAATATAAAATTATAAATGCAGTCATAAAGTTAAAAGAATACCTCTTTATTTCTCGGATCTAAAGCATTTAGCATTTCAACAAGAACATCCATGATAACACGAGCATTTTGAATATCTGCAAGACTGAGAATGAAATGAAAATGAAAGCATGAGGATTAATTTATGGAACTGACAATTAAAAAAATTAAAAGCATATAAAATCAGTAGTTTTAGAAATAAGTTCATAATTGTCTTTAGTATCAGATTAAAGCATTCTCCTACTTTTCTCAAGAACTGGATGTGATCATAACAGTTAGAAACCAAATCCAAACAAATTGAATTGGTCCTGCAGCAAACGAAAACATTGAACACCCCCTTTCACCCAAAGGTCATGCACGCCTTAGCCCTCTCTTCCTATAGTAGAGCAACCATTTTCATGAGCCTTCTCCCTAGTTGCCAAAAACAATTCACTGTGGAGTTTTGTTAAGAGTATTATCATTGATGTTTATAATAGATTTTTAAAATATTTTATTACTCGTCGGTCATACCTTTCACATTTTATAAGAGCTACACATATCAAATATCTTATTCAATGTTCATAATAAAATGCCATATTTGTAGATAGCTTTATCATGATTAATTATTGCATAAATTCTCTTACTTTGAATTGTTTATGCATATTATTAAGATTTGTTTCCATGCACTGTACTTTAATTGAATACAATAATATTACTAATGCAAAACCCTGTTATTATTATTAAGCTAGTATCAGTCATATTGATTATAGAAAACTTATTAAATGCTTGCTTATTATACATATATATTGTGTTTGCAATGCATGTGTAGGTTGATAGAACCCTTTTAAATTTAGGTAGCAAGGTCAAGTGGTCTATAGTAAGATGAATATTTTGAAAATCATTGGATTTTCATGAATTACAGCGTACCTTTCTAGTCCATGGCATTTAAGTAAAACTAACTATAGATATATCAATATAAAGATGATTTGATAGAGGATAAATTAAACATTTGTGTGTGTGTATATATATATTGTTGACCTCAACAGCAAAGTAAAAGAAAAAATTGAAAACAAATACAAAATTCACATAATCCTAAAATTCTGCGCAAATACCGTTGTTTCGTACCTGTACATTCGGCACCTGTACATTCGGCACCATTTGAGTCTCGATCAGAAATCCTGCCTAAATCCCGCGATCTGCCTCGAGCGTCGTCTTCCCTCGCTGTTAAGGCCTCGTTTGAACGGCTTAATTTTCCCTTTTCCAATTTCAAAACGTCATAATTTCTTTTTTCTTTTTCTTTCGCTATTTGAATGTGACGCATGCTTTTTGGAAACTCCATTTCTTTAATGTTTTGATAAGTGTTATGGTATTAACTTCTCAGTTTAAAACCTCCATTTCTTCCTTTGTGACGTTTTTGAAATGGAAAAGCCTCATACTTGGGCCTAGTTTGTTTTCTTTACCTTTTCCATTTCAAAAACGTCAAGAAATGTAGGTTTTAAACAGAGAAGCTAATAACATAACCTTTTAAAAACAATAAATAAATGGAATTTAAAAAAAAACAGGCGTCACATTCAAACAGTAAAAAAAAAAAGAAATTATGCCATTTTTTTTTTTTGGGATATTTAGGCCATTTAAGGCAAACTCACACACACAATGCATATACAAAGACTCGAACCTAGGACCTCTTAGTTGGAAGCATAAGCTCTCAACCAATAGGCCAAGGTGAGCTGTGTTATTATGCCATTTCAAAACTGAAAATAAAATTAAGCTGTCTCAAACCAGGCCTAAGGAGACCTCAAACCTCCGACTTCTCCCTGCTTCCGATTCCTGTAGCCTTCCGAAGCCTCTTCCGACCTCCAGCAGCCCCGATTTCGCTCTAGACCCAAGCCGGACGTCCATCCTCTCCAATCGATTTCATCCTCCATAGCTGACCCACTCTCTCTCCAGGCCCTTGAATACTCCAGAGCCGCAGTTCCTCCTCACCTACCGACACCAAGCTCCGTCTCCCTTCATTATTCCGAGGTGCTGTCGAGTTCGCCAAACCCAATCTTCCTCCAGCAGCCATACCCGATCTCAAGACCACGCCCGACTTCCGATCCTCAACCAGATCCCTCGCCTGTTGCCCGATCTCTTGCTGCTTGAAGAACTCCACGAACCGACCTGCTCTTACCTCAAGCTCCAGCCGCTGCCTCTCCATCTCTTCAAACCGAAATCACGCAAGATCTGTCCTTCCCCTTCGAGTCCAAACTGCAACTCCTTGACCTGACGCCTGCTCCCGACCCTAGCTCGAAGGGCAATTGCATCAGGTCACCTGACGGAGACGATTCCTTCGGATCCTCTCTGTCTACAATAAAGCGCAGGTCACCTTCGCACACCTGCTCTTCACTTGCGCTTTACTGTAGACAGAACGGATCCTCTCCATCAGGATGGAGATGACCTGATGCAATTATTTGCCAGCTCTCGAAGCCATCTCCGGTAGAGAAACATCCAGTCAATAGGAAAAAAAACTCGGTACCGTTGAAAAACTCGGTACACCTCAGTACCGCATTTTTCCGGATGTTTCTTGCATCCGGTCAACCGAACCAAATAAAAATTCCTCCAGTTGAGCTCTTACGGTAGCTGCATCCTTCTCACTGCTCCAGCCGAACCCCATTGCCACCTATAGTCCCATCCGATTTCAACTACTGCGCTGGCTCACTCACTGATTTCTACGTATTGTATTTTTATTTCACCTTTTTTTATCATTATTAACTTAGCTTATTTCTTTCTGTTATTATTTATTATTATCAGTGTTATTATTATAATTATTTTAAATATATATATATATATATATATAGAGAGAGAGAGAGAGAAAGTAAAAAAAAAAAGAAAGAAATATTTATGCATTTTTTATCCTTGCCGCCATCATCAACATTGCAAAGATATAAGTTTCTAATTCAAAAAATCTCGCACTCGACATTTGCATCGGGCCGGAAAACTGCTCATACATGCTTTTCTCTAGTGTGGTGGGAAGGAAACCTAGTGCAACTCCTACGGCAAGGCAGGTAGGCTCTATACACGCTTTTCTCTAATGTGACGGGGATGAATATAAGTACCCGTAGGCACTTCAGCACCTATGTAGAACAACTGGGCATTTTAAGCATGTATCTAGAGACCTAAACACATCTTTTTCTAGCATTGTGGGAAAGAATTACGGCCGCGGTGTCATCCGACACCTATCATACATATGCTTTTCTTTAGCGTGGCGGGAGGCCCAGACTCTTGTAGTTTCCCCTAAACGAGGGAGACGCCGGAAGGCTGCCGAAATTTCTGGTAAACAGAGGACCGCTCTCAGACTTAAATTTGAACTGACGACGAACTGAAAATGAACTATAATGAAATATGAACTTAAACGAACATAAATGATTCACTTTGAAATTGTTAAGTGAACAATGATAAATTGAACATAAATGAATTTGAATCAAACAAGTGATAATGAACTGCAAGGAACCATGATTGAATCAGGACTCGAGCTGAGCATGGACTTGATTTGAACAAAGCACAAGAGGACTTAAACAATATGGACCGCAGGAAACTAAACTGCAATTGGACATCTAAAATGAAAAATGAAATCAAATAGCAAATGATTATCATAATAATGAAACCTGATGATAACCTATTAATGAGCATTCATAAGGAACTTGTGGCATGTATGACTTGCTCATAAATATGAACATTGGATATCGATCCTACAGGCGAAAGCATAAGACTTGTAGCAAGCATGCTAGCTTTGTCTATAGGTATATGCAGGATGCTTATAATATGCATGGCCCCTGTACAAGCATTGTACACTAACAGATGATGAGCATCGATGAATAAGAAAGAGACAAATCATGAATGTCAAAACTGTAGAGGATATGAATAGACAACTATAATACAGGAATAATCAAATACAATAAATTCCTGCAAATGAGAGCAAGCAATGTCTATATGATGGGGACATCAGCTCGTGGAAGGTTTATCAGAGGCGTGGCCGCCGATCTACGGCCATGATCGAGTCCTTATATTTCTGAGTATTTATGTTATTCATGTATTTTTCTATTTGCATGTGTCATGTATTTGTTTTTATTATTTTTTCAATTGTACCCTTTTAGTGGGGCATGTCATATGTAAGCCCAAAAGACAAGATTGTCTTTTCTTTTCTTGAGTCCGTGTACTTGGCTATTTATAGCCTCATGCCTTGTGTTTTGAAGTTAATGAATGATTAAGAAAATTTTCCTGCACTTGTGTTCTTGAAGCTTATGTAAGAGCTGGAGAGAGAGAGTTAGAGAGCTTGGTGGAGCCTAGGTGTAATATCAAGATCTGCTCCAGTATCGTCCAGGACGATCTGGGATCGTCCTGGGACGATCAGTGGAATTCAGCTCCAGTTTTAGCCCAGTTTTGCTCCAGGTGATTTTCTGCATGCATCGTCCAGGCCGATTGGAGACATCGGCCAGGCCGATCGGTACTGTAGAAAATATCGTCCATGCAATAGCCCTGAATGGAGACCAGGCCGATCCTTTTGGTCGGATCGTCCCGGGACGATGCTGCGATCGGCCGGGCCGATCTGTGTATTATAAAGCTGATTTCAAGTCATTTTGAGGAGAGAGAAAATCATTAAAAACGAAAATATCAGCCGAGGAGAGAGAAAGTCGTGGACTTTTGTGCAAAAGTGGATTTTCGGACGACGCGGAGCCGTTTTCGATCGAAGTGACTGTTGAGGAAATTGCTGTGCTCGAGGTAAGGCACATTCTACCTTTCTCAATTTTCAGTTCCGTCGTGTTTGGCGGTATATTCTGTCCGGATTTCGTTTTCGTTAATGACTTTTGTCCGTATCTGTTGATTGGCTCAGTTTTTACCGCGTAACTTTCTGTATATTGTTGACGTGCCGAGTGTGCACATTTTGGTTATTTTCTGAAGATTTTCGTCCGGGTATTTTTGATTCGACTGTGTTTTTAGTCGACCGGATTTTTCTGTGAAATTGGAATTTATCTGTGCAGTAGAATAAAGGTTCTGAAATGTTGATATCTGTATTCTGTGCGAATTCGGTAAATTTTCTTTGCAGGAATTTTTGTGTAAATTCCGTATACTGCCGTTGTGCTGCCCGATTTTTGTGTAATTTTTGAATTGTCCGGATTTCTTCTGAATTGAAATGCTATGTGTATAAGCTATAAAAAGGGAGTTATAAGGGGCCTGGATCCTATGAGATTCAGTAAGTGTCAGGGAAATCTGAAATGAGCTCAATCTAAAATTTTGATATTCGTTCTGTTCCGGATCCGAGGAAAAATCTGTTTAGGTGCTATAAGCATTATTTATATATTCTGGTGCTGGAAGCACATCTGATCTGTTCTGGTGCTATAAGCACATTTGTTCTGGTGCCGGGGGCACACTTAGCTATTAATTACTCAGCTATTATTCTGGTGCCTGGGGCACATTTAGCTATTAATTAAATATCTGATATCTGATATATGCTGAGTTTATTCTGTTCTGATATGATCTGTACGAATCTGATTCTGTTGATCTGATATGTCTGATCTGTTCTGTTTCTGATTTGATACGACTTCTGTTTCCGTACAGTTCTGTTGATTTGATATCCGTTCCGATTCTGTTCTGTTCTGATATGATCTGAATTTTTGATTTCTGTACGATTCTGATTCTGATGTGATATCTGTCCGTATCTGTTCTGATTTGTTCTGTTTTGTTCTGATAAGTTTCGATTTGGATATTTGTCTGATTCTGTTCCGATTTCTGATCGGATTTTTGTCTGCTGTGTTGGTTTTGAGTTTCTGAGGATTTAGATTGGTGGTTTGTTGCTTTGCTGAGCTGTTGAGCTCACCCTTGCTTTCTGGTGGTTTTCAGGTTCTGGGAAGGGCAAGGAAGTTCAGGACTAGGTTTCAGAGTCTGATCAGATTAGGTATTCTTTTGTACTTTTGATTTTTGTACAGTCATGGCTTTCCTGTTCTGTCTTTCTTTCTGTAGAAAGCCATGTACTGTTCTGTAGATGATTATTCTGAGGAAATGAATTAAGATAGATGTTTTGTTCCGCTGCATTTGATGTTTTTAGTAGCTCTGTTGTTCTGTGTGCTTCTGTTGAGTTAAGAATTTGGAAGATCAGTTCAGTAACCTAATCCAAAGCCAGATCCTGGTTAGCTATTCTCCGTCGCGATCCGGCGCGGGCGGGATCCGTCTCGTCTCGGGTCGGGTCGTGACAAGCTTTTTTTTTGGTATCAGAGCACTGGTTTTGGAAACAGGTTGGATTGTAAAACAGAGCTCTAGGAAGTGATCAGTGAGTCTGTCTGGGAGGTAGTTTTGGGTCGTTTGGCTTTTTATTGTGTTATTTTGTGTTGTTTTGTGATAGTTTTCCGAATTTTCTGGATTTTCTGTATGGATCAGCCAGACCCAGACATGACAGACGGTCAGAGTGACGATCAGGCAGCACCAGTGGGGAGTACAGCCCCAGTGGTCGGTGCTGATACGCTTTCACAGTTTGCTTCACTTGTTGCTCAGATGATGAGCGAGACTCAGAGCAGAGCTTCGACTGTTAGATCTGAGGACATTGATCGACACCTGCAGTTATTTTTGAGGTTGAAGCCTCCGAGGTTTGAGGGCGCTGTTGAGCCCAGAGCTGCTGAGGAGTGGCTGAGGAGATTGGAGAAGACTTTTGACGGGATGCAGTGTCCTGCAGACAGGAAAGTTCCGTTAGCTGTTTTTCTGTTGGACGGAGAGGCTGAGCACTGGTGGGATGGCCAGCAAGCAGCCAGATTTCAGGGCAGATTGAACTCTTTGATCACTTGGGAAGAGTTCACTGAAGTATTTCGGGACTGGTTTGTTCCCCTTTCTGCACGACAGCAGATGCAGGAGAGTTTTCTGAGACTTGTTCAGGGGAGCAAGACGGTGATGCAGTACGAGGCTGAGTTTACTGCATTAGCCAGGTACGCTCCGCAGCTGGTTAGCACGTCTGCTGAGAGGTGCTACAGATTTCTGAGAGGCTTACGAGACACTTTGAGGCAGCCTCTGATACCGTTCCGGATTACTGATTTCTCTGAGCTTGTGGAGCGAGCTCGTCTGATTGAGAACGACTTGACGGCTACTCAGCAGCGGTGGACTGCGAGTAGGAAGAGGTTTGGAGGAGAGACATCTGGCAGTGGTTCCTCTGGGAAGAGGAGATTTGTTCCTGGATCTGGATCTGGAGATTCCAGGAAGAGCGGAGGATCGTCTGGTACTGCTACCAGTACGACTAGTTCTGGATCTGTCAGTTCGGCACCTGTGTGCCAGAGTTGTGGACGGCGACACCATGGCCAGTGCTACAGGATAGCTGGTCTTTGTTTCAGATGTGGTCAGCCGGACATCGGATTGCAGAATGTCCACAGATGGGATATGAGCAGCGATCTGAGGGCTTTGTCAGACCTGTTGGTTCAGCAGCAGGAAGACCGAGGACTGTTCCTCCTCGCCCTGAGGGATTTGCTGGTAGAGGCGGTGGTTCTAGTTCTGCACCACGGAGACCACCTACGATTCAGAGGGAGCAGAGTAGTTCTGTTGCTTCAGCTCCTGTTCCAGTTCAGCCACGAGTTTACAGTCTGAGTCAGCAGGAGGCTCGTGATGCTCCGGATGTTGTGACAGGTACGGTTTACATTTCTGATCAGCCCTGTCGTGTTTTGTTTGACTCTGGAGCGAGTCATTCTTTTCTGTCCGAGCATTGTTTTGAGATTTTACATTTGGATTCGATGGTTTTACCGGTTTCTTTGTCTGTGATTTTACCGGCTGGGAATCCATTGATTGCTCGACAGTTTTGTTTGTGTGAGATCGAGATTTCTGGCAAGAAGTGGAAATCGAGTTTGATTCGATTGCCGATTTCTTCGTATGATGTGATTCTGGGCATGGATTGGCTGAGTCAGTATGAAGCCCAGATTGACTGTCTGAAGAAGCAAGTGAGTTTGCTTGTGGCTGGAGAGAGAGTTGTATTTCAGGGATTACGAGGTGTTCTCTCCAGTCTGATTTCTGCGTTGGAGGTGAGCAGAATGTGGAAGAAGGGATGTCCGGTATTTTTGGCTTCGGTGCGGGATCTGAACCTGGAGGTTGGTTCTGTTTCTGAGATCCCTGTGGTTCGGGAGTCAGCTGCAGTTGTTTTTGCTTTGAAGATTTGGCGTCATTACCTGTATGGCGTCAGATGTGAGATCTTTACTGATCATAAGAGCCTGAAGTATATTTTTACTCAGAAGGATCTGAACCTGAGCCACCTTCTCGACTCGAGTTGATCAAGGACTACGATTTGACTATTCAGTATCAGCCTGGGAAGGCGAATGTGGTAGCGGACGCTCTGAGCAGGAAGTCTTCTGGATTCTCAGGTATTCAGCTTACCTGTGATGACTTTCTGATTCGTGATTTGGAGAGATTGCAGTTGGAGGTGGTTTCCTCCAGTGATTTGGAGTTGGCTCAGATGAGTATTCAGTCTTCTTTGGAAGCACGGATTCAAGAAGCCCAGAAGTCAAATTCTGATTATTCGAAGTTGATAGCTCAGATTGGATCTGGTAAGACTCCTGAACTTCGAATTTCTGATTCTGGTGTTATTTTCTGTAAGAACAGGTTGTGGGTACCTGTGTTTGGAGACTTGAGGCAGGAGATTCTGTACGAATCTCATCTTTCTGGCTACACTGTTCATCCAGGCAGTGGTAAGATGTACGCTGATATGAAGCTTTTGTTTTGGTGGCCTGGGATGAAGAAGGATGTGGCAGAGTTTGTGTCGAGATGCGAAGCCTGTCAGTTGGTGAAGGCAGAGCATCAGCGACCAGGTGGACTGTTGCAGTCGTTGCCTATCCCTGAGTGGAAATGGGAGGAGGTAACGATGGATTTTTGCGATGGGTTTTCCTCGATCTAGACAAGGACATGATGCCATTTGGGTGGTTGTAGATCGATTGACCAAGTCAGCCCATTTTCTTCCGATCAGACAGACGGATTCAGTTGATCGCTTGGCACAGATTTATGTGAAGGAAATAGTCAGATTGCACGGTGTGCCTCGTGTGATCGTATCTGATCGAGATGGACGCTTTACTTCCAGACTTTGGAAAGGCATTCAGCAAGGCTTGGGTACGAAACTGCATTTCAGTACAGCCTTTCATCCTCAGACCGACGGACAGTCTGAGAGGACGATTCAGGTACTGGAAGATCTGTTGAGGCTTTGTGTTCTGGACTTTAGCGGAAGTTGGGAGGATCATATTCCGCTGATTGAGTTTGCTTATAACAACAGTTTTCAGTCCAGTATCGGTATGGCACCGTACGAGGCTCTGTATGGCAGGAAGTGTCGTACTCCTTTGACTCTGACGGAGGTCGGAGATAGACAGGCTTTGGGGGCCACTTTTGCTGATGAAACTGCTCAGAAGATCGATTTGATAAGAGAAAGATTGAAAGCCGCTCAAGATCGTCAGCAGAAGTATTACAATCAGAAGCACAGATTTGTTGAATTTCAGGTCGGTGACTTTGTGTATGTCAAAGTCAGTCCGATGAAGGGTGTGAGCAGATTTGGTCAGGTGAGCAAGTTCAGTTCAAGGTCCAACATACCTAACACCATTTGAGATTTTGGAAAGAATTGGAAAATCTGCTTATCGCCTATTGCTTTCTGATTCTATGCCGGATGTGCATAATGTGTTTCACGTATCCACTCTGAGGAAGTGGGTTTCAGACTCTGGGAAGAAGTTGTCAGCTGATGAGGTGGAGATTCAGGAGAATCTGGCGTACAAGGAAGAGCCAGAGCTTATTTTGGCGTACGACGTCCGAAAGTTAAGAAATAAAGAGATTCCGATGGTTAAAGTCCAGTGGAAGCACCGGACTGCACGGGAAGCAACTTGGGAGAAGGAGTCTGATATGAGACGGTCGTACCCGTACTTGTTTTGACTGAGTTTGGACTGGATAATGTCGAGGACGACATTTTTCTGAGTTGGGGAGATTGTAATATCAAGATCTGCTCCAGTATCGTCCAGGACGATCTGGGATCGTCCTGGGACGATCAGTGAAATTCAGCTCCAGTTTTAGCCCAGTTTTGCTCCAGGTGATTTTCTGCATGCATCGTCCAGGCCGATTGGAGACATCGGCCAGGCCGATCGGTACTGTAGAAAATATCGTCCATGCAATAGCCCTGAATGGAGACCAGGCCGATCCTTTTGGTCGGATCGTCCCGGGACGATGCTGCGATCGGCCGGGCCGATCTGTGTATTATAAAGCTGATTTCAAGTCATTTTGAGGAGAGAGAAAATCATTAAAAATGAAAATATCAGCCGAGGAGAGAGAAAGTCGTGGACTTTTGTGCAAAAGTGGATTTTCGGACGACGCGGAGCCGTTTTCGATCGAAGTGACTGTTGAGGAAATTGCTGTGCTCGAGGTAAGGCACATTCTACCTTTCTCAATTTTCAGTTCCGTCGTGTTTGGCGGTATATTCTGTCCGGATTTCGTTTTCGTTAATGACTTTTGTCCGTATCTGTTGATTGGCTCAGTTTTTTACCGCGTAACTTTCTGTATATTGTTGACGTGCCGAGTGTGCACATTTTGGTTATTTTCTGAAGATTTTCGTCCGGGTATTTTTGATTCGACTGTGTTTTTAGTCGACCGGATTTTTCTGTGAAATTGGAATTTATCTGTGCAGTAGAATAAAGGTTCTGAAATGTTGATATCTGTATTCTGTGCGAATTCGGTAAATTTTCTTTGCAGGAATTTTTGTGTAAATTTCGTATACTGCCGTTGTGCTGCCCGATTTTTGTGTAATTTCTGAATTGTCCGGATTTCTTCTGAATTGAAATGCTATGTGTATAAGCTATAAAAAGGGAGTTATAAGGGGCCTGGATCCTATGAGATTCAGTAAGTGTCAGGGAAATCTGAAATGAGCTCAATCTAAAATTTTGATATTCGTTCTGTTCCGGATCCGAGGAAAAATCTGTTTAGGTGCTATAAGCATTATTTATATATTCTGGTGCTGGAAGCACATCTGATCTGTTCTGGTGCTATAAGCACATTTGTTCTGGTGCCGGGGGCACACTTAGCTATTAATTACTCAGCTATTATTCTGGTGCCTGGGGCACATTTAGCTATTAATTAAATATCTGATATCTGATATATGCTGAGTTTATTCTGTTCTGATATGATCTGTACGAATCTGATTCTGTTGATCTGATATGTCTGATCTGTTCTGTTTCTGATTTGATACGACTTCTGTTTCCGTACAGTTCTGTTGATTTGATATCCGTTCCGATTCTGTTCTGTTCTGATATGATCTGAATTTCTGATTTCTGTACGATTCTGATTCTGATGTGATATCTGTCCGTATCTGTTCTGATTTGTTCTGTTTTGTTCTGATAAGTTTCGATTTGGATATTTGTCTGATTCTGTTCCGATTTCTGATCGGATTTTTGTCTGCTGTGTTGGTTTTGAGTTTCTGAGGATTTAGATTGGTGGTTTGTTGCTTTGCTGAGCTGTTGAGCTCACCCTTGCTTTCTGGTGGTTTTCAGGTTCTGGGAAGGGCAAGGAAGTTCAGGACTAGGTTTCAGAGTCTGATCAGATTAGGTATTCTTTTGTACTTTTGATTTTTGTACAGTCATGGCTTTCCTGTTCTGTCTTTCTTTCTGTAGAAAGCCATGTACTGTTCTGTAGATGATTATTCTGAGGAAATGAATTAAGATAGATGTTTTGTTCCGCTGCATTTGATGTTTTTAGTAGCTCTGTTGTTCTGTGTGCTTCTGTTGAGTTAAGAATTTGGAAGATCAGTTCAGTAACCTAATCCAAAGCCAGATCCTGGTTAGCTATTCTCCGTCGCGATCCGGCGCTGGCGGGATCCGTCTCGTCTCGGGTCGGGTCGTGACACTAGGATAGGTCACCCGTCGTACCCAACAGTCACCACCGATAGCTCTTGGTTCTCCTCCCCTTTCCCTCCTTCACTTACCTCCACCACCGGCCAACCCTCTCCTCACCCGAGCCCACCTCCCCACTCAAAAACCACGGCCCATCCCCCACCTGAGCCCCCTTTCTACAACCCCCCCCCCCCTACCCACGGTTTTCCCCAAAATCGCTGGCCAAGCTCTCTGAGCCGCTGGCTCTAGCATCCCTCTCACCTCCTTGACATTTCCTATTTTGGTTGGGCCTAATTTAGGGATTGATTTGAATTTGGAATTATTCAAATTTAAATTTCAAATCCTTTCCTAATTTAATTAGTCTATTTTAGGAAAGTTCCTAATTTAAATCCATTTGAATTAGAAATTTAAATTGGATTGAATTATTTACTTTCATAATTCTTTAAACCAAATTAAGAAGCCTTAAATAGCCTCATTAAATCCACCCCCTCCCTCTATAGCCACCGGCCCCATCATGGGTTTCAACTAGGAATTATTTCCTAATTCCTGCCACCTCCTCTGTTAGAAACAATTCAAAGCCCCTCATCCCACCTTGGCCGAAATTCCCATTTCTCCCTTTTTAATTAATATCTTTCCAATTGATCTCCTATTCTATTTGGAAATATTTCCAAATCTCCACCCCTGTCTCTACCCGCTGCCCCCCCTCTTCCTTTTCTTCCTCTTCTTTAATTATTCCCAATCAAAGGGAATTAATTAAAGGTAGGATCAAAGCAAAGCCCCTCACCCAAATCTGAACTTATTTCAGATTTATTGCTATTTCCCTCCATAGCTTTCCACCTTGCAAAAACCTGAAATTTATTTCAGACTTTTGGCCTTGCTTGCTTCCTCTCCACTTGCAAGAAAAGCTTCTTTCTCTTTGCTAGCACTCAAGAGTCGTATCAAATACTAAGGAGATTTTGTCTTCAATCACCCCTATTTGGCAGATCCGGAGACTGAATATGGTTTAACGTGGGATGAAGACGGTTTCACCGATATCTTACGATAAACCTTCTTCGACGTGAATCCAAGGGTTGACCATACCGTCGAAGACTATTTGGAGCGCATTCTGGATACCTTGGTGGAAGCAATTGACGAGCACTTCGAAGGCATCGAGTGGAGAATCTCCACTACTCCTTGACGAGAGGTTCTCTTTTCTCCTTTTCATTATATTTCTTTAGTCTAACCGGATCTTGTGCTTGATTGTAGTCACAAAGGACGACTCTCTCCGCTACTACTAAGCTTAATAAACATAGGGTTTTGAGCGTGCCTTTATGCTTGCTAATTTTCATTGTTAGATTAGGGATTGTATTGAAGCTATCACTACGGCGTTAAGTAATTTACTAATTGTTTTGAAAACTTTTCCAACTCTCTGGTTATGTAATTTAGCCTAAGCGGGTGTGAACCCTTAATCGTTTTATTTTACTGTTTTAAACTGCTACTAGTTTGTTTTCATTTTGTTCCAATCAAGAATTGTGCAACTTCCTAATGAATTGATCGCATTCATATATAGTCCTGTATCACTATGTCAATCATGCAATTATATACAACCAGAAGGATTTGATATGAAGTAAAAATAACAATGCGATACATATGGATGCATTCAAATGAATATCAACACACAAGCAAAATACCAGTTCATCAATGCAAACAAAGGAAAAATTAAATGCAAGAGCAACACTAAATTACTTAAATGAATAAAGCCTTGTGGTGAATAAGAATCCTAGTATAATTGCTCGTATGCAGTGGTCAGCAACAATTAGGAGTGAGGTGTGGTCTAATTATAAATAGATCACAAAGAACCTTAGCAGTGATTTGATTTGTCAAGAGTATCTAAGAAGCTACTCATAGTAATCGCCTATGAATGTTGAAAGTCAACACATAGTATACATGAAAAGGATAGTGGTGAATGCAGTAATGCATCATTTACAAGTGGCAATGATCGATATGTAGTGACTTGTCGGGCAACAAACAAGGAGAAATTGTTGATGAATGTAGCTCAGCCAAGAGTCAATATCAAATTACAGGTGGGCATATTAATGCACATGCCAACAATGATAGCTGAAATGCTGCAGAGGAACCATGACGAGTATAAGCTCCTACAAGTGACTGCAGAAAGTTTAAAGTACATACAAAAGCTGACCTATGAATTAAGGAGGTGATGACATAAGCCTTGCAATATGAGCAATGGTTATGGTAAAAGTCAATAGTGATCAATATATCTTAAATGTGAAAGTCCCTGGCAGACACATACAGATGAACACATTGAACTAGTTTGCAAATGTATGCCACAAATTTGTCAGTTAACATGTACGGAGGGACCAGTGTCAAATGCAACAACACCGAGTATTCAATATCAACATAAAACAAAATGACGACGAATGTGTATTTGAAAAGTTCAAAGCAAATACACTATTCTCCTGCGAGTGAAGATATATGACACATAACAAAATACGAGTTCCTATGAGTCGCAGTAGGACACCTGTCAAATATTCCAAGAACATCCCCCATACGTGCGCTACAACTTGTATACACATAAACACAAGAAATGCACGTACAATCGTACACCCATATGGGCCCCGACGAGCGTGATGTATTTATACACGTGATGTCTGAGGATGTTGCGCAGGTCAATAAATGAGCCCGATCCTTCTATATGGATAGGTAGGAGTCTATACGACTCAAACTATCAAACATATATACGTCCGAAATATCTGTTTTATACATTCATATTAGGCCTTCAAGGTCTGTGAACAGAGAAATTCATTAACAAAAACCCAAAGTCAACAACAAACCCGAACCTCTATTGATAAGTTGACAGAGTCGACAAGGTTCAATCAATAAAATTACTAAATGTCCATGAGCACCTCGATGATGACCATGTTGAACATATATCTTAACTGGAGGGTTTAACCATAAATATTCAAAATACCATCCAAATGTCCATGAAATTCAAAAAACTCCACAAATATCTAAAACTCAAAATCCCAAAATTCAAATATTTAAAATCGAAATCAACCATTGAATCACCTAAAGCGAAACTCATTCATCATTCGCAACAGTTTGTCGAGAAGTACTTCATCTCGCAAAGGGCTAATGTCTGGTCGAGAATATTACTAGGATTCATTCTCAAACAATCTCCTATCAATAAAGACGTGGCATGTGTCATCTAACCAGCAGTTTTATCGCCAAATGACACCACAAGTAAACTGTTATGATCAGGTCCCTTTGAACCGGTTGGTTCGTCGCTAAATGACATCGCTAAATTACGGTCATGATCAATGCCCGTATGCTCCTCAGTGGCAACAAATCCTTCAGATATGAATCAATATGATATAATCGATAGAGCACAAAGCCCTCTGTTAGTTGACATGGATTCAAATTTGTCTCCTTGGACAAATATTCACCCCAGGTCTACAAGGTACCCTTGGATGAAGAAACTCATGGCTGCCAACAAGGATCATTCTGTCAGGTTAGGTCGACTACCTCCTTTGACTAAGTAGACTAGGGACCACGATGACCCGGGATGATGGAATCATGGGATCTTGATCGAGTCCATTATTCATTCCCCTACCATCCGCTTTAATTTCAAGATAGTGCAATTTCTAATTTTAAATATTAAATTTCCAACATTAAACCTATGCTCTACTATATGCTAGATGCTACATATTTCTATGTGTCTGATTGACGACTAACCTTAATCAAAAGTTCTCTTTCATTCCTGGGAGGTGTAATTAACTATAGGGGCTTGCGCCTATAGGAAACCAGAACTCAGATCATAAAGTCCTTGCAAAATGAGGGTGAAATTTCTGGGTGTGTCTTATCTACAAATCTAATATGTCTTCCCAAAATTTACCCTGGAACTTAATCTGTTAAAACTTCCCTGAAAAGCAACGGGGAGGCCGGGGCCAAATTTTCGGAGCCCATACACACACACACACAAATATGCTTAATGTGATTGCACATGAATATTTTAGCATTTAAATACATTGATTACAATTTTTCATATAAATGATCATGAACATCATCTCCTCTAAATCATCGTAAAATATGTCATTTTTTTGGTTGTACTACTATTATATTGTAATCATATCTCATTAATTGCATGCCTCATATCTTATCATTTTTAATTTCATAAACAATAGTTATTTGCTAAGTTTGAATATCAAACACATTCATGATAAAATTTTATTTTACCAGATTCCACTGAGTTGCTCGGTGGATAATCACTACTGGACCAGACCTTTCAACAATACTTATTTCATTTGGTTCTTGAGTTTATGTTATAGTTTTACTTATTTCCCTACTGGATTTTGGGCAATCGATGCTAGTGAAGTTGGTCTTCCATTTCCTTCCTATAAGCTAGTATTGCTGTTTCCATCTTGAACTAGTGTTAAAGACTATTAATGCAATAAAGTACTAATTATTATTTTTTATTCTTATACTTATATATATTTGTTTATAATTATTCATGACTGAAACTTTTCTTATTGAATACAGAACAATTTGATTGATCTTGATTTTTAATATTCATCTCATTAGTCGAGATCAATTAATATTCCTTCATCCCATCCTATAAGGATTTACATACATACCACTATATACTATTCTATTTACATATCTAGCATCTAAAATTTAAATATTACATACATATCACACATAGTTTACTTTCATATCAAATATGAGTGATAGAAATGAAATAAATGAGTGGTGGGAATGTGGTATGTATGTAAATCTCCCTTAAGTCAAACACGCAATAAAGCTTGATTGCAAAGATGCCTCTACTCTTTACTAAGAAAACACTTTAAAGAGACTGAATAGCATAGCTAGAAATAAAGGGAAAATACTTGGTTAAAAAGAGAATGCAAGGTACCATCAAACTAAAATCTCAGATTTAAAATCTGAAATATATCAACTAGTCATCATCTTGTTATGAAACCATAAGTCTGCCTTGAGTCACCACCATTACCACTCTGATCATCCTTCTAGATTAAGTGATATGAGATTTTTTTTAAAATCTATTTATGACAGAAATAGGATAAAGAAAATAAGATGCTAAGACTAGCTAAATACTCGGTGCAATAAAACAAACAAAATAGTATTTATTGAACCTGTTCTGCTATGATAATCATGCATTAAGCTGGTTTTTTACTACTAGCTATCACCACTTCAGGTTTGTAAGTGACAATATACCTTAGAAAATGAATCTCAGAATCGCTTGAAGCTTCCAGTTTTTCTGTTTTATTGTCATGTTTTCTCATAGAATGGGGATAAGATGTTGCAGACCTAAATATGGGTGTGGACTTCACAGGTCGCTTAGGAAATACTACTCCAGCACGCTGAGAAAAGAGAAGAAAAAAAAGGAAGAAATTAGAAAGTGAGTTAGATATGTTTCATTCATAATATTCTATGAATGAATCGATTATATGTATTTATGCATCAATGAGAAAGATAACTTTATAAAAGAGCTATTTACTTAGTCTTGAATGAGATAGAATCATGTAAACCAACAGAAATAATTTTCTATTTTGATCATATAGCAAAGGGAACCATACCAATAATTCATGATATGCCATGAAGAATTGTGGATATCTTCCCTGTGGACCACCAAATGCTTCTTGCCAAGTGTCTATTAGCACCAATATTTTCTCCTTGACATGAAAATCAGGCTACAACATACCCAAAACTCCCTTTAGTGTTTCAGGAAATTTTAAAATTAATAATGGTTCGTATGAGAAAGACCCAACCTTTTTTTTAGCAATCTTCACCATTTCATGTGGGATATCTTTGTCTACTATTTGCATGTGGACCATATCGCTACAACTTTTCACCGCCGTCTCCAACAACTAGAAAATGGTCGATAATTGTATCAATAATTCATAATTCATTTGTAGTTCACATGAAACAAGTGAATTAAATAAAAAATAGAATTGAAATAAAAGGAAATTTTGCAATTAAGTATTAGTTAACTTCAACTTTTTCCTTCAAACTTCAAACAATAAAGGCCTAACAACCTCCAGTAATCGCCCTAGACAACCATAAATAAAATATTAATTGTCATGAGTAGCTACAACATAAATAGAAGCCTAGCTGGGTAGCAAACTTATCGTTTTCAGAAATTTTCCTTTTCATCGCCATTAAAGATGACTTCCATCCATATCATTATCACTTTATGAAAGGTAATCTCAGTTAAGAAGTAATATGATCTTGTTTCCATTAGTCTCTATGAGAAACAGTTTTGCCTAATTGCAATTCATCAACTGTAAAACAATTTATGTGTTAGCTAGACTACATTTTAACTTGATATGATTCATTAAAACAAGGCAACACCAAAAAATATCGACTAATTCAAAACATAGCTTAGGACTATAAAGTAAGCTTTAGAAAAGCAGTCTTTCTGCATACCGTAAGAGCCAGTAGCTGTACTTTTGAGTTCTTACTTTTAATACGCTTTTTAAGACCTTTCACAAAATCTCTGATTTGCCTGAAATAAGAAGAAAAGATTTGAGCAAACATTTCATGTCTGCTGTAATTTACGTGCCATAATTGTAAGTACAATTTGACAATGTGAAACTATTAATTAAAACATCAAAAAGAACTGGTTTGAGGAAGGTAGAGCGTAGAAGACAGAAGCAGGAGAAAGCTAAGAAAGGGCCACCATGTGATACCATGCATCGATTTGAATGAAGAAAGAATTCGATGTATGGCTCTCTCTACTGAGATAAATAAGAAAATAAAGAAAATGGAGTATCGTTTTATATCATATCATCAAAAATTCAAAATCGTCAAACATTTGAAGTAATTAAGCAATCGAAACCTAGTCAGATACGAAATGAAATGAATGGCTCCTTTCTCGAATTATGGAATTAAGCATCGAGAAGCAATGGAATAGGGAAGAGAAATCATGAATTAGGAAAGCAATGTGCGCGCACACCAAAAAAAAAAAAAAATTGGAAAGAAACTTTGTACCCAGGATCATGATTAAGAACGTCGCAGATCTCCAGGTTCATTGCCCAATCGGGTCCAATGAGCATATCGCTCGTTGCCCGATCAACCAATGAATTCGGCATTCTCAAAGTGCTGAATAGAATTAAAATATGAATGAGAGAAATCTGGGACGATGGGAGTTTGCCGGCGTTATGGATTTGTCGAATCTCATTGGAGAGCTCTTCCTCTCCGGGAAGGAGATGGAGGTTTACAACGGAAATTCTTGGAGATAGAATGAATGGTGGAAAAGGAAGGGTAGTAATTATTGTTTATTTATTTTGAAATAGAAATATTCATTCGGATGGCGTGCTCAACCTATTCTGTTTAGAAACAGACTGAAAGATGATCGACATTGATGTGCCAAAATGTAACAAATGACATTGAGAAGGTAGTGGTTAGTTCGTGTGGAATTTGATTGTGTTGATTAATCTGATTATATTTTTGATTGGGATCTTAAGTTAATTTTTCGTACTTCTTGGGGGTGCAGGAAATCCTCCTCCTGCTTAGGTTCGGGTGCCTTGCACCCGAAAATTTTTCGTACAATATCCCGGCGCTGTGTACCCGAGTATCCCAGCGCTGTGAAGTTTATTGGGAGAAAAGGCAGAGTATATCACTGCAATGCTCTAAATTCTGCGTCATAGCGCTGTCAAGCGGACTAGAGATAGAATGTTGAGCGTCACAGCGCTCCAAAATGGCACAGCAGTTCTACGAGGTGGACTGGACAGTTTTCTTTCTCATTTTTGTCAAGGGCGCAGTCCCTTGGTGGTATATAGAGGTTTTTCGCTATTGTTTAATATGAAAATGGTGTACGAGAGAAGAGAGGTAATGACAGATCGAGAGAGGTGAGATTTGTACAAATTTCTTCTATTTTTATGGATTTCTTAGTGAGGTGCGGCTATGTGATTTTTTTCCAGTTTTGAGTTTTTCCGCATTAAATCCCGATGTGGCATTCTATTTTTGTTTTTTTCCTATTTGTTTCGTTTTGTGGTTTACTTCCCCATCCCTAACATAAGTATTTCACACCTTAGGAAGCAATAGTCAAGGGAAGTTTTGAAACATGAGTTATTTCCAACAGTAAAGTCCAATTTCTCAATCTATTTGGTCTCGATCAAAGTTGATCAAACTCGGTCAAACCGTCATAAACACAGTCAAAATCAATCAAATAGGTTAAATCAAATCAAGATTATCCTAGGATTATCCTTGTATACTCGTACATGCCTATATAGGTAATTAATAATTATCTGACAGATTTCCTTCAAGGAATTTGGATAAGACTATCACAAGAGGAAAACACACCCAAGGGAAATGTGATATCACTGCAAGTTGGTTGGTGCCAGCTCATTGGTTCATGGCCAAATTGTCACACACCGGGTCCGGAAGGTGGTACATCCTGGCAACACGGGATGTGATGAAGGGATAGAAAGACATGTTTTATATTCACAAAGAGAAGTATACATATACAAGAGATACAATATGATATATATGCATCAGAGTAAACATAGGAACTGAAATAAAGAGCCAATTCAATAATAGAAGTTCAAATAACTAATACATCCAAATAACAGCAGTTCTAATATAAGACAATATAATATAAATAGAATAAAAAGTAGGAAAAAATTTACCCCACTCTCAGAAAACACAAACATAATAAACTACAATAAAATAATAAATAGAAAAAATAGTCTATTACTGATAACCCTGCTCCTAAGGTGGCGGTCCGCTAAACATGCTGAAAAAGATAACGGGTGAGTTTGATAAATCAAACTCATTAAGTAACTCATATCTATCAAAACATAAACGGAAAAGGAATGAGACATACAATATGAACATCCAAAAGAGGGGAGTACTAACCTATAATTACTATATCAAAAACTGTCATGAGATATGTTATATTTTCTACAACATAATTTAATATGCATACATATATGACAATTAGTTATTGATGCTAAATTGTTACAAAATTTATAAATGCACCACAATAGGTATCCATGTACCTCACAATGACCTGTAAGTCATATCTTATTTCCAGTTCATATTCACTTATATTTTCTTGCATATCTAGTTATTGTCGATTTATCATATACCCATCACCGAGAAGGTAAACACCAACCCAAGTAAATCTAATGATTTTCTATAGAGTCATCACTCGGGGGGCCCGTTGACCCCGACTAGCCAAAAACCAATATAGTTTTACCAACATACACATAATCATGCAGTTCGAGAGTTTTAATAAAAAAATCAATTGGTGTTATATAAATTAACATGTAAAATTATAATTTATATAACCAAAATAATTTACAACAAAAATATTATGTCCTGCATTAAATAAAGCTAATGAGTATAGATTAAACCTTTCTACAACATAAACCATTTAATTGCTAACAGCTCGTGTATCAATAAATCAAGATAATATTATTTCTACTACATCATGATTTCAATGTGAGCCATAAATAAGATCCATGACATGTACAATACTAACAATTATTGGAAATAGAACTCGCAACCTAAATACTTATAAAAAAATTCTAATACAATTATCATGGATTATGCCCCTAACAAAGGAATTTTTATTGCCTCAGGTCATGGGCGGATCCACGTAGGCCTGAGGGTGGGCAATTGCCCACCCTAAAACCGCAGAAATGACTAAGAGGTGAGGTCATTTTGGACTTTTGCCCCCCCTAAAGTTAATATTTTTGCCCTAATCCAACACATTGCCCAACTCCCGCTGTCATTCCGTCTCTTCACGCACAAGACACAAGCAACCACAGCCGCGAGGGTTTCGAACTCGAAGCTACCCCTGGTTCCTGATCTCCTCCTTTGTTTCACTGTGGCTTTCCAACGGCTCCCTCGATCTCTATTTTTTCTGGTCTGAAGATGAGCTGAAGAACTGTGACAACAAAGAGTTCGCCAATGCCTTTTCTTCCGGTCACGCTTCTAGCCCAAGCGAAGATATATGAAGAGGTTCTTCTTGAACACCTTCTTTTTTACTTTTTATGATCTGTTTTTAACTAAAATTTGGTATGTTTTATGATATGTAGCAATGATCAATTTTTTATGGTCTGTTTTTCACTCTTTACCGTCATCATCTTCTTCGCAGCCTTCGGTTTGTTTTTAACAAAAATATAGCGAAGTTCTGATTCGGTTTCTTCACAGCCAAAAGCTTGAATCAGGTACACATGTTCCTTTCCTTTATAATGTCATGTGAATATATTGAAACTGTATGGAATGCAGATATTGTAAGTCAGATTTTTTGGTTTGCTTGAATATGTGTTTTGAAATTTCATTTACTTGTATTTTGTATATTTTTTGGTTTTAAGAAAGCATTAAATAAACCAATGTTAACCCGAATGGTAGACTTGCCTCTCTGTATAGATTATTCATTGAATTTTTGGTTTTTTCCTGAATAGCAAAGTTCTGTAGAAATGATTTTTTTCTGAATAGCAATATTCTGAAGCAAGAAACTTAGCAAACAAATCTTGTAAAAAACCTTTGCAATACAGTTAAAAAATCTTCTCTAATATCCAAAAATAAGTTTCCACCATTAAGCATTAGAAGGGGGAAAACTAGTATAGCCAATCTAAGACAACTGAGGAAGAACACTTGTTTCCACAAGGCCAATCTTTATAATGAATTTATTTTCTTACAAAAACAGAGCATCTAAAAACTCAACGGTGATGAATTTATTTATTTTTTTCTGAATTTATTTTATTATTATTATTATTATTATTTTATTATTTTATTTTATTTTATTTTTATTATTTTTATTGTTGTTGTCTGATTAATTTAAATTTTGCCCACCCTAAAAAAGGAAGTTGGATCCGCCCCTGCCTCAGGTTACCCGACGTAGAGATACATCAGGTAGCCTATAATATATCGCCATGTGCTCTTACTCTTTACCGCGCGGCTCGACGACCGAACCCGAATCCGGGATTACTATGTTCGTGTATTGCTCGGTATTGCTAGGTATTACTCGGTATTTGCTCGGTACTATTCGGTATTTGCTCGGTTTTTAGGCATACAAAATAAAATGTCATGTTTCTGAAACAGTAAGATTCGTGCTGAAATGGGTGGAAACAACTGCCAACAGACAGGAATTCTTGTACTCTGCAAGCTCGTGACCGGAGTATTTGGACAAAGCAAATGGAAAGGCAACCCTGCCAAAAAATGTCCACGAGATTGATAAGGCCAAAATAACATACAATATGGTTCACGAGATAAACAGAGCCTCTCTTTTACTGTTTTTTATTCTCTCAGTCTCATTATTTCCCTCATAACTTGAACCTCTTCTTCCACTTCTTCTTCTCCTTCCCTAATGGAGAATCAAGCAGCCACTGTCACCTCTCCTCAACTCCTCAACACTGAGACTCCATTGAAAGCAGAGGAAACCAACCCAGACTGCTTTAAGAAATCTCTGCAGGTTGCCATCAGCTCTCTCTTACTCATCATCGTTAGCATTACATCAACCATATAGAATAATTTTATGAATGCTTATTGAATGATCGTTTACTTCCGAAATACTTTACATTAATTTTAGCTAATCATATTATTAATATTAATATATCTTCTATTTTCTATTATACATATCAAAATCACTAAAATTAGTGGAAATGGTTACTCTGTCAGCATTCCTTTTTAGTTAGAGAAAGCATCACCTCTATAAGCTGTGGTTATCAACACTGAGGTTTTGTTTGGGACGGCTTTCTTAATGCTTCTTAAAAAAGTTTTATTAATTTTTGTACTATAAAATCATTTTAAGAAACAGTAAAAAAACCGTTCCGTCGCAAACGAAGCCTGAATCAAATCATCACAATCCAAAAAATAACACTAAATTAGCTGTGGTGGAAAGAAATAACTTACCTATTTTGATTGTAAAAGTAATTTTTGTCACAAAAATTTTGAAAAGTTACGAGAAAACAGTAATGAAGCAGCAGCAAAATAAAATTGTGATTGCTTTTTGAAAAGCAACGAAAAAGCTTTCCTCATAATGTCTTCACAATCAATTTTATTAATACTGCAGTTGTCCCAAACTAACTCCTAATCTATCATTTTTAACTTCATCGTACATCCAACATAAAGGTTATTATTTTTACTGCGCTCACTGCTATTTCTGCTTGGTTTGGTGATATGTTTAACGAACTTAATGACTTCAGGAACTAAAACATCTAAGCTCCCAGCTTCATCACGCTGCCAACCACTTCCAGTCTGCAGCGTGTAGAAACCAAGAAGGTGCTTCACAGAGGAAACTGTGAGTCTTTTCTTCCTTTGTTATTTTTCATTCAGAAAATCATATAGTTATAAACCAGAGAAAAACCTTGGAAGTTGAGTAGCTAAGAGCTCGTTTAAGCTTTCAGATAAAAAAAATACTATTACAAAATGATAATTTTATGTGTGAAACACGAATCGTGATAATTACATCCAACTAATAGAATTAGGCTTGCTTGGGATGGCTTTCTTCTTGCTATCTAAAACAGGTTTTGAGTACAAAAATTTCTTTAATTTGAAATTTTTGTACTAGAAAGCTGTTTTAGAAAGCAGTATGAAAGTTGTCCCAAAAGAAGCCTTAGACTTCGGCTTCTTTTGGGTCGACTTTTGTACTGTTTTTTAAAATGGCTTTCTAATACAAAAATTTCAAATTCAAGAAATTTTGTATTAGTAAGAAATTTTTATATTAGTTGTTTTAGAAAGCAAGAAGAAAGCCGTCTCAAACAAAGCTTTCATTTGGGACAGCTTTCTTATTACTTTTTTGTACAAAAACTTTTAATTCAATAACTTATTGTACTAAAAAATTGCTTTAGAAATCAATGAAAAGCTATCCCAAAACAAGTCTTAGTAGCATCACAAATTTTAAAAACTCGTATAAAATATGAGGGGCCACAAGATCAAATGAGTCTTTGCTTAAGTTTACTTCAATAATAGTTCTTTCTATTGTCAAATTTCAGAAAAAGAAAAACAGAGAGAAAGCATAAAAACAGGGGATGATCTTAATTTTTTTTTTGTATTGAAGTGTATTGAAGAGTACAAGGAAATATATATGCGAGGCTATTGTGACCGTTGTGGACCATTTAGGAAGTGTCTCTTACGAGCTTGAGAATAAATTTCAAGTAAATAAGGAGGTATCAGAGGTTGAGCAGAGGATTGAGTGCCTGGCGCAGGTCAGTTGACTAACATTACTCTTCTGTCGGATAACTTTCTTACTGCTTCTTAAAGTAATTTTTTAGTGGAAAATTTTTAATTTGACATAAGTTCACGTCAGTCACATTTAATCTTACAAGATGGCCAGGATCATCATAACACCAACAGAAGAATCTAATACTAATTAATATGGATAAATAAGATTATCAAGATATTATATCTTATTTTTATCTTCAATCATAACATATTAAGGGCTAACAGCAACATTGGATTCTCCTTATCTCGTCATGTGGATAATAAATGAGGTGCATACAGTCATGTAGTTCTCTCTTAGTCATAATTGGCAATAGATATAATAACAATTTAACTTTTATATGGCATGTTGCTCTATATAAACTTAACTGTAATGTCACATGCATAAATTGCTCAAGAGATAAAATGCTAAACATGTAAGGCAGTAGGTGACATTCATATTATATTGTTAGCATATTCACATACAAGTATATGAAAAGTAGATGTTTTAACTGGTCAAAGTGTTCATATAAAATCATGTAAGAATGAATATTATACATCTATTTTAGAATAATTACGTGAGTGCGTAAGCTTTTATTTTATTTGAAATGCTTATTGTCAATAAAACATATGAAAAAATAATGTATTTTCTTTATAATTTATTAGTATTTTATATTCACATAAGGTTTTTTTTTTATGACCACTTTATTTATTGATCTTTTAGCTTTATACACCATCTGAAGTTCATTAGGCTTGACCTTTATCTCATTATAGCCTTAGGGGAGTGATGTTCTCATCTACTGAATATGTTCCACTTAACTATATGGGAGATGACTGTGGCTCTTTAGAATGTACATATCATTCTTGCATCAGGGTGAATAGTGCCCCCTTTGTTGGCCTTATGGTGGTTGGGCCTGATTTAAGATGGTCCACCAGTGGATTACTTCTTATGCACAAAGGGTATCATAAAATCATTTGTTATTGATTGCATTGAGAATGGTAGATCAATTCAAGTGGGTCTATATGAGAGAGCGGAGTTATCAAGTCCATTGGTACTGATTAAAGACTATTCCGTCAAAAGATTGACCCTAATTTTTATAAAAAAATAAATTCATCAAGTCAACAGTGATATTAGGGTTCACAAAGATTAACATTTGATGCTTCATGATACTTCACTCCTTAGATATTGGCATATGATGTTCCAAGGCGATAAAATATTGTCACTCTATAGTGATCGAGTGTTGACCCATATGGAAAAGTATTTTTGCTTTTTATCTCGGCTGTGAACACTTACAATTCATAATGTCATTCACCCATTTTGTTGAAAAAATATATTAAAACAAAGATGAGAAAGAAAATACACAAAATATTATTTTTTAATGTTTGATTGTTACTGTCTTTTAAAGTGAAAAATAAATTTTCGGTTCGAGATGCTGTGAGTTCTGAAGAATATTGAAGAAAAAAAATTTCCTGCACTTTTTTTTTCTCACATTTTTCAATGGACAGTGAACTCTAATATGTTTGTAGCTCAAACAGAGAATTCTTACTTGCCAACAATATGCTCTCACTCTTGACCTCTCAAATATAAGATGGAATTTCAATTTTCCAAGGCATCACCAACATTACATTTCTCCATGTAAGAATTCATAAATTGATGCTCCATTTCAATGTTTTTTTTCTTTCTTTCTGAAGCTTTTAAACATAGTAGCTATTATAAATTTTATTGCAGTACTAACTAATCTTCTTTCCAATACAGCAAGTAATAGCCTTGGAGCAGTAGTCCCAGTCCCACAAGGCGCATCAATGTTTTCAAAGTCAAGCAATTCTTCAATTGGTTCACATCCAATGGTATGCCATTCGAAATTTCTTATTACTTTTTACGATAATTATCTAATACAAAATTTCTTATAAAAAATTAGTGATCAAATGCTGTATCAAACGAAGCCTGGATTAAACTTTATCATTCAAAATCATTAATTAGATATTTATTTTTTAAAAAAGATTGACTTATGAGCAGAGCTTTATGTTAGTGACTCACTGAAATGAGAAAAATTACTTGTCAAGTAATTTGATGGGAGACTAATGAAAGTTTGAAAATGATTATGGCTTGGTTTGGGGCAATTTTTTGCCACTTTTTTTGCTATTTTTATAGGATTTTTGTGTTAGAAAGCTGCTGTAGAAAGTAGAAAGAAAGTTGTCCCAAACGAAGTCTAAGGCTTGGTTTGGGCGGCTTTGTTACTTCTTCTTAAAGTAGCTTTAAAGATGATTTAAGTAGTAAGAAAGCCGTACCAAACAAACTTTGTTTAGAATGACTTTCTTACTGCTTCATAAAGCAGATTTCTAGTATAAAAATTAAACTTTTGTAATAGAAAGCTATTTTAAGAAGAAGTAACAAAGTCATCCCAAATGAAGCCTGACTAATATTTCCTGGCTTTAAATTGTTGATATTTCTCTGTAGGATATAAAGATTATTCAAGGTGTTGATCAGAAGAAGAAGGCAGTTCAGAGAAGCCCCTTCATGTCATTTCTTCGAATCAGCCAAACAAAAAGGAGCAGCAGTCATCCAGAAGTGAAAAAGATTTAAGACTTCAACAAAAAAAAAAAAGTGTAAGGATATCATATTTCAAATGAACTTAAAAATTGTTGAACTTATTTTGAGATTAGTGTTATACATATGAAAAATATGTATGACACTACTTTTAAAGTAAATTCACTAATTTTTAAATCCATCATGAAGCAAGTTTGTATAAAGATGTTATGATATTTGACTTTTTCGCTTTCCTCACACATCCGTTGGTTCCGAATTCCTTTCTTAATGAGAAGTTGTGACGTCTTCATTATCCTTTGCATGGTGTCCGGATGCGTCCGGAGGTCAATCCAGACGTGTCATATCGTGATACATTAGGAATGATCTCCAGACTCGTTTGGACACCGCACAGAATAATCTAACAATTTTTTGTGATGATGGTTGTAAAATTATTGTGATAAAAGTATTTTTTTTAAGTACTATAAAAAATACAATTTCTATGCAGAAATTTTTTAAAAAACAAAAAAATAGTAGTCAAATGAAAATTTTGTCATTATTTTAAAAACAAACTAAAAAGAAAACCGTTCCAAAAGAAATCATACAAGTTAAGTGAAACATTTATCTCAAGAATTCATGGAGGTTTTATTATGTAAATAATAAAATATAAATATTAAATATGTAATGATATAATTTTAGCAATTATTCATATAAATCCTTCTATTTTAAAATAGTAAACAATTTTTTTTTTCAGCCTTATCTTATCTACAATGCCCTCGGTGAACGTGCGAGCCCAACAGCCCCAAAAAAACCAAAAAATATTATTCTTCTTAAATTTTTATTTCCAAAAATATTAGATTTATTAAAAGAGAAATGAATATCCGTTTCAAAATGGCCCGGCTATTCATCTAGGGATGCAAAAATAAATACAATTTTTTAATTTTATTTTGATTTTAAAATATTTTCGTTTTTTTTAATTTAAAAATATTTATCTTATATGTCTCACACTATTAATCTATTATAACTCTAACTCTAAACATTTTTCATTACTAAAATAAATATAACTATAGTTAAAAAAAAAGTAAAAATAAATTATAATATTCTATGAAATTTTAATTAGAAGTTGAATTTACTTTGAATTTATTTTAATATTTATATAATATATAATATTAAATTTAAATTTCTACTATATTTATTTTAAAATAAATTTAATAATTTTAAAATTTATAATAATAAAAAATGTTATGAAAAGTAAATTTATAATTAAATGAACTATATCCTTAAAAAAACTACAAACAAAATACAGTTGACAGTCATTTTGTCAATCCCGCGCTTTATAAAACCGCAGGCGCAAAGAAACTTCCCACTTCGTCACGGTGCGCTGGCGGCGTAAGATAGATAGATAAGTCATGGAGGACGCTAACGTGAGCCATCCCTTGCCCTCCGCAAACCGAAGGTTAAGTAAACTCGCGCATCACTTAACCGGCCATTCTCCGGCCATGGCTTCAGAAAGTCATAGCTCCGCTCTCTCGCCGTCGCCGACTGCTGGATCCTACGGCGCCGCTGCTTCCGTCTTCGCCGGCATCTTACAGGCACCAGAGGATCCGATCCTTGGAGTAATAACCGTTTATCTTTCTCTCTCTCTTCGATTCTCTTCTGTTTCTCTTAATCTCTCCTTTGAATTTGGGTTCTTTGTGTGGGGGAACGCTTAGGTGACGGTTGCGTACAACAAGGATCCGAGCCCCGTAAAGGTTAATTTGGGCGTTGGCGCCTATCGGACTGAGGTAAGAATCAATGGTATCTATGGATGAGGGGGTCCCAAATCGATTTGTTGATATATTTTATTTGATTGAAATAGGAAGGAAAACCGCTAGTTCTGAACGTGGTGAGGAAAGCCGAGCAGCTGCTGGTCAACGATCCGTATGTATCTCTTTTATACTCTCTGCGGTTTGTATGTTATCTATGTTTTTTAAGTGAATTTGGCAAGGATCAAATGGTTGGGGTAAATTGCTTGTTGCAATTGAGTTTCGTTTAGAAAACGTTTTCTTCTTCATTTCTTCTTTATTTCAATTTGATTAACATCATTTGTTTCGTTGTCCTTTTCTAATTTACGTTTTAGTAACTGGTCATCAGGCGTATCACTAACATGTTAACTGTAATATCTGGCTTTCTATGTACTCTACCTCCATGAATTTTCACATTTGTAGGATGATGCCCGTGCAGAAGTTTTTTTTTTCTTTAATGAAATTTTCTCAGGCTTCATCTCTATTATTTTCAAATTTATGAAATGCGAGTATGGGGGAAAGATTGTGGTAACACCTTCAATTACTGCAGATATTGTCATTTATTTGCAAGTTTTGTTCTAAACCAACGAAATATTTATCTGCTAGTATAAACTATTTACGTGTGATTAATCGAGGCACGCTACGTTTATTCTGGTCTACTGCTTTTTTCCAGGGTGCGTGTTAAGGAGTATCTGCCCATCACAGGATTGGCGGATTTCAATAAATTGAGTGCTAAACTTATATTTGGAGCTGACAGGTAAATTTTCCCATGTTTAAGGAAATTTAACCTACAATTTGAGTTGCCATTTGTGTTTAAAATTATACGTCTGTTCTTTGCCAAGCTTGTTCAATGTTATGAAGAATTCTATGAAGCTCATTTAATGGGAGACTGTTGTTATCAGTGAATTATCATTATAAAAGAGATGTTTTGAAAATTTAATCAGTTATTACTTTCCTTTGATTTGCAGAGCTTAAGTTGGGGCGAATAAACAAAATAGTGGGGTTGGGTGCTGCTTGCATTTTTGATGAGTTAGGTGAATTAGAAGTTAGGATTTAGGATCTCTCCAATTGCTGGCCTTTAGAGATATGAAATCCCAGGTGGTAATCACATCCTTGAAAGGACAATTTATTAAGAAGGAAGAGACAACTTGTTTAAGTTTCTTCTTTTATAATTTTAATTTCTATAAGTATCTAAATAATTAATTTCATAGGGAAATAGATTGTTATTTGTTGGTGGCTTGCTATATAAGAAAATGACTAATTTGATTTTTGTTACTTTGACCATCATAACAGTATATTAAGGGGCATTTTGGATATAGAATTTAAGTAAGATTTTAGTAGGATTTGAGTTAAATTTTGCCAACGCAAAAAAATGCTTGCTCGAATCTCACTACAAGTAAAATCACTATTTTCCACCTTTTTGACGTAAATACCAGGTGAGTAAATCCTATAGTTTGGTGGATTTACGAGATTTGGCCGAAGAAGCGTGTTAAAAGGGAGAAAGATTGTTACCTTGGCAATGAGCTCCTATTGCGACTTCTGATCCGATAGGAACGTGGGGCGAAGTAGTTTCATTTAACAACTTTTTTTGGAAAAGAACAGCTCTGGTCAATGCCTTTATCTTCACAAGTCTCTGGTTTTGTTGTTGCCTTCTTCAACGACCTCCCATTGAGACCTGTTAGCTTCTGTGCCGTGGAGGGGCGGGAATTTGTGGGAGAAAAATGAGGGTTTTGAACATTAGGCAAACTAAAGTTTATAAGCACAATTTTTGACTTCTTATGTATTACCAGGCCTAAATGTAGATATATTCTTCTTCTTCTTTTTTTGAGAAATAAGCTTAAACTTAATTTTGGATGAAATTAAGACTACTTATACCAAATCAATATGAACTATGAAGGAAATCTATTCACATTTATTAAAATTTAAATTTTTGTTAATAATTTGAATGTCTCTTCTCCCATCACGTTATATCATCCGAGTGAGTTCCAATCTCAAAATAATGATTATGATTTAATTATTATAATTAGGATTGATAAAAAATTTTAAATTGAAATTACTGATATTCAATTGTATAAATTAGATACAAATAATTAATCTTAATATTTAAAATTAATTAATTCACAAAACACAAAAAAATAAACACTTCAACATGTTATAATTAAAAAGTGCAAATTAAATTTGCATTTTCAGTGAATTAATCGTCTTAAATCTTTAACAATTTTATTGGATTGATCAAAATTTAACATCTTTATTGCCAAACATTTTCAAGATTTAACAACCTCAGGATTTAATAAATCCAGGTTTATAGGATTTACGAATTCCTACTTGAGCTAAATTCAACTTGAATCCAAACAAGCCCAAAAAGTTCTGTACAACTTAGATTTATTGACTGCTTGCATGGATGACGATGGAATAGCTTGCCACTGGATTGCCTCTGTTTTCCTTCTGATCAAGTTTGCTTATTCGGCACTCTTACTTCCGTAACACTCACTCTACAAACTTATATATTAACCAATATTTAAATATCCACAGCTTTTTTTTTTTAATTTATTTAAATATCCACAGCTTTTGATGCACCACTATGATATTTCAATGCATCGACCAGGTATTCTTCTACAAGATTTTAGTTCAATATTAATTCTTAAAAACAACCAAAGCAAACACACCAAAGAATTTTCCTAGCTTTTTTTGTGTGAACTTTGTACTATCATTCTGTGCCAACTGGTTTAGCATTTACCATTTATACTTGTTGGAACTCTAGCATTTCTTTGAACATGCAGATTTTACTCCTATTTTTAACTGTTGTGGAGGTAGAGTTCTTTTTTTTTTTCCTTAAGCACTTCTGATTATCACTTTTTTGTACTGCTCTCATTCTTGTGTGAAGTTCATCTTCCTTGATAATTTTGCTAAGACTATATTTTGTTCTGCAAACAGCCCTGCCATTCGAGAAAATAGAGTGGCGACAGTGCAATGCTTATCAGGCACTGGATCATTGAGGGTTGGAGGAGAGTTTCTGGCAAGGCATTACCATGAAGTGAGTTCTTCTTTGAAGGCCAAATTTTGTTTTGTGTTATGGAAACTTTCATGTAGTAATTTAGCAGTCTTATAAAGTTTCGTTCTTCTATTTTAGAGAACTATCTACATTCCCCAACCAACATGGGGGAACCATCCAAAAATTTTCACATTAGCGGGATTGGCTGTCAAGTACTATCGCTACTATGATCCTGCAACACGAGGACTGAACTTTAATGGTAGGGGTGGCAATATTTTTTCTTTTTTGGGTATGCATGTGAATTTGTTGTAGACCATCCATCTGTTATTTGAAGTTTGTCTTTGGTTTTCCTCCCTTTTTTTAGGGATTTTTACCTACATAACACTTTAAACTATTAAAAATACATATTCAACATCTAAAGTTATGTATTTACTAATATACCACCTAAAATCTTTATTTCTTTCTATTCTACCACTCCTTTTAAGCTCCGTCAGAAATCCCTATCCGTCCGTCATCTTCCGTTGGTTCGCGTGAGGAACCTCATTGCCGGCGAAAAGGGGAGAGCAGATGGCTGGCCTCCAGGGGAGAGCAGACGGCTGGCCTCCAGTGAGATGTTGCATATATGTGGTGAGCACTCTCCCAGACATTCTCCATTTCTGGCCACATGCATCAACTTGCTCGGCAAAATGACCATTGTTGTTTAGAGCTTGGGCATCAAGAAGATCAGACCAGGCAGATGGCCCAGAACTAAGTGAAGAAGATTTACCTGCATGTTTTGCTTCAACTAGAGATAGCAAGTCCAATTGTCGTGAGGCTTGTGAGACTTAGGAAGCTTGAAAAGAAGGGTCACATATGTGAGAAATAAATTTTGAATATGGTGCAAGCGAATTTGAGATAAATCCCATAGTTGAAGCCATTGGGGAGGAGTCCCTCCCAGATAAAAGAGAAAGAGAACAGGGTAGGGCATTTTGCCGCTGCCCTATGTGATTTTTGAAGTAGAATGGTCTGGGCAAGCAGATAGTTCATACCATTCCCACTTTTTCCCATAATTGAAGGTGAATTTTGGAAGAACGACGGCGAGGAGGGGAAAATGAGTTTGTTCACGGAGGCGGAAGCGTCGTGCATCGGAGCTTTGGTTCTTCTTCCCCTGTTTCCTGACTCCGATGTCATTCGACGTTCCAACAATCGTACATTTTGGAAGAATCAGAGAAGGGACAATGGAGATTTTTGCTATCTTACCTTGCATCCGAGAGATTGTTGCAGCCGAGAGAGCAGAAGCAGAAGCAAAGGCTCCGCTCACAAACCTTGCAGATGAAAAACGGGATTTTTGACGGGGTTTTTAACGGGGTGTTAGAATAGATGAAAAGTTAGATTTTAGGGTATACCAGTAAATACAGAACTTTCGGTGTTGAATATGTATTTCAATAGTTTTAGATGTTATGTATGTAAAAATCCCTTTTTTTTAACAACAATTGATCAACTACCATGGAAGAAATATATGGATAATAGGAAGTTACAAAAGATGCAATCTAACCAAAATGATTTAAAATATTAATCTATGCTGCTTTTTTACAAAGTGACATATGTACCAATTTATGATACTTACCATTCAGTTTTCCAAAATATTCTGAGCCATTCATATATTTTAGGATAAATGAATTCAAAGGTTTGCATAAAGTTAGAAAGGTTTGAATTCACAGCTGAAAGTTGATCTTATGAATGTATCTCACATTTCTGAAATATACAAAAAGTCACGAGACCAAATGAAAGTTTTTTATTTAATAAAAATTTAAATTTTAATTATATGCCTTTTTTTTTGTTCTTATATTTTTTTAATTTTTCTTTCAGGTTTTTACAAATGTTGTTTAATTTCATTGATGTAATCATATAGATTAAAATGTGTCAAAAGGAAGAAACATAATATAAATTTTCAAAAAAAAAAAAATATAAATTTTCAAAATTCATCAAAGAATTTCAATATCTCTCTGTAATTATTAATTTCTTTTTGGATATAATTAATGTCATTATTTTATTTAATTTTTCTGTATGATATTTTACATTGTATTTCCTTATTTATATGAAATTATTTAGCTGTTGCTTGTAACTTGAAAATATTAAATTCAGTAGCTTTTAATTTTATATTTAATTTTTTTATGCATGTGAGACTTGGATATTTTTTATTTAATTTTATAAATTAATTTTGCACTTTAATAATATTCATATTAATTTTAATATGCTAGCAATCACATGCTCACAGCTACAAGAGCTAGTACATCTGATTATAGAGGTGGAAACGGAACCGTTCAGAATAACCCAGAAAGTCTCGAAAGCATTAAGCTGGACTATATATTGTAATTACTGTTCTCATTTTAAAATTTGACCACAACTCTGTCGCAATCTTCGTTTGCCGACTGTGTAGTGATAGTTTCTTCTTCTTAAACTCCCCAAACTTTGACTTTGTTGTAGCGGGCATCTTGGTTGAATGCTTAAATAGGAGAGCAATTCAAGTCCCTTTAGAATGCACGCATCTTGGTAAAAAATGGTTGTAAGTTTAACTAGAATTTATACAACTAAGTGCAACTTGCTTGTGTCGTTCCAAAGTTATTTAGAAGATTATTCTTTGCGAGTTTTGCATTTTGTAACACCATCCAAATGAAAAGTTCCGCCATGAGATGACCGTTTAAATCAGGTGGAGTTCATGTCCATCTTTTCTTGTTGCTGTCAAGATTCGCTCATCATCAAAAATCTCTTTGAGTTTTACCTAAACTTCAGCTTCTGCTTGTTGCATATACTTTAGTATTCTTGGTTTTTCTTTTATTATTATGCTATTCACTTGCCACTGAACAATCTGTTTCATAACAAGAAAGGTGAAGTCTTGGAAAAGCTCTGCAAATATGGAAATTGTTTCTTTTTTAATACCTTGTTACACATGCCGAAGTTGTAATTTGACTTCTTTGGATTTGTTGATTTTTTATCTACTCCATTGAGTGGAACCATTGCAACTAAATTATCATTATTCTGAAAATTTTTGGGCAGGCCTCCTGGAAGATCTTAGTTCTGCACCAACTGGAGCTATAGTACTCCTGCATGCTTGCGCTCATAACCCTACTGGAGTTGATCCCACCCTTGAACAATGGGAGCAGATTAGGCTGCTGATGAGATCAAAGGAGTTGCTACCTTTCTTTGACAGTGCTTATCAGGTAATTATGAGTATGTACACAACAGAAATATGTTTGGATTTTTTATTTCTTCAATAATTTGGGTCGCAACTCAAGCAAGAAGCTGATAATTTATTCATATTTCGGAATGACACTGCTCAGTCACCATGATTAACTACTGAATGTGATGATCATAGTTGCTTTTGAAAATTTGTAACTCTAATGTGATCATGTATTTAAAGTTTCTTATGGTTTTTCAAACTTCCGTTTAAAAATCTAGTTTTAAGTATATTTTGACTACTCTCTTTTACGCAATTACACATTATCAATCATTGTAAGGTGGTTGCGAACTCGTCTGGTGAAACTATTTTGATTCCCATGGGCTCACATGGTCTTTATATATATTTTGCTTGGTTTGCATCTTTCTTCATCTATTATCTTATGGAAGATATTTTCTTCAAGGGTTTTGCAAGTGGAAGTCTTGATGCAGATGCACAATCTGTTCGCATTTTTGTTGCCGATGGTGGTGAATGCCTTGCTGCTCAAAGCTATGCCAAGAACATGGGCCTTTATGGAGAACGTGTTGGTGCACTGAGCATTGTAAGAATCTTCTCTCGCAGAGAAATCCATTGTATTGCTGATTATTGCCCTAGAAAGTGTGATTTTGCTATTCTTAGGTTTCGTTTGGGGTGGCTTTCTTGCTGCTTCTTAAAATAACTTTCTATTATAAAAATTTTAATTTTTTAACGAAAAAGCTATTTTAAGAAGCAGTAAAAAAGCTGTCCCAAATGAAGCCTTAATTTTATCTAATAAATTTGACAACTTCGTGAATTTGCAAAGTTTCATGTGCTTCCAAATTGTATAACAGGAGTCAGGAAGCATCAAATCTACCCTTACTCCTTAACAGACATTACGTTTGTATTTCTTACGTCAAGATGCTTTCTATTTCTTGCAGGTGTGCAAATCTTCTGATGTGGCAGCCAGAGTTGAGAGTCAGCTGAAGCTTGTGATCAGGCCTATGTATTCAAACCCTCCTATTCATGGTGCATCCATTGTGGCCACAATTCTGAAAAACAGGTATGGATCTTCTTTAATCATCACGCTGGTTTGCTAAGGGTTTGAAAGTTTTACATCTAGTGCACACCTGTTGGTTTTTTTAAATTGTGGAAAATGGAACCAATTTTATTTAATTTTTACTTTCTCATAATTGGGTTTGCATAAGTGTCCTTACAAAAAAGCAAATAATTACACTTCATTAGTAGTATGAATGAGGTTGAACCTTGGCATTCAAACAAATTTGTAACAATTGCTGAACTGTGCCTTGTTTTTATTGACAATATGCTAAAGATTTGAACTAATTCAACCTTAACAATTAATAACACTCGGAAGATTTACATACATACCACTTTATTTGGGAAGTGAACCTATTTTCTTTAATTTTTACTTTCTCATAATTGGGTTTGCATAAGTGTCCTTACGAAGAAGCAGATAATGACACTTCCGCTTCGTTTGGGACGGTTTTTTTACTGCTTCTTAAAGCAGCTTTTGAGTACAAAAATTTTAACTTTTGTACTAGAAAGTTGTTTTAAGAAGCAGTAAGAAAGTTGTCCCAAACGAAGCCTTCGTTAGTAGTATGAATGAGGTTAAACCTTGGCATTCAAACAAATTTGTAACAATTGCTGAACTTTGCCTTGTTTTTAATGACAATATGTGAAAGATTTGAACTAATTCAACCTTAACAATTAGTACTCTCTTGCTCTTATGCAGTATAAAGATAGGTTATGTTTCCAAACAAGATATAGTATTCCAGAACCCAGTTTCATCGGGGAAAATGCTTGTAGTTTGACTTAAATGGAGATGTCAAACGAACTAGTTTGGCATTCATTTTGACCATTCTTATTGTTTTAAAGATGTCATTGAACAAGTCCTTTCCCAATGCTGATTCTTTTTATTTTAAAATGTTTGTTTGATATCTTAAGTAGCTTTTGTTACTTTCTCCTTCTTGCTTTCCCCACAAATATCTTACTTTAGTTTTAGCAAATACAAAATCTTGACTATGAACTTTTGCAGTGAGATGTACAATGAATGGACGGCTGAGTTGAAAATGATGGCTGATCGTATAATCAGCATGCGTAAACAGCTGTTTGGCGCTCTGCATGAAAGAGGTAAATAAAATTCTTTCATTGTTTTTTGTATATTGAAATCGTGTTTGAAGCCTTTTTTTTTGGGGGAGATTTACATACATATCACTTTATAACACTTAAAATTTTAATATTACATACATACCACCCATAGTTTATTTTCATATCAAATATGAGCAGTAGAAATGAAATATATAAGAGTGATAGGAAGGAAATATGAGTGGTATATTTGATATTAAAATAATATAGAGTGATATGTATGTAATATTAAAATTTTGGATGTTAGATATATAAATAGGATGATATAAAATGATATGTATGTAAATTTCCTTTTTTTTTTAATGTGGCTGGGACCTAAAAGTGATGAAAAATCATCTAATTAAGGCTCACTTTGAGATTCAAATTTGGAAGCAATGGAAGTGGGTGGACCACCTAGCGTACTTAGTTTGATTAGACAAGCAGCCCGTGATGTTCACAACTTGTTGCAAGCCGTGTTCTTTTATTTGGCAAAAAAGGAGAGATTAAGGTGGAAATCAAGGAGATGATCCTAAAATTACCTAATTCAAGAAGACAGCAGCAAGGTGCTCATCCTTGTCACATAAAGCACTAATTTATTAAAAACTATTAAATACTATCCTAACTGAATTTATCAAAGATCTTAAACACATTAATCGTTGCATAATAAAGATAGAACTATGCAAATAGAACCATCTTGGTTTAATAATTAAAAAATCTGACACTGAAAAGATGATAATTTATTAAGTAGAGTTTGTTAGTATGTAGATTTTCATATTTTTAGTCGTATGAGAGTTAGATGATTGCTTATATGCACAATCCATAACAAATTATGTGAATAAAATTTTGACAGAAACACAAACAAATAGCCTAATATCACGAAGAAAGTTTTTCATCACATAATTTATAAAATGTACAAGACAACTAGAAAAAAAAGGGGTAAAAGAAGAATGATGAATTTGCTGCCCTTTGCAAACCGGAGGTTAAGTTTTGGTTCTAAAATTTGAATGAGAGAAGGTCAAAAGGAGGAAGGAGCAAAAAGGTTGGATTATTTTTTTCTTTTTAGAACGAGAAGACCAACAGATGATAAAGTCAGATGATTTTTTTTTTTTTTTTGGTTCTTTAGTTCATGGTTCACCCTATACTATATGTAACACAACAAGTAAAGGTCCGTACTGTGTTGAGCGCTGTTAAGGCACAACTATGGCACCCTATTTAGACACGTTAACATGGGGGTATCCAAATTGGTGAAAATTAATAGGAAATAGGTGGAAAACAATAGCAATCAAATAAATATGAGTCCAAGTTTTTGATATTGAAACATTAAGACCTCGGATTATTGAATATTGTGGCAAAATTAGGAAGTCAGATCAAGATTTTACAGCGATAATCAGTGAATTTACCATAATTTCTATAATTAAATCAATAATGAAAATTTATATATACTGAGCTTGAATGACAATCATATACTTTACATCACAAATAACATATTTATTTAAAAACCAATATATAATTCATGTAAATGCTGAAACATGCACTGCAACAAATTCAAAGAATGCATTCATGAGAAATTTCTAATAATTAAATCATGAAGAGTGGTGAATTAGTAAACTTTAGAATCAAACTTTATGAACTCTTCATGAAGGTTTTCGTATCAACCCAAGTACTAACAGAATTTTAAAAGAATTAATTATGATATGCCAAACTGTCAGTCAAAATATCTTTAGCAATACTGACCAATTTAATCTTCACATATTTAATATACTCTTGATTACTCATTATGTTGTAATGAAAGAGATTTTTAATTTTATATATCCAATTAAAAAAAAGCATTCTATCATATCAGCAATCATAGTAAGTTTGATTTAAATTCAAATTTGAAGATTCAACTTCTCTGGTGATTTGAATTTAAATTGGAATTTTGAATAATTTTTAGATATTTTAGTAGTTTAAGGGAATTTAAGACATGAGGTGGAGGATAGAGAAATTATTGGTGACAGGAAGGGGCACTAAACCATGAAATTTTTTTTGTTCTTTGCAGTCTGTTGGTCAGGGAAGATAAGATTAGAGAGAGTCGCCTTAGATGGTTTGGTCACATTAAACGGAGGCCTTCCGATGACCGGGTTAGGAAAGTTGAGGTATTAGATTTGACTTATGTTAAGAAAGGTAGGTAGACCTTAAAAGACTTGGTTAGAAAATATTAGAAATGATCTTTCTTTATTAGATTTAAACGAGAATTTGACTTTTAAAAGGACGCACTGGCAAAAAAGAATTCATGTAGCCGACCCCACATAGTGGGACAAAGGCTTGATGTTGTTGTTTTTGTCTTTTGGTCAGGGCAAACTGTTTGGGAGGAGAGAGAAGCGTACACATGGGTAAGAAAACATGTATATGATGTGAGTGTAAAGTTGTAGGAAAATGATGAAATCAATGAAAAAAGAAAATTATGAAAATACTATATGTTGACTAGTTTGACTCATTGGTTAGCCATACGGACGATATTGCATCACATGCAGGACGAATTTCATGAGGCTCTAAAATCTAAGCTAAAGCTGCTCAAACGACATAAGCACCTTGTAAGAAACATGCTCTCTAATTAGTCTTACGTAATCCATGTAATGAACAAACTGAACAAAGAGAAGGTGTGTCTGCCTGTGAAATTGTTGCAATTTAGGCCTAGTTTGATTGGACGTTTTTTGTGCTTATTCTTTTTAAAACGGTAAATTTAGTGTTTGGTTCCTCAAACCATGTTCTCAATAATACCATTTTTTTTTATTTTTCTGCTGTTTTAAGAGAGCTTTTTATATGCACTTCTTCATTAGAAAACTCCTTTCTTGAACCGATATTTTTTAAAACTACCTGTTACAAAAGTACAGAATAACCAAACGAAGTCAGAATAACCAAACGAAGCCTTATTTGGTTCGGATACTGTTTGAGATATGAGATATGTTTGGTACAAACATGACGCAGCAATACTTACGGACATGCATTCTCAAGACGATAGCTATGCATCTATATGCACTTCTTCATTCTCGAACGACCTCTCTATGCTTACAGGTACACCAGGTGATTGGAGTCACATTATCAAGCAGATTGGGATGTTTACCTTCACCGGCCTTAACAGGGAGCAAGTCGCTTTCATGACCAAGGAATTTCACATTTATATGACTTCTGATGGGTGATGATCCTCTCTCTCTCTCTCTCTCTCTCTCTCTCTCTCTCTCTCTCTCTCTCTCTCTCTCTACGGTTTATACTTATCAAAAGCATCATTAGTAATTTCTATTGTCTAGAGCTATGGTTCACGTCTATGCTATTCAATATTTCAAATAATTATCTTTTATTGTCATATTTCTTTTTTATTTAAACTGAAAATGATGCGGACATCGGCACGAAGATCTGGCGCATCTATCACAGGAGGCGTCGTAAATCGACGGCTCTAATTTAAATTGTTATTTAAAATTTATTTTATGAATTTTAGCTATTATTTTATGTTATTTTCTGTTTTACCCCTAGGTTAGTTTATTTGAGTGTTATAGCCCAAGGGACATTTTTGTATTTTTATATTCTCATGTTATGGCCTATATATAGGGCCTTAAACTATTGTAATAGGATGGTTAATTTGATATGAAAATTTTGTGTTTTCCACACTTATGTTCTTCTTGAGAGAGGACGATAGTGAGATTCCTATGGGAAGGAATCGAAGTTGTCACCAGCCGCAGGATGGGTCCAGGCTCGTGAATTGAAGTCCCTTGGAGAAGGGCAAACGAATCACCCACCAACCTTGGAGACGGCCGGGTTCGTAGTTTTATTCTTTTGTTGTATGTTCGTCTTCACTCACCACCCAACTTATTCTTCTTCGTCACATTCGATTCATCCACCAAATTTCCCCACTTTTCCCCCACAACAAGCTCCACTAAAATCCTCACCATAGCCGCCGGATCTCACCCCACCCGAGCTTCATCCTTCCAACCCAAGCCCACGGTCAAACACCCCTCATGCCGCCGACAAACCTCCCCTAGCCGCCGGTCAATCTCCTCCTTTCCCATCCAAGTTTGTTTCCTATTTTAGATTAAATTGAATGCGGACAGATTCAAAAATTCAAAATTGCTAAATGAGAATTTTCAAGATCTTTCTAAATTTAATGAGTCTATTTTAGGAAATTTCTTCAATCAAGTCAATTTGAATTTCAAATTCAAATTGAACCTAATTGAGTATTTACCTAATCCTCCTAGCCTATTAAATCTCCATAAATCCCTCCCTAATTTCCCTCAATCTCCGCATAACCGAAATCTTTCCCAGGCTCTCATTTATTTCCTAATGCTAGAGATGAGAAATAGGAAATATGAGCACGTGGCTCTTTGCTGGAATAAGTTTTTCTAAAGTATTTACTCCCTCTTAATCTCGTGAGCTCCACCTCCATTTAATTCCTTCCCAAATTCAATTCCCATAACAGTTTCTATTAATTTTGAAATTCCCTACTTCTGCAATCACCTCTTAATTCTTACCAAAATTCAGCCTTTAATTTTGAAAACCAAATTCTGTCCCGTATTCCCCTGCTGGCCGAATTTTTTTTAACACCTTTACATTGGTTTTCTACTCTAAACCCTTCCCAAACTCCTCCCACATGGAGTCTGCTGTTTTCTAAGACTGCCGTCAAGGAATTCCAACCCTTGCTCTCATGTCTCCATTAATCCTAAGCCTAATAACTGCTGTTTCCAGCAGTTTTTCCTATCCGAAATTCTCCTCTGCCATATCCAGTCAATTGTTTTCCTAAATCTAGGGAAATTAATTTGGGATTATAAATTCCCCTCTCAGCTACCCGCCGCTCTCTCCTCTTTCATGCAAGAAATCTGATTTCTCTCAGATTTTGGGAGAGGAGATCCTCTCCTTTGCAACGCCGCCTACCCGTTCTACATCAGAAAAGTTAAAAGGGAGACTATTTTTATGCAGCCAATTTATTAGTCTCCAAGCATCACATTTCTTCAATTTATTTCCCTCCGCTATAAAAAAATTGATCCCAAATGATCTCTCGAAGACTAAATTGAGATCAATTTTATATTGTTGAGGGGCTAAATTGGAATCAATTTTATTCCAATTTCCTTTGAATACTACTAAGGGACTATTTATGATCAATTTTATATAATCAATTGATTAGATTGGAGAAATGTAATATTCTAAGACTAAATTGATCACATACAAATAATTGGAGAACTATCATCCGAATTGAGTTTTTATTTGAGTAGATCTAAAACTGAATATATGGAGTGTAATTTTAGTAGTAATAAATCTAGTGAGGGGACTTTGACTTTGGGCGATCAAGTTATTACTAAGAGTACACGTTTTAGATATACTGAGTCTATTGTTCAATGTGATGATGAAATGGATGGGGATATTATTAGTAGAATCTAAGTTGGATGGTTGAAGTGGAGGAATGCATCGGGATTGTTTTGTGATAGAAAAATCCCCCTCAAATTTAAGGGAAAATTCTATAAGATGGTGGTTAGACCTGCAATGCTTTATGGTGCAGATTGTTGGCCAGTAAAAGAGAGTTCCAGTGGATAGATTTATACGTGAAAATGTTGGAGTAGTTCCAGTGGAAGATAAGATTAGAGAGAGTCGCCTTAGCTGGTTTGGTCACATAAAACAGCGGCCTTCTAATGACCCGGTTAGGAAAGTAGATGTATTAAATTTAACTTACGTTAAGAAATGTAGAGATAGACCTAAAAAGATTTGATTATAAAATATTAGAAATGACTCTTTTTTTAGATTAAAATGAGAATTTGACTCTTAACAGGACACAATGGAGAAAAAAGATTCATGTAGCCGACCCCATATAGTGGGATGAAGGCTTGATGTTGTTGTAGTACTTACCATAATGAAGAAGTTTCTCATGTTTGGCTTGCAGGCGAATCAGTATGGCTGGTTTGAGCTCAAAAACAGTTCCTCATCTCTCAGATGCTATACATGCTGCTGTTACTCGCATCAACTAACTATCAGAATTATTTTCCCCGTATTGCCCTCTCGGCAGATAGCAGCGGTAACAATATAGTAACAAAATAAGTTTGCGAATACTGTTTTATTGGGAGGCTGTAACACTGCTTTTGATGAACACTTCTGTGTTCTGTTTCGTGAATACTTCAAACAAGAGTTCTGTTAATTTCAATAAACCTTGAAAAACAGCAGGTGTGAGTGTTTTTGCTCCGAGCTCATAAGTTTCAAGTTTTTCTGATGATTGTAAGCATATTTTTTATTGGACCGTTATAAAAGAATATTTTCGTGGTCTTTGTACTTCTAACCCCATCAGGTTTAGCTAGGTTGGTGGACGAGCGTGATTGGGAACCTTTAAACACACATTCGATTCACTCTCTCAAGCGGCGCGACTCCTTAAAAGGTGTGACTCCTTAAGTAGGCCCACCGATGGATTAATTACTCCGCGAAGCGCCTCCTTTACGGGAGTTTCAGTGAATAGATACCCGTTCAAAAAAAAAAATCTTCGTATTTCTAAAATAGCTGCATGATAAATATAATAAAAGGGTCAAGTAGATTGAGTTCAGGTTAATTGAGATAAAGCCAAACCTTCTCACATTTATGGTGAAGTTTTATAATTTTAGTTGAATATTTGACTAAATAAAAAAGAAAAAACTTTAGAATTGATACGTCACAAAAAATAGTCTCAATCAAGCACGAATCTCGAGGCATAGTCAAGTTGAAAACTTCAAAAATTAAATTCGAGAGCATATGAACTCCGATTTCAGCGAGATTATAGTCAAACTGAGCGTCTCGGAAATACGAATCCAATGACACCAAATTCGACCCAATCCGAGCCCAAATGAGTCCAAATCAAGGACCCAAAGCGCTATTGGATGTTTCAAACCGTAATTTGAGTTACAAACGATCTTCGATTTTGACGAGCTTATACTCGAATCGAACGGCTCGACGAGACGAATCCAACGAGCCCAAGATCGCCAAATTCCGACATCATTAAGGCCTTCAAATGCCCAATGAACGGTGCATGATCAAAGAATTCGATATCGGCCGTCCATTCAAAACACTCCCAATTCGCCCCTGATCTCACGCCTATTTACGGGCTATGCCACTCCAGAAAAACTATAAATAGAGCCCTCATTTCTCATGAGAGGGGGGGAAGCCAAGCAAGAGAAGCAAGAAGAGAAGGAAGAAGAGAAGGAGGAAGCTCCTCCTCGACGGCCGCCGGACCACCGCCGAACCACCGCAGAAGTCCCGCCGGACCACCGACGGACCACCACAGGAACCTCGCCGGACCACCGCAGGAACATCGCCGGACCACCACCGAAGCCTCGCCGGAGTTTCATTGCACCACTGCCTTAAGGTCCGACGTTCAATCCCTACGTCCTGTTGAAGACCCGACGTCCTGCTTAAGGCCCGACGTTTAGCCTCTACGTACCGCTGAAGGCCTGACATCCTGCTTAAGGCCCGACGTTCAGGCCTGACATTCTACTGAAGGCCCGACATTCTACTGAAGGCCCGACGTTCAGGCCCGACATTTCTTCTCAAGTCCCGACGTTCTACTGAAGACCCGACGCTCTGCTCAAGGCCCGACGTTCAGGCCTGACGTCTTCATCTGAGGCCCTCACCTTCACCTTCGCCAAAGGCCCTCACCTTTGCCAGAGGCCTTTGTCTTCGCCAGATCATCATCAAAGGCCGTGTGCTCCACCAGAACATCACATGAGGCCCAGACTTCTTCCTGACCACCACTTAAGGCCCTGTGCTCCACTAGGCCACTACTTGATGTTTGGACTTCCGCTGGACTACCACTTGAGGCTCTGAGCTCCACTAGGCCATCACCTAACACCTGGACTTCTATCGGAGTACCGCCCTCCTACTACGGTCCGTCCGACCTCCATCACCATACAACGGTCTTTCTGACCCCGGTCTCCTGCCGACTACGGTCCTTCAGGCCTTCGTCGCCTACTATGGTCCTTCCGACCTCCATCAACAGACAACGGTCTTTCTGACCCCGGTCTCCTGCCGACTACAGTCCTTCCGACCAAACAAACATGTATATGTAACTCCTACCATGTAATGCAATCTATATGATGTATAGTTGCTACATCAATACAAGGCCTTCTTCAAAGGAAGGGCCTCATTTGTAATCGACTGCAAATACTAGTGGATTCATTCAAATTGGGCCAGGCCCCGTGGTTTTTTCCCCTTTTCAGGGGTTTTCCACGTAAAAACTCTGGTGTCTCTTATGAATGCTACACCCTCTCACTTATCTGATTGTGTGCTGGATCTTCGTACAATGCTAAGACGTTAAACCATATATTTCTCTACCGCCGTGAATATTCCAGGACGCAACAAGAATGATGTTTAAAAATCGCATAATAATATTTTATCTTTAGAAAAATAAATTATTTATTTGAAAGATGAAATAAATAATCTCAAATATACTTTTACAACCGCAATTATTTTTTATCCTAATAATGCTCATTTTAACTTAAATTTAAAAAAAATGAAAAATAAAATTTGAGTAAGCTATTTATCATCTAGTAATGAGGACATTCAAGATTTTTTTTTTTTTTTCTTTGGGTGGGGAAATGACATTCAAGATTTATATTTAAGATTGCTAATTTTAGAAATATAAAAAGATGCTAATTTAAGAAGTTGGATAATTCTTATTTTATAATAATTCATTCTGTAAATATATTCAAATTCTTTAAAAAATGTTTAAAAAAAAAAACTTAACAAGTTTAGTATATTTCTAACATTTTTCTTGCATGTATTTTGGTACTTAAATTAGTTAAGTTTCATAATTAGTATTTATTTTATTTAATGCTTCATCACTGAAATTACAAAAAATTATTGTTTCAAATATAACTTCAACCTAATTTAATAAATTTATACAATTTTTATTTGATTTATCATGCTTATTATTCTCAATTTATAAATTTATAAACTCATGCTAAAATAAATCTTATTGTTGTGAAATTATTTTTGAGCATTTTATAGATTCATGTTTGAGATAAATATATTATTGTAACATCCTTGAATAACAATTTGCTAAAAAATTTAAAATTCTTTCTAAAATAAGCTTTTTTTGTTTATTCTTTTATTATGGAACATATATTTTTAAAATATAAATTCATTAATTCATCATAAATAATTTAGCAATGATGATTTTAACTTTTATGAATAAAAAAATTTGCAAATTGAAAATTAAAAAAAAAATTATGTAAATATTTTCTGTAAATAAAAAATTACATTTAATTACTTTTAAAATGCCAAAAAATTAGGCATTAGGAATTTAATTTTAATTGCATGTCAATTTTAATTGTTCTTTTCATTATATCCAAAAATTTCAATAGAATTATCAATTTAAGAGAATTAAATCATTAGTTGTTACTTTGCATGAAATTCATGATGATCTTTATTATGTTTAAAAAGTAGTTACTATTTAATGTACATCACTATGATTATATATATATATATATACCTTAAACTTATTTTTAGTTATGAAATTACTAAAATATAAGAGTAGAATGTTATATTTTAATCCATCCTTACTAATATTTGTCAATATTAAATGAGGAGATTATTGAGCACTTATGTATATCTCACTATTTAATTCAATGATTATGAAACTTTTATGATAAAAAAATTTATATTAATTATTGAGAATGCACATTTACAAGAATAATAGTGGCATCATATTTCTATAATCAAAATTTGATTAAAATATTTGAAAAAAAAAGAATTTGAATACCTTTTTAATGATATATCAGGATTTGAGGAACAAAATTTTCCCCCAAAAATAACCAAAAAATATAGATAAAAATAAGGTAGATTGCAGAATAGAGTGTATTCGAATAATCCAGACAAAAATTGTTCCATAAAATCCTAATAATTAGTAGGAGAGACCATTCAGCTTATCAAATTAGTCAGCTCAACAGCCTCTGAAGCCCATAAACAGTAAATTAGAACAGAAAGAAGACTCCATCCCACAGAGGCAGTATACGTATATAGCTAATCTATAAGTAGCAATATCATTTACCAGCCTCAGGAGTTCCAGGTGGCTTGGGTGTTTGGCCAGCCGAAGAATTTCCAATATTACTGGCTGTTTTCTTCTGCTTCACAAGTGGCACTAATGACTGCACAACATCCGCCATTAGAGGCCTGTAATCAGCTTCAGGTTGTACGCACATAGCTGCAATGGCTGCAACTTGTATGGCATCTTTCATAGAATATTGGCCTTCCAATGCAGGATCCATGATTTGAACGACTTTCTCCCTGTCAGTAAGTCTAGGGAGAGCCTGACAAAAATTAGCCAAATAAATGATAAAGCAAAAGTTAGCTTAGATTATAAATGTGATTGGCATTCCAGAAATTTCAACAATTGAAATGATTTAGTTCAACAGTATAATTCTTATGTGATCCTGTTATGAGACATAATGATCTACAAGCCAAAAAATACTGCTAATAGTTTGCTTTGAAATCAAAACTTTCCATACATAACGCCTAAAACTATTGAAAATACATATTTAACACCTAAACTTCTATATTTACTAATATATCACTTAAAACCCCTCTTTTAATCAATTCTAATATTCCCTTTAAATCTTCCGTCAAAAATCACTATCAACGACCGTCTTTCCCGTCAATGACATTCTTTCATAGTGAATACAAGTATTTCATCGCTTCAATGGAGTGGTAGAATAGAAGGAAAGGGGAATTTTAGGTGGTATATTAGTAAATATAGAAGTTTAGATGTTAAATATGTATTTTCAATAATTTTAGGTGTTATGTACGTAAAAATCCCTTCTTTTAAAGGTTATGGCATGGCGAGGCAAAAGGGATACACACCCAGGATACCAGGACACCTTCTCCAGGAGGCCTTTTCATATCAACAGGAACCCTGCCTGTAAGAAGTTCCAAGAGCACAACTCCATAGCTGTACACATCTGATTTTGTTGTCAAATGTCCAGTTAAAGCATATCTGCAACAACAATTAGTCGAGACACATTCGATATAAGAAACTTACAAGAACATTTTATATTTTCGATAATCAGAAAAGAAGAACTGTAATTTACTCTGGTGCAACGTATCCTTGTGTTCCTAAAACTCGTGTGGAAACATGGCCTCCAGCTTTTTCAGGTCCAAGCTTGGCTAAGCCAAAGTCAGAAACTTTGGCATGGAAATTCTTATCTAAGAGGATGTTGCTGCTCTTGAAATCTCGATGAATTACAGGCGGGCTAACACGCTCATGAAGGTATTCCAGCCCTCTTGCAGCTTCAAGAGCCATTATCATCCGTGTTTCCCAGTCCAACTTTGAAACACCACCACAGGAACCTGGAGTGGGTGTTGGGATGGGGCATCAAAATTAGGAGAGTCAAATAGGAGATTAAAGTAACATTTGAACATTTCAAGCCACTCAACTAAAGGTCCTATTAATATATTGATATGTAATTAGAATAAAAAGTACTTATGTTTCATTAAAAGTTCATTGAAAACAAAGCTTCTCAAAAAATGTAGATGATGTGCCCATACTTTTCAAAAAATAATAGAAAAGTAGAAACCTTGCAAAAAATAATCATGAGTGCCATCCATCTCCAAATAAGCAAAAATACATATATTGCCAAGACATGACAGAATATTATAATTAGTCCACATCAAAAAGATAAAAAATATATTAATGTATGAATAACAAGTAATTGACCCCAACCCCCCCTCTTTAGGAACACATTCCCTAACAAATTGTATAAAAGACAATAGTTCAACTGGGATCAAGTGGTTTATGAGATTTATGGCTCTCATTGGTCTTGGCCCTTTCTTCTATGGTTGAGCAAGGTTCAAGTGCGGTCACGCCTTTGAGGAGGACTCAACAAAATTAAGTAGCCTGTTAATGCAAGATACCTTATTAAACAAACTTTCCTTTGCATGGGACCGGGGAGTAATAGTTGATGCAAAAAGTTCTCATTTGAAGGGCGAGATAGTTGAGGCATAATAGAGTATTGAGTTTAGTACATCGAGTTGATTAAAAATATGTTGGAGTACTCAAAACATGTTATAGGTAGTTGCTTATAGTGTTAAATTTTTAATAAACATGGGTTTAACCTACCGTATCTAGCCCAACTTAATACCTTTTTGGAAGATGCCTTTTTGGTGACTTATAACACATTGCTTTGGTAACAAAGCAAAGGATGATAAATATATGACAAACATGTAGAAGAGTGTAACAAAAAATGCCAAAACAACCATTACTAAAAAAAACTACATCATTGAAGCTAAACATCTAAAAATATCTTTCAATAATTGAGAAAAGATAAAACAAAAAGTAGTAGCATAACCCAAATATTTTATCTTTAAGACAGAATGGACAAAAAAAAGTTAAGGTTCACCAACCATCTAGAGATGTCCACGAAACATAGCATTTCAAGTTTAGTGGCGTCGCCTCTAAACAAAGTAAATATTAAGCAATTACTATAATCAAAACATAATTTTTACATATGAAGAAAGGCTAGGAAGAATGAGATATTTGCAAAATTATTTGCTAGGAATCTTACAGAATAGTAATAAATTACAAAGAGTTCATGACAAAATAAAATCAAAACAGGCCCAAAAAGGTAGTGAAACTGTAATTGATGGTGGTAATGATAATTTAATGAAAATAACTATATGTAGAAATCAAAATTTTCATTCAGAACCAAACCATCAAGGCTGAAATTTAAAATATAAACACTAAAAAAATTTAGCTTCAAATGTCTTGCATAATCTCCATATACTAGCATGTTAGCAACATTAGCAGAATTTTAACATAGATATGGAAACATAAGCAACACTTATTAAATAACATTTTAAAACACCCATTAACTTTGAGCGAAGATGCAGCTCAATGAGAAAGTAAACACTTTTTTTTCTCAAAAAACCCCCGGTCACCAAGGTCAACAAACTAGAAAAAGCAAAACAGCACCAATTGTCTGCTTGAAAAGGATCAAATAATAGCACATCTACTGCCCGAACAGAAACAAAACAGGCTCAACTGTATAAAAAATAAATGCTTGAGAGTTGAGACCCAGCCCTAAAAGTTAACGTGATCCATCAAATACCTCAAAGCTTCCGATTCGGCTAATCAATGGATTAAAAAAAAACCACATTTGGAAGAAACTGAGGTGAAATGATCCAAAAAAAAGAACAACTTTTGCTCACCTGCAGTTGGGTATAAGTGCTCATGGAGTCCACCATTAGCCATGAACTCGTACACAAGTAATCTGTGATGACTATCGGAGCAGTAGCCAATCAATCCCAGTAAATATTGAGACCGGAGACGAGTGAGTAGCTCTACCTGTCATAGAAAACAAACTTCAAACCACTCCATAAAAAGAACAATAGTTACAGAGAACGAGAGAGAGAGAGAGAGAGAGAGAGAGAAGAGCGACCTCCATCTTGAACTCCTCTTCCCCCTGCTTCCCGGGGCGATCCATAAGCTTAACGGCGATCTTCCTCCCGTCAGGAAGAACTCCCCTATACACCGAACCAAAGCTTCCATGACCAACGATATTGGCCTTACCGAACCCGGCCGTCGCCATATGGAGCTGCTTGTATGTGAACACCTGAACACCCCTCTCGCTTACCACAGCTCTAACCTCGCCGCTGTCACCACCCACGGCATTACCCTCCTCTTCAACCTCACCTTCCCCTGAAACGCATAAACAGAGCATCTCAAAGTAAATAAATAGACGAACTCAAAAAAACAAGAACGATTAATCGAGAAAGGGGAAGCGAGCTCACTTCTCAATGCCTTCCGGTGGATGGAGACTTTATAGCGAATGTAGCAGTAGTAACTAAACGCGATCAGCAGCGAGGAAGTTGCAAGGACAGCGAGGACGACGATGAGCACTAGCGCAAGTTTCTCCTTCCTCCAGTCCTCGCTGTCCATTTTCCTCGCCGGAACCCTAACTCTATGGCACTGACGGTAATCGGAGCTCGAACTTCGGCGGTGGAAGTGGCGGGTACTACGAGCTGCTTGATTTGACTGAACGAAAGCAGAAGAGCGTGGGGAAACAAATAAATATATAAATCAACAAAATCCTCCGTATTTACTGTCGACGGCCTATTGAAAATACTTTTTTATCAAAAGATTAAAAGCGTTTCATTAAAAATAAATAAATAATAAATTTTCAAAATCAGGATTTACATACAGCAAATCAGATTATTTATAATTTAGCCAAATGAAAATTAAAAGAACTTTATATAATTTCAATATTTTTTTTATAAATTTGACAAATAACCCATAAACTAATTAATTTGACTGCTAAATAAATTTTTTAAATAATATTATATCAATTATTTGACATTAGCATCATCAATTATAAATTAATAAGTTAATTAGGGCTGCAAGCGAACCAAATGTTCGACGAGCTACTCGTTATTCGGTTCGATTAAAGCTCGTTTGTGATCGTTTTATTAACTAAACAAATAAATTTGAACAATACTTTAAATATTCGATTCTTAAATAAACAAATTTGAACACTAATGCGTTCGACTCATTTATGTTCGCGAAACACATCATTTGAAGTTCGTGAACAAACTCGACATTAAGCTCGATTTGTGTTCGATTTTGAATTCGTGAATAAGCTCAATAAAAATAATTAATATTTGATTATAAAATTAATAAATATAAATAATATAAATATTTTATATTTATTATAATACAATGATATAATTATTGTTAAATAATAAAATGTAAAGTAAATAAATATTATAAATGTGTTTGTTCATATATATGTTCATGAACATGTTTGTTTGATAGTTAAAAAAAATTCATTAAATATATTCGTGAACATGCTCGATGTAATCGTTTGTTAGGAAGCTCGATAAAGCTCGTTTGTTAAGTTAATGAACATCTAAAAAGTAGAACTCGTTTATAGTTCGTTCATGTTTGTTTGTTTAAAGTTCGATAAGCACCAAACGAACGAACATGAACTGAACATGAACCGAATATGAACACTCATTAATTTAAATGAACCAAATATGCACACAAATAATAAAGCTCGAACAAACAAGAACCAAACTTGAACAAGTTGAGATTAAATGAACACAAACATGAACACTTGCATACTAGGCTCAGCTCGGTTAGTTTGTAACCCTAACCTCAATAAGCAAAAAAAATAGGGGTCCCATACTGGAATATCTTATATATTTTTCATTTTTAAGAAATATAATAATAAATTAAATACTATAAAACTCTTATTTAAAGTTGAATGGAAATTTTTTGAGATATATGTTCTCATTAAGAGGAAATTAAACTATATGCATAAACTCAAAATACTTGTGAAATTAAAGTCTCCTAAATTCATCTAATAAGTTGCTAGTATCAATATGTTTTCTCTCCAATAGGAGAATCAAAATTCACTATTTGAAGCTCCTTTTCAGATGCTCTTTGGTTGGCTAAAAAAAAGTTGTAAAAGGAATATAGTCTAAAAGAAATATTTTGTGTTGTTTGAATGAATGTAAATTAAATGCACATGAATGTTTATTTTATTTGATTTGAAGCAAAATGTTTATTGCATAAAGTTTCAAATATGATAGTAACAATGACGAGTTGTAGTAGTCGGTGGCAATGATGGTCGACAGGGGCGGCAGAGGGTGGCAAGTATCGGGTGATGGATGTAGATAGTGTCACAATCCAACCCGATATGACCCACATACTAGACAGGTCCAATTGTGTTGGCTTGCAACAAACAAACCCCGAGATCTATGTTTTTGGAAATTATTTATAAATTTCATCCGAATTTTAACTTTAAAACTACAATAAACACATAGCTACTAATAACATCCAGTGTACTAAAAATTAACTCATCCAAAAAAAAATCTTTTTATTATTAATTTTCAAAATGAATGTACAACTACAATACATGGTCATAAATTGGTCATAATTGTATAAAAATTAAAAGAAAGAAATACCTCAACAGACTCAAATTGGATCCTGAAATTGTTATTCAACTAGTCATTTCTCTCTGTCAGCCCTGAAACTAGAAGACAAACCAATAGTGAGCTGACATAGCTCAGCAAGCCACCTTTATTTGTTTAAATTTACAAATCATCTCATTTGTTAAATGCACAACTGAGTTTTAAAAGCATTTCATAATAATCACTGCACATAATTAAATCATGCTTGTAGTTATTATAAAATTAGATAGTAATACAAAAAAGAAAATCGATAGCACTTTGTATATAATAGAAAACATGTCATTGTGAATCCTAATGCTCAGCACATATCATATGTTCAAAAACTCAAGCATTTTTTAATTCAGCGCATTAAGCATCAAAACTTTCACTACACATCAGAACGTCCGCAAATTCACACATTTCAATCACTCAACCACAAAATTCATTGTGCTGCAAAAATTAAAGCATAAATAAGCTCATTTAGAATTTCACATAATGCTATAATGATAGTCAACAAAATACGCTAATGTATAATTTTTCATTATTTTAGAATATAACCAATTTATCAGATATTGCACAAAATATTATTTCAAGACTTTAATTGTACATCATTATTTTTTTGCTTTCAAATTATTTTTTAAATAGTTAAAAAGTGCACATTTCAAAATCGCATATAAAATTTTCAGAAAAATAGCTAAATGTCTATAATCATTATCTTTAAGACATAAGAAAAGTTATGCGGTGAAAATTTTGAAAACAAAATTTAAAATTAAATGAAAAAAATAGGAAAACTATGTATTTTTTAAAGCTAAAATATACAATGTGTGACCTACCTCAACCAGAACATTTTTCATAATTGGGCTGGGAGAAGAAAATAAATTGATGTCACATAAAATGAAATTTTTCTCACTAAAATCCATTTCCTTCTGTCTCTAAATCGGTTGCCCAAAATGAATTACATGAAATAGAATAGTAGATTCAAATATTTTAATATAAAATTTACTCTAGCGCCATGATGCCACCCTACAGGACACACCACATCACTACCCCTACTAAAGAAAAAAAAATGCGAGAGCACTTCCACCAAGGGCTTCTAACCATAACATCGTGGTACCCCATGGGAAAAATTCAAATGTTCAAACATGCAAACAAAACCCAAAAAGATTATCTTCAGAATACATACAGACTCACACACACATATATAGAATATTTTCAACACTCTTGTAGAGGGGTCTAAATATAAAAATTAATGAATTATCTTAAATTTGACTGGGTCAGAACATGTTAAACTGAATATGAAATCTTGAGGTGTTCATAGTGGTGGCTGATGGCGGTGACCAGCAACAATGGTTGGAGATGGGCGGCTTGTAGTGGTCGACGATGGTGGCAGGCGACAGTGGATGATGGTGAGGGGGTGGGGGCGATGGGTGGTGGCTAATTATGAGTGGTAATGGTGGCCACGGTGTCACGCTCTAGAATCTATACTGGAATAATTGGATTTATATTGGTTTCTTTTCTTTAATGGAGAGATTTCATATTTCATATAAATAACGGAGAGAAACATAATTATATTTATATTCATTAATATGTATAATTATTATAAGTTCAAAAATATCATATATACAATAATTATGATACAAAAGACTAACTACATCACTATAAATATATTATCACTATAAAATTCTAAACATGTTGTCTGGAGTTTCACATCGTAGGGTTCTTACCCTTTTCTAATAAAAAAAATTATGTAATGAGCATAAAAGCCCAATCATAACTAAATTCTTATAATTGAAATCAATGCAATGAAAAGAAAATTAATATGCTATAAATTTTAGAAGAAAATATATATGCATTAATATCTGTGCTGGTTATCTATACTAATTTCTCAGTTTATATCACTTTACATTTCAATATATTATATCATCAATAATGGTATCAGTATTATATACTCAATTTCAGTCATAATAATAACAATAATTGATAATCTTTAATAATAGTTAGTATTAATACAATGTAAGCTAAAGTATCAATAATATTAAGGAGTAATCAATGACAATAATCAGTATCAGTACATTATTCAAATATTTAGAAGAATGTATCTTGATATTGCTCCTGCACTTGTGAGTCTCAATCAGTCTCCCCTTATAACTCCCAATCAGATAAATTTTTATGATTCTCCTTGAATCACATGAATTAGTCTCCCCTTACTCTTTATAACTTCCAATTAATCTCCAGCTTCTTGTAACTCCCATTCACTAACTCCTTCTGGTAGACCACGTGGAACTTGAGGATATTATATGAGGTTATCATATCATATATTAGTACATCATATCCATATATTATATTAGATTCAAACTAGTAACAATATTACCTTATTGCATAACTCAATCATATCAATTATTTCAATACATATTGTAATCTTATTATATCAAATCACAATACATCACTTTTCAATTCATTTCCAATCAGCATTTTTTCCCACTCAGTTTACCTAAATTTTTTACACATATTAAACTGATGAATATATATATAATCTATAACATATCAAAAATTACATGATGAAATGTTAAGAAATTATAAGATAATGCATTTTTGGCAGATCTAGAAGAGATAAATTAGCATAAATCAAAATAATCAAAAACATTATTAAGAGGATAGTTACTTACAACATTTGGAATATTTTTTGTTAAAGGACCAACGGACGAAAATAATTCGAAATGGGCTTTCTCACTCCCCGTTCCCTCTTCTTCCTCACATACCTCTTCCTCTTCTTCTCCCGTTTCTTCCCAACCAAGCAAGAGAGTGAGGGAGGTGGTTCAAGAATATGTATAATAAAAAATATTAAAAAAAATTGTTAGTGGTCTACTGCAATAGCATTGCATGTCGAATTCAAAGTTTGTAGAACAAAGTTGCTAATGTTGCAGCAACAGTTTATTGCTCTCAAACCTAACGTCACAATGCTCACCAGCATAACGTTAAATCACTCTAGTTCAAACCTAAATTCAGTTTAAGTTTCAATTTTTTTTAACATATTTCGTATTTTCGGATTATTACACACTGTGGGAGACAACAAGAGTGGTCACTTGTGAAAAAAATAATTTTAGCTCAAAATTAGGCAAGTTTACTTTCTGTAAAAAAGAATTAAAATTATTTACATTATATTTAATTTACTTAATTTTTTTTTCATCCAATCAAATAGAAATATTTTCAAAATTATTACATTTAAAATACTTTATAATTTATACCTACTTTACTTTCTATCAAAGAGCCACTAAATCTAATCAAGTCATGTATGTTAATCAATAAGTCATTGTAAAAGTTGATGACATGCCTCATTAACTCACCTATATTGAATGATGTGAGATTAAGGGAGCGTCTTCTCTACATTAGGGGTAAATATTTAGCGTCTTCTGTTGGCTTTTGCTGGATCTCCCAGGTGGCTGGATCTTTTTGCTTTGCTCTCTGCTGGAATTATCTGTCCCTGGACGGCTATTTTTTAGCAACCTGGGACTGATATTATCAGAGGATTTTTGTTGCAGGACGATGATGTAGCTGCTAATCATCTCCTTGGAGGGCCTCTGGGCAACCAGGAGATTGCTTTATCGATGTTGCCTGTTTCTCGTGTGATTAGCAGTCTGAGTCCAATTTTGTGATCCCTATCATATTTTTGGACGGCAGCTTCTCATCCAACCGTGTTTTCATGTTTTCATTTTGATTGTAAGGGGGTATAGGTTTTTTGGTTTATTCTCAGCATTTTGTTTGAGATTAACTTTTTTTGTATACCTTACTTGTAACTTTTTCTTTACATAGTAATATATGGGCTTTCGCCCCAATTTCCAAAAAATAAAATAAAATTTATGGTATAAAAATAAATAGAAACAATAATCTTCTTTATATTGTTTTAATAAAAAAAATAGATAAATAAATAAATTATATGTAAATATATTATATTAAAATTAAGAGTTGAGTACAGGTTGTACAGCTTTATTTATTTGAATGATATAAAAGGGGTGATGTGCCAAACAATTTTATGAAGAAAACTATCGGAAGGAATCCCAAACAGACAAACTAATAAAAGCTCCGAGCCTGCGACGGCTGAGTGCGCGGCAGATGGACTGTCACGCATTGATATGGACGGCAACGAATCACCATTGAACACGCGGACATCAAAATCAAGCTCTACGGAACCTGTGGACAGATTCGGTGTGTGCTATTCGAGCTGCGTAGCGGATTTAGATCTAATCGATGGATACTTCGAATTTCGTGCGAGGGAGGAGGCCATGCGGCGGGGAAACGGAGGGTAGCATTTTAAAGTATTGAAAGGAGTAGAGAGACTAGAAAAAAGAACCAATCTATTTGACCAATTGCGTGGCAGAATTTAATTTGTTTGTGGGACGGTGGGACCTTTAAAAGTAGCCGTTGCGATGCAGCTGTTGGCAGGATGGATATGCATCTTGCCTTGTAGCTGGCAACATAATGGTAATTTTAATAATGAAAATAATTCAATTAATTATAAAATGAAATTTTTCATAGTAATTTTCAAAGCGAAAGTGGAAATTTGAAAATTTTATATTGTTGATATAAATTGGTGGATCATTAACCTATTTAATCAATCATTTAAAGTATAAGTAAAAACTTTCTAATATTATTTGAAGGGATATATATTGTACAATCTTATATGTTTTTATGAGTATTTTTTTTTTGGACCGTTAGGGATCGAACATGGGAGCCGGGGGAGGAATTTTTTCGCTCAACCACTGAGCTCGTTCCAAAAAGAGCAACCCAATGAGAAAAATTCAATATACTCAGAATTGTCTAAATCGGATGGAATTTTTGCACTTAAATACCTTAGTAACTTTATTTGATTAATGGGTTCAACACAAACAATTTTATGAAGTTCTTAAGGAATTTGGCTAAAACAATTAAAGAATCGCACCTAAAATTTATAATGGACCCTCATCCTCCATATGAAAGGGCTATTGACTTTAAGTTAGAGAGAGTTTTAGCACATGATCAATATCCGCAATCACTACAATCATAATTGCTCAAATGCTATCATTTGGTTGCCATCACATTATGCAAAATAACTTCGATACATGACATCACAATAAGGACAATTGCATGCACAAAAGCCAAGCCCGCTAACTTCATCATTCATTGTTATGTCAATGCATGCAACATCAATATGCTCAACAAATATTATTGGCATTCATACATGCACAAATTAACTTTATTACTGCCATCACCGACAATACTAGCTCAATTCTACAGTAGTAAGATTAGTGCACTGAGCACCTATCGTTGATATAAATCTTGATCCATGTTGTGGCCAATAAGACTAACACGTACTGCCCACACTGACATCAACAGACACCATCGCTAATAACATAAACTCCAGCTATTACCATCAAAATGTATGCAGGCCATTAACAATAACGTTAACACACCATATCGCTCATGTCAATAATAACGTTACTACATGCCAGTGCTAATTAAACTGACTCATATTATCGCCAATAGAGTAGATTCAAACCATCGAAACTAACATCAATAAACACAATATCGTTACTAATTGAGGAAAATCTTTACATAAATTAATAAAACTTTGATAATTTGATCCGACAGTTAAAATTAAACTATTTCTAGTTGCTTTTTTTTTTTGGAAATTTTGGGGCATAAAGCCCTCTAGTTGCTATTATTGAAGAACAATAAAAAAGTATTTTGTTTCCATTTATTTTTAGTACAATTTTTTTTAAATTAAAATTTTTTCTTATTTAAAAAACTGCTTTGAAACAAAGCATAATAAGCAGCCTTTCACACGCTTTTTTTTTAATTACAAATTATCTCCCGTGAGAGGAACTTTTATTACGTCCTCTTACCGGACGTAGATCTACGTTCGTTCAGATGATTGTTACTCGATTTTTGTTCGGTATTTGGTCGGTATTGCTAGGTATTGTTTGATAATAACGAGGAATACCACTCTGGGAAGACCAATACCGAGCAATACCGAGTATTACCAAAAAATACCGAGTTTTTCTAGAAAAAAACTCGGTATTTTTTGGTATTACTCGGTAGTGCTCGGTATTTTGTCTTCACATAATGATATTTCTCGTTATTATTGATATTGTTCGGTATTTCTCATTTTGTATTTGCGATCTTAGTGCCGGGCGAACGTACGGTGAACCAAATAAAAGTTCCCGTGAGAGGGACTAATAATGGGTGGCTGATACGTCAAAAGGCTTCGTTGTGTGGACTGCTTTGATAGGTGGGGGACACTAATCTTTGAGGCTCTTTGTACTTTGAGAAGAAATGGTCGTTGGAGGAATTTTTTTCTTTTTTTGGAAAATTAGTTGAAGAGTCATTAACTGCAAAATAATAATAATAATAATAATAATAATAATAATCACAAGATAAAATTAAAATATTACTCAAAATATCATAAAAATATAGAGCTGCATATAAAAAATTGCAATGCTCAACAAAGTATTTAGCCTATCTCCAATTTACATAAACTGCTAGTGTCCAACCGAACGGCAAATCAAATGCCGTTTTCGCATTTTGAACAATGCGACGTCAATTTAGGGTCACACTGCTCACAACGGAAAGAACTCAAAATGCGCTTCTGTTTGACATTCGGTTGAAGACTCATTAAAATTGCTTAACAAAGTCTTTAGACCATCTCCAGTCGAACATAATTCTCAAATTTAAATTAGTGGTGAGTGTCCAACCGAAGGACAAACCAAATGTAATTTTCGTGTTTTGAACAATGAGACATCAATATTGTGGTTGCACTACTCACAACGGAGAGAAAAAGCAAAATGCATTTTTGTTTGTCGTTCGAGTGAAGACACCTGACAACTGCAAATGGACGATAGACGAATTACGTTCAGTTTGGTTGGAGATGCACTTACAAAATTAGCACTATAAAAGTATATTATATAAATATTCCATTCCTAAAAGATATTTAAGATAAGAGAGGGCTTTCATGTCATGATAGAGGTTGATAAGAATAATCAAAATTATACTATATATTAATAAACAAATTAATTTTTAGCTAAAAATTTTGAAGTTATGAGCGAAAATTAAATATTTTAATAACTATTTAATTGCAAGCCTTAAAAGTGTTGAACTATAAAAAAAAAAGAATTTTAATTTTCAGACATAAGAAGTAATGATTTAGAATACTCCAACAATAAATTGGATTCTTCATACTATAAAAAATATGGATTATAATAAATAAAAAAATAAGTGTATTTTATTTGCAGCTAATAAAATGACACATTAATATGTTGATATTATTATAACAAAAATAAAAAATTATTATCATATTACATGAGATCTGTTACATGAGTCTTTTTTATTTATTATATCCTATTAAAAAAATTAAATTCTCATTTAAATATAATAAAAAAATAAATTTTAACACTTTCTAATATAGGCTTCGTTTGGGACAACTTTTTTACTGCTTCTTAAAGCAACTTTCTAGTACAACAAATAAAATTTTTATACTAAAAAGCTGCTTTAAGAAGCAATGAGAAAGCCGTCCCTTAGACTTCGTTTGGGATGGCTATTTTACTGCTTCTTAAATAGTTTTATAATAACAAAATTAAAATTTTGTACTAGAAATCTGCTTTAAGAAGCAATAGAAAAACCGTCCCAAACGAAGTCATAATCTTTTTAGATCTACTTCTATCATTTTGAATAAAGGCCGGAACTAATAAATCTACTATCCTAATTTCACTTGCCTTAACATTCTAATGGACAATGAAACTTTATCTCCCTATAGAACGATAGTGACCTTCACTTGACTTAGCAAAACAATCCATAAACACAAAATGTTTAGTGTTGAGGCTTATGGTTGGCGCTTTGCGCAAGCAAGCCATATGATCCTGTAGTTCTATTAGCATTGGCATTCAGATCAGTAGAAAATTTGATGTTGCATTTAATTTTGTTGTTTTCTTGTTGATAGAGTTGGTGATATATCTCTTTCAACGTTAAAATTTTTATGATTTACGCTTTTTATTTGGAATAACTTTTTTCCTGCTTTCTAAAGCATTTTTTTAGTACAAAATTTTCTTGAACTTAGAAATTTTTTACTAGAAAGCTACTTTAAAAAAGCAGCAAGAAAGTTATCATAAAAGAAACTTTAATAAGGTAATCAAGCCGTGTCTTTTAAATGCATTAATGTTGTGCATGAACTTTGAGATGTAGTATGTGGGTTTACTACAAAAACATTAAAAAGAAGAAGAAGAAGAAGAAGAAGATATGGCCATTGGAAGGAAAAATTATTGTGTCCGGACATGGTACCGAGCGATACCGACTGGTATACTGTCGGTACCGAGCGGCTAGTGATGTGGTGCATTTGTATTAGTCTCTGGACACGTTCGGTGTCCGGACACAATAATGACTCCATTGGAAGATGGCTACATAGCTGTAGGTTGTTGCTGCTTGCAGGATTGAGAGGATTTGGTTGTTGGGAGATCTCATTCTTCACTCTTCAAAGGTTACTTTCATGTCATGTTGTACACTAATTAATGAAACAAAAAAGCTAGGAGGTCTTTCCTTATCAACATATTCCTGCAGCTCTCTTGATGTTTTAAGGAATTCAATTATGAGGGGCTTTCTTCTTATGGATATGAAAATAGTATTTGGAGAATAGTTTGTTTATCACTATCATAATATTGGGGATTAGAGCTATCAATTAACTAAAAGAGCTCATTAACATCATTAAATGAAGGGTGAGTGTAGACGCTTTTTGAGTGTGTGAATGGTCAGCAGTGCCATTTTTTTTTTATTTTTTTAAAATAATTATTATTTTAAATATGCTGTTATTTGAAATGAAAATATATTTTTTATTTTAATTAAGACTTGCTATTTAAAAACAAAAACAAAAAAAAACGTCTAAATTAAGATATTTTTTTTACATGACCACCGCTCGATCCCGACTTCTAATGATTTTCAAAAAGAAAATTCAACCACTATACCATGCGTTTACACGTTCTAAATTAAGGTTTCATTTGAATTGATTTTCTTACTGTTTTATAAAGCAGCTCTTTAGCTAAAAAAAATTAATTTTTATGTATTAAAAAATTACTTTAAGAACCAGTAAAAAATCAATCCCAAACCAAGGCTAAGACTCAAGAAAATTTGTACTAAAAAAATTATTTAAAAAAGTACAAAGCCTAAGGCTCGAGATATTTTTGTACTTGAAAAATTATCTTAAAAAATATTAATAGAATTGTCTCAAACAAAACCTAAGAACCCCCAATGGAATTGAGAAAAGTACAGTAACGAAGTAATGGTCCTTCACTGCTGCTCCTCGGATCGTTTAATTTTTTTTTTAAACAACAAACCATCTAAAATTTGTCAACAATGTTCCGAATAGTGAACAATAAAAAGAAAAAATAGTAACATAAGATGATGGATTCCAACACCAGTCCACAGTAGCTTTAATAATAGAAATTGTCACTGTACACCTCATTTAACAAAAAGATGAATTCTTCATGCACCATATGAGCAAAAGTAATTTACTGACCTTACATCAGAGCCTATATGCAGAAAAATTATTAGGTGCGGAGTGCACACCATCCGCACAAACACTAGGTACCGCTAGATACCCAGCGGTACCGAGTGCGGGTACCGCTAGGTACCCAATATTTGTACGGACGGTTCTCCCTGTCCGCACTCCGCACCTATATGCAACCATTATCTTCTACTGGAGCATAATAGAGTTATCTCTCCCTAACAAGCCCAACGTCAGTTATAGTGCCAGAAATGGCTCAACATTCTGCAGCGTTTCTTGAAATGAATAGGTTGCAGATCTTACTGAGGGAATACAGAATCAGAAGATGAAAATATTGTGCCACAAAAATGGGGGGGAAAAAAAAATCAAATGCACCCTTAGATAAGGATATTCACTGACATGGGGGACTTTCAAACAATAACAAATGAGATAAAATTAGTCATGACCTCTTGTCAAATTTTCTCTCACTCGACTTCTTCTCCTCGGCTTCTCTTCTCTTCAGTTGCCTGCAAGTAGAATTTCACATCAGAAAAGAAAGGAAATGGGAGTCACAACAATAGTGATGATGCTACGTGTTAATTTTGACAAAAAATTCTTTGGCCATAGTGAGCTGAGAGTTGTAGGTCTGAAAGCAGCTATGTGTCTTGCTTAATTTTCTAAGCCTTTGGTTAATGGTCAGTTTGGGACAACTTTCTATATGTTTTATTTTTCAAATAACAACTATAATTTTATTTGACTACTATTATTTTCTCACTGCTTTTTAGAAAATTATGTGATGAAAAATTAATTTTTTTGACAAGAATAGCTGAATTGTTTTTTCACAATAACTTCATAATCAACTTCATAAAAAACTACAGCTGCCCCAAACAAATCCTAAATATTTCAAAAACAATGCCATTGAACAGGAAAAATTTATATTTATTTGGCAATCTCTTTCGCAAAACTATATCAGTCACAGCAGAAACCCTATAATATCCCAAATTAAGAAAACAACATGCTGAACATTCTCACCAAATCAAAAGATTGGATGAACAAGCCTAATCAAGTTCAACACACACAAGCCCAAAACGATAAAAGTTACCAAATAGAATAAATCATTAAAATCTGACATGCTTACTGGAGTAAAGTTTAAACTATACAAAAGTTCAGTGAAACCATGAAAAGGACTGATAGGAAACACTTGAAGATTTCCGGTGAAAACTTATCAATCTTGGAAAAACGGCGATAAATATCCACCAGACTCCGAAAAAAAAAACCATAAAACAGTGATTTTATTGCAATAGTCAAATATAACGGAAGGAAAATACCAAAATATAGTTTGTCCTCAACTCGAGAGGAGGATCTATCTCTCCCTATCCCAAGACTCCGCTAGAGTCCAAAACGTCAAGTACAAAAAACAACAATTTTCCCTTCCATTAACCCTAACTTTCCCTTCCTATTTAAAGCATACAATTAAACAACACAAGCCAAATCCCTCTACGGCCCTAGCCGCCTGCTCCTTCCTAATGGGATTCCCTAGTGGGCCCCACAATTTGCCTTGGGCGGCAATTCCCAAGGTGCAGACCTGCTTGGTCCGTCTCATGTAAATCTGAGACGGCTCTTTGCCTAGGACCGGCTGGACCGGTCTAACAAGGACCTGAGAGTTCAAGCCATGAAGGAAGATGAGCTGATAAATGAACATTCAACCACCATATTTGGCCAAAAAAAGAGCTTCATACTTGAAAAAATGAGCGGCATTTAAGTAGATGAAAGTTAAATAAAGTCTTTAGGTAGGTTATATGCATTAACTTATCCACAAGAACATCAATTTGTCAAAAAAGACTACAGGTTAATAGGTTGTCAAGTGGGATTCAGTTCTCTAAAGTTAAAAAACTAAAAATAATAATAATAAAAAGAAAGTAGATTGGGACTTAATCGGAGTTAATTTGTTTTATAGGAGCAAAAGTTAATCTCAAGTAATCTATTCGTACGTTAGGATTAAAAAAAATTATATGTATTGCGTGCTAAGTACTTGGGCCATTTATCGCAATCCATAACACTTAATCAACTATAAAGACAATTAATATACTATTAATGTTTGTTGGATGAATGAGCAATCAATTAAGGTGTTTAGTTAACTACGTTGTGATTAGAGAAATTTTTAATAAATAATTATTTGACGACTGACTAAGAATATAAAAGTTCCAATTATGTTCTTAAATAGCCAATAAGTGATTAAACAATAATTAGGTTACAAAACAAATCATGAATTCGGGAAACTTTTTTATAATAAGCTCACTAATACTTGTTTAATAAGAGTGGACTTCATATATTGAGACCCGAGGTTTTCAAAAGAAAGTGTTTTTTATGAGCAGATTTTACTCTATTATCGGAACTCCATGTAACTCGGGGATTCAAGGCTACCTATTGGCATAAAATCTCCACATTAATTACTCATTGATACCGGAAGAGGATCCTCAATTAATAAGATTGCTCAACTTTGCTCTTTATGTACTACTTGTGCAAATGACATTAATTGCGTGTCCAATTATATTGCTTCTGAATCAGGATGCAGGAAAGGTATAAACCTTGTGAAGATTGCACAGTACTATACTCTAGAATTTAATCGGGTGGCACCTAATCAAAAAAGTCAAGGAGCCTTAATAGGGATAATATAAGTTCAACTCAAAGAGCTTGTGGGACTATTATAGCATTTGAGTCAGTGAGTCTAAGCTGAGATTGTTGGGTACCACATTAGGAGTCATGGGTTTCAATTTCATAAGGGCTGAACCAAAGGGTGAATTTCATGACAAATCTTTAGTTTTATTTACTGGCAAGTGGTGAAGGGCTTAAAATAGAAGGAAAATGCTTAAATATGGCCATTTAAATGAGAATTGGGAACCAATTAGGTCGAGTTGAGGTTTTCAACGATATTGCAAAATCAGCCAAATTAATATTTAACCACTAAGCTAATCAAGGGATTTTCATAATTTGTTACAATTTTGAAATGCGACAATAAAATTTATAAACATCATATTAAGTAGTTTTTAGACAAATTGACCAATTTTCTAAATCCTCCTTTGGAGAATATTTAAAAATAAAATCCTCCTTTGGAGGCCTTAGAGTTATACAAATCAAAATGTAAAGTTTATATTAATTTTGAGTACATTCGGTCATGCTGATTACCTCGAGGACACTCTTAACAATTCCAGCTTTATGATAGTTCATTGATGCCTTTGCATGCATATTGGTGCATTTAAAAACTTCTGTTGCATCATCACTCTTCTTGGTGTGCTAAAACATCTTTTGAGATAATACACTAAAGCTAATTTTAAACTAATCATGGATTCATCTTCTTGGCCATAGGTCTAAGGATTAAATCTAATGTTTTTCAGAGTTCATTGATGCCTTTAAATGCCTATTGGTGCATTTAAAAACTTTTGTTGCATCATCACACTTTTTTGTGTGCTAAAACATCTTTTGAGGTGATGCATCAAAGCTGATCTTGAACTGATCGCGTGGAATAATCTTCTTGGCCATTGGTCAAAGGATTCAATCTACTTTTAAAAGTTTTTTTTTTTCCAATTTTCTTATGAAGAACCTACAAATATTCAAATAAATGAGAAAAATAAGACTTTATCAACTCATCCCAACAAAAAGCATTCTATAATTTTAGAGATTTTTTTAGAATTCGTGTTTTTTCCCTTCTAACCCTTTTGCCACTTAAGCCGACGTTTGGTTGTGGATTTCTAACATTTTCTTCCATGGTTCATCTCCCCCCTTCAAGTCTTTCTTCCAGTGCATCCACTTTCTTGACCTCCATCTCTATCCAGATTTTTATAGATTCAAAAAAATCTGGATTTGGATCACAAAAACAACAACTTTCTCCTTCACCAGCCAAAATCCAGTGGCTGAAATTTGTCAAAATCAGCCCACCAACTGATGTGAAACGTACATGCAAAGATGATATACTTAATGAATTTGCACGCTTAATTTTAGAGAGAACAAATAATTATGTCTTTATGATGATTTGAACGACGAGATAAAACACTAAGAGCGGTAAAACGAGCTTAGGCTAAATCACATATAAGGAGTTAAGATCGTAAAACATTCAATTTAATCTAACGATGCATACGTGATTGGTTTTCAACGATGAATCCCTAAAATAACAGTGAGATTAGTCGCTACAAGAATCCTTCACACAACTCTTCTAATTACTAGGTTTTAGCGGAGAAGCATTAATATGATCTTCATGAAGATAATAAATTCACATTCAAGGATGCAACTATGAAGATATAGAGTCGGGTGTCCAATTTACCCAAAGACAAGAGAGATACGTACTCCGGCAAGGATGTTTGAAAGCTGGGAACGAAGTGGACAGCAACCACGAACCTTCATGATGTTGCTGGATAGCAATCTGGAGCTCCTAGGTGGCGGGACAGCAATAAGAGCTTACGGAAATAACTGGACAGCAGCTCTGAGCATTTAAAACAATTCTGGGCTGCCACCTATTGGGCTTAATAAGACCTTGGACAGCTGCTATGGAACGCCTGGAACTTCTGGACAGCGATTAGCGATGTTCCAGGATGCAGGACAGCAAATTGTTTGCTGAAAACTGTTGACCGGAGGATTCTTAGCAGGGAAACTACTGAATTTCCTTGGCAGGAATTTCAGGGCAGCAGGGTAACACGTCCAGGAACTTGAGGCAGCGGGTGTGGGAACCTTCTAGATGGCATGACAGTAGGAAGAAGCCTGCTGGTATTGTGAACAGCAGCTAGGGGTGTTTGGACACCCACTATGGAGGCTTGACCAACAGTTTTGGCCCTTGAGTGTCTCTCCAAAGATGCGAGACAGCAGGAAATTGTATGAAACTGGTGGACAGTGGGCTAGAGGAGAGCAGTCAGTAATTTGGGAGAGGAGGATTCAGTTGTGAGCTAGAGGGAGAGGGAGGAATTTAGAAAACTGAAATTAATTTCAGCTTCAAGTGGTTTTGGAGAGAGATTAATTTGAAATTTCAAATTAATTCAATAATAGCTATGTGTATTAATGGAGGAGGTAATTAGGGGCTGATTTAGTGGAGCCATTAATGTAATTTGGAGAGAGAGATGGCCCATTAAGGGGGGCCGGCCACATAAGGAGGAGAGAGGGGCTTGAGTTTTGAATAAGTGGGGACCACCAATTTAATTTCAAATTTTTACAAAAATCTGAAATAAATTTTCAATTTTCTTAAGGAGAGAAAACTTCCATTTAGGAGGGCAATCAATTTAAACAATTTGAATTTCAAATTCAAAGTTGAAAATCAATTAAATTGATGGCGTAAATTAAGGAGCTAAATTAGGAAACAATTAATGGCTCATGACAATTTGAAATTTCAAAATTTGAAACTCCATGGAAGGGGCGGCCGGCGACTAGAGGAAGAGCAAGGGGTGGGTCACGGCGTGGGGTGGCCGGCCGGCGAGATGTGGCAACCAATTGGCCGGGGGCTTGGGAGGCTCAGGGCTAGGCGGCGACAATTGCAAGGGGAGGAAGAGAGGGAAAATTCAAGGGATTCAAGCGACTACGAATTCACTAACCTCATTTGTCTTCAATCCGGATTTACACACAATTAACTTGGACGAACGCTAGAACTCACAAAGAGATCTAGTTCCTCCGACTAACTCACTAAGAGATCTTGGAAGAATGAACTCACAAAGAGATCAAAAGTAGAAATTTTCATTTATCAATCATCATCCCAAAATACAAAACAACTAGCCTATAAATAGGCCTCATGAAAAGAAAAGAAATAAAAGACTAAAGTGCCCTTCAGGCTACAATACTACATGACCACCCGTAAGGGTATAAAGGGAAAAACAATAATATGAAATAAACTAGTACATATAAATAAATAACTCAAGATCGTAGCCGTTGATCTTCGATGTCCTCATCACCAACGGTCCCAAGACTTGCTCTGATACCAATTTGATAGGAAATACTTGAGTTTGCAAGTAATCCAAGAGGAAATACTTGAGTTTGCAAGCAAACCTAGCAATAATTAATAAAAACAATGAGAATAATGCAGAAATCTGGATGAAATCAATCCAAAATGATAGATTGTAATAAGGGAAGCAAAGCAAACACGAAGCAATATACAATTGATCCTCAATTCGAGAGGTGGATGATTCTCTCCCAATCTCTAGACCGTGAGTCTAGAGCCAAAGATTCCAAGGAAACTCCAAGAGAACAACTCAAAGCATGCATGCCCTAACCCTAGCCTCCCTCTTCTTTTAAATACATAGTTTCCTAATAAAAAGTCAATAAAAACCTTCCTAGAATAAACCAAATTCGAAAGAGTTTCGCAATGTGCTAGCCGCCCTCCTTACCTTTCTCTAATGTCCGCCCTAGGGGGGCCCCACAAGCCTTGGCGGCTTGTTTAAGGAGGTGACTTAGCCCGCCTCTTGTATACTTGAACTGGCCCAGGGGGGCTGGTTTGAACGGTTTAGGAAGAACCGTATCAGCAATTCAAATTTCAAATTTGAGTCTCAGAGAATATTTTGATCATTTTGATTCCCTTAATGACACTCATAACATTTAGTTTCTGAGCATTCATTGATGTCTTGGCATACATATTAGTGAATTTAAAGAATTTTGTTGCATTGTCTCTCTTTAGTTAACTAAAAAAAAAGGCAATACACCAAAGCTGATTCTATACAAATCATGGTTTAACCTTCCTGGCCATAGGCAAATAATTAAATCAAATGTTTTTGAAATATTCCAAATTTTTTTATAATTTTTCACATCTTTTGACTTCTAAGAACATTTAAATATTTAAATAAATGGAAGATCTATCTAAATCCTAGTTCCCATTAACATAGTCAACCATATAAAACTAACTTTACTCATATAGCCCTCTAAAATATTTATAATATTTCGCATGTGAGACCTAACAGTGGATCGAACTTGGCAAGTCAATTCATTGGATCCATTTGACTCAATGTGTCAACATATCATTAGTCCAAAGTTTATGTTTAATTAATTTAAATTATTTTCCTTGTCAAAATTTGTTTTACTAGCCATTGGTTCCCAAGGACCTAAGATGGCAAATGGTGATTGATTGTATGAAGGATTAAGCCAAGTGGGTTATGCCTGATCTCTCATGGGACCTAATTTTGAGTCAAGTTTTAACAACATCTCAAATTTCCAACTATTCACTATGATGTTGACAACAAACAATGGGTTTAGGGGTGACAACAAAGTAGGGACACCTGCTTTTTTATGACTCAAGTTTCGGGTTGATGAAAATCTTAGCAACCATTTTTTCTCAAAATGGCAATGCTAAGCATACAACTTAGACAATTCATAGTGAGCCCCTTTTAGTTGGTGCTAAGAATATAGTAAGGAGTTCATTAATCGGTGAATTTCATATCAAAATAGATAAAAAGGGGGGGAGATCATCAATTGATGTGGAAAAACAATTAGATATCCCAGTGGTGGTAGAACTTCTTAGTTATTTGGTGGTTGGAGTTGTGGATGATTTATTTCTCATATGGTAATAACATGGTTTAAAATTGTGCAAAAAGAGGCGCGCCTTAGCACAATTTTGCCCATTTAAGCCTCAAAGCCCCGCAATGAGTTCAGGATTTGAGGCGTACGCCTCAAGTTTACTGAGGCGCGCCTCACCTCATGGTTGAGAAGCGTCCGCCTCTAAAAATTAAAAAAAAAAAAAAAGCAAGGTACATGCTCGGTACCTAGCAGGTACATGCTCGGTACCTAGCAGGTACAGCTCAGTACCGAGCATGTACATGCTCGGTACCGCTAGGTACATGCTCGGTACCGAGCAGGTAAATGCTCGATACCGCTCGGTATCTTTCCATACAAACAATTTACGAACTTTGAAAACAAGCAGAACTTCAAAATTACTCTTACAATAAAAATTTGTTCCGGGGCGCTGTCCCCGGAAACCCCCGCTGCCCCTTGACCCCACGACCTGACCAGGTAGAACCCCGCCAGGGGGCAGCGCCCCCTTGGACCCCTGACAGACCGATATATTATTGTATTCATCATCTTTAATAATAGTTGTTAGTGTTAGTCTGCTTCTTCATGAGTGCATGCTTTGTATAAGTTTTCTTAATGTAGAATAAGTGAAGCATAATTGTTCAAAAATATTTAGGGAGGAGGAAGATAACTGATATTGAGGAAGAAGGAGCTGATTGGGAGAAATTGGACTCAACAGGAGAGGAAGGGGAGAGAGCAGTTCATCATAATGATGATTCAAATAAAGACCCCCTTAGTGATGACAGTGCATATGACTTATGAGTTCTTATGTTATATGCCATTACTATTTATTTTTGGAATTATATGTTAATGAAAAGAATACTGTGATTTGGGAAAAATGTAGTTTGAGTTGAACTATATTTCATGTTGTCTTATTATTGGGATATTTTGATTTCACTGCATATCTTGTGCATTTTTATGTTTTCTATATTATTTACTCATTAGTATATACAAATTTTATCATTTTATGTTTACGCAATTTTTTGATTTTGAGGCTTACGCCTTGCCTTACGAATGAAAAATGCCTCAATACCCGATTACGCAATTTTAAACATTGGGCAATAGTAGTTGTTAGTTTTGGTGGTGCTAGGCGATGAAAGGTTGGACATAATCCTTTAATTTGAATTCATTGTTGAAAATGGTAGTGGCTGTTAATTATTACATTTCTCTTAAGATTGGAGCAATTTTGGATGGTGTAGTTTCCCTAGGTTGTGATACTGTCGTGTAAAGGGTGGTCACGTTCAGTATTTTTATAAGGTGCTTTATGCGTTATTCATTGATGACCTGCAAGGATCAATGGCGTAGAGGGCTACAGTTTCTTGGTTTTGGCATGCATCATGATTTATAAATTGATTCTATCAAGTAAATTAAGTAAGTTTAGATAAAATGTTGTATCGTTTGTATTTCCTTGCTTACTAGGACAGTCATTATTCCTTCCTTGTTTTTCCCATTGCAATCCTCTACATATTGGACCAAGTTTTGGCCAAATAGAAGCATTGAGTATTTCTCTTTTTCTTATAATCGATTTCTCTTCGAGTCGATCCCATGTGGTGAGATAAAGACTTCTTGTTATAATCTTTTTCTCTTCTACTTCTTTCTTACAGGCAGATAGAAGTTGAGATTAATGGAATGATAGGTAGAAGGCTGAGCGATGCCTGGGAATTACAATTAATTTAATATATAAAAAAAAAGTTATTGGTGGGCTAATAGGTGGTTAGGATAAAAAGGTGATTGATGGGAGTGCAAGTAATGGTAGGAAAAGAATTAATAATCTACCACAAAATAGCAACATCAGAGGGTAGCAAGTTCGTTCCGGATCAGATTTGTGCAAAAGAGTTCAAATAATCATAACATTTCAAACAAACTATAAAGAAACCAAGATAACTCAATTATTTAAGTTCAAGGAGATGTAGCTCAACTGCTCAAGTAAAAAGTTTATTTAATTACGCATAGGGTTTTGGACGGCAGACAGCTAAAAAATTTATTTAAGTCAAAGTATGAGTTGGAGTAGGACCGACGCTAAAAAAATTCAAGTAATATTTGAGGTTGCCTTGCTTAAAAACACTAGCTACACTCCTGTACTTATGTAATCTCTGTAAGAGAGAAATGAGTTACAATAAGCTAGACCTTGACAATACAATACGGATTAGTGCATTATTAAAGAACGCTGGATAATCAACTTGATTAATATTATAGAGGAAAATAGACTATATCACTCAGAATAAAATGCTAACGGTTACCTTAACTAGCTGACTATGAAGACTAACACAACTTTGAAATGCAGATAATGCATAACTGGTGCATAAATTAACTCTAAATGCCAAAATATCAATCAATCAGAGTGTTTGGAAACACTTACGCAAAAGCACTATATCCAGTACCAGCATTGGCAGCAGATAAATGACTTGCATGCACACTGGCACTAGGAGGATTATCATGCCCTCCAGAAGGCAATGGAATTTTAGCATCACCATCAACCTAAAACAATGAAGTTGACAAGCAAATACAATATTATCAGTATACTTTTTAATAATTAAGAATTACATCATAAAAGTGCTTGCGGTAGAGTACCTTGTCCCACTTTGACTTCTTATTTGTACGGATATCCCTTGAAGCATCCCCAGTTGTGGAATTTGGCGGCAAAGAACAACCGAGAATAGATGAAATGCCTGCAGCTGTAATACAATGACAGACAGGTGGCATAATATCAGTAAGAGTTGCCTGTGGAACTTGAATATTTCCATTAAGGAAAGATGCCAACTATTATACCCGGGATATGTGCATTAGTCTTCAAAGCTTGAGCAACTCCACCAGGTTGTGTACATCCAGAAGCTAAATCAATTTTCTGATTCTTTTTTCTTTCCTGTTCCCTCCTCTCCAGCTCACGCTTCAAATCAGCCTCTTTTACAAGAAACGTAGAAGCTTTTCAGAATTGAATAACTAATGGGCACAACAAGTTGCAAGAGCAATTTTCTCATTCCATTACATTTTGATTGAAAGAAGATGGATAAAACAAGATTAGACGAACTATACTCAAAATTAGCTCAAACTTATCAAAATAGCAGTCTTTATTTGAACTAAAAAACGGCAAATTAATATTTGCTAACAGCACTTTTCATATTACACTTGAAAAGCAACTTAAATTCCATAGACAACCCGTAGGCATACAATAAAACTAAGTATTGAGTTAGTGATCTGGTTATTAGAGTCCTGCATCAGGAAGAAAATAGAAATGTGGGAGTCCTCAAGCATAAACATCGTAGAACAACAGGACAACACAATGTGTATAAATGGATTTTTTTGGTCCTTTGTAAATATGATTTTAAGAATCCATGTGGCTAAGTATCTGACATAGTGACATCATAGCCTTTTAGAAGGGTTCACAATTTGCTTAATATTATATTTGGGCTTCATGAGTGTGCAATATAACACCTATATGAAAACACAAATTGATGTGAAGTAAAAACATAAACAAAGCTCTATGAAGCACAAAACCTACAACAAGTTGATTGAATATTTAAAGAGAATGAGTTTAACTTTATATGAGATTCAGTTGAGATAATTTAGTTAGAATGGTATAGATTATTTATACTTAAAAGTCTATGTATTATGTCTAAAGAGGTATTCAACAAGTGCTTGAGAGATCTCCTAAAATTATTTGAATAATTAAAAAAAAAAAAAAGGCCAGCCACATGGAATGAAGATTTTTCAAAGTGAAATGTAATGCATACGTGTTTAATTTTTTCTTCAATAAGCAAAGCGCAAAGTTAAGCGGTACTATCACTGACTAGTGCATTCTTGAGTTGCATATTATATATGCATATATTATGTGCATACAATAATTATATAATTAATCAGATTTGAACCACATCAAGTAATTTTAGCAAATACACAGTAATTTTCAACTATTCATAAGCCAAAAAAAAAGGTATAAATGATATACATAATAAATGATGTAAGAATGTTTTAAAATCAAGAATACACTCATTAAATTAAGTGACTAATTAGAGATCGAGAGATAGAGGTATAGTGAAATGAGTGTTTGAAGATAAGACATCAAGAAGCATTCTCAAGAAGAAGTTTGTGAGCGAGAGGTAAATAGCACAATCAACAAGAACTAGTAAAAACTTATCAGGGGAGTAAGTGTGATGAAAAGAACAACAAGTAACTAGTTCCAATGGGAGAAAAAGGACAACTAATGAACAATGACTCAACAAATACAAGAAATATTGAGAAAAAATAAAGGATTGTGTTTATTATTATTATTGATGTTGAACCGGACTATGAAATCCATACATGGATTTCGCTCTAAGTTAGGTGCATGATGTTATGATGCAACATGACAAAACAAACCAACAAATGTGCTACAATCTTGCACTTAAAATGGCAACGATGCATAGTCTAATCCATCACTTCGCATCTAAAGCACACTATTAACAACATTGACGGAATGTGACATAATGTCATTGAGCATCCAAGCATTTGCGAGATGTCCAAGAATTACACAATGTCCCTCTAGAAGTATCCTTATAAGTGGGACAAAAAAATTATAAAGAACAACAAGTGCTCTTATAAATGACACAGTTTTAAATAAGAATAAACAAGCATAAATGAAGTAATTTATGGCTCTATATGTCACAATTTCATATGAAACCACAAAATTCTATTGAGAAAAGAAATATGAACTCATCTAAATGAATTGTATGATAATATTGGTTTTTTTTTTTAGGCATGATGACGTTTCATTAACTAAAATATAAATTAGTAGAATAGATTTGCAATTTAGTGTCAACTGCTAATAATGAAAGTATCTTTAAAAGAGCTACATAGATTTTGGTAGCATGCAATTAATTATAGAAATTTTAAGCGGTACTACCATGCAATTCAATTTTCTTTTTAGCATTAAACTCACATATGAAGATGTCCATAGTTAATAAGAAAAACTCCCTTCAGGAATCAATTATCCAGGAATTAGCAAGGGCAGCTTGCCGACAGTGAGACCATAGGCAAACCTTTGTTAAGGGGGAGATGTAGGATCATCAAAATTTGACGATCTTTCTCAAATCAAAACTATGAGAGCACTTTTATGATTTGTTATCATGCTAATGCATGCCATTGTATGCCTGTCTTGCAAGTACAATATAATGGTCATTATCATTATTGCCTTTTTTTTTTTTTTTGCTTTAGTCAAGACCGAACCTTTTTTATAGTGGATGCCTCGGATTGTATTTTTAATTATGCTTGAATATTGAAACTAACCATGGTGGTTGCTCTTTGTCCTCTCTCTAAGCTCCAAACACCCTCCCTTAATCCTCCTCTTGCCTATAAATTTGAGTAATTTATCCTTCTATACATCACAATTTCATATGAAACCACAAAATTCTAATAAGAAAAGAAAATTGAACTCATCTAAATGAATTTTATGATAACATTAATTTTTTGTTAGGCATGATGATGTTTAATTAACTAAAATATAAATTGGTAGAATAGATTTGCAACTTACGTGTCAACTAATACTCATGAAAGTATCTTTAAAAGAGCTACATAGATTTTGGTATCATGCAATTAGTTATAATGTTTTTAAGGAGGAAAGAATCATAATGTAATGCACTAAAAGTTTGATCCTAAATTATTATAATCCTGTACTACCATGCAATTTAATTTTCTTTTAAGCATTAAAATCACATATGAAGATGTCCATAGTTAATAAGCAATACTCCCTTCAGGAACTACTCGTCCAGCACTTAGCAAGGGAAGCTTGCCCACAATGAGATGTAGGATCATCAAAATTTGACGATCATTCTCAAATCAAAACTTTGAGAGCGCTTTTATTATTTGTTATCATGCTAATGTATGCCGTTGTATGCTTGTCTTGCAAGTAGAATATGATGGTCATTATCGTGTTTTTTTTTTTTTTTTGCTTTAGTGAAGAACGAACCTTTTTTAAGCGGATGCCTTGGATTGTATTTGCAATTATGCTTGAATATTGAAACTAACCATGGCGGACCCGCACCCCCACCCCCTCCTCTATCTTCTATGTTCCCCTCTAGCTCTCCTTACCTTCCTCCTAAGTCTCTCCTCCTCCAAGACCAAAATGAAAAAGAATATAAGGAACTTGGCTGTGACTCTCAGTTGGCGTTATCAGATCAAACTTTGGCTCTTTGGGAAGGGAATTCAAGCATTAAAGAATACATTTCTCCTTTACCATTAAGTTTTCCATGGTAAAGATGCACCTTCTGTTTATTTCCAATATTGTTCTTCTTTCTTCCTCAAATGTTTCTTCCAAATTATCAACCATCATCACCATCCTCTTCTTCCACTTCACCAATTCTAGCACTTGAATTTTAGTCATCTTGCTTTTCTTCTCTACATTTTGTTGGAATTCACCGCAGAAACATAAACTTTACAGTTGAATTAAACATGCAATCTTCCTACAGAAGCACTATGATTCTTGGTAAAATTCTGCGCTATAGATGTTGGAAAGAAATTCTGAAAACCTGCATATTTTCTATGAACAGAATGCAATCCTTAACAGTAATTCTCAGCAATTCATCTATCATACTGCTCCAAATTGAAGTTAAAACAACCCTTTTAACCCATGCCCAGAGGAGCGCCCAATCCCCAAAAGAAACAAAATTCCTTTATTAAGTTCCCCAAAACTCTTTCCGTATTTCCTTCTTCACATCTTTCTTCAACCACACCATACAAACTTCCTGATTATAGCCATTAAAATCTTTACAAAGAAAAAAACGTACCTTGCCAAATTCTATCATAACGTTTCTATCCCTCAAAGTTTTATGCATGGGAAACAGTGGTAAATTTCTGCACTTCTACTTAAATTAAGCATGAACTCATGCTGTCTTGTATAGTTGTCTTAGATAGTTTAATTAGAAAAGAATCAAAATGATCCCTAATTATATTAAAAAATCATTTTGATCCCTCAAATCCTTAAAAGAGAATCAAAATAGTCTCATGGTGGGACTATTTTGGTTCTTCTTTAAAGAGTTGAGGGATCAAATTAATCTTGTAATATAATTGAGTACTATTTTGATCTTTCATAAAGAGTCAAGGGACAATTTTAATCCTTTTCTCATACTTTAATCTTTTAACGGCTCACTTTTATTGTCTTGCTTGCTTCCGACTACCGTAAAGGTCCACATTTTCATATCTTCTAACTAGCAAACACTCGCTTCCTTTCATCCCCCATCCAAACCACACTTCCATAATGAAATGATTACATATCTAGTTATTTGGCATAGATTATGGATGAAATTTTCTACTTTATAATGGTATGTATCACCATCATTATAAATTATATCATAACTATCTAAACAATCATTTGTCCTGTAACATACATATGACACATCTTAGGCCACCAAACTTTGATTGATAGATGCCTACAATATTTGGTAATTATGTTTGCAACTAGAAACTCGATCAATGATTGCTTGAATTTTAGTTGACTCGAAATAGAAATTGATTTCCTTAGATTCAAGGATGGCTCACTAAAAATTACTTCAACCAAAAATAACTTAATATATGGGTGTTTTTTCACACGCATGTACACAAACACACACACACACACTATATATATATATATATATGTGTGTGTGTGTGTTTGTGTGTGTATAAAAGAATATGTATACAACTGCAAATCATGCCATAAATAACTAAGAGCTTGTAAGTAAAAGTGCGCATGTGTGGATGCAGACGATGGTTATTATGTTGTGTGCACGCTCTTGGGGCATACACCTATGTGCGAGAGTGTTCACATAAGCATATCCATGCCTATGGGGGCACTTTCAAGAGGTAGACCGCTCACATACACGTGTGCATGTGCACACGTACAATTTATTCAGCTTGATCAGCTTAATATAGTCTGGATATAGAGCCACTTTTTTGCTTTGACTTGCAAACCATGCTCAAAAGAAAAGATTTTGCTCAATTTAATTTAATAAATTTGAAAACATAACTGACAAGCAGAAACATATTTTGACAAAATACACAGCAGACCAAATTACACCAAAAAAATCAATCCAGAATATCTAAACCACTAGGGAACAGGCACTATGAGAGGTGTAAGTCTTCATTTACATTTGTAGAGCCATATTACATGCCTTGCAGATTGAATAATGGAATTACAGATGCACATACAAAAAATCTGGAGAGCAAAAATTTTATAATTTCAGTTCAAAATTTCAATCATGAAAATTGCATGTTTAATTTTTCAATCATGAAAATATCAAAGCTTATTTTTCAAATATCTGAGACAAATTTATATTACAATACAAGAAAAAAAACTTTGGATGATTTCATGTATCAAAGTTGTTTTCAAATCCATTTTATATCCACCCATTTCCATTCGTTGAAATTCTTAAGATAATTATACGAGCAAAGGGATAGATCTCATTATTCTTTGAAATTATCAAAATGCATGATTATGACCACCATTATAATAAGGAAAAATAAGATAATCTATAATAATTTCATAAAAAATCAATAGAACAAGAGCTAACCTATTTCATCATAGTAGTCACTTTTGTCATATCCATGTGGGTCAAAGACTTCTTTGCTGAAACAAGTACCAATCTCATCAATATCTTGATAACTCACAGCATGCTGCAGAAAATTTGGATTTCGGTAATCCTTCCTATTTCTCAGGTCTGCATTGAAGCTTTTCCCAGCCTTCTTATAAGCAAGAAACTTGTTTATTTTTTCCTGAAATAAGTGCAGGGAGATGTTAAACCACAAAGTCAAGGACCGAAGGTCTTACTCAGATGGGATCATCCACCTGCAATATAGAAAATGACATCTCAGAAAGGAAACAATGGCTACACAAATAGAACCATATGTCATAGCAAGTAAACCGATCTGTACGAAATATGGAAATAAACTAAAGATAAAATCAACAGTCAGTCCAAAGCTGATAACACAATGAACCCATTTTTTGACCTCAATTCCGATTTGTTTCAACCTAATTTTCAAGAATAAGCTGGAATTTTTGCATAATTCAAAATTTGTCGAACATGAAACAGACTAGCAAGTATGTAAAATGCATGAACCTATAAGACAGTGATAGGACATACTTGAGTTCGCAAGTAACCCTAAAGTAATACTTGAGTTTGCAAGCAATCCTAACCCAAATCGATAAGCAAACAGCAGAGAAACGGCTGTTTGCAGCAGGTAAACAGCAAAAGTCTGCTGTTTACAGCAGGAAATCAGCACAATCCAGGGAAATCTGAGAGAAAAAAACTCAATGCAAGACTTGTATTCCACTAGACGATGAAATAAAATAGCAAAGATACAATCGTTCTTCAATCTGAGAAGAAGAACAACTCTCCAAATCTCCGGCAACGCCAAGAGCCCAAAGAAAAAGAACCCTTAGATCTCAAATTGCAATCAAATTCAAGAAATCATAATTCCCTCCTATTCCCCTAATTAACATGAAAGGAGAATTACAACTTACCTAATCAACCCTTGCATTCAAATCTTCCCCAAAAAAATTGCATTAAACCCATCATGGGCCCCACAGGATTACCGCCCCTCTCTCCATGTTTCTTCCGCCGAACAAATACTTGGACCGGTCCAACCAGCCTCTCCTGGGGCAGCGTGAGAGCAGCAGGCGTAACATTACTCCCCTCCCAAAAACTCACATTGTCCTCAAGGTGAAAAAAAAGGAAATTGCTCTTTCACTCTATCAAATGGTTCCCAAGTAGCATCAAAATCAAGCAGATCCTTCCATCGAATCAGTACTTCCTTATTGCCCTCTTTATAAGATCTAACCCCTATAAGCTACCGGGGTTCTAAAATCACTTCCAACTCCTCCGTCATTGATGCGGGTAACTATACACTAACTGCATGCTCTCCTAGCACTCTCCTCAGCTGTGACACATGGAACACCGGATGTATGGTAGCGGAGGCAGGTAACTTCAGACAATACGCCACAACGCCAATCTTCCCCAAGATCTCATAGGGACTGAAATACCTCGGTGCCAGTTTCTCGTTCCGCCTATTTGATACAGAACTACTTAAATGACATGCTTATGGCTTCATTTTTAGGCATTGCACAACTATTTGATTAGAATAATTTTGGATTAAAAATTATTAGCAATTCTCAACATCAACTAAAACAAATAAAGAGATGCTTTGCGTAGGCTAATTCGCATGCTTCAAGCTTTGAAATTTTCAAGATAACTAAGACAATTGAAACCATGCAAAATAGTAGTCTTCAATTTAATCCCTAGTCTAACAACGAGATTTAGGATGCAAAGAAAGTACACTCAATAACCTACGAATTACTTTGCTAAGGAAACGTGGAGATCCTCCACTCGATGCCGTCGACGTCTTCGTCCATGGTCTCTATCAAAGCAAAGAAGATCCCTTAGTATTTGATGCGCCTCTTGCGTAGTAACAAAGAGAAAGAAGTTTCTCTTGGTAGAGGATAGGATGCACGCTCTCAAACCTTTTCTCTTACAATCTGAAATAGATTCAGATTATCAACCCAGAAAATCTGAGATGGATTTCTCAGTTTCTAATGGGCTAGGATGTAGGGAACTTGGAGGAGAGCCTAGCCTTAGTTGTGAAGGAAGAGCTGAGAGCAAGCCTCCTATACAGGTTTTGGAAGAGAGGATTTATTCCATGCAATTAGAAGAGGGAAGAGGCGGTGACAGGGAGAGGGAGTTGGCAGGCTAGAGAGGGAGCGGGGCCTTGTTTCCTAATTTAAAACTCTAGCATTAGGGAATAATTAAAACGAGGCAAGAAGGAAAATTCGGCCCAGGCAAAACAAATAAATTGAATTATTTCCAAATGAACTTAAGAAGCACTTAGGAAATAAATCCTAAATTGTTCACATGGTGGCCGGCGGCATACATGGACCTGGGAGGTTTTAATGGGAGCAATAAAAGCTTCTCAATTTGAGTTATCTCATAAGGAAAGAATTATTTTCAATCCAATTGAATTGTTAATTCAAATTAAATTAAAAATAGAAACTTTCCTAAAATAGTTGAGTTATTTTAGGAGAGATTTTGAAATTCAAAATTCCAAGACTAGAATTTCAAAGTTATTTCTGAATCAGCTTACACCAAATTGGGAAACTAAATGAAGGGATTTGGGCTGGATTGTGGCCGGCGGCTAGATCCTGTAGCTGGCGGCTGGATCAGGTGGGGAGCTAGGCCGTGGGATGATGTGGGGAGTAGGGGTTCGGGTAAAGGTGTGGGAAGCGGAATTGGGACAGATTTTGGGAGGTAGAAGGTAAAGGTCGCGGGGGTGAAGTTTAATGGCTTGGATGGACGGAAGAAACAAAGTAGCGAACAAGATAACGAACCACGAACCCGGCCGTCTCCAAGGTTGGTGGGTACTGCACAATTATCCCTCTCCTAGGGATCTCTCAAATGTTCTCCCCAAGAACTCTCAAACGCTCTCTCAACACAAGAGTAGAAGAAAATTTCTTAATAATCATTCATTAATGATGCGGACATCCAACCGTCCATGCCAATCCGAGGAGGAGCTGAAGATCGACGACTGAGATCACTATGTTTTATTTTCGTTTATTAAGTGTATTTTAATTTAGTTTCACAATTTCCCTTTTTACCCTCTTGTCTTATGTAAGCCCAAGGGGCAAATGTGTCTTTTAATTTCTTTTAAGGCCTATATATAGAGGCACATTCTCTTGTATTAGGAGGATGAATTATTAATAAAAAAAATTTGTGTTTTGCACTTGGGTTCTTTGGGAAGAACGTTAGTGAAATCCCTATGGGAGGGAGTCGGAGTTTCCACCAGCCGCAGGATGGGTCCGGGCTCGTGGCGTGAAGTCCCTAGGAGAAGGGCAACGTAGTACCCGTCAGCCGCAGGATGTGTCCGGGCTTGCGGTTGTATCTTTGATATTTTGTTTATTTGCTTTTGTTTCTTCTTATTGCTCTTCGTCGTTATCTTCATCCCCTTCACCATCCCCCTCCTTCCGGCCATCCCCACCACCAACCACCACCCCCATAACCCCTCCTACCAAAGATCACCTCAACCTAACCACCAACCCAATCCCTTTTCTCCATTAGCTCCTCCGCCACCCCACCCAAGCCAAGCCCACCGCCGACCACCCTTGTTTGTCTCCATGAATGAGGAGTCAATACCACCATAATGCTTACCTAAAGAGTTCAAATAATTTAGGAAATTATTTTCATCATTTGAAATTCAAATTTTAAATTTCAAATAGTTTCCTAAATTAGAAAGCTATTTTAGGAAAGTATTGAATCTCATTCATGATATAATTCAAATTTAATTTGGGTGGAATAATGATAATTTTCAAATTCAAAATTCAAATTGGTTTGAATTTGAACACTTTCTTAAAATAGGAAATCTATGTTAGGAAAGTTTTAAATCAAATTTCCATCAAATAATTCTGAATTCTATGGGAGGGATTTAATTTAAATCTTCCTTCTTTATTTACGATTAATTGATTGAAAAGAATTCAAAAGCCCCAGTTAATTCCCTTTGGCATGGCCGGCCCCTCCCTTTCCCATTAAACCCTTTCCTAATTTAAACCCAATCAAGCTCCAATCATCTAGACGCCCCCTACTCTCCCCTATCTGCTTAATTTTTCCTAAATTAAGTCTCCAATCAATTCCCTGATCCCCTCAACTCTAGCCGTCCACTACAAGCCCTTTTCTCTCAGATTTTTCTCTCTTCCTGAAGTTTCCAAGTTCTGTCCAGATTTCTGGACACCACCTGCAGGCTGTCCAAGAATTTCAGCCAACCCCACTGCTATCCAGAAGAAGATTGGCTGCTGTTCTGAACTTCAGCATTAGGAAAACTGTTGTCCCAGGACTCCGACATCTTCCCCTAGCCTCCCTACCAACGGGAGTCCTTTTTCAAACAGCTGTCCAACAAAAATCTGAACGCCTCCCCACTTCTCCAACCTCCACCTTCTCTCCTTAGGCTAAGTCTTTGGATGCTTTGAGTTCTCTTCTTCCAAGCCCCATCTCCTACACCAAATAATCTGAGAATTCTCTCAGATTTCTAGAGCAGAACCTGAGCACAATTTCAGGTTCTTCTTCTCTAGAAAGAATCATTGAATTCTCTCAGGTTTTTTGGGAAACCAAAAGCAGAAATTGTACTAAAATTTTTTGGAGCTCCTACCCGTTCTACATCACTATTAGCCACTGATTTCTGTCTGTAGGGCCTTAGCTTCAAGAACACCTTCTCCCCCACTTCAAACTACATGTCCCTCATGTGTGAATCCGTCTGTCACTTCATAATTTGTTGTGCCCTCTACAGATGTTTCTTCAACTGTTCTAGCAACTTGTCCCTTTCCTCCAAATACTGCTCCACTGATGACACTGGTGTGCTTCCCTTCCCATAAAGGTGTGGGGGGTCTCTGTCATACATCACCTTGAAAGGCATCATTTGAGAAGCATAATGATACGAGGTATTGTATAAATACTCAGCCCAAGGTAACTACTTCGCCCACATCCGCGGTGTTTCGGATGCAAAACACCTCAAATATGTTTCCAAGCTCCGATTTACCACCTCCGTTTGTCCGTCAGTCTGTGAATGGTAGGCAGTACTTCTCTTGAGAATCATGTCCTGCATTCTGAAAAGCTCCTTCCAAAACTGGTTAAGAAACACATTGTCCATGTCAGACACAATCGACTTAGGAACCCCATGTAATCTCACCACTTCCTGATAAATGTTGTCGCTACTGATACGGTGTTGTACGGATGTCGTAAGAGAATAAAGTGAGCATACTTGCTAAGTCGGTCCACCACTACCATAATGACTGTGAATCCTTCTAAGCGGGGGAGGCCGTCAATGAAGTCCATAGATACTTCCTCCCACACTTTGTTTGGAAGTGCTAATGGTTGAAGTAGCCCTCCTGGTGCCATCGCCATATATTTATTTCTCTGACATACCTCACACCTTGCTACCATCTCTTCCACATCCTTATACATCCCTTTTTAGTATAGCTCCGCTGTCAGCCTTCTGTACGTCTTCTGTACTCCTAAATGCCCCCCAACAGCACTGCCGTGAAATTCCTGTAGTAAGTGAGGAATGTATGTTGATGTTCGTGGCATCACGAACCTCCCCTGATGTAACAACTTCTCCCCCTCCAAATAGTACCCCGAATGGCTACTACTATCCTTCCTCAAGTCTTCCTTGATTTTCTTCAGCTCCTCGCTCTGCAGTCTTTCTTCTTTGATGGTCCCCCAGTTAACCATTAGTGGTACTAACACTGCCAACTCCTGAAGTTCCCCAACACATCTGGATAAGGCGTCGGCCGCCTTATTTTCCACCCCTGGTCGGTACGGGATCTCAAAGTCATAGCCCAAAAGCTTTGACAACCACCTCTGATATTCCTCGGTCACCATCCGTTGTTCCAACAAGTATTTCAAACTCCTCTGGTTCGTACAAACAATGAAGTGCCTCCCAAAAAGATAAGGGCGCCACTTCTGAATGGCTAGGACGATGGCCATTAGCTCTCTCTCATATACTGACTTCAATCGAGCTCTGGTCGATAGCACCTGACTGAAATAGGCTACAGGCTTGTGATACTGCATCAAAACTGCTCCCAAGCCATACTCTGATGCATCAGTCTCTACTATAAAGGTCTGGCTAAAATCTGGAAGAGCTAACACTGGCACCGTCGTCATGGCTTTCTTTAACCTCTCAAACTGGGTTGCCGCCTCTCCCCACAAAAAATTGTCCTTCTTCAGTTGCTTAGTCAAAGGCCACGCAATGGTACTGTACCCCTTCTCAAACCTCCTGTAGTAACTAGTCAGACCTAAGAAACCTCTCAACTCCCTTATGTTCTTAGGCCTTGGCCAGTTATGTATGGCCTCAATCTTGGACTGGTCGGTTGCCACATCCTCTTGAGACACCACGTGTCCCAAATATTCCACCCTCGACTGGGCAAAACTGCACTTCTTTAAATTAACTTTCAGCTGATGCTCCTATAGGATCTTCAGAACCTCCTTCAGGTGGTCTACGTGCTCCTCCTCAGTTTGGTTGTACACCAAAATGTCATATAAAAATTAGCACAAACTTCCTGAGATGCTGCTTGAAACTCTGTTCATCAAAGACTGAAAGGTAGCAGGGGCGTTAGTGAGCCTGAAAGGCATCACCGGGAACTCGTAATGCCCCTCGTGCATCCTGAAAGCCGTCTTCTGAATATCCTCATCCTTCATTCTGATTTGGTGGTAGCCTGATTTCAGGTCCATCTTAAAAAACACTACTGCACCGTGCAACTCATCTAGCAACTCGTCAATCATCGGAATAGGAAACTTATCTGGTACTGTCTCCTTGTTCAAAGCCCTGTAATCCACGCAAAACCTCCAACTCTCATCCTTCTTCTTGACTAGTAGGATGGCGCTAGAGAAAGGACTCACGCTGGGTCTGACTATTCCTGCCTCCAACATCTCCCTGATCAGCTTCTCTATTTCATCTTTTTGAATCTGAGGGTATCGGTATGGTCGAACACTAATTGGTGACACCCCGTCCTTCAGAAGAATTGCATGCTCCTGCTCACTGGGTGGTGGTAAGCCCTGAGGTGGTTGAAACACCTCCCTGAATTGTTGTATGAGTGGTTGCACCACTAGTGGAATTTCTCCCTCATCCCCCATACTCACCCTCTCCAAGCGCTGCAACTCCACCAGATATCCACCTCCCACCTCCTGTATGGATTTGATCATGGACTTGAGAGATACCCCAGCCTTGGTCAAGCTAGCATCACCCTGAATCGTCCTCCTTCCTCCCATCACCAATTCCATCCTCAGTGTCCCCCAATTGATCTTGGTCTCCCCCAATGTTTGCAGTCACTTCATTCCTAGGATGACGTCAGTACTACCCAATTCCAAGGGAAGGAAGTCCTCCCTCAGCTGGATCCCCTGAATCTTCAGCACTACCCCTCTGCAAACTCCTCTATCCATTTCCACATTTCCTGTGTCCATCATCACCCCATAGCCTCCCATATCCACTAACTCCATGCCCAACAACTCAACGATCTGGGTGAAAATGAAATTGTGGGTTGCCCCACTGTCAATCAACACCATCACCTCCCGATCAGCTAGCTCTCCTTTCACTTTCATAGTGTGACTCGGAGTGAATCTCACTACAGAGTTCAGAGAGACTTCTGTCAAATCCAGGTGCAACTTCTCCTCTTCAAATCTGCTCCCACCTCCCTCCTCGTCTTCCTCATCTTCACAGACAAGGAGAACTTGAAGAGTTCGGTCTTTGCACCTATGCCCCAGCATGTACTTCTCATCACATCTGAAGCACAACCGCTTTACTCTCTTCCTGCATCTCCTTCTCTGTCAACTTTTTGATTTGTCTCCCATTCCCCCCTCCAGTTTTCTCCTTTGGTGCTTCCTTTAGACCCCCTGGCGCTGCCCCTTTTGATGGTAAGAATGTGGTAGTCATCTTGTACAATCCCCCTGAATAGTTCTCTCGAGCTCCTCTTTCTGATTTCTTCTGATCTTCCACCAACTGCGCCAGCTCCATAGCCTTCCCTATGTTCCTCGGCTCCAGCACCTTGACTGTTGTTCGTATCTCCGGTTTTAAACCCTTCATGAAGTTCCCTTCCAGGGCTGACTCTGAAATGTGATCCAATATGCTAGCCAAGTACTCGAACTTGTCCCGGTAGTCAGCCACGGTCCCCTCCTGAGTTAAAGCAAAGAATTGCTCATATAAGTCTCCTCCCCCATTGGCTCGGAAACGCTCCAATAAGCAATCCTTGAACTCTCTCCAACTCCGGATGGGCTTCCTCTTGTCACGCCACTGATATCAAGCTAAGGCTTTTCCTTCCAAACACAATCCCGCCGCTGTCAGCTTCTCTTCCTCTGTCAACCCGTTGACAGCGAAGTAACGCTCCACCTTATAGATCCAATGATGAGGACATCGATCAGAGGTTCAAACATGTGTATCGCCGGAAGCATCGCAGATCGACGGCCACGATTCAAAGTTTATATTTTTAATTATTTATGCATTTTATTTTCTTTGAGTCTTCATATTGTACTCTTATTATGAGTTAAGTCATGTTGTAGCCCTGAGGGCAACTTAGTCTTGTTCCTTCTTTTATGTTGAGACCTATATATAGGTCATTTCTATTGTAATGAGTGGAGGAATGTTTTAATGAAATTTTACTTGTTTCTTCTTCTTCTTGCATGAGAGCTAGAGAGAAGGGAGAGAGCCGCCCCCCCTCCTCTTGCCGCCGCCCCCCTCCAATCCAAATTTCCCATTGTGATGATGATTGCAATCATCATAATACCTTCCAAATTTGGCTAGGTATGAGAGGGAAAATTTGAATCAATTTGAAATTCAAATTTTGAATTTCAAATCTTTCCAAATTTGTAATTCCCATTTAGGAAAGTTTTATCCATGACTCCAATTTAAATTTCAAATAAAATGGATTTTCATAATAACTCTCCTAACCTACAATCACTCTTTGGAAACTCCTAAAATCCTTCCCCAACCCACTCCCCCTCTCTCTATGCCGCCGGCCATGTATGGGCATCATCCCATTAAATTGCATTAATGCATTAAATGCGCATTAAGTTGAAATCAGATTTCAATTTAATCTCTCCCCCAATTTACTCAATCCTGAAATTAATTTCTTGATTGAGAATTAAATCACCTCCCCCCTCCCTACAAGGAATTTTTATTACATCCGGTAAAAATACCGAGCATACCGAGTGTACCGAGCACAATACCGAGCACTTTAATGGCGTGGCGTTTTGTTACTGGTTTCCGAATGCATTCGGTAACCTGACGGAATAATCACTCCCCTACAAGCCCCCCCCCCCCCCCCCCCCCCCTGGCTCCCCTCATTAATCCCCCATTTAATGTCTTAATTCCCCTTGATTTGAAATTTAAAATTCAAATCAATTCCCTCCAAACTTAATCAAATCTGAAATTAATTTCAGATTTTGATTAAATCCTTTCACCACCACAAACCTAATCTCCCCAAACCCTAGCCCTCTTCCCCCTTGAAACCGCCGGCCCCTCTCCCTCCTCCCGCCGCCCATCTCCCTCCCCACCGCCATCTCTCTCACTTCTCATATTATGATGAATGGTCGATCCCGAAGTTGATAGTGGACTCATACTCGACGCCTACGGAGACATCCACATCGTTCGATCACCCTTCTTCGACGTCGGATTTGGTTTTGACAACATCGTTGAAGATTACTTGAACCGAATCCTCCCCACCCTCGTGGACGTTATCGACGACCAATTCTCGGACTACGAGTGGACCATCAACGGCCATCCACCCGAGCCACCTCCGCCTCTGACTACTTCTCCACCACCGTCGACCTTTCCGTGGATTAAGGCTATTGGTGTCGCAACCGTCCTCGTGGCATCGTTGGGTGTGCTGAAGACCTTCTCCCGCTAAAGCCTAGTGTAGTCGAGTGATCAATCCCCAAGGTGAAAACTCTCATTATTAAAACATGGATTGTTGATTAAAAGCTTTTTAGTATTGCTACTATATTTGTTTATCTATGAGATTTGGTTAATCTACATGTACTCCGCCTAAGCAAGTGGAAAACTAAGATTCTTTAACGAATTTGCTTGTTATTACAATAAGTTATTGATTTGGATTACATTGCCAATTATTCTTAAATTTCTTAATAAGCTCCTGTGCATTTGGTTTCACATCATCCAGCCATGGCTGTCTTCACCCTCAAAGACGGGCATCTTCAGCTTCCTCACCCGTGGGTCTCCCCCGTGTCCCCTAAATCCTCCAAAACCTCCCATTCCTCGAAGAAGAGGTGCTCCCCAACTGTCACGATCTTCCCTCCGGCAGTTATACCCGAACCCTTCATCATATTCCCCTCTTCTCCCTTCAAAATCAGCACCCCGGCGATAGAATTCTTCCCTTCTCCCGATGAAATCAGCACTCCTCCGGTCATTTCCCAAACTCATCTCCTCTCTAGAAAGTGGCTCTAGAGGTGGCATGTCGTCCTCCCCCTCAATGACCTCCACTCCCCCTCAATGACCTCCACTTCCGGATTTCTCCTCCCTCTAAACGAGTTTGGATTTCCTCCTACACCATGGCCTCCGGTGGTCTCACTTGCTTCCGATGTCGCAGGATTTGTCTTCAACTCCAACAGTTTCTTCAACATTTCTTTCATCACAGTGAATTTCCCCTCTATCCTTTCATTGTTGGAGGTGATTTGAGTTTGAAAGTCAAAGAACTTTCCCTCCAAATATGATTTTAGTTGACCGATCTCGCCTTCCAAGACCTCTAACTTCTTCCCGGCCATCTATCTTCCCAGAAATCATGAAGATCTTCGCCCGGTGAAAAAATCCCGCTGAAATTTCAGAATTTCAGCCGCCGACAGTCCCAAATCGATGCTCTGATACCAATTTGATAGGAAATACTTGAGTTCGCAAGTAACCCTAAGGTAATACTTGAGTTCGCAAGCAATCCTACCCCAAATCGATAAGCAAACAGCAGAGAAACGGCTGTTTGCAGCAGGTAAACAGCAAAAAATCTGCTGTTTACAGCAGGAAATCAGCACAATCCAGGGAAATCTGAGAGAAAAAAACTCAATGCAAGACTTGTATTCCACTAGACGATGAAATAAAATAGCAAAGATACAATCATTCTTTGATCTGAGAGGAAGAACAACTCTCCAAATCTCTGGCAACGTCAATAGCCTAAAGCAAAAGAACCCTAGATCTCAAATTGCAAACAAATTCAAGATAATCCTAATTCCCTCCTATTCCCCTAATTAACATGAAAGGAGAATTACAACTTACCTAATCAACCCTTACATTCAAATCTTTCCCCAAAAAATTGCATTAAACCAACATGGGCCCCACAGGATTACCGCCCCTCTCTCCCTGTTTCTTCCGCCGAACAAATACCTGGACCGGTCCAGCCAGCCTCTCCTTGGCCGGCATGAGAGCAGCAGGCATAACAGACAGCTCCACAGTCAGCTTCTCCTTGACAAAGAAGTATTCAATTATCCCAAAAAACATAAGTTTTAATTGGAAGAAGGAACATGACATTTTCTTCACTGGTTTGGCTCACATTATCCTCCAGCTCAGCATCGTCAAAGTACTCACAATCCTGCATTTTTTTATGGGGAAAAAAAGTACCATCTTTTTTTTATCATACGATGTTTCATTGAAACTCAAGCAGGATGCATAATCTTGGGCCTTGTTTGAAACTCTCTAGCTAGCGCACTTGCAGAACTCACGGCTATTGCAGGGCAGTAGCTTATTTTACCAAAGCTATCACTGGACCTATAGTGAAAAAAAAAAGTTTTAGAAATTATTTACCTTTCAAAATTCAAGTCTTTGATCCATTATGAACTTGCAAAACTTCGAAAGAGCCTGTATCCTTGCATAAGTGTGAGGTTTGCTTTTCAGTGACTTATCTATCCCATATTCTTCCTATCTCCTCATTATTTTTTTCGAATCGTTTTTTTTTTAAGCATGTTTAGCAAATTTTTCAATGAATTGAATCTTACCACTTTCCATTTTCAACCATAGTAAATAGTTACTTTACGAAGAACAGCATGTTTCCCACAAAAAGTGCATGCTTATAGCATTAGTTTGTTGCAGCTAAATTTACATTAGAAATCCTGGATGTTAGAGCCAGGGGGGAAGAGCTCAGGATGGGCAATTAATTTTTCTTTTTCTTAGCAAAATAGGCAACTGCCCACCCAAAAATCTTTTTTGTCCTTAGAACAATAAATATTTTAACTGCCCACCCTTTAGAAAAATAGGCAACTGCCCACCCTTTCAATGAATACAATTGCTCAGATTTTAAGAAAGAATTTTATTTTTTATCTCGTACATAAGATTATGCATTTCAGAATTCTATTTTTCCTGCCCAGAGAGACTAATTCCGTCCCTGATTAGAGCAGCATCATATATTAGATTGGATGTCAAAGCTTAAACTAATGGCTAAAAGTCGACAAGAACCAGAGCTTAACATTAATATTAGTTAATAAGCAACAAAAAAGGATGCAATTTAAACAAATCAATTTAGCTATAATTCCAAACAATTTCAACAAAATTATTAGGGAGTTAAGAATATATTTCTAGATTTGATCGGAGATCCTGATGTACTTGCAAATTAAAAAGATAAGTTGAAGCATATTATTTCATTTTCAAAGATTTGAATTTGTTGAAACGAAAAATAATAGAATCTACCCACACATATTGATAAAAAGATAAGCAAGAAACGTAGAGTAAATTAAGCTATAATTCTCCAAAGATAATATATAATACTTACGAGAGAGCTTTAGAGTTTGGAAGTAATGCACCTCTACTTTTTTCTAGAGAAAAATATTCTCCATCTCATTTAAAGCTTGTTAGAAACACACCAACAATAATATCGTGCACGGTAAAAAAATTGATCCCATGAATAAACCGCGATTCATAAGTATTCTTGAAAAATATGAACTAGATGCCAAAAAAATTACGATAATAAATTGATTCTACATCTGATTTTGCCAAAATTGATTTAGCAAAAGAAAAAACACTAGAATATATAGCAAGAAACTATTCAGCGCCAAAACCTAAAACTAAATAGGACAAATTGAATCTAAAATTCAAACTTTGAAAAAAATTAAACTTAGAACTGAATTAGAATTTGAATTTATTCATTACTTTAAAATTGACTAAATACTAACCTACTGAAGTTGTCAAATTAATTGAGCAAATTAATAAGGCAATTCCTAATAAAACTGATGTATATTTTTCTTTTGGTTCTTAATGTCTTGAACAAATTCATAAAGAGAAATGGATTGAAAAAGTCAAATTATGTTGACACATTAATGAAGTTCTTCATGATAATAGCCTTCAAGAAAACAAGAACTTCAGAATTTCATCAATCTCATTAAATTCAAAGGTGCATAATTCAATATGCTATATCTTTTAAAACATTTAAATTACTTCTCATTAAAGATGTTGATCGCCCTTATAATATACACATCTTATTTGAATCAAATAAATCAATATGCTCTGGCCTTACCGGGAAAAAACCTTTATGAAATCTTATAAATATTCATTTCAGCTTTCCTTCATTATTTTCTTCTCATGGAATCAACAATTATAATGCATCGATTGGCAAGTATAATAGTATTTTGTCATTATTCTTACATGTATCTTATTCTATTTACTTAATTACTTAAACGCATTATTTGCATGAAGATATTCACAATAAGTTATAGTTTGTTGTTAACTAAACGAATTAGAATTCTACTAACATAAGCATAAATCCAAAGACAGGTGATAAGGTGACGGCCCGTCAAAATCCAGAAAGATTTCCATCAAGAATACTTAAGCAATTAACTGCTAGAAAAACAAAACTGATATATCATCAGAAAATTATCTTGGTCGGGCACGAATCTCGAGGCAAAATCAAGCCGGAAACTTAAAACATTAAATTCGGGATCACCTAAACTCCGATTTCAGCAAACTTACAGTCAAACTGAGCGTCTTGGAAATACGAACCCAACGACACCAAATTCGACTCAATTTGGAGCCCAAATGAATCCAAATCAAGCACCCGAAGCACTATTGGAAAGTTCAAACCACAATTTGAGTTACCAAAAGGTTTCCAAATATAACGTTCTTATAGTCGAATCGAGCGGCCCGATGAGACGAATCCAACGAGCCTAAGATCGCCGAATTCCGACATCATTAAGACCTTCAAATGTCTGACGAATGGTACACGATCAAGAGATTCAATATCAACCGTCCATCCAACCACTCTCTATTTATTCCTGATCTCTCACCTATTTACAAGCCATGTCACTCCAAAATATCCATAAATAGACCCCTCATTTCTCATGAGAGGGGACAGAAGCAAGAAGAGAAGAAGCAAAAGATTAGGAGGGAAGAAACTCCTCGACCACCGCCGGAATTCTGCTCGACTATCACGGGATGCCGGAATTCTACCCGACTTCCACGAGACGCTGGAATTCAGCCCGACTTCCACTGGACGTCGAAATTCTGCCCAAGTAACACCGGAGCTCCACGCGACGCCAAAACTTCGCCCAAGTGATGCTAGAATTCTGCCCAAGTGACACCGGAATTCTGCCCGATCCCCAAGTGACGTCGAAATTCTGCCCGACGCCCAAGTGACGTCGGAATTCTGCCCGACATCGGACCTCCGCTCGTCACTAGATTTCTACCTAACGCCTTCCTTCTGACCTCCGTCATCAGGCAACAATCCTTTCAACCTCCGTTGCCCGCCGACTACGGTCCTTTCGACTTACATCGCCCACCGACTACAGGCCTTCCAACTTCCGTTGCCCGCCGACTACAGTCCTTCCGACTTCCGTCGCCCGCCGACTACGGTCCTTCTGATTTACGTCACCCACCGACTACAGTACTTCCGGCCTCCGTCCCTCGCCAACTACGGTCCTTCTGACTTACGTCGCCCACCGACTACAGTCCTTCCGACCTCTGTTGCTCATCAACTACGGTCCTTCTAACATACGTCACCCACCGACTACAGCCCTTCCAGCCTCCATCGCCCGCCGACTACGGTCCTTCTGACTTACGTCGCCCACCAACTACAGTCCTTCCGACTTACGTCGCCCACCGACTAAAGTCCTTCCGACCTCTGTCGCCCGCCGATTACGGTCCTTCTACCTTACGTCGCCCACTGACTACAGTCCTTCCGACCTCCGTCGCCCGCCGACAACGGTCCTTCCGACTTACGTCGTCCACTGATGAGCGGTCCTTCCGACCAAACAAACACGTCAACAATGACTCTTTGTATATACATCATGTAATGTACTCTATAAGATGTACATCAAGCTAAGGCCTTCCCCCAAGGAAGGGCCTCATTTGTAATCAACTGCTATACTAGTGGATTCATTCAAACTGAGCTAGGCCCCGTGATTTTTCTCCCTTTTCAGGGGTTTTCCACGTAAAAATCTTGGTGTCTCATAAATGCTAGACCCTCTCTCTTATCTGATTGCATGTCGGATTTTCATATAACGCTAAGACATTAAATGTTATATTTCTCAACCGATGCGAATACTCCAGGACGCAACAGTTTGGCGCCGTCTGTGGGAACGTGGTTCCCGACTAGGGGGGCAATTTTGGCTCCAACCTCAAAATGTTATTCAAATACTATTGATGCATTAATTTTATGGGAATCAGATCCGAACTGGGGGGCAACCTTGGCTACAATTTTAGTCAAGAATATCCCTCCAAGACTTTCAAAATCAAGACGATATATAAGGAAACTCCCGACAAATGTAAGGATGCATCCGATAAATTTCAAGCCATATACAGTCCTTCACTGGACTTCTACTCATTGGGCAAGGTCTTAATCTTGACCTCAAAAAGGCAATAACGGTATAAAGATAGACCATTATTCACCTTTGATTCGAGATACACGCGGCGCTCGCCCCCTCCCAATAAAGGCAAAATCGATCCTAGGGGGATTCGATTCGACCTGTTCCATACAGGTTAACATCGTCGAGCAAAGGCTCCAACATACAACCTCAGATAGGTCTTACATCCTTGGTGGATTCTCTCGACATCTTCCACACAGGTTAACGTCATCGAGCAGGGCTCTGACATACAACCTCGGATAGGTCTCACATCCTTGATGGATTCTCCTAACCTCTTCCATACAGGTTAATGTCGTCGAGCAAAGGCTCCAACATACAACCTCAGATAGGTCTTACATCCTTGGTGGATTCTCTCGACCTCTTCCACACAGGTTAACGTCATCGAGCAGGGCCTGACATATAACCTCGGATAGGTCTTATATCCTTGGTGGATTCTCCCGACCTCTTCCATATAGGTTAACGTCATCGAGCAAAGTGCTCTGACATACAACCTCGAATAGGTCTTACATCCTTGGTGGATTCTCCCGACCTCTTCCATACAGGTTATCGTATCGAGCAAAGTGCTCTAACATACAACCTCGGATAGTCTTACATCCTTGGTCTATTCTCTCAACCTCTTCCACACAGGTTAACCTCATCGAGCAGGGCTCTGACATACAACCTCGGATAGGTCTCACATCCTTGGTGGATTCTCTCGACCTCTTCCATACAGGTTAACGTCGTCGAGCAAAGGCTCCGACATATAACCTCGAATAGGTCTTATATCCTTGGTGGATTCTCTCGACCTCTTACACACAGGTTAACGTCATCGAGCAGGGCTCTGACTTACAACCTCGGATAGGTCTCACATCTTTAGTGAATTCTCTCGACCTCTTCCACATAGATTAGCGTCATCAAACAGGGCTCTGACATACAACCTCGGATAGGTCTCACATTTTTTGTGGATTCTCTCGATCTCTTTCATATAGGTTAATGTCAATGAGCATGGCTCTAATATACAACCTCTGATAGTTCATACATCCTCAGTGGATTCTTACGACCTCTTCAACAAAGGGATATCTGATGTCGGCAAACTTCTATATGGATGCTTATTATCTTTGCAAAATGCCACTGGACACCCGCCATCATCGGACCTTCATCTGATATTTGTCGACGGTCTTTTACTTCATATCAGCCATCATCGGATTATCGCTCGACTGCTATTAGCAGCGCACCCTCGAACTCTCTCCTTCAGCTCTACACTCGGTCGTTGACTGCTAATTGGCTTCGACTCGATCATCCATCGCCGACAGACTTCCGCTCAAATGGCGTCAAAATTCTCCCCGTCTACTCATCACTTCTGGTTCTCCTCTTGGACACTATTACTATCAGATCTTCTCAAATCAACCTCGCATACAAGCAGCAATTGATCTTCTTCTGTCAAGAGTTGTATATTAAGAAGATAGCCTCTCATCGTAACTTCTTCTACACAAGAGAGGGGCACTGAAGCTTGATAGGGGAATGTCGCCTATCTCCGACAGTGGAATGCCTCTAATGCAAGAAGAAGAACATAAGTGAAGAACAAGGAAAAAAAACTTCTTCTACATAACGGCGAATTTATGCTTTGGAGGGGAAGGCCTTGTCTTTGTATCAGTGGAGAGACACGAGAGATACAATTCGAGCATGGAGGGAGCTCAAATAGAGTTTATTAAAACATTTTCTAACCAGTCTAAAATGAGACTTCTACAAGCAATTCTTTGCTCTAGTTCAGGAAGGGACATTGATGAATTATTGGGAGAGATTTGAGTACTTTTCTAGCTAATTGGGGAGGCTATCTGAAACAGTACTGGAGGATAATTTCATGAAGGGGATCAAGCCAAAGATCAGAGCCGCTATTCGGTTATTGAGGCCACGAGAGTTAGGGGAGGCAATAGAGCTAGCCTAGTTGGTGGATGACAAAAACTCACTTGAGAGAAGCAGCAAGGGCAGTAGTTCAAAAGCTTCATATCGGACAATGACTATTTTTTGGCATCAAAGGTACAACATATGCCCATTTAGAAAGAGGTACCTAAGGATAGGAGATTGCGAGCACGGTATCAGAGAAATTTCAGACGACAGATTAAGGCAGATGTTCAAGAGAAGCAGGCTAGGGGACTGTGTTTCCGTTGTGATGAGATGTTTACACCAGGCCACCACTGTAAGGACCATTCACTATAGGTACTTACAGTTTTTTATGAGGAGTATTTGCACCTAGATGTGGTGGAGGTCTCCCTGAACTCAGTGGTGGGGTTTACCTCAAATCACACAATGAAGGTAAGGAAATAAATAGTAGGAGAATCAGTGGTAGTTCTTGTTGATAGAAGGGTGACCCACAATTTCATCTCCAACCAGGTGGGAAGGGGTATTTCCTTCTCATGGTGTTAGGGAGTATAGATATAATTTTGGGCATGAAGTGGTTGTCGACCCTAAGGGAGACTAAGATGGATTAGAAAGAATTAACTATGGAATTCATGGTGGGAGGGAGGAAGGTGAGGATTAGGTAGGATCCTATTTTGTCAAAACCAGGGTTATTCTTAAGACCATGGTAAAGGCAATTCGGGGAGCATAGAGTTCTAAAGCCTCAAGGGAGGGAGAAGCATGGAGAAAGAGGAGGTTCCATATATAGTCCAACTACTCATACAACAATTCAGTGAAGTGTTACAGGCTTCTAGCTACCTCAAGGCCTACCTCTCCTAAGGGAGCATGAGCATGCCATCATCCTTAAGGAGGGGGTATCATCTATCAATGTTTGACCCTACTGGTACCCACAAGTTCAAAAGGATGAAATTAAGAGACTGATCAAAGAGATGTTGAAGGCTTAGATCATTTGTCCCGATGTTAGTCCATTCTCCAATCCTGTATCTAGTGAAGAAGAAGTATGGTAGTTGGAGATTTTGTGTAGATTACTGAGCTTTAAATAAGGAAATGGTGTTGGATAAGTTTCTTATACTAGTAATTGATGAGTTGTTGGATGAGTTATATGGGAACGGTGATGTTCTCCAAGATTGATTTGAAATCTTAATACCATCAGATAAGAATGTGGCCAGCTGACATCCACGAGATTTATTTAAGGATGTATGAAGGCCACTACGAGTTCTTAGTGATGCCTTTTGGGCTTACCAATGCCCCAGCTACCTTTCAGTCACTATGAACAAGGTATTCCAACCCTACCTCTGCAACTTTGTATTAGTTTTCTTCGATGACATTTTGGTGTATAGTCGGTCTGAGGCAAAGCATGTGGAGCACTTAGGTTTGTGTTTGTGACATTAAATGAGCATCAGTTGTATGTCAATTTGAAGAGGTGTTCCTTTGCACAGCAAATGGAGTATTTGGGACTTGTCCAAATCAAGAATAGCTACAGATCTTTCCAAGATTGAGGATATGTTGGAGTGGCCCTTTAACCAAAACCCTGAAGGTGTTGAGGGGGTTCTTGGGACTCACAATGTACTACAAGAAATTTGTGAGGGGATACAACTCTATAGCATGGTCGTTGACAGAGCAACTAAAAAATGATAGTTCAATTTATTCTTTTTTTTTTTTTTGGGAAGGGGGTGTTGCCACCCAAGCGTTTGAGCAACTGAAGAAAGTCATGACAAGTGTCCATGTGATAGCACTACCAGATTTAAGCCATTCATTTGTAGTGGAGACTGATGCATCATGTTATGAGTTGGGAGCAGTTTTTGATGTAGAGAACGGGGTCAACTCATGTCCAAAATAAATCGAATTTTGGCTTCCCTTGAGTCTACTATTTAGCTGAAATTTTAGCACATTTATGAGCTGGACTTTAGTTCATTTATTGAACTAAGGGTTAGCTCATTATTAGCTAACATTTTAGTTCATTTATTATCTTTAATTAATGTATTTTTTATGCTTTCTATGTTTTTAATTATGTAGGTCTCTTGGAATTCCAAACCGGCTTTTGGAATTCCAAGAATTGTCTTTTCCCATGCATGACTCCTTGGTTTCCTCCATGGTTTCATTGCATTTGCCCCCTTGGATTCCGGCCGGCTGCTGGTTTCCCGTGCCTGGGCTCTTTCCTATGGCCGTGGCCCCTTGGTTCCCGCGCGGCCTCCTTGGCTTCCGCGGCTACCACTTCGGTTTCTTGGCTTGGGCTGTTTTTCCGTGAAAAGCATTTGGGATTAATGCTTGTGATGTTTAGGTTCTTGTGATAATTTATGTTATGTGTCTTTTGGTCTTCCCCTTTCATACCTATATATATGGGGGTTATGTATTGTTTGAAATAGTTGAATGAATGTTATTTTTGGAAGTTATAACCTGCGGGTTTGCTTTGGAAATCCTACGGGCTCTTTCCACCCTTCTTTCTCATCCCCTCCGGAAATCCTGCGGGCTCTTTCCAACCTCTCTTCTCGGGCTTCTAACCTCTTTCGTCTCTCGCGCAAGTGCCACTCCACCTGTATCTTTCTTCTCAACAGTGAAGCAACTTTAGGGTGTCTTTGAGATCGAGTCGAGTTTGTAATTTTAGTTTTATTTTGTTTAGCTTAAATTGAAATGTAAGAGTTTGTTCTCTTCTCTCTTTTCTTCTAGTCTTTGTCGGTGTCGTTTCGTTTAATTTTTTGTGATAAAAAAAATATAGGGTCCCCTATATTTTTTTGATTGCATCATTTGGTATCAGAGCAAGTTAGGAAATCTTAGGATTGTGATTTGTCAAGTTAGTTTGTCAAATTTTATTTTTAAGTCAAGTCAAGTTGTGAGTCTTGTGAGTCTTGTCTTAAGTTTAGATTGAGTTTTTTGAGTCTTATTTTGAGTCTAAGTTTAGGTTGAAAATTTTTGTCTTTTTTTTAGTCTGTCAAAAAAAAGAAAATACCAAAAATATGGCTACATTCCAGGAAGAAAGCGATCAAAATAATCCTGATGTCCCACAATCATTGGACAGATGGTTACCTACAGAAGGAGATTCTACTGACCCACTTCAAGATCGTCTATACAAACTTCAATATCACATGTTCTTATGTGATCAAAAATTCGAGAAGTACAAAAGATATCTGCAACAGCAATTTGAAAAGGAGCAGGAAGAAATTCTGAAAAGATTTGGCGAGAAACTCAAAGAACTGGATGAACAGTATGCACCGCCTCAAGGGAATCATCAACCAATTCATCAGGAGCTGAATTCGCAAGAAGGTGAGTCTGATGTAACAAGGGGGGATCAACTCATGTCCAAAATAAATCGAATTTTGGCTTCCCTTGAGTCTACTATTTGAGCTGAAATTTTAGCTCATTTATGAGCTGGACTTTCACGCTGGTCTGACTATTCCTGCCTCCAACATCTCCCTATCAGCTTCTCTATTTCATCTTTTTGAATCTGAGGGTCGGTATGGTCGAACACTAATTGGTGACACCCGTCCTTCAGAAGAATTGCATGCTCCTGCTCACTGGGTGGTGGTAAGCCCTGAGGTGGTTGAAACACCTCCCTGAATTGTTGTATGAGTGGTTGCACCACTAGTGGAATTTCTCCCTCATCCCCCATACTCACCCTCTCCAGCGCTGCAACTCCACCGATATCCACCTCCCACCTCCTGTATGGATTTGATCATGGACTTGAGAGATACCCAGCCTTGGTCAAGCTAGCTCACCCTGAATCGTCCTCCTTCTCCCATCACCAATTCCATCCTCAGTGTCCCCAATTGATCTTGTCTCCCCCAATGTTTGCAGCACTTCATTCCTATGGATGACGTAGTACTCCCAATTCCAAGAGAAGGAAGTCCTCCCTCAGCTGGATCCCCTGAATTTCAGCACTACCCCTCTGCAACTCCTCTTCCATTTCCACTTTCCGTGTCCATCATCACCCCATAGCCTCCCATATCTACACTCCATGCCCAACAACTCAACGATCTGGGTGGAAATGAAATTGTGGTGTGCCCACTGTCAATCAACACCATCACCTCTCGTCAGCTAGCTCTCCTTTTACTTTCATAGTGTGACTCGGAGTGAATCTCACTACAGAGTTCAGAGAGACTTCTGTCAAATCCAGGTGCAAATTCTCCTCTTCAAATCTGCTCCCACCTCCCTCGTCTTCCTCATCTTCACAGACAAGGAGAATTGAGAGTAGAGTCGGTCTTGTGCACTATGCCCCAGCATGTACTTCTCATCACATCTGAAGCACAACCCTTGCTCTCTCTCTGCATCTCCTTCTCTGTCAACTTTTTGATTTGTCTCCATTCCCCCTCCAGTTTTTCCTTTGGTGCTTCCTTTAGACCCCCTGGCGCTGCCCTTTTGATGGTAAGAATGTGGTAGTCATCTTGTACATCCCCTGAATAGTTCTCTCGGCTCCTCTTTCTGATTTCTTCTGATCTTCCACCAACTGCGCCAGCTCCATAGCCTTCCCTAGTTCCTCGGCCCAGCACCTTGACTGTTGTTCGTATCTCCGGTTTTAAACCCTTCATGAAGTTCCCTTCCAGGGCTGACTCTGAAATGTGATCCAATATGCTAGCCAAGTACTCGAACTTGTCCCGGTAGTCGCCACGGTCCCCCTCTGAGTTAAAGCAAAGAATTGCTCATAAAGTCTCCTCCCCCATGGCTCCGAAACGCTCCAATAAGCAATCCTTGAACTTCTCCAACTCCGATGGGCTTCCTCTTGTCACGCCACTGATATCAAGCAAGGCTTTTCCTTCCAAACACAATCCCGCCGCTGTCACTCTCTTCCTCTGTCAACCATTGACAGCGAAGTAACGCTCCACCTTGTAGATCCATGATGAGGACATCGATCAGAGGTTCAAACATGTGTATCACCGAAAGCATCGCAGATCGACGGCCACGATTCAAGTTTATATTTTTATTTATTATGCATTTTATTTTCTTTGAGTCTTCTATTGTACCTTATTATGAGTTAAGTCATGTTGTAGCCCTGAGGGCAACTTAGTCTTGTTCCTTCTTTTATGTTGAGACCTATATATAGGTCATTTCTATTGTAAGAGTGGAGGATGTTTTGATGAAATTTTACTTGTTTCTTCTCTTCTGCATGCCATAGAGAGTAGAGAGAAGGGAGAGCAGCCGGCCCCCCTCCCTCTTGCCGCCCGCCCCCCTCCAATCCAAATTTCCCATTGTGATGATGATTGCAATCATCATAATACCTTCCAATTTGGCTAGGTATGGAGGGAAAATTTGAATCAATTTGAAATTCAAATTTTGAATTTCAAATCTTTCCAAATTTGTAATTCCATTTAGGAAGTTTTATCCATGACTCCAATTTAAATTTCAAAAAATGGATTTTCATAATATTTTTTCCTCTACAATCACTCTTTGGAAACTCCTAAAATCCTTCCCCAACCCACTCCCCTCTCTCTATGCCGCCGGCATGTATGGGCTCATCCCTTAAATTGCATTAATGCATTAAATGCGCATTAAGTTGAAATCAGATTTCAATTTAATCTCTCCCCCAATTTACTCAATCCTGAAATTAATTTCTTGATTGAGAATTAAATCACCTCCCCCTCCCTACAAGGAATTTTTATTACATCCGGTAAAAATACCGAGCATACGAGTGTACCGAGCCTACCGAGCACTTTAATGGCGTGGCGTTTTGTTAATGGTTTCCGAATGCATTCGGTAACCTGACGGAATAATCACTCCCCTACAAGCCCCCCCCCCCCCCCCTCCCTGGCTCCCCTCATTAATCCCCCATTTAATGTCTTAATTCCTTGATTTGAAATTTAAATTCAAATCAATCCCTCCAAACTTAATCAAATCTGAATAATTTCAGATTTTGATTAAATCCTTTCACCCACCACAACCTAATCTCCCCAAACCCTAGCCCTCTTCCCCTTGAAACCGCCGGCCCCTCTCCTCCCTCCGCCCCCCGCCGCCATCTCCCTCCCCACCGCATCCTCTCCACTTCTCATATTATGATGAATGGTCGATCCCGAAGTTGATAGTGGACTCATACTCGACGCCTACGGAGACATCCACATCGTTCGATCACCCTTCTTCGACGTCGGATTTGGTTTTGACAACATCGTTGAAGATTACTTGAACCGAATCCTCCCCACCTGTGGACGTTATCTACGACCAATTCTCGGACTACGAGTGGACCATCAACGGCCATCCACCCGAGCCACCTCCGCCTCTGACTACTTCTCCACCACCGTCGACCTTTCGTGGATTAAGGCTATTGGTGTCGCAACGTCCTCGTGGCATCGTTGGGTGTGCTGAAGACCTTCTCCCGCTAAAGCCTAGTGTAGTCGAGTGATCAATCCCCAAAGTGAAAACTCTCATTATTAAATCATGGATTGTTGATTAAAAGCTTTTAGTATTGCTACTATATTTGTTTATCTATGAGATTTGGTTAATCTACATGTACTCCGCCTAAGCAAGTGGAAAACTAAGATTCTTTAACGAATTTGCTTGTTATTACAATAAGTTATTGATTTGGATTACATTGCCAATTATTCTAATTTCTTAATAAGCTCCTGTGCATTTGGTTTCACATCATCCAGCCATGGGTCTTCACCCTCAAAGACGGGCATCTTCAGCTTCCTCACCGTGGGGTCCCCCGTGTCCCTAAATCCTTCAAAACCTCCCATTCCTCGAAGAGGAGGTGCTCCCCAACGTCACGATCTTTCCTCTCGGCAGTTATACCCAACCCTTCATCATATTTCCCTCTTCTCCCTTCAAATCAGCACCCCGGCGATGAATTCTTCCCTTCTCCCGATGAAATCAGCACTCCTCCGTCATTTCCCAACTCATCTCCTCTCTAGAAAGTGGCTCTAGAGGTGCATGTCGTCCTCCCCCTCAATGACCTCCACTCCCCTCAATGACCTCCACTTCCGGATTTCTCCTCTCTTAAACGGTTTGGATTTCCTCCTACACCATGGCCTCGGTGGTCTCACTTGCTTCCGATGTCGCAGATTTGTCTTCAACTCCAACAGTTTCTTCAACATTTCTTTCATCACGTGAATTTCCCTCTATCCTTTCATTGTTGGAGGTGATTGAGTTTGAAAGTCAAAGAACTTTCCCTCCAAATATGATTTAGTTGACCGATCTCGCCTTCCAAGACCTCTAAATTCTCCCGGCATCTATCTTCCACAGATCATGAAGATCTTCGCCCGGTGAAAAAATCCCGCTGAAATTTCAGAATTCAGCCGCCGACGGTCCCAAATCGATGCTTGATACCAATTTGATAGGAAATACTTGAGTTCGCAAGTAACCCTAAGGTAATACTTGAGTTCGCAAGCAATCCTACCCCCAATCGATAAGCAAACGCAGAGGAACGGCTGTTTGCAGCAGGTAAACAGCAAAAAATCTGCTGTTTACAGCAGGAAATCAGCACAATCAGGGAAATCTGAGAGAAAAAAACTCATGCAAGACTTGTATTCCACTAGACGATGAAATAAAATAGCAAAGATACAATCATTCTTCGATCTGAGAGGAAGAACAACTCTCCAAATCTCTGGCAACGCAATAGCCTAAAGCAAAAGAACCCTAGATCTCAAATTGCAAACAAATTCAAGATAATCCTAATTCCCTCCTATTCCCCTAATTAACATGAAAGGAGAATTACAACTTACCTAATCAACCTACATTCAAATCTTTCCCCCAAAAATTGCATTAAACCAACATGGGCCCCACGGATTACCGCCCTCTCTCCCTGTTTCTTCCGCCGAACAAATACCTGGACCGGTCCAGCCGCCTCTCCTTGGCCGGCATGGAGACAGCAGGCATAACAGACAGCTACAGTCAGCTTCTCCTTGACAAAGAAGTATTCAATTATCCCAAAAAACATAAGTTTTAATTGGAAAAGGAACATGACATTTTCTTCACTGGTTTGGCTCACATTATCCCAGCTCAGCATCGTCAAAGTACTCACAATCCTGCATTTTTTTATGGGGGGAAAAAGTACCATCTTTTTTTACATACGATGTTTCATTGAAATCAAGCAGGATGCATAATCTTGGGCCTTGTTTGAAACTCTCTAGCTAGCGCACTTGCAGAACTCACGGCTATTGCCGGCAGTAGCTTATTTTACCAAGCTATCACTGGACCATAGTGAAAAAAAAAAGTTTTAGAAATTATTTACCTTTCAAAATTCAAGTCTTTGATCCATTATGAACTTGCAAAACTTCGAAAGGCCTGTATCCTTGCATAAGTGTGAGGTTTGTTTTCAGTGACTTATCTATCCCATATTCTTCCTATCTCCTCATTATTTTTTTCGAATCGTTTTTTTTTTAAAGCATGTTTAGCAAATTTTTCATGAATTGAATCTTACCACTTTCGATTTTCAACCATAGTAAATAGTTACTTTACGAAGAACAGCATGTTTCCCACAAAAAGTGCTGCTTATAGCATTAGTTTGTTGCAGCTAAATTTACATTAGAAATCCGGATGTTAGAGCCGGGGGAAGAGCTCAGGATGGGCAATTAATTTTTTTTTTCTTAGAAATAGGCAACTGCCCACCCAAAAATCTTTTTTGTCCTTAGAACAATAAATATTTTAACTATTTTTCCCACTTTCAATGAATACAATTGCTCAGATTTTAAGAAAGAATTTTATTTTTTATCTCGTACATAAGATTATGCATTTCAGAATTCTATTTTTCCTGCCCAGAGAGACTAAATCCGTCCCTGATTAGAGCAGCATCATATATTAGATTGGATGTCAAAGCTTAAACTAAAGGCTAAAATCGCAAGAACCAGAGCTTAACATTAATATTAGTTAATAAGCAACAAAAAAGGATGCAATTAATTTAAACATCAATTTGCTATAATTCCAAACAATTTCAACAAATTATTAGGGAGTTAAGAATATATTTCTAGATTTGATCGGAGATCCTGATGTACTTGCAAATTAAAAAGATAAGTTGAAGCATATTATTTCATTTTCAAAGATTTGGATTTGTTGAAAGAAATAATAGATCTATACCCACACATATTGATAAAAAGATAAGCAAGAAACGTAGAGTAAATTAAGCTATAATTCTCCAAAGATAATATATAATACTTACGAGAGAGCTTTAGAGTTTGGAAGTAATGCACCTCTACTTTTTTTAGAGAAAAATATTCTCTCATTCATTTAAAGCTTGTTAAAACACACCAACAATAATATCGTGCACGGTAAAAAAATTGATCCCATGAATAAACCGCGATTCATAAGTATTCTTGAAAAATATGAAACTAGATGCCAAAAAAATTTCGATAATAAATTGTTCTACATCTGATTTTGCCAAAATGATTTAGCAAAAGAATAAACACTAGAATATATAGCAAGAACTATTCAGCGGCAAAACCTAAAACTAAATGGACAAATTGAATCTAAAATTCAAACTTTGAAAAAAATTAAACTTAGAACTGAATTAATTTGAATTTTTCATTACTTTAAAAATGACTAAATACTAACCTACTGAAGTTGTCAAAATAATTGAGCAAATTAATAAGGCAATTCCTAATAAAACTGATGTATATTTTCTTTTGGTTCTTAATGTCTTGAACAAATTCATAAAGAGAAATGGATTGAAAAAGTCAATTATGTTGACACATTAATGAAGTTCTTCATGATAATAGCCTTCAAGAAAACAAGAACTTCGAATTTCATCAATCTATTAAATTCAAAGGTGCATAATTCAATATGCTATATCTTTTAAAACATTTAAATTACTTCTCATTAAAGATGTTGATCGCCCTATAATATCACATCTTATTTGAATCAAATAAATCAATATGCTCTGGCCTTACGGGAAAAAACCTTTATGAAATCTTATAAATATTCATTTCAGCTTTCCTTCATTATTTTCTTCTCATGGAATCAACAATTATAATGCATCGATTGGCAAGTTTATAGTATTTTGTCAATATTCTTACATGTATCTTCTTTTCTATTACTTAATTACTTAAACGCATTATTTGCATGAAGATATTCACAATAAGTTATAGTTTGTGTTAACTAAACGAATTAGAATTCTACTAACATAAGCATAAATCCAAAGACAGGTGATAAGGTGACGGCCCGTCAAAATCCAGAAAGATTTCCATCAAGAATACTTAAGCATTAACTGCTATGAAAAACAAAACTGATATATCATCAGAAAATTATCTTGGTCGGGCACGAATCTCGAGGCAAAATCAAGCCGGAAACTTAAAACATTAAATTCGGGATCACCTAAACTCCGATTTCAGCAAACTTACAGTCAAACTGAGCGTCTTGGAAATACGAACCCAACGTACACAATTCGACTCAATTTGGAGCCCAAATGAATCCAAATCAAGCACCCGAAGCACTATTGGAAAGTTCAAACCACAATTTGAGGTACCAAAAGGTTTCCAAATATAACGTTCTTATAGTCGAATCGAGCGGCCGATGAGACGAATCCAACGAGCCTAGATCGCCGAATTCCGACATCATTAAGACCTTCAAATGTCTGACGAATGGTACACGATCAGAGATTCAATATCAACCGTCCATCCACACACTCTCTATTTATTCCTGATCTCTCACCTATTTACAAGCCATGTCACTCCAGAATATCCATAAATAGACCCTCATTTCTCATGAGAGGGGACAGAAGCAAGAAGAGAAGAAGCAAAAGATTAGGAGGGAAGAAACTCCTCGACCACCGCCGGAATTCTGCTCGACTTCACGGGATGCCGGAATTCTACCCGACTTCCACGAGACGCTGGAATTCAGCCCGACTTCCACTGGACGTCGAAATTCTGCCCAAGTAACACCGGAGCTCCACGCGACGCCAAAACTTCGCCCAAGTGATGCTAGAATTCTGCCCAGTGACACCGGAATTCTGCCGATCCCCAAGTGACGTCGAAATTCTGCCGACGCCAAGTGACGTCGGAATTCTGCCCGACATCGGACCTCCGTCGTCACTAGATTTCTACCTAACGCCTTCCTTCTGACCTCCGTCTCAGGCAACAATCCTTTCAACCTCCGTTGCCCGCCGACTACGGTCCTTTCGACTTACATCGCCCACCGACTAAAGGCCTTCCAACTTCCGTTGCCCGCCGATACAGTCCTTCCGACTTCCGTCGCCGCCCCGACTACGGTCCTTCTGATTTACGTCACCCACCGACTACAGTACTTCCGGCCTCGTCCCTCGCCAACTACGGTCCTTCTGACTTTCGTCGCCCACCGACTACAGTCCTTCCGCCTCTGTTGCTCATCAACTACGGTCCTTCTAACATACGTCACCCCACGACTACAGCCCTTCCAGCCTCCATCGCCCGCCGACTACGGTCCTTCTGACTTACGTCGCCACCAACTACAGTCCTTCCGACTTACGTCGCCCACCGACTAAAGTCCTTCCGACCTCGTCGCCCCGCGATTTCGGTCCTTCTACCTTACGTGCCCACTGACTACAGTCCTTCCGACCTCCGTGCCCGCCGACAACGGTCCTTCCGACTTACGTGTCCACTGATGAGCGGTCCTTCCGACCAAACAAACACGTCAACAATGACTCTTTGTATATACATCATGTAATTACTCTATAAGATGTACATCAAGCTAAGGCCTTCCCCCAAGGAAGGGCTCATTTGTAATCAACTGCTATACTAGTGGATTCATTCAAACTGAGCTAGGCCCCGTGATTTTTCTCCCTTTTCAGGGGTTTTCCACGTAAAAATCTTGGTGTCTCATAAATGCTAGACCCTCTCTTTATCGATTGCATGTCGGATTTTCATATAACGCTAAGACACTATAATGTTATATTTCTCAACCGATGCGAATACTCCAGGACGCAACAGTTTGGCGCCGTCTGTGGGAACGTGGTTCCCGACTGGGGGGCAATTTTGGCTCCCAACCTCAAAATGTTATTCAAATACTATTGATGCAATCAATTTTATGGGAATCAGATCCGAACTGGGGGGCAACCTTGGCTACAATTTTAGTCAAGAATATCCCTCCAAGACTTTCAAAATCAAGACGAATAATAAGGAAACTCCCGACAATGTAAGGATGCATCCGATAAATTTCAAGCCATATACAGTCCTTCACTGGACTTCTACTCATTGGGCAAGGTCTTATCTTGACCTCAAAAAGGCAATAACGGTATAAAGATAGACCATTATTCACCTTTGATTCGAGATACACGCGGCGCTCGCCCCCTCCAATAAAGGCAAAATCGATCCTAGGGGATTGATTCGACCGTTCCATACAGGTAACATCGTTGAGCAAAGGCTCCAAATACAACCTCGATAGGTCTTACATCCTTGGTGGATTCTCTCGACATCTTCCACACAGGTTTACGTCATCGAGCAGGGCTCTGACATACAACCTCGGATTGGTCTCCCATCCTGATGGATTTCCTAACCTCTTCCATTACAGGTTAATGTCGTCGAGCAAAGGCTCCAACATACAACCTCAGATAGGTCTTACATCCTTGGTGGATTCTCTCGACCTCTTCCACACAGGTAACGTCATCGAGCAGGGCCTGACATATAACCTCGGATAGGTCTTTTATCCTTGGTGGATTCTCCCGACCTCTTCCATATAGGTTAACGTCATCGAGCAAAGTGCTCTGACATACAACCTCGAATGGTCTTACATCCTTGGTGGATTCTCCCAACCTCTTCCATACAGGTTATCGTATCGAGCAAAGTGCTCTAACATACAACCTCGGATAGTCTTACATCCTTGGTCTATTCTCTCAACCTCTTCCACACAGGTTAACCTCATGAGCAGGGCTCTGACATACAACCTCGGATAGGTCTCACATCCTTGGTGGATTCTCTCGACCTTCTCCATACAGGGTAAGTCGTCGAGCAAAGGCTCCGACATATAACCTCGAATAGGTCTTATCCTTGGTGGATTCTCTCGACCTCTTACACACAGGTTAACGTCATCGAGCAGGGCTCTGACTTACAATCCCGGATAGTCTCACATCTTTAGTGAATTCTCCGACCTCTTCCACATAGATTAGCGTCATCGAACAGGGCTCTGACATACAACCTCGGATAGGTCTCACATTTTTTGTGGATTCTCTCGATCTCTTTCATATAGGTTAATGTCAATGAGCATGGCTCTAAATACAACCTCTGATAGTTCATACATCCTCAGTGGATTCTTACGACTCTTCAACAAAGGGATATCTGATGTCGGCAAACTCTATATGGATGCTTATTATCTTTGCAAAATGCCACTGGACACCCGCCATCATCGGACCTTCATCTGATATTTGTCGACGGTCTTTTACTTCATATCAGCCATCATCGGTTATCGCTCGACTGCTATTAGCAGCGCACCCTCGAACTCTCTCCTTCAGCTCTACACTCGGTCGTTGACTGCTAATTGGCTTCGACTCGATCATCATCGCCACAGACTTCCGCTCAAATGGCGTCAAAAATTCTCCCCGTCTACTCATCACTTCTGGTTCTCCTCTTGGACACTATTACTATCAGATTTCTCAAATCAACTCGCATACAAGCGCAATTGATCTTCTTCTGTCAAGAGTTGTTATTAAGAAGATAGCCTCTCATCGTAACTTCTTCTACACAAGAGAGGGGCACTGAAGCTTGATAGGGAATGTCGCCTATCTCCGACAGTGGAATGCCTCTAATGCAAGAAGAAGAACATAAGTGAAGAACAAGGAAAAAAAAACTTCTTCTACATAACGGCGAATTTATGTCTTTGGAGGGGAAGGCCTTGTCTTTGTATCAGTGGAGAGACCGAGAGATACAATTCGAGCATGGAGGGAGCTCAAATAGGTTTATTAAAACATTTTCTAACCAGTCTAAAATGAGACTTCTACAAGCAATTCTTTGCTCTAGTTCAGGAAGGGACATTGATGGATTATTGGGAGAGATTTGAGTACTTTCTAGCTAAATGGGGGGGCTATCTGAAACAGTACTGGAGGATAATTTCATGAAGGGGATCAAGCCAAAGATCAGGGCCGCTATTCGGTTTGAGGCCACGAGAGTTAGGGAGGCAATAGAGCTAGCCTAGTTGGTGGATGACAAAAATCACTTGAGAGAAGCAGCAAGGGCAGTAGTTCAAAAGCTTCATATCGACAATGACTATTTTTTGGCATCAAAGGTACAACATAGCCCATTTAGAAAGAGGTACCTAAGGATAGGAGATTGCGAGCACGGTATCAGAGAAATTTCAGACGACAGATTAAGGCAGATGTTCAAGAGAAGCAGGCTAGGGGACTGTGTTTCGTTGTGATGAGATGTTTTACACCAGGCCACTGTAAGGACCATTCACTATAGGTACTTACAGTTTTTTATGAGGAGTATTTGCACCTAGATGTGGTGGAGGTCTCCCTGAACTCAGTGGTGGGGTTTACCTCAAATCACACAATGAAGGTAAGGAAATAAATGGTAGAAGAATCAGTGGTAGTTCTTGTTGATAGAAGGGTGACCCACAATTTCATCTCCAACCAGGTGGGAAGGGGTATTTCCTTTCATGGTGTTAGGGAGTATAGATATAATTTTGGGCATGAAGTGGTTGTCGACCCTAAGGGAGACTAATGGATTGAAAGAATTAACTATGGAATTCATGGTGGGAGGGAGGAAGGTGAGGATTAGGGGATCCTATTTTGTCAAAACCAGGGTTATTCTTAAGACCATGGTAAAGGCAATTCGGGGAGCATAGAGTTCTAAAGCCTCAAGGGAGGGGAGAAGCATGGAGAAAGAGGAGGTTCCATATTATAGTCCAACTACTCATACAACAATTCAGTGAAGTGTTACAGGCTTCTAGCTACCTCAAGGCCTACCTCTCCTAAGGGAGCATGAGCATGCCATCATCCTTAAGGAGGGGGTATCACTATCAATGTTTGACCTCTGAACGCCTCCCCACTTCTCCAACCTCCACCTTCTCTCCTTAGGCTAAGTCATTTGGATGCTTTGAGTTCTCTTCTTCTAAGCCCCATCTCCTACACCAAATAATCTGAGAATTCTCTCAGATTTCTGGAGTAGAACCTGAGCACAATTTCAGGTTCTTCTTCTCTAGAAAGAATCATTGAATTCTCTCAGGTTTTTTGGGAAACCAAAAGCAGAAATTGTACTAAAATTTTTTGGAGCTCCTACCCGTTCTACATCACTATTAGCCACTGATTTCTGTCTGTAGGGCCTTAGCTTCAAGAACACCTTCTCACCCACTTCAAACTACATGTCCCTCATGTGTGAATCCGTCTGTCACTTCATAATTTGTTGTGCCCTCTGCAGATGTTTCTTCAACAGTTCTAGCAACTTGTCCCTTTCCTCCAAATACTGCTCCACTGATGACACTGGTGTGCTTCCCTTCCCATAAAGGTGTGGGGGGTCTCTGCCATACATCACCTTGAAAGGCATCATTTGAGAAGCATAATGATACGAGGTATTGTATAAATACTCGGCCCAAGGTAACTACTTCGCCCACATCCGCGGTGTTTCGAATGCAAAACACCTCAAATATGTTTCTAAGCTCCGGTTTACCACCTCCGTTTGTCCGTCAGTCTGTGAATGGTAGGCAGTACTTCTCTTGAGAATCATGTCCTGCATTCTGAAAAGCTCCTTCCAAAACTGGTTAAGAAACACATTGTCCATGTCAGACACAATCGACTTAGGAACCCCATGTAATCTCACCACTTCCTGATAAATGTTGTCGCTACTGATACGGTGCTGTACGGATGTCGTAAGAGAATAAAGTGAGCATACTTGCTAGTCGGTCCACCACTACCATTATGACTGTGAATCCTTCTAAGCGGGGGAGGCCGTCAATGAAGTCCATAGATACTTCCTCCACACTTTGTTTGGAAGTGCTAATGGTTGAAGTAGCCCTCCTGTGGTGCCATCGCCATATATTTATTTCTCTGACATACCTCACACCTTGCTACCCATCTCTTCCACATCCTTTTACATCCCTTTTTAGTATAGCTCGCTGTCAGCCTTCTGTACGTCTTCTGTACTCCTAAATGCCCCCCAAAGCACTGCCGTGGTGAAATTCCTGTAGTAAGTGAGGAATGTATGTTGATGTTCGTGGCATCACGAACCTCCCCTGATGTAACAACTTCTCCCCCTCCAAATAGTACCCGAATGGCTACTACTATCCTTCCTCAAGTCTTCCTTGATTTTCTTCAGCTCCTCGCTTTGCAGTCTTTCTTCTTTGATGGTCCCCAGTTAACCATTAGTGGTACTAACACTGCCAACTCCTGAAGTTCCCCAACACATCTGGATAAGGCGTCGGCCGCCTTATTTTCCACCCCTGGTCGGTACGGGATCTCAAAGTCATAGCCCAAAAGCTTTGACAACCACCTCTGATATTCCTCGGTCACCATCCGTTGTTCCAACAAGTATTTCAAACTCCTCTGGTTCGTACAAACAATGAAGTGCCTCCCAAAAAGATAAGGGCGCCACTTTGAATGGCTAGGACGATGGCCATTAGCTCTCTCTCTCATATACTGACTTCAATCGAGCTCTGGTCGATAGCACCTGACTGAAATAGGCTACAGGCTTGTGATTACTGCATCAAAACTGCTCCCAAGCCATACTCTGATGCATCAGTCTCTACTATAAAGGTCTGGCTAAAATCTGGAAGAGCTAACACTGGCACCGTCGTCATGGCTTTCTTAACCTCTCAAACTGGGTTGCCGCCTCTCCCACCAAATAAATTGTCCTTCTTCAGTTGCTTAGTCAAGGCCACGCAATGGTACTGTACCCCTTCTCAAACCTCCTGTAGTAACTAGTCAGACCTAAGAAACCTCTCAACTCCCTTATGTTCTTAGGCCTTGGCCAGTTATGTATGGCCTCAATCTTGGACTGGTCGGTTGCCACATCCTCTTGAGACACCACGTGTCCAAAATATTCCACCTCGACTGGGCAAAACTGCACTTCTTTAAATTAACTTTCAGCTGATGCTCCTATAGGATCTTCAGAACCTCCTTCAGGGTGGTCTACGTGCTCCTCCTCAGTTTGGTTGTACACCAAAATGTCAAATATAAAAATTAGCACAAACTTCCTGAGATGCTGCTTGAAACTCTGTTCATCAAAGACTGAAAGGTAGCAGGGGGGTCGTTAGTGAGCCTGAAAGGCATCACCGGGAACTGTAATGCCCCTCGTGCATCCTGAAAGCCGTCTTCTGAATATCCTCATCCTTCATTCTGATTTGGTGGTAGCCTGATTTCAGGTCCATCTTAAAAAACACTACTGCACCGTGCAACTCATCTAGCAACTCGTCAATCATCGGAATAGGAAACTTATCTGGTACTGTCCTCCTTGTTCAAAGCCCTGTAATCCACGCAAAACCTCCAACTCCCATCCTTCTTCTTGACTAGTAAGATGGCGCTAGAGAAAGGACTCACGTTGGGTCTGACTATTCCTGCCTCCAACATCTCCCTAATCAGCTTCTCTATTTCATCTTTTTGAATCTGAGGGTATCGGTATGGTCGAACACTATTGGTGACACCCGTCCTTCAGAAGAATTGCATGCTCCTGCTCACTGGGTGGTGGTAAGCCCTGAGGTGGTTGAAACACCTCCCTGAATTGTTGTATGAGTGGTTGCACCACTAGTGGAATTTCTCCCTCATCCCCCATACTCACCCTCTCCAAGCGCTGCAACTCTCACCAGATATCCACCTCCCACCTCCTGTATGGATTTGATCATGGACTTGAGAGATACCCCAGCCTTGGTCAAGCTAGCATCACCCTGAATCGTCCTCCTTCCTCCCATCACCAATTCCATCCTCAGTGTCCCCCAATTGATCTTGTCTCCCCCATGTTTGCAGCCACTTCATCCCTAGGATGACGTCAGTACTCCCCAATTCCAAGAGAAGGAAGTCCTCCCTCAGCTGGATCCCCTGAATCTTCAGCACTACCCCTCTGCAAACTCCTCTATCCATTTCCACATTTCCCGTGTCCATCATCACCCCATAGCCTCCCATATCTACTAACTCCATGCCCAACAACTCAACGATCTGGGTGGAAATGAAATTGTAGGTTGCCCCACTGTCAATCAACACCATCACCTCTCGGTCAGCTAGCTCTCCTTTTACTTTCATAGTGTGACTCGGAGTGAATCTCACTACAGAGTTCAGAGAGACTTCTGTCAAATCCAGGTGCAACTTCTCCTCCTCTTCAAATCTGCTCCCACCTCCCTCCTCGTCTTCCTCATCTTCACAGACAAGGAGAAATTGAAGAGTTCGGTCCTTGTACTATGCCCCAGCATGTACTTCTCATCACATCTGAAGCACAACCGCTTTACTCTCTTCCTGCATCTCCTTCTCTGTCAACTTTTGGATTTGTCTCCCATTCCCCCTCCAGTTTTCTCCTTTGGTGCTTCCTTCAGACCCCTTGGCGTTGCCCCTTTTGATGGTAAGAATGTGTTAGTCATCTTTTATGATCCCCTGAATAGTTCCCTCGAACTCTTCTTTCTGATTTCTTCTGATCTTCCACCAACTGCGCCAGCTCCATAGCCTTCCCTATGGTCCTCGGCTCCAGCACCTTGACTGTTGTTCGTATCTCCGGTTTTTAAACCCTTCATGAAGTTCCCTTCCAGGGCTGACTCTGAAATGTGATCCAATATGCTAGCCAAGTACTCGAACTTGTCCTGGTAGTCTGCCACGGTCCCCTCCTGAGTTAAAGCAAAGAATTGCTCATAGAAGTCTCCTCCCCCATCGGCTCAGAAACGCTCCAATAAGCAATCCTTGAACTCTCTCCAACTCCGAATGGGCTCCCTCTTGTCACGCCACTGATATCAAGCCAAGGCTTTTCCTTCCAAACACAATCCCGCCGCTGTCAACTTCTCTTCCTCTGTCAACCCATTGACAGCGAAGTAACGCTCCACCTTGTAGATCCAGTGATGAGGACATCGATCAGAGGTTCAAACATGTGTATCACCGAAAGCATCGCAGATCGACGGCCACGATTCGAAGTTTATATTTTTAATTATTTATGCATTTTATTTTCTTTGAGTCTTCCTATTGTACCCTTATTATGAGTTAAGTCATGTTGTAGCCCTGAGGGCAACTTAGTCTTTGTTCCTTCTTTTATGTTGAGACCTATATATAGGTCATTTCTATTGTAATGAGTGGAGGAATGTTTTGATGAAATTTTACTTGTTTCTTCTTCTTCTTGCATGAGAGCTAGAGAGAAGGGAGAGAGCCGCCCCCCCTCCTCTTGCCGCCGCCCCCTTCCAATCCAAATTTCCCATTGTGATGATGATTGCAATCATCATAATACCTTCCAAATTTGGCTAGGTATGGGAGGGAAAATTTGAATCAATTTGAAATTCAAATTTTGAATTTCAAATCTTTCCAAATTTGTAATTCCCATTTAGGAAAGTTTTATCCATGACTCCAATTTAAATTTCAAATAAATGGATTTTCATAATAACTTCCTAGCCTACAATCACTCTTTGGAAACTCCTAAAATCCTTCCCCAACCCACTCCCCCTCTCTCTATGCCGCCGGCCATGTATGGGCTTCATCCCATTAAATTGCATTAATGCATTAAATGCGCATTAAGTTGAAATCAGATTTCAATTTAATCTCTCCCCCAATTTACTCAATCCTGAAATTAATTTCTTGATTGAGAATTAAATCACCTCCCCCCTCCCTACAAGGAATTTTTATTACATCCGGTAAAAATACCGAGCATACCGAGTGTACCGAGCACAATACCGAGCACTTTAATGGCGTGGCGTTTTGTTACTGGTTTCCGAATGCATTCGGTAACCTGACGGAATAATCACTCCCCTACAAGCCGCCCCCCCCCCCCCCCCCCTCCCTGGCTCCCCTCATTAATCCCCCATTTAATGTCTTAATTCCCCTTGATTTGAAATTTAAAATTCAAATCAATTCCCTCCAAACTTAATCAAATCTGAAATTAATTTCAGATTTTGATTAAATCCTTTCACCACCACAAACCTAATCTCCCCAAACCCTAGCCCTCTTCCCCCTTGAAACCGCCGGCCCCTCTCCCCCTCCCGCCGCCCATCTCCCTCCCCACCGCCATCTCTCTCACTTCTCATATTATGATGAATGGTCGATCCCGAAGTTGATAGTGGACTCATACTCGACGCCTACGGAGACATCCACATCGTTCGATCACCCTTCTTCGACGTCGGATTTGGTTTTGACAACATCGTTGAAGATTACTTGAACCGAATCCTCCCCACCCTTGTGGACGTTATCTACGACCAATTCTCGGACTACGAGTGGACCATCAACGGCCATCCACCCGAGCCACCTCCGCCTCTGACTACTTCTCCACCACCGTCGACCTTTCCGTGGATTAAGGCTATTGGTGTCGCAATCGTCCTCGTGGCATCGTTGGGTGTGCTGAAGACCTTCTCCCGCTAAAGCCTAGTGTAGTCGAGTGATCAATCCCCAAGGTGAAAACTCTCATTATTAAATCATGGATTGTTGATTAAAAGCTTTTAGTATTGCTACTATATTTGTTTATCTATGAGATTTGGTTAATCTACATGTACTCCGCCTAAGCAAGTGGAAAACTAAGATTCTTTAACGAATTTGCTTGTTATTACAATAAGTTATTGATTTGGATTACATTGCCAATTATTCTTAAATTTCTTAATAAGCTCCTGTGCATTTGGTTTCACATCATCCAGCCATGGCTGTCTTCACCCTCAAAGATGGGCATCTTCAGCTTCCTCACTCGTGGGTCTCCCCCGTTTCCCCTGAATCCTCCATAACCTCACATTCCCCGAAAAGGAGGTGCACCCGAACTGTCACGATCTTCCCTCCTGCAATTATACCCGAACCCTTCATCATTTTCCCCTCTTCTCCCTTCAAAATCAGCACATCGGCGATAAAATTCTTCCCTTCTCCCGACGAAATCAGCACCCTACAGTCATTTCCCAAACTCATCTCCTCTCTAGAAAGTGGCTCTAGAGGTGGCATGTCGTCCTCCCCTCAATGACCTCCACTCCCCCTCAATGACCTCCACTTCCGGATTTCTCCTCCCTCTAAACGAGTTTGGATTTCCTCCTACACCATGGCCTCCGGTGGTCTCACTTGCTTCCGATGTCGCAGGATTTGTCTTCAACTCCAACAGTTTCTTCAACATTTCTTTCATCACAGTGAATTTCCCCTCTATCCTTTCATTGTTGGAGGTGATTTGAGTTTGAAAGTCAAAGAACTTTCCCTCCAAATATGATTTTAGTTGACCGATCTCGCCTTCCAAGACCTCTAACTTCTTCCCGGCCATCTATCTTCCCAGAAATCATGAAGATCTTCGCCCGGTGAAAAAATCCCGCTGAAATTTCAGAATTTCAGCCGCCGACAGTCCCAAATCGATGCTATGATACCAATTTGATAGGAAATACTTGAGTTCGCAAGTAACCCTAAGGTAATACTTGAGTTCGCAAGCAATCCTACCCCAAATCGATAAGCAAACAGCAGAGAAACGGCTGTTTGCAGCAGGTAAACAGCAAAAAATCTGCTGTTTACAGCAGGAAATCAGCACAATCCAGGGAAATCTGAGAGAAAAAAACTCAATGCAAGACTTGTATTCCACTAGACGATGAAATAAAATAGCAAAGATACAATCATTCTTTGATCTGAGAGGAAGAACAACTCTCCAAATCTCTGGCAACGTCAATAGCCTAAAGCAAAAGAACCCTAGATCTCAAATTGCAAACAAATTCAAGATAATCCTAATTCCCTCCTATTCCCCTAATTAACATGAAAGGAGAATTACAACTTACCTAATCAACCCTTACATTCAAATCTTTCCCCCAAAAAATTGCATTAAACCAACATGGGCCCCACAGGATTACCGCCCCTCTCTCCCTGTTTCTTCCGCCGAACAAATACCTGGACCGGTCCAGCCGGCCTCTCCTTGGCCGGCATGAGAGCAGCAGGCATAACAGACAGCTCCACAGTCAGCTTCTCCTTGACAAAGAAGTATTCAATTATCCCAAAAAACATAAGTTTTAATTGGAAGAAGGAACATGACATTTTCTTCACTGGTTTGGCTCACATTATCCTCCAGCTCAGCATCGTCAAAGTACTCACAATCCTGCATTTTTTTATGGGGAAAAAAAAGTACCATCTTTTTTTTATCATACGATGTTTCATTGAAACTCAAGCAGGATGCATAATCTTGGGCCTTGTTTGAAACTCTCTAGCTAGCGCACTTGCAGAACTCACGGCTATTGCAGGGCAGTAGCTTATTTTACCAAAGCTATCACTGGACCTATAGTGAAAAAAAAAAGTTTTAGAAATTATTTACCTTTCAAAATTCAAGTCTTTGATCCATTATGAACTTGCAAAACTTCGAAAGAGCCTGTATCCTTGCATAAGTGTGAGGTTTGCTTTTCAGTGACTTATCTATCCCATATTCTTCCTATCTCCTCATTATTTTTTTCGAATCGTTTTTTTTTAAAGCATGTTTAGCAAATTTTTCGATGAATTGAATCTTACCACTTTCGATTTTCAACCATAGTAAATAGTTACTTTACGAAGAACAGCATGTTTCCCACAAAAAGTGCATGCTTATAGCATTAGTTTGTTGCAGCTAAATTTACATTAGAAATCCTGGATGTTAGAGCCCGGGGGGAAGAGCTCAGGATGGGCAATTAATTTTTCTTTTTCTTAGAAAAATAGGCAACTGCCCACCCAAAAATCTTTTTTGTCCTTAGAACAATAAATATTTTAACTGCCCACCCTTTAGAAAAATAGGCAACTGCCACCCTTTCAATGAATACAATTGCTCAGATTTTAAGAAAGAATTTTATTTTTTATCTCGTACATAAGATTATGCATTTCAGAATTCTATTTTTCCTGCCCAGAGAGACTAATTCCGTCCCTGATTAGAGCAGCATCATATATTAGATTGGATGTCAAAGCTTAAACTAATGGCTAAAAGTCGACAAGAACCAGAGCTTAACATTAATATTAGTTAATAAGCAACAAAAAAGGATGCAATTTAAACAAATCAATTTAGCTATAATTCCAAACAATTTCAACAAAATTATTAGGGAGTTAAGAATATATTTCTAGATTTGATCGGAGATCCTGATGTACTTGCAAATTAAAAAGATAAGTTGAAGCATATTATTTCATTTTCAAAGATTTGAATTTGTTGAAACGAAAAATAATAGAATCTACCCACACATATTGATAAAAAGATAAGCAAGAAACGTAGAGTAAATTAAGCTATAATTCTCCAAAGATAATATATAATACTTACGAGAGAGCTTTAGAGTTTGGAAGTAATGCACCTCTACTTTTTTCTAGAGAAAAATATTCTCCATCTCATTTAAAGCTTGTTAGAAACACACCAACAATAATATCGTGCACGGTAAAAAAATTGATCCCATGAATAAACCGCGATTCATAAGTATTCTTGAAAAATATGAACTAGATGCCAAAAAAATTACGATAATAAATTGATTCTACATCTGATTTTGCCAAAATTGATTTAGCAAAAGAAAAAACACTAGAATATATAGCAAGAAACTATTCAGCGCCAAAACCTAAAACTAAATAGGACAAATTGAATCTAAAATTCAAACTTTGAAAAAAATTAAACTTAGAACTGAATTAGAATTTGAATTTATTCATTACTTTAAAATTGACTAAATACTAACCTACTGAAGTTGTCAAATTAATTGAGCAAATTAATAAGGCAATTCCTAATAAAACTGATGTATATTTTTCTTTTGGTTCTTAATGTCTTGAACAAATTCATAAAGAGAAATGGATTGAAAAAGTCAAATTATGTTGACACATTAATGAAGTTCTTCATGATAATAGCCTTCAAGAAAACAAGAACTTCAGAATTTCATCAATCTCATTAAATTCAAAGGTGCATAATTCAATATGCTATATCTTTTAAAACATTTAAATTACTTCTCATTAAAGATGTTGATCGCCCTTATAATATACACATCTTATTTGAATCAAATAAATCAATATGCTCTGGCCTTACCGGGAAAAAACCTTTATGAAATCTTATAAATATTCATTTCAGCTTTCCTTCATTATTTTCTTCTCATGGAATCAACAATTATAATGCATCGATTGGCAAGTATAATAGTATTTTGTCATTATTCTTACATGTATCTTATTCTATTTACTTAATTACTTAAACGCATTATTTGCATGAAGATATTCACAATAAGTTATAGTTTGTTGTTAACTAAACGAATTAGAATTCTACTAACATAAGCATAAATCCAAAGACAGGTGATAAGGTGACGGCCCGTCAAAATCCAGAAAGATTTCCATCAAGAATACTTAAGCAATTAACTGCTAGAAAAACAAAACTGATATATCATCAGAAAATTATCTTGGTCGGGCACGAATCTCGAGGCAAAATCAAGCCGGAAACTTAAAACATTAAATTCGGGATCACCTAAACTCCGATTTCAGCAAACTTACAGTCAAACTGAGCGTCTTGGAAATACGAACCCAACGACACCAAATTCGACTCAATTTGGAGCCCAAATGAATCCAAATCAAGCACCCGAAGCACTATTGGAAAGTTCAAACCACAATTTGAGTTACCAAAAGGTTTCCAAATATAACGTTCTTATAGTCGAATCGAGCGGCCCGATGAGACGAATCCAACGAGCCTAAGATCGCCGAATTCCGACATCATTAAGACCTTCAAATGTCTGACGAATGGTACACGATCAAGAGATTCAATATCAACCGTCCATCCAACCACTCTCTATTTATTCCTGATCTCTCACCTATTTACAAGCCATGTCACTCCAAAATATCCATAAATAGACCCCTCATTTCTCATGAGAGGGGACAGAAGCAAGAAGAGAAGAAGCAAAAGATTAGGAGGGAAGAAACTCCTCGACCACCGCCGGAATTCTGCTCGACTATCACGGGATGCCGGAATTCTACCCGACTTCCACGAGACGCTGGAATTCAGCCCGACTTCCACTGGACGTCGAAATTCTGCCCAAGTAACACCGGAGCTCCACGCGACGCCAAAACTTCGCCCAAGTGATGCTAGAATTCTGCCCAAGTGACACCGGAATTCTGCCCGATCCCCAAGTGACGTCGAAATTCTGCCCGACGCCCAAGTGACGTCGGAATTCTGCCCGACATCGGACCTCCGCTCGTCACTAGATTTCTACCTAACGCCTTCCTTCTGACCTCCGTCATCAGGCAACAATCCTTTCAACCTCCGTTGCCCGCCGACTACGGTCCTTTCGACTTACATCGCCCACCGACTACAGGCCTTCCAACTTCCGTTGCCCGCCGACTACAGTCCTTCCGACTTCCGTCGCCCGCCGACTACGGTCCTTCTGATTTACGTCACCCACCGACTACAGTACTTCCGGCCTCCGTCCCTCGCCAACTACGGTCCTTCTGACTTACGTCGCCCACCGACTACAGTCCTTCCGACCTCTGTTGCTCATCAACTACGGTCCTTCTAACATACGTCACCCACCGACTACAGCCCTTCCAGCCTCCATCGCCCGCCGACTACGGTCCTTCTGACTTACGTCGCCCACCAACTACAGTCCTTCCGACTTACGTCGCCCACCGACTAAAGTCCTTCCGACCTCTGTCGCCCGCCGATTACGGTCCTTCTACCTTACGTCGCCCACTGACTACAGTCCTTCCGACCTCCGTCGCCCGCCGACAACGGTCCTTCCGACTTACGTCGTCCACTGATGAGCGGTCCTTCCGACCAAACAAACACGTCAACAATGACTCTTTGTATATACATCATGTAATGTACTCTATAAGATGTACATCAAGCTAAGGCCTTCCCCCAAGGAAGGGCCTCATTTGTAATCAACTGCTATACTAGTGGATTCATTCAAACTGAGCTAGGCCCCGTGATTTTTCTCCCTTTTCAGGGGTTTTCCACGTAAAAATCTTGGTGTCTCATAAATGCTAGACCCTCTCTCTTATCTGATTGCATGTCGGATTTTCATATAACGCTAAGACATTAAATGTTATATTTCTCAACCGATGCGAATACTCCAGGACGCAACAGTTTGGCGCCGTCTGTGGGAACGTGGTTCCCGACTAGGGGGGCAATTTTGGCTCCAACCTCAAAATGTTATTCAAATACTATTGATGCATTAATTTTATGGGAATCAGATCCGAACTGGGGGGCAACCTTGGCTACAATTTTAGTCAAGAATATCCCTCCAAGACTTTCAAAATCAAGACGATATATAAGGAAACTCCCGACAAATGTAAGGATGCATCCGATAAATTTCAAGCCATATACAGTCCTTCACTGGACTTCTACTCATTGGGCAAGGTCTTAATCTTGACCTCAAAAAGGCAATAACGGTATAAAGATAGACCATTATTCACCTTTGATTCGAGATACACGCGGCGCTCGCCCCCTCCCAATAAAGGCAAAATCGATCCTAGGGGGATTCGATTCGACCTGTTCCATACAGGTTAACATCGTCGAGCAAAGGCTCCAACATACAACCTCAGATAGGTCTTACATCCTTGGTGGATTCTCTCGACATCTTCCACACAGGTTAACGTCATCGAGCAGGGCTCTGACATACAACCTCGGATAGGTCTCACATCCTTGATGGATTCTCCTAACCTCTTCCATACAGGTTAATGTCGTCGAGCAAAGGCTCCAACATACAACCTCAGATAGGTCTTACATCCTTGGTGGATTCTCTCGACCTCTTCCACACAGGTTAACGTCATCGAGCAGGGCCTGACATATAACCTCGGATAGGTCTTATATCCTTGGTGGATTCTCCCGACCTCTTCCATATAGGTTAACGTCATCGAGCAAAGTGCTCTGACATACAACCTCGAATAGGTCTTACATCCTTGGTGGATTCTCCCGACCTCTTCCATACAGGTTATCGTATCGAGCAAAGTGCTCTAACATACAACCTCGGATAGTCTTACATCCTTGGTCTATTCTCTCAACCTCTTCCACACAGGTTAACCTCATCGAGCAGGGCTCTGACATACAACCTCGGATAGGTCTCACATCCTTGGTGGATTCTCTCGACCTCTTCCATACAGGTTAACGTCGTCGAGCAAAGGCTCCGACATATAACCTCGAATAGGTCTTATATCCTTGGTGGATTCTCTCGACCTCTTACACACAGGTTAACGTCATCGAGCAGGGCTCTGACTTACAACCTCGGATAGGTCTCACATCTTTAGTGAATTCTCTCGACCTCTTCCACATAGATTAGCGTCATCAAACAGGGCTCTGACATACAACCTCGGATAGGTCTCACATTTTTTGTGGATTCTCTCGATCTCTTTCATATAGGTTAATGTCAATGAGCATGGCTCTAATATACAACCTCTGATAGTTCATACATCCTCAGTGGATTCTTACGACCTCTTCAACAAAGGGATATCTGATGTCGGCAAACTTCTATATGGATGCTTATTATCTTTGCAAAATGCCACTGGACACCCGCCATCATCGGACCTTCATCTGATATTTGTCGACGGTCTTTTACTTCATATCAGCCATCATCGGATTATCGCTCGACTGCTATTAGCAGCGCACCCTCGAACTCTCTCCTTCAGCTCTACACTCGGTCGTTGACTGCTAATTGGCTTCGACTCGATCATCCATCGCCGACAGACTTCCGCTCAAATGGCGTCAAAATTCTCCCCGTCTACTCATCACTTCTGGTTCTCCTCTTGGACACTATTACTATCAGATCTTCTCAAATCAACCTCGCATACAAGCAGCAATTGATCTTCTTCTGTCAAGAGTTGTATATTAAGAAGATAGCCTCTCATCGTAACTTCTTCTACACAAGAGAGGGGCACTGAAGCTTGATAGGGGAATGTCGCCTATCTCCGACAGTGGAATGCCTCTAATGCAAGAAGAAGAACATAAGTGAAGAACAAGGAAAAAAAACTTCTTCTACATAACGGCGAATTTATGCTTTGGAGGGGAAGGCCTTGTCTTTGTATCAGTGGAGAGACACGAGAGATACAATTCGAGCATGGAGGGAGCTCAAATAGAGTTTATTAAAACATTTTCTAACCAGTCTAAAATGAGACTTCTACAAGCAATTCTTTGCTCTAGTTCAGGAAGGGACATTGATGAATTATTGGGAGAGATTTGAGTACTTTTCTAGCTAATTGGGGAGGCTATCTGAAACAGTACTGGAGGATAATTTCATGAAGGGGATCAAGCCAAAGATCAGGGCCGCTATTCGGTTATTGAGGCCACGAGAGTTAGGGGAGGCAATAGAGCTAGCCTAGTTGGTGGATGACAAAAACTCACTTGAGAGAAGCAGCAAGGGCAGTAGTTCAAAAGCTTCATATCGGACAATGACTATTTTTTGGCATCAAAGGTACAACATATGCCCATTTAGAAAGAGGTACCTAAGGATAGGAGATTGCGAGCACGGTATCAGAGAAATTTCAGACGACAGATTAAGGCAGATGTTCAAGAGAAGCAGGCTAGGGGACTGTGTTTCCGTTGTGATGAGATGTTTACACCAGGCCACCACTGTAAGGACCATTCACTATAGGTACTTACAGTTTTTTATGAGGAGTATTTGCACCTAGATGTGGTGGAGGTCTCCCTGAACTCAGTGGTGGGGTTTACCTCAAATCACACAATGAAGGTAAGGAAATAAATAGTAGGAGAATCAGTGGTAGTTCTTGTTGATAGAAGGGTGACCCACAATTTCATCTCCAACCAGGTGGGAAGGGGTATTTCCTTCTCATGGTGTTAGGGAGTATAGATATAATTTTGGGCATGAAGTGGTTGTCGACCCTAAGGGAGACTAAGATGGATTAGAAAGAATTAACTATGGAATTCATGGTGGGAGGGAGGAAGGTGAGGATTAGGTAGGATCCTATTTTGTCAAAACCAGGGTTATTCTTAAGACCATGGTAAAGGCAATTCGGGGAGCATAGAGTTCTAAAGCCTCAAGGGAGGGAGAAGCATGGAGAAAGAGGAGGTTCCATATATAGTCCAACTACTCATACAACAATTCAGTGAAGTGTTACAGGCTTCTAGCTACCTCAAGGCCTACCTCTCCTAAGGGAGCATGAGCATGCCATCATCCTTAAGGAGGGGGTATCATCTATCAATGTTTGACCCTACTGGTACCCACAAGTTCAAAAGGATGAAATTAAGAGACTGATCAAAGAGATGTTGAAGGCTTAGATCATTTGTCCCGATGTTAGTCCATTCTCCAATCCTGTATCTAGTGAAGAAGAAGTATGGTAGTTGGAGATTTTGTGTAGATTACTGAGCTTTAAATAAGGAAATGGTGTTGGATAAGTTTCTTATACTAGTAATTGATGAGTTGTTGGATGAGTTATATGGGAACGGTGATGTTCTCCAAGATTGATTTGAAATCTTAATACCATCAGATAAGAATGTGGCCAGCTGACATCCACGAGATTTATTTAAGGATGTATGAAGGCCACTACGAGTTCTTAGTGATGCCTTTTGGGCTTACCAATGCCCCAGCTACCTTTCAGTCACTATGAACAAGGTATTCCAACCCTACCTCTGCAACTTTGTATTAGTTTTCTTCGATGACATTTTGGTGTATAGTCGGTCTGAGGCAAAGCATGTGGAGCACTTAGGTTTGTGTTTGTGACATTAAATGAGCATCAGTTGTATGTCAATTTGAAGAGGTGTTCCTTTGCACAGCAAATGGAGTATTTGGGACTTGTCCAAATCAAGAATAGCTACAGATCTTTCCAAGATTGAGGATATGTTGGAGTGGCCCTTTAACCAAAACCCTGAAGGTGTTGAGGGGGTTCTTGGGACTCAGAATGTACTACAAGAAATTTGTGAGGGGATACAACTCTATAGCATGGTCTTTGACAGAGCAACTAAAAAATGATAGTTCAATTTATTCTTTTTTTTTTTTTTTGGGAAGGGGGTGTTGCCACCCAAGCGTTTGAGCAACTGAAGAAAGTCATGACAAGTGTCCATGTGATAGCACTACTAGATTTAAGCCATTCATTTGTAGTGGAGACTGATGCATCATGTTATGAGTTGGGAGCAGTTTTTGATGTAGAGAACGGGGTCAACTCATGTCCAAAATAAATCGAATTTTGGCTTCCCTTGAGTCTACTATTTAAGCTGAAATTTTAGCACATTTATGAGCTGGACTTTAGTTCATTTATTGAACTAAGGGTTAGCTCATTATTAGCTAACATTTTAGTTCATTTATTATCTTTAATTAATGTATTTTTTATGCTTTCTATGTTTTTAATTATGTAGGTCTCTTGGAATTCCAAACCGGCTTTTGGAATTCCAAGAATTGTCTTTTCCCATGCATGACTCCTTGGTTTCCTCCATGGTTTCATTGCATTTGCCCCCTTGGATTCCGGCCGGCTGCTGGTTTCCCGTGCCTGGGCTCTTTCCTATGGCCGTGGCCCCTTGGTTCCCGCGCGGCCTCCTTGGCTTCCGCGGCTACCACTTCGGTTTCTTGGCTTGGGCTGTTTTTCCGTGAAAAGCATTTGGGATTAATGCTTGTGATGTTTAGGTTCTTGTGATAATTTATGTTATGTGTCTTTTGGTCTTCCCCTTTCATACCTATATATATGGGGGTTATGTATTGTTTGAAATAGTTGAATGAATGTTATTTTTGGAAGTTATAACCTGCGGGTTTGCTTTGGAAATCCTACGGGCTCTTTCCACCCTTCTTTCTCATCCCCTCCGGAAATCCTGCGGGCTCTTTCCAACCTCTCTTCTCGGGCTTCTAACCTCTTTCGTCTCTCCGCAAGTGCCACTCCACCTGTATCTTTCTTCTCAACAGTGAAGCAACTTTAGGGTGTCTTTGAGATCGAGTCGAGTTTGTAATTTTAGTTTTATTTTGTTTAGCTTAAATTGAAATGTAAGAGTTTGTTCTCTTCTCTCTTTTCTTCTAGTCTTTGTCGGTGTCGTTTCGTTTAATTTTTTGTGATAAAAAAAATATAGGGTCCCCTATATTTTTTTGATTGCATCATTTGGTATCAGAGCAAGTTAGGAAATCTTAGGATTGTGATTTGTCAAGTTAGTTTGTCAAATTTTATTTTTAAGTCAAGTCAAGTTGTGAGTCTTGTGAGTCTTGTCTTAAGTTTAGATTGAGTTTTTTGAGTCTTATTTTGAGTCTAAGTTTAGGTTGAAAATTTTTTAGTCTTTTTTTTAGTCTGTCAAAAAAAGGAAAATACCAAAAATATGACTCCATTCCAGGAAGAAAGCGATCAAAACAATCCTGATGTCCCACAACCATTGGACAGATGGTTACCTACAGAAGGAGATTCTACTGACCCACTTCAAGATCGTCTATACAAACTTCAATATCACATGTTCTTATGTAATCAAAAATTCGAGAAGTACAAAAGATATCTGCAACAGCAATTTGAAAAGGAGTAGGAAGAAATTCTGAAAAGATTTGGCGACAAACTCAAAGAACTGGATGAACAGTATGCACCGCCTCAAGGGAATCATCAACCAATTCATCAAGAGCTGAATTCGCAAGAAGGTGAGTCTGATGTAGACAAAGGGGGGATCAACTCATGTCCAAAATAAATCGAATTTTGGCTTCCCTTGAGTCTACTATTTGAGCTGAAATTTTAGCTCATTTATGAGCTGGACTTTAGTTCATTTATTGAACTAAGGGTTAGTTCATTATTAGCTAACATTTTAGTTCATTTATTATCTTTAATTAATGTACTTTTTATGCTTTTTATGTTTTTAATTATGTAGGTCTCTTGGAATTCTAAACCGGCTTTTGGAATTCCAAGAATTGTCCTTTCCCATGCATGACTCCTTGGTTTCCTCCATGGTTTCATTGCATTTGCCCCCTTGGATTCCGGCCGGCTGCTAGTTTCCCGTGACTGGGCTCTTTCCCGTGGTCGTGGCCCCTTGGTTCCCGCGCGGCCTCCTTGGCTCCCGCGGCTACCACTTCGGTTTCTTGGCTTAGGCTGTTTTTCCGTGAAAAGCATTTGGGATTAATGCTTGTGATGTTTAGGTTCTTGTGATAATTTATGTTATGTGTCTTTTGGTCTTCCCCTTTCATACCTATATATATATGGGGGGTTATGTATTGTTTGAAATAGTTGAATGAATGTTATTTTTGGAAGTTATAACCTACGGGTTTGCTTTGGAAATCCTGCGGGCTCTTTCCACCCTTCTTTCTCATCCCCTCCGAAAATCCTGCGGGCTCTTTCCAACCTTTCTTCTCGGGCTTCTAACCTCTTTCGTCTCTCCGCGAGTGCCACTCCACCTGTATCTTTCTTCTCAACAGTGAAGCAACTTTAGGGTGTCTTTGAGATCGAGTCGAGTTTGTAATTTTAGTTTTCTTTTGTTTAGTTTAAATTGAAATGTAAGAGTTTGTTCTCTTCTCTCTTTTCTTCTAGTCTTTGTCGGTGTCGTTTCGTTTAATTTTTTGTGATCAAAAAAATATAGGGTCCCCTATATTTTTTTGATTGCATCAGTTTTCATGCAGAGTCAGAGACTCAGCTTATTTCAGACAGATACAGACCGCTAGGGCCAGGCTAAAATCAGTGATTGAAAGGAAGTTGATGGCGATAGTATTGGCAATACAGAAGTGACGACCTTACTTGTTGGGGCGATACTTCATAGTCAGGACCAACAAAAGGAGTTTGAAGTTTATGTTAGAGAAAAGGATGGTGACAAAGTATAAGCGGTGGTTTTCCAAGTTGTTGGATTATGACTTCGAGATCCAATACAAGCCCGAGCTGGAAAATAAAGCTACAGATGCTCTCTTCAGGCATAGTGAAGACCCTCATGTTATGACTCTATCTGTTCCCATGGTGTGGAATTGAGAAGCCTTGAAGCATGAGAGCGAACGGGATGGGGAGCTGGGTAAAATCAAAGGAGACTTACTACAGGACAAGGATAGCCATCCTGGTTACTCTTTGATGGGTCAGAAGCTACTATACCATGGACGGTTTGTGCTTTCGAGGATATCATCACACAACCCTCACTTGTTACAAGAGTTTCATGGCACAGCTATTGGGGGACATTCAGGAGTTCAGAAGTCATATCATAGACTGGTAGCGAAGCTATACTGGGTGGGCATGTGGAAGGATATAGAGGAGTTGGTGGCCAATTGTGATGTGTGTTAGAGACACAAATACCTGGCTATGACTCCAGGTGGTCTTTTATAGCCTTTAGTATTATGCAAGGTGTGAGAAGAGGTGACTATGGACTTCATTAAGGGACTACCTAGATCAAAAGGGTTTACTGTGATTCTAATGGTGGAGAACAGATTGAGCAACCATGCTCATTTCGTTCCCTTATGCCACCCATACACCGCAGTGTCGGTGGTAGCACATTCATTAAAGAGGTGGTCATTTGCATGGCATACCTAAGGCCATCGTGTCCGATCAGGACAAGGTTTTCTAAGCCACTTTTGGAGGGAGTTATTCAAGATGCATGTGACTATACTAAAGCGAAGTACACCTTACCACCCCTAGACGAATGGTCAGACATAGGCGGTGAATCGCAATGTGGAGACTTATCTTCATTGCTCTGAATCAAATGAACAAAAGATGTGGTCCAAGTGGTTAGCATGGGTGAATATTGGTATAACACTTCATATCATACATAAGCCGTGACAACATTATTTAAAATCCTATATGGGAGAAGGGATCTACCTCATCTTATATATTATCGACATGGCAACACTGTAGTGTCATCAGTGGAATAGACTTGAAATAAAGAGACTGGATTGCGGCAGAATTGAATGTACGGAGAGCATAGCAAATCATGAAGAAACAGACAGATTGGAACAAGAGAGACGTACAATTTGAGATTAGGGACGAGGTTTATCTGAAGATTTGACCTTATAGACAGAGAACTTTGGCTTGATGAAGGAATGAGAAGCTCTCCCCTTGCTAGTTTGGGACCTATGAGGTTGTGGAGTGCATTGGCGCAACATATCGCCTACGATTGCCTTCGGCCTCAATCATTCATCCTGTATTTCATGTATCGCAATTAAAACGAGCCATTGGAAACCACACACCCTCGCCCGCATTACCGGCCACACTATCAGAGAATATGAAGGTGATATTAGAACACTGGAGGTAAAAAGGGTGCGCCAAGGAGACAAGAGGATCAGGGAGGAGCTGAACAAGTGGAAGAATTTACTAGAGTATCAAGCAACATGGGAGCCCTACAGTACCATCTAGAAAGCAATTTCCCTCTTTCCACCATGAGGATAAGATGACTTTTGGGGAGGGGAATATTGATACAGCAGCTGGCAGTAGCCCAACTACCCAGGTGGGGGCCCAGACCTCCTTTATCATCTATAGTAGAAGAGACTTTGGGGAGGAAATTCTTTGGGAAAGATATAAGGACATTTATTAGGTGAATTGAGTTATTTAGGGGGGTAGATTAGGGTTTATGTTGAGTATTGTTTTCTGCAATTTTTGTTGGGTGTTTGAGTTTCTAGTGGCTACGAAGAATTGTGGGAGAGACGATTCACCTCTCAAATAGTGAATCAACTTGTATATTGTCTTTCTTTGTTTGGAGATTAATAAATACAGCTCTCAGTGTTATTTCTGGATATATTTGAAGTAAGTTGCTACTTTTTTTATAGTTGGGTGTTGTTTTGATCATCAAGTCCTATCACAAAGCCAAAAGCCTAGTTTCCCTTTCTCAAATATCAACTATCTTAAGATTCCTAATTAGCTTCACTCTACCAAATAAATCATATATCTCTATGACAAGGTGATAACATTTGTCTTTGGAAGTATCAATATACGGATAAATTAAGGAAAAAGGTGTATAGTGGTCTAAGCATACATCACCATAACAATATGCCAGACAGTTCCCACCTCTTCTGATATCTAGTATTATCACTCAATAAAAAGGATGAATTTGCCTGAAAAAAATTTATTGATTTGAAAAAATTATGGCGAAACAATGAGACGAAAGCTTTTATCCTAGAGCAAAGGCATGACCAGGTAGAGTTATGAACATGCATAAAACACTCAGAAACATTTAGAAAACAAGGCAAAAAAATGCATTGCAGCTCTGGCAAAATAGATAGTCCGAATTACAAAGAAAAATAACACAAATAACAAATCTAGTATAATAATAGTTGAACCAGGTGCAGTGAATCGGACACTGAAAAGGTCTTTACACACAAACAACCTAGACCAAACATAAAACTTCATTGGATAGCTCGATTGATTTCAGTTAACCAACGTAAATTAGATAGGGTTCAAAAAACCATTGACCAACAGCATTATTCTGCTCAAGAAAAATGACGCTTTGGCATGAATGCCGCTTTGCAGACGTAGGATTTCATTCTCCGTAATGTAGATTGTAGTTAACAAGATAATCCCTGAGGATTGAATCAAGGTTTAATTAGATCTGGATTCTTACTTCCTCTGAGCATAAGCCCTCATAATTAATTACCTCTCTTATTGCACAAGAGAGAACTCTCGATTAAGGATGAATAATTTTAGGTATTTTAGTTTTATTTGTGGGGGATGAAGGTAGACCCGATCAAGATCTCATTGTTCCGTCGTCCCGGAAATACCGTAATTTTCAATCTATCAATATTAGCAATCATTGATTGTAGTGTCTAATGAATCTAATTAGCAACCATGGATTGCCTCCACTCAAGGATCTCGAATAAACTGAAGTGGTCAAACGTAAGTTGTAAATTTATTGTTGTTTGGGATTTACATCCGTTAAAATACCCAATAATTGATTTAGTTTGAGGCTTATGACTTCATTTAGACGTTATCAAGTTGTTTGAATTGGTTCAGGGCTTATAGCTTCCCTTGGAAGTTGCCCGGGGTTTGTTTTAGGTCAGGGCTTATGGCTTCCCTTAAAAGTGGTATGTTTGTTTAGGTGGGCCTTACTGCTTCTGCATTTAGAAGTGGCATGTTTGTTTGGGCAAGTCTTATTGCTTTTGCATTTAGAAGTGGCATGTTTGTTTGTTAAAAAAAGTGGTATTACTGCTTCACTTAGAAGTAGCTCAGAGTTTGTTTAAGGAATAAGTATTACTGCTTCAACTAGAAGTAACCCGTTCGTTTGGGTAGGTCTTACAAATTTTGTATTTAAAAGTGGCCTGAAGTTTGTTTAAAAAGTGGATCTTATTGCTTCACTTAGAAGTTGCCCAATAGTTTCAATTTTGGACAGGTTTTATGGCTCTGTTTACGAATTGCTTGTTTTATCTGGGTAGGTCTTCAACTTCCCTTTGGAAGTTGTCTGGTTGTTTGAGTAGGACTTACTGCATCCCTTTGGAAGTAGCCTGTTTATTTGGGTCTAGGATAGATCGGACAGCTTACACTTTTTTACTACCCCTACACCAGGTTGTTGCAATAGTTAGCTTTTAGCGCGGTAGTTTTTGTTACAGTACTCGTTCTTTTCTTGCACTATAGTTTTGTTTATAGTAATGACTTTTGTACGTTTGTTTGCAGGAGCTCGCACTGCTTTGGAGTTTGCACATGAGCTTTGGAGCTATTTAGAGAGCTTGTAGTTTAATAGCTTAGTTTGAGTGGGAATTTGTTTGAGAGTTTATTTAAGTTTTAATTTGGGTCAGTTGAACCACTGTACAAGAGCTGATTTTTAGTGCAAATAATGATTTTATTTTTTCTCTATCCACTTTTTTATTGCATTTTATTCTAATTAATTAAAAGAATTTTAATTCATTAATTAATTAACCAATTAATTAAATGAAACTCTATTATGTTTTATTAATTAATAAATTAATTAAAAAGATATTTAAATTAATCAATCAATTAATTGATTAACAAATTGAGAAAAAATTTTAAAAAAATTAATATCTCTCAATTAAATTTATAGAAATTAAATTTTAGATTAATTATATTATTTTAATTAATAAAAAATACTTTTATTTCTTTTATTCTCACTTTTACTCTCTCAAAAACTTTCCCAAAAATCTCTCCAACAGAAAATTCTTTTTTTTTTTTAATTCGACAGCCTCCCGACGTCCCCTCCCCGCAAGGGGAGGTTAAGACGGCACTTGCCGTTGAATCAACCCGCTCGGATTAATAATCAACGGTGTGAGGTCTTCGAATTCGGAATCATCCTGTCAGGATCTACGATACAACTGCGCAGGGTCTTCAGATTAAAAATTCTACCGCCCGAATCAAAGATCATGACGCGAGTTCTTCAAATTCAGAATCATCCTGCCAAGATCTAAGATACAACTGTGCAGGGTCTTTAGATTAAAAATTCTACCACCCGGATTAAAAATCACAGCATGAGGTCTTGAAATCGAAGAATACGGACTTGGGTTTTAGAAGATGAAACTCGTCAGTTGGAATTACACGAACAAGACCAAAATCGAACGTGAATAGGCGATTGGGTCACGGGATCGTGAGGGAGTGGATCAAAGCATGAACCGAACTATGGGCTAGGGACTATTTCACTAGGGTGTGTGTGAGGCAAGGCTCGTGTGTGCAGGTGGAGTTCGGCAAGATCAGACCTGGGGGAGTTCGGCAAGATCAGACCTGGGGGAGTTCGGCGGGATCCGGCCTAGGATTCGGCGGGATCCGGCCTAGGATTCGGCGGGATCATGCCTAGGGTTCGGTGAGATTGGGGCTGAGTTTGGCGGGATCAGGCAGGCGGAGTGGGATGTGCAGGCTTAGGCAGTCGCTTGGAAGCAAGCGTGGGCTGCTATGTTCGGCTCTGCGTGCAACACAGAGAAAATGAGAGGGAGAGAGTAGAGGACTGAGGGAGAGGTTCCCGCATGGATCTTGATTGAATCCCTTATCCCCCTCCCCCAACTGCTCCTGCGTGTCGTTTTGAGGAAATGGCCGAGCGGTTGCGTGAGTGGGCCGGATTCTTGCATATGACTGTGTCGTTTGGAAGCAATGCCTCTCTCCGCTTTTTTTTTATTTCAACAATAATAACATAATTGCCTCAAGCATTCAAAGCTGTCAAGCTTTCTAGTGTTGTTGAATGAGGCTATAGAGCATGATACATACAGAGTTTTATAATTCTCAAATCCTCACTTCATCTAGTCAGCTATTTTTGTCCGTCTCCACTTGTCAAGTGATCAATTATTGTTAAATTTCTGCATAATTTACAGTTCGGTAATCCTCTAGCTCCCCAGCAAAAAGAAAAAATAAAACCCCGAGTCCAGTTGGTTGCAAAACAGTTTAATAAGTCTCACTTTCCACTTCTAGTGGTGAGGGGAGAATGTCTCTTCCAAAAACATTCTCTGCTTGTATATGGACGAGAAACTTTTTAAGAAAGTTTGGCTCTTTTATTGAAGTATTATCACGTATGAGAAGGTTGCTACGTGGTATTACTGAAGTGGTATATTCAGCTTTGGTTGTTCGATTTGTTTCATTGAGTGGGGAAGTTTATCTACCAGAATTTTGATCTTTAGGGTACACTGGTCTGAGGCTAAATTAAAAAATATCTTGTGCGACATTTCCACAATTGAAGTACACTCCTACAATTGCCTGTCAAGCAAGCAGAAGTTTGTCTCCACTTCCACCATGTTTCACTTCAGCCTTCCACTTCCAGGACTTAAATGGAATATTAGATCAATTGTAATTTTTTCATTAAAAGGAACGTCATGTATCTAAAGAAGAAGTGGATTTCCAGTCAAAAGCTGATGATACTGGTCGTCTTTAGAGTAAACTGGTCTAAAACTAAATTCAAAAATCTCTTGCATGCCATTTCCACAATTGAATTAGCTTCCTGCAATTAATTGCCCTTCCGAACAGCCAAAAGTATCCCCACTTCCACCACGTTTCACTTCAGTCTTCCACTTCCAGGACTTAGTGGAATATTAGATCAATTGTAAATTTGTCATTAAAAGGAATGGACTCATAACACTAGCCTCATGCATCTAAAGAGGCAGTGGATTTCCGGTCAGATGCTGAGGACCTACTTTTCATAGAATGATGGCAGAAAATGCTAATGAGATAGCATTAAGCCTTTTAACAAAATTTAAAATATATAGTTGGTAACATAAATATAAGATCAAGTGGGTGTTAGTTAAGAGATTAAAAGAAGCAAAAATTTAGCAAGCAAGCCGAAGTGATCGAAAGCACGCAAATAAGTCGAATTCCATCTATCCACTAATTTTTAAAACTGCAAAACATCCTATGCACAGGCATGGAAAAAAAACTGTTTTCCAATATTTATCAGAAAATCATCTATATAAGCAATAATTCAACAGTAACAATTCAGAGTCAAATTTTAAAAGATTGAAAAACAAAAGAGATAAATTACCTGAAGTTCTTCAGGGCACCTTGTTGTTGCAGTTGATGGAAGGAAATTCTGCATGGGTTTATCTATTTGCATTTCTGTGGAAACAGTAGGAGGTTTGATCTCAGCTACCTCTGATTCTATTCCAGTAAAGTCCATTGCGATACTGGCCTCAAATTTGGATTGCTCATATACATCAAACGTTGGAAGAGAATCTTGTTGACTGGGAGCAGTAAGTGACTGGGAAGTTACGGCTGCTGTTCCTTCGATGTTCCCTGCAGATACAAAGTGGTAAAAAACATAAATAAGGATCAAGCACAGACAAACAACCTACCAGTAAGAAAACCTAAGGGTGCTTTCAAACACCAATTTAGTGATCTATCTCAGATGCACAAAGAAACTTGTTTTGATTCAAGTAACCATTTAATGCTAGCGCTAAAACTGAAGCAACACTTCCCAGCATTAAATTTAGATCATGTATCCCAACGATATTCAACAAAAAACGAATATAAGTGCTTGATTGCATGCAGTTGTCATAAAGAAGCTTTATGCAAGTGTATTCATGTTTTCGAATGGATGATCTACGCTATGCATTTTGATGTTGCACATGATGACTGCAATAGGAAAAAAAACATGTACAAAAGTACAAACCTCAAGTACTTGGCCAAATAAATGCTCTAACAACCCATCATAAATAGCTTGTGTAAAGTAAGAGACCAATTTAGCATAGAAAGAAAAGAAACTAAAACATACAATTATCAATTGAAAAAGCATCAAAACTTCCATGAGTTCCCATTCCCTGTCTGGCGAGTAATGATTCCGTCAGGTTACCGAATGCATTCGGAAACCACGAACAAAACGCCACATCATTAAAGTGCTCGGTATTGTGCTCGGTACAGGCGCTCGGTACACTCGGTATGCTCGGTATTTTTACCGGACGCAATAAAAATTCCTGTCTGGCACGCCGCTTGAACACACCAAAACTCAAATTCAGACGGAAAAATAAAATAAAATGAGCAACACATCGAACATCGCTAAGATTTGTCTTGTTGGACAAACCAAAACAAATGCTCAGCCTCTTTGTCAAAAAGGGGAAAAATAGTCATTTTAAAACAACTTAGTGATCTGGATAATTCAACAAGCACAGCATTTAACTAGTCACTTGAATAAATCTTACTGTCAAGGGTTGATCCAAAAGGGTCCCAAGAAAAGTTGCAAGTTAAATATTGGAAGCATAAATTTGCAAATATAAGTTATTAATGGACTAAATTAAAAAAAAAAATTGCAATTCAAATTCAAATAATGAGGGCTATAGTGGTGTCAATTTCGGGTCACGGGTCGGGTTTGGGTCTAACCCGAAACTGAAACAGCACAATTTGGGTCAACCCGAACCCAACCCGTTTTGCAAAAAAGTCGGCTTTCTGGACCTGAACCCGACCCGCTTCGGGTCCAGGTCAACCCAACACGCCCCGAATGACCCGGTGCCAACAAAAAACTGCTAGTTTTCGGGTCCAAAAATGGGTCAATCTCTGCTTTTCGGGTAAAAACGGGTAAATCTCGGGTTGTCGGGTCAAAATGGGTCAATTTCGGGTCAAAAGGTCAACCTGAACCCGACCCGATTTTTGAAATGGGTTGAATTGTTGAACCCGAACCCGACCCGTTTCGGGTTCGAGTTGAGCCTAACCCGAAATTTTCGGGTCAAGTATGAGTCGGGTTTTCGGATCGTGTTAAATATTGACAGCCCTAGAGGGCTGGGGCCAACAAGAAAGGAGAGAGAAATCGAAGTAGAGGGAAAATAAATAATAATAATAATAACCTCTCTAAAGTTCTCAAATTTCTACATAGCCAGTCACCCTTTTTAAAACAAATCAAGTGAATATTCCCTTAATCTAAATCATGGTTTCTAAAAATTAAGGATGTGTCTTAAAGGATTCATATGATGATTGTTTAACAAGTTTTACGTTGGCCATCGACTACCTAATGTAACCCCTCCACTTTTCTCATCTAGAGTTTGGTCATATAAAATGTTAGCTTTTCAATGACAAGGTTAGGAGAGTAGATGTATTAGATCCTACCTATATTAAGAAAGGCGTGCAAAATTTAATTCTCTCTCTCTCTCCTCTCCCCACCCCCCACCCCCCACCCCACCCCATTTTAATATCATTCAAGAATCAACCCAAAGCATAGGGCAAGAGTTTATAAAGCAACATTGCTGCCTCCTTCCTCTCTCCTCTCAGGTATATCTCATTGATCCTAGCCTTTTCCCAACTATTTAGGATCATCATTAGCAATCCATTTTTTCATTTGTTCTTATTGAGTTAATGCCTGAGAAATTGAACATATTCTTAGCAAATAATTTTGAATAACTTTTATATATGTAACCTTAGGCCTACCATTTTTCCTTTCTAATCTTCTAACACTAATTATATCAACCCATCTAAGTTCAATTTCAATTATATTAAATCAATAAATGTCACTCCAACCTTTATTCTAATATAGTCATTCCTTAATTTACTCATCTAAATTTTGACAAACATGCATTTTAACATTCTTATTTTTATCATTCTTAGATACCAATGATTTTTTATAGCCTAACATTCGGATTTATACAAAATTACCAAGCTAATTGTGATGTTATGAAATATCAACATTTGTATCCTCTTATTACACAGAACTCCGAGGCACTCGTCCATTTGAATTATTCAACCATAAATAATGAAGCTATATCATACTATATATATGTGTGTGTGCACGTGTGTATTCTTTTATACAATATATCCAAGATATTAAACCTATCACACATGTCTATCATCTTATCTTAATTAATATTAAACGATTAGCAATTCATGAGTTGCATGTTATCATTCATCCCAAGTTGATTCAGATGATAGTAGACCAAAGGAAGTATCCCTTCAACGTAAAAGCCAAAGTTTCTCTCAGACAGTAAAAGCCTAAGAGGACCGATATGGCTACTTATGGTTCAAAGGTTCAAGGAAATAAACCACTAAAGATGCAACATGTAGGATTGGTTGATTCATATTAAAGTTGGCTCGTAGGCACCGTGCATGGCCGAATGCAGTCATATAAGTTGAAACATGATTGTATGTCACTTAAAAGGTAGTAGCATAACTAGTTTGATTATTCATGATGAGGTTAGGCTCATCTAAGGAGAATGCACTCTAAAACATATAAGGTAAAGGTTATATATATAGGGCATTTGTGTCATAAGCCTTAATCCTCAAAGATTCATCCCTTGCCATGGAAGTAAGCATCCACATGGTAAAAAGTTGATTGTCAAATTCATAGGTTTCCTCAAGTAAAGATCCATGAGTTAGATCAAGCTGGAACACCTATAAAACATGACCTTAAGCATAGGGTAAAGTAGTGCCCACTTTTGTCAGTGTATAACTCACCTATGCAGATGAATTTCAACATTAGAAAGGTTGGGCCCTACTGCTTCGAATATAATGACCTAAACAAATGACAATTATGGGGTTATGACCTAATTAGATGTAAATGAGACTTATTGAGTTATGGCCCAGCACAACAATGTGGGAATTATGGGATTATGGCCAATCTAAGGAAATCCACGAGAATTATGGGGATATGGCATAGCGAAGGATGGTTAACTATATATTCAATTCATGTAGAAAACACCGAGGATGATATTTAGGTAAATCTTTGAAGGCCCGAATCAACTTTGTAACAAAGATAAGACTAATAACCTCTCAGTTAAAGGGGAAGCCTAATGATTGATTTTATAGTCTCACCCTATAGATGAGGTGGACCATATTAAAATATTCATTGAAAATGGGTTTGAAGGCCTTATTGAAGTGAGCAGGCAAATATCCTGATGAATAGCATATCATTGGATCCTAAAGACTAAGAGTTGAGGGTTATTGCGCTGCAATCTAAGAAGCTCAAAAGTAGACTTACCATTTTAATATTCGAAGATCCTACAAGCAAGACTTACAGCCTATCGATAATAAGAACTCTCAACTGTGGGTGTAGCAATCTCTCCCCATAGACGAGGTAGCCTTAGTTGCATGTATTGATTAAGTTCAAATTCATTACTAAGCTGATAAAAACTTATATCTCTTAATAAATGTTCGACGAGTGGAATTTACTACCCCAAGTATAAGGCAACCCTCCCTTATCACTCCAACATTTGAGGGGCTTATAAGTGGGACTCATAATCTAGGATCATGAAAGGTCTATTGGCAGATTTTACAACCTTGCCTTATATGCAAGGGTCCCAAGTTCGTCCATGCCTTAAATTATCTGGAGTGAATTTGATAGAATGCTAAGGCATACAACTTTCTAATAGAGATGCCTATGAGTGGTACCTACAACCTCTCAATTAGAAAAGGGTCCGGATCTCTTTTTTTTTTTTTTTTTGAAAAGTGCATATTGCATTACTAAATAAAAAAACAAAAAGTGTACAAAAAAGTATAATCAAGAATGGAGATTCCAATGAGAGTCATCTCTTAGTAAAATAAAACAAAGAGAAGGAATAACAGTGATATTTACATCTTTCCATACAAAATTTAAATTCAAAGCGAAAAAAAAAAGATAAAACTAAAAATATCCCCTAAGTTGTCAAGGTGAGGTCCCCTATGTGATTAAAGTGAATACCAACAACACCAGCCTAAAGGGAAAGCCTAATGATTGATTTTATAGTCTCACCCTATAGATGAGGTGGACCATATTAAAATATTCATTGAAAATGGGTTTGAAGGCCTTATTGAAGTGAGCGGCCAAATATCCTGATGAATAGCATATCATTGGATCCTAAAGACTAAGAGTTGAGGGTTACTGCGCTGCAAGCTAAGAAGCTCAAAAGTAGACTTACCATTTTAATATTCGAAGATCCTACAAGCAGGACTTACAGCCTATCGATTATAAGAACTCTCAACTGTGGGTGTAGCAATCTCTCCCCATAGACGAGGTAGCCTTAGTTGCATGTATTGATTAAGTTCAAATTCATTACTAAGCTGATAAAAACATATATCTCTTAATAAATGTTCGACAAGTGGAATTTACTACCCCCAAGTATAAGGCAACCCTCCCTTATCACTCCAACATTTGAGGGGCTTATAAGTGGGACTCATAATCTAGGATCATGAAAGGTCTATTGGCGGATTTTACAACCTTGCCTTATATGCAGGGACCCAAGTTCATCCATGCCTTAATATTATCTGGAGTGAATTTGATAGAATGCTAAGGCATACAACTTTCTAATAGAGATGCCTATGAGTGGTACTTACAACCTCTCAATTAGAAAAGGGTCCGGATCTCTTTTTTTTTTTTTTGAAAAGTGCATATTGCATTACTAAATAAAAAAAAAGTGTACAAAAAAGTATAATCAAGAATGGAGATTTCAATGAGAGTCATCTCTTAGTAAAATAAAACAAAGAGAAGGAATAACAGTGATATTTACATCTTTCCATACAAAATTTAAATTCAAAGCGAAAAAAAAAAGATAAAACTAAAAGTATCCCCTCAGATCTCAAGGTGAGGTTCCCTATGTGATTAAAGTGAATACCAACACCAGCCTAAAGGGCAAGCCTAATGATTGATTTTATAGTCTCACCCTATAGATGAGGTGGACCATATTAAAATATTCATTGAAAATGGGTTTGAAGGCCTTATTGAAGTGAGCGGCCAAATATCCTGATGAATAGCATATCATTGGATCCTAAAGACTAAGAGTTGAGGGTTATTGCGCTGCAATCTAAGAAGCTCAAAAGTAGACTTACCATTTTAATATTCGAAGATCCTACAAGCAGGACTTACAGCCTATCGATTATAAGAACTCTCAACTGTGGGTGTAGCAATCTCTCCCCATAGACGAGGCAGCCTTAGTTGCATGTATTGATTAAGTTCAAATTCATTACTAAGCTGATAAAAACTTATATCTCTTAATAAATGTTCGACAAGTGGAATTTACTACCCCAAGTATAAGGCAACCCTCCCTTATCACTCCAACATTTGAGAGGCTTATAAGTGGGACTCATAATCTAGGATCATGAAAGGTCTATTGGCAGATTTTACAACATTGCCTTATATGCAAGGGGCCCAAGTTCGTCCATGCCTTAAATTATCTGGAGTGAATTTGATAGAATGTTAAGGCATACAACTTTTCTAATAGAGATGCCTATGAGTGGTACCTACAACCTCTCAATTAGAAAAGGGTACGGATCTCTTTTTTTTTTTTTTTGTTGAAAAGTGCATATTGCATTACTAAATAAAAAAAAACATTACTAAATATAAAACAAAAAGTGTACAAAAAAGTAAAATCAAGAATGGAGATTCCAATGAGGGTCATCTCTTAGTAAAATAAAACAAAGAGAATGAATAACAATGATATTTACATATTTCCATATAAAATTTAAATTCAAAGCGAAAAAGAAAAAGATAAAACTAAAAGTATCCCCTCAGTTGTCAAGGTGAGGTCCCCTATGTGATTAAAGTGAATACCAACAACACCAGCTACCCAACCCCCTCCCCCCCCCCCCCCACCACTCCACCAATGCCATGATGCCATCTACCCCGCACAGGGGGGAAGGGCGCCAAAGAAAGGGTTAAAAAGACCGTGAAAGGTTGATTAGTATCTCAGTGCTCCAGCAATGGGTTAGCCCTCTTGCGGTTCCCCTACAAATCCCAATAATGGATCACATCATTGGCCACCTGAGGGTGACACATCCCATCGTCCGTTAGGTCAATACTCATTAATCCCCTCCTTTTTTGTGGTAGCATTGCCTGAGCTCTTTATCAAGGTGTTCCTTAGAGACTTTGCTTTTGCCTTCCCGCCTATTTAAGGCACATTTCCTTTGGTTTCTGGGCAAAGCATAAGTTTTGGATAGGCCAGTAAAAAAAAATAGTATAGGTCCATTATTAAAATAACGTTGAGGAGCTACAATGGATTGTGGGACGAGCAATTCTAATTGCTTGGCTAGCTTAGGCCTATTTTGAATCAAGGCATTTCCAAATGAAAGGTCATGGTTGCTACTATTTGCAACTCTAGGCTTTTGAGAGTGTTTTTTGGATGGATAATTCTGAAGGTTGTGGAGTCTAGAGACAAAAATCCATGATCCATAAGTACTATCAGCATTGATTCACAATTATATCATCAAAATCAACAATCAAAATAGCATATTGTTTGGTGTTGGACATCTCCATAACATCAGTAAGCGGTGTGAAAATTGCAATAGCAGAAGGCGACGCATTTCCTGGAACAACAGGGGTCAGCTAGACTAAGTTCAACGATTTGGTGAGCTGGAATATGGTGCTATCATGTCTGCCCGAGGATCTGCCACCAATGACGTCCAAGTAAGAACAAGAGCTGCTATTTCGATAGTCCTTGATATGTATCTGTTGGAATCATTTAAGTGTTGTTGTTGTGTTGGTCTGCAAGAAAAGTGATCCAGTTTATGACCAATTAAACCATAATAAAAGGAAATGTTTGATATTCCTTCATACTCAATTGGTTGGCATAGCAGTGCAGTAGCAAGAATCCCGCAAAAAGAAATATATGGGAAACAGCATTAAAATTTGTTTTATCCGTGATTAATTTAAGAGGGCATAAGCATTTAGAACCAATAAGATTTAGCACGAACAAGGCGCCCACTAGGGGTGTCAAAACGGGTTGTCGGGACTGGTTCGGGTCTAACGCCCAACCCGAAATTGACCCACCCTTTTTCAACCCGACCCGATTTGTGTTTCGGGTCGACTTTCATAACCTGAACCCGACACAGGTATGTTTTGAGTCAACCCGACACGACCCGGCAATCCGGTTAATTTGAAAGAAAAAAAAATTAAGTCTTTCAAAATAAACTGTTTAGTATATTAAAAAATAAATAAATTTAAGAAGGATTTATAATTTAACATTAATATCAGTCAAAATAGATTGTTACAAACTCAAATTTAACAATGAATTTTTTTGTTATTTCAAATTCGGCAACAGCAAGAGCCAAGAGGTAAATTTTAAATTTGTATATAAATAATCATATTCAGTTCACCGAGTTCAGCAACATGCCAACATCAACATCCAAGGCGACAAGGCCCAATAGCATATTAACTCGTTACAATTTGCATTACAATTTCCAATTACATGCTTACAGGTTAGTGGGTTACATCGTTACAGCCAACCATGGTCCATGAATCAAAGTATAAAATAGCAAGAGTCTACAACTCATTCAATAACAATTGATTTGAATTACAAACCAAGATGACAAGGACTAGAGAAGCATAATTATAAGTAAATCAGATCACTGATTAAAAAAAAGGGAGACTAATAAATCAAATTTCTCCACATGAACTAAAATAAAAGGCGAAAAGCCTAAAAGCTAATCCCACAATCGGACGGCCGAAACTGTCAGAGCGTCAAGCTAATAGAGCTCGGATCTAATGTAATCATATATGAATAAAAATCATAAAGGAATAAAGGATATGTAGTGATATTTAGGATTGGCAAGTTGACGTCACCTAGAATTTGTTAATCATGCAAACACAATCTAGGATTTTCGTTTGAGAAGTTCAAATATGAAAAACTTTGTGGAAACTCATAATAGAGATTAAAAATCTTCCCAAGCAATCATCCTATCATCTCATTATCTAGATGAAAAAAAAGTTAACAGTTTTTTATATATGCTGGCAAAATATGAAGCCTAAGGAGAATACTTAACTACGAGGGGAGAAAAGGAAACTTGAATTCATCGCCTGCAATCGGAGCTTAATTTCTTGAGGAATCGAGTCTACAAGCACTCAGACATGAAGAATGCGAATGGAAACGAGAGCAAGGGCACGGAGCGAAATAGAGAAGAGGAAAGCTGAAAGCTGCAAGACAAAACACGCACGGCCTTAACCCTAAGTCTATAATATTAATGAAGAAATCGGGTTAAACACGGGTTACTATCAGGTTGACATGAACATTACCTGAAACTAAAATCGGGTCATATATTCGAACCCTAACCCGACCCGTATGTTAATCGGGTCGACCCGAACTCGGAATTTTTAGGCCGAGTACGAGTAGGATTTTCAGGTCTGGTTAAATATTGACACCCCTAACACAGTTACAGTTAACCATGGTCCATGAATCAAAGTATCAAATAGCAAGAGCCTAAAACTTGTTCAATAACAATTGATTTGAATTACAAACCAAGATGACAAAAAGTGGGGAAGCATAGTTATAAGTAAATCAGATCATTGATTAAAAAAAGGGCATCTAATAAATCAAATTTCTCCACAGGAACTCAGATAAAGGCTAAAAGCCTAAAAGCTAATCCCTCAACCGGACGACACAAATTTTCAAAATGTCAAGCTAAGAGAGCTCAGATTGTATGTGATCATATATGAATAAAAATCATAAAGGAATAAAAGATATGTAGTGAGAATTATATTGACAATTTGACATCACCTAGGATTTTTTCTACTCTTTTTGTTTTTCCTTTTTTCTTTTTTTTTTCTCCCATCACCTAGGATTTGTTAATCACGCAAACACAATCTAGCATTTTCATTTGAGAAGCTCAAATATGTAAAAACTTTGTGGAAAGTCATAATAGAGGCTAAAAATCTTGCCAAGCAATCATCCTATCATCCCATTATCATGAAATGAAAAAAGTTGCTAGTTTTCGATATTATGCCGGCAAAATCTGAAGCCTAAGGAGGAATACCTAACAACGAGGAGAGAAAAGGAGACCTGAATTTGTCGCCTGTTGTCGAAGCTTAATTTCTTGGGGAATCGAGCAGACAACAAGCACTCAAACACAAAGAATGTAGACAGGAACAAGGGCAAGGGCATGGAGCTAAACAGAGAAGAGGAAAGACGAAAGTTGCAAGACGAAACACGCTCAGTCTTAACCCTAAGTCCTTAATATTAATGAAGAAATCGGGTTAAACTCGGGTCAATATCGGGTTGTCGGGTTGACTCGAACATGCGAAACTAAAATCGGGTCAGATATTCAAACTCTAACCCGACCCGTATGCTAACCGGGTCGACCCAAACCCGGAATTTTCAGGCCGGATCCGGTTCGGGTTTTCGGGTCTTGTCAAATATTGACACCCTTAGCGCCAACAAATATAACTCTATCCAGAATTTAAAAAAATAAATAAATACTAGGAGTTGCTAATGTTGTACGTTCATCCTCCTCAATGGTCAGTTCAACAAAGATGAGCTTATGTATTATGGAAATGTGTACATCATATTTCCATAATGAACAAACATAAAAGCTATCTAAGTATCATATGAACACTTGACAGAATGGTTTATCCAAAATCCTTAAATAATAATATCAAAAACTAAAAGCCTCTGCCTGAACCTCACTAAAACCAGGAAAAAGATAATCATAATAGATTGGGCAATGTCTCTAGTACTTACCATCAGAAACATGAAGTTCGGCCCCAAAAATGACACGTCCATAAACCTCAATCTCCAACATCTACAAAATACCAAGAAAATAGAGCATTTTTCAGATACAGTAAGTATAGCCAAAGAATCAAACTATGATGATGAGACCATGAAAAGAGAACTTCCAGGTCCAAACAGCATTTCCTAATTGAAATTACAAATGTATAAAAAAAAAAGCTACCTCGGCTTCAGGAGACATTGCCGTTTCATCTTGAGCGTAGTCCACAATAACCAGCGCGCTTCTTCTGGCTATCTGACCATCGGGATATTCCAGAATAGGCACTGGAGCAGCAGGAGGAGAAGGAGACGTCAGGCTTAATGGAGAAGAAAGCTGCGACCGAGAAGCTGGCGGCTGTGGCGTGGGAGTCTGATGCGAAAATGGACTCCTTAGGGTTTTGATTTCGGCACCTTCAAGAGCTTGAAGCAGAGAGGGAGAGTTGAAGGGTTGAGGGGATTTGTCCGGAACGTGCTGCGGTGGTTGGTTGCTCTTGTTCTGGTTGTCCTTCAGATTCTCGTCGCTATCTTCGACGTCGTCGTCTTCCACCGGGGCACTGGCAGCAGTTTTTTCCTCCTCCGCAGCGACAGCAGCTTCTTCCTCCTCCTCATCATCTCCGTACATCGATAGAAGGGCTATGCCTTCAGTTTCCGCTGCCATGGCCGACGCTCGCCGGAGAACAGCAGGTTTGATCCAATTTTCCCCGCGAAGTTGCAAAACTCTCAGAGGCGCGCCACGGGCTTCTACGAGGAATGTTTACCTACGAGCAAAGACTATACAGAAAGTTTGTGCGATGGATCGCCGTTCATTAAATCATAAACACGAATCTTCATATAAGATGGATTCGGCTGCCTGTTTATGGATCGCAACTGTGGAAACCGATTGAGCATTATCGGTTTCGATCTTGCAAACAAGATATTTGATATTTAGAGTGTTATTTATTGAGATAATTCAGTAAATTTTTATATTCGATTATTAGTCTCCCCAATATTTATTATTTCGTAAATATGCATATTTTATGCATAATATTTTTGAATATATTATGCAGATACGGTGCTATAAAATTTATGGCATTAAAGATTGGGTTTACATCTAAGTTTATAATAGTTTTCATGTATAATCAAAATACAGAGATTTGCATAAATAAGATATAGGTTTTTTACATTTAAAATTAAAAAAAAAAAAACAGTTACAATGATTTGCCCTAATGAGTAAGGAGGATAGGATCACAATGTAATAGTTTAGACTTCGTAGGGTTATTTCTACTAATGATGGTTACGAGCACCATCTTTGATTGGCAAAACTTAGTGGATGTCAAGTGATAAGTAGAAATGGGTGTGAAGCATTGGTGTTGGCCGACGTCAGGTATTGGTTGGCAAGTAATGCTAGACATCGAGAGTTAGTGTTCTGTCAAAATGACAATCAGACAAATGATGATAATCTCATAATCATCATCAAGCGCAAGAATATTCTATATGTGATGTTATCTTGCCAACAGAGAAGATTTGGTGACCAAGAATGTGAGAAAAAAAAATTTCAAATTTCTATTTGAACTAGAGCACAACGGTGCTAAAATTTGCCACTGTGGCTCTAGGCCACTAACAACATTTTTATATATATTAAATTATAAAATTCTTAAGCTCCTAACCCATTTCGTCCCTCACCGTTGTGACTTGCTCGGGAAGGAAGATGAGAGAAAGAGAGGAAAGAAGAGAAAGGGAGGAGCGATAAGATTGTTCGAGGCTTTTTAGTTTGTTGAATTTATTCAATGATTTCTCCTAATCGTTGTAAGTAACTCAAATCTCATTTTAATTTTTAATAATTTTGAGTTTGACAGATTTCTTCTTTCCTAAATCGATACAAATACATATCTTCTGATTCATTGAGTTCTTATTGTGTAACCTTTCATATATGATAGATGCGGATTGTACATACATTTTGATTGTAATATTATTGCATTTTATAGGATAAATTAGGAGTTATAATTTTTTTCTCTCTATATTAATATGTGATTTTTGTGCATTTCTATAAAATATTGCATTTCATGGTGTATTTCATATAAATGGATGTGACAATTACAATAAAAGCAAGGCGGGCAGGCTGTCAACAGTATAATTAATATCGGTTGACTCTTAAAATGTTAATACCTTGCTCTGCGCATGAGAGTGGGCTGATGAACTTTCTTTTAAAGATGAGTTGCGGTGTTATACCAGTTGTAGTATGTAATTGATGACTAATTATACCGACAGACAAAATATGACGACTCTTTACTGATTTAATGAAGCTGCCTATAATGATAATTGATTAATTAAATGAGCAATAATTGATATGATTGATGATCAATTGGGAAGTAGTTGTGGCAGTGGCGGAGCCATAAACTTTTCATGGAGGAGGCCTAATTTTTTTTTAATCCCCTCAACTTTTTTCATCCGGGCGTGCAATCAGTATTAGAAATTTTTAAAAATTTTGTTTAAAATAAAGTACTAAATATAAGATGAACTACATTTACAATTTATATCGTCTATTCTTCATATTTTGAAAAAATTGAATAATAACATCATTGTCAATAAATTCTAAGATTTATTTTTCAATATAAGTGATTAAAGTATCATTCATTCACTGATCTTCAATTCGATTACGTAATCAATTTTTTATGACAGTCACTATAGAAAATGTTCTTTCAACTCTAACTATTACAATGGATTGTACTAATGACAACTTCAATAGCCTAAAAATAAGGGAATATAATATTCGCTTCCTACTATGAACCATTTTTTCAGCAAGATTTGCTATATTTTTTAACAATGAAAATTGAACATCAAACCACATATCCATAATATAAGTTTCCAGCTTATTATAAAAAATTATCAAATCGGAAGGAGTGAAATCGCTTGAATATAAATCTATCATTTCAATTAATTTCTCTTTGTTGAATGCATGTAACAAATTTGATGAATTCAAATAAATAATACATAAAAGTAGTTCAATATTAGCCTCTATGAAATGATTATTCAACTCTTGAAATTGCATAGCAAATACTGTGTAAAATACATCAACTCTGTGATGATGTAAATTTGTCATTTCTTAAAGTCCACGTTAAAGTTTTCCACAAGCAACCCATTTATCATCTAAATTTGGAGTGATAATTTTGTGTTCAACACAAAAGGAAGTTACATTTTTAATGAATCCATCTCACTTTTATCTCTCATGTCTTGTAATCTAATTTTTAAAATTTGAACTAAAAATATGGTATTCACGATGTCATTATCTTTTCTTTGTAAAGCTTTTGATAGTTTAACAGTGATTCCAAAAATGTCTTTCATTAAATACAAAATAAAAGAGAATTCAAAGGATTGCATTAATTGAATCTAATAATGTGTAAGTCTCTCGTCTATGTTCAGAGCTTACGCCATCCTCCAAAATTATTTTAAGCACATTAATAATTGAGGAGAACATTATAATCAATCTAATCAGTGACTCATAATGAGAACTCCGTCTTATTTCACCAGCACGGCTTAAAAATATTTCTTGATTTAATCCTCGTCTAATTAATACCTCACCATTTTGTAGTGCATTTAATTTCATATCGCATTATTTCTCTTAGTTGATCACGATGTTTGCATGAAATATCAATAATATTCATCATGTTTGAAATAATAGAAAACAACAATGCAATATGAACATGATTTTTTTGCAACTGTAGCAAATGCTAACTGAAGTAGATGTGAGAAACAGTGAATATAATCTAGCTGAAGTTTCAGGAACATTTATAATACCAAAAAATGTTCAATAATTTGGCCTTTTTGACATATCGCATAACGACATCCATTTGTATTTTCATAGAAATATCACGAGTTTCATCAAAAAGAATAGAAAAGAAACTATCACCAACTTATTTTATATGGTTTGTAATTACAATGGAAATAGTTCTACAAATATCTTTTTGAATCTCAAGGGCAGTTAATTTCAAATTCTCAGAAGCATTCTTTAGTATGACATTATTTATATATTCATTATATTTAGCTAGAAATTGAAGCAACTCAAGATATATATATATATATATATATATATATATATTATATATATATATATATATATATATATATATATATATATATATATATATATATATATATATATATATATATATATATTTGCATTTAAAACTCTCATTATGCACCCAAAAAATTAAATATTGTCTTAGTAGGAATTTCACACAATCAACAAAAGAATTTAAGCATATACGGTATGCATTTGTAGCTCGATCAGACTGCACATGAAAAGCAAAGTTAATATGTTGATCTTGTTTCATTAAATCCTCATAATTTTGTCTTGTATTATTATGAGCAATATTAGGTCATTCTACATGAAGATCAAATTTATCAGGTTTTTTTCAATTCAAGAATCTATCTCTATGAAATGTCTCATCATCTTCTTTTTCTCTTTCTTCTACTAAAAAAAGTTAACAATACAAACAATATGCTCTATCCTTCTGAATAATATATTCTAACCAACTGGAGTATCTATCAAAACACCATGGATTAATTACTTTTAGGGAAGTCATGATTGTGAGGTTGACATAGTCCTTTTTACAAATATGGTCTTCAAATTTGATCACAAATGTTAAAACTAAATTCAGAAATATTTATACATAATCCATGATCTGATTGAAGATTCTCTAGATCTGTTGTCGTGCTTTTTGATCATTCACCTATTGTTCGAATTTTTTTTTACATCATCATTATTTTCTGAATCCACTTTTAGTGTTGACTGTGAGGACTTCTTAAAATATTTTCTATAATCTTTGTACAAATTCAAACAACCTAAAATACATAAAACTTCTATAATATAAACTATAAAACAACAAAATTTATAAAGTAAAAAAATATGTAAACGAAGCTACAAACTCAACAAAAGTTATAAACAAAAGTTAAAAACAAATGTTATAAACATAACTTATATTAACTCAGCAAACTTATAAATTAAAAAACAATAGAACAAAACTAAAATAAAATATGCAAACGAATGAGTTGTGAATGTAAACAAAGTAGTCATCAATTTGTAGAAATCGATTTGAAAAAACATGTTTGCAAATTGCAATCAAGAATACATTGCTTCTGATTTTCATCACTTTTCCCAAATCTGAACGGTGGACGGAACAATTGGAGGACGCAAGGGGCAGGCCGAGGGGCAACGTTGATGTGAAGACTAAGATTTCATATGCGGCTCGACTCATAGGAGGCAAAAGCTTCGGTGAAGCCGGGGGGGGGGGGGGGGGGGGGGGGCACGTGCCCTCACAGGCCCCTCCTTATATCCACCATTGAGTTTGGGTAAAAGATGATGAAAATGTCACAATAAAATTGGATATCTTGTCTTGCTAAATTATATACTGATACATGCATACATTGATAACACTGATTTCATTGACAGATATACTAATAACATTAATAATATTTGATGCATAAATAGTATATGAATAGATAAGATAGATATAACTAATAATATTAATTGTAGGTCATAATTTCTTTATTGATTTATGAATGATTTATGCACTGTTGTTTTTATGATTTATTAATTATTATATATGTTATTGATTGCTAGATTAAGTGTAATGATACTCTGCATTTATTATTAATTATTTTGAATTTTATTGATTATATTTAATTATTATTTATTATTGATTATATTAACTAGACTGAACATTTTATATATATATTCTTTAGTCCTTGTTTAAAACTTTAGTGAGCTTTTTGTCCACTATGTGGATTTTAATGATTTAAGGTTGGGGAAGAAGTCAGAACCAGGTGGAGTGAGTGGCAAAAATTCTCATGCATGTTTCTTTGATCTTATATGTATTTTCTTTTATTCTTTTGTGATCAAAAGTTTGATAGCATATTGATCGTACTAATTTCATGGCTATTGTATATTGACTTTGGAAGAGTAAATATAGTGAAATAGTTTGATATATACAATTAATAGATACTTAATTAGATATTTATCGATGTATATGTTGACCTCGTTTTTCGCTCGAGTTCCCTCGAGCACCTCCAATCAACTTAATTGAATTTTGTCAGGTGTAATTCGAGTTCGAGTTGACTCGAATTGAGCCGAATTGGACTCGATCAAATTCAATTGGGTTCGATTAATTTGTTCTGGTCGTGTCGAGCCCGATTCAATTTAAATCAATGGTTATTTTAAGTTTAATTTTATAATTTAAGTTCGTTGCGTCGGCTCGGGTTCGAATTGGTTCGAGTCGAGTCAAATTCGGACTCGAAAGTAGCCTAATCCTAGTCAATTTCGATCTGATTCAGCTTAATTAAATCCTATTAAATCCATTTGACTTTCTATTTTTTTTTTGAATTTCTCTTCTAAATCAAGTAACCGCATCGACGGCCACGATCGAGAGAAATCTTCCTTTCGGCCGAAATCACGCTGTTCAGGGGATTCTCTTCGACTCGAGCAGACGTTGAGCAGTGAACAAAGTCGTTTCAGGAAATTTTTCGGAGCTTGGAGCACAGGACGACGCGCGGGCTTCCTCTCCTGGCAAGATGTCTTGATTTACTCGGAACGACGACTCCGGGCTGGGCATTGACGCTCTTCCTTGTTTTTCTCTCGATCTCGCCCTGTTAAAAAAGTCCAGACGGACAAGCTCTCAGGCCGGACCGTCCCTCCTGATTTCTCCTTCTGTTCGCAGCTCCCAGGTCCGAACGTCCTAGGCGAAATCCTCTCGCCTCCCTGCTGTTCGAACCGAACCGAGAGGCAGCGCCTCCTCCCGCTCTCTCTCCCTCGGCTTCGCAAGATCCGACCGATCCCGACGCCGGCTAGGCCTCCCCTCTCCCGTCCGACCTCAGCCAGGACCGAGCCTGACGCCGGCCTCCCTGTGCTCGCAAGACCGAACCCGACGCTTGGATTGAGCCCGATCTCCCTCTCCGAACCAAGTCCGACGCCAGCCCTCGACATCCCGACGCCGGCTCTAGCCAAGGCCGAACTCCCCACTGTGAGTTCCCTGCCCTTTCCTCTTATTCTTCTCTTCCCCTACTTCTTTCCACTCCCTCTTCTTCTTCTCCTCTTCCTTTTCCTTCTGCTTTTCTTCCCCTTCCTTTACACATTGGCTGGTCTTCTCAAAATACAACAGAGTTGTGAATCACCATGAGATATTCATGTATGAGTGTTTCAGGTGATTGTTCTTTCACTTTAAAATTTTATTTAGTCTTAGTTGGTCCTTTTTTTTATGATTTCAGCAAAGTGTGTGTTTGAGAATCTCATGAAATGTTGTGATTTGTGGAGTGACGATTTTCATCTTGATTTACTTCATGAAACATTATAGGTATAGCGTACTAAGCGTTTGATAAAATGTCACAAAGAGTAACGGAATGAGATTTCATGCTTACGCTTTGTTGGGGTTTGTTCTTTTTAAAAGTATTCCTTGAGCAAAGTTTCTGTAGAATGAGATTTAATTGTTCAAAGTTTTTTTTTTATCAATGCGAGTGAATTGAAGCTTTTAGTTCATATTAGTTAAGGGATTGGAAGTATTTGGTTTTGTCATTTCTTGTTTTGCATATGACCCGAGATTCAGAATTTACTGGATTTCTATTGGCTGTTTGGTATTCTTATGCTATGGGATATTTCTAACATCCTATTGCCTGATTGTTAGAATTGAGAGCAAAGAAATCCATTTCTCTTTTGTAAAAAAAAAAAGGGTGAATGATCACGTGAGAGCTCAAGTACATTTAGATATAAACACATTGTTATCTTGAAAGGTGAATGATTGCTCCTGCTTCATTCTGAATGGCTATATCTTCTTGTTTCTTCTTTAAAAAATCCTTATAAGTTTACTTTGTGGCATTAAGTTATACATAGTTTTTCTTTTAATGATTGAAAAGACGATAGCTTGTAGGCTTTGGATGCAGTACTTCTTAGATATTATGATTCGAAGCCATATGTAGGTCTTGTTTGTATGCCTCTCAAAGGTTTAAATGAAGTATAATTGGCTTTTATATTTTATCAAGAACTTAATTATGCCGTGAAATAACGATCTGAATTCATTCTATTGCTTCTATGTAAAAGCTATGGCTAGTGACATAGTGCTCTTGAATAAACTTTGGTTATCTTCCTTGGCTATCGTTTGCGACGAAATGATTATAGTTAGTATGGAGGACTCTTGTTGAATGTAGCTATGAGATAGTATTATTGGGTATCACTAGAAAATAATTTTGTATTCCATGAATCACGTTTTTTTTTTAGCATGTATATCATACTCTTTATTTGTTCATTTAACAACACTGTGGTAACAATTAAGATGTTGGAAGATCAAACGGGTTGGATTATTATTAGAAAACGAAATGTGGGAAAGCTGTTATTTGGTTCGTGTGTTGGAAATGATTTCTCTGATCGATTCATATTAGAAGAGTGTTATAATTCATTTTGTATTGTAAAATTGTGTTTCTCATGATTTTCTCCCACTGTTTCTTCGCAAAATATTTATATTTAATGAAAAGTTTTGTGAGTCGATTTGCGTCGAGAGGCTTTGCTATTTTTTTTGTGATAGAGGCTTTATCATGAATTCTTGCGAATGGTCTTATATTGAAATTTTTGTTGTTTTGTCTTATGAAGGTTTCTTGATGGAGGGCTTTATAATGCCTATTCATTGAGGAATTTTCACAAATTACCTCACTCCAAATGAGAGGAGGCATTTGATTTGTGGGTGGTTGGGTAGAATTTAGTGTCAAAAATAGATTTTTGGAAGAAGATTTTCGTAGGGTTTTGGGCCAAACTAAAGGAAAGTTTTAGTAGATAATCTGTGTAAGATTTTGTGTGGCATTCAATTTAGAGATTTTCCTAAAGTCTTTTGAGACTTCTAAATTGGAAATCTGCTTAGCATAGTAAAATCCCTTAGTAGTTTTGTAGAATAGGGTAGTGTTTAATATGCAAGTTGTCTTGTTAGTGATCCTTACTAATTTGTTAGAAGACAAGTGTTAAAACCAAAAGAAAAGAGATTTTAGTAGTTAACTTCTAGGGGGGGATTTAGTAATAGTCCATTTGGAAGTTCTTGTAAGTCTTTTTGAGATCTATAGGATGAATTTCGGAATTTGAAGTATTAGAGAGCTTTAGGTAAGAAGGCCTCTAGTGTCCTTTGGGAAGAAAGATAATTCTTAGTCATTTAAATTAGATCCCTTTAGTGTGAGTTTCTAAGAGAAGAAGCATAGAATTTTGGGAGAAAATACAAAACAAAAGAAACCCTTATTTTGGATTTAAAGTTATGGATTCGTACCCCCTTAGTTGATATGAGTTTTGTTTGTAGTGTGTTGTAGGTAGATGTCTTAATCGTATCAAGTGCCTCATTTGGAGTGGGAACAGCAAAGGGCATTGTTGCTGTTATAGGATGCACCTGACTTCTACGAGGTGCATCCAATAACAACAATGCCTACACCCCTTTTCGTATTCGATTTTCGTTCTGTTTCTATTCGTCGCATTTAGTTGTCTTTTGCTTAGTTTTGTTAGTTTCTTCACTGCTTTTTCTGCATCTTGGTACAACACACTACAAATCGAAGAGAACCCAAAAGACATAGGACCCGACAAATAACTAAAAGGTATGTTCTAGTTTTGTTTATTGCATTTCCATTTCTTTATATTATTATTTATAAAACTGCTCTAATACACATCTCTCTTATATTGTGCGAGGTACTTATGGGAGAGCAATGGATAAGGAGCTTTGGAGCATTTGGGGAAAGAGCAAAAGCACCGGATCCAAGCATCAGTCGTCCTTACCCATCTGGTAGGGGCGCTACGGGCGGAACCACCGGGTCGTAGCCCCGGTGCTGTAAGTTTACTAAAACTTAGCAAACCTTTAGGGACCTAGTTGATTGTACGACTCCCACCCCTAGGGCCTTGTAGAAACTTCAATTATACTTAGGATTGCTCTTGTTTTACTTTATTAGATCCCTTAAACCCTGTGACATCCGTATAGAAGTCTTAGGAAATAGAAAAAAACCACTTTTAGCCCTACAACACTAGTAACACTTAAGGACAAAAATTAAGGACCGAGTCTTAGAAAATATAGACTTAGGATGCATGCTCCCTATAGGGTAGAGACATTAAAACTTAAACTTAGTGACACGTTTTCCTAGGTTTTGGCTTTCTTTTAATTCACTAATAATCAACCAACCAACCCTAACTTAGTCCTTAAAATATTCTGAAACATCCAATCCTTAATCAAATCATAATCAAACATTTCTTACAATTATTAAATTTTAAATCTAAAGTGTAAACCTAAATCTAATTCAATTAATTTAATAATAAACTCTTAATCAACCAAAAACCTAAAAGATGCAGATTTAATTAGGAAATCTAATCTTAAATTAAAATGCATTAGGATAATACACTTCTAAATATCAAACCTTAGAATAATAATCTCTAAAAGTCAATTAACTAATTTGATTAATTAAAACACCCAATCTACCTTTTCTTTTCTTTTTCATAACAAACTATAATAATTAAACAAAGTTAATTATCGCTGGGTAACCCAGGCCTACGAGGCTATTAAGTTAGCCCCAAGGAGGGTGAAATAAACCTCACGGCCTCGGTGTGAAACAAAGGTGGTAATTAATTAAACATTAAAAATAAAAGATACTTAAAATTAACCCCAAAATATTAAGATTTGAATTTTTACTAAATTTCCTTTGCCTTTTTTTAACAAATCAAACACAAACAATTTTAATTAAACAATCCCATATAGGATCCACCAAAACCACACAGCCAACACACACATAGATGAGTTTGCTAGGACACGACTATTAGCTCTAGGCTAGGCTGTTGTTCTGTTTTACTTTTTCTGCACTTTGTTGTGACGCTCTGCATGTGACCTGTGTGCTGGTTGTTGTTTTTGCTACCTGTTGTAGCTTTTCTGCTGTGTTGTTTCTGTACTACTTTTTCTAGTCTTCTTTTCTGCACTGTTGCTGTGACGTTAGAATACCCATAGGTTAGGCACGTTCTTTGATACTAATGCTGTCTTCTTGCAGGGGGCCGTGCTCACATAATGCTGCTAAAAGGGGGGCTAAAATTAAATAAATAATATATAACTGCTTTAGGTACCTGCTTCAGCTGCTTAGCCCCCAATAATCAGAGCACGGCCAAGTGATTGATGTGCGCATTTTCATTTACATATATAACTGCTTGGGTGAATTTTTCTTATTATAACTGCTTAGGATAACCCCTGCAGGAGAGTCTAGATTTTTCTCTTTTCTGATGTAATGTATTTGATAGTAAATTGTGAAAATCATTAAAATAAGGCATTTTTAAAGAGATAGGAATCCAAAGGGAAAAGTAAACCCCTACAGGGGGTTTCCTTTTTCATTTGGATATCCTTTTGGAGCACTCACTACGAGGAGTCCAAAGGGAAAAGTAAACCCCTACAGGGGGTTTCCTTTTTCATTTGGATATTCTTTTGGGAGAGTCACTACGAGGAGCCCGAAGAGAACGAAGACGATCCAAAGACGAATCAAGGAAGAGAAGAAGAAGACTGAAGAAATGTAAAAATGCCTTATTTTTAGATTTGCGTCATTTCCGGGTTGTTGCTGGTGGAGCCCGGCCACCTTTACTTACTGTACTTTGAGATGTAATATTGTATGGCACTTGCCATGGACACTCTTTTTCGTGGGATTTGTTTCTGTGTTGTGATTTACTTACTTTGTTTGCGCAGTAGAATCAGCATGCTTTTCATAGGTTTCTTTTTGCATGTGCTTGTGTCTGACCGATTAGGCTCTTTAGGAATAAAATTTTTCTACTCGTAATTATTTAATAAAATTTAAGATTAACTCACATAGAAACGTAACGACTCTAGGGAATAGCCGGAATCGTCCGGGGTGGCATGCACGCATTCTCTCTTCTATTAGACAAATTTCCCCGCCTGCGGGTAGAGTCCGGATAATCTGGCCTATGAGGATGAAGTGCCGGACCTGGGGAAATTTAGTCATTCAAAAATTATTTTATAAGGCCTTTTTAAAATTCATACATATCTGATTTGGAGACTTTAACCAGCATAAATTGCATTAGTAACTAATTAAAATTAAGATTTAATTGCATTAGTTTTAGGAGCATTACACCACTCATAAGTGTGGGATCACTTAGGAATTTCTCTAGTTTGTCGATCCCAAATTCAATATCTAAACTACCCACCCTTCTTCATACAGACTGGACAGCATAGATTTTATACGATTAGGTGGTTTTAGCTGGCTTCCTTTGTCAGACAAGGAATAAGTCCAGATTGCATTAGCTAGGTCGTAGGTGTTAATATCGTATGTACGATATTACATCTTCTTTAGATTTAGGGTCTAAGGTGAGTGGTACAAGTGAACCACTATACACCTTATTGGTGGGTAAGCTTTCCTTCCTTCTGAAAGCTATAAATCCTACCTATCCGCGTCACACGGATGACGCCACTTCCTTCCTTCTCTCGTGCTTGTTTGAGATGCTTTGCCTCTCTTCTTTTTCTCCAGTTTTTACTTCTCCTAGCCGACCGGATGTTGACTGAACCCTGTATAACTGATCGAGCCAAGTTGGGACATTCCCCTTTGATTAGGAAAAATCTAGAAATCCCTTGCACTAAACCCACTTTAGAGGAGATAATCTAACGTCCTTAATCGAGAGTTTTCTTAGATCGAGGTCTAAGATGTAATTAACTACGGGGGCTCGCGCCCGTAGGAAATCGATCCCCACAATCAAATAAACCCCATTCGAGCTGATGTATCGAATGGGGGAAATCTCGTGAATTTAGGGTTATAGATATTATTATCCATCGAGGTGCGTAGGTGAAAAACCGCTATCCTCCATGGCTAATCGTATCTATAACTCCATCTGCTCTTCCATTGGCCTGCTTGTGTCGATTGTAAAGGCCTACGACCATTTTGTCCTTCAGGACAGTGTGATCGTATTCTTTGCATTCGAACCACACGAGCGGAATCCTTTCGGAGACCCACAGATTTCTGGCGACCACGGTGGGACAGGTTTCTCTCTCCATCTTCGGATGTTAAATTATCTCCTTTGGTGTGCACTCCGGGTTTAGTGTTCCTTAGTTAGGTCCTTCTTCTTCTAGCCTTTACAGGCTATTCCGTCCCTTTCTTTCTCGTTCCTTCGGTGCTTTTGTTTACGCTAATTGTCGCAGTTTGTGTTAACAGACAGTGCAATGGCGTACTCCGGCCCTTCCGTTACTTTCTGTTTTGGCTCTGATTCGCGGGTGACACTCCCTGAGTCCCTGCTGACGAGCCCACCGGCAGGGGGGATCACCTTTGGATCCTTCACCGATTCGGCGTACGTCACTCTTGGCGGGCCGACCCCCTCCGAGGCTGCCGCATTCTCTCCACCTCAGAGGAGAGGACGCGCAGCTATGCGACCTTTCGGACGACCTGTTGCTCGGCAGCCAGCCCGGGCACCCGTTCATCCGGTTGCTGTTCGTGCGCAGCCAGTGCGCCCGGTGGCTAGGCAGCCAGTGCCTAGGCCACTTCCTGTTCACCCTGTTCGTCCAGCGGTCAGGCGGCCAGCGCCTGTCGCTCCTGTTGTTCGAGTAGCCCCGGCCCCTCAGCGCCGGCAGCCAGCAGTTCCTTTACCAGTCGTTTCGGTAGAGGCTACTCGTGCTCGAGTCTCCCCTCCTCCTTCCACTTCGAGAAAGAGGGTTGCTCAGGCCGAGCTTCCTCCACCTCCTACTCGTCGGGTTTCTGTTTTCACCCGGTTGTCTCACCCTGAGATTGCTGAGGAGACCCCGACACCCCCTCAGTCAGTAGTTCCTGTTCCTCCAGTACAGTCTGTGGGTACTGATGTAGCTTCTTCCTCCACCTCCGGCCTTGGGAGAAGGGCTAGAAGGAATAGGAACAGGAGATTGCGATTAGCGGCATCCGATGCAGCAGTTCAGCGGATGGCAGATTCTGTGGCTCACCAGGAGCCAATTCAGCAGAGGATGGTTCCCTTGCAGCGGGAGCCACGCAGACGTGTAGTTACCCCAGTTCCTGATGTTGTAGTCGCCCCTGAGATCGACGCAGTTCAGGGAGGACGCTTTTCCCCTCTAGTGCATAGTGGTGATGAGGAGGACGCTGCCCACATTGCAGCAGCCCCTCCTGTCCCCACTACTCTTCCTCGCGCTCGAGTCCCCAGGGATACTGTCACTCGGACCCTCACTCAGAGGATCCGAAGCATTATCCGTTCAGCGCGCGGTAGAGGGCGTGTTAGTGAGGAGAGGTTACTCCATCAGATCTCTCAGGTGCATTCTCAGTTGCAGCGACAGTCAGTTAGACAGAGTTACCGGTGGCAGAGAGGACAGCCACCACGACAGCAGACTAGAGTTGTTCCCACTGATAGACCTCAGGCAGGTGCCCCTGCTGTTGGACGACGCCCTCGCCGTCATGGACGTCGCCCACAGTTAGAGCCTGTCCGATCCCAGCTTGGTTCAGTTGTCGTTGCCCCCTCCACTCAGTTAGATGTTCCTACCGGGTCCCGTCGTAGTAGATGGGTTTGGAGACGTCGGCAGGTGGATGAGCCTGTCGAGACGGAGCAGACAGTTGGTACGATTCGGCGAGTTGATACAGTCCCTTCAGTGTCAGTGCCAGTTCAGATGGATGTTGATGCAGTAGATGTTGACAGTAGTGCCCCGGCTCGAGTGGAGCCAGTTGCTGCTTCTAGTCCCCTTAGGATTTCTTTTCCTATGGGTCCGTACATAGATGCCCTTTGTCAGACCCTCTCCGATGATGACTTGCTTACAGAGGAGTCAGATGAAGACATCCCCGTTCATCGTGTCTGTGTTGTCACGAGACGAGGCACGTCAGATGAGCAGCATGAGCAGTACGATGATTTAGAGGAGCAAGGGGAAGCTGATGTACCTTCCACCTCAGCACAAGGTGGGCCTCCCCGTTCAGTAGATACGGATGTCACAGTCTTGCAGTTACAGACTCAGATGGCGGAGATGGCCAGAGCCATGGCGGCGATGACCGCCCAGTTGACGGCGTTGGGGGCTACACCCCATGTTATGGATGTAGTTACTCCTACTACATCCAGAGACGAGCCAGTAGCACCACAGTCGCCAGCCCCAGAGCCTGTTAGAGTTGATAGAGTTCAGAGGGCAGTTCCGATGTCTCCCCCAGCAGTTCCTTTGAGTGTGCCAGTCCAGAGTCAGTCCGTTCAGTTGTCACCCGTTCAGATTCAGGACATGATTGCACAGAAGGTTGACCAGGCTATAGCTTCTAGAAAGTCTGGAGATTCTGTTAGTAGAGGTCGCCCCTACCCGGTAGAGTACGAGCGGGAACCTTACCCCGCTGGTTTTGTTCCTCCCCGATTTCGAGTTTTTGATGGGTTTGGGAACCCAAGACAACATGTGGCTCAGTATCGGGCCATATGTTGTAATATTGGTGGAAATGATGCATTGATGCTTAGATTGTTTGTTAGTAGTTTAGGGGGAGTGGCATTTGAGTGGTATGCCGATCTCCCTAATGATTCAGTTCGTACTTTTGCTGAGATGGAGCAGTTATTTGTGCAGAGATTCATTAGTACTGAGCATAGAGTGACTGTTGGTGAGTTGGTAGTGACCAGACAGCGCCCTCACGAGTCTCTACTTAACTATATAGTTAGGTGGAGAAACCTTAGTCTTCAATGTGAACCTCAACTGCAAGAGCAGCATGCAGTTGAGATTCTGTTGAAGAACATTGATGGTCCTATCGCTCCGTATCTGAAGGGTTTCAGCATTCGAACCTTTCAGAAGTTGTTAACCAAAGTCACTAGCCTGCAGGACAGCATACCCAGTGCAGTCCCTCCTAAGGCTGAGAGTCAACCCATCCGTAGACCTCAGCGTTTGGAGTTTTCTGGGGCACCACCTCCTAGGAAGGGAGAGGTGCATAGTACTTCTGATGCTCTTGATAGGGGCAAGAGGCCCATGGTTAGTTCAGTACCACAGCGCCCACCACCACCACGACCTCAATTTCAGCCCCGACCTCAGTTACCACCACCAGTACAGCCTCCTGGTCAGTTTCAGCCACGACCACAGAGTCAGCAGCCTAGGCCCTCTTATAGAACTCCAGAAAACCAACAGTATTTGCAAGAGAGGCTTAGCAAGGAGTATCCCTTTAAAAGGGAGAGTGTAAAGAAGATCTTCAAGTTTTTGGTCAAGAAGAACATTTTGACATTTCCACCCAACAGGAGAGTGGAAGAGGAGGGGCAAACAGAGCATCCTTTGTATTGTCCATTTCATAAGCATATTGGTCATGTGATTGAAGATTGCTATGTGTTCAAGGATAGAGTGGAAAGCCTTATGGCTAGGGGTGAGATTCACTTGCAGGATAGTGACCTAGTGAATCCTCAAGGCAAAGTTGCTCAGGTTGTTCAGATGATTACTAGCTCCAGTCAGTGTGACAGTCAGTGTGGTGTTCAGAGCAGTGACAGTAGAGCACCTCTTAGTTCTGGGGAGGAGTGGCAGCTGGCACTCTCTCGCAAGACAAGGGGTATGATCAGACGGGCAGTTCAGAGTTCAGAGGCAGTTGAGAGGAGGCCCCCACAGGCCAAGTCGACAGTTGCCAGTCCAGTTCCTTTGCCAGTTTCTTTCTCTTCTTCTGTTGTAGTGCCTACTGAGCACATTTCTTCTACTTCTCCTTGTATTAGAAAGATGTATGAAAGAGAGAAATTTGTTGTAACTTCTGAGGGGAAGACAGGATCTCTTCCAGCACTTACGCTGAAGGATTTTGTTCTCCCTCCAACTGATGATGAATTAATGGAAGAAAATGATTCTGGCTACTTTTGGTGTCTTACTCCTTTTAGTTCTACTTCTTCTAGCACTCGTTCTTCTCATGTTTTATTTATTTCTGAAAATGATGATGAGCATTCTTTTGGAGAAGAGTTTGAGTGTGAGGAAGAGCCTGTGTTTGCTATTCCTGAAGGAGGTTGTTACATGGACTCTGAAGATGAATCCGAGAACACTTCCCAACCACTTTTTGTTGAACCAACACAAGCCATGTCACCTGAACCAAATGAGTCCTCTATTGAATCTGATTCAATACGAGAGATACAGTTGCGTTCAGGTAAGGTCCTACCACCTAAAATGGCTAAGAATAATAAAGAAAATAATAGAAACATCATTACCCAACAGGATGATCCTATCCCTCCTCCTCAAGCACCAGCTAAGGAGAAGGGAAAAGGCCCTCAGTTGGATGTTGATTACAATGTGTTGGCTCATTTGAGAAAGATTCCTTCTCTTCTTAGTGTTTACGATGCACTTATGATGTCTTCCGACTTGAGAGAGACTTTGGTGAAAGCCTTGCTTGAACCAGAGTCTTATCAAGCCTTCTTTGCCACTGAGTCAGTTAAGGATGCATGCTATTTGAGAGAAATGCCATGCATTACCTTTTCAGACCAGGATCTTCTCTTAGGGACTCCTGATCACAACCGTCCCTTGTACGTCACCACTGAAGTAAATGGTTATGAGTTGAACAGGGTCCTCATTGACCAAGGAGCTTCAGTTAATATCCTTAATCATGCCACCCTACAGAGTCTCTCCCTTGGTCATTTGAAGCTCACTTCAGACAAGATTATGCTGAAGGGTTTCAATGATCAAGGTCAGCGAGCTCTAGGTTCCATCACTTTGCCTTTGCGTTTTGGAGATCTTTTGACTGAGGCAAAGTTTCATGTTATTGAGGCAGATACCTCATACAAGGCTCTCTTAGGAAGGCCTTGGATACATGAATATGGAATGGTGCCTTCTACACTGCACCAGTGCATGAAGTATATGAGGAATGACGTAGAGTTTTCCATCCTTGGAGATATTCAACCTTTTGCCGTGCATGAAGTCTCCATTTATGATGATGCCGAGCATTACATGCCTCGAAAAGCTCGTAGACCTCCCCCTGCCCAGTCACCAGTGATACCCACTAGTATTGTACAGGGTCCTATGCAGCCACTTGCACAGGGTCCTATACAACCACTAGCACAGGGTCCGTCACAGGTTAGGATTGGGGCAGATGTTTCCACTGAAGACCTTGAGGAATCTTTACGGTTTGTACTCAGGCGAGATGTTCCCCCTAGTAGAGGTAGGGGATTGCGTGGTAGAGGTCGGGGTAGAGAGTCAGTTCACCCTCCGAGGAACTTTGATACTCGAATCCCTCCTCCTTCGCACTTGTACACTTCCCCTTTGATTGTTGAGTCTGACTCTGATGATGAGATGATTGATGTTCCTCGTCACTCAGTCCCTTTTCCCGCCTTTAGTGTTGATCACAATTCCTATCCCACTTTCCATAGGAGTTTGATACCTCAAGGTGGTCTAGTTGTTGATAGTGATTCAGACGACGATGGAGATGTCGGACGTCAGACTACTAGCCAACAATCCCTTTCTCGCCAGATGTACGGGATGAGAATTGAGGAATCTCCTCCTCAACCTTCCCCTACACCTTCCGCCAGTGTTCGTGGTGCGCCACCCTTAGATAGGCGCTCTGTACAAGAGCTGCACACTCTCTATGTGCCAGCACAATCTGCTTGGCATGCATCGTTGTTCCATAGTGTAGGTGTCCCACAGAGTACTGACATACATGGTCCTGTGGAATCCACTGTGGATGATGAGATCATGCCAGTTCCCCGGTACTTTTCCCCTGCTGTTGATAACTTTGTTGAGCGAGGTCTTGTCCCTTCGACTTGGTCGGGTAGACAGGCCCAACAGCAAGCCCGTATTTGGCGAACTGATTTTCCTCGAACTGGGCAGGGTATAGGCTATTCTCAAGAAGATCAGTCTCCTTCCGCCAGCATTCGTGTTGTTTCTCATTCTTATCCGGTCGTTTCTATCGCCGATGATGAAGACCCGGAAGAGAATGAGGACAGGGTCCTTGAAGCTCCACGTGAATTCGAAGATGGCGCCAGTTCTGCCATGGACGAATTGTGTGAGATCAATTTGGGCACTGAATCGGATCCTCGGCCTATCTTTCATAGTGCTTTGTTATCCGAATCAGAGGCTCAAGAGTACGTTACACTTATTTCTGAGTTTAAGGATTGCTTTGCCTGGAACTACACGGAGATGCCCGGTTTGGATCCAGAAGTAGCAGTCCATAAGTTAGCTATTAGTCCTGATGCAGTCCCTGTTAAGCAGTCACCTCGCCGGATGAGGTTAGAGATTGAACAACAGGTGATCGCCGAGACTAAGAAGCTTATAGAAGCTGGTTTTGTTCGTGAAGAGAAGTATCCCACTTGGCTTGCCAATGTTGTTCCAGTCCGGAAGAAGAATGGTCAGATCCGTGTCTGTATTGACTTCCGTGATTTGAATAAGGCATGTCCTAAGGACGATTTTCCTCTTCCTATCCCTGAATTGATGGTTGATATTGCTTCGTCCCATAGCATTTTCTCCTTCATGGATGGTTCATCTGGTTACAATCAGATTAAGATGGCCCCTGAAGATGAGAAATTCACTGCTTTCCGCACTCCTATTGGTGTGTTTTGTTATAAGGTGATGCCCTTTGGTCTCAAGAATGCCGGGGCCACCTATCAGCGTGCCATGACAGTCATTTTTGATGAGCTGATTCATGAGCAAGTTGAATGCTATGTAGATGATTTAGTGGTCAAAAGCAAGGTCCGTAGTGATCACCTCCGAGACCTACGAATCGTTTTTGAGCGCTTAAGAAAGCATGATTTGAAGATGAATCCCCTAAAATGCGCATTTGGAGTTAGTGCGGGGAAGTTTCTTGGTTTTATTGTTCGCTACCGTGGCATTGAGATTGATCCCTTCATGATCAAGGCCATAGTGGACTTGAAACCCCCTAGGAGTCTTACCCAGTTGAGGTCTTTTCAGGGTAAGCTCGCTTTCTTGCGGAGATTTATCTCCAATCTTGCCGGTAGATGTCATCCCTTTGCTGCTTTAGCAAAGAAGGATGCCCGTTTTCATTGGGATAAGAATTGTCAGGAGGCCTTTGAGAGCATAAAGCGCTACTTGACAAATCCCCCAGTGTTAGCTGCACCCATCCCTGGCAAGCCCTTGATCCTTTACACTACTGCCTTGGATGAGTCGCTTGGTGCACTTTTAGCTCAAGAAAATGAGGAAGGCAAAGAGAACGCCTTGTACTACCTTAGCAGACGCTTGATTCCTGCAGAGCTAAAATACCCGGCAATGGAAAAGCAGTGTTTGGCTTTGATCTTTGCTGTGCAGAAGCTTAGACACTATATGCTCTCACACAAGATCAGTTTGATTTCTCGAGTTAACCCTTTGCAATATCTGATGACCCGTCCGACTTTGTCAGGTCGTCTAGCACGTTGGTCCATGATTTTATTGCAGTTTGACATTACATATGTCCCTCAGCGGGCCGTCAAAGGACAGGCTCTAGCTGATTTTCTTGCTTCTCACCCGATCCCTGCGGATTCCCCACTTAATGACGATTTGCCCGATGAATTAGTCATGAGTGTGGAGGAGCAGGAGTCCCCTACTTGGGAGTTTTACTTTGATGGAGCTTCTTCCATCAAATCACTACGTCCTTACGAAACTCCTGTGGTTAGGGTAGGTTTGGGACTTATTTTTGTGTCTCCTGAAGGTCATACCCTTCGTTACTCCTACAGTCTTTCAGAGCCTCGTACTAATAATGAAGCTGAGTACGAAGCTTTGATTGTAGGACTTGAGTTGGCCATTCAGATGAGCATTGTGCGGGTTAAAATCTTTGGAGATTCTCAACTAATTATTAATCAAGTGGCTGGAATTTTCAAAGTTCTCAAACCTGAGCTTTTGCCTTACCACGATAGGGCAATGGAGCTCCTGTGTTTGATCCCTGAAGTAACTTTAGTTAGAGTCCCTCGATCTGAGAATGGTAGAGCGGATGCACTAGCTAAACTTGCTAAGGAGTTGGCCGACCCGGATGGAAATCCGGTGTCAGTTGTTGTTCAGTACCGACAAGCTCTGTGTCCCGCGGACTTGTCTTCTCCCGATCAGACCCTTGCAGTGTATGCTGTTGAGGAAGAGTCAGATTGGAGAGTCCCCTTCGTTGAGTATCTGAAGCGTGGAAAGCTTCCGGATGATCGTTCTCTTGCCGCTCAAATTAGGAAGAGAGCTTTGTCATTCTCCTACGTGAATGAAACCCTGTACCGACGCTCTTTCGACCAGATGTGGTTACGTTGCCTCAACAACGAGGAGGCTCGTAAAGTCATGGGCGAAGTACATGAGGGGCTTTGTGGTGCTCATCAGTCCGGACCTAAGATGAAGGTCAGAATTAAACGCCTTGGTTATTACTGGCCGACGATGATCCGTGATTGTATGGAGCACGCTAGGAAGTGCCACCAATGCCAGATTCATAATACTGTTATTCACCAACCTCCTAATCCGCTGCACCCCATTGTGTCTTCTTGGCCTTTCGAGAGTTGGGGCACGGATGTAGTGGGTCCTATTGACCCTCCTTCCTCTAAGGGTCATAGGTTCATTCTGGCTGCTACTGATTACTTCTCTAAGTGGGCAGAAGCTATCCCGCTTAAGGAAGTCAAATCAGAAGATGTGATGCGCTTCTTCCGCGATCATGTTGTCTACCGTTTTGGTGTTCCGCGCCGTATAATTTCGGATAACGGTCCGTCTTTTAGAAGCACCAAGATTGCTAGATTTGCCCGCCGCCATAACATAAATTGGCGGTATTCCTCGATTTACTATCCTAGGGCTAATGGTTTGGCTGAAGCGTTCAATAAGACCTTAGTCCAATTGATAAGGAAGATACTTGTGGCAAATAAAAGAGAATGGCACGACAAATTGCCTGAAGCATTATGGGCCTATAGGACTACATACCGTACTCCTACTCAGTGTACACCATATGCTTTAGCTTTTGGGGTTGAAGCTGTCCTCCCACTAGAGGTTGAGCTCCCTTCGTTGCGTGTAGCAGTTAGCCACAATTTGTCTCGCGAGGATAATGCCGACTACGGTTGGAAGAACTTGATGGTTTAGAAGAGCTCCGTTTGCAAGCTCATCAGAACCTTAAGTTGTATCAGGCCCGTATGGCCCAGGCACATGATCGCCTTGTCCGACCCCGTGCTTTTCAGGTCGGAGAATTGGTCCTGGTTTTGCGTAGACCTATCATCTCGCGTCGTCGTCGAGGTGGTAAGTTCGAGCCCATTTGGGAAGGCCCATTTGTCGTAGAGCAAGTATACGAGGGTGGATCTTATTTGCTAGTTGATGCGAATGGTGTTCATCCCATGCCTGTCATTAATGGGCAGTACTTGAGAAAGTATTATGCTTGAGTTTGCACATCGCAAGGGGCATCTCCCGCCACTTGTAAATATTCCTATGTATAGATATGACTCTAAAGGATTTCTTGTACTTTTCGGCAGTCCGTGGCCACGACGATTTGTCCTCTACCACGTGATGTTCGTCATGCAAAGTATGAGATTGTCTTTAAGGGTTGTGTGTAAATACGCCGTAGGGATGTTTGTGCTTACGTTCACATTCATCAATCACTTTGGTGTTGTTGCACAAAATCACCTTTCCAATCCTTGTGAGGGTTGACTTTCCCCAGTTTCACTTGTCACCTTCAAGTGTGGTCTGGGATACCAAAACTACTAATTCGGATCTCTATGGAACGTGATACTGGGTCCACCCTTGATCTACACTAGTCAAATATAGTGACGTTGATTCATTGTCACTTGGCGAATTTTTCTACGGATCGTTGTAATTTTTCTCTCTCCCCAGTTTTACTCATGTGGCGAGTATGGCCTGGGATATCAAAGCCAACAATTTTCTCCTCTTCATGTTGTGGCGTTCTTGATCTATATCTAAAAAAAAAAAAAAAAAAAAAAAAAAATTTAAGGGGAAGCTCTTAGTTGAGTAGAATCGGTTGCTCTTGTCACAGGCGGAACCCGGTTATACATTCCAAGAGCTCGAAGTCCCCCAAAATTCTCTTCTTGCGAGAGGGAAGCTCTTAGTTGAGAAAGAATCGGTTGCCCTTGTCACAGGTGGAACCCGGTTCTACACTCCAAGAGCCCAAAGTCCCTTAAAATTATTTTTCTTTCGAGAGGGAAGCTCTCAGTTGAGCATAATCGGTTGCCCTTGTCACAGGCGGAACCCGGTTCTACGCTCAAAAAAAAAAAAAAAAAAAAAAAAAAGCCCAAATTCCCTCCAAATTCCCTTCTGTCTCTCCTAAAGCATTTCGATGACTGCTTAGGAGGCGACTGTGTGTCCACTTCTTCAATTACGATTGTTCACTTTTTAATGGGATGTTATTTTCCCTTACTTATGATGTGGTATATCTGGCTCTATATATTAACATCACTTCTTAGTGGATTTTGATCTTCTAGCAGAAAGTCGATCCACTACTTCTTTCAAATGATATATTCTCTCATTGAGATCTTGATTTTAGTTACAAGAGCAGTCTCTTTTGAATACATAAATGTTGTTGCTTGTACTTTTCATAGGGTCCCATCAGATAGCATGGGTGTTACCACTGTGATTTCGTTAATAATCATAAATGTTTGATATGATGATTATTGTCCTCAGTGGCAAGTGTGTCCCCTTGTCATTTCTATTCATTCATTATGAAATTATTCTTTTTACACGGTCGTATATATGTTCCTCTTTTTTTTTAGAGAGATGTATATCGATCGATTACCTCATGTTTTATGATTTCAATTTTGCTTGAGAAATTCTACTTGTATTTGAATTACTCATGGCCACGACGATTTGTCCTCTACCATGTGGTAACTAAAATATAAGGTAGTGATTTCTTAGGTGACTGATTACTTTTCTTTCCCTCACAGCACCACGCACTTGTGCGTTGGGTGGTTGTAGAGGTGACTTTTACTCTTCGTTTTGCCGTTTCGAATATGGTCAGGCAGACATTGAGTCATCCTCATTCACTGTTGCGATCTGGTCAGGTGAATGTTGGATTTTGTCTTTTGTCCTGCTGTTGCGATCTGGTCAGGCAGACATTAGACCTTTTGGGAAGCTCTTTATTCGTTGTTGCGAATATGGTCAGATGAATATTGAGCTGTTCTCATTTGCCGTTGCGAATATGGTCAGGCAAATGTTGAACTCCCTTTCTCTTTTCCCCTTTGTTTCGCCGTTTCGAATATGGTCAGGCAGACATTGGGTTGTCCTCATTCACTGTTGCGATCTGGTCAGGTGAATGTCGGACTTACTTCTTTTGTCCCGCCGTTGCGATTTTGGTCAGGTGGACATTAGACTTTTGGGAGGGCTCATTATTCGCTGTTGCGAATATGGTCAGGTGGATTTTGAGCCATTTCATTCGCTGTTGCGATCTGGTCAGGCGAATGTTGACTCCCCTTTCTGGTTGGGTGCCCGACAGAGTCCCTGGGAGGCATACTTCACCACCTCTTCATTCCCCCTATTTTATTTCTTGTTTGGGGGTTGTTGAGTTTTCTTTTGATTCTTTGTTTCGCCGTTTCGAATAAGGTCAGGCAGACATTGAGTCATCCTCATTCACTGTTGCGATCTGGTCAGGTGAATGTTGGATTTTGTCTTTTGTTCCGCTGTTGCGATTTTGGTCAGGTGGACATTAGACCTTTTGGGAAGCTCTTTATTCGTTGTTGCGAATATGGTCAGATGAATATCGAGCTGTTCTCATTCGCTGTTGCGATCTGGTCAGGCGAATGTTGAACACCCTTTCTTTCACCCTTTGTCTCGCTGTTGCGATCTGGTCAGGCAGGCATTGGGTCGTCCTCATTCACTGTTGCGATCAGGTCAGGTGAATGTTGGACTTCTTTCTTTTGTTCCACTGTTGCGATTTTGGTCAGGTGGACATTAGACCTTTTGGGAAGCTCTTTATTCGCTGTTGCGAATATGGTCAGGTGGATATTGAGCTGTTCTCATTCGCTGTTGCGAATATGGTCAGGCGAATGTAGAACTCCCTTCCTTTTCTCTATTCTGCTGTTGCGATGTGGTCAGGCAGATAGATGAGCTCTTTACTGTTGATTACTATTATTTTCCTCTGATTATCACTTTGCTATTTGATGTAACTTTCCCAGTTTTTGTTGAATTCCTTTCTTTTCGTATCATCCTAGATCTTTGTCGTAGATGATCGTTGAATTCTACTTGGTCCTGTGAGATCTCTTTCTTTATTGGTTTGGTCCTCATTAGTTGGTTGCATTTTCTTAATGAGTTCTCTTGTTTGACCCTAGAGTTGTATCTTCCTAGAGTTGGGAAGGTCAACGCCAACATATACGGTTCACTCATTGTTCTCCGCATATGTTGGGGGTCCGTTTGTTGACCTCGTTTTTCGCTCGAGTTCCCTCGAGCACCTCCAATCAACTTAATTGAATTTTGTCAGGTGTAATTCGAGTTCGAGTTGACTCGAATTGAGCCGAATTGGACTCGATCAAATTCAATTGGGTTCGATTAATTTGTTCTGGTCGTGTCGAGCCCGATTCAATTTAAATCAATGGTTATTTTAAGTTTAATTTTATAATTTAAGTTCGTTGCGTCGGCTCGGGTTCGAATTGGTTCGAGTCGAGTCAAATTCGGACTCGAAAGTAGCCTAATCCTAGTCAATTTCGATCTGATTCAGCTTAATTAAATCCTATTAAATCCATTTGACTTTCTATTTTTTTTTTGAATTTCTCTTCTAAATCAAGTAACCGCATCGACGGCCACGATCGAGAGAAATCTTCCTTTCGGCCGAAATCACGCTGTTCAGGGGATTCTCTTCGACTCGAGCAGACGTTGAGCAGTGAACAAAGTCGTTTCAGGAAATTTTTCGGAGCTTGGAGCACAGGACGACGCGCGGGCTTCCTCTCCTGGCAAGATGTCTTGATTTACTCGGAACGACGACTCCGGGCTGGGCATTGACGCTCTTCCTTGTTTTTCTCTCGATCTCGCCCTGTTAAAAAAGTCCAGACGGACAAGCTCTCAGGCCGGACCGTCCCTCCTGATTTCTCCTTCTGTTCGCAGCTCCCAGGTCCGAACGTCCTAGGCGAAATCCTCTCGCCTCCCTGCTGTTCGAACCGAACCGAGAGGCAGCGCCTCCTCCCGCTCTCTCTCCCTCGGCTTCGCAAGATCCGACCGATCCCGACGCCGGCTAGGCCTCCCCTCTCCCGTCCGACCTCAGCCAGGACCGAGCCTGACGCCGGCCTCCCTGTGCTCGCAAGACCGAACCCGACGCTTGGATTGAGCCCGATCTCCCTCTCCGAACCAAGTCCGACGCCAGCCCTCGACATCCCGACGCCGGCTCTAGCCAAGGCCGAACTCCCCACTGTGAGTTCCCTGCCCTTTCCTCTTATTCTTCTCTTCCCCTACTTCTTTCCACTCCCTCTTCTTCTTCTCCTCTTCCTTTTCCTTCTGCTTTTCTTCCCCTTCCTTTACACATTGGCTGGTCTTCTCAAAATACAACAGAGTTGTGAATCACCATGAGATATTCATGTATGAGTGTTTCAGGTGATTGTTCTTTCACTTTAAAATTTTATTTAGTCTTAGTTGGTCCTTTTTTTTATGATTTCAGCAAAGTGTGTGTTTGAGAATCTCATGAAATGTTGTGATTTGTGGAGTGACGATTTTCATCTTGATTTACTTCATGAAACATTATAGGTATAGCGTACTAAGCGTTTGATAAAATGTCACAAAGAGTAACGGAATGAGATTTCATGCTTACGCTTTGTTGGGGTTTGTTCTTTTTAAAAGTATTCCTTGAGCAAAGTTTCTGTAGAATGAGATTTAATTGTTCAAAGTTTTTTTTTTATCAATGCGAGTGAATTGAAGCTTTTAGTTCATATTAGTTAAGGGATTGGAAGTATTTGGTTTTGTCATTTCTTGTTTTGCATATGACCCGAGATTCAGAATTTACTGGATTTCTATTGGCTGTTTGGTATTCTTATGCTATGGGATATTTCTAACATCCTATTGCCTGATTGTTAGAATTGAGAGCAAAGAAATCCATTTCTCTTTTGTAAAAAAAAAAAGGGTGAATGATCACGTGAGAGCTCAAGTACATTTAGATATAAACACATTGTTATCTTGAAAGGTGAATGATTGCTCCTGCTTCATTCTGAATGGCTATATCTTCTTGTTTCTTCTTTAAAAAATCCTTATAAGTTTACTTTGTGGCATTAAGTTATACATAGTTTTTCTTTTAATGATTGAAAAGACGATAGCTTGTAGGCTTTGGATGCAGTACTTCTTAGATATTATGATTCGAAGCCATATGTAGGTCTTGTTTGTATGCCTCTCAAAGGTTTAAATGAAGTATAATTGGCTTTTATATTTTATCAAGAACTTAATTATGCCGTGAAATAACGATCTGAATTCATTCTATTGCTTCTATGTAAAAGCTATGGCTAGTGACATAGTGCTCTTGAATAAACTTTGGTTATCTTCCTTGGCTATCGTTTGCGACGAAATGATTATAGTTAGTATGGAGGACTCTTGTTGAATGTAGCTATGAGATAGTATTATTGGGTATCACTAGAAAATAATTTTGTATTCCATGAATCACGTTTTTTTTAGCATGTATATCATACTCTTTATTTGTTCATTTAACAACACTGTGGTAACAATTAAGATGTTGGAAGATCAAACGGGTTGGATTATTATTAGAAAACGAAATGTGGGAAAGCTGTTATTTGGTTCGTGTGTTGGAAATGATTTCTCTGATCGATTCATATTAGAAGAGTGTTATAATTCATTTTGTATTGTAAAATTGTGTTTCTCATGATTTTCTCCCACTGTTTCTTCGCAAAATATTTATATTTAATGAAAAGTTTTGTGAGTCGATTTGCGTCGAGAGGCTTTGCTATTTTTTTTTTGTGATAGAGGCTTTATCATGAATTCTTGCGAATGGTCTTATATTGAAATTTTTGTTGTTTTGTCTTATGAAGGTTTCTTGATGGAGGGCTTTATAATGCCTATTCATTGAGGAATTTTCACAAATTACCTCACTCCAAATGAGAGGAGGCATTTGATTTGTGGGTGGTTGGGTAGAATTTAGTGTCAAAAATAGATTTTTGGAAGAAGATTTTCGTAGGGTTTTGGGCCAAACTAAAGGAAAGTTTTAGTAGATAATCTGTGTAAGATTTTGTGTGGCATTCAATTTAGAGATTTTCCTAAAGTCTTTTGAGACTTCTAAATTGGAAATCTGCTTAGCATAGTAAAATCCCTTAGTAGTTTTGTAGAATAGGGTTGTGTTTAATATGCAAGTTGTCTTGTTAGTGATCCTTACTAATTTGTTAGAAGACAAGTGTTAAAACTAAAAGAAAAGAGATTTTAGTAGTTAACTTCTAGGGGGGGGGATTTAGTAATAGTCCATTTGGAAGTTCTTGTAAGTCTTTTTGAGATCTATAGGATGAATTTCGGAATTTGAAGTATTAGAGAGCTTTAGGTAAGAAGGCCTCTAGTGTCCTTTGGGAAGAAAGATAATTCTTAGTCATTTAAATTAGATCCCTTTAGTGTGAGTTTCTAAAAGAAGAGACATAGAATTTTGGGAGAAAATACAAAACAAAAGAAACCCTTATTTTGGATTTAGAGTTATGGATTCGTACCCCCTTAGTTGATATGAGTTTTGTTTGTAGTGTGTTGTAGGTAGATGTCTTAATCGTATCAAGTGCCTCATTTGGAGTGGGAACAGCAAAGGGCATTGTTGCTGTTATAGGATGCACCTGACTTCTACGAGGTGCATCCAATAACAACAATGCCTACACCCCTTTTCGTATTCGATTTTCGTTCTGTTTCTATTCGTCGCATTTAGTTGTCTTTTGCTTAGTTTTGTTAGTTTCTTCACTGCTTTTTCTGCATCTTGGTACAACACACCTACAAATCGAAGAGAACCCAAAAGACATAGGACCCGACAAATAACTAAAAGGTATGTTCTAGTTTTGTTTATTGCATTTCCATTTCTTTATATTATTATTTATAAAACTGCTCTAATACACATCTCTCTTATATTGTGCGAGGTACTTATGGGAGAGCAATGGATAAGGAGCTTTGGAGCATTTGGGGAAAGAGCAAAAGCACCGGATCCAAGCATCAGTCGTCCTTACCCATCTGGTAGGGGCGCTACGGGCGGAACCACCGGGTCGTAGCCCCCGGTGCTGTAAGTTTACTAAAACTTAGCAAACCTTTAGGGACCTAGTTGATTGTACGACTCCCACCCCTAGGGCCTTGTAGAAACTTCAATTATACTTAGGGTTGCTCTTGTTTTACTTTATTAGATCCCTTAAACCCTGTGACATCCGTATAGAAGTCTTAGGAAATAGAAAAACACCACTTTTAGCCCTACAACACTAGTAACACTTAAGGACAAAAATTAAGGACCGAGTCTTAGAAAATATAGACTTAGGATGCATGCTCCCTATAGGGTAGAGACATTAAAACTTAAACTTAGTGACACGTTTTCCTAGGTTTTGGCTTTCTTTTAATTCACTAATAATCAACCAACCAACCCTAACTTAGTCCTTAAAATATTCTGAAACATCCAATCCTTAATCAAATCATAATCAAACATTTCTTACAATTATTAAATTTTAAATCTAAAGTGTAAACCTAAATCTAATTCAATTAATTTAATAATAAACTCTTAATCAACCAAAAACCTAAAAGATGCAGATTTAATTAGGAAATCTAATCTTAAATTAAAATGCATTAGGATAATACACTTCTAAATATCAAACCTTAGAATAATAATCTCTAAAAGTCAATTAACTAATTTGATTAATTAAAACACCCAATCTACCTTTTCTTTTCTTTTTCATAACAAACTATAATAATTAAACAAAGTTAATTATCGCTGGGTAACCCAGGCCTACGAGGCTATTAAGTTAGCCCCAAGGAGGGTGAAATAAACCTCACGGCCTCGGTGTGAAACAAAGGTGGTAATTAATTAAACATTAAAAATAAAAGATACTTAAAATTAACCCCAAAATATTAAGATTTGAATTTTTACTAAATTTCCTTTGCCTTTTTTTAACAAATCAAACACAAACAATTTTAATTAAACAATCCCATATAGGATCCACCAAAACCACACAGCCAACACACACATAGATGAGTTTGCTAGGACACGACTATTAGCTCTAGGCTAGGCTGTTGTTCTGTTTTACTTTTTCTGCACTTTGTTGTGACGCTCTGCATGTGACCTGTGTGCTGGTTGTTGTTTTTGCTACCTGTTGTAGCTTTTCTGCTGTGTTGTTTCTGTACTACTTTTTCTAGTCTTCTTTTCTGCACTGTTGCTGTGACGTTAGAATACCCATAGGTTAGGCACGTTCTTTGATACTAATGCTGTCTTCTTGCAGGGGGCCGTGCTCACATAATGCTGCTAAAAGGGGGGGCTAAAATTAAATAAATAATATATAACTGCTTTAGGTACCTGCTTCAGCTGCTTAGCCCCCAATAATCAGAGCACGGCCAAGTGATTGATGTGCGCATTTTCATTTACATATATAACTGCTTGGGTGAATTTTTCTTATTATAACTGCTTAGGATAACCCCTGCAGGAGAGTCTAGATTTTTCTCTTTTCTGATGTAATGTATTTGATAGTAAATTGTGAAAATCATTAAAATAAGGCATTTTTAAAGAGATAGGAATCCAAAGGGAAAAGTAAACCCCTACAGGGGGTTTCCTTTTTCATTTGGATATCCTTTTGGAGCACTCACTACGAGGAGTCCAAAGGGAAAAGTAAACCCCTACAGGGGGTTTCCTTTTTCATTTGGATATTCTTTTGGGAGAGTCACTACGAGGAGCCCGAAGAGAACGAAGACGATCCAAAGACGAATCAAGGAAGAGAAGAAGAAGACTGAAGAAATGTAAAAATGCCTTATTTTTAGATTTGCGTCATTTCCGGGTTGTTGCTGGTGGAGCCCGGCCACCTTTACTTACTGTACTTTGAGATGTAATATTGTATGGCACTTGCCATGGACACTCTTTTTCGTGGGATTTGTTTCTGTGTTGTGATTTACTTACTTTGTTTGCGCAGTAGAATCAGCATGCTTTTCATAGGTTTCTTTTTGCATGTGCTTGTGTCTGACCGATTAGGCTCTTTAGGAATAAAATTTTTCTACTCGTAATTATTTAATAAAATTTAAGATTAACTCACATAGAAACGTAACGACTCTAGGGAATAGCCGGAATCGTCCGGGGTGGCATGCACGCATTCTCTCTTCTATTAGACAAATTTCCCCGCCTGCGGGTAGAGTCCGGATAATCTGGCCTATGAGGATGAAGTGCCGGACCTGGGGAAATTTAGTCATTCAAAAATTATTTTATAAGGCCTTTTTAAAATTCATACATATCTGATTTGGAGACTTTAACCAGCATAAATTGCATTAGTAACTAATTAAAATTAAGATTTAATTGCATTAGTTTTAGGAGCATTACACCACTCATAAGTGTGGGATCACTTAGGAATTTCTCTAGTTTGTCGATCCCAAATTCAATATCTAAACTACCCACCCTTCTTCATACAGACTGGACAGCATAGATTTTATACGATTAGGTGGTTTTAGCTGGCTTCCTTTGTCAGACAAGGAATAAGTCCAGATTGCATTAGCTAGGTCGTAGGTGTTAATATCGTATGTACGATATTACATCTTCTATAGATTTAGGGTCTAAGGTGAGTGGTACAAGTGAACCACTATACACCTTATTGGTGGGTAAGCTTTCCTTCCTTCTGAAAGCTATAAATCCTACCTATCCGCGTCACACGGATGACGCCACTTCCTTCCTTCTCTCGTGCTTGTTTGAGATGCTTTGCCTCTCTTCTTTTTCTCCAGTTTTTACTTCTCCTAGCCGACCGGATGTTGACTGAACCCTGTATAACTGATCGAGCCAAGTTGGGACATTCCCCTTTGATTAGGAAAAATCTAGAAATCCCTTGCACTAAACCCACTTTAGAGGAGATAATCTAACGTCCTTAATCGAGAGTCTTCTTAGATCGAGGTCTAAGATGTAATTAACTACGGGGGCTCGCGCCCGTAGGAAATCGATCCCCACAATCAAATAAACCCCATTCGAGCTGATGTATCGAATGGGGGAAATCTCGTGAATTTAGGGTTATAGATATTATTATCCATCGAGGTGCGTAGGTGAAAAACCGCTATCCTCCATGGCTAATCGTATCTATAACTCCATCTGCTCTTCCATTGGCCTGCTTGTGTCGATTGTAAAGGCCTACGACCATTTTGTCCTTCAGGACAGTGTGATCGTATTCTTTGCATTCGAACCACACGAGCGGAATCCTTTCGGAGACCCACAGTATATTAATAATTTATAGAAACTCTGGTAAATGATTAAAACGATAAATAGATAATTCTTCTAAATTTGATCTTGGGCATGATAAAGAAAATAAAATTGAAAATATTTTCTATGTAACAACAAAGATGGTCAATTAGAGGTTCTAAATGAAGGGTAAGCCATTTAGAGATGTCTTACAATCCAAGGCTTACTTGTTCGAAATAACATGATTAAAGCTTCATTTTGAATGGCTTTTTTTAACTAAAATGTAATATATATATATATATATATATATATATATATATATATATATGCTCTTCCTCATGTGGGTGAAGGATCATGTGATTTTTATTTTATTATGTTATTTCAAATTAGGTGAAGTAAATATTAAACTCAAACTTATTTGTCCTACCCGCAACTAGTACAAGGATGAATTTATTAATTTAATCACTCGTGTTAGAAGCATTTAGTGTCAAGTACGCTCCATATCAAATTTGGAATAATTACAATGGTTTAATCACTTAAATAATCAACTATAGCTTCTATGAATTAATCAATAAATCACTCCAACTGAAGTTCCTAAAATCATATACATCATAATATTACACTACTTTCATTATCTTAAAATTATATACAATAGTTAGGAGATCAGTATAGTCACTAATCTATCAATAGCTGTTGACTACAAAAGAATAAAAATATATAAAATCTAAAAAGAAAATTTTGAGGATCTCTAATAACCTCACTTCACCTGATTTTGATCCCCTCTCTGACATGAAATTATAAAAATTCAGATGATGAGCTAAAAAACATGAGTTGGGAATTTGTCGAGAGGAGGAGCTGCGTCCATGGGAGGAACGGGTGGTGTTAGATTGCGAGAATTGCTCACGAGCTGAACCAGTGCAACTGGAAAATAAGGATGTGGTGTTTGAATGTTGTATGGCGTCTTTGAGATGTTCATTGTGGAGGTTTATTTCCTCGCTACATGTGATGGAGTAGAGAATGTCTAGACTAATTGGGTTAAGAGAGGTTCATATGGCCATTTTGAAGGGATTGTAGGCGGAGGGAAGACCATTTAAGATGTATAATATGATGTCTTCGGTATCAATGTGTGAGTCTATAGCGGCTATATTGTCCACCAGAATTTTGATACGTACTAGGAATTATTGCATTGAGCGATCTCTCATTTGGATTCGATGAATCTCATTTTCGAGTTGAATGACACCAGACCCATTTGTAGGTTATAATCTTTGCTCAAGGGTTATCCAAATTTTGTGAGCTGTGGAGAGGGCGAGGACATAGGGAAGAACCGAGGGGATATGGTGGAGAATAAATCAGAGATTAAATTGCAATCAATTAGTCACCATAGGTTGTAAGCTTCAGTAGAGGTATCAGATGGGCAGGGATTAGTTCGAGTAAGATGGCCTTTGAAGCCATTGGTGGACAAATGGTGGTGGAGTTGGAGACGCCATATAACATAGTTGTAATTGGTTAGTTGCGTGGGAACTAGGCTTTTGAGGTTGGAGATGAGAAATTTAAGTGGGGCTGGTACATTAAACTCAGCCAAGGAGGCAGATAGGTTGGAGTTGGGTGGGAGGGTAGCAACTAAATCTTGATTGCCCATTAGATGAATAGCCTGATGCTTTTATACCATAAAAGATCTTGTTTTTTTTTTTTTTTGAATAAAGGATGCAATATGCATTAAAAGGAAAAACAGAAATTACAGCAGGATGTCCTTCCTAAACAAGTGAACAAAACTTGTAAGAACTTCAGATTCAACAAAGGAGTTCCAAAAGAAATTACCTAATAAAGCAAACTTGGCACAAAAATCTGCCGTGCTATTACAGTTTCTAGGAGTATAAAGAAAAATGACATTATTGAAAACTTGTAAGAAAGAAAGGTCCGGCTTCGTACCTTTATTAGTCTTCATGTTGATTGTATCTTGGAGCAATCTAATGAAATTCACATTATCTCCTTCAATGATTATTCCTTTGTATCCACAAAAATAATCTTGAATATAGCTTTCAAAAGAAAATATAGCTTTTAGTTCCAGGTATGCAATATCCCAATTTATTAACTTCCTACCATAAGCATAGATCAATCTTCCTTTGCAGTCTCTCAGCACACCTGCAATTCCCGCCACATTGTTTCCAGCAAGAGCCGCATCAACGTTCAGTTTCATTCAACCATCGGGAGGGGGACACCAAGCTTTAGACAGCATAGGCTGATTAGTGTTCCAGTTCCGCTCGATTGGATTTAACTGAATGTAGGAAGCATGGGAGATGATTTCCGCAACTGTGTAAGCACTGGGAATTTCTGCTTTGCCAAGCTTAACCATATTCCTTGATCTCCAGCTGTAGTAAACCGCCAATGCATAGATCTTAGCCAAACCCTTATCAGCATTCTGTTTCAAGTCCACAATGCAGTTATCTACACTTTGAAATGAAGGGACATTGAACCCACAACATCTCAAATTCTGTAATAAATCCATCAGTTTACTACATTTAGTTATCACATGGCGTGTATCTTCATTCTCCTGATAACCTCTTGGACAAATAGAATTATTTGCTAGTCTTCTATAACATAACCAATCGTTTGTTGGTAATGCTCCGTTCAATGCCCTCCACCAGAAAAGATAGACTTTATGATTCAATTTAAGTTTTCTCAACCATGTATACTTGCTGTATTTACTGTCAATCTGCACAGTGTTAGCTTCCGCACAAAGAGCTGCAATCATTTTCCCAGTATTCGTACGAATCAATTCAATACTATCTTCTCTATTATTCTCCCCTTTCTCCATTTGTTGAATTAGCTCAATCATATCTGTAGAAAAGAATTCAGTTAACCTTTCTAACTTCCACTTCCCTTCCTCATTCATAAGAAAAGAAACCTTCTTATCAGCAATATCAGACGTATTACACGTAGCAGGCCACTTACTAAGGCGTCTGTCCAATATCCAGTTATCAGCAGTTATATTAATGCTATGACCATTATTTACCTGCCATCTAACAATTGGTCTTAGGTAATTAATACCATCTTTAATAATCTTCCATGCTGTTGTAGCTCCTCTTTTCACTCCATCCTCCCAAATTCTGTCACCAAATTTGTTGTGTAGGATTTTGTAGAGAGAGAATTATTATTCTGTAGAAACATCCACGCAATTCTTGCTCTTAACGGACCCTGTCTCCCTGTAGCTCCATGGATACCAAATCCCTCCAAGCTAGTGGGAAGACACAGAGTGTCCCAAGCAATATAGTGGAAGCCTTGTTTGCCATTTTCTTTGTGCCACAGAAAATTCTTACATAATTTATCAATTTTCATCAAAATGCTTTTAGGAATGAGTGAGTGAGCTACCTGGTAGGAAATCATGTTCGAGTAGGCTGTTTTGATAAGCATCAATCTGCCAGCCAGAGATAACCACCTCGCTCCCCAAGAATTGAGTCTACACATTGCTTTCTCAATGGCGCTGTTGTAGTCTTCCGCCTTCATCCTTCTTACAGCCAACTTAATACCCAAGTAATAGAATTCTTTGACCTCTTTGTATCCCACAATTTTGTTCAATTTACTTCTTCTCTTCTTAGAAACTTTCCTACCATAAAGAATCATTGATTTCTGAGAATTTATAGCTTGGCCTGTCCAGTTGCAATAACTTTTGAAAACTTTCTTCAGCATTCTCACATTTTTACTGTACGCCTCAGCAATCACCAAGACATCATCAGCAAATAGTAAGTGTGTGATCTTATCAGCATTCGTTGTTATTCTCATTCTCAATTGCTTCTTGTGTTCATTGAGAGCTTTAGAAAGAAGATCAGAACAAAGAATGAACAAGCTTGGAGACAATGGACACCCTTGTTTGAACCCACACTGTGCTTTGATCCATTCAGTTCTTCTACCATTGATTACTATAGAAAATTTCGGGTTCGAAACACACTGCATTATCCAATTTGATAATCTCTCCGGAAATCCTGTTAGCTTCAACACTTGTTTCAACGTTTCCCAGCACATACAATCGTATGCTTGCTCCATGTCAAGCTTCATGAGAAAATAACCAGGTTTAATTCGCCACCGATGTCTTCATCTTGCAAACAATCTCCTAGGCAATCAAACAATTATCTCAGATGCTCCTTCCCGGCACAAAGGCTCCTTGGTATTCAGAAATTACATCCGGGAGGCAATTCTTAAATCTATTAAGAATCATACCGGCTGCCAATTTATATATCGTTTGACATAGACAAATTGGCCTGAATTTAGAACATTCCTTCGCATTTTGGATCTTCAGAATTAGAACAACCACTGTTTCCTTCCATTGCTCCGGCATTTCCCCTGTTTTGAAAAATTCTTCAATAACATTCCAAGTGGTTCCTTCCACAATATTCCAATAATTCTTGAAGAAATATGCATTAGCACCATCTGCTCCAGGTGATTTATTGTTTCCCATATTATTAAGAGCTGTTTGTTGAAGGAATAAACAAAGAAAGGCATAGAGACAATAAAGTAAAGAAGGAAGCAGAATGTAGTTTGTGAGAATTTCATTTGTAATGGTCCTCTCCATGTGCTGACTGGGCAAGTGCTGTGCTCACAAGCATTAGATTTTGTTGGCTTTGTTTGAGACGACTTTCTTATTGCTTATAAAAATAAATTTTAATATAAAATTTAAAAAATTTATATTAAAAATTATTTTAAAAAAAAATAAGAAAACCATCTCAAACAAAACATCTGATGGAGGAGAAGCCGATCACTGTGATAAACAGCTACGACAGCTTTATTTATATTCTTTGCTTCCATCATTTTTTTTTAAATAGACAAAAATTATTTTATATAATATTATCGCATTAGCTGCAATTTTTTTATCAAACCAAGCCGCCCAACATAATTTATATTCACAAAAAATAAGAGCAGCACGCGGACGGCTCAGCCGCCTCCGTCCTCAGCCTCTCGGATCTTCGGGCCCAGCTGACTGCGTGATTCGGGCCCACATATGAGAAGCTTAAAATTGGCCACGTGTAAAGATTCTCGTTTATTCTCCAGATTTTCTGCAATTAATTCCAATTATTCAAAGGAGGAGAGCTCCAACAGGTCAGCGACTGGAGTTTGGCCGTTATCGTTACGCACACAATTCCGTTTAGACCGTTTCACTTTGCCGTTTCTGGCCGCTCTAGTTTGACGGCGAAGCGTTTGCAAGTCAGAACCAATAAGAAATTATTAGCAATAAAATTAAAAAAGATTTTTTGTTCATTTTTTATGGGATGATTTGATTCATTTTAGATTAAAATTTTAACAATCAAATACAATACAATTGAGCAAGCTATATGCGAGTTACTTTGAGCTCAATCCATGCTCTTGTATATGATTATAGCCCAAATTTATTTAATTTTTTTTAGACTTTTGTGTCAATTAAGATAAATTTACATACACATTACATATTTAATATCGCTTGATTGATAGTCAAAATTCTCAACAAATAACTTAAAGTGAGCCACGCCCCAGATTTGTTCATTAAGTTACTCTAACTCTAATTTGACAGGACATAATGATATTTAGGTTTTGTTTAAGACGACTTTCTTACTGCTACTTAAAGTAGCTTTCTAGTGCAAAAAATTTAGGCTTCGTTTGGGGCGGCTTTCTTTCTGCTTCATAAAGCAGCTTTCTAGTACAAAATTAAAAAATTTTGTACTAAAAAGCTGCTTTATGAAGCAGAAAGAAAGCCGCCCCAAACAAAACTTTAAATTTGTATTAAAAAGCTGCTTTAAGAAGCAGTGCCAAACGAAGCCTTACTAAGAAAAAAATTAAATATATAATTATTTTTAATTAGACTTAGGATCATCCGATCATTAACAAAAGTTCTAAAATATTTTGATTATGTGTTATATATATAAACTTTAAATGTTTTAAATCAATCAACTACTTAAAGATTTATTTGCAAAAAGATTGTTTTTTTTTTTTTTGGAAAATTTGGGCATAGCCTGTATATTAATCAAGAAAATTACATGTAAAGAAACTAAAGCCTAAAAAAAGAGAGGCTGGCTCGAAGAAAGCCTAAAAAACAAAACTAAATCCTGAAAAAGGACAATAAAGAATACATGAAATATTCCAAAACATAAAGACACCCAAAACCGAGCACGAACTAGCGCAACCGTAAATCCCTGGACTTAGAAAATCAAAGAAGATAAGTAGTTGTATCGAGTTCCACTGGTTGCCCAAGGCCCGTCCTAGGGGGCCTGCAAGTGAGTACATCATTGTTTAAGGCATAACCCGTAGGCAATGCAAACCGAAAACCATCATAAGGGGGCAAGATGATCAATTAATGCAGAAGTCATACTTATAGCAAATCCAACAAAAAAGAGATAAATATTTTTTAAAAAAAAATTTTCTTTGTCATGTAAATTAAAAATAACTCTCTTTTTTTATAAATATTAATACACGAGATATTGAATAAGATGATTTAAAAAAAAAATTAATTATAAAAAAGATTTTAACTCACGGTGACCTTTTTTGAAAAAAAAAATGATCAAAGATGAGAAATTTTGATAAATCAGTTTTTTCTCTATTGGCATTTATTTTTCTTATTTAAAAATTAATATTTTGTAGGAGATTAAAGAACAAATAATTTTTAATTTGATTAATCAAGCAAACAGTCCATTAAAGTTTTAAAATTTTGTCTCTAACAACTATGAAGATTTATACACATAATTAATTATTAAATTATAATTAAGTTTTAAGGCAATGTTAGATATTTATTATAAAAATATTTAATAAAATGAACATTAGAGAAGAAGGTGCTCTTTAATTTGAATCAAAAAGTAAAAATTCGTTAAATTCACCATTAAGTTACATAACGGAACCCTTGACGGCGTTCACGAGGCTCCCGTGCATTTCTAACCATCAAAGTTCAAAGCTGGTAAGGGAGCGATAACGGTTCCGTCATGTTCGGCCCTTCTCCAATTCGCCCATTCCAACCTACCGTGTCGCCTCTATTTTCACCTCTGGAGACGGCCAATATACCCTCCCCTCCCTTCTATAAACGTAGGAGAACAAAGTTTTGCTCTTTCGAGGAGCTATGGCTCCCATGGCGGTGGAGCCGTCGCTGAAGTCTAAGAAGGAGAGGCAGAGTGCTGTTATCCTTGGCCGTTACGAGCTGGGGAAACTCCTTGGCCAAGGCACGTTCGCCAAGGTTTTCTACGCGAAGAACTTGAAGACCTACGAATCTGTCGCCATTAAGGTCCTTGACAAGGAGCGCATCTTAAAAAGCGGCCTTGCCGCTCACATCAAGCGCGAGATCGGAATCCTCCGCCGTGTTCGCCACCCCAACATTGTCCATCTCTTGGAGGTAATGGCCACCAAGACCAAGATTTACTTTGTGATGGAGTACGTTCGCGGAGGGGAGCTCTTCAGCAAAGTCGCTAAAGGCCGGCTAAAGGAGGACGCCGCCCGCCGATACTTTCAGCAATTGATATCGGCCGTTTGTTTCTGCCACGCCCGCGGCGTTTTCCATCGGGATCTCAAGCCGGAAAACCTACTACTTGACGAAAAGGGGGATCTGAAAGTATCTGATTTTGGGCTCAGCGCTGTCTCCGATCAGATTCGGCAGGACGGGCTCTTCCACACCTTCTGCGGTACTCCGGCGTACGTCGCGCCGGAGGTGCTCTCCAGGAAAGGGTACGACGCGGCTAGGGTTGATATCTGGTCCTCTGGGATCATTCTCTTCGTGCTTATGGCTGGCTATCTCCCTTTCCACGATCAGAACGTCTTGGCGATGTACCGCAAAATCTATAAAGGGGCATTTCGATGCCCTAGCTGGTTCTCCCCCGATCTCAGCAAGCTTCTCTTTCGCCTTCTGGACACGAATCCCCAGACGCGGATCACCATTCCTGAAATCATGGAGAATCTGTGGTTCAAAAAAGGGTTTCGCCATATTCGATTCTACATCGAGAATGACAAGCTCCACAGCATCGATGAAATCGATGAGTCGCCTCCTACAAATGCCCCGGATACTCCGTCATCAGAGAAGCATGACGAGACGTCGGATTCTGGCTGCGATTCCGATTGCTCTGCGGCCTCCTGCCCTGCCACAATGTACATCTCTAAGGGGCTGATAATGGGGCTTCCCAGACCAGCCAGCCTGAATGCTTTCGACATCATATCCTTCTCGCAAGGTTTTAATCTTTCTGGATTGTTTGAAGAGAGGGGGGAGGAGGCAAGGTTTGTATCTGGTGAGCCCGTGCCTATGATTATATCAAAATTGGAGGAGATTGCAAAGCTGGTGAGCTTCACAGTGAGGAAGAAAGACTTCCTGGTGAGCTTGGAAGGGACTAGGGAGGGAGAGAAGGGGCCATTGACAATAGCCGCAGAGATATTTGAGTTGACTTCTACACTTGTGATGGTGGAGGTGAAGAAGAAAGCAGGTGACAGAGGAGAGTATGAGGAGTTCTATAACAGGGAATTAAAACCGGGATTGCAGAGCCTAATGTATGTATCTGATCCCCCCAACAATATCGCCATTAATCCTGAGTACAAGTGACACATTTCATTATTTCCCTATTGTTTGCACGATTTTCCATAATATTGCTGATTTATGCTTTATAACATTTTGGTTTCTTTTGCCACATTTTTGACAATGTAATATTTTATGTTGTTATTTGTTTTTCTTCTAATGATTCTTAGTAATGGAAATATAAGTTATGTATTGTGATTCAATTCATTCTTACTTTAGATTGACAAGTATAGTTTGTGTCACTTGGTAGGATGCTCTTTGAATTGATTTTGCCTAATTCTTAATATTTGATGCTCATGGTAATTATATTTGAACTTACTGTTTTCTTACAACAATGCTCAGTATTTTAAATTTACCATTATATTAATGGAAGCAAAATGATCATTATGGATTATTCTCAATTTTTTTTGGACCCTGATTCTAGTATTGCTTGACCAAAATAAACTTCTAAGATCTTCATGCTTCTATTAATGTGATAAAAGGTTACCCCTTATGTTGTGAAGTGAGAACCATAGGTGAATTAAAGTTGGTCTGGATATGTTAGGCCTTCTCAAGTCGAACGTCAAACATGTGTATGATGTCATTCGGTTGCTCCAACCGAACGCCAAACTATTCGCTATTTGCTTGCGGGTGAACAGTGCGATGCCAATATTGGCGTCACATTGTTCACCTGCTATATGTTTTTTCTTTTAATATCAATATATGATTAAAAACATATAAAGTAAAGTACGAGAAAGAATATACTAGGAATATATATATATATATATATATATATATATATATATATATATATATATATATATATATTTGTTAGAACTTGGAGTTCAATTGGAGATGAGTTTCTGCATTTTGGAGTGAAAATTGAGTTTTTTGGTTGGAGATGCCCTTAGTGGTTAAATCCATTTTCAACATAAAAACATTAGTTTATGGTTGAGGTATAACTACTTTGTATTTCTACACCTATACATAGTTATATATATATATATATATATATATATATATATATATATATATATATATATATATATATATATATATAAGGATTGTTATTGATGCTAATATTATTAATATTATAAGTACTTATGCTCCTCAATTAGATATGAATATGTGTTCAAAATTAAAATTTTGGAACGATTTAGAAAAATTAATACAAAATATATATCTTGAAGAAATAGTTTTTATTGGAGGAGATTTAAATGTACATGTTGATAGAGATGTGATGATTTTAAAAGCATTTATAATAGCTATTGATTTGAAGCGAGTAATGAAGGTGGTAAGATCATATTAGATTTTTCTTTAGCATATAATTTTGTAATTGATAATATCTTATTTAAGAACTCATCACTTATAAGAATGGATATAGAAATCTCATATTGATTATTTTCTTATAAGAAAAATAAGTCATTTATATTTCAAAGATTATAAAGTTATTCCGAATGAAAGTTTATGTATATAAATTTGCTTATTATTTTTGGACTTTAAGATGAATGGACAGAAAAAAGAAGTAAAACGTTGTTCTATGATCATATGGAGGCATTTAAAAAATATTTTTGAGAGTAAGATTCCATATCTTAAAATTTTATTTATGCATGAGGAAGCTAATGCTATGTAAAAAAAAAAGTAGTTAGTGAAATTAAAAATATTGAAAAAAGATATGCTTTGAATATCAAAGGAAAAAATTTCTAATAGTAAAAATAATTGGTGGTGAAATGAAAATATACAAAAAAAGATAAAAAAAATAATAAGATTTATTATAAAATTTGTTTAGATGTAAAATTTCTGATAATTGAGAAAAATATAAAGAGGTCCGTAAGGAGTCTAAGAAAGTAATATGTGCGGCAAAGATTTTAGCTTTTAATGATTTATATAATAGATTAAATATTAAGGAGGACGAAAATTATATGTAGAAGTTAGCCAAAAAATATATAGTAGCAAGGATTTAGTTCGAGTAAAGTATATTAAGGATGAATATTAAACAATACTTTTATTAGAAGAGGATATTCAACAAAGGTGTATGAGATATTTTGCTAAACTTTTCAATGAAGATTGTGAGAATGCGATTGACTTTAGTGACCTTAACACTCTAAATGAAAATAAAGATTATTATTTTTATCGACGTATTAGTAAAATCTAAGTTAGAGAGGCTTTAAAGAAAATGAAGTAAGAAAAAGCTGTCGGACCGGGTGATATTCTAATAGAGGTGTGGAAATGCTTAGGAGATGAAGTAATATATCTTTTAGCTTACTAAACTTTTAATAAGACACAACGGAGAAAAATGATTCATGTAACCGATCTCACATGGTGAGATAAAAGCTTGATTTTGTTATTGTTGTATGAATTTTAGATTTTGAAATTTATTTCATTTTTTCATATATTTTATTTGTAACCATTTTTTACTTACTAAATATTAAAAATATAAATTTCATGGGGCTTACACCCCATGTCTCAAGGATTATACCTTGCTTCATAATAGGTGAATTGTCTCGTCTTATGCCTTCGCCCTTTAAAGCATTGGTTGTTGTGAGGTTTCTTCTTTATTTATGCATGAGGGTTTTATTGTTTTGGCAAGGGTTGTGTGTGTTTCTTCAATTTATGCATCATAATTATGGCTAAATGTTACATATTTTAGTGGATCATATCATCTCTCTTATTTCTTCTTTCATGGATGTAAAACTTGTTTGAAGTTAAATCACACAAAATCTTGGTGTTCTCTGAATTATGTTTTCTTTCGCTTTTGTTTATTTTGTGGCACATCATTTTCGATCTTGATAATATGTTCTAACACTGTCGACTTTCTAGAATGGATTATAGATTCTACGAGCGAAATAATTAATTTCATGTGATATTTGAATCCCCTTCATTCCTTGATGGATACTCTGAGTTAGGGGTGTAAATGAGCTGAGTCGGCTCTTGAACAGGTTAGAACTTGACTTGTTAACAAGCTTGCGAGTTGAGCTTATCGGGCCACGAGCTCAAATATTAAACAAGCTTGAGTTCGAACTTGTTAAAACTTGACTCGCCGGCTTGAATTAATTAATATTTAATAAAAAAATTATGTATTAAAGTAATATACATCATTTATTATATATTAATATAATTATTATACTATACAACAACTGTAAGAAAAAGCTTGAATAGCTATTACTTTTTTATTTTTTTGAGAAAAGCTGCTTCATCAGTCAATAATGAATATTTGTTGAGTATTTAATGCGCTTTTAATGGATATTTGCTACACTTTTATTGAATATTTAGTGCACTTTTATTGAGTAATTGCAAAAGTACAACAAATACTCAATAAAAACTCGTTCATAATTAAATATTTGATGTACTTTTACTGCGTATTTGCAAAAGCGCGGTAAATAGTCAATATAACCGCAATAAATCCGAACAGTTCTCTCCGTCAGGTGTTCGCCCTCTGTAATTTACCCCGTAATAAACAGTTCGCCCTCTGTAATTTACCCCGCAATAAGCAGTATCAAAGCAGATGGTTTGATCGAGAGCAAGTGGTTCATATATTTTGTGACTTGCATACTTTTTTTTTATGATTCTATCATAGTTTAGCAAAATTTAGTAATATGTGATACTAAACGTTTTTTAATTGAGATAGAATAATGACTGTTGTTGAGAGTGCCAATATGAGAAGGAGATTGTTTAAGACACCCAAAACTTTGAGTTTTATCCCACATCATGTGATTGAAACTTGCTAGAAATTAATTAGGAATTAGTTTCAAGCCATAATGGCTCGTTTGATTTAACTCAAACATGATAGAGTTGATTCCAACCTGAATCAAATTTCTTGTATGTTTTGAGTGAGCTTTGAGCCTTGTCTATTCTTATTATAGCCTTATTTCCAAGACTTATTCTTCACAAAAATCAGAATCTGGTTTCTCAGATCCGCAGGGTAGAACGGCCAACTTTTTTTTCCTTGAGATTTGAGTTGCACGCATCTTATAGTTTAAAGCATCAGAAAACAGGAATTAGTACTAAAAGAGCATTTGGAATTAGTTGCAGAGGAAAATGAAGTTTTATGGAAGTTCTATGGGCTGCAGTATGTGGTATGAAGTAAAATAAGGGTAAATTATTTGATTTGAAGTAAAAGAGAAGCACCGTAAAATCTTGATGTATTTGAAATGCATCATTTAGTATAAATTTTATGTATTTAGAACATAGTAGTTTTGGGCGATTTTCAAACAAACTGTAAATGCATTGTCATTGTCATTGCATCTGCAAGCCGCCACCGCTGGCCGCCCGTCACCGATCACCATCGGCAGCTGCCGAATACCGCCTCATGATGGTTTCAATTAGATTGTCTTTGTCCTAGAATTGCAGGACTTTCGCAAACAAGGCTTGATGTTGATATTGTATGGCAAACAAGGCTTGATATTATATTGATGTTGATGCATGCTCAAGGTTGACATTCATGGATATGCCAATATTAGATTTTTGAAGCATCTCACAGTTAATTTAATGGCAAATAATTAAAAAAAAAAACATCATGGAACTACGAAAGGGAAGGTTCTTTCAGGACTGAAGCAAGCCAAAAAAACACTTTACCTGGTTTTGTAATAGATAATTAAACTGAAAGAGAGGAAACATTCAAATGTTCCATTGCCTCTCAAGGGACATTCATCTCTACACCATCCATCAAATAGACACCATCTTCTCCAGTATTCTCCAGGGCAGCCTTCAGAGCTTCTTCATCCTGGTTATAAAAAATCAGCATGGGATCAGCACAAACGTCATAAAAGGGAAATCAAATTTCTTCATTAGATTGAACCAATTCAAAGATCAAATTTTCCTGAGAATCTGTGTCACTTGCATTATCTTCAGAATGAACAACCCTAAGCCCATGGATTTCCCAACCGAGCAACTCACAAACCACTCTTCCATACGACCGATGCACCATTATCCTCTTCGTCTTAGAAATGAAATTCGCATGCTGGGAGACCGCAGCCAATCCAACGAACTTCTTCCCAAGCTTCTCTCCGATCCCCTCACACGCAAGGCAATAAAACTCCCCCTTTGCCCAATCCCTCCGATAAAAATCCCTCAAATCTGATTCTTTATAAAAAAGCCCCTTAAAAAAATTGTAACTTTTCCCACCATTGCGATCTTCGACCTCCCAATCTTCGTCATCGGAACCGTACTCAGCGGCAAAGAACTCCCGGCACAATTTGAGGGCGTTTGCCTGCGCCAAAGCCTCGGCAGAAGCCGGCGGCTGCGGTTGCGGCTGCGCTGGCGATGGCGATCTAAGGTTGAGATTCCAAGCGGTTGGCTCTGGATTCTCGTCGGTGACGGGCTCCAACGGCCAATCGGTGTCGGATGTGGTTATAGCGATGGGAGCGGCGGGTCTTGGAAGGCCAGCGAGAGGAGCCCAGTCTTCTAGCAGAAGCTGCAGCTTTTCTTGGCGCTTCCTTTCCTTTCGCTTCCTCCGGTTTTCCCTCTTGAACGCGGTGGAGTTCACAGGAGGAACGGTGGGAATGTTAGGGCTTTGAACAGCAGAAGAGTTAGAAGATGCAGCAGTCTCCATGGTCGAGATTCCAAAGAGCTTAGCGCAAAATTAAATAACGGGTAATATTACATATTACCCATTTATATTAAACACCAATCATCCAAAGTTCTCAACTTGAATTGATATTTCTTTTATTTTGAATTTTTTCAGAAAAATCCAAAATTTCATAAAAGGTTAAAATTTAAAAATTTTTAGATAATATTTAATCAAACAATATAAGTAAAGTGCTACAAATTAATTGTTGATTGATGTGCACATAGCTGCATTTCCTTTATAGGTTGTTTGGTTGGCTTGAAAAATAATTCATTGTTAAAAAGAATACTTTAAGTTGTTTGTATGAGTGTAAAGTAATTCAACTAAATAGTTTTTTTTTTTTTTAAATTTTGTTTGAAGTAAAATGAATATAGTGTAAAGTTTAAAGATGTTGGTGATCGAAGAATGATGATGATGGTGGATGATGGTGGTATTTGGAGGATGGCGGTGGCGGTGGTCAACGGTGAGTGGTGATGGCCAGTGGAGGTGGTCGTCGACGGTTGGTGGTTGTCACGCGAGATAGCTTGTAATGTAAACTGTTTTCACTCAAAATTGAGCTCGTTTGATTTACGTAAAAAATGAACTAGAATAGTTTATACTATATTTAATTTACTTTGCATTCATTTTTCATCTAATCCATCAAAATTTTCAGAAACTCTGCATTTAGAAAATGCTTTTAAATTTTATCTTCATTATGAAGAATTAGTTGGTAATATTTTGTTGGGTTAATTAAGAGAAATTTGACTTTATATCATAATATATTTAATTAGTTATATATATACTTTTTAAATAAATTTATCCCTAATATGGGAAAATCACTAATATTCACAAGCTACTAATTAAACTCATGTAGGTCATCTGAAAGTAATTCAATCCAATTTAAGTTCTAATTGATTTGAACTAATTCAAGCCCCATAATGCCTAGACGGTGTGGGACTATGGAGGGGACAAAGGATGTCTAAAGGAGAAGACGTAACGCCTCAGAATTAAATTTAGAAGAATTCTCTATTTATCATTTTAAGAATATATCAAAGCTTCTATAAATCATCAATATAAACAATAACCAACAAAAATAACTAAAATCATATACATCATGATATTTTACTGTTTATTCACCCAAAATATCATTTATACTAGTTAGGAGATTACTTTATCACTAATCTATCACAAGCTTCTCACAACAAAAGAATAAATGAAAATACATAACAAATTTTTTAAAAAATACGACGATTTCTAACAATCTCACTCCAACTGGTCATGACCAATGAGTTAAAAATTCATAAAATGGGCTCAAAAGCCTAACAGTAATTCAAAATTTATTAAAGATTTCAATGCAATGACTAAATAATCAATATGATATGCTCAATCTAATATAATCAATAACAGTCAATGTAGTTAATAACAAAATATTATCAATAAAACTCAAAATGATCAATAATAAAAGTTGGGAATCATTACAATGGATCTAAAATCAATAATTTATATAAAATTCAATAAATTAATAAAATAATGGTGCAAAAATTATTCATAAATCATTAAAAAATATATTATATATATTCATATGCATTGTATGTTTATGTATTATCAATGCATTCAATATTGTCAGTAATATTAATGTATATGTTAATGTCATCAGTGCTATCAATATATGCATGCATTAATGTATGATTTAGCAAGGCAGGACATCCATTTTTAATGTGGTATTTTCAATATCTTTTACCCAAATTGATTCTCAGTTGTTCATCTGTCATATCAATTATCACTTATCCAATTAATCAATTATCAAATTCAATTAATTAATTATCATTATAGGTGGTTTCATTAAATCAATAAACAGTCGTCACTCTTTACGCATAAGCGTAATCGGTCATCTAGTGTTATAGGTTACAATCGGGATAACATCACAAATTATCTTTAAAGGAAAGTTCGTCGGCCCATCTTCCTGCACAAAGTATTATATTTTAACAATCAACCAACTTTATAATGTTAACAACCAGCCTTTCTTACTTATGCAAATGCCACAATCAAAATGCAATAATAAATAAGCAATTCTATATAATAATCAAAATTATTGAAACTAAAATGAAATTTGGGTTACTTACAATACATATAAGAAATCTCTGAACAAAATTAATAGATTAAAAAGCACCGAACCATATTCTCTCTCTTCCCTATGTTTTTTTTTTTTCGACATGGCACGACTCTTAAATTCATATTTTTCATTTAAAAATAATATTAAAAAAATCGAATTTTTACAAAAAAAAAGTGTGTGAGAGGGGATTGACCAACAATATACAAAAAATGATAAAATCTATCCTCTTAAAGTAATTGAGGCCCCCATATACTAAGTTATTTAGTCATTCTTTTATGACCTATAAAATTTTTTTTCTTACTTATTTTGTTTTCTCCAAGTCTTGTGGACATTTTATTTCATCTCCCCTTAAAGTATCTTTCTTTGCTCTCTTTAATATATACTTGCTAAAAACTTCTAAATTTGACATTATTCTTTTTTGCATAGACCATATTATTAACTCTTTTTCTCCTTTAAATTTTTTACTAAGCCATGACTCTCAACAATTTCTAAAAGAACATCTTGATCCAATCAACTAGAGTAAGATAATTCCGACCTTTTGTTAGGCTTGCGCTAACAAAAGAAGACTAGTTGGTTGGCATGAATTGTCATGTTGAATAAAAATTGTTTCGAACCGTTTTAAACAACTATTTTTTCTCTATTTGAATAAAAATATAGGGCATCTCCAACAGAATGTCATTCAGATGTTTGCAGCTCACACAAGCATTCAATCGAGCGACATTCAGAAAGATATTTTCATATTTTGAACAGTCGCATCGAACATTTTAAAAAAAAGATGTTGAATTTGAATTACTGTTTGATGCCTCGTACTGTATTTTGGAGTGACTCTTAGATAATATTAACTTTGAATTTAAATTATTTATTCTTTTTTTTTTTTATCCTTTTTATATAAACAACAAGTGTTGGCTCATAATTAAACATATTTAGCTATTTAAAAATTATTTTGTGAGATAAAATTAATGCATTCTTGGCCTAAATTACGAACTTTTATTACGTCCGGTGCAAGGACGCAGAGGAACGTCTGGTCGGAGGCAATTTCCCGCCAAAAAACTAGGTATTTGCTTGGTACAACTAGGTATTATTTGATAATAATGAGGAATACCTTTCTCTAAAGACCAATACCGAGTTATACCGAGCTGTACCGAGAAATACCGAGTTGTACCAAGTTTTTCTGGGAAAAACTCGGTACAACTTTTGTATAACTCGGTATTTGCTCGGTAAAGTCCGGTATAACTCGGTATTGGGTCTTCAAATGATGGTATTCTTCGTTATTGTTTGGTTTTGCTAGGTATTTGCTCGGTACAACTCGTTTTTTGGCGGGAATTTGCCTCTGACCGGACGTTCCTCTACGTCCGATCGGAGGATGTAATAATTGTTCGCACTCAAATCACTCCAAATCCCTTACATGAATTATTTTCACCTCCACCTTCATCTCTAATAGTAAATTATAAGTTATTTAATTGTACTGCAGTTAATTATCATTATTAATTAATATTAACTGATTAATCGTTGTAATTATTATTTTAATTATGCTTAATATATCGTTAATTATCGAAGGGACGGTATAAATTTGGAAGTTGGAACCTAGAATAATACCTTACGACACCGAAGCCATTCTGTACTCACCGTAGTCCGGTTTCTACTCCTCGGACTGCGGTTCCGTCGGCCGTAAAGATGAAGGTCAGAACGAAGGAGGCCACTCCAGCCGGCGAGCCGAAGTCCAAATCCATAGCTCGGGTAAGAAAGCCGACAGGCAAAGCTAAGAAGAAGAAGAAACTCGCCGGCAACGACCCCGCCAAGCCGAAGAAGCCACCGACTGCATTCTTCTATTTCCTGTGAGTCCGGTCTCACATTTTCCATCGATTTTTCTTTCATTGCCTGTTTTTTATGTTGTGGATTTGTTTTGATTCTTTATTTCTGAAGATTTTTGCGGATAAATGGAGAAACTAGAAGTTTAGTTAACTTTAGTTAAAAAATTGGCAGACTTTGTTTCAGTATGGGTTCTGGAATGTGCGTCTCTTAACCAAACTTGATCGGGTGACTGATGAGTGGACTGGAAACTATTGTGTTTGTTTATGGATGCACGAAGTTATTGTACAATTCGTTTATTCATGTTGAAATGACTATTGTTTGGATAAGGTATATGGTATTTGGTTTGCTTGTTTGACATAAAAAAACGGTTTAGGGTTTTGTTGCTAATACTTGTCATTTTTGAAACCGGGCATTCTGAAGCAAGACTTATTAGGATGTGCTGGTCAAGGGTGCTTTCATTTTTTTTCTCTTAGGTGTGATTTCATGTTGTTCATTTTTCTCATTATCTAAGATAATCTTTTAATGGAGAAGAAACAAGGTTAGGTGGATTGTAGGAAGCCAATTCCATGTACTTCTAGGGATAAACAAACACTCCCGAAATACCGCTCCTGACATTTTTCTTGGAACTTAGTCTTGTTAAATTTTTAGATAAGTTTTCTTGTAATAAAAAAGAACTCAAATACTTGGGACAAGGCTAATGATGATGAAGGAGAAGGTGATTGTGATGATGATATTTTTGTAATGAGTAAATACTAATTATGAGGCTTAGCTTTTGATGATCTACAGGTTTTTTGGTTAAATTGTTTTGAGGCTTGCTGGGTAAAGATGTATTAACGCAAATTACTTCTGGGCATTTAATTATGGAAGATCAACTAAGAAACTATGTGCTTAAGCCTTCTAAAGGGTTTTAAGCATGGGTTCTTTATTTAACATAAATATCCTGAATCTCCAAAACTTAGTTGTTTTTTCATCTATATGCTGTAGAATATGGTTTATTTTATGACCATTTTCTCCCAAACCATCTCTTAACTATGCAGTCAACCAAAATCATGTAATCTAGTAGACTTGGTTGCTATTTATATGTTAAAATTATTCTCTTTTACATTCAAATTTGTGCCAGTAAAATTAATGCAGAGTAATCAAGTTGGCTCAATTGCATTCCAGGTCATTTTTCTTCTCTTAGTCAAGACATTAAATGTGGTATTACATTGATGATATTCATTCCATCTAACAAAAATATTGTTGTTCTAGTAATTTGTACCAGCGGATGTAGGTTCTAAGGTTATCAGTTTAAATCTCATAATAATCACATTTTAATGTGGTAAAATTATGATCTTATTTAAATTGTAGCATTAATTATTTATTTTTATTGATTCGTTTAATATGTCATATATTCAACGGATATTATGATGCAACTGTATGCTCCTAGGCTGATTTGATATGTGAATATTTAGGGTTAAGGGTTTTCTAATGCAACTAGAATGATGTAATGTATATAGATCACACAAAAAATTTATAATTTATAGATCATAGAACCATTAAATAAACCAACAACTTATTTTCCTTGATTGTAAGTAGTAAATATGAGAAGCATAAAATAAACGATAATGTAATGATCAAATAACTTTGAAGAAATCAACAAAAAATTTGAACGTGTAAAATCAATGACCAGTTATAATTTAATCTTCGCAAGATTCTCTATTGTTTCTAACTTAAATAACATCAAGAGTACTAGAAATAGTCATAAGCTATGTAGAATAAACTAGATCAAATAAGTTAGCAAAGTAAACAATTTAGACATCCTGCAGTGGAGATGATTTTTCCCTGAATTAGGCAGTCACATTTATAACTCATTTGAATGAATCATATATTCAACTTGCTCATACAAAATTGAAAATTAGAATAGAAAATTTATTCAATTAAGGTTCATCATTTAAATGCATCATGAAATCTATTTATAGAGCCAAGTGTACTTCAGATGCTATGAAATGTTTGGTCGGCACTCTTCCACTAACATGCTCTTTACAGTTTGCTCTATTATTGCTGACCGTTCTTATACTGGTTTTTTCTCTCTTGTACTCTAGTTAATATGGAGCATGTTTTATGAAAGTTTTTTTTTTAAGGATATTATTAGCATCTAAATTGGCTTTCAAAGCTATTTTTCATACGAAATTTAAATGACATGTCATCTCCAACTAGAAAGTTTGTTTTATCTTGTCTGGAGATCCTTCTTTTTTATTGGATCTTCGCTCTCAATTAGCATGAGCAGAATATTAAGTAAATTTCTTTTTCAATAACATGGAATCCTTTTATTCTTGAAGGGAAGATTTTAGGAAGACCTACCAAAAAGAGAACCCAGATGTCAAGTCAATGTCTGAAGTATGAATTACTATTCTTGTGCTCAAGCATTAAAATTTCTCTTTAGCATTTTTTAATATAATACAAACAATTTACCCTTTCAGATTGGCAAGGTGTGTGGTAAGAAGTGGAAAACTATGACCTATGAGGTCAGTTCCTATTTTGGTTACTCAATAATGGAAGAATGTTTCATTTTATTTTTCAGGAAGTGACACTATTTTGCTTGCTTATGCGCATCATTTTTGTGATTGAATTCCTTTGCTATTGTGGTAGGATATATACGCACACACGTATACATATGTGGACTTATGCATGTTTTTCAGAATAAGTTGTCTTAGAAGATTGATAGTCGATTGAAATTTAATCCATTTTTGGCCCAATGCAAGCTTAGATTGAATTATGATGCAAGGTGTGGCTCCAATTGAGATATGATCTAGTCAAACTATAAGTATGTTTGTTCAGCTAGAAATCAAACAGAATGGTCTCAAATTAATCTCCAAGTCAACGCCATTCCAAATTCTCTTAATATACTGTCTTTTTCAGCTTTCTCCGGTAGTCTAGTCTAATTTCTACCGTCTCCAGCCCTTCACTTAGGGAACCAAGTATTCCTTGTTCCCTTCCTTTTGTAGTGTAAAGAACTCTCTCTTCTTCCTTTGGGTTCTCCCTTAGTCCCCCAATCCTCTGCTCCCGCCTGCCTCTACATTATGACTGTCAACAGGGCTACAGAATTTTGACTCATTAAAAAAAAATTAATAGGCGTTTCTCTCTATTCTGGAGGTACTCGCATCTAGGGGTGTAAGTCCGGCTCGAGCTCAACTCGTTTATGAGCTCACGAGCCGGCTCGAAAATATTAATTTTTTTTTATAAAAGTTAATAATAATCTCTGTTGCAATTTCAAAATCCCGCCGTTCTCTCTCTCTCTCTCTCTCTCTCTCTCTCTCTCTCTCTCTCTCTCTCTCTCGTTGTAGTTATAAAAAAAACCACGAAATTAATTTTTGGAGGACCACCCGCTTTAGAAGGTGAACCGGATTGCGTCGGAGGCTCGACGAGCGGCTCGAACTCGTTTTCTATGGAACGAATCTTGCTCGAGCTTGATTTTTGAGCTCAACTCGAGTTCGAGCTCGGTATTTGACAGCTAAGCTCAACTCGAACACCCTTTCATTCGAGCTCGACTTGACTTGTTTGCTCCCCCACTCACATCCTCCTTCCTCTCTTACTATCCCTCTTTTATAAAACCCAGTGTTTATCTATCACGTACAAACACGAGCTGAGAATAGTGAATCATTTCAAGCTCTAACCGAACTCAAATATCTCCCAAGAATGTTCAAGCAGAGTTCCATCATGGCACTGATTGCTCAACCTCGTCATGCTTAGGCCCCTTCTTATTTACTCTTTGTATTTGTACATACATCTTAATTTGGGATATTTAGACATTTATTATTTCAACTTCAGTGTTTAAATCACAAATCACAGTGCGGCACAAAGCTTAAATTTCTTCCTCTTTTGGCTAGGAAAAAGTAGCATACTATGATGTAGCTACAGAAAAGCGGGCTGAGTTTGAGAAAGCCATGTCGGATTACTTGAAGAGAAAGGTGAAACATTGCTGCTATTCTTTATATAACTTGCTTTGAGATTTCCTCCGCCATGGACAAAATTAATTGTCTTCTTGATCTTGTAGGAGAGGAGGGACTTATCGGAGGAATCAGATGACTACGAGTGATTCTGAATGGTGGATATGGAATGGAAGGCAAATCAGCAGTTTATTTTGGTCAACTAATCTATTGATTATTACAATTATATGTTTGTCATGGAAGATGAGAAATTTTTGCACTTTCTGCAGGACAGCTCTTCAGCTGGCTGAATCTGTTGTAGTTACTGTATAGTAGTTTCTGATATTTTAACAATTTTCAAACTTTTTTTTAGAAGTTTATAAGATTTTTTATAACCAAACGTTCTGTATTGAGACCTTTTGTTTATAGCTCTGTTTTTTTTTTTTTTTTCTTAATTATGAAAGTGCTCGTGCTCGGTAGCTTTTGATAATCAAACTGGTGCCATTAGCTCTGTAGGTGTCTGGGACCAAATAAAATTACATTTGGTGCTGGAGAAGAAGAATAACCCTAATCAAGTGGGGAATTTATTGGGTTCGGATACCGGACATCGTCCAGAGCCCAATAAAATGCAACACATCACCTCCTACTCAGTACCGAGCTCGATATTTCTCGGTAACTCGGTATTGCTCGATACTAAATAACGTGGCTGCACTTAATTGATCTCTGGATGATAAGCTGCATCCAATGTTTGAACCCAATAATTTCCCGATTAAGTGAAGCCTCCCAAGCAGTCGTGGAAATTTAGAATATTGGTTTATATACATAATTTCATGCATTAATGCTATTTAGCTCAACTGACGTTTTTAAACTGTTTTTCCACGATTTTAGATCCACCATAGACTTATTTTCTTTCCAGTATTTTCAAGACCAAATGTAATATATTTCCTTTATTAAAACTTCAAACATTCCCTACATTATTTGAAGGAGTAAAAGCAAAGACTATCGTGTACTAGAATTATTCTAACTATAACAAAGAAGCAATTGAAACATCAGAGGATAAATCAATCAGTAAATATGGTTTCAGAAGGGTGATGTTACAAGCGTCATTAACTGCACAATTGTAAGTACTTGTAAGCATCGGAAGAGCAAACTCTGCAGGGAATTTTCAATACGCAAGGAATGCTCTACCTTCATCTCCAACTTTACAAAACTGGTTCAGCGCCTATTTGCATGTGAGATTAGTTGCATTTTCCTCCTTAGAAAAATGATCTTTCTATATGGGACTTACTTTCAAGGCCTGCAAATTTAAATTTGATGGATTAGTTTATGATAAGAGATTATATTTGGTTTTTAGCTATAGAGCTCTATAATTCTCAAACCTACAGGAAAAGAGAAATATGTTTAAAACTGTATAGAAGATGAGCAAAAAGGTGGCCATTAATCATAATACTTAGAGCTAAGTGGATACCCGATTTTGAGAGTTAGTAACGGCTGTTCTCCATTGAGGATTAGGTGGAGCCGTTGGGCTGTCGCTCATGATGGTTATAATTGTTGAAGGAGGTGGTTCCTCAGCAATATGCCGGTAAGGTATTTCTCTCATCGACCATAGCACATAGGCGGATGGAATTGAAGAACCTGGAAGCAATTTTGTGAAACGCAAGTTATTATTTACTACACACCATTGCACGTGAGGAACTGAAGATTTAGGCTTCATTTGGGACGGCTTTTTTATTGCTTCTTAAAGTAATTCTTTAGTACAAAAATTAAAATTTTTATGAAAAAAGCTGCTTTAAGCAGTAAGAAAGCCGTCCCAAGCCTTAGGCTTCATTTGGGACGGCTTTTTTATTATTTTTTAAAATAGTTTTCTAGTTTAAAAATTAAAAATTGTATACTAGAAAACTGCTTTAAGAAGCAGTAAGAAAGCCGTCCCAAACAAAACCTTAGAGAATATAATGCGTTGAAGTCTTTATTGCTTTTGTTTTTTAATACAAAAAAGAAAAGTTTTACAGGGTTAATCATAGGTGGAAGAAGTAGAATTCCTACTTCTGGAAGTGAATTGAACAAAATCAGAGCAGTGATGACGCACAAAATCCTCAAATAACACATTAGGAGTTCGAAGTGGCTTCCTTAGGAAGTCAATCATAAATCTGGAAGTGCTTGACTGCATTACTTGATACATTTAAAGTCGAGGCAAATCCTATAAATTTATAATTATACTGATTATGCATATGGAAATGAGAAAAAAGTTAAAGTCTAATTTAAGTGTAGTAAAAATGAGAATTTTAAGATAAATACGAGGCAAAATTAGGAAGAATAACTTGATTAATGATTAAATGACGAAGATTGTTGAAGTAAAACATTGAAAATATGGAAGTGGAAAGTAGAATTTGGTGATTTTGAAATGCACAACGAAGTGTATACACCAATAAGACAAACAGTTCAAATAAATGAGTTAGGATTAGAAAGGAAACGACTGAAGGTAATACTGATTGAAGTCGTGCAAAATGATTTATGCGAATTAACTTAAATAATGGCCAACAAGAATGAATGAAGAACAAGGATTTATAACGACAACTCCAACCAGTTAGGATAAGATTAACAATCTCCTATTCAACACCAACATAGTACTCAGGTAAAAATTCATAACCCAAAAAAAAAAAAAAACCATTGGAATATTGATGCTCGTTTAGAAACTTCTTATCATATATCGTGAAATAAACAAAAGGCCATAAAACAGAGACGAAGTTATCTCTACAATGGTATATTGGATCAGTAAGTTCATGGTAAAGAGTCAACAACAACAACAACAACAAAAAGAGAATAAAATCAAGATAAAAGTAGTAAATAAATATCAATTCTCTGTAAATGATAGAACATTTGAATAATGCATGTTGATCTGAATAAAAGCAACTTACCTACAATAAAGTACAAGCATGCAAACACTGAACCCTTTACGCAGCCCAAATTATCATTATGGTCAAAAGAAAGCATCTGCAAGTAAAAATAAGTCTACTTAGCAGTTCCTATTGAACACTAGGAAGAAAAGAATACTAAAGACAAACACATACAGGGATGCTTGTAGTAAGGGCAAGTGCTGAGCTTGATGTGAAACATACAAGAGAAACAGAAGCCAAACTTGCAACCTGGATAAGACATAAAAACTTATTAGTATAAAATGATACCATAGTAAAATATTACTGAAAAGCAAAGATTTTAATTGGTAATTTAACACTGTTCAAACGTCATACCATGGTAAATGTCACAAGTTCCCTCCAACTTAAGAAATTAGAAACACAAGATTCCATGACAACCATAAGGACAATCAAGACTGTGTTATAACAAAAAGTCAAAATAACAAGTAGTCCTTATGATAATGCAATCATTTATATTCGTTACAATGAAAACCCACCTTGGAAAATAAACATCGTATATGCATGTTTTTTTAATGCATTGTCCAGATACTGTTTATGGGCACGTGAACCTGCGTGTAGATCTATGTAGTCCGTGCAAGCGCATGTATAAAATGTAATTTTATTGAAATATAAGTTGTAGATAGATCCTTCAAGGTTTTCATAAGGAACATAAATGTCAATGCTTTCTAGTATTCTCATATTATGTTCCACATGCTTATGATGATTAACAATCACGATTCAGTTGAAAAGTTCCCTAACTTTGCTTTATTGATGAAGTAATGTGGGCTCCGAAAATTCGCGCCCCGGCCTCAACACAGAACCTAGTATGTTCTTTCTTTATTGGGTAGTCGAGGGAAGTTTTAACGAGTAAGTTCCGAGGCAACTTTTCAGAAGGCAAATTAGGTTTGAAATAAGACACTACCCAGAGATTTCGCCCTTATTTTGTCAGGACTTTTTCATCTGAGTTTTGGTTTCCTATAGGTGCAAGCCCCAATAGTTAATTACCCCTCCTGATAACGAGGGAGAACTTTCGATTAAAACAACTTGTCAGCAAGTTGTCAAACAGATACATGGTATTTGATGAATAATAGCAGCATGGGTTTAGTTTTTGAAAAATTAATATTTAAAATTAAAAATTGACCACCTTGCACTAAAAGTGGATGGTGGGGGATGACGACGAGCTCAATCAAGATCCATGGTTCCGTCGTCCCGGACAATCGTGGTCTCTGGTCTACTTAATTAGAGGAGGTAGTCCACCCAACCTGACAAAAGGATTCTTGTCCAAGGGGGTAGACCTGTGGTGAATATTTATCTAAGGGGACAAATTTGAATCCACCTTAGCTAACAGAGAACTTTGTGCCCTGTTGATCATATTCTATTGCTTCATTATTGAATGCTTTAACACCGTTGGGGAACATAAGAGCTTTGACCATGACCATAATATAATTGTGCCATGTGACAGCAAACCACCTGGTCATAACTGTTTACCTGTGGTGCCATTTAGTGGCAAAACCACTGATGATGCCATTTGACGGCGAAACCAACGGTTAGAGGACACGTGCTACGTCCTAACTGGCAAGAGATAGATTGAGAATGAATCAAAGTGTTATTCTCGACTAGAAATTCGCTCTTTATTGAAATTTTAAAATTTTAATGGGCATTTAGGAATTTTGGGAGGCATTTATTGATATTTGAGGTCCCCTCTGGTTAAGATTTTATGTCAACGCGACCATCATCAGAGTTTTCATGGGCATTTGGAAGATATTTTGAAAATTTATGGTCCCCTCCAATTGAGATTTTCAATCAACATAGCCATCATCGGGGTTTCTAAGAAAGAATCTCTCTGGATTGGAGGAATAGAGAGGTTGGGCAAGGATCGGCTGGTTGGAGTCGACAGAAGTAGAGAGAAATGGGCGGCTTTGGCATTCAGTTGTACTGGAGTTTGACGGGTAGGCTTGTGTTCGGCACTTCGGCTAGGGCAAGAGTGATCAGAGGGCAGGGATCGTGTGGCTTGCGATGAAGGAAGGAGGGAGGCGGGCCTGATGCTTGCGACAAGCTTTGACCTGGAGAGGGAAGATGGGCGTCGTGTTTTGATCGGAGGAGGTGGATCAAAAGGAGGAAGAGGAGTTTGCGTATGGGAAGAATCGTGAGTTCGACAGTGGGTTCGGCCGGAGAAGATTGGAGGTCGGAAGGCTACAGGGAAGGTGGACATCAGAGGAAGCAAAGAGAGGTAGTTTCCGTGTGTGAGGGAGAAGCAATGAAGCTTTCGAGTGTGTAGAGGAAAGAGCCGAAGGCTCTTCTCATGCTGCTTTTAACGATAGCGAGAGAAGAGTGGAGCCAAAGCACGCGAGGACTGTAAACGATGCTGTTCACAAGGCATGGGGCACTGTAGCGACGGGGATTTGCACAAGATTCGGTACAAGCTTTGACATAGAAAAAATCTTTTAAGCATTTTTTTATATTTATTTTGGCTTGTCTATTAAAGGTCAACAGACACCCACAAATTGAACTTTCAAATTAAAATTCACTAGCCAAACCAACTAAGACTCATTTGACCATCATCTTATTGACATTAAAATGTTTTCATCAACAACAACTAAATTTGAAAAAAAAAATATTTAAATGTAAAGAATTTGTGTTAGGTTTTTATTAAATATAGACAAGGGCAAAACAAGCGCAACATATTATGTTAAAGCAATCTTTTTGAAATGCTATTGTATATACACTAAAAATGTAAGTGACCTTTTATTGGTGGTCCTTAGATTGGTTGATACAAAACAAAAGCCTCTGATGGATAACATACACGAAGCAATAGATGGCGCCAAAGAACCAAATGTAGTAGGCTTTAGCTAAAGGGAAAAATATGAGTAGATTCTGAAATCATTGATAAAACTTCAGAAGTGCAACTCCATCAATCAGCCATAGGAGAACAAGATGATTAGCATATTTAATATATATATATATATATATTTTTTGAATTTTAAGTGATTGAGATGTTGAGTACTAGCATAATTCTAGTTATTTCCATTATCATGATAATTTATATTTGAATATACTTTTTCATATTTGTCTGCATTTTTTTCATAATTTTTCAATATTTTATGCTATGCTTAAAATAGCACACTCCGCATTGTTCGCAACAATTTCACAAGGGCCTTTGCACTATGGTGCATTATTTGCTATTGACAAGTATGAGACAAGCATTAGACGGAGAAATGTAAGTGATGAGGGCATCAGAAGATCAACAACTGCGATCTACAGTTTATTTTATTTTTTGATGTCTTATGTAATAGTTATTAATGTTTTTTCCCATTTTACCCTTAGGAGTGATCAAGTGGTGTTGTAGCCCTAAGGACATTTTAGTCTTTGCTATTTTTCTTTTCATGAGGCCTATTTATAAGCTAGCTTTCTTGTATTGAAGGATGATGAATATTAAGATGAAATTTCAGTTTTTTTGATCTCTTGGAGAGTTCTAGGAGATAGCTTTGGTGAAGTCCCTTAGTGAAGGGCAACAGATCACCCACCAACCTTAGAAGAGTTCGGGTTCGTGGTTTTTATCTTTTCTTCCCTATCTTTTTTTCTTCTCCCCTCCCCCCATCCCTAGTCGTTGGACACCTGAAGTCCTCCTCATCTTAATCGCCTGCAATTCCACCCATCACCCTTACCGTCAATCCACTTTCACCACTTCCCTCTTCCCCTCCATCCCAAACCCAAATTCATCAAGTTGCCACCCTCTTGGGATTCCCCAACCCCAGCCGCCGCCCCTTGTACCCAAGGTGACCATTGCCTTTGCTATTTTCCCAAACTTAGATCATGAAGATTGAGAAGGAAATAATTCAAGTTCTTATTTCAGATTTCAAATTTGAAATCTTTCTTATTTTGGCAAGGTCTATATTTAGTAAGCTTTAAAACCAATTCAACTCAAATTCAAATTTAAATTAAGAAGAATTAGGAGTCATTAATTCCTCCTAATTTAATGGAACTTATTTTGGAAATAATTCAAGTTCTGATTTCTCTTATTTTGGCAAGGTCTATATTTGGTAAGTTTTCAAATCCATTCAATTCAAATTCAAATTAAGAGGAATTAGGAGTCATTAATTCCTCCTAATTTATTGAATCTTATTTTGGAAACCCATTAACACCTCTCCCTAACCCCTCCTATCTCTTTGAATCTGCCAGCCCCATCCTTTTTTTTTTTTCCTCCACTCAATTAAATCTCCTTTCCCTTATTGCTTTCCCATTAACCCCCATCCCAAGGTGCACCCCCATCTACTCCCACGTAGTGAACTTTCAAATTTCCTTGGCTTTCTCAGAATTCCTGAATAGTAGATTACGCATTCCTGCTATTTGAGATCCCAAAATTACTGGGTGCTCTCCTACAGCTTACTGTCTAGCAGTTTCCATACAGTTTCCTGCCGTCCTGCATCGTTGGAGAGACACTCAAGGGCCAAAACTGCTGTTCAAGCCTCCATAGGGGTGTTCAAACACCCCTAGCTGCTGTTCAACAATTCCAGCAGGCTTCTTACTGTTGTCACGCCGTCCAGAAGGTTTCCAAACCTGCTGCCTCAAATTTCTGGACGTTCTACCCTGCTGTCCTGAAATTCCTGCAAAGAGAAATCAACAATTTTGCTGCTAAGAATCCTCTTGTTGCTGTCCAAAGCCTTCCTATGGCTGCTGCTCAGATTTTCTAAGTTATAAGGTTGCTGTCTAGAAGAATTTAAGCAGTAGAAACAGCTGTTCTGCTGATCAGAAGTCCTCCAACTGCCGCCCAATTCTCCAAACAGAATCCAGGTTGCTGTCCAAAGAAAATTCAGCCAAAAGGGGCGACTGTCCTAACCGGGAAGATCTTCTGATTGCTGTTCCAAGTCCCAAACTCAGGATTCGGTGAACTCTTTCCCTCATTCTTTTATTTTCCTAGTCACTTTCTAATGTGGAATTAATTGAGTCACTGAGATCATGTTAGTTCTATCCGCTAAAGCCTAGTATTTTAAAAAGTGAGTAGGCCTGCTTCATAGTGACTATTCTCATTGTTAGCTTAGGGATTATTGTTGAAAACCACTCATATATGCAATGTTATATTAATTGGCTCTTTCACGATCTTTAACTCCTATGCATGTGATTTAGCCTAAGCTTGTCTTACCGCTATTTGTGTTTTATTTTGTCGTTCACAAATCAATATAAAGATATAATTATTATGGTTTCTAAAGTTAAGCGTGCAAACTTCATTAAGTAACTCATCTTCGCATGTATGTTTCACATCAGTAAGGGCGTGCTCAAGACTAGTCGAAGGAATTTTGGCTTAAACAACTACAGAAATCAACTTTGTTCATCTTCATAAGAGTTGAAATTGAAATCAATCTGAATTACCTGATAACAAACCATAATCAAACCAACAATGAATCACTTTTTTTAAATAGTTTCTAAGTGCTCAAGTCAAATTAACATTCATGGGCTTGGCATCATCATGAGCTGATATAGGCATTTTGGAAAGAAGAAGGCTTCAATTTCATCTATCACATCATCCCAACATAATCAAATCTACAAAAAAATTTAAGGAGCAATGTAGAGATAAAAACTTAATAAAACAAAACCATATTGAACCAAATAATAGAAGATGTGCGTTTTGATCAATTAGCATGCAATCTTACAAAATTAGATGCAAAAGTTAAATATTTATAGTTAAATCATCAAGGATAACTTTGGGGATTCAAATCATTGAACTGAATTTTTATATATAAACTCAAAAAAAACGAAACTTATGATTTTGGTTGAATTTCTATACATAAATGATTTAAAAAAAAAAACTACAGGTCTTGTCAGCTCTATCAGACAAGTAAAACTAACAACTAAATGATAAGGTCAGTGAGTATATTCGGACCCTGATTTGAACCATTACTTATTAAAAGATCAAGATTATTTAGTCTGGATTCATAACTAGGGTACTCTTCTACAAGTACAAAAGGAATCAATATATTCTAATTGGAGATATACAAAGATGGATACACCCCAGCCCCCAGCAATAGCTACACATTATCACAAGTAAGCTCAGAGACCTGCAAAAGCACACCTTCAATGGCCACTCAAGAACAAGCTTGGCTTAGAAATTGTGCCGCACAATAGCGGGGCATACCCTATAAATTTCGAAATAAGGCTCCCTCAACTATCACATAATGCATTAGTTCTACGTTATCTACGTAGAGGGCACTCCCTTGGGACAAATAAAACTTTATCCAAAAAGAGTATTCCAAAAAATAAAAGAAAAACGATTTAAGAGAATTTGAACATAACAAAGAAAGTTACAGATGCACCATAAAGCTCTTAATCCGATATTATATCTAAAGACTATAATAAATAATTTTCATATGAATTAAACTATAACAGATCCAAGTAGTCTATACGTCATTGTCTAGCATGATGTTAAAACATGTTCAATAATATAGGAAGTGGAAGCAAGGAAAATGTGCTAGCTATAGAAAACAATACCTTCCACTTTTCACTTGAGGTCATCTCTGACCGTACTCTGCGCATTTTTGAGAATAGTATGCCTCCTAAAAATGATTAAGAACAGGGAAACCACATGTTATGTATTAAAGCTGATATGAACAATAAAAGGAGAAAAAGTAATTGTGTAACACTACCAACATGCCAAAAATGGATCACGATAAAGAATATAAATTTTGTCCAAGCAGCTGTCTTTTATGTGATTTTGATCCATTTTATGAACTTCCCATACCTAAGATGTCATACATCATGTTTGCCCATTAATATTTATATTAACCTAAGGAATTTGGCTCCACCCATGGGGCAAAACCCAGATGACTTTCAAAAGATTCTATCAAACGCCAAATTAGTAAGATATTCAAAAGGTAGCCTCAGGTAACGAGCCAAGACACATGTCACAAATTCAGAGAATTTGAATTTTTAATATTGGTATTAATGAATTATAAATGCTAAAGGCTAAGATGGCAAGCTAGATTTTCTATTACATGATAAATCAACCATTAAAAAAGATCACAATTACTAGCCATCCACTCATAAGTTTCAACAGAAGATTGTGGGCTCACTTCCACATGGGAAATACTAAGGGAAAACTTTTCCAGGCAGAAGATGCCAATTGGCAGATAATTAAAGTGTTCATGCGACCATGAAGCCAACAAAAAAATTTGAAATATATAAAATATGCATCAAATAAGTTGCTCACCATAGATTGCCAGAGCTACTCCCAATATGATAATAAATGCAGAGAAAACATCTAGATAAACCTGCACATCGAGTAAATGGAAAGTAGGTAAAAGCTTAATAAAAAAATCAACCTATAGTAAGAGACATACATGACACACAATTAACCATTAAATCCCTACAAAACTACAGCTTAGTCCAACTTAAGGGGTACCCTGTGACAGTCCCACGAATAGATTAGGCCTATTGAAATATAACAGGAAAACCATTTCAAGATATTTGTAGTTTGGTCCCAGATTATCATCAGAGAGCAATCTGCCGCTTCATCATTAGAAAAAAGAGACAAAGTGCTGCAGAAAAAAAAATAAAGACAATAAAAGGAAATACAAAAAAAGGTAACATGGCCACAAATGTCCAGGAGGTGTGGGGAGCTTTCGAAGGGTAGGTTATTTGGAGTCGCGGGTACTAGAACATACGTGCATAATTTTGTTATAAAATTCAAAATTTAAAAATATGAATTATTTAATTAAAATTAAAGTTATTAAATTTATTTTAATTAAATATCATTCATAAACAAATCAGGTAGATGGAGTATCTCCAATATGGTACAACTGTAACCATATTGGACAATCAACGATGAACCAAGAAAAATAACATCAGAATGCAAACAAGGTTGGGGGTACTTCCGACACCGGTTCCTATTACTAGCCAATGGCCTAAAATCGTAGGAACACCTGACCAAGCTACTGGACCTCATCCACCAGACTCTACAACCTCCTTCCCCACTTGCAAGTGTTTCAAATTCATGGTTTTAGACATATTGCATCCAAATGCCCCACCTTAGTAGAAGAAGCACCATGTGAAAGTCTCACTTCCTTGGATCAATTAGTTAAAGAACCAATGGAAACGCAACTCCTACCAGAAATTAGGCAAATTATTAGTCATCTGCCCCATTTTAAGTATACAATATGAGAGAAAGAATGTGGCCCCATCACACTATATTTAGAACAAGGTGCACTGTCTGAGGCAATGTGCAATATGATGAAAGATGGTGGAAGCTGTGAAAATGTGACATCCACCCTTATAGTGGAAAAATTGAACATTTCTATTATGTCGCAATCAAGACCATACCAAATTTCATGGCTCAAGAAAAGAAACAAAATCACTATCAAAAAATAGGGTTGGTACAATTCTCTAATGAGGAAAAACTTCAAGAACAAGTTATTGTGATGTTATTCCCATGGATGTATGCTAATTTCTCCTTGCAAGACCTTGGCAATATGATCACCAGACTAAACATGACGAATTTCACAATACCTACTCCTACAAAGAAGATCAATTGGTGGTGCTCCCTGCCAACTCTTTGGAAGGAAAAGACGTTGGCACATTTGTACCATATCAGAAGATATTGGATGATACAAATATAGCCAATTTTTATTTTCAAGAGATGTTCAAATTGCATGAACATTCCATAACAATTACATCTGATCGAGACAACAAAATCCTTGGCTATTTCGGGAGGGCCTTATGGAGTAAGCTTGGTAATAGAATACCATTCAGCTCTCAAGCACATTCTCAAACATATGGGCTCATTATGAAGTTTCTTTGGATTTGGATTATGCCGAAGCCTCTCCTAGATTAAGAGAATGACACCGGGCTGGCCTATCAAGTCCGGTTCAACCAATTGAACTCTCCTTTCTTATTTTATATGTTATTTCTTTCTTTATAGTAAATTCAATTTTCTTTAACAATTCCCTCCAAAGAGACCCTTGAGATAGCCTTACTCTATTTAGCTATCTCCTCTTCTATTTAGCTTTTGGAGATCGAAGAATGAATCTTTTCTTTCTTAAGTTTCTTTCCTATATCCTGGCCAAGACCGGTGGCGGTTCTCTTCTTCCCCAACCTGAGATAGGTTAGATCTTTTCTTTTCTCCCTTCCCCCTTCATCAAGAACCCTGCAAGACTGCTGTCCTCCACCCTCCCAACCGCCTAGAATTGCTGGCTGCTGGCTATACAGTGTTTGCACCTCCTCTAGTACAATTCCACTGCCTACAGTGCTGTCCCAGTCTGTCCAGCGCCTGCACATCTCCAGATCAGTGATAAAGACACCTACAGCTGCTGACTACAGGTTCCTTAGCACTGGTGCCCCTTCTCCTTGCAGCTGTTCATCCCTATCTACCTCGAATTGGACCAAGAAATGTTGTTCACCCCTTTTCCAAGCCACTGACCTGTTATTCCTTCCCCTCCAGTTTAGGAACGGCAATCTGTCTTCATTCCTACAGCCACCAATGGCTGTTCTGCTGCAGTCCGCAGCCCTGTTCAGAAAGCGAAGTGCCTAACCTGCCTTCCTTTCCTCACAATCTTTCTTCCGTGAGTCATTCCGGAAACAAGGGTGGCCCAATTAAAATTTGAGAGTAAATGTTTGCTAATAACACCACGTTGAGCACTCAAGTAGAAGTGAAAGGAGAGGATAGATTCATATATAGTTGACTTGAATGATTGGTAGAAACTATTCAAATATTTCTCAGTTTATTTTCAGCTGAGTAGAAATTTTCATAACTCCATAAAGAAATTAAAAAGTATAATATCTTAAATACAAAATTAAATTGCAGTTCCCAAAAGATATTTAATTGATATTTTAAATTTGTAAACTAATATATTTCGTGACCTTATTGAAAATTTTTTAATGTAGAGTTGGAGATTAATCATTTTTAATATAATTAACCATATTCCCACGCATTGGAGTCATCACTGTCATCCAGCCTTGTGGAGTATGTAGTCTTAATCTAGATCACAAGCTTTTTTTCCCAACTTATAACCATGTTAACCTTGATCTAACCCTTTTAACCCTCCTAGCCACGGACATGATCATCACTAAAAAAGTATTTTTTTTTTAATTTTTAACTAAATTTGCAGGCACAAACACAAAAATTTTAAACATGAGCAGATGATCAAATCCTTAATCCAGTCAAAAAAAAGTCTTTAAGCTGCATGTATATTACTTCGGCAAACCCAAATAATTAAAAAAAGGTCAAAGAAAACATCAGAACTTTATCTATTTTAAAATCGAGTGACACAATTGAAAACTTCCTAGTCATAGAAGAATGTTCCATAGGCAAACACACACCTTGGGCATGAGTGAAGAGTCGATAGGATTTTTGCCTCTTCCAAACCATATAAGCAGAGCCATGGCAACCATAAAGAGAAATGTAAGCACAATCACCTGCAAGAAGAAAATAGTCATACAAAATAAGAAAATAATTGTGTATAATCTAACATCAACATAACAAATAATTTTCATACTCAAGACAATAGCAGTTCATACCAAGATGACGTACTTCTGTCGACTACCCATGCGTATTTTAGCAAATGAGCAACATCTTATTTGATAATGACCTAAATGAGGATGAGTGTTTGATTTCTCCAATAAAGATTGAGACAAATTTGTATCATCATCTTCTTCCTCATCATCACTAGCCTGATGGCAGAGATCGGTCCTATAAAAAGATTATTCTGAGAAATACATTTTATTTTATTTAAGAAATAATTCTCTATTGGCAATGATAGGAAATGATATCTTAATTTCACTATCCAAAAATGAAAAGATTTGCAAACAAAAGCAAGATAATCATGATATAATAACATTACACCAATTTTAGACACCATCATATTGCAATAGTTAAAATAATATCAGATAAGTATGGGTTTAAAATTTCTTGTTGCTAGCTTAACGCAGCAATATGACATACAAACATAATATTTATAATTTACCAACAAAAAGAACTTTAGGAAAGAGACAGAATTGACATCACTAAAATTTGTATTAGTAAGGCCAACCTCAGTTTACATAGATAAAGCAGCAAAAAGGTTGTTTTCCCTACGATACCGTAACCCTTTTTAATCATTTAAAATCAGATATAGCTAAATTACTCGCTATGTGAGTGTATGCCCCTGCATCATACTCGCCCTCCTTGTTCCAAAAAAGGATGTGTCATGGCGAATGTGCATCGAAATTCATGTCATGAACAAAATAACCATCAAATACGACTTTCCTATTCCACGGGTGGAAGATCTGTTCGATCAATTATATAGGGTTGCATATTTCTCAATAGGCCAAAAGAGTGGACATCATCAAATAAGAATGTGAAGAAGAACAAAAATGGCTTTCAAAACCCGTGATGAATTACATGAGGGGTCTGTCATGCCTTTCGAGCTATCAAATGCACCAAACACCTTCATGCGACCAATGAATCGAAATTTTTTATTGGCTTTTATTTTGACATCTTGGTGTCTAGTCGCATGGTGGAAGAACTTCTTCAACACTTCTGACTAGTATTTGAGGTTCCTTCAACAGCAGCGATTGTTTTCCAATGCCGCCAAATGCAAATATCTAATTACCACAATTAAATTTTTGGGTTTTGTAGTCTCTTCAACAGGTATAGAAATGGATCCCAAGAAAGCTGCAGCATAAAGGATTGGTTGATGCCTCTTTCCTTAACCGAAGCAAGAAGATTTCATGAATTGGCATCTTTCTACTGCCGCTTTATTAAAAAAATTCAGTTCAATTGTTGCACATTTGACTGAGCTTCTCAAGAAGATTCAATTGACATGGACCGAGGCAGCTCAAGCCAACATCGACAAATTAAAACTCCTAGTGACCTTAGCCCCCATCCCAGCTTACTAGTTTTTCCAAAGTATTTGAAGTTTAGTGTGATGCTTCAAATATAGGCATTGGGGCAGTAATAAGTTGAGGCCATTCAGTAGCTTATTTCAACAAGAAATTGAACAAATTACACCAAAGGTATTCCAATTACGACAAAGAGTTCTATACCCTTGTCCGGGCATTAAAATATTGGAGTCATTTCTTGCTGGCACAGAAATTGTTCTTTTCTGAGATCATGAAACCCTTAAGCAACATCATAATCAAAGAAAACTAAAGGAAAACATGTCAAATGAGTGGAGTACTTATCCTCCTATTATACATTACGGTACAAATCTGACACCTCCAATCAAGTGGCGAATCCACTTGGCCATCATCTCAACCTACTCAATAACCTCCAACTAAAGACCGTGGGATTTGAAGCCATTCAAGATTTGCATGCCCATGATCAGGATTTCAAGAAGATATGAAAATGGTGCCAATATCACATATATAAACTTTTTCACATTAAGCATGGTTACCTGATGTAGAACGAGAAAGATAATTCAGGGGAAACTGATGGACAGCAATTTTGATCTTCCAAACAGCAGTTGTGAGCCGTGCAATGGCTGGGTTTGCATGGGCAATGGCTGAAATTTTTGGCTGTAGTTTTAGAAAGAGGAGGACTCAATGTTGGGTGGAATTTGGAGAGGATTTAGTGGAAGGGAATTAATGAGAGGAGCTTTGGAATATTCGGCCAGCAGCAGGTTGAATTTCCAAACTTTTTCCAAAGAGAAACAATGGAATCTGAGTAGACTTTAGGAAAAGAAAGATCCAGTAAGGGGAGCTGACGTGATGCAGAGGGAATTATGAAGTTATTTCCTAATTTCACTCTCTGTTTTGGAAAGAATTAAAGGCCTTAGGTTTTGAAAATTCGGCTGGCAAGAGAGAAAATCGTGATTTAATTCAAAAGAAAAGGAAAGCTGGGTTTGGAAAGAAATTAACAGTAGTGGGATCTTGAGGTTTCGGCCAAAGGAGAATCTCAGGATTTGGAATTATTTCCAAAGATGTGGCTTGGCTGTCAGAAAATATTTCCTATCCTGAGGTGGCATTAGAGAGAAAACAGGGATTTAATTCCAAAAAAAAAAGCAGGACTTGGAAAGGGAATTAACTGCAGTGGAGCCTTGAGATTTTCGGCCATAGTGATGTGGCAATTAAATAGAAAAGCAATAAAGGTGAGGTGGCCGGCCATATGGGGAGAGAGGGGGAGAGGGAATTAAGGAGTAATTAATGCTAATTCAAATTCAAATTTTTTGGAATTGTCATTAATTGGGAGCATTAAGCGATTAATTGATTTAAATCTGAAATTAAATTTCAAATTTAAATTAATGGTTATTAGCTTAATTGGAGGGACGAATTTAAGGAGTAATTAATGCTAATTCAAATTCAAATTTTGAATTTGAATTGTCATTAATTGTGAGCCTCTCCTAATTAGGAAACTTCTTTATTCCAAGGAGGAAGAGAGGGGTGGTGGGGGTTGGTGGGCGTCGGCCTAAGGGATGGCCGGCGGGTGAAGCTGGAATTCCTGGATGAATGGCCGGTGGCTTTTTGGTGAGCTCGGTATGGAGCTTGGACCGTGAAGTTGAGGGAGGAAGAAAAGATGACAAAACAAAACAACGATATAAGATAAAACGAAAGATGCAAAGAGGAGGGTGGTGGATGAAGACGAAAATACAAAGAGAAAACCACGAATCCGGCCGTCTCCAAGGTTGGTGGGTGATTCGTTTGCCCTTCTCCAAGGGACTTCACGTCACGAGCCCGGACCCATCCTGCGGCTGGTGAAACTCTCGATTTCTCTCGTAGAAATCTCACTCTCGTCCTCTCTCAAGAACACAAGTGTGAAACACAAAATTTTCATATCAAATTAACCATCCTCTTACAATAGCTTAAGACCCTTATTTATAGGCAATAACATGAGAAAAATAGAAAATTACAAAAATGCCCCTTGGGCCAAAACACTCACATAAACTATCCTAGGGGTAAAATAGGAAATACATAAAACAAGAGCTAAAATTCAGAAAATAATACATAAATGAAAATTTAAATAATGGCCGTCGATTTACGACGCTGCCTGTGATAGATGCGCCAAATCTTCGTATTGATGTCCGCATCATTTTCCTTAGGTGGGAGAATACTCGACTCTGTCGAGTAAGCATCACAACTGCTCATGTTCTTGAGAGAGATTTTTAAAGCTTCCACCAATTGTGGAGCAAAAGATTTTGTTGTAATGATATAATCGGGTGCGATGCAAGCTTGACCATTATTGGACCCCCACTTGCCAACAACAATCATTTTTGATGCAACTTTTAAGTCAACGTTGAAATCCACAACAACAGGACATTTTCCACCAAGTTCCAAAACTACAGGAGTTAAATGCTTTGCTGCTGCTGCCATAATAATGCGTCCAACTTTTGCATATCCTGTATAAAGTATTTTGTCCCATTTATGTTCCAAAAGTGCAGTAGTTTCAGGAACAGTGCCCTCAACAACTTTAATACAAGAGTTATCTACATACTTCGGTAATAATCTAGCAAACAAAGCTGATGTGGATGGAGCAATTTCTGATGGCTTTAGGACAACAACATTACCAGCTGCAATAGCTCCTATGACAGGATCAATAGCGAGTACTTCCTCTTCATTAGCCTCCTTGTCAATCAATCCATCTTCTTCTTCATGTTCTTCTTTGATCACCTTAGGTTCCTCTTTGATTTGCACAGTGATTGGGAGATTGAAAACTTCATTAGCCTCCATCCATTTGTCCACTCTATCCCTTATCTCTCTGTCTCTTAGTGCCTTCTTTTTATCTTTTGATGAAGGGGTTTTTGCATAAAATGGTGGGTTAGTCCTACCTCACTCTAGGTGATCGAATCGTTCGATTGTTTGACGGTGGAGGTCGGCTAAGTTTGCTTGATCTTCCTTGAGATGTTGACTAACGGCGCCCAGTTGGCCTACCAACCAATCTAAAGTCCGTCCAAGTTGATCCGAGTCCATGCTCTGATACCAAACTGATGTAGAACGGGTAGGAGGCTCTGCTAGGGAGAGGATCTCCTCTCAAAAAAATCTGATAGCAAGCCTAGGTGAGGCCCAAACTTCCTCTCCTATATTCTGAAAACAATTTCAGAATTTTCACCAAAGCATTCTGAGAGGAGTTCTCAGGTGTGAGAGGGAAAGAGAATGGCAAAATAGCTTCAAGTCTTTTTCTTTTTTTTAATCAAAACCTGAGAGAAAATTCAGGTTTCAAGGTCTTCAGAGAAAGGTGTTGGAGGTGGGAACATAAGGCTTCACATTCAGGTGAAGAACTATTGGCTGAGAAACGTGGGGAGCTTTCTCTAAAGAGGCTTAGTAATAAATTAGGAAATAAATCCTAATTATCATTACAGGGGCCGTTGGTTTTCCAAAGCCAGCAAAGGAGATTTAATTAATTCCTAATTCCTTTAATTGGATTAGGGAGCAATTTAAGGATTAAAGTTAAGAGGAATTCAGTCAGGTGAGGTTTCAAATTGTTTCCAAAGAGGTGGAGAGTGACTTAGGAAACAATTTGATTAATCCAGGAATTGATTTCAGAACTCACGGGATTGAGAGGGAAGTGGGGAATTTAATTTCCAAAGTCCAATCAGATTTTAGAGAAGAAATTAAGAGGTAGGGCTTGAGGAAAATTCGGCCAAGCCAGAGGATATTAAGGCTCATTGATTTGCATTTAGGAATTAATGAGGTGATTTAATGTTCTCAGATTTTGAATTTAAAATTCAAATAAATTTTGTGAATTTAAAATTCAAAATAGATCTAAGTCAAATACTTTCCTAAAATAGATTCGCTAATTTTAAGAAAGATTTCAAAATTCAAAATGTTTTGAATTTTAAATGAGGGATTTGTGGAGGCATGAATTCAAAAAGTTTCTTAAAATAGGGTGTGGGCTCCGAAAATTCGGCCCCGGCCTCCCCGCCGCGCGATTTCTTTTTTTACTTTTTAATCGGCGAGGGAGTTTTAACGGATAAGTTCCGGGGTAAATTTTGGAAGGCAGATGGGTTTGTAGATAAGACACTACCCAGAGATTTCGCCCTCATTTGCGAGGACTTTATGATCTGAGTTCTGGTTTCCTATAGGCGCAAGCCCATATAGTTAATTACACCTCCCGATCACGAGAGAGAACTTTCGATTAAGGCTAGTCATCAATCAGATACGTAGAGATACGTGTTATCTGGCATATAGTAGCAGCAATGGGTTGGATTTGGAAATTGAGGAATTGAGTTTGGATTTAGGATTGAAAGATTTAATATTTAAAATAGAAATTGCACCATCTTTCACTTAAAGCGGATGGTGGGGGAATGGATGATAGACCCGATCAAGATCCCATGGTTCCATCGTCCCGGGCCATCATGGACCCTGGTCTACTTAGTCAGAGGAGGTAGTCGACCCAACCTGACAGAAGGATCCTTGTCGGCAGCCATGGGTTGCTTCGTCCAAGGGGACCTTGTAGACCGGGGTTGGATGTTTGTCTAAGGGAACAAATTTAAATCCACCTTAGCTGACAGAGGGCTTTGTGCCCTATCAATCATATCCTATTGATTCATATCTCAAGGATTTGATGCCAATAAGGAACGTAACGGCGCTGGCCATAACCGGTATTTCGTGGTGCCATTTGGCGGCAAAACCACTCGGTTCAGAGGGCCCCGGGTCGTCGTAACCGTTTATCCTGCGGTGGCCATTTAGCGGCAGACCGCCGGTTAGAGGACACGTACCACGTCCTTACTAGCAGGAGATTGTTTGAGAATGGATCCTAGTGATATTTTCGACTAGGCATTTGGCTCTTTGTGAGCTAGAGTTTATTTGAATTTGTCCACCTCGGCAAACTGTTGCGGAGGGTGGATGGATTTTACTTTAAGTTTTTGATGGATTTATTTCATTTTTAAATATCTAGATTTTGGAATTTATTGAATTTTGGCATTGTGGATAGAGCTTGGAAGACATTTGGATATTTGGGGGACATTGAAAAATATTTGGAAACCCCTCCGGTTGAGATAAACAATCAACACGGCCATCATCGGGGTGTTTGGGGTCATTTCCATTTGATTGAACCTTGTCGACCCTATCTACTGGTCGATAGAGGATCGGGTTTCTCGTAGGCTTTGTGCCTTTTGTTCATGAATTTTCTCGATTTTAGGTATTGAAGGCCTAAAAAGAATGTATTTAAACAAATACACCGGTCACTACAACCATGTATTCGTTTAAAGGTTCGAACCCTGTCGACTTCTATTGATCCATATAGAAGGATCGGGTTCGAACTAGAATTCACTTATCGACCCGCGCAGCATCCCTAGGCGTCACGTGTGTACCAATAACACGCTCGCTGGGGCCCATGCGGATGATTTTTATATTGATTTAGACGTACCCCGTTGTGTACCTATGTGTATACAATACTACAGTGCACTTGTGTGGGGCTACTTTGAAAATATTTGTAGACGCCTTCTGTTCGCTAGTACGAATGTTGCGGATTCGGTGGCGTCGTTATTTGGATGTCATGAGGTATTTTCTCGTCTTGACATTGACTCCCCTTTCTCAATCACCGGGGAGTTATTTTCTGGATTTTGAAATCCGTCGTGTTTGCTAAGATTTTGATGTTGACTCCCCCTTTCTCATTCACCGGGGAAAGACTTTCTGGACTTTGAACCAATGATTGATGATTTGGCGAAAACTCTTTTTAGGATTTTCAGTTTAGCAGACTTGTTATTTCCGGTGTTTGTAGGCATCAGAACTGTTTTCCTCTTGAATTTAGGGATTTTGGAACACCGGGAAGTTTAGCTCGGATTTGTTCAAACATCTCTTCCGTTCTGCAAGAGGTGTTCTTTTTCGTACATCGAGCCGTCTTTGTACTCAGCATACTTGGAGATTTTGGTCACCGCTGTCGTAGGTGATACCTGTACTTGTGTCCACAGTGATTCATTGTACTTTCAATACACTGTTGTTATCCACAAATATCTATTTGCAGGGGACTATTGTACTCACTACAACCTTCTGGAACTATTTGTAGGAGACCCATTGTTGCCTACATCATGCCCACCTGTCACCAGTCTCAGGTGGGTTGATTGTACTTGTTTGACCTCGTAGGGATCGTCGTAGGAGATACTTGTACTTGTGCCCACAGTGATTCGTAATGCTTACGATATGCCCACTGTTGTTATCCACAAGTGGTTTGTGCTCATTTGCAGGGACCCATTGTATTTCTACGACCTCTTGGAGGTGTTCGTAGGAGAGTCATTTACATCAGTATCGTATCCACCCTTCACCTATCTCAGGTGGTATTTGTCGGGCTGCATTTGTTTGTAGGAAGGCAGATCCTCCATCATTGGTCTCCCGTATCGCTATCTCAATCAACAGGCATTTGTAGGAATTGTCGTAGAAGTTTGTGCATCGAGGTTTTGTAACGTGCTTTGTGTCACTTTTGACCATACACATGTTCTTGTTTGAACTCCCTTGCATAGGATTTAAGCCTTGTCCTTGTATGTGTTTGAATCCAAGTCTAAGTTCCAATGTATAAGTTCAAGTCTTTGCTCAAAGTTTTATTCATCTCATTTGATATCCAAATCAAATGTGAAACTGAGTTCCTTGTTATTCTTAGAAGTTTGGGTTCTTCATTGTTCATGTTGAGCTTGGATCCAGCTTGAGTTCAGAGTACGAGTTTGAATGGTCTTTTATTCATCCTATTTTCAAATTGAGTTCCAGTCTGAGTTCACTCGAGCTTGAGTTCTATATTCGGATCCCCTGATGTTGCACAGTTCGAGTTCCAAAAACAAGTTCAAGTGCTTGTCCAGAGTCTTCTGAAGTCTTTGCAAGTTCAATTTCAAATTCATATTGAATTGGTTTTGAGTTTCAATTGCATATATCCAAGTTTGATTTGAGTTCAGTTCCAGTTTGATTTTATTTCATCTGATTTTGATCTTTATTAATCATTTGAGTTCAGGTTCTGGTCCACAAGTTCACTGTTTCTTCGTACAAGTCCTCTGCTCATTTTAGTTCAAGTTCTGTACATTTCTGTTCAAGTACAAGTCTTCTGCATTGTTGCCCAAGAAGGTCTTCAAATTGTTCAAGTCTTTGTACATTTCAGTGAAAATTTCGGCAGCACCCCGGCATATCCCCCGTTTGGGGGAAAATAGGGGAGCTGGGCCTTCCCACCACGCTACTAGAGCGTGTATGGTAGGTGTCCTTGGACACCGCGGCCGTACAAAATTTCATCCCACCACGCTACAAGAGCGTGTATGAGGCCTTCAGCAGTACCCATACCAGAACAGCAGTGACTCCCCACCACGCTACAAGAGCGTGTATAGGGCTCTCCCACCTCGTCGTATGCGTCGCACCGGGCTCCCTCCTACCGTGCTACAAGAGCGCGTATAGGTGGTTCTCCGGTCCGCTGCAAACGTCGAAAATGGGATTTTAGAACATCTTACCTTTCGTAGCAGTCGTCGGCGGTGTCGGTGTCGAGGTCGGTGTCGAGGTCGAGGACCGTCCCCACCACACTACAAGAGCGTGTATAGGGCTTACCCGCCTCGTCGTATGCTTCGCACCGGGCTTCCTCCTACCGTGCTACAAGAGCGCGTATAGGTGGTTCTCCGGTCCGCTGCAACGTCGAGGACGGGGTTTAAGTTAGAAATTTTATACCTTAAGGACCCGGCGGGCTGGCAGTGTCGGCTCGAGGATCGAGGCAAGAGGGCAAGTATCTCCCCTTTTTTTTTACTCAAACAATAATTTTAATTAATTGTTAATTAAAATTATTTTTAATTAATTATATTTATCTTTAATTAACTAGAGTTAATTAATATTAATTAACTTAAATTAATTAATAATAATTAATTAGAATTAATTAAAGAAGTTATAATTAATTAAAATTAATTTTAATTAAATTAATTATAATTAATTAACATTAATTATAATCATTTAATTAAAATTAATTATAATCAATTATACTAATTATAATTAATTAAAATAATTATAATTAAAATTAATTTTAATTAAAATAACATAATCCCTCTCTCCCTCTACACTCTCTGGTTCACGGGATTAAGCCGAAGAGCTTGCCAAAGGGAGAAAGTTACCTACACAGCAAGCGGGCTCCTGTCTTGTTTCCGATCAAAATATGTAACTTCCGATCCTATTGGAAGGGAAAGTCGATGGAGGAGTGAAGCCGAACAGCTCTGAAGGAGCAGGAGCTCGTCGTTGCTTCCGATCAAATGTTCTAACTTCCGATCCAACAGTAATGGAAAGTCGTTCAAGGAGCAACGTCGAACAGCGAAGAGGGAGCCGGAGAAGATCGTGCGACAGGGAGAAAGTTAATTCAGAGTCGGCGAGCTCTGTTCTTGCACCCGATTAGAATGTCGTAACTTCCAATCCGACGAGAAAGGGAAAGTCGTCTAAGGAGCGACGCCGAACAGCCAAAAGGAGCCGAAGAAGTCGCTGGAAGGGAGAAAGTTACCGTCCCAGCTGGTTCTTGCGTCCGATCAAAATGTCGTAACGTCCAATCCGGCCGGAAAGTCGTCAAAGGAGCGGGATCGAATTGCAACGGAGGAGCTGGAGGAGTCGGAGAAGCAACGCCAAAGGGAGAAGGTTTCCTCACAGCGAGCGTGCTCCCGTGCCTGCTTCCGATCGGAATGTCGTAATTCCGATCCGACTGCAAGGGAAAGTCGTCGCAGGAGCTTCGTCGAACAGCCACTGAGGAGTCAGAGAGGGAGAGAGTGAAGTAGAGAGCGATCGAGAGAGAAATGAGAGAGTTAGCGAGAGGTTTCCACCTCTTTTTCTTTTCATTTTTAACGACACAAGGTCGTGCGGGGTGACGGTCGCGGGATATTCGCGATTTGGGCGGCGACGACGTGCGGGCAGGTACAAATTTTTTTTTTCTTTTTTTTTTTGTATTAACAGGTCAACATAGGGTTAGGGAATTTAGGAAGGTTTATTTGAATTTCAAATCAATTGAGTTTGAATTTCAAACTATTTCCAAATTCATTCAAGCCTAAATTAGGAAACTTCAATGGGATGATGAAGGGAGGTGGCCGGCAGGTTGTGAAGAGGTGGCCGGCAGGTTGTGAAGAGGTGGCCGGCGGGATTGTGAAGAGGTGGCCGGCGGGATTGTGAAGAGGTGGCCGGTGGCTTGGGTGGAGGATGGGGATGTCGAAAAGGAGAAAAATGAAAAGATAACGAAAAAGAATAAAAATAAATAAATAAAACCACGAACACGGCTGTCTCCAAGGTTGGTGGGTGATACGATTTCCCTCTCCAAGGGATCTCAAATCACGAGCCCGGACCCATCCTACGGCTGGTGAAACTCTCGATTTCTCTCGTAGAAATCTCACTCTCGTCCTCTCTCAAGAACACAAGTGTGAAACACAAAATTTTCATATCAAATTAACCATCCTCTTACAATAGCTTAAGACCCTTATTTATAGGCCATAACATGAGAAAAATGGAAAATTACAAAAATGCCCCTTGGGCCAAAACACTCACATAAACTATCCTAGGGGTAAAATAGGAAATACATAAAACAAGAGCTAAAATTCAGAAAATAATACATAAATGAAAATTTAAATAATGGCCGTCAATTTACGACGCCGCCTGTGATAGATGCCCCAAATCTTCGTATTGATGTCCGCATCATTACCTCTTCCTAGGTAACCGATTATGCATTCCACAATGTTCCATGCATGCGGCCAATAACATATGAGAGTCGTGAAGGAGTATTAGTTGCACACTTTGATTGTGATAAAACTATAGCAATTATTCAGGATTTATCACTTCTTATTAGAGACGTGAAGAGATACATCAAAAAGTGTCATACATGCCGAATAGCCAAGATAAAACAGAACACCGGGTTATATTTTCTTTTGCAAATACCCGACTCACCTTGGATTGATGTTAGTATGGACTTCCTTGTGGGCATACCACCCACATAACGAAAGAAAGATTCTATTATGATGGCAGGCAACTGCTTTTCAAAGATGGAGCATTTGTGTCATGTAGAAAGACTCTAGATGCGTCTCATATTACCAATATTTACTTCCATGAGATTTCGTCTTCATGGCATTCCTAAAACCATCACTTTTGATAAGGATGTTAAGTTCCTTATTCATTTTTTGGAGAACTTTATGTGCCAAAAACATCCGCAACTTTAGCTTTGCCGCTCACCCACAAACTGACGGTCAAACAAAAATATTCAAGAGGAGCATGGGAAATTTCTTAAGGAGTTTTTTTTTTTCGCAAAACATCCGCCAGTGGGATCTACTCTTAAGCCTAAATTGAGTCCGCTTACAATCAATCTCGAAACCAAACCACTAGCCAAAGTCCTTTTGAGAAAATTTACTAAAAAAATCCTATTGCTCCACTAGAATTAGCACCTCCAATTGATATGATCACAAATAATTCGAATGTTAAAGCTCGCATTAAGATAATTCACAAATTCCATCAACTTGTGCAAAAGCAAATTCACCAAAAAAAAATACAAAGCATAAAAACAAGCCAACGAAACAAAAAAACAACTCACTTTCAAAAAAAGGAGATCTGGTTTGGATCAGGATACGCAAGGAAAGGTTCTCTCCTGTTGCTCTAGCAAACTCAAACCAAAGGTGGATGGATCTTTCAGCATTGTCAAACATATTAATGATAATGCATATTAATTAAACAACCCGACAATTTTCATGCATCAGCTACATTGATTGGTCCAATCCCAACTGCAAGTGCTGGTCCAGCACCTAAGCAAACCTAACCGAACCTATTTAGGTTCGATTTGCAGCAAAAAGTTTTAGCCTTGTGCGGTTCAGCCACTATTTAGTTCATGTTTCTTTCTTTTCCATAGTTTGTTCCAGTTTATGCATAAATAAGATACCATGTCTCAATTTCAAAGGGTGAATAATAAAATTAAGAATGTTTTCTCAGAACCCAAGGCTATTTTTCTGTATCCTAGTGTTCCATCACCGGGTGGCGAACTTTTACCTTGTTTCTTTGTTCCGACTTCTGGTTATTAGTTTCGAGAGCCAGGAATTTTCTTGTTGTTGATGCTTCAGTTGGTTTCACACATACAAAACTACTCTCATCAATTATCTTTTTTATCAAGGAAAATGCAATTTATAGCTTACCGAGCTTGGTTAGTCAGCATCATTAACATTAATTTTATATCAAATGAATGCATATATTGTTCTTCATGTTGATGACTTATAAGAAAGGTACCATTAATAATCTCAATTATGAAAAGAGAATTTCCCATGCTCGATATGTTAGATATTTATTGGATTACCAACTCTACTATGATGTGCTTATTCTTTAAGTTTCAAGTTCTTTTGTGCTCCTGTTCCAAATCTTAGGAGGGACCAACCTTTTTTTGCCCATAATATTCTTTCTAGAATCTAGGTTAATTTGAAAAGTATGGCATTACTCTCACTGATGTCCAAAGGGCTTTATTCTCACATTTTGATTGTCCAATATTTCTTATAATAAAGAGAAGATCTAACACCCGAGAGAAAATTAGGATCTAGTACAATTTTTGTGGGAACTTTTGATTTCAATTTGGATATTCTAGATGCATATTTTTTAAATTCTCTATTTAAGAATTTGATTAATGTAACTTCAAAAAATGTGATTGTTAAGGATGACATATTATGTGATTGTTGTTTACTTATATATGCCTTCAATAGTTTTTAAAGGATGCTCTATTGCAATATATTTTGGGTGAAGGTTTGAGGAAATAGGTTTGATTATGCTGCTTTCGGCAAAAAAAAAAAAACTTCATAATATAGTAATGGGGTTGATCTATCACGTCATAGTTTGATCATATAGTTAGTTATCGAATGTTAGAACCTGGTCACTTTGCTCAAGCTAGCACTATGCCCTCTCTGACCATAGAGACAACTTATGTGACACATTGCTTCAATCAAAGGCATGTGTTGTTTATTTCATGAGTTATCAAACAATACTCTTTCATTCTTAATTTCTATTGATTTTACATTTTGTTACGCTTCCAATTTTGCACTACAAATACCCCTACATTCCATCCAAAGTTAATTTAATATTACATGCTTTAGCCTGCAATTTTTTTTTTCAAATTAGGAAGCTTATGATTATGAATACTAAAACTGCTAGTGATTCTCAATTTATAATTGAACAATTGATTTGGTCATGAGACGGTGCAATGTGAGAGCAGAGATATGGTTAATTTTTTCCTTGCTAAATAGTTGATGGCTCAAGCTTCTTTGCCTTCTCTCTTTGCTTTCTTAAACTCACTAGCACACAATTCACATATGTTAATTATTAAGTAGTCTTTATTCTCAGCTATCCCCACGTAAAACCCATGAATTCGTGAAATTAACAATTTTTCCAAGGCATTTGCAAGGGCTGTTTGCTAGTCATTCCATAAAGTGTGTGCTATAATCTATTATTTATTAACTTCATCAACGAGATTAACTCAAAAACCTACCCAGCTCTTTGGATGTTAGTGAGAATAAAGCCCAACTTGTTGCATCTATGGCAGGAAGGAGTTCGATGAACAAATTGAATTAATACTAATTTGATGATTCCTTGTTGTAGATCTCTTTTTTATTCTTCCTTCTCAAATTGTCCTCTCTTTGAAGAGAGGAATTGAAAGAAAGAAAAAGGGATCGGTTACTATAGCAAAACATTGTAGCACGTTACTATAATTCGACATTATAATAGTTCAACAAAATCAGCACTATGTCAATCAAGAGAAAACAAACAAGAGAAATAGGAGCTGCGATAGATTGGCTATGAGAGGGAGAGGTGGGAATGATGTGAAACTAAATGCGATAGACAGGAATTATAATTAAGAAATTAATTACAGTAGTGAACTTTGCTTGACTACCAATAAACTCTTTGTTTGCTCAAGTGAAGGTTAAGAATTCGGCATGAAAGATTAAGTAATAGCGATTGGTTACAATTTGAGATTAGTAGGACTTGCAAAATAACAACCAATGACTAGTAGACAATGCCAATAGCAAAGATAACAAAAGCCTCAAGTTTAAAATATAGATCATTCACCTTGAGACCCGTCGCTCAAACTCTTCAAAGTGGAGGCTAGCGGAAGAGAATTGCAAGCACACTTAAAGATGCCACAACCAAACAAGTGATGCCGAGGGGACTCGTTGCCGGGGAAGAAACCGGAGTTGGGGAAGTGTGCAGTCGTCCGATAAGAGTCCACGGAGTTCTTGGTTGTTGATGCTCGATGGTCTCGGCGAGACAATAGACGATGCGATTGACGTAACATTCCACGGTGACGTCGTACTAGCAATCTGGCTCGTAGAAGGGGGAGAGGAAGATGTTGATCTCTCCTTGGGCGTTATAAGCAAAACCGTGATCAACGGCCGGATCGGAAATGCATGATCATGGAAAGGTTTGGGAGGATGTAGTAGTGTTGTGGTGGAGGGGAAAGAAGCCGACAATCGAGAGGAGCGGCCAAGAGAAGGGGGAGAGGTGGGGCTCGGGTGGGAGGAGCTAGCTAGGGGGAGGGGGGCGGCTTGAGCTAATGAGGATCTTGGTGAGATTTAGAAATCTGACATTAATTTTCAGATTAAATGGTTTTGGCGGGATAAATTTGAGTTTTAAATTCAAATTTCAATGGAGAGAATTAAATTGGATGAGAGGGAATTGTGGGATGTAATTAGGGAGGTTTAATGATGGGCTATTAATGAAATTGGATAGAGAAAGGAGCATGGAGAGGGGCCGGCCATAGGGAGAGCTGAGAGAGAGCAATTAATATTATTTAAGTGGGCCCTCAAGAGAATAAACCACGGTTGCATCAAATCTGATATTTGATTTTCAGTTTTGCTCTGCTATGAAAGTTTCTTAAATGGTTTAAGCCTTTGGATACGTTGGAATCCAACAGCTAATTGAATAAAAATAAAAAGGCAACTTTCCTGATTAATCAAGATGTAGATTAGGAAAGAACTTGAGGCATTTGAAATTGAATTTCAAATTATGGGAACAGGTTAGCCGGCGGGCTGGTGTGGGGGCGGCATGGTAATGGGGTGGAGGAGGGGAGACCGGCGGCTTGGTTGCTGGGAGGGCCGTCGGTAGCTGGGCCGGCCAAGGGAGGCCGGCGGTGGAGCTAGTAGGGCGGTGGGGGATTGAGAGGGTGGTGAGGCTTTGGTTAGGTAGGGGAAGAAGAAGATGGGTGTAGGGGAAAGGGAAAATTTAAAGAGCTACAAACTTCAAGTACCACCTCCTCAAGAACTCACAAAGAGATCTTAGGAATCTCACGAACTCACAAAGAGATCTTGGGAATCTCACGAACTCACAAAGAGATCAACAATAAGAAAATTTCATTCATCAACAACTCATTACAATGCATGAGGCCACTTTTAAATAAGCCAAGTTAAGACAAAACTAAAAGACACAAATGCCCTCAGGGCTACACAAGCGACTAAATACCCACAGGGGAAAACTAGGAAAATAAAATGCGAGAATAAATAAAATACAAAATAAATCAGAAATAAAGGCTCTGGATCGTAGCCGTTGATCTGCGTCTTCGATGATGGTACATGTGTCGAAATCTGATGTCCTCATCAGGGAATCTCTAAATCCCATAAGAGAGAGCAAAGAAAAATGTTGAATAGCAGAAACATAGAAATCTTTTCAAATCTTCTCAGCACAATTCAGTTAGAAGTCTGAAATCCTAACAAAACCAGGTTTATAATATAATGTTGAACTAATTAAATATAAATCAAATTCAAAACTATATAGCTCCGAACGATCCAATCATTGATGTGAAACATGTGACAAGGGCAGCTTAGGCTTAACAATAAATATTGAACATGAACTTTGCTAGTTAAGAACTTATGATTTACTCAAGTCAAGTTCGTAGAATTTTCAATAGGAAATTAAGTGATGGCAAAAGTTACAAAGAGGTTAGCAAGACAATCACAATAACTACTAAAACAATATAGTAATATTAATAGCAAGTAAACAAGAATCCACGGCGTAACATCAAGATATAGTCACTAAGAGTTTTTTCTCACTCAATCGCTCTTAGGTTTAGCGGATGAAGACGAAGCATACGAGAAAAGAGACTACCACTAGGAAGATGGTACTGAAGATCTTCGTTGATGGAGAGGTAGCTGAGGGTGGAGAAGGGATGGATCTCCCGATGAGAAGCCAAGGCGCCTTGGGTTTTTGAAGATCGATGGTCTCCGCTAGGCAGTAGAGGTTGCGGTTGACGTAGCCTTCCACCGAGTCGTCGTACTCCTAGTCAGGCTTGTAGAAAGAGGAGCGGAGAATGTCAATTTCCCCTTGGGCGTTGTAGGCGAGGCCATGTTCGACCTCAGAATCGGCCATGCACCAATGACGAGGAGGAAGGAGGAACTTGTCTTCTTCTCTTGGTTTCAATATTCATGAGCAAACTAGAGCTTCTCAAAAGGTGAGGCGCAAGTGGAGGGGCAACCAAAGGTGGGGAGAAGAGAGGGGCAGCTTAGATGAGAGGACTTAGGTTAGGTTGAAGAGGGGAGGGAAGTTTTAATCCAAATCTGAAATTAATTTTAGATTTTAAGTGAAATTGGAGGAATTTAATTTGAAATTTGAATTCAAATTAAATAGGGATGGGGCCTCATTAGGAAGCAAAGGGGAAATCCCCATGTATGGGGCCGGCGGCATCAAGAGGGAGAGGAGAGGGGATTGTGGAGGAATTAAACACTTTCCAAACAAGTTAAGGCCGATTAGGAGGGAAAACAATTATTCCACTCTAAATTAAATTTAGATTGGATTCAAATTTGAAAACTTTTCTTATTTAGGATTTGTAAATATGGAAAGTTTTTTGAATTTCAAATTTGAATTTAAAAAATTTCTAACTCCTTCCTTTATTGCAAAAGCCAATTTAGGGAGTCATTATGATGATTGAAATCATCATAACGATTTGGTATATGGATGGGGCCGGCGGTCAAAGAGGGAAGAAGTGGGCTTGGCGTCGAGTTGAGGTGGCCAAGAGCTAGGCTGGCGGGTGGGGGTTTGGAAGGGGAATTAGGTGGGAATCAAAGGGAGGTATTTTAGTTGTGGGATGATGGTGGAAGGATGACGAGAAGCCGGTAGGTGATAACGGAGATAGAATAGAGAACGTAGAAGAAGACCACGAGCCACGGACTCTTCCGGTGATTGATGGGTAATGCGCTTGCCCACACGTTGGGCTCTCTCTTCTCTCTAATGCACTCACAAGAAGAAGACAAAACAAAAATTCATTTAATCATTCATCATCCCATTACAACACAAGACCACTATATATAGGTCTCAAACATGAAAAAAGAAAAGTACACACTTACCTTTCGGGCTACAATAACATAACATTTCCCCATAGGGATAAAATCGGAAAACAACAAAACTAAATAAAACATAATGCATCAAAAGTAGAGACGCTGAATCGTAGCCGTCGATCTACAATTCCGTCGCCAGTACACGTGTCTAAATCTCTGGGCGATGTCCTCAATCCTCATCAATCATCCTATCTAAAGTAAAGAAAATCCTAATACCTAAATGAGATAAAACTGAATTAATTCTTTAAATATTCTAAAATCCGTAAAAAAATCTGAATTTTTTTGCTTGTGTTTCATCAACTAAAGGTAGATAACTTTACATAAATGTTGACCTGTACAAAGAAAACAAAAAAAAAGAAAAAAAATCGTACCTGCCCGCACGTCGTCGCCGCATTTCGCACGTCGAAGCCACTCTCGAGTCGTTTCACCCCACGATCACGACCTCGCGATGTTAAAGCCGAAAGAAATGAGAGAGCTCGGGGTCTCACTCTTTCTCGCTCTCGCTCTCTCTCCCGATTCTCCCTCTCCCTTCTCTGTTCGAATTTAAAAAATTTCTAACTCCTTCCTTTATTGCAAAAGCCAATTTAGGGAGTCATTATGATGATTGAAATCATCATAACGATTTGGTATATGGATGGGGCCGGCGGTCAAAGAGGGAAGAAGTGGGCTTGGCGTCGAGTTGAGGTGGCCAAGAGCTAGGCTGGCGGGTGGGGGTTTGGAAGGGGAATTAGGTGGGAATCAAAGGGAGGTATTTTAGTTGTGGGATGATGGTGGAAGGATGACGAGAAGCCGGTAGGTGATAACGGAGATAGAATAGAGAACGTAGAAGAAGACCACGAGCCACGGACTCTTCCGGTGATTGATGGGTAATGCGCTTGCCCACACGTTGGGCTCTCTCTTCTCTCTAATGCACTCACAAGAAGAAGACAAAACAAAAATTCATTTAATCATTCATCATCCCATTACAACACAAGACCACTATATATAGGTCTCAAACATGAAAAAAGAAAAGTACACACTTACCTTTCGGGCTACAATAACATAACATTTCCCCATAGGGATAAAATCGGAAAACAACAAAACTAAATAAAACATAATGCATCAAAAGTAGAGACGCTGAATCGTAGCCGTCGATCTACAATTCCGTCGCCAGTACACGTGTCTAAATCTCTGGGCGATGTCCTCAATCCTCATCAATCATCCTATCTAAAGTAAAGAAAATCCTAATACCTAAATGAGATAAAACTGAATTAATTCTTTAAATATTCTAAAATCCGTAAAAAAATCTGAATTTTTTTGCTTGTGTTTCATCAACTAAAGGTAGATAACTTTACATAAATGTTGACCTGTACAAAGAAAACAAAAAAAAAGAAAAAAATCGTACCTGCCCGCACGTCGTCGCCGCATTTCGCACGTCGAAGCCACTCTCGAGTCGTTTCACCCCACGATCACGACCTCGCGATGTTAAAGCCGAAAGAAATGAGAGAGCTCGGGGTCTCACTCTTTCTCGCTCTCGCTCTCTCTCCCGATTCTCCCTCTCCCTTCTCTGTTCGACACCGCCCCTGCCGGGATCGGAAGTTACAACATTTTGAAAGGAAGCACGACGGGAGCTCGCTGCGGCAGTAACTTTCTCCCTTGTCGAGCGCTTCTTCGATTCCCCCGTGGCTGTTCGAGCTTGCACCTTCGACGACCTTACCTGTAGGATCGGGAGTTAGGACATTTTGATCGGAAGCAACAGCGGGTACTCGCCAGTGAAGATAACTTTCTCCCTTGTCGAGCGCTTCTTCGATTCCCCCGTGGCTGTTCGAGCTTGCACCTTCGACGACCTTACCTGTAGGATCGGGAGTTAGGACATTTTGATCGGAAGCAACAGCGGGTACTCGCCAGTGAAGATAACTTTCTCCCTTGCGTCGCTTCTCCGCCATCCTCCCTTCCGATCGCTCCGTCGACTTCCTCTTGGCTGTCCGATTCTGCTCCTTCAACGACCTTCCAGTTGGATCGGAAGTTACAGTTTTTGATCGGAAGCAACTACGGGAGCTCGAGTGCAGTGAAGTTGGATCGGAAGTTAGGGCATTCTGATCGGAAGCCACGATCGAGAGCTCGCTGACAGTGAAGGTAACTTTCTCCCCGCGGCACGCTCCTCCGGCCAAATCCCATAATCTGCCGAATCAGAGAGAGTGAGAGGGAGAGATGTAATTTATTTTAATTAAATGCTTTTTAATTGTAATTATTTTAATTAATTTTAATTAATTACATTTATTATTTTTAATTAATTATAATAATTATAATTAATTATGTTTAATTTTAATTAAATTATTATAATTAATTATAATCAATTTTAATTAGAATTAATTTTAATTAATTATAATTTATAAAATTAATTATCATTAATTAGTTTTTAATTAATTATTATTTATTAAAAGTTAATTAATATTAATTAATTATAATTAATTATAAATTAATTATAATTAATGATTTTAATTAATTTTAATAAGTTTTAATTAATTATATTAATTAAGTATAATTAATTGTAATTAATTAAAAAATAATTTCTTAATTAATTATAATTAATTAATATTAATTATAGTTAATTCACAAGAAAAATGCTCCTACCTCGCTCCGCGAGCCACCTCCTCCAGCCGACGCCGCCAACAATCGTCGCCGGGCCCAAAGGTATAAAAATTCTAACTTAAATCCCATTCTCGACGTTTGCAGCGGACCGGGGAACCACCTATACGCGCTCTTGTAGCACGGTGGGAGGGAGCCCGGTGCGAAGCATACGACGAGGCGGGTAAGCCCTATACACGCTCTTGTAGCGTGGTGGGGACGCTCTCTTCCACCGTCAATCCGCCGGACTTCAAGGTATAAGTTTTGAAACCTTGGCTCTATCTCTTACCTCGTCCTGTGTGTCAAGTCGGTGGTCTGCCTATACACGCTCTTGTAGCGTGGTGGGAGGGGCAACCGGCGCGACACCTACGACAAGGTAGGCGAGTGACCCTCGGTTCCAAATCTTGTCCTCGAGCCTCTTCCACCTCCGCCGGACTTCAAGGTATAAATTTCTAACTCCAATCCCGTTCTCGACGTTTGCAGCGAACCGGAGAACCACCTATACGCGCTCTTGTAGCACGGTAGGAGGGAGCCCGGTGCGACGCATACGACGAGGTGGGAGAGCCCTATACACGCTCTTGTAGCGTGGTGGGGAGTCACTGCTGTTCTGGGAGTCACTGCTGTTCTGTTGTACGGGTACTGCTGAAGGCTCCATACACGCTCTTGTAGCGTGGTGGGATGAAATTTTGTACGGCCGCGGTGTCCAAGGACACCTACCATACACGCTCTAGTAGCGTGGTGGGAAGGCCCAGCTCCCCAATTTTCCCCCAAACAAGGGATATGCCGGGATGCTGCCAAAATTTTCACTGAAATGTACAAAGACTTGAGCAATTTGAAGACCTTCTTGGGCAACAATATAGAAGACCTGTACTTGAACAAAAATGTACAGAAATTGAACTAAATGAGCAGAGGACCTGTACGATGAACAGTGGACTTGTGGACCTAAACCTGAACAAAATCCAAATGATTTTTTAAAATCAAGCTCAAATGAAATCAAATCCAAATAAATAAAAAAATGATCTTGAACTTGCAATAAATGACGATGAAATTGGACTCAAACTTGAGTTGAACTTGAGTATAATTCAAACATTTGAACTCAAGTAAGAACTTGAGTTGGACTTCAGAAGGCTTGGAACAAGCATTTGAACCTGTGCACTTGAACTTGAATTTGCAAGACAAGCAAAGACATGGGCTGAACATTTGAACTTGAAGGCTTGGACATCAGAGGATCCGAATATAGAACTCAAACTCGAGTGAACTCAAACTTGAACTCAATTTGAAAATGGGATGAATAAAAAACAATTCAAACTTGTACTCTGAACTCAAGCTGGATCCACAACATGAACAATGAAGAACCCAAACTTCTAAGAATAACAAGGCACTCAGTTTCACGTTTGATTTGGATATCAAATGAGATGAACAAGACTTTGAGCAAAGACTTGAACTTGTACGTTGGAACTCAGACTTGGATTCAAACACATATAAGAACAAGGCTCGAATCCTGTGCAAGGGAGTTCAAAAAAGAACATGTGTATGGTTAATAGTGACTCAAAGTCCGTCACAAGACCCGGATGTATGAACTCCTACAACAAATCCTACAACTGCCTGTTGATTGAGATGGCGATACGGGAGATCAATAATCAAAAGACCCCTTCCTACAAACAAATGCAACCCGACAAATCCCACCTGAGATAGGTGAAAGGTGAGTAGGATGCAGGAGTAATGACTCTCCTACGAATACTTCTAGGAGGTCGTAGCGGGTACAACGGATCCTTGCAAATGAACACTTGTGGATAACAACAGTGGATAAGTTGTAGGTACAACGATCACTGTGGGCACAAGTACAGACATCAGCCCACCTGAGATTGGTGATAGGTGGGCATGATGTAGACAAACGAGGGTCTCCTACACACATTTCTAGGAGCTCGTATTAAACACAATTGATCCTTACAAACAAATACGAGTCACTTGTGGATAACAACAGTGGGCATATCGTGAGCACCATCGAACCACTGTGGGCACAAGTACAAGTATCTCCTGCGACGATCCCTACAAGGTCAAACAAGTACAACAACCACCCGAGATTGGTGAAGGGTGGATATGATGCAGAAGTAATAGGTCATCTACAAACATTTTCAGGAGATCGTAGTAAATACGACAGTCCCTTGCAAATTGATACTTGTGGATAACAACAGTGTATGGAAACTACAATGAATTACTGTGGACACAAGTACGGATATCATCTACGACAGTGATGATCAAGATCTACAAGTGTGTTGAGTACAAGGGCGACTCTATGTACGAAAAAGACACCCCCTGGCAGAAAGAAAGGAAATGTATGAACAAATTAGAACCAAACTTCCTGGTGTTCCAAAGTCTCTTCTTAGTTATATACTCGAGAAGAAACAGTTCTGATGTCTACAAATACCGAAAATAACAGTTTACTACACCAAAGATTCTGAAGGAAGTTCTCCCCAAATTAGCAGTCTTTAACTCTAAAATCCAGAAAATCCTTCCCCGATGAATGAGAAAAGGGGAATCAACACTAAGACGCTACGCCACCGGATCTGCAACACTGATACAAGCAGACAGAAGGCGTCTACAACATTGATATTCGGCCTTCAAGGCCTAAAATAAAGAAAATTTATGAACAAAGGCATGAAGCCTATAGAACCCGATCCTTCTATATGGATCAATAGAAGTCGACAGGGTTCAAACCTTTAAACGGATACACGGTTGTAGTGACCGGTGTATTTGTTTAAATACATTCTTTTTAGGCCTTCAATGCCTAAAATCAAGAAAATTCATAAACAAAGGCACAAAGCCTACGAGAAACCCGATCCCCTATCGATAAGTTGATAGGGTCGACAAGGTTCAATCAACAAATGGAAATGACCCCAAACACCCCGATGATGGCCGTGTTGAATGCAGATCTCAACCGGAGGGGTTCCCAAATATTTTCAAATGACTCCCAAATATCCAAAAATCCAAAGTTCCACCCAAAATCCCAGAAAATTCCAAAATTCCCAAAAATCTCAAAAATATTTAAAATTGAAATAAATCCATCAATACTAAAAGCAAAATCCATCCACCCTCCGCAACAGCTTGCCGGGGTGGACAAATTAAAGTTAACCTTTGCTCACAAAGAGCCGAATGTCTAGTCGAAAATATCACTAGGATCCATTCTCAAATAATCTCTTGTCAGTAAGGACGTGGTACGTGTCCTCTAACCGGCGGTTTTGCCGCCAAATGGCACCGCAGGATAAACGGTTATGACCCGGGGCCCTTTGAACCGAGTGGTTTTGCCGTCAAATGGCACCACGAAATACCGGTTATTGCCATAGCCAATACGCTCCTTATTGGCATCAAATCCTTGAGATATGAATCAATAGGATATGATCGATAGGGCACAAAGCCCTCTATAAGCTAAGGTGGGTTCAAATTTGTCCCCTTAGACAAACACTCACCCCAGGTCTACAAGGTCTCCTTGGACGAAGCAACCCATGGCTGCCGACAAGGATCCTTCTGTCAGGTTGGGTCGACTACCTCCTCTGACTAAGTAGACCAGGGTCCACGATGGCCCGGGACGACGGAACCATGGGATCTTGATCGGGCCCATCATCCATTCCCCCACCATCCGCTTTAAGTGTGAGATGGTGAAATTTCTATTTAAATATTAAATCTTCCAACCCAAATTCTAAATCCAAAAACCCAATTCTTCAATTCCCAATATCCAAACCCTTCAAATTCCAAATTTCCAATCCTCAATACCAATATCCAATGCTGCTACTATATGCCAGATAACACGTATTTTATACGTATCTGATTGACGACTAGCCTTAATCGAAAGTTCTCTCTCGCGATCGAGAGGGGTAATTAACTATAGGGGCTTGCGCCTATAGGAAACCAGAACTCAGATCATAAAGTCCTCCAAAATGAGGGCGAAATCTGTGGGTAGTGTCTTATCTACAAACCCATCTGCCTTCCAAAATTTACCTCGGAACTTAGTTCGTTAAAACTCCCTCGCCGAATAAGAAAAGCGAGTGGAGGCCGGGGCCGAATTTTCGGAGCCCACAATAAATTAATTAAAATCCTGACTTGTATCATCTCAATATTCATCACACCCTTTTAATAATTCTCATTGTGCATTGTGATTGTACGATAACAAATTTTCCATCCAGATACATCCAGCCAAACAAAAAATTAATTGCAATTGCCAAGTTGTATATAGGTTCTAGAAACATAATCACAACATCAATGATTTTCAACTTAAACAACTACACACTAATATCAGGGAAAACTTCAGCATGCCTCAAATATAAAGATGTGAGCTATTATATTAGTTAACCAAAATAATCACCATCATCATTTTCATCACTAGTTTTATCACAACTACCTAGGTTAGCTTTATAAACCCGGATTTCACGTATATTTTTGTTGAGTGCATTAAACCTATAATACAAAATCTTTTTGAAATTTTTATACATTAACGTAAGTCTATCTATTTTCTTTCCAAATCCTTCAACCCAAATTGTATCTACATATTTTATGTTCTGTTGCGTCCTGAAATATTCGCGGCGGTAGAGAAATATATAGTTTAACGTCTTAATATTGCACGAAGATCCAGCACACAATCAGATAAGAGAGGGTGTAGCGTTCATAAGAGACACCAGAGATTTTACGTGGAAACCCCTGAAAAGGGGGAAAAACCACGGGGCCTAGCCCAGTTTGAATGAATCCACTAGTATTTGTAGTCGATTACAAATGAGGCCCTTCCTTGGAAGAAGGCCTTGGATTGATGTAACAAATGTACATCATATAAAGTGCATTACATGATGGGAGTTACATATACATGTTTGTTTGGTCTGAAGGACCGTAGTCGGCAGGAGATAGGAGTTTGAAAGACCGTTGTCTGGTGATGGAGATCGGAGTGACCGTAGTAGGCGACGGAGGTCGGGAGGACCATAGTCGGCAGGAGACCAAGGTCTGAGAGACCGTTGTTGGCAGGAGATCGGGGTCTAAAAGACCGTTGTCTGATAATGGAGGTCGGAGTGACCGTAGTAGGTGACGAAGGTCGGGAGGACCGTAGTCGGCAGGAGACCAGGGTCTGAAAGACTGTAGTAGGAGGGCGATACTTCTATAGAAGTTCGGGTGTCATGTGGTGGACTAGTGGAGCTCAGGGCCTTGAGTGGTGGTCCGGAGGAAGTCCGGGCCTCAGGTGGTGGTCTGGCGGAGTCCGGGCCTCAAGTGGTTGTCCGGTGGAAGTCCTGGCCTTAGGTGGTTACCTGGTGGAGCACAGGGCCTTAAGTGGTGGTCCAGAAGAAGTCCGGGCCTCAGGTGGTGGTCCGGCGGAGCAACGGCGTCAGGCGGTGGTTCGGCAAAGGTGAGGGCCTCAAGTGGTGGTCTGGCGGAGCACAGGGCGTCAGGCGGTGGTCCGGCGGAGTCCGAGCCTTAAGTGGTGGTCCGGCGGAGCACAAGGCGTCAGGCGGTGGTCCGGTAGAGGTGAAGGCCCCAAGTGGTGGTCCGGCGGAGCAACGGCGTCAGGCGATGGTCTGGCAGAGGTGAGGGCCTCAGGTGGTGGTTCAGCGGAGCAACGACATCTGGCGGTGGTCCGACGGAGGTGAGGGCCTCAAGTGGTGGTCCGACGGAGCAACGTCGTCAGGCGGTGGTCCAGCGGAGGTGAGGGACTCAGATGGTGGTTCGGCGGAGCAACGGCGTCATGCAGTGGTCCGGCGGAGGTGAGGGCCTCAAGTGGTGGTCCGGCAGAGCAACGACGTTAGGTGGTGGTCCGGCGGAGGTAAGGGCCTCAAGTGGTGATGCGGCAGAAGTCCGGCGGTGGTAGACCAGTGGTGGTTCGTCGGAACTCAGGCGGTGGTCCGGCGAAACTCCGGCGGTGGTCGAGGAGGCAAGGAAGCAAGAGCGATCTCTGATCTCTCTCTTTTTCCCTTAGGCTCCGGGATCCTTTTTCAAGAGGAGAGGGAGCTCTATTTATAGATTTCTGGAGTGGCATGGCTCGTCAATAGGTGAGAGATCAAGGGTAATAGGGGAGTGGTCGGATGAACGGTCGATGTTGAATTCCTTGATCATGCACTATTCTTTAGACATTTGAAGACCTTAATGGTGTCGGAATTTGCCGATCTTGGGCTCGTTGGATTCATCTCATCGAGCCGCTCGATTCGAGTATAAGATTGTTATGTTTGGAAACCGTTTGGTAATCCAAATTGTGGTTTGAACCTTCCAACAGCGTTTCGGGTCCTTGATTTGGACCCATTTGGGCTCGGATTGAGTCGAACTTGGTATCGTTGGGTTCGTATTTCCGAGATGTTCAGTTCGACTGTAAGTTTGCTGAAATCAGAGTTTGGATGGTCACCGAATTAATTTTTGAAGTTTCCAATTTGATTTTGCATCGAGATTCGCGCCCAATTAAGATAATTTTTTGACGACGTATCATGTCAAACAAACTAAGTCAATTTTCCACTACCTTATATTCAGTAAATGCTCACCCCACCATCACTCAAATAAAAACATTCATCAATTTATCCTTCCTGATTTTTTTTGAATATATACCTTAACATTCTCACTTGCATTACAACAAACTTGACCATTAGAAACATTTTACAGCTCAACACTAAATCCATATAGCAAAACCATCAAGTAATATCAGAGAAATCCTCCAACTATCCATATTATCAAGACGAAAAGAAAAAGAAAAGGATACCCTAGAGATTAAAAGCCCTTTATTACTTCTTTTATCAGCTGTGAATCTCATAACTCATCTTGCTATATGATTTTGTAGCGTGAAAAGCTGATATAAAATATTAATAAATAGGTTATGGTTAAGTAACAATTTTATTTGGAAGGTATCTATTAGACCGGTCCACTGGACCAGTCCAGCCGGTCCACCAACAGAGGCAGAATTCTCCGCCTCCTGCATGTCGATCAAACTGCCAATTCAAAAAGAGCTGTTTTCGAAGAATTTTTGATGAAGTTTGGGAGAGAAATTGAATGTATGGACTGTTTAGAGATTTCCTTTTGAATTGTATGCATTAAATAATTTGTTTCCTAGAGTTAGGGCATCTTGAATTTGGCTGAAATTTGAAATCTCTTAGGTTTAGATTTTTGAGCTCTAGCGGCATCTAGAGATTTGGGAGAGAAATATCCTCCTCTTGAATAGAGGATCAATTGTATTTGGTAATTTCCATTTCCCTTTCATCAAATAATACAAATTATCTACTGTTTCGTGGTTTTGTGTGGATTTTTATGGGGAATTCTCGCTGTTTTTCAAAGATTGATAGTCTCAAGTATTTCCTATCAGTATCCTTCATACAATCAATTTTACAATGATAAATAGCTATTGACTTGTTTTTCAAAAGAAACAGAAATAAAGGAATGATTTTTGTTCTTCAGCATAGGAAAAAGAAAACACAATTCAATAAAAGTTGGCATGTTCAAGAACTATACAATATATCAGAACAAGTGTGTTGCACACAGAAATAAGGATACTTTCTAAAAGTGTAAAGATGGGAAATTGTAGATATAAGATTAAGCATCGCAGCATATTATCCAAAGCATAATAATATTTAAAAGTGTAAATGAAGTTGGGGAAAATACCAGAATGATAGAAGCAGAAGAAATGTTGCTAGAAGAAAAATCTGAGGGCAAGCTGTAAGAAATAAGGAATAATCAGGTACTAAATATCATTCCATCTAATTTAAAAAAAAATTCACCAATGGAAAAATAAAAATGATATACCCATGAGGATAAATCCCCAACCATTTGACCAGAATCTCCATCTTTGACAAGTAGCCACAAGAGAACATATAAAATATATGGCGTACCCTACCACAGAATCATCAGCAGTTTACTTTAACATATGTTGCTCTAAGAACAATAAAATATTTTGCATGAAATCAACAATACTTAAAGTTAAGCACATCAAGTGAGCACAAATATGATGTCCTATTATATAAATCATGAGTTATATGACATTAGGAGCCAAACAAACAAATTACTAACATGGAGGGGAGTATTTGGAAACAGAGAGATAAGGAATAGAATATTTTAAAAAATCATAACAATTTAAATGGATAAGAAGAATAATGATTTATACTCAAGATGCTGAACAGCTATTTTTTGTAAATCGTAGCTCATATGACCTTTGCAATAAGAAAACAAAAAGAGCAAATATGAGACAGATAAACAGCAAAAGGTGCTTCAAGTGTTTCAAAATTACCACGTCAATGAAGTATGCCTTGGTGATAAAGAAGAATATTTCACATAGCAAAAAAATATATCTCCTAACTTGAAAATTAGAACCATATTTAAAACCCTGCCTAACCCGAAGTTGAATAGGTCAACTTAATGATCTTTGATTGGGCCATGTCCAAGTCAAGTTTACAGTTGGGTCTAATTTACAATCGACTCATAGAATCCACATTTTTAAGTGTTGCACAGCCCAGTTAGTTAAATGACTCTGCACAAGCGATTCATAAAAAAACAAATAGCACTGGTTAGTGATTTGGACGTGCTGTCCTAGTCTAGGTTTTTATGTTAGTCGCGTCACTCAACCAATGTGGCAACAGCATTATGAATAAATCTATCCTTTTCAATTACAATTTTAAAACTTTCATCTACTATAAAAAACAAATAAACCATTAGTTATACCAAAGGCAATATTTTTTTTTTTAATTTATAAAACCTATATATACCAAAGGCAATATGATGATGAAAGGAGGAAGTGAATAACTCCATGCAATTTAGGGGGAAATGCGAATATGCAAACATTAACATGAAACATTTCTTTCTTTCTTTTTTCACGTGCGTCACTAGAACTCATACTCTCTGTAAAATTAACTATAGATTACTACTTCGGGATATGAAAAAATGTGGTGGCATTTAATGATATTCGTTGCCAAAGTACTAATTGTTTAATAATCGGCAAATTGGCCTGGCAGTAAAGCCAGTGAAACCCACGATCTTGTTTGTTAACCAAGTTATTTTCAGTTTGCACATTAAAACTAACTGGAATATTGGGGGGTAGAGAGGTCAATAAAATTAATATTGCATAAATAGGAATTCTACCTGCAAGCATATCACAATTTGAACTAACATTAACATTTCACAAATTTAAAGCCAAAAAAATAAGAGTGATGTAATAATGACCGGCAATCCAAAAAGTCCTTGTGATCGCGGTGAAACCTTGATGAACCGTGGAATTCCTAATGACTCACATGCAAATATCAATCACACAATCACTAACCTACGTCATTTCATATACCCCTTGATTGACCTTGGATGTGATATCTTATCCCTCTTTCAACAATCCGACTCATGATGATGTAGAATGAACAGCAAGATTTGATGTACCGGAGCTTCTGGCAGCAAGTAACGCCTTTCCGGAGGACTAGACAGCAAGGATCTTGGCTGGAATTTTCTGGCCAGCAAGGGAAAAGCCGTCTAGTAAGCAGGACAGTGAGTATTCCTGCTGAAAGTTGAGGACAGCAGAGAGAAATCTGCCTACAGGAATTCTGGACATCAAGCCACGAGACATTCAGGACAACACTTAATCTCCTTCGGGACATCAAAGGATAGGTTTTTGTATGCAGGACAGCAAGCTTGCAATGTGAAAACCTGCAGGAATTGGTGTTGGGAGAGATGAAATAAGGGCTTGGTCAACTAGTTTAAGGGAAAGGAGATGGGGAAGTGGCCGGCAATAGGGAGGAGGGGAAAAAGGAATTTAATTCCAATAAATTTGAACATGAATAGGGAGGAAAATGGATTCAAAAGTTTGAAAATAATCTCAGCCTTAAGGGAAGGAATTAATTGGGCTTTGATTGATTGATTTGAGGATCATTAATAGGCCTAGGAATTAATGGGGAAGATTTGAATTGGGGAGAGGGAATTGGGGAAAGCTTTAGTTACTTGCCTCTTTGAGAACCCCGACTTAAGAAAAAGAAATTAATTCCAATCTAAATTATTTGTTAATTTGAATTAGATTGGAGGATTTTCCTAAAATAGAATCCTATTTAAGGAAATATTTCAAATTTGGATTGGGGGAATTGAAAGGAAATATTTCTCAAATTAATTTTGCAAGAAAAGGAAGGGAATAAAGGAGGGAGTTTAATGAGGCATTCAAAGCTTTTCTAAATTAATAAATTAAATTTGGAATGAAAGATTTCAACCCAATTTAACTCAAAATTTAAGTAGGCTATGAATTAGTAAGTTTCCTAAAATATGATTTATAAATTAGGCAACTATTCAAATTCAAATAGATTTGAATTTGATCATTAAGATAGTTACCTGAAATATGAAAACTAATTTAGGAAAGGCTTAATGGCAAGGGGGTTGGGAGGGAAACCACGGGGAGGGCCGGCGGCTTGTGGCTTGGCCGTGAGTGGTGATGGAGCTAAGGCCGGTTTGATGGAAGTAGGAAGAGGATGAAGATGGCGACTATGAACAACAAGAAGGAACAAAAAACAAAGAAACACAAGATAAAAGATAAAACCGCGAGCCTTGGACTCTTCCGAAGACTGACGGGTGATGCGTTGCCCTTCTCCAAGAGACTTCAAGCCACGAGCCCGGACCTATCCTGCGGCTGGTGAAAACTCTGATTCCTTCCCATAGGAATCTCACTATCGTCCTCCCAAAAGAGCACAAGTGCAGAACACAAATTTTTATTATAATTCCATCATGCCTAATACAAGAAAAGAGGCCTCTATATATAAGCCTCAAAAGAAACTAAAAGACACATTTGCCCCTTGGACTTACATAAGACATGACTCTTAAATAAAAGGGTAAAAAAGGAAAATTGAAAAATTAAATTAAAATACAATAAATAAACTAAAATAAAACAGAATGATCTCGGTCGTTGATCTTCGACTCTTCCTGTGAATATCGTCCATCATCAGATGTTCGCATCACATGAATCCTACTTAGATGTGCTTCACCGAATTTTTTTATAAGAATATAGCCATGCTCAAACCTAAGCTATTTATGTTGCATAATCATGGTTTTGAGGTAGAGATTACTAGTGAAGTTCTATGTACTTTATTTTCCCTTCATAGAGATGGAGAGGAGATCTAGGCAATCAAAAAACTTTTGCCAAATTATCATTGGGGCATCATTAATATTAAGGCATATCACTATTCTTCACACATTATCTCTTGAATTTCTATTACATTCGATACATCCTTCACTATTCCATTTTGCAAAAAATTGGCAACCCTACAAACGCAATCCTGCTCTAGCACTTGTTATAAACAACATATTCATTATGTTCCTATGGAGATTCAAGGCATACTTTTTGCTACCATGAGGCTAATCATGTGTCTATGGATCGAAATTATAAATGTTCCCGTAACCTAAATATTGGCCACAAGATAGAATTTACCTCACAATTCACAAACCAATGCCACACTTTGGATCATTGTGCTTATGCGACCGAATGCTATCCTAATCCTTTTTCATCAATTGATTGTCATCGCCTTGCTCATCATGGCGAATCTAGCTATCTTGCTCATCCTACAACCACTTTTCTACTACATAGGGACAATTGGCTAGCACATCAACAGTAGCATCATACATCAACACATGAGCTGGATTATTGCATATTAGCCTACAGAAAAAAAGACCGCCGATGGACGAAATTCCAAACTCATAAGAAGAATAAGAAGAGAAAACAGGAGAGGATGAAGATGAATTAGGAGAGTTCTAAGATGGGTTGTTTCATGGGATTTTGTTTTATCTCTTTTTCTGTGTTGACATCCTTAATAGATGCTGCAATCTTTGTTGTTGTTTTCTTGTAGTATTTTTTATTTTATATGTCTTGGCCATCCCGTCCCCAAAATAGGGGTGTAAGTGAGTCAAGCCAACTCGTGAGCCAGCTTGAACTCGACTAGCTAGCGAGCTCCCAAGCGAGCTTATTAAGCCACAAGTACGAGTTTGAGTTTGAGTTTGAGCTTAAATTCAAACTCATATATTACATGAGCATGGTTCGTCAACTTGTCGAATCATCTTGATTAATATGTCGGCATTTATATTAGCTTAATTATTATTTTTTCATATTAAAAATGAGAAGTCGAGTTCCAAAAAGAATCAATCTTGAGCTTTCTTATCAAAGCTCGTGCCTTATATTTTTCACTCAAGCCGAGATCGAGATCTGTATCAATTAAACGAGCTTGGTTCGATTAAGTAGGAACTTGACACATTTACACCCAACCCCCAAATTAAGCAATAACACGACTTTTGTACACCTCTACCCGGACCAAACCACATTTTTCTATGAAACTAAAGGAGGAAAAGTATTTGTAAGGGGTGGTTCATTAGTTATGGGGAAAAAAACTAGGAAAATATCTTATTTTTGTATCGACACAAGTCTACACAATGATATTAAATTTTTTTTCCTATTTTACCACTTGGTTCTTATTTATTGAAAAATTCACACGTTTTAGAGATCTTAGATCTATTGTTCAGAGTGATGGTGAAATAGATGGGGATATTATCAGTAGAATTCAAGTTGGATGGTTGAAGTGGAGGAATGCATCGAGCTTGTTGTGTGATAGAAAAGTCCACCTCAAAATTAAGGGAAAATTCTATAAGATGGTGGTGAAACCTGCAATGCTTTATGGTGTCGAATGTTGGCCATTAAAAGAGAAGCATAATACTAAGTTAAGTGTTGCAGAGATGAGGATGCTTAGGTGGATGAGTGGCTTGACCCTTAGAGATAGGATACGAAATGAGCATATACGTGAAAAGGTTGGAGTAGCTCCAAGCCTCCTGTTGACCTCGATTTTCGCTCAAGCACCGTCGAGGACATTCGATCAATTCGATTAGACCTCGTCGAGCTCAATTCATACTCGAATCGATCCAAATTGATTTCAATTAGACTCGATTGCACTCAATTTAATTTATTTTAATTGCATCGAGTTCAATTTGATTCAAATTGATGTCGATTCGGGTGCAACTTTGTTGGCATGACTAGGTCGAACCCTCTCGATCCTAAATTTGGCCTAGAATTAAGCTTGGTTTGAGCCCAAATCTGATTCAAATCAACTCAATTTAATTCAAATAAACTCCAATTCGCTTTTGGTTTAATTTGAATTCAATTCCTAAATTGAGAAATGGCTTCAACGGCTCTAATCTCCCCGAATCCCAACCCTGCCGTTACAGCTGTGCTCGGGCACGTGATAAGCTCGTTTTAGGAAGAATACAGTCTTCGATCGACGGAAGGCAGTGATACAGAGCGCGGTATGGTGTGTGAGATCTGGATTGAGAGGAAGAAACAACAGGATGATCTTCTAAGCCCGCGATTCTCCCAGGTATTGGCCCCGTCCCGCTCCCTCACTCTCCCGATACGCTCTCTGGCATAAGCCCCAGCCCGTTTCCCTCTGGTTGGCAGAAGGCCAGAGGCCGAACCTCCTCTCTCTCTCTCTGGGTTTTTTTTTTCGCATAACCCAGCACCCGCCCCTCTCGCTCTATCCCTCTCGGTTTTGGGAGATCCCAGAAGACCCCGATCGATCCCCCTCCAGCCCTTTCTCTGGTTTGAACGGCCCTGAAGTTCGGCCCTCCCTTTCTCGTTGGTCCGACGAATCCAAAGAGGTCGCAGGACCCGACGGCAGCCTTCCCTCTGGCTCTGTTCTTCAGGTTTCGTCTCTCCCGACGGCAAGAAGACAGAACCCTCGCTCTCTTCCTCTCGGCTTCGCACGGTCCGGAGGCCCCGAGCCCCATTCCGGTCCTCTTGTTCGTGAACTTCAGGGGAAGTCGAAGCCTTCCCTTCTCTCTGTTTCCCGAATCCCCAGCCCGACGCCCTCCGATTGTGAGCCCCGATCGCGTCTCCACATCCGAACCCGACGCCGACCTAGCCGACACCGTCGTTGGGCTTGTCCGGATCTCTTCCCCTACTTCTTTTCTAAGGCAGGTAACTCCTCTTCCCACCTCTTCTTCTTCTCCTTCTTCTTCTTCTCCTTTTTCTTCTTCTTCTTCTTTCACTTCTTCCATTCCTTCCTTTCTCCTTCTCCTATTTCTATTTCTTCATGATAACCTAAAAAAAAATGATAGTACTTGAGTTCTTTGCACAAAAAAAAAAAATCTGAGAGTGGCATTCCCTTTTGTTCCTTTTCCATAGGAATGCACATGTATTCTTTTGTTGAATTGATTATTGTGTGGATCATGAAAGTATTGTGCAAATTATTTAGAAGATTCCATTGGAATAGATGTGTAAATCAAACTCTCATGTTGGCTTGTTTTATGTGACCTTGTGGGTATTGCACACCAAGTGTTTGGTGAAATGGCATTAAGAGAAAGTCATAACTTGTTTTGTTCATATTGAGGTTTATGTGATAGTCTTGCACACATGGACGTGCTTCTCAGAAATCATTAGTTAGAGGTTAAAAAAAAAAATCTGAGAACTAAGTTTGTTTGTATTTCATTCTGCTTCATGTATGCATATCGTTGAGATGTTTATTGCATAGATCTTGGGTAATCTTGTGAGGGCTGTTTAGATGAGTTCAATCCCGTAGGTGTTAAAAATTATGATTGTCATATTAGCTTATTTTATATGGCTTTGCATTTCAAATGTTTGTGGAAATGTCAAAGGGAGAGTTATGACATTTTGGTTCAAATTGAAGTTCTATTTTGATTGCATCTCATAAGGTTTATAGTCACGCATTAATGATTACCATTCTTGAAGCGTATGTCGCTAGCACTAATTAGCTTATTTCAATTTATGCATCAAAGATTGAGTAACTTGTTTTGAAATGTTATGTTAGAGTTTTGGATATCTACGGTTGGCTTTTCTCATGAGGTAAAGCATGCGTATGGAGATCTTATGGTGATTTGTGATTGTAGAGTAATGATTTCTGCTTAGGGTGCTTCATGAAACTTTTGTAAACATGGCTTATCAATCATTTGATGAAATGTCTCAAAGGAGTTCCGGTTATATTGAAACTTTGCATTAAGATGATTTGAATCGTTGGTTCCACCTTTGTCGAAATAGCCATTTAATTACGTTATTTCTTGCAAATGCGGCCATTTTCATACATGATTATTTGATGGGCAAAGAGGTGATATGTTTCTTTTATGTTGGAAATTTGGCCCCATGCGTATATTCGTTCTCTAACAAAATGGTATTTTAATGCTCTCAAATATTGATGATAATTATTGTCAAGTCATGGATAGTTCCTTATGATATAGTTGAGATTCACATGTTGGCTTATATTGCTTGGAAAATGATTCTTCATATATAAAATCTACATCGAGTTATGAATAATTATATCATATTGGAGGTTGTTAGAAAGCTTACCATATTCTATGCTTAAAAATGTGAATTTTCCTATAGAATTAATTCCATATTGTGTTGTAGTGTTATAGTGTTTTACTTGAATTTTGAGTAAAGGATTATATGCAATATTGCTGAAATTTTCTCTTAGAATTGTGGAAAATAAGCTTAGATTTCTTTGCAAATAATGTGTTGAAATTTATTTCGCTGCCCAGTAATCTTTCACTAATGACAAAGCATGTTTATGAGCTTCCAAACAGTTGAGTTCCTTTTCATACAAGTTGGCTTTTAAATGTGATAGAAATGCATGTTAGCTATCTTTTCTTGTTTGAAAAGATTAAGGTTTGAATTTGTTGAGGATCCTACTCCGTTAAGTATGAGTGGATTTTGTTGGGCCATGTCTAGTCTTGCACCTGCTACCAAAGTAGCAAAGAAGGTGAACTATTTTCCTTCATTTCAATAATGTGATGTTAAACTTGAATCCTTGGCAGACTATGATTGTATCCATATGATGTTGAATAAAATTTATATGCTTATTTAAAAATCTGTACATGCTTCATGTTCTAATCCTTGTAAGGCTTAATGGCTATGTGAGAAGTCTACTTAAGTAATTGTTGAAGGAGTATGAGATTAATCTTTCTTCTCTCAAATTCACTTGGCAAGAACCTTGAGTTGGAATGATTAAATAAAATAGAGATTTGTTATGCAGAACATCTAAATCAAAACGCATATCCATGTTGCATCTTGACTTCGTGGGAAATGTTTAAAGAGCATGTTGAATGACAAACGATTATAAAGTATTGTTGAACTTGAGAACTTGCATGCATATTCAGATCACCCAATCATATGTTTCAAGCTGAGATTCATGGTTCTAGTGGTCGATACATATGCCTTGACTTCACAATTTCATACTTACACATAGTTCTCCTTATGATTGATGCAAAGAAGCTCACACCCCTTCATGTTTTAATGACGTTATAAGTGGTGACTATATCATTCATTTAATCAGTATTCCTGTAGCCTCATGATTTCAAAACAGAGTTATGCTATTAGAAACTTATTTGGCCATAAGGAAAGAATTGGCAGATTTTGGGATACTTTATTGAATTTCATTTCTTCTCTACTTGTGCAAGTATGGTGTTAGCAAATGGTTTGATTTTCTTTACCTTAAGTTCATGCTATCCTAAATAGTTTTATATATGTCTTTTAAAACAAAATAATAACAAGGATTGAGATGTATAACACATGTTATTTCCCTTTTGTGTTGATGAAGGCATGATAACTTAAAGTAACCTAGAGCTTCTAATACTTGTGGTCAATTTATAGAATCAAATTTTGTGTTCACTCTTGAATGTTCAAGTTCCATCTTTCATGTTTACTCTCAGTTGAGATTCTCTTTTGAATAAATTTTCTAGAGAATAACCCTTTTGCTTTAAGCATGTCTTGAGGAGGAAATCCATTGAATTACTTGTAGACTTACATGTTTGGAAGAGTATTTTTGTTGGCATCTTTTTTTTTGGAGACATAATCATGTGTGATTTTGCCTTGTTTTCTTTTGTATGGGAGTCTTCCCATTGTTGCACTTTGGCATTTCTTTTTGGGTGGACTGATTCCCGGTTTGTGAGCATTGTTATGAAGCCCTCTTTCTTTGAAGAACTGATGCTTTTGAATGGATTTTAGTTTTGTGGATTTGCTTTTGGTTGGAAGGAGCCTTGTTTTACTTATGTTGAGATGATTTATCATTTGCTTTTGATTTGTTTTTTTGTATTAGAAGACTTTATGCGACGAATTTCATGAGTGCTCTACAATGAGAGGTTCTTATAAAACCTTCTTGTTGGAAAGCTTTTTGTTTTCATACCCCACTCCAAATAAAATGAGAGGCACTTGATCATGGGTTGTTGGGTGGGATTTTGTGTCAAAAGAAAAAGAAACTTTGGTGGATTTTCTCCTTGTAGAGTTTTGTGTAGTAATTCATTTATAAATTCTTGCAGGTTATTTTGAGATCTATAATTTTGTGGTTAGACTTGTTTATTAGGATCCTTTAGTGTCTTTTGGGTATAAATAATGTTTTCTCATTTGGGTTAGATTCCCTTAGTGTTTCTTTCTATAAGATAGATTTTGGAGTTTGAGATATTAGGGAGCTTCGTATTGGAAAGTCTCTAGCGTCTTTTTGGGAGTAAAATAATCCTCACTTGTTTGAGTTAGATTCCTTTAGTGTTAGCTTCTAAAAAAAAAAAAGATATATAGAGCTTTGGATAAGTCTGAGACAGAAGAGAGTTTAGTATTAGGTTTAGTTTTAGAAGCTTATTCCCTTAGTTGCTCTGTGTCTTGTTTGTAGTGTGTTGTGGGTAGAGGTCTTAACATATCAAGTGCCTCATTTGGATCGTGGGAACATTAAAGGGTATTGTTGATGTTACTTTAGGATACACTTGTCTTTAAAGAAGTGTGTCCAAAACAACAATACCTACATCCCTTTTACTTGTAATTTTCATTCTACTGATTTGCTATAGATTCTCTAAGCCTAGTGACATATGTACGAAAGTCCTAGAGGGTTAGAAAATAACACATCTTTTAGTCCTACAACTCTAGTGACATTTAAGGACAAAAATTAAGGACCGGGTCTTAGATAACATAGACTTAGGGTGCATGCTCCTTGTAGGGTGGAGACATCAAAACAAAACTTAGTGACACGTCTTCATAGGTTCTAGTTTTCTTAATCCACTAATAATCAATCAACCAATCTTAATCTAATTCTTAAAATTTATTAAAAATACTTAATCCTTAATCAACTTATAATTAACATTTATAATTGTTGAATTCTAAATCTAAAACATACATCTAAATTAAATCTAACTAATCTAATAATAAACCCCTAACCAATCTAAAGTTTAACAGCTGTAGACAAAAATTAGGGGATTAAATATGAAACTAAATTTCTTAGGATAAAAGACTTTTAAAGATCAAACATTAGATTAATCTTTTAAAATCAATTAACAAATCCCTTAATACACAACAACCGCTCCAAAAAATGAAGTTTATTGGATGGACTACTCCGGGCTGCGGGGCTAAGTGTCCTAAGGAGGCCTGGTTCCTCGAGCCTGGTGGCACAACGCCACGAATGGATTTGATGGAGCGTTAAAATCTAAAATTAATTTCTTAATTGTCTTAAATCAAATCTTAATTGATAATAAAATATTTAATCCACATTTTCTCTTTCTTTTCTTTAATAACAAATTAAATTAATCCAACAGAAATTGTTTGCCACTGGGTAACCCAGGCCTACGAGGCTATTAAGTTAGCCCCAAGGAGGGTGAAATAAACCTCACGGCCTCGGTGTGAAACAAAGGTGGTAATCAATCAAACACTAAAAATAAAATTCTAAAATCAATCCTAAATTACTAATATTTAAACTTCAATTAAAATCTCCCCTTGGCCTTAAACAAATAAAAATGCAAATAATTTCAACTAAATTACCCTACATAGGATCTATCAAAAACTGCACAGCCTACACACACCTTAGACTGATTTGATTAGGACACTACTTCTAGTCCTAGGTTAGGCTTACATTTTTCTTTTGCTATTCAGTATTTACTACCTATATGTGTTCTATAAATGCAATTCTTACATTTTCTGCCAGTTATATTTTCTTACTTGCATTTCTTTTCTGAACGGCATCTACGCTATATATATGTTTTCTTTTGTCTTACTTTGCGAGGTACATCCGGTGTTGCATTGTCAATGATCAAGCGGCGTCAATTGCTTATAAGCTTTTAAGTGGCAGCGCCACAGCAGGTACATTGGGTCTTGCACGATCAGGGATCAATGAACCATTTACTTGCTTGGAGCTATTAAGTGGCTGCGCCACGGTCAGGTATGACTTCTGCAACTTAAACTCTTAATTACATATCGGAACTGCTACACTCCACACACATATTGTTGATAGGTATTCTAGTATGTTTAGGTAGTCAGCCATAGGTTAGTGCACTGACGAAGCTTTGGCCCTATAGGTCAAAGCTTTTCCCCCTTCTGTGAGCCCTAGAGACCATTAGGGTCATTTAGGCCTGTAGAGTAGGCCACCTATTATGCCGGTTGGCATCGTTGTTTTCCCACACGAAGTGGGCATCGTTGGTTTTTCTGCTAGGATTCTGGCCCTTTCCGGTTTTGGGTACGATACCCCCCTCCCTTTTTCTTTTTTTTCTGTGAGCCTTAGAGACCATTAGGGTCATTTAGGCCTGTCGAGTAGGCCACCTATTCATGCCATTGGGCATCGCTGTTTTCCCACACGAAGTGGGCATGACTATGATGATTTTCTGTGCGGGTATCTTGCCTGAAGGATACCCTTAGGGTGTGTTTATTTATTTTTTCTGTACTCTGGATGTCATGCATATGTTCTTATACACTTTTCTCTATAATGCACTTCACTTACATGCATTGCATTAGTGGATCTAAGGATATCTCTTAATTGTACATCTTTTTTTCATGCATCATACGACGCTAGATATACTCCTTTGCATATTACAGAGTTTCAAATCCTTGATTCATTAGGATAGAGCCTTCCCATCTTGCATACATATAGGACGGCTGGTTGTGCTTAGGATTTTAGCTGGCTTCCTTTTTCAGGCAAGAGATAAGTCCAGATTGCATTAGCTAGGTCGTAGATGTTAGTGTTGTGTGTGCAACACTACATCTTTTATAGATTTAGGGTCTAAAGGCGAGTGGTACGAGTGTACCCCTATACACCTTATTGGTGGGTAAGCTATCCATCCTTTCGGAAGCTATAAATCCTACCCATCCGCGTCACACAGATGACGCCACCTCCCTCTTTCTCTCGTGCATGTCTGAGTGCGTTGTCCCTCTTTCTTTTCTCCAGTTTTCTCTTCTTCAGACCGACCGGATGTTGACTGAATCTTGTATGACTGATCGAGCCAAGTTGGGACACTCCCCTTTGATTAGGAAACCTAGAAATCCCCTTGCACTAAACCCATTAGAGGAGATAATCTAACATCCTTAATCGAGAGTTTTCCTAAGTCAAGGCTTAGGATGTAATTAACTACGGGGGCTTGCGCCCGTAGGAAATCGATCCCCACAATCAAATAAACCCCATTCGAACTGATACGTCGAATGGGGGAAATCTCGTGAACTTTTGGGTCATAGATATTATTATCCATCGAGGCTGGTAGGTGAAAGCCGCTATCCTCCATGGCTAATCGTATCTATAACTCCATCTGCTCTTCCATCGGCCTGCTTGTGTCGATTGTAAAGGCCTACGACCATTTTGTCCTACGGGACAGTGTGATCGTACCCTTTGCATTCGAACCATACGAGCGGAATCCTTTCGGAGACCCACACCTCCAATGGAAGATAAGATTAGAGAGAGTCGCCTTAGATGTTTTGGTCACATTAAACGGAGGCCTTCCAATGACCCGATTAGGAAAGTTGAGGTATTAGATTTGACTTATATTAAGAAAGGTAGAGGTAGACCTAAAAAGACTTGGTTATAAAATATTAGAAATGATCTTTCTTTATAAGATTTAAATGAGAATTTGACTTTTAATATGACACAATGGCGAAAATGGATTCATGTAGCCGACCCCACGTAGTGGGACAAAGGCTTGATGTTGTTGTTGTTGTATTATGCTATTATGTAATTTTATTTTTAAAAAATGCTTATTGTTAAGGAGAGGGTTCACTACCCAAATCTCCATATAAGTAGAATTCCTAAATGCATGTCATCATCAAAATGGGAGAGATTTTTGACACCATAAGCCCTAAGCTTATAATTAAATTTAAATTATCACAAATATCACTAAGAAAACAAAATTGATAGTTTCAATATAATATATGCATGAAACATATCTACCTTCAAAACATCTCAAATACAAAAATGCAGGCTCAAAAAGACTAGAAAAATGTGTTCATTTATGTGTAAAAGCTAACCATGACAAATGCATGGTTCAATGCAAGGCAAGCAAGCTAAAATGGCCGACAAATTTTCTAAAACAAAATTAGGATATTACTTGGTTACAACCCAAATTTAGTTACATTCACTGCCAAATTATTTTTAAAGTATTATTTAAGATCCTATCTATAATAAACTAAATTAAGTTTTTGTTGAAAAGATCCTAATCATGCTTAAGAAATATAATTATTAATTAGTGTATTTTGCATACTTCTCATTTATTGCATTGTTTGATTTATATTCAATCTTCTTGTATATGTTGAAGTGTTCTAGAGGAGAATACTCGGAAAAGGTTGTCTCGATGAAAAATGAGGTGGTCCCAATAAGAAGATGGGTGCAAAAGGCCTCACCATCTATTGGAGTAATGAAATAGTTTAATGCTCGTTATGCAGAAAATCCTATGTGATGGACACCTAGGTGTGGATGTAGGCTATGGCTTAAGCACTTAAAAATCATAATGTGTTTATATGTCATCTTTATCTCTTGCACTTTAATATATTGCTTGTGTTGATCTTTAATTATCACGGAGCAACATGAAGTTGTGTGACCGAAATGGTTTTTAAAGAGTGGACAAATTTTAAAAAGCTCAATTAACCAACAAGGAACAGCCGATTAGGGGGTCAGCAAACACGGTGGAGATGATGATGTTACTCTCTCATGATAGAATATATTTAAGAACAGAAAGATATCCTAAAAATGCCTGAAAGTACAATATGCATAAATATATTTTAGACCTTTTGCCTTTATCGGGTTGTTGCAAAATCATTAATTTTGAAACGGGGTAACCATTTACACAAAATGAACGACAATAGCAGCAAGGCCTAGCACAAAGAAACTGAAATGGGATTTGTCGTAATTATTATGATGACTAACTAAAAGAGAAATGTCAAAAACACAGCAACCGCTGCTCTTGCATATATTTATCATGACAAACAATATAATACATGAAACGCGGTTGATAACAAAATAATTCATCACGTCTCCTTAAATTTCACGTAGATGTCTGAGAAATATAAGTACCATGGGCTATAATTACTAACTTCATTGCAGTTTGCAATCAAGACAATATTTCAAATGCCTCAAGCAATATCAAGAGCAGATAAGTGAAACAAGTAAAACTGTTCCTACGAGTCCTCATAACTATTTTATACCAATGAAACATCCAGTTACAGATAAGTGAAACAAAAAAAGATAAAAATAAATTCCACATACATTATGAACATTTTAGAATCAATAAGATACCAAATAGTTCGGTTTGCCATAAAGTGCAATAGCATTATAACTTGAAGAGGAAAACCGGTTATTCTGAATTTAGATTCTAATTAGTGAGAAACAAAGCAATGTATAACGGAAATTCATGTTATTACTGCCTTCTATCATTGCAAAGATCAAAGAATATGAGAAACGGAGTGAATGTGTTTGGCATATTAAGCAGATTACATGCATGGAAAATGACATTTTTCAATTGTTCAAAGTATGTATCGTACCAACATTGTATGAGCCGATCATGAGATGGAAAACCTGCAGTATATTAAATATTTTCCTTAAGATCATGCCATGAGTTGCATAAAAATAGTAAAGCAAAAATACTGCCACTAAAATATAACTATTTTGTGTAAGTTTTCATACTTATTTAGCACATACTATGAAGTAAGAAATTTGGAGCAAGATTTTGAATTTATTCTGTGCATCAATATAATTAAAAAAAGCTTTGCAAACTTTGCTTCTAGACAATAAATTGATGAGACATTATCACTTGATAAAACCTAATAAATTTGCACCAAGTGATGGTGCAAATTTTACAACTTCACCATCATTCGAAGAAACCAGGCATTCATATCATGAAGAAGCTTCAGGATAGTGAGGTGCTATTGCTGAAGTAAAAGATGATGCTTTGGCCCTTGAATCATGATTGTGTAAAGATTTCTCCACCTACTACTACAGTGAAATAGTTTGACTAATGGTATATTTGTATCAATTAAGACAATAAAATCTTAGACAAGGATGTCAGTCAATTGGTGTAGAACCACATAAATGTCCAAAAATCTAACTTGTTCTATACATTAGTTTCACTCCTTGCACATTCCCTGTGGTGAATCGTATATTAGATGTTGTGTTTATGTGTAGAGTAGATCCATTTATTTGTGCTCTAAAAGTTTTTGCTCTCACATATAGCATAAATATCTTTATATTGTGTTTAGACACTTATGTGGCTTTGGTGTATTGAATCAAGATCCTAAGCTTGTGTGGTGAAGTAAATTTATACAATTAAGCTTAGTGGTACTATTGCTCACACACTAAAGTTATTTTCATGTGTGTTTGGTTTGATTAATTATTTATTTACTTTTGTGTTTGATTGAGGGTAATAGTGCCCAAGCACACCCAATTTACTCAACTCAAAACAAAACAAAAAAACGTTGTACCTTTAAGCTAATAATTCAATTCCAAACACTATAAGATACCTAAAATGGAGACTAAGGAATTATAAAGCTGACTGAAAATGTTTTTTTTTTTTATTTTAGCCATCGCTAAATAATAGTGATATGGCCATTGGCAATGATTATGATGGGAATGCAAAGAACATAACATATATGAATTCACTTCTGAAAAAATTTTGAAACTTTTAAAATAGAAAACCCATTAATGAAACCTATGTTTAGTCAACACAAGAAAAAAGGGAACGATATATATATATATATATATATATATATATATATATATATATATATATATATATATATATATATTATATTATATATATATATATATATATATATATATACACAATGATAGACTTCTACATTTATATTTTCTAATATTTATATATAAAATAATCAGAAAATTACATATATCGATATAAGTTTAGATTAAGTGACAAATACTCTGAACTAAGGTATCAACAAGTAGGTCAAATGAGAAAAATTTAAATCCATTTTCACACACCTTTTGGCGGGTCCAACCAAGACTTCTGTTGTGAATTCTCAACAACTGAAAATAAAAAATAAGTATCTTTAGTATACCCATTATAATCCAATAACTCAAGTTACAATGCATTAGTGCTTGAGATATAACGTACTGAAAACTACGCTGACATAACGTAATAAATGTATTTCAGGTACAATATGTTCAAAAGAATAAACAACACATACCTAGTCCCAATTTAGGTCAATGCATCTAAAAATAAGGGATCACTGAACATTTAACTAAAAATACCAGCAACAAACAAAATATAAGCACTCCGAAATGGCTTAGAGAACTATCCAGTTACAATGATCGTGAAAACTAGATACGGGTCAAGAATAAGCGAACAGCAATTAATATCTCCAAGATTGGAGTCACATTCTCATCAAACTTTCCCACCAAGCAAAACCAGCCATAAAAAGAAATATCGTAATTAGGGTTCGTGTTCTATCTCGTAGAATGGTACTTAATCTTACTCCAGTTCTTTGACTAGGGTTATTCTTGAATACATAACCTACCAGCAATCTAATATCAGCAGCAATCTACCGGTGGAGCATATTGCTCCAAACAAGTTTTAAGTCATAAAATCTGCAGAACAAAATCCATGAGAACTCACACCTGGAAAAAAGCGATAGCAGCAATGATCACGTCAACCACAACGAGGACGGTATCAGACGCGGCAAATGCCGCCGAGGGGCAACGGCCAACGTCGAACCCTCCAAACCGCAGCATCTACGTTCCGAAACCAATAAAGGAGAAAACGGCTGTCTTCACTTTGCAGAACTGACGAAAGAAAGTGAATCGCGGCAATGGTGAAGTGCATGAAAGGTAAAACCGAGCGTGAGTGGAGTCTCGGGCGGGGTGGGCGGGGTATTTCAAGCGCAACTGCAGGGGTACTGGTCAACGAGAGGAGAGAGTAAGGAGGAGCGGGGATCTGCCGGACGTGCGCACACTTGGCCAATCACTGGGCTTTCAACCCTAGGACGTGGACGCTGGCCTGTGAATCTGGTTTTGAGATAGCCAATTAGGGTGAAATCGAGTGGAGTTAGGATTGAGCCTATGATCAAATAATTCCATCTGATTGGTCAAATAGGAGCCCAACTATCTGGGTTCTAAAAAAATTAAAAAAAAGTTTCATTTTAACTTCACAATATTTAATGAAAATCTCTCACATATGTGGAATAATAAGTTGTGTATTAGTGATATAAGATTTTTCTATGAAAATTCTAATAAGGTGAAAAAAATATTGGATCTAACACAATTCAAATGAGTACAAGGGTGAACTTTTTTAAATTGAATAAGAAGTCAATATAGGTTCCGTTTGGGACAGCTTTTTATTACTTTTTAAAAAAAATTCTAGTACAGAAATTTATAATTCAAGAAAAATTTTTAACTAAAAAATTGTTTTGGAAAGTATTAAAAAATACTTACCAAATGAAGACTATAGATGATGGTTTTATTGTTGATAGTAGATGAAGTATTGTGGTATTGTAGTTATTAGTAAGAGATATTCAATGATATGTTTAATCGTTTTCTTTATATAAATGAATATAAGTGATAGGTCACCAAAAATCTTCTTGAACGAGCGTGAATCTCGAGGCATATTCAAGTTGGAAACTTTCAAAATTAAATTCGGGATCATATGAATTCCTATTTCAGCAAACTTATAGTCAAATTGAACGTCTCAAAGAGATGAACCAAACAACAAAAAAATTGATCCAGCCCAAGCCCAAATAGGTCAGAATCGGGGGCCCAGACCACATTTGGAAGGGCCAAAGTATTATTTGGACGATAAAATGATATTCAAATATGACATGTGTGGACCTCCGAAAGAACACCGCGCGAACGGGTCGATTGGAAGGGCAGATTGGATCGTGCATACGACTGACCATTGGGGATAGAGACTGTCGCCAACACACCCCGATGGGTAGTAATATACATAACCAACTCACGGGTTTCCCCCATCCGATATGAGAGATCGAATGGGGTTTAGTAGATTGTGGGAACCAAGTTTCCCACGGGCGCAAGCCCCCGTGGTTAATTACATCCCAGGCCGGAGCCTGAGAAAACTCTCGATTAAGGATCATACATTATCCTCTCCTAAAGTGGGATTGGCACATGGGTATAGACTAGGAAATCCTATCCAAGAGGAAGAAGGGTCCGAAGGGGTGAATCAAACATACATGGCTCATACCAGCATTCGGAGGCTCTAGGGTACTAAATAGAAACTGGAGAAAATCAAAGTCAGGCATCCGATCACATGCGTGAGAGAAAAGATGGAAGTGGCGTCATCCTGTGACGCAGATAAGTAGGATTTAGGGTCCCTGAAAAGAAGGAACCTACCTACTATTTTAGGCATACTACGAGACCGAGTGTAGTAGCCTCGAATCCTAGATCTAGGTTAGGCTTAGTGTTCGACGAGTAACACTAAGGCCCGTGTCCTAACTAGTGCAATGCAAAGATCTGGACTTATCCCGGCCTGGATGGGGGAGCCAGCTAACCACCTAATCGATTCAAAACCATGTTGTCCAGTCAATTATGAAAGATGGGTGGGAGGTACAGTTTCTGGAAATAGGATCGACATCTAGAGAATTTCCTAAGTGGTCCTAGACTTATGTGGGTCAGATGCTCCTAGCTAATGCAATTAAATTTCAATTAGTTGGTTACTAATGCAATGCATGCTAGTTGAATCGTCAGCTCATGAATGCTATAGATTTTAAAAACAGGCTTAATATAAAATAATTTTTAGAAAAGACTGGGTCTCCCTAGGTCCGGCACTTCATCCTCATAGGCCAGATTATCCGGACTCTACCCGCAGGCAGGGAGATGTCTTATAAGAAGGAGAGAGAAGATGCAGTAATATGCATGCGACCCCGGACGATTCCGGCAGTTCCCTAGGTTCGTTAGATTTCTATGTTATTTATAACTTAAAATTTTAGAAATTAGTTACGAGTATAAAAATTTTATAGTCCTTAGAAGAGCCTACGAAATCCAGGCGAAAAAACAAAAAAAACGACATGCAAGAAAGAAACCTAGGAAAAAGCAGGCAATTTCTACTGCACAATCAGGTAAACACATCAATATAAATCCAAAATAATCAACTAAATGGCCATAGGCAAATTGCCCTTATTACACCCCAGATATACAGAAAATAAAGTGGCCGGGCTCCACTGCCAACAACCCGGATTTCTAAGCCTATGACAGACGCCAACAACTTTGAGTGGGATATTGGGTCTTCAAACCTTTAGTCTTCTGGATATCTTCTCCTTGGACTCTTTGGAATTCTCCTCCTCGGACTCCTTGGAAATCTCCTCCCTGGACTCCTTGGATCCGTCGTGGCTTGAATATCCAAACGAAGAGACAATTCCCCAGCAGGGGTGTATTGCCTTTTCTCTTTGGATATTTAAAGCCATCCAACTCAGTCTTCCAAATGGAAGAAGACTCTCCCCTTTAGGGATGCCTTCTTCTTTTGGAGTCTGAGTTGGATAAGAATATCCCGACTCATAGTTGCTTTCACAACTCTTAACAATTATTACATACAAATTACATTAATTGAAAAAACAGTAAATCTAAGAATCCCTGCAAGGTTATCCTAGTAAAAATCATCCCAAGCAGTTTATATGGAAATAAAATGCTAACACCATTGACCCTGTGCCAAGCCATGCTCTTAATTTTGAGGGCTAAGCAGCTCCACCTGTGCAGTTATAATTAATTTAGCCCTCATTTTATTTAGGGGGAGCTGAGCAAGCACCTGCATAAAATATTATTAGAAATCATGATATTGCTCCCCCCTTTTATTAGCTTGAGCATGGCCACCTGCACGGAAGAACAATATATATATGGCGCTCCTAACCTATGGGTAAGTCTAGCGTTCACATCCAGAGTGTAGAAAAAGTAAGCAAACACTCCAATCATTTTTCAAACAGCATGGAATGAAATCCACGAAAGCTCCGGCACACAGCAGAAAAATAAAACACAGCGGCCTAACCTAAATCTAGAAGTGGTGCCCTAGCAAACAATTCTTTGTGTGTGTAAGGCCAGTGTAGTTTGGATAAGTCCTAAGCTGGGTAGTTAGTTAAAGTTATCTAGAGTTCAAGTATGTTGAAAGTCAGAAAAGGATATTTTAATTGAAATTCAAATATTAGTGAATTAGGTCCATTTTAATTATTTCAGTTTGTTGATCAGTTTTAAGAGCTTAGAACACTGACATTTAAAGTTTAAGTGATATTAGCCAATTTTAGAAAGTTCTAGGTCCTCCTCTGAACTAAGCTAAGGGTCCAAAAGGTCACTATGGGAAAAAAAAGGCTAAGTCTGGGATTTCCATCATCTTAGGAAAATACTAGACCTCAATACGAGTAGTTAGCCAGGTAGTACACTGAAATTGGAGTTCTCTAGGCAAAGTTATGAATTTTCTAAGTTTCGGGCCCTATCCTGTAGACTAGGGTTGACCAAAAAGTTGACTTTCTAATTTAAGTTGGTTTCTGAAAATTTAATAATTTTAATAAATAGTAGACCCTAATAGGAGTCTAATGCCACTGAGTTTGCCTGATTTGGAGTTTTCTACAATTAGTTATGAGTTTTCTAAAATCGGGGTATTTATGGAAATTTCTAAATTAATTAGAAGAAGGCCCTATTTTACTGTTTTGGCCCAAATCAGCCCCAAACTGAGTCGAATCACCCTCAAAAGTCAGGGATGACCTGAGAAAGTGATCCCCTAGGGTTTGGAGAAGATTTGGGATTTTTAATAATTTTTAATAATTTATTAGGGGCAAAAAGGTAATTTCCACCTATGGTCAAATTAAGGGTCAACCTGAAGTCAAACTAGGGAGTCCTATTTATCTATGGTTAAGGATCAGATTCTGGTCAGTTTGAGATATTATGGGTAATTTTCTGACCTAGGGTGTATTTATTGTAATTTCCGGAAGGTCTCGAGGCCTTAATTAGCAGGTTAATTAGGGTTGGTTAATTAAGGGCTCTAAAAGCTCCTAAAAATTCCTAGAAAATTCTAGAAGGTTTATGATGTCACTAGATTCAAGTGTTGAAGTTTTTCATGTCAATCCGGGATCTATCCTAGTTCCTAGAAAACTTCTAAGTTCGCTAGACAGGTCCTTAATTATTGTCCTTAGGGTGTCACTACGTTGTATAGGTTTAAAGTGCTGTTTTGTCTAACCCTCAAGGTAATAAATGCATGGGAGTACAAAAATGAAATAAACACACCATGTCCTTAGATCTAGGAGAGCCTAAGCTAAGTGCTCGTGGTGCGATCCTACACATGCATACTACGACAAAACAAGAAAAGGAAAGACATCTAATGAAGGGATTAGTGAATGATTGGGAACCAATCACCCACTAATCCACTCCCCCATGATTGCTCTTCGTATCTAGAACCCATGTCTAAAATTTCACGAAATAGCGGGTCTCCCAAAATTAGGATTTATGTATAAGTAGTTTTTAAAATAGTTAAAAAGTACTTATGGATATAAGGATATTTTTTTTTTGGAAAATAAAATAATTGAAAATAATTCAATTAATAATACATAAGCATAGGGAAACCCACTGACTACCCTAACGAAGTCCCAAACGATTTGAAAATAGTTTGTATCCCGAAAATAATTATCATAACTAATATTTAATATCAAAAATACTTGAATAATCGAATTCAAATAATGATCTGTCAAAGCAGCCAAAATCAGGGGCTGGAAATAGTCTCAAAACATAAAGCTCGTCTTTCTGCAAAGAACGAGGGGTTACACGACAAAATCCGACTTAAAACGACGAAGATACGAATTTTACAAGTTCAAATACAATAAAAATTATTTTAAAATAGTGTACTTTTGCTGTTTTGAAATAACAGAAAATACAGACAAGATTTTCACCTGAAAACAGTTTCAAAATATGCAGAATCCAGAGTACATGCAAAACAAGGTGCTGTGCGTCGACAGCGGATTTAAAACGACAAAGTTATGTAATTTCGAAGTTAAAATACGATAATTAAATATTTTTTTAAACATTGCTATTTTACTGTTTTGAAAATAATTGCACACAGACCCAAAAATTTTAAGTAGAACCAGTTCCAGAATGTGCAGAATCAAAATACGTTCAAATCAAGGTGCTGTGCGCAAAAATCCGAATTGGAATGGAGAAGATACGAAATTTTGAAGTTTAAACACAACAAATTGATTGTTACAAATAAACAATTATAGAAAATAGTAAAATATAATTAAAAATAATCTCAAAAAAAAGTTAATAATAGTAATGATTATAAAATAAAACCTACACAGCAATATAGTAACTTAAACTAATAGTAATTAATATAAATAACTATTAAATAACAATATAATAATAATTATACAAAAATCATAATTTAAATAAAATAAAAAAAATTGGGTTATATTGCTGTTTTAATAATAAATAAATATATACACATTATTTTTATAAAAAAAATTTTTCTAGTGTAGAGAACAAAAATACGAACAAAACGAGGTATTATACGTCGAAATCGGACAAAAAACGAATTTTCTATGAATTTTGGAAGATTTCTGATTTAAAATATATTAAAAAAATGAATTCTTTAATTTAAAATGACGGCGGCGGCTGTCAGCGCGCCACGTGGCGACCTCCGGCTCGCTCCCGTAACCGCGGACGCGGTTTCCAATCATTGGCGATGATTGCGCGACGGCGCAATCATCGCCAATGATTGGCGGACGGCGCGGCGGCTGACTTATCCGAGTCAGCAACGCGCTGCGCCGTCGGATCTCCCGCGTTTTGGATCAACGGCTGAGATCGCGCCGGACGGAGGGATTGACCGCGGGATCGGATCCGCGGTCGGATTGGAGCCGCGGAACGGCTCAATCTCAGCCGTTGATCGTGAGATCAACGGTTGCGATCCGGCCCAGACGGACGAACAGCCGAATCCGAGCCCTATCCCGTTTTTCGCCTCGTTCTCTCTCGATACTCCACTAAATTTCATGAAATTTTAAACTCGATATCTAGACACGAACAGAAATCATGGGGACGTGATATCTCGATATAAAACACACTATGTAAGATGCTATTTAACTCGAAGTGTTCTAACTAGGGTTCGCAAATTTACCGAAAATACTCGATGAAATCGAGAGATCTCTGGCTTGTTGCACTTGTAGACTGTCCACGCTCCTAGTTACAGAAGAAACCGCGAGCTCTCGACGTCTGAATCAACGGGAAAACTCCTAGGAAGTTTCACGTTCTCGGGTCGCCGGAGAACTCGTCGCCGCGGCTTGGGACGGCCGGGATCTGACTGGGGATGAAGGTGGAAGTCTCTAGGGATCCTCACAAGAAATCTCAGAGCAAGAGGAGGCCTCGAGCACGAGCAAGAAAAAAAAAAAGATCCTAATTTGGACAAGATTTTTGCTATTTAAGGCTCCTAAACCTAATACCAACGGCTAGGATCGAATCAAAACAAAATTAGGAGGGAAATCACCAGGTTTTGGCCGTGGGTTTCAATTCAAAACGAAGGGAGGCTTTAAATGCAATTAATGGGCCTTTAAATCCAAGTCAACCATTGACCTGGTCAATCCAGTCAAGTGGGTCAAGGGTGAGGTGAGATCAGGCCATGCAAGGCTTTAGATCAAGTCGAATTTAATTTGGGCCCTTAATGGGCCTAATGGTCAATCCTGGTTGACTTGGTCAACCGGGTTGACCCCGGGCCCAAGTCCAGGCTCAACAGACTCGACTCGACTCACTGAACCCATCAGGGAGGGTCATGGGGTCTGGCTTGGTCAATTTGACCAAGTCAACTCTCCAAGCCCAGTTCTGGGCAAAATCGAGGTCAACAACATGCTTATAGTCAAATCGAGCGGCTCGGCAAGACGAATCCAACCAGCCTAATATCTCTAAATTCTGACATTGTTAAGGCTCTTAAACAGTTGAAAATCTCTCTACCATCGAGGGAATCAATACGAGTCATCCGATGGAGCACTCCGAACCAGCCCAGATCTTCTCTAAATTTATGGGGTGTGCCACTCATGAAAATCCATAAATAGACCCCCACTCTCTACATGAGGGAGACCATTTGACTGGAGATTGGAGAAAGCTCTGACGCTTCAAGAGCTCTAGCACCACCACCCGCCCGTCAGCCACTGTCGAACTACCGCTCGGTCACCGACCTCCGCCGGACCTTTGCCAGGCCGTCGTCCACCGCCGGACCTTCGCCTGTCGCTGTCCGCCGCCGGTCCTTCCCCCCGGCCAACGACCCCCGTCGAACTTCAGCCCGACCTTCGTCGGACCACCGCTCGGCTGCTAACCGTTGCCAAACCTCTGTCCGACCGCCGTCCACCACCTGATCTTCACCCGACCAACGACCGCCGCTGAACTTCAGCCCGACCTTCGTTGGTCCACAGCCCGGCCGCCGACCGCTGTCGAACCACCGTGTGACGCCCCAAGATCTAACTTGGAAAGAATCTCGATACATCCGACCATTTACCAGAGTCATCTAAAAAAACTCCAATCAATCACAATCTAATAAAAAGTCTATAATTTAAAACATCCATATACAAGTCGATCCATATCTCAAAATATCATATACAATACTCAGGAACTATACTATACCCACAAGTACTGAAATCTATCCTGTCCTGAGTACAAAAGAATCAAAATCATCAAAAGAACTAAAACCTGTAGATCCGGATCAATCTCTATCTCCTGCTCCCTTGCCCTGAAAATATCAACCACATATAATGAACTTTACAAAGCCCAGCAGGTCACCTAATACCTATAACTGAAATCAAAGCACGGTATTGCTATCAATATGCATGTCAGTCAATCAAATCCATACAATCAATGGTCAATGAGTCTATGCAATACGGAAATCCATAGTCAATGAAATCAAGTCTATCAATGCAGCAGCGGGCAAATCAATAAACCAAACTCAATCAATACACGTCAATCTCGAAGAAATCCGTACACAAAAGAAAATCAATCAATCCGTCAAATCAGTCGTCTCAAATCAATACTGTCTATTCGATGAAATCAATCAAAAAAATGATACATTAACGATCAATCTATCTAGCAATGAGTCAACGCAGTAAGTCAAAATCGTGCAGAAACAATAGTATCAATGAGTCTATAGGCAATACTATCAATAAATCTATAATATCCATGTCCATAGCATCAATGAATCAATACAATATCTATATCCTTCCATATCAATATCTATGCTCAGTAGTTTTCATGCTCAATATCAATCAATGAAACCGTACAGTAAAAGAAAATCCGTCAATCCAATCAAATCAATAAAGCAGAAATCGATAAAGCAGTAAATCCGTATGTCAATACAGTAAACATGCATTCAATACAATAATACTGAACAAGTACAATCAACTGGCTATGTTGCTGTTGTAGAATCCATATTGCTGTTGTAGATATCCATACGTTGGTTTCAATAAAAAGAGTCGTCACTCTATTGCTCGTCGGCCGCCCTTCGGCATATTTATAAGAACTCCTTATGACTCCCATCCATATATCCATAATCAATGTTTAAAGGAAAGTCCGTCGGCCCACCATCCTGTACAGGTCAATTCAATCTCCAACCAACGTTTAACCAGGTTCCACTTGTGTTCCAGTATCAATAATCAATCAATAATCAATTCAATAGTCAATATTAAAGCAATCATATCAATATTCACATTCGTATCTATTCAATCTATCAATCTCAGAAAAATCAAAAATCCTACGAAAATTCGGCAGAGTAACGGCAGTCTACCGATTTACACAAAAAAACCTGCAAAAAGCATAAATTTCCAAATTCACACAGAACGTTCACAACATCAATATAAGGCTATTATTCTACTGAATCCATATCAAATAACATCCTGATATTTTTCTATTCAATTAAAATCGCGTAGAACCAATTCCGACCGATAAAATCATCGTAGAAAAAACCCAAATCGTGTACAATATCCATATCTATAACATATTAAAAGTTGTGCGGTGAAAGTTGTGTAAATACAAAACCGGGTCCAAAATTCGACTACGAAAACACAAAACAGTGCACAACTCGATCAAAAATCAATATCTCTGAAAACAAAAATTGGATTCGGAGTCCTTACCGCGAGATCTTCAATTCTTTCAACAGTGGCGACGGACGAAAAGCGCTCCGCGGCCTCCGAAATCCAAGATTTCTTCTCTTTTCCTTTCTCTTTCTCTCTCCTCATATATTTTTAATTTTAAAAATATCTTTTCTCTCTCATCAAAACGAACTGATTTCCTTATATCATTAGTCTGATCGGCCCGACCGATCGCCACATCGTTTAGGACGATGTGAACAAATTCCAATCGTCCAGGACGATTACTCAGGCCGATAATTTCGATTTTGCTCTCTGGATTCTTGTCGTATCTGATCGTCCCAGGACGATCCAAAATCGGCCTGGACGATCCAGTCCAGAAATCATTCCAGAGAACACTCCAGAAATCAGCCGTTTTCAATGCACTGATCGGCCTGGACGATCTCAATATCGTCCCGGCCGATCATGGGAGGAAAATCCAATTCAGAGAGGAACAGTAAGGGAACGAGATCTCACACACCGTCCGACCGTCGTCCGCTGCCAGACCTTCGCCAGGCCGACGACCACCACTGGACTTCAGCTCGACCTTCGTCAAACCACCGCTCGGCCTCCGACCGTCTCCAAACCTTCGCCTGCCGCGAGACCTTTGCCCGGTCGTCGTCCGCCGCCAGACCTTCACCCGATCTTCGTCCGTCGTCGGACCTTCGCTCGGCCAACGATCGTCGCAGAACTTCAACCCGACCTTTGTTGGTCCACCACTCAGCCGCAACCTACAACCGGACCTTCGCCTGGCCACCGTCCACCACCGGACCTTCGCCCGGCTGACGAACACCCGGCCTTCGTTGGGCTATCGCCCGGTCTCTGACCTTTGCCCGACCGACGATCACCGTCGGACTTCAGGCCGACCTTCGTCGAACCACCACCCGGCCGTCGATCACCGCCGTATTTTTGCTTGGCTGACAACCGCCGCCGGACTTCAGGTAGACCCTCGTCGGACCACCGCATGGCTGCCATCCACCACCGGACCTTCGTCAGATCGTTCCTCGTCAGCTGAGCTTCTACACAAAAGTTGTCGGACTTCCTCACGATCGTCGCCAGACCTTTGACTAGTTCTCTAAATTATTATAATTTGACCACCTCTATATCGAGGGACGGGTCAACCCTTGTAATTCAGTCAAGTTTAGTGGAATCTTTTCACCTGGGCGAGGCCCCGCAGTTTTTCCCTCTTCGGGCTTTCCACGTAAAAAAGATTGGGTGTTTCACTTTTCTCTTTCTGTTTCTGTGCTGGATATCCGTGCATCACTAAGACGGAAAGTTTACTCACTCTACAGCTACGAATCTTTCAGCCCACAACAATCATGAATCGATAAAACAAGCAAAATCCATGGTGATGATGTCAAGCATCTACCTTGATAGCAATGATGAATGTTAATAATGTTGGCAATTGTAGTTTCAACTTGCTCTTTGACAAAGGGCCTCATAATTATTTAAGATGAGACTGGCATCAACATTATTAATGATGGCATGCACTAGAGTTATTGGTGATGATAAGCCTCATAATTATTAAAGATGGGAGACATGACTTTTGTATCACACCTTGTGTAATGAACTTTAAATTTTGATAAGACTTCTTTTAACCTACAACAGTTCAATAATATTTTATTAGTCATTATAAATCAATTCGTAAATCATCTTTGGCATATCATATATATTGATGTGCGCTAATTATAATATTTTCCTTATTTTATCAGCAATGTAGATGTGAAAACAAGGAGTTCCCTATTTTATTTCTAGAGGTAAGGCATGTGAAAATTGACAAACAAGGTTATATATTTATGGCAGCTTGTAGTAGATATATCATATATTATATTTTCTATATATTTTTTAGATGTAACTTTCCCTAAAGTCCTTTAAGCCTTATAGATAAAATGTGAAGAGACATATTTTGAATTTTCTTAGAACTCATATTACATGTTATGAGCCTTATAGAGATTATAGATGTCACAACTTGACCCGATAAGATCCGAAACTATATAAGTCACATCGTGTTCGATTGTGGTAAAATTGATCCTAAGAACCAGTTGGAAAAGTGCTAAAATATAAATTTCAATAATTCAATTTAAACACGCCACAGAACCACTACTGAATACAATATAAAGCAGAAGACAAAATTTATAAATAATTTTTCTATATATCATACAAAAATACATATAAAATATGAGATATTTATTACATCGATTGACACCAAACAACATAATAAAGTAAAAGTCAACAACAACAACAACATCAAGCCTTTGTCCCACTATGTGGGGTCGGCTACATGAATCCTTTTTCACCATTGTGTCCGGTTAAAAGTCAAATTCCCATCTAAATTTAATAAAGAAAGATCAATTCTAATATTTTCTAACCAATTCTTTTTATGTCTACCTCTACCTTTTTTAACATAAGAAAAATCAAAATAAAATAAAAGTCGAGCTTGTAAAAATCAAAACTAACAAAAATATACCTACGTTATAGATTAGAGTCTGTTATGCAAAACTACTCAGCTTGCTCCTTATCCTTCCCCCTGGCTTGAAAATAGAAGCAGAAAAAAAAAAACTAACAAAACTCTGCAGGCTATTGCAGCTTAAAATAGAAATTAATAATTGAACAAAAAAAAAGAAAAATAATATGTTGTAAAAGTAAAAGTATTGTATGAAAAACTAGGATTGAAACTATATCAAAAGCTGAAATGGAAATCAAATGAATTATAAGTAGATATTCATTTTATCAGAATGACTCTTAACCCAAATTTTAATATACTTTTAAAGTTTCATTAACATAATTCCACCTTGGTAGCCTGCAGGCCTCGGCCTATATAACATAATCCCACCTCGATCATCTACTCGCACTGCATAACAGAATCTCATCTTGATCGCCCACTGGCATTGACATAATAAAATCTCACCCCGATTGCTCAATGGTACATGCATAACATCATATCACATCACGTCACATTACATTATATTTCTTTTACATTTTTTATGCATTTATTAAATTAAAGAATAATTTGACTAAATTCAAAAATTATTAAGATGCCTTAACATTAAGCAAAAATACTACTGAGCAAAAATTCATAATTTCAAAACATAATCAAACAATAGAGATTGTGTAAAACATCATTCTGAAGTTTTAATTGAACTAAAATATTATTTTTATATGTCAAAATAAAATTTTGAATAGGCAACAATCATTGCTTATTAAAAGCAGCTAGTGAAATTTTTTTAGAATATAGTCAAAAAGTTCATAATCTTAATTTTCATAACATTTTTAAAAAATTAGGTGTCAAAATAAATTTCAAATAAGCAAAATCTCTGTTTATTCAAAATAACCCGGCAAAAAATATCAGAATATACTCAAAATATTCATAATATATAAAAAGTTATTAAGAGAAAGTTTTAACAAACAAAGTCATCCTCATTTTTTATAGCAAAAATATAAATTTGATCGAAAAAATTTTAAGAATATCAAATTATTAAAAATTGAAATAGATAAAATGTAACATACCTTTAGACAAACAAATTTTTCAATTGGACCAAAGAATAAAAATGGCTCTACGATCGCCAACCCCCATCTTTCTTTTTCTCTCTCCCATCTCACTCTTCTACAAATTAAATCATATGGCTTTGTTACGATTTGCTTCTCCAATCTTACTCTGATATAAAAAATGCTTGTCATAATCCTACATGATATGACCTGAAATTATATAGGTCATATAGTATTCGATTGTGACAAGAGTATTGAAACTTATTTGTCATATGCATGTGTTGCATTCAACTGTATCTAGTGTTTTGAGATGGCAAATCCACCTCAACCAGATCCGAATATAACCAATGGTAAAAGCTCTAGTCAGTCAGTTCAAGTTCAGGGTACAACTCCTATGATCAATTCTGAGGTAGTTTCTCATATTACATTTTTGGTATCATAGATGATAGGTAAGGCTCATAAACGGGTTTCTGGTACCTGATTTGATGATATTGATAGATATTTACAAAATTTCATGAGATTACAACCTATTAGCTTCCTAGATTTTCAGGTGTTATTGAGTCTAGAGCAGTTGAGGATTGACTGATAAGAATAGAGAAGACTCTGGATGAGATGCATTATTCTCCTGAGAGGATTAGCTGCATTTCTGTTAGATGGTGAGGCAGAGCGTTGGTGGCTTGGCCAGCAGGATAAGTTTTAGGGTTGTGCAAATACTCTGATTACTTTGGAGGAGTTTATATAGGCATTCAGGACTTGGTTTGTACCTCTGCCTGTTTGGAGACAACTATAGAGCTCTTTTCTAAAGTTGATTCAGGGAAATATGTCAGTGATACAATATGAGACATAATTTATTACTCTTTCTAGGTATGCTCTATAGTTGGTTAGTACTTCTGAAGAGAAGTGTTACACTAGAGCTCTCTCTCTTTCTTTTTCCTTCTCACTTAAATCTCACATAGTGTTTTAGCTCTTACTTACAATTGACCTATTACTTAGATAAAGTGTTATTCACAAACAAATTTGGATCTAACATTGTTTGCATTTTTTAAGTAATAATGAGGTCCTTTTCTTTATATATATATTTCCCTTATTTTCTACATTCTCTTCCGTTTTATTCTTTCCCTACAATATCATGAAAGCAATGTTATGCCAACCAATCATAATTATCTTAAACTATAAGCGCATACTTCCATGCGGAGTAGGCCAATATAATGTAGCATAAATCTGATTTTTTTAGGATAGAAATTTGATTTTTCTTAAGTACAATGAGATTTTTGATGTATTTTGCCTATAAGATCATTATCGTGTAAGAATTTCAGCATGAAAGAAAAAACATAAAAATATAATCATAATTCACTTATGATAAAAAATATTTTATGTTAATATATTTACCATCATCAAGATAAGTTTATTACGATTATGATCCTCACTTAGATTTGAAAAGAACTAAATTAAGGCTCATCCAAAATCTAATTTTAGCAAGAATATAGTCTAAATAAATGCTTAAATCAGATTATTTTAACGACGTTAAATGTGTTTCAAATTGACTTCAAATGTAAGCAAAACTGATCCCAGGAACTAGTTGGAGAAGCACTAAAATTAAACTTCCAATTTAAACACACCATAGAGCGACTACTGAATATAATATAAAGCAGAAGACTAAGGTTTCGTTTGGGGCAGTTTTTTTACTGCTTCTTGAAGCAGCTTTTTAGTATAAAAATTAAAATTTTTATATTAGAATTATGCTTCAAGAAACAGTAAAAAAGCCGTCCCAAATGAAGCTTAAATATCAAAATGATTTTTCTATGTATAATCCAAAAATACATATACAATTTGATGTATTTACAACAACATTTGGCAATAAACAACATAATAAAATAAAAGTTGAGCTTGTAAAAATTAAAACTTACAGTACATATAAGAGTCTACTATGCAAAACTACTTAGCTTACTCCTTACCCTTTCCTTGCTTGCAAATAGAAGCGGAAACAAGAATGTGCTAATACGACTTAGCAGGCTATCACATCCTAAAACAGAAATTAATAATTGTACCCAAAAGAACTGAAAAATACTATGCTATAAAAGTAAAAGTATTATACAAAAAATTGAGACTAAAACTAAATTAGAAGTTGAAACTGAAATCAAATGAATTATAGGAAGATATTTATTTTATCAGAATGACTTTCAGCCCAAATTTGTATATATATTTATAATTTTATTAAGAGAATTCCACCTTGGTAGCCTTCAGGCCTTGGCATAATAGAGTTAATTCCACTACGGCCGTCCACTGGCACTAGCATTGCAGAATCTCACATTGGTCGCCCACTAGCGCCGGCATAATAAAATTCCATCTCGATCGTCCAATGGCCCCAACATAACATCACATCACATTTCTTGTATATTTAGTGATGCATTTAGTTAATTAAAGTATAGTTATACTAAATTCAAAAATTACCAAGATGCCTTAACAATAAACAATAAAGACACTACTGAGTAAAAAATTCATAATTTCAAAGCATAATCAAATCAATAGAGATTGTATAAAATATCATTAATTATGAAGCTTTAATTTAACTAAAGTATTATTTTAAAATGTCAAAATAAATTTTTAAATAAGCGAAAATCATTGCTTATTAAAATTACTCAGTGAAAAGTCTTTAGAATATACTCAAAATATTCATAATCTCAATTTCTATAACATATAAAAAGTTTTAGATGTCAAATTAAATTTCTAAATCGACAAAAACATTGCTTATTAAAATCACCTAGTGAGAAACTTTTCAAAATATACTCAAAATGTTCATAATCTCAATTTTTATAACATATAAAAAATTTTAGATGTTCAAATAAATTTTTGAATAAGCAAAATTCTCTGCTTATTCAGAATCACTAGGCAAAATTTTTTTAGGATGCACTCAAAATATTCATAATTCCAATTTCTATAATATATAAAAAAATTATGTAATGAAAGTTTACCAAACAAAGTTATCATACTTTTTTGATAAGATAAATTTAAATTTCATCAAAAAAATTAGTAAAATATCAAATTATTATAAACTAAACTAGAAAAAATGTAACCAACCTTGAGATGCACAAATATCCCAACTGAACCGATGGATGAAAACAGTTCTATAACCGCTAAACCCTAACTTTCTTTTTCTATCTCATCTCATTCTTATACAAATTAAATCATATGGTTGTGTCAAGATTTGCTTCTTCAACCTTACTCTGATATCAAAAACGCTTATCATAATCTTACGTAATATGACCCGAAATTGCACAGGTCATATCGTATCCGATTGTGGCAAAACCAATCCCAAGTTCCAATTGAAAAAGCACTTAAACTTGTATTTCATATGCATGCGTTGCACTCAACTGTATCTAGTTTTTTAAGATTGCTAATCCACCTCAACCAGATTCAGATATGACCAATAATTAAAGCTCTAGTCAGGAAGCTAATCCTCCTCAACATTCAACTGTATCTAGTTTTTTGAGATTGCTATTTTTCCCCCCCTTCTTTTCTAAAGTTGATTCAAGGAAGTATGTCAGTGATACAATATGAGCCATAATTTATTACTCTTTCTAGGTATGTTCTGTAGTTGGTTAATACTTCTGAGGATAAGTATTACACGAGCTCTTTCTCCTTCTTTTCCTACTCACTCAAATCTCACATAGTGTTCTAGCTCTTAGTTACAATTTACCTTTTAGTTAGATCAAATGTTACTCACAAACAAATTTGAATCTAACATTGTTTGCATTTTTTAAGTAAAAATGATGTCCTTATCATCCTTGCAACACTAGACGTATATCATAACATCAAATCACTATAAATCCATGCCACATTTTCTTGTGTGAATTCAAGTTTAGCTGTCTTGGTTTACTTTCAATACCTTTATTTTATTTATATATCTTTCCCTAATTGTTTACATTTCTCTTCCGTTTTATTCTTTCCCTGCAATATCATGAAAGCAATGTTATGCCAACCAATCATAATTATCTTAAACTATAAACGCATACTTCCATGAGGAGTAGGCCAATATAATGTAGCATAAATATGATTTTTTTAGGATAGAAATTTGATTATTTAGTACATTAATAAGATTTTTTAATGTATTTTGCCAATACAATCATTCATGAAAGAATAATCATAAAAATATAATCATAATTCACTTAGATTTGAAAAGAATTCCAATTTTAATTTTTATTATACTGATAAGGAAAGAAATAATGTTACATAATCATCTTTAATTAAGAGGGGGGCAATAAAGAAAGAAATTAATCAGTAATGTAATCCCACTTCTTCCATATTGGTTTAAAATCATGGCGGGTAACTTCCCCTCTATCTTACATTAAAGCTCACATGTAATTAAAGAGGATTTGAATGACTTACAATCAAGGATATCTTCAATTAAATAATATAACAGTCAATTGTTTATTTTGTTCAAGTTTAGTTGTTTATTTTCTTGTTGAGTTTAAGTTGAGCTTGAACATGACCCGTAGTTTAAAATTTTATTCGTTATTAGTTCTTATTGAGCTCGAGACAAACCTGACCAATTATATGTTTGTTGCGTCCTGGAGTATTCACGGCGGTAGAGAAATGTATAGTTTAACGTCTTAGCATTGTACGAAGATCCAGCACACAATCAGATTAGTGAGAGGGTGTAACATTTATAAAAGACACCAGAGTTTTTATGTGGAAAACCCCTAAAAAGAGGGAAAAACCACGGGGCCTGGCCCATTTTGAATGTATCCACTAGTATTTGTAGTCGATTACAAATGAGGCCCTTCCATGAGAGAAGGCCTTGGCTTGATGATACAAATGTACATCATATAGAGCACATTACATGGTGGGAGTTACAATATAGACATATTTGTTTGGTCTACACGACTATAGTTGGTAGGATGGAGACCGGAAAGACCATTTTCTGGTGATAGAGGTCGGAAGGACCGTAATCGGCAGGAGACCAGGGTCAGAAAGATCGTTGTCTAGTGATGGTGGTTGGATGGACCATAGTAGGTGATGGAGGTCAGAATGACCGTAGTCGGCAGGAGACCAGGGTCAGAAAGACCGTTGTCTAGTGATGGGGGTCAGATGGACCATAATAGGTGACGGAGGTCAGAAGGACCGTAGTCGGCAGGAGACTAGGGTCAGAAAGACCGTTGTTTGGTGATGGAGGTCGGCAGTATTCTGGGAGAACTCTGGGTATCAAGTGGTGGCCTGGTGGAGCTCAAGGCCTCAAATAGTGGTTCGGCGGAAGTCCGGGCCTCAGGTGATGTTTTGGTGGAGCATAGGGCCTCAAGTGGTGGTCCGGAAGAAGTCCGGGCCTTAAGTGGTGGTTCGGCGGAGCAATAATGTCAGGTTGTGGTCCAGCGGAGGTAAGGGCCTCCAGTGGTTGTCCGGCAGAGCAACGGCGTCAGGCGGTGATCCGACGGAGGTGAGGGCCTCAAGTGGTGGTCCGGTGGAGCAACGGCATCAAGCGGTGGTTCGGTAGAGGTGAGGGCCTCAAGTGGTGGTTCGGCGGAGCAACGACGTCAGGCGGTGGTCCAGCGAAGGTGAGGGCCTCAAGTGGTGGTCCTGCGAAGGTCCGACGATGGTTGAGGAAGGCGAGGGCCTCAAGTGGAGGTCCGATGGAGCAACGGCGTCAGGCGATGGTCCGGCGGAGGTGAGGGCCTCAAGTGGTGGTCCGGCGGAGCAACGGCGTCAGGCGGTGGTCCGACGGAGGTGAGGGCTTCAAGTGGTGGTCTGGCGATGGTCCGGCGAAGCTCCGGTGGTGGTCGAGGAGGAGCTTCTTCTTTTTCTTCTCTTCTTCTCTTCTTGCTTCCCTCCTCGTCTCAAGAAAAATGAGGGGTCTATTTATAGATTTATGGAATGACATGGCCCTTAAATAGGTGAGAGATCAAGGGTAAATGGGGAGTGGTTGGATGGATAACCGATATTGAATCCCTTGATCATGCACCGTTCGTCAGACATTTGAAGACCTTAATGATGTCAAAATTTGGCAATCTTGGGCTCGTTGGATTCATCTCGTCGAGCCGCTCGATTCAACTATAAGTACGTCATGTTCGGAGACCGTTTGGTAACACAAATTGTGGTTTGAACCTTCCAACAGCGCTTCAGGTACTTGATTTGGACTCATTTGGGCTCGTATTGAGTCAAATTTGGTGTTGTTGGGTTCATATTTCCGAGACGTTCAGTTTGACTATAAGTTTGTTGAAATCGGAGTTCGGATTATCCCAATTTTAATTTTTTAAGTTTCCAACTTGATTTTATATCGAGATTCATGCCCGATCAATATAATTTTTTGAGTACATATCAATGTTTAATATCATCAAAATATTCATCAATCAACGATTATCGCTCGACGATCCTTGTACGATTGTTGCAAGACTGTCATTATCCAATTATCGTCACTCGTACAACCTTATTTTAGTGAGTCATCGTCCAACTGTCGTTGTACGACCATCACAAATCTCCATATTTTTCAACAGCCTGTACAACAACCACTGAAGACTAAGATACTGTATTTTTAGCAACAACTTTGTAATATCATCTTCAATTAAGTAGAGGAACAAACTTTTGTAATTCACATAAAGGGCTATCTCAATTGGGCCGGGCTAAGTATATTTTTTTCCTTTTTGCATACAAACTATATTGTCTTTTGTGAAACTCTATTATTTATGTTTGTTTGAATCTCTTTATAATGCTAAACTGATAAAATTTCTCTCCACCGTCAAAACTTTTTTGAAAATAAAATAATATTTGATAAAAGCATTTTGAAATAAAATCTTTTGTAGTTAAAAGATGCTTTAAAAAGCAGGAAGAAATATTGGGGATGAAAGCAAATCACACGATGAAAACAAAGAAGAAAGTAAAAGCAACGAAAAGTAATGGACACTAGGATTTAACATGGAAAAACCTGAAATCTAGAAAAAATTACAGAGCCACACCACACCAAAAAATCCACCATGAAAATTGAGAGAAATAAGTACAAATCTCTATTCTCTCTAACTCTTTCCTTCTCTTATCTTTTACGCCGTTCTCATACTATTCACTTTCAAATAACACAAGAGAGAGTAATAACTATGTACCAAGGGACGCATGCTTAAAGAAAAATAAGAAAGAAAACTGTCTAATCCGCCTCGAAGCATTGCGACGCTCAAGCCTTTGTCACCATGATGTTGTGGCGCTCAAAATTAGAGCGAGGTGACGTCACATAGCACTACGGTGTAGAATGTAGAGCGCTGCAGCGCTTTGCTCTCTGTCGATCAGCATTGGTCGTGCTTGCGAACGTAGCACCGGGCCCTCGAGTACACATCATTGATGCTTTGTACAGAAAAAAATAATTCGGGTACAAAGCACCCGAACCCAAGCGGGGGTAGCCCCCAACGAGCACGATAATTTAAACAGATGTCTGAGATAACAAAACAACTCAAATGATCAGAACAATGAGATTCCACACAGAACTAACAAAAAAGCCGTCTCAAACGAAGCCTTACAATTTATACATAAATGGTTTTAGAAGTTTAAATAAACACTAACAATTGAGTAAACAAGATTTATGTTATTTCTTGAAGTTCAAATATATCTATTTTTTAAACTTTTATTCAATAAGCGAATATAAATCATGCATGAACAGCCCAAGCTGCTACTCATTCACTAAAAACGCACGATGGACGACAAGACGAGTCGTCGCCGTTGACCGCACCGCGCCGCGCCTAACCCCCTTGGTCACCAAATGCTTCTGAGACCGCATTTCCGGTCTCCTACTTCTCCCAACTATTATTGGATGGAGGACAACCATTCAACACCATCAATCACAACCGTTGGAATCCGTCCATATCATACTCAACGGCCCGATTTTAAAACTTCATAGTCTACGTGGAGAAGCAACTTCATCTTTTTCAATCCCACCTGGCGCATGGCCCACGAGCCCACGGACCCCGTTCAAATTTGGCGAGCTCATCGCTTACGGCATCATCACGTGCCCACTGGAGGACCTAGAAGCTTTGGGTCAGCATAAGGAAGCCAGGTTTCTTACCAATGAAAACCCTCCATATTGGTCAAAACTACAATACAAACCTTTGTGGTTTTTTCGTAGATATGTAGTAATCAAGGGTTTATACTAAAAGAAAAAATAACAGTCACGGTTTCGTTTAATTTATAACGGTATAAAATAAATGTAAGCCTAAAGCTCAACACTGAAAAAAAAAGAGACGTTGAATATGGCTTTCTCCCGCCAACAAACTTCAGCAAATCCTTCCCAATTTCTCCCACTCAACGAGAATGATTCGCAGGATATGATCCTCTTACAGGTCCTCACAGAGGCGTCCACCATGGCTGTTGCTTCTCCCATGTCTCCACCGACAACCAAAAGGGGGGCTGAATCGGCCGGCGAATTGGCCACAAGGCATTATCGAGGAGTGCGGCGACGGCCATGGGGAAAATTCGCTGCGGAGATTCGAGATTCGTCGCGCCACGGGGCACGAGTATGGCTCGGCACTTTCGATACGGCGGAGGAGGCGGCGGTGGCTTATGACCGCGCGGCTTTTCGAATGCGCGGAGCGAAGGCCTTGCTCAATTTTCCGCCTGGGTTCGTTCTCAGTGACGGCAAAGTGAAGAAGGAAGGGGAGGAGTTTGTGGAGAGAGGAGGGTAGAGCAGAGAGATGGACTTTCAGGACCTGTGGAATGATTACTTGGAGAAGTTGAGGAGGGCCTGAGAGGTCTTCTGAAAGCACTTATGTAGTAAAAATAAGCTGATTGTTAGTGTATTGTGGATAGAGATAGAGAAGGTTTTATGCAAATTTAGAAGTTCTAAGCATTTGGGAATTAGAATTCTGTGTTGAAAATATAATGATTTGATTCTCATTCGTCTTATTGCGATAAATATATGGCATTCTTCTTCTTTTTTTTGTCCCCTTGAAGAGCTGATAAGATCTAAGCTAATATTTTTTAGAGAACTTTTTCAACGTTCGGATTTGCGCCTCAATTTAAGCAGGATTTATGGTAAATCCAGCCAAATAGTTTTTGGAGGTCGTCTAAATCCGAAGCTTGCGTAAATCCGGGATTTACTGATATTTGACATAAATCCGCATAAATCCGCCTAAATCTAATCTGATTGAGAGGTGGATACGGATTTACAAAGTTGGATTTAGCAGAAGAAGCGCGCGAAAGGGAGAAATATCGTTACTTTCGCAGCCATAGCCTCTTTGATTTGTGCTTGGCATCACTCAGCCGGCCGTTTTCCTGCACCGGCTCCGGCTCTGCTTCTTCGGCCGCAATCATGCGAGCAAGCGTTCAAAAAAATGGCGACGAGGAAAAGCATTAGTAACGAAGAGATAAGAAGAAACGACGACGACGAAAAGCAACAGACCAAAGAAATGGAGAAGAGGAAGAAAACCTACACGAGCTCTAACTGAAATTAATCTAACTTAGTCTTTTTTTTAAAAGCAATTTAAGCATCAATAATTAATTAGAATTATGATTAATAATATAATTAAATACTTAATTTAGTTTAATTAAATAATTAATAATATAATATTAATAAATAAATACAAGATTTAATTAATATATTTTAAAATACAAATAATTATTATCTATTAACATTATAAATAGTTAATTAGTATTAGAATATTTAAGTGATTAATGACATAATTAATAGTATAATTATTAATTAAAACTAATTACAACTATTTTAATTTCATATTTAAATCTGTAATTGTCTTAAATCCTGAGATTTGTTGCCAAACAATTTATATGATTTAACATTTATCATGTCAAATATTTTTCAGAATTTAACAGCCTCAAAATTTACTAAATTTGGATTTACAAGATTAAAAATGAGATTTTTAATTAATTCACGACTACTTTAATATTTATAGAGAGTCAGAGTTCATTTTAATATTTTTCTCTTTCACTATTATAATAATATCCAAAACCGTTACATTGATGAAGGAGATAATGATCAGTTAAATTGTCGCATAGAAAAACTAAGTTCTATATGAGGGTTTTTCTTCCCCTCGGAAAGAACAGTTGAAATGATTTGAAGTTGATTGGCCTTTGATGGTTACGGTTCAAAGAATGATTCCCAACTAAGGATGGAATATGAATGCTTCTAGAAAATAACACAGAAGATTAGTGTCATGGAAAAATATGCTCGATTAGGGGTGTCAAAATCAGATTGTGGGTCAAATTCGGGTCGAATTTGAAACTAATCCGGCGCGATTTGACCTGACCCGACCCGGACTCGACGCGTCGGATTTTCGGGTTGACCTGAATCAACACGAAACTGGACGGTGAGAGAAGCGGATAGCGACCGGCGAAGCCTCATTATAGTGGGGCCGCGTGATGGCGAGTCGCGGGACAACGAGTCCGTGCGACAACGAGGTCGTGTGACAGCGAAGCCGCGTGACAGCTGGGTAGTGTGATAACGGGAGAGGCAGATGGAAAGATCGTCAGGCTGGGTTGATCCGTCGACTCGCGTTAGTGTCACGTACATTGGGAGAGTGCAGATGGCAGGAATTCTCAGGTTGAACCGGGGTCATGCTCGGGTTTTCGGGTAAACCCGAACCCGACCCGATTTTTTAAAAAGGTCGGAAATTGAGACCTGTACTCGACCAAAACCCAAAAAAATTTGGATCGGATTTGTGTCAAGTTTCCGTGGTGTGTCCATTTTTGACAGCCTTATGTTTTATTTTTTTTATACCTTTTTTGTGTGCGTAAAAAATTGTCAGCTGGTATGTACATGCAAGAGAATATTCAGAGAGCAATGATATACATCTCAATTCATGGCTCAAGAGTTTGTTGATGTGCTAGCAATTGAGGAGACAGAAAAATATTGAAAAGTAATATCTATTCACATGAAGCTTCTAATCTTTTTCTGTCTTTGCCTCTCTCTCCCTCCCTCTATTTCTTTACCTCTCTGAGTATCAACTCATCAAAACTTTATTTAAATCATTGGTGGAGAAGGATACTATATTTAAACATGAGAATATATAAACTTCAGAAAAACAAAATCAATAAGAACATTATCAATAATGATGTTATTGTACATCCAAACATTAAAAAATTAAGTTTAAGTCCATTCGGTCTATTTCAAGTAATTCAACCCAATTCTAATCAAACTAATTCGGACTATTCGATTTCAACACAAAAGACACTTTCTAGTCTACAAGAAAACTCACATTGAGTAGACAACTACGATATAAACACTCATCCAAATCATACAAATACGACCCATTAGTTAATTAGCCTTGAGGAGTATGATCTATGAAATCAGGCCTGCTGACTACTCGACGAATGACGATTTTCTAAAGGAAAATATTGTTCAACTACTAAGTTACATACACAAAACTCAAACTCATGACCTCTTAGTTGGTAGCCTAATCTCCCAATCAACATATCATAACGAGCTATGTACATTATAGTTGATACGTCATCACAAAATTAGCTTGATCGGGCACGAATCTCGAGGCAAAAACTAGTTGGAAACTTCAAAAATTAAATTCGAGAGCAAATGAACTCCGATTTCAGCGAGCTTACAGTCAAACTGAGCGTCTCGGAAATACAAACCCAACGACACCAAGATCAACCCAATCCGAGCCCAAATGAATCCGAATCAAGGGCTCAAAGCGCTGTTGGAAGGTTCAAACTGCAATTTGAGTTACCAAGCGGACTCTGATTTTGACGAGCTTATACTCGAATCGAAGGGCTCGACGAGACGAATCCAACGAGCCCAAGATCACAGAATTCCGACATCACTAAGGCCTTCAAATGTCTAATGAACGGTGCATGATCGTAGGATTCAATATCGGCCGTCCATTGGACCACTCCCTATTCGCCCTTGATCTCATGCCTTTTTACGGGCCATGCCACTCCAGAAAATCTATAAATAGAGCCCTCATTTCTCATAAGAGGGGGGTCCAAGCAAGAAGCAAGAGGAAAAGGAGCCAAGGAAGAAGCTCCTCCTCGACCACCGCCGGAACCTCGCCGGACCACCGCAGGAGCCTCGCCGGACCACCACCGGAACCTCGACGGACCACCACCGGAACCTCGTCGGACCACCGCCGGGCCTCGCCGGACCACCGCCGGAACCTCGCCGGACCACCGCAGGAGCATCGCCGGACCACCACCGGAACCTCGACGGACCACCACCGGAACCTCGCCGGACCACCGCCGGGCCTCGCCGGACCACCGCCGGACCACCACCTCAAGGCCCGACGTTCAGGCCCGAAGTTCAGGCCCATTCAGGCCCGACATTCAGGCCCTGCCTTCTGCTGAAGGCCCAACGTTCTGCTTAAGGCCCGACGTTCAGACCCGACATTCAGGCCCGACGTTCAGGCCCGACATTCAGGCCCTGCCTTCTGCTAAAGGCCCGACATTCTGCTCAAGGCCAAACCATCAACACCCGATCTTCCAAGTGACACTAGGTCTAACACCTGACTCCTTGTCTCCTACCGCCTACGGTCCTTCTGACCTCTGTCGCCTACTACGGTCTATCCGACCTCCATCAACAGACAACGGTCTTTCTGACCCCGGTCTCCTACCGATTACGATCCTTCCGACCGAACAAACATGTATATGTAACTCCTAACATGTAATGCAATCTATATGATGTATAGTTGCTACATCAATACAAGGCCTTCTCCAAAGGAAGGGCCTCATTTGTAATCGACTGCAAATACTAGTGGATTCATTCAAACTGGGCCAGGCCCCGTGGTTTTTCCCCCTTTTAGGGGTTTTCCACGTAAAAAACTCTGGTGTCTCTTATGAATGCTACACCCTCTCACTTATCTGCTTGTGTGCTGGATCTTCGTACAATGCTAAGACGTTAAACTAAATATTTCTCTACCGCCGCGAATACTCCAGGACGCAACAATAGTGAATTCATCTCTTCCAATATCTCATTATTATTCAATCATCATATCTTATTCTCTCAAAATATCCCATGGAATATAGGTCAAGCCTTATAATTCGACTCCCTCATTTACAGTAAGATCTACATCGAGTAGCATATGAAAGCTCGTCTCAATAGGAGGAATGTCTTGTTTAGATACAGAGTTGGTCAACATTTCAGGCTTGGCTAGAACTCAATCATTTCGACTTTTGAATCTTCTTCTTCATTCTTGCTAAAGTTTTATTGGAGACTTATTTGTCATTTCCTTTTTACTAAAGAGACTCAATTATAAATTTATATTTTGTTATACATAATGATTATCATAATATTTTTTAATTCATAATAAAATTTAAAATAGTTACATAAGACATTAGTTCATCAACTCATTTGAGTATCAATCATGATTGCTTTGATTTGCTTTATTTTTTGATATCACAAATAAAATGAGTTAAGCAAGAGATAGGAAAATGTAAAGGTTCGGTTCTTACGAGAATTATACACGAACTAAAGGTTATGCCTCAGTTTGTGCATTAAGGTACTGACGAATGTGCCTTAATATACATGAATGCCTTGATTACCACAATAATCATATATGCAAGAATCAGCAGATTACAAGAGAAAATTTCTTTGAAAGGCTTACATGAAATATCCTCTCAGCTAGAGTTTCGTGAACTGAAGCAAGAATTCCCTGTGGACTAAAATTTCATAAACTGCCTGCATGAATATATCTATTCTCTTAGTTGGATTTTCTCGCATGACATATACATGTAGACTAGTAGATTGTGTTAGATAATAAAACCACATCTTAGATTTGTATTTCTCTAGCTTACTTTCAGTATATATATAGCAATGTATTTGTATCTCTTCAAACAATGAAATAAATATTTTCCTCTGTTATTTGTCCAAACTCTGTTTTCTGTACCGTTCAACATGGTATCAGACACCAGTTAACGTCCTCTTTTTCCACTCTTCCGTCGTGTCGTCTTTCTTTCTCTTCGTTTCGATGGCTTCCTCCACCACATCAATGCCAGCTGATGCACCTCCGACATATCTTCCTACCGTCACTATTCCACCTCAACTCAAGTTTCTCATGAGTAATCTCAAGAACCTTGTCTCTACCGTTCTTACCTCTGAAAACTATCCGGTTTGGCGAGCTCAGGTCGAGAAACTCTTCACCGCCGGTGGCTTTCTTGGATTTCTTGACGGATCTTTTCCGTGCCCAACTCCAGAACAGTCGGAGCTCCACTCCGGCGACCCTGCATTTATCTCTATCAGCACCTGGCATCTTCTTGATCAACATCTTGCGTCGGCATTACACTCCGTCATTTCTCCGTCGATCGTGCCGTACGTCCTCTCGTTTTCTCATTGTTCTGATATTTGGCACACGCTTGCTCTTCGTCTACAAGCCACTACACGTTCCCGGCTCATTCAACTCAAGAATGAGTTACACAACCTGTCCAAAGGCGATCAGACAATGTCTCAATATTTACTCACCGTCAAATCCAAGATCGACGCCATCACTACGGCCGGAGGAACGATTGATCCTGAAGATGTTATCCTGTACACTTTAAATGGTCTTCCGGCTACGTATCAGGCATTCAAGACTTCGATTCGAACGAATCTCCAGCCGATTAATCTTGATGATCTTTACACCCTTTTGTGTAGTGAAGAAATCATCATTGCTCAAGAAGCCACAAAAGAATTACAAGCTTTGAATTTATCTGAAAATCCTACTGCTCTCGCTGCTACTCGTGGTAAAGATCGTGGCCGAGCTACGTCTAACAAGGGGCGGTTTTCCAGTTCTAACCGATCAACTCGATCCAACAACAACAACACTAAACCGGATCGCTCTTCATACCGCAATACCATATGTCAAATCTGTTCGAAACAAGGTCATTCCGCTGCTCGATGCTGGTACCGGCTTGATCCGAACTATCAAACATCTTCACAGCAGACAGCTCTGTTTACATCTTCTGATAATTCCAATCCGTCCAACTGGTTCTTGGATAGCGGCGCGTCAACCCATTTAACTGCTGATCCATCTCAATTCCAGTCCCAAGAATCCTACAATGGTAATTCTCAGATAACTATTGGCAATGGTCAGCAGCTGCCAATACAATACACCGGTCGTGGTATTTTACCAACACCCTCAGGTGACTTAAAACTAAATAGGCTTCATCTTGTTCCAAATCTTTCGTTCAATTTAATTTCGGTTTTTCAGTTAACCCATGACAACAATTGCATTATTTCTTTTGATTCTAATGGCTATCAAATTAAGGATATGCAGACCAAGCGTCTTCTACTCCAAGGTCCATGCCATAATGGATTATATCCTATCAGGCCTCACACTACTTCGGCTGGACTTGCTTTACTATCCATCCAGACGGTGCCCGATCTTTGGCACAGCATGCTTGGTCATCCTGGCCAAACTGTGCTTCAGCATTTACACAAATTATTTCCTGCTTTAAAATCTTCTTTTCATACTAAAGCTTGTAATACTTGTAGTCTTGCTAAAAGTTGTAGGTTGTCTTTTCCTATTTCTGTTGCTCCGTTTGAACTCATTCATTCGGATGTTTGGGGGCCAGCTCCTACGATGTCTTTACAAGGTTTTAAATACTACGTTTCTTTTGTCGATGATTACACTAAGTATTGTTGGATCTATCCGCTATTTCGTAAATATGATGTTTTTGATAAATTTTTTGAATTTTACAATTTTATTAAATGTCATTTTAATACTAGCATCAAGAACATTCGTACGGATGGCGGTGGCGAATATATCAATAATAAATTTAAACATTTTTGTCGCATAACTGGTATTCGTCACCAATTTACTTGCCCTCATACCCCGGCTCAGAATGGCACCGCTGAACGCAAGCACAGGCATATCTTGGACATTGTCCGTTCCTTACTTATACACTCCTCTGCACCTCAATATCTTTGGGTTCATGCTCTTTATACTGCTGTCCAACTCATTAATATTCTTCCTACTCAGGTTCTTCAGTATAAATGGCCTTATCAAATTCTTTATAACAAGACCCCGAATTATGATCATCTCAAGATTTTTGTTTGTCTCAGCTACCTGTGGCTTCGTCCTTACTCTCCGTCTAAACTGAGCTCTTTCTCCAAACCTTGCGTTTTCATTGGCTATGCTCCAAATCAAAAAGGATATCAATGTCTTGATCCCAATACCAATCATATTTACACCTCTCGGCATGTTCTCTTCAATGAGCAAATTTTTCCTTTTCAGCAATCTCACAAGCACATGGTTTATTCTCTGCATGATGAGTCTATACCGCCTCTTCTTTTGGTTCCTGTACAAACATAGTCTTCTAATTCTAAGACCATTACTCAATCTGTTGATTCGCTTTCTCTGCCCCGCTCATGCAATCCTCCTCCTTCTCACTCGTGCAATCCTACTTCTTCTGCTAATTCTGAGCCTTCTACTAATCCTGAGTGCAGCACTTCTATTCATTCTATTTCTCATACTAACAGCAGGCATCATATGATTACACGATCCAAGACTGGGAGTCTCAAACCGAAACAGGTTCTTAATCTCACACATCAGCTTTCGATTCCTGATCCCACTTCGTATACTCAAGCTTCTCAATACAAGCACTGGAGACAAGCTATGTCTCAAGAATTTCAAGCGCTGCAATCACAAGGTACTTGGCACCTTGTCCCTCTGGATCCAAAGCAAAACGTATTGGGATGCAAATGGATCTACAGGACTAAATTTAATGCTGATGGATCTATCACTCGTTATAAAGCTAGACTTGTAGCTCTTGGTTACAAACAAGAATACGGTCTAGATTACCATGAGACCTTCAGTCCTGTAGCAAAGATACCAACCTTTCGGATCCTTATCTTACTTGCTCTTCATCACAATTGGACTATTCATCAATTTGATGTGTCTAACGCCTTCTTACATGGGAGCTTACAAGACACTGTTTATATGAAACAACCCATGGGCTTTCTTGATCACATCAATCCGAACTACGTTTGCAAATTAAACAAAGCCATCTACGGTCTCAAGCAATCACCTCGTCAATGGTTCGAAACGTTAACCGGCTTTCTTCATGATCTTGGATTCGTTAAAAGTCATTCAGATCCTTCGCTTCTACTCTACCAAAAAGATAAGATTCGATCCTATTTCCTTATTTATGTTGATGACATAATTATTACGGGTAATAATTCTATTTTTCTACAGGAATTAAGATCCAAACTGCATCTACGTTTCAACATGAAGGATCTAGGCACATTATCACAATTTCTTGGCCTACAGTGCACTAAAACAGACTATGGTTTACTTCTCTCACAAACCCAATATGCAAACATCATTCTTGAACGTGCTGGAATGACAAATTGCAAGTCTGTTGTCACACCTACCTCATCGAAATCTGCCAAGCTAAGTTCTCCTTCTCCTGATTTTGTTAATCCATCTCTTTATCGTCAATTAGTTGGTTCCTTACAATATTTAACTCTTACCCGACCAGATATCACCTATGCCGTGAACAAAGTGAGCCAACATATGCATCAACCTACCGAGCAAAATTTCGAAGATCTCAAACGAATTTTGCGCTATCTTCATGGTTCGCTACATATTGGTCTTCCTCTCTATCGCAACAGCACCATTCTCACAGCGTACGTAGACTCCGATTGGGCGGGTGACCAGTCTGATCGGAAATCTACAACCGGGTATTGCATGTTTTTTGGTAACACTCTAACCTCCTGGAGTGTTAAGAAGCAAGCAACCATTGCTCGCTCATCAACTGAGGCAGAATATCGAGCTTTGGCCTCTGCTGCTGCTAAAATTCTTTGGTTACGGCAACTTCTTCAAGAACTTGGCTGTCCACAAAAACTTCCTACTATTTTATATTGTGATAATACTTCTGCAATTGCACTTGCTCATAACCCCGTCTTCCATGCTCGGACAAAACACATTGAAGTTGATGGACACTTCATTCGCGAATGCATTCAGAATAATTCAATTCAGGTGCATCATATTTCAAGCAAAGATCAAATTGCCGACTTCTTCACCAAATCCCTATCGGCTGCTCGATTTAAATATTTACTTAACAAACTAATGTCCTCTAACGACTCATCAGTTTGCAAGGGGGTGTTAGATAATAAAACCACATCTTAGATTTGTATTTCTCTAGCTTACTTTCAGTATATATATAGCAATGTATTTGTATCTCTTCAAACAATGAAATAAATATTTTCCTCTGTTATTTGTCCAAACTCTGTTTTCTGTACCGTTCAACAGATTGAAGTAAGTATAAGCAACACAAATGAGAATTCCGACTGCAACTATCATTATCTTAGGCTTCTTTTGAGGAGAAATTATATATTCTGTGTGGACGCCGAACACAGTTTATCGTTAGGCGACCAACCAGAATGTGTCACGTCAGTAATACCGAGTTGGGTACCGAGTGGTACCAAGCCGCGGTCCTAAGTCGGTACCAAGCAGGGGGCGATGTGGCTCATTCTGGTTGGTCGTTGGACAGCATTCAGTATCCGCACAGAATAATTTCACACTTTTTGTTGTTTTCCAAAATTGCTTTCTAGTACAATTTTTTTAGCTTTATAGCTTTCCATTGCAAGGCATTTCGTTGGATCATTTCATTTGATAAAAAGTTAAAAATTCTATGATTAGAGTAAAATGTCAAGCCAACCTTGGATTTTGTAGTTAAATTCTGAACGAGAGTTGTTTTTTTTTTTCTTTTTAAAGGAATTAAACTTCAAATCTCTCTTTTTAAGCTTAATGTTATTTCATGAAGCTGATTTTACTTCTAAATTCTAGTGCGCAACACATCTTTGCGCCTGCATGATCTTTTCATATAAATAGTTATCACAGTGAAATTGAAAAATTCTGCAGTTCTTTCATTATATTCTTCAGAAGAAAAGCCTGTCACGATTTTCCTATCTCGCGTTAACAATTTACCCTTCAAACAATCCGCTGATCACTCACGTGATCAATGAAGACAATTTGCAATTGATGCTCATAGTACTCATAGAGCTGCCCGTGAGTTTTGCTTTGTCTCAGTCTAGAAATCATAAAAAGTTACCCTGAATCAAATGCCATAATTTCTCTGCATGTTTTTCTGTAATTATTTATGTTTATAAGTGATTAGGTTCAATGCTGAGTCCACCATTTTTGTTTGTGTTATACAGATACTTCAGAAGAATTTTCAAAATCAGATGCTTTGTTTTATGATTATTACAGATGATATAGTTCTAATTTGATGATATAGTTCTAATTTGAAACACAATTAATACAATTTTGAAAAATAGACATCTTAGAATTAACATAACAAATATTTGTGTACATGTTATTAATTTTATTAATGATATGATGCTAATAATCATCTTTCAATATTAATGATATGATGTACATGTTATTTAAAAGCAGTAAGGAAGCAGTCTCAAACGAAACCTTAAACTCATGGACGACAGGATTAAAGTTTGGTACCGAAGTACAAATTTTTTTTTTGGAAACGGGTATCCACCTGCTTCCACCCCCGAAAGAGCGCTTCGACTGACCTCGAAGAGGCACCCACCCTAGAAACCTCTTGGCCCGCACTTGATTGAACCCTACTTAAGAGGCGCTGCAGTTCGAGGGGAATCGAGCACGGGTTGGGGGGTTCCCAGCCATACTCGCCCACCAACCAAGCTAAGCAACGGTGGTTAAGTACAAATATTTGATTAGGAGGATTCAATACTAGGACTACGGGACTAAACTGTTTGGCACTCAAATATACGAATAAAAGCAATTGCATCGACTGTATAAACGAAAACGAGTAACAATGGTTGTTTATGTATTACATGGCATGTGACAATAATATTGAAATTGTCGCTTTGTTGAAAGCTGACAAAAACAATGTTTTTTTAAATTTCAGGCTGGGAGCCATGATGAGGAACTTTTTTTCTCTACACACAGCCATGGATTTCAAGCTTTCCAAACTTGTCCAGCAACAACTCCTCATCTTCTTCCTCTCTTCCACCATAGCCGAATCTCAGCTTATAAATGGCAGCCGGGAGAGCCCAGTTTCAGCCATCTTTGCCTTCGGTGACTCGACCGTTGACACGGGAAACAATAACTACATTGCAACTCCAGTGAAGAGCAACTTCCCACCCTATGGAAGGGATTTCTTCACTCATATTCCAACAGGGAGGTTCACCAATGGAAAACTCATTACTGATTTTGTGGGTAAGTTGAGCTTCCAGTTTATACAGATAACTGTATGTAAGAATAATCTTTTTTTGCTTTGATGAGTTGATACATTTGCACGAGCAGCTTCCTACTTAGGCATCAAAGAAGAGCTTCCCCCTTACTTAGACTGGTCTCTTGGGGTAGATGAGCTAATGACTGGTGTCAGTTTTGGATCAGCTGGATCTGGACTTGATCTAATAACTGCTAAAATAAGCGTAAATTCTCTTCTTCTTATGTTTGTTTTTGTGTTTAGAGACTAATACTACTTCTTCAATTGATGAAATTTGATTTCTAGTTAAGCTAAAATTCTACAACATGATTAAGATTTCTTTTGAGACGTCTTTCTTACTGCTTCTTAGAACAACTTTCTAGTATAAAGTTTTTAATTTTTGTACTAAAAAGCTGCTTTAAAAAGCGGTAAGAAAGTAATCCCAAACGAAGCCTAAATATATATTTGAGATTAAAGTACTTCTAGTAAGCTTCAATTCTTCATACGTAAATGCTGAATTTATAAAAAGAAAATCATCTCAAGCTGTGGCATTAATGCTTAACATAACTCACAGGCTGTAATTCCAGTTCTAGACCAACTGGATTATTTCAGAAACTATATGGACAGGCTTGATCAAATGATTGGAATGAATAAAAGAGAAGATCTCATAAAAAGAGCAGTCTTTGTTCTTAGTGCTGGCACAAATGACTTCATTTCTTATTCAACTGTTCCCCTTACAAGGGAAGTATTCTCTGTAGAAGGTTATCAAGGCTTCCTTCTTGATAAAGTTAAGGAATTTATCCAGGTTTGTTTCTCTAGTTTTTAGTGTGAAAAGGATACAAAATGCATTGGAAATGCAAAAAAATTTAATTTAGTTCATTTTTTCATTATAACTTGGTAACTCTGAAGCACATAGTACCCACAATTATGATCTAGATCAACAATTTTTATAAATACTGGCACTAATTTTTAACTCTGAAGAAAAACAGGTTTGATTTTTGAAACAAAATTCTATTTATTTCAATATATTTCTGCTTGTTTATAGCTTTAGTATTCGAGTTATCAGATCTGATTGTAAAAAGTTCATTTTTATCATAGCTTTTTCTGAACAAAAAAATTATAGCCAAATATATCGGAAGATTTATAAAATTTAGACCAGATTAATGCATAAGCATGGGAATGAAATGATTCATTGTTACTAATATTACAGGTTTTATACAATTTAGGGGCAAATAGAATTGTGGTTTCCGGCCTTCCACCAATGGGCTGTCTTCCCATTGTTATTACTCTCAAATCCAGAGATGGAATCCATGACAGAGGATGTATAAGTTCTTTCAATTCCATAGCTCTTGACTATAACCTGAAGCTTCAAGCCATCCTGCAGGAATATTCTTCTTCAACTGAGCTTCAGATATTTTATGTGGATTCATACAAACCTCTCATTGACATCATAACAAGCCCAGCTTCATATGGTAATTCCTTATCTTATTCTCACTTGTTATGATATAGATATAATAATATCTACTTGCAATAGAAATTATTATTATTATTATTGGGAACGGAGATATCTATCCGCTGCAACTCCAAAGGGAGCTTATGGCGGCGTAACTAATCCCCCGGCGGAACCAAGTGAGGTCACCCACTAGTATTGGGCCCACACTTGTTTTGCCCCACTGAAGAGGTGAGGGGGGATTCGAACTCGGGATGGGGGGTTCCTAACCGTACTCGCCCACCAACCACCCTAAGCCTCGGTGGGTCAATAGAAATGATTTAGCTTTCAAGAATGCTTTCTCAATTTTTTGAAAATATTAAACGGTATGAATTATGAAGTGCTAGCTAGGAAATCTTCTAAGGGCTTATTTGGCTGCTTAAAAAACGACGAGTTATTATATTTAGCCATTTGGTTGGACGCCATAAAAATCACAATATAAAATCACAATATTGAATTTTTAAACACAAACACTTTCAAAAGCCATCAAATAAAGTGATTGTTTACTTGCCATCAAACCTCACTTATGCTCTTTCATAAAAAAATTATGCTTGTTCTTCATCATCATAATATTCATGACCTTTTCAAATAAGAAAAAAAATTACGTTAGAATATTCTGATGTAACTTATGTTAAGTTGTGCTTGAATACTTTTAGATTTGCGCTGAGATTAATGTAATTTATGATATCATATATAAGTACTAATCTCGATATAAATCTGAGGGAAATTAGGCCCATCATAACATAAATTATATCAGGATATTCTTACGTAATTTTTTTTTCTTTATATAAACTAGGATTCATGATATCATCCGAAGGATGTTGCGGAACCGGATTAGTCGAGGCAGCAGTGCTCTGCAATCTGAAATCTCTTGTATGTCTTGATGCTTCAAAATATATCTTTTGGGACTCTATTCATCCTACAGAGAAGGCTTACTTCATCATCTTTAATAGCTTCAAGCCAGTGATAGAACATGTACTCCAGAGCTATTAGTTTTTTTTTTTGCTGTTTCACTTGTAACTTTCCACAATTTCTCACTGTACTACCAGAGTATCTGGTCCTGGAAATTTTGTTCAAGTGATACACTTTCAAGATCATTTTATCATAAATTATATCAGAACATACTCAATGATTATGGTGAAGAGACAAAAGAGTGCAAGTTTGCTTTAGGCTCCAATTGAAAAAAATTGTGTCTTGACTTTCTGATACACCCGCTGAGATGTAGGGTGGTTGGTGGGCGAGCACGGTTGAGAACCCCCCATCTCGGGTTCGAAACTCCTCTACTATGGCCTCACCTCTTCAACGGGGCAAAATAAGTGTGGGTCTGATGCCGGTGGGTGACCTCGCTAGGTTCCGCCGAGGGATTAGTTACGCCGCTAAGTGCTCCCTTTGGAGTGGCAACGAGTAGATATCCCCGTTCCAAAAAAAACTTTCAGATACAAATTGTATCAAGATGGGATTAGAAATTCATTGGATTTTCTTGAGTCTAGTGCTGTATATAATGAATTTTTAAACCCATCTGATACAAATTTTATTCCTGAACTTTTCAAGCAAGCCAGTGTACTATTTGAAGAAGCCTTAACAAGATAAAGATCAGTGAAGAAAGCATGATAGCAACGTGTACCCACTGATGAAGTGAATGCAGCAGAAGGTGGAAGAAGATTGGAAATAGATGAGTAGAGATATAAGGGATAATATAGGACCGAAAATGCAGAGAAAGAAGATAGTTTGAGAGAAACAGTGGAATTCAGAGATCCTTCTTACAATTCAATACAACAATACATTGGTTTTTATATGTGGAAGATGTGCAGAGGCAGATTCCTTTTCCTATGAATGATGATGATGAAATGGGCTGTTGGGATACTTTCGCTGAGCTTGCACTATAAATTAAGGTTTTATTTGAGATAATATTTTTATTATTTTACATTTCAGATTACAATCACAGTTTCTATTTAGCTGAGTATTTATTCAATACTTCCAAAAAATTTCAATAGCAAGGTTCCTTTTCCTATGGACGGTGGTAATGAATAGGGTTGTAGGGATCCTGTGTCTGAGCTTGTACTACAGATCGAATGGCTGCTCCACTTGAGTATGAAGCAGTGCTTATGGGAGGCTGATTTAGGCTTCGTTTGGGACGTCTTTTTATTCGCTTATTAAAGCAGTTTTTTAGTATAAAAATTTAAATAATTGAACTAGAAAGCTGCTTTAAGAAGCAGCAAGAAAGTCGTCCCAAACGAAGCCTTAGACTTCATTTGGGATGACTTTTTTACTGCTAATTAAAGTAGTTTTCTAGTACTAAAATTTTAATTTTTAAACTAAAAAATTGCTTTAAGAAACAGTAAGAAAGCTGTCCCAAACGAAACCTTATATTGATTATCAACCACAGCATCAAATTACTCATGGGTGAAAATGTAATTTGTAACAATTAGGGGAAGGGTTCGATTAAGATTTTGAGGATGCCCAACTTCCTGGAAAATAGAGTGATGTTGAACTCCCAACTACCTAGAAAATAGAGTGATGTGTACGTTTCAAAGTACGAGAAATTATTCTACGGGGAATCCAAACGGGAATTACTGTGACTATTGTCTGGATATGTAAGTGTACACACATTGTGTGCAAAATTTTAATACAAAATTATGTATAAATGTGCATGCAGTGTGTGCACTCACATGTCCGATCGGTTCTCCTTGTCCGGATCCACACAAAGTAATTTCTCTCCGAGTACAATGGTGGAAATCTGGTAAAGGTATGCATTAATGTACTTCCAAGTTCCAATTAAACGACTTTTGAAATTCTTGATTACCTATTGAGAAGGATCATCATGAGAAATATTAAGAGTTTGATCAAGATTAATAAAATTAAGAGTTTATTTGGGACGATTATAATATTTTATAGAGTTGATTGTGAAGTTGTAGAAAAAACAACTTACTTATTCTAATTATAATATTTTTCACTATAAAAAATTTTAAAAAATAGTGAGAAAAAATAAAAAAAATAGCAAAATAAAATTATGATAGTTATCTTAAAAACAAAGCAGTTAGAAAACTATCCCAAATAAATGCTAAAACTTATGATGATTTTATTTATGAATTTATGTACTCCCAAATAACTTATTTCTTCTAAAATTGTCCTATGACTTCTTATTTATAAGCTGTTCGGTGCAATAAAAAATATTATATAAAAATATATATTCATTCTTGCAGCACAAAAAGTTTAAAAATATATAAGACATTTACTTCAAAAATATATAATTAAAAAAATAAAAATATACCTAAATAATTAACCCATCATATGACAGTCAAATGTGTGTGATGATGTATATTATAAAAATACAAATTATATATAATATATAAAAAATACAAACGTATCATGCCAATCATGGAAGAGGCCACCTTACATTGCGCCACAACAAATGGTTAATGACGTTGGCTTCGACACAATGCCGGCGAGCCCTCTTCCTTTTCTCCACCTCTCCTCACTATCATCAACCTCAACACATCACCAAGCTCCTCCGCTCCTGCACCGCCGTCTCCGACCTCCATCGCATCCATGCCGCCATGATCAAAACGGGCATCGACCTCCTCCCCTTCCCCGCCGCCAAGCTCCTCGCTTCTGCCGCCCTTCTCGATTTCGACCACGCGTTCTCTCTCTTCCGCCTTCTCCCTTCCCCGACGCTTTTCTCCTTCAACTCCATTCTCCGAGCTCACTCTCTTGCCCCAGACCCGAACCTCCAGGAGACCCTTTCCATCTTCAATTCAATAAGAGCCCGAGCCCTCTCGCTCGACCAGTTCTCATTCATCACCGCCCTCAAAGTCTGTAGTCGCATACTGGCCATCGCCACCGGGGAGCAGCTGCATTGTTTGGTAGCCAAGGCCGGCTTCGACTATTTTCTCAATCTAAGGAATACACTTTTGCATTTTTACTGTGTGTGTGGAAGGGTTGCGGATGCACAGCAGCTGTTTGATCAATTGCCTCATATAAAAGATGCGGTTTCTTTCAGTACCCTAATGGGAGGCTATCTCCGGGTTTCACAGCCAGGAAAAGTTGTCGCCTTTTTAAGGGATATGTTTTATTTTAGCATGGAATTGAGTCCAGCCACCACTGTCACCGCTTTCTCAGCATTTATAGATGGTAATTACAGCGGCGAACCCCTTCATGGTTACTGCGTCAAGTCTGGGCTTAGCACCGAGCCTAATGTGTCGACTGCAGTTGCAACGATGTATACAAAAGATGGAATGATGGAACTCGCACGAAAAATGTTTGATCAAATGACGAACAGAGATGTTGTTATTTATAATTGCATTATGGATGGGTATGCTAAAGAAGGTTCATTGGACGACTGCTTAGTTCTGTTGCAGAAGATGAAAGGTGATGGAGTTAAATCAAATGCTGCAACGCTTCTTGGTCCATTTGCAGCCTGTGCTTCCTCTGGTGCATTGAGTGTTGGTCGGCAAATCCATGACTATGCAAAGGAGGAGAAGTTGGAAATTCAAGCTTCTCTGGGAACAGCTCTGATGGATATGTATGTAAAGAATGGCTGTCTCGAGGAAGCAATCTTAGTTTTCAACCAAATGCAGGATAGAGATGTCAAAGCCTGGACAGCCATGATCATGGGCTTTGCAGTTCATGGCAGGCCAGAGGAAGCTCTGCGGCTGTTTGATGAAATGGAAGAGAGCGGGGTAAGGCCTAATGAGGTCACCTTACTTGCTGTTCTCTCTGCTTGCAGCCATGGGGGACTACTAGGCTTAGGAAAAGATTACTTCAAGAGAGTTGTTCTACAGTACAGGCTATGTATTGGGATTAAGCATTATGGATGCATTATTGACTTATTGGGTAGGGCAGGGTTTTTGCAAGAAGCTTATGAGCTAGTGAAAAGCTTACCTTATGGAGGAGATGCCATGGCTTGGCGAGCTTTGCTTGCAGCATCTAGGGTTCATGGAGAAATAAGGATAGGGAAGCTGGCTAGAGAAACTTTAGCGGCAATGGGGGAGGAACACCCAACTGATAGCATCCTTCTATCGAGCAGTTATGCCTATGCAGGAAGATGGGAAGAAGCAAGAAAAGTGATGGATTTGGAGTTGGTGGGGGAAGAGACTATGAGCAAGGTGGCAGGATGCAGCTCCATTGAGATGGCTGGTTTTTAGAGTTGACGATGAAGATTTTTTCTGTGGAAATGGACAGAAGCTGAAGCCTGGAAAAATTATTAGGTCCGGATTCGTCCGTAGACCAATTCAAAATTCGCCATGTCGCCCCAAAAAATATACCGCGCTCGGTACCGAGCAGGGAATTGGACGGGAGACCCGTCCGGTGTCCGCACAGAATAATCGCTCCCATTTGGGGCAGAGAATTGAGGTCAGATGTGTTTTAAATTGAATTTATTTGCTGATAAAGAATAATTTAGTTATGTTTATAATTCATTGATTTGAAGTAAAATATTAATGCATAGCATAATCTGATTCCGCCTAGTTGTCTTTCATCCGCACAACTCTTGTTCAAAGGATTGCAGCTTAACTTGTAACACTTTTAGTTATTTCCTGAAGAAAATTATATGGTCAAGAACGATTTTAAAGAGTTGGTTCTCAAAATTTAGAGCTAGAAACTGAGCCAAAAAGCCTAAGAATTTTTTGTTTGGTTCAGACCAATTCTTGTTTATTGTGTGTGAACATTACAGTCCTGTGATACAGAGAAAAATATTTGTATTGCATCATAGCTTAGTAAACTTGTGGCATAAATGTTCTTAGTAGTATTTTTTGGATGTAAGACAGTAAGTGTACTGTGATGAAAAGTCTGGCATGCCATATCTATATGCATGTCCATGTCGATCTATCTGAATCTGTTAATTAATTTGTTAATTAATAATTTGTGAATCAAATATTAGTTGTATTTATTTGAATTTATTAATTTGCACTTCTCATTATTTAAAACCTGTTTTATATTCTAACTAGTTCTCTCTTGTGTAGCCTAGCATATAGCCTTTCTTGTTGCCTCTTTCTTGTTTTTTTGGCATGCTTTTATTTTTTAAGTTTAGATGGGGTCTTGTCCAAAAATGATTGAGTGGAGAACCGTGCAAACCAGAGAACTGGTCGAGAGAGGAAGAGGCGGAGGAGGCAGATCAGGCTTCTTCTTCTTGCGATTCCAGGTAAGTGAGAGAGGAGGTAGAAGGACCAGGGGCTTTTGCTGGACTCGTTCTTGTCTTGTGGTTGCCGGTGGATTTGAGCGAGAACCAAAAGAACAGAGGTTTGATTGATAGAAGATAGGTGGAAGATTGATCAGGTTATATCTCTCTATGCTTATTTCTTTAAGAAATTTATTTCAGTTTTAAAGATAAACCTAGATCTACAACTTGTTTAGAGATTTTGTTGTAAGACTTAATGGAGTTCTTAAAAATATCTTTGAGAACTTATTCGCATATACGATTCAAGTGCGATTCAAGTTCTCGAATTCGTACAAGAACTTTCTTTATGATTAAGTTCTTTAACTTTTATAAGAACTCCTAACATGCATTATGAGTTCTCTAACTCTTGCAAGAACTCGCATCAAAATTTATGTAAAAGAAATCGAAAAGGAAAACTTTAATTTACATAAGTCTTAAATCCTCAAGATCTTAAACAAGATGATTTTCATGATCTTTAATCGGAAGAAAAACATACCTTGATTCATTTTGAATTTGCCAAATTCCAAACTACAGTTTCTCTCCCTTCTCCCTTCACTTTCTTCTCTCATGAGTTAGTTCTCTATGGAGCAAAGCAACTCCTCATAATGAGAGAGAGAGAGAGGACCGGTAGTTATTTCCTACGAATTGGTTACAATAACCGCTCATAGAAGTTATAATAACCTCTTAGGAGTTATTTGATCAAACGGTCCATAAACGAATGATCAAATCATCTCTTCTTGACCAATAGGATTTCAAATAAATAATTAAATTCCAATAATTAAATATATGGGCCACTTAATGGCTTATATAATTAAATATGCATACTTAAAATAATTATTGCGACGTCTCGCATAATTATTATATTTAATTATTCTAACATTTGTAACCTTTGTGCAAGTTAATAAAGAAGTTAGCCCTCTTTCTTCCCGTGGATGTAGGCACATCATGTCGAACCACTTAACCCCTTGTGTTCTTGTTTATATCGTTGGCTGTTTTTTTGTGATTCTTGTATATATCTTGTTGTATATTGATTGTTTGATGGCTTTCTTGCATATATCTTGTTTATAACTCTTTACAAGATAGATTAAATGCTTTATATGAACATGTTTTTCATGATTAAACTGTTTTGGTAAATAGAGTTTGTTATTGTTATTTTGCAAGCAAAGTTTGTGATATTGTGATAAGAAACATTTGGTTAAAACAAGAACCTCTTAGTCATTTACATTGTGCAATGTATAGTGAATAAATGTTTCTAATTAATTGTTAAATTAATTAGTAACTTGCTGTTTTTATAATTTTATTTTTTCACTAGCTTGTGGTGTTTGTTTCAATTGTAGGCAATTTTTAGATTTCTAATTTTAGTAACTCAATTTTGAAAAGGATCCTAATTCATTTGGGAATATTTTTTTAAAAGTGGATAAGATTGACAACAAACTGGTATCAGAACATGGTGGAGCTGATCGGGCAAAGGAGGAAGAAAAAAGTTCTTGTTCAAGAAAGAGGCGAGGTTGCACAGTGGGCTATTCGCTTGGAAGAGCAGAGGCGCAATTGTAATTACATTTATACCCTTATATATTGAGATGAAAAGAAACTATGTAAATGTCAACTTTTTTAAAAATTTTATATGATAACAAACTTACAATTCTAAAATAAAAATTGAATCAGCTTTTATGAAATGCTTTATAACTTTTAAATATCATAATATAGTTTTTTTAATGATGTACTATTATGTTTTAAATTAATCTGGAAAAAATTATTATCTGCTGTTACTTCATAATAAATATAATTTCTCTAATAATAATATAACTCTGATATATTTTTAAGATTTAATTAAAAAATTAAATAAATATGTAATTACATATCATGAATAAACTATTTATATTTCTCTAAATTAAAATTAAACTCATCAACTGACATCATCGCGGCTCCAACTACAACTCTATAAGCATTTCCAACAACAATATTTATAAATCATTTCACCCAGGATAAACAAACTAATCTGAATCAATACAAAAGTAACAGAAACCATTTAGGCCTGCTTGGCAACAAGTAGGATTTCACTATTCGATTACATAGAATTTTTTTTACCTTGGCTTGTTAAAGGCCACTACTCGATTACATAGAAGCCGAAGGTAGTAAAGGCAGGTGTAATTGGAAGATATGGTTTTAGGAATGCTTTGCTGCAGATTGCATTTGAATTAATTTTTGTTGTAAGCATGAAAATGCGTAATAGATATAATTACAAAGTACATATGAATCATGCAAAGAATAGTAGCAGAACATCAACAGTTGTATGCATGTTTAAGATAAATATGCACAAATATATGCTTTTGGAAGTTCATTAGCACCTTCTGCAATCTCAAAGTATTCTTATACATATGTGAAGTACAATTTACATGATGATAACTTCCTTCATAGTAGCTATTGTAAAACCTGTCATGACGAACAACCAGAGCTCACACAGGGAATAATTCTAAAACAACTTCCGTATTAATTTGCAAGTCCAGCAGCTTCTGACAATTTCTCCAAGTTGCTTCCACCAATCTGAATAACAATTGGGTGTTGATCTTGGGAAGTAGATCATATCTCCAAACAATTCATCAACTGTAATCATAACTACATAGAAGTAAGAACCAAAAGAATAATTCAATCAAACATAATCATAACTATAAAATGAACCAGCAACCTTATGAAATTTATAAGGAATCTTTCATAACATAACACAACTATAATGTAAACCAATAGTTCAAACTGAGTATTCAATACTTCCACTTTTATATGACTCCTAAGTTTTCTCATCCATCAATGCATTTGTGATTTGCTCCCGTAAATGGATTATCTCCTCAGCACCTTCGTCATATCTCAACTCATTATTTGTTACATCTTCATCATTATCTTTCATTGATTGTCCAATTCGAAACTCATATGGTTCTTTATGTATGTATGATTGGTCGATATCATAAATACTAAATTCTGGATCATCTCGAGAATGATGATGATGTATATAGTTGTGTAATATCATCATAGTCGTCATTGTTTCACTTGCTTCTTAAACAAATAAGTTTGCATATTACGCAATATCACCCATTTTTTCCTTCACACTCCAAAAGATATTTCAATGATACCATGTAATGACGAATGCCGCTTATTAAATATTTTTTGCCTCCTATGAACCAATTGATTACCTATTTCAAAATATAAAATATGATATCTTAAATTTGAAAATGGCTTCAAAACTCACGTTGTATCGGATATCCAGTATCCACAAGATAATATTTACCTATTTAGAAGTGTGCATCATTTTTTGATAAATTTATTTAACAATATGATCATTTTTAATATCAACAATGACAAAGAAAAATTATTTTCATGATTATGTAAAATAAATTTGAATATTCAACTATAATGTACACTACCCTCCTAGCATGTCATTATGAACATGAAGCACATATTGAAGTCACAAACTACCATGACATTTTGTGTTGGTGAACTGCATCGTCCTATATACGCCACTTTCTCTGTATTTGAAACACGTGTATCTACATGCGTTTCATTAATAGCTCTAAGACAATCCTGATTGAGAAGATCTGCTCATATATCATATAAATATATAAGCATCATTCCATTATTCAACATACTTTGAAATATGATATGTAATGACTATCATATTGCATTTCTCTTTGTGTATTTTGAAATATTGAGTTTTTTTTGTTTGATTACTTCTCTTGATAAGCTTACTAATGACTCCATTCCAATAGAAAAATAATGGCGAATTGTTTTAGTTGAATGTTGGAATAGTTCAAAGGTTGATCTTATCGATTCGTTATGTGATAATATGTTTAAGGTGATTGCTAATACTTCTCTCGATGTAGTCTCTGACGAACCATGCAAGAAATGAAAAATTTCTAAGACAGGTAAAATATACATAAAAATTGATTGTGATATAAAAAAAAAATTATAAAATCTAGTAGGATGATCAGATAATAGGTCGACAATCCATTTATCTCCAATATATGATGAGGTCATGCATGAAGTTTTATAAATATATGTTTCATAATATTCATTTATGAGACATAAAGTCGTTATAATTCTTTTTATGAGCTGATCTTTTAGTAGCAAAGCATTTCTATTCTTTTCGGCACCTGGGCAGATCAACAAAGACAGTAAGTATATATATATATATATATATATATATATATATATATATATATATATATATATATATATATATATTATATATATATAAATAATAGTAAGTACTGCAGAAAAAAAAAACATCCAATCATTAAAAAGTGACAATCATCCCGCATTATAATTTATGAATCTTATGTAAGCTAGGATTTATAAGCATGTTATTTGGGCATTCATTTATAATAGAACAAATCGTATGGAGAGATCAAGACAGAGATAGATGCAACGCTGACTGCTACGAGGATTCCCAACTTCAGCTATTGGTAAAGTATTAATATGAAATAAGCATCTAGGATTTTCTACCCTTTGAGGTTAGTTCAAATTAATTTGTTCATCAGCAAACCCAACATTTTCTACCCTCTCCAACTCCAAATATCCAATTCAAAAGTCTTGGTAATCCAGTAGCCACCCTGAGTTGCTCTCTCCCAAGCTTCAATACTTACAGGAGAACTTCATAATTTGTCAGTATTTGCAGCAATCTGTGGCGTTTTTCAGTCCCTCGGATTAGAGGTTGTGAAGTTGTTGTCTGCTGATGAATTGCGTCAGGCGCCATGTGATAGGAAAAACGTTTCTAGTAAGTCTTGGCTAAGTGATAGTTTGGCTGATAGCGTGATTGAGTTGTAACTTTTTAATGATTGATTTGTTTTTTCGGCAATTGATTTCCACATATATGAATGCTGATGATAATAGAGTTGTTATGCTACTACAAGATCAGCTAAGGAAAAGAATTATAGCGGCTTTATATCTCAAATGAATATTAAGACATTTATAAAAATTCATGCATTAACTCATTATATAGTGGGGACAAATGGATTGCTGAAATATTCTCTGGTCATCTTAGTAGATTTTATAATATGTTTCGTGTCACGATCAATTTTTATGGATCTTTTACATGTCTTATAAAGTTTCATTGCTTGCATGATTCATTAAGGATTACATTGAGGGAAGTATTGTCGATAACCTTGTACATATTATCACATAATGAATTGATAAGATCGATCTCAAAATGATTCCAACATTCAACTGAAACTATTAGTAACTATTTTTCTATCGAGTTAGAGTCATTAGTGAGTTTATCAAGTGAAGTAATCAAGCTAAAAAATCATTTGTTTCAAAATACAGAAAGAGAGATATGATATGATAGTCGTTTCGTGTCATATTTCAAGGTAAGTATGTTGGAGCATTAAATGATGTTTATTTAATTATATAATATATGAGTAGGAGTTTTCAATTAGGATTGCATTAGAGCTATTGATGGAATACATATAGATGCACGTTTTTCAAATACTAAGAAGGTGATGTATATAAGATGATATGATTTGTCAACACAAAATGTCATGACAGCTTGTGACTTCAACATATATTTGACATTCGTAATAAAAGGCTGAGAGGGTAGTACACATGATAGTCATATATTTAAATTTGCTTTACATAATAATGAATATAATTTTTCTTTGCCACCTGTAAGTTAATTGTTAATATTAAAAATGTTCGTATTGTTAAATATCTTTATAAGAAATTAATGCACACTTTTAAATAAGTAAATATTATTTTGTGGATATTGGATATCCGATGTAATGTGAGTTCCTGAAGCTATTTTTAAATACAAGGTATCATGTTCCAGATTTTAAAAGAGGTAGTCAATTGGTTCGTGGGAAGCAAGAAATATTTAATAAGTGACATTCGTTATTACGTGAGTCTTTGAAAGATCTTTTGGTGTGTGGAAGAATAAATGGGTCATAGTGCATAATATGCCAACTTATTTGTTTAAGAAGCCAGTGAAAATAATGACGACTACAATGACATTATACAACTACATATGATGTCATTCTTTTCGAGATGATTTATAATTTAGTATTTGTGATAATGATCAATTATATATGCCTGAAGAGCATATGAGTTCCGAATTGACTAATCATTGATAGATAATGATGAAGATGTAATAAATAATGAGTTGAGAGATGACGAAAGTGCTAAGGAGATGATACATTTACAGGATAAAATCATAAATACATTGATGGATTAGATGAATTAGAAGTCATATCTCTGATCAAATTTCTCTGAAGTTTTTGCTTGATTATTAAGTACATTTTAAAATTTATTGTTACTATAGAATTGTATACTCCAGCAGATGATTGTCTTGACAGATATTCTATGTTGTGATACTATTTCTTCTTTTAGCTGTTAGTTTGTAAGATTTTGCGAAGGTGTTTAGCTTATTAATTGGTGCATTTGAGTTTCAATGATATCCATCGTTGGAGGAAGTATGAGCAGACGCGTTTCTCATGTTCTCAGGGAATTGATTATAGTAGAATTTCAAGTTCAGCGATTGCATTAAGGTAGAGAAGAAGGTGATAAGGCCACGCTTTGCTGACATCCTCGACATCATGATGTCGTTGGAGGAAGTATGGCCATAAAGCTGTCAAAAACAACCATTTTCCAAGGCACTGTAATAAAGCCAAAAGAATCAACTTGACCGTTTGCATTAAAAGCTTCTGAAAGTCCAAGAACAACAATTTTCGAAGGTACTGTAATCAAGCAAAAATAATTTAACTTGATCGATTGTAATCAAACAATTCTACTATATGCAATTAGATGTCTAATGCAAGCTAATGCACGTATATTTTTGTTGCTTTCCTTGAAGAGGATAACCATAAGTGAGATAAAGAAACATGCATGGTTCTTGAAGAACTTGACAAGGGAGTTGATTGAAACAGTACAAGCAGTTTATTACAAGAGGCCTACAGAGCGTTGAGGACATTATGAAGATTGTCAAGCAAGCGAGGAATCCACGTACCTCAATCACTCCAGTGCCAGGATGGGCTGAAGAAGAAGACGAGGAAGAGGAAACTAAAGATAAGTGATCGCTGTGGAAAAATCTTCTTAAATAAGACCGAACCTCGCCCTCGTGAACTTAGGGGTTCCCTTTAATTTTCTTGGAGGTAGATTGAGTTTAATATTTAACTAGATTTCTCCTGAGAATAGTGTCAGGGTTTATTAGATCTGGGTTTTACTTCCTATGAACGCAAGCCCACATAGTTAATTACCCTTCCTGACGCATTAGAAGAGCACTCTCGATTAAGGATGAAATATACTTAGATTCGTACAAGGAGTGTGAGAATGTGCAACAGAGATTTAAATTTAGTTATGGGGGATTAATTTACACCCGATCAAGATCCTATGGTTCCGTCATCCCGTGCATACCATGGGTTTAGTCTACCAACACTAACAATCATTGATTGTAGTGTCTGGGGAATCTGATTAGCAGTCATGGGTTGTCTCCTCTCAGCGATCCCGAATAGACTAAAGTAGAGATGTGTGAATTTTAATTTAATTTAATTTGGGTTGGGATTTATGGCTTCCTTAGAAGTTGCCCGTGTGATTTGATTTGGGTAGAGGCTTATGACTTCTTGAGAAGTTGCCCTGATAGTGGGACTTATGACCTCTTTTAGACGTAGCCCGAAGAATTTTGTTTGGGTAGGTCTTATGGCTTCCTTAGAAGTTGTCTAATGATAGGTCTTATGATATAGCCCTATAAGCTAAGTGGCCCATATAGTGGGTCTTACAATCTAGCCTTTATAGAATAGGATGCCCGGGTGAGGGGTCTAGGGTTATGTTATTACCTGAACTTTTTTCCTAAGAGGATGGACTTAAGGCTTATATTAGAAGTGACCAGTTGGTGAATTTGGGGATTAGGGGTTGGGACATTTTCACCTAAAGATTTTCACTAAACTTGGACTTACGGCTTTCATTGAAGTTGTTGTGTGGTGTGTCTTACAACCTAGTTCTTATAAACAAGGCTACCCATTGTGATTTACGTTAGATCTAGGGGCGTTCATTTGAAAGTTCCCTAATAAGCGGGTCTTACTGCTTCGCTTAAAAGTAGCTCAAATGACGGGTCTTACAAGTTACAACTTAGTCCTATCTGCTAAGATGCCCAATTAAGGGGTCTGGAGTTAGGTTGCTTTCTAGCTATTACCTCTAAAGACTGGACTTACGGGTTTCATTGAAAGTAGCCAAGTGAATTTTTGGAATTTATTGCTTCACTAAATAAATATGTATTTAGTGAAAGAATTACCAATAGGATTTATTGCTTATATTAGAAGTATCCTATAGGACTTAGCTTAACAGGGATGTAGCTTTACACAGTTCCCCATCTCAACACCAGTTTTAGTGTTTTGTAGTAGTTCAGTACAGAAGTCTCTTACTCTACTTATTTTCCAACATTGTTGCTTTACTAGTTGTAGTTAGATTTTTATTTTAGTATTAATTTGATCTTATTTATTGATGTGCTAACTTTTGTCAGTTTGCCTGCAGGTGTTCGTAGCAAGCAGATTAGAGAGCTCTTGTATAGCTGCATAACCTATTGTTGAGAGTCCGAGAGTATTTGAGTTTGTTTGTTGGAGAACTGCTCAGTGTTTGAGAGCTACCAGAGAGTTATTTGGAGAGCACTCGTGTTTGAAAGCTGCTCAGTATATTGTGCATAGGTTGATTGGATAGTGGAAAAATATTATTTTCTTGCTTTTTTATTTTTATTTTGTTTGTATTAATTAATTATGTTAATTAATTAAGTTGATTTTTTTTCATTGAAATTAAGTTTCAAATTAAAACTATTTGCTCGACTTTATTAATTGTATTTTGAAACTAATTGTATTAAATTTGATTTGATTAATAATCAATTATGAGTCAATTGAAAGTTGAATATTAATTAAAATTTAATTCGTTCAAATTATTATTTTAAATGTTGACTGTATTATTCTTTAATTATATAAATTATTTTTTTTTTCATTTTTTTTTCAATTGATGTGAATTTTAGCTTTGTTTAGTGCTGAATGAAGTTCAAATTTATTTAAAAGTTAACTAATTAAATATTGAATTTCTCATTTGTTTTAGTCAAATGAATTTTAACATTCATTAAGTTTCTGAATTACTTGAGGTTTACGGGAAAGAGGGCATCTCAATCAGGTTGATTAATTTAAAATTTTTTATGAATTTTATGATTGAATTTCTTAAGTGCTGAATATTATAATTTAAAAATTTTATGAATTTTAACATTACTTAAGGTTAATTTTAAGTTTCTGATTGATTTTATTTTTAGTTTATTTTATTTAAATTTAAAATTGAATTTCAATTTATTATATTATTTTAAAATAAATATTTTTTAAAATTAATTAGAGTTAGAGTTATTAAATTCATCATCAAGAATGTATTTTCCAATTTTCTAAAAATTCACTAAGTACTATATTTTTGACAAAATTTTAGCAGCCTCCCGGCGTCCTCTCTCTCATGCCGGGAGTTAAGGGAGTGCTCGACTCGGCCGGATCAAATCCACGGCGAAGAGATTGGGAGAGCGAATTGATCTCATCTTCAGTCTTGGATTTCTTAGATTGTTAATTGTGACTTTACTGGCATAAACTTTTTGTCTCCCTTAGGATTGGAAATCAATAAGTGGCTTCAGGAGGTGAGAGGGACTCGGCTTGTTCGTTCAAATTGGAACAAATGAACTGCAGGTTGGAAATTGTTTGTACAAAAGATGACGAATCAGAAGGTGCTGCTCAGCCGTATGTCAATCGAATTAGATAGGCTTGATGTTCTTGTGACTGATTTTGACTTGGAGACCGTGAGCGGAGGTGTGATCGGCAGTCAAAAACGGCATCGGGCATGGCCGCAGGCAGAGCAAAGATGGACGGGTTTGAATCGGAGACGAACAGAGATGGACGGGAGGTTCTGTTCAAGCGCAGAATCCCAAGTTGCTGCCGGCGCTTAGGCTTGAATCGGAGAGGAAGCCCAATTGTTCCTCCGTCCAGGAAATTGCCGAATGCCAGTAAAAAACCCCCTTCTCTTGATGAATTTTTTTCTTGGTAACGTGCTATTTTATTTTATTTTCTGCTTCAAATGTATTTTTTTTTTGCGTCAGCTTGCCGTGTTTTATGCATGTTTCACCCTGTATAATTAATCATGCTTGCTTTCCAGCTCGTGGCTCTGAGCTCTTTTTCTGTGCATTCTTAATTCAGCCAATACCACTTATTCCTATAGCCTTATCTCAATTCTTCCAAAGATTTAGTCTGCTGCAGCTATTTAATATTAAGTCCATAATTTCTATAACCTGGATGGTTGTTTGTTTTGGTCTTTACATCCTTTCACAACTTTAATTCTTTCTTCAGTGCCCACGAGGTGTTCGATGAAATGATTCTTGGAGTTGGTTGGGATCCAAACAATGTTCCAACTTATAATTGGGTCTCGATGTATGCTTGTGGAGATGTTACCACGTCTGTCTAAATCACAAAAACAAATAACTTTTATTTTTTCTGTTATTTGCTTCTTCATGATTTCTCTGAAATAAATCCTCCATGATAAAATCAGTTCTACTCTATAGAAGTCCCCTAGTTGTCAAAACTTATATTTATCTCTGTTTTCTCAACACCGTATGCTCCAGTGACATTTATATATACATTCATACACTTAGTATATCAAGTATATCAGATCAATAAAATTATAGTTTGTCAGCATGTCTCTCCGTGGCATGGAGTAAGAAAATTTAAGTGCTCCATTTTTATTTTTTTTGCAAAAATCATCAAAATCATGTCTTGCTTTTATCCTGACATTAGTTTAGCAGTTTTATCACATTGCAATTATTTTAAATTTCAACATTTACAAATGAACTCTGCATCAAGCAAATGACCTTGATCAAGAAATTCATCCCAAGTAGTCAAATATGGATTATTAAGTCATGCAGCTCATTGGTATGTTAGTTGAGAGTTTTGTTATCAATAAAGAGGTCTTGGGTTCGTGTCTTAAGGAAGGGATTATTAAGTCGGCCATAGAGAAGATGATCTATGAAGTCTATTTAATGCAAATATTTTTAGAAAAGTTAAATTCTTAAATGAAGTGGCTTATTAAGTCAGCCACAGGATGCCAATAGCTCAAATGAGAAGTCTTGTAGAATTCTTGTTGGGCCATTCTTACTTCAGTGAGTGTAAAGGTCTGCAGGAGCCTAACCAAATGAGAAGAAGATGAGTTGGTTTTTGATTGCCTCTGAGACTCCTTCAACAAATCTCCCTGGATTGATTTCTTCATTGATCATCTTCACCCCATAGCTCTCGGCTACGCTGTGGTAAGATATGAGAAGGGATAATTGTACTCATATTGGAAATATGAATTCTCCAAGATTTGTTTCCTTAGTAGTCTCTTGAATGAGGGTGAATTCCTGGTGGGAATAATCTTAGAACCTCATAGAGAATCATAGTTACCTGAAATTAGAATCTTTAGAATTGGGAATTAATAGCCGTTAAATGAGGGAATGATTAAAATAGTCTTAAAGTTTTTTAGATAAGTGAAAAATAGTTTATATTTTTTTTAGATGTTTAATTTAAGCTACATTTGCGATAACATTTGACCATTATTTTTTTGCTGCTTTTAAGAAAAAAAATTTACTAAAAATTTGTTTTAGAAAGCAATAAAAAAACCATCCCAAACAAAACCTTAATTTCTAAATTCATTGAACTAATTTGATCCAACCACCAATTTGCCATTGCTTTTGACATGTGGAGAGAAGTTTTTCATGAGTGTACTTTTAATTTATTGATATCAATTTTGCTACTTAGTACAAACAATAAGATTGACAATAAATAATCTAAAATGCCTGGCTGATTGTTGAAAAATATTTCTCCATCAATTTTTATTTAAAGGGATAACAATGTAAACGATAAGATCAAATCAACTCAAACTTGATAAGTTCTGATTAGGATCATTCATATTATTTAGATTTTGTTTGAGATGATTTTCTTATTATTTTTTAAAATAAATTTTTAGCATAAAAAAATTTCTTAAACGAACAGTTTTTATAACAAAAAGCTTCCTTAAAAAATAAACGAACCAAGACTGATCCAATCAAAATTTTGTTTTACTTGGGATTTAAAATTTTAAAGAACTTAGAATTCACCTTCTATTTCAACTTTGTTATTTAGAAATATTACATTTGGCCAATTTTTCAAATACCTTGTAAACTTTCTACCATTGTCATCAACACCGCAAATCACCACTTGCAATCTTTGGCCATTATAGCTTGCCACGAGCTACCACAGCCTGCCATTAGCTACCGTAGCAACCTCCCAACATTGTAGTCACCTGTCACTTGCTGATTGTCTCTGATAGTTTTCACTGCTACTAATATCGTTCTCCACCCACCACCATTATATTAGCCATTGCTTGCTATCGTCAGGGGCGGAACTAGCTTCAATTATGAAAAGGGCAAGTATAATATAAAATAATTAAATATTAAAAAATTATATATATATATATATATATATATATATATATATATATATATATATATATATATAACGAAAAGTTATTTTCAAAATTTTAAGCAAGAAAAAAAAGTTGTAATTAAATTGTCATGAAAAACATGGAAGAAAATATTAGAACTAAATTTGAAGAAATATATAGACATTTTAGGACAAATTAGGACAACAGAATTTTTTAGAGGGGGCAAAAGTAATTTTTTAGAAGGGACAAACAATTTATTTTACTCTCCTACAAAAACAAAATTTTTTTTTTTTTTTTAGGAGGGGGGATGGGGAATTGTCCCCCTAAGATCCATGTGGTTTCACCACTGGCTATCGTCAATTCCACCACCTTCTCTCATTATAAGCTAACGGATGCTAGTCACTCGTTACTATCATCATAACTTTATACTATATTCATTTTACTCCAAATAAAAATAAATCATATACATTTATTTTACACCTATTTAAATAATTTAAAATATTTCAAGCATATTAAATTTCTTTTACATACATTAAACATTCCATTTGTAAATCAAACGGCCCCTAAGTAAAATAAATTAGAAAATTTGCTTGTTTGCCCTCTAAAATATTACTGAAATGCACCATTTCGAATTATTATTAGAGTATATTTAATTATTTATCGTTTGCTTAAAAAGCTTTGGCCAAATTTTAGATAAAAGCATACTATTTATTAAAATTAGTTTAAGGAGCACATTTAAAAAAAAATTTAAAAAGGAGCAAATGAGCCAAATCATTTGACGCATTGTGAAAAGTTGAAGAGAGAGGGCACGGTATTGGAAAAATAATATAGAAGAGGGATGGGTAAAGTATTTTATATATATGTAAATATTATATAAATATTATTTTTAATATTAGCAATTTAATTTGTTAAATAATTATTTATAAAAACATTTTTATTAAACTAAACAAGAATAAACAATATATTTTTATTTAACTTTTTCATTATATTTTCAACGTATTTTTATCAAATTTTTATTAGGATTAAATTTTCATCCCTATTACATCTACTTAAGCAATTTAATTTATTACAAAATCTTTTAAATTTTCATTCTAATAAAATATTGATAAAAATTAAAAATATAAGGAAATATTATTTTTAATATTAATAATTTAATAAAATATATTCTAATGAATTTTTAATATTACTAATATATTTTATTCCAAAAGCTTTTAAAATTTTATTCTAATAAATTTTTTATAAAAATAGAATAAAAATGTAATGAAATATTATTTTCATTTTCATTACATTTATATTAAATGGCCAAAAAAATTTAATTAAAAACTATTTTTATACTTATTTATTTTAATTAAAAAGTTTTATAAATAATTATTTAAAAAATTAAATTACTAATATTAAAAATAATATTTACATAATATTATATTAAAAAAACTACATCATCCATCTCTCTCTCTCTCGGCTTTCAATTCCGTGGCCCTCTCTCTCCCTTTTCTCTCTCCACCTCCCTCTCTCTCTCTTTCACATTTTCTCTCTCCCTGCCAATTGGTTTTTTTTTTTAACTAAATACGCCAAATCATTTGGCTTATTCGGAATACGTCAAATGATTTGGCTATTTTGCTCCTTTTTATTTTTTTTTTAAATGCGGTCCTAAAGCTAATTTTAGAAAATGCCGTGCTTCTTTCTAAAATTTGGCCAAAAGCTTTTTTGGCCTTCGAAAGCGAATTTTTATTTGGTTCGGTTGACCGGATGCAAGAAACATCCGGTCGTAGGTAAAAAAAATGCGGTACCGAGGTGTACACCACGGTACCTAGTTTTTTTTTCCTACGGATGTTCCTCTGCATCCGGTCGGAGAACGTAATAACGGCTCTTCGAAAGCTGCATTCGCCGTTATCTTACCGTTTAAATTTACTAAATTATGTTTTTTTTCCCCTATATTTTTTATTCATGAAGTTGGGCTTTTTATAATCAGTCGTTTTCTTGACTGTCGACAAGTATCACTACTCGACAGAATGAGAACCTGGAGGAGATAAGAGATCCTCTGCCCATCAGAGCTCAAAGCCAGAAAGCCTTCTTGAACACGTTTCCTCTGATCGGAAGTTGCGACATGGAGTTGGGGTATTGGTTGGCGTTCGCGGCGACCGCGGCGACTTTGGCGGCGGCGGGTTGGGTCGGATGGTCGGCGGCGGAGTGGTTATGGTTCCAGCCGCGGCGATTGGAACGCAAGCTGATGGCGCAGGGGATTCGAGGAAGCAGGTATCGCTTACCCTACGGTGATCTCAAGGAGATTGGGAATCTCGTTGGTGATGCTCGCCGGAAACCTCTGCCGCTTTCGCACAACATAGTCGACCGTGTCGTTCCCCATTTAACCCGCGCTGTGGATCTCTATGGAGGTAAATCTCTTATTCTTTCTGATTTTTGTTTCTATTTTAGAGTTTTTTTAGGGTTTCGTTTACTTTTGGTTTGGGGAACGAGGTGTGTTTTGTAGACCTTTTTGGAGCAACTGTAAGCTGAAGGCAACTTTGAGCAAGCTTAATCTTAACACAGATGAAACAGTGAGGGATTTTGATGGGTGATAGATAAAAGGAGTGAAGATAAGCGCAAAAAATCATTTGATTAATTTAGGAAAAAAATTGTTAGGATATCATGATCAAGTTTTTAGTGGAGATTAATTTTAAAATATTTGAAAATATATTTTTTTAGATAAATGCAATACATATTATTTATTTATTATATTTATCTTTTAACCGATTAAAATAGACTAAAAACTTTTAAAACCCATCCTAAATATTTTTTAATTAGGATAATGTAATATGATTTTCTTAATCTATAATGATATCATTATTTGTAATTAGATATGAATTATATTTAATAAATATTATTTAAATATTAGCTAATTAAGAATACTTTAAATTTTTAATTATATTCGAATTATCTTAATTAAAACTCTCATTAATCATGATTTATAGTTACTGTTTTATTATTTTGAGTAATTATGAGATTAATTAATTATTTATAACTAGTTATTAAACTATAATAATAATAATAAAATCTTATTTATATTAATAAAATTTAATTAATCTTAAGAAATTAGTACTTTTTAATTATGATTAATTATGTATTTATTAATTATTTAAAATTTATCATAGTTGATGCATATAAAATATTATTAAAGCTAATTAAATTCTTGATTAATAGTTAATAAATCCAAATGAGTTAATTAATTTTTATCATTAAAATTTATACAATTTAAGTATTTTAAATTTTAATTATATATTAATAAATTTGTAACAATCTTTTTATAATTATTGAAGTTTATTTAATATTTAAAGTATCATAATTAATCCTTACAAATATTATCACCCTTAATTAAAATCTTGAATAATTTTTAATGATTTCTTAGTTTTTCATCATAAAAATTTATGTATTACTTAATTATCATATGATTGATTTTTATATTTAAATATTTGTAGTTTTTAAATAATATTTTATTTGGGTGATTTTTGAATAAACTAGATTCTTAAGCCAAGGATTATTTAGGCTTAATCTAAATCTTGTTCAAATAGGCTTAGAGCAGAGCCCTACATAGGATCCTGGTTGGCGGGCTTTGCCCACCCACATCCACCTATGGCGACTTTCCGGATGTTATACCCACCCACACCCACCCACTTTCCAAGCTTATTGAATGCAGTCTGCCATAGAATAATGGCCTTGAGGTTTTTTGCCATTTTCTCTGACTGCAAACTTTCAAGCCACATCAAAATTTATCATAGTCATGATGCGGTTCAGTGTTGCGAACTGTGTAGTAAGGATTATTATAATATATTGCATGTATAAAATGATTAATAATGTAAATTGGTTCTCCTCTGATGTTGAGTACCCACCCATACCCACCCACGAGGCTATGGGCGTACCCATACCCACCCATGCCCATTGGGTATGGGTGGGTGTGGGTATGGGTACCCAATGCAGGGCTCTGGCTTAGAGGCAAATCTGGATTGAGGTGAATTCCAAGAAATACAATTTTTTAAAATAGTAAACGATAAATAAGTAAATATCAAAATTTTGGAGTTAACATATAAATACATAAAAAATTTGTGGTGCTTATGTAAATCTCTCTAAGGGGGTGTTTGGAATCTCAAGGCCTATTTTTAATTTTATGTGGTGGTTGAAAAAAAATATACAGGTAAGAATAAGGTGCCATTCTTTTGGTTTGGGCCTTGCCCTAGGGTGATCATCATGGATCCTGAGCTTGTAAAGGACATTCTTTCTAGTAAATTTGGTCACTTTGAGAAGCTAAGATCAACGCCAATTGGAAGGCTACTAGCTCTGGGGCTCATAGCTTATGAAGGTGAGAAATGGGTCAAGCATAGGAAGATCATTAACCCAGCCTTCCATATTGAGAAGTTGAAGGTACTCTTTTTTTTCTTGTGGTAGGAATTTGTCATAGATCAAGGAATTGAAATTTAGGCATTCTAGTTACATTTTTTTTTTTGTTCATACAGATGATGATGCCATTATTTTCTGCTTGTTGTGATGAGCTAATAAGTCGATGGGAGGAGTTGGTTGATAGTTCAGGTGTGTTTGATATAGATGTTTGGTCCGAATTCCAAAATTTTTCTGCAGATGTCATCTCTCGAACAGCATTTGGTAGTAGTTATAAAGAGGGTCGACGAATTTTTGAACTACAGAAAGAGCAAACTGAACTTGTGATCCAGGCTGCTCGGAATTTGTATATTCCTGGTTTTAGGTACATTTCTTTTGCTAGTTTTCTTGAGAAATAATTATTATATTGTTTAAGTTGCTTAACCTTATGCTACAGGTTATCTTCGGGTCTAGATTTTTTTTTCATTCCTAGTATGATACACAAAATCATGAGAACACATTATTCACATATCGCAAACTCTTGATTTCTAGCAATTGTTAATTATTTTTAGCAAAAATAAAAAAGTATATATTAAGAAAATCACGTGTTTCTAATAGAAGCTATGGTTAAAAATATGGAACCATAAAAAATCTACTAAATGAAAATCTTGTGCTTGTTAAAAGTTAGATTGTAAAAGATCAATTATATAGTTCAAATAATATCCAAGTCTAGAGCACTAACCTCCCACACGGAGTTTTGATGGCTTATTTTGATGATATAGCGTAAAGTTAAAGAATTGAAGCTATCAAATCAAATATATTGCTTATATAAGGGAAGAACTCTCCTAAAAACCTTTGAGTCCCACACTTAATCATGGGTAAATTCATGGAATTGGAAGGAACAACAAATCCAATTAAAATTTTATTTAAAATATAAAATGGAATGAGTTTTGTTCAAGCCAAAGACCAACAATATATAATGAAAAAAAAATCCCATTGGAAGGTTTCAATATTCATTGAGTAAAATAACCCCTTAAAATCAAACAAGTTGATTTAAAAAAAATCCTTGATTATATAAATAAACATTAAAAAATCACAACACTAGAAAGGTCATCAATCCCTCATCTTATTATAAATAAGTTATAATGGCCGCAAATTGTTTGCCAATAAAAAGCTAAAAATCTTGTTAGACCATATGTTATAATGCTGTTGCAACTCCTATATGGATCACAACAAAAGGCGCAGGAGAAGAATCACAAGAGCCATCAAAGAAGATCACAAAGAATCATAACTGAAGAGAAATTAATTTAATTCCAACAAATTGTTCATATGATACACGTCAGGCAAATAGAGCTTAATTGTTCTTCCTGTAGAGCAATTAATTTTTGTACTAGAAAGCTGTTTTAAGAAGTAGAAAGAAAGCCACCCCAAATGAAAACTAAATTAAGTATAAGGATAGAAGTCAGCTTCCAGCTTGTATAAGGAAATGATCTGTTTAAAAAAAAAATCTTCTATTTCCCACTTATCAAGGAGTAGATAGAAGTAATAATACATTCAGTTAGAAAATTTTCTAAAATAATATGTGAGATTAATATACTTTATGTGATTTTATGTTTTTTTTTTCCTTAGAAATAAATCATGAATGTTATAATCCAAATTGGATGATAATTTTATTAATTTTTAAACTTCAAAGATCTATATAAATCCTCATCTAATGTATTTGAAAATTTTGACTTAATTCACATTTAATTCTTCTATAAGAAGGAATAGTTATACAGAGTTAAATTTTCCCAAAAAAAAGTTATATAGAGTTAAATTTAATTTATTCGGGTGAAAATTTGTTCTTTTTTGTTTCTGTTGATCTTGACATCTAGTTGGACGAATATAACCAGAATTTTTGAGTTGTAGATTTATACCCACCCAAAAGAACAGGCGAAGAAATGAAATCTACAGGGAGGTTGCTGCATTACTAAAAAGTATGATTGAACAGAGAGAACATGCAATAAAAAATGGTGAAGCTAAGACTGATGACTTGTTGGGCTTGTTGATGGAATCAAATAGAAGACATGCTCAAGAAGGAGATCACATGCAAGACGCTAGTTTGACTACAAAAGATGTGATTGAGGAGTGCAAGCTATTTTACATTGCTGGGCAGGAGACGACATCAGTTCTTCTTACCTGGACCATGATTGTGCTCAGCATGCATCCAAACTGGCAGGATCAGGCAAGAAACGAGATTTTGCAGGTGTTTGGCCAAAGCAAACCCACCTTTGAGGGCTTAAGCCGGCTGAAGATTGTAAGCACCTATGTACCTTTTGCTTTTCATCTACACAAAATTTCTTATCTAATTAATCATTTGAAGTAAAAAAAAAATCCTTTATTTTTGTGGTTGTAGCAAGAAAAAGTAGCCCTTGATTCATTTACTATTTTTTCAGAGTTGGCTCTTATTGTTGTCGGAAAAATTTGAATAAGAATATATTGATACACAAATGTGTTAGGGTATAGAGACATATGTTCAAAATATGAAGATATTTAGTTTAACTATAGAATAATTAGATTGAAATGCAAGAAAATACATTGGATCATTTTTTTCTATGACAATTTTCATGTTGTATAGATTGTTAAGTGTGGAATTTGATTGTATAGATTATTATTTGATTTGATATTTTTCCTGCAGGTGACTATGATTTTTTATGAGGTTCTAAGATTATATCCACCAGCAGTTATACTCCTTCGACATACTTACAAAGAAATGAAGCTGGGAGAGTTTACTTTCCCACCTGGAGTGCAACTTCTATTGCCTATCATCCTTCTCCATCGTAGTCGAGAGTTTTGGGGTGAAGATGCTGAAGAATTCAACCCTAAGAGATTTTCTGAAGGAGTCTCAAAGGCAACCAAGAACCAACTCATCTTCTTCCCATTTGGTTGGGGTCCTCGAATCTGCATCGGTCAGAGTTTTGCACTGACAGAAGCTAAAATAGCTTTGACATTAATTCTGCAGCGCTTTTCAGTGGAGTTGTCCCCAACCTATGCCCATGCTCCCTATACCATTATAACCCTTCAGCCTCAATATGGTGCTCAAGTCATCTTACACAAACTTCATCCACTGTAATTAGCATGGTGTTCAAGGCCTTCTACAAACTCTCAGTACTTATTGTAAAATTTGATGTCATTATCAAATTACGACTTTTTATGTACTTTCCTTTTCATGCTGATTCCTTAGCATATGTTATCATGATGTGAAAAAATGAACATAAATTGCCTAATTTGAATAAAAAGTTGTTTAAGCTTTGAAAATTATAGTTTAATGTTTCACTAAGATTAGATTTCAGTTTTCATAATTGTGGATTTGTTTAGGCAAGCAATTACAAATTAGATTCATTGAGCAATCTAAATAATAACAAATTAAAGTAAAGATAAATGTGTGAATAACACTAATTCACCCGTTAACAGTTCGACAGTTCACCCTGAGTTTCACTCACTCTTCACTCTAGGGAAAAGTAATGGAGAAAGATTAAAGCAATAATAACGATGCCACCAAATAAAGTAAACGCTTACAATACATATCAATTGAGAGTTATTTCGAAGAAGTAGAAGTAAGGGATAGTAGTAGGATTTGCCATGGAATCGGTAGCAGTTGCTCTTCAATGGTCTTGAGTATCAAACACGAACTCATGATAGTGCTTGGGATCCGCCATTCATGCTTGATGGAAAGTAGTGAGGGTGTTGGTTTGATCCTATGTAGATGACAAGACTAAAGTTGTAAATTTGTTTAAGTTGTTAAGCCTGCAATTAATATTAACATGATAGAAATAGTAATGGAAAATCTTCTTCAATTATACAAAATGAAGTACAATTGTCCTATTTATAGTGTTTAGATAGCTATGAGTAATACAACAGAAATACACATGTTCAAATATTAGTGGTGGCTAACTTGTGGCTGTACTTTCTTGATTTGGATGTTTCTAGATTGTTCTTAGCTAATACCCCGACAAGCTGATGGATCGGTATAAACAATCAGTTTGTTAGCTAGTAGCTTGAACCGAGATGCTAAAAGGGATTTAGTGAATTAATCCGCTAGTTGAATCTTGGAAGGGATGTGGTGAACTTGAATACTGTGATTCTTTATGCAATATCTGATAAAATGACAGTCAATTTCTATATGTTTGGTATGAGGGTGATATACCAGATTGTTTGTCAAAGCTATTACCGAAGTATTGTCACAATATAATTTGGTTGGTTCTATTTGGGGACAGTCTAATTCTTGAAGAAGTCGTCGAAGCCATATGATTTCGGTTGTAGCTGAAGCAATTGCCCAATATTTTGCTTCTGTTGATGAACGTGCTATAGTTGTCTGCTTTTTAACACTCCATGAGACAAGAGATGTGCCTAAGAAATTGCAATACCCTGTTGTAGATTTGCGGTCTTGCTAGTCGCCTGCCCAATTCGAGTCAACATAGAATTGAAGCATCAGCGAATTTCCACTGATGGGTAGGCCGAACTGTATGGTTCCTCGAATATATGTTAATATTCGTTTGAGTGCTTCAAAATCACTCAGATTGGGTTGATGCATGTGTTGGCATATTTATGATTTGAAATCAATATCAGGAGGTGAGAGGGATTCGGCTTGTTCGTTCAAATTGGAACAAATGAACTGCATGTTTGAAATTGTTTGTACAAAAGATGACGAATCGGAAGGCGTTGCTCAGCCGTATGTCAATCGAATTAGATGGGCTTGATGTTCTTGTGACTGGTTTTGACTTGGAGACAAACGGTGGGTTCGCTCGTGACCGTGTGCGGAGGTGCCATCGGCAGTCAAACGGCGTCGGGCTTGGCCGCTGGCAGAGCAGAGATCAACTGATTTGAATGGGAGAAGAACAGAGATGGACGGGAGGTTCTGCTAAAGCGCAGAATCCCAAGTTGCTGCCGGCGCTTAGGCTTGAATCGGAGACGAAGCCCAATTATTCCTCTGTCCAGCACTCCAGCATGTTGCCGAATGCCAGTAAAAAAAAAAACTTTTTTAAATATATTTGAATCAAATCCTACTGTCGTGCCTTGTAACTGATTCTTCTGTATTTTTTTATTTTGACAAATCATAAGAAGAGCATGTTTTTTTTTTTTCGTAATATAAGCTGAGAACATATCCAAAGCCAATTTGTGTTGCCGGCTATAAAAACTTTACTGATTTCTGTACGTTTCAAACAATGGAGGCTCTAGAAGCTTTTGAAGTTTTTCATAGATCAGGAAGAGATTCAGCTATCTCCCATTCTCTCTGATAATTCCTTTATTCCTGTTGCCTTTTTATTTATTTTTTATTGCCACAGACACATAAAGCTTGGCATGCTCTTATTTTTCCTTGGTAGATTATTAATGGTTTATATCTTTTCCAACCCACAAAATGCTACTGAGTTGTTACACCATGGTGATGTGGCTGATTACATGCCAATTTCAACTCTTATTTTCATTAGGCTGAATTATTATGACGCTTGCCGGAACGTGTCTATGCCAGTCTCCTTGTAAAGCTTGAGAATGAGAAGACTTATCAAAGTGCCCATAAGGTGTTTGATGAAATGATTCTTGAAGTTGGTCAAGCTCCAAACAATGTTCCAGCTCATGATTCATTCCTCAAGCATGGTAAATAGAACTACTCAAGCTTGGCATATAAATTTAATGAATTAAATTTTGGGCACTTTTACTGAAACCAGGATATCATTCTATTGACTGCTCATGAATAGTGACAAAGTCGAATACAAAGGTATCATTGTGATATTATCAAATGTTACTAACCGAATAGCTCCATTTTTCATACACAACCAATCCATAGTATATCTTTGTTGTGGTGTTCATTGCACTCACTGATTTGTTTCATTTCAACTGCAATATGGTGGCTTTGAGAAAGCATTTTCGCATCCTCTTTTTTACAAATGACTTCAAGTACATAATTTACTTTCTTCAAGGCATATTAATCCATGAGCAAAGTTTTAAACTTTCTTGCAAAATTCATCACTTGCAACTTCAACTCTTTCCTCACATAAGCCACTTCCTTGAGAGCCAAGTTTATGCCAAAATAATCATCGGTGCTCTTGATCTCACGACTAGGGGTGTCAATTTTTGACACGACCCGAATCCGACCCGGAAAAATTCGGGTTAGGGTCAACCCGAACTTGAAACGGGTCGGGTTCGAGTTCTACAAATCAACCTGTTTTAAAAATCGGGTCGGGTTGACCCAGCAACCCGAAAATGACACGAAAACTTCTATTTGACACAGAAACCCGAGATTGACCCATTTTAACCCGAAAATCGAATATTGACTCGATTTTTGACCCAAAAACTAGCAATTTTAGGTCAACTTCGGGTCATTCATGTCGGGTCGGGTTCGGGTCCGAAAACCTGACCCGTTTTTTAAAACAGGTCGTGTTCGGGTTGATCCTGTGCTGAATCAGTTTTCAGGTTCGACCCGAACCTGATCCGTTGAGCCGAATTGACACCCCTACTCATGACCGGGTAAATCTCAAAAATTGTCATGTTGCATACACATATTTTAATCAATTGCTCGTATATGACTTTGCAATTCTCAACTTGATGTGTTATTCCAATTTTTTTTTTTTATTTCAAACAATAAGAAACCAGATGAAGAGGAAGAGGAAGAGGAAGAGGATGAGAAGCATGTGAAGGAAGTCCAGGCCAGTGGCGAGTATGAAATCCGCAGGTTGAAAGAACTTGGTGCATTTATTTTCTTTCTACTGTTTATTGTGAATTGTTGTAGCCTCTCTTTTTTTCATTTTCTCAATCGTTTCTTAACTTTTGTATAAAAGATCAAATAATAATATATTTGCAGCATGAAGCTTCATTTCTTCTTCAGAGAATCTAAAATTTTAATAATTTATTTTTAAGTATGATAGTACAATGTCAATAAAAATTTATAGTATTTTTATATAAAAACTTATAAAATATTTGATAGAATAATTCGATTTTAATTCAAAATTGTTAGTTTGTTATCATATACATTGAAAAAAATATATATATTTGAACAAATTTTATTCATCTTAATGTATGTAAGGGTAGAGGCGGAACCACCCTAAGTTCTTAGGGGACACAAATTTATAAATAAAATAAAAATATATAAAGTACAAATTCAAAATAAATTTTGATATTGTATTATATATGTGAATTAAAAAAAAATGCACTCTGTTTTGCATTTTCTAATAATATTAGATTACAACTTTTTTTTTACGAAGGATGACCCAACCATAAAAAGAATTAGATTAAAATTATTTAATTATTATATTAGCGAAACAACTAAATAAATATTATGATTTAATGAAATATATATATTTTTGATATAATATGATTATATGATATTATCTAATTTAATGATGCAAAACCCCCATTATTTATATATTACACATTAATTTTATATATATATATATATATATATATCAATAGAAGAACATAAAGAAAAATTGTAGTAAGAACAAAACAATAGATCACAGGTTAATATCATCAAAAAAATTGTTGCATTACTCCTCTTAATCAACAGTAAGAATAATAGAAAGCCAGAAATTACAACTTAACATACATATTCATCCGAAGCAAGAAAAAAAAAGATTAAATGAACATCGGAGCTTACTTGGATTGGAAGAAGGTAAAGGTAAGAAGAAGATGGGGTTTTGGGCTTTCGACCGTGAACCTTGGACCTTCGAGCTTCAGACGACCAATGGTATAGAGCAACAACGTCACTTGCGATTTACCAAGGGCGTGTGAAAAGGGTCGGCTAGTGCAAAGAAATAAAATGAGTGGTAAATTACCTAATAATCTTTCTTTTAAAGATTTTTTAATTTTTGTAGGCTGATAGCCTCTCTTTTAAAGGGTTTTTTTTTTTAAGGGTGACAATTGGCCCTCGACATTGCACAGTTCTGCCCTTGTGTAAGGGTATAAGGGAATTTGTTGTCATAAAACAGCAGCACAGATGCTCGACAGTTATATTACACAAACAAAATTTATTAATTCATATGCAACAATTTTTAATATCTACTGCAGTCATCCCCAACTAATCCTAAATCTCATTAAAGTTAAATACAATTTAGACTTTAATTTGGGGTGGCTTTCTTGGTGCTTCTTAAAACAATATTATAGTAAAAAAATTTAATTTTTATACTAAAAAACTATTTTAAGAATCAGAAAAAAAAAAAAACAGTCATCCCAAACAAGACTTCTTTCCGGAAAGGTTAGGGTCTTTGGAAGCATGGCTTATGTGGCACACACAGCATGGATACAAAATGGAACTATTGATCAGGACAATATTTTGTTTGGTCTGCCTCTAAACCAGCAAAAGTATAAGGAAGTGATTCGTGTATGTTGTTTGACGAAGGACTTGGAAATGATAGAGTTTGGAGACCAGACTGAGATAGGAGAGAGAGGAATCAATCTTAGTGGCGGTCAGAAGCAGCGCATACAGCTAGCCATCTGTTTATCAGGATTCTGATGTATATGTCTTTAGTGCCGTTGACGCTCACACTGGCTCAGAGATCTTCAAGGAATGCATAAGGGGTGCTCGATCTCAAGGACAAGACAGTTATACTTGTTACCCACCAAGTTGATTTTCTTCACAATGCTGATCTTATTTTGGTTACGCGAGATGGGATGATTGTTCAATCTGGAAAGTACAACGAAATACTAACTGCTGGTGCAGATTTTGCAGCGCTTGTTGCTGCACATGAAAGTTCTATGGAGCTAGTAGAGCCTGGCCCTCCCGAGCAAGTGAGAATGGATTCTCCATCCAAACAAGGTGACCAAACCATCACAAATGATGACAAGTCAAAGGACGAATCTTCTGTAATCTCGCCTAAGACTGAGAAGAAAACATCAACCGAGTAAATGCGAGCTTGACTATGGATTTTCATAACAACGGTTCCAATGAATGGATGAGATTTCGGTTGGAGTTAATTGGAACAGTCATTTTATGCATATCTGCTCTGTTAATGGTTATGCTTCCCAGCAATTTTATCAAGCCAGAGTATGTTGGTTTATCCCTATCGTACGGTCTCTCTCTCTCTCTCAATTCTGTGCTTTTTTGGGCAATTTGGATAAGCTGTTTCTTAGAAAATAGAATGGTTTATGTAGAGAGAATAAAGCAATTCAGTAATTTGAAAAGCTTGATGCTTTAGGTACGTAACCCCCTCTTACATCTTGTGACTAAGGGCATCTCCAACAGAACTTCATTTTTTACGGCAAAATACAACAAAAATCCAAAATGCTGTGGTGCTGCTCCAATCGAACGTCATTTTATGTGCTTCTGCGAAGGTAACGATCCTTCCCCCTTTCGTGCATTTTTCCGGTTTAGAGAGCATACGTCATCATGAGATTATCTTGATCGGGCACGAATCTCGAGGCAAAACCCAATCGAAAACTTCAAAAATTAAATCCAGGAGCACCCGAACTCCGATTTTAGCAAGCTTACAGTTAAACTGAGCGTCTCAGAAATACGAACCCAACGACACCAAATTCAACTCAATCCGAGTCCAAGTGAGCCCAAAGCAAGCGCCCGAAGTGCTGTTGGAAAGCTCGTACCACAATTTGAGTTACCAAACGGTTTCCGGTTTTAACGAGCTTATACTCGAATCGAGCGGCTTGACAAGACGAATCCAACGAGCCCAAGATCGCCGAATTCTGACATCGCTAAGGCCTTCAAATGTCCAACGAACGGTGCTTGATCAAAGGATTCAACATAAACCGTTCATTCGACCACTCCCTATTCGCCCCTGACCTCACACCTATTTACAAGCCATGCCACTCAATAAAAACTATAAATAGAGCCCTCATTCTTCACAAAGGGGAGGAGAGTGAGAAGAAGCAAGAAGAAGAAGAGAAGAAAAAGATAAGGGGAAGGGGAATCAGCTCCTCCTCGACCACAGCCGGAGTTATTCCCGCCGATCGAACACGCCGGGATTCTGCCTGACATTCAGGAGAACGCCAGAATTCTGCCCAATTTCCACGGGATGCTGAAATTCTTCCCAATTAATGACAGAGTTCCCTTATGGTGCCGAAACTCCGCCCAAGTGATGCCGGAGTTCTCCTCGGCCACCAACAGACTTTGGACTTCTACCCGACGCCGGACCTTCACTCTTCGCCAAAGTTTCTACTTGACGCCGGACTTCTACCAGTTATCGGGTTTTTGCTGGACGTTTATTCGAAGATGGATTTCTTCCCATTATTAGACTTCACCCTGACGCCGTCCTTCTGACCTTCATTGTCAGACACAGTCCTTTCAACCTCCGTCGCCAGCCGACTACCCTCTTGACTTACATCGCCCACCGACTACAAGTCTTCTAACCTCCGTCACCCGACGACTACGGTCTTTCTGACCAAACGAACATGTCAACAATGACTCTTTATATTAACATCATGTAATGTACTCCACAAGATGTACATCAAGCTAAGGCCTTCCCCCAAGGAAGGACCTCATTTGTAATCAACTACAATACTAGTGGATTCATTCAAACTGGGCTAAGCCCCGTGATTTTTTCCCCCTTTTCAGGGGTTTTTCATATAAAAACATTGGTGTCTCATGTGAATGCTACACTCTCTCTCTCTTATCTGATTGCGTGCCGGATTTTCGTACAACGCTAAGACGTTAAATATGATATTTCTCTACCGCCGCGAATACTCCTGGACGCAACAATAGCGTAGGTGAACAGTGCAACATCAATATTGGCGCGCACTGTTCACCCGCAAGTAAATGACGGAAGATTTGACGTTCGGCTGGAGCGACTATACGCTTATTTGACTTTTGGTTGGAGATGCTCTAATGAGCCTAATTCATCCGAAAAATTATTGCGTCCTTCCACCTGACGTAGAGATGCGTCCTCCCACCGCTAAAAAAACTCGGTTTTTGCTCGGTATTGCTAGCTATTATTTGGTAATAACGAATAATATCATCATGTGAAGACCAATACCGAGTTATACCGAGCAATACCGAGCTATACCGAGCAATACCGAGTTTTTTCTAGGAAAAACTAGGTATTTTTTTGTATTGCTCGGTATAACTCGGTATTGGTCTTCACATGATGATATTCCTCGTTATTGTTTGGTATTGCTCGGTATTTGCTCGGTATTTCTCATTTTTTAACGCGATTTTAGCGGTGGGAGGACGTATCTCTAGGTCAGGTGGGAGGACGCAATAATTTTTCTAATTCATCCAGAGAGATTAATGTCTAATTCTTTTAAATTAAAGAAACCACGAGAAAAAGGTTTTGCACCTAGACGAGCCAACCCGCGCCTCCACGAGGACGAGAAAAAGTACAAAATAAAAATTTCTTTCTTAAGCTCCATTTTCTTGGCAACCGCTTTAAAAACTTGGCAACCGCTTTAAAAGTCCATTTGCGAAAGCTTATCGGAGGAGGAGAAAGATGATCGAGGAGGCAGAAGGGAAGAGGAGAGAAACGGTTGAAATGGAGCCGCATCCCCAACCCAAACCTGGCCCCACTGGCCTTCCATTACCGACCTCCCCCCTCGACGTCTCCGGAACCTATCATCCCGGTGCCACCGCTGCATATCCTCCCCCTGCGTCCGGCGTCTACCCTCCCGTCGCCGCCGCATCTGTGCCTCCTCCTCCCGTTCAAGTTCCTTACCCCACCGGCCCTCCATTCTATACTCAGAGCTACAAAATCAACCCTGGTATTTTTCCTATATCCGTTTCTTCCTCCTTTCTTTAGTATTTGTTTAGAGTGGAACATCATGAATTGGGATGCATAGTTGGTTAATTAATTGATTTGATTACAAAGAAATGCTATAAATGATGAATAAACGGGCCTAATTTCACAAGAAATTGATGATATGTCTAGTTTGTTCTTATCCGTTTTTATTAGCAAAAACAAATCAGTCTCGCAACAGTTATTTCACTGTTTCGGATGAATCATCGATCGCTTTATTCGTCAGTTTTAACAGATTCTACGAGAGTATTTTGAACTTTGCACTTGCTGCTTTTTAATATTTACACTATTATTTGTAAGGGTAGTGCTCATATTCCATCAATGTAAAATCTCAAAACTTCATTTAAAACATTAAATCTAACCAGCTCGTTTTTTACTATTCATTGTACATGTCCAAACCACTTACGTTTATTTTAACCACCCTATATTTAATTATAGAAGTCACTCTAATCCTTCTTTTAATATAATTTATTCCTAATTTATCTTTTTAACTTTCTTAATTATGCATCCATCTTAACATTTTCATTCCTATTCTATTGAGCTCAAATATTGATAGTTTTTTTATGGCCTCCATGATATTTTATTTCATATCAAACAATCCTTTGGGCACTTTTTTATTTTAGCAATTCAATCATAACTCTGAAAGTTACATCTTTGTAGATATCTCTATTCGTTTGTATAATAGATCCAAGCTAGATATTTAAACATATTATTCCTATGTATCATCTTACCTTTAAATAATATTGAATAACAATTTTAATACCCATCAAAATTATATGTCATATACTTAGTCTTTATTTATTCAACTTCTATCTCTTACCCCGTTCTATATTTTCATTTAATTCGATTGTTGCCTCACTAATTAGAACTATATTATCTATTAAATGCATATACAAAGACACAGCTTTGATGTCCCATATAAATATATTCACAACCAAGACAAATAGATATGAACTCAATATTGATCTTTGATGTAAACATATGATCATAATGAATTTTTTTTTGTCACTTCACAATAATTTTATTAGTAGTTAGTAGTCAGTACTCTATTATACATATTTTTAATAGCGTCAGCACATATTTGATACACATTTTTATCTTAAAGCACACCAAACTATTTTTTGTAATACTTGATTATATGTTTTCTCAAATTCAATTAATTAAAATAATATGAAGGTCCTTTTTTATTTCTAATACTTTGCCATTAAGTATCGTAACATGAAAATTGCTTGTATAGTTGATATTCTTGGCATGAAAACAAATTAGTTTTCCGAAATTGATGTATTTTCTAGAACCGTGCTGCTTTCTTCTCTTTAATATCTTCATTGTATGATTTATAAATTTGATTCCTTTATAATTAGCACAATCTAGAACATCACCCTCTTTTTTAAATATTGTCGCTAAAATGCTTTTTCTTCAATTATTTTACATTCTTTTAGAGTCTCTCTAGCCGAACCCCTAACACTTATTTGTTGTCTCTGGTTTGCTCCATTCGATCACCAAATTGGCATCACTGTTCACACACTTTTTTTTTAATCCGAAAATTAGGTTAGAAATAAGTATGAGAAAGAATATATACATAATATTCTTTTTTTGTGTTAGAAAATAGAGTTCAGTTGGAGACGCAGTTACTGTATTTTGGAGTGAAAATTGAGTTTTTTGGTTGGAGATGGCCTTGCCTTTAAAATTATATTGAAAAGATTTATCGACCAAATCATTGCAAAATCTTTCATTATTCTCCGATTCTTTATATGTATCTCATATGAATCTATAACCATAAATGTTATTATATTATTTTTAATACTCTTATAAAATATTTTGTTCCTTAAATGTTCATTCAGAAATTTCCCAAATTAACATTTTCATGTTATTATTAATATCTTTTTGTTTAACCAAGATCCTAATATCTTTACTTTTAATGTATTTGACTTGATCAAAATCCTTAAATTTCTTATCTCCTACCCTAGATATCATATATATTTTAATTTCTTCTTCCTTAATATCAATATTATTATGTAAATAAGAAAAAGTTATAGCTTTTCTTTGGTGCACTACTATTTTTACAAGACTTCTAGCTTTCTTGTAATCATTATAAACCTCAATAATATTCAATTTTTGTCACTTTTTAAAAGCTCGTGTTTTCCTTAATGACTCTTTGTTTGTTCTTACTTCATATATATCTAAGCCTCATTATGAGTGTATGATCTATTTCAACAATCTCCTAAAGCTTCTACAACAATCCTCTTAATAAAGCAAGCCATCGTAACTCTAATTTGCCTCTCTATCTAAAAATATGAAAAAATTTCAAACTTTCAAATTCCACCCTACATTCCTAGATCTATATGTTCTTTTGATTATTTATTTTTTTTAACCTTAAAACTTATATCCATAAGTACTACTTTATACTGCATGGTCGAGCTTTTTGTTAGATTCATCTTAAAATCTTTGCAAGAAGATTTTCTTTCATATTAATAGAAAGTTTTTATATGATTTAATGACTCAGCTTTTATAAGTGACAAAGTGTTCTCGTATTTTAAAGTATATTTTCACTATTGCAAGATCATAGGTTACTGCAAAATTAAGTATAGTTTATAATATTGCTTTTTAATTTCCTATTCCATTCCTATTGTAAATCCTCTCATAGCTTGGTACAATGTCACAAACACAATCAGTTAAAACAAGAGGCCAGCAGGCCAACCTAGGGATTTTTTTTCTCTGGTAAGATCCTCTAATGCTCAAGTACGTAGGTAATTGTTCTTGAAAATGAATAAGTAAAAGCTTCGAAGACAATTAGAGCTAAAAATAAAAGTAGACATAGTTCCTTACCTTGCCCTCGTAAGGTAATTTATAGACACTTATATGAAGGTATAACTGAATCTTGGTTAAATTATGGTGGACAAATGAACCATGTTGCCTCTAAGATCTTCATTGGACCAAAAATTTCTCTTGATTGAAGGCATTTTGATCCTCTGGTTATCAATATGGATGCAGATCCACGTTACATTTTCTTTTAGATTCAAGCTTCACATCATATCTCTAACTGTCACATCCTTAGGATGAAGAGATACACCTCAGCAACACAGGACTGAATGAAGGGACTTAAAATCTTAGCTCTCGTAACAAAACTTGAGTGCTAAGTAAAGCAATTTTGAATTATAAAATTGTACTTATATACATGTGGCGCAAGAGTAAATATTATCTAGGGTAACTTATATTACTTATATAACCATTGGTACCTTGATATACATATATCCTTTACTTCGTGTAGTTACACCCAAAAAAAATTGTTTTTTTTTGCTAAGGCTTAACATCAAACTAGTACTCATTAGCTAGTTTAGTTCCACTTGCTTTATCAAGCAGCAAAATGAGTTTGTGAATGTATCGCATGCTTTTATTTATGCTCAAAATTCTAATACGTGATTAAAATTTTTGAACTTTTCATATATAGATGAACTTATCCATATTTTCGGTTCTTATTTTGTTTAAGGCGATGCTGCAACAATTGCTCAAACAACGGCTATAAAAATTGAAAGACTTCCTTGTTGGGGCCTTGGTTTTGGCTGGTTTTTGTAAGTATTTATTTGGTTTAGTTTTGCAAGTGTTTCATAATATCTGATTTTTCAGTATATTGTTTGCATACCTGTTGGTTACATAGCTTAAATTTGAACCGTGTTCGGTTATCATATTTATTTATTTATTTAGCCCGATAGTCATTTCTTAAGAGTTCCAAGTGATGCGCAACTGAGTTAATTATTCAAAACATTTTCCTTTGAAGGTTTATCATTGGGTTTTTTCTGGCCGCTATTCCTTGGTATGTTGGAGCTTTCATCATCCTTTTTATTGAAGTAGATTACAGGGAGAAACCAGGTTACATTGCCTGCTCGATTGCTGTAAGTATTGGTTCTTAGACTATCCTCAAGTAAATTTGTTTATTTGATGTTCCTGTTATTATCTTGGTTCTTTCTTGCCTTTTAATTTAGATAGTACTTCTAATGTTCCCATTCAGCTATTCTATAGGTTCCCTTATTTAGATTATGATTTGTTATCTACATTTATTTAGGATTTCTTGGATTTGTAAGTAGGATTATAGGTTTATTTGTTGCTATGAATTGAGTTGGAGCTATGGAGAGGGAAAATAAACTTGGTAATCATTACGATTAGTATTTTTTGAGGCTACACAAATCTTAGGTTTTGATACATCACCAAAAAACTTACCCAATCAAGCATGGATCTTTACGTAAGTATTTAAATTAGAAATCTTCAAAATCAATTGTGGGTCATTTAAACTTCATTTTCAATAAATTTATAGTTTAAATAGACCTATTGATGAGATAAAGTCAAGTACAACAAAAGTTTCTTGATCTGAGTTCAAATACACTTAAATCAAATACTCGAGGGTATAATTGACAACTTCACAACACCATTTGAGGGTCAAAATAATATTTGAATATGGTGTGCTTACTTGTAAAATGAGCGTCTCAACGAGAGGAATTTTGATGAGGTGATGATTGCTTAATTTTGTTGACATCAAGGGATAAATGCTTAAAGAACCTTGCGATTAAGGAGATCAATACAGGTCATTCGAGGATGTATTTATGGATTTTGGCCAAAATAACTAACATTTCGCTAAAAAAAATTATTAGTTGACTCACTTTCTTCACATGAAGAATACTTGGTATTGAATAGAGCTTAGAGATTTAAAAAATTCTATACCCTTGACCTCCAATTATCACCAACAACCTTCGACGTTTGATTCTTATCCCCTGATCGTTGTGACCCTACCATTATCTCCTTAACAACAACCACCACCTACCAACTGACGTTGACACCCATCATCACTTTCTACAAATAGATGTTACATCTATCATAACCCATTATCTCCTACTGTTTTTGTAAGAACCCAAACTCTTAACTATCGAGTTATTATCCTCTTTGCCCTAAGAAGGGCCTTACGATTTTGTCCTGATGGTGTAACTGCAACAACCTAAACTCTTAACTATCGAGATATTGTCCGCTTTCGCCTAAGAGCCTCACGATTTTATCTTGTTGGTGTAACTTCCTAGGAGGTCTCCCATCCCAAGATGTCTCTAGGATGAGCACGCTTAACTGCAGAGTTTCGTTAATGAAATTCCAACAATTATGCCAAAAGATGTCTCAATGTTTAAGAGTTTAATTTCTTTTACTTAAGCTGTTTTGCAATCTCCCTCACTCAAGTAAATGACATCATCGTTAGTATTTTTGTCCCAGAATCATCCATTAGCTTATATGATTCTAGAGATGACCCCTACAAGTTCAAGTTGTGACTCTCATCACATAGTAATTTGTCCCATACAGGGTTCAAGAGGTGGCTCCCATGAGTAGCATTTTGTCTTATATAACACTTAGTTTCCATCGTTCGGCTGGTGTGTTACTTTGATATAATGTGTAACATTTCAAACTCTTTATTATCGAGATATTGTCTGCTTTAGTCTAAGAGCTTCACGGTTTTGTCATGTTGGTGTAACTTCATATGAAGTTATTTTTCCCATTATTTCTCTAGGATGAGCAAACTTAACTACAAAGTTTTTTTAATGAAATTCCAACCATTACATCAAAAGGCGTCTCGATGTTTAAGAGTTTAACTTATTTTACTTAAGGGGTTTCACAGTAACTTCATAGGAGGTCACCCATCGCAAGATTTTTCTAAGATGAGGAAGCTTAACTGCAGAGTTTCTTAAATGAAATTTCAACCATGCACCAAAAGGCGCATCAATGTTTAAGAATTTAATTTCTTTTAAGGGGTTTCACAATCTCCCTCACTTAAGTAACTAATATCCTCTTCAATATCTTTATCCCATAATCATCCACCATACATATTGAATTTTAGAGGTGGCCCCTACATGTTCATGTGGTGAATCCTACCATGTAATACTTTCTCCCATACAGAGTTCAAGAGGTGGCTTTTATAGTATAGCACTTTGTCTTGTATGACACTTACTTCTCATCTTTTGGCTGGTGTATTGCTCTTATACCATTTATAACAGCTCAAATTCTTAACTATTCAAGATATTGTCCGCTTTGGCCTGAGGGCCTCACGATTTTGTCTTATTTGTGTAACTTCTCGGGAGGTCACCCATCTTAGGATTTATCCAAAATGAGAATGCTTAACTATGGAATTTCTAAATTACAATTCCAACTATTGCACCAAATGACGCCTCAATGTTTAAGAATTTAGCTTCTTTTACTTAAGAGACTTTGCAGTTGGCATCTGTTATCACCTGACGAACCATTGTCGGTCTTTGTTAACCTACATAGATGACCATCATCCCTCAATCATCTTCATCCGTCGTTGATTGACACTAAGGTTTGTTTAATTGACATTATTGTTTGGCTATTGTTTGTATTTTTAAAAAGTTTTTATGATGAAAAATATTTTTCTTATAATCAAAGCTGCTAAAGCATGATAGTTATAAGAAAATGGTCATACGATTTTTTTTTTTTTTACTTCCCTAACCAAAAGAAAAATCTATGATTTTAAATTTTATAATGCCTACATCTTTTAAAAAATTAAGTTTCCTCATAATAATTATCAACTATTTCTATAAATAATTAATGCCACATAAATGAACCCTAAGTCAACAACACGTTGAGTGTTCAAGAAATTGACGATTATGCTTTCTTTCATACAGGAATAAACTGAAGAAAAAGAAACTAATGCTTCTTTAAGAACCTTTTTTTTTTTGTTTTTTAAAATAATTTTTTAGTATAAAAATTTTTAAAATTAGTTTGTGACAACTTTCTTACTTCTTTCTAAAGCAGCTTTTTAGTATAATTTTTTTTTTCAAAAAATTTTTATATCTAAAAAGCCTATTTATAAAGCAATGTGAAAGATATTCCAAACGAAAAGCCTAAATCCCATAATTATTGCTACAGCAGCCATACATTTGAGCTTTCAAACCCTTATTAATTTCTTTTGGGTTTTTTTTTTGTTCTTGGTTTTGTCACAGTCTGTCATTGCTGCAATCGCGGCTTTCTTCGGGTTGATACAGGAAGCTTCTGGATGGTGACCAACTGCAGTCTGCAACCTTACACTAAGGCATTGCTTGTATAGAAGGGATACGTTTCCTAACCCTGAAAATATGAATTTTATATGAACTTTCTTCTTTGATAATCATGATTTATATTACAATTTTAGATTAATTATTTTATTAAAGCTGGTTTATATATTTTTTAAACTAACTATATATTTTAAGAATTTTTTTGCTTGAAAGTAAAAAAAAATAAAACTAAAACTTCATTTAGGACGGCTTTTTTACTACTTCATAAAATAATTTTTTAGTAAAAAAATTAAAATCTTTATACTAAAAAGCTGTTTTAAGAAGCAGAAAAAAAGTCGTCCCAAACGAAGCCTAAGGCTTGGTTTAGGGCCGCTTTTTAATGCTTCTTAAAGCAACTTTTTAGTATAAAAATTAAAAACTTTATGCTAGGAAGTCGCTTTAAGAAGCAAGTTTGTATTAAAAAATTGATTTAAGAAATAGTAAGAAAGCTGTCCCAAACGAAGCCCGTTTGTGAAACTTTCTTACTACTTTTTAAATCAATTTTTTCGTACAAAAATTTCTAATTTAAGAATATTTTGTACTAAAAAATTTCTCTAAAAAGCAGCAAGAAAATTGCTCCAAATGAAGCCTAATTACAAATGAGGGCACAAAACTAATTAGAAATTGAAAATTATGCAGGAATTTAAAGAAGTTTAATTTAAGATAATTGTAGGCTGGGCGTTGATAGGTAACATTTTGGGTTCGGTTGATATAGTTTTTTTATTATTTTATTTTTAATATCGTAATCATAATTTTTGTATGATCAATATTTTTTGGTTGCTTTCAAAACATATTTTTACTAAAAAATGTTTTCTAAAATAATTTAAAAAAATTACTTTCTTAGTTTACAATTTACAAAGAAGCATGAAAATTATCCCGAACGAGAATATTGATTTTTTGGAGTTTTTAAGGGTGAATTTAAATTAAAATTCATATTCATAATGCAATATATAATATTAAAAAAAAAAAAAAAGACATTAGCAAACAGCAGAGAAGCAAGTCCGAATCTATTGACCGAATAGATCACTTATTCCACCAACCGAAGATAGCAACCGTTTGACAAACGCAATGCACCCAATAAAAGCATGATCGAGTGGACGAATCAATAACCAGTCAACAAAAACTTTCAACAGAAAAAAAAAACAAAAACAAAATAATATACATTTTTTGAGAAATTAATATAATTACAATTATACCGACAATTCCACTTTATGATATTCATTATAGACTATAATAAGTCATTATTTTCTAGATTAATGCACTTTAATATTTTTAGATGGGAATATAAATTTTTTTTTCTTTTTGACTCATTGCGATAAGGTGACTTTTGTTAAATGATCGTCTGATCAATCATTTTAATATTTCATGTAGGGATGTCAATTCGGATTGACGGGTCGAATTCGGGTTGAACTCAAGTTGACCCGGATCTAAACTGGTCAACCCGAACCCGACTCATTTTTGCAAACGGGTCGGACATTTCAAACCGGACCCGACCCCCGCGGGTTGCTGGGTTGACCCGCCCCGACCCAGTTTAGCAGATTTGGCTAAAGAACCGCGAGCGAGTGCGAACGGAGACCGTGCGTGCAGACAGAGTCCGCGAGACCGTGTGACGGCGCGAGTGCGGGGCGCGGGCTGACTGGCTGAGTTGACTTTCGGGTCGCGGGCTGACCGCGCGATGGCGCGAGTGCGGGGCGCAGGCTGACCGCGCGACATCCCGAGTGCGCAACAGCGGGTGGACTGGCGGAGTCCGAACGCGAGTGCTGAACTGTGCAAGCGCGGCAGCAGGCGACGTGGCGAATGCGGGCGGAAATCGGGATGGACTCGACTTTCGGGTCAGTGTTAAGTTGATTTCAAGTTTCCGGTTCAACCCTACTTGACCTGTTTGCTAATCGGGTCAACCCGAACCAGGATTTTTCCAGGTCAGGTCAGGGTCAGGTTTCGGGCCGCGTCAAAAATTGACACCCCTAATTTTATGAGTTAATGGAAGGAAAATAGAATAATGAATTCATAATAATAATAATAATAATAATAATAATAATAATAATAATAATGATGATTATTATTATTATTATTATTATCAAAAAAATTATCCTGATCGGCATGAATCTAAAGGCAAACTCAAGTTGGAAACTTCCTAAATTAAATTGGGACCATCTGAACTTTGATTTCAGCAAACTTACAGTCAAACGGATCGTCTTGAAAAGACGAACCCAACGACACCAAATTCGACTCAATCTAAGCCCAAATGGGTCCAAATCAAAGACCTGAAGCGCCACTAAAAGTTTCAAACCACAATTTGGATTACCAAACATTTTCCAAATGTGGCATGCTTATAGTCGAATCGAGCGGCTCGACGAGATGAACCCAACGAGCTCAAGATAATTGAATTTTGATATCACTAAGACATTCAAATGCCTAGTAAACGATACACGATCAAGAGAATCAACATCGGCCATTCATGCAAACCACTCCCAACTTACCCTTGATCTTTCTCCTATTTACTAGTCATCCCACTCTACGAAATATATAAATAGACACTTTCATTTCTCATGAAAAGGGATCATAAGCAAGGAAACAAGTAGAGAGATTAGAGATCGTTTTTGCTACCTAGCTCCTCCTCGACCACCGCTAGATGCCGAACTTCTGTCGGGTCATCGCCTGACGCCAGACTTCCGTCGGACCATGAACTGGCACTCGAACTTCCGCCGGACCACGAACTGATGCCCAGACTTCCGCCCGACCATCAACTGACGTTGGATTTCCGCCCGACCAAACTTCGTCAGATTTTCATCGGTTTTCACAAATTTGTCTCAAAGAAAGCCTATGACCGGTTCATGGTTGAACCGGCCGATCCGGTCCGATTTTTAAAACATCGAAAAAAACTTTGTTTGGGATTCATATTGCTAAGCCACTCAATTTAATTTAACGCATACAAGATTTGAAGACATTTGATCCTTCCATTAATGACTCAAAACTTTCTTAAAATAACTGTAGTTATTATTTTCCGAATTTAATATTGAATTTGATAAATTTAATAAATTTAAAATTTAACAAATTTAGAATTTCAAACTGCCCATAAATACTATCTGACTAAGCAAAAGTTTGACTGACAATGCTAAGGTGGTTGGCCAACGAACTTAAAGAGTATTTATTGGGAAAAAAATTTTGCCTTATTACAATTCATTTTAAAATTATTTATTTTTAAATATAATATATGAAAATTTTCTATTATCGTATCTTTATATAAATTTAATAATTAAAAATCATTCTAATTAAGAATTAATTACGTAATTGTGCACTACTGAACTCAGTTTTCCCACCTACCACAAATCCTTACCTTCCACATCGCTATCTCATTGTACGAATTATGAAATTTATATGAAAATAATTTATTTTTAAATTATAACCATGAAAAATAAATAAATAAAAAATCAGCAATAGATTTTTTTTATTTTTTATTTTTTAAAAATCTGCAATACATCCTGTCAAATATGAGAAAGATTAGGCTTCATTTTAGATAGCTTTCCTTTTATTTTATTTTTGAAATAATAATTATAATTTTTATTTAATCATTAGTTTTTATTATTTTTAAATATATATATATATATATATATACTAAATTATTATTATTTTTATAATAACTTTTAAAATATTATTTTTTTCTACTGCAATTTTACTTCATCTTTATAAAATGTTAGAGCTTTCACAAGCAAATCCTAAAGTTTCATTGAAAATGATTTTTTATAAAGATAATTAGAATTTTTATAGAGAAAATAATTTTTAAAAATTGATATTAAAATTAGTTTTTTATTATAAAATTATTTAAAAATATTAAAAATTATAATGATGATATTAAAAATTAAAATAATAAAAAAATTGTACGAACAGATCTAATTTGATCTGAACGGTCCATGTAAAATTTGGACAGTCCAGATCAATTCAGACACGAGCCAACCAACCGTTTGATAAAATCTAATTTATTATTTGCCCCACCGGTCCATCAAACGTGGACCTTCCCTTAAACGGATATTAACCACGAATCAATCACCGTCCGTTCAAATTTTCAGATAGCATATCGACCGTCCATTCAAGGTTGTTGGTGATCGTGGGGCCCACACTTTATTGCACCAGATTTCACTCAACACGTAATCTGGCAATGTTCACATTTCTTACGAGCGGTGACGCTATTTATATCCCAGAGGAGTGAACTCTCTGTATCGATTCTTCTTCGGAGTACGGAGGTAAAAATCCGTCGACTTCTCCTATTAGCTAATTTGGGTTTCTTATTTCTGAGGACTAAATAGTCTGATTTCACTGTGTTTACCTCACTTTCTTTTTGGTTCTTTTCTTCCTCCATATAAGTGCAATCTTGCTGGCTTTTTGCTTTTTCTGCGGGCCACTTTAATCGGAAGTCTGTGTAATGGCGGAGGAATCATTGAATGCAAATGAGGTATGAGTTTTTGGATGCGTAATGACATTTATATTAGTAGTAGGTATGAATAAAATTACTTCAGTTTTTTTTTCTTTTAAATTTGGTTGTTCAGCCTGGTTTGTGGCGTACAGGTTGTTCTCGCTGAAGAAACTGGCCATGTATCAGTGATTACTTTGAATCGGCCTCGTCAATTGAATGTTATCTCATCTAGAGTGGTTGGCAAAGATCAGATTATAATTTCTTGCATCTTTCTGTTTTGATGAATATGGGTTTTGTGTTGGATATGATTATGAGGAATACAATTATTTTTAGGTTGAGCTGGTTGCCAAGTACCTTGAGAAATGGGAAAAGGATGATGATACTGAGCTTGTGATATTTAAGGTGATTTTTTATTATTATTAATTTTGCATATAATTTGGTTATTCTTTTAATCTGTAAATTCTTTTCAGGGTGCTGGGCGTGCCTTCTCTGCTGGTGGGGATCTGAAAATGTTCTATGCGGGAAGAAAAGGTCTTTTTCAACTATTAGAATTATAATCTTATCGAGTATTTTAGATTTGGCCTTTATGTTGAATTTGTTTGGTTTGGATTTTGGAGATAAATTTTAAGTCATTTCCTTATGCCTTTCTATTATTTTTTTAACAGATGATTTCTGCCTTGAGGTTGTGTATAGGATGTATTGGCTATGTTATCACATTCATACTTATCGGAAGACCATGGTAATGCTTTCTTGTATGTTTTAAAGAGAATGGTTTTTTTTTTTTTTTTAACTTTTTACTGCTTCTATTGGAGAAATCATGGAGTAAAAAAATATATATCTTGATAAAATTCTAGGTGGCCCTTGTTCATGGAATTGTTATGGGCGGAGGTGCGGCTATGACTGTCCCATTGAAGTTTTCTGTTGTCACTGAGAATACTGTAAGTGTCAACAGTATAGCCTTATTTGGCAAACTGTATATTTATTTCATAGAAAGCCTATTTCTCCGAGGGAGCTTTTTATGTAAACAACATTATATTGTAAAATTTCCTTTCTTACGCCGCCCACCTTAGCCTAATGATTGGGTGCTTTGGCCCACATCACAAGATTTTGAATTCAAGGCTTAGCATATATTGGTGTGTGGAATTGTGGAAGTTTGCAATTAAAATATCTGAATATCATTATTCTTATTATCCTTTATAGTGGACTATTACTCTTTTCAATTTCCTTGTTTTGGAATTTCCCTAAAAAGAAGTGCATGGACAGAATTTTATACTTTACACGTTTTTCTATTTCATACTCTGGTTGGCTTGTAGGAATTGAAATAGATGAAATGAAAATGTTAAGAAATTGAATTGAAATTGCTTTTTGCCGACTTATTTGATTGAGGAATTAAGTGAAATATTTTTTTTTCTTTCATATTTGGTTGTTGAGAAATTGATGTTTTTTTTTCTTGGGAGTATATAATTTCTAGCAAGTTCTTTTTTGGAGATAATTGTGTTAATTTCCACCATATCATTTATAGGTTTTTTCTATGCCTGAAGCTAGCGTTGGTCTTCATTCAGATTGCAGCTTTTCTTACATTCTTCCACGTCTTCCTGGCTATCTTGGTAAGGAAGTTTTTTTACTAAGAAATGTTAGGGTAGTTGGCTGGTGACAATGCTCTGCTTATAGAACGGCAGTTAATCCAGAAAAATTATTCCCGTTCCTTTTCCATTGATGATTTTTTGGAGAGGATTTGTAAATTAGCAATGTTAACTTCTTTTTATATATGCCTGTACAAATTAGTGGTAGGATACAGTAAGAAATGGTTCTTTTAGTTTGATTGTTTGAGTGGTACATATTGTTGATGGAAAGTTGACTGAAGTGATCCAGACAGCTCATTTGTGGGCACAAGATGTATCAATAAAGTGAGGAGATCAAATTATTGATTAGAAACGAGAAATACAGAAAAAAAATTGTGCAAAGTAGAGTTAAATCATTTGATGCACTAAGAAGGAATCAATGCAGGAAGATTCATAAAGCTAAGCCCAAATAGTTGGGGCTAAACTTATGATGATGTCTATATTTATTTTACTGATAGAACAAACACGCAGATTACTACACAGTAGTGGAGCTAGAAATTTTATTCAGGGGGGAGGGGCTAAATTAAAATACTTTTGTTTTCCATCTTATTTGGTGTCGTTGCGTTTGTAATTATGAGACGTTCAGTTTGTTTGTAAGTTTGCTGAAATCGGAGTTCGGATGGTCTCCAATTTAATTTTGGAAGTTTCAGGCTTGATTTTGCCTTGAGATTTGTGATCAAGATAAATTTTTTATGACAAATCATAGATAAAATGTATAGATGCACATTTTTTATCTTTTGATGATATTTTATTTTACAATATTTTGAGTATAACTTTTACATTCTCTCTCTTTTTCTCTCTCTCTCTCAAAGATTAATAGTGCACTTTTTCTTTTTTTTAGGGGGGGCCCACCAATGACTACACATAACCCTTTATGCCATTTTCCACCTTTTTAGTTATTTTCTTGGTAAATGTTCAGGGGAATACTTGACCTTAACAAATGCAAGGTTAAGTGGGAAGGATATGGTTGCAGTTGGTCTTGCTACTCACTTTGTCCCATCCGAGGTATTTTTGTATGATATTCTTCATTCCAGTTTATCAGAGAAATTATTTTGAAGTTCTTGTGGCACCGTCTGTTTTTATCAAAATGACATAACGAGTTATAGGTTCAGCTTCTGCACAATTACATGAAGGAGATTATTCCACCATCAGCCATGTGGAACATAACATGAAATTTCTTATTCCTTTTTTTGGCAGAAATTGAAAGAGCTTGAGAACCGTTTATTGGGTTTGAATTCAGGTGATGAAAATGCAGTTAGTAATGTGATTGAGGAATTTTCAATAGATGTCCTCCCCGAGGAAGCAACCATCTTGAACAAGTAATACATCCAAGTATTAATGAAACATTTTTGTTACTGTTCAACATTAACTTTCTGATACTAATTCGGGATTCTTTTATTGATACAGGCTACAAACAATTAATAAGTGCTTTTGCAAAGAATCTTTGGAAGAGATAATAGAATCATTTGTAAGTCTACAAAATTATTGACTTCCACATGATTGTTAAATATCATTTGATCTATTTTCTTGAACTTTATATTTTCTAAGAACTCCTCTTGGCAACATCTCATTTGTAATTAAAGTATTCCCATGCTATATCTTATAGGATCAACTTTCGAGAAATGGGATTTTAGATTTTGTAGCTTTGAATTTCATTTGTCATGCGATTTCAACATGTAGTAAGGCCTTGTGATTCGATGCATTCTCTATTCTTTTTCTTTAATGAATGGATTTGTTTTAAGAAGAGATCCATACACTATATGCATAATACTATCCACCATGAACTGATGAAGTATCATATCCATCCTTCCTGCGAATATTAATGCAATTCTAAAGATCCTAAAACTACTCACTCAAAACTTATATTTTTAGCATGTAAGAAATATGGATGACGTCTATGCAGTTCAAAAAGAGTAAATGCAAATCATGGTTTTGCTCATTTCAATAACTATACAAGAAAAACTGAAAAGGAAAATTATGAACCTATTTTATGAACAGTTGAAAGATCTGACATTGCTGAATTGAAGAAAGGGCCGAGTTAACTGCATCTCATTATTTGGTTGGATGCATTTTTAAAGTTAATATGAATTTTCAACTCTAGAAGCACCTTAAATAGTCTTTTGAAAGCGAGGATTTCACTTGTACACTTAAAATGCATGAAAAATAAAAGCTCAACTTTCTAGAACACATTTTCCATCTACACAATCAACCAAATGAGCAGTTATATAGGAAATACCTGAAGATTTCAAGTAAATTCTATCAATAATGAAGAGAGTGAGAAAACTCCACAATTTTGAGGAAAATCGGAGGAAAATAACAATTTTTATTGAGAAAAGCAACTAACGGAAGAAAATAACAAAATACAAGTCATTCTCTATCTGAGAGGAGGTTCGTTCTCTCCCAATCTCTAGAAGAATCTAGAGCCCAAAACCTAAACCTAAGAGACCTCCATTTTCAGCCAAATTCCAATCTTAACCCTAGGAAAACAAATTATTTAATGCATACTAAAAAAAAATGCATACAATCAAAAAGGAAATCTCTAAACAGTCCCTACATTCAAATTTCTCTTCTAACTCCCTAACAAATCCTTTCAAATTGGCTCTGTGAAGAGTGGGCAGTGGGCTCCTCGTACAGGAGACGGAAATTCTAATTTGATCTGCATGATAGTAGCGCATAGATACTCTAGTGCTTAACCGATATCTTTTTTCTTATAGGAAGCTGAAGGATGGAATAATGGCAATGAATGGATATGGCCTGTGCTAAAAGTGCTTAAACGAGCATCCCCGACTGGTTTAAAAATAACGTTGCGTTCAGTATGGTTTCTAACCTTCTGCAGTTTCTTATTTATCAATATGATATCCCATTTTTTACATGGTGATCAAATATATTAGATGTTGTTACTGAGATCTTAGGATGTTTTTGTGGATGACGACTAGCTTAGCTGACATATTTTTCTACACAGATTAAGGCTTCGTTTGGGACGGCTTTTTTACTGTTTTCTAAAACGGAGTTTTAGTACAAATTTTTTTATTTTTGTACTAAAACTCCATTTTAGAAAGCAATAAAAAAGCCGTCCCAAACAAAGCCTAAGGCTTCGTTTGGGACGACTTTTTTGTTGCTTCTTAAAGCAGCTTTTTAGTACAAAAATTTTACTAAAAAACTGCTTCAAAAAGCGGTAAAAAAACTGTCTCAAACGAAGCCTTATACATGCATAATGAAGATAAAATTATCATCTTCTTTCCTGCTAACACACATAAGCTGTTTGGTAGATCCGGGAAGGAAGGAACCAAACCTTGCCCGAGTGTCTAAAGAAAGAATTCAGGCTTACAATGAACCTGCTTAGATCTGTGGTATCCGAAGATGTTTATGAGGTAATGCAAAAGCTGCATAAGCATTTCAGTTTTGTTATAATAGCTAACCTGCTTTCTCAAAAACTCTTTTCCTTTTTGCCTCAGGGAATTCGAGCTTTTAGCATTGACAAAGATAATGCTCCCAAGGTACTCTCATATATATATATATATATATATATATCACTTAGATTAAATAACAATTATATAATTTCAAAACATAAAGTTTTAGATCTTAAGTCTCCATACAATTTTTCAGTGGAACCCTCCTACCCCTGGGGAAGTAAGCAATGAAAAAATTGATCTCATTTTCAAACCATTCAGTCCAGAATTGGAGTTACATTTACCAGCTGAGGGAGAAGCAAGCAGGTATTCATTAAGGTTTCGTCTGGGACGGCTTTCTAATTGCTACTTAAAGCAATTTTTTTAAAAAAATTAACAAGTTATTTTATGAAGCAGTAAAAAAACCGTCCCAAACGAAACCTTAGTCATAAGGGAACCTCTACTTTTTTTATGTTCTTATATTTTTGCAACAACTCCAATTCTTATTTGGTCATTATGCCTGTACAGGTGGGATGGGAAATATGAAGATTCAGTCTATCCTAGCTTAAGAGAAAACAAATGATTTCAGCAATGATGCCTATGTGAATCAATCATTTTCATATATTGGTATATCTATTGGTGTCGAGTAATCTTTTTTATATGGGAAATGAATGATTATATATATAAGTAGATATAAGTAATAGCTTTTGAAATAGCAGTCCTGTAGTGTGTCACTGCATAATATGATATTTACTTTCTGTGAATCAAATGCATCATAGGTGTAGCCAATCTGTTTTAACTGTTATACTCATGACAGCTCTTTTTTTTTTTATTATAGCAATTTTCAACCATTTGTTGAAATAGAGATATATCAAGATACTAGTTTCTTAAAATGAAAATATATGCTAGAGGAAAATAAAATTCTGGTGAAAGTTAATAATGTTGGGGAAGTAAAATACGTAATGAGCACAAACAAGAAATAGAAAGTTGCAGCGGAAATAAGGAACATCAAGATTTAACATGGACAAAGCTGAACCGGAAGAAAATCACCGATTCACGCTACTTCAAGAAATTTACTATGAAAATTTAAGAGAGAGTATAGATCTCTCTTCCCTTCTACTCTCTCGTTGTATCTTTAACTTTTGTGCTGTTCTCTCACAAGAACAACAAAGAGAAACTCATATTAACTGCCAGCCTGTCTCACAGCATCACGGTGTTAGATTTGAAGTGCCGCGACGCTCAACTCTCTATCTATAATCTACCTGATAGCGCCGCAATGTTAGGGTCTAGAGCGTCGCAATGCTCTTTGGCAATGTCTTAGTGTCGGGATTTGTAGCTCAGCAACGCTACGCTCTCTATCTCTAAGTAAACTATACAATGTCGTAGCGCTACTCTATATATATATATATATATATATATATATATATATATATATTTTAAAATCAACATATTTTAATAATTTTGATTGGAAAAAGTAGCTTCCGACCACAAAAAGTTTTAGATAATTAAAAAAAAAAGCAAAAAGTACTCACAAAATGGAACTCTAGTTGTGGTCTAAAAAGTAAAATGGTGTGAAAGTTCTATGTCATTGTGATCATTCAATCGTTTTTTAATTATTTTTGAAAGATAAATAAAAAATAATTAAACAAATTGTAAAACATTGTTTATTTTTTATTCAAATAGCTCCTCATCTTTGTATGACTCTTTTCATATTAGAAAGAGTTATAATATTGAAACAAATTGAAATTAATTTAGGAGTTCAAAATCAAATTTTGTTAGAAGGGTTTATAATAATAATCCTTTTTTGTTGATTTTATTTAATGCATTTATGTTGGTTTAACTAAATTTATTGTTATAGGTATATTTTATGAAAGATTTCAACATTAATACTGAAAAATGTTAGCAGAGTTTTTATATTAAGATCATCAGTTTTTAATGATTATTTTCTTACAAAAACATTTATTTTATTATGCGCTAGAAAATATGTTGCGGTCGAGTGCTTTTAATATCTCAATTTTGGATAAAAATTCAACACTCACAAAAAAATGCAAGAGATAAAAAAATGTTTAAATATAAAACTCAAAAAGGGAAAAATCATGCAGCCTAACCCACCTATAATAATCTAATATGTAATAAGAGATATAAGAATCATTCCCTCCTCATTGAAGGAGAGAGATTATACACATCATATATGATTTGGAGATCATTTGATATTCCAATTAATCTACCAAAAAAAAAAGAATATATTTTAAATGTTTGATTTGGCCTTGTTTGAACTCTAATTGGATCACATTTGATATTGTTGGATTTAGGGGTGTCAATATTTGACCCGACCCGACAACCCGACCCAAATCCGACTTGAAAATTTCGGATTTGAGTTGACCCGAACCGGGTCGGGTTCGTGTTGGGCCAAAAAACAATTTACATCATGATTCGTTTTGATCAAAATAATTTTTCTTAAGGTATATCATAGTCAAATTAAGCAGTTCTATGAGACACATCCAATGAGCTCAAGATCATTCAATATTGACGTCACTAAGTTTCAATTTTTTAAAATTTTCTTAGATTAGTGTTGTATTCATTATAATTGCATTACATTCATTTTAAAAAAGTTTCTTTGCTTTTAAACTTGACCATGATGCATCATAAAAAAAAGATGACTTAGGCTTCGTTTGGGACGGCTTTTTTATTGCTTTCTAAAACGGAATTTTACAAAAATTTTAAATTTTGTACTAAAATTCCGTTTTAGAAAGCGGTAAAAAAGCCGTCCCAAACGAAGCCTTAGACTTAGGCTTCGTTTGGGACCTCTTTTTTACTGCTTTCTAAAATAGAGTTTTAATAAAAAAATAAAAAAATTTGTACTAAAACTCCGTTTTAGAAAGCAATAAAAAAGCCGTCCCAAACGATGCCTTAGTTTGAGATGGTTTTCTTATTACTTCTTAAAGCAAATTTTTACTACAAAAATTAAAAAGTTGCTTTAAGAAGCAATAAGAAAGCTGCTCCAAATGAAATCTTAATTATCTGTATTATAAAGTTAAATATAAAATTACTATGAAAAAATAACTTAATCGTGCTGATTGCAAAAAGCAACTTTCAACCTCAATTGGTGGCAGTGTAAGATTAAAAAAAAATAATAGCAAGAGAAAATTATAATTGATATCTATTAGGCTTTCCTAAGCAAATCCCAAATTTTCATGAATTTTCTGTTTAATTATCTAATTGATATAATAAATTATACTATTATTTCGACTAATCAATGCATGCTTTATTTATTTCATAAATTTAATTAATCAAATCAATTATCATAAAGACTTTTTTTTAGTATTATTAGGTAATCATCCTAGGTAATTATTTTTATCAAACTATAATTCGTTTATTTATATATAAATAATTAGACAAATTGTATAAAGATCTCTTAATTAATCACCAATTTGTTAAATTGATTACTTATTATTATCTTTATTGATATAATTAATACTTTTAACTAAATAATAATTATAATACTATATTTGTATATCTGATGAATAAATAATTAGCTCAAATAATTTATAAATATTTAGTATTAATTAACTCATAATTTTTAACATCCTTTCAATTATAATTAATGAACCTAATTGATTTACTTATTAATAAATCCATGACAAATATATTAATTTAAAATTTTCTCAAATGATTTATATTTAGTTAATAAAACAGTTTAAAGCTAATGAATTATTTTTAAATTTATAATATTTGATTATTCTTAGTAATTTTCATAGTCATAGCTAATTTGTCATTCTTGAGCTTGAGCTCCGCATTCCAAATATTTGATCGGGGATCAAAATCTGGTTTTCTGAGAAACCCTAACGGTGGAGAAACTAGAAATTAAAACCGTAGAATGAATCCAAGCAATTATAATTTCCATTTCATAGTCGAAGATTTCTTGGTATCGATTCATTGGTTATTCTATTCAAAAATGGATCGACAGAGCATCCAGTGATGCGAGGAGTGTTAGGGTGTCTTATCTGCAAGAGAGAGGTTGTGCGAGAATTATATGATGGATCCCAAGGCGTCTGCCAAAGCGAAGAGGTCTTACTCTCAACAAGGTCGAAGGAAACATCCTTCGCCGGCTGCGATTGCCCAGAAGAAAAAGGCAGCCCAGGTAGGATCAGAGGCGAAAGTCCAGCGAGAGCGCTCTCATGATCTGCCTTCTAATTTGGATCGTTATGATGAAGGCGAGGATGAAGCCGAGAGCTCCTCCGGTACCGCATTGGAAGAAGGAGGAATTCCGCCTAAGAGCAAAGGGGCGGATTTTGTCTACTTGATCGAGCAGGCTCGGTCACAGCAACACGAGCTTGGACCACCAACCCTGCAAGAAGCCCCGTCCTTCTTTGACGAGCTAGCCACAGGTAATCATTAGGATTAAAGCGCATGTTTTTCTTTACGGTTGATGGTTATTCATGGATTTATTTTGATTCACAAAGGTAAGAATTTACATTTAATAGATTGGAGCGTTTATTTCTTCATTAGTGCTATGGATTATAGACATTAGAAGGTAGGGACTGGTCTTCCAGCAGGAATATAACTGTAAAGCTGTGGGGAAAGAGATCCTCAATTAAGGTTTCGTAGACCATTGTATGCGGTGGAGAAGCTTGACTAGCTATTCTTTACACGGTTGATGATTTAGACCGCTTGAAAAAAAAAAAATTTAGGCATATTTTCTTTAACATTTTATTCAGCAAGTAGAAGTTGTCTTTAATAAGAAGCACTGAAGAAGAAAACAAGAAATTGAAATGCAAACTGGGTATATATTTGCATTAGCAGAAAGGATGCTTATTTATTGGTTGTTCTGCACTGAACATGTTAAATGCATTAGCATGGATTGCATTCTCTTGTGCTCTTAAATGTTATTTAAGGTAATATTTACTTTCCGTCTTTAGATTTCATGAAGGGGGTAAGCTTTATACATACTGTAAGAAGAAAGAATCTTCTATCTCGCTGTGAAGATGACAACTTCGTTGTGGATGTTGACCTCACTTCAAGCTATGAGGTATTGAATTCATTTTGTTTCTTTGTAAAGTTATATCCACTATCCTCTTGCTATCATATCTCTGTTACTTCCTAAGCCTCCCCAGTGGCATGGTTCTCTTAAGCCTCTGAGTTTTAATGATAACTCTGGCACCATTGACTAAAATTCTTTCATGTGGTGCATGCTTGCTTATAAGTCTTGGGCGTCTCGAAAAAATTGTTAAAAGAAGATTGATGTTTTAAGGACATATTGGGTTTGGATTGGAGGATGATCTACCTGTTGAGTTGTTTTATTATTATATTTAATCAACTTATTGACTTACAAATGTTGCATAGGTTCAAATCGTTGGTTGAAATAATTGAGTTCCTTGTAACTTGCTGTTGAACTACATCAGTGCTTTCATATTACCATGCACTCTTTACATTGGAGTTTTATTCAGCAAGATTACCGTTCAAATTTATTAAGCTTTTAAGATTGTGATAGGAAACGTTTGTAGGAACAAGAATTTTTCTTGCTGAATTTGGATTTCAGCAGCTTGCAAAACAGTTTTGAGAAGATTTTGGAAGAAATTACCAAAAGATACCTTTTTATTGATCAAAAATGAAAGAAAACAAACACAATACAATGGATCCTCAGTTGGAGAGGAGGATCCGTCTCTCCCAATCTCTAGCCAGCGGTTAGAGCCCAAACAAACCCTAGAAACTCTCCAAAATTCTGCAAATACAAGATAACCCTAACCCTAAACAATCTCCTCTATTTAAAGCATAAAAGAAAAAAACCCAAACAGCCCTCCTTCTTTGAATTTCCATCTTAATATCCCCTCTTTTAATTATTGCATTAATGTGTGGACCCCACCCCCAAGGAGGATGGAAAGTAATGGAGGCGGACTGCCTCCGACTGGAATAGCATAGAACAGATTGATAGGAGAAATGTGTCATTCCGTATATCAAAAGAGATTCAGATGGGAATGCCATTTTTGGTGCTTCTCCAACAGCGAATAATGGAAATTACCTAAACATTTTGTTGTTAATATTGTGCTTCAAAACTTTTACGGTTCCAAATTCCAATTCTTTTTCCATTTTTTTAAATCTATAATATAGATTAATTGAGTTCTCTACTAGAAACTTTAAGCAATGAATAGCAATAATGTACCTGGTAGATATTTTTCCTAGGCTTTTGATTTGTGTTTTCTATCACCATCTTCATCATCTTTAACATCATCAAAACTATTTGGAGTTGGCTTTATGAATTCTTTTTCTTTTAGTGATATCTGAGGCATCAAATTTATTTTTTGCACATCATTTTAAGTTTCTTCTATCCATGTTACCTAGGCCCTATCATCTCTATTTTCTAATTATCTGCTAATTTTATTTCTTTCTCTAATATGTGCATTTTCTATTCTTCGGTGTACATGATCGAATTGCCCAAGTTTATTTTCAATTAGTTTGTTTTCAATAGATGATACTCCAAATATCCCTCTAATATTATTTATTCTTTCAGATTTTACCATGCATCCAACTTAATACTCTTATTTTTATCACTGTTAGTGTGCATTTGAAAAAAATTACGAATACCTTATGAGGATAGTGTTCTTTTCACCTTCCCTGCCCATTCCCATTTTCTTTCTAGATACTCATATTTCATATTGGGTAACTTATTAGCAAATAAAACAAAGAATCTAAACTTACATCTGTAGAGATTATTATGAGCGTTTCTAATACAGCAGCTATGATTGCTCTGAGATTTAACTCTCTTTTTTTTTTCTGATGAGAATATTGTAGTTATGAATAATAATTCATATAGAAAGTTTTATTTCGCCTATATGAACTATGTTGAAGCGTTGTGCAATTTGATTGGACATTGTAGGTTTCATCGATCACTTTAGTCTCTATCAATTTTTTACATGCACTTTCTTTGTATGCAATCACAGTAATGTTATGGTCCTTGCTTTTGCTAATTACCTGTGAACCTTTCAGATACCATTTCTTAACTTGGATTTGCATGCTATCGATGCACAACTATCAAAAATTAAACTTTCAGAGAGGCTTTTTATCGAAGAAGATCTATTGCCCGAGGATCTTGTAAGTGTAGTTCTTATTATGTGTAATATCAAAATTTTCCTGGATTTTCTTGTCCAACATTAATCCTGCAAATATGATTACTAAGCATTACACTTTAGATTATGTGGTTGATTTCCTTGTTAGTTATTTTGTGACCTTTGATATGTAATAGCTTTTTTTGGGTAAATTGTGATGTTCTGTTGCTGCTATTTGGTTAATTTGGTGTTTCAATTGAAAGAAATGGTCTATAAGCTATAATAACTTATAAATACTTCAGAGGGCAGCATACAGTTTATAACGAGATTGTCTTGGCTGCCAATAGTAACACCTGCTGCTGTATTTCATATCCATGTTAGTTCTGGTTTAATAAGAAATACTGATACATCAAGGATTTAAAATCCATACTCAAAATACCTTACATCAGATAAGTAACAATAAGATTAAGCCATAAATTGCAAGGCAACAGAAGAATTGAGTAACAGGTATAAACGGCATACCAACACTTACACAAGCTCAGAACCGGCAGAAACAGCAGAGCTGCATCAGTGACTGGCACCAAGAGTAGAGCTACAGCAGCAGGTAGACAGGCATCCCGGAGTAGCAGCCATATGCATTGTTAAATCTCAGCCTCTCTTCCTATATTGATCCCACGGCCAAGAGTATCGATCTGTGGTAAAAATCCCGCCTACCTCACGCCGCTCTGCTTCCATAGTGCGAGAGCTCATTTAGGAAGGGATCTATGAGGGCAATAATACATGAATTTGTAATTTAAGTATTTTTTTTATTTGATATGCGGCATAGGTCTATAAATAGAGAGGAATTTCTGTAGTAAACACAAGTTTTCTTCTCAAACTTCTTGATTTCAACTTGGTATCAGAGCAACAAAGGAAGTGAAACCATCACAACAAAGTCGGAGACTACCTGTGTGGGAGACGAAGCCAAACGAAACCAGACAACGTCAGAGAAGACAAAGTCGACGGAGCCTAAAGAGGAAGCAAACAAAGCGACGGAGCCAAAATAGGAAGCTGCGAGATGGAGCTCTGCGGACGAAGCTCTGTCGGCAAAGCCAAAAGAGGAAGCGGGACAGAAGACCTAGCAGGACGGACCTTCCCTACTCACTCGTGCGAAGAAAAGGGTCGAAGCCTCCTATTTGTGTGACTTCTGAAACGGTGCGACCTGATCTGGCTTGCGACCTGATTGCGCGAGTCTCGAACCCGTGCGACTTCACTGCTGTTAAAAGTAGTCTTCATTACTACTATTTGCGCAAGCCTTGATCCTCAAACCATGATTAAATCCCTAAAGATCAGCCTTCATTATTGATATAAAATCGGTCTTTATTTCTATTATAATTAAAAGTAGTCTTTATTACTACCTATTGTGATACCGCTATGTCTGAAGAAAATTCATCTTAGAGCATTGATCAATTTGAAGATTCTATGATACGCCAAGAACAAGGTGATATCCAAAACATGCAACCTTCATATCGCCTAAACGGGAAGAACTATCTAAAGTGGTCTCAATTTGTGAAGACTTGCTTAAAGGGGAAAGGAAAAATACACTACCTTCTCGGAGGAAGACCAAAAGGGGGAGATCCTAATTTTGGGGCATGAGATGAAGTCGACTCCATGATTATGCCATGGTTGTGGAATTCCATGACTCCAGAAATTAGCTATAGCTTTATGTTCCTTTCCACTACAAAGGACATTTGGGATGTCACTAGACAAACTTTTTCAAAGGCTCTGTATGTTGCTCAAATTTTTGAAGTTAAAATCAAAGTAAGAAGCACAAAACAAGCAAACAAGATCGTGACAGAGTATACCACTATTCTACAAAACCTATGGCAAAAACTTGATCACTACATATGCATAGAAATCAAATGTCAAAGAGATGTTGCTATCCTAAAGAACTTTATTGAAAAAGATAGAGTTTATGATTTTCTTGTAGGACTAAATGCATAATTCGATCAAGTAAGAGTCCAGATCCTTGGCAGAGAGGTGACACCATCATTAAATGAAACCATATCTCTCATTCGCGCTGAAGAAAGCCGACGAGGAGTGATGTTGGAGCCAAAGGTTGTTGAAAGTTTAGCAATGGTGATGAACAAAGAAGCACTGTGGAAGGAAGAAGATAAAGGCTCCTCAAAATTTAAAGACAGAGACTCACTTTGGTGCAGTTATTGCAAAAGTCAAGACACACAAATGAGACGTTCTGTAAAATACATGGAAAATCCTCCAGTAAGGAGTGGAATCAAAGAAGTAAAACAAAAAGAACACATGTCAACAATACAACAAGTCAGCCCAACTCAAAAACGCAGTCTAGCTTCAGAGAATTCAATAAAGAAGATGTTGATAAAGTAAAATAACTCCTGGTATCCCTTGAAAAATCAAATGCATTTTTCTCTCTTGCATTTTCAGGTAAGTTTTCTATTTCCATCGGTTTAAGTGCCTCAAATCATTTAAAAGAATTATGAATCATTGATTCAGGAGTCATAGATCACATGACACACTCACCTACCCACTTCATCAACTATAATCCTTGCCCAAGTGACAATAAAATCATCATTGTTGATGGTTCTCTTACCACGGTAGCGGGCCAATGTTAAAAAACTGAGGCTATTTCTGCCCCCACCTAAATGAATCATTGTCAGGCTTAATCTGATAAAATCTAAATCTGGATTCTGATGCGGACCCTCAATCTCGAAAGTAAATATTATAAATTTGAGAAACTCTAATTCTGTTACCTATAGTCTGAAGCATGCTCAAAAATGTTGTTGCAAGCTTTATAGTTTTCTGACTGTTTTGGCCCAAAAGAAACACCATACCAAGAGATTTGGTTGGTAGCATCAGTTTTCTTTTGAAACGTTTATCATATAGTCCAAATTTTACAAACAAAAGCGTCACATGCATCCAAATCTAGAAGTTAAGAACCTGCCGTGGTACCGTACAAAGTAATTATAAATTTATAATATCATTTCAAGAACTAATTTTGGCGTAATGGTGCTCAAGTGCTAGTCTGTTTCTATGAAAAAGAAGCCTAGCCAAGGTTCTAGAGCTTGTATCCTGCCTGGGCCTTTGCTTTGGGTTTCTGCCCTTACCATTGCCTTACATGACTGTTAGACCGGTCTAGCCAGTCCTACGGGACCGGCTCGCGCGAAACAGGCGGAGAAGTTCCGCCGTCTCCGATCCGATCGCCCAGGTCTGACACAGCTGCTTAGGAAGGTTTTTGAAGGGAGTTAGGAGGGAAATTTCAAAGTAGGGGGCTGTTTAGAGATCTCATTTTGGATTGTATGCATTAAATAGTTTGTTTTCTTATTATTAGAGCTTCTTGAATTTGGCTGAAATTTGATATCTCATAGATTTTTGGGCTCTAGCGGCGTCTAGAGATTTTGGAGAGATAGATCCTCCTCTCGAATTGACGATCAACTATATCTTGGTATTTTCTTCCATCTTATTTGATTCTTGCAATAAAATTATTGTTTTCCCTGATTTTCATTAGAGTTTGGAGGAAGGTTTTTTGTGGTTTTATCAAAGATTGATAAGGATTCTTGATAACTTCAAGTGTTTCCTATCAACGTCATACCGAAAAACTGCCATTATCGCCTTTTTTGCTACTTTTAAGAATACAAAGAATCTTATTTCTGATCATGCAAGGTATCTATCCAATGCAAATTTACATTATGCGTCTGGAGATTGAATTGAACTGCCCGTATTCTAAGGATTAATCTAATACTCTCTATGTAGAATGTTTCCTCATTCTTTTCTTTCTTGCTGTTCTTTGACAGCATTTTGATGACTCAAAAGGTAGTTCATCGTCTTTTCAATCAGAAAAACTTGAGGAGATTGGCGCAGGACAAAATATGGAAGAACCAAATTTGCTTGGCCATACTGAGGACCCCAGCACCACTATTTTCCCCAATCCAAACATCTCCCAAGCTTATCCCGCACAAGGAAATCACCAAGAAACAACAGTTGGTGCAAATACAGGGCAGCAGTGTGATATAAGAGAAACTGAAGAATCACTAGGAAATATCAGCAAAAGCTCTACATTGAAGGTAAGAGAAGCAGAAGCAGAGCTTGACATGCTTCTTGAATCATTCAAAGAAATCGGTCTTTCAGGCTCCATTCAGGATAAACCTTCTTCCAATATCTCTTTTGATGAATCTCTGCCATTCCATTGGAAATCAGATGTCAATAGAAAACAGCCAGCAGATGCAATAGATGATTCTCCAAATTCTGATTTCTTTTATCCAATGCAGCAACAATCAATTGATCAAGGTCAGGTTCCTTCAAAGAATACAGTGGCAACCTCAATAGATGATTCAATTGATGATTTGCTTGCTGAAACCTCATCAATCCTGAAAATGCAAAAACACATTAGAGCTCCAGCTCCAATGTTTTCTACTACAAACAGCTTCCAACCGCATTCTAGTTCAAGCTCCATTGATGATCTTCTTGGAGGGCGAAAGTCCATAGCAATTCAAAATGGACCGGCTTCGTCCGAGGCTCATTCTTCCAATCCAGACTCGAAAGCGCAGATGGATGATTTTGATTCATGGATGGATTCGTTCTGATGAATTCTCGGTATAGCCATGATAGATGCAGATCTATGAAGATTTTTATCTTAACAGTTTCTGTGTGGAAATAAGGTTTCTGCTTGTTTTTTAGCAGGAAACGAGATGGAAAGAAGGCACTGCCATTAGCTTCTGCTCATCCTTCTCTCTTCAGAGATTTCTGGTATTATGGAATTGGATCAGAATATCATAGGTAAATTTTGGTTAGGATGCATTTTGAATTTATTTTGAGATTAGTGTATATTCATCAATCTTAAAGCAAATTTAAGGAAAAAATTATCTTCGTTAAAAATTTGATCAGAATATTTTCAAGTTATTGACAATTACCCACCCCATTCATTTATTTATTGTGCACTTTAATTTTTTTTATTTATTGTGTACTTTAAATAGATCAAAACAAGTGTTTGAGGTCTTAATTTTTTTTTAGGCATCATAGGATTAATCATAAGATTAATATTTATTCCCAAAAAAAAATTAAATATTTATCAATAAGTTTATATATTTGGGGTATTAAAAATCCCTAATAAAATTAATTAGTGGATGGGGGTAATTCTTTCCACTTTGCAATTATAGCTATAATATTTTGATGGAGTTAACATTTAGATTGAAAAGAGTGAAATTAGAAAGAAAATAAATATATTTTTTATTGAAATATTAAATAAGAAGAAAATAAGAGGAGATTTTTTTTTTTTTCAAAAGATTTTGTTTCTCCTAAGATTGTTGGAAAGTTGACAAAAGTTTATGCAACTTTTCATGATGATTAAATTTTCCAAATTTTAATTAAAAAGAACAATTAAATATTTCTCAAAGTTAACGTAATTTTAGTCATTAATTGTATCTTTTTATTGCCTTTCAACTCTTGGTGAAGAAATGTTTTTTATTTCTTAAAAATTTTAATAAAAATTTGATTTTTTTTTTATTTAGCTTGTTTAGTTTTATTTGGCTATAATTTTTAATAAATTTTCAAAAATTTCTACTAAAATAATAACTTTTGATGATTATATCTATTTTTTATGATTATATCTACTTAAATATGATAATTATAAGAAAATTAATCTCTTATTTTTTTCAAAAAAAAAAATCTCCCAATGATTTTTTAAATTATTATAAATAATTGTAACCATATATCAAATTTATATTTTGATGCTTAATAGAATCAAACTATTTAGTAACGGTTTCAATGACCCGCCTGCTCGCATTGACGACATACGATGCTGTCGTTGCCGCCGGCCGCCGTTGCAGTGTTGCGGTTGCCGACCCGCCGTCTGCGACGCCGAACCCACTTCGAGTGACTTGAGTATGCCTGTTGCTGTGTCCGCGGGTCAGGTTCGGATCTGAAAAATTGACTTGTTTACAAAAAAAGGTTCAGGTTCAAGTTGATTTGAATAGTGCCAAGTCAATTCTGAGTTTAATCCGAACCCAACCTACGATCAGAAATTGACACCCTTGCTCTTTACTCAAAATTTGGAGATTTACGAACAAATCCTTGATAACTGATATATATATATATATATATATATATATATATATTAATGTCAACTGTGTAAATACACAAAATTTGAATGTCAAGTATCTAAATCCTCCAAATCATAAATTCTTTACAAAAAAAAAAATGTTAAGAGCAATCCTCTGTTCTAGAGCCACAGAGCGCCGGCTTCCTTCAAGTTCGGAACAAGCTCCCCTGAAATATGTGCCGCCATTAGATGATCCAATCCCCCGAGAAGCCTCCCCCCAATAAAAACCACCGGCAAAGTCACCGGAAACCGTCTCTGCTCATCTTCGGTGGGCCCCATCTCGCCAAGTTCGGTCCTCAGCGCCGTCTCCTCAGCTTCTCCGACGATCTCCCACACTGCCGGACTCACCCCCAGTCCCTGAAGCAGCCGCTTCACAACGTGTCCCATACAGCAACCTCGCCGGGAAATTACCACCACCGGTGTCTCCTCCACCGCCGTCTTTACGCCGCCGCCGGAGGAAGAAGATGATGACGGCGAAGAGGGAAAAGCCGCTCGCTGCATTTGTTGCATTGAGGTTTATTCGGTCGCATAGAAATGGTGGAAGAGAAGGGCTCGCGGGATCGGCGTATATAAAGGGAGCAAGATGGGGGGAGGGTGACGTCATTTCGGGGAGTCTGACCTGGGCGGCAGTTAGGCCGTGTGGCTCCAGCCAAGGTGATGACGCGGACGAGCGTGTTTTGTCGTTGAGTGGGGCCCAGAGGGTGACGTCATGGAGTGGCATAAGATGCTGGAACAGTTTAGTGGTTGCACTTGGTCGCAGGGGCAGGTGCTCCGTCGCAAATTAGTTTAATGGGATTGGACATACTGACCCACATGAATTCCATGAGAGATCATTATCATCATCATCATCATCATCATCATTGAGGAGATTCATGACCATGTCGTCTAATTTTTATTCATAAAATTTAGGAGATTATATACATATTGTAAATTTTGTATTAATTTATATAGCTAATACTTTAAATTTATAATTATTTATAAAAACTATCACTAACTTTAATTTATCTAAAATACAATGCATATTTTCTTGTATAAATATTAGTGTGATTCATGTGGTGTCCTGGAGTATTCGCGGCGGTAGAGAAGTATAAAGTTTAACGTCTTAGCTTTGTATGTAGATCCAATATGCATATAAATAAAAAAGATGGTATATTATTCATATGAGACACCAAGATTTTTATGTAGAAAATCCACTTAAAATAGAGTAAAACCACGGGGCCTAACAGAGTTTGAATGAATATACTGGTATTTATAGTTGATTACAAATGAGGTCATTCCTTAGGGGAAGACCTTGCTTTGATGTAATAAATTTACATCATTCGTAATGTGTTACATTGTGAGGTAACAATTACTGTTGACATGTTCGTTTGGTCGGAAGGACCACAGTCGATAGGCGACAGATGTCAGAAAGAACATTATCTGGCGAAGAAGGTCGGAAGGATCATAGTCGACAGGCAACGAATGTCGGAATGACTATTGGATGGCGACGGAGGTCGGAAGGATCGTTGTCTAGCGATAGAGGTTACAAGGACCGTAATCGGCGGCTGGCGGAGGTCGGAAGGACTGTTGTCAAGTTAAAGAGGTCAGAAGGATCATAGTTGGCGGGCGACCAAGGTCAGAAGGACCGTACTCGGTAGGTGATAGTGGTCGAAAAGACTGTTGTCTAATGAATGAGGTTAGTAGGACTATTGATGGGTGAAAATCCAGTGTCGGGTAGAAATATGACGATGGATGGAAGTCAGACATAGAGTAGAAGTCCGACGAAAGTCCAACAACAGACAGAAGTCAGACAACGGGTGAAAGTTTAGCGTTGAGTAGAAGTCTGGCGAAAGTACGGCGACAGGCAGAAGTCTGACGACAGACGGAAGTTTGGTGTCGGGTAGAAGTCCGATGAAAGTCCGGCGACGAGCAAAAGTGCTACGTCGGGTAAAAATCCGACGTCAAGTAGGAGTCCGATGACGGATGGAAGTCCAACGAAAGTCGGGCGACAGGGAGAAGTCCGACGATGAGAGGAAGTACGACGTCGGGTAGAAATTTAATGATGGGCAGATGTCCGGCATTTGGTAGAAGTCTGATGATAGACAGAAGTCAAGCAACTGGTGGAAGTTCGATGTCGAGCAGAAGTCTGACGGAAGTCCGGCGACGAGCAGAAGTCCGACAAAAGGGTAGAAGTCCGATGACGGGTGGAAGTTCAACGTATGGTAGAAATCCTGAGATAAGTGTCAGGTAGAAATTTGTCGACGGGTGGAAGTCCGACGACCCGCATTAGTCGTCGGTGGCCAGGAGGTGTTCGAGAATTAGTTTGGTGGCAAGAGAACTCTTCCTTCTCGTCTTACTTGGGCCTCTTTCCTCCTCCGTTCTCAATGAAGAATGAGAGGTTTATTTATAGTTTTATGAGAGTGGCATGGCCAGTAAATAGGGGGAAGATCAAGGGTAAGTAAGGAGTGGTTTGAATTGATGGCTGACATTGACTCCTTTGATCATAGACTATTTATTGAATATTTGAGTGTCTTAATGATGTCAAAATTCAACGATTTTGGGCTCGCTGGATTCATCTCGTCGAGCCGCTCGATTCAACTATAAGAATATCATGTTTGGAAACCATTTGGTAATTCAAACTATGGTTTGAACCTTTCAAATATGCTTTGAATCTTTGATTTGGACCCATTTGGGCTCGGATTGAGTAAAAGTTGTTGTCTTTGGGTTTGTATTTCTAAGACGTTTGATTCAATCATAAATTTGCTGAAATCAGAGTTCAAATAGTCCTAGATTTAATCTCGAAAGTTTCCAACTTGATTTTGCCTTTAGATTCGCGCCTGATCAAGATAAATTTTTTATGATATATTAATTCATATATTAGAAATATATAAATAAACATAAAATTTTAGTGCTAGATATAAAATAAAAAAGAATTTTATAATAAGTATGTAAAGATCTCTCTAATTTAAAATTTTTAAGATAACAAAAAATTAAATAATTTGTTGCAGTACTCTATTTAGATTTTCATATTTTATATTTACATGAAATGCATTATTCTTTAATAAATTTATTTATTTTTGAAGATCCTAAAACAAGAAGAGGTGGATGTGAAAAATGAAAAAAAAATGACTATCAATTTATTGATTTAAAATATATCAACTAACTAGCTGAAATTATTTTAATTTAAATATAATTTAATAAAAAAGCAGTAATTATTACATGAAAAATATACCAAGAAATTAGAATTATTCCACCTAAAAACAAAGTTTATTCCAAATAAACAAATTGAATTTGCCGGCCTATATTTATATATGTATATATCCATTTCTGTCATTTTCAAATAGCCCCCCAGAGTCTCATAAATTTCAGGAACAAATATTTTGCTGATTATTTACAGCTCATTCATGACGCAATGAAAGGTGAACTTCTAACTTGCATGTCATAATATTTTATTGGTATGTTTTCTACCCTTTATGTCTTATGTAATATTACAACAAATGACAAATGTTTATTTTGAGATAATTTTTTTAGTTTTTTTTTCAACTAAAAATTTTTATAATAAAAAATTGTCCTAAAAATAGTAGGAAAATTGTCCCAAACAAAATCTAAATAGAAAATTAATAAGATAATTATTGTGTATTAATATAAAATTGATACGTCATGCAAAAATTATCTTGATCGGGCACAAATCTCGATGCAAAATCTAGTCGGAAACTTCAAAAATAAAATCCGGAAGCACCTGAACTCTGATTTCAGCGAGCTTACAGTCAAACTGAGCGTCTCGGAAATACAAACCCAACGACACCAAATTCAACTCAATCTGAGCCCAAATGAGCCCAAATAGAGCACCCGAAACACAGTTGGAAAGTTTGTACCACAATTTGAGTTGCCAAACGCTCTCCGATTTTAACGAGCTTATAGTCGAATCGAGTGGCTCGACGAGACGAATACAACGAGCCTAAGATTGCTGAATTCCGACATCACTAAGGCCTTCAAATATCCAACGAACGGTGCATGATCGAAGGATTCAATATCAGCCGTCCATTCGACCACTCCCTATTTGCCCCTGATCTCACGCCTATTTACGAGCTATGCCACTCCAGAAAAACTATAAATAGAGACATCATTCTTCATAAGAGGGGACCCAAGCAAGAGAGATAAGAAGAGAAGAGAAGAATAAGAGAAGGAGGAGAATCAGCTCATCCTCGACCACTGCTGGAGTTCTTTCCGCCGCCTGAATACGCCGGAATTATGCCCGACTTCCATGGGACGCCAGAATTCTGTTCAAGTTCCACGAGATTCTGAAATTCTTCTCAATTAACGACAAAGTTCCCTCCTGACGCCAAAACTCCGCTCAAATGATGCCAGAGTTCTCCTCAGCCACCAACAGACGTCGAACCTTCACTCTTCGCCAAGTTTTTACCCGATGCCGGACTTCCACCGGTTATCGGACCTTCCCTGGACATATATCCGAAGATGAATTTCTTTCCATTGTTAGACTTCTACCTGACGTCGTCCTTCTGACCTTCATCGTCGGACAATAGTTCTTCTGACCTCCGTCGTCAGCCTACTACGATCCTCCTGACTTATGTCGCCCGCTGTCTACGGTCCTTCTGACTTACGTCGCCTACCGACTACAGTCCTTCCGACCTCCATCGCCAGCCGACTACGATCCTCCTGACTTACGTCGTCCGCAGACTACAGTCTTTCTGACCTCCATCGCCAGACAACGGTCTTCATGACCTCCATCGCCCGCCGACTACGATTCTTCTGACCTCCGTCACCAGACTATGGTCCTCCCGACCAAACGAACACATCAACAATGACTCTTTGTATTTCTAACATGTAATGTACTCTATAAAATGTACATCAAGCCCAGGCCTTCCCCCAAGGAAGGGCCTCATTTGTAATCAACTGCAATACTAGTGGATTCATTCAAACTGGGCCAGGCCATGTGGTTTCTCTCCCTTTTCAGGGGTTTTCCACGTAAAAATTCTTGTGTCTCATAAATGTTAGACCCTTTCTCTTATCTGATTGTGTGCCAAATTTTCATACAATGTTAAGACGTTAAACTTTATATTTCTCTACCACCGCGAATACTCGTGGACGCAACAAAAATATTTATTTTATTCATTATTTGATACAAATTTTCCACCAAAAAGGCCACCTTTTATAATTCGTATAATTTCATTAGATTTTTTTTTTTTGTTTTAATTTCAACATTTTAATATTTATTATTTTATTTTGTATTTAAAATTAAATATATTATAATTACATTAATATTCTTCTCTTTTTGGTTTTCTTTGAGTGTTAATGCTTCAAATTTGATGAGATGTGTGTATGAGAATTTGAACCATTTTAGAAATTTAGTAAAGTTTTACTTGTAATATATGAACCTCTCAAATTTGAATGTAAACTTGAATTATGGAGGTCAACTCTAAAGTCTAATGCTTTTGTTTGAGTAGATCTAAAACTGAATATATGAGGTCTAATTTTAGTATTTATATTTTATTTGATAAAAACATGAAATTAAAAGAAATTTAATAAAGAGTAAGCGAGAAATAAATTTTAACTATTTTTAATAAATTTATACTTAAAATTTAAATGCTAATATATTTTGAGTGTATTTTATATTAATAACGAATCGCCTGCTAGATAATGAGTCAAGTCAAAGCTAGCTCGAGCTTGCCTCGTTAGCTCATCGAGGTCGACTCATGAGCTATTTATCAAATCAAGCTCGAGCTTACTCATCAATCAACTTGACACACTTACACCCCTAATTATAATAAATAAGCTTAGAATAAAATATAAAACTCAAATTCGATACAAAAAATAAATAAATAAAAACTTAAAAATTCAGTTCTCAAATTTAATTCGATTCATTTATGACTACATCAACTCATGAAATACTTACTAATTTCAATAATATAATTGGAAAATAATGGCTCGATTTACAAATGGATAACCTTTGGGAGGATCAAATATAAAATTCAACTCTAATATAAGATAATTAAAGACAAAGAATAAGAAGAAGACATGGAGGAAAAAACTACAGGATTTTGGATGGTTGGCTGACGTTGTGATCAATGCAATGTTATACAGAATTTCTATTTATTTTATTGAAGATGATGTAACCACGTCATATATGTTTGCTTGCAGAATGGAAAATTAATATATATTAGGTTAGTTTTCGTTTTCCCATTCCCAAGTTGCTTCAGCTTTGTAACATCTTACGTAAATGGTTGGGCCCTCATTTTTAAATGGTTGGTTCCATGTTAGTGCTCTATTGAGGCATTTCATCGAACACTTGGGCTTCATAGCTTCAGGAATCTGAGCGAGCGTGGATTTGAATAAGGGATAGATGCGATATTCCTTTATGAAGCAGAGATAGAGGATTGTGGGATGGCAAATACTTGAGGAATCTCGATCACTACCAGATTCAAAATATGCAGTGCTGGCCACTGAGAGTGGAAGCTCTCTCTTTCAAAGCCTGCAAGATCGTTTAGCTGGGCTTGCCGATGCGAAGTCCAGCATAATTAATCGGACCAACAAAAGCAGATTTGTGTGGAGATCTCTGTTGGCGACGTGGAATCGAGGAGGATCGACGAATCTTATGGTGGGAAAAGCGGCACGAAAGTAGCTGGGCTTGCCGACTTGCGTTCATTTGAGCGTAATAATTAATTAACTTAAAAAAAAAAAAAAAAAAACTTAGGTTTCTAGAGAGAGTTTCCAGCAATGTGGTGAATCACGTGGGTTTTGCCGTTTTGGATTAAGAAGAGCAGGATGGGATTTTAGAAGTCAGAGATGTGACTTGGGATGTAGGTTTTAATTTTCAAATAATTGTGAGATATAGTGGTACAAGAATCATAGGTGGGTCATAGGAGATATAATTCAGAATGGAGTCTGAATGCGTCCTCTGAACACACCACGTTATCTAATGCACTAAGTATTAGGTGACATGACGCATCTTGATTGGCCTCAAGACACGTTCGGACACCGCACATAATAATTTTTCGGGTCATAAAGATGGAGTATTATTGTCCAGCGAAGGTTATCAAAGGATCATAGCGAGATGAAATGGCCATAAAACAGCGAAAAATCATAGCCAAGTGATGGAAAAGAATAATTATAATCTAATGACAGGGTTCGGAGGACCGTAGTCCGGTAATATGAACAGTGCCGGATCAGTTCCGAGTTCGACCCGAACACAACTCGTGACCCGAACACAACTCGTGACCCGAAATTGACACCCCTAGATTGTGTCGACTATCTATTAAAATATATGGAACTAATATGCATAAGGAGTTTATTTTAGGGCAAATTTTTAAACTTGGTATTGTAAAAATTTCAATTATGTGTTAAAAAAACTAAAGTCGCTCATCAAACGAAGCGACTTGCTGCTAACTTAGATTTGCCTGCTAACACGGATTATGTAGCAATTTGCTCGTTAAACGAGCGACTTGCTATGATAAAATTTGATTAATTCAATTACCTAATAAAAAGAATAATAAATTATGTATTTATGCCTAATTATAGTTAACTTATTGATATATTAATAAATAAGGAAAATTAAAGTTAATATTTTTATAATATTAATAATGGTTTCATTACTGTTATTTTAGATGTAAGTTTTAGTTTTATCGGACAAATCTTATTAATTAATAAAATGATGAAACTAAAACTTTCTTATAAAATATCAATATTGAAATAATCATTAATATTATAAAAATATTAACTTTTATTTTAGTTATTTATTATTATATCAATAATTTAATTATACCAAGACAAAAATATCTAATTTAATTTTCTTTTTATTTATATAATTGATTCAATTAAATTTTATTGTAGCAAGTCGTCGTTCTCCATCAGTCTTTTATGGACCACATGACTCAACAAATTTGAATTAGAAGTCGGTCGCCCGTTTGATAGACGACTTTACCAGCTTAATTTTTTTTAATATTTATTTACATAACTAAAACCTTACAACACCTATTTTAAAAATGTGACCTTTAATTTATTTTACTAAGGTTTAATTAACATATGATGAGAAGCGCCAATGTCGTGTTCGGCAATTTTTTTTTTTTTTAAATAAATCAATATTTACCATAATGCAGTTTTAATAATTTCGCGCTTAAGCTCCGGTTTTCCGTGATGCATACGTAAGCTGTTTGCTATTGCTACTAAACAGCCGATCAAAGTCGACCGTCAATGGCTGCATGTGTAACGCAAGCGATAGACCCAAGCGAAGGATAGGGGAGTCAGCGGTCAACACAGTGGATCCGCGGGTGAGCGTACCGACGTGATAGGCAGAGCGGCACGTGGGTCCCGCAGCATATATGCCAACGTAATAGACACATAAGAAATATGGAGCTGCTCGGCACGCGACAGCGACGGTAAATCTCGTCCAACGTAGAATAGGGAAGGTGGGCACGAAGAGATCTCGATGACGTCGGAGAAGCGGTCAACCGAACGCAATTCGGCAATATTCTTTTTAGGTGGGCTGAAATGCATGAAATTATATTATGTGCATGTCGAACATTATTTGAAAATTCATCAGAATGTACTACGTGGTTCTCTGTATCCTGGTCAGTACCGCGGCTTTGTACTACTTAGGCTTCGTTTAATTAGGTTTATTTTCTCCGTTTCCATTTGAATAAGTTATAATCAGTTCGTGATATCTGTTTGGAAAACAAATTTATCCGTAATTACTTTTTATAAAACCACGTATTTTAGCGGTTACGAAAATTTATTCAGCGACTGCTTTTCCGTTTAGAAAATACAGTTTCCCTACCTAAATGTCCGAATTAACCCTCCTCCACGTTCAAATTGGGGTTTTTAATAATTTTTTATTAAAAGAAGAAAATTAAAATAAGGAGAATAAATTAATTTTCCAAAATATAAATAATTTTTTTGTTTAAGTTAAGTTTTTTTATAGAAGAATTAATAATGAAATATTGTAAGTATAATAATAAATTAATATGATTTAAATTTATCTTATTTGTAGTAAAAATTATGTTGTATGTTAAAAATATGAGTTAAAAATGAAAACTTTTTATATTATAAATGATTAGATAATTAAATTTTTCTTGAAAGTTATATATATATATTACGTGTACATAAATTTCATGGGCAATTATGTCTTTTATAATAAAATCTCAAAAGCAGAACTCTTAAACAAACAATTTAAATTTACTTTCAAGTATTAATAAGCACTTTTAAAAATATTATTCAAACATATCTCATTATTGAAACTTCGTACTGATACGTACTCCAAAAATTATCTTGATCGGGCACGAATCTCAAGGCAAAAGCTAATTGGAAACTTTAAAAATTAATTTTGGGGGTACCCGAACTCCGATTTCAGCGAGCTTATAATCAAACTGAGCGCCTCGGAAATACGAACCCAACGACACCAAATTCAACTCAATCCGAGTCCGAATGAGTCTGAATCAAGGACCCGAAGCGATGTTGGAAGAATTTGAGTTACCAAACGGTCTCCGATTTTGACGAGCTTATACTCGAATCGAACGGATCGACGAGACGAATCCAACGAGCCCAAGATTGTCGAATTCCGACATCATTAAGGCCTCCAAATGTCCAATGAACGGTGCACGATCGAAGGGTTCAATATCGGCCGTCCATTCAAACCACTCCCTATTCGCCCGTGATCTCACACCTATTTACAAGCCATGCCACTCCAGAAAAACTATAAATAGAGCCCTCATTCTACACAAAGGAGATTCAAGTGAAGAGAGAGAAGAAGAAGAGAAGAAGGAGGAGAAGGAAGAAACTCCTCCTCGACCACCGTCGGAGCTCTTTCTGCCACCTGAAGACGCCGGAACTCTGCTGAATTTTCGGGAAACGCCGGGAATTTGCAGAACTTTGTAACTTTGTGAGAAGTTGATTGTAAACTGATCGTCATGATTTGTAAGACGGATCAACCTTTGTACTTCATAAAAACACTAGTGGAACTTTACAACTGGGCGAGGCCCCATGGTTTTTTTCTCTTTTTGGGTTTTCCACGTAAAAACTCTGGTGTTCATTTCTCTTTTCTGTTTGTGTGCGGAATACTCGTGCAACGCTAAGACGAATATTTTCTAACTCTACTGCCGCGTATATTCTAGCACGCAACAAGTACTGAGCTCGGTACTGCTACGTGGTGTGTTCTGATTGGTCATTGGACGATAAACTATGTTTGACGAACACACAGAATAATCTCTCACTGATTGCAAAGAAATTGTTGAAATTGTCGTTATAAAAAAAAATTAGATTTTATGTGTTTATAAAATTAATATTCATATTATGTCTTACGTATTGAAGTCATATGTTTACATAATTCATACTTAAATTACTAAAAGCTTTATAAAAATAAAAAATATAAGTTAAAATTGTATTAAAAATATTTATATTTATGTGAGAATTTAAAAAATAGATGTAATAAAATATTTGTTTTGTAAATAGCTAAATTTTATGTGTTATATTTGTCATTGCTCTAAAATTAACACGATATTCATTTGGCCTCAAAAAAAAATTGCAACAATGATTTGGTGGACCTAATATAAATAAAATTGAATGATACTCTTTTTATTGCAATTGGTTCAACTAAAAATAGTTTAAAAGATTTTTTTATTTATAATAATAATTGGGTAGTAGTTGCTTATGCAAATTAAATTCTTGTCATAAAACTTTCACATAATTGCAAGTGTGGCATTCTTTTTTATATATAAACATCGAAATCTATTCATTCTTGCCCCAAATTAGTCAACATGAGGAAGAAAATAAGAGGTAAAAGAGATTCTTGAGAGAAAATTTATATTTTGATGTCTTAGATATCGATTCGAAAGTTGAGGCAATTAGAAAAGAATTGACCTTATGATGCATGATATTATTATCTTATCTCATATTATGTATGTTGAGGAAAGCATGCATGTGCAAATGCAACTCATGAAATTTCAATGTAAATAAATCAAAACATTCAGAATAATGATATTTATTAGAGGTGTCAATATTTGACACGACACGAAAATCCGACCCGAAAAATCCGGGTTGGACCTGACCCGATTTCAAAACGGGTCGAGTTCAGGTTCCCATATTCGACCGGTTTGAAAAAACGGGTCGGGTTCGGGTTGACCCCGCGGGTTGCCGGGTCAACCCAAAAACCCGTTTAATTTAAAAAAATTGGATTCCCGCCCGCTGCCCGTTGCCCTTGCCCGCGCCCTGCTCCCGCTGCCCCGCGCACCCGCGCCCGCTGCCCCTCGCTGCTGCCCCCGCCCTCTGTCGCGTTCGCCCCCTCGCACACCGTCCGCCCACCGCTGTTCCAACGCTCTAGCGCCGGCAGAACCCAAAACCGGGTCAGGTTGGGTCAACCCGGCAACCCGCCGGGTCGGGCCTGGGTTCGGATTTCCGACCTGTTTTGTCTACCCGGGTCAAGTTAGGGTCGACCCGTTTGAACCCAGGTCAGTTCCGAATTTGACCCGAACCGACCCGTGACCCGAAATTGACTCCCCCTAATATTTATTATATACCAAAAGTTACATAGTGTAAAAATTCATTAAAATAAGAGAGATATTATTTTTTTATCAATTTTAGGAGGGAGAAAATTGACAAAACAAAAAAATAATGAAATCAGATAGTGTAAAAGTCACTTACAATGATCAAAATAATTTTCGTAATAGAAGTAGCAAATGCAAAGTCCTAAAAGACCTTCTATCTGATCTTCTCTCTCTCCTCTCCTCTCTCTTCCTTATCTTCTTTTTTTTCCCTCGCAAGGTAAACAAAATTTTTGGGTTTGGGGTGAGGGGTGAGGTTTTACTATAAATGATTTAAGATGTTTTATTAATAAAAATTAAATTACAGACCTATAGTCGTAGCGCTCACCACAGCTCTCCCTCGAATGATTTAAGATGTTTTATAATCTTTGGAAGTGTCATTTCTAAATTACTTTTTATACTCAAACTTTATATATATATATATATATATATATATATATATATATATATATATATATATATATATATTTTTATACTCAAACTTTATATTTGATTTAACTCTTTTTAAATGCTTTATCATGTTAGATCAGATGTCAATTTTAATAGATTTCAGCAATATTTTTTCTTAAAACAACGGTTTCGTTTGGGACGGCTTTCTTTTTAAAGCAATTTTTTAGTATAAAATTTTTAACTTTTGTACTTAAAAACTGCTTTAAAAAGCAATAAGAAAACTGTATGAAACAAAGCCTAATTAGGATGTATTTATCACTCCAAACTATACCTACTCGATATTAGCATTGATTATTAGAATTTGAGGCATTCAGAGACGCGTATAATTCTGGAGAGATTATTACGTGCGGTTGCCAGACAGTCCGGAGGCAAATCATGATGCGTCACGTCACCCGATGCATAATACTGATACATAACAAAAGGCATCCGCTCGTAATAATTTTTCTATCATTATGGCACGTGATTTTGTTATTTTTGTTTGTATTAATTTGCATTTCGTGTATTTTAATTAATGTCGTCATTAATGTAATTAGAACTTGCAATCATCAAACGGGGGTGAATAATTAACTAGCCGTGAACATCAAGATGACGGTGGGCCCCACTTGCTGAGTTGGCTGTTTGACTTCTCCGCCGCATAGGCCCCTCACAGTTAACCAGCAAGGGAAGTATATTTTTAATACGAAAAGAAATGAATTCCCCGTTAATAGAAAATTAAAAACATGATACACGTGCTTAATAAATTCATAACTTCAATGACAATTTTGAAAATATCTTACATTTTGGGGTTGTTTTATTAAGAACTACAAAATGAAATGACAATTTGTCTCATTATTCCAAAGCCTAATGTTCTCATAAAAGAGAGAAGGTAAAATAAAGAATAAAATTCATAAAATAAATTAAAATTAAAAGCATTCAATTTTTGATTAAAAACAAAAATTTATGATAATTTAATTAGAATTATTTGTAAAATATAGATGAATATATGTTTATCAAAAGATTATAATAATGTCATAATAATTATATAGATCTTATATATGATATTATGTCAATTATTAAAGGTGTGGGGTTATTTAGCTAAAATAAAGTCAATTCAAAGTGGTTCTATAATAGGGGTGTTAATTTGGTTGGTAGATCGGGTTCGAGTCTAATCTGGAATGGGCCTATTTGAATAAGCTTGATTCGAACTTGACTCGTTTGTCATAAGAGACAAATTTTTTGTCCTAAATCCAATTAACCCGAACTTGACTTGTTTTGCTCGTTTATTATATAAATCAAATATATATTTTATAAATCAGCACGACCTGTTTAACCCAAATATAACATGCTTAACATGAAAATGACCCTTTTAAGCTAAATCAAAATAATAATTAGGTCAATTTCAAGTTTCCGACTCAACCTAAAATTATTTTGTAAGATCATATCATTTATTAACACCTCTAATATTTCTTATTCATCTAAAATTAAAAATTCTAATTTGTATTATAGGGGCTTTATCATTAATAACCTCATGAGACAAATATATTTTAGTCCATGTAAGCAACCATTTGATGTATGCGTGTGCAGAATAATCTTTTTTATTTAATTTGATACAAAATATATAAATGTATACCAATAATAATAAGCCCAAAATCTAACATCAGTAGAAGTTTGATCCAATTTAAACTCCAAAATAAGGCCCAGATAAGCCCAAAACGCCAGCTAGGCCCAAAGAGATTCACTTGTATAACAGTAGTTAATAGGCCCCCGGGCTTATCAAATAATAAGAGCTCTGCGTTCTGATCAATATGATATGAGGTTTAGGGTGGTTGGAGGCCCAGATGGTTGGAAACATCCCATCCCGGGTTTGAATCCATTCTACTACGGCTTTGCCTCTTCAGTGGGGCAAAGCAAGAGTGGGCTCAATGCCAGTGGGTGGCCTCGCGGCAGCCCATTCCAAAAAAAAAAAAAATGATATGAGGTTGTTAGTTCTTCCTTGCTTGATCGATAAAAAGTTGAAAAATATTAATATATTTTAAAGTTTTATGTTATTTACATCAAATTTCTATTTCAATTGTTAGCCACTAATGTTTCTAAAATTTTATCAAATTCCAATTAAATTTATATTTATTCTAATTTAAACTTCAATTGAATTGTATTTCATAAATTAAATATTATATATATACTAAAAATATTATAAATTATGATAGAAATTGAATCTCAAAAGTATGAAACTATCAAACTAAAATGTAATAAGGAGGCGGATTCTGTTTTATTAGTAAAGATTTAATAATGATTAGGCAATGACAGTCGGACGATGACAGTCGGATTACAATGAATAGACTTGACAGTTAGGAGGTGGTGGTCAGATGACCATTGTTGACATATTTATAATATTTTGGGCAAAGCTCTAAAGTTTTTCAGATCTCCAAGAGCTTTATAAACTAAATAAATTTATTCAAATTTTCATAATACTTAATAGAATGATCATATTGAATCATTTAATAATAAAGTGTTCATTCAGTATTAAAGTACCTTGAAGATCTTAAAATTAAATAATATTGGCCTCATTGGATTTATTTTATTGAGACACTTGATTTGATTATAAGCATAAAATATTCAAAGATCGTTTATGTCACAACCCAACCCGACCAAGACAACTCCTATTGTGTTGAGCTATGACAGACAAATCACAAGATCCAGTTTTGGAATATTTCATATTATCTTTCAATATTCATTATAAATAAATAACATACTACATAACTATTAAAAGTTAAAACATCCAAGTACTAAAAGAAATTCATCAACAAGATTCTTTCCTTTTATTAAAGTGTATCAACACTACAATACATGACTACATTCAAAAGCTATAGAATTGAATAATAAACTAGTCATGATTGCACAAAAATCAATAAAAGAGATACCTATCAACTATGATCAAACCTCGAACTGCTAATCAACCAATTCCTTCCATTTTCCTGATCCTGAAAACTAGAAACAAAATTATAGTGAGCTTAACCAGGTCAATAGGCCACACAAATTGATTTAAAATTTTAAAACATTTTATTGTATATTTTTAAAATATTTAAAAGTAGTTAAATACAGTCTAATAAATCACTTATCACTGTACTGAAAAAATATAATAAGAGTATAACAGTTATCCAATTATTTAAATAACAACACTGAGCAAACAAATAAACCAAAATTCATATTGAATAATTGTTCATATTACATTTCATGATCCTAAATAGAATCTCAAAAGATTTTGTCTCCTTACAACTCTATTTTGTGCTTATAACCTATAATATGCTTGTAGGCATCAAAACATGGCTTTATAGCCACCAAAATATTTCTTATTATTGCTTACTAGAATATACGCGACGATAGAGTTTGAAAATTTCCGTCTCAGCGTTGTACAGATATCTAGCACACAAATAGAAGAGAAATAAAGACACCTGGATTTTTGCGTGGAAAACCCTGAAAAGGGAAAAACCCACTAGGTCACGCTCAATTGAAAAAGTTCCACTAGTGTTTGCTTGAGATACAAGAGGCTGACTCATCCTTAGAATTTATGACGATCAGATTACAATGATTTACTTCCGGATTGAAGTCCAGTTATACACAAGTTGTGTATTTGAGTTGAATTCAGAGTCACTTAGAATTTCAGCGTCACTTGGAAATCAGGCAGACTTTCGGCGTCACTTGAACGTCAAGAAGAATTCTGGCGTCACTTGGGCAGAATTTCGACGTCGCTTGAGCAGAATTCCAACGTTGGGTAGAATTTTGGCATCTCTTGGGCGTCGAGAAGAATTCCGACGTCGCTTGGGCAGAATTCCAGCATCGGGTAGAATTTCGGCGTCACTTGGGTGTCGGCTAGAATTCTGGCGTCACTTGGGCGTCGGACAGAACTCTGACGGTGGTCGATGAAGAGTTTCTTCCCTCCTATACTTCTCTTCTTCTTCTAACTTTTTTCTTGGGTCCCCCCCTCAAGAGAAACGAGGGGTCTATTTATAGATTTCTGGAGTGGCATTGCCCGTAAATAGGTGAGAGATCATGGATAACTGGAGATTGGTTGGATGGACGGCTGATATTGAATCCCTTGATCGTATACCGTTTGTCAAACATTTGAAGATTTTAATGATGTCAAAAATTGGCGATTAGTAACTATATTGCTATAATAACCAATATTGTAGCTCAAGTTTTTAAACCAATTCAACATAGTAAGAGAGTATATAAGGAAAGAAATATGTGTATTGATTTCATGACAAAGTTTTCAAGTATTTCAGGCTTCTCTGACTTAGATATTGATATTATATAAATAGCCTATCAAAGAATCTTATCTTGATTCATTATTTTCTCTCAAACTATATAATTAAAGGATAGGTGGATGCACAAGTTCCAGAAATGACTCTGTATTTTGAGTTGCAATACATTTACATTATAAATTGTTGTCTTTAATCTTTATACGCATTTAGATTTATAAAATAACTATAATATATTGGATTTATCTTTCAATTATCATTATTTTTTATGAAAATTTTAATGTCTCTTTATGATTATATTGGTGAAAATGATTATGTATTCTATATTTTTTATTTTGCAGATAGGTGAGATTCGTCGCATCATAAATATTTAAATTAATAAGTATTAAAAGTTTATTTTATTTTGTATTGTACATCAAATTAAATAAAAAATAATTCATCTTTATTCATTTTATAAACTATTAAATAATTTTTAAAAATTTAAATATATTGCATGTACTTATATTCTATACCTCAAACAAGACATGACAAGTTCACCCTAGTCACCCCTCCCAAAACCCCTCGATCTTAGCCCTAGCAACCTCCCTCCTCCTTCCTCCAACATTGTCGAGGGACCTCTCCATGGACCCGAACCTCTTCAGCCCTAATTTCCATCCCCTCTCTAACTCATTTATGTCCCCGCCCTCTAGCAGCCCCTTGTTCAACTAGAAACATATCATATTGAACCGTGATCCTACCTCTTCTAACTTATCCATCTCCCTGCTCTCGATCCATGAGGACATAGTACCTTTATCTTATGATGAAATATGAGGCTTTAGAAGACTGGAATCTCATTCTTGTGGGATATTCGATAGGGAAACAATCCTATTACGAGGCTTTACTATCGGCCATCCGTAAGACCTGAAAGCTAAAGGGTATGCTCTAACTTCTATCCCTAAGTGATGTATTTTTCTTGTTTAAATTATTTGCTCCAATAGACTACCACATGGCTTGGACATGCGGAGCATGGTTTTTCATAGGCAAGCTATTCATTTTATAGAAGTGGTTGCCACACTTTAGACCTAAGGGTGAGAACTTCACTTCGATCCCTATATGGCTAAAAATTCATGATTTACCTCTATGTTGCTAGACCCTAATGGCATTTCTAAAATCGTGAGCAAAATCAAGACCCCTCTTGCTATTGGCACTCTCACAACAATAAAAACATGGATTATCTATGCTCAAGGTTGTGTCCAAGTGACAAACAAATCTACATATCCTAATGAAATTCACATTTCTCTAGCTGGGATATACTAAAGCTCAAAAACTAGTATGAATGGAGACCCATCCCATGTCAAATACTCCCTCTAAGCAGCCCTCCTCCCGCCCCCTCATGGCTAAAGCACGAGCTGTAATCCTTGTGTCCCTAATCACCATGTCATTCCTCTTAACTCTACTCTCTCAGGCCAAGTTACACATGTCCAGTCCTCCCTCATCACCTAGATCGACTAAATGAATCTTTTTTTTTCTTTAGTTAAGAGTCAATTTTATCATTTAAATCTAATAAAGCAAGTTTATTTCTAATATTTTCTCACCAAATCTTTTTAGATATACCTCTATATTTCATAACATAGATCAAATCTAATACATCTATTTTTCTAACCAGATCACGAAAAGCTGTCATTTTATGTGACAACCCCTAAAAAATAACGAGACATAAAATTTCTCACTGATGTAAAGTAAAGAGAAATTTCTGCCCATATTTCAACACTATTGCCTTTAAAAAAATAGTAAGAAATAAAAATTCTCGCATGTGTAAAATAAAGAGAGCTTATTTGCCCATATTTTTGTGTCATGCAATGCTATTTTTTAAAGTACTTATAAATATCAAGGGAAAGATAAATATGATCCATATGAATATAAATATTTTGATCCATAGGAAAATAAATATTTTAAGTATCCATGAAGCTAAATTGGTTGGAGAGAAAGCTAAGGAAATTGATAATTTAGGATTTAAACTATGATATTCTAGTAGGAGTCGTACTAGAAATGGTGTAGGCGTGATTATAGATAAGAGTTTAAATGATAATGCTATAAAAATAATAGAATTAAAGATATAATTATAACTTTAAAGATTGTTGTTGATGCTAAGATTATTAATATCATAAGCTCTTATGCTCCTCAAGTAATTTTGAATATCTATTCAAAATTAAAATTTTAGAATAACTTTGAAAAATTAATACAAAAAGATACCTCTACAAGAAAGAGTTTTTATTAGAGGAAATTTAAATAGACATGTTGGTAGAGAGGTAGGGAATTTTAAAAGTATTTATGATGACCATGACTTTGGAATAGGGGTGTCAATATTTGACCCGACCCGAAAACCTGACCAGAACCCGGACCCGAAAATTTCGGGTTAGGGTCAACCCGAACCCGAAACAGGTTGGGTTCGGGTTCAGCATTTCGACCTGTTTCAAAAATCAGGTCGGGTTCGGGTTAACCCTTTGACCCAAAAGTGACCCGATTTTGACCCGAAAACTCGATTTTGACCCAGCAACCCGAGATTGACATGATTTTGACCCGAAAAGAGGAGATTGACCCATTTTTTTACCTGAAAATTAGCCATTTTTTGTTGGAAATGGGTCATTCGGGTCGTGTCGGGGTGACCCAATCCTGAAGCGGGTCGGGTTTGGGTTAGTAAAATGGACCTGTTTTTAAAAACGGGTTGACCCGAATAGTGCCGAGTCAGTTTCGGGTTCGACCCAAACCCGACCTGTGACCCGAAATTGACACCACTACTTTGGAACGACTAATGAAGGTGGTAAGACTTTATTAGATTTTTTCTATAGCTTATGATTTTATAATTGCTAATACCTTATTTAAGAAAATAGATGAGCATCTCATCACTTATAAGAATGGATATAATAAAAATCAGATTGATTATTTTTTATAAAAAAATATCATTTAGATTGCAAAGAGTGTAAAGCTATTTCGACTGAAAGTTTATATACCCAATATCGCTTATTAATTTTGGACTTTAAAATGAATGACATAAGATAAAAAATAAAGTAAATCGTTGTCCTAGGATTAGATATAGGTATTTAACGAAAATTAGTAAAAATATTTTTGAGAAAAAAACTATATATCTTGATATTTTGTATGTGCATAAGGAAGCAAATATTGTGTGGGAAAAAATAGCAAGTGATATTAGGAATATTATAAAAGATGTGGTTCGAGCATCAAAGAGAAAAATTATTAATAGTAAAAATAATTGGCGATGGAATCAAAATGTGCAAGAAAATATAAAAAACAATAAGATTTGTTATAATGATTGGTTTTGCTGTAAAAATTATGATAATTGAGAAATATATAAAGAGGCACGTAAGGAGTTTAAGAAAATAATTTGTAATATAAAATTTTAACTTTTATATATAATAGTTTAGATACTAAAAAGTGCGAAAGATATATGTATAAGATAGTTAAATAAAGATATATAAATAGTAAGGATTTAGTTTAAATGAAGTGTATTAAGGATGGAGATAAAAAAGTACTTTTATTAGAAGAGGATATTCAATAAAACTAGATTGGATATTTTGCTAAGCTTTTCAATAAAGATTATGAGAATGTGATTAACTTTAGTGGCCTTAGCATCCTATATGAAAATAAAAATTTTAATTTTTATTGCGTATTAGTAAAACATAAGTTAAAGAGGCTTTAAAGAAAATTAAGTGTGGAAAAGCTGTTGGACTTGATGATATTCCAATGAAAATGCTTAGGAGGAATGAATTTATTGGCTTACTAAACTTTTTAATATTATTTTGAAGACTAAAAAGACGTCGGATGACTTGAGAATGAGTGTGTTGATTCATATTTTTAAGAATAAAGGTGATGCATAAGATTGTGCGAATTATAGAGAAATTAAGTTAATGTGTCATACTTCAAAACTATGGAGAGAGTTATAAAGCATAAGTTGCAGTGTGACACAAATATTTCTCAAAATCAATTTGAATTCATGCCGGGTAGGTCTACTAGGGAAGCTACACATTTATTGAGAGGTTTGATGGAGAAGTATAGAGAGAATAAAGAGGATCTATATATGATTTTTATTGATTTAGAGAAAGCATATAGTAAAGATCCAAGAGAAGTGCTATGGAGAGTTCTACATAAGAAATGGATTAATAATGCTTATATATAAGTTATTAAGGATATGTATGTAGGAACTATTACTTGTGTTTAAACACAAGGTGGTTTGACCAAGTATTTTCCTATTTCAGTTGGTTTACATCAATGATCATCCTTAAGCCATATATAATTTGCTTTAGTCATGGATGTTCTCACTTGACATTTGCAAGTGATTGTACCTTGGTGTATGCTTTTTACGGATGATATTCTTCTTGTTGATAAGACTAGAGAGGGAGTTGAAGGTACACTTGAATTATTGAGGTCAACCTTAGAGTCTAAAGGATTTTGTTTGAGTAGATATAAAATTGAATATGTGGGGTATAATTTTAGTAATAATAGATCTTGTGGAGGGATTGTGACTTTGGGCAATCAAGTCATTAATAAGAGCACATGTTTTAGTTATCTTGGGTCTATTGTTCAGAATGATGGTGAAATAGATGAGGATATTATCAACAGAATTTAAGTTGGATGGTTGAAGTGGAGGAATGCATTGGGCTTGTTGTGTGAAGGAAAAGCCCCTCTTAAACTTAAGGGAAGATTCTATAAGATGGTAGTGAGACCTGTAATGCTTTATGATGTATAATGTTGGCCATTAAAAGAGAATCATTATATTAAGCGCTGCAGAGATGAGGATGCTCAGGTGGACGAGTGGCCTTACTATTAGAGAAAGTATATAAATGAGCATAAACATGAAAAAGTTGGAGTAGCTCCAATGCAAGTTGAGATTAGAGAGGGCCTCTTTAGATGGTTTGATCATATAAAATGACGATCTTCTAATGATCCAATTAGATATATTAGATTTGACTTATGTTAATAAAGATAGATATAGTCCTAAATAAATTAGTTATAAAATATTAGAAATGATATTTCTTTATTAGATTTAAATGAGAAGTTAACTTTGAAGAGGTAAGGAGAACTCAATGGAGAAAAAAAAAGGCAGCCAAACTGGGATAAAAAATGGTTGTATGCACAAACTTGAGATATTTCTGAAAACCAAACCCGACATTTTGAAAATTCCGCCTAATCTGCACCTATTTTCTATTTTGTAACGCATCCCCGAAGAACATATTGTTTCAAATTTCTCATTTTCGAAGGGAGATCACACCAGATATACGCATAAAGAATCGAGGAATAAAGCCACAGGGAAGCGAAGTGGACTCTGTAGTGGCTGCAGAAAAGGAGTAGCGTTGGTAGGGAAGGAAGATGTTGCAGATGCTGGGATTACGCGGGGGTTCGGGAGCCAAGGGCACGGAGACTTCACCTGAATCAGCCAACGGAAGCGCTAACCCTACCTCGGCCCCCCATGGACCGGCGAGGCCCCTACGGCTCGTCTACTGCGACGACAAGGGCAAGTTCGTGATGGACCCTGAGGCCGTCTCTGCCCTTCAGCTCGTAAAAGGACCCGTAGGCGTCGTCTCCGTCTGCGGGCGAGCTCGTCAAGGCAAAAGCTTTATTCTAAACCAGGTTTGTTCTAAATTCAGTCCGTTTTTTTTTTTTTTCAGGTTCACAGACATTTCTAGGGTTATATGAAGACGCATGTTTTCCCATTTCTGCCAATGGTGTCTATTTAGGGCCCAATTTAGTGTTTCGTTTATACACCTGCTCGGACTGTGTTTCTTAATGTTGGACTATGGAATGGTCTTTACCTGCTTGTTGCCAATGGGTGCAGCACATTGCAGGTAACGACTATGGAATGTTTTTTACCTCTTTGTTGCCAATGATGATATCCAATACATGCTAAAGCCAACGTAACAAGAAGTATTGACAACATAAATATATATAAATGCATGTCTTGAGGAGTGGTCATGGATTTTATCATACCATACCGTATTATTCTATTATAGTATCCTAAATCTAAAGAAAGATTCACTTGATGGAGTTAGTCCCCTCTTATGGGTGTTGTCACTTTGTTGAGAATAGTTTCCTCCAACTTTGATGTCATTGATTTACAACCAATCTTAATTATAATATATTTTTTCATGTGATATAATTTTACATTCATTGTTCTTATAACATGAATGAAAATTATTCAAGTTTTCAAATCATTCAAATCTAAGGATTTTAAGAAAAATTGAAAATGAAAAAAAAAAAAAAATATATATATATATATATATATATATATATATATATATATATATATATATATATATATACACACACACATACATATATATATATATATATACACACACACATACATATACATACATACATATACATACATATACATACATATATACATACATATATATACATAATTGTGGAGCGGACTACTCTCGAAAATTGATATGCTATCCGAAAACCAAAATCACTGAAGTTTTAGTCACTAGAAGCTAGGCATCAATCTATAGTAATGAGAGAGGAATATGGGAATGGGGAAAAGAGGAAGAGGAACAACTATGCAATTGGTTAGTTATAATTGCTACAACTAATGTCTATTTGTTGAAGCCCTAGGTTAGCTTTCTTGTTAATGACAACAATCCAATGTCAACAATAACAATGATTGTTTGATAATTGCAAATATGAATGAGAGAAGGGATGTTATGCTTAGTTGAAGAGTGTTATTAATGCTGATGCCAAGAAAGCTAGCATCCACGATGCATCATAAATAGGCGCAAATGCATTCGCCCTATCCCCATCTTCCTACATTTCATTGCAGCAAATAAACATAGTTGAAACTCAACCTCCTTAGTAGTATGATGATCAACCAGCCATACCTCAAGCATTGTTATGCATGGATAAAGGTTGTTGATAATGATGGGGCCCAGAAAGCAAGTCTCTATGACACACCATAAGCATATGTAAATGCATTCTCCCTTCACTCTATCCTACATTTGTTGCGGCAAAAGACAAAGTTCGGACTCGACCACCTTATTTAGTAGCATTATCAATCAACCATACAAAACCTTGTCTTTGTCTCTGGTTTCTTCTCCACATAAGAACTTCACGGTACTAGTTTTGACATTCTTGTTTGTCTTCAATTTCTCCTCAATATGTGAACATTGCAATAACAACGCTTGGCTTCTCCACACAGGAGCAGCTGTTGATGCTTTTCCGTATCTTGTTTTCCCTCCATGCGAACAACCTTGAACAACTATATTTCCTATCATCCTTTCCCTCAATCCCTTTCAATCCCCATGATGACCTTGTTGTGTCGATTTGCATATTGTCTCTGCATAAGTCATTTTTTAAGGACATTAATTACGTTTCACAACTTAACCATTTTTATTTGCCTCCTTTGGATTTATTTTTAAATTAGAGATATTATTATTGTGATGTAAAATTATGATATAGTTTCAATAATTTATATTTTATGAAGGTTCTTGAATTATTAGATATGACATATTTTTATTGTTATTGATTTAATTTTTTAATTTAATTTTAGATTGGTTAATTAAAACAATGATTTATCTTCATTGGAGATGTTGCATGTATCATTATATTAATTGAAAAATTTTACTTGATGTGATTTAAGTTTAGTTTATTAAATGAGTATCAATATATTATATACATACAGTATATGTTTACATAATATAGAAGTAATGAACATTTTGATTAATAAAAATGCCGCTTCACTTTGTGCGTTGAGGCAAAAAAGACCTTACAATGGCATCTTGCTTTGAGAACACAGTCCTCGAGTTAGTTTAATCAACTCAGCCATTAGTTTGGTTGGACTTAAGTGAGAACTTATAAATACATACATACGATGGTTTCTTTGAATTATCACATTTTTATGGATCATTTGCTAGTCATATTCTTTTTGTTTTTATCATTTGCACTTAACTTCATGCTGAAAATGCAACTTGCATTGTTGATTTCTTTAAATTATCATATTTATGGATCATTTTATATAACTTATATATGGACATTTGATAGCTTCTTGGTAGGAGTAGTGGTTTCCGAGTAGCTTCCACTCATCGACCATGCACCAAGGGGCTTTGGATGTGGAGTGCACCATTGAAACGCACAGCTGTTGATGGAACTGAGTACAACCTTTTACTCCTGGATAGTGAAGGAATTGATGCTTTTGATCAAACGGTTAGGCATTTCTTTATGTATCCTTTTTTTTAAGTTCTCTTTTCATGTTTGGGTGATGGAACACAAAAAGCTACGCTAGATCTGAACCAGAATTATTTTTAAATGGTCCGCTGTATTTTACTTTTATATTATCCTGTGTGCATCTAATTTCATTCCCTGTGTATTTGGATTTCCAATAAATCTTCTTTTAAAAATGCATTTTTTGGTTTGGTTTCTTGTACTTATTAGTCTTATTTTATTTGATGTAAATTGTAAAATACTTTCGTATGGTATATTATGCTATATTTTTTAGTTTTCTGTGGCAACTTAGTGACAATTGTTACTTCTTGAAAATTAAGTTTTAATTTTTTTGAAGTTCTATTGGAGGACTCAGTGGACTAGTATTAAAGCAATTAAACTTCAAGTGGATATTTCTAATTCAGCGTTATGGTAGATATGAGTTTATTGGTTAACATTTATTGAACTATATATTCCAAATTTTTAATAATTCAATATTAATTCAGAGATGTATGGGCAACTAAATTTCAAAACTAGCTTAATAACTTTTTTTGTTTAGTCTTCCTTGCTTTTATTTCTGTTTGACCTTGTGATTTCGAACAGATTTTGAATTTTTTATTTTAGTTTGAAGACTCAGAGTCCGTGTTTAACTTTTTCTAGACTTCTGCATAGACCTATGATAGAAGAAAATCCTAGATATAATGAATTTGGCTTATTGGATTTTTCATCCACAAGGTCTTCTTGTTGGCTGTGATGGGATTCCATTGTTGTTGCTGTGTTATTAGGATTTACTAAACTTCAGCTGTAACATAGTTCTGTTACTTTTGTTATTTTATGGGGCTAGTTATTGAGCCTTCTAGGATTTTTTACCTCTTAGTAGATAAGTTGAACCTCAATGCATATTTTATTCCTGCAACTCCTACAGGAATTCTAAAATTTTGAGAAATTCCTAATACTCGCCAATTTATTATATTGTAGTTTTGCTATTATCGAAGGAACGCTTTTTTTGTCAATCATCAATTGTTAATAATTTATTAAAAGTATGTTTAAGCTCTTCCCAACTGTCAAACTAAAAATTTTCCAGCTTTATGATAGAATAGGGGTTCTTTTTTCCAATTATACTGTTACGCCGGCCCAGGAGGGGCCGGCTGGACCGGTCCAGGAGGGACCGGTCCGGGTCTATTCCAGGCGACGGAATAGACCCAGCGGGAGCCAGGTCTGGGCGGAAGTTTGATGGAGCCCATTATGGGCTAAATGCAAGTTTAGGAGGGAAATATTTTGAACTAAGGGGTGTTTAGGTCATTTGTAATATTCCTTTGTCTTTAATTAGGTGTTTTTGGGAGGGATTGAGTTTATCTTGAATTTGAATTGTTTTGAGATCTAGGTTTTGGTGTCTTGGGCTCTTGGCTTCGCCGGAGATCTTTTGGAGAGTTTTTCCTTCCTCTCGAATTGAAGGAAAGTTGTATCTTGCAAGTACTTTTCATCCGTTAGCGAAATAAAAGTGTTTGCATCGTTTTCCTACGCGTTCTTCTCAGATTTTTCTTGTATTTTGGCTGTTTTTCTGCTGTGGACAGCAGTTTGTCCTTGGATCTACTTGATCTTGGTAAGAAACACTTGGAAATCCAAGTGTTTCCTATCAAATTGGTATCAGAGCATCGATTTGGGACCACCGGCGGCTGAAATTCTGAAATTTCAGCGAGATTATCTTGTCCGGAAGAAGACTTTGGGAGATCCGTGAGGAGAGCAATGGCTGGAAAGAAGGTGGACGTCTTGGAAGGCGAGATCGGTCAATTGAAAACCGATTTGGAAGAAAGATTTTTTGAATTTCAAAATCAAATCACCACCAACAACGAAAGGTTGGAGGGAAAATTCACGGCCATGGAGGAGATGATGAAGAAATTACTTGAGATGAAGACGAATCCGACGGCGTCGGATGCAAGAGAGACTGTCGGCGACCATGGCGTAGGAGGAAATCCGAACCCGCCTCGGGGGAGGAGGAATCCGGCTGTGGAGATCCTTGAGGGAGACGACGACATGCCACCTTTAGAGCCACTGTCTAGAGAGGAGATGAGCCTGGGGAATGACCGTCGAGGTGCTGATTTTCAGCGTCGAGGTGCTGATTTTCAGCGTTGAGGTGCTGATTTTCAGCGTCAAGGTATGGATTTTGAAGGCCGGAGGGGAGAATATGAGGGAAGTGCAGAATTTGGCGAAAGAAGAGGAGAATATCAGCGTCGAGGTGCTGAATTTCAGCGTCGAGGTGCTGATTCTGAAAGGGGAAGAGGGGATTATGACGATGGACTCGGTTACCAACGTGGGAGGGAGGACCGGGACACTTGGGGAGCACCTCATCTTCGAGGAATGGGAGGTTATGGGGAGTACCGGGGTAACGGAAGGGATCCGAAGGTGAGGAAGTTGAAGATGCCCATCTTTGAGGGGGAAGATGGCCATGGCTGGATCTACAAGGTGGAACGGTATTTTGCAGTCAACGGATTGACAGACGAGGAGAAACTGACAGCGGCAGGACTGTGTTTGGAAGGAAAGGCACTGGCATGGTACCAGTGGCGGGACATGAGGCGACCTATTCGAAGCTGGGGGAAGTTCAAGGATTGCCTGCTAGAGCGTTTTCGAACCAGCAGCGGAGGGGATTTCTATGAGCAGTTCTTTGCACTGACACAGGAAGGGACAGTGGCAGAGTTCCGGGACCGGTTTGAGTACCTAGCTAGCAGGTTGGATCGTCTTTCTGATACCGTGCTTGAAGGGAACTTCATGAAGGGGCTCAGACCAGAAATCAGAGCCGCCGTTAGAGTGATGAGACCACACGACCTGGGGGAGGCCATGGAGTTGGCACAGTTGGTCGAGGACCAGAAGCATCTGGAGAGGGGGACTCGAGGCAGCAGCTCTGGGGGATCCCACAGGATGACGACCACATTTTTAGCATCCAAGGGAGCGGCACCGGGGGGTACACGAGAAGTACCAAAGGAGAGGTCTGGAGGAGGAGGGCCTGGGGGAAGTTTTAAAAAGCTTACTGATAAGGAGATGCAGGAGAAGAGAGCCAAGGGATTGTGCTTTAGATGTGACGAGAAGTACATGCCGGGGCATAGGTGCAAGGACCGGACTCTCCAGGTTCTCCTTGTTTGTGAAGACGAGGAAGACGAAGAGGAAGGTGGGAGCAGGTCAGACGTGGAGGAGGAGGAGAAGTTGCACCTGGATGTGGCAGAAGTCTCCCTGAACTCTGTAGTGGGATTCACTTCGAGTCACACTATGAAAGTGAAAGGGGTGATAGCTGACCACGAGGTGGTGGTTCTGATAGATAGTGGGGCAACCCACAATTTCATTTCCACCCGGCTTGTTGAGTTGCTTGGTATGACACTAGTGGATACCGGTGGCTATGGGGTAATGATGGGCACGGGGAAGGTGGAAATGGGGAGAGGAGTTTGTAGAGGAGTAATGCTGACCATTCAGGAGATACATGTGAGGGAGGATTTTCTTCCCTTAGAATTGGGAAGTACTGATGTGATTTTGGGAATGAAGTGGCTGCAGACCTTGGGGGAGACCAAGGTAAACTGGGGAGAACTGAGGATGGAACTGGTAGTGGAAGGGAGGAGAATGGTGATACAGGGAGATGTCGGCCTGTCTAGGACGGGGGTGTCTCTCAAGTCCATGATCCGAACCATCCAGGAGGTTGGGGGTGGATATTTGGTGGAGCTGCAACGATTGGAAAAAGTTAGTGTGGGAAAAGAAGGAGACATTTCTCTTGTAGTTCAACCAGTCATCCAACAGTTCAGCGAGGTGTTCCAGCCACCTCAAGGGTTACCACCGGTCAGAGAACAGGAGCATGCAATTCTACTAAGGGAAGGGGTGTCACCGATTAGTGTACGACCCTACCGCTATCCCCAGATTCAGAAAGATGAAATTGAAAGGTTGATTAGTGAAATGCTGGAGGCAAAGATCATCAGACCTAGTGTGAGTCCTTTCTCTAGCCCCGTATTACTGGTCAAAAAGAAAGATGGAAGCTGGAGATTTTGCGTGGATTATAGGGCTTTGAATAAGGAGACTATCCCAGATAAATTTCCCATTCCTGTGATTGATGAACTTTTGGATGAACTGTATGGAGCAGTGATATTCTCCAAACTGGATTTGAAGTCTGGATACCATCAGATCCGGATGAGGGAGGAAGACATCTCTAAGACGGCGTTCAGAACACATGAGGGGCATTATGAGTTTCTGGTGATGCCGTTTGGGCTTACCAATGCCCCTGCGACTTTCCAATCACTGATGAATCGAGTGTTCAGACCGTATCTCAGGAAGTTTGTGCTTGTGTTCTTTGATGACATCTTGGTATACAGTAGAACTGAGGAGGAGCATATGAAGCATTTGAAGTTGGTATTGGAAGTTCTACAGGAGCATCAGCTGAGAGCCAATCTGAAGAAGTGTTGTTTTGGCCAATCTAGGGTGGAATACTTAGGCCATGTAGTATCCAAGGAAGGGGTGGCAGCTGATCAGTCAAAGGTGGAGGCGATGTTGAGATGGCCATTGCCTAAGAATCTGAAGGAATTGAGAGGATTCTTAGGACTGACAGGATACTATAGGAGATTTGTTAAAGGGTACAGTACTATAGCTTGGCCACTAACAGAACAGCTAAAGAAAGATGGATTCCTATGGGGAGAGGCAGCCACAGCAGCATTTGAGGCACTAAAGAAGGCTATGACCACGGTACCAGTCCTAGCTCTACCTGATTTCACTCAGACCTTCATAGTGGAGACTGATGCTTCAGGGTACGGATTGGGGGCAGTGCTCATGCAAAATCGTCGACCCATTGCCTACTTCAGCCAGGTATTAGCAGCCAGAGCCAGACTGAAGTCAGTCTATGAGAGGGAATTAATGGCTATTGTCTTAGCCATCCAGAAGTGGCGACCCTACCTATTAGGTAGGCATTTCATTGTCAGAACAGATCAAAGAAGTCTGAAGTACTTGTTGGAACAGCGGATGGTGACGGAAGAGCATCAGCGATGGCTTTCAAAATTGCTGGGGTATGACTTTGAAATTCAGTACAGACCAGGCGGGGAAAACAAAGCTGCGGATGCTTTGTCCAGACGGTTGGGTGAACTACAGACTGTGGTTGTGTCTGTTCCTTTGATGCTAGATTGGGAGGCCATCAAAGTAGAGAGCTCGACGGATGAGGTGTTGGGAAAGATCAGGGCTGATTTATTAAGGGAAGGTGATAGCCACCCAGGGTACTCAGTAGAGGGGGACAGATTGCTTTATCAAGGGAGGTTCGTGATGCCCAGGACTTCTATCCACATCCCAAACATACTCCAAGAATTTCATAGGAGCGCGGTTGGGGGTCATTCTGGGGTGCAGAAGACCTACAGAAGGATTGCGGCTGAGCTTTACTGGAAGGGGATGCATAGAGATGTAGAGGAGATGGTGGCCAGATGTGAGATTTGTCAGAGGAACAAATACATGGCTATGTCACCGGGGGGGCTACTACAGCCATTGGCGTTACCAGGAAGAGTATGGGAGGAAATATCCATGGACTTCATAGATGGGCTCCCCCGTTCAGAAGGCTTCACAGTGATCCTGGTGGTGGTGGATAGGCTGAGCAAGTATGCTCATTTTATTCCCCTCCGACATCCTTACACCGCAGTAACAGTGGCTTCAGCATTCATCAGAGAGGTGGTCAGGTTGCATGGGATACCAGAGGCAATAGTGTCCGATAGAGACAAGGTGTTCCTCAGTCACTTTTGGAAGGAGCTGTTCAAGTTACAAGGAACAGTTTTGAAAAGGAGCACCGCTTATCACCCACAGACAGATGGCCAAACGGAGGTGGTTAATAGGAGCTTAGAAACCTACTTGAGGTGTTTTGTGTCGGAGACACCTAAGCTTTGGGCCAAATGGTTACCTTGGGCAGAATACTGGTACAACACCTCTTTTCACTCAGCTTCACAGATGACGCCATTCAAAGTGCTGTACGGAAGGGATCCTCCACACTTGGTCCATTTTGGGAGTAGCAGCACTCCTGTTTCGTCAGTAGAAGAATACTTAGAGGAGAGAGACCGAGTACTGGAAGAGCTAAAAAGGCATCTACTGAGAGCACAGCAAATTATGAAGAAGCAGGCGGATGGGCATAGGAAGGACATACAGTTTGCAGCAGGGGAGAGGGTGTTTCTGAAGCTCCGACCATATAGACAGAAGACAGTTGCCAACAGAAGGAATGAAAAGCTGGCTCCAAGGTACTTTGGGCCCTATGAAGTACTGGAGAAGACTGGGGCAGTAGCATACAGATTGAAACTACCTCCATCGGCGACTATACATCCAGTGTTTCACGTGTCACAATTGAGGAAGGCCATTGGGGAGCACACCGCCAATTCTGAGCTACCAGCAACCCTGACTGAGGACTTAGAGGTGATTCTAGAACCTATGGAGCTCAAAGGGGTGCGCCAGAAAGAAGATAAAACTAAGGAAGTGTTGATCCAGTGGAAGAACCTTCCTGACTACGAGGCTACGTGGGAGCCATACTGGAGGATGAAGCAACAATTCCCTGATTTTCACCTTGAGGACAAGGTGATTCTTTGGGAAGGCGGTAATGTTACGCCGGCCCAGGAGGGGCCGGCTGGACCGGTCCAGGAGGGACCGGTCCGGGTCTATTCCAGGCGACGGAATAGACCCAGCGGGAGCCAGGTCTGGGCGGAAGTTTGATGGAGCCCATTATGGGCTAAATGCAAGTTTAGGAGGGAAATATTTTGAACTAAGGGGTGTTTAGGTCATTTGTAATATTCCTTTGTCTTTAATTAGGTGTTTTTGGGAGGGATTGAGTTTATCTTGAATTTGAATTGTTTTGAGATCTAGGTTTTGGTGTCTTGGGCTCTTGGCTTCGCCGGAGATCTTTTGGAGAGTTTTTCCTTCCTCTCGAATTGAAGGAAAGTTGTATCTTGCAAGTACTTTTCATCCGTTAGCGAAATAAAAGTGTTTGCATCGTTTTCCTACGCGTTCTTCTCAGATTTTTCTTGTATTTTGGCTGTTTTTCTGCTGTGGACAGCAGTTTGTCCTTGGATCTACTTGATCTTGGTAAGAAACACTTGGAAATCCAAGTGTTTCCTATCATATACCTTCATCCATATAATGAGAAAATGAGAAAATGGTTGATCGTCTCTAAACTATTTGTATGGGGTCTTTTTAGTTCCAACTATCTGAAGCGTTTGATTTATTTTCTTAACTTTTCAAATATAATCTAAATTAGTCCCTCTATAGTAGTATATTAGATTATATCTGAGGAGTCTATGGACTATTTTGGATTAAATTAAGAGTCAAAGGACTAAATCATATATATTTGATAGATAATAAAATATTTATGAAATTGTACAATATACCGTATTAGATACATAGATCAACATATTAGTCCCTCAACGTTTATTAGATAGTCTGGGACCATTTTAACAATTTCATCATACATCCATAGCTTACATAGCCAAACCTTATCTAAACATATAACATTATTGCAATACCTTATTCTTAAATTGTATAAATTTGACTTGGGTGTGTTGTTCAAACTCTTCAATGCTTGCAAAGGAATACCTGTTGAGAGATTGAAGGCTGGTGAGTTCAGTGACTTAGTAGATTATCCCTTGAAGTATAGAGCATATCTCATTATGGAGAGTTAAGAATCATTGAGAATATGAATATCTATATTTTTATTGAAACGATGACTTCAGGACCTGCCACCAAAGTTTTAATTCAGTTTCATTATTGGTCTGGGATTTTGTCAAATCAAATGAATATCTCATCATACATCTATCGTATGTTATGAAGATTAAACCAATATTGACTCGTGTTTTTGGGACGTTTGGAGGTTGGGCAAGTTTGATACTTGATGCTCCATCAAAGTACATTTCTTGGATTTGCAGTTTTTCATTTTCATGAATGAACATGGGCGGAACCAGCCTTAATGTTCAGGGGGGGGGCAAAAGTGTAAAGATTTTTTTTTTTCATATATATATCATTTGTGACTAATGATTATTTGTACTTGAATACATAATACATTTTAAAAATATCATCAATATCTTATATAATGACAATTATTCTTAAACAAAAATTAGGTTACACCTTTACACAATGTGTCGGGGTCTAAGGGGCAGCACCCCTGACGGGGTTCGACCTGCTCGGTCATATTGCGGGGTCAAGGGGCAGCGCCCCTGCAGGGGTTTTCGGGGGCAGCGCCCCCGGAACAAATTTTGGTTTTGAGTATATTTTTGGATTCTCTTTACTATTTCTCTTTGTATTTGTTTCATCATTCCCTGAAAATAACACCTCTACACAATGTGTTTAATTATGCTAGGGGCAATTGGCTAAAGACTATAGTAATTTAAAACTTTTAGCGGGGCAATTGCCTAAAATCCCTTGTAATAACCTCTCTACACAATGTGCATAATTCTTCTAAGGAGCAATCATTTAAAGATCATAATATTTTCATTTTTTAGGGGGGGGGGCAATTGCCTAATGATTTCAATAATAAAGAGTAAAAAAAGATTGAAAATGACAATTGACCTAAAATTCTATGCACTAAAAAAAATAATTTTTAGGGGGGGGGGGGGGGGGGGCAATTACCCCCCCCTAAGGTCTTAACGGTTCCGCCCCTGTGAATGAACATAATTTCCTCGTAAGGTAGATCTTCTTTGAGGGGCTAATTAGTTCGAATGAGAAGTGTGAAGAGAAGATATGCGAGGATTTGGCCTTTCAGTGCTTTCTGAGGAGTATAAGTAATTATGAATTGCAGAAATATCAATATCCATCTAGCCAAGTAGTATGTCAACACTCGTATTATCATCATGAATTTCAATAGATCGATCTTTGAGATCTAAGTGATCTTATGAGAGATCATGTAAATGAGAAGTTTTTGAACAGTGAAGATTAGCACAAAATAATGCTTCTCAATTGAAGAATATCACACTTTTGCCTGTACCAGTTTTTGACTAATGTAATAGAGATCTCCTTGCTTTTTTCAGTGGGACGTGCCAATAATGCTCCAAAGGTTTCTTTCTATGTCATTTTATATAGAATAAGAGGCTTTCTCGGAATTGGCGTTATAAGAATAAGTGAGCATAACAGATATCTCTTGATATTGTCAAAAGCTTCTTGAAATTCTTCATCTCATTTAATGCAAAAATATTTCTTCATCAATTTCAAAAATGGTTTCCCAATAAATTTGATATAATCGAATCATCGAATGAACACAAATTGCTCTTATAAAGAATGTAGCTGGCAAAAACTTTTTTTTTAATGAGATTTCAATGATTGCTTTGATTTTATTGAGGTCAATTTTTATTTCCTCTCTTGCATACAATGTACCCCATTAACTTTTTCAGGCAAACCTTGAAAGCATAGTTGAGACGATTCATTTTGAGGTCAAATTTTTTTATTCTCTCAAATACAAATTTGAGATCATCTAGGTAATTTGATAGGAAATACTTGAGTTCGCAAGTAACCCTAAGGTAATACTTGAGTTCGCAAGCAAACCTAATCAAGATTAGCACAAAAACAGAGGAAAAACTGCTGTCCCAGCAGTTTGACAGCACCCTCGCAGCAGATTTTTTTGCACCAAACAGTGGAAATAAGAAAAACGAAGCAAGATCTTCACTAGTAGATGCAAGAAAACAAAGAAAGATACAACGTTCTTCGATTCGAGAGGAAGAACAACTCTCCACAAGTCTCTAGCAAACCCTAGAGCCCAAGCACACAATGAGATCTCAAACTTTTCATTCAAATTCAAGATGAGGACCTAATTCCCCCCTTTCCCCCTCTTTAACTCTCATCCCCATACAAAATCCCTAAACAACCCTTCTATTCAAATTTCCCCCCCTTTCCATTCAAATTTTCCCTCCAACCCTTGAATTAACTCCATGTGGGGCCCGCCTAGAGTAAGTAAGGACCGGAGGGGCCCGCCTAAAATTGCTTCCCCTAATCCCCTTCTCCAGATGCTTCTGGTCCTCCACTAGCTGAGCTAGCTCCATGGCCTCTCCAAGGTCTCATGGCCTCATCACCCGAACTGCTGCCCGGATCTCTGCTTTCAGCCCCTTCATAAAGTTTCCTTCTAACACTGTCTTTGAGAGCCGATCCAGTCTGCTGGCCAAATACTCGAACCGATCACGATACTCTGCCACTGTCCCTTCCTGTGTCAAGGCAAAAAACTGCTCATAAAAGTCTCTTCCCCTGCTGGTTCGGAAGCGTTCTAGTAGACAGTCCTTGAACTCCCTCCAGGTGCGAATGGGTCGCCTCATGTCCCGCCATTGATACCATGCGAGAGCCTTCCCTTCTAAGCACAAGCCTGCAGCTGTCAACTTTTCCTCCTCAGTCAACCCATTGACTGTAAAGTATCTCTCCACCTTGTAGATCCAGCCATGTGCGTCTTCGCCCTCAAAGATGGGCATCTTCAATTTTCTCACTCTCGGGTCACCACCGTGTCCCCTAACTCCTCCATAACCTCCCATTCCTCTAGGAGGAGGTGCTCCCCAGTAGTCACGATCTTCCCTCCTACGATCATACCCGATCCCTTCATCACATTCCCCTCTTCTTCTTTCCAAATCATCACCACGGTGGTAAGCATCGTCCCTTCTCCCAAAAAATTTTGCACCCCTCCTTTCATAGCCCATACTCATCTCCTCCCTAGAAAGCGGTTCTAGAGGAGGTATTCCATCATCTCCCTCGAGGATCTCCACTTCCGGGTTCTCCCTCCCCCTTAATGGGTTCGGAATTCCTCCTCTTGAATGGCCGCCTGTGGCCTCCCTTGTTTCCGATGTCGTCGGATTTTGTTTGTCTTCAAGCATCTTCTTCATCATATTCTCCAAAGCAGTGAACCTTCCCTCCATCTTTTCATGAATGGAAGCGAATTGGTTGTGAAAATCAATGGTTCTTTCCTCCAAATCAGCCTTCAGTTGGCCTATTTCTCCCTCCAGTGCATCAACCTTCTTTCCGGCCATCTTCCCTCCACGGTTTTACAAGAAGAACTTCTTGAGAAGGAAAGAAAAATTGCTGAAATTTTCAGATTTCCGCCTCCAACAGTCCCAAGACAATGCTCTGATACCAATTTGATAGGAAATACTTGAGTTCGCAAGTAACCCTAAGGTAATACTTGAGTTCGCAAGCAAACCTAATCAAGATTAGCACAAAAACAGAGGAAAAACTGCTGTCCCAGCAGTTTGATAGCACCCTCGCAGCAGATTTTTTTGCACCAAACAGTGGAAATAAGAAAAACGAAGCAAGATCTTCACTAGTAGATGCAAGAAAACAAAGAAAGATACAACGTTCTTCGATTCGAGAGGAAGAACAACTCTCCTCAAGTCTCTAGCAAACCCTAGAGCCCAAGCACACAATGAGATCTCAAACTTTTCATTCAAATTCAAGATGAGGACCTAATTCCCCCCTTTCCCCCTCTTTAACTCTCATCCCCATACAAAATCCCTAAACAGCCCTTCTATTCAAATTTCCCCCCCCCCCACTTTCCATTCAAATTTTCCCTCCAACCCTTGAATTAACTCCATGTGGGGCCCGCCTAGAGTAAGTAAGGACCGGAGGGGCCCGCCTAACACAATCTCTATAAACTTTGCTCTTGATGACAATATCATTGACATATCACTTCTTTTTTTGATAGCTCAAGTCATCAAAGAGGTGCGCCATAGCCCATTTGGCATGTAGCTCCGACATTCTTTAAGTTGAAGGCATGACTATATGACATAATGTGGCGATAGGCATCTTGAATGATGTATTCTTTTTATCTTTTGGTTTCATCTTGATTTTATTGAAGCCTGACGATTCATCAATAAAAGAAAACATGTCATAGTTAAAAGTGTATCAACTAGCAGTTTTGACACTGGAAGTTGAATTTCATCTTTTAGATATGCTTTATTGAGGTTCCAAAGGTTGATACATATATAAATTTGATCGTTGCTCTTCTTCACAAGGACAATGTTAGCTATTTAATTAGCATATTTTTCTTTTCAAATAAAACCCATTTCATTGAGTTTTTTTTTTCATTTATGCAGTCATATGTTCCTCAATATCAAATTTCATTCACTTTCGAGCTTATTTGGCTGGTATTGCATCAGGTTAGCTAATATTTGAACTGCCACATCAAGGGATAGGTTGGATATTTCAGCGCATGTATAAGTAAAGCAGCTATTGAATTCACAAAATATTGATTTCATTTCCTCAACTTTATCCATAGGTAGGATAGCACTAATGAAAGTTGGGCGATGTTCTTTCTTAGGTTCCAAATTGACTTATTTTAGTTCATTCATTATAATAGCCTGCACGCCATCTTCCAGCTATTCAGGTACAAGTTTGGCTTCTAACGCTTGGTCGTCTGAGAGATTGATTTCGTAGTGTTTCTCTTACTATTAGATTCACTTTCTCCTATTGCGTAGCATATTGTTTTTTCAGGATATATGGGTAGAATGAATCGGAGTTTGGTCGTATAATTTTCAATTTTCCGTGATGCCTACAGATTTTTCTGATACTCTTTCTTTTGAAAATATTGAGTTTGTCATTTAGTAATCTCAATATGAACTCTTAGCTTTCTCCTCATTCTATGAACTCTTAGAGGATGGTATTTAGACATCCTTGTTGGATATGTCTCAAGATTCGATGAACTAGATAAGTCCATCGAAATTCTTGTCTTCGTACTCATCAAATTTATAAAATAAACTCTTTGGTCCATTATTCCCACTTAAATAAGGTACAGAATATGCTCAACTTTTCAATGTTTTGAACTTTGCATGGACTGATTTCTTTGAAATATTGGGGAAGAACATATGTGACCATTAGAGTGATTTCTGATGTTATCGTGTCTATTATTTCTCTGTGTCTTTTCAGAAGTGAGTAACAACTCATTCTAGTTTAGATGTAGGGTTAGCATTTTTAGGGGGAGTTGGCATTGCCTTATTTCGCCCTCTTTGCTTCTTAACTTTTTCATTTTTGGGTTATTTCACACCTTTGATGTTGATGCCTTAGCTTTAGATAGTTGTGCTGATTTTGGTTTCTTGGATTAAGACGGTATAGCCTACTCTAGATGGACTTCTTTATGGGATCATTGGGAATAATATCTTCGTTAAACATGATATCTTTCTTCTTGTTTTTATTTTATGATCCTTTGTTTATTAAAGGCGACAATACTCTATCACTCATCAGTTAAACTTGGATCATTTTATTTATAAACCAAATTCATGTAATGAGCGACTTCTTTTGAGTAACCTCCGCCATTGCAGAAGATTGTTTAAGAGGTTCAGAATCACTGCCCAACTTCATGTATTGCATTCATGATACTTTTGTGGATTCTAACTCGGTCCCGTTAGAAAAGCACAAATGCTATAAACTATAATATGCTGCAGCACCATCAAATAGAACTTTGATATTACTTTTGTTATTTTTTTCTTTTTTCTAAGGTAGATTCTTTGACTTTTCTTTTGAATTTTATGTTTATTGAAGTTGTTTTTGCCCGTCTCCAGCTATGTATTTGGGAATAAGTTTGCCAATAAGTATTTGATGTCACCAAAATGACTCGACATGTTTCAATTTGAAGGGGGTTTTCAATCTCTTTCCTATCATCATCTTCTTCTGCCTGAACAATTTGGAGTCTTGACATGAAGTTGACATGCCTAATAGGCTACTGGCTGATGATAGTCCTTCAAATTCTTTATCATTTTAGGTTATAATCTTCTTCTTTGGTTTCCTTTGTTTGTTTGTTTTTTGGGCGTATTTGATAATACTGACCAGATCTTGATGAGCTTGTTTTACTGGAATACCCTATGATTAGAGGTAGAGAATTTATTTGTTTTCATTTTTTTCGTTCAACTTGAGTATTGGTTCAATTAAGGATTTTCATTTGATTCCAATAACACTTTCAAACTGCTTCAATAATTTTATTATTTTCTTTGAGACCGTAGTATCCCATTTCTCATTTTGGATTTATTGTTCTTTTGCTTTCCTTTGGTTGGGGCTATAGAAGAGGATGTGAGCACCCTCATGGATTCTCTCTTTGGGTGAACTAAAATTCTTTTTAACAACATGAATTTGACCTTTTATAATTTCTCTTCAACCAATTTTTGAATATAAAGCTATCTTCAAGTAATGGCTAATTATCCTATGATATGAGCAATAATTAAGATTGTTGATTTGATTAACCACCTCAGGTATTTTACATGCTCGTAGTTGAAGAAATTCTTTTAGCACATGTTGAAATAATTTTGTTACTCTTTTTTTTTGAAAGAATATTCTTTGTTCAATCTTTTTTAAGGGACAAGGTAATTTGATCACCGATTCCCACTGTTTGCTTTGGATGACCCCCTCCAACAAAGAAGATCCGGGGGTTTCCATTTCCTCAAAATGCCAACTTTGGTTGGGGGATGGGGTTAAAAGGTTGCTTTCCTTTATTTTCATTGCAAACATGTTGCTTTCCTTTTTCTATATTGTAGGCTACCAATTTCCCTTTCTTAGTACTAAAAGTTGTTCGTGCTTCACTTCTTTTAGGATATGAGGATTTATTTCTTTTGAATTTATTAGGATGACTTGTTAGCTTTTTAATAGATTTAACTTTTCAAATTTCTCCATCTAATTAAGTAGCTCTTGGAATGCGGTGATACAGTCCATGCTAGATTAGGCACCTTCTTGTCATCGATGTTGCTCGTTAACAAATGGATCACTTATTCCTCTAACAGTTGTTGCACTAGCAGGTGATGTTTAGGTGATGTTTTTAGTCACTAACTCAACTTTTATTCTTTTCTCCAAGGGGAGATTAGCGATAGTTGTTTTCTCCATGACACTGGTGAATCTTCTTATGAACATTGTTTCAAGCTCGGCAAAGGTCTTGACCGAGTTGTTTGGCAAATTGACATATCATTCAAAAGCAATTGATGTAAAATTGTTGACAAACTAACTAAAAAGTAATACATCGTTGTCTCCAGTATTGCCCTAGGGTGCTTTGAACTAAGCTCGATGATGCTTCGATTTGTTGTTGTCATTAAAGATATTGAAACTCGACATCAAATAACTTTTAGGGTATGACACCTGATCATTCTTGGCAAGATACATGCGACTTTTGTTAACTAGTTTCTCCACTTATTCTAGAGCTATGGCAATCTTGATTTCTTCTTAATGATAAAATATTTTGAGTAGGCAGGCGAGTTAAATGATTAGTTTCGTTACCTCCGTCTGGTACACCCTGTACTGCAGTGGCTTTGGGTATTGAGTTAATTGGTGGATTGGCCGGATCACTATTTGTCGCCTGATGTTTGCTTGGTGGGATAAGTGTGGGATTAGCAGCGATATTTGTTTATATTAGCTGCATCATCGTAGCAATTTGTGCCATCATATCATTCATCTTGGCATTTAGTGAAGAGATTTTTTTATTCTTCTCTTTCATTTGGTGTCGTATTCACCTCTGCACTTGTGTCAACATAGTGGTGTCATCAAACAAAGGGTTCTCCTCTAGTTTTTCCTATTCATCTCCTAAGAAGAAAAATGGACCTTTTGTCACATCGTATAGTGCTTTTTCTTGTTCTTTAATTTTAACTTCAACAGACCTGGTTTCATGGTGTTGCTACCTTCCTAGCATAATCGTAGATGTAGCTCCCTGTTGTCAATTATAGATTCGAAAGATGAACTACTCACTTTTATGCTCCCCATGTGGACAATTTCAATACCCATCATCTCATCATCTTCTTCTTCATAGATTTGAATCTCCAAGCGTTGTTTTTCAGTAGATCTCTGATTCATTATATGGGGTGAATAGCTCTTCAGTTCAGGGATGAAATCAAAATTGACCTCTTCTTAAGAGGGTGGTGTTGGATGATGTTGAGATCCCCTGGACAATTTTTTAGGGTGTCAACCATCATGGGTGTCAATGAAAAGGATTTTCTTTTTTCTTTTTTTTTGTTTGAAAATACTAGAGTCTTCTTCTTAGGCACCCATTGTTGATCTTTGAGATTTTATTCATATGTCATGTTTTCTAGGGTGTTAACCATCATGGGTGTCAATGAAAAGGTTTTTTTTTTGTTTGAAAATACTAGAGTCTTCTTCTTAGGCACCCATTGCTGATCTTTGAGATTTTATTCATATGTCATGCCTTTTTTTCTTATAAAATTTTCTTCTAGAGACTCTGGTATCTATATTAGCTTTCCCTTTCATTAGGACCTCTTGAAGGCGGATTTTTGGACATAAAGTCCAAGTCTCACACCTCGATACTCACATTGCTTTGCTTATCTTGATTCTTTCATTATCACTATAGATGATAGCTTGCCCTTGGGGGTCTTCTCAACCTCTGGTTGATTTGCCTTTCTATTTCTTTTTCATGAACTCTCTTTCCTTAATAACTTTAAGGATTCTGTGCACTTTGGCAGATGAAGTCTCATGTTCCTTCTATGGGGTAGGGATTTGGCTTTGTTGGTCCCAAAAGGTTTGCTTTAGGTCATTAGTAGAGCTATTTCTTTTCAAGATTACAAGTTTATTGGGTGGAAATACTTGCTTCTGGCTCCAAAGCAATTTGTGTAAATGGTTGCTCATGGTGCAACTATTGAGCTTGCAGTTCAACATTTATTCTCCTCTGCCTCCTTGACAATTTTCCTCCAAACTATGAAACCTTAATATCATGCCTTCACAAAAGACCAACTAGTAGAGTAGTAGCATTATGTAGGTAGTAAATTGATTTTTTTTCCTGACAACATACTCTGCACAACCGGGGTCTCTACTTGAGACAACCTTTCAAAATATGAGATTCTCTTTCGAGAGATCTCTTGACCAGTAGTGGCTTTAGCTAGTTGCACTCATTGCACAGATAGGTGTGTATGTCATATAGAAGTTTTAGCCAAGTTTAGCCAAGTAAGGCCTCTGATAGGTTCATATATAGTCATGCCAATAGCGTGCACTACAATAACCATGGCATTGGCAGTAGAAATTTGTTAACCACCAAACTAAATGGTGGCTCTATTTTTTCTTAATGAACACTCCATTGTTTCCCTCAACCCCTTCGACCTCATCAATCAAAGGTCTGCCCGTATGTCAGGCTTTAGACCCTTTATAAAATTCCCTCCAACACGGCAACACTGCATTTGAATTGTAACGCCCCAGAATCAAATTTGGAGGCATTATCTATTTTATCGGATGTCTCCCCCCTCAACCGTCCTGACATCAACTCAAATCTTTCCCTATACTCTATGACGGTCCCTTCCTGAGTCATGGCAAAGAATTGCTCGTATAGGTCTCCTTCCCAATGGCTTGGAAACATCCAACAAGCATACTTTAAACTCCTCCCAAAGTGGATCGGATATCTAGCCTCCCTCCATTGGAACCAAGTTAGGGCTTTCCCCTCCAAACATAACTCTTATGCAGTAAGCTTCTTCTCATTTATCCCATTCACCACGAAATACCTCTCCACCCGGTATACCCACCTACGGGCAATCTTTAAATATTGGTATCTTTAACTTCCTTACCTAGCATCTCCACTCCAACTTCCTCTCCCTCCAACTGTTCCCCCTATGTATCGAGGGTGAGAATCCCACCTTTCTTCCCTCCTTGCATGATTCGATCCCCATGACTCGGCTCTACCCCCTCCATCTTCGGTTGCCCATTCCCCTTGCTTGAAATATCTCGCATATATAGTGGTCTTCCATCCTACCACCTCCACCACCAAATTCCCTCCTTATTGTCTCCCCATTCAGAAACCCTAATTCGCCCCTGATCGGAGCCCTATAAGGTGGCTCTTGATGAAAGAAACTCTCCTTATCGAACTCCTCTCGTCCAATCTTCTTTCCCTTAGGTTCAACTAAAGGAATCCTGATCAAATATTGATTAGAGTTAGCAATCACAACTGCCAGTGGAGTTTTGGATTGAATCTCCATAAGCTTCCTCATCATCTCCTCCAACCCTTCAAATCGGCTCTCCATTCGATTTTCTATAGCTGAAAACTTTCCTTCGATGGTTGGAACTTGATTGTATGTATATAAATTAACAGTCTACAATTGATTAAGCATCGTCGCTGTCTGTTGTGTTAACAGCTCATTCATACTCTGTGAAGCTTGACCTAAAAGAGACCAAACACAGATCTTATTGTTTACTCATGTTTATATGCCTTGCTCTTTTGTTGATCAGAAGCTTTATAAGAGCTTTATGGCATAGTAGTTATAGCTGTTAATAATACAATTACCATTTGATAATTTATCTGTGATTTTCTTGTATGGAGCCTACTTTTGTTTTCTGCATTTACGAGCGAGTGGTATTAATTTAGATAAATATGTTGGTTTCTATCAAGTTGTTTATTTACTTGCTTTATGCAAATTTATGTTGTTTTGTTAAAAATATTTTTTACTCGTCTAACTAAAATACCAATTGAATAAAATCAAGCTTTAAGAAAAATCCTGAACATATTTATATTAGAGGATACTGTTGTTTCACCGCCTCAAACTAAACCCACTACATCTAGCCAAGGTTCATGAGAGCTTTTAATCTGCCTGAGCAAAATAAGAATAGAAGTAAATAAGCTTAAACTAATTTTTAAAGGTGAGTTATTTTATTTATTTATTTATTTATTTTTTAAAGAGGGTCATCCAAGCAAGCCAACCCTATATTATCCATAAATTATGTCAGCCATATATCTTGATAACTATACAGTGCCTATCAATTAAAAGATGTGCATGACATACATAGCCAACCGGCCCTTTTTAAAGGTGAGTTATATTTGAGGTTTGTCCTATCCATATTAGGGCTACTTAGATCAAGTTTGAGGAGAATATGATTTGGATCAGCTCTTTTATACGAACTTCTATGGATAACATTATCTTTACTTATTGTGCGTTAAGCATATTATTCTTAGGTCTGTCGTATATTCTTTTTGGGTTGGATTATCATTCTTAAATGAAAAGCACTTAAGCCAATCATGTATGGCCATCTAACTTTTTGTTCTGGCTTTTCCTTGTCAGGGAACTTACAGCATTCAGATATTTTCTCTGGCTGTTCTTTTGTCAAGCATGTTTATATATAACCAGGTAGATTTGTCCACAATATTGGATCTTCTGTTGCATTTGAATTTAACTTATGTTCATGTGCAAATATTGGATCAGCTTATGCTTGCTAACAAACTCATAGTAACTTACCCCAGTTGCTGTTTTTCATCACATATTAGATGGGTGGTATTGATGAGGCTGCCCTCGATCGTTTATCCCTTGTTACGCAAATGACTAAGCATATCCGCATCCGGGCTTCTGGCGGGAGGTCTTCAACATCTGAGCTGGGGCAGTTTTCTCCTGTGTTTGTTTGGTTGTTGAGGGTACTCATACTTTATTATTTTATATAATACCCCTTTTACTTGCTCTGTAGGATTCCCTTGTTCATTGTTCAACATTCTCTCCAACAATGACATTTTGCAGATTTGAATTTCAATAGCATACTATTTTACAAATTTCAGGACTTCTATTTGGATTTGGTTGAGGAAAACAGAAGAATTACTCCACGTGACTACCTAGAGCTGGCCTTGAGGCCGGTGCCAGGAGGAAAGGATGTATCAGGAAAAAATGAGGTAAAAAATGAATGCTGAAAAGAGTTTTCTTTATCTCAATCATCTCATGTTGCTCTGAATTTTTATTGATAGATTCGGGAGTCCATTCGCGCGCTCTTCCCTGACAGAGAATGCTTTGCTCTTGTGCGTCCTTTAAATAATGAAAGTGATCTACAACGCTTGGACCAAATGCCTGTATGGATAATTTAGACTGTGACCTCTCACTTTTATTTTATATTTTCTAATGCAATATAAATATTTATGAAGTTAAACTTTTTCTGATGCAGCTTAATAGATTACGACCAGAATTTAGGTCTGGCTTGGATGCTTTGACAAAATTTGTCTTTGAGAGAACCAGGCCTAAACAAGTTGGAGCAACTGTTATGACAGGGCCTATTCTCGCTGGTATTACGCAGTCATTCTTGGAAGCCATCAACAATGGTGCTGTACCCACAATATCTTCCTCTTGGCAGGTTTGTCCTCGTATAAGTTAAACTCAGAAGCTTGTATGGATAACTTTGCATGCTCTTTGAAGACGATGAGACTCGTATACTGTTTAATGGAATATTAACTCTTGTCAAAATCATGGAATATATGAAGAAGTAGATTTTTCATGCACATTTCGGTGCACCAATGGATTTCTTTTTCCCACGGTCTTACAATTATGGCTAATTCTGACAGAATGTCGATGGTAGTCTAAAATTGTTCTCTTTCAGATTCACATATCAAATTTTTTTTTTTTTTGCAGTTTTCTTTTGCTTGATGCTTATTTCAGTATGATCGTTATATACCTTTCTAGAGTTATAATCCTCCAGGAGGAAGGTACAACTATTTATGTTTTCATTTAATATGCACGGGTATATTGCATTCACAGCCAATATTATAAGGGGGTGAACTCCTGTAATTGCATGCATGCACCTTTTCCCTTTTTATTTATATTTTCTTTTACATATTGTAAGTTATGATTGCTAAGCATTATTTATTACTTTCATTTATGAGTGTTAAACTTTCATCATTTTGAACATAATAGATTTTCAACATAAATAAATAAATAAATAGCCATAATTTAGTAGCTCAAACTGAAATGATAAATAAAAAATGTAATTACTATAGAATAACTATAATTATCCACTTTGATTTTCTCAATTGCTATGCATTAAACATTCAATAACCATTTATGATACTACATGTGATAATTGTAATGATTTCAAAAGAATTTATTATTGCTATAAAAATAATTGTAATTACTCACTTGGTTACTTTCGCGCTTCAATTTATTTTCAAATCTCAAGCTTGATATAGACTTCCGATACTCGTCTCAGTTCAATTATGAAAACCTTTCACTATTCAAAATGACACAATGATAACACTAAAATCTAATTTGGATGCCTCAAATATCATCAAAATCAACATTAAATTTTCTTACACCTCTTAAGTTAGCACAAATTACTACAACCATTTCCAAAGAGACTTTTAACTAATTGAACAACATTACATAATATTGGATGACTCTAAATCTTCCACAATTTTCATTGCACTATCCACCTTACTCCCTAACATAATATAAAATTAATTTTTTTCTCAAATCAAAGATAATTACCTCAATAAATTTTTTCCTCCATCGTCGAATCAAAGCTTGCTTCACTTGGATTCTTTCTAACGACAATAATATTTTATTCCTTCAATTAGAGGAATGAAAGTGCATAAGTTTCTTATCTAAGTTGAATGTAAATCAATCACTTACTCCTTCCTCCGTCGTCAGAGATAGAAGCAACTTCAAACTCCGAATTCGCTCTCTTTCTCTTCCAAATTTTCTTCCCCTGCGCTCAATTGAGTCGTTTTCCTTTTCTCAGGTTTAAATCGCACAAAAATGAAAAAAATGTACAAACTTACCTTCCTTCTTCTTCTTCTTCCTCTTGGCACTGTTCCTCTTGATTGAAGCTTCTCACGTGCATTTGATTTCACTGGAGTGAGGGACTCGGAGTTATCTCCCACAAGGAGTTGTTGCTTCACTCTCACACCCGACTCTCACTCAAACATGCGATGCAACCTCGCCAGAGCCTCCGTGCCCATGTGTGGTTTCGTTCGGTCCGCGATTGTACTCTTGCACTTGTGTGGCTGATGATAAATGGTCAAATTCAGTTGAACCGATCCGGCCCAGTTCTTACACATTGATATTTTTTTCTCCTAGAGGAAGACCATCATTGTTTTCATCCCATATCCTTTGATGTGGTATTCCAACTAGTATACATCCTAATTATCTTGTTTTTTATGTAGATCAAGGCTGTATTTCATCCGAAAATAAAGATGCCTATTTAATTCCAAGCAATTTCTATCATGAAGAAGTACTTCAGAGAATCAAGGTCTTTCACTTCAAATTGTCCTTGTGGCTTTTTGAGTCACAAATCTCCTCTTCATCATCATTATCATCTATAATCACAATATTATGCATGCGCGCAAGAAAGATTGGTTTATTTTCCTTCTTTTTGTAATTGTACAAAAAAAATGTGTGATAATCTATCCCTTGTATGCTGACTGATTTAGAGTGGAATTGAATATACTGAACCAAGCACGTGGACATTGTTTTAAGCCATATAGAGATTTTCTTAGTTTACCTACTTTCCCTTATTCCTCTTTAAATTTAACGCCTTGGGATATTTGCATGTAAATTTTCTCTTCTAATGCTCCAACAACAACACCAACTACATCAAGCCTTTATCCCACTACGTGGGGTCGGCTACATGAATCATTTTCCTCCATTGTGTCCTATTAAAAGTCAAATTCTCGTTTAAATATAATAAAGAAAGGTCATTCCTAATATTTTCTAACCAAGTCTTTTTAGGTCTGCCTCTACCTTTCTTAATATAAGTCAAATCTAATACCTCAACTCTCCTAACCGGGTCATCGGAAGGCCGCCGTTTTATGTGACCAAACCATCTAAGGCGACTCTCTGTAATCTTATCTTCTACTAGAGCTACTCTAACCTTTTCACGTATATGCTCATTTCGTATCCTATCTCCATGAGTAAAGCTGCTCATCCACCTGAGCATCCTCATCTTTGCCACACTTAACTTAGTATTATGCTTCTCTTTTAATGGCCAACATTCGGCACCATAAAGCATTGCAGGCCTCGCCACCATCTTATAGAATTTTCCCTTAAGTTTGAGGGGAACTTTTCTATCACACAACAAGCCCGATGCATTCATCCACTTCAACTATCCAACTTGAATTCTGCTAATAATATCCCCATCTATTTCACAATCACTCTGAACAATAGATCCAAGACATCTAAAATGTGTACTCTTATTAATGACTCGATCGCCCAAAGTCACAATCCCCTCATAGGTCTATTCCTACTAAAATTACACTATATATATTCCGTTTTAGATCTACTCAAGCGAAAACCTTTAGACTCTAAGGTTGACCTTCATAATTCAAGTTTACCTTCAACTCCCTCTCTAGCTTATCAACAAGAAGAATATCATCAGCAAAAAGCATACACCAAGGTACATCCTCTTGCAAATGTCTAGTTAGAGCATCCATGACTAAAGCAAAAAGATATGGGCTTAAGGCTGATCCTTGATGTAACCCAACTGAAATAGGGAAATACTTGGTCAAACCACCTTGTGTTTGAACACAAGTAATAGCTCATGCATACATATCTTTAATGATTTGAATATAAACATTATTAACTCCTTTCTTATCAAGAACTCTCTTCTAATGCACCATTAAACAAAAAATTATATCGAATTGATGAAGTTACCAGTCCAAGCTAGCAACAGGAGATAATAAAACCCATATTTTATTTAGTTTTGTAACACAAGCAATTTTTTTTCATAATTTATTACCATATGTATGAGCAATCTTTTGGGCCACCAGCCATGCATTGTATCAATTGGTAGTCCTATAAACTTTGTGTACAATAAATATTAATTTGCTTCTAATTGCATTTTTATTTCTCGAGTGATTAGCAATATCCCAAGTTTTATTTTCATGTAGATGTCTCATTTCTTCTTGTACAAATTCTTTCCATTTTTTTTATCTTGAAGAGATTTAAAGATAATTTTTGGTATATCAAGTTTATCAATTATAACACTGAATGCTCTGATTTGCTGTGATAATGGTAACTGGTAAGTATGCCAAATAATTAGAAATATGGCTTGTGGAACATGATCTTAACCCTCGCATATAAGCCTTAATGTCTACCATTTCGATCCAAAGTTATTTGTTGAAGAAAATCACGAGAAAAAAAAAAAGAAAAAAAAGAAAAGAACAAAATGCCTCTTACAAAATCTAGCTTCCTCTCCTCTCATTCTCTTACGCCTAGAACTCACACTTAGAACTCTCTATTCATGGTTTGTGAATGATAGAATAAGAACTTGAGGCTTTAATGCTTTAATGTAAGTAACTATATAATTGAACAAAACATCACAATCCTTCAATCTTATAATTCATTGTTGCATGCGTTGTTTAGTGAAATGAAGTGAAAATGTATCGTACACTAATTTCATGTAGGGGTGTCAATTTCGGGTGACGGGTTGGGTTCGGGTCGAACCCGAAACTTACCCGACACTATTCGGGTCAACCCGAACCTGACCCGTTTTTGCAAACGGGTCGATTTTCCTGACTCGAACCCGACCCGCTTCGGGTCCAAGTCAACCCGACCCGAATGGCCCGGTGCCAACAAAAAACTGCTAGTTTTTGTCAAAAATGGGATGCCGGGTAAAAAATGGGTTGCTAGGTCAAAAATGGGTTTTCGGGTCAAAACGGGTTTTCAGTTCAAAAACGGGTCAATTTCGGGTCAAAGGGTCAACCCGAACCAAACCCAATTTTTGAAACGGGGCGAATCGTTGAACCTGAACCCAACCCGTTTCGGGTTCGGGTCAACCCAAATCCGAAATTTTCGGGTCGGGTTCAATATTGACACCCCTAATTTCATGTAATATAAAATATTTGTGGAACCGTGGTATTAAATGGCTTTTATAGTTTTGTTTATTCAAATGATTAATTATATAAACTCGTGTGTGTGATCCTCATAAAGTATAAAACTTTACAAATAAAAAATTTCATGATCATTTTTTAGTGGTATGATTTGTGGGGTAAAATTTTTAGATCTTTTTTACTGTACTGATTTATAATTGTGTATCACATCCAAATATTTTTAGAGGAATGGAATTTGAAATTTGTTGTGAGGGTATTGCTTAAGAACACTTTGGGGTGTTCAAAATTTAAGTGTTTTAGATGTTAGGCTATTTATTAGGTATGCTGTAGTGAGAATGCCTTCCTCTCAATAAAAGTTTGGGATAGTGTAAATGAAGTTAATAGATTGAGAAAACTCCAACAAATGGCAATTTTTTCTATCAACAATTCTGTTTAGTTGTTTAGTTGTCAAGTATAAATTCAATTCTGCAGTGTACCATTGTAACTTAGATATTTTGTACATACTATTTGAATGGAGGTTCAAAAACATGTTGGGTGAGTTTGTGAAATTATTTGAACAATTTATAAGTTTCTGATTTTTCTTTCTTAAGGAGGAACCCAACTGATGTACCTCTTGCACTAGACATTTGCAAGAGGATGTACCTTGGTGTATGCTTTTTGCTGATGATATTCTTCTTGTTGATAAAGACTAAAGAGGGAGTTGAAGGTAAACTTGAATTATGGAGGTCAACCTTAGAGTCTAAAGGTTTTCGCTTGAGTAAATCTAAAACAGAATATATGGAGTGTTATTTTAGTATCATTAAACCTAGTGAGGGGATTGCAATTTTGGGTGATCAAGTCATTAATAAGAGTACACGTTTTAGATATCTTGGATCTATGGTATAGACTTCAGAGTGTGGTGAAATAGATGGGGATATTATCAGCAGAATTCAAGTTGGATGGTTGAAGTGGAGGAATGCATCGAGATTGCTGTGCGATAGAAAAGTCCCTCGCAAACTTAAGAAAAAATTCTATAAGATGGTGGTGAGACCTGCAATGCTTTATGTCGCCGAATGAGAAGCATAATACTAAGTTAAGTGTTGCAGAGATGAGGATGCTTAGGTGGATGAGTGGCTTTATCCTTAGAGATAGAATATGAAATGAGCATATACATTAAAAAGGTTGGAGTAGCTCTAGTGGAAGATAAGATTAGAGAGAGAGAGAGAGGGAGGGAGGGAGGGAGGGAGGGAGGGAACTAACCTTACCTGTGCCGACCGAAGCTCTCGATCTTTCTCTCACACGGCCGACCTCCACCTCCCTCCGACGACGACTTTCCATTCACTGTCGGATCGGAAGTTACTACATTTGATCGGAAGCAACTACAGGGAGCTCGCTTGCTGAAGGTAACTTTCTCCTTCACGTGCTCTGCTCGGCCAAATCCCTTAAATCTGCCGAACCAAGGGATTTAGTAAATACATGATCAAGCCGTAAATCCTTAATCCGGGATTTAACAATCGCCGGGATTTAACGAGCGCACCAAAACCGTTGGCTGGATTTAGCCTTCTTCGGCCAAATCCCGTAAATCCGCCGAGCCTAACCGAGAGAGAGAGAGAGAGAGAGAGAGAGAGAGAGAGAGAGAGAGAGAGAGAGAGAGAGAGAGAGAGAGAGAGAGAGAGGAGAGAGAGAGAGAGCACCTCTTGCCCTTGCCGAAACCAAGCCGATCCCTCTCTGCCTTGGCCGCAAGCTCCACCCCGATCTTCTCTGTTCTCCACTACACACGCGATCTCCTCCCTCTTCCCGAACTGCTCCCGACCTCCTCTTCTCAACTCCATACGAAACCTCTACTCAAGCCGAACTCCCTCTGCCCAACATCCAACCTCCCGATCTCCTTCAGCCGAGAGAGAGAGAGAGAGAGAGAGAGAGAGAGAGAGAGAGAGAGAGAGAGAGAGAGAGAGGGAGTCGTGGAAGGAGCAAAGTCGAACGGCAGTGAGGGAGGCGGAGGAGCTTCGGCTAAGGTAGGAAAATGATCGGAAGTGGGGGGAGGAGCCCGTTAGCTGAGAAGGTAACTTTCTCCCTCAAGCGTGCTTCTTCGGCTAAATCCCCAAAATCAAAGGGGGATAAGAGGGATTTTTTTTATTTAATTATTAATATTAATATCATTATTATTATAACTAATTAATTGATAATAATAAATAGTTATATTTAATTAAAATTAGTTATAATTAAATACTTAATTATATTTAATCATTATTGATAAATTAGTTTTAATTAAAATAATTCTAATTAATTTTTAGTATTATTATAATTAATCATTTTTATTAATGATTAATTGTAAATGCTTAAAATTAATTAAAAATAATTATTTTAATTTAAATTTAATTATTATAATTATAATTAATTATTTTTAAATCATAATTTATTATTATCAATTATAATTAATTATAATAAATAAAAAATGATGAAATGAAAATATAATTCCCCTCCACTCTCTTTCCTCGGCGTTCGCGTCGGACCGGCAAACCACCTAAGCATGCCTTTGTTGGCCGTGGTAGGAGGGAACCCAGTGCGACACCTACGACGAGGTAGGCGAGTGACCTATCGATCCATGTGTCATCCACGACGACCCCGCGGAGGTATGAATTTTTCTAAACTCAAAACCTTACTTCAATGTTCGTGGCAAATTGGAGAACTGTCCCATGCACGCATTTGTTGCGCGTGGTGGGATGGGACCCCGGTGCGGCACGTACGGCGAAGCGGGGTCACTTATAAGTACCCCCGAGCGGGGGGAAAGCAAAACTGTCTCTTTTAATAAAAATGCTTTTTAAAACCCCATGCACGCCTTTGTTGCGCGTGGTGGGAGAAAAACATAAATACAATCGCCGCGGTGTTTCACAAACACCAATCGTGCACGCCTTTGGTGGCGTGGCGGGTAGGCGGCCTCTTGGTTTTTTTCCCTTAACGGGGGAGACGTCGGGAGGCTGCCGAAATTTGGATTGAAAATCCAAGGACTTGGAACAATTTGGGATTTGGACTTGATTGAACTCAGAAGAATGACAGATTACTTGTACTTGGACTCTTGAACAAAATCTAAATGACTTAATAAAGAGTTGAACCCAAGTAAAATGGATATGAACTTGGACTTGCAAGGTGAACTTTGACATTGGACTCAAAACTTGTAGACATCGAACTTGAACAAGACATGGACCCAAGAGAACTTGATTGAACTCAAGGAGCTTATATTTGAACTTGCTAGTGGACTTGGATTGAACTTGCGGAATGAATAAGAGCAAGAATTTTAACAGAAGAAGGAGACCTATTTGAACTCAAATGAAATTGAAAAGAACAAAAACTTGGACTTGAACTCAAGCAAAATGAACTCAAACTCAAACTAGACTCAGACTCAAATGGGCATTGAATAAACGATTGATTTGAATCAAAAGCCTCTCATTTGAAATGAGATTCATAAATTGTAAAAAGAAAATGATTGTGATGAAATGAAAGACAAGTAAAAGATGATGTACATGTATAAATTAACTACAAGCTTTGATATGAAACTTGGGAGCAACAACAATCAGCTTGTGACAATCATCTAGAATGGAGTAAGATGTTGATGACTATAGTACCAAGCTTGTCATACATATTGACTATCTTTCAAGAGGAGAAGAATTATATCAAAAAGAAGCAATAAAGATCTTGATTAAATGCAAGCAAATTGAACAAAAGGCTCATGATGAATAAAGGGCTTGCAACCATCATTCCCTCACAAATGATGCTGAAACTCATACAATTTATTAAGATAGTTATAGGATATATGTTTGGCTGCGAGCATGTATCAATGAGCGAATCCATCTTGCAAGCTATGAACTACTTCCAAAAGCAATGAGAGACTTATGATCCATACATCTCATTCCAACCAATGTATTTGCAATCAAAATTTGAAGCTCTCAAATGAATGTGGAAGAACCTTCATGCTAATCAGAATGCAAATATCACTAAAAATTATCACATAAACAAGGAGTGATGAAATTGATGTGGCTCAAGTCATTCAATCAAAGTGGTGTGCTCGCAATGACTAAATGAAGAACATGGAAATATGCCTACAACCACTAGTGTAGGGTTTTCCTACAAATATTTCAAAGCCTTCTTGCTAAGTAAGATTTAAATATCAACGGATAATTATTGTTGAGAAGCCACTTTCAAGGACAATAGATCCATAAAGCATGTAATAATTCATGCATGAATCGAGATTCAAAGTTGATTTGAGAAGCATAATATGATTATAAGTTTCATACAGACGATGTCACATGGCTCTAAGTAAACACACTACAATTCTTTGCAAATATCAAGAGCTAGTGTACAAGAGATATATCAACACCTGCAATCACTGATAATAAACAGGTTGCATAAGTAATGGGTTATCTATGAAAAGATGCATAAGTTCCCACAAGCAAAAGAAATCGACAGTGGCAAATACAAATATCTACAAATTACTGTATAGAATCTATCATATCCACAAAATACTATTCTCAAGCAAATACAGAAGAACTTCAATAAATGCAATCTCTTACGACTTAAGGCAGGAGATTAGTTAGTGCACTATGATCCGCTTACAAAAATCAACAAATAGCGCACGACAGTCTACCTGTACAAAGCAGTAAACAACTGATCCAGAAGCTGCTACTCCACGCCATCGGATCTGCAATCTCCGTACATGCAGACAGAAGCCGTTTACAAATATTTCAAAACACCCCTACACGTGCACTGTAATCTGTATACACATAGGTACACTAAAGGGGAAAAATACAATCTCAACCCGCATGGGCCCCGGCGAGCGTGTTATTGGTACACACGTGACGTCTAGGGATGCTGCGCGGGTCGACAAGTAAATTCAGGTTCGAAACTGATCATTCTATACGGGTCAATAGAAGTCGACAAGGTTTGAACTAACCAAACAAATATACGGGTGTGGCGACCGTTATATTTGTCTTAATACATTCATATTAGGCCTTCAATGCCTATAACAATGAGAATTCACTATCAAGGGCATAAAGCCTACGAAACCCGATCCTCTGTCGACAGCCCGACAGAGTTGACAAGGTTCAATCCATAAAGAGAAATGACCCCGAACACCCCGATGATGGCCGTGTTGAATGCATTTCTCAACCAGAGGGGTTCACACATATTTCCAAATGTCTCCCAAATATCCAAAGTCCATAGCTCCACCTAAATACCCATTCAAAATCCAAAATTTCAAAAATCATCAAAGTCAAAAAATATTTAAAATTGAAATAAATCCATCAAAAACTTAAAGCAAAATCCATCCACCCTCCGCAACAGTTTGTCAGGGCGGACAAATTAAAGTTTACTTCAGCTCACAAAGAGCCAAATGCCTAGTCGAAAATATCACTATGATCCATTCTCAAACAGTCTCTTGCCAGTAAGGACATGGTACGTGTCCTCTAACCGGCAGTTTCGCCGCCAAATGGCACTGCAGGTAAACGGTTATGACCCGGGGCCCTCTGAACCGAGTGGTTTTGCCGCCAAATGGCACCACAGATAGCGGTTATGGCCAGAGCCAATACGCTCCTTAGTGGCGTTAAATCCTTAAGATATGAATCAATAGGATATGATTGATAGGGCACAAAGCCCTCTGTTAGCTAAGGTGGATTCAAATTTGTCCCCTTAGACAAACATTCATCCCAGGTCTACAAGGTCCCCTTGGACGAAGCAACCCATGGCTGCCGACAAGGATCCTTCTGTCAGGTTGGGTCGACTACCTCCTCTGACTAAGTAGACCAGGGACCACGATGGCCCGGGACGACGGAACAATGGGATCTTGATCGGGTCTATCATCCATTCCCTCACCATCCGCTTTAAGTGCAAGATGGTGAAAATTTCTATTTTAAATATAAAATCTCCCAAATTTCCAAATTCAAACCTTTCAAATTCCTACACTCATGCTGCTACTATATGCCAGATAACATGTATATTCTACGTATCTGATTGATGACTAGCCTTAATCGAAAGTTCTCTCTTGTGATCGGGAGGGGTAATTAACTATAGGGGCTTGCGCCTATAGGAAACCAGAACTCGGATCATAAAGTCCTCACAAAATGAGGGCGAAATCTCTGGGTAGTGTCTTATCTACAAACCCATCTGCCTTCCAAAATTTACCTCGGAACTTATTCAGTTAAAACTCCCTCGCCGAATAAAAAAGAAAAGCGCGAGCGGAGGCCGGGGCCGAATTTTCGGAGCCCACATTGACTTTTAACAGGATACAATGGAGAAAAAGGATTCATCTAGCCAACTCCACGTAGTGGGATAAATGCTTGATGATGTTGAAGGAGGACCCCAACTGACCTTGCATGGTCATCTATAAATAAAATGAACCTCCGTGTTCCTATCAAGCTATTAATTCTTGCAGGTTCCCATATGTCACTATGGATTAAATAGAAGGCTTTTGAGTGTTTGTAGAGCTGTGGTGGTGGAAATTTTCTGGATTATTATCTAAGAATATGTCTCACATTTGAAAGAAATGCCCTTTTTATTAATAAACAACTTTGGTGCAAGGATTTTAGGTATTAAAAATTTGGATGCCCTAATAATTTGTGCTATAACATTACATTAGAATCAGAAGATATGAAAAGAGAGACTACTTTTTACTGGACATTTATAGGGACTTTGATGGTAGTGTTGGAAAGTTATTAGTGGCCCTCCCGACAGCTTTGTCAATAACCTTGCTCGAATATTGATCAAAACATAAAAAGAGGAAAAAATGAGTTCTTTTGCAATTCATTTTTCTTATTTATATATAACAGATAAAACATTATAAGTTAAAACACATACCACATCCTTCAAAAAATATTTGATAACTAAAGCGAATCCTATCCTTTAGCAGGAGATTCTTTTTTTCCAAAGGTGTAGCTTCACTTAGTTTCTGTTTGATTTTCCATGACTCCAAAACATGATTTTTATGAGGGCGCTTCCAATTCTGGTGCTTTAAAGCATCCGTTGACTTGGCTATTTGATAACCATAACAATACCTGGATAGAATGCATGATAAGCACTGAATATAAGGAAAATTTGATTTGATCAATTTTTTTGTTCACAAAAGCTTGATCAAGAAAGATGACTGGTTGGTTTTGATTGTTGAAAATTTAAGTTGACCTTTACTTGTATTAGAATTAAGAGAAGCAGACAATTGAGTACATTGATTTTGTTATTCAGTTTTATGGTGGTATGCTTTACAGAGTGTTGAAGAGGCAGAATGCCGCCGGGCCTATGATTACGCCACTGCGGTTTACTTGTCTTCTTTCGACCGCTCAAAACCAGCTGATGAAGTAAGAGTTGTTGTGTTTGAGAATACTTGCTGATAATTTGAGTACCTTATTTAATTCTATATTCCTAAGGGCATTCTGAGAGGGGAACATGAAGTTGCTGTTCAGAAGGCACTTACTGCGTTCACTGCTGGTGCTGTGGGAGTTGGGTCAGCTCGTTTGAATTATGAAAAACTTCTTCACAATTTCTTCAAAAAGACATTTGAGGTGATGACTATTACAAGGCAGCATTTGTTTCTCTTTCTTCTACTAACCTTCATTTTGTTCATTGTGATTATTATTTTTTCTTGAGTTTGTCATGATTTCTGTCATGTGAATTTCCTGTATTAAGTTTTGTTGAGTCTTTTTACATTTTCTTGTATTATTAATATTTTGTCTGATTTAGTGCTCTCTATGATATGTTCCTTACAACTGGCATTGCTAATGCCCATTTTGAATATTAGCAATGTTACCTGTGCAACGCATGGGAGAGGATTACAATTTGGTCAAGCATATATAAGTAAAGTGATTTACTCTACAACTAAATGCAAAATAGAAACTTCTTAAAATATGAGATATATTTGAAGAGTTCGCAAACTATGCAGTTGCTATGAAAATAGCCTTCAGAAAACGTCATAGAATTGTCTGAAAAATAATTGCTGTTACTTGTTTCTCTGTTGTGCTATATAAATCATTTTGTGATGTTCTTGATCCGGTCACATGACCAGTACATGCACTAACAACGTAGGTGGAAAGTTATTCTTTTTTGTAACTGTAAATCAAACATTAAAGAAATAGTGAATTGGCCCGAACTAACTCCTTATATTCATGTAAATGTTGAACTCTGATTCTTTTTTAGGAGGATTATACACGGACTAAAATGAAGTGCAGCATTTGTCAATAGAAACTACAGCAGATTAGTTTTTAGCACAATAAATAAAAGTAAAAGTTATAAAAAAATTCTGCTTTCTCAAGTTGGAAGCTTGAGAGTAGTAAACTATAACAAATTTGTGTACTTCTAAGCAGAGAGCTACAGCACGTTCTTGTAATTCTTTGGAAACGAATGCAGTTTTATGAAGGAAAATTCCTGAAGAAGGAGGAGCACATACCAACGGAGCAGTTGAAAATTTAACTAAAATCTAATTATGAGTAAAAAGGCTAAACTAAACTTTAGAGCTTCCACCAATATGATGTGTCTAAATATATCATTGATATTGAACTTTTGTTATAGTAAAAGGCATTCAAAAGGACACCAAATGCTATAACAAATAGGTAATCAATCACTTCCTTGCCAAACACTTAAAAGGTTAAATAAAATAGATAAAAGGAATTGATTGAAAGAGATTGACAAGATAAAAATATTAAAAACCAATTTCAGCAGATTAAATGAGCACAATAAAAAAGGCTACTGCAAACAATTCTATGTAGATAATGTTAGAGAAAAGCACGCTCTCAAGAGCAATGATGATCATGATAATGGAAAAAATAAATTATTTGAAAACAATATGTAAAGAACACAAGAGTTTACATAATGCGGTGAGATCCACCAACTATTACGATTGCACATAGAGATAAATCTCCACTAATTTAAAAATAAAATACAAATATTTACTCTCAAATTCTTTTCTTAGTTCTAGCTCATTAGTAGTCGTCCCTTTCTCTATTGTATTCCCTGTTCAAACATGAACATGATTCCTCCAACAACTATGCTCAATAGAGAGAGAGAATACGTCGCCTTTTGTGTTGGACAACCTCTTCGATCAACAATCCGTATGAAAGTTACCACTTTCTTCTTTTGAAGGACTCTGACATTCAATTGTTTCTTCTGATCCTTAATTGTCGTTATTGGCCGCCCAACAAAAAAATTTGTTTGTATGTCACTGATCAAGATAACTATCAACTTCTAATGAGTTAGTCTTATGCGTCTTCATGTGTTTTAAGTTTACACTGATGATGCAGGAGTACACAAAGAAGGCTTTCCTAGAAGCGGATTTGCAGTGCTCAAGAATTATACAGAATATGGAATCAAAGCTGCGTGCTGCGTGCCAAGTCCCTGATGCAAAAGTTGATGATGTGCTTCAGGTAAGGTTTATCCCTATAGCTTTTGGTTGTTTATCTTTTTCATTTTCCCCTTTTAAAGAACTCACTGTGCTCTTAAATGATATATTTTTTTATTAATTTGAATAATTTGCTTTTATGCTATCTATTCTCTTATGTATCAAATTTAGGAGAATTTACACAGCTCACCTTGGCCTATCGGTTGAGAGTTTAGGCTTCCAACTAAGATGTCTTGGTTTCGAGTCTTTGTGTATGCGTTGAGTGTATGAGTTTGCCTTAAATGGCCTAAATGTCCCCAAAAAAATTTAGGAGAATTGCTGTTTTATTCCAACTGCAATAGATTTCCTGATTTAGAAGTCAATATTACTGTGAACTTTTTAGAGTCATATAATAATCAATTGGGTTTAGATGCACTTTTTTTTTGTTAATTTTAAAATCTTATAGAGCACAGATTGAATTATTATTAACTTGTGTGGTTTTGATATTAAATTAGATGGAGTATTAACGGGAATTTCGAATTTCTCTGCAGGTTTTAGATGGTTTAGTTGCTGATTGTAAATCATCCTGTCATAGTCCAGGAAAATGTGAAAAGTTGGTTTCCTTCTTACAGCACTGGTATTCATCTCAATCATTTTACATGCTAGGCTGCAATGTTAAAATGGCCTAATAGTACTCATGATATTGGCATGACGTATATTTAACGAATGTACTTGCCATCTCTACCAAAAGAAATCGCATTGAAATACTAATTTAGTGAGAATATTTTGGTGCCTGCCACCTTTTCTGATGTGATGGATGCGTATGAAATCAAAAGAACATTTTCAGGATTGATATAAGAACTCAGTGAAAATATCCTATTCTTTGTGCTAATTTTAATTGAATAACCAGCTCTGTCTTAAGTACAGTTTCTTATTGTCACAGTTTGGAGGGGCCGATTCTGGACCTTTTCAGGAAAAAGTTGGATAAAATTGAATCTGAAAGAACTGGTTTTAAGTTGAGGTGCACTTCAAGTGATGAAAAATTGGAATTGCTCAAGAAACAGCTAGAGTCGAATGAGAAACACAGAGCTGACTATTCAAAGCGTTATGAGGATGCTATCTCTGATAAGAAAAGAGTTGCTGAAGATTATTCTGTTCACGTTGCAAATCTGAAGAGTAAATGCAGCACACTGGAGGAACGCTGTTTGAGTTTATCAAAATCTTTGGAGATCACTAAAGGTGAGTCTGCTGGGTGGAAAGGTAAATATGACCGCATCTCTTTGGAGCAAAAGGCAGAAGAAGAGAAATTGAAGACTTACATTGCTGATTTGGAGGCCAGTAGTACTGCAATTGAAGGAAAATTAGTTGCTGTCCGTGAACAGGCAAATTTGGCCAATGAAGAGGCGACAGAATGGAAGCGGAAATATGAATTTGCTCTTGCAGAAGCTAAGGGAGCTCGTGATAGAGCAGCGCAGGTATTGGAGTATTCAAATAAGAAGGCACAAGAGAGAGAAGATGCCTTGAGAGCTGAATTATCTGACAAACTAGTAGAGAAGGTAACCTATTTTTTAAGTATTATTTGATCGCGTACAATCTCTTAGAACTTATTTTGTGTATTTTTCATAATGAAACAGGATGAGGAAATCAGAAAGCTGAATGCCAAGATTGACCATACTGAACTGCAAGCTAGCAGTTTTAGTTCTCGACTGGAGGTACATTCATTCTTTTTTTGAATCTTTTAGTTGTCTAAATTGATTTTTTCCTATGATCTAATTGTGTAGATGATATGCAGGCTGCTGAGTCAAGAGTTAAAAGATACGAATTGGAAAATTTAGCATTGGAGGAAGAAATTAACAGGCTAACTGAGATGCTAAATTCCATAAAAACTAGAGCCCAATCTCATGAGAGAGAACTCAAAATGCTCGAGCAACAGAAGAATCATCTTCAAGAGAAATATCTATCAGAATGCAAAAATCATGACGCAGCTGAGAAGAGAAGCAAAGAGGCGGAGAGGGAAGCTAAGAAAGCTACAGAACTATCAGATATTGCTAGAGCTGAGGCTGCTGCTGCTCATAAGGAGAAGAACGAGGCTCATAGCTTAGCCATGGAACGGCTTGCAATAATTGAAAGAGCTCAGCGACAAGTTGAAAACCTGGAGATAGAAAAATCCAAGTTAACTGAAGAACTGGAGAGGCTGCGATCATGTGAACTGGAAGCAACTTCCAAAGCAGATTTGTTCGAGAGAAGACTTGAAGAGAGGGATAAAGAAATTGAGGAGATGATGTGCAGAAGCAATGAGCAGAGGTCCAGCACAGTACATGTTCTCGAGTCTCTGTTGGCTACAGAGCGAGCTGCTCTGGCTGAGGCTAACAATCGAGCAGAAGCTCTATCGATTCAGCTTCAAGCCACTCAAAGCAAGCTTGATTCTCTGCAGCAGGAGCACACTTCTGTTCGGCTCATCGAGACTGCACTTGATAGTAAGCTCCGGACAGCAAACCCTAAACGTTCCAGGATGGATTATTTCCCGGCGACAGAATCAGTTCAGGATATGGATATTGATGGTGAGACTCTTCGAAGCAGAAAGCGATCGAAAAGCACCACTAGCCAATTGAATCTGAAGGAAACTGAGGATGGTGGCTCTGTTTATGGTGGGGCCGATGAGGATAATAGTAAAGAGAGTAAAGAAAATCAGGAAACGGAATCTGATGATTATACAAAATTCACTGTGCTTAAATTGAAGCAGGAGCTTACAAAACATGGTTTTGGTGCCCAGCTGCTACAGCTGAAGAATCCTAACAAGAAGGATATCCTGGCTTTGTACACAAAGCATGTACTCAAAAAATAGCTCTTTTTTTTTGGGTTGGAGCGTTTATGGGTTTAACTATTGCATATAATCTACGATGCGTTGATCGATTAAATTTAGGACTTGGTATTTATTATTTGTGTAAGAATTCGAAAAAGGTAAATAGTAAAGATTTGAAATTTTAGGTTTGAAACCATTCGTATGTATTATGAAGTGTTTTAATGCTTGAAAAATGCTTGGGTCTGCTTTAGAATGAGTCTCAAGTGTAGCGTGTGAATTTTGTCAAAATTTGAGAATGTCATTTTTGGAGCGCCCCAATATTGCATGTTAGAGTGTTGTGGCACTGAACTCAGCCAAAGCGCTAGAAAGTGACATTTAAGAATAATAGAATCAGCCATTTATTTCCCAATTTGCCTCTTAGCTTGATCTGCAACACTAGAGATGTTTTGGCCGACTGTATGCAAGAGGGTAGTTGGTGCTTGCCTGATTCCTTGAGTTCGCCCATTATGGAACAAATTTCTGCTATTCCAATTCTGAATTAATCATCCAAGCCTCTTATTTGGGATAATGATGGAAATGCTACATTCAAAGACTTCTATTTGGAATTTTTTGTTAATGAGGAAAATTTTGACTTGCACTCACTGGTTTGGCATAAAAAACACTATGCGTTTTTCGACTTGCACTTGGATGGTTTTGAAAGGGGATTTGAAAACAGTTGATGTTCTATCCAAAAGAAACATTCAGATTTTAGACCACACTTGCTCTCTCTGTTATTCTGGTTTGGAAACAACTTCTCACTTATTTTTTGAGTGCGATTACGTTTTCAAAGTTATGATTAAAATTATGCCTTGTTTCCAAAATTTCTTCTTAAGACCTACTATTATTCAAACTCTACATCATATTGACAGCTTACAAGTAGGGAAATCTCAAAAAAAAAAAAAAAAAAAAAAAAAAAAACTATTCTTCTCCTTACTTTTAATGCGATGGTGTATTATGTTTGGCAAGAAAGGAATAACAGGAAATTTAAATCGGTGAATGCTTGCTTTAACACCTTATCTAGGAGGATTTCTAGATATGACTCTTTGTTATTTGGAGGTTGTATATCTCTCCACTGGTTTGTGGGAGCTGAAAGACCTTTTTTGGTCTTACAGATCTATTTGGGTTGCTATGCTTTGGATTATTGATGTGTTACTGATGCCTGTTGATAACAGACTTGTTGCCTCGAGTCATGTCAGGGAATTCGATTTTGGTTTTTGCTTGGCAGATAAAAATTTTTGGACTGAGGACAATGATGACATTTGCCATTGCTCCTTTCTGGATGGTCTACGGGCAACCGAAAGAGCTCCTAATTCATATTTTGAAGAATTTTACGTTATGAGTCCTAGCCTCAACTGAATTCTCAGTCAATTTTGTTTTGACCACTACTGTATTTTTAGTGGTTTTATTTTTTATCTTCTCTTACCCTTTGTTTTTGTACATCTTAATTTCTTTTTAATATAGTTTGGGCCAAGCCCTCAATTTCTTTTTGTCAGTCACCTATTTCAAGTCCTTTTAATGACATAAGGTTATACGGGCCCATGTAGGATTACACTGTTGAAGTCCAGATCCGAAAGTACTCGTATAAGAACACTGGTCTTTGTCTGGTTAATAATTATCTATACAAAAGATCTTTGGATATTCAACGAAAATAGGTTTTTATTTTTTTTTTCAAAAAAAATTATTGCTTATAATCTTTAAAATCAACAAAAGTCAAGATCTAATGGTCAAAATCATGTACTTGTACTTAGCATTACTGCATTATTTTGTCTCATTAAATATAAACCGTAAGTTTTAACTCCCATTTATATTGAATGTGTATATTCATATATTTTAAGGAGTGGCTTAAGTTATTTTAGATTTGTTTAATCAAGTTCGAAATCATAATACAGAAATATCTATAAGACTTGTTTGCAATGTGTGGGTTACGAGAGATTATTACGTGTGGAGCTCAGACATAAATAACCGTTCAGTTTTGCGACTGTGAACAGTAAAAGCGCATGGGTGAACATTAAAAGCGCAATGGTAAACAGTAACTACACTTTTACTGTTCACAATTATAAAATCAAACGATTCTCTATATCTGGATTTCGCACGTAATATTCTCTCAGAAGGATCAATAAAAAAAGGTGTCTTGCAAAGATGAAAAATTCAAAAAATCAGTGAGTTTAGACGCCAACACTTTCTAATTGATAGGTCTTATCAATGATAATCAAGCCAGAATCTAGTTTGAGATAAATTTGCATTTTTTAAAAAATTTTAAGATATTTAGATCAATTCAGATATATATATAATTTGAATTAAAAAAAATAGGGGATAATAACATTTTGATATTGGTGACAGAATGAGATAAAAGAACAGTCACAAACCTTCTGATAACGAATAATTTAGTTGATATTAGAAGTAATGGATTTAAATAAGTCGTTAGGATCAACGTAAATGAGTACATTGAATGATGAGCGTAACCATTTCCATAAGACGAAGCTCCTGCTTTCGCATCTCAATCCGACCGCTCTCCGCCTCCGGCACCGCTGGGATCCCGGCGGCCGCCGATTTTCTCACCTCCGTCGACCTCCTCACCCTCACCGACCTTATAAACAAGCAACACTGGTCCCGTCTCAAAACCCTAATCAACGATTCCAACAACAATCCCTCAAATCTCCTCCTCCACCTCTTCAACTCCGGCGCCGCCGCCTCCACTATTCTCTCGTACTTCCGATGGTCGGACCGTCACTTCCAATCTCCCCACGACCTTCACCTTCACTGCCGCCTCCTCCATTATCTCGCCGCTGAAAAATTATACTCTAAGCTCCGCTCCGAGCTGCACTCGATGGTTCTCTCCCGTCGCCACAGCCTCCCAGCCATCTTCCACTTCCTCTCCGTCTGCGGTGATCGTCGGACATCCGCCTCCCTCATCGCCGACATGCTCCTCCCCGCCTACGTCAAAAATTCTCAAACCGAGTCCGCGCTTGAAGCCTTCCGCAGGGCTGGAGACTACAGGTACAGGCTCTCGACCCTTTCTTGCAATCCTTTGCTTAATGCCCTAATCAAGGAGGAAAAGCTGAAAGAGTTTGAATCCGTCTTCTCTGAGATGATTCGGAGAAGAATCCCCCCTGATTTGATCACCTTCAATACTGTGATTAACGGGTTTTGTAAGGCGGGTAAACTTAGGAGGGCAGGGGATCTATTGACTGAAATGAGATCATGGGGCATCGAGCCAACTGTTGTTACTTATAATACCCTAATTGCTGGGTACTGTAAGAGTAATCAAGGAGGGAAACTGTACCAAGCGGATGCTCTCTTGAAGAAGATGATCTCAGCAGGTATCTATCCCAATGTTGTTACTTTCAACACCCTTATAGATGGTTTCTGCAAAGACAGGAATAGCTCTACTGCCATGAAATTTCTTGATGAAATGAAGCGGCAGAAACTCTCTCCAAATACTATTACCTATAATTCATTGATCAATGGGCTCTGCAATGAGGGAAAAATGGAGGAAGGTGTTGCATTGCTGAAGGAGATGGACAGTGAAGATCTGATTCCCAATGTTGTCACTTTCAACACAATCATAAACGGGTTTTGCAAGAAAGGAATGTTGGGAGAGGCTAAGGGGTTTTTGAATGATCTATTCGACCGGGGCTTGATTTCGACCGCAATTACTTACAACACTTTGATAGATGGTTATTGTCAATCCGGCCGGATGGAAGATGCATTGGAGTTCAAGTTACTGATGTTGGAGAAAGGAATTTTTCCTGATTCTTCAACCTACAACTGCTTGATATGGGGCTTCTGTGAGAAAGGGGATATGAAGGAAGCAAGAAGCCTTTTGGATGAAATGGTAGAGAAGGGAATTGCACCTGATGTCATAACTTACAATGTTTTGATTGCTGCTTTGTGCAGGGAAGGGGAGTTGAGGAAGGCAAGCAAGCTATTTGATGAGATGTTTGATGTGGGCTTGAAACCTTCTCACCTAACATATAATATACTAATGGAAGGTTTCTGCAAAAAAGGGAGCCTAAGGGCTGCTTTGAACATCAAGGCAAGGATGGAGGGGAATAAGAAGCATGCCAATGTTGCTACTTATAATATCTTGATTAAGTGCTTATGTGAAAAAGGTGAACTGGAAGATGCAAATGGAATACTTAATGAGATGTTAGAGAAAGGTCTTGTTCCAAATAAGTATACTTATGATGTTATTAAGGATGGAATGGTTGAGAGAGGGTTTGTTCCTAATATATAGATGGGCATCTTTGCAAAAGTGCTTCTTAACACCAGATAAAGGCTTCGTTTGGTTTTTTGATACTTTTGTAAAAGACGGTTTTAAGAAACATTAATTTAGAAAATGGAGTTTTCTTTCATAAAAGCATATATAAAAAGCATTCTCAAAACAGCAGAAAATTGAAACAAAATGAGTTATTGGTAACTTGATTTGACGAATCAAACAGTAAAGAATAAATGAATTTGCCGTTTTAAAACTGAATAAGCACCAAAAACTTCCAATCAAACGAAGCTAAAGTAAGGCGAGAAACTTGGGCTCCCTAGAAATTTCAGCTAAATTCCTTCAACTAGAAAAGCAGCTTTGATAAGTGGGAAACTTATGGTTTTTAAGAGCTTTTGAAAGCTTCCTTATAAAATTTATTTTCTGTCATCTTGGAAAGCCAGAAGTGCTTCATTACTTATTTTTTATTTTTTCTTATATTCATTGTCAATATACTTTTCAAAATAATTTTCTATAATATCTACAAATTAAAAAAAAAAAAAAAAGATATTAACATTCATTGCACTTGTCACTTCGAACATATTTTTTTAAAAAAATTTACATACATACCACTTTATACCATCCTATTTATATATCTAACACCCAAAACTTTAATATTACATACATACCACCCTATATTACTTTAATATCAAATATACCACTCATATTTCTTCCTACCACTCATATATTTCATTTCTACCACTCATATTTGTATGTAATATTAAAGTTTTAAGTGTTAAATATGTAAATAAAATAGTATAGAGTGGTATGTATATAAATCTCCCATTTTTTTAATATATTAATTTTGAAACATTAGAGTCATATTTCTTTATTAGTCCTATTCAAATTTAAATTTAACCAAATACTGATGTTTGCTATTATGAAATACTGTGCATCATATGCATATCATATTTATTATATATATAATTCATAACAATACACCAATAATACATAAACTAAACATATAGCAACACATGTTTTTAACTTCATAATTTTCCCTCTTGATGTTCACAGTGGAACCATTCTCCATGTAAATGATCATCCTTCAAAATATTCTTTACAATCATCAAAATGATAAATTTTTTAAATATGAATATAACACAAAGGCCTCATTTAAGAGGGCATTTTTATGCCATTTCCGGTTCTAATAGGTGAAAATAGTTGCTGCGATGCTGTTTGTTAACACAACTTCTGTAAAATACGTTTTCTTACAACGTCATATTTCTACCTATTTGAAAAGGCGGTAAGTACAAAAGACAACTCATTTTGATATGTTGGTCAAGAGCTTTAGTTATCGACTAAAAGATCTTAAATCCGAAGCTTCAGTATTTGATATTTATTTTTGCTTAAAAGTCAACAAATAAAAAAACTAAGTATAAAAGAACTACCTTCAATCATGGCTATATCAATCAGAAATATATCCTCAACAAAACTTATCAAATCATATAGAGTTACAGATCTGGAAGCAAAAATCACATTTTCTTTTCTGCTCTTTTGCTTCCACATTGAAATTTTACAATAATATATAAGCAATAGATATGAATTATTTCATTAACTAACCGTGAGGCTCTCTGGCTCTGCATTGTACAGTAGTGATAATCAGTCTGGTTTCTTCAAATTCAGACAATTGTCAGATGCTTGACTAAACAACGCCTGAACCAGTTTCAGTTCCTGCTCTGCTATACAGGTCACGTCAGCAAATTCAAGTTGGAAAGTAATTTTGTGGAGTATAAGGCTTCGTTTGGGACCGCTTTTTTATTGCTTTCTAAAACTGAGTTTTAGTACAAAAATAAAAAATTTTGTACTAAAACAAAAGCCGTCCCAAACGAAGCCTAAATAATTATTGAATTACGTATTTTTTAGCACAAAAATACCTGCAGCTTCAAGCTGTTTCTGAAGTTCAAGACCTACTAATTCATTCTCTGCCTGGAAAAAGTTAAGGAACTTTCAATCAGGAGGCATTTTGTTCAAAACTAAAAACTGTTTTTAAGGCTTCGTTTGGGATGGTTTTTTTACTGCTTCTTTAAACAATTTTTTAGTACATAAATTAAATTTTTTTTACTAAAAAGCTGCTTTAAGAAGCAGGAAGAAAGCCGTCCCAAATGAAGCCTGAGTCAGCGACATATACTATCATAATTTAGTCTTACTTTAAATACAAATGTAACAGAGTGGTGTAAGACATGCGCAAACAATTCACCTGGAGCTCAGCTATTCTCTTCAACTGTGCCTCTTCGCCTCCTTCTAAAGGCAGGGCAGCAATCAGCGCGTCAAACTGCAAATCACAAGCATTCTGATCAGTAAGGTCTTCATTTTAGACTTCGTTTGAGACAGCTTTCTTACTGCTTCTTAAAATGTCTTTTTAATACAAAAATTTTAATTTTTATACTAAACATCTACTTTAAGCAGTAGTGAAAAAGTTGTCTCAAATGAAGTCTTAATGGGACATGTAAATGTTATAAAAAAAACAAGTAGAGGACAGTCTAAGAAAAATAAATAAATAAATCAACGGGTGAACATATTGAGCTCAAGCAAGCAAATACTCGACTAGAACCAAAAATTCTGATTTCAGAAGCACTCGAGTTAGTGCTCAGTTAAAAATCATCAGCTTTGAGTCAAGTTTCTAGCTGGTCTGAGCGAAGCCTGTCATATTGAAAAGAAAAATCTCCAAATAATACATGTATACTCCAAACAAAAATGAAGATGCCCCTCTAGAGCCATATTTATATTTATATACGATCGAATTCTCTCTTCTTAGAATGAGAATTTTCTTTTTCCTCCCATTAAGGGTTTAATCTTATCACCTTCATATAAAAACCAATATTGTCAATTCTCTTTAATACGCTCAAACTAGTACCAGAGCATGATAATTTTTAAGATCAATTGCTAATCAAAATTTTCACAGTATAAGGCGGGGAAATGCAAACTAAATGCTCGTGCACATTGTTCTAATGTAGCAAAGAAATCTACATTTTCGCTTTTGCGGGTGATGAAGACCTATGTGAGCTTTTTTAACTGCGGTAGGAGAGAAGATCCTAGGCCGCTATGTCGCACAACATATGCATGCTTTTAGAGTATATATATGGTAGAAAGGCCTAGAACCCATAAAAGCGTAAGGAAGATATCAAGAGACTGTCGAAATTCAAACTAAATAGACTTACAGAGAAAAAAATATTAAATGGCTTTCTTAAAAAAAATACATCAAATGAAAGAATAAAAAAAATCATAAAATAAGAACAAAAATTGAATAATGATTTAAAATAGGTCTTGTAATGAACTCAACAGCACGACAACTATGAATAAAATCTCCCCACCACACTCAAAATTATTTGAAGGCTAGCAAATGAAAACTCAAATGAACTCAACATCCCTCTTATTTATAGGAGAAAATTTGATTCCTCATTGGGTCCATCTAGCTAAATTACAAATACAGCCGGATGAAAAAGTTACATTTTAATATGCTCGAAATAATCTAGCTTGTAACACCAGATCCATAACACATACACCGAGAGAATAAAAAGCGTAGTATAAATTCCAACGTGAAAATTTGCATGCATTTTAAAGATAAATGCTTACGCAAAAAATCAAAACTCAACATTTCAAATCATGCACGCATTTATCAAATTTAAGTGTGATGCTCCATTAAATGTCCAAACACCTTGAGAAGCATGTAGTTTCTTCAAAAAAATGTGCCATTGACTAGAGAAGCATATAACCACCACAAAACACGTGCATTAATTCGAGAAGCATATCACCATTTAGAAATAACGTAACTACATCATTCAAATATATTGAAAAATGTGTGAGCGGAGTGCAAATGCACCAAAAAGTGTGAAGATGCATTATGCAGGCGCATCGAAAAGCACGCAAGTACATTAAAGAGCGCATAAATACATAATGCAAATGTATCGAAAAATGTTTAAGTACATCATCTAGACGCATCGAAAAGCACAAGTACATTGAAAAGTGTGCACGTACACTAGACCAATATATAGAAAAGCATGTGTATCGTGCATTGAAAAGCATAACAAGCAAATGCACAAAAAATATAAAAATGCATGCAAAACATATCAAGTAACCAAAATTAATTCACCAGTATGAGCTTCGGCCAAATACATCAAACTCTTAATTTGAGGTTCGAGAATGCTACGCGGGCTCGAAACAAGCTAGATTAAAATATTCTCATTTTGAAAGTGTGCATTTGCCCTACAATGTTGTATTTATTTTAAAATTTGCAAACCCCCTTTTCAAAACTAAATCATCCACATATATTCCAAGAAATGTACCCAACATTAAAATTTATTGGCTGAAAAATGTTGTGCGAATAATAAAATGAAATTTAATCAAACTTGATCCTCTATAAGAAAGTTTGTAGAGTCGATAAAGTCAAAAATAATAGTAAAATCTTAGGATACCCTGATGATATCCATGCTAAAAGCAAATATAAACTAGCAAAAAATGCCCCAAAATCCTAATGCAAATAATTTTAGAGCCACGTCCTAACAAGCAATTTTAAAAAATTCAAAAAATTATAAAATTTAAAATATTTTAAGTGAAATTTACCTTCTAAAACACAAATAAAAAGTCATCAACCCTCCACAAAAGTCTTTTCAAACACATCGTTACAATTTATTCTAAAACAATCTATCACCAGTAAGGACGTGACATGTGTCACCTAATTGGTGGTTTTGTCACCAAATGACACCACAGATAAACGATTATGATCAAGCCCTCTAACTCCATGGTTTCACCACAAAATAATGGCATTAAATTATAGTCAAGACCTAAGCCAACAAGTTCCCCAATAGTAAAAAAAAACTCTTGAATAATGAATTGTAGGATGCACTTCATAGAATATAAAACCCTCTATTAACTAACTAACTAACAACAACAACATCATCAAGCCTTTATCCCACTATGGGGGGTCGGCTACATGAATCATTTTTCTCCATTATGTCCTATTAAGAGTCTAATTCTCATTTAAATATAATAAAGAAATGTTATTTCTAATATTTTTCAACTAAGTCTTTTTAGGTCTACCTCTACCTTTCTTAACATAAGCCAAAATCTAATACATCTACTTTCCTAACCAAGTCATCAGAAGGCAACTGTTTTATGTGACCAAACCATCTAAGGTGACTCTCTCTAATCTTATATCCCACTAAAGTTATTCCAACTTTTTTCACATATATACTCATTTCGTATCATGTCTCTAACAGTAAAGCCACTTATCCACCTGAGCGTCATCATCTCCGCAACACTAAAGTTAATATTATGCTTCTCTTTTAATGGCCAACATTCTACACCATAAAGAATTACACATCTCACCACATCTTATCAAATTTTCCCTTAAATTTGAAAGCCCTCTATTAACTAAGATCAACTTAAATATATTCTCTTAGACAAACATCCACTCTAAGTCTATAAAATTCCCTCAAATAAAAGTAACTCATAACTGTTGACAATGATAATTCGATCAAGTTGACTCAACTATCTCTTCTGACTATGCAGACCAATAACCACAAAAAATTGGGATGATGAAATCATGAGATCTTGATTGGGTTCATTATTGATCCCTTTTAAGTTTAAAAAAAATAAGTTCCAACCTTATACTAAATTCACTCGTATTATCTACTAATCATTTAGATTCTAACAACTAACCTTTATCGAATGTTCTCTATCATCACTAGAAAGGGTAATTAACCAAAGGGCTTACACCTATAAGAAATTTGGAACCATATAATAAAGATCTAACAAAATGAAGATAAAATATCTGGGTGGTATCTTATTTTTCTATTATTTTTCTGGTTTTTCCTTTGGATTTGTGGATCATTCTCATTATTTTCATCAAGATAGTTAGGTTTTAATTGGGAATTCAAAGTATTTCCTAACATTGATCTCCTTAGAGGAGAGGTAGGAACAAAGGAGCTGATAGGAAGAGATTCGAAGCCGAGGCTGCCGCCGCTCTTTGATGCTTGTGACTTGCCAGATTATACTTGTTCGAGTTATCTAATTGATCTACACCAACATAAACAATTTACTTTAGAGTAGTGAAGTTTTGAGTAGATTGTAATATGTGAGGATGCTTTTATAGTTCTCTTCTCTTATGTTGTAGTTTTAATGAGAGTTAAAGAGAGATTTTTGCTGGCTTTGCCTAAAAAATTCTTAGCTAAATGTTAGTATTGTGATTAGTAATGATTATTCTTTCATATTAATATTTTTTTATTTTACAATATTTTTATTATTTTTAAAGTTCTATCAACATGCACGTTGTGCACATGCATTTAAACTAGTATACATAAGATCACCAGACTTGTGCACCAACACTGAATTGTCTAGGCACAAACAGAACCTGAAGTATACTTTCTATTTAATTGCCTTAGAAGCCTTTTTTTTTTCGCTTTTGATTAGAGTTACACTACATTATCTTCCACAACATTAACGCCCCGTCTCTTGCAAATAAATCTTGCAAGTTAAAATGCATGGTAATGTTTTGAATTCCCAATGGAACAAAACAATCAACCTACACGTAGGAATTGCAGTTCAGTGGAAGTACTTGCAGAGCACAAAAAAAAAACGCTTCAGGAACAATGAGGCTGTAGGAAACCTGTAAGTAAAAAATATAATTTGATGTATAAAGAACCGTTTCTATTTTTTGCTACCTTCTTGGCGGCTTGAACCAAAGCAGCACTCATTGCCTTTGGTTGTTCTGTAATGTTGATGGTCTCCTCTGAAGGATTAGCAGGTGGCTCAGGATAATTTGGGGAAAGCCGGACAGGTGGTGCATCTCTTTGCAGCGTACCAAACGTATTCAAAACAATAAGGGCAATAGAATTGGCTTGCTCTTGCAGCTGAGAAATGATGTCCATTCAGCCCGTCCTAATGGACAAAGAAATTCAATAAACTATAAAAACAGTAGGAAAACTGTGAAAGCAATTAGAAATAACATCAGCACGATGGAATTCAGACAGTGGCGGATCCAACCCTTTTTTTAGGGTGGGCAAACTCGATATATTTAAAAATATAAATACAATATATATATATATATATCACTAACAAAATTCAAAACAAAGCATTATATTTCATCATAATTTTTGAAATTAAAAAGAAAATTACAGACTTTGCATTCTACTTTGTATTTTCTGATAATGTTGCATAATGACTTCATTCGGTACAGAATCAAATACTTCTTTTTCAATATATGGCACTAGACAGTCATTAAGCCATGCATCACCCATTTTGCTACGAAGTCGATGCTTAATGATCTTCATTGCAGAAAATGCTCTCTCCACCGTAGCAGTAGCAACTGGTAACGTCAGTGCAAAAACACTTAAGCCCTCAACAATATATAATCTTTATTCTACTAATTCTAAACCTCTTATTTTCTAAATATCAATGATAAATGATGATAAAAAAATCTCATTAAATGAACCACTTCACTAGTTTTCCACCCAAACCAAATTATCAAGAAGAGAAAGATATATCAAAAATAAAAAAGCAAACCACCATAAAATAAAATGATAAAAAGCCAGGCAAGAAGGTCTGTACATTAGCTGATCAATCATACCCCCACAATAATTAAGATTCATGAAGATATATATATACACGGACAAACACATATTTCTATCCAAACTTAAAAAGTTTCAAAATCTCATTACTCCTTCACCCCATTGTCTCCCACAAAATACTTACAGGAACCGCAAGTTAGTAAATTGACACTTTTTCATTTTAGTTAGTATATCTGATATATTTTTTAGTAGTTTTTTTTTGTTTTAGGCCATCTATCTAAAACATATCAATCAAGTTGACATTAATTAAGAATGGGTTGTATCCTTTTTATGAAATTTTGTGGGAGACTGGTTTTATGTGATTTTATTGTTAGACCTTTTTATGAAATTTTTGTTCCATTCTAATCAAATCCAACAACAGGAAACCTAGCATAAACTCAACAACAGGAAAAATAACTGAATTAAAACCTCACTCAATTAAACTTCCTAAATGACTGAATTAAAACATAGCATAAAATAAACTCAACAACAGGAAAAAATTTAAAAACTATGTTTCATTCTAATCAAATCCACCCAAAAAAGAGGAAATGCGGCGATTGGCGAGTTACCTTGACGTTGTGAGCACGAATGGCGAGCCGAACGGCGAGCGAGGCAAAGTGAGATCTGCTTCAAGCCTTCAACCGTTTAAATCGACTTAAATCGGAAGAACCGCAGAAGAGGCGACCAAGCCGGCGAAGACGAAACCTGCGGAGACGTCGAGGCGAAATGTCGAATGCTTGAGATTTGCCAAAGAAGAAGCCCGACTGCCGAGCGGAGACGAGAGCTATGCAGCGGGATTTTGCGAAATATACAACGGCTGGAATAGCGACGTGGGCAGGCGTTACTAAGATTAGGGCAAAAATTTATTTTGAGGGTGGGCAAATTACCGAAATTGTCCCTCATGTATATTTTTTTTTGAGGGTGGGCATTTGCCCACCCTGATTATACCGTGGGTCCGCCCGTGAATTCAGATTTCAGACAAACTTGATAATAAGGCAATAGAAAAGATCAGCGAAAATATCCACCAACATACAGTCAACTTTACATAAACAAAGAAACATTTATACTTGGCCAGGGAAACTAACCCACTTACCTCCTGTTTCATTGTACGAGCCATTAAAGTTAGTCCACAAACAAAGAAAATTTTATGCTTGGCCGTGGAAACTAACCAACATACTCCTGTTCCGATTCATCAAAGTTTGTGAATGTTTGGAATTGGCCGACTACAAAAGCACCACTAGTTGTAACATGTAGACGACGGAGTAGAAAAGAAAGAAGCCACAACAAACCATGCAAAAGCAACCCTTTTTGAAAAACTTCATTGTTTTAAGAATTGAATGGAAAAAGATATCATTGAGGGGTGACAAAACATTTTAGAGTTCAAGATTCATATCGTACATCAAGCATGCGAAGTAGATATAGATGTAATCCGCTAAGTATTCATGGAAAAACAAGCAATTAATCTATAAACAATCATATACTAGTTTCAACAAAAACTTAAAAGTTGCAAGAATTCATTTCATGGTAAATATTCTGACGTTCTACTTGAGATTCAAAACAAAAAAGTTAAATATCATAAAAGACACAAATGATTAAAATTTCATCCAAAAAATCATATTAAAATAGATCTGATAAATCCAATCACACTTTCAGCCAATAACAATAAATGAGTAGAAGAAGGAAGACCTGTCACATGCCTTCATTTATAATTGCTAAAGCTTTTATCCTTCGCTTTCTCTCTCGTTATTTATCCCAATCAATTGTTTGCTCTCCATATATGCTTGTTGCTCGCTCAATCACCTCAATGATATCTTGATGCCCTAAATTCTAATTCGGGAATTTAGCATCAAGTTTAGGTTGGGTGGTTTGGTTTGGTTTGGCCAAATATGAGTTATTACATTCTCCACACCTTAAGTAAATTTCATCCCTGAAATTCAAACTAACTAAATATAATACAAGCAATAATTCTTACCCACATACTTAAAATATAAAGCATAAATTTCACTACAACATTGGCACAAACATCAAGCATAACCTCAAGCATTATAAATTCTATTGAGTGTAATAATCCATTGGCATCGAATCATCGAGAAGAGCAACAAAAATAAGGTGTAAATTTACAATATATTGGTTTTACATTTTAAATATCACATCAAAAGCATAATGTAAACATAAAGATTGAAATGTGAAACTGATGTTTTGTAGATTTTAAACTTGGTGGATGATATATTCACCCATAAGCACCAAAAGATCCTTGTGCTGAAATTTTATTATGATGGCTCGCTAAGGGCACCCCAAAGATCACTAGGTTAGCGGGGAGATTTTCTATAAATCTTAAGCAAAGGAAATATGGTCGATCCAAGGAATTTGAAAGGTGGTGGAAGGATCATTACTCTACTTACCCTATCATGGGACTCAACAATATAAATAATCACCTCGAAATCCTTGGTCTTCTCATTAACTACCTATTATATTGCTCCTCTTCAAAATCCTTATCATCCTCAATCATCTTGGGTTTATCTGCTCAACTTGGTCAAGCCTTCTCCATGTGTCAACACCATATCCTTTGTCATTACTTTGTTAGGTTTCGTATCTCTTGCAGACAACCATTCAACATTAATAATAGTATTGTTTTTCTTAATGAACTTAACCTCTTAATGAAGTTGGATTTTTAAAGTTTTATGTGCAACATCATTTATAGGTGCAACAGCCCTTGTAGCTTTCTTTTTGTCAATGCTTTAGTTTATTTAATGAATACCTAAAGTTCCAAAGCACCAGGGAAGTACAAATTCGCCCCTATTACATCCATTTAATTGAGGTACCTTCCATTAATATGTCCTCATAACTTTGAGTGTGGTGGTTATGCCAACTTTTAGACTTATTCTCACATTCTTCAAAGAAATGAATCATGAAAGTAGCTCATGACACCTAATTTCATAGATCATTACTTTGGTGACTTTAGCATCCTAAATGAAAATAAAGAATTTTGTTTTTATCGGTGTATTAGTAAAACCAAAGTTAGAGATGCTTTAAAGAAAATGAAGTCTGGAAAAGCAATTGGACCTGATGATATTCCATTAGAGGTGTGGAAATGCTTAGGAGATCGAAAGAATTTTTTGGCTTGCTTGACTTTTTAATATTATTTTGAGAACTAAAAAGATGTTAGATTAGTGAAGAATGAGTTTATTAATTCATATTTTTAAGAATAAAGGTGATGCACAAGATTGTGCGGATTATAAAGGAATTAAGTTACTGTGTCATACTTTAAAACTATGGGAGAGAGTTATGGAGCATAGGTTATGACATGATACTAATGTTTCTCAAAATCAATTTGGATTCATGTTAGGTAGGTCTACTATGGAAGCTATACATTTATTGAGAGGTTTGATGGAGCAGTATAGAGAGAATAAGGAGGATCTTCATATGATATGTATTAATTTAGAGAAAACATATAATAAACTTCCAATTGAAGTGCTATGGAGAGTTCTAGGAAAAAAGGTAAATAATACTTATATTCAAGTCATTAAGGATATGCATGCATGAGTTGTTACTTGTGATAAAACACAAGGTGGTTTGACCAGGTATTTTCATATTATGTTGGATTACATCAAGGATCAGCCTTAAGCCCATATCCTTTTGATTTAGTCATGGTTGTTCTCACTAGACATTTGCAAGAGGTTGTACCCTGATGTATGCATTTTGCTAATGATATTCTTGTTGATAAGACTAGAGAGGGAGTTGAAGGTAAACTTAAATTGTGGATGTCAACCTTAGAGTCTAAATGTTTTCGTTGAGTAGATCTAAAACTGAATATATGAAGTGTAATTTTAGCAGTAATAGATCTAGTTCGGGGATTGTGACTTTGGCCGATCAAGTCATTAATAAGAGTACACATTTTAAATATCTTGGGTCTATTGTTCAGAGTGATGGTGAAATAGATGGAGATATTATTAGTAGAATTTAAGTTGGATGGTTGAAGTGGAAGAATGCATCGGGCTTGTTATGTGATAGAAAAGTCACCCTCAAACTTAAGGAAAAATTCTATAAGATGGTGATGAGACCTACAGGCTATAATGCTTTATGGTGCAGAATGTTGGTCATTAAAAGATAAGCATAATATTAAGTTAAGTGTTGCAGAGATAAGAATGCTTAGGTAGATGAGTGATTTTACTCTTAGAGTCAGGATATGAAATGAGCATATACGTGAAAAGGTTGGAGTAGCTTCAGTAGAAGATAAGATTAGAGAGAGTCGTCTTAAATGGTTTGGTCACATAAAACGACGACCTCCCGATGACCATGTTAGGAAAGTAGATGTATTAGACTTGGTTTATGTTAAGAAAATTAGAATAGTCTGAAAAAGACTTGGTAAGAAAAATTAGAAATGATCTTTCTTTATTAGATTTAAATAAGAATTTAACTCTTAACAGGACATAATGGAGAAAAATGATTCATGTAGCCGACCCCATGTAGTGGGATAAAGGCTTCATGTTGTTGTTGCTATAGTATTACTTTGGGGTCCTTTTTAGAAGACTTTATAGCAAAACTAAGCACCATAAAATCCATAATCTTCTTTGTAAAACGAGTCTTAGATTTCTCCATGTATGAATCCCCACCATCCTCGATCATACCAAGTCTTGTTTGCTCAACTTGGCTAATCTTACTCCTAGTATCAACACCGTCTCTTTCATAGTTGATGTTAGGCTCCATTGCACTCACAATCAACCCTTCAGCATTAATAGCAGGCTCATAATCATTTGCAACTTGAAATTTTTTGTCATGAACGACCTTATAAGACTCTACCACCTTGAGGATCTGTTAGACCGGTCCAGGCGGGACCGGTTCACGGGCGAAACCGCAAAACAGCGGAGAGAACTCCGCCTGTGCGGGATGCCGCGCGAGCCGCTCATCTTGCGGGACTATTTTAGGAAGGTTTTTGAATGGATTTTAGGAGGGAATTTGAACGTAGGGACTGTTTAGGGATTTCCTTTTGATTTGTATGCATTAAATAGTTGATTTTGCTAGGGTTTGGGCATCTGGAATTTGGCTGAAATTTGAGATCTCTTAGATTTAGGTTTCCTTGGGCTCTAGCGGCGTCTAGAGATTGGGGAGAGATCGATCCTCCTCTCGAATTGAGGATCAAGTGTATATTTGCTGTTTTCCTTGATTTTCTAGTGAAATACAAGCATATTATTGTGTTTTTCTTTCTGTTTCCCTATTTTCTGCTGAATTCCTGCTGTTTGGCTGCTGTGGACAGCAATTTACTGCTGAAATTTTACTGATTTGGGTTAGGAAAACTTGCGAACACAAGTGTTTCCTATCAAATTGGTATCAGAGTATCGATTCGGGACCACCGGCGGCTGAAATTCTGAAATTTCAGCAAGTTTATCTTTTCCGGAAGAAGATTTTTTGGGATCCGTTAGAAGAAAGATGGCCGGAAAGAAGGTGGAAGTATTAGAAGGCGAGTTCGGACAACTGAAGACAGATCTGGAGAGAAACTTCCTGGAAATCTCCACCAACAATGACAGGTTGGAAGGGAGGTTCGCGGCGATGGAAGAGATGATGAAGAAATTACTTGAGATGAAGACTAATCCGACGGCGTCGGAAGCAAGAGAGACTGTCGGCGACCATGGCGTATGAGGAAATTCGAACCCGCTTCGGGGGAGGAGGAATCCGGCAGTAGAGGTCCTTGAGGGAGAGGACGACATGCCACCTCTAGAGCCACTTTCTAGAGAGGATATGAGCATGGGAAATGATCGTCGAGGTGCTGATTTTCAGCATCGAGGTGCTGACTTTCAACGTCGAGGTGCTGATTTTCAGCGTCAAGGTGCTGATTTTGAAGGCAGGAGGAGGGAATATGAGGGAAGTGCAGATTTTGGCGAAATAAGAGAAGAATATCAGCGTCGAGGTGCTGAATTTCAGCGTCGAGGTGCTGATTTTGAAAGGGGAAGAGGGGAATATAACGACGGATTCGGATACCAACGCCGGAGGGAGGACCGGGACACTTGGGGAGCACCTCATCTTCGAGGAATGGGAGGTTATGGAGAGTACCGGGGTAACGGAAGGGATCCGAAGGTGAGGAAGTTGAAGATGCCCATCTTTAAGGGCGAAGATGGCCATGGTTGGATCTATAAGGTGGAGCGTTACTTCGCTGTCAACGGGTTGATAGATAATGAGAAGCTGACGGCGGCATGATTGTGTCTGGAAGGAAAGGCGTTGGCATGGTATCAGTGGCGAGACAGGAGGGAGCCTATCCAGAGCTGGAGAGAGTTCAAGAATTGTTTATTAGAGCATTTCCGAGCCGATGGGGGAGGAGACTTCTATGAACAATTCTTTGCTTTGACGCAGGAGGGGACTGTGGCCGATTACCGGGATAGATTTGAGTACCTGGCAAGCACATTGGATCATATTTCTAAGTCTGCCTTAGAAGGGAACTTCATGAAGGGGCTGAAACCAGAGATCCGAACAGCAGTCAGGGTACTGAAGCCGAGGAACCTGGGAAAGGCTATGGAGCTGGCGCAGTTGGTAGAAGATCAGAAGAAAGCAGAAAGAGGGGCTCGAGGAAACTGCTCAGGAGGCTCTTACAGGACGACAACCACTCTTCTAGCACCCAAGGGGCCTGCATCAGGCAACAGTAATGAGACCACCCGGGAGAAGCCAATAGGAGGAGGGAGTGGGGAAAATTTCAAAAGACTGACAGAGAAGGAGATGCAGGAGAAGAGGACAAAGGGGTTGTGCTTCAGATGCGATGAGAAGTACATGCCAGGCATAGGTGCAAAGACCGAACTCTTCAGGTTCTCCTTGTCTGTGAAGATGAGGAAGACGAGGAGGGAGGTGGGAGCAGCTCTGAAGAGGAGGAAAAGTTGCACCTGGATGTGACAGAAGTCTCTCTGAACTCTGTAGTGGGATTCACTCCGAGTCACACTATGAAAGTGAAAGGAGAGATAGCTGACCGTGAGGTGGTGGTGCTAATTGATAGTGGGGCTAGCCACAATTTCATTTCCACTCAGGTCGCAACCAACTGGGAATGAAATTGGTGGACACCGGTTGTTATCGGGTGATGATGGGTACAGGGACGGTGGAGAAATGTCAGGGCATCTGTAAAGGAGTGGTGTTGACCATCCAGGGGATTGAAGTAAGGGAGGACTTTCTCCCACTAGAGTTGGGAAGCACTGATGTCATCCTGGGGATGAAGTAGTTACAAACCTTGGGGGAAACCAAGGACAATTGGAGAGCACTCACGATGGAATTAATGGTGGATGGGAGAAAGATGGTTATAAGGGGAGATGCAGGGCTATCCAAAGCCACGAAATCACTGAAAACCATGGTTAGGGATATACAAGAGGTGGGGGAAGATTATTTGGTGGGACTACACAAGTTGGATGTGATCAGAATGGAGGAGGAAGGGGATGTTTCTCTTTCCATGCAGCCCTTGGTTCAGCAATACAGTGAAGATTTTCAGTCACCTCAAGGATTGCCACCTTCGCGGGAACACGAGCATATTTCCACCTTGAGGACAAGGTGGATCTTTGGGAGGAGAGTATTGTTAGACTGGTCCAGCCAGTCCAGGCGGGATCGGTTCACGGGCGAAACCGCAAAACAGCGGAGAGAACTCCGCCTGTGCGGGATGTCGAACGAGCCACTCATCTTGCGGGACTATTTTAGGAAGGTTTTTGAATGGATTTTAGGAGGGAATTTGAACGTAGGGACTGTTTAGGGATTTCCTTTTGATTTGTATGCATTAAATAGTTGATTTTGCTAAGGTTTGGGCATCTGGAATTTGGCTGAAATTTGAGATCTCTTAGATTTAGGTTTCCTTGGGCTCTAGCGGCGTCTAGAGATTGGGGAGAGATCGATCCTCCTCTCGAATTGAGGATCAAGTGTATCTTTGCTGTTTTCCTTGATTTTCTAGTGAAATACAAGCATATTATTGTGTTTTTCTTTCCATTTCCCTATTTTCTGCTGAATTCCTGCTGTTTGGCTGCTGTGGACAGTAGTTTACTGCTGAAATTTTACTGATTTGGGTTAGGAATACTTGCGAACACAAGTGTTTCCTATCAGGATCTTATCTCCCACATTAATAATAGTCACATCATTCCTTATGGCATTCTCATTGTTGACAACTTCAATTTCTTTCATGATTGTTTCAAAAGCCTAGGAATTGGCAAAGCCACTCCCCAACATCATCAAGCAAGTTTGAAATTAGTTCATAATTACAAGTCTTGCTCTAAGGCGTGTTGAAAATCAAATTATTGAAGTACATGGCCACTTGAGTTTGAAGGTAGGGTGTAAGGGTGTTGAATTAACCACCTAGTTCTACTCTTGGAGCTGTAATAGTCTTGCGCTCAATTATTGGAACTACTTTTAAGGTTTTCATCGACTTGCCCATTCCCTTAATGATAGTCTTCTTCGCATCAACAGCATCCTTTGAAATTAATCAATGATATTTGATCTCAAGATTATATTTAGTTCCCTCATATATGAAGAAACAAGGCAATCACTAAAGCATTAAGTTGCCTAGAGCTACACTTCTCATAAGTTACCTAAGAGCAAACCTCAACTTAGCAATCAATTCTAAGCCCCAAGCGTGACATAAAGACTCATAAAGTTGACTGCTTATTGAGAGAATTCACGTGATGTACTAGTTAATTCATCGAAATATGCTCTTATATTATACTCGCCAATAGTGTTCTTGCTTTGAAGCTAACATAGGGCCTAAATAGTCCATCTTATATCCATCTGCAATTGATTCTACATTTTTGTTTTTATTTAAATGTAGTATGTTGCCAACTCTACGACGACTACCTTCTCTCCACCTATAACTAGGGGATTAATGGTCAAATTCATTCCTACAAAATAATAAATCTAAGGCAAAATCCAATGCTTAAATTGAGATCCCCATCTCTTTATTTCAATTATATTACCCTATATTCAAATCATCATTAGTTAGACAAGGAAATTCAAATAAATTATTTACATATTAATTCTCTTAGAAATCCTCCAGATCTGGTTCTCTCTTTCTCAAATATTTTGGGCATGATTCATTTTCTAATAAAATTTTCATATTTTTTTAAATAAACATATAACACGATAAAATTAAATTGAGGTTTAAATTTTAGTTATTTTAAAATAGTGACTATGAAGTGGGGGTGTAAATAAATTGAGATTACCTCGAGCCACAACAAATTCATACTTGTCTTTTTAGTCAAACAAGCGCTTGAACTCAACCTTGACCTCGAGTTAAGCGCATAGAATGAGCTTGAGCTCGGCTCATGCTTCTATTCCTATAGCGCGACAACTCCCTAAAGAAGTATCAACTGTGGAAGTTGTTATAGGAATTTGCTGCAGAAGGATCTACAAGTCAAATGGAGTAAGTCATGACATGATTAAGTTGGGGAAGGCATTAACAACAACAAACTAGTTAAGAAAGTCGCAGCAAGATTTCATAGTAGACGGCATGGATGAGAGGATGGAAGAAGAAGAGAAGCCGCCATGGAACTTGTTGAATAAGAAATGAATTGACCTGCTTTTTTATGCATAAAGAATTACATTAATGTGAATAGTTCATTGCTAATATATACAAGCTTTGGATGAAACCCTAAATCCTGCCAAACGCCAAAAAATATAAAGTAAATTTCACGGTAAGTAATCTCTACTACACGGCGTTTTTCGCCAATTTTGCCCTAAATTCCGGATTTCATAAATCCGAATGTTTTGCAGATTTCGTAAATCAGACTCAAGAAGCGCGCGAGAGGGGAAACATATCGTTACCTTCGCGGCGAACTCCCGGCGCGACTTCCGGTCCGAAAGAAACAACGTCGGAGGAGGAGGCGGAGAAGCTTCGACTCTTTCAGAACTCTACTTCACGCGAAGCCGAACAGCAACGGGATAAATGCAGAAGAGGAAAAACAAACCCTGCAGGCAATGGCAAGCTACTCTTTCGAAGCTCTACCTCACGCGAAGGCGAAATTTTAAGAAGGAGCATAGTTTAAAATTGTATTAGGAATAGGAGCATGATATTAAGTTAATTTGAAAAGGAGCAGAAACGCACTCATCCTTTGCGTTTTCTGAAGAAAACGCAAAGCAGGACTGCGTTTTCTTCAGAAAACGCAAAGCTGCTTTGCATTTTCTTTGAAAATGCGATAGTAGGTGGCGTTTTCTTCATAAATTTGATAAAATATATTAAATATATAACTATTAAAGTATATTAAATTTAAATAATATAACTATGATTATTAAATTAAATTTAAAATATATTTATATTATTTAACTTAATGAAATTTAATTAATTATTTAAAAATTAAATTTCAATTAAAAAATAAATTTACTTATGGGTCGTTTGTGTAAAAAAAAAAGTTTATTTTTTCACTTATTATTGCCATAGACCTTAAAACTCTTAACAATATGTAACGGATTTCTAAGCTTTAACTAAAAGCTCTATTTTAAATCCTAATTAGCAATCTCATGTTATTAGAATATATTATATAAAGCAAAGTTTTATTTTAAAATTTATGATTTTATTATTTTTCAAATTGCTCGTAATTCTTTTTATTTCACAATTGTCTCAATTTTTTTTATGATAAATAGACTTTTAAGAGAATTATTGGAAAAATATTTCAAGCTGAGGAATAGAGTTTTTTTAATAATATTTTTATGCTCTTAAACTATGTGTTCTCTTACTATAGAACATCATATATAATTTTATCATAACAAAAGTGAAAAAATTTATTAAAAAGAAAAACAGAATTAATGAAAAAATTTATTATAACTAAAAGTTAATAGCTAATAGTTATAAATTATTTAAATTCAGTTTTTATCTACAAAAAATTTTTAATATTTATTTTAGTTAAATAAATAAATTTTTCAATAATATATGAATAAACAATTAAAAAATAAATTTATTTTTTTATTATCGGCCTCATTACTTCACTTAAATTTATTTTTTAATTGAAATTTAATTTTTAAATAATTAATTAAATTTCATTAAGTTAAATAATATAAATATATTTTAAATTTAATTTAATAATCATAGTTATATTATTTAAATTTAATATACTTTAATAGTTATATATTTAATATATTTTATCAAATTTATGAAGAAAACGCCACCTACTATCGCATTTTCAAAGAAAATGCAAAGCAGCTTTGCGTTTTCTGAAGAAAATGCAGTCCTGCTTTGCGTTTTCTTCAGAAAACGCAAAACGCAAAGGACGAGTACGTTTCTGCTCCTTTTCAAAATAACTTACTATCATGCTCCTATTCCTAATACAATTTTAAACTATGATCCTTCTCAAAATTTTCCCGAAAGCCAACCCGCCTATAATTATTATATTAATTCTTAATGTCTTAATTAGTCATTAATTTAATTCTCTTTAGTAATATAATTTAAAATATAAATAATTAATTACGTAATTAATAGCGTAAATATTAATTAAATAATTAGTTAGTAATAAAATAATTAGATAATTAATTAGAATTTACAAATATAAATAGTAATTAAAAATATTAAAATACTATTTACAAATTTAATGAAATAATTAATGGTATAAAAATAATTAAATGTTTAATTATTTTAAAATGGAACTGAATAATAATTATTTTTATTAACATTGAATACTCATTAAAATAATATCAAAATAAATTAACAACCAGGATATCTATTTCAGGAGCATTACATTCAAGTTTCAAACTCGAATTTGTGGATTGATGAAGAGGCTCCTGAGCTCATTATTATCTTATAATACTAGTTCGAAGCAGCAGCTAATTTACAATGGAGGTGAGCATTGGACCCAACATTTTTAGGTTTGATATGTCATCAAAAAATTAGCTTGATCGGGTACGAATCTTGATTCAAATATAAATTTAAAATTTTCAAAATTAAATATGTGAACATATGAATTCTGATTTTAACACTTATAGTCAAATTGAATGTCTCTAAGAAACAAACCTAATGACATCAAAATCGGTCCAATACTTACTCAAATGGGTTCAAATTGAGTGTCTGAAGCCTATTTAGAAGCTTCAGAACATTAATTGGATGACCAATTGATATTCAAATGTGACATGCTTATAGTTGAATCGAGCAGCTAGACGAATCCAATGAGCCCAAAATCGTCAATTTCTAACATCATTAAGACATTCAAATGCTCGATAAGCGGTCTATAATCGAGAGAGTAGATATCAGTCGTCCATTAAAACACTCCCAACATGTCCTTGATCTTCTGCTTATTTACTAGTCATGTCACTAAAAATATATATAAATAAACACATCATTCTTCATAGGGAGGAAAAGAAAGATAAAAAAATGAATGATCTCCCTTGCTTTCTCAAGCTTGCACCACCAACCAGATCTCTTACCCACCACCAACCGTCGTTGGACTTTCAACTTTTCATTGGTTGCTATTCAATCTTTTCCCAAAAATCAAGCATTTTTAGACATCTGCCCAATAGCTTCTTAACACTGAATCTTTATACATCGTCAGACATTGATGTAATATTCTTTGTTATTCATGGAACCAATCTTCTGAAGTTTGAAATTCTCTTTAGCATGTTGTCTTATCCCTAACCTCGAGCTAAGGGATGAGCTGATGTCGTTCAACAACGGAGGGATATTATTGTGATCAACTATAGTGCTAGTAAATTCATACCAAATGGGCAATGCCCCATAATTTTTTACCCTTTTTAGGAGTTTTCATATAAAAATGCTAGTGTCTCTTATGAATACTATAGCTCTATTTTTCATCTATCTGTGTGTCGGATCTTCGTACAAAATTAAGACACTAAATTTTATCTCTCTCTTCCACCGTGAATATTCCAAAATGCAATAATATTCATAAACTAAAATTTATCCATCAAGCTGTGACATTCATCCATACATAATATTTAATATTTTTCACTTAAATTATAATTAAAAATAACAAAAGGGCAATATTAATTCATTTCTTATATCGATGTGGAATTTACATAATTACATAACTGTTATTGTTGCGTCCTGGAATATTCACGGCGGTATAGAAATATATAATTTAATGTCGTAGCATTGTATGAAGATCCAGCACACAAGCAGATAAGACAGAGAGTGTAACGTTCATAACAGACACCAAAGTTTTTACATGGAAACCCCTGAAAAAGGGGAAAAACCATGGGGTTTGGCCCAGTTTGAATGAATCCACTAGTATTTGCAGTTGATCACAAATGAGGCCCTTCTTAGGGAGAAGGCCTTGGCTTGATGTCACAAATGTACATCATATAGATGCATTACATGGTGGGTGTTACAATAACCAACATAGACATGTCTGTTTGATTGGCATAACTATAGTTGATAGGATAGAGGTCGAAAATACCATAGTATGTAGGAGACCATGATAAGAAAGACCATTGTCCGATGATGTAGATCGGAAGGACCGTAGTATACAGGAGATCGAGGTTAGAAAGATTATTGTCTTGCGAGGTAGGTCGGAAGTACCGTAATTGGCGACGAAGGTTGAAAGGACCATGGTCGTGTGAGACCTCGTTCCTTTGCTGTAGCTGCTGGAAAAGTGATTTTCTCCTAGGATCGGCCGGGACGATGGGAGGATCGTCCAGGCCGATCAATGCATTGGAAATGGCTGATTTCTGGAATGTTCTCTGGAGTGATTTCTGGACTGGATCGTCCAGGCCGATTTTGGATCGGCCGGGGACGATCAGATACGACAAGAATCCCGAGCGCATCGTCCTGAGAAATCGTCCAGGGCCGATTGGTTTTGTTCTGATCGTCCAGGACGATTAGGTGGATCGGCCGGGCCGATCAGCTTTATGTTATAAGGAAATCAGCTCGATTTGAGGAGAGAGAAATTTTAAAAAAATAAAAATATCTTTTCCTGAGAGAGACAGAGGAAAAAGGCAAAGGAAAGAAGTCCGATTTCGGGGCCCGCGGAGCGATTTTCGTCGTTCGTTGCTGTTGGATAATTTGTTTGTCTCGCTGTAAGGACTCCGAACCCTACTTCTGTTTTCGAAGATTTTGAGGTTTTGCGAATTGGTGCTCAGATTTATGTTTTTGTAAGTGATTTTCGTACCTGGTTTGGTACTGGCGAAGATTTCACCGCATAACTTTTGGTATGTTGTAGAGATGATTATTCTGCACATTTTAAGTATTTTCTGGAAGATTTCGTCCGGTCCGTTTTGATTCTGCGGGGTTTTATTTTGACTGCAAATTATTATGATGTCCGAATTGGTTTGAGCAGTAGAAGAATAGTCTTATAATGTTGCTGTGCACGTTCTGTATTAATTTGGTGGATTGTAATTTCTGGAGATTTCTGTGTAAATTCTGTAGACTGCCGTTACGCTGCCCGATTTTCGTACGATTTCCGATTTCCCTGAGATTGATAGATTGAATTGATATGTGTATGACTATTGATATGATTGTTCTAGATTTCTTCAATATCGCTTATTGCATCGGTTATTCATTGAATTGATTGTGTCACTGAAAGACAAGTGGGAACCTAGTTGAACGTTGGTGAAGATAGACTTGACCTGTACAGGATGGTGGGCCGACGGGCTTTCCTTTAAACATCGATTATGGATTTCTACAACAGCACTATAGATGGGAGTTATAAGGAGTTTTATATGCCGACGGGCGGCCGACGGGCAAAAAGAGTGACGACTCTTATTGATAGACCAACGTGTATTAAACGGACTACAACAGCAACGGATTCTACAACAGCACTATGGATAATAGCCAGTTAACCTGGTTGATCATGACTAGTGTTTGTGCTTGTCGAGTAAGACCCTTGTATGACATTGTATGATCTTACATTGTATGGACTTCCTGAGGTGCATTGATTTATTGATTTCCAATTTATTTATCGATATTGACGTTGATTTATAGATTTATTGATATTGTATGGATTTCATCGACGGATTTATTGTCTTGTATTGATTCCTCGCCATCGATTGTATCGACTTGATTTATGAATTATCGATTATGGACTATGAATTATGGATATGGATTGTATTGATTTATAGACACCGGCATCGACATTGATATAGATTGTATCGATTGATAGATATCGACATCGACATCGATATGGATATGATATGGACATATGGATACTATTGATACGACAGATCCTGATATGCTATTGATGCATTGATACATTGATTTATCGTGCCGATGATCGATTGATTGACTGGATTGATCGACTGGATCGACTTTATTGAATGGATTATTGCCATATAGATCTGAGTTATTGTAGAATAGATTTCTTTATTGAATTGATTGTATTGATTTCAATTGACCTGACGATTTCATTCTATGGATTTGATTCCGATTGTTTTGTCGATATGTTGATTTGATCGTTCTATGAATTCCCAACTAATTGATATAATTGACTGGAAAGTGCTCTATTGACTTTGAGATGATTTTCCTACTGTAGCATCGTACGTCGTCATGATTGAATTTGCCGTAGTGTTATTGAATATTGCATATTGACATCGAGTAAATCATATAGAATAATTGGATTGACCGATTGGCAAGAGTATTGACTGATTTGATAGATGATATAGATACAACGAATTGACTAGACGACACGGTTAGACGACACGATTGATTGAAATGATAGTATTGATTGATAGACACGGCTACGATGGATAGACATTGACTGAAAGCACTTATTGATTTGATTGCTGGAGTATTGATTTATCGATGCTTTTATCGCTGTATTGATTATTGACTATTGGCGTATCTGATTCGATTTGATTTCCGTACCTGCATAGATTCATCGATCATAGTCTTGATTTGATTTGATTGATCAGCATATTCTTTTCAGTGTCGTGCTTTGATTTCAGTTGTAGGCTTTGGTGACCTGCTGGGCTAGTAAGCTCATTATATGTGGTTAATAATTTCAGGTGCAGGGCCTCCAGCTTGAAGATCTTTCTGCCGAGTTCTGTAGCTTTTAGTTCTGTAGCTCTTTATTTTGTAGCCTGGGTAGGCTTTCTTTTGTAGCCGGTGCGGCTATTGTATATGACCTTTTGGACGCTTTTTGTCTGTACTCTGTTGTACTATATGTGAATTATAGTATCCGCTGCTGTTTCTTTTCTGTAATGTCATTATCTCTGGCTCTGGATATATGTATGCATGGACTGATATGAACAACAGATAAGGGATTGTTAGAATTTAAAAAAAAAAAAAAAAAAAAAGAAGAAAAGAGGCAATAGAACGATTAGATGAATCCTTTCGCTACACGGATCTTGGGTCGTTATAATTGGTATCAGAGCGAGTGTAGTGAAAAGGATTTGATTATATCCAGAGTTGATAATTGCATTATTCGATTCATTTTGTTTTCTGTGTTTGACTCCGTGGTTTGATTTGGTTTGACTGATTTGAATTGATCAGGCAAATGGATCGGAAAGGCAAGAAGATTGAGACTGAACCTGCCGCTAACTTCCCACTTTCATCCGAAAATATGGATAAATTTGTTGACAAGGTCGCTCAGATGGTGAGCGACAAACTCGCAGCCAAACGTTCTGGGCATGTTAAGAAGAGTGGGGAGAGTAGCAGACCGAGGACCACTCCTGTTTGTACGTCTTGTGGCAGGAGACACATGGGACAGTGTTACAGAAGGACAGGTCAATGTTTTCGATGCGGTGCACGTGGGCATCGGATGACTGAATGCCCAAGTTTTGGGTGGAGGCAAGTACCTGTTCCGATGGCTTCGACTGTTCCGACTGTCCCGACTGATCTGGTTGGAAATGAGCAAGAAATGGAGGAAGATGCTCCAGGAATGCCTGCTAATGTGACTGGTACGAGTTTTTGTTTATCGTCTGTTTCGTTGTGATTTGCGCGATTTATTGATTATCTGATTGATTGGATTAGATCTGTTTTGTTTCGTTTTGCTTCCGTTTTGCTTCGGACTTTTAGGGAAATGTCGGGACGACATTTTTCTAAGGTGGGGAGATTGTGAGACCTCGTTCCTTTGCTGTAGCTGCTGGAAAAGTGATTTTCTCCTAGGATCGGCCGGGACGATGGGAGGATCGTCCAGGCCGATCAATGCATTGGAAATGGCTGATTTCTGGAATGTTCTCTGGAGTGATTTCTGGACTGGATCGTCCAGGCCGATTTTGGATCGGCCGGGGACGATCAGATACGACAAGAATCCCGAGCGCATCGTCCTGAGAAATCGTCCAGGGCCGATTGGTTTTGTTCTGATCGTCCAGGACGATTAGGTGGATCGGCCGGGCCGATCAGCTTTATGTTATAAGGAAATCAGCTCGATTTGAGGAGAGAGAAATTTTAAAAAATAAAAATATCTTTTCCTGAGAGAGACAGAGGAAAAAGGCAAAGGAAAGAAGTCCGATTTCGGGGCCCGCGGAGCGATTTTCGTCGTTCGTTGCTGTTGGATAATTTGTTTGTCTCGCTGTAAGGACTCCGAACCCTACTTCTGTTTTCGAAGATTTTGAGGTTTTGCGAATTGGTGCTCAGATTTATGTTTTTGTAAGTGATTTTCGTACCTGGTTTGGTACTGGCGAAGATTTCACCGCATAACTTTTGGTATGTTGTAGAGATGATTATTCTGCACATTTTAAGTATTTTCTGGAAGATTTCGTCCGGTCCGTTTTGATTCTGCGGGGTTTTATTTTGACTGCAAATTATTATGATGTCCGAATTGGTTTGAGCAGTAGAAGAATAGTCTTATAATGTTGCTGTGCACGTTCTGTATTAATTTGGTGGATTGTAATTTCTGGAGATTTCTGTGTAAATTCTGTAGACTGCCGTTACGCTGCCCGATTTTCGTACGATTTCCGATTTCCCTGAGATTGATAGATTGAATTGATATGTGTATGACTATTGATATGATTGTTCTAGATTTCTTCAATATCGCTTATTGCATCGGTTATTCATTGAATTGATTGTGTCACTGAAAGACAAGTGGGAACCTAGTTGAACGTTGGTGAAGATAGACTTGACCTGTACAGGATGGTGGGCCGACGGGCTTTCCTTTAAACATCGATTATGGATTTCTACAACAGCACTATAGATGGGAGTTATAAGGAGTTTTATATGCCGACGGGCGGCCGACGGGCAAAAAGAGTGACGACTCTTATTGATAGACCAACGTGTATTAAACGGACTACAACAGCAACAGATTCTACAACATCACTATGGATAATAGCCAGTTAACCTGGTTGATCATGACTAGTGTTTGTGCTTGTCGAGTAAGACCCTTGTATGACATTGTATGATCTTACATTGTATGGACTTCCTGAGGTGCATTGATTTATTGATTTCCAATTTATTTATCGATATTGACGTTGATTTATAGATTTATTGATATTGTATGGATTTCATCGACGGATTTATTGTCTTGTATTGATTCCTCGCCATCGATTGTATCGACTTGATTTATGGATTATCGATTATGGACTATGAATTATGGATATGGATTGTATTGATTTATAGACACCGGCATCGACATTGATATAGATTGTATCGATTGATAGATATCGACATCGACATCGATATGGATATGATATGGACATATGGATACTATTGATACGACAGATCCTGATATGCTATTGATGCATTGATACATTGATTTATCGTGCCGATGATCGATTGATTGACTGGATTGATCGACTGGATCGACTTTATTGAATGGATTATTGCCATATAGATCTGAGTTATTGTAGAATAGATTTCTTTATTGAATTGATTGTATTGATTTCAATTGACCTGACGATTTCATTCTATGGATTTGATTCCGATTGTTTTGTCGATATGTTGATTTGATCGTTCTATGAATTCCCAACTAATTGATATAATTGACTGGAAAGTGCTCTATTGACTTTGAGATGATTTTCCTACTGTAGCATCGTACGTCGTCATGATTGAATTTGCCGTAGTGTTATTGAATATTGCATATTGACATCGAGTAAATCATATAGAATAATTGGATTGACCGATTGGCAAGAGTATTGACTGATTTGATAGATGATATAGATACAACGAATTGACTAGACGACACGGTTAGACGACACGATTGATTGAAATGATAGTATTGATTGATAGACACGGCTACGATGGATAGACATTGACTGAAAGCACTTATTGATTTGATTGCTGGAGTATTGATTTATCGATGCTTTTATCGCTGTATTGATTATTGACTATTGGCGTATCTGATTCGATTTGATTTCCGTACCTGCATAGATTCATCGATCATAGTCTTGATTTGATTTGATTGATCAGCATATTCTTTTCAGTGTCGTGCTTTGATTTCAGTTGTAGGCTTTGGTGACCTGCTGGGCTAGTAAGCTCATTATATGTGGTTAATAATTTCAGGTGCAGGGCCTCCAGCTTGAAGATCTTTCTGCCGAGTTCTGTAGCTTTTAGTTCTGTAGCTCTTTGTTTTGTAGCCTGGGTAGGCTTTCTTTTGTAGCCGGTGCGGCTATTGTATATGACCTTTTGGACGCTTTTTGTCTGTACTCTGTTGTACTATATGTGAATTATAGTATCCGTTGCTGTTTCTTTTCTGTAATGTCATTATCTCTGGCTCTGGATATATGTATGCATGGACTGATATGAACAACAGATAAGGGATTGTTAGAATTTAAAAAAAAAAAAAAAAAAAGAAGAAAAGAGGCAATAGAACGATTAGATGAATCCTTTCGCTACACGGATCTTGGGTCGTTATAGGTCGGCAGGAGATAGGGGTCCAAAAGATAGTAGTTGTCTAGAGTTCGGGGTCAGAAAGACCTTTAGGGTGGTACTCTGGTAGAACTCTGGCCATCAGGTGGTGGCATGGCAGAAGTCTGGACCTCAAGTGGTGGTCCGGCAGAAGTTCGGGCCTCAGGTGGTGGTACAACAGAAGTTCGGACGTCATGTGGTTGTCTGGGCCTCAGGGCGGTTCGACATAAGTTCGGGCATCAGGTGGTGGTCCGGGAGAAGTCCAAGGCTCAGGTGGTGGTCCGAAATAAGTCAGGGTGTCAGGTGGTGGTCCGGGAGAAGTTCAAGCCTTAGGTGTGGTCCGGTAGAAGTCCGGGCCTTAGGTGGTGGCATGGTGGAGCACATGGCCTCAAAATGGTGGTCCGGTGAAAGTCCGGGCCTCAAGTGGTGGCCTGGTGGAGTACAGGGCCTCAAGTGGTGATCCGGCGGAAGTTCGAGCGATAGGTGGTGGTTCGGAGAAGTCCGAGCCTCAAGTGGTGGTTCGGCAAATGTCCCAGGCCTCAGGTGATGGCCTGGTGGAGCACATGGCCTCAAGTGGTGGTCTGGACCTTAGGTGATGGCCTCGTGGAGCATAGGGCCTCAAGTGGTGGTTCGATGGAAGTTCGGGCCTCAGGTTGTGGCCTGGTGGAGCACAGGGTCTCAAGTGGTGGTCCGGCGGAAGTCCGGACCTCAAGTGGTGGCTAGTGGAGCACAGGGCCTCAAGTGCTGGTCCGGTGAAAGTCCTGGCCTCAAGTGGTGGTCCGGCGAAGGTGAAGGTCTCAAGTGGTGGTCCGGTGAAACTCTTGCGGTGGTCGAGGAGGAGGTTCTTTCTTCTCTTTCTTTTCTTCTTGCTTGGATCCCTTTTTCAAGAGAAAGGAGGGGTCTATTTATATATTTTTGGAGTGGCATAAGCCGTAAATAGGTGAGAGATCAAGGGTAAATGGGGAGTGATTGAATGGACGGCGGATATTGAATCCCTTGATTGTGGATCGTTTGTCAGACATTTGAACGTCTTAATGATGTTAGAATTTGGTGATCTTGGGCTCGTTGGATTCGTCTCGTCGAGCCGCTTGATTCAATTATAAGACCATCATGTTTGGAAACCGTTTGGTAACCCAAATTGTGATTCGAACATTCCAACAGTGCTTCGAGCCCTTGATTTGGACTCATTTGGGCTCGGATTGAGTCGAATTTGGTGTCGTTGGGTTTGTATTTTCGAGACGCTCAGTTCAATTATAAGTTTGCTGAAATCAGAGTTCAAATGGTCCCAATTTTAATTTTGGAAGTTTCCAACTTGATTTTGCATCGAGATTCGTGCATGATCAAAATACTTTTTTGATAACGTATCAATTATATCATTAAAAATTATATATATATATATATATATATATATATATATATTATATATATATATATATATATATATATATATATATATATTATTGTTAATTTATGTTATATTTTCTTATAATTACATCTAAATATTTAAAGTAAAATAAAGTAATTATAATTTATGTATAATATAACTAATAAAAATTATTAATTTACTAGTCAATGGCAAATACTCGCTAAATTTTCTCAGAGAAACACAAGTTGAAGAGCCCATGGAATCGAGCCGGATAGGGACCGCAAAACCCCCAGAGCACAGCTGCCACGGCAAGGTCCCCACTTTCATTCCAGCATCCGCCGTCAAACTTACTGCCGGCGGAACACGGAGTGGATGGCTTTCCCTGCTGCGTCGGCAGAATTCATCAATTGCAGTCGCTGCCTTGGCGCCCTCGCACGTCATATCAACCGAGCCACGCCAAGCCGCTACTGGATAGGCTCTATCCGACCGAGCCGCCCATCACTTTCTCCATTATCTTTACGCATCCCCGGGACTTTGGCCACGCGGCCGCTATCCTTGTCATCCTTGCCGTCTTCCCCTCTTTCAGATCACCGATATCCTATCCATCGCAGGTGGCTGACGGAGAAAGTTGGAGATATGCCGTTCGAGAAGATCAAGGTTACGAATCCCATCGTGGAGATGGACGGTTCGTGTGTTTCTCTCTCCTTCACAACCCTCCTTTGCTTCATTCATTTTTTGTTCCATTTTTGAATAACAAATATCATGCATCAGGCAATTCATGTTACATTTGATCACGGTTGATTATTTAGTATCTGCGGTGTGGATTCATGCACCCCGCGGTTCTATGCTCTACTTCAACATAATATTTTAGCAAGTCTTGAATCGTTGAATCCCAAAGAGTGAGAGAATGATATAGACGTTCAGAAGACAAGTTAATAATTTTCATGCCTGTTGTAGTCTATGGTGGATGACCTGCGTCATGAAATTACATTTGACAATAGTTAACGGTTGAGTTGCGTGCGGTGTGGATTCACTCCAATGTGACTGTGTACTTAGAACATTGGCTATATAATATTGGTTAAATTTTCTCTATCAGTATGGGGTTTTGCAGTAAAGTGGAGTAGTGCAAGGGATCTATAATAAGCAGAAACCTGTACCATTTTTGTGGCTTTTCCTGTTTTTGTTTTCTTGGGAGTCGAATGAATATTCTAGGGGAGGTTAATAGGATGATACTATTTTACACGTGCTCTCCTGGATTTTACGTGATTCTACATTGTTTTGATTTTAGGTGCAACTGGAATCATTGAAGTGTTTGTGTTGAATTAGAAGATGAAGCATAAGAAGCTATGCCTGTTTTTACCTTGAAAACAATCCCTTTTGATTGGATGAATCTGCTTCCTCTCCGTTCTTTTAAAGTTAGTTGCAGAAGCTAGTTAAAACAAGAGTGGCAAAAATGTTTATCCTAATTTTGAGTGGGTAAATTTTTCTCATTTTACATGACTACAGGTGGATTTAAAAGTGAAGTTTCTGTAATATACATGATCATAAGATGATTTATCGCAACTATCGAAGGAATGAGGACCACTCTTAGTCACCCCTGATTCCAACAATGTGTTTAGCCAAACTCTTAAATTTATTGTTGAAGCACTATTTGGAAGAGGGAAGTTGCTTCTTTCTGCATTTGTTGGAAGAAGATTTGCTATGTGGGCTCAAGCACTGTTAGAGGTTTATTTTTGGGCGATGTGGTTGGTTGTTTACTTGGAGGCACGAAAAAGGACTGCAAATTAGGGGGCAGGAGATTTGGAAAGGAAGAGCTGGAACGGTGTATTGACAGGCTCTGATGAATGAGTAGATGAAGGTGTTGATGGCCAGAGAGGGTTTTTTTTTTTCTGATTTTAGTTAGTATCATGCAATTTGCAGAGATATTAATTGAACACCAGTTTGATTACTTACTTACAACTAGTCTTGTTTCCCTTGTATGTACAGTTTTCACAACTAATAGATTCCATGTACATTTTCAAAGTGTTTGGATGTTTTATGGTTATATGTGATCCACACATCATGTAAAGAAAATGAATGTCATTGTTTCTCACATATTATCAATTTCAACATTTTATTTTATGTTGATTTTCATGGTTTATAATTACTTATGATCACATTTGGTGCATAAAGCATGCCATCAACGTGATTGTTCTTTTAATAATTATATTGCCATCCCTTTTAATTGTCATTAAAATGGTTGTTTTGTTTTAGTCTAAAGGTTTTCATTTGAGTAGATCTAAAATCAAATATATGGAGTGCAATTTTAGTAGCAATACATCTGGTGGGGGGATTGTAACTTTGGGCGATCAAGTTATCAAAAAGAGTACATGTTTTAGATATCTTGGGTCTGTTTCTCAAAGTGATGCTGAAATAGATGAGGATATTATTAGTATAATTTAAGTCGAATGGTTGAGATGGAGGAATGCATCGGGCCTGTTGTGTGATAGAAAAACACCCCTCAAACTCAAGGGAAAATTCTATAAGATGGTGGTGAGACCTACAATGCTTTATGACGCATAATTTTGGCCATTTAAAGAGAAATATAAAATTAAGTGTTGTATAGATGAGGATGCTCAGGAAGATGAGTGACTTTGCACTTATAGACAAAATAAAAACAAATATATAAGTGAAAAGGTTGGAGTAGCTCTAGCGGCAGATAAGATTAGAGAGAGTTGCCTTAGATGGTTTGGTTACATAAATGTCGGCATTCTGATGACCTAGTTAGGAGAGTATATGTATTAGATCTGGACTATGTTAAGAAAGGTAGACTTGACTAGAAACCATTATAAATAATATTTTTTAAGATATTTAAATTAGAATTTTACTCTTAATAGGGCACAATGAAGAAAAATGATTTATGTAGCCGACCCCATTTAGTGGGATACAGGCTTGATGATGATGTTATTGTTGTGAAGTGGTTTTTCCTATCAAGAAGAGTCTTCGTTTTGACTTTGGTATTTACTTTCAAATATACAAGAACAAGGACTTGGGTTGAAACTTTCAGATTACTATAACAGAGGCTTACTTGAGAAGTAAATTGGCTTGGTTAGAGGATGCTTATTGTGTTATTTTTCTAAGGCATGAGTGAGGATCATTTTGCACGTTAAGTGCCACATAATGCACATTTAATTGGCTTGCTCTATCAGAAAAGGAAATGGAATCATTGAGTTATTACTTGTGTTCATGTAATAGCCAATTTATGGGGATGATAATTCTACAAAGTGGTATTATTTTTATTGTATGCATAGTAGAAAAACATCTGCCGATCCACGCAGTGGAATAAAGTAGAAAAACATTCGGAGATTCTTATGTAAATTTCATGTTTAATGAGATGGCAGGCTTTCTTAAAGAATGATATAAGTTTGATGCATGAACCCTGTTGCTAATCATTGCTTTATTGTATCACTAATACCGAGCAATTGAAAGAAAAAACTTCCAATCACATGCATTAGAAGATAGCCACCACATCGACTTATATTTGTGCATATTCTGTAGAGCATGTTGTTTATGTTATTACAATTTTACAGGCGATGAGATGGCAAGAGTGATTTGGAAATCAATAAAAGACAAGGTTAATGTTTTCCTTTTTATATTTTTTTTTTTCATTTCCTTTCCAAGTTCAATTTTATATGAAGTCATGCTGTGACGGACAATGCAGCTAATTCTTCCATTCGTGGAATTGGACATAAAGTATTTTGATTTAAGTCTTTCCTGTCGTGATGCTACAAATGATGAAGTAACTTCCGAGAGTGCAGAAGCAACTCTTAAGTAAGCACCATATTTTCAATATTCTTTTTTTTGGCTCTATCCAATTTATGTAGGATTGTCCTATTTCGATGAATTTGGTATGCCATGCTGATTTTATTCCAACTTGCTCCATCATTACGTTATTTTGTACATTTTAATGTTGAATTGGTGTTTCGTTATATGGCGCACTTGGCTTAGTGAGAAATGTTGGTATTATTTTCTATTGGGTAGACCATATGCCACCTTAATTTAATGTCACCGCATCAATCCATATCATGTAGTTTGAGAACTATTTCGTCAGTCATCTGTTCTGCTGAATGGATTTGCAAACATCCTGAGGTGTTTTTACACTTGAATCTCTAGGCATTTACATCGATGGTTTTTCCGTTTATTAGATAAATTGTGAATTCAAAATTGATTTTCCATCTATTTGATTTAAAAACTATGGAAGGGAACCCTTCTTTTGTTCAGGCGCTAAAGACATTCAGGCAGCACTGCTCTTGGCATGGCTTTGAACCAGACAATGTTGGGACATATAATGGGATAATGAATGACCATGTTAGACCGGTCCAGGAGAGCTGGCCTCAAGGCGGATGTTCCTCCTGTTACAAAAGGCGGACAATTTCCGCCTCCAAAACATGGGTTTAGCAGCCATCTTTTAGGGAGGAATTAGGGTGGTTTAGGAGGGAAAATTTAATATTTACTTTATTATTGTATGCTTTAAGTATGATGCTTTCCTAGGATTATGGTAGGAAGAGTTTTACTGAATTTAGTTTGTTCTTAGGGAGTTTTGGGCTATAGCCCGTGGCTAGAGATTGGGATAGCCGGATCCTCCTCTCCAATTGAGGATCCATGGTATCTTGCTATTTTTCTTCCACTGTTATCGATTAAAAAGTTTATTTCTGGTTATTCTTCCAAATTCTTCTAAATCCTATTTTTGCAAAGTGTTGAAATTCAAATTCAGTAAGGAAAGTCTTGGTTCCTATAAGCGTTTCCTGTTAGATCATTTGCACTAGTTGGCTGGCGTTGACCTAATTTAATAGAAAAAAATCCTATTCCTTGTATGATCTCCCCTTTTTTGTCAAATCCCGTGTGCAAACCATGCCCTCCATACCCTCACACGTCATCCATAAGCTCCCTCAAATTGTGCCGATGTCTCTCGTCTCTCTCACACTCACTCGCACTCTCAATTGAGCTCTCCTCCTCACTCTCTTGCTCTCTTATCTCCTCTTTGAATTCTCGAAACCCTCAATGAGGGGAGTCATGTATGGAGTTTGTTGAAGATGATACTTGTAGGACCTGCAATGAGGAAGCCGGGAAGTCTTGTAGGGAGCTCACTGAAGAAGACATCAATGCGACTTATGGGTTCTCAAATTGAGGAAGTCATGTTGGAGTTCATTGGGAGATGGCATCTTCATGAGATAGCGAAGGAGAGGAGTTTGGGGACTTGATTATTTGAGTCAACTGTTGCTTGAACCTTGCTGCTAGTGTTACCTCTATCCCTCTCTCTTTTTCTTCTCTTTTTCTCTTATCTCTATTTCTCTCTATCTCACGCTTCCTTTCTTTCTCTCTCCCTCTTTCTCTCCCTCCCTCTCTCTCTTCCTCCCTTCTCTTTTATTCTCTCTCCATTCCTTTTTCTCTCTATAAAGAGAGGGAAAAAGAGAAAAGAAAAGAAAATAAAGAAATGATGAGAAAAAAAAGCCGAGCAATGAAGGGTTTTGGTGCGCTTGCCTCACTATCATCGACCCTCACATGAGGTATAAATTTATGAATTATCAAAACACTCAAATTCTCAAATGCCATATGCTAATAAGTACTTAGCTTCGAACAACTTATCTTGATCGAGAGTTCTCTCGTATCACTGAGAGAGGTAACTAACCATAGGGATTTGCGCCTATGAGAAAGCTAAAATCAGATCATAAAATCCTCGTAAAATGAGTGCGAAATTATGGTTAGTGTATTATCTCCAATCCAAATATGCCAGATGAAAATTTAACTTAGAACTACAAAAACTCTCTTAGTAGAGGATGGAGCGTGAATTTTCGAGCTCCTAGTAAATCGCAATAAATCGATGCCTAAGAGCTTTGATTTGAGTTGCTAATAAAATTTATGCCGGCTCTGAAGATCTTGATCATCTTTTAGATAATTGTAGATCTTTGATACAACAACAACAATATCAAGCCTTTATCCCACTACGTGGGGTCGGCTATATGAATCCCTTTTCGCCATTGTGTCATGTTAAAAGTCAAATTCTCATTTAAATCTAATAAAGAAAGATTATTTCTAATATTTTCTAACCAAGTCTTTTTAGGTTTATCTCTACCTTTCTTAACATAAGTCAAATCTAATACCTCAACTTTCCTAACCGGGTCATTAGAAGGCCTCCGTTTAATGTGACCAAACCATCTAAGGCGACTCTCTCTAATCTTATCTTCCACTGGAGCTACTCCAACTTTTTCACGTATATGCTCATTTAGTATCCTATCTCTAAAGGTAAATCCACTCATCACCTAAGCATCCTCATCTATGCAACACTTAACTTAGTATTATGCTTCTCTTTTAATGGCCAACATTCGGCACCATAAAGCATTGTAGGTCTCACCACTATTTTATGAATTTACCTTAAGTTTGAGGGGGATTTTTCTATCGCACAACAAGCCCGATGCATTCCTCCACTTCAATCATCCAACTTGAATTCTGCTGGTAATATCCCCATCTATTTCACCATCACTCTGAACAATAGATCCAAGATATTTAAAACGTGTACTCTTATTAATGACTTGATCGCCCAAAGTCACAATCCCCTCACTAGCTCTATTGCTACTAAAATTATACTTTATATATTCAATTTTTGATCTACTCAATCGAAAACCTTTGGATCTAATTTGTAGATCTTTGATATCGGCTAAAACTATATGTAATTCCATTGCAGGTATAATGTAGCTATCAAATGTGCAACAATTACTCCAGGTAAGTTGAAATTGGGAAATATATAATTTTGCTGGGGTTGATTTTCTCAGAATTTTTGTAATACTGTGGTAATAGAGTATTTATTTAAAATTTTATTTAATGTTATTTTACCTTTCGGTATTATGGGATGACAGATGAACCAGACTCAAAGAATTCAACTTGAAGGCCATGTGGAAGAGTCCAAATGGAAACTATTAGAGAAACATTTTGAATGGTCAGATAATGTGACATAGTTGAAGTTTAGAGGTCACTCAGGCATTAATATATTGTTTATGTTGATGATGTGCATACCTTTTACACAGGCACGGTGTTCAGAGAGCCAATCTTATGCAAGAATGTTCCGAGGCTTGTTTCAGGTTCTTATGAAAGGGATCATATTCTGTAACTGTAAAATTTGATTTGTTATCCCTTCATGCTACGGTTTTTTTTTTTCAGGGTGGACAAAACCCATATGTGTTGGAAGACATGCTTTTGGTGATCAGTACAGAGCTACTGATATGGTTGTAAAGGGCCAGGGAAGCTTAGAATAGTATTTGGTAGACCTCCAACATTTATGGCTGTGTTGTGTTTTATTTTGGTGAATAATTATGTGTGTTATGTAGAACCAAAAAAAAAAAAAATGACCACTTTAGTCTTTCTTACTCAATTTAATAGCAGAAATGTAGTAGTGTTTGATGTATTGTAATTGCATTTGTAGAAGGTAAAGACGAACATGTTGATTTAGAGGTCTTCAATTTCACTGGGGAAGGTGGTGTAGCATTGTCTATGTTCAATACTGATGAGGTTCATAACTTACCGCTTTATGTTACTTGCGTGAAAGTGTTGTTTTTTTTTTTCTTTTTTGATTTAAAGTACCATGCTAACATCTTTCCAAGATTTCCTGTAAACAGTCCATCCGTGCCTTCGCTGAGTCTTCAATGAACACTGCCTATCAAAAGAAGTGGCCACTATATCTTAGCACCAAAAATACAATTCTGAAGAAGTATGATGGAAGGTATGATGCAATTTCAGGATCAAGTTAGCGTTTTACTCTATGTAGTCATAAGGCGTTACAGTTTTGCTGCAGCCTTCCCTGCTAATTTTTGGTTACTTGCTGGATGTGATTATTTAGATTCAAGGACATATTCGAGGAGGTCTATGAATCTAAGTGGAAATCCCAGTTTGATGCTTCTGGCATTCTGGTGAGTTTGTTTCAGGCATCAATGAAAGTAGCAGTGAGATTGTAACTGTTATCTTATGTTTGTTATTGGTGACAGGTATGAACACCGTTTGATTGATGATATGGTTGCCTATGCGGTTAAGAGTGAAGGCGGTTATGTGTGGGCTTGCAAGAACTATGATGGCGATGTGCAGAGTGACTTCCTAGCTCAGGGTCTGAATCTGTTCAATCTTTTCCATCAAGACTTTATTTGTTGAATATTTTCAAAACCCAAAGGATTTCACTATAAACAATCTGTTCCCCATGAAAGCCATTTGCTCTACTTGAACCATTTCTTCTTCTTTTCTTTTGTACTCCACAGGGTTTGGTTCCCTTGGTCTGATGACATCAGTATTGGTAAGTATATCTTATGAAATTCAGATTTTCTAAATTGTGTTATACTATGGCAAACTAAGTGGTGGATACCTTCTAATTCTAACTTAGGCATTTGGGGATAATATTCGGTTAGAGAATTGGCAGGTGATTTGCATAGAAATGAATTGATAGATGCTTCTGACAGGGTTTAATCAAGTGCCCAGAGAAATTGATTTTGTGCCCCTAGTTCAAAAACACGCATGTGGATATGAAAAATACGCTGAATTGGGCATTTTATATTCAGCTTTGTACCACTGACCTGAAATAGTGACGAGGCTGTTGTGGTGGTGATAAAGATGATAATAATGATCATAATTTAATTTGTTAAACCATGCATGCTCCATGGTTGAAGGACTCAACCGGAAGAAATGATAATATATATGCCTAATTAGCTATTTAATCAAATAACTCTCTTCATATGAGCGAAATTCCCAAATTCTTATATTTTGCACAGTTTCTATTCTTATAATACTTGTGGGGAATTCTTTTGGTCCAGGTCTGCCCTGATGGAAAGACAATTGAAGCTGAGGCAGCACATGGCACTGTTACCCGCCACTATCGTGTTCACCAGAAAGGAGGTGAAACTAGTACAAACAGCATTGCCTCAATTTTTGCATGGACACGAGGATTAGCTCACAGGTAAACCAATATTTTGTATATTTGGTTCTTATCTATTTTTGTTGGATAGAACATAAAAATAGTAACATAAGAGAAGAACAAAGCAAAAATTTTCAGCCAAAGAGTTGTGATAAACTAGTATTAAATTTAGAGAATTGGATAGGGAAAAAGCTTAATTTTATTATACAAAAATTATCCCTATTTATAGATCTATGCAGGATAACTTAATAAAGAACCAAGTAATTATAGAATAATGCATAATTGTCCTAATATAATCCTTCCTAAATCTGCCACCCGAATATGGAAGGAGATCGACTTGATCCAAGTGTGCCTCCCACGGATCCCCATGCTGACCGTGGGATCAAGGGCTAAGGGATGACTGGGATTTAACACTCCCCTCAAGCTGGAGAATATAAATCTATCATTCCCAGATTTGTAATTAGTCTCAGAAAGGTAGAGTTATTAAGTATCTTGTTTCACCATTTGGTCAAAGCTTTGGGAGGAATTAGCTTCAACATTGTCGCAACAAATGATAGCGATGAAAGCTATCTCAATCAAGCTTTAAGGTGCAGGGCAACAATGAAGGATGAGAGATCGCTAGTATTCTAAAAGGATGACAGAACCATCTAATCGGGTTTACCTTCATCCTGCACCTTCCTTAATTAACCAATATCAAAATATTAAGCTTAAATTTAAATTTGAATCAAAGTAATCATCAATAATCAAGAGTGTTTCCTCTTGAGTGGGAGGGATAATTGACGTGTACCTTAGAACATTGGCTATATAATATTGGTTAAATTTTCTCTATCAGTATGGGGTTTTGCAGTAAAGTGGAGTAGTGCAAGGGATCTATAATAAGCAGAAACCTGTACCATTTTTGTGGCTTTTCCTGTTTTTGTTTTCTTGGGAGTCGAATGAATATTCTAGGGGAGGTTAATAGGATGATACTATTTTACACGTGCTCTCCTGGATTTTACGTGATTCTACATGTTTTGATTTTAGGTGCAACTGGAACATTAAGTGTGTTTGTGTTGAATTAGAAGATGAAGCATAAGAAGCTATGCCTGTTTTTACCTTGAAAACAATCCCTTTTGATTGGATGAATCTGCTTCCTCTCCGTTCTTTTAAAGTTAGTTGCAGAAGCTAGTTAAAACAAGAGTGGCAAAAATGTTTATCCTAATTTTGAGTGGGTAAATTTTTCTCATTTTACATGACTACAGGTGGATTTAAAAGTGAAGTTTCTGTAATATACATGATCATAAGATGATTTATCGCAACTATCGAAGGAATGAGGACCACTCTTAGTCACCCCTGATTCCAACAATGTGTTTAGCCAAACTCTTAAATTTATTGTTGAAGCACTATTTGGAAGAGGGAAGTTGCTCTCTTCTGCATTGTTGGAAGAAGATTTGCTATGTGGGCTCAAGCACTGTTAGAGGTTTATTTTTGGGCGATGTGGTTGGTTGTTTACTTGGAGGCACGAAAAAGGACTGCAATTAGGGGGCAGGAGATTTGGAAAGGAAGAGCTGGAACGGTGTATTGACAGCTCTGTGAATGAGTAGATGAAGGTGTTGATGGCCAGAGGGGTTTTTTTTTTTCTGATGTAGTTAGTGTCATGCAATTTGCAGAGATATTAATTGAACACCAGTTTGATTACTACTTACAACTAGTCTTGTTTCCCTTGATGTACAGTTTTCACAACTAATAGATTCCATGTACATTTTCAAAGTGTTTGGATGTTTTATGGTTATATGTGATCCACACATCATGTAAAGAAAATGAATGTCATTGTTTCTCACATATTTCAATTCAACATTTTATTTATGTTGATTTTCATGGTTTATAATTACTTATGATCACATTTGGTGCATAAAGCATGCCATCAACGTGATTGTTCTCTTTAATAATTATATTGCCATCCCTTTTAATTGTCATTAAAATGGTTGTTTTGTTTTAGTCTAAAGGTTTTCATTTGAGTAGATCTAAAATCAAATATATGGAGTGCAATTTTAGTAGCAATACATCTGGTGGGGGGATTGTAACTTTGGGCGATCAAGTTATCAAAAAGAGTACATGTTTTAGATATCTTGGGTCTGTTTCTCAAAGTGATGCTGAAATAGATGAGGATAATTATTAGTATAATTTAAGTCGAATGGTTGAGATGGAGGAATGCATCGGGCCTGTTGTGTGATAAAAAACACCCCTCAAACTCAAGGGAAAATCTTTAAGATGGTGGTGAGACCTACAATGCTTTATGACGCATAATTTTGGCCATTTAAAGAGAAATATAAAATTAAGTGTTGTATAGATGAGGATGCTCAGGAAGATGAGTGACTTTGCACTTAGATACAAAATATAAAACAAATATATAAGTGAAAAGGTTGGAGTAGCCTAGCGGGCAGATAAGATTAGAGAGAGTTGCCTAGATGGTTTGGTTACATAAATGTCGGCATTCTGATGACCTAGTTAGGAGAGTATATGTATTAGATCTGGACTATGTTAAGAAAGGTAGACTTGACTAGAAACCATTAAAATAATATTTTTTTAAGATATTTAAATTAGAATTTTACTCTAAATAGGGCACAATGAAGAAAAATGATTTATGTAGCCGACCCCATTTAGTGGGATACAGGCTTGATGATGATGTTATTGTTGTGAAGTGGTTTTTCCTATCAAGAAGAGTCTTCGTTTTGACTTTGGTATTTACTTTCAAATATACAAGAACAAGGACTTGGGTTGAAACTTTCAGATTACTATAACAGAGGCTTACTTGAGAAGTAAATTGGCTTGGTTAGAGGATGCTTATGTGTTTATTTTTCTAAGGCATGAGTGAGGATCATTTGCACGTTAAGTGCCACATAATGCACATTTAATTGGCTTGCTCTATCAGAAAAGGAAAGGAATCATTGAGTTATTACTGTTCATGTAATAGCCAATTTATGGGGATGATAATTCTACAAAGTGGTATTATTTTATTGTATGCATAGTAGAAAAACATCTGCCGATCCCACGCAGTGGAATAAAGTAGAAAAACATTCGGAGATTCTTATGTAAATTTCATGTTTAATGAGATGGCAGGCTTTCTTAAAGAATGATATAAGTTTGATGCATGAACCCTGTTGCAAATCATTGCTTTATTGTATCCACTAATACCGAGCAATTGAAAGAAAAAACTCCAATCACATGCATTAGAAGATAGCCACCACATCGACTTATATTTGTGCATATTCTGTAGAGCATGTTGTTTATGTTATTACAATTTTACAGGCGATGAGATGGCAAGAGTGATTTGGAAATCAATAAAAGACAAGGTTAATGTTTTCCTTTTTATAATTTTTTTTTTCATTTCCTTTCCAAGTTCAATTTTATATGAAGTCATCGGTGACGGACAATGCAGCTAATTCTTCCATTCGTGGAATTGGACATAAAGTATTTTGATTTAAGTCTTTCCTGTCGTGATGCTACAAATGATGAAGTAACTTCCGAGAGTGCAGAAGCAACTCTTAAGTAAGCACCATATTTTCAATATTCTTTTTTTGGCTCTATCCAATTTATGTAGGATGTCCTATTTCGATGAATTTGGTATGCCATGCTGATTTTATTCCAACTTGCTCCATCATTACGTTATTTTGTACATTTTAATGTTGAATTGGTGTTTCGTTATATGGCGCACTTGGCTTAGTGAGAAATGTTGGTATTATTTTTCTATTGGGTAGACCAATGCCACCTTAATTTAATGTCACCGCATCAATCCATATCATGTAGTTTGAGAACAATTTCGTCAGTCATCTGTTCTGCTGAATGGATTTGCAAACATCCTGAGGTGTTTTTACACTTGAATCTCTAGGCATTTACATCGATGGTTTTTCCGTTATTAGATAAATTGTGAATTCAAAATTGATTTTCCATCTATTTGATTTAAAAACTATGGGAAGAACCCTTCTGTTTCAGGCGCTAAAGACATTCAGGCAGCACTGCTCTTGGCATGGCTTTGAACCAGACAATGTTGGGACATATAATGGGATATTGAATGCCATGTTAGACCGGCCAGGAGAGCTGGCCCAAGGCGGACATGTTCCTCCTGTTACAAAAGGCGGACAATTTCCGCCTCCAAAAACGTGGGTTTAGCAGCCATCTTTTAGGAGGAATTAGGGTGGTTTAGGAGGGAAATTTAATATTTACTTATTATTGTATGCTTTAAGTATGAGCTTTCCTAGGATTATGGTAGGAAGAGTTTTACTGAATTTAGTTTGTCTTAGGGAGTTTTGGGCTATAGCCCGTGGCTAGAGATTGGGATAGCCGGATCCTCCTCTCCAATTGAGGATCCATGGTATCTTGCTATTTTTTCTCCACTGTTATCGATAAAAAAGTTTATTTCTGGTTATTCTTCCAAATTCTTCTAAATCCATTTTTGCAAAGTGTTGAAATTCAAATTCAGCTAAGGAAATCTTGGTTCCTATAGCGTTTCCTGTTAGATCATTTGCACTAGTGTGCGGGTTGACCTAATTTAATAGAAAAAAATCCTATTCCTTGTATGATCTCCCCTTTTTGTCAAATCCCGTGTGCAAACCATGCCCTCCATACCCTCACACGTCATCCATAAGCTCCCTCAAATTGTGCCGATGTCTCTCGTCTCTCTCACACTCACTCGCACTCTCAATTGAGCTCTCCTCCTCACTCTCTTGCTCTCTTATCTCCTCTTTGAATTCTCGAAACCCCAATGAGGGGAGTCATGTATGGAGTTTGTTGAAGATGAACTTGTAGGACCTGCAATGAGGAAGCCGGGAAGTCTTGTAGGGAGCTCACTGAAGAAGACATCAATGCGACTTATGGGTTCTCAAATTGAGGAAGTCATGTTGGAGTTCATTGGGAGATGGCATCTTCATGAGATAGCGAAGGAGAGGAGTTTGGGGACTTGATTATTTGAGTCAACTGTTGCTTGAACCTTGCTGCTAGTGTTACCTCTATCCCTCTCTCTTTTTCTTCTCTTTTTCTCTTATCTCTATTTCTCTCTATCTCACGCTTCCTTTCTTTCTCTCTCCCTCTTTCTCTCCCTCCCTCTCTCTCTTCCTCCCTTCTCTTTATTCTCTCTCCATTCCTTTTCTCTCTATAAAGAGAGGGAAAAAGAGAAAAGAAAAGAAAATAAAGAAAATTGAGAGAAAAAAGCCGAGCAATGAAAGGGTTTTGGTGCGCTTGCCTCACTATCATCGACCCCTCACATGAAGGTATAAATTTATGAATTATCAAAACACTCAAATTCTCAAATGCCATATGCTAATAAGTACTTAGCTTCGAACACTTATCTTGATCGAGAGTTCTCTCGTATCACTGAGAGAGGTAACTAACCATAGGGATTTGCGCCTATGAGAAAGCTAAAATCAGATCATAAAATCCTCGTAAAATGAGTGCGAAATTATGGTTAGTGTATATCTCCATCAAATATGCCAGATGAAAATTTAACTTAGAACTACAAAAACTCTCTTAGTAGAGGATGGAGCGTGAATTTTCGAGCTCCTAGTAAATCGCAATAAATCGATGCCTAAGAGCTTTGATTTGAGTTGCTAATAAATTTATGCCGGCTCTGAAATCTTGATCATCTTTTAGATAATTTGTAGATCTTTGATACACAACAAACAATATCAAGCCTTTATCCCACTACGTGGGGTCGGCTATATGAATCCTTTTTCGCCATTGTGTCATGTTAAAAGTCAAATTCTCATTTAAATCAATAAAGAAAGATTATTTATAATATTTCTAACCAAGCTTTTTAGGTTATCTCTACCTTTCTTAACATAAGTCAAACTAATACCTCAACTTTCCTAACCGGGTCATTAGAAGGCCTCCGTTTAATGTGACCAAACCCTAAGGCGACTCTCTCTAATCTTATCTTCCACTGGAGCTACTCCAACTTTTTCATGTATATGCTCATTTATATCCTATCTCTAAGGTAAATCACTCATCCACCTAAGCATCCTCATCTATGCAACACTTAACTTAGTATTATGCTTCTCTTTTAATGGCCAACATTCGGCACCATAAAGCATTGTAGGTCTCACCACTATTTATAGAATTTACCCTTAAGTTTGAGGGGATTTTTCTATCGCACAACAAGCCCGATGCATTCCTCCACTTCAATCATCCACTTGAATTTTGCTGGTAATATCCCCATCTATTTCACCATCACTCTGAACAATAGATCCAAGATATTTAAAACGTGTACTCTTATTAATGACTTGACGCCCAAAGTCACAATCCCCTCACTAGGTCTATTGCTACTAAAATTATACTTTATATATTCAATTTTTGATCTACTCAATCGAAAACCTTTGGATCTAATTTGTAGATCTTTGATATCCGCTAAAACTATATGTAATCCATTGCAGGTATATGTAGCATCAAAGTGTGCAACAATTACTCCAGGTAAGTTGAAATTGGGAAATATATAAATTTTGCTGGGGTTGATTTTCTCAGAATTTTTGTAATACTGTGGTAATAGAGTATTTATTTAAAATTTTATTTATTGTTATTTTACCTTTCGGTATTATGGGATGACAGATGAAACCAGACTCAAAGAATTCAACTTGAAGGCCAGTGGAGAGTCCAAATGGAACTATTAGAAACATTGAATGGTCAGTAATGTGACATAGTTGAAGTTTAGAGGTCACTCAGGCATAATTATTGTTTATGTTGATGATGTGCATACCTTTTACACAGGCACGGTGTTCAGAGAGCCAATCTTATGCAAGAATGTTCCGAGGCGTTTCAGGTTCTTATGAAAGGGATCAATTCTGTAACTGTAAAATTGATTTGTTATCCTTTAGCTACGGTTTTTTTTTTCAGGGTGGACAAAACCAGGTCGGAAGTACCGTAATTGGCAACGAAGGTTGAAAGGACCATGGTCGGTAGGAGATAGGGGTCCAAAAGATAGTAGTTGGCTAGAGTTCGGGGTCAGAAAGACCTTTAGGGCGGTACTCTGGTAGAACTCTGGCCATCAGGTGGTGGCATGGCAGAAGTCTGGACCTCAAGTGGTGGTCCGGCAGAAGTTTGGGCCTCAGGTGGTGGTACAACAGAAGTCCGAACGTCATGTGGTTGTGTGGGCCTCAGGTGGCGGTTCGACATAAGTTCGCGCATCAGGTGGTGGTCCGGGAGAAGTCCAAGGCTCAGGTGGTGGTCCGACATAAGTCAGGGTGTCAGGTGGTGGTCCGGGAGAAGTTCAAGCCTTAGGTGTGGTCCGGTAGAAGTCCGGGCCTCAGGTGGTGGCATGGTGGAGCACATGCCTCACCTCAAATGGTGGTCCGGTGAAAGTCCGGGCCTCAAGTGGTGGCCTGGTGGAGTACAGGGCCTCAAGTGGTGATCCGGCGGAAGTTCGAGCGATAGGTGGTGGTTCGGAGAAGTCCGAGCCTCAAGTGGTGGTCCGGCAGATGTCCGGGCCTCAGGTGATGGCCTGGTGGAGCACATGGCCTCAAGTGGTGGTCTGGACCTTAGGTGGTGGCCTCGTGGAGCATAGGGCCTCAAGTGGTGGTTCGATGGGAAGTTCGGGTCAGGCCTCAGGTTGTGGCCTGGTGGAGCACAGGGTCTCAAGTGGTGGTCCGGCGGAAGTCCGGACCTCAAGTGGTGGCTAGTGGTAGTGGAGCACAGGGCTCAAGTGCTGGTCCGGTGGAAGTCCTGGCCTCAAGTGGTGGTCCGGCGAAGGTGAAGGTCTCAAGTGGTGGTCCGGTGAAACTCCTGCGGTGGTCGAGGAGGAGGTTCTTTCTTTCTTTTCTTTTCTTCTTGCTTGGATCCCTTTTTCAAGAGAAAGGAGGGGTCTTTTATTATATATTTTTGGAGTGGTATAAGCCGTAAATAGGTGAGAGATCAAGGGTAAATGGGGAGTGATTGAATGGACGGCGGATATTGAATCCCTTGATTGTGGATCGTTTGTCAGACATTTGAACGTCTTAATGATGTTAGAATTTGGTGATCTTGGGCTCGTTGGATTCGTCTCGTCGAGCCGCTTGATTCAATTATAAGACCATCATGTTTGGAAACCGTTTGGTAACCCAAATTGTGATTCGAACATTCCAACAGTGCTTCGAGCCCTTGATTTGGACTCATTTGGGCTCGTATTGAGTCGAATTTGGTGTCGTTGGGTTTGTATTTTCGAGACGCTCAGTTCAATTATAAGTTTGCTGAAATCAGAGTTCAAATGGTCCCAATTTTAATTTTGGAAGTTTCCAACTTGATTTTGCATCGAGATTCGTGCATGATCAAAATACTTTTTTGATAACGTATCAATTATATCATTAAAAATTTTATATATATATATATATATATATATATATATATATATATATATATATATATATATATATATATATATATATATATATATATATATATATATTATTGTTAATTTATGTTATATTTTCTTATAATTAACATCTAAATATTTAAAGTAAAATAAAGTAATTATAATTTATGTATAATATAACTAATAAAAATTATTAATTTACTAGTCAATGGCAAATACTCGCTGAATTTTCTTAGAGAAACACAAGTTGAAGAGCCCATGGAATCGAGCCGGATAGGGACCGCAAAACCCCCAGAGCACAGCTGCCACGGCAAGGTCCCCACTTTCATTCCAGCATCCGCCGTCAAACTTACTGCCGGCGGAACACGGAGTGGATGGCCTTCCCTGCTGCGTCGGCAGAATTCATCAATTGCAGTCGCCGCCTTGGCGCCCTCGCACCTCATATCAACCGAGCCACGCCAAGCCGCTACTGGATAGGCTCTATCCGACTGAGCCGCCCATCACTTTCTCCATTATCTTTACGTGTCCCCGGGACTTTGGACCTTTTCAAAACCTTCTCCACGCGGCCGCTATCCTTGTCATCCTTGCCGTCTTCCCCTCTTTCAGATCACCGATATCCGATCCATCGCAGGTGGCTGACGGAGAAAGTTGGAGATATGCCGTTCGAGAAGATCAAGGTTACGAATCCCATCGTGGAGATGGACGGTTCGTGGGTTTCTCTCTCCTTCACAACCTTCCTTTGCTTCATTCAGTTTTTGTTCCATTTTTGAATAACAAATATCATGCATCAGGCAATTCATGTTACATTTGATCACGGTTGATTATTTAGTATCTGCGGTGTGGATTCATGCACCCCGCGGTTCTATGCTCTACTTCAACATAATAATTTTAGCAAGTCTTGAATCGTTGAATCCCAAAGAGTGAGAGAATGATATAGACGTTCAGAAGACAAGTTAATAATTTTCATGCCTGTTGTAGTCTATGGTGGATGACCTGCGTCATGAAATTACATTTGACAATAGTTAACGGTTGAGTTGCGTGCGGTGTGGATTCACTCCAATGTGACTGTGTACTTAGAACATTGGCTATATAATATTGGTTAAATTTTCTCTATCAGTATGGGGTTTTGCAGTAAAGTGGAGTAGTGCAAGGGATCTATAATAAGCAGAAACCTGTACCATTTTTGTGGCTTTTCCTGTTTTTTTTTCTTGGGAGTCGAATGAATATTCTAGGGGAGGTTAATAGGATGATACTATTTTACACGTGCTCTCCTGGATTTTACGTGATTCTACATTGTTTTGATTTTAGGTGCAACTGGAATCATTGAAGTGTTTGTGTTGAATTAGAAGATGAAGCATAAGAAGCTATGCCTGTTTTTACCTTGAAAACAATCCCTTTTGATTGGATGAATCTGCTTCCTCTCCGTTCTTTTAAAGTTAGTTGCAGAAGCTAGTTAAAACAAGAGTGGCAAAAATGTTTATCCTAATTTTGAGTGGGTAAATTTTTCTCATTTTACATGACTACAGGTGGATTTAAAAGTGAAGTTTCTGTAATATACATGATCATAAGATGATTTATCGCAACTATCGAAGGAATGAGGACCACTCTTAGTCACCCCTGATTCCAACAATGTGTTTAGCCAAACTCTTAAATTTATTGTTGAAGCACTATTTGGAAGAGGGAAGTTGCTTCTTTCTGCATTTGTTGGAAGAAGATTTGCTATGTGGGCTCAAGCACTGTTAGAGGTTTATTTTTGGGCGATGTGGTTGGTTGTTTACTTGGAGGCACGAAAAAGGACTGCAAATTAGGGGGCAGGAGATTTGGAAAGGAAGAGCTGGAACGGTGTATTGACAGGCTCTGATGAATGAGTAGATGAAGGTGTTGATGGCCAGAGAGGGTTTTTTTTTTTCTGATTGTAGTTAGTGTCATGCAATTTGCAGAGATATTAATTGAACACCAGTTTGATTACTTACTTACAACTAGTCTTGTTTCCTTGTATGTACAGTTTTCACAACTAATAGATTCCATGTACATTTTCAAAGTGTTTGGATGTTTTATGGTTATATGTGATCCACACATCATGTAAAGAAAATGAATGTCATTGTTTCTCACATATTATCAATTTCAACATTTATTTTATGTTGATTTTCATGGTTTATAATTACTTATGATCACATTTGGTGCATAAAGCATGCCATCAACGTGATTGTTTTTTAATAATTATATTGCCATCCCTTTTAATTGTCATTAAAATGGTTGTTTTGTTTTAGTCTAAAGGTTTTCATTTGAGTAGATCTAAAATCAAATATATGGAGTGCAATTTTAGTAGCAATACATCTGGTGGGGGGATTGTAACTTTGGGCGATCAAGTTATCAAAAAGAGTACATGTTTTAGATATCTTGGGTCTGTTTCTCAAAGTGATGCTGAAATAGATGAGGATATTATTAGTATAATTTAAGTCGAATGGTTGAGATGGAGGAATGCATCGGGCCTGTTGTGTGATAGAAAAACACCCCTCAAACTCAAGGGAAAATTCTATAAGATGGTGGTGAGACCTACAATGCTTTATGACGCATAATTTTGGCCATTTAAAGAGAAATATAAAATTAAGTGTTGTATAGATGAGGATGCTCAGGAAGATGAGTGACTTTGCACTTATAGACAAAATATAAAACAAATATATAAGTGAAAAGGTTGGAGTAGCTCTAGCGGCAGATAAGATTAGAGAGAGTTGCCTTAGATGGTTTGGTTACATAAATGTCGGCATTCTGATGACCTAGTTAGGAGAGTATATGTATTAGATCTGGACTATGTTAAGAAAGGTAGACTTGACTAGAAACCATTAGAAATAATATTTTTTAAGATATTTAAATTAGAATTTTACTCTAAATAGGGCACAATGAAGAAAAATGATTTATGTAGCCGACCCCATTTAGTGGGATACAGGCTTGATGATGATGTTATTGTTGTGAAGTGGTTTTTCCTATCAAGAAGAGTCTTCGTTTTGACTTTGGTATTTACTTTCAAATATACAAGAACAAGGACTTGGGTTGAAACTTTCAGATTACTATAACAGAGGCTTACTTGAGAAGTAAATTGGCTTGGTTAGAGGATGCTTATTGTGTTATTTTTCTAAGGCATGAGTGAGGATCATTTTGCACGTTAAGTGCCACATAATGCACATTTAATTGGCTTGCTCTATCAGAAAAGGAAATGGAATCATTGAGTTATTACTTGTGTTCATGTAATAGCCAATTTATGGGGATGATAATTCTACAAAGTGGTATTATTTTATTGTATGCATAGTAGAAAAACATCTGCCGATCCCACGCAGTGGAATAAAGTAGAAAAACATTCGGAGATTCTTATGTAAATTTCATGTTTAATGAGATGGCAGGCTTTCTTAAAGAATGATATAAGTTTGATGCATGAACCCTGTTGCTAATCATTGCTTTATTGTATCACTAATACCGAGCAATTGAAAGAAAAAACTTCCAATCACATGCATTAGAAGATAGCCACCACATCGACTTATATTTGTGCATATTCTGTAGAGCATGTTGTTTATGTTATTACAATTTTACAGGCGATGAGATGGCAAGAGTGATTTGGAAATCAATAAAAGACAAGGTTAATGTTTTCCTTTTTATAATTTTTTTTTTCATTTCCTTTCCAAGTTCAATTTTATATGAAGTCATGCTGTGACGGACAATGCAGCTAATTCTTCCATTCGTGGAATTGGACATAAAGTATTTTGATTTAAGTCTTTCCTGTCGTGATGCTACAAATGATGAAGTAACTTCCGAGAGTGCAGAAGCAACTCTTAAGTAAGCACCATATTTTCAATATTCTTTTTTTTGGCTCTATCCAATTTATGTAGGATTGTCCTATTTCGATGAATTTGGTATGCCATGCTGATTTTATTCCAACTTGCTCCATCATTACGTTATTTTGTACATTTTAATGTTGAATTGGTGTTTCGTTATATGGCGCACTTGGCTTAGTGAGAAATGTTGGTATTATTTTCTATTGGGTAGACCATATGCCACCTTAATTTAATGTCACCGCATCAATCCATATCATGTAGTTTGAGAACTATTTCGTCAGTCATCTGTTCTGCTGAATGGATTTGCAAACATCCTGAGGTGTTTTTACACTTGAATCTCTAGGCATTTACATCGATGGTTTTTCCGTTTATTAGATAAATTGTGAATTCAAAATTGATTTTCCATCTATTTGATTTAAAAACTATGGAAGGGAACCCTTCTTTTGTTCAGGCGCTAAAGACATTCAGGCAGCACTGCTCTTGGCATGGCTTTGAACCAGACAATGTTGGGACATATAATGGGATAATGAATGACCATGTTAGACCGGTCCAGGAGAGCTGGCCTCAAGGCGGACATGTTCCTCCTGTTACAAAAGGCGGACAATTTCCGCCTCCAAAACGTGGGTTTAGCAGCCATCTTTTAGGGAGGAATTAGGGTGGTTTAGGAGGGAAAATTTAATATTTACTTTATTATTGTATGCTTTAAGTATGATGCTTTCCTAGGATTATGGTAGGAAGAGTTTTACTGAATTTAGTTTGTTCTTAGGGAGTTTTGGGCTATAGCCCGTGGCTAGAGATTGGGATAGCCGGATCCTCCTCTCCAATTGAGGATCCATGGTATCTTGCTATTTTTCTTCCACTGTTATCGATTAAAAAGTTTATTTCTGGTTATTCTTCCAAATTCTTCTAAATCCTATTTTTGCAAAGTGTTGAAATTCAAATTCAGCTAAGGAAAGTCTTGGTTCCTATAAGCGTTTCCTGTTAGATCATTTGCACTAGTTGGCTGGCGTTGACCTAATTTAATAGAAAAAAATCCTATTCCTTGTATGATCTCCCCTTTTTTGTCAAATCCCGTGTGCAAACCATGCCCTCCATACCCTCACACGTCATCCATAAGCTCCCTCAAATTGTGCCGATGTCTCTCGTCTCTCTCACACTCACTCGCACTCTCAATTGAGCTCTCCTCCTCACTCTCTTGCTCTCTTATCTCCTCTTTGAATTCTCGAAACCCTCAATGAGGGGAGTCATGTATGGAGTTTGTTGAAGATGATACTTGTAGGACCTGCAATGAGGAAGCCGGGAAGTCTTGTAGGGAGCTCACTGAAGAAGACATCAATGCGACTTATGGGTTCTCAAATTGAGGAAGTCATGTTGGAGTTCATTGGGAGATGGCATCTTCATGAGATAGCGAAGGAGAGGAGTTTGGGGACTTGATTATTTGAGTCAACTGTTGCTTGAACCTTGCTGCTAGTGTTACCTCTATCCCTCTCTCTTTTTCTTCTCTTTTTCTCTTATCTCTATTTTCTCTATCTCACGCTTCCTTTCTTTCTCTCTCCCTCTTTCTCTCCCTCCCTCTCTCTCTTCCTCCCTTCTCTTTTATTCTCTCTCCATTCCTTTTTCTCTCTATAAAGAGAGGGAAAAAGAGAAAAGAAAAGAAAATAAAGAAAATGAGAGAAAAAAGCCGAGCAATGAAAGGGTTTTGGTGCGCTTGCCTCACTATCATCGACCCCTCACATGAAGGTATAAATTTATGAATTATCAAAACACTCAAATTCTCAAATGCCATATGCTAATAAGTACTTAGCTTCGAACAACTTATCTTGATCGAGAGTTCTCTCGTATCACTGAGAGAGGTAACTAACCATAGGGATTTGCGCCTATGAGAAAGCTAAAATCAGATCATAAAATCCTCGTAAAATGAGTGCGAAATTATGGTTAGTGTATTATCTCCAATCAAATATGCCAGATGAAAATTTAACTTAGAACTACAAAAACTCTCTTAGTAGAGGATGGAGCGTGAATTTTCGAGCTCCTAGTAAATCGCAATAAATCGATGCCTAAGAGCTTTGATTTGAGTTGCTAATAAAATTTATGCCGGCTCTGAAGATCTTGATCATCTTTTAGATAATTTGTAGATCTTTGATACAACAACAACAATATCAAGCCTTTATCCCACTACGTGGGGTCGGCTATATGAATCCTTTTTCGCCATTGTGTCATGTTAAAAGTCAAATTCTCATTTAAATCTAATAAAGAAAGATTATTTATAATATTTTCTAACCAAGTCTTTTTAGGTTTATCTCTACCTTTCTTAACATAAGTCAAATCTAATACCTCAACTTTCCTAACCGGGTCATTAGAAGGCCTCCGTTTAATGTGACCAAACCATCTAAGGCGACTCTCTCTAATCTTATCTTCCACTGGAGCTACTCCAACTTTTTCATGTATATGCTCATTTAGTATCCTATCTCTAAAGGTAAATCCACTCATCCACCTAAGCATCCTCATCTATGCAACACTTAACTTAGTATTATGCTTCTCTTTTAATGGCCAACATTCGGCACCATAAAGCATTGTAGGTCTCACCACTATTTTATAGAATTTACCCTTAAGTTTGAGGGGGATTTTTCTATCGCACAACAAGCCCGATGCATTCCTCCACTTCAATCATCCAACTTGAATTTTGCTGGTAATATCCCCATCTATTTCACCATCACTCTGAACAATAGATCCAAGATATTTAAAACGTGTACTCTTATTAATGACTTGATCGCCCAAAGTCACAATCCCCTCACTAGGTCTATTGCTACTAAAATTATACTTTATATATTCAATTTTTGATCTACTCAATCGAAAACCTTTGGATCTAATTTGTAGATCTTTGATATCCGGCTAAAACTATATGTAATTCCATTGCAGGTATAATGTAGCTATCAAATGTGCAACAATTACTCCAGGTAAGTTGAAATTGGGAAATATATAAATTTTGCTGGGGTTGATTTTCTCAGAATTTTTGTAATACTGTGGTAATAGAGTATTTATTTAAAATTTTATTTAATGTTATTTTACCTTTCGGTATTATGGGATGACAGATGAAACCAGACTCAAAGAATTCAACTTGAAGGCCATGTGGAAGAGTCCAAATGGAACTATTAGAAACATTTTGAATGGTCAGATAATGTGACATAGTTGAAGTTTAGAGGTCACTCAGGCATTAATATATTGTTTATGTTGATGATGTGCATACCTTTTACACAGGCACGGTGTTCAGAGAGCCAATCTTATGCAAGAATGTTCCGAGGCTTGTTTCAGGTTCTTATGAAAGGGATCATATTCTGTAACTGTAAAATTTGATTTGTTATCCCTTCATGCTACGGTTTTTTTTTTCAGGGTGGACAAAACCCATATGTGTTGGAAGACATGCTTTTGGTGATCAGTACAGAGCTACTGATATGGTTGTAAAAGGGCCAGGGAAGCTTAGAATAGTATTTGGTAGACCTCCAACATTTATGGCTGTGTTGTGTTTTATTTTGGTGAATAATTATGTGTGTTATGTAGAACCAAAAAAAAAAAAAAGACCACTTTAGTCTTTCTTACTCAATTTAATAGCAGAAATGTAGTAGTGTTTGATGTATTGTAATTGCATTTGTAGAAGGTAAAGACGAACATGTTGATTTAGAGGTCTTCAATTTCACTGGGGAAGGTGGTGTAGCATTGTCTATGTTCAATACTGATGAGGTTCATAACTTACCGCTTTATGTTACTTGCGTGAAAGTGTTTTTTTTTTTTTTCTTTTTTGATTTAAAGTACCATGCTAACCATCTTTCCAAGATTTCCTGTAAACAGTCCATCCGTGCCTTCGCTGAGTCTTCAATGAACACCGCCTATCAAAAGAAGTGGCCACTATATCTTAGCACCAAAAATACAATTCTGAAGAAGTATGATGGAAGGTATGATGCAATTTCAGGATCAAGTTAGCGTTTTACTCTATGTAGTCATAAGGCGTTACAGTTTTGCTGCAGCCTTCCCTGCTAATTTTTGGTTACTTGCTGGATGTGATTATTTAGATTCAAGGACATATTCGAGGAGGTCTATGAATCTAAGTGGAAATCCCAGTTTGATGCTTCTGGCATCTGGTGAGTTTGTTTCAGGCATCAATGAAAGTAGCAGTGAGATTGTAACTGTTATCTTATGTTTGTTATTGGTGACAGGTATGAACACCGTTTGATTGATGATATGGTTGCCTATGCGGTTAAGAGTGAAGGCGGTTATGTGTGGGCTTGCAAGAACTATGATGGCGATGTGCAGAGTGACTTCCTAGCTCAGGGTCTGAATCTGTTCCAATCTTTTCCATCAAGACTTTATTTGTTGAATATTTTCCAAAACCCAAAGGATTTCACTATAAACAATCTGTTCCCCATGAAAGCCATTTGCTCTACTTGAACCATTTCTTCTTCTTTTCTTTTGTACTCCACAGGGTTTGGTTCCCTTGGTCTGATGACATCAGTATTGGTAAGTATATCTTATGAAATTCAGATTTTCTAAATTGTGTTATACTATGGCAAACTAAGTGGTGGATACCTTCTAATTCTAACTTAGGCATTTGGGATAATATTCGGTTAGAGAATTGGCAGGTGATTTGCATAGAAATGAATTGATAGATGCTTCTGACAGGGTTTAATCAAGTGCCCAGAGAAATTGATTTTGTGCCCCTAGTTCAAAAACACGCATGTGGATATGAAAAATACGCTTAATTGGGCATTTTATATTCAGCTTTGTACCACTGACCTGAAATAGTGACGAGGCTGTTGTGGTGGTGATGAAGATGATAATAATGATCATAATTTAATTTGTTAAACCATGCATGCTCCATGGTTGAAGGACTCAACCGGAAGAAATGATAATATATATGCCTAATTAGCTATTTAATCAAATAACTCTCTTCATATGAGCGAAATTCCCAAAATTCTTATATTTTGCACAGTTTCTATTCTTATAATACTTGTGGGGAATTCTTTTGGTCCAGGTCTGCCCTGATGGAAAGACAATTGAAGCTGAGGCAGCACATGGCACTGTTACCCGCCACTATCGTGTTCACCAGAAAGGAGGTGAAACTAGTACAAACAGCATTGCCTCAATTTTTGCATGGACACGAGGATTAGCTCACAGGTAAACCAATATTTTGTATATTTGGTTCTTATCTATTTTTGTTGGATAGAACATAAAAATAGTAACATAAGAGAAGAACAAAGCAAAAATTTTCAGCCAAAGAGTTGTGATAAACTAGTATTAAATTTAGAGAATTGGATAGGGAAAAAGCTTAATTTTATTATACAAAATTATCCCTATTTATAGATCTATGCAGGATAACTTAATAAAGAACCAAATAATTATAGAATAATGCATAATTGTCCTAATATAATCCTTCCTAAATCTGCCACCCGAATATGGAAGGAGATCGACTTGATCCAAGTGTGCCTCCCACGGATCCCCATGCTGACCGTGGGATCAAGGGCTAAGGGATGACTGGGATTTAACACTCCCCTCAAGCTGGAGAATATAAATCTATCATTCCCAGATTTGTAATTAGTCTCAGAAAGGTAGAGTTATTAAGTATCTTGTTTCACCATTTGGTCAAAGCTTTGGGAGGAATTAGCTTCAACATTGTCGCAACAAATGATAGCGATGAAAGCTATCTCAATCAAGCCTTTAAGGTGCAGGGCAACAATGAAGGATGAGATCGCTAGTATTCTAAGGATGACAGAACCATCTAATCGGGTTTACCTTCATCCTGCACCTTACATTAATTCAAACAAATATCAAAATATTAAGCTTAAATTTAAAATTGTATCAAAGTAATCATCAATAATCAAGAGTGTTTCCTCTTGAGTGGGAGGGATAATTAACTATGAGGGCTTGTGCTTATAGAAATTTTATTCCTTAGATCTAAATAAATCTTGATATAAACATAAGGTGAAATCCGATTAATTAAAATTTAATCTACCACATGAAGAATGGAATCCTAGCTCAATGTGCAGGTTCAGGTGCATTTTTTCTTAGTGGATATATTTCTTGGGGGATGGAAGCGCTATCAAGATTCTATGCAAATTTTGAAAAAAAAAATGTTTGAACAAAAAAAGAACATAATGCAACTCTGATAAAAAAGTTTATAGATGAGAAAAAAAAAAAACAAAAAAAATCTAATTAAATGTGCAAGGTGACTTGTTGTGATTCATATGCATCTCGAATGTTTTGTGCAAGTTAGACATAAGACATTATTGCAAGGATCTGCAGTCTTTTTAATAAGTAGGAAAAATAGTTCAAATTTTTATGTTTTTGATTTGACTCATTATATATTTATTAGTCTTATTTTAACAATGAGGATATATTGCCTTGTTGAGGAACATTGAAACTTATACAATTGTCTATTTTTTTGAGGAACATGAAATTTTAATTCTTTAGAGGATAGTTTTTTGTATCCTAGGGCTTTGTTGCAATGCAAGCCAATAATCAGGTCGAATTGCCCAGCACAGGCTAGTTTGACCTTAGTCAGTTATAATTGATCAAATTAGGCCATAAAATAGTTGAATTGGCTTATTTTCATGCCTTCTTAGGTTCATTTTTATTTTATCCGATTTTTAATATTTTTATTTGATTTAGTTTAATAGGGTTAATTATCATCTTCAGAAATATTAGAGGTTTAATTTGAATTGTTATTAGGATTAGATTTAATTTCAAATGGATTTGTGTTTGAATTCAAATTATTTGGATTGATCCTTGGAATCCTATTTCTATAAATAGTACTTAGAATTTAGGGGAGGGACATCCTTTTGATTCAGCTCCTTGATTACTTGATTCATTTGAGGACAAATCCGATTTACAGTAAAATCCCGTAGAGCTTATGCTTCCAACTAAGAGGTCTTGGGTTCGAGTCTTTGTGTATGCGTTGTGTGTGTGTGAGTTTGCCTTAAATGACCTAAATGTCCCCAAAAAAAAAAGTCTTAGGCTTCGTTTGGAACGGCTTTCTTAATGCTTCTTGAAGCTATTTTCTAGTACAAAAATTTTAATCTTTATACTAAAAAGCTGCTTCAAGAAGCAATTAAAAAGCCTTCCCAAATGAAGCCTTAATCCTGAATTGTTTATGCATCAACTGGTTTGTAACTGCTATCCCTAATAGTATTGGATATCAATCTGAACTGAAGAAAATGAACTCATTTTTCTTACTTTGTTTGACGTGCAAGAGATAAGTGAACAATTGGTTTTTGTTCCTCATGTTGTAACAGGGCCAAGTTGGATGATAATGCTCGATTGCTTGATTTCACTGAAAAGCTTGAAGCTGCCTGCGTTGGAACCGTGGAGTCTGGAAAGATGACCAAAGATCTTGCGCTGATTGTCCATGGACCCAAGTAATGTTCACTTTCATTGGCTTATGGTTTTTAATGTTATTTAATCGTATAGCCCATTTGAACTGAAACACGAGCAATATTTGCTTCCAGGGTGACCAGAGATCTGTATTTGAATACAGAGGAGTTCATTGATGCAGTATCTGAAGAGCTGGAGGCAAGAATATCTACTTAGGTTTTGTTTGGGACGACTTTCTTACCGTTTCTTAAAGCAGCTTTTTAATAAAAAATTAAAAATTTTATTTTAAAAAGTTACTTTAAACAGTAAAAAAGCCGTTCCAAACACAGCCTAAATCAAAATTAGCTGCTGAACACTGCAAAACGTTTTTTTTGGCCCTATAGTACGTACAAAGCATGTGAGTGCTTTCATTCCAACTAAATTTTTTGACAATCTAAGATAAATTTTGATTTCCTTCACCACTGCAACGTTTTATGCATATGCTGTTTTTTTTAGAGATACTGAATGTGCATTTGATGGGAATCAGTGAGATTCTTGGTTTGTTTAGGTTCTGTTTAATAGTATTTGTTTGGTAAGTCATTTGGATTGTTTATTAGTGTTTCTGTCTGAAGTCTGAAGTGTTCATATAAAGACAATGAAATTCGGATGGTTTGGTGCTTTTTTTTTTATATAGAGTTAGGGTCCTTTTGAGGAGAGATTATTACGTCTAGAGAGTGGACAGACGGACACAGAGAATTATCTAGTTTTATCTTTGTGAATAGTAAAAACATAGTAACTATTCATCATTGTGCTTTTATTGTTCATCATTGTGCTTTTACTATTCACATAGACAACTAGACAGTTCTTTGTATCCGATCCCCGCACGTAATAATTTCTCTCCATTTTTTGGGAGTGCCAAAGATTATAAAATTATTATGCGAATAGAATATTTTGGAAGTTGTTATAAAAATCAGCTTTCTAACCAAGGGCCTTATGCTGGAATCTGAATGTATTCAAAAACAAATCCGGATGCATCACGTCATTAGATGCATTGAGCCCCAGTGATGTGGCATGCCTGGATTCGCATCTGAACACGTTCGGAGTTCGGATTCCGCAGAGAATAATTTTCCCTTATGCTGAGAGTAAGATAACAAAATTATCAATTTTCTTCCTATAGGCACTATGAATGAAAATATACTCATACTCACGTAGTCACATGGCTATTTTGAGATTTAACTTTATAAAATATATTTTAAAAATTTATTCATATTTAAGTTTTATAAATCAATTTGAATAATGCAATACTAAGATTTTGTTCGAAACAACTTAAAAAGGGAAAACGAATTGTATCTGGAGAACCTCATATAAATATACATCAAAATAACTATTTTGTACTCCAAAACCTCTCAAAATAATTACTTTTATTGACATAATTTGATAATCTTCTAATATACATAAAATGCTTTGGTGTTTTAAGTAAATGTGTTCCACATTTCTCAATGACCTTTTGATACAAAAATTTCTTTATATGAAGGAGGCAACAGAAAAGAGAAGAAATCTAGCCTGTTCCAGTGTTAAAATCCTGGAACCAGCTCTACTGGTCTGCAATAGCTGCTTACCTCAAGCTGCTGAAACTTTTTGCACCTCGAGAAAACTATTGCAGACCAGTTAGAATCCATGAAACCAAAAGCAACGCAGGCAAGAAAACAAGAGCCAAGAACCCAGGCTTCGCTTGGGACGGCTTTCTTACTGTTTCTTAAAGCAATTTTTTAGTATAAAAATTATAAATTTTAGCTAGAAAGCTGCTTTAAAAAGCAATAAAAAAGCCGTCCCAAACGAATCCTCAGGGGAGCGTAGTTAGATATGAACACCATTTCCATTTTCATTATAATGTCCATTGGACAAGCGTTTTGCATGTCTATTCTGGTATGAGATAGCTAGGGAACTACTATTGCTTGTAGAGATTTCTGGTGGCAGCAGATTGATTTGTCCATCAGCTTTAAGAAAGGCATCCAGTTGTCCAGAAGCAGCAGCTATTAGACCTAGGAAATATTCAAGCAAGGCTCCTGATGAGTTAGCCCAATGCTAAAGCTTTGAAAACTAGAACAAGATCTTCGTAGTATGGCTTCGTTTGGAACAACTTTTTTACTACTAAGTAAAGCAACTTTTAATACAAAAAATTTATTTTTTGTGCTAGAAAAATACTTTATGCAGCAGTAACAAAGCCGTCCCAAACGAAACCTATATCAACTGAATTTGTTAAGGCAAAAAGATGGAAAAGAAAAAAGTAGAGAGAAGGACGTGGTGTCTTATGATAACAATTTTATCGTCTTTCTTGGTGTGACAATAATGTCTAGCACTAGCAATGACACCATTTACATTGAAAAGACATCAAAATCTTAATAAAATTTACATGAATAGAAGAGCCAAATAGGACAAATAAGATGAAGTTGTGAACACAAATTTGAAGATTAAATTGATATTAAGTTAAATACGAAATCACAAGAATGATAAAATGAGAATAAATTATAAGAAAATGAGAACAAAATTGAATTGAACAAAAGACTCATAGGGGATTTGTAATGAATTTAATAGCTCGCCAACGAGCACAAATCAAACCTCCCTTCATAGTTTGAACTCTCCAAACCATAAATTCGAGTTCAATGACTTAAATGAGTATGATCAAAAGAGCTCTATATAAAGACAAAAGAAAATACCATATGAAAATAATGTTAAGATTATAATTCATTTTTTTGGGCCACCAAATTTGCAACACATGTATACAAGTGGATATGAGGTGGAGAGTGGTCTCAAAAAAGGAAATATTGTGTGCATTCCAATGATTATCCTCGCATGTGGATTTGCAACAAACTTATAAGCAGACGAAATATAAGTAATAATGAACTTAAAGGTTAAGTCGCAAGCACACTTCAATGACAATGCATTCACGTGAACAACTATTAAGCCAGCCCCCCTCACACATCTACAAATCTTGCAATCACATGGATGATTTTCAAACAAAGTGAAATGGTCAAACCTGTTGCTCATCACAATTGTAGTGCACTGAATAAACATATATGTTAATTACTAAAAAAGATGGCTCATACGATCTCGTAAACAACTAGTACACCTTGTGAAGAAACAATGCCTATTGTGAAAAGATAGATTATGAATGAGACAAAGCGGTGCATTTAGTGTGTTTTAGGTTGCAGGGTCATTTTAACAGAATGAGCGGGACACTTAAAAACACTAAAAGAAATTTTATTAATGCATCTCTTAAATGCATAGCACAAATATATTGAAAACATGAAAATGCACTATGTAAGTGCATTGTGTAAATACACTGGAGATCATTCAAATGTGCAAGTGTATAGCGTAAGTGCATAGTGAATCGTGCAAATACGTTGCACAAATACATCAAAAAGCTTGCACAACTCATCAAACTGATTAAATCATTATACCTGTGTGCTCCGACCAATACATTGAACTAATTTTGAGGTCTGACAATATTGTGCGGTTAAAAATGAAGAAAATCTAATCTCTTATGCTTTGTATATTATCACACTATTATTTAAAAATCACTTATTTTTTTTTTAATAAAAAACACTTGTATGTGCTCCAACCAAATGGTTGAAATTTTAAATTTGAGATATGAAAATACTACACGAGTTAAAAACAACAACATCAAGCCTTTATCCCACTACAACAAGGAGTTGGCTACATTAATCATTTTTCTCCATTGTGTCTTGTTAAGAGTCAAATTCTCATTTAAATCTAATAAAGAAATGTCATTTCTAATATTTTCTAACCAATTCTTTTTAGGTCAACCTTTACCTTTCTTAACAAGCCAAATCAAATACATCTACTCTTATAAACGGGTCATCTACCCTTATCTTTCACTGGAGCTACTCCAACCTTTTCACGTACATGCTCATTTCATATCTTGTCTCTTGTCTCTAAGAGTACAACCACTCATCCACCTGAGCATCCTCATCTCTACAATACTTAATATTATGCTTCTTTTTTAATGGCAAACATTCTGCGTCATAAAGCATTGTAGGTTTCACTACCCTCTTTATATGTTTCTCAATTTTTAAAGTTTTTATACTTAAACCGATTTTTATAACAAAGCTTCTTAATTTTTATCTTTTTTTATACATTTTAATTCCACCACTAATAATTTTTACTATTAGGAGCTTTTTTTTATCCTACAAGTACATCCTTTGCAACATTTTTAATATCATTAGTTATTTTTTCCATATAACATTAGCTTTCTCATGCACAGACAAAATTTTAAGATCTACAATCTTACTCAAATATCTTTTTGTGAGTATTCTTTAAATTCTCCCATCTAATCTTATAATAATATTTTACTTTATCTTTCATATTTTGCATTTTATCTTAAATTTCAAAACTAATAAGCAATGTTGGGTACCTAAACTTCGGAATAACTTTATAATTTTTTTTTAATTTAAACGATATATTTTTCTTATAAAAAAATAATTGATCAGAGTTTTACTATATCCATTTTTTTTAGTTTTACCATAATCAATCTTATAAGCGATGAGATGCTCATCTCTTTTCTTAAATAATATATTAACAATTACAAAATCATAAGCTAGAAAAAAATCTAATATAGTCTTACCACCTTCATTAATTCCAAACTCATAGCCATTATGAATACTTTTAAAATCTACTTTTCTATAAACATATGTACATTTAAATCTCCTTCAATAACTTTGGCTTGAAAGGAATAATTCTAATAATGTTAAAATGAATCATCTCAATGTTATCCAAAGGGTGAAGGACAAGATCTTATCTCTTATTGCTGTTAACCTGATTTCCAGCAAGAATTTTAAAAACTGCTATGATGTTGGCTCTACTTTAGGGATTAATTGGGAGGGTGCTCGATCTGCTCTGAATGTTACTTATTGGCATAAACCCATTGCGAATTTTTGTAAGCTTAATGTTGATGAGGATTATACTAATTCTGGGAATGGTTGTGGTGGTATTATTAGAGATAGTAATGGCCACCTTATCATTGGTTTTGCGGGTCCGGATCATAACGGAAATGCTGTTTCTACCCTTTATAAAGCCATTTTGTATGGTATTGATTTGGGTATTACCCTTAACATCACTAACTTGATTATTGAAACTACTTATGGCAGTAATCTGTTACCTCTTCAGGATAATCAGGATATCTATTGTAATTCTCATTACTTCTATCTTGCTAGGGATATTAAGAGATCGTTAAGGCTTTTAAATTATTCCTTCAACCAGGTTTGTGGGCTGGCAACTCTTGTGCCTCTTGGCTGGCCCATTGGGGCTGTAGTTTTCTTGTTTTCACTGATGTTATCCCTTCTAATATTCCTAGCCCTTTAAATGGTATGATTTACTTGGAAGCGAATGGCATGCCTCATGTTATGTCTTAATTGTGGGCCTGCTCTTCCTGTGGTGGCTGGCTTTTCTCTGTTTCATTGGGATCGTTGTCTCTCTGTTATTTCCTGTTTGATTACTCTGTTGTTCGTTGTTTTAGCAATTGTCTGTTTGGTTGGTAATTGGAGCTATGATTTCATTGGTTGGTATGCTGAAGGTAAGTCCTTTTGTTGCTCTCCTACCACTTGGGGTGTTGGAAGTAATGAGGGGGTTTTGATGTGGCATCTTAATTTCTGTGGTTGGCCGTTTAATTGCTGTTGTCTTTATATCTTCTGCTATGGTCTTCTGGATATCCTGTATTATCTCTTGTTTCTCTGTTTTGCTGGGTCTACCCGTTATCCTCTGGTTGATTTTGCAGTTGCTGTTGGTTGTTCTCGTGAAGCTCTGTGGGTTGTTTGGTGGCGTGTTGTTTATCCTGGAATGACTAATGTCTGCATTTGGTTGTGGTGGAGATCCTTTTCTGTGATATTTGGTACCCTTTGTAGGATTGAGCGGCATTTGGTCTTTCCTCATGAGGCTAATTATTTCGATTTTTCTCTGAGCTCTAATAGTTATCTAACTATGACTGACCTTGCTGTTTTTTGTGGTCTCCTTCTTTTCCCTCACTATTTTGGGCTTTATGGAACTATCTTAGATTTCTATTATTGCCATATATCTAATCTTTGTTTTCTCAGCGAGGCTGTTTCTTTGAGCTGCTAGAACATTCCTGCTGGGATAGATTGGTTTCTTTGTATTCTGAGCTCTTCTGTGATTGGTTTAATTTGTCTTGATTTCTCTTTATTTTCTGCTTTGCATTCCTCTTATCTTATAAATTTTGCTAATACTAATTTTTGGCGTAGTTGTCCTGTTTGCTGTCTCTCTTTTTTGCAGAGGACGCTGATCAGGAAAGACTTCAATTTTGCTAGAAAGACTGAGCCGTATTGCTATCCTGTGTTCTTTCTTTTTTGGATGCTTCTCTATAAAATCAGTAGAATGTTACTAGGTTTGAATGTATTTTTTGATAGCGGAGACAATTGGCTCTTAGGTTTTCTTTATCTTTGTTTTGTAGCTCTTTTGAGCAGTAGTGAGCCGATGGTTTCCTTTAAGGACTCTGTAACCTGTTTCTTTTAACTAAAAAAAAAACTTCTCAAATAAAAACTCTTTCTTCCAGAGGTATCTTTTGTATTAATATTTTCTAAGTCATTTCAAAATTTTAATTTTGAACACATATCCAAATCTAATTGAGAAGCATAAGCATTTATAATATTAATAAGCTTAGCATCAATAACAATCTTTAAAGCTATAATTCTATCTCCAATTCTATTCATTTTTACAACATTATTCTTAGAAATCTTATCTATAATCACACCTATATCATTTCTAGTATGACTTCTACTAGAATACAATAGCTTAAATTCTAAACTATCAATTACCTTAGCCTTCTCTCCAACCCATTTAGTTTCTTGATTGCATAGAATATGTATCTTCCTATGAATCTTAATATCTATTAATTCCATTAATTTGCCGATAAGGGAACATATATTTCAAGATCCTATCTTAATTCTAGATTCATGGACTTGCTTCTTTGCCCACATCCATCCATGATGTAGGAACCCTTGCTTATTTAACACTGCACCCGAGCGTCAGTGCAACAGCCCTTGCACACTTCTCGTTGTATTCAAGCCATACTATGCGGGTTAAAAACAAAAATAAATTTAAACTTAGTTCATTTAAAAAAACACAAGTTTCAAATAGTACACTAAAAATTCCATTATTGATAATATGAACGCACGAATATGAGAGACTGGCGCACAAATGTTTAGAGAGCCTACAAGTCCATATCAATATGCTCCTAGAAATCGCATGCTATTTCAAGTTCTATTCCCATGCAGCCTATTTAAACTTAGATTTGGTAGATGTGAGTATGTCAGTTCATCAGTACCAAAAAGGAAAGTCTGATTCCTGAGAACAGGTGTGTAAGAACATTTTTCAGTAGTCATCACCTCCTTAAAATTTTGATAACTGATATTATCTCATTTAAAACAACATTCAAGGAAGTATGGCATTAGACAACAACTGACTACATAAAATCCAATCAGATAAAAATGATCAGGGTGTTGAGAGCTATTTCTCTCAAAACAGCAATTCCTAGTCATATTTATTTCGATCCTTAAGGTAACTAGGAAAAAGAGTATTACCTAAGAAAAGTGCGGATGGTTTTCCAGGCCTTGACATGAATTCTGGATGGAACTGGACCCCAACATAGAAAGGATGGGATGCAAGCTCCAATATCTGTACATGTTTTATGAGAGTTAAAACAGAAGCCCTCTGACAACCTTCAAAATTTAAATGTAAATTGGGGAGGCACAGGAATACCTCCATTCGTCCACCACCTTCGTCCTTGCCAACAAAAGCAAGACCAGATCTTTCAAGTTGCACAACCATGTCAGGATTGACCTGCAGTTAAAGTTAATATATTAATTTATCAAAACAAGTTACCATACAAGAGTTCCTATAAAGCATGGATTGGCATTGTTCGATTACAATTCTCTGTTCTTGATTTTTGAATCCACCATAACAAAAACTTCCACACACATGCAAACGCACATACAAAAAGCAAACATAATGGAACCAACCTCATATCTATGCCTGTGTCTTTCATCAACAAATTTCACATTCCCATATCTAGTAATTGAATTAAAAAGCATAGATGTATCAGAACTTATTCAAGAATCAATAGAAAGTAAAGGACAAGCAAACTTATTGATAGTGCAGAAGATGAGGGGATTCAATGATCTCACAGTTTGGCAGATTTGCAATTTTTAACCTGGAAGTAAGTCCTTCTAGACCCAAGCCTCATTGTGCCACCCATATGTGTTGTTGAAACCTACAAAAGAACAATCAACAGTGAAAAGTGGAAACAAGGCACTAATAATTAAGAAGAATGATAATTAAAGTACATATACCTCTGGCATAAATATGACGCATGGGTTCTTTGTGTTAGGATCAAACTCTGTACTATTAGCATCTCTCAAATTCATGACATGGCGAGAAAACTCAATCACAGAAATTTGCATGCCAAGGCAGATTCCTAGATACGGTATGTTGTTTTCTCGGGCATACTTAGCCGCAAGAATTTTCCCTTCGACACCCCTATCTCCAAAACCTCCAGGAACTAGTACACCGTCTGCACACTAAGTTGGAATTTTGTTCAGATTACGAAATACTGAAGTGTGATAATATGGAGCCAAGAGGATCAATTAAAATAAGGATTCAGGTAATTGAAACAGAAAGATAGCTGAGATTCCTCACTAACCTTAAGAAGGTTACATGCCTTTTTATGAACATCAGGCTCCTGAACAAAGGCATCGAAAATGATAAGCAAGAATATTTAAAAAGTGAAACCAAAAGGAGAAAAAGATCAATTAGCAAACCTCTTTTGCAGTTGCGTCTTCAAGGTCAGAGGCAGGCACCCAATCTACTACAAGTTTCCTACGGCAGGTTACAGAAGCATGAAGCAGAGCCTACATATAGATTGACGATAAGAGTCAAACAAAAGTTGGTAGTGTTTAGATTGCTTAAAGTGAATACGTGAGATCAATATGAACTACAAGTTTACATGTATGTTGGGTTATACTTGAACATATTGCTTTATTGCAATCAACAATAAAAAACAAAACAAGAAACAGCCAAAGACGGCCAGTCGGCCACTAAGAAAGAAACGAACCAAACAAGTAATCTTCCTCAAGAATATCAAGAAATTCTTGAGGCAAATACAAAGAATTTCCATGTATGTTGGGTTATACACAATTAGTCAGTAAACCATACATAGTTCTGACTGCCAAAATAGCAATAAAATAAATACGTGTGGTCAGTTATGAGTAATAATGAGGAAAAACAAGAACAAAGACGTCATTTATACAACTTTTATATAATACTCAAAGTTTAACAAGTTATATTTGCTTTTAAGGTTTAAAAAGGTGAAATTTGAAATCGAAGCATTTTGCCTTAGTGAGGCGAGGCGTAAGCCTCAAACAAAAAAATAAAAAACCTTCTTTAATTATAACATTTTTTTTAATTCCCTATATTAATTAGCATTAGATTCAATGTAATATAAAATAAAGCAACAAATTAATAACACAACAAAGTAATCCATTATATTTAAATCATCATTTGATATTTTTTTTAGCTTGAACTATACTTTGCTACTTTCTTTAAATTGATTATGAAGCAGAAGTTATTATTAATTCAATAGTCATTTTAATATTAGCTTTGATATCTTCATTCTCCTCATCATCAAATACATTTCTACATTTTCAATTTTAAATCTTTCGCTATTTTTTGTCATTATTCTGATAGGAAACTCTTGGATTTCCAAGTGTTTCTCACCAAAACCAAAGTAAATCCAAGCCAATACTGCTGTCCACAGCGGAAAAAAACAGCAAAACTGAAGAAAAACTGAGAGAAAGAAGTAGGGAGAAACGTAGAAAAACGATGCAAACGCTTTTATTTCAATAAAGGATGAAAAGCACTTGCAAGATACAACTTTCCTTCAATTCGAGAGGAAGGAAAAACTCTCCAACGATCTCCGGCAACGCCAAGAGCCCAAGAACAACAAACCCTAGATCTCCCAAGAAATTCAAAATCAAGCTAATCCCTCATTCCCACCCAAAACTCCTAATTAACCATAAAGGAGTTTTACAAAATGTCTAAACAGCTCCTCGCATTCAAAATTTCCCTCCCAATAATCTTCCCTGGCCCCCGTCGCCTTTGCTTCGCCCGCTCGGTTCCGCCTCCTGCTCGCGGTTCCGTCGCGAGTAGACGTGGACCGGTCCCGGTTGGACCGGTCCAGCCGGCCCCTCCTGGGCCGGCGTAACATTACCGCCCTCCCAAAGAATCACCTTGTCCTCAAGGTGAAAATCAGGAAACTGCTGTTTCGTCCTCTCATATGGTTCCCACGTGGCCTCGTAGTCAAGAAGGTTCTTCCACTGGATCAACACTTCCTTAGTTTTATCTTCTTTCTGGCGCACCCCTTTTAGCTCCATAGGTTCTAAAATCACCTCTAAGTCCTCAGTCAGGGTTGCTGGTAGCTCAGAATTGGCGGAGTACTCCCCAATGGCCTTTCTCAATTGTGATACGTGAAAAACTGGATGTATAGTTGCCAATGGAGGTAGTTTCAATCTGTATGCTACTGACCCAATCTTCTCCAGCACTTCATATGGCCCAAAGTACCTTGGAGCCAGCTTTTCATTCCTCCTGTTGGCAACTGTCTTCTGTCTATATGGTCGGAGCTTCAGAAACACCCTCTCCCCTGCTGCAAACTGTATGTCCTTCCTATGCCCATCCGCTTGCTTCTTCATAATTTGATGTGCTCTCAGTAGATGTCTCTTTAGCTCTTCAAGTACTCAATCTCTCTCCTCTAAGTACTCTTCTACTGACGACACAGGAGTGCTGCTACTCCCAAAATGCACCAAGTGTGGAGGATCCCTTCCGTACAGCACTTTGAATGGCGTCATCTGTGAAGCTGAGTGAAAAGAGGTGTTGTACCAGTATTCTGCCCAGGATAGCCATTTGGCCCACAACTTAGGTGTCTCCGACACAAAACATCTCAAGTAGGTTTCCAAACTCCTGTTAACCCCCTCCGTTTGGCCATCTGTCTGTGGGTGATAAGCGGTGCTCCTTTTCAAAACTGTTCCTTGTAACCTGAACAGCTCCTTCCAAAAGTGACTGAGGAACACCTTGTCTCTATCGGACACGATTGCCTCTGGTATCCCATGCAACCTGACAACCTCTCTGATGAAGGCTGAAGCCACTGTTACTGCGGTGTAAGGATGTCGGAGGGGAATAAAATGAGCATACTTGCTCAGTCTATCCACCACCACCAGGATCACTGTGAAGCCTTCTGAGCGGGGCAACCCATCTATGAAGTCCATGGATATTTCCTCCCACACTCGTCCTGGTAACGCCAAAGGCTCTAGTAGCCCTCCTGGTGACATAGCCATGTATTTGTTCCTCTGACAAATCTCACATCTGGCCACCATCTCCTCTACATCTCTATGCATTCCCTTCCAATAAAGCTCAGCAGCAATTAGGGGTGTAAGTGAGCCGAGCTGGCTCGTGAGTCGGCTCGAACTCGACTCGTTAACGAGCTCGCAAGCCGAGCTTATCGAGCTTCGAGCTCGAGCTCGAGCCTATAATCGAGCTCGAATGGTTAACGAGCTCGAGTTCGAGCTTGAGCCTCTTCGGCTCGTGAGCTCGCGAGCCGGCTCGTTAATTATTTATTAAGTAAAATAATATATAATATTTATTATAATATATTAAAATGTATGTTAATGATTACATATAATATATTAAAATGTTTTATAATATATGTTGGGAAGCTAGTACAGTTGATTTTATTAAAATAATATATAAATTATATTATAATATATATTATAATCTGTTGCTCATTAATGAGAATTGCTATAATGGCTTGATATGAGTTCACGTGACAGTTTTCCCAAAATAAAAATAAAAAATGACAGCTGCTCACTGCATGGAAAGCGGACGGGCAGAAAAAAAAAGACTGGGCGGGAGAAACGAAAGCGGACGGGGCGGGAAAATACCAAATTGAATCGAGCCGGCTCGCGAGCCGGCTCGAGCTCGTCTGTCGAGCTCGAGCTCGAGCTCGAGCTCGCTTTTTGACTAACGAGCTGAGCTCGATAAGGCCTAAACTCGACTCGACTCGACTCGTTTACACCCCTAGCAGCAATCCTCCTGTAGGTCTTCTGCACCCCAGAATGACCACCATCCGTTGCTCTAACAAGTACTTCAGGCTCCTCTGATCAGTCCTGACAATAAAGTGTCTGCCCAATAAGTAAGGTCTCTACTTCTGGATGGCCAGTACAATAGTCATCAGCTCTCTCTCGTAGACAGACTTCAGTCTAGCCCGGGATGACAGTACTTGACTGAAGTAAGCTATGGGTCTGTGGTTCTGCATCAACACTGCTCCCAATCCATAGCCTGAAGCATCTGTCTCCACCACAAACACCTGATTGAAGTCCGGTAGAGCAAGCACTGGCACTGTCGTCATGGCCTTCTTCAGCTTCTCAAAAGCCTCTGAAGCTGCTTCTCCCCATAAAAAATTGTCCTTCTTCAACTGCTCTGTCAGTGGCCACGCTATAGTGCTGTATCCCCTCACGAACCTCCTGTAGTATCCTGTCAATCCCAAGAATCCTCTGAGCCCCTTCAAGGTCTTGGGTTGAGGCCATGCCAGCATTGCCTCTATCTTGGACTGATCTGCAGTCACTCCCTCCTGGGATATCACATGCCCCAGGTACTCCACCCGTGCCTGAGCGAAGTCACACTTCTTGAAGTTGGCCTTCAGCTGATGCTCCCTCAGCACACCCAACACCACTCTCAGGTGCTCTAGGTGTTCCTCCTCAGTCCTGCTATAAATTAGTATGTCATCAAAAAATACCAACACAAACCTGCGGAGGTATGGCTTGAAGATCCGGTTCATCAGGGCCTGGAATGTGGCAGGTGCGTTGGTGAGGCCAAAAGGCATCACCAGAAATTCATAGTGGCCCTCATGAGTCCTGAAGGCCATCTTCTGCACATCTTCCTTCCTCATCCGAATTTGGTGATAGCCTGACTTCAGATCGACCTTGGTGAACAAGGCTGCTCCATGTAGCTCATCCATCAACTCGTCAATCACCGGGATAGGAAACTTATCAGGCATAGTCTCCTTGTTGAGAGCTCTATAGTCTACGCAGAACCTCCAACTCCCATCCTTCTTTTTTGATCGCAAGCAGAACTGGACTAGAGAAAGGGCTCACACTGGGCTGAATGATCCCTCCTTCTAGCATTTCTCCTACAAGTTTCTCAATCTCATCTTTCTGCACTTGAGGGTATCTGTAAGGCCTCACACTGATAGGAGATACTCCCTCTTTCAGGATAATCTGATGCTCCTGCTCTCTGTCAGGTGGTAGTCCCACCGGAGGTTGGAACACATCCTCAAATTCCTGCAGAAGAGGCTGAACCAACGTGGGAATGAGCTTTTCCTCCCCCTCCTCCTGCTCTGCAGCTCCACAAGGAATCCTCCTCCTTCCTCATGGATGATTTTCGCCATTGATATGAGTGACACTCCAGCTCTGGACAATCCGGGTTCCCCTTTTAGCTTCACCCTCTTCCCCTCTACAATCAGCTCCATCACCATGGTCCCCCAGTTCACCTTGGTTTCACCCAAAGTCTGTAGCCACTTCATGCCCAGAATGACATCTGTGCTACCCAACTTCAGGGGTAGGAAGTCCTCTACCACCCTGATCTCCTGTAGTCTCATCTCCACCCCTTTGCAGATCCCGATGCTGGACTCAATCTTTCCTGTCCCCATCATCACCCCATAACTGTCTGTCTCAGTAGGCTCCATCCCTAGCTCCTCTGCCACTTGGGTGGATATGAAATTGTGGGTTGCCCCACTGTCAATCAGGACCACTACCTCCCTCCCAAGGATCTTCCCCTTCACCTTCATCGTATGGCTAGGAGTAAATCCCAACACAGAATTGAGGGATACCTCAGCTACCTCCAACTGGGGATCAATTTGCTCCTCATCAGAATCATCACACTCTTCAGGCGCCTCGTCTATATAGACGGTGAGAGCCCGAAGGGCGCGATCCTTGCATCTATGCCCTGGAACAAACTTCTCCTCACATCTGAAACAAAGGCCCTTAGCCCTCTTCTCCTGCATCTCTTCCTCAGTCAGTTTCTTGAAGCTTCCAGCAGATCTGGTCACCCCGCTCTTCTCCTTTCCACTCTCCTTAGGGACGCTGGGGCTTGGCCCTTTTGGAGCCAAGTAAGTGGTAGTTGTCCTGGTGGGACCTCCTGAGTGGTTGTTTCTCCAAGTTTGGGCGTTGGTCTTTTAATTCTCCACCAACTGAGCCAATTCCATCGCCTCCCTCAGGTCTCTTGGTCTCATGACCTTCACAGAATCTCTAATTTCTGGTTTGAGGCCCTTCATAAAATTTTCCCCCAAAGTACTGTTTGAGAGGCCCTCCATGTCTCCCACTAAGCTCTCAAATTTCTTCCTGTATTCCTCCACTGTTCCCTCCTGAGTGAGGGCGTAGAACTGTTCTGATATCTCCCATGGGCTGCTCCCCCTGAATCTCTCCCTGATAGCCTCCTTGAAGTCCCTCCAGGACCTCACCGGTCCCCACTTATCCATGTACTTGAACCAGGCAAATGCCGCCCCTTCCAAGCACATACTAGCAGTCATCAATCTCTCCTCCTCCATTAGGCCATTCACTGCAAAATACCTCTCCACCTTGTGGATCCACTCATCCACATTTCCCTCCTCGAATACTGGCATTTTCAGCTTCCTGGCCCTCGTGTCCACCCCGTATGCCCTATTCCCCCCATGGCCTCCTATGTCCCAAGCTATGGGGTCTTCCCAAGTTCCTCTTTCTCCATATCGGGGCTCATCCTCCCTCCTTGGCCGCCAGTATCCATCTTCCCCTCGTGCCCCGCCATGGTGGTTATAGATCCCCCACGGCCGGTCCACTGGGTCGGGCCTCCGACGTCGCCAATCATCTTCTCTTCCTTCCCGGAAGTCTCTCCGTCTGTCATGTTCTTCTCGCCTGATGGACTCCCGAGGTGGCATCCTCCCGTTGCTGTTAAGCAGTTCCACCTCCTCTTCCTCTTCTGGATTCACTTTCTCCTTACCCCTGCTCCCACTACCTTCTCCTCTTTCCTCCACCGGCACAGCCCTTGCTTGCCCTTCCAACAACTTCTTCATCATCTCCTCCAAAGCCATGAATTTCCCTTCCACATTCTCGCTAAATGTGGCCATCTTCTCCTCCAGATCCGCCTTAAGTTGACCCATCTCGGTCTCCAAGACTTCTACTCGCTTAGATGCCATGGGAAACGACGAGATGCCTCCGGATCCTCCAAAAATCAGCAAAAACTGCAGCGAAACAATGGAGAAAACAGCCCTCCACCGCCCGGATCTTGCTCTGATACCAATTTGATAGGAAACTCTTGGATTTCCAAGTGTTTCTCACCAAAACCAAAGTAAATCCAAGCCAATACTGCTGTCCACAGCGGAAAAAAACAGCAAAACTGCAGAAAAACTGAGAGAAAGAAATAGGGAGAAACATAGAAACACGATGCAAACGCTTTTATTTCAATAAAGGATGAAAAGCACTTGCAAGATACAACTTTCCTTCAATTCGAGAGGAAGGAAAAACTCTCCAACGATCTCCGGCAACGCCAAGAGCCCAAGAACAACAAACCCTAGATCTCCCAAGAAATTCAAAATCAAGCTAATCCCTCATTCCCACCCAAAACTCCTAATTAACCATAAATGAGTTTTTTACAAAATGTCTAAACAGCCCCTCGCATTCAAAATTTCCCTCCCAAAAATCTTCCCTGGCCCCCGTCGCCTTTGCTTCGCCCGCTCGGTTCCACCTCCTGCTCGCGGTTCCGTCGCGAGTAGATGTGGACCGGTCCCGGTTGGACCGGTCCAGCCGGCCCCTCCTGGGGCGGCGTAACATATTCATTCATCATTAGATAATATATCATTAACAAACCAAAAGATTTATTTCATCGTCGTCAATTATTCTCCTCTATAATTTGAAGTGCTTATCTTTTAAATTTTTATCAAACATAATAAAACCATTCAACCTTGCTCATTCGTACTATGGCTAACTGGCTCTTTTTATTTGTATAATAGATTAAAATTTTATATATCATTGATAATAATATATAATAAAAAAATTATAAACTTAACTAGAATGAGGCGTTGCCTCAAAACGCCACGAGGCGTACATCTCATTCAAAAAAGACATAAGCCTCGCTAGAACTAGTGAGGCTTAAGCTTCAAGGCGCTCATTGTGCGCCTCAGTTTGAGGCACACCTCGATGCATACACCTCGAACGATTTTTTAAATCATTGCTCTCACAGCTAATCATGCAGCATTGTTATTGCGGACATGAAAAGCATGCAAAAGGTTATATGCTTAATATTTTCAAAAAGGAACACCTGAAAATTCAATTTAAACAAAGACTAACAACAATCAAAAAGCAATAGTGAGCATCTAAAAGCTACCAGGAAATCTACCAAAATTCTATAACGTTAACTGCTTAACGGTGAATTTAACCACGAAGTATTCGCTAATGAGATTTGCAACAATATAATGTACGAACCATGTCCCATATCACCTATGAAACGTCTTCAACTTGCAATAATGAGAAAAAATGGTGTGGAATATGGTACCTTTTGATTCTAGCATTTCCTATCTATATATTTTCTTTCCAAGCAGAACATTAAAATCTGAAAGTCAAAGATTGAAGATTAAAAAATACCGTTATAATCAACATCAGCCAAACCTCAACTATTGAAGCTGAATTTATTAATACTATACTTCTATGTCATGGAGGGTAAGACTGCCTATATCAATACCCCAAAAGATCTTGGGTATTATTTTCCCCAAAAAAAAAAAAGGATCTTGGGTATTATCATCAAGTAAACCAAACATATGCACTTTTTATTATTATACGAATGTTATGTCGAGATTATAATGTTCTTATAATACTTGGTGATAGCTTTAGTCCTTACTAAGAATTTGAAAAAGAAATATCCTAGAGTATTGCTAAGCATGAATAGTTGCCCTTGCCCATAGTAAATGTGAGGATTCTTTTCCCCAGTGAAGTAAAATAGTGCGATTGTTTCTCTACTAGCTTGCACACGAAGGATTGAGCTTTTAGTTGCAAATATGTGCAAGTTGCATCTGAATGGAATGTTTGAAATATGTGCAAATGTGCCATAGGATTAGATTAGGTTTTAATATTTAATCATTTTTAATAAAAAAAAAATTTGCATGTTGAGGTATACGCCTCAAGCTGAACAGGCAAGGCACGATTCAAGTCATGCCTCAGCCAAACTAAAGCTTATGAATCAAAATAACAACTCAAGGCACGCCTTAGACAAACTAAAGACTAACCTTACCATATTTGAATCCTCAAAATTTTTTTCTATGAAATCATACGATGCTTCATATGAACAGTATTAATAAAGACTAACCTTCAATCATCCTACATCATTTGACACTTCGGACAACAGTCAACAAAAATGAAAGGAGAGTAAGTATTCAAAAAGCCAACTAAAATAAATTAGGATAAACTTAATGATGATAACGTCTATAAGCAATCAGACTCAACACTATATATGTATGCACCTTCTATGGCTAATTGATTGAATACAACATACAAATCATTATTAGAGAGGAAAACTTTTTCATCTTGCCATGATGCTTAAAAGATAACCTTTATGTTGTTTTTACTTTCTCATACAATTTCCAGAAAATATACACAAATGAACAAAGTGGAGGTAAAATGTCTTAATCCCTACATTGCAAGGTAAGTTTTCATGAATTTGAGGAAACATTGTTATATTGAAAGTATAGTTGATATATATATATATATATATATATATATATATATATATATATATATATATATATACATACATATATACATACATACATACATACATACATAAAGATTGGTTGCAAGATCACCTTTAGCACGGAGAGGTATGAGTCAGAAAGACCGGTATATTTACCAACCATGGCAATTCTTACCTGAAATATATTGTAAATTAGAACTTAGAAGATGAAAAAAGGTCCATTACAATGATGGTGCTTATAAAAAATATCCTTAATGCAACCCACAGGATCGCTCAAAGCATCATAGATTTTAGCCCTGGCAGTCCACTCATCCAACATGGGTTCTTTTGCAACTCTGCATTAGAACCAGTTAATTTGAATGAAGTTCTTTGTGATACTCTTCATAGGGTAGTGCTAAATAATCAAATAATGAACTCATAAGGTCAAGCAATCAGACCCTTGTAGGTTTAGTGCTTTCAAGATGGCCTCGTGCCCCTTCTGGTCCTGTAGAAACACAAACTATCATGTTCTAGACATGGTGGGGTTCTATTCTAAGCAGGGTTGCCCTGCTCTGTAAGAAGCACTATCAATAAAAGAAATAAAAATAAATTTATTGAAATCCAATGTTGTAATGAGGCAACCTACCCTCAGGAGTAAGGGAACATGCCAAATGTTTGGAACATCATAAAGAGTCAAAATATTCGAAGCCTGGAAAATCACTTATATCAAATCATCAAAGATAAAAATTAAGCTACTGCAGCTTGTGGAAACAATGCACATAAATTAATTGTTGAAAGTTTAAACTTAAGATACGGACCGGCACATGGCAAAATTGTGTAAGCTTTTCCTTCACATTATCTTCCAAAGGCTGTCCAAGAAGTGCCAGCACAAATTAACAAAATAAGATGATTACATGTGACCTAGAGGATAATAAATAGGGCAAATGAGAGACCAAAGCACTACGGCAAGCAAGAATATTTGGTGTCAAACCAAGCCCTCTTAGTCCCCGAACGCTATGCTGAGTTGGCTTAGTTTTCTGCAAGTAAGAGGACAATAATACTATAAATTCGAGCAAGTTTCAGCAACCATGTCAAGGTTGATGGTCAGTTATTTGCAGTAGAAAATTGCCACTGGAAACAGATAAAATCAGGAAAAGTTATAAACCTGTTCACCAACTACATTTAGAACTGGTACAAGGCTGACATGGATAAGACAGAAGTTTCCAGGACCTGGTGTAAAACCACATAGAGTGCTAATATCAATACGTCTGGTGAGTATGCTAATCGAAACTAAAGTTAAAATATCAAACAACTTCCAGGAAAGCATCTATATAGATTTCTCACCTACACAATAGGAAAACTGACCAAGTGCTTCAATAAATGGCATGGATTCAATATCTCCTGCATCAAAAACTCCATGCATCAAGAAACAAAAAAGATGGTTTTTTCCTTCATGCTTGCTTGGAATACTATAGAAGATATTGCAGACAATGTAAACACAGACAAAGACACGTAAGGATCACACTACTATGATTCTTTCTTCGGTAATATCAACAAACATTTCAAAGCATATTATCACCTATGGTTCCACCCAGTTCTATAACACATACATCAGCTGGTCCTTCATTTCCATCAACAGGAATAATTGCTACCCGTTCAATCCACTCTTGTATAGCATCAGTGATGTGCGGTACAACCTAAGAGCAACATGAGTTTTAAGAAAATAACACGTGCTACCCATAAAAATCATATACCAACAATTGATGGTAGGCAATAAGGCAGAAGTGTTTCTCACCTGAACAGTTTTCCCCAAATAATCTCCCTTTCTTTCCTTGTTAATAACAAACTAATCAACCATAGTATTAAGAAAATAGAATAAGGATTCATATCTTAATTAAGTATATTATGCCTTAGTAAAAAGCAAATAGAACGGCTCAAAAAAGCTTAAAAGAAATATCCAACCTGGTAAATCTTTCCAGTAGTAATGTTGTTATCGCGAGTCAGCTTGATATCCAGGAATCTTTCATAGTTACCAAGATCCAAATCCACCTTCCAAATGAAATGAAATGAAAAATATTAAGATCACATGGAAATTGCAATGTGAATGTCAAAGTTTACAAGGGTCATTAAATATAACATATTTGTGTTAAGCCAATTAGCCTAAAAGTTGAACATTTATTTGAATCCCACTATTTTTTATCTATTTTCCTTTTTAATAGGTTTTTGCATTATTATATGTAGATGCCTAGGATATCATCTTATCAAGAAAATTTCATTAGAATTTGAATCTCTACCTATTGACTCCGAAAATTTGAGCTTTAGGGGCCCCGGCCTCTCCGCATTATATTCGGGGAGAGTTTTAACGGATTAAATTCCAGAAAAAATTTTCAGAAGTCATATTAGATAGAGATTAGACACTACCCAGAAATTTTGCCCTCTTAACGAGAACTCTAAGATTTGAGTTATGGTTTCTTATAGACGCAAACCCCTATAATTAATTACTCCTCCCAATAAGGAGAGAGAGCTTTCGATTAAGGCTAGTTGTTGAACATATGCGTAGTATCCAACATATAAAAGCAGCAATTCTAGATGTAAAATTTAATATTTAAATTTAGAAATTCACCACCTTGCACTTAAGCATATGGTGAGGGAAATAATGATGAACCCGATCAAGATCTCATAGTTCCGTCAGCGTAGGTCATCATAATCCTTAGTTTGCTTAGTTAGAGGAGGTAGTCGACCAAACCTAATGGAAGGATCCTTGTCGGCAGCCATTGATTGCTTTGTACAAGGGTATCTTGTAGACTTTGGGTGAGTATTTATCTAAGGGACGAATTCAAGTCAACCTTAACTAACAAAGAGCTTTGTTCCCTATCGATTATACCCTATAATTTATTACTTAATGGAAAGTAGCCATTGGGGAAAATATGAGCCTCTAACAATGACCATAAGATAATAAAGTTGTTCAACCAAGCCATTAGGTTAGAGGGCTACAATAATAATCATTTACCACATGGAGCCATATTGGCCAAGCCACAGGTTCTTTGTAGACCCGTCCGGCCAAACCACCGATTAGAAGATCAGTCATAACCATACCACGTAGAGTCGTCTGGCCAAGCTACGAGCTTCGTGAAGCCATCTGGCAATGCCATCGGTTAGAGGAAATGATATGTCCTTACTAGAAGGATATTATTTGAGAATGAATTTGAATGATATTTTCGACTAGACATTTGCTTTTTGTGAGTTAGAGTTATCTTTGAATTCATCATTCTCACCAAACGATTGCGGAGGGTGGATAAATTTTGCATTAAGTTTTAGATAATTAATTTTTAATTTTAAATATTAATATTCTTAATAGATGTAGAGCTTTAGAGTTTTGGAAGAATTCAAAATTAACCCCTCCGGTTGATATTAACTTTCAACACGTCCATCATCAAGGATTAAAGTATTTAGTTATTTGAGAACCTTATCAACTCTAATCATTCGCTAACAGAGGATCGGATTTTATTATTGACTTTCAACATGACTATCATCAGGGATTAAAGTATTTAGTTATTTGAGAACCTTATCAACTCTATTCATTCGCTAAGAGGATCGGGTTTTATTATTGACTTTCAACATGACCATCATCAGGGATTAAAGTATTTAGTTATTTGAGAACCTTATCAACTCTATTCATTCGCTAACAGAGGATCGGGTTTTATTTTTGACTTTCAACAGACCATCATCAGGGATTAAAGTATCTAGTTATTGGAGAACCTTATCAACTCTATTCATTTGCTAATAGAGGAACGAGTTTTATTATTGACCTCATGAGCTATCATACAAATGCTAATAATTGAGAAATTATATCTTTATGATAAGTTTTATTTAAAGAGCCTTTAAAGGATTAATGTGAACTTTAAAATTAAATATCATGCTAGATTTGTGATTAGACGTTCGTTTGTTAATCCAAAACATGTCGATTCCAGTCCTTTCAAGGAGGAGGGTGAAACTTGAATATGTGACCCACACAACATTCTCAGACCTTGAGTTTGAGAGTTCAAAGCAACAATCGGAGCATATGAGGGTATTTAGTTTGAAAATTAAATTTCATACTAGTGTGCATTTAACCCCCATACAAAATTTTCAAACATTGGAATTTGCAAATTTAGCATGCTTGTTGGAGCATATATGGGTAATAAAAATATTATTTTAAATTAACATGTATGTTTTTAAACATTATGGCATGCTTCTCAAGGCGGTAGCACTCTTCTTAGAGTCGTCACATTCTTCCAGAGGCTGCTGCACGCTTTTAGAGGCAACATGCATAAGTTTTAATGCATGAGATGGATTTTAAAAATATTTAAATTTTATAATTTGTGCAGGTAATTATCATTGGAGTGTGCACAAGATTTCATTTAGGGGCCTACAAACATCTTCTGTCCTCTTATACGAGTGTTGTAGATCTGGTCGCATGAGCGTGAGGCAAATTAGGTTTTAGCTGTTATATATAGGAGATATATTGTTTAGTTCATGTTATCTCATTTGAATTATCATATCATCTAACATAGCTTGTAGGGGATTTTTTGTTCAATAGACATTAGGAGATCATGCTCTTGTTTGTAAGAGAGCTACATTGTTCGCTGCGAATCTCTTATTATCACCTGTAGGTAAGTTGTTGTATGCACTAGGGGTGTAAGTGAGCCGAGCCGGCTCGCGAGCCGGCTCGAGCTCGACTCGTTTATGGGCTCGCGAGCCGAGCTTATCGAGCTCACGAGTCGAGCTCGAGCTCGAGCCGGCTTGGCTCGTGAGCTCGCGAGCCGGCTCGATTAAATATTAATATTTTTAAAAATAATTTTATTTTATTTATTAAATTTAAATATTAAAAAATTATAATAATAATCACCTAAATTTAATTTAAAAGTGAAATATTTCATATTTTTATAAAAGTTTTGTTTAAGTTTTAAAAATCTCGCTTAAAGTTTAAAAATCCCGCCTAATTTTAAAATTTTTTAAAAATCCCGCCTAAATTTAAAAATTCCCGCCCATGGCTGGCGAGCCGGCTCGAGCTCGTTAACAGTGACACGAGCTCGAGTTCGAGCTCGACTGTCGAGCTCGACTCGAGCTCGAGCTCGAGTTCGAGCTCGGTTTCTATCTAACGAGCCGAGCTCGATAAGGACCAAAACTCGACTCGACTCGACTCGTTTACACCCCTAGTATGCACTACCAATTCCCTGCTTTTGCTCACAGGCAAATTGTAGTGTTCATAAGAAGTTCCCTACTATTATCCATAGACACGCTAGTTTTTTTGATATGAGATCCTTGTCCATGCCCATAGACTAATTATCATGGGTACTACGAATTTCTTACTCCTGCTAATAGATGAATTGTAGTGTTCATTGCTAGTGTTCTATTCTTGCTCGTAGGCGGGTTGATTTATTTGATATGATCCCCTTGTTCTTAGTTGTAGGTTAGTTGTATACACTACGAATTTCATGCTCCTGCTCACAAGTGATTGTAGTGTTCATTCCACTCCCATGTTGTTTCCCTTCGACGAGCTATAGTGTGCCTTACACATCTGTCTATGCATGTAGACAAGTTATCACATTCACCATGAGTTCCTTGTTCATGCTTGTAGGAGTATTGTTCTGTCCATTGTGAGTTCCATGTTTTTTCCCATAGGCGAGGTGTTACATTCACTGTAAAATCTCTATCATTGTTTAAAATTGCATAATATGAGGCTCTCCTCAGTGTAATTCAAGTGAAATATGCCTCGAGCTTCTTTTATGAGGCTTGCGCCTCAGCTTGGCTAATGCCAACCTTGAGGTATGTCTCGCCTTACTAACGTGAGACATACGCTTCACTCGATTTATATTATTTTTTATTAAAACTTACCTAAATCCTAAACTAAAACCCCGAACAAATCATACCTTAATGCACCCCCAAGCTGCAGCAACTTCCTCTCAATCGACCCAACCTCCAACCCACTGCCTTTGCCATAGCCATCACCATCATAGTCATCGGCAAGAATTGTTTCAAATTCATTCACTACCACCATCTCCTCTAAAAATTTTGGAGTATTATTCTCTTTTTTATATTAATGATAAAAATTTATGAAAGAGAAAGATAATTAAAATAATTGGAGAAGAAATAAATTGAGAGACATTGAACTCCATATGATGACTTCTTTTTTAACATCTTTTGGGGTTTTGGTCTCTTTGGATCGGATGTCGAATCTGAGAAGGGTAGTTGCTTGGATTCCTCTTGTAGGTTGGCGGCCTTAATAACTTTTCAAATATTTGAATTGTGAATCCCTTAAGAATGAAGGCAATCGGGCCGTGGATGCTCTTGAGCAATATCTCAATAAATAAATGATGAAGAAATAAATTTAGAGGCATTGAACTGCATATGATGAGGTAGGGGGAGACTAATTTGTTATAATGACGACTCAAATAAAATCCCCCTCATTGATAACAATGCATATTAATTTTGAGTTATTATCAATTATGTCAATTTTTTTAGGAATTAAATGTGGATGAGTGGGGAATTGAGAAAGAAGAAATTTAGAATTGAACTTGATGTTATAGGATACTTTTACTTAATTTTTATATTTCATATTATTTTGCTCTTGTAAGTTGTAATTTTTTATTTCAATTCTATTTCACGCAATTTACCGCTTGCCGATTTACATCTTGTTCAATTTTTTATTTCATATATATGTCAATTTGTTACTTCATAGTTCAATATAAAATTAATATGTCATTCTTTAACATATTATTTGGGTATTATGTAAAAATTATTTTAATCATTATTTTTCACTTTACGCAATTTTTGGATTTTGAGGCTTATGCCTCAAAATGCCTTGAGGCTTTCGCCTCGCCTCATGAAAGAAAAATGCCTCAATACTTAATTGTGCAATTTTAAACCATGGGCCTTATGCATGCTCGCAGATGATATATGTGTTCCATGCAAGTTAATTGATATTGCCTGTAGGCATGCTATTGTATTCTCTATAATTTTTCTAATATTGTTTGTAGGTAAGTTATTGTGCATATTGAAATTCTTATTCACCACGAGTTCGCCGCACATGCCCATTTGGTTATTGGTTTGAACTGTGATTTTAGTTAAATTTTATATATTTTAATTTCCAGTTACTGTGAGTGAATTTCAAAACATATGAGCAAATATTGTTATCCTTAATTTCTAGTCATTAATTCTAATAGATGCCCATTAAATTTACGATTTGAATTGATTTCCATTGTATTTTCAGTTGTCATTAAAGGACTCAAATAATTGTTTAAGAATAATAGTTTATTTCCTACGAGCTATGCATGATTGGTGCATATTTTTTCACATCCTGCTTTACATTAGCAGCAACCCAGACTTCCCTCGGCATGAAAAGGAAAAAATATGCATGCAGATTTCAGTTTAGTTGAATAAATTTACAGAATTGCATTTCCACAAATTGTAGGTCCAAATAAGCAAAAAAAGTTTCATAAACCAAACCAAAAAGTAAAACTTCAATGGAGCTAATTATGATGTCCCCTAAAGTTCAGGCATCAACACATTCAGGCCACTTGGGAGAAGACAACAATATCAGACAACAAGTGCAAAAGAAAAAATAAATCAGTAATGAATGATAAAACCGTAAGAAACACGAACAGACATAGAGGCTCAACTGTAAGGGTTAGAGCTTTTCCTCACCTCCCCGCCATCATCCAAAACAAAAACTTCTCCATGTTCAAAAGGGGACATTGTTCCAGCATCAGTATTCAGGTATGGATCTGTAAACAACAGCTTAAAAATCAGCTTTTTAATGTCTAAATAAATTTAATAAATAAACAGTCAAAAGTTGCAATTGATGTGCCAATAAATTTGGTGCAAAATGATAACTTTGGAAAACTGAAATATTTTTCAGTCCATTTTTGCAAATCCTTGTGTTTTACAGTCACAAACTTTAAGAGGGCTGTTTGGCTACTAGAAGAATTCAATTCACGTAGGATTTATTAAATGTCGCAAATTCAGATTTAGGAAATCCTGGCTGTGTTAAATACTGAAAATTGAGTGGTATGATGAATAATAAATTTAGTAAAATTCTAATAAATTCTTCCACAGATATTTTAAGATTTAAGATTCAAACAAAGTAGAAAAAGAGATATAATGAGAAAAAGTGTAAAAATCTTAAATACTACTTCACTCGGATTTACTAAATCTGGGATTTAGAGTAAAATAGGAACAAAATGAAATTTAAGAAAATAGTAGTATTTTAAGTTGGTCAAAAATTATTTGGCAAGATTTAGCTGAAATCATGGCTAAATCTTGCAAGCAAAAAGCCCCAAATGAATTCCATACCTACATGAAATAACAAGATGCAGCTTTCTTATCAATTAGAATGAAACCATCAAATAGGGAAATAAAGAAAAACAATTGTCCGAGGTGACTGAAACCCGACTTTCGTCTCAGTTCATCTCAGGAGCCCCACCATCGAGGGGCCCTGCTACCTAACACTATCCAAGGCAAGCACATGTCATCCTTCAACAAATAAAAAGGTGAGAAAGACAGGTAGAGTTGAGTTTTGAATCTCTTTTCTTCATCTTTTTACACTAGAAGTTTCTCTAATCAACACAGTAAAAACTGCCCATACTGATTGAAAAGGAGGGAAAAAAACTCATCAGTTTTATTAATCCCATCGAACTAGTTTCTCTATAGTACCGAAACTCATATCAGTAGGTATAACAATCAAACCAGGCTAAAACAAAAGAAGAAGTACACAGAGACCACCCAAATTCAAACAGCTTTAATAAAAAAGACTTCTGCAACCAGGATAAACAAATGACCTAATAAATGATGACGTTAAATAATCTAAAACTCGCGGTGCTTCTCGCTTAAATAAAACCCTACAAAGCAAGAATAAATTTTTTCTTTCTTCTCTTCAAATCTCAAAAACCCTCCTCCAAATGCCTTTCGTCCTCATCCAATTCTCAAAATATATACGCATCAAATAAAAAATTAAAAATAACTCCCCACAAACTACTTAATGATCGAAACTAACAGCTGAAACAAACATGCAAATAGCGACGACCACAATGACAGATTTAAGATAACCAGCCACATACCAATCTTGATGGAGGTGACCCTGAGCCCGCATGCCTTGAGCAACAACCCAACGCTACTCGCCGTCACCCCCTTCCCCAGTCCACTTACAACTCCCCCAGTCACCAAAATGTACTTCATCTTTATCTGCTGCGCAATGCGCCGTTCCGCCCAAAATCTGTATTTTAGCTGAGAGGTAAGCGAGACGGTAATGGAGGCCGGTAAAGAGAGACAGAGAGGAGCACGCAACGAAGCGATGGATATGGTAGAAGGCTAGAAGCGATGGATATGGGGAGAACGAAGCTGCGGAGAAGTTAAATAAGTACCATCGCTGCCTCTCTCCTGACGATTTCAGCCGAGCGGTAACATGCAATCGGGTTCGAGCAATTTAAGAAGAAGAAATTTTTTAATTTTTTTTTTCCGCTCGAGTGATCATTTTCTGCCACGTTTTAAACAGTAAAAATACTATTTTATTTTCGACTTAAGAGGTATAGTGTCGTGCACTGTTATTTATTATTATATATTAAGCTGTTTATTTTCAAATAGATAGAGTATATAATTGTCTGATAAACTTAGAATTATTTTGTTTTACTGAACTGTAGCTTTTTTTTTTTTTACTGAACTGTAGTTATAGATGCATTTAGTTATAGTAGAATTTATTTTAAAAAAAAAGGTGTAAGTAATGTGAACTACAAAAACTATAATAATAAAATTTTGCGGGATTTATATATAGCACTTTAAATTTGGGATTTATGCATTTAAAATAAAATTTTCATTATTTATATTAGGGGTGTCAAAATTGGATATGGGTCGTGTTCGGGTCGAACCCGGAACTGACCCGGGTTCAAACGGGTCGACCCTAACCCGATCCGAGTAGGTAAACGGGTCGCAAATCCGAACCCGGACCAAACCCGGTTGGTTGCCGGGTTGACCCGACCCGACACGGGAAGCGGACGCGGGTGCGCGTGGGCTAGACTCGGGTGCCCGCAGGCTGGATGCGGTGCTCGCGCGGGATGCGGGTGCACCCCTGAGCGGGCAGCTGGGCAGGCGAGAGTGTGTACGGGCTGTCTTGACGAGCGCACGCGGGCGACCTCGACGAGCTCGCGGGCGGCCTCGACCGGTGAGCGGGTGGAGAGTGCTAGCAGCCTGGGCAGATGCGGGCTATACATGTTAAATAGGTTGGCGGGTTGACCCGACAACCAGTCGGGTCAACCCGAACCCGACCCTTTTTGAAATCGGGTCCGGTCAAACCTGAAATTTCCGGTTCAGGTTTTCGTGTCGTCTCAAATATTGACACCCCTTTATATACATAGCGCTTAAAATATCAAAATTAAAAAAAAAAAAAAAAAAAAAAAAAAAAACTCTCTTTACCATTGTGTAATATCATAAACATGTTGGTGGTCTCATCATTCTTTATCAGGAGAGATTATTATGAGGATTGAAATTGCGTCCGATTTTTGTGAGTGAGCACATCAAAATCATAGTGGTGAATGGTAACTATGTTTTGACTGCCCACACTCACAAAACATGACAGTTCTCCGATATGAACTCTACACGTAACAATCTATTCTTTATCGATCTCTTACTCTTATGCACCCTCTCATCTCAAGTTCTACTTATCTCTATGCTTGCTATCTATTCTTCCACTCCTAATGAAATTCCTAAAGCTTTTGACAACAAATAAATGACGAAATTGCACAAGAGCTTACAATGGAAACGCAACAATGGATTTGGGTGGCATATGGAGGAAGCAAAGCGCACAACGTGGAATTAGAAATGGGGGTTTTACATACATATAACTTATATTTCATGTTATTTATATATCTAACACTCAAAACATTAATATTACATGACTACCATCCATGGGTCAAAAATCCAACCCAGACCCTACTCGCATGGGTTACGGGTTGACCCAACCCGACCCGCAAACTTGGGCGAGCTTGCGAACTTCGGCCTGGCAAACATCAAGCTTGCAAAGGAGCTTTGAAGGCGAGCCTGTGAAGGACCTCTAAAGGCGAGCTTGCGAGCTGCGGCCTGGTAGACGATGGAGGAAGGATGAACAAGCTGTCGCGGTGCCGCCTCAACCTAGCAGACGACATAAGCTGGAGGCCTAGATGGACGAACGGACTTGGTCAAGCTGTGGCGGTCCTGGCGGTGGACAGATGCGGTAGGTAGGCATCCCGAAGGCTTCGGATGACGGAGACGCGAAAGACGGTTCGCGATCGTGATTCCCGAACAAGCCGGACAGCATGAACCTCTCAATCGCAAAATCTAGGCCACTCGCTAGGGTTTCTAAACGGGCTAATCGGATCAGTTTTGGGTTGCCGGATGAACCCAAACCTGACTAAATTTTTTAAACGGGTTGACTTTGCCAACCCGAACTCGACTCGTATGTCAAACGGGTTGACCCGAACCCGACTCAATTTTTGAAACGGATTGATTTTGCCAACCCGAACCCGACCCGTAGGTCAAACAAGTTAACTCGAACCCGGAATTTTCCGGGTTGGATCGTGTCAAATATTAACACCCCTAATTTTGATCATATAGTAAAAGTTAGGGGATCAATTTCTCTCTTTGAATTTATCTTAAAAGTAAAGCCACATAATTTTATCCATTTAAATGCCCCGTGTCAATAAATTTTCTGATAAATACATCTTCTTCCAACTTAACTTTGGCCTTTAGAGCTGTTTTATCTACCAGTTTGATTTCCAGCTTTCCTCTTCACCACCTTCATTGCAAGCTGTATCATTCTAATTTGTTTGATTTAAAAATACAAAATCCTTCGAGAAAAGCATATAATTCTATGACTATGGTTCAGAAAGATATTTCTCCGGAAATTTTAATGTGATTCTGTATTGACAGTATTTGTATTACTGTGTCATCTTATTCTTTTTGAAGCACTGTAAGATTAAATTCAAAGGTTTGAATTATTGTGATGGTAATAATTAAAACGGACGGAAAGGAAAGAAAAATTAATGGAATATTTTTTATTTGAGGTTTTTTGTCTCTTTGTGAATCAATATTATTATTTATTATTATTTGAATAGAAAATTTTGTTTTTATATATAGATTTAGGTCGATCTAGCTGTATGCTATAAATTAAATTGAGAGATAATGCATAGACAAGCATGAAATAAATTAGACAAAACTGCCACAATTTATTTTCTTATTATAAAGAATAAGGCGTTGTTTGGGACGACTTTTTTACTGCTTTTTAGTTAAATTTTATTTTATATATATATATATATATATATATATATATATATATATATATATATATATATATATATATATATATATATATATAATATTTTACTTTTTTTACTAAAAAGCTGCTTTAAGAAGCAATAAGAAAGTCGTCCCAAATAAAATCTAAATTTTACAAGAAGATTAAGGCTTCGTTTTGATTACTCGGTTGCACCTACTAGCACTACCCCTTGCTTGCTTAATTTGGTTACTAGTCCTATTGTATCCCCGGATCATAATGTTGATATTAGTGCTGATGAAACTGAGTATTATGATGATTATGTTCCTCTGGACCCTAGGGATCGTGAATGTGATCCTTCGGGGGGGGGGGGGATTGATTCCTATTTGTTGTGAGGATGTTAGTGCTTCAGTTCTTAAAGGTGATGATATGGCGGGAAATTCAAGAATGGTTGATGTTCCCATTTATGTTCTTTCTAAAGATGCTTTGCAAGATCACCTAACTTGTTATGCGAGGTATTTTGAGGTCATGCATGGTGATTGGTTGAATGATGATTGTTCTTCAATTGCTGGGGAGGAGTTTGATGAGAATGCTTCAGATTTTGATCTGAGTATTATCCAAATTGTTGATGTTGGTCTTCATGTTAAAAAAAGTAAGAGTAAAAAGTATAAATCAAAGAAGAAGTGAATTGCTGTTATTCCTTCTTTTTTCCAATGGTGCTCTTCCTATTACTTGCAGTCTTCTTTGCCGATGGTTTTCTGATGGTTGCTGGTTTTTCCGGGCAATGATGATGAGGCTTCGTTGTACTACCTCTTGGGCCTCGCTTGTTGGCAACCTTGGTGGTTCTTTTGCGGTTTGGGAATTGTGACTTGGTGCTCTTTGTTTGCTGCCTCTAATGGAGGGCCCTGTTTGTCTTGGATTGGGTTTGTGTTGGCAGGTGGCTGTGGCTTTATGCTATCTTTGTTGGATGGAGCTGTTTGCTGCTATTTTGGCTCTTGCGTTGCTGGTCTAACTCTTAGGTGGCCTAGGTTTTTTCTCTTCCTGATGAATTGTCTGTTTTGGTGCTTTTTTTGTTTTTCTTTGCTTATAATAGATAGATTCATTAACTCATAAGTTTTGCTTCAAATATTGTATTTTTAGATAGCTGATGGATCATTAAGGAATTTTAATCCTTTTTCAATTAATGTGTAGGCCCCTCTGTGGATTTTATCAAAAAAAAAAAAAAAAAAGATTAAGGCTTCGTTTGGGGTGTCTTTCTCTCCTTCTTAAAATAGTTTTTTAGTATAAAAATTAAGTCCAAGGCTTTGTTTGGGACATCTTTCTTACTGTTTTCTAAAGCAGCTTTTTAATATAATTTTTTGTTTCAAAAAAATCTTGTACTAAAAAGCTGCTTTAAAAAGCAATAAAAAAATTGAATCAAATGAACCCTAGCTTTCTTACTGCTTTCTAAAAAAGCTATTTTGTACACAATTTTTGTTCAAAAAATTTTTTGTATTAAAAAATTGCTTTAGAAAGCAATAAAAAAACTGTCACAAAGGAAACCTAACTCATAAATACAAAAATATAAATCCAATTTCATATGGAATATATTTTTATTTTATACTTAAATATAAGTAAATAAAAATAAATAACAGTCACTTAGGCGTCGTTTGAGATGGCTTTCTTATTGCTTCAAAAAGCAACATTTTTAGTACAAAAATTATTTTTTTTTACTAGAAAGCTGCTTTAAGAAGCACAAAGAAAGTCGTCCCAAACGAAACCTTAGACTTAAAGTAGCTTTTTAGCAAAAAAAAAGCTTTAAGAAACAATAATAAAACCGTCTCAAACTAAGCCTAATAGTGAATGATATGTTTTTTGCACGTCTTGTATATTCCATCATAATCGACCAGCAACAGTTTCTCTCTTGGCAGAGTAGCATATGGCTATATCCAATATATCTATTTCAAAGATGTGGATCCTACGTGTAATTCATATATTTTATGCATTTATTGATTTATTTGTCAACCAAACATATTAAATTTTAGCTAACATATAGTCCTTCATTTTTGTGCTTGCAAGTGTTCGGATTTTAATTTGATTTGATTTATCTTTGTATTCTAGCATGGCTAAGTAAGTTCATTTTTGCAAATTGCAACTCACTTTTCATGCAATTTACTTGATTAGAATATAAAATTGCACTTTGGGTCGATTTTTTTTTTAATGAATTCATTAGTCATAATTTGTTTATATTATTGATTTGCATGTTGATGTTCTTGGAATTAATTATGTTTTCATTGGTAAATTATATTTACATTTGGATATGCGGCACAAAGTTAATTTTTTTAATATATTATTTACTAGATTTAGAAAGAAAAAAAGAATTTTGTAGGTAAGATAATAAAATCAATAGAGAGATGATTTTATGTCATAACTTAGGACAAATATGTGCACAACCGTAAAATAATATAAGAGTAGTGATAATTAAAAAAATCACAGGGGCTTGCTAATTCAGAACGTATCATTAGTTTGAGGATGTAACTATAATTAGTTGTCCTCCCTCATAGCGGAAGAAGATGTTGTTGTAATATAAAGGCCTAATCCAAGGAGGAAGTCTTTTGTTCGTGGTGAAAGTGGGAGGAATACAAAGCATTAATGTTGATGATGATGGAAGTTAAAAAATACATTCTTTTTTATAGAGAAATGAGAGATTGATTAACTAGAAAATTGTGAATTATAGTAAGAAAATCAAGATAACATTCTTTTCCAATGAAATGAGGCAAATTCAATGAAATGAGGTGAATTTGATCAATTAGCGGGTGGTAAAAAAAGTGGTCAACAGAGTAAAAACAAAACGAGTCAGTTTGGATCGGATAAGAATAGGAACATGTTAGGAACGCTGCTTAAACTTTTAAAAACTGATAAAACCTTAGATCGAGTTTATGTGTCAAAGAAGTTAAAAAGAAGAGTCTATTTATAAATTTTGTGGTGATTATTCTAATTGTTATCCAAAATTATATTGGAATAATCCTTATTATTATGCACTAGATTGCACCCTTACTTGATTAGAAGGTGACTAGCCAGATGATCCTAATATTAATTTGGCCCAATCAACTTGCCCTATCCATGAAAGAGCCAATCAACAGACCACCAACCAATTATCAAAGATGGATATTCAATGATGATGTTGGTATGACCACATATGACGGATTCTTTTATCAATAAATGATATCTACCATATCGAATCTCTCAATGCCATGAGCAAAATGAAGCAGACAAATTGAAAATCCAACGGCTGGATTGAGTTAAATATAGGGAAGGTAGGCCCTACTTTAACCAAATTCACTTTAGTTGGCTTATTTGAGCTTATATTGGCTTAAATTTAATTAATCTTTGTGTTGCTATGTCAAAACAATCTTTTGGACTATAAACATACAAAAATTAAAATTTAATAAATCATTTAATTAATTTTTGAAGTTTCTAAATGCATATCTGAAAAGTTTTTAAAACTTGAATATTGCAACAAAATACATATAGAATTAGTGAAATTTTGGATCCAACAAAAATAATTAATTGTAAATCAAATCACTTTTCAAAAGTTGATGGGGTGAGGATTTATCTTGATTGGGCTAGCCTCTTTTCATCTTTTACACACAAATAGTTAACTAAAGTAGAAAGCATGGCATAAGTGGTTAGGGAAGGTCTCAAAGAATGTCTCAAGTTACTCAACTTAGAGGATCAACAAGTCCAAATGGTTGAGCGTCATTTAACATTAAGATATCCAGATCTCATCAGAAATCTTGGATTGCCAAAATATGTAAAATAAAATCTAAATAAGAAAAAAAAAATTTTTTCTTAGGATGTAATTTACTGTCATAATTTTGTTTTTCGCAGTTTCACATGTCCATTAGAACTAGATAGGAATATAAAGTCAGAATTTATTTTTAATGAAATCATAAGTTATTTAAAAAAATGGTATTTATGATATACAATTAGTAAAGATAAAAAAGAGAAAAAAACTAAATGTTGAAATATCATCTATAAAATTAAAGATCAAATTTTTTCTCAAAAGTTACTCAAAAGATCTTACAATGTTCTTCACATTAAAAATTATTACTCCAATAAATTATAAATAGACTAATATTCTTCAGATTAAGGAGACCTGAGAAGGGAGAGAGAGCATGGAAATCTAAATACTCCAAAGTCTTGCCAAATGATTAACAATCAATAGCAGCAACCACCGTTGCCTGATATCCATCAACCATATCACTATTCCCTAATCTATACTGCTCCATTATCATCACTTGATTGCTATGGTTTGACCGTCTTTACCCAAACTCCATCACTTAATAACTATTTCCTGACTGCCAAGATGTGTTGGTGACATTGACTTCCACCTATTAACATCCGTCACCTGATCGTCATCATAGTCATCATCATCATCATGAACTTTTATAATATTCTCTATCACATTCACGGGAGATCAACCATTAATCGATACTTTATAATATTGCCATCTTCTATTGAGATAAAAAATCATAGATCTTTAATCCCATCAATTGGATTTTCTAAAGTTTGATCTCTTATGAATTTATTTTATCCATATATTTGCAAATCTCTGTGCAATATTTAAAAACAAAATATCACTCTACCATCATAATTATTTCAATAAATATAATTAACATAACTGTACGTATTAACAATAGGCACAAATTATATAATTCGTTTAGAAATTAATTAATTTTATTTAAATAAAATTAAATAGTTAATCAGATGGGTCGATCAAATGCGGGCCCGGCTGACCCTGTTTCTGTTTTGTATGCGCTTAACGACATACAAAAATATATTATTTACAAGATTGACATCGGAGACTACGCCATCCCTTTCACCTCCTAATTTGTCATGTCATGGACCACAAAAAAAATTAACTGACACGTGTAAGGGCTGGGGGCCCCGCTCTTGATGTTATTACATGCCCGACAAACGGGACAATGCAACGGCTGGCACGTGAGTGGTTCACAGGTTGGTTGTCAGGTCAGAGCGGGTCGGGCCACTTGGGGAAGAGGTCCACCTGTGCATGAAAAAGCCCAAACCAAGCAGGTCTCTACGTTCGACCATTACGAAGCCAATGGCAACTGGGCTGTCCTTCTGTTTATCTTCATATGGTCATTCTCACATGCAGGTCCTAAGGGCACCCACTTGGCCTTCTGTTGGGAGGCATGGAGGTTTTCTTTGTCCATATTCATTATTTTTGTCAACTTTGAACCTGTAATCAGATCTTGATGGTTATGAGTCTCTCTCTCTCTCTCTCTCTCTCTCTAAAGTATGTATTGGAAAAATTATATATATAATATGCATACATATCATGCAAAATTATACATATTTATGAAATAAGATATATTGAAGTTAGTTATGAATTCCTTAAAGTATATAGGGAGAACATTCAAATGTAGATGATGGTAATTGATTAGCTTATTTAGTTTTCATTTGGGCGGCTTTCTTATTATCACTCAAAGCAATTTTTAAGTACAAAAAATGCTTTAAGAAGTAGTAAGAAAGCAGGCAGCTTTCTTTTTGCTTCTTAAAGCAGCTTTTTAGTACAAAAAAAATTAATTTTGTACTAAAAATCTGCTTTAAGAAGAAGAAAAAAACGGTCCCAAACGAAACCTCAATCTCCTTATAAGAGGAAAGATCAAAGAATAAGAAGATAAATGTCAAATGCGGATGCTTATAAATATCATATATCAACTATTGACAAGCATTAGGTAATATAGTGCATTGTTAGTTTATTTTGATCCGGAAGTTGATGATGGGCGAGCATATTGCACTAGAATTTAAGTGATTATGAGTGATTGCTTTGGTTGTTCACTTTATATGAAGAAATATAATACTACCCATATAAGAAGCTTGCGTCAATTATTGTTTGTTTAATAGATATCTATCATTAAAAATAATTGTGTGCTGGATCTTTGTACATAACTAAGATGTTAAACTATATATGTCTCTATTGCAGCGAATATTCCTGTAATATTCACGGCGATAGAAAAATATATAGTTTAACATCTTAGTTTTGTATGAAGACCCAACACACAATAAAAATGAATCAAATGATGGTCAATAAGGATGTTAGGAGTTAGGCAATCATTAGCGGTAGATTAGGTTACCCTCCAAAAGAATGAATATCAAGCAACAAGGAAGGTGTGTCTTAGACATTAGTGGCAAACAAACATAAAAAAATCTATTGGTAACAAGGTCTAGATGACTAATTGAGCTATTTTCAAATAATAGGAGATTAGATGATGAGTAAAATGTGCACAAGAAATTGCTTAGTAATAGATGTAGGTCATCAATCATTAGCAAGTGCTTGACTATAGTTAGTTAGCTATGACTGCCATATTTTATTAATAGGTCTGCAACTTTATTTCCTTTGCTTGGCATATGAGCAAATAGAAACTTCTAAAGCCTTATAATCTCAAATCAAATCTTATTGAGACAATTTCTTTAAATAGGTTTTGTTACACCATGATTACAAAATACATGATATACTATGAGTTAAATCACATTAAAAAATTATTAATATTAATTTATCTAAAAATAAATAAAATTTAATCTAAATACTGTTATGTTATTTAGATCTTAAAATTTTATGTAAGTACAAATAAAAATTTAAATATTATATATACAAATTAGGAGTGCAAATGAGTCGAGTCGAGCTTGAATTGGAGGGCATTTGAGTCGAGCTTGACTCGACAGAGGAAAAAAAAAAGCTCGTCGAGCTGATCAAGAGGCATTTCGAGCTCAGTTCGTCCGTCGTCCCAGCGTCTGCATCGTCGCCAGTGTCCGCGTCGCCACCAGCTTCTCGCGTTGCCATCTTCCATATGTCGCAAGCTTCTCGCATCGCCAGCGTTCGTGACCGTCGTCAGCTTCTGTCATTTTCCCATGTGCGATTTCATTCTCCCGCTGGCGACTCGCGAGTCGAGCAGTGGGTTGTTTGAGCTCGAGCTCAATAAGTTGTCGAGCTCAAAATCGTGTTCGAGCTCGACTGACAAGCTCAATAAGTTTGACTATCCTGTCACCGAGTTGAGCTTGAATCAACTTGCGAGCCGGCTTGACTCAACTGCACCCCTAATGCAAACACATAGAACTTCACTAGTAATTGAAGAGAATACTTATTTTCATTTGATTCATAGCAATAACTATGCTGCTCATAAAAACAAAGCCAAGAAAAAATAAATAAATATTCACTACAACACTTTCAACAACAACAACAACGATCACATCAAGCCTTTATCCCATTACAGGATAGCGGCTACATGAATCCATTTTTTCCATTGTGTTTTCTTAAGAATCAAATTCTCATTTAAATCTAATAAAAAATATCATTTCTAATATTTTCTAATAATTTTTTTTTAGATCTATTGTTACCTTTCTTAACATAAGCCAAATTTAATACATCTACTCTCCTAAGTCCTAACATAAGCCAATGTTCTAAATTTGCTACAACAATTTCGTGAATTTAATATTAGAATTTGGTATTTTGAAAAAAAGAAAAAGAAAAAGAAAAAGAAAAGTATTAATTCGGATCCTTTGGGATCCACCATGTGATGCAATTCAGTATCCTTTGGTAGGGTTCGGATCCCAGACAGCACACATGGTGCCAAACGATTGATCAGATTTGTCATCATTTGGAATGAAATTAATAATCGGTAATCTTTGATAAAGATATAATATAATAATTGTAACGCCACCTAATGATGAAAATATTTGGTGATTTTCTTTATGAGTCAGATCTCTGATTTGATATTGATTGCTAGTTATGAAAAAAAAAATAAGTATATCATGATAATTTAAATGTTATTAAATTTATATTAAGATTAATGCTTATATATAATAAGATAATTTGCACTAATCATGATACAAATTATATTAGAATATTTTTATGATGCCCTCATATATTAGAATATTCATATATAATTTTTTAGGCTTCATTTCCGACTTTTTGACTATTTTGTAAGAGTGCTTTAAAAAAATAAATTTTTAAAGCTGAGTAGCTTTCTAATAAAAAAAATCAATTAAAAATTGAGATTATAGTCTACAAGCAGTATGTGGAAGAAAGGACTCAATAAGATTTTATTTAGGATGATTTTTTTTATTGCTTCGTAAAGCAGTTTATTAGTATAAAAATTTAAAATTTTATACTAAAAAATTACTTTAAAGAACAGTAAGAAAACCGTCGCCTAGAATTGCTAGAGATTTAGCGTGCTTGGGCTCCTACAGAGAGCCATTATGAAGTTTGGGAAGCTGCTTAAAGAGAAATGAGATCTGGAAGCCCTATGCCTTCTATATTTATTATGTTGAGAGAGAGAGAGAGTTGTGTGGCAATTGAGTTTCCATCTTCCTTTTACGAGCTCTTTCGAAGCATACCATCAATTGAAAGAGAAAGAGGAACAAACTCCTAAATTTAGTACTATGAACAAGTTCTTTAAGTTCACTGTCGATTGGATTCCACTGCATGAGCCTAAATGTGTTGTATCTAATAGCTATAGATAACAAGCTATGATGCACGGACACGGACATGGCGACATGGACACGACACGACACGGACACGGGACATGACTTTTTTTGAAAGTATAGGACATAGGTTCGGCGCGGACACGACGTTACATTCAAGCTTCAACTATTAAGATTAGCTTCAAAGATTTGTTTTTGGCCTTCAATATCATCATCATTGGATATTATTGCTTCAAACTCTGGTTCATCAAGAGAAATATTTGCAATAATTCATTGAATATAATATAATGCAAGTTGGTTCTTCTTTGTATCTATTTACTTCTCTAGTTCGCTAGTTCTCTCTCATAATATTCAATTCGCGGATAAGTATGGCCAAGTACCGATTAGCGGTTGGGAGGTCGGAGGAGGCCTTCTGCCCTGCTTGTGGATGGAGGAGTCGCGTTCTTCATTGGAGTCGAAATACGAGAGCTACAACGTTTCTTAGGGCACGCGAGTGAGATAATACCGCAGAACAATTCCCTACACCGTTTGATCGTAGATTGATGATTGAGATTTGACATATTAAGACCCATCCAGTTATCCGAAAATCGCCCGGTTCGACAGTTTTCCGGTTCAACCGGGTTTTTGACGGTTTTATGTCCAGTCGGATCCTTTAACAAACCGAACCGCCCGCCGGACCGGTTCACAGTTGAACCGGTCGAACCGGCCGGTCCGGTCCGATTTTAATAACCATGGTTCTACATATATATATTAAAAGTAATTTTAAGTAATTATATAGTTGGGGACTATTTTGATTATTACAACAAAATTAGGGATCAATTTGGTACTTTTCTCAACAAAAACATGATAGCAACCTAATAATTTAAAAGGTGCTTGTTTTACTGATAACTTCTGCTCATTTAGATTCCAATATCTATGAAACATTTACAGGTAGTCTTTCTCAAAAAAGTAGAGAAACAATCCAAGGTGTAAGCAAGCAACAAGGCTGCAGTAAGAAAATAATCACAACAAAAGTAGCTGGAATGAGAGGAGTACAGGAAAAAGATATCAGACTACACAAGATTTAGACAGAAAATCACAGTTCTTATATACCTCCAAACCTGGCTGGCCGAGTTCCTCTGCTTTGAAACAAGCACATCGCCGGCTTCTTTTGCCATTAAGAGCCATTTCAAGGGGTCTCTGCACTAGTCTCGGGTAACCAGCATCACACCATACCTAACAGAGGGTATCATCAATGTGTTTTAAGAGGAAAATATAAACAAAAATGAGATGGCATCAAATAGTCTATGCAGTTACGCCAACTAAAAAAATAAGATTATGGCTTCGTTTGGGACGGCTTCTTTGCTGCTTTCTAAAACAATTTTCTAGCAAACTAATTTTTTGAATTGAAAATTTTTATACTAAAAAATAGTTTTATTAAGTAGCAAAAAAAGTTGTCCCAAATGAAACCTAAATTTTCATACTATCTGCGTTTGAAGAATTATATAAGAATTGTTCAAATTTAACCCGTATCAGACTTGAACAAAGTGCAGTATCAGAAGGGCAAAAGGACAAATATCGGATTATTTCTATTTCATATCAGATTGCAATTTCAACACGTTTGGAATTTAAACCCACAACGCACAAAATCACCAATGTTAAGTAGAGGCAGCTAAGCGAAGAGATTTTAGAATAGTAGAACTAACATTTAAAGCGAAGAGATTTTTAGCATGAGTATTCATTAAAAGAATAAAGAGCATAAACTAATGCACGCTTTCATATATAGTTAGGCAAGATAATGCATACTTCTCCTCCCTCTTCCTGGCTCCATTTTGAATTGCAACTTGGAATTTTGGCCTCTTCTATTTTCTGTTTTTCCTGAAGCCGAGCAGCTCTTTTGGCCTTAGCTTCAACCCCTTTCAAATGTTTTGTTGGGTTTCCATCCTTATCATAGTACCAACCAACAAGCTTGCCAACAAATCTGGTACCAAACAGCAAGGATAAAGATCACAAGAAAAAAGTTCAGGGACCAAGTATCCTGATAGGAAATACTTGAATATTTCAAGTAAACCCTAACAAGATTGATAAAAACAACAAAATATACTCAACAATTTCAATGAAAGCAATCAAAACAGTAGATTTTATTGTACGAATGAAATCCATGGAAGGAAAACAAAGCAAAGATACAATTGATTCTCAATTCGAAAGGAGGATCGTTCTCTCCCAAATCTCTAGATGAATTATAGAACCCAAGACATCAAGAAAAAACTCCAAGAGAACACAATAATCAAGCATAACCCTAACCCTAGACAACTCCTATTTAATACAAACTTCCCTAATTTCAAATCTCGAAGTCAATTTTTCCCTCCCTCTCCTAGCCGCCCCTTCTTTCCCTATTGGATTGTCTGGTGGGCCCACTACCCTCGGGCGGCAATTTTCCCCCCAATGGGGGTCCGTCTCCTGTAGCATCATTGAAATCAATTTCCAAAAAGAAATACAGTTCAGTTTCTCTTTCTAGTAACAATTAGCTGTAGTATAGTATAGCAGCTATATTTCATGAACTATTACAATGGAAAAAAAATTTAATATTGGTGGTGGGAAAAATTAATGCGGAATATTTACCGAATGATAGGCTGTATTAAACCAATCTCAAATAAAGCTGATGATGATAGGATTTACCGATTTAGGATCAGGCCTCTCAAAATTGGGCTTTTGAATGATTCTCTAAAGTTTTAGCATGTCACTTAAGTTTGGGAAAGTTACAAAATAAATTCCATTGATTTTATTATCTTCATTTAAATTGTTCAGCTCTAGCTTAGTTATGATATCTAGACCTAACCTATCAAAGGCTACCTGGGAGTCAATCCATTCTTCATGTTTAACAGACCGAAGTTTGAAATTTTTTGTGCAAGAAAATCTCAGGTGCTTGTTGATACATAGAACCAAAGTCATGGTTACCCTAAAAATGTGAAGCAAAGCATTTCAACAATTATGTTTGCAGGGGATGCTTATATTAATTCAATGTAGAGAGAAAAAAAAAGAAGATAAATTGTAGCTAAGTTCAGGGTTTGGCCATGATATTGTTTCATGACGGTCATGTTTTAAAAGCCTTTCAGCCAAGAAGCCATATTTATTTTAAGAGAATTCATTTGGATCCACATCACCTCATAACCTTCATCTCCATCGTTTACAGTTAATGCTGTGAAATCTGGCCATTAAACTGTCATTCTGTAGATATCTTATTTTGGTCCTTTTTCTAATCAAAATAGTCAAAGAGGCTTCTTTGACTCAAATTTAGACAAAAATATGATACTTTGATAAGAATTTAATTAAGTGGTAAATTGCCAATGGTATGGAGATAGCCTGATCAAGATATCATAATCACATCATCTCAATTGTACAAGTGGACCCAATCTGCCAACATCTAAGGGCTTTTGAGGCGGAAGGTCTCAGAAGCCTAATTAGTAATTATGGTTTGTCTTCTCTCCGGCATCTTGAGCAAACTAAGGTGATGCATGTGTAAAAGAGATGCTTTCGATGCTATCATCAACTTATTAACTAACAATGGGCTGGTTGTATCATTTTCATTGAAGTTTAGAGGTAATCGCGTGCATTATAGAGGTATTGATAGGTCGAAGAAGAGTTCAGACATGACATACCTATCAATTGTCCATGAGTTTCTGTTTGACTTGAAGCAGTCTAAGACACATATGTAGAGTGATTGGTGGATTGGATTTGATTGATAGGCATGTTAATGTGGGAGCTAATTGATGAGGACATCGATAGACAATGTCGACGAGTTTACCAGTGAAGGAATAGTAGATCGATGGCTCAATTCACAATCTGTATTTTTGATGCATTTCATGTATGGTAGTTTTATTTATTTGCGGGATTACGTTTGTACCATTTCTTTGAGTTTGTTTCGAGTTATAGCCCAAGGGGCATATGTGTCATTGTCTTTTATTTCTTTAGGCCTATATATTATGGGCTCCTCTATTGTATTGGATGATGATTTGATGAAATGAAATTCTACTTTGTTTACTTAGTGATCTCTTTGTGAGTTCATGTGAGTGGTGAAGCCTAGGAGAGGCCAACAGAGTACCCAACAGCTCGCTGACGAGGGAGCTCTTGGTTTAATTTTATTGTTATTTTTCCCCTCCCTCTTCCCCCAATATAACGCCGGACTGCTCACCCACCCACCCCCACCTCTTCTATTCACTGCGCCCTCTCAACCCTAACAGCCACCGGCCTTCTTGGTCCCTCAAGCTGCCGGTCATTCTCGTCCCCGCCGCCGACCCCCACCAAGCTGCCACTCCCTCTCTCCACTTGCTCAACTCGTCGGCCCCATCCCCAGTCCACTTAATTTGAAATTCAAATTTTCCTTAATTACTTTCCTAAAATACACCCCGCTAATTAGGAAATAATCCATCATTGAATTCAATCAATTTTGAATTTCAAATTTCTTCCCATTAGCTAAACCCCACTAGGAAACTGTCCTAATTTAAATCATATCTAAGAATTAAAAAAATCTGACTTGATTTCAATCACATTAATTCCATTGGGACCACATATATTGAATATAGACAATTTCCCTACTCTTCCTAAGGCTGGCCTCCCTTCCCCTTGCTTTTCTCTCTCCAAGTCAATTTAAAACCTCAATTAATGCTCCCCTAATCCTCTCCTAAAACCACCGGCCCCCATAGCCATAATTTGGGGTATTTTGAATTCGAATTAATTTTCCCTCTCTTTCTATTTAGAAAATCTGAAATTAAAAATCAGAATTTTCTAAATTGTTTCTCCACCACTCAACCAACCCAGATTACCTCCACCTCACCTAGCCCAAGCCGCCCATCCCACTTGTCTCTTTCCACTGGAAACACAACACTTCTTATGTCTTTGGAAGCCAAAAGAAGAAGACAAGATCCTCCCTCCTCCTCAATAGTGCATGGCCGATCCTGAGATCGACCACGGCTTTGCCTACAACATGCAAGGGGAAATCAACATCCTCCGTTCTTCATTCTACGAACCAGATTGGGAGTACGATGACTCGGTGGAAAGCTACGTCAACCGCATCTTCTATTGCCTCGCCGAGACAATCGAGATTCAACAACCCAAATCCCCTTAGCTCCTCATCGGACGACCCACGCCTCCTCCACCGCCTGCTACCTTTCCAAAAATAAAGTTCCTTGGTTCCCTTCTCTTAGTGGTGATTTCTTCAAGTCTAGTATGGAGTATTTTCATCCGCTAAACCATAGAGGAGTTGAGTGAAAAATCCCTCAAGGTGAACCTCTCATTATTAAATTACGGATTTCTGTTATAAGCTATGAACGTTACTCTTGACTCTGTATTTGATTAAGAACGTCTTGATTAATCTATATGTACTTCTTTGCCTAATCAAGTTGAAAACTACGAATCCCTAAAATCTTTCTTTGTTTTGAAGCATAATTTTATATTGGAGAACTTTTAACAATTGCTCTTACTAATTTCTCGTGAACTCCTGGTTGTTCCATATCATCTTGGTATTAGAGCATGATAGGCATGCATAACATGTACTAGAAGTCATCCTAGGGTTTTGTCTAACCTTAGTCTTTATTATTGCATACATATCATCATTTACATATTTTAAATTCACTGTTATGCTTGCTGTCCACGCAATTTCTGCACCCATTTAGTGAACTTTAGGATAGTTTCTCAAGTGTATTAGAGCTGTCCTCAACCTTACGACTTTCCTAAATGCCTAGGTTACTTACACCACTAGTGTAGCTTGCTGTCCACACTGTTCCTGCACCATCTAGTGACCTTTTAGTGAGTCTAACATTGCATTTAGGTGCTGTCCCCTATCTAGTTTCAACCCTAAGTGTCCCCCAATGTCTACCCATGGATCCAAAACACATTCAGGCGACTTAAGACCTTATTGTGGGTCAATTAGGCGCGGTTACTCGGCAAATTTGAAACACCCAAACTGATTTCGCGGACTTTAGACGCCAAACTGGTGAGCGGCTAGATAACATCGAAAGGCTAGGAAATCCTATAATGTATACACCTTCTAGACCTCCCTCCCCTTATGTCGACGAAGCTCGTGCTGACTACGGACCACCTCAAGACCATTACCATCCACATCATAGGCCCAATCAGGATCCGTTAGGACATAACCCGACTTGGAGAGATAACGACGCTGAGTTGCTTAAGAACATCCGTATAGATGCCCCCTCCTATGATGGTACACTCGACCCCCAAGTCTTTCTAGACTGGCTCAAAGGGATAGATAGTTATTTCAAATGGTATAATATTTCGGAAACTAGCAAAGTTAGGTTCGCTGAGATGAAACTTACAGGTAGAGCTAGTCAGTGTTGGACAAACCTAGAGAACATGCGTGAAGCACGAGGTGAGCATCCCATCACCGACTGGCAAACCATGAAGCAAGAGCTCAGGCGGAAGTACCTCCCTCTATTTTACTATCCCAAGCTCTTAGATAGATGGAATAGGCAAACTCAGGGAAGCAAACCTGTGAAAGATTATATCTCTGCTTTTGACGATTACATGATTCGTTGTAATGGCGAGGAATCCACTACCCGTGCTCAACTTCTGTCTATGTTTAGAGCTGGCCTTAGGGAAGATCTCCAAAACGAGCTTTTTACGAGAGGAGTTGACACTTTAGAAGCAGTCTACAGCTTAGTGCTTGACCTTGAAGAATCTAGGACCCATTCTCATACTAAGCATCCTGACTCCCGCCCAACCCCGTATAGAGTTTCTTCAGGTCAACCCCAAAACCGACCCGCTAGTCCTATGATTAACCAACCAACTGCCAGCCAACTCCAACCCCACCCTAACCTTAAAGGGAAGACCCTCGAACATGATACTCTGAAAGCAACCTTGGGAACCAAATGCTATAGGTGCCATGGTTATGGGCACATTTCCTTGTAATGCTCTAGTCCCTACAAGGTTATCATAATCGAAGAGGTTGAAGAAGAAGAGGAACCTGATACTGACTTAGCTCATCACATTGATGATGAAGAAGACTTCTTCTACAAAGGAAATCCCGTTGAGCTGCAAGTTGTTAGATGTGCCCCTATCCCACCCTAAGCCAAGTGATGACTGGCAAAGAACTTCGATTTTCCACACTTTCACCAAAATTGGTGACAAGAACTGTAAGGTCATTATTGACAGTGGAAGTTGTATTAATGCTCTCTTCTACAATGATCTCTAAGCTGAACATCAAGACAACACCCCACCCGAATCCTTATAAAGTTGCTTGGATAAACTCGACTACGATGGAAATTAAGGAACGGAGTCTCATCCTTATAGAGTTCGTGGAATATCAGGAGAAGATATGGTGTCACGTATTGACTATTGATGTGGGTCAAATTATCCTTGGGCGCTCTTGATTATTTGACAATGACGTCCATATCTATGGAAGGACGAACACTTGCATGTTCGAACATAATGGTAAAAAGATCAAACTCCTTCCTTCCCAACCCAAGCCTATAAAGGATGAAGTTAAGCCTACCCCTGTCAAACCAAATAAGGGTTTAAACCTTTTGACGGCGAAAAAGATCGACATTGAACTCAGTCATGGATCCCCAATGTATGCCCTTGTAGCTCGAGAAGCAAGTGCGAATTCGGAAGACCCATCTCGAAGGAGGTTCAACCCCTTCTTGAAACCTTTGCTGATGTCTTCCCGGAGGATCTCCCAAATCAACTTCCCCCTTTGAGGGATATCCAGCATGCCATAGACATAGTGCCGGGAGCATCGTTACCCAACCTCCCTCACTACCGTATGAACCCGGAAGAGCATGCCAAGTTGAAAGAACAGGTCAAGGACTTGCTCAAAAGGGGATTTATCAGAGAGAGCCTAAGTCCTTGTGCTGTTCCTGCACTTCTGACCCCCAAAAAGGATGGATCTTGGAAGATGTGTGTTGATAGTCACGCTGTCAACAAAATCACTGTAAAGTATCGTTTCCCCATTCCCCGCTTAGACGACATGTTGGATATGATGACTGGAGCAACCCTCTTCTCAAAAATCGACCTTAAAAGTGGTTATCATCAAATTAGAATCCGACCTGTGGACGAATGGAAGACAACTTTTAAAACTAAGGACATGTTGTACGAGTGGATGGTTATGCTATTCGGCCTTAGCAAATGCCCCTAACACGTTTATGAGAGTGATGACCCAAGTCCTTCGGCCATCTTAGGAAAATTCGTGGTAGTCTATTTTGATGATATCTTGATCTATAGTAGTTCGGTGGACCAACATCTAAATCATCTTAAACAAGTCTGTGAGGTTTTGAGGAAAGAACAATTGTATGCGGATCTTAAGAAATGTATGTTCCTCACTGATAGTGTCACTTTCCTCGGATTTATCATATCGTCACAAGGAGTTTTGGCCGACCCTGAGAAAGTGCGAGCGATTAATGAGTGGCCTGAACCAAAGAACATCAGAGACGTTCGAAGTTTTCATGGATTGGCCACCTTTTATCGGAGGTTTATTTGAAATTTTAGCACTATTGTGGCACCTATAACCGACTCAAGAAGGGAGAATTTCAATAGACTATATCGACATCTAAAGCTTTTGAAGAAATAAAAAGGAGAATGCTAGAAGCACCCGTTATGCATTTATCAGAGTTCTCCAAAGTTTTTGAGGGCACGTGTGATGCATCTGGCATTGACATTGACGGAGTCCTATCCCAAGAAGGACATCCTGTAGCCTATTTCAGCGAAAAACTAAACGATATTCGTCAACAATACTCTATATATGACAAGGAATTCTATGCTATCATTCAGTCTCTTAGATACTGGAGACACTATCTGCTTCCCCAGGAATTCATCATATTCTCTGATCACGAGGCCCTGCGGTACATAAATTCTCAGAAGAAACTAAATGCTCGACACGTCCGTTGGGTTGAATTCTTGCAGGATTACACCTTTACCATACGACACAAAGCCGGGTCAGAAAAAAAGCAGCTGATGCCTTGAGTCGTCGAGTAATGGTGACCCAAGAGATGCGAACTGAAGTGATGGGCTTTGAGCGTATCAAGGAAGATTATAAAGACTGCCCTGATTTTCATGAAATCTATGACTTATTGATCACTTGAAGTGACCGTACCGCTGATGATTTCCTAGTAGATGATGGGTATCTATTTAAGGCCCAAAAGCTCTGTATTCCTCAAACGTCTCTTCGAGAGTACCTCGTTTGGGAATTGCATGTGGGAAGTTTAGCTGACCACTTTGGACAATCCAAGACTCTTGCCATGCTAGAAAACCGATTCTATTGACCCAGCCTAAAGCATGATGTTAGTAAACTTTTAAGGAGATGTCAAGCCTGTTAGCTCGCCAAACAACGCAAACAGAATACGAGACTCTATACTCCTCTCCTCGTACCTAATTGCCCTTGGCAGGATGTGAGTATGGATTTCGTCCTCGGCTTACCCAAGACCGTGAGAAAGCACGATTCTATTTGTGTGGTTGTTGACCGTTTCTCGAAAATTACCCATTTCCTCCCATGTTCTAAAACTTTTGATGCCTCTCGGATTGCTAAGCTCTACTTCGATGAAGTATTTAGAATTCATGGTTTATCAAAAACTATTGTTTCCAATAGAGATGTTAAGTTTATAAGTTATTTTTGGAAAACCTTGTGGCACAAGATAGGCACGAAACTTTAGTTTTCAACAACCTTCGACCCTCAGACCGATGGGCAAACCAAGATTGTTAACATGAGCTTAGGGAACTCTTAACGACTTTGGTAGGTGAAAACATTAGGGATTGAGACTCTAAGCTTCCCATCGCAAAATTTTCCTATAACAACTCTATCAATAGAACCACGGTTCTAAGTCTTGCTGAGATTGTGTATAGATACCAACCTAAACAACCCATTGATCTAGTTCCCATGAGTCCTAAGGGTAGAACATCAGAATCTGCATATACATTTGCATCTCATCTCCAGGATTTACATACAGAAATTGAAAGAAAAATTGAACAAAATAATGCCAACTACAAACTTATTGTTGATAACAAAAAAAGGTTTAAAGAGTTTAAAGTTGGAGACTTTGTGATGGTACGAATCCGCCCGAAGAGTTTTCCTCCAGGCTCCGTAAAGAAGTTGCATGCTAGAAGCACCAGACCTTTTAAGATAATTTCAAAGGTTAATAGTAATGCTTATGTGTTGGACCTCCAAAAAGGTTTTAACATTAATCCTATATTTAATATAGAAGATCTAGTAGCCTTCGAGGGTCCTGAGTTTAACCCCAATAATCCGCTTCGTAATAAGCCTTGTGTGACTCTACCTGGTGAGATTCCTAACCTACCTCAACTTCCCAATTTGCCTTATTTACCCATAGCAGAGAAGATCGAATCAATACTAGATGATGAGATCATTTCTACAAAAGAAGGTGGGCGCCGAAGATACCTAGTTCACTGGAAAGGAACAATGGAGACAGAGGATACATGGATTGATCGAGACGAGCTGCAGAGTTTAGACCCAAATCTCCAAGAGTTGTATGAGAGCTCCAGAGACCTTTACTTGACGGGGTCGAGTTCTCTCCCACCTAGGGAGAACAATGAGGACATCGACAAACGATATCGACAAGTTTACCAGCGAAGGAATCGTAGATCGATGACTACGATTCATAATCTGTATTTTTGATGCATTTCATGTATGGTAGTTTTATTTATTTGTGGGATTATGTTTGTACCCTTTCTATGAGTTTGTTTCAAGTTATAGCCCAAGGGGCATATGTGTCATTGTCTTTTATTTCTTTAAGCCTATATATTGTGGACTCCTCTATTGCATTGGAAAATGATTTGATGAAATGAAATTCTACTTTGTTTACTTAGTGATTTCTTTATGAGATCATGTGAGTGGTGAAGCCTAATAGAGGCCAACGAAGTACCCAACAGCTCGTCTACAAGGGAGCTCATGGTTCTTTAATTTTATTATTATTTTTCTCCTCCCTCTTCCCCCAATATCCCGCCGGAATGCTCATCCACCGCCCTCCCCCCTCTTTTCTGATAAGTACCACTTGAGTATTTCAAGTGATTCCTATTGGATCTAAGCCAAATCGCAACTATTCCGCTGTTCTTATGAGAAAACAGCCACCAAACACAAGAAACAGTGGAAAAATCTGAGAGAAATCGTAGGAAAAATAGGAAAAACAATAGCAAACGATTGAATTTCACTAGTCGAAGCAAAAGACAAGAAAGATACAAGTTTCCTTCTATTCGAGAGGAAGGAATATGATGAGGGCATCAGATTTCGCCATGTGTATCATCGCCGGGGACGACGATCGACGACCCTGATTCAGAGCCTTTACCTATGATGCTTTAGCTCTTTTCTTTTATTAGTTATTTCATGTTTCCGTTTGTACCCCTATGAGGGATGTTTCACTTATTGTAGCCCAAGGACATTTGTGACTTTATGCTTTTATTTTCATGTAAGCCTATATATAAAGGTTAGTATCATTGTATGGGGTTGATTTATTGATTGAATGAAAATTTTCCATAGCTTGTTCTCTTTGTGAGTGCATGAGGTTCTCTTGATGAGTGCTTCCCCTTGAGATCTCTTAGTGAGTTCTCTAGTTATCCCTTAGTTTATTATTTATTTTTGTTTGCACAATCTTCTTCCCCTCAAGAGCTCTTCCAAAATTCCTTTGGCCTTGCTCTTGCCGCCGGCCCCCTAAGACTTTCCCCACCGCCGGCCAAGCTCCACCCCGCCGCCCACCACCACGCCGACCCTCCTCCTCCCATGTGCATCACCCTTTATTTTCCCCAACCTCAAGTTTGAGATTTGAAATTTCAAAATTTGAATTGTTTCCTAATTTGGAAGTCCAAATTTGGAAATTATTCAAGAGTAAAATATTTCAAGTCGATTTAATTTGGAGTTTCAATTGTTTTGCCATGTCATCAAATCTAGTATTAAAACTCCCCTCCTCTCCACGGTTTTCCCTCCCTCCTCAAGCATGCCGCCGGCCTCCCTATGGGGAAATCCAATTAATACTCAATTAAACCCCTTTAATCCTATTTGAAATTCAAATTAGGATTAAAATCTTCCCTCCACTTTTCTTAAAACTGAAAATACTTTCAGTTTTCCTCCTATAATCCCTCCATAATTGAAATTTACAATTAATGCCTTGATTACATTAATTGTAATTTCAAATCCCTAACCCTTCTCTCCTAAAATTCTCTAAAACTGAAGTTTCTTTCAGTTTTTGAAGTTAATTTCTGCACTCCTCCCTCCTCCACCCTCATACATCCGCCGGCCTCCTCCCCCCTTGGCTTCTACCCGCCACCCCTCCTCTCCTCCTTGGAGACGCATTCGCGGCAACCCCTTTCACACTTCCCCAAGGATGCATGGACGTTCCCGAATGGAATTTTGGGTTTGAGTACGACGAGCAAGGACGAGTAGACATCCTCCGGTCCCCTTTCTTTGACGTCGGATTTGACTTCGACGACACCGTTGAGGAGTATTTGGCCCGGATCGTACCCACCTTGATAGAGACCGTTGACGATCACTTTTCAGTGTACACTTGGATCGTCAAAGGACGTCGCTTTGCAACACCTCCACAAATCGTGCCGACCTCTCCCTCCCTACGGATCTACGGCGCCGTCGCTCTAGGAGTGATCTCGTCCATCGTGTGGTTCTTCTTCTCCCAACAAGCCTAGTAGTAGGTAAATGAGAGTGGCCTCAAGGTGAGACAATCGCTTTGTTAACCTTGGGATTTTTGTTGTTCCATGTCATTTGTTTTACGTTTATGAAAGTCGTTATTTTTCTCGGTCTTGCTAATTTACGTGTAAGTGCTTGCCTAGCCGTAGTTAACAATTGAGATTTCCGAAAAGCTTGAATTGGGAACGAGTTTTAATTTGCAATATTCTTACTTGGATAATCTTTTGTTAAATTTCCAAATACATGTGGGCTCCGAAAATTCGGCCCCGGCCTCCACTCGCTTTTCTTATTCGGCGAGGGAGTTTTAACGAACTAAGTTCCGAGGTAAATTTTGGAAGGCAGATGGGTTTGTAGATAAGACACTACCCAGAGATTTCGCCCTCATTTTGGAGGACTTTATGATCTGAGTTCTGGTTTCCTATAGGCGCAAGCCCCTATAGTTAATTACCCCTCCCGATCACGAGAGAGAACTTTCGATTAAGGCTAGTCGTCAATCAGATACGTATAGAAATACGTGTTATCTGGCATATAGTAGCAGCATGGGTTTGGATTTTGAGGATTGGAAGTTTGGAATTTGAAGGATTTAGATATTGAGAATTGAAGAATTGAGTTTTTGGATTTTGGATTGAAAGATTTAATATTTAAAATAGAAATTGCACCATCTTTCACTTAAAGCGGATGGTGGGGGAATAGATGATGGGCCCGATCAAGATCCCATGGTTCCGTCGTCCCGGGCCATCGTGGTCCCTGGTCTACTTAGTCAGAGGAGGTAGTCGACCCAACCTGACAGAAGGATCCTTGTCGGCAGCCATGGGTTGCTTCGTCCAAGGGGACCTTGTAGACCTGGGGTGAATGTTTGTCTAAGGGGACAAATTTGAATCCACCTTAGCTGACAGAAAGCTTTGTGCCCTGTCGATTATATCCTATTGATTCATATCTCAAGGATTTGATGCCAATAAGGAACGTATTGGCTCTGGCCATAACCGGTATTTCGTGGTGCCATTTGGCGGCAAAACCACTCGGTTCAGAGGGCCCCGGGTTGTCGTAACCGTTTATCCTACGGTGGCCATTTAGCGGCAGACCGCCGGTTAGAGGACACGTACCACGTCCTTACTGGCAGGAGATTGCTTGAGAATGGATCCTAGTGATATTTTCGACTAGGCATTCGGCTCTTTGTGAGCTGAAGTAATTTTTAGATTTGTCTACCTCGGCAAACCGTTGCGGAGGGTGGATGGATTTTGCTTTAAGTGATTGACGGATTTATTTCATATTTAAATATCTTAGAATTTGGGATTTTTGGAATTTTGGATTTTTGGGTGGAGCTTGGAGGACATTTAAAAATATTAGTGAACCCCTCCGGTTGAGATTAGCGTTCAACACGGCCATCATCGGGGTGTTTGGGGTCATTTCCATTTGATTGAACCTTGTCGACTCGACCAAGCTGTTGATCGAGGATCGGGTATCTTGTAGGCTTTGTGCCTTTTATTTAATGAATTCTTCTGATTGTAGGCCTTGAAGGCCTAATATGAATGTATTGAAACAAATACATTGATCCCCACAACCATGTATTTGTTTAATGGTTCGAACCCTGTCGACTCCTATTGGTCCGTATAGAAGGATCAGGTTCGAACCTGAATTCACTTATCGACCCGCGCAGCATCCCTAGGCGTCACGTGTGTTCCAATAACACGCTCGCCGGGGCCCATGCGGGTTTTTTTTATATACCCCTTTTAGTGTGCCTATGTGTATACAGTCTCTAGTGCACGTGCAGGGGTATTTTGAAATATTTATAGTTGTGTAGAAAATTGATATTTGAATACATAACATTTGATTTCAGAGCTTATACACGCCTTCTGTCCGCTAGTAAGAGTGTTGCGGATTCGGTGGCGATGGATTTTGATATTGACTCCCCCTTTCTCAAACACCGGGGAAGGGTCTTTCTGAACTTTGGAGTATTGGACTTGATATTGACTCCCCCTTTCTCATTCACCGGGGGAGGAATTCGTTTGGACCTTGAGATCCACTGATCGTCGTTTTGCTTTGAGAAGATCTCCTTTCAAGATCTTTAGTGTAGTAGAGTTTTTCGTACATCGGGTTGCTATTGTACCCGAAATACTTGAAGATCTTGATCACCGTTGTCGTAGGTGATATTCATGCTTGTGCCCACAGTGGCTCGTCATGCCTACGATATGTCCACTGTTGTTATCCACAAGTTATTTGTAGCCATTTGCAGAGAACTGTTGTATCTGCTACGACCTCCTAGTAGTTTTCGTAGGAGAGCCCTTGCTTTTGCATTGAAACCACCTTTTCAACAATCTCAGGTGGGTTTGTTGATTGTACTGATTTGTAGAAGACGCGTCTTTGATTGCTGATCCCCAATATTGCCATCTCAATCAACAGGCATTTGTAGGAATTGTCGTAGAAGTTTGTGCACCAAGGTTTTGTAACGTGCTTTGTGTCACTTTTGACCATACACATGTTCTTGTTTGAACTCCCTTGCATAGGATTTAAGCCTTGTCCTTGTATGTGTTTGAATCCAAGTCTAAGTTCCAACGTATAAGTTCAAGTCTTTGCTCAAAGTTTTATTCATCTCATTTGATATCCAAATCAAATGTGAAACTGAGTTCCTTGTTATTCTTAGAAGTTTGGGTTCTTCATTGTTCATGTTGAGCTTGGATCCAGCTTGAGTTCAGAGTACGAGTTTGAATGGTCTTTTATTCATCCCATTTTCAAATTGAGTTCCAGTCTGAGTTCACTCGAGCTTGAGTTCTATATTCGGATCCCCTGATGTTGCACAGTTCGAGTTCCAAAAACAAGTTCAAGTGCTTGTTCAGAGTCTTCTGAAGTCTTTGCAAGTTCAATTGTTGGCTCAATTGATTTGATTTTGATTTTATTTCATTTGGATTTAAACCTTGATTAATCATTTAGATTTTTGTTCAAGTGCAATTCCACAATTCATCTGCTCTTCGTACAGGTCCTCTACTCATTTAGTTCAATTTCTGCGTATTTTTGTTCGAATACAGGTCTTCTATATTGTTGTCCAAGAAGGTCTTCAAATTATTTAAGTCTTTGTATATTTCGGTGAAAATTTCGGCAGCATCCCGACATATCCCCCGTTTGGGGGAAAATAGGGGAGCTGGGCCTTCCCACCACGCTACTAGAGCGTGTATGGTAGGTGTCCTTGGACACCGCGGCCGTACAAAATTTCATCCCACCACGCTACAAGAGCGTGTATGGGGCCTTCAGCAGTACCCGTACCAGAACAGCAGTGACGTAGCAGAACAGCAGTGACTCCCCACCACGCTACAAGAGCGTGTATAGGGCTCTCCCACCTCGTCGTATGCGTCGCACCAGGCTCCCTCCTACCGTGCTACAAGAGCGCGTATAGGTGGTTCTCCGGTCCGCTGCAAACATCGAGAATGGGATTTTGGAACATCTTACCTTTCGTAGCAGTCGTCGGCAGTGTCGGTGTCGAGGTCGAGGACCGTCCCCACCACGCTACAAGAGCGTGTATAGGGCTTACCCGCCTCGTCGTATGCTTCGCACCGGGCTCCCTCCTACCGTGCTACAAGAGCGCGTATAGGTGGTTCCCCAGTCCGCTGCAAACGTCGAGAACGGGATTTAAGTTAGAATTTATACCTTGGAACCTGGCGGGGATGAGTCGTCGGCGAGGTCGAGTACACGACGATCGAGGCAAAGGGTCATTCATTTCTCTTTTCTTTTCTTTCATTTCATTATATTTTTTTTTTTACATTAATTATAATTAATTATAATTAATTATTAACTATAATATTTTTTAATTAATTATATTCATTTATAATTAATTAAAATAATTAATTACTATTGTAATTAATTAGAATAATTAATCATATTTATTTTTAATTATTTAGAATTAATTAATATTAATTAACTTTAATTAATTAATAATAATTAATTATAATTAATTAAAAAGTTGTAATTAATTAAAATTAATTTTAATTAAATTAATTATAATTAACTTATCATTAATTATAATAATTTAATTAAAACTAATTATAATTAATTATATTAACTATAATTAATTAAAATATTATAATTAAAATTAATTTTAATTAAAATAAATTAAATCCTCTCTCCCTCTACCCTCTCTGGTTCGGCCAACTGACGGGATTTGGCCGAAGAAGCGCGAATGGGAGAAGGTTACCTTCACAGTCAGAGAGCTCCTGTTGTTGTTCCGATCAAAATGTGCGACTTCTGATCCGACCAGGAAGAGAAAGTCGCTCGAAGGAGCAAGGTCGGACGGTCTCAAGGAGCTGGAGAAGCACACGATCGGGAGAAGGTTATCTTTGCACGAGCGAGCTCCTGTTCCACTTCCAATCAAAATGTTGAGCTTCCGATTCAATTGAGAGGGGGGAGATCGCCGGAGGAGCAAAAGTCGAACGGCTACGGAGGACCGAAGAAGCGTGCGAATGGGATGGAGTTAACTTCACAGTGAGCTGCTCCCGTTGTCGCCTCCGATCAAAATGCCGAACTTCCGATCCGTTAGGAAAGGAATGTCATCACAGGAGCGAAGTCGACAGCCACGATTAGAGCCGAAGAAGCACGCGAAATGGAGAGAGTTATCTTCACGGTGAGCGGCTCCCGTCCGTTGCTTCCGATCAAAATGTCGTTGCTTCCGATTCAACTCATAGGGAATGTCGTCGAAGGTGCACAGTCGAACAGCCCCGAAGGAGTAGAAGAAGCGACGCCTGCAATCTCTACACCTTCTGTGAAGCACCGAAGCCGAACAACAATGAAAGAGGGAGAGCAAGAGAGGGAAGCTCGGGAGAATGAGCGGAAGAGGCCGAAGGCCTCTTTTCCTTGGCTCTTTAACGACGTGAATGCGTCGTGGGAGAAATGACGCGTCGCTAGATTTACGGGATTTTAGCGGCGACGACGTGCGATCGTCGTGCAGATGTCGGGCAGGTACGCGAAATGAAATTTTTTTTTCTTTTGTATACAGTTACGGGTCAACAATACAAATCCTGGATTTACGTGATGTTACATCAGAATAACTCTCCAAATCTCTAGCCGTAGCTTAGAGCCCAAAAGAAAAACCTAGATCTCCCAAATCACATTCAAAATCTCAAGCCGCTGGTCATTCCCATCCCCGCCGCCATCCCCCACCAAGCCACCACTCCCTCTCTCCACTTGCTCAACCCCGCCGGCCCCACCCTAGTCCACCTAATTTGAAATTCAAAATTTCAAATTTTCCTTAATTACTTTCCTAAAATACCACCCCGCTAAATAGGAAAGAATCCATCTTTGAATTCAATCAATTTTGAATTTCAAATTTCTTCCTATCAGCTAAATCCCCATTAGCTGTCCTAATTTAAATCAAATTTGAGAATTAAAAAAATCTGATTTGATTTCAATCACATTAATTCCATTGGGACCACATACATTGAATCTAGACAATTTCCCCACTCTTCGTATGGCTGGCCCCCCTTCCCCTTGCTTTTCACTCTCCAAGTCAATTTAAAACCTCAATTAATGCTCCCCTAATCCTGTCCTAAAACCGCCGGCCCCCATAGCCATAATTTGGGGTATTTTGAATTCGAATTAATTTTCCCTCCCTTTCTATTTAGAAAATCTGAAATTAAAAATCAGAATTTTCTAAATTGTCTCTCCACAACTCAACCAACCCACATTGCCTCCACCTCACCTAGCCCAAGCCACCCCTCCCACGTGTCTCTTCCACTAGAAACACAACACTTCTTATGTCTTTTGAAGCCAAAAGAAGAAGACAAGATCCTCCCTCCTCCTCCTCAATAGTGCATGGCCGATCCTGAGATTGACCACGGCTTTGCCTACAACGCGCAAGGGGAAATCGACATCCTCCGTTCTCCATTCTACGAACCGGATTGGGAGTACAACAACTCGATGGAAAGTTACGTCAACCGTATCATCTATTGCCTCGCCAAGACGATCGAGATTCAACAACCCAGAGTCCCTTGGCTCCTCATCGGATGACCCACGCCTCCACCGCCGGCTACCTTTCCAAAAACAAAGTTCCTCGGTTCCCTTCTCTTAGTGGTGATTTCAAGTCTAGTGTGGAGTATCTTCATCCGCTAACCCTTAAGAGCAATTGAGTGAGAAATCCCCAAGGTGAACCTCTCATTATTAAATTACGGATTTCTGTTATAAGCTATGAACGTTACTCTTGCCTTTGTATCTGATTAAGAACATCTTGGTTAATCTACATGTACTTCTTTGTCTAAACAAGTTGAAAACTACGAATCCCTAAAATCTTTCTTTGTTTTGAAGCATAATTTTATATTGGAGAACTTTTAACAATTACTCTTACTAATTTCTCGTGAATTCCTGGTTGTTCCACATCACTAATCCAAGTTTAGTTTTGGCTTACATCCTTAGGAAAGCCCAAGAATTAACTTGATTTGATGGGCTTGTTTACTTTGTGTCAACCTTAATTAATAAGGATTAGGCTCACATCCATTACAAAATCCATATGCTGGTAAAAAATGGATCATATAGTCTTATCCTATAAATAAGGTGGCCCGATTTATTAGATTCTTTTGATAGACTTTGTTGAATTTATGTTGATCTAATTAATTAAGATGAGACATTTCTTGGAAGTCTCATAAAGACTTACAACTTCGAGGATGAGGAAAACCCATGAAGAAAACTTGCTTTGAGTCATAATTTTGAATTTTGATAAGAGCAAAAACTTTATTTATTGGCGAGAGCCTTGTAACCCTAGGTAAAGAATAGTCAAATATTGTTCTCATTATAAACTTAGAGCGACTCGAAAGAATATGTTCCATCATAACATACTATAGACAAAAGGTCCCATATAATTGGTATTACGACCTTCCCTTTTATGAAATGCAGTTAGATTAGTTGCACCAGCTTAAATGAGCTTATTTCTTTTGATATCCAAACTGAGGCTTACTCAATTTTTGAGGGCGTACTCAATTTTTTTGTTGGGGAGGCAGCCAGTAGCCAAACCCATCACCAACACATCTTAAGGTGGATAGCAATCAGAATAAAAGATGGCTGGGAAGAGAGAGAAGGGAAAGGAGAGCTAGCACCCCAACCAGACGCATCAGCCATAAAATCTTGGAACTGCTTGCAGAATGAGATATTTGGGGTGGAGAGAAGAAATGTAGTGCATTTTGTTTGTCTCATATACACTGGACAGCATTTTTAATACTATATGGACAAAAGGTAACACATAAGTGACCGAAATTAAAGGTCTAGGGAACACAACAACCTAAATGAAATATTTTTCTACAACATATACGCACAGGAAAGACCCCACTAACATTAAGGATCTAGATGCAATTTTCCACTAAGCTGCCCAAAATGATGCCGGGCCCTTTGGTAGTAATAGTGAAATTCTGGAAGTAATTAATGATGATATAGTTATTATTACGCCCAAACTCACAGGTCTTTGATGATATATAACCTTAGAAAGAGGAGCAGGACTGCGGCAACTTACGTGTATCTTTCAAAATAGAACTTCCTCCAGTCAACAACACTGCTTATCTGCAAAAAAAAAAAAGAGCAAAATGAACCTGTTAAGAATTGTACTTATAATTATTCACCATTCAAGGACAAAAAGAAATAAAATTAACATGAAATTAAAATAAGGGAAATTATTTTTAGGAAGACGAAGAAAACTATATTGAGAAAAATACAGTAGCTCAATTGAAACGTTCATTTGAGTAACAATTTTGCTTGCAAAAATTATGCATGACGCTTCTGGTAAAGACTGTCTAAAAGACAATGCATCTTTTTCTTTCTACTTATGAAATTTTTTTAAAGACTGTCTGAAAATAATTTCAAAAGCGACTTAACTTTTCTTTATAGTTTTTCAACAACAAATACTAGTAGTCTGCATTACCTCTACACCTGAGAGGCCTTGAAGTGAATCGGTTAAACCATCGCCTGCAACATAAAGATGATGTTTACAATATAATAAGGTTGCATTTTTCAGACTCCAGGATTACAAAAAAGTCACTAAAACAGCATCAGGATTAAGAGAATCATATAACATCATTAGAGAGGCATGCAGGTGTCTCGCCTAATTTGGATAAATGAAGACTTTAAATGATTAAAAGCAAAGAATTACTATAACATGAACGAAACAGACAGATTAAATACGCATTAAAGTAAATCTTACCCTCTTATTGCGAATAAAGGTTGAATGATATCTAGCTGGCAGCAATTAATATGAGAGAAAAAAAGATAGAAACAATATTACTTTTAGAATTATGGAGGATTAAAAACATTGAAGCTTTTTTTTGGGCTGTTCATAAGTTGAAGAATTTTCTGTGAAAGCATACAGAAGGAAATGTATGTCACATGGCCGAACTATTATGAGAGAAAGTGATGCGGACATCGGCACGAAGATTTGGCGCATCTATCACAGGAGGCGTCGTAAATCGATGACTCTAATTTAAATTGTCATTTATGAGTTATTTTATGAATTTTAGCTCTTATTTTATGTTATTTCCTGTTTTACCCCTATGTTAGTTTATTTGAGTGTTGTGGCCCAAGGGGCAATTTTGTAATTTTTGATTCTTCTCATGTTATGGCCTACATATAGGGCCTTAAGCTATTGCAAAAGAAATGAAGAATTGATATTAAAAATTTATGTCCACACTTGTGTTCTTGTAAGAGAGCGTTAGTGAGATTCCTAGGGGAAGGAATCGGAGTTGTCACCAGCCGCAGGATGGGTCCGGGCTCGTGATTTAAAGTCCCTTGGAGAAGGGCAAAGCATCACCCGTCAGTCTTCGGAAGAGTTGAGGCTCGCGGTTTTTATCTTCTATTTTGTCTTCTATCTATTGTCTTTATTTTGTTCCTTCTTATTTCCTCTTCCCCTTTCCCCATTGCCAACCTTATTTTCCCCGTCCACCACAAACCGCCGGCTCCCTAATCCGGTCCCCCACCTTTTCCTCCTCCACTCCCACGGCATACTCCCCAAACCCGAACCCATGCCGCCGGCTCCACTTCATTAGCCGCCGGCCGAACCTTCCTCTCCACCCCCTTTTTGGATTTCCTAACTTGGTTGGGTTGATTGATTTGAATTTGAAATTATTCAAATTCAAATTTCAAATTCTTTCCTAATTTAGTTCATCTATTTTTGGAAAGTGCTTAATTGAAATCAATTTGAAATTAAATTCAAAATCTGATTTATTGCCTCACTTTCATAACTCCTAAATTCAAATCAATGAGCCTTAAATCACCTCATTCAAAGGCCCCCTTATTTCATGCAAGCCGCCGGCCCCTTTATGAGCTAATTAGGAGTTATTTCCTAATTGCTTCATAACCTCCATTTGAAAAAAAGTTTCCATTTTACTGTTTCATTAAGGGATTTGATTGCATGTTATTTGAATTTCAAATTCAAAATTCAAATTGGCATTAGGAATTAAATGCCATGAATTCCACTTAATTTCAGCCTAGCAGAAACTATTTCCTAACCTAATCTCTCACTTAGGAAATAATTTGAAATCCCCATAATTTCCCTGAGCCGAATTTTCCTTCATACCTAGGGTTTTAATTGTTTCCTAATACTAGAGCTGGAATTCAGGAACCAAGAGCATTAAATAATTATCTCAGTTAGCAGGCATTAATGATTTGTATTAATCCCTTTTCCCATTACAGCCGGCCCCTTCTCCATATTAAATGGCTTTTGAAGTATCTCAATAAGTGCTGTTTTGGAAAGATTCCCAAAAGCTGATTTCTGCTGGCCGAACTCCCCCATTCCCCTTTTCTTGGGTTTTTCTCCCCCAACGTCCTCCCCTCTACACACCAAAACCTGAAACTTATTTCAGATTTTGAGTTGGGCTCTTCTCCCTACAGGATTGCATAAGAGAACTTCTTCCTTGCCATCTATTGTTCAAGAGCATCATCAAGTGAATTCCAGATTTCATTGATCCTATTTGGGAAGAATTGGGATTTTGAACATTCGCTGGCTGAAATCCTCCAAAGTAGCAAACCCTCCTTTTTCCGTTCTACATCAGTTCGGTATTAGAGCATGGATTCGGATCGACTTGGAAGGACTCTAGACTGTGTGGTAGGTCAAATAGGCGCCATTAGTCAACATCTCAAGGAGAATCAAGCGGACTTAGCCGACTTCCACCGTCAAACAATCGAATGACTCGATAACCTAGTGCGAGGTAGGACTGACTCACCGTTTTACACACCTTCAAGATCTCCTTCATCAAATGATAGAAAACGGGCTCTAAGAAACAGAGAAATAATGGATAGAGTGGACAAATGGATGGAGGCCAATGAAGCCTTCAATTTCCCACTCACTGTGCAAATCAAAGAGAAATCTAAGGTGATCAAGGAAGAACATGAAGAAGAAGATGAATTGGTTAATTCAATTACAACTCCTACAGGAGCAAAAGTTTCTTCTGACCCCGTTAAAACTCCTACAACGGAGAAGGTTGATGAAGCTCTGGAAGTGATATCCATAAAACTCAATATTGCTCCTATCGCTTGTGAAGTCATCTATGAGAGTGAACAAGTTCCTGCAAGCGAAAAGAAGTGCGACAGTCTGGAAGGTGATCCCTTGACTATGGTTAAGGAACTTGGCGAGCTAAAGTGCAACAAGCAAGTTGACCTTGTGGGCAACCGGGGTGGTTTGAAAATCTTTGCAAATAACAATCCAGAGTTGTACATGAGTAGTTGTGATGCTAACTCGACGGAGTCGAGTATTCTCCCACCTGGGGAGAATGATGCAGACATCGGCACAAAGATTTGGCGCATCTATCACAGGAGGCGTCGTTAATCGATGGCTCTAATTTAAATTGTCATTTATGAGTTATTTTATGAATTTTAGCTCTTATTTTATGTTATTTCCTGTTTTACCCCTATGTTAGTTTATTTGATTGCTGTGGCCCAAGGGGCAATTTTGTAATTTTTGATTTTTCTCATGTTGTGGCCTATATATAGGGCCTTAAGCTATTGTAAAATGAATGAAGAATTGATATTAAAAATTTATGTCCACACTTGTGTTCTTGTAAGAGAGCGTTAGTGAGATTCCTAGGGAAAGGAATCAGAGTTGTCACCAGCTGCAGCTGCAGGATGGGTCCGGGCTCGTGATTTGAAGTCCCTTAGAGAAGGGCAAAGCATCACCCGTCAGTCTTCGGAAGAGTCCGAGGCTCGTGGTTTTTATCTTCTATTTTGTCTTCTATCTCTTGTTTTTATTTTGTTCATTCTTATTTCCTCTTCCCCTTTCCCCATTGCCAACCTTATTTTCCCCGTCCACCACAAACCGCCGGCTCCCTAATCCAGTCCCCCACCTTTTCCTCCTCCACTCCCACGGTATACTCCCCAAACCCGAACCCATGCCGCCGGCTCCACTTCATTAGCCGCCAGCCGAACCTTCCTCTCCACCCCTTTTTTGGATTTCCTAATTTGGTTGGGTTAATTTAGGAATTGATTTGAATTTGAAATTATTCAAATTCAAATTTCAAATTCTTTCCTAATTTAGTTCATCTATTTTTGGAAAGTGCTTAATTGAAATCAATTTGAAATTAAATTCAAAATCTGATTTATTGCCTCACTTTCATAACTCCTAAATTCAAATCAATGAGCCTTAAATCACCTCATTCAAAGCCCCCCTTATTTCATGCAAGCCGCCGGCCCCTTTATGAGCTAATTAGGAGTTATTTCCTAATTGCTTCATAACCTCCCTTTGAAAAAAAGTTTCCATTTTACTGTTTCATTAAGGGATTTGATTGCATGTTATTTGAATTTCAAATTTCAAATTCAAATTGGCATTAGGAATTAAATGCCATGAATTCCACTTAATTTCAGCCTAGCCAAAATTATTTCCTAATCTAATCTCTCACTTAGGAAATAATTTGAAATCCCCATAATTTCCCTGAGCCAAATTTTCCTTCATACCTAGGCTTTTAATTGTTTCCTAATATTAGAGTTGGAATTCAGGAACCAAGAGCATTAAATAATTATCTCACGTTAGCAGGCATTAATGATTTGTATTAATCCCTTTTCCCATTACAGCCGGTCCCTTCTCCATATTAAATGGCTTTTGAAGTCTCTCCATAAGTGTCGTTTTGGAAAGATTCCCAAAAGCTGATTTCTGCTGGCCGAACTCCCCCATTCCCCTTTTCTTGGGTTTTTCTCCCCCAACGTCCTCCCCTCTACACACCAAAACCTGAAACTTATTTCAGATTTTGAGTTGGGCTCTTCTCCCTACAGGATTGCATAAGAGAACTTCTTCCTTGCCATCTATTGTTCAAGAGCATCATCAAGTGAATTCCAGATTTCATTGATCCTATTTGGGAAGAATTGGGATTTTGAACATTCGGCTGGCTGAAATCCTCCAAAGTAGAAAACCCTCCTTTTTCCGTTCTACATCAGAAAGGAGACTATTAGTCCTATTAGAGAAGTGAAACACGGCAAAATGAAAAATTTTAAAACTGTTACAATAAGACTGAAGAGTTAACAAAAAATGAGTGTACAATAAAAGAGACTACGAATTCTACCTATATGATTAAATAATGAAATCCTCATCGAGGCTTAACTCTATAAAAGAAGTTGGTGTCATAATAAACTTTTTAGCTTTAGTTGAATCAATGATAATTTATTTTTCTATCACGTATAAATCATTATGGACTAGAACATCATTAATCTGCAATCATTACATCTTATCATCAGAAGAGAAACTTTTGGAAACCTGAGGCGATGCCTGAGATCCGCATATTTACACTCATTTGAAGCATCGAGCAAATAAGTAATTTGAGTAAATTTTCTTTAGTTATTTTTTTATTTAGTAGGATTTTATTTTGTAGCTATAAATTTCTGTTTTATGGAACGAGCCTATGATAAATATTCATGAGGGGATTTGTCTTCTATTAATTTGATTCCTAGTAATATGACGGTTTATATGGTTTGGCATGGACTTGAGTTTAGTCCTGTTGTGATTGTTCAAATTTTTTGGGTCAATTTAGAACAAGAATTTGATAAATGTAGGGAGACTTTCTGACTTTTCAAGAGCGGGATAGACAGCAAACCTTCATGATTAAATCATCTTCTAATTCATTCGAAGTAATATGCGCCATAAGATGATCCATATTATGATGGTTACATCAACTGTATTATCATTACCACTCTTTGGAGTAGAGTGTTTTGCAGCTTGGGCAATTAATGCAGACTGAGTTTTGAAATTTTATTTCATAAGGGATGTTAGAGTTATTTCATTTATTTAGATTTAATTTTTTTATTAGAATTCTAGTTAATCACATTAAATGTATTAAAAATTTGTTAGCTTATTAGCAATTTTTTAGCCATTTGTTAGTTGATTAGGGATTTTTCTAAAACATAATTTTATAACCAAAAAAATGATTTCAGTACAACACTAGACAATTCAATAATTGCCCAAGCAAAAGAAAATACATAAGAAAATTAAAGATAAAATGTTTGCCAAGGAAATTTCTTTAGAAGACAAAAAAGTCTATATATATTCTAATTTGCAATGCCTAGTTTATATTATCACTTAAATACGGGTATAAGATATAAGTGATCTACGGTTAGAGAGGTAGACTGGCTCTCCCAAACAACCTAGACGCCGCTAGGAAGCCCTCAAAGAAAAGAACTATAGCAAAATATAAAACTTCACAATAACATACCCTAAAACATAGACAAACTCCCCTTAAATAGCCCTAGAACACTATAAAACAAATAGAACATTCCTAATCAGCATAAATATATTTTAGGAAACCATCATAAATAATTAAGATCTTCCTAATTAACATAAACATGATTTAGGAAATATTCCTGATTAAAATCTCCCTAATTAAATCCTTCCTAACACACAATAAACATATTTAGAACCTTCCTAATTCCTCCCAATCAAATCATCCCTCTTTCCTTAAATAAACCTCCCTAATTTCCTCCCAATTAAATAAACCCTTTTTACCTAATTAAATATTCTTAATTCTCTCACAATCTTGGTTTTCTATGGTAAGTAATTACTCTTCTTTGATCTTTTTGCCCGCCGTCTACCTAGTGGGGTCCATCGGCTTAGCCGGTTTACCAATACTCCCCTCCCAAAGAGCCAGCTTGTCCTTAAGGTGGAATGAAAGAAACTATTGTTGAAGTACTTGACTGATAGCACTGGACTTAGTCCAAAGAGCCGCCTTGAAAATTTTTCTTTGAAGGAAAGTGACCCCTCCACATCTTGGACACGTTGCCTAAGTATGAAAGGTTTCAAAATTTGATGAAACATGTTGATGAAAATGTGGGCTCCGAAAATTCGGCCCCGGCCTCCGCTCTCTCTTCTTATTTGGCGAGGGAGTTTAAACGAAATAAGTTCCGAGGTAAATTTTGGAAGGCAGATGGGTTTGTAGATAAGACACTACCCAAAGATTTCGCCCTCATTTTGTGAGGACTTTATGATCTGAGTTCTGGTTTCCTATAGGCGCAAGCCCCTATAGTTAATTACCCCTCCCGATCACGAGAGAGAACTTTCGATTAAGGCTAGTCGTCAATTAGATACGTATAGAATACGTATTATCTGGCATATAGTAGCAGCATATGGTTTGGATATTGAAGATTGAGTTTGGATTTGGGTATTTAGAAAGGTTTGAAAAGTTTGGTATTTAAAATAGAAATTTCACCATCTAGCACTTAAAGCGGATGGTGGGGGAATGGATGATGGGCCCGATCAAGATCCCATGGTTCCGTCGTCCCGGGCCATCGTGGTCCCTGGTCTACTTAGTCAAAGAAGGTAGTCGACCCAACCTGACAGAAGGATCCTTGTCGGCAGCCATGGGTTGCTTCGTCCAAGGGGACCTTGTAGACCGAGGTTGAATGTTTGTCTAAGGGGACAAATTTGAATCCACCTTAGCTAACAGAGGGCTTTGTGCCCTATCGATCATATCCTATTGATTCATATCTCAAGGATTTAACGCCATTAAGGAGCGTATTGGCTCTGGCCATAACCGGTATCTGTGGTGCCATTTGACGGCAAAACCACTCGGTTCAGAGGGCCCCGGGTCATAACCGTTTACCTGCAGTGCCATTTGGCGGCGAAACTGCCGGTTAGAGGACACGTACCACGTCCTTATTGGCAAGAGATTGTTTGAGAATGGATCCTAGTGATATTTTCGACTAGGCATTTGGCTCTTTGTGAGCTAGAGTAAATTTCAATTTGTCCGCCTCGGCAAACTGTTGCGGAGGGCGGATGATTTTTGCTTTAAGTGTGTTGATAGATTGATTTCAAATTTTAAATATTTTTGAGATTTTTGGAGTTTTTTGGGTTTTTGGATATTTGGAATTTTGGGTGGAGCTTTAGAATATTTGAGATGGACTTTGGATATTTTGGAAATATTTGAAAAAAATATTTGGAAACCCCTCCGATTGAGATCTGAATTCAACACGGCCATCATCGGGGTGTTTGGGGATCATTTCTTTTTATGGATTGAACCTTGTCAACTCTGTCGGGCTGTCGACAGAGGATCGGGTTTCGTAGGCTTTGTATCCTTAAAAGTGAATTCTTTTTTATTTTAGGCATTGAAGGCCTAATATGAATATATTACAATAAATATTCTGGTCGCCACGGCCACATATTTATTTGTTGGTTCGAACCTTGTCGACTCCTATTAATCCGTATAAGAGGATCGGGTTCGAGCTTGAATTCACTTGTCAACCCGCGCAGCATCCCTAGACGTCACGTGTGTACCAATAACACGCTCGCCGGGGCCCATGCGGGTTGAGATTATATTTCCCTCTTTAGTGTACCTATGTGTATACAATTTATAGTGCACGTGCAGGGGTATTTATTTTAGACTTTGTTGACGCCTTCTGTCTGCTTGTACAAGGATTGCAGATCCGATGGCGTGACAGCTTCTGGATAGAATTGTTCGCTGCTTCGTACAGGTAGACTGTCGTGCACTATCGTTGATTTTCGTAGGCGGGTCATAGTGCACTAACTAATCTCCTGCCTTACTCGTATGGAGAGTTGTATTTATTGTAGATAAGATCCCTCTATTTGTGATCAGCTCTCTTTATATATGTCTTCTAAGACCGATCGTAGGCTTTTGTATTTGCTACTAGTCCTCTACATTTTCTCGTAGGTAGCATTTAGCGTAGATGATGGGTTTTTTGACAGCATTGTTGAATTCCTCTACTTGCGGGGAGAGAACTATATTTTCTTGCATGACTGGTTGTGGGCGAGTTTGAGGGACTTCAATATATTCGTGGCATATTCTTAATAACCATCATAAATCATCCCTTCTACTTGTAGTTTGAACATTGCATGCGTGGAAGATTTCCCATGATGAACCATATAGACCTATTTATTTTATTGATGTATTGTGTTATGCTTGAAGGTGGCATGCCACATCTATTTGTGTGCCCTTAAATGCTTCAGTCGTGAGTAGATTACCACACACTACTACTATCATCTGTGGATAACTCTTTATATGCAATGAAGCTCTTCTATTACTTAATATATTTGCTTGCAGTGGGTCGAATGTTGTAGGTCCATTAATCTTCATTGTCCTCTATGATCATCCACAAATATTCATAAGCTCCCTATAGCTTCTTGTAAATGAACTATTGTATGTGTGATAGGTTCACATCCTTGCTCGTAGGTGTATTATTTTGTCCACCACAAGTTCTCGACCATGCTTGTATATGAATGGTTGATCATTACAAGTATGAGTATTATTGTGTTATGTTCAAATCAAGTCTTTGCTCTCTCTCTTTTCATTCAAGTTATGGTTCAAACTCAAGCTTCAATTATTCAAGTTTTCTTCGAGTTTTTGCAAGTTCAATCCAAGTCAAAGTTCTCATTTTGCTCGAGTCCAAATTAAGTCCACACGGGTCCGCTGTCAACTTGCCCAAGTCCTTGCTTTGGAGTTCAAATTATGTTCACTTGATTCAAATCAATTCGAGTTCATAAGTTCTTTGTGGTTCAACTCAAGTCTTTCCTTGAGTTTGAATTGTTCAAGATTATACCCAAGTTCATGGTTCATTTGGGTTCGATCAAGTCCACTTGGTCTCTTGAGTTCAAGATCATGTTCTAACGCAAGTCTTTATTGCATTTCATTTACAAATTCAAGTCTAAAATGCTTGCAAAATCAAGTTCTCTTGGGTCCATGTCTTGTTCAAGTTCGATGTCCACAAGCTTTGAGTTCAATAAAAGTTCACTTTGCAAGTTCAAGTTCATTGTCCACTGTGGTCCGAGCTTGATTCAAGTTCCATTTCATTTTACTTGGGTTCAATTCTTTATTAAGTCATTTAGATCTTGTCCAAAGTTCAAATACAAGTCATCCGTTGTTCTTGCATGTCATCCGAGTGCAATCAAGTCCAGGTCCCAAATTGTTCTCTTGAGTTCAAATGAGATCCAAATATAGCATTGCATTCACCCGAAATTTCGGCAGCCTTCCGACGTCTCCCCCATTTAGGGGAAAACTACGGAAAACTGGGCCTTTCCCACCACGCTAAGAAAAGCGTGCATGGTAGGTGCCCTCTTTCGAGGACACCGTGGCCGTGTAATTTTTCGATCCCCCACCATGCTAAGAAAAGCGTGCATGGGTGTTTTAAAAATATTTTGCAAGAAAAGTATTTTTTGAAAATATTTCGCAAGAAAGACAGTTATTTCCCCGCAAGCGGGTACTTATGGGTATCCCCGCTTCGTCGTGCGCATCGCACCGGGATCCCTTCCCACCACGCTAAGAAAAGCGTGCATAGGCGGGGTTTCCAAGGCGATACGAACTTCGAAGAAGGAATTTAGGTGATTACCCGCTTCGTCGCAAGCGTCGGGACGCACTCCCTCCCACCACGCTAAGAAAAGCGTGCATAGGTGGTCGTTTTGTCTCGACGAATGCGTTGAAACGAATTCTCGGAGTTTTAGGGTTTAGAAGTTATACCTGCGCGGGGTTGTCGTGGTTGACACGTGGATCGAGGGGTCACTCGCCTACCTCGTCGTAGGTGTCGCACCAGGTTCCCTCCTACCACGGCCAACAAAGGCGTGCTTAGGTGGTTTGCCGGTCCGACACGAATATCGAGGTAAAAGAGTGGGGGGATTTTTTTTATTATTATTAGTTATGATTAATTATTAATAATAGTGATTAATTAGAATTAATTATAACTCTATTTAATTAATCATAATTAATATATAATTAATTATAATTAAATCATAATTAAACCAAATTAATTATGATTAGATTATAGTTAATTATAATTAACAATAATCAATTAAAATTAATTATGATTAATTTAAAATTAGTTAATAATTAATCATATTAAAATTAATTAAACATAATTAAATTTAATCAATTATGTTTAATTAATAACTAATAACAATTAACTATAATTAACGATAATTAATCATAATTATATTTAATTAATTAAAATTAATTAATTGATTAGTAATTATAATTAAAATTAATTAAGCATAATTAACCTTAATTAATTATGTTTAACAATCATTAATTATAATTAAAATACTTAATCAAAAATTAAATTTAACTAAATATCATTAGGTTATAATTAAAACTAATTAATTATAATTATAAATAAATAACTATAACTATAATAATAATAATAATAAATAAATAATAAAAAAAAGAACAAATCCCTCCCCCTTTCTTCTCAGTTTTTACGGGATCAGGCCGAAGAAGCGCGTGGAAGGGAGAATGTTACCTTCACTACACGCGAGCTCCCGTTCTCGTCTCCGTTCAAAATGTCGTAGCTTCCGATCGGAACAGGTAGGAGGGAGGCGGTTGAGAGCCGGTTGGCAAGAGGAGCTCAGCAGGATGGGGTCGGTTGGGTTCGGCCAGAGCTCTGGGAGAAGGTCGGCGGCTTCAGAGGGATCGGGTATGCAAGAGAGCTCCTCTCTCTCTCTCTCTCTCTCTCTCTCTCTCTCTCTCTGTGTGTGTGTCTTCCTCACTGGATCGGAGAAGCAAGAGGTCGGACGGGAGGAGGTCGGGAGCTTGGTCGTGTGGAGAAAGTGGAACCTTCGGCTGTGGCTTGGAGTTGAGAGCAGCGATGAGCAGTGAGGGATCAGGAGAGAGTCGTGGGAAGAGAGCAGCGAACGAATGTCTGTTTGGCGTCGCTATTTAACAACGAGGATGGGGCAGCGATCAAGAGCCGAATTTCAGCAGGAATCGCGGGAGAAGCGACTGATTCGGCGCTAAACAGCGGGATTTCGGCAGGATTCATGGATCCGTCGGGTGGAAGGTTTGTACGCGAGATTTTTTTTTGTTTTGTTATTCGTAGGTTAACAGAAAATCATCCTCTTTTCAGTTTAAAGCCAATCATCCTCCTATTGGCTATGTGATCTGAATAACAAATGTCCAATCTATCCGGTAAGAACACCTAGTACATAGGATCCTGTCTTTTGGGGTGGTAATTCAAGCATAATAAGGTTATGGCCAGGTTCTAGTACAGGTGCATCAGACCTTTTTATATACTTCACCCCTTCATCAGTACTAAATGTAGCAATTAATGTCAAGCAAAGAGACTCGAGAGCAATATCATCAGGAAACCCACTCCAGACTGTAACATAAGCCAGCCGAACAACCTCTGACCTAAAAACATGCCTCTCCTTGATTGAAAATAAACCATTATCCAGTGATAATATCCGAACACATGATTAGAGGTAGCCGGCCTGATCATTTAAGATTTTATGGTAATTTGCTAAATTAGGAAGACCTTCAACCAACAAGCCTTGCCATCCTTCTCCAGCATAAAGAGCACAGACCTTTGCATATGACTTTGCAGCAAGATCATAATTTCCATGCTTCACGCAAAGAGCAACAATCTCCTCATCAAGCACTACTCCATGCCTTTTCCACCATGATTGGTGGTAATTGTCCGCAGCACCTTTCGTTAGCTCCATGCACTTCTTCTCAAAATCTAAACCATCAGTATGACCCTAGCGACCATCAAATAACTAGGCCGCCTTACCCACAGAAAGAAAAGCTCTTCCAACAGGTTCATTTGTTGTATCAAGGTTAAGATGGTAAAGTATGTAAGCTAAAGGACTCCTTGAATTTGAAACACCATATTTAATGCCTTGAATCTTAGCAAATACGTACCCGCCAACAAAAAACCGCAAGGCTGGTTGTTATTGCTCCAAGTTTAGTCGTGCTCCTTCATTAGTTTTTTGGATTGAACGCAATATCTCTTTCAGAAGATTAGGCAACCATGCAAATAACCACAAGACACAAAGATACTTAAGAATTCCACATAAAACCTTTTTAAGAGCTGTTAGTAGGACTCATCCACCACCATAACCTCCCTCATCTTCAAGCCCAATAAAAATAGTATTCAGTTCCCCTCTAACATGCACAGGAACACCAGTGGATTGAGCCATTCGGATGGGAACCCCATATACACCTAAAGGCATCCCAAATTTTGCTAAAAGGCTATTGTTGCGACAGGTCTTAGCATTCTAACACCAGTAGAGGACTAGAACGATTGCCATTAGCAGACAGAGACGGAGCAGCTGAACTTGGCAATACTAGCATTCTAACACCAGTAGAGGACTAGAACGATTGCCATTAGCAGACAGAGACGGAGCAGCTGAACTTGGCAAAGTATTGCTTCAACTCAGATGCCCTCCAAAATGTGTAATCGCAGGAAAATTGGGCTCCAAAGCATTCAAGCCTCAAGTAACATGCTCATAATGAAAGGCCTAAACAATGGGCAGGGTAACGAACCCCCTGCTGCAGGACCTCTGATGGGGACATCAGATCAGCGTGGAAGGTTTATCAGAGACGTGGCCGCCGATCCACGGCCACGATCGAGTCGTTGTATTTCTGAGTCATGATTGTATTTTATTTTATTTATGCATTTTCTTATTTGCTTAGGTGTCGTTATTATTTCCCTTTGTACCCCTTTCATGGGAGTGGTCGCATGTAAGCCCAAAGGGCAAGTTAGTCTTTTATTTTCTTGAGTCCTTGTACCCGGCTATTTATAGCCTCATTTCCTTTGTTTTGGGCTAATGAAGGATTGCTTATGATATTTTTCTCTTGAAAGAATTTGTGAGAGCTTGTGAGTTCTAATGGAGAGAGCTTCCTAGGAGAGGAAGGAGATGGCGCAATACCCACCAACTTAGATAAGTCGGGTTCGTGGTTCCTTCTCGTATCCCCTTTATTTTCTTCTCCTATCTCTTTCCCTCCAAACCCCTAACCGTCGGTTTCCTCCACCTCACCCGATCCCTCATCCTCCTCCCCAAATCCCCACGGCATCACCTTGACCGAACCCCTACCCCCATAGCCGCCGGCCATAGTTACATAGCCGCCGGCTATACTCCATCTCTCTTTCCCTTAGAGTTTCCAAGTTGGGATGAGGACTACTTTAGGATAATTTTGAAATTCAAAATTAATTGAAATTTGAATTCAAATTCTTTCCTAATTTAACTTCTTTATTTTAGGAAAGTTTCTTAATTCCTCCTATTGAATTTAAAATTTAAATTGGATGAAGCATTAAACTTTCATAATTCCTACATCCAAAATACTCATCCTAATTAATTGCCCTCCACCTCATCCTTGGATTCTAATTGCCGTCAGCCCCCATGTGTGGGCAAGTTTGGATTTATTCCTTAATTACCACATAAATATTTTTGGGAATAAATTCAAATTACTTCTGCCTCTTAGCCGTTTTTTTCCAAAGACTCTAACCTATTTATTTCTTTCCTATTTCCACTCTTTATTTTGGAAAGAATGTTCCTGGCACCACCTATTTGCTGCCGCCCAAACCCTTACCGTTTCCCCTCTTCCTCCTAAAATCTCTCCCCCTTCACTAAGCCCCCTCTTGATTTTCCTGCATACGTCTTTTTTCATTTGGCTTTCCTCTCCTCCTTAGAGAAATCTGAGATTTTCTCTCAGATTTCGGGCCAGAAAGTCTGAAAATCTATTCAGATTTTGGAAGGATTTTGGCTACTTCTTCAGCCCACGATGAAGAGAACATCTTAGTTCGTCGACCTTGGATATTCGTCAAGAGTAGTTGCTATCGTGGAGGATCTACACGTCTCCTTGAACAAAGGTTTCTTTTCTTTCACTTGCATTAAAAGTCTTTTAAATCCAAGTTCTCATTTGGTTAGATTGTAATCGCTAAAGCCTACTCCAAGTGCTCTTGCTACGCCTAGTCATTCGTAGAAATTGAGTGTAAGCTTCTATGCATCCTACGACTCATTGTTAGATTAGGGATTTAATTTGAAAGCTACTATTCGGTATTATTTTTATTTTCTCAATTATCTTGATAGTTCAAATTCGGAGCATGTGATTTCGCCTATGCAATTGATCGCTTCATTTGTCTTAATCGTCGTTTGAAGATTGCTTATAGTTTTGTTCTGAAATTATTCTAATTTAATAGTTGTGCAATGCTCAAATGAAATCATAACCATAGCATCTAAGTAGTCCTGCATCAACCTCCCTTTGGTGGCATTGTTGGTTGCAAGCGAGCATGATCTCCAGCAAAGCAGTGCATAGCAACAGTAAACCTCTTATGATATATGATACGAATCCAATCTAGGCCTCATAAGACCATAGAAACATTAATAGGTAGCAAAGAGCTGGCAACAATTCTTGAAACACATCTTCCAACAGCAGACAGAGTTGTTGCATTGTGAATATTGTGATTGCTAAGAGGAGTTGCCACGAAAGTTCCTGTTGAAGCTGCGGGAGATACCAAAATCACAACATTGGGTATAGATGAATTAGGGAGAAATCTCTGTGATGGCAAATAACTTCCTTGCTTTGAAATGGGAGAGGGATCAGTAGAGAGATCCTAGCAGGAGGTATAGCAGCAGCCAGAGCCAACAAGGGTCCTATAGTTAACTTGATGCAATCCAAGAACAATGCAGCATCACCTCTATTGATGACATTCTCCAAGAACTTGTCCCCAATCATTTGCGCCTTCAACCTTTTCATCCTAGGATTATCACAGCCCCAATAGCTTCTTTCTCCTCCAGTGTTGTGGTTGTCGTAATCCCTCCATGATTTCCCTGTGCATTGAGGTTAGAATCCCACCTTTCTTCCATCCATTTCACATAACCTGATCCCCATGGCTCGGCTCAACCTCCTCCATCTTCGATCGCCCACTCCCCTTACCCAAAATGCCTCTAATAGTGGTTGGTCACCCTACCAGCCCCACCACAAAATTCTCTCCTAGCTGTCCCCTATCCAAAAACCCTGATCCACCCCTTATCAAAGCCCTAGTAGGTGGATCTTGATGAAAATAGCTCTTTTTGTCGAACTCTTCCCGTCTAATCTCTTTCCTTTTAGATTCGGTCAAGGGAATCTCAATCCAATATTTATTAGGGTTAGCAATTAGAACCGTCCGTGGGGTTTTGAATCGCATCTCCATGAGCTTTCTCATAATCTCCTCCAGAATTTCCTTTCCCTTTTGTTCAACCCGAGGAATCGTCGATGAAGCCATCAACTGCATCTCGATCATCTTCTTCATCATATCCTTCAATTTCTCAAAGTAGTTCTCAAAGTGGTTCTCAATAGATGAGAACCTTCCTTCCACGCCCAAATATTTTTCCTCCATGCCGACCTTGAGTTGTTCCATCTTGCCTTCCAACGCATCCATCTTCTTTGCTTCCATTCACGGAATTAGGATCCAAATAGTGAAAAACAACAAAAAATCAACGATTCTGGTCTTCAAACAGTGAAAATCAACAAGACAGGAAGAAAATCGCAACAAAAATCAGTGATTAATACTTAAATTTCAGCCCAGAACACCACTCTTATACCAATTAGATATGCCTTAGAAGTTAAAAAAATAGCGAAAGAAATAGTAGAAATTGCAGAAATACTTGAAACAATGGCTAATTTGTATTATCACTTCAATAAGGGAACAAGATACAGATAATTAGAGAGATAATTCAGCTCTCCCAAACAACCTAGACGACGTTAGGAAGCCCTCAAAGAAAACAACTATAGCAAAATATAACAATAAGATACCCTAAACCATAGACAAACCCCTGATGTAGAACGAGCAGCAAGATTTGATGTACCGGAGCTTCTGGTCAACAAGCAACGCCTTTCCGGACTAAGAACCGTGATAATCCAAGATATGAGATTTTGATTGGGTTCTTCATCATTCCCCCACAATTCTCTTTAAGTACAGGATGGTCAATTTCAAATCATAAACATCAAGTATGATATACTACTAATACTAGGTATTTAATGTCTATCGAATAACTAGCCTAAATATAAAAATTTCTCCCACCACCGAGAATGATAATTAACCATAAGAGTTTGCGTCTATGAGAAATAAGAACTCATATATTAAGGTCCTCATAAAATGAGGTCAAAATATCTAGATAATGTCATATCTTAAATTGATATACTTTCTTAGAATTTGACTTGGATCAACCTCCTAACGTCGAGAGGTAGGACGTGAATTTTTGCAGCCAAAAATATGTAAAGAAGAGGAGGAGCCTCCAAGAAGACAAGGCCACTATAGAACAAGTAATAAAGATAGAAGCGACCGAATGGGGGATTCAAACAAAATTTTAGGGGCAACTAATGCCAATTAAAAATAGCAAATTAGTAAATAATTAAGAAATATGTACTAAAAAAGGATATCAAACAGAGCAATTGACTAATCTAAAATTTTTTTCGAAACCTCTCAACAAATATTTGTAAAGCAATACAAAAGAGCAGATATCATGCATGTTCATACTAACAATAATAATATCTGCAAAAAACACTAAAGAGCTTACCTGTAAAATTCCCAGAAGCAAACGCACGTGATGCATCTCTGAAGCCAAAGCAAACACAACAAAATTTCAACATTGAGCAAAAAAATACAAAAATATAATTACAAATGCTAAGAAGAAGCATCATCATGGTCATAACTCTAACTACATAAAAGCGTTACATTAAATAATTTAGCTGTTTCAACTAAAACAAATACCTAGGAAAATTTCAATTACCAAAAGATAGAGAAATAAAAAAAATGAATATACAATTATAATAACATTAAGATCATCAGAAGTTTATCATGCTTCACAATGTAGGTCCATGCAGATCACTCAAGCATTTTGAACATGCGGTTGCTTTTTTCCCCCCATAATGTTGACAATTTCATATAGCAATTCGTGAGAGACTACAAGCACATTTTAATAATAAGAACAAGAGCAATGTTCTCTTTCCAACTGTTCATCCTACTTCAAGAGTTGCAAACTTGCAATCTAATAGTAACTTGCAAACCCAAGAAAGGATAAATAATAGACATCCTTGATAGTCATAACTCATAACCAAAAGTAAAATCAATCTCAGCGTATTCATTTTACGTTGATTGTTACATAAGAAACCAACCTTCCTGCAAAGTGATGGTAGCCACCTCCTGGCCCGTAATGTGACTTCCCTCTTGTCACATCAAACACAGAACTGCATTCCTAAGCAGACCCATCATTCTCAGAAATGAAAAAAAAAAAAAAGCTCGAGTAAGAAGAAGAGACCATAATTACCCAAGAATTCCTAATAATATCGGCAGTTTCTCATCAGTTCCATTGAAATGAGCTAGTTCTTCCACCATCCACAATCTCTGATCAACACAAAAGAAAATTAATTCGAGAAAATAAAAGTGCTTTTCCAAATTTCTAGTTCTTCAGAATCAAAGAACTAAACTTTTACCACAATCAATTCTATTATCTACCGAGGCTTATGCAGCAAATCAAGAACACCAGCAAGGGTTGGGGATTACCGGTTTGTCAGGCCTCAGGATAGAGGAGAAACGGAAAAGAAGAGTAGCAGCCATGGAAACAACAAAGGCTACGCCGATGAACGAGGAAAATAGCTTTCTTTGCAACTCCATTCTTCGGTGCATCTCCTCCTCCTCCCTATCACCCGCGAGTTGAGATTGCTCGTTGTAGGAAGCCTTTTAAGATTCTTCGCGTCTTTGCTTTTCTCCCTCTCTTTTTTTTTCTCCTTTAAAGCCTGGAGCAATCGCATATTTGCATAAATGACCTTAATCTCTATCTAATTGACTTTTGTTACTGATTAAAAAAAAAAGAATTTACATGCATACCACTCTATATTATTCTATTTATATAACTAATATTTTAAATTTAATATTATATATACCAACTTAATTATTTTAATATTAAATATGACACCCATATTTCATTCCCACCACCCATATATTTCATTCATATTATCAATATTTGATATGAAAATGAACTATGAGTGATATATATGTAATATTAATGTTTTAGGTGTTAGATATATAAATAGAATAGTATATAGTGATATATATGTAAAATCCCAAAAGGAGAGTAAGTCAAGCAAACTAATGAGTAGGATCTGGCTCAACTAGATAAATGGCTCTTGAGTTGAACTGGATGAGCTAATGAGAAAAGTTTGAGTTAATTATGACTCGACTCGTTATCTCGTGAACCGGCTCGTTTACAATTATTAATATAAAATATATTATTCAAATTTTTAAATACAAAATGTAAAAAAAAAAATTAAAAAGCATATTCCAATTTATTATATTAAGAAATTATTTATTATTATTTTTTATAATATCTTTCTTTTACCATTTTATTAATTTTTTAAATCATACCTATTTTCTCACTTTCACAATAAAAGAGTCAGCTCGAACTCGTAGAATAAAGCTTGAGCACGAGGTTGAACTTGATTAATTAATCAAGCTCAAGTTATGAGTGACCAGAACTCGGCTCTACTCATTTACACCTCTAGACTAGATGATTAGTATTTTATTTTTAAAAAAATTAGCTAGTTATTTTGAGATATTTTAAATATATATTTATTATTTTTATATTTAGTTTGATAAAAAAAATTTTATATTAAGAGAGTAAAAATCAATCGAAGTTCGATCACCTTAATTGAGCTCAGCTCCAAAGTAATAATAAAATTTAATTCGTGTGAAGATAAAATTGAATGACTTGAAATTAAAATTGAGTAAAAAACAAATCAGTATGAGATCACATAGTGAATAGAGTTAGGTCGAATTCGTATGCCCAGTTACATTTGTCGAATCCTCTACCGTTAATGATTGCCCCATTACTCTCCTATGCATTTTACTTGAAAAAAATATAGAAACTCCTAAAAGATTTGCTTCGTTTGGGACGGCTTTTATTGTTTCTTAAAATAGCTATAAAGCTGCCTTAAGAATCAATAAAAAAACCATCTCAAACTAACAAAAGTTCTGCTTTTTTAAGTAGTTTTATAATATAAAAAATTTTTATAACTCAAAATTTTTATACTAAAAAATTGTTTTGAAAAAGTAATAACTTCATTTAGGATAGTTTTCTTACTGCTTTCTAAAACAACTTTTTAGTATGAAATTTTTTTGAACTAAAAATTTTTGTAGTAGAAAGCTGCTTTTGTTTCAATCTAAGAGAGTAAAGGCGACAAAAGTGGTGATTGATGAGCGCAGTCATTAACAAGTGTGACGCTCCACTGAAGTGTTCAAATGGATTCCGATCGCCGAACGGATCGCGTCAATACAATAAGAGTATCAAATTTACCTCAGAGAGGACCACCCACAGTCAAATTGAGTGAAAACAGTCAAAATAGACAGTTTACTAACATAAAGATGGGCAACGTAGCCCAAACGATATCTATTCGTGGGTCCTTAGTGTTGCGTTCAAAAGGTCGAAAATACCTAAGAACAACTGTAATATTGCTTGGGTTCTTTACACGAGCGTACATGCAAAAAATGGAGTGGATTTCAAGGCAACAACGATACTAATTTCGAGATGAATACTCACAAATAAAGGATTACGAGAAATGAGGGAGCCTGTGAGAATCAATGCATGATATATATATTTATATAATTCTAATCTCCATCCTATCCCAAAAATGCTACTCAAATCTCGCTCCTGCAGTTCGGTGGTTCGGTGCCGCTTCTAAATCGGCCACGCCAGTATTTCCCACATACACAGCCCACTTCTCTTCATTCACTGAAACGAGCCCATAAGCACTTACAGGCTAACATGAAAATTTTGCAATTTTTTTGTGCAGTTACTCTTGCAATGGATGCTCGTCTTTTTCGGCATGGTGGAGTAGAAGATCACGGTCATGGTATTGCCCGACACCGACCATGTACATTATTCTTGACATGGTGGGCAGGCTTAGACTCCAAAAAATTATTCTAAATAGGGGAGATGTCGGGAGATTGCCGAAATTCAGACTGACTGAGAACAGGACTTAAGCAAATTACAGCGAACCGAACTTGCAATCAAAATCACAGGAAACCGAAATTAATGCTTGAAATAAACTGTAATTTGCAAAATAATAAAGATTAAATACAAATATGCGAGCAAGGATAAGTGGTAAACAATGAAATTGTAGGGGATACAACTACCTAGTTGCAAGCAATAATGTGAAACACTTAATGGATGCCATAACTTATACATGAACAACATGAAATTTGTAATGTTCATATCAGTCCACAAAGCAATCAATGACATTCAGTTACAAATAAGCTTCACAACTTCCCTTTAAACATAGAAGTGCACACAACATACTATCCACGAACAAGATTAAGAAATCTGCAATGACTGCAAGCACCTACAAGCAACACTAAAATATTTGTGCGCACACGACAGCCTTGCTATAGGAACCAACAAGTGATTCGTAGCAACACTTGCAAGCAACAACAGATGACTCATCATGTATATAAAAGCTTGCATACAAGTTAAAATGACAAACTCGTGGTGAACATGGCTTGTCCGCAAGTAGAGAGTGTAAATTTGAAATGCACACAACAGTCCTACCTACAAGCAATGTTAGAAGATTTGCATTGAATATAGTTCACCTACATATGATAACCAATAGCTTTTGAATGATTAGTGCCTGCCCTAAGCAATATTAATAGAGTTTGGTACGACATGACAACTTGCTTGCAAGAAGTAACGAGCGATCCATAGTGCAACACTACAACTCACCAGCAATCAAAAGCAAGAAATTCATAGTGCCAAGTCATCATACTAAACAAATCCGTTTGCATGCAAATGACAATGATAGATTTATGGAGAACAATGCAGCTTATTTTCAAGTAAGGGCACATACTTGTATTGTCTATTAAACAGATATCTCCTATGAGCTAGCTTGAATGATATGATCACATAGAGGAGGCAAAGTAAACTAGACAATATTTCTTTTATACATAAATGTCCGTAACATTCATATAAGCAGACAGAAGGCGTTATAACGCCCTTAAATGGAATTGTGGGCATTTTTCAACAATGATCATTCGTGCAACTGACCATATTTAAATATTTCAAGAATACCCCTCATGCATTAAAATGCATGCTAATGTGTTTAGAATATACATATGCACTTTGCAGATGCGTCGAAAAACATGCAAGTGTACAATACAAATACATCATAAATGCATGCAGTATGTTATGAGTGGATATGTTATGGGCATTCTCACCTAACATATAAATGCACCAAGTGCTGGTACATTGTTACATACAAAACACATTATGTAAGCATACCATTTAATATGCAAAATATGTGACGTCATGACAGCATGTTACATTAACATGTAATCATATTGTGCATATGCTCATCGCAACATGTAAATGAATTATCCAGGCACACCATCCAACATGCAAAATGCATTAGGCAACATACCATCCAACATGTAAAATGCGTCATATAAGCACACTATATAACATATAAAATACACAATGTCATAGTACTGTACTATGCCAACATGCAATTGCACATCCAATTCAGTTGGAGATGCCCTAAAGCAGACCTACCGCTCCATAATTATAAATTAACCCAGCCGATGGCATTGTACAGAAGATTTGGATTCCATCATTTACATTTTTTGGATTTTTTGTTTCGCATAAACGTAAAACATGCTGTCTGCCTAAAACAGTTCTGCGCCTCAAGTCACTGCCCCGTACCAAATTTAACGCAAATCAAACCAACAATCTGCACCCTCGAGAAGCCCAATAAGTAGAAAACAGAAAATATAGTTTCCTACAAAATATTACAGGGTAGTTCCATTGAAGATTCTCAGAAAAGTATTCCTCTCTCCCATTAATTGAATGCAAACGCATTCAAGAATAAGAATTTACAGCACAAACGTAGCAAAAAAAAAGTAGAATGGACGTCATAAAAACTAGGATCGTATACATACACAAGGTTCTCTATAATGCAGCTGGCTCAGTGGATGATGGAAACGACACTGGAGCTTCTGCTGTTGGTTGTGGAGTATCTATACCTGCTTTAAGAGTATGTGAAGTCTCTGTAACATCTTTGAGGGTCTGAGGAACCTCTGTGCCTGCTGGAGTCACTGAAGAATCTGCTTGTTTAGGAATCTGCGAGCCCTCTCTCAGTTCTGTCGGACTCTCTGGTATTTCATGAGGTGGTGCCTCTGTACCATCCTTCGGAGCAGCTGAACTGCTTGGAGTGTCAGAAGTTGACACTGAGTTGGATTGCTGTTCTCCGGTCGCTACAGATGGAGTTGGAGTTGTTGTCGATGGTGCTTCGAGCAACAATGGCTTAGTTGGCTGAGACTGGTTCAGGCTTAGTGGAGGGGGTCCAGAGCCAGGTTTTTTAATAGTAAGGGGAGGAGCTGATAAGGATGCCATGCCTGGAGGAAGGATTTCAATGGGAGGCTTCTTTGGGGCTTCTCCTAGAGTAGTCAGCTTAGGGTCTTCCAGAGAAGCCAAGAATGCAGCAGCTGCATCGGTTTTGACGGTGCGTTTGTGTTCAAGTTCCTTCTGCAGCATTTCATTCCATGACTGGACTAGGCTCCTCAGTGTCGGACGACCGTGGGCCTGGGCAGAAAATGGAGCGATGAGCTAAATTTTTGGAGAATTGCTGATTAGACTAAACAAATGAAGGATCATAGAGAGTTTTCAATCTTAGGCTTCATTTGAGACAAGTTTTTTACTGCTTCTAGAAAGCCGCTTTAAGAAGCAGGAAGAAAGCTGTCCCAAACGAAGCCTTAATAAGATACTGAATGCTAAAAATATGAGATCAATTTACGTACTAAAGTTACATAAAAAAATCAATATCACAAGAATTACAGGAACCCAAGGATTGTGAGCTAGATTAAGACGTTCTACATCACAGATTCAGTGAAGACATTCTAACTGAAAACAATGGCCTTCATTATCATCGTCATTAGCCTTATCCATTATCCCAACTATAAAAAAACACTTCTCTGAAGTAATTAACTACCCCATTAAACTCAAAACTACCTTGTATTAGATGCAAAAATCTCAACCAAGATTAGTTTTATGGGTTCATAGTAATATATGAGTATTGATAAAAGAAAATGTTAGGGATATTGAGGTATACTTATACTTACATGTGCATGAAGGACTGCCTCTGCAAGCATACCGGTGTCCTGCCATGCCTTCTCCATGAGTGCATTATCTCCTAAAACTGCAGCAGCAAATGCTGCTTCACGCCCATGGCCAGCTGTAATCAGATTATTCACCAATCCCTGTAGAAAATATGGCACGGTCAGGCATAAAACCCCTATTTAATCGAGAAATCAATCTAAGAAGTGTCAACAGTACGACTATTTACTCAAAAGAAGGTGAAACATTATACAATAAACAATTGATAAATATATCAATGAGAGAGAGAGAGAGAGAGAGAGAGAGAGAGAGAGAGAGAGAGAGAGAATCAATTGGCATTGGTTTGCATGGTAAACTGCACAAAGCAACCAACCTATTATCTATAATCAGTAACTTCCATTAGCAGCCTAGGGCAAATTAAAGAATCATCCATCTAGCACTGGAGTCGTGCTGTATTTTCGTAAGGTAGAGGTTTAAGAGTAATTGATATGGACATCAGCAAGAGATTCCGGAATGTTTATCGCCGGAAGCATCGTAGATTGATGGCTACGATTAGGAGTCTTTATTTTTTATATATGTTATGTATTAGTTATTTTATTTGAGTTTTACTGTTTGTACCCTTCTTTATTATGTGTTGTGAGTTGTTACCCTGAGGGCATTTCTGTCTTTTATCTTTCTAGTTGTTTGGAAGGCCTATATATAAGGTCTTAACCTTTGTATGAGGATTATTGATGAATGAAATAAAATTTATGTTTTCTCTCTAGAATTTGTGAGTTCTTGAGTGGTGAAGTCCCAAGGTGTGGGCAAAGAAATGCCCACCAGTCGTCGGTCGAGTCCGGGGCTCGTGGTCCTCCTCCTCCTCCTCTTGCTTCACCGCTGGCCTCCCCAATTTCCCTCACCCGCGGCCACCCTTTCCCCTTCCTTTCCCACAACTGCCGAACAACCTTGCCCCTACCGGCCCCTTCCCACCTCCCATTAGACCGCCGGCCTCCCCTCCATTCTTCCATCGGCCAAATTCCCCTTTTCCAATCCCACCGCCGGCCACCCCTTTCTTCGCCTCTTAATGTTGATTTTAATCACCATTAAGACCTACCTAATTTAGCCTACATAACTTTGGAAAGATTTCATCCAATTTGTAATTAAAAAACTTTCCTAAATTAACCAAGTTAAATTTGTAAAGTTTTTCAATTCAAATCTAATTTAATATTAAATTAGATTGGAAATCATTATCCTTTTCCTAAATTGGATTAATGCATTAAGAAGCATTAATTTCCCTCCCCATCTCCCTCTTTCTCTAAGTATGCTGCCGGCCCCCTTTATGAACCCTTTCCTATTTCTTTTCTCTCTTCACATTAACATTCCCTAAGTTTGGATTTGAAATTCAAATTCTAATTCATAATTTCCTCCCACTAATTAATTCCAAATTCTGAATTTAATTTCAGATTTATTCTTTCTTATCCTCCACCCCAAACCCTAACCCTCTCCTAGCCATTGGAAATAACCATTGGAAATCAATAGTTAATTCCCAGAAGATCTGCTTTGATATAAAAATTAATAGGGGGCGAAGTAATAGAGAGGGGGCAAAGAAGACTATCTTCACAACTCAAAATGATCTGTGTGAATAATTTGATTGGCCTAAACTATAATCAAATTTCATTCATACATGTTTAATAAAATAATAATCAATATAAGCCATGAATCCCAATTTATTAAAAAAAGGCCTACAAGGATAAAAGCCATAAAACTTTAAATTCAAAATCAAATCTAATCCCATCTTAAAATCAATTTCAGATATAAATTTATTCAAAAGATGAAAAGAAGATATTTGACGATAAATATATCAAATAAAACAATAGAAAAAATGATCACAATTAAATATGATTCTAAAATGGTTGAAAAATGATTTAGTAGAACCCCTTATAGCCCTATTCAACTCATTTTGATCGTCCTATGAAAAAATAATCTTTTCTGTGAAAAACTAATTAATTTATATTGCATCAATTTACCCAACCAGTAAGGAATAACTCCTCTGAAGAGTTTGCCGGAGACCATAGAGGAAGTGACATCAATGAATTATCAACAAAAAATTATTGTCAATGTCTCATATGTTAGTTATTTATGCAGGTGAAATAATTGAAGATACAAATAATAAAATTAAAGTGGATGGTTAAATATCGAGAGTACATGATGGTTAAAATAAAAATTTATAAAACCAACAAAATGTTAGCCATGAAGAATGGATCCTTTACTGCCCAAGAAAAAAACCCAAAAAAAGTAAATGAGATTTATTTTTTTGAGGCTTCAAACCATAGACCCTCCAGAGATCAAAGACAATACAAAACCAAGTAGTAAAAGGTAGCTGAAATGGGAATATTGATATGGATGTGTATTTATCCTACATAGGATAGAGAGCAAAATTACAAGGGTAGGATTCGCTGGATGCAAGTTAGTGCAACTAAGATTGAGAAGCTTTAGGCAGTTAGATCAAAGAATGACCAAGGAAAAATGTCTAAAGGTGCTTGAAAAGATTTATCTAAACTAGACATGTCAAATAAAGTATTTCTTTGAAAAGATGGCAAAGGAATGGACTCATTGAGGGGAGTTGGTGATAATGACAACAATTATGATGATGAAAATTATGACAATCCCATTATTTTATACATGAATGATGGAAAATTAATGAAAGGAAATATTATTAACATACCGACAGTCTTGTCAGCTCTCCATGATTTGCAAGCCGCAGTGCCACGCCCCTTAATACTTGCCCATGCAAAGCACCCTTGACAGATCCTGCAGCAGCTAATCTCTTGAGAGCTTCACGGGCAACATCTGATTGTCCGGTAGCATCTGCAGCATCGATGAGATCCATGAATTCCTTTGCAAACTTAACAATTCCTTGAACAGCATCCACAAGGTTTTCCTGCTTAGCAGCTGTCAGATTCAGAATCTCCGTTATATCTGTGGTGGCATTTTCTTGCCCGACATCTCTACTATTGCTCATTGTTAATAAACATTGCAATGCTCTTTTTAAGTCATTACTTTGCATAGCCAAGTCAAACTCTAACCTGAAATTTTGGGAAATTTCACATTTTCAAGTAAAATTTTGAATCAGCATGGTCTTAAAAGAAAATAATAATTCTATGCACTTATAACCTTTTAGATATCCCTGGTAAATGAAGAGCTTCAGTTGCATAGCCCATTCCAAGCATGAATTGAGCCAAGTCATCATGATGCTCCCGACCAAGCCGGCTTGCCCTGCATAAAATATCAAGATGTTAGCTCATGCATAAACATTAAAAATGTTACAATAGTACTGTTATGGGAGATAAATACCACTTCACTGCACTGACGGCATCTCCATAAGCCGCAAGACAGCGACAACGGATACCAGGATGGCTAAGGGCCAACGCATGAGCACACATATACCTGTAACAGAGAAAATTCAAGGGAAACAGTTATTTATCTACACAGGCACGCTAGCTAAAAGATGTACTTCAACAAAACAATGCCACAATAGAAAAAAGGGGGAGGCAGTGATACCTTTCGTTTGAAGATGTGTTTAAAAAAGAATGACATAAAATCGACATACTTCATCTCATATAGACTTGCACAACAGCCATAATGCAAACATAAGCGAGATAAATAAGGGCAGGAAACTCTTAACACGAGTTGTTAGCAGCAGCATGGGATGTACGCTTACAGATAGAAACTACAATAGAAGTTCCCCACAGCCCAATCTTTTGTTCAACATCAAATAAAAGGAACTTGAAGATCCAAAAGTGGAAACGCTTAATCCATTCGGTAATGAAATCAGAATTACCACAATGGAAGGCAACTTAACATAACCAATTTCAGCTTAGAATTGATATATATTAATGTTATCAATCTACTAATTGGTGCTTTCATTATCGACTTATTCTAGCAGCAGCAGCCATTATTAGTCAACCAATATAGAAGTATCTCAGAGGCCTTGAAAATGGAGTATTACGCTGCTACTTGCTTGAAGGGAAAGCAATAAATTGATATTAAGTGATCAACCGTGCAGAGAAAAAGGAAACCAAGATTTAAACATGTCATGAAGTATGTGAAATTAAAGAGTAACTTAGCCTAAGCAGAGCTCAGAGATTCCAAGACTTCGGCCTCAACAGATGGCCTACATGGTCTTTTTTACATTATGGCCAACTGCTTTAAGATGATGAACTCTTAAGCAAGGAGACCATATTTTCAAAAATCTTAAATCCTAATAGCAAGCCAACTGTTGAGGGCTCCGAAAATTTGAGCTTTTGCGGCGTTGGCCTCTCCGCATATATTTGGGGAGAGTTTTAATGTATGATCGTTCCGAGGAAAATTTTTGAAAGACTGATTAGATAGAGATAAGACACCACCCAGAGATTTCACCCTCTTAGCGAGGACTTTAAGATATAAGTTATGGTTTCATATAGGCGCAAGCCCATATAGTTAATTACCTCTCTTGATAACGAGAGAGCACTTTCAATTAAGGCTAGTCGTTAAACAAATACTTAGTATCCAACATACAGTAGAAGCATATTTAGAATTTAAAATTAAAAAGTCACCACCTATCACTTAAAGCAGATGGTGAAGGGAATGATGATGAATCTGATCATCATCTCATGGTTCCGTTGTCCCTGGTCATCATGATCCTTGGTCTACTTAGTCAAAGGAGGTAGTCGACCGAAGGATCCTTGTCGGCAGCCATGAGTTGCTTCGCATGAAGGGAGCTTGTAAACTTAGTGTGAGTATTTTCCTAAGGGAGGAATTTAAGTCAACCTTAGCTAACAAATAGCTTTGTGATCTATTGATCATACCTTATAATTCATTACTCAATAGTAACTAGTCATTGGGGAACATACAAACTTTTAGCAATGATCATAATACAGTGGAGTTGTTTGACCAAGCCACTAAGTCAAAAGGCCGCAATCATAATTGTTTATCATGTGGAGCCGTTCTAGCTAAGCCATAAGTTATTTGTGAGCCATATGGTCAAGCCACCGATTAGAAGACCAGTCATGATTGTTTACTTCATAGAGTCATTTGGCCAAACTACATGTTTTGTGGAGTCATCTGGCTAAACCACTAGTTAGAGGACAAATGTCATTACTCAATAGTAACTAGTCATTGGGAACATACGAACTTTTAGCAATGATCGTAATACAGTGGAGTTGTTTGACCAAGCCACTAAGTCAGAAGACCGCGATCATAATTGTTTATCATGTGGAGCCGTTCTAGCTAAGCCATAAGTTATTTGTGAGCTATCTGGTCAAGCCACCGATTAGAAGACCAGTCATGATTGTTTATTGCATAGAGTCATTTGGCCAAACTACGTGTTTTGTGGAGTCATCTGGCTAAACCACTAGTTAGAGGACAAATGTCACATCCTTGTTAGCGTGTTATTGTTTAAAAATGAATCTTATTGATATTCTCGATTTGGACATTCACTCTTTGTAAGCTAGAGTTATTTAATTCATCACCCTAGCCAAATGGTTGCAGATGATGAATGAGTTCTTCTTTAAGTTATGGGGTAATTAATTTTAACCCATATGGCTGATATTAGCTTTAAACACGGCCATCATCAAGGTGACAAAGATGTGCTTTAAAAATATTTGTATTTTGTTGATGTTTAAAAGCATTTGAAAGGGTAGAGTCCCCCCTAGTTGAGATTAACATTCAACAGGAACATCATCGTGGAGATTTAAATAGCTTGTATATTTGTCATTTGAACTGTGCCAACTCTGTTTGCCCACTACCAGAGGATCGGGTTGGATGATTAATATTGTAATGAATGCTGAGAATTGAGAGCTTATATTTTTATGATGAGTTTCATTCAAAGAGCCTCTAAAGGCCTAATGAGAACTTTAAAATTAAATATCCTCATACTTTTGTGATTAGGTGTTTGCTTGTAAATCCAAGTCATGTCGATTGCATATCAAGGAGGAATATTGGACTTAAATATTTAACCCGCACAGTATTTTCAGACATCGAATTTAGGAGTTCAAAGCAATGCTCGGAGTACAAGCAGGGTAATTAGTTTGGAAGTAGAATTTTAACTAAAGAGAGCTTCTAACTTCTCAGACATTTGTGTTTGCATATTTAGCACATTTTTCATAGCACATGCAGAAAATTAAAATTTCTTACTTTCTTTTTAAATAAATGTGCACTCTTTTCGATGTGTTACACTTAGGTTTAGTAAATTTGTATTTTAATGAATGAGGGAGAATTTTAAAATATTTAAATTTGATTATTTGTACTGGTGATTGTCATTGGGAAATGCATAAACATAAAATTTTACTTTTAAACATTCAAGGTAACACTTTTTGCCCACTTGTATGAGTGTTGTCGATTTGATGGCATTAGAAGGCGAATAGAACTAACAATTTTCATCATCTTTTGTAATCAGAGAGTCTAAGTATTAGGTTGAAGGTGAAAAGTTCAATTCTTGCTTATAAATGAGTTATCTTATTTGCCACAAGTTCCTTATAATCACTGTAGGCGGGTTGATATGTTTGATAAAAGCCCCTTGTCCTCACACATAGATGAGTTGTTGTGTGCACTACGAATTCTCTGCTCTTGCTCACAGGCGAATTGTAGTGTTTATTATAAGTTCCTTCTTGGTACTAGGTGAACTGCGGTGATTATTAGAAGTCTCCTATTGTTGCCCATAGGCAAGTTATTTTGCCTACTGCAAGTCCCCTGCATATGCCCATTGACGAGCTATTATACACACTATAAACTCTTACTCATTGCAATCTATTACGTACATTACAAGTTCATATTCATGCCCAAAGGAGGGCTAATACATTCATCACAGGTTTCCAATCTTCTTCAATAAGCAAGCTTTCACATTTATTACAAATAGGATGTTCTTGTTCTTGCCCATAAGAGGGTTGATGTGTTCATTACAAGTTCATTGTTCTTTGCTCATAGGTGAATTAGTATGTTCATTATGAGTCCCTTGTTAACACCCATAGGCAAGCGGTCAAATTAATTAAAATTTCCCTACTCATGATCAGTATTGTTCATTCAAAGCAACAAGAGTTGCATTTAGTGTTCTCATTTTTGTTCTTGATGAGCATTTAAATTTCGTTTAGTTGCATTTAAGTTTAATAGGTTATTCTTAAAGGTCCCCTCTTCACTGAAAAATTTGGCAATCTCCCAACGTCTCCCCCGATATAAAGGAAATTTTGGGGAGTCTGCCAAGAAAGGCGTGCATGGTCGGTGTCGAGTGACACCGTGACCGTGGTACTAAATCCCACCACGCCAAGAAAGGCGTGCATGAATCTTCAGGGTACATGCATGGAAGATGGCAAATTTTCCCACCACGTTGGAACAACATGCATGGGTACTTAATTTTACCCCATCATGCTAAGAAAACCAGGCAAAAGACATACCGATTAGTAGCGAGCGTTGCTTAAGAGCTTCCTCCCGCCGAGCTAAGAAAAGCGCGCACAGAAGGCCTACTCGTTGCACTACAAGCATTGTCAATGGGATTTTGATGTTTTATTGAGTTAAGCGAGAGTTAAACCTTAGCGCACACGAGGTGAGACGACGGCGACGACGTCAAGAGCGAGATGGTGACGAAACAAATGAGGGGTTAAATCACAAGCTCTCTCGCTCTCTTAATTTCTCTCTTAAGCATATATAGATAGATATTATATATATATATATATATATAGAGAGAGAGAGAGAGAGAGAGAGAGAGAGAAATTATTTCTGTTAGAGAGAGAGTGGCTGGTTGAGTATGTGGTTGTGAGGGCTAGTGGAGGTGGTTGAGTTGGGAGGTCTGTGAGAAGTGAGGAATGACTTAGTTTGTGTAGTGGCAGCAATTGTGTGGAAAAGAGCTGGAGTGCAGGAAAAGATCGGATTTGCAAGATTTTTTTGTTGTTGTAGGCGTGGCCACAGGTAACAGGTTTAGAAGAGGGGTGAGGTGGTGCTGCTGTGTTGAATGAGGAGAGTGTATGGTGCAGCAGGTGCTGGAATAGAGCTTGCAGGAAGAATAATGGGATTCGGCTATGTGTGGAATTCGGTCAATAGCAGGTGGTTGAGTTTTGACGTGTTTGAAAAGGAGCAAGCCGGGCAGTTTAAGAGGGGCTGCAGCCTACAATGATGGCAGTTCGGTTCAGCAGTGAAAGAAGGGAGGCGGTTCGTGCGGCCTTGGAGTGGGTGGCTGGAATGGTGTCAAGCAATGATCAAGGTTTAAAATTACGTAATTGGGTATTAAGGCATTTTTCGTTCGTGAGACGAGGCGCAAGCCTTGCCATTTAAAAATTGCTAAAGTGAAGATAAAATGTAAAAATGATTTTTTATATAATACCCAAATAATAGGTTAAATGATGACATATTAACTTTCTATTGAACTATGAAGAAATAAATTTAAATACATATTAAATAAAAAAAATTACACAAGATGTGAGATGGTAAATTATATGAAATATAATTGAAATCTAAATATTATATGACCAAAATAATATAAAATATATGAATTGCATAAAATATCATATAATATTGATGTAAGCAAAGACACCCCTTTTTTTTATTTGGGCTGCTTGGGTTGGATTTGTTAGGACCGGTTGTGCTGCTGTCTTTGGTTTGGCTGTTGGGTTCCCGTTGCTACCCCTTGGCTTCCTAGTTCCCCTTTGCTTTGGTTGTTGGGTTCCCATTGCTGCCTCTTGGCTTCCTGGTTACCCTTATGGTTGTTTGGTTCCTGCTCCTTGCTTTCCTAGTTTCCCTTGCTGGTTGTTTGGTTCCTGCTCTTAGCTGCCCCGGTTCCCTTTCTGTGGCTATTCGGGTGGGAGTCCAAACGTGCCTTTAATGTTGTTTTTTCTCCCCTTTTGGTTGGTTGTCTTGGGCGGCTGTTTGGTGTCTTTTGGGCTCCTTTTTCCTCTATTTATAGGGGAGTCTTGGGCTTTTTAAGAGGAGTTTTTGGTGATTGCTTTTGTAATGAAAACCTGAGGGTTTTTTCTCTAGCTTGCAAGCCAGTCTCCTCCTTCTTCTCCTCTAAAACTTCATCTCAGTCTTCTTATCTAATTCTTCTCTCCACAAGTTTACACCGCATTTTATCTTTCTTCTCAAAGCGTTGAGAAGTCGTATGGTGTTGTTATGTCCTTTTATTTGAAGTTGTAAGGAATGCTTGTGTTTATTTAAACTATTGTGGGTATAATAATATCATTTTGTTCTATTTGTGTATGTTTATATCATTTCGAAAGGGAAATGTCATCTTTGTTTGCAGCCTTAGCTTCATATAATTTTGGTTGCATCATTTTGATATCAAAGTTTAGGTTTTGTGTCTTCCTTTCTATTTCAAAAAAAAAATAAAAAAATTTATGGACCCTCATCAACAAACGGAGGATCCAAATCAAGAAGAAGTCGAATCTGAAGTTACTGAAAATCAACCAAGTGATCTTGAAGTCCCATTTCCAACAAGCAAATGGGTCCCATCCCAAGGAAGCTCTACCAATCCCATCCAGAACGAGTTGTACAAAATTCAACATAAAAAGAATTTGGTTACAAAAAAATACGAGAAGAGAAAGAAACTTCTTCAATCCCGTTTAAGCAAGAAAGAGAAATGATTCAGAGAAAGTATGTGGCCTTAATATAAGAGTTGGATGTGGCTCCTTCGTCACGTCATGGAAGTTCTAAAGTCATCTCATCAGGAGATGAGATTTCTCCACCAGGGGAGAATTTGATGTAAGCAAAGCCTCCCCTTTTTTTATTTGGGCTGCTTGGGTTAGATTAGTTAGGGCCGATTGTGCTACTATCTTCGGTTTGGCTGTTGGGTTCCCGTTGCTGCCCCTTGGCTTCCCGGTTCCCCTTTGCTTTGGCTATTGGGTTCCCGTTGCTGCCCCTTGGCTTCCTGGTTCCCCTTGTGGATGTTTGGTTCCTGGTCCTGCTTTCTCGGTTCCCCTTGCTAGATGTTCGGTTCCTGCTCTTGGTTGTCCCGGTTCCCTTGCTGTGGTTGTTCGGGTGGGAGTCCAAACGTGCCTTTAAAGCTATTTTTTCTCCCCTTCTGGTTGGCTGTTTTGGGCGGTTGTTTGGTGTCTTTTGGACTCATTTTTCCTCTATTTATAGGGGAGTTTTGGGTCGTTTAAGAGGAGTTTTTGGTGATAGTTTTTGGAATGAAAACCTAAGGGTTTTTTCTCTAGCTTGCGAGCTAGTCTCCTTCCTCTTCTTCTCTAAAACTTCGTCTCAATCTTCTTATCTAATTCTTCTCACCACAAGTTTAAACCCCATTGTATCTTTCTTCTCAAAGCGTTGAAAACTCGTATGAAGTTGTTATGTCCTTTTATTTGAAGTTATAAGGAATGCTTGTGTTTGCTTAAACTATTGTGGGATATAATAATATTGTTTTATTCTATTTGTGTATATTTATATCATTTTGAAAGGGAGACGTTATCTTTGTTTGCAACCTTAGCTTCCTATAATTTTGGTTGCATCAAATATCAAGTTCAGCTCTAAATTTCTTCATTCTATGTTTCCTACTCATTCACAATTAGTTTCTAAATAAAGCTGAAATAATTGACAACAGCTCAAAAATCATTTGTACTATAATTACTAAAAGGATTTTTATTTGAGTCGTTAACATAACAAATTTGCTCTCCCCTATCTCAACTGTCAATTGTAGGGTCCAATACCTCCAATTCTACTTCTTAATTTATTCCAGTCATCTTCATCTTTCATAAATATTTGTCATCAACATAAATATAAGTTTAATACTCTAAAATTTATAGAGGAGATGGTGGTGGCATGCAATTTTCAAGTGATCCCCAGCGACGGCTAAGACAGTGGTGGCTACGGCGAAGACGATGAGCTAGAGTCGAGGTAATTGAGAGGAAGTTGTTACGGCTTGGGGGTGCAAAAAGACGTGATTCTTTTAAGGCTTTTGAATAGAATTTAGATAAGTTTAAAATAAAAAAATAAATAAATAAAGTGAGGCATACGCATGGCATGAGGCGAGGAGCGTCTCAAGACGGGCTTCAGCCAAGATGAGGTGTCAGCCTCAAGAAAAAAGCACAAGGGAAAAGCCTCAAGGCATTTTTCATTGAAATTGTGTTGAAGCGAGCCTCATATTGTGCAATTTTAAACAATGGTAGTGATAGAGTTTGTGAATGGGTTGGGGACTTGCTGGCTCTAAGAGGGGAGTGAGGGAGGCCATAGGAAGATCGGATTGCTAAGATTGGCGCGAGGGGTTGGAGTGGAGCTGCTTGCAAGTAATCGAGGGAGATGTGGGGTTGTACGAGGCTGTCGCCGCCATTGGGATCTAAGAGGCGACGGGTGAGGGAGTTGAGCTACTCAACTTGGTAGAGGGAGTAGAGGAATCAGGCAGAGGTGGGAGATGGTGGTTGTTTTGGTGCTAAGAGGAGCTCGGTTAAGAGAACAAGAGTGTGACAGCAGGGAGTATTGTGGGCTATGGTTGGGGATCAAGCAGAGGAGTTCGGATATTCGAATAGGGAGTAGAGGGCTAGAGAGAGAGAGAGAGAGAGAGAGAGTTCAGCAGGTGAAGAGGAGAATGGAGGGATTTCAAATGAGTTATGAGATCGTACCTTCCCTTTTTTCCCCCTGTTGCCATAGTTGACGTGCCACAGACTATAGCGCCAAATTGAAGGATGTTGTAGAGATGGAATTAGAAAATTTGGCAGAGATTTAAATAAAATATAATTTTATAAGTCTCTTTTTTTATTTTCATTTAAGATTATATATAGAGAGAGAAATTTTTATTATAAAGCAAATTGACATTAAATAAAGTTCAAAATCAACCCTCACTCGATTTCTCGTCTTCTGCACACCTTGACTTATATGTCATTGCCTCAAAACACGTGCCGATTTTACAATTTCGCTCTTGTGATGACCTATGCAATATCACAGCCATTTCTAGGTATTTTTTACGTTACAGACACAATGGCAAAATTCATTTTGCAAATAGGCGGCGTTCGAGCAACGTCGTGCAACATTTCATCTGTAGTTCGCCGAATTCATTCGTCTTCACTCAAATCGCTCACGAGAGGTCCTTCGGGTGATTTTGATGTTTCGAGCACAACGGCGAAGTCCGTTCGAAGATCAGAAGTCATTGGGATAGTTTTGCGTGATGCCACACCCGTCAATTGTCACTTTTGCTGCTTGAGCTGATTATGACATGAAGATCAACAACCGTTTCAGTTAAATGATCAAACATGACATGGATGTGTGGATGGGAGAGATCTATATGAGCAGTTCTAACAGCATTAACCTAACAGGAAGAAGACAATGCTATCAAACAGAAAAAATGGCTAATTAATGGTCGTTTACCTGTCAATAAGCCAAAGGACTCCATCTCTTACACCTACAATAACAAGAGGTCCAACAGGGCGTTTCTGCTCATGAGGGAAACGAGTTACAGCCACAGATACACCACCACCTGCTACGGCAACCTCACTTGCTTTTCTTTCTTCTGTCTCTTTTTGATTAATAGCATCCTCTCCATCTATTTTGGACTGCTTGGGCAATGTAATGAAAGGAGGTATTGAGGGAGCATGTTGAAAGGATGCCAGCCGAACAACCTGAAATTACAAAATCTAGTGTAACCTTCAACTTTATAAAAAATAATAATTTAAGCAAACAAGTCCTAAGCTCTATTCATATGCATCTTACTAAATTTCAATTGAAAAGCATTGCAGACAATGTTTCGCTAAAAGACTCAATAAGATTAGTCTAGACATGATACTTTCCTCTGTCAGCTGGTAACTCGAAATACTCATTCAGCATTTTGGGGCTAAATTCTACAAAGACAATCAACACATAACAAGGCCACTTCCCATCTAAGTAATAATACATACCTAATAAAGTAGCAAGTAACCTATAAAATTCTGCATAGAGGGAAATTAAAGAGGTTAAAACACTCCCATGAAAAAATTCCATCACTTTTAGGGGTTTTAAGCATTTGACGTTGTACTTGTGAATGGCATTATTTACAACGGCATATGAGAAGTTTGAGAAAATTCCGTGTTAATAGCATGTCCGTAATTTAAAACAAATGTAGCTTCTTCAGATAGGATACGAAATGAGCATATACGTGAAAAGGTTGGAGTAGCTCCAGTAGAAGATAAGATTAGAGAGAGTCGCCTTAGATGGTTTGGTCACATAAAACGGCGGCCTTCCGATGACCCGGTTAGGAGAGTAGAGGTATTAGATTTGACTTATGTTAAGAAAGGTAGGGGTAGACCTAAAAAGACTTGGTTAGAAAATATTAAGAATGACCTTTCTTTATTAGATTTAAACGAGAATTTGACTTTTAATAGGACACAATGGAGAAAAAGGATTCATGTAGCCGACCCCACGTAGTGGGATAAAGGCTTGATGTTGTTGTTGTTGTTGTTGTAGCTTCTTCAGATGTTCTGTTTCGAATTCAAAAAGTAGTATGAAACATACACACAATAACATCATAAGATAGCAAGCTTATCAGTAGGTTGCAGCATCAATCATCAGATGAGCCTACCCTAGTTCACTCGCAATTGGAGCTTATTTTAGTAAAAATCTAATATGTCAGTACATTACTCAATTTCTGCTGGTTCAAACCTACTACGGAAATAGCATCCCGAATTTGAAATTTCAAGCAAGCTTGTGTCTCTAAGCCCCAAAGAACCTGAGGCAAAACTTAATAAATCCTAACAGCAAGGAAAATAACCAACTCTTGTATGGGTGAAGAACAAAAATAATATAAAAGAAGTCACTGTGTCCATACAACAACAACAACAATAAGCCTTTATCCCACTGTAGGGTCGGCTACATGAATCCTTTTTCTCCATTTTTTTCCTGTTAAGAGCCAAATTCTCATCTAAATCCAACAAAGAAAGGTCATTTCTAATATTTTCTAACCAAGTCATTTTAGGTCTACCTCTACCTTATTTAACATGAGTAAAATCTAATACATCTACTTTCCTCAACCGGGTCATCGGAAGGCCGCCATTTTATGTCACCAAACCATCTATGGCGACTCTCTAATATTATCTTCCTCTGGAGCTACTCCAACCTTTTCACGTATATGCTCATTTCGTATCCCTTCCCCAAAGAGGTCACTGTGTCCATAAATGAAATTACTGTTTTCCAATTGACAACCTTCAAAATAGAACTTTTAGGAAAAAACAAAATCATTCAAAGGTTTTGATTGGTTAAGCATTGAAAGATTAGTTCCACTCAAGAGTAATATTTGTCTCCATACTCTGAGATGCGGCAAGCCAAATGCTTCTACTACGCTTCCTCAAACCCAATACTAACAGGCATGCATCTAGGGTTTAGAAAAACTATCTCAAAGGAAACCGACCTCATTTCTTGTGATTGCCTTGTTTACAGATTAAAAAAAGCAAGTTTCAAATGGTTGTCAAGTTGCATGAATTAGACACATCCAGCATCCTGTTAAAACTGTGCTACCATAGAGCACCCTATGTTAATATCGGCTTAAACTCACTAACTATAAAGCTCGCTAAAAGACAAGATTAATTTATTTGCATTTCTGTTAAGCTGATGTTGAGAGAATGGAGTTGGAAATCTCAAGAAACCTAGAAGAGAAATAGAGAACTTCAAGAACATGAAATTGGAACATCAATGAATAGCTTGGGGACTGATTCTCAAATCCTGGTCACTATCAGTGATGGAGAATCAATGCTGGCCAGCACTCAGCCGGACAACCAAATCTCCCTGAGCTGGAATTGGCCGCAATAGACACCCTCGACTGCAACCGGCCGAGTTGTCACACACCCACAAAATAACCTTTGAACCCTCCTGCAGTTGCTGGATCCCTGATGCCATTAAGGAAAGACCCAGCAGCTGTTGCCCGAGAACTCCTGCCCTTGGCTCCTGCTAGTCACCTAGAAGCGGGTATGCAGCTGTTGTCAACCTACCAACAACCACAGGAGAGCCCTCCAAAGTTTTCCGTGGTCGCTTGTAGCAGAGTCTAAGAAGACCCCACTACGACATCTTTACCCACCTCTGTTAGAATCAGTGAACCCTCGCTTCAAACTTAGAAATCTGAAATCTTATTCCACAATGAATGGCACTACAAAAGGTAAATGGCTTTAAATAGACCCTAAGTCCCCAAAACAACAAATTAAAAATTAACCTACAACAAACAAAAATAGTAAATACTCCAACAACAAAAATTTATACGTTATACATATATATATATATATATATATATATATATATATATATATATATATATATATATAACAAATTAGTACGCTATGAAAGGCTTGCATAATTGGTTTCATAAGACACCGTAGTCAAATCATTCTATCCCATCGTGTTTAAAAAAAATGCTTACAAGTCTTTGTATGCCTACATAAAATTTGTAATATTTCCTGGTACATTGGAACAAAGCGCACAAATACTTAAATTTGAATTTCCCCACCGTGCTTACAAAAGTACATGAAGAGCTTACACACCGCATCACAAGCGTCACCAACATTTTTCCCCTTTAAAAGTTATATTGACCCTCATGAGTCCTAAAGCTGACTTGTGCATATCCCCTTCATTTCGATTTTATAGTACCCCGACTTTATGTCAATATTCGAGAAGATGACTGCCTCAAATTTCATCCAGTAGCTGATCAATCATGGGGATAGGAAAATTGTCTAGCACAATTTCTTTATTCAAGGCCATATAGTCCACAAAAAACCTCTAATTGCCGTCCTTTTTTCACCAGTAAAATTGGGTTGGAAAAAGGGCTCACACTAGGTATGATAATCTCTTCCTCCAACATATCTCTGATGAGCCTCTCTATCTCATCCTTCTGAATCTTCGGATACCATTACAGCTCGACAATAGTAGGAGAAACTCCCTCTTTCAAGGTAATGACATGCTCGTGCTCCCTGCGTTGCAGTAATCCACTAGGCTGCTGAAAAACCTCTGGAAATTGCTGTTGAAGCTGATGTACACACTCATGAACCTTGACTGGCTTCGAATCTCAGACCTCCTCCAGGCTCTGCAGGTCTACCAAGTATCCCAGCCCTGCTCCTTGGATAACCTTGACCATGGTTTTGAGTGAAACCATGGTTCTGCACGGACAGGCATCTCCTCGCAACATCACCATTTTCTCTTCCACATGAATTTCTATATTTAAAGATTTTCAGTCCACATTCGTCTCCCCAATCGTCTGTAACCACTTAATCCCTAGGATCACATCAGTGCTCCCCAAATCCAAGGGAAGAAAATCTTTCACTATTTGTAGCCTTGGAGTGTCGGCACCGATCCCCCTGCAAATCCCCCTACTCCATCCCCTGTCCCCACCATGACTCTAAAGCTCCCTGTATCCACCAATTTCAATTCCAACTGAGTCACGGCCTGATTTAAGATGAAGTTGTGAGTAGCCCCGCTATCCACCAAGACTACCACTGACCGCTCCCTGATTTGTCCCCTCACCTTCATGGTGTGATTTGGAGTAAATCCAACCACTGAGTTAACGGACACTTTCACCACATGAAGGTGTAGATGGTCTCCTCCCACTTCTGCTTCCTCCACCAACTCCTCGTTATCGGTCTCCTCATCACAAACTGTAAGGACCTGGAGTGTGCAGTCCTTGCACTGATAGCCTGGTGCATACTTCTCATCACATCGGAAGCATAAACCTTTTGCTCTCATGTTCTGCACCTTTGTCTCTGTGAGGCGCTTGAAGTTTACCGCGAGGCAAACTCTCCCCCTCTTCTCCCTCTGTGCCTCCTCGGTGTTAGTGAAGTCGAGTGATGTAAAACATAATTGCATGGATGAATTGCTTTAAGGAATTTGCACACGTAATATTCCTGGAACAAAGAATTATATCTTAATGTTGAATTTAAACGACGCAATAAAACACTAAGAGCGGTAAGACGAGCTTAGGCTGAATCACGTGCATAAAAGTTAAGATCATAAAACAGTCAACTTAATCTAACATTGCATACATGAATGGTTCAACGTAAATCCCTAAATTAACAATGAGATTAGGCACTATGCATGAGTTCCCTCACTCAACTCTTCTAATTTCTAGGCGTTAGCGGAGAAGTATTAACATTATCTTCATGACTTCACAATAACCACAACCAAGGGTAAACTAGGAAAATAAAAGACTAGGAGGGAGAGTCTACCCAGAGAAAGAAGTTCTACGAAGCTCTGGTGGTAGTCTGCAGGTTTGAGAGGAAGTAGACGACAACGGGCGGCTTCTTGGGCAGCTGGATAGCAACAAATCCTTGCTGGAGTCTTTGGACAGCAAGCAGGTGGCCTGGAGCAGATTCCGGACAGCGGTTTTTAGTTCTCAAGGATGTTGGACAGCAGTTTTCTTGACTCCAAAATTCTTGACAGCAAATTACACCAACTTGAAATGCTGGACAGCAACTAGACAGCCAGGGACAGCAGCTTGTAAGGCTAGGAACCCTTTGGACGGATCACAGGACTTGCCCAGAAACCTGAGCAATAGCTTGGTGGGGAAAAATCTCAGATTTCCAAGGATTCCTATTGTGAATGGCAGCAGGAATGACCTTGGGATTCACATTAATTCTAAAGGCTAGAAGAGGGGGATTAACTTCAAAACTGAAATTGATTTCAAATTTTGAATGCTTTTGGAGGGAGTTAATTTGAAATTCGATTTCAAATTAATGGATGATTAATGCATTGATTGGGGTGTTAATGGATCCTTATTCGGAGCCATGATTTAAGCTCCTAATTAAGGGGAGAAGTAATGGGCGGCTGGCCATAGAGAGAGAGGAGGTTATGAAATTTGAAATCCAAGTCAATTACAATTAATGCATTGAATTAGCACTAATGGGGCTTCCACCCTAGCATGGCCGGCGGCTTGTAGAGAGAGGAGGATGTTGGGAAGATTTGAAAGCTTCTAATTGCAGCACCAAATAAGGAGGAGAAATAACTAAATCCGCTTCAATTTAAAATTAAATTGAATGAGATTCAAACTTTCCAAATATGGCGGGGAGCAAATTAGGAAAGATTTTGAAATTCAAATCTATCCAAAACAACTGGAGCCAAATTAGGAAGGTTACAATGGGAGAATTAATAGGAATTGAAGAGGTGGAGGATGGGAAATCTGCGGCCAAGCAAGAGAACCAGGGGGCTGAAGCCGGTGGCCTGCAGGGGGGGGGGCAATTCCAGCGGCTGGGCGGTGAGGGGAGCAGGCCGGCGGAAGGATTTGGGGTGGTTTGACACAAGAAAGAGAGGTGATGGTGGTTGTCGGGTAGGGGAGAAGAAAAGAGGAAGCTCGGATGGGGAAAATGGGAGAGAAGAAGAAAAGATATGGGATAGAAAACCAAGAGCTCCACCAAGGGGCTGTTGGGTATTTCTTTGAGCCTTTCCTAGGCTACTCCTCACTCGAGAACTCACAAAGAGAACTCTAGAACTCACAAAGATATCCAAAACCAAAGTTGAAATTTTTCATATCAATATTCATCATCCCCTCTCCAAGAGGAGGGAGAAGGCTTAAATAGCCAAATACATGAAGGAAAATAAAAAAACACAATTGCCCCTAGGGTAAACATAAGACAAAGCCCTCAAATGAGGGTAGAAAGGGAAAAAGACAATTAACAAATCAAATACATAAAATATATCAAAATAAATAGACACGATCATAGCCATTGATCTTCGATGTCCTCATCATCGAGGCACTCCTGTAAGAGCCTCCTGTGACTCTGCTTCTACTGGTCCTCTCCATCTTTCTCCGATCTTCCACCATCTGAGTTAAGCTCCATCGTCTCCCTCAACCCCTCAGCCTCAACAATCAGAGGTCTTCCTAAATGTCGGGCTTTAGGACCTTCATGAAATTTTCCTCTATCACCGCCTCCGAAACCCCCCTCAATCGCCCTGACAACAACTTAAATCTCTCCCTATACTCCATGATGGTCCCCTCCTGAGTCAAGGCAAAGAATTGCTTGTGCAGGTCTCCTTCCCTTATGGCTTGGAAATGCTCCAATAAGCAATCCTTGAACTACTCCCAAGAGCGGATAGGATATTTCGTCTTTCTCCATGGAACCAAGCTAGGGCTTTCTCCTCTTGACATAGCCCTGCGGCCGTAAGCTTCTCCTCCTCATTCAACCCATTCATCGCGAAATGCATCTCCACTTGGTACACCCACCCATGGGCATTCTCCCCTTCAAATATTAGCATCTTCAACTTCCTCACCCTAGCATCTTCGCTCCAACATCCTCTCCCTCCAAGGTTCTCCCAATGTATCAAGGGTGGGAATCACACCTTTCTTTCATCCTCCTTACATGACCCGATCTCCATACCTTAACTCAACCCCCTCCATCTCTGGTCGCCCACCCCTTGCCTGAAATGCCTCCCATATTGGTCTGCTGCCCCACTACCTACAACATCAACAACATCAAGCCTTTGTCCCACTAAGTGGGGTCGGCTACATGAATCATTTTTCGCCATTGTGTCCGGTTAAAAATCAAATTCTCATTTAAATCTAATAAAGAAAGATCATTTCTAATATTTTCTAACCAAGTCTTTTTAGGAATACATCTACCTTTCTTAACATAAGTCAAATCTAATACCTCAACTTTCCTTACCGGGTCATCGGAAGGAAGGCCTCCATTTAATGTGACCAAACCATTTAAGGCAACTCTCTCTAATCTTATCTTCCACTGGAGCTACTCCAACATTTTCATGTATATGCTCATTTCGTATATTATCTCTAAGCGTAAAGCCACGCATCCACCTAAGCATCCTCATCTCTGCAACACTTAACTTAGTATTATGTTTCTCTTTTAATGGCCAACATTTGACACCATAAAGCATTGTAGGTCTCATCATCATCTTATAGAATTTTTCCTTAAGTTTGAGGGGGACTTTTCTATCGCACAACAAGCCTGATGCATTCCTCCACTTCAACCATCCAACTTGAATTTTGCTGATAATATCCCCATCTATTTCACTATCACTCTGAACAATAGATCCAAAATATCTAAAACGTGTACTCTTATTAATGACTTCATCGTCCAAAGTAACAATCCCCTCACTATGTCTATTGTTACTAAAATTACACTCCATATATTCAGTTTTAGATCTACTCAAGCGAAAACCTTTAGACTACAATACAATTTTTTCTCCTTTTTTTTTCTTTTTTTATATGCATAGAGAGAAAAAGAGAGGCAGAATATGATTTAGTTCCACTGCCAAGTTACTCATCATTAGCATTCCTTGGCATCGTGAATGAACCACCTAATTGCCCAATCATGCAAACATTTGCACCAACTTGCAAGCCTTCCATGAATTCCTTTCTCCCAGACATTGCAATGCTACTCATGTTATTCACCAAATCAACTTTAGCCATCCCAATGCCACTATCAATGATGAAAATCATCATGCTTGAGTTGCCTGGCACAAGTCAAATGAAAAGCTCTGACCGTACAACAAGCTTACTCTAATTTGTTAAACTCCAGAAGACAGTGATTTTTTTTAAAGTATATCTTTGACATTCCTCGGTGTCGCTAGCTATATAACGTCGATGAGAAAGGATATTGAATAGGGATCTAATCTTGTTCAGATGCTGAACTATATAAGGATGCAGTGATGATGTTTAGAATTTGCACAACTTTGATTAGAACAATAATGAGAAAACCATTAGCATTTAAAACAACGGGTTAAAACAAGAAAGGGGTAAACATAACCAGAGATTTGAAAATTCCAAAATAACTCAGTAAACAACATTATGCCAGAATAGTAATTTCAATAAGAATCCCTATTCAATGAAAATTAGTAACCAGAGTTTACTAGGCTTTAGCAGAAGTCGATCAAGGCATCCTTCGTGACTGCATTCACTTACAAGAGAGATTAGGCTTAAGAAAGACATGAGGGAAAGGGGTTGGGAAAAACCTTCGTCAAGGATTGGCGGCGATCCTCCACTCGACGCCTTCAAGCTATTCTTCAACTGCTTCCACCAAGGCGTCCAGAATGCGCTCGATGTAATCCTCAACAGTGTGGTCGATCCTCGGATTAACGTCGAAGAAAGTCGACCGGAGAATATCTACGAAGCCGTCCTCGTCGTAGGTTAGACCGTATTCAATTTATGGATCGGCCATTCATAGGTGTTAATGGATGAAGTTTTCCACGACGGCTAGTGCTCTTGAAGATTATTGAAGAAGAAGAGGCAAGAAGTTCTCTTCAACTTGTCACGAAGAACAATCCAAATTTCCTCCCAAAACCTGAGAGGAATTTCAGATTTTATTCCCAAAATCTGAGAGAAAATTTCAGATTTTACTATTTAGAAAATAGAGATATTGGAGGAAGAGTCAATGCAAAGAGTTCAAGTGGAGAATTAGTGAGGGAGAGGGAATTTGAGAGGGGGGGTTTCAGGTATGGAGAGAGAGGAGGGGCGGCGGCAAGGAAGAAGGGGAGAAAGGTTTGAAATCTATTTCCAAAATTAAGAATATTACTTTGGAAACAAATTAATCAAAGAGGGATTAGGGAAATTTCGGTCAAGAGGGAATTAGGGGATTTAAAATTATTTCCTAAGTGAGAGATGGGTTTTAGGAAATAATTAAAAGAGTTTTAATGGGATAGGGAGAGAGGGGCCGGCGGCATCCAAGGGGAGAAGAGATGAGATTTGGGAGAATTAATGAAGCTTCCTAATTTAAATTCATGAGATAGGAAAGATGTGATCAAATCCTCTCTCGTTTAAAATTCAAATGGAAGCTCATTAAAGAACTTTCCAAAAATAGATTTAGTAAATTAGGAAGGATTTTGAATTTCAAATCAATTGAATTTGAATTTCAAATCCATCTAAATTTGACATGATCTAAATTAGGAAATGGGGCATGACGGGGAAGAAGGGGGGCACGGGTTGGATGGGGAAGCCGGCGGGTGATGGGGGTAGGCCGTGAGTTGAATGGGGGGAATCGGGTAGGGTGAAACCGGAGGCTAAGTGAAAGAGGAGGAAGAGAGAAAAGGTAGGGGATGGAACCACGAACCCGACTTATCTAGGTTGGTGGGTATTGCGCAAATCTCCCTCCTAGGGATTCCACTCCAACTCTCTCTCATGAGAACTCTAACAGGAAAATGAAATTCTGAAATAATCATTCATTGCTTAAAAAAATAAAACAAGGGGCTATAAATAGCCTAGTACATGAGACTCAAGAAATAAAAGACGAAAATACCCTTGCGGCTTACGAATGACACCCCTTTACTAAAAGGGTACAACGGGAAATAAAATAACATAAAATAAAACAAATACACGACACATGACTAAAACAATACAATCATAAATCAAAAGTATAATAACTCGATCGTGGCCGTAGATCGGCGGCCACGACTCTGATAAACCTTCCACGATCTGATGTCCCCATCATGTTCAGCTTTGATTTGGCTACAAACAATTCTCGAAGAACATTAATAAACCAAGTACGTCTGACCAGATAAGCTCTAAATCTCAACTGAATTAAAACTGCAGCATCTTGAGGAGATAATTCCTTCATCTAATCCTTACAGTTAACAAAAGTTTTCCTTGCAAAGGCCTTCCTGATAATTCTTATCTATGCACAAAGAGAAGGGATGGATGTTAGGCACCGCAACAGCATACAAAGAGGGAATATACATACATATCACGCATGGATGCATACACTCTGATTTAATACCAGGAATTGAATTTAGAAACTTAACAAAATATTGTTCCAGTGATGAAATTGCAAATTCAATATTGTTCTCAATGGAAACTTTTCGGAGATCTTAGATTTTAACTATGGTTAGACAAGAACTTACACCTAAATTAGCAAGACCAAGAAAATAACAACTGTAATAAAAGTAAAGCAAACGAAAAAGCTAACTAGAATCCCGCGGTTAACAAAGCGATTGTCTCACCTTGAGGCCGCTCTCATTTACCTACTTCTAGGCTTGTTGGGAGAAGAAGAACCGTAGGGAAGAAGAGGTCGGCGCGGGTCGTGGAGGTGGTGCAAAGCGACGCCCTTCGACGATCCAAGTGTAGACAGAAAAATGATCGTCGATGGACTCCACTAGAGCGGGTAGGATCCGGTCCAAATACTCCTCGACGGTGTCGTCGAAGTCGAATCCGACGTCAAAGAAGGGAGATCAGAGGATGTTCACTCGTCCGCGGTTGTCGTATTCAAACCCGAAATTCCATTCGGGAACCTCCATACATCCTTGGAGGGGTAGAAGGGTGGTCGCCGCGAATAAGTCTCCAAGGAGGAGAGGTGGGGGCGGCGGGTAGGAGCAAGGGTGAGGAGGTCGGCGGTGGGTGTGGGGGTGAGGAGGGATGGGTGCCGGAAACAAGGCAAAGCTGAGAGAAATTTCAGGTTTTGGGGAGTTTTGGAGGGGAAATTTGAATTCCCAAGAGAGAGCAATTAATTCCTTAATGGGGAATTAATGGGGAAAAGAGAGGGGAGGCCGGCGGTAGGGGAATAGGGAGAGGGAGAGAATAAACTGAAATATTTAAGTTTTCGTTGTAATGGGAGGGAAAATTAATGACTCCTAATTTGAATTTCAAATTAGAATTAGGAGCATTAATGAAATAATTAAGGGGGAGCACCAAGGGGGGCCGGCGGCATGCTTGAGGAGGGAGAGAGAATTATGGAGAGGGAGAGGAGGTTTCCAAATTGAGAATTAGATTTGAAAATTTCTGAAATAAAATCCAAATAAAATCTAGATTTCAAATTTGAATTTATTCCAAAAACTTTCCTTAAATAGATTTCCCAAATTTGGAAAGAAATTGAAACTTGAAAATCAAATTTCAATGAGGGGGAAGGAGGTGGTGGAGGAGCGGCGGTGGAGGGGGAGGGAGTCGTCGGCACGGTGGTGGGCGGCGGTGGAAGCTTGGCCGGCGGTGGGGAAAGGCCTAGGGGCCGGCAGCAAGAGCAAAGGGTGGAGGAAATTTTATAAGAACTTATAGTGGGAAGAAGATTATGCCAAGCAATAAAAAAGAAAAAAGAAAAGATAACTTGAGAACTCACTAAGAGATCTCAATGGAAGCACTCACCAAGAGAACTCCATGCACTCACAAAGAGAACAAAGTGTGAAAAATTTTCATTCATTCCATAATTCCAAATACAATGACAAAAGCCATATATATAGGCTGACAAAAATAAAAAGCATAAAGACGAAAACGCCCTTGGGCTACAATAAGTACCACTTCCCTCATAGGGGTACAAACGGAAAAACATGAAATAAACTCATGAAAAGAAAAACTAAAGCATCACAAATAAAGGCTCTGAATCAAGGCCGTCGATCGTCGTCCCCGGCGATGGTACACATGTCGAAATCTGATGCCCTCATCACACTCATATACACGTACATACATACATACAATGAAATGGAATTAAAAAGTGTTTTAATAGTAGTCTCGCGCAAAATTCTCATCAACCGAACATGTCAAAAGTTTGTCCCCATCTCAGTACAGGCAATTTTTGTGTTCCGCCTTCATACAGCATATAGGCTAATATGGGCCACCTTTACAAGTGATTTCAAATTTTCAGATGTTTGAGTGCAATCTATTTACCGATCGGGAGAGGGAGACATTTGAGTGGCATCAATTGCAATCGAGGCGTATCAAACACAGCTTGCATGACATCGCGTTCATTCGACGCTTTGCTCCAAATTAGTCGCAAAAGGTGCTTCTTTGGTAATTTAAATGCTCCTCACACATCAATCATGCTTGATTTGTGAAGTGAGCGCCTGTTTGATGATTTCAATTGTAAACAAAGGTCTTTCAAATCAAATTCAAAAACTTTGCGTCTGCAGTCCGTCATTTTAGTCAAATTGAATTGTGGATATCCTTCCTTGGTAATTTCCAAGCTCCAGATGCATTGGTGCAATCGGTTTCGCAAGCAAGCTATGTTTAAGCAACTTCAATTGTGATTGAGGCGCTCCAAAACCGATTTGCACAACATCTATTAGTCCTTTGTCCCTGTCCTGTTCACTTGAATTTGCCGCAAAATACATATAGTGGTCAACATTGACCATCAATTCAAAACCAAGATTTAGTTTTTAGTAACCATACATAAACAAATAGACTTGTTTTCTTGGCAGTAGTTCAACAAGAAAATAACCTCTCAAATATACCATAAACCACATCAACATAAGAATTAAACCAACAACCAACAAAATGCAAACTAGAACAAGGCCATTCAATGAGATTTTTAGGATTCAATTAAATCAAAATAATAGAAAAAATACACGATACATGGTGGAAGAATAATGTAAAATCAACATTTAAAAAGAGTAATATTGTTACTCATATACCTGGCAAATATTACCTGAAGCATTGGAGGTCTCAATGAAACCCTTTCATTAATAGCAACTTCTGAGCTTTCAACTGTTATGAGTGCCAACTCACCATGCTCACCCAATGCTCTACTTTGGGCTTCTTTGGCTTTCATTTCTTCTTTTCTCCTTCTAGTTTCAAGATCAATTGGTGCGATGCCAGCATCAACAAACACGCACCTGAAACATATTTGAATACAGACTTGGGACACATATACAGCGGTAAAATCTAAGAAGGCACGCTCAGGAAATTTACATAAGTTGTAAAACACAAAAAGAAAAATAAAAATATTCATTTTAAGCAGGCACAAAAAGTTATGCACATTAGGTAAACCGCAAATGATTAACTAAATAAATTAATATTATAACCTCTTCCATTTAGTTTGTGAACATTTCTACTTATGTTTCCCTAGCTCAAACAATACAGCTAAATAAGCAATCTAAAACAAACAAGTTAGAAAATAGTCTACTAATCATCGTACATTTACAATAATTGCAAAAGCAACATCTCATATATATGTCGAACCACCTATTAGACTTGTTTGGGTCGCCTTTCCACAACTTTGATTATATTTTTTTAATCAATCTACTAAAAATATTAAAGTTTTATTTTTGGAAAAACCATTGCAAATGGATGCTACCATTTCTCATCTCTTGAGGCCTTTTGATGCATTTAGATTTTTGCCTTTTTTTTGTTTTGAATAATATTAGTTATATTTTCTATTTTTGTTTTATTTTTAAGCTATCCAATGATGGTGGTAAATCCTATGATCATGGTAGGAATTGGTTTGGATTATGCTCTTGGGTTTGCTGGTTTTGGGGTCCATCATGTCCTTTGGGGAAGTTGGCTGGTTTCGGGTGGGCCTTGGCTGTTTTTGGTTTGAGCTTTAGTTGTTGAAATTCTAGTGGTGCCAGCTCATTATTATCAAGTGGAGGTATAGCTCATTATGAGCTGATGTTTAGTTCTGAAATTAAATATGAAGTGAGCATATTTTGGTGGGTGGAACTTGCCCTTTCCTCTCTTGGGCTGCTGCAGTTTTTCTGCTGGTTTTCTCTCCCACGGTTTACTGCTGCCTGTTTGGTTGCTGTTGACCCCTCGGTTCTCTACCCACTTTACTGCCGTGACTTCCCCCCTTTTACCGAGAAATGATCTCCCGCTGGACTCGAGAATTGTCTTCTGGTTTCCTGTGCTTGGTTGCTGGAACCGTGGCTTTCCCTTGTGGTTTGATGTGTCGTTTGGAATTTCTGTACAAAAACAGTTGGCTTTTCAACTCCCCATTTATGTGTGGAATTGAAGTATTTTTTGGGCTGTTTAGTTCCCCTCTATTGCCTATATATATGAAATGCTTTGAGATGAAGAGGGTGGTGAATATTGAGAGCAAAATTGCTATAGCCTGCGGGTTCTTCTTGGAAAAGCTTGCGAGCTTTGTTCCATCTTCTTTCTCCTCTAGGGAATACTTGCGAGTTCCTTCCCACCCTTCCTCTGGGCTTCTAACCTCTTTCTTCTCTACGCAAATTCCACTCCACCTGTATCTTTCTTCTAGTTCCGTTGGTAAAGTTTGTTGGCTGTTTTGGTGGATTTGTTGGTTGTTTTGGTGGCATTTGTGATGTAGGCAAGGGGAGGGGTCAAAACAAGTTGAGTTTTACTTTTGGTGAGTTTTAATATCCTCTACTAAATGTCAGCTCATTAATATTTAGTAGAGTGTTTTAAGCTCATAAATTGAAGATTAATTAGATTCATCCCCTCCTCCTTGTGGCTCTTAGGTTTCTTCCCTTGTGTCTTTTCTCCTTCCCCCCCCCCCCCCTTCTTTCTCTTCATTAACTTGTTCTTTCATATTCTTCACTGATTTGGGCTGCTGCAGTTTGTCTCTTGGGCTGCTATTGCATTAATCCCCTCGGTTGGCTTCAGGAATTAATTCCTGTGGTCCCCCCTTTCCTGATTCCTGCTGGTTCCGTGAATCTGTTCCTTGAAACCGTGGCATTGGCTCTGTATTTGGCTGGAACCGTGGCCTTTTCCATTCCCTGCTTTACCCGTGAAATGACTCCTGGTTTCCTGTGCTGAAACCGTGGCATTGGCTCTGTATTTGGCTGGTTCCGTGGCCTTGTTCTGCTTGGAAATGGCTGTGACTCTTGGATATCATGCAAGTTTTTTTGGGCTGTTTTTGGGACAGAATTTGAACAGTTTTTAGGACTGTTTGGTGGCTATTTTGGGAAGAATTCCAAGAGTTTCTACTGCAGTTTTTAGGTGGCTTTTGGCCTTCTATTTCCAGCTTTTAATTAATATTTTAATGGTTGTTTAGTTCCCCTCTTATGCCTATATATAGTAGATGTTTTGTGCTTTTAAAAAGTTGAAGAATGTTATGTGAGATATTTTTGGAATAGAAACCTGCGGGTTTGTTGTTTGGAAAAGCTTGCGAGCTTTGTCCAACTTCCCTCCTTCCTTCCCTCTTTGAGAAAGCTTGCGAGCTTGTCTCCACTTCGTCTTGGCTTCTAATCTCTTTCTTCTATCCGCAAGTTTACGCCCCACCTGTATCCTTCTTCTAACGGATGAAAGCAACTTTAAGTGTCTTGTTTGAGTCGTTTGTAAGAGTCAAAAGTTTGTAAGTCTTTATATGATATAAAAAGTTTGTTTTGTCTAATTTGTCTAGTTTTTATGAGTTCATGTAAGTTTTTATTCTCTAGAAAGAGTTCTTTTTTGTGATCAAAAATTTGGGTCCCTCTCCCAAATTTTTGATTGCATCAATTTGCTGGAGGAGTTTGGTAGGACGTTGGACCCTTTGGTTTGCATATCTAAACATTATCTGAAATATATATTCCTACAATCCGTGCATGTGAGGAGTCCTCTTGTAGGATGTTCTGAGGATAGCGTTTGTTTGTTTTTAGTTTGTTTCTTTTGCTAACTTTCTTTTGCTTTGGTTTGTTGGATGATCGCTTCTTCTCTATTCTGAATTTTAGTTGTTTATTTAGCCTATTTTGTTCTCCAAGTGGTGTCTTAAATTTCAAAAAAGTGAGTCTTGATTTTCTTTGTTGTTCTCTCTTTGTGTTTTGTTTCAAGTTGCATACATCACCTTTTGTAGCCAAAGTTTTGGTAAGAATGATGTTATTGCCACTACGGTGTATCGATACTTCACATTGAGGGGATATACAATATCTAACATGTAACGGATACTGACCCACACGACATACGTCAGATAAAGCTATCACATATCTGATTAAAAAATAATAAAAAATTAACTCATATGTCCCGAAAACTTATCTAAAATTTTATTAAAAACTCACTTTTTCTACTTTTCATTTCCCTCAAGCACTTCTCTCGCAAATTTTTTGCCCAACATTTTCCTTTCTCCCATGTTTGGCTAGGGATCAAGTCGACATTGCTAGATCTACGAATCCAGCTACCGGCTTCCAAAGCTCGACTCTCACATGATCGTCTCCCAACTTCACATCCACTCTAGATGCCAAAGCTCAATTCCAAAGTCTGATGGCTTACTTTCTTTCCCTCTTGATGCCAAAACCGACCACAAAGCCTAACACATCCTCTTCTATCACTACTAAAACACAACGACTCCAAATAAAGGCTATATAATCAAAGGGAATGGAGATGAATCCTTCAAATAAATAGATTTAACTATAACTTTATAAGTTTATTATAGATCGACACATCATTTATAAAAGAATTATCAAATAATATACAGTTGCAATTTTTATGCTAAGATTTTGTATATCATTTGCTTAAGTTGTACTGTTTAATATTTTGTGAATTGTGTTGTGAAATAAAAAATAATTATCACTAATATAACTCTAGAAATTTAATCTGCCTAATTCGTTTAATTTGTACGTATTATTTTAATTAAAAATATAAAATTATAATGCTATGTCCAGTGCATATTAATATACTATATTTTCAATAATATAAGTGTCATTTGTTTGTGTTCTATCATTTTTGTCCTCGTATTCATGTTCATGCATGCAAGCTTGCCATTGGAAAAGCAAGTGCAAATTGAGTCAAAATCTTAATGAGATTGGCAAAAATTGTCTGTGGAGGCATCCCCCTTATACTTTTCATTCGTAAAATTTTTTGACCATATATATATATATATATATATTGGTAAGGTCCATACTGATCTAAGAAAATCAAATTTTCAATAAGAGGGACTTCCAAACTGTCCGACCCTTCCTACTATTCATGTTGATGCTCCTCTGCCATCATCCAGATTTGCATTTAGATTTGAAACCAATTTGCTTACCTTAGAATCCAAAGCCTATTATGTCTCCACCTACTAGCCAAACAAAAATGATGTATTCTTCTTCTACTAGCAAGATAACGAAATTTGATTCTCCCATTTTAAAAAATCCTCATCTCCCTTGTATTAGTAAAGATACAGACATTCATTATGTTCCAAAAACTAATGATTTTGATGTGGGAATTATGAGTGATGATGTGGACTTAATCTGAAAAAAATGTATCGGCATTAGATAGTTTTCACCAAGTTTCAAGCAAGGTAGTCCTATAATACTAATATGATTATCCTATTATAAAATTGTGCTTCAAAAAAATATAATAAAATTTATCGACAATAGATAATTTTCTTGTAATATGGCAATTTTTGGCAATTTCTCTATTTATGATCATATCATTATCTTATTATAAAATTGTGCTTAAAAAAATATAATAAAATTAAAGAGATGGAGTCCACATAGACAAATGCCTAGCCTAAGAACACCAAGGGTCACTATATTACATTAAAAAATATAACAATACCTAAAGCTCAAGTAAACGGAGATCCAAGGCTCCTTGCATGTTAAGCGTAACTAATACTATGATTTTTTTTCTTAAAGATTGAAATTCATCTCATATATTTTACTTAAGATTAAAAGAACAAAAAACTAGTTACTAATTTAAAACCATGTTAGAAACTAGATAATTTGTCCAAGCAACATCTAGAAGGTTTTGAAACCATTTCTTTAACATGGTTACTAGTTACTGTGAATCCCTGCCCTCAGCTATTATTAGCTGAAAACTGCAATCAGCAAGGAAAGAAAAGAAGAAAAACTGAAAATCAGGTAAGAGTAGTTGAAATTAACTAGATTTTTATTTGTAGATGTTGTTGTGATAATTATCAGCTGTTGTGCTGTTGTTGTTAGGTAGAAAAGCAAGGAAAAGATGTAGGGAGAAGTTTCGGAAAGGAAAGGAAAGGGAATTTGAATGGAACGAATAAGAGTACAATTGAGGTAATTATAAGATATTCATATTGTTTATTTTATTTATTTATAAGCATGTGTAAATGAAGAAAATTATGTTTTAGGCAGTGTATAAAAGGAGAAGAAAATAGATCCTAGAAGAACGAATTCCAAGTCAGTTGAGATACCCAAACAATGCATAGAAAATAGTAGAAATTTATATATTTGTAAATTCATAACTGTCTTATGATAGCATTTTAATTTCAGTTTATTCATGCAATTTGTGACTACAATAGCACAGTTTCTGATTGTTAAAATTAACTGGCATTGGAATCTGGATCCAACTTTGAATTAAAAAATTAAAAGTATGCAAAAGCTTACAGTCATCATATGACTTGTTTAAATGTGTTGAATAGCTAGCAATATGGAAAATAATGTTATGCATTTCTTATGATCAGTATGAATTTCAATATGTTCTAAATTAATTGTTAAAAATATTATTATTATTTATTATACATTACTTGTGTATTTCATTGAGCCTAGCTCATTAATAGTGATTGTACTGAAGAAAAGGGGAAGAAACTCATAGGGTATTAGACAAAAAGGGGTGACTATTCTTTTTGGTGTACATATATTTTGGGTGTACATAGAGATTGATGCATGCATATTTCAATTTATTTTCATTTTCTATTGTAATTTGAATATTATAGTTTTTTTTATGTTATCTTATGATGGAAAACATCCAATGATCATGAGTAGGTTGTGCTTGGGCTTGGCAAGCTTTGGGTGTGCTAGCTACTTGGGTTCTTTAGTCTTTGGGCTGCTGATTGCATCTCAGGTTGAGCCTTGGCTGTTCGGGTTTGGGCTGTGTTCTTTGGGAGCTACTTGGTTCTAACTCATAAATGCTTGAGCTGATGTTTAGCTCATTAATATGAAAAGGTATTCCTCTTGTTAGCTCATTAAGTGGAGTGGAATTTTGCCTTTTCCTTTCTCTGTGTCTCTTCGATTTTTCCCCCTCCTGGTTCTCCTTCTCGTGGCCTGTTCCGGTCCCCCTGGTTACTGGTTCCGCTCCCCTGTGCTGCCCCTTCGGTTCCTCCCTTGGCTGCTTTTCCCGGTTTTCTGTGTGGTCTTTTCGGGTGCTGTTCTGAAATAATTTCTGGCCTTCTATTTCCCCTTACCTGATTGGTTCGGTTGAAGGTGGAATGGCTGTTTGGCTGCCCCATTTTCTCTTATAAATTGGAGATGTTTTGAAGCATAAAGGGTGGTTGAATATTTGAGCAAAGTCTCTACAAAACCTAAGAGTTTCTTCTTCCTTGGAAAAGCTTGAGAGCTTGTTCTATTTCTCTCTTCCTCCTTTCTATTTCTTCTTGAGCTTCTAACCTCTTCTTCTCTCCGCAAGTTCCACTCCACTTGTATCCTTCTTCTTGAGTTATTGGAGGTGTTTGTTGGCTGATTTGGTGACATTTGCCGGAGGAGTTTCGTTGGACGTTGAACCTTGTAGCTGTGGTGGACCCTTGGTTTGCAAGCCCTTAAGCTCTTATTTTACTTTGCCTACTTTTTTCGTTGCATGTGAGGAACCCACTTGCCAGTTGTTCTAAGGGTAGTTTTTTTTTTTTTAATTTTGTTTCGTTTATTTGGCTTTAGTTTGTTTTGGTGTTTGTTTGGATGTCTGCATTCTAGTTTGAATTGAGTAATGTCTACTAGCCCCGGTGTTCTCTTATTTTGGCTCTTTCTTTCTAGTTTGCCTGCATCAAGTTTGGTATCAGAGCAAGTTAGCAAATCCTAGGTTGGTGTGAGTCTCTTTCTTAAGAAAATAAAATGACTAATAATCAAGGGGATTGGCAACAAATGATGCAACAGTTAGCAGATTTGCAACATCAGATAAACAACATGGCTAATTCTCTTGCAAATTTAAATGTTAACAATCCTAATATTCAAACTTCTAGAAGTGAAGAGGAAGTTCCTAGGAACCAAAATAGGCGACAAAGAAATTGAGATTATGGGATTAAAATTGATGTTCATAACTTTGAAGGAAAATTATAACCCGACCAATTCATTGAATGGGTATAAAAAATGGATTAGTTTTTTGAATGGAAAGAAATACCGGATAACATGAAGGTTAAATTTGCAAGCTTAAAACTCACTGGTCATGCACTCACATGGTGGAAGAACCTTCAAAACAATAGATTAAGGTGAGGGAAAGAAAAAATACAAAACTGAGAAATAATGAAAGAAAAAATGAGAGGGAAATCCCTGCCTCTAGACCAAGCACGAACTATCTTTCAAGAATTTAATAATATATGTCAAGGTAGTCAAACTGTTGAAGAATACACATAAATTTTCTATAAACTCCAATCTCAAAATGACTCAGATGAATTCGAGGAAAGAACTGTCACTAGGTATATCAACAGGTTAAAATGGACAATTCATGATCAACTACATCTGCACCACGTAATTAAACTGGACGAGACTTATCGAATGGCACTGAAAATTGAAAAGCAACATCAACGGGGTCACAACAAAATAACTGAAACACATAAGCGAAGACAGACTAGCGGGGTTAAAACTTAATCTTCACAAACTTCTGTAGGAACATTGGGTGTGCGAATTAAATCATTTGAAACTCAAATTATGGATAGAGGTAAAGGAATAATGGGGTCTAAACCTATTGAACAACCAAAACTAATTGGACCATGTTATAAATGCGAGTTTTATGGTCATCTCTCTGCGGCTTATAGAAAAAACAATACTCCAAGAAATAACTACATTGAAAATGATGAAAAAATAGAAGAAGAAGAAAATGAATCTAAACCTAAAAACGAAAGCTTTTGGGGTATGTAAGTAAATTTTAAAAAGTTTTAATAAAGCTCTGTATTTCTTTTGATTATATGTGAAGTTGAATTGAGGTATATTATATGCTTTATGTTGTTAAATATAAAGTTTGATATGTTAGGAGAGTCTAAATATATTACTTCTTACTCATCTGCTTCTTATAGATGTCATTCATATTTAGATTTTCCTTCTCTGTTATACTCTACGTTGACTATAAATGAGAGGTCAAAATGGGATGTGACACAATACAACACAACAAGCCTTTATCCCACTGTGGGGTCGACTACATGAATCATTTTTCTCCATTGTGTTCTGTTAAAAGTCAAATTTTCATTTACATTTAAAAAAGAAATGTCATTTCTAATATTTTCTAACCAAGTCTAGGACATAATACCAATTACAAAAATTAAATTTATATAGATCTAAAGAAAATCATCATAGTTGCATTCACTGAGATATGTGCCAAAGACCCCTAGGTTAGACGCAAAGGAGAATACTGCTTGAACCAAGACACATTGGCATCAAAGTATAAGGACTTTTATTTAAACCCAATTTTATATTAAGATAATGATATGAACACATCCAAGACAATTATCAGGAATTACTCAAGTACTAAGAAAAATACAAAAGAGTTAATACATAGAGAATGAAGATGAGGAATAACTATTAAATTGCATAATAGATATTTTGTCCTTGAATAAAAGTAGACATCCTGACAATCTGCTAGATAAATTGGGTTGACATTATGTACTTCAATCAAAGTTGGAATGCGTAATAATAGTGATGAGGACATCCGTAGGAGATTCCGACATACGTACCACAGAAGGGGTCGTCGAGCGACAGCCATGTTTCAGCAGCTTTATTTTTTATGCTTTATTTTAGTCATGTCATTTTATTTCTTGTTTTTCCATTTGTACCCCTATGAGGGAATTAGTGTTTGTTATAGCCCAAGGGCAATGTCGTCTTTTATTTTCTTTATTTTCGATGAGCCTATATAAGGGCTTGATCATTGTATTGTAGAAGATTATTGATGGAATGAAAGTTTTCTACTATGTTCTCTTTGTGAGTTCAGAGGATCTCTTAGTGAGTTCTTGCATGAGATCTCTTTGTGAGTTCTCTTGTTTTCTTTTACATAATTAGCTCATCGCCTCGTCCACAAGATACCACAATCTATCCTCACGAGAAGAAGAAGAGGCAAACCCGCCCACCTTGCTTTCTCCTTGGGGATCACCACCCGTCGGCCACCTTAATCCCACCGGCCAGCCACCTTGCCGCCGGCTCCCCCACCCTCCTCCCTCTTCACCACCTCCCACATCTCCCTCTCCACCCCTCATTGAAATTTGAATTTCAAATTTCAATTTCTTTCCAAATTCGGAAATTCTATTTTAGGAAAGTTTTTTAATTTTGAATTCAATTTCACATTAAATGAAATTGGATTTATGAGAAAAAGAATTTCCTAGTCATCATCCTAATTTGGAAACTCCTCTCCCTCTCTCCCCAATTCCCTCTCTCTCTAGCAATGCCGCCGGCCCCCCTCTCTTGGTCCCCCATTAATTAGGCATTTAATTCCTTCATGAGATTTGAAATCCCAAATTAAGTGCAAAATAATTTCCCTCCAATTTTACTAAAACTGAAAATAATTTCAGTTTTAAACCCTTCCTCCCCTCTCTCTCTACCGCCGGCTCCCTCCTTAACCTCACCCTAATTGCATTTCAATTAATGCATTAATTGCATTTAATTGGAAATTCAAATCCCTCAATTTTTCCCTCCCAATTCCCTTAAACTGAAATTAATTTCAGTTTTCACACAAAACCCTCCCCTCCCACCCTAGATCTACCGCCAGCCTCCCATCCCCTCTCCAACCCGCCGTCCCTCTCTCCCTCTCATTGGAGAGCCTCTTGCGGCGACCACCCATTCTCACCTTCATGTCGCATGGCGGATCCCAAGTTAGAATGGGGGCTTGTGTTCGATGCCCAAGGTAACCTCGACGTACTACGATCGCCGTTCTTTGACGCGGGATTTGAATCCAACGAAGACACCGTGGGAGATTACTTGGATCGGATCCTCCCGAGCCTCATCCGAGTCATTGATAGACAACGTCCGGATTACAAGTGGACCATCGACGGACGATTTTCCGCGCCTCCTCCACATCCTACGCCTTCCTCTCCTTCTCAACGGATCGCCGGCATCGTCGCTCTCTGATTGGTTTCATCTCTTGTGTGGTTCTTCTTCTCCCACCAACCCTAGAAGTAGACAAATGAGCGTAGCCTCAAGGTGAGACAATCACTTTGTTAACCGCCGGATTCTCGTTGGCTTTTCATTTGCTTTACTATTTATTGTTGTCGTTATTTTATAGATCTTGCTAATTTAGCAGTAATAACTTGCCTAGATTTGGTTGAATTCTAAGATCTTTCTTGAAGTATCAATTGAGAAAATCATTAAGATTGTGATGAGGACATCGTCAGAGATTTCGACACATGTACCATCTGGAGACGCCAGAGATCAACGGCCACGATCATGAGTTTTATTTTGAGTCAATTATGTAGTAGTTTATTTGATTTTTATGTATTTCTGTTTATGCCCTTATGGGTATTTAGTCGCTATTGTAGCCCAAGGGGCATTTTAGTCTTTTGCTTTCTTTGTCATTTTGAGGCCTATTTATATGGTCCTTTTCTTATGTAATAGTTAATTTTGATGAAATGAAATCTACTACTTGTTCTCTTTGTGAGTTCCTCCCTCCAAGATCTCTTAATGAGTTCGCCGGAGAAGACTAGATCTCTTTGTGAGTTCTAGTTCGCCGGAGAAGACTAGATCTCTTTGTGAGTTCCAGTTTTCGAATTATCTAATCTTGTGAAAATTCAACGAGAAGACATTTGAGGTTAGTAAGTTCGTAGTCGTCAAATCCCTAGAAAATTCCATCTCTTTTTCCCCACTGCCCTTGTCGCCGCCTGCTCCAAGCAACCCTAAGCCACCGGCCACCCTGCCTCCATCTTCCGCCGGCCAGCTCAGCCGCCGACGGCCACCCTCCTGCAGGCCAGCCGCCGGCCAGCCCAGCAGCCCCCTCTCCCGCCGCCTCCTCCATCTTGAATTCCTATTGTTTGAATTTCAAACCCTTGATTAAACACTTTCCTAATTGGTTCCCCTTCATTATGTAAGCCCATTAATGAAATTAAATCCAAATTCAAATTTCAAATTTGAATTCCCTCTCATTTCAAGTTTTGGGAAGTTACTTAAGCCACAATTAAATCTGAAATTTAAAAATTCATATTTAATTCAATTATTTACTTAAACTTGGGCCCCACCTTCATAGCTCCTTAATCTCTCCTCCTATCCTCATATGGCCGGCCCCCTTTATTGGCCTTCTCTCTCTTCCAAATGACATAATTACACCAATAAATCAGCTCAATTTCCTCCCATTGCCGCCCCCCCCCCCCCCCCACATCAATTCTCCCTTTGGAATTATTTTGAATTCATCAAATCAATTCCCCTCCCCTCTTCCAAAACTGAAATTATTTCATATTTCAGTTTTTGTTTTCTTGGGAGCCTTTCTCTAAGCAAGCATCTCAAGGGCTCAAGAAGAGAGTTCTCCACGGCCGATCCCGACATCGACCACAGCTTCGTCTTTGATGATCAAGAAAGAATGTATAAGACATTGGATGCTCACTAGTCATCCCATGGACTATCCGCCACCGGCTACCACTCCAACGAACTACACTTTGTGCGCCATTTGTCTCCTAGTGGCATCACTCGGTTGCTCTCAATCTTCCTCCATTAAAAGTGCCACCAACAAGAGAGTGAGTGAGAGACCCAAGGTGAAAAGTTCTATTTGTTAATTGTGGATTATTGTTTCTCCATAACATTACTATCTAATTCTATGTTGTCAATTTGATATTGTCCCACTAATCTAGTTGTAACCACATGCCTTACTTAATTTCGAATTGATAATTCCGAGAACTTAATTTGGGTGGTAAGCATTAATTCTATAACTAGCAAAGCTTTAACAATCTTATATTAAAATCCCCAAGCAGTTCTTGTTTCCATCGCATGTTGTTCCACATCAGATTGAGCTTTCACTACTTTAACAAACTTTTATTAATTTTCTGAGATTCAAATTCCTGGTTTCACATCAAATAGTTTATTATCTTCATGATTTAATTCATCTTATTAAGAAAGCCTAATAGCCAAAACTTTTTCCGTAGCACTATTTGAATGTACTTTTAATTTTAGCCACAGTGCCACACAAAAAAAAAACTAACCAGATTTAAATCAACCCCAAATAAAGTCTCAAGCAGGGTTTCTAAAATCAACCATATATGCACATTTTAATGAAAAAGGTTAAGGATGAATTCTTTTAAACAAGCAATTACAAAATATCTATTTTATTTGCATTTTTAGATCACTCCAAAAAGGACCAGAATATCCGTGACATGATTACATGTGCAATCCAAAATTATCTGAAACATTCAGAACAAGCTATCATGTACTTTCAATAAATATCGCATGTTGTGAAAGGCCAAGATGGGCCCTACTAAAAGGTGGCTTGTTTGACACTAAAAGTCTTTTTTCTTAAAGGCATGCTTTTAATTTTTCTAAATATCAAATACATCTAAATGTTGCGCCTCATCAACAGTCGCAAAGCATAAAGACTCGTATGGTATTGAGGCCCATGGTGTTTTTAAATTAAACTGTCAGACCAAGCATTAAAAGATTTAGATTCCCAAGTTTAAATGATTCAATTATTTTACAAACTACTTATATATATATATATATATATATGCAAGTAGATACATGAGTTCTAGAATAATGATTGTTTGCATATTTGATATTTCATCCATGGGAAACATGCATGTTATACCATGTTGAAGCTCAAGCAAAGCTCAGGTCATGCAAGAGGGCAAAGCGGCAGTGAACATAGGACAGGCACAATTGATGAACTCCAGACAACATGTTGGCAAAGCGGAGTCAGGCAAGGCAACTTTCACATGATAGGGCTGGAGAGCCTATGATTCTGAGCCGTTATAGGCATGCAAAAATGTGCTCAAGTGGCAAGCTAAGCATCATTTGGGAGAAAAAGGGAGGAGATAAGAATGTGTCAAATAATGTTTTTTTTTTCTTTTTTATCATTGAGAATTCGTATATACTTGTATTGTTTTCAACTAAACTGTCGTTGTCCAGCTCCTATTCATGAGAATTCTAATTCTATTAGACAAGTTTCTATTAGTAATATTTAAATAATAATGCAACATCTTCATATTTCATAACCATAAGTATTTCTCTCAAAATATTTAGGTTAATTTGACATTAACTTATCCTGTGAGTTGAACCATCTTGAATAACAATGAATTGTGTCCAAATTAATTTGAAATAATTTTGAATCAGCTCTAAGAATAATAATTCATCACTTTTAGCTGATTACAAATTAGATTATTTAGTTACCAACACACCATGGCGCACTCCACATGGACCCCAGCTCGATTAATGAAACAATCCTCCATGACACCAACAATTTTCTCATTTTCTTTACCCTTTATCCACAACTAAATTTCAATGATGACAAAAATAATTGCATTGAATGAATGGAATACTTACTCAATGGTTGTTGGAGTAGCAACAAACAGCTGCCTGCGATGCCAGACAGCACCAGTGGCAGCTGGAATTGCAACATCTCCAAGATACCTATACTGAGGACGCAAAGAAGATATGACAATGTATTGCTGGTATGCAAAAGCACAATACTCAACTGTTTGATCCCATGCTGACCATTCTGGTTGTGAAAGTAGACCACTCACAGATTGAAAAGTTTCCCAGCTGCATAGTTTAAAGCTAATCAGACATGTTTCAACGTTCAAAGGCTGTAGCAAATGGTGACTGAGGTTTTGTTTGGGATGGCTTTTTTGATGCTTCTTGAAGCAGCTTTTTAGTTAAAAAATTAAAATTTTTATACTAGAAAGCTGCTTTAAGAAGCAACAAAAAAGTCGTCCCAAACGAAGCCTGAACGTGAATGCAACCATTTAGACAGGGGTAAATTACAAAATAAAAATAAAAATAATAATGAGCATTGCCTTATTGATTTTGCACCTGTATAACTGGAAATTCTGAGGTGCTGCTTCAGCACCTGCCTGCTTCAAATCTTCAGTTGTAGCAAAAGAAGAACTGCCAAAGCCTGATAATGGCATCGATTGGGTGGAAATTGCAGCTGCAGCTAAAGGGGTAATTCGTCTTGATGTTCGGTAAGCAACTCCAAGCAGTGCACCACCATGCAATCCAATAACCTTCATGCAGTTCGCAATCGAATTAAGGGATAACCACAAAAAATTAAAATTTCATAAGGATTATTTATCATCGACCTAACATAAGCCCTACATGCTAGATCACAGCGTACATCCTTCATCAAACTCACCAAAGCATAAAATATAGGGCAAAAGGTATGTGCATTTCCCAACAAATTGATGAATACAATTCAGATTAATTATTTCACTAACTACGCCGAACAATATATAGGATGGAAGGAACCCCAAATCCCAAAAGAACATGTAAGAAAATAACTAAAAAGAGGTTATAGACATGAAAGCAATGAAAAAAGGGAAAAAAATACAAGAGTGGAAAGTTACAAAATACGAACAAAAATGAAAATTCAAAATGCAGCACATTTTGCATCCTATGAATTGCAAAAATTAGAACTAAAAAAAATTGAACACAAAACCAACTTGCAGGGGAACTCTGTAACTTGCCAATGAGCACAAAGAAGACCTCTCATCGGCTTTCAAATCACTCAAAAATCATGAACCATGATTGAACATAAAATAACTAAAAGTGAGACCAACTATTCAAAGGAGAATGAGTGCCATTGTGATGGTCTACTTAAACACTCATGGGGATGAAATGCAAAAAAAAATACAAAACTTTACACATAACAAGATTCCAACTCACATTCTAACCCACCGAATTTACAACATATTCACACAATCAGACATGAGATGCACTTCAAATTTTCAAAAAAAAATTTTGTATGCGCACAAACAATTAAAATTTGGATATTTTCAAATCATGAACGCATCAAAACTTAATTTTCAAATTCAAAATTACAGCTGCCTTGAGAAGCACGCAACTTCTTTGAGAAGCATGTCTCTATTTCAAAAGCACACAAGTACATGTAAAAGTCGCAAGCACACAGTGAAATGCACCCAAGAAAATGCAAATACACTGTGTTGTCACATTAAAAATCGTGCAAGTACATTATGAATCATACAAATGTACTATGTAAATGCATCGAAAGGTGTGCACAACATACAACAACAACAAGCCTTTGTCCCACTACGTGGGATCGAATGTAACTATAATTAAAATAAAAATAAAAATAAAAAAAACTTACACGCATGTCTTCCTAAAAATGTATCCTAAATTTGAGTTCAGAGAACATTGTGCAAACTAAGAATAAGTTAAACTAAAATTCTCGTGCTTTGAATAGTACGCAACTTCTTTGCAAAGCTCACAATTATTTTAAAACTTGCAGACTCTTTTTTCAAACTCAAAAGCATCCACTTGTGCTCCAACGAATGAATTAAATGCTCAAACTTAACGTCTAAGAATATTACGTGAACTAAAATAAGTTGAACTCAAATTCATTCCGCTCTAAAAAACATATGGCTATTTTGAAAAACATGCAATCACTTTGAGAGTTTTATGAAGTCTCATCCAAAATCAAGTTTTTTCAATATGTTGGCATGTTCTCGGACTTGCCGCCTTGCTTATAAAGAATGGTTGTTAGTCTCATATTATCAAGTTTGATCCTCTACATTTTAAAGACCAAAGTTGACAAGACTCTGATGGTAGCCAGGTTTACAAAAAAACTCAACCAATGGGGAATATGATATTTAAAATGCCCCTAAATTCCAAAGCTAATCATTTGGAGTTTAAAATCTAATAAAATTTAAAAAAAAAAACGCAATATTTACAAGCTTCAAAACAGCTCAGGTGAAATCTATCACATAAAAAAAGGAAAATTTTATCCATCCTTTGTAATAGTTTGTTGAAGGTATAATTACAAATAACCTCAGCTCACAAATAGCCTTGTCAAGCATATCACTATGTTTACTGTTAAATAATCTCTCACCACTGAAGACGTGGCACACATCCTCTAACCAATAATTTTGCTGCCAAATGGCACCACAAACAAACGGTTATGACCATAGGTCTCCGGTAGGATGGCTTCGCCGCAAAATAGCACTATTAAATTACAATCACGCCCAGAGATCCAAACTTTCCCAATAGCTTAAAAAAAAGCTTTGAGTAAGTGCATCATATAATGCACTAGATATGGTACAATACCATCTTTCAGCTAAAAAAATTTGAATCCATCTCCTTAGACAAACATCCACCCCAACTTTATAAGATCACCTTCGAGCATGTAACCCATGGCTGCCAACAAGGATCTTTCGATCGAGTTAAGTGAGCTACCTCTGTTGACTAAGTAAACAAGAATTTATGTTAACCCATGATGATGAAATCATTGGATCTTGATCGAGTTTGTCATTATTTACTCCGCCATCTACTTGAAATTTGTGCTGGCAAATTCTTAACCCTAAGTCAAATTGTGTGCTACTATACGCCAAGCATTTAGCTTCCAAAAACTAGCCTTAATCGAAAACTCTCTCTCGTCACTAAAAGGCGTAATTAACCATAAGAGTTTGCACCTATGAGAAACTTGAAATAAGATCTTAATATCTTATAGTCCTCACAAACTGAGGACAAATTATTTGAGTAGTATATTATTTCCAATACAATCAGCCTTATGAAAATTTCACATTGAACCACTAAACTCTATCAGAAGAGTCTGACACAAATTTTTGGAGCACAAGCATGGCTAGAGTTATAATTGAATTGGATGTTTCTATTCCTCTCGAAAAGGATGTGTGGATTAATTCCTCATCTTGTGGCTATTAGCATAAGGTGGAATTTGAATGCATTCCATTCTATTGTTCTTCTAAATTTTTTGGGCACAACTATCCAAAATGTTTCAAGAATTATTTAAAACTAAAGAAATCAAACATCAGGGTACTAAGGGCACATATAAATAAACAATTTTTACCTTCAAATATGATGATTGCAACTCTTATTCTATTAGGCTTGCGCTCAAAATCAAGATCTTTCAATGAAATCAGAGCTTTTTTTATCTTCTCCTGCTAGCCCTAAGAATATGGTTAACTCATCCCCCACAAGCATGAACATCGATCCTAGTCTTCATAATATGCTTACCCCTCATCTTCATCCTATTAATGAAGACGATGATCACATTTCAGAGTAGTTTTATGATTTTGATGAGAGTCTTTAGAGAATTGATGCATTAGTGAATAAAAGATTTCAAATCTTGCATGTTAAGCTGGTAGCAATAACAAAATATATCGTCCCCTAGATTCACCAAGCCTTAAGCAAGGCATTAAAAATGAGAACATAAGCATTTTTTTCCATTTCAATTGAAGGATTATTCACCCTATGTCTCATGTTATATGTAACTTCGACTTTTTATTGTTTTTTTTTTTTTTCCATGGGCCTATTTTGTACTCATTCCATTAATTGGTTATGAAATTATCCTTTTAGAAAATAAAAAACACTCATCTCCTTTCATTTCTATGCAAAACAAAATCAATGCATCTGACCAATCCACATTAATTCATTATCCACCCATCAAAGTCCCTTGTTATATGCTTACTAATGAAATAATATTGATAATCTTAAAAGACCCTAGGACCCTTGTGTCATCCCCAGCCCTGCACCTTTTAAGATTCTTACAAAATCTTGAAAGTTATTTCACAATGTTGGTCCAAGCCTGGTTGGGTTACCCCTTCAGCCCTTTAGAAGGAAGTGAGTTAGTAAAGCTTGTCAATTGAATTCAAGAAATCAAGTCAAAATTTCCATATTAAGAATAGTAAGCAACCATATACAGCATTATTATGTTGCAACAGAAGGAATGAAAAACTATATGAGGTAAAAAGACCAGTTTCACAAAAAAAAAGAGCAGGAAATGAAGTCCTCTGATCAAACATCATGTCAAAATTACAAAACACTTCACACAAACATGCAACAAAAGTGTGAGAATCTAAGATCATATAGCATAGGCATCTAGGACTTTAACGATGAGTGATCAAACACTGCTAAAGTACTAAACAAGCATATACTAGTGGCACTTGCAAGAATAAATCAGGATAAGGAAATGCAAATGGAAGGTAAGGAAAACAGCACATACTGGCTCATTGCGACCATCTATGGACCTTGTCAAAACATGAGAAGTACCATCATCCAGTATTATTCGGACTTGAACTGTTGCAGAGGAAGCTGCACTAGCAGCTGCGGCCGCTGCGGCAGCTGCAGCAGCTTGAGCCTCCTTTGCCTTCTTGGACGAGCCTCCCTTAAGTATGACCGGCATTCTTGGAGCCAAAGCAGTTTCCAGTAGAGCATATCTATCACGACAATTATCCCAAGCAAACAGCCTCCCAGTCCCTGAATCAACCACGGACCAATCACTAGCCTTGTAAACTGCAAAGGAAGGAATATCAGGCCAAACAATTGAGACATACCTGCAAGAACCAAAAAAAAGAAGATTATTAAGAGATGGATGGCACAATATTAGAAAAAAAAAACTAGAATAACTAGCTTCATTTTATAAAGATACCTCTAAAGTATGACAAGTAAAACTAATCAGATAGACCAAAGGATGGTCTTTTTGCACAAAAAGTGATGTTAAATAATACTTGAGTCGAGCAGATACAAGAGCAACAAAGTAAAAAATATATTATGTTACCAGAATACTAGAAAAAGATGAAATCACACGAGATTTATAAGTAGATTCATACAGTAGTAATAAAAAAGTATTTAATTTATTTAAAGTATATAATGCATCTAATGCTTTATATGAAACAAGAACTATAGAAAAAAGAAGGAAAAAAAAAAACTGCACTTCAACCTTCATGCCTAAGGACACATGTCTGGAAAAGAATAGTACGCTCCTAATAAGTTATTTGATATCCGAGTTGTTTTTAAGATTAACTCAGGAAACCTGCATTTTAATAAGACTCTGATTTCCAATTGTTCCACGTCTGGTAAAGTTTAGATATATCATGAATAGCGTAAGGATACCATCAATAGTCATTAAGAAAAGTGGATGCAAATGAACTTAAACAGTATATTTTGTACAGCATACTATAATGAAGACAGCGAGAGACATAACGATTTACTTTGCAAAATTGGAGAGATTAGAAGTGCATAATAATTAAAGTTATCATATTCTAGAGTAAGCAGATTGGATTCATGGCAAGTGACTAACTTTCCAGAACTGCTTACAGACAGAATTGAGTATGAATCATGAGGTGCAGGTGTGCTGATATGCTTCCTGGTCTGCTTAACAACAAGTGGCTCAGTTGACTCCACCCTAGGTCTCCCTGTTTCAGATATGGAGCCTGTACTTCCAAGGGAGGGATTGGCGGTGTTGGAAAGCTGAAAATTCAGTAATTTGAGCTCTCTTTCAACTATATATACTGCAGAGTGTTCTCTACTTCCTGAAGGTGATGGTAGAGGAGCAACAGCTGGAAGAGATCTTGCATCAAGCTCACAAAGAATAACTCCAATATTGGTTCCAGTTGCAACAAGGTGTGGTTGCAATGGATGAGCAACCATGCAATAAACCTGCGAGGCATATAACTACGTTCAATATTAGATGAAGTTAAAACTAACCAATAAACTTACTAATGTGGATAAAGCTATGCAGCCTGTAAGACATTAATGAAATTTTTAAGTTGTGTTAAGAAAATTTGCACAAGAAAGAATAAAAAAGCACAAAGAAATCTACTATCAATCAGCAAAAACCGTGTAAACAAACACCAAATATGAGCATTTTAGATCATAGATGAATACCGGTCAAGGTACAAATGAACCCTAACAAATAAACTAATTTTTTCAACTTATCAGTATACCAACAAAATTGGTTAGGGGTACATGCGTGTCCCATGTGCTATATAATTCATGTTGATCTTCTCAAGAATATTATTTAGTTGTGTCAACGAATCATATCATTTCCTTTATACCATTCAGAGAGTGGCCAAGTCCAAATATAATCCATGGGAATGTTATATCAGGATATATTTGAAAAACAAGAATCTATGAATTTATATTATACTTGAGATATCACCAAAAGTCATCCAGCTATGTTTGCACCTCCTTTAATTCTTTATTTAATATTGAACCAACCTTAATTTGATTTAATTTACATGAATAAGTCATGCTAGTTTTTCTGCATCCAAAGATCTTGCTAAACTCCAATTAAAACAAACTGCTACATAATTACGATGTTACTGTCACACCAATCGTTTTAGGCATAGGAAAGAAGCTAGACTAAACTTACAGCTCCACAAAACGGATGAACCTTTCCCAAAGTGTTATAAGAATAAATACTCACTATTCTGTCTATTCTCTTCCTCCAAATGGGCTTACACATTACACTGAGCAGAGCTCCTAAGCTATATATGCATTGAAAGAAGCACTACTAACCCCATGATTTTTTCAAACTATAATCAAAAGGATGATGACGTGTGACTATGGGGTAAATAAGTGGAAATAGAACTAAATTGCTTAAAAGGAATAATTTACTTATGTAAGTACATTTGACTTGAGTTAAGAGTTTAACCTTTTATTCAAGAATAATCTTGTGATTTTTAGATTTAACAAGGTATAAGATTATTTTGTTTATACTCTAATAATTATTATTAAGGAAATGACTTGATATGGGCTTCACAAATATTGGGGTTGATTGACTTAGGCTTGAGGATTTATCCATTCTAGATGGAAATTCTAAGGTAATGCCAAGGCATAGGCTAAGAATCCAAACTACTATAAGGCAGGTAATCTCCTATATATAAGTAGGAGTAACATTTCCTTCCTCTAGACTAATTGTATGTATATTGCACTTGGTTATTCAAGGGCGTTTACGTTCTTTAAGTAAAGTTATGATATGATTTGTCATGAATGTTTAATGTTCTTCACATTATTGTGAATTATACTTTAATGTTGCAATGCCTTGAAATTTTATAAAATTTCATGATCTTTTTATAATTCACGCCATTGCTATACTTGTGAAATCAAATTCATTTTATAGTTCATATCTATGATTCCAATGCCATATCATCGTTATACTTATGAAATTAAAATCACTTTCTAATTCATATTTATAATTCCAATGTAATGTCACGGCTATACTTAGAAAATCAAATTCTTTCTAAACTTCATGTCTATGAATTAAAATGCTCTGTACTGCTCTAACTGTCAAACATAACTCCTAGATATGGAATATATGTATGTATATATGTATATATGTATGTATATATGTATATATATGTATATCTATGTATGTATGTATATCTATGTATGTATGTATGTATGTATATATATATATATATATATATATATGCATATATATATGTATATATATATATATATATTGATAGATAAAGTTTCCTTATAAAATTGGTTGGAGGCATTAGTGCAACCGTGCATTTATCACGCTAAACATTTCTGTCAAAGATAATAGTAGACTAAAAGTTGTGTCCCACTGTGCCAATGGCAACTGTATTGGTGTAATGATACTAAAATCATTAAGAAAAGTAATGATTAATTAAGAGTATCAATAAATTAATAGATGTAAGCAAAGCCAACCGCTTTTTTTTATTTGGGCTGCTTGGGTTGGATTTGTTAGGGCCGGTTGTGCTCCTGTCTTTGGTTTGGCTATTGGGTTGGATTTTTTCTCCCCTTTTGGTTGGTTGTTTTGGGCAGCTGTTTGTTGTCTTTTGGGCTTCCTTTTTTCTTCTATTTATAGGAGAGTTTTGGGATGTTTAAGGGAGTTTTGGAGATGATTTTTTGAAAGAAAACCTGAGGGATTTTTTTACTAGCTTGTGAGCTAGTCTCCTTCCCCTTCTCCTCAAAAGATTCGTCTCAGTCTTCTTATCTAATTTTTATAACCATGGTTTCCGCCTCATTTGTATCTTTCTTCTCTTAAAATGCTTGTGTTAAATTGTAAGTTGCAAGGTAGTTGCACCTTGTCTTGTCTTAATGAAATTTGAGATGGCTTCTAAGAAATGTTAGAAACTTTGTTCTGTCCTATTAGGTGGTGTTTTGTTATGCTATATTGTGGTGTTGTTTATGTCATTTCGAAAGGGAGACAGACATCTTTGTTTGCAACCTTAGCTTCCTATAAAATTTGGTTGCATCATTAATTAATCATGATTAATTAATTTATTGGTAGAGGCGTAGAGCAGAATATTAGTACAACACCTCATATCATTCAGCAGCACAGACTACCATTTTCAGGATTCTCTATGGGAGAGATCTACCTCATTTGATCCACTATGGACATAGCCCTACAACATTATCCAGTGTAGATCAGTACTTAGAGGAAAGGGACAAAATATTATATGAGCTCAAGGGACATCTGTTGAGAACAAAGCAAATCATGAAAAGGAAGGTTGATGAGCACAAGAGAGAAGTACACTTCAAACCAAGAGAAATGGTTTGCTTAAAGCTAAGGCCCTTTAGGCAGAAGATGCTAGCCATGAGGAGAAATGAAAAATTGTCCCCAAGATACTTTGGGCCTTATGAGGTTTTAGAACACATTGGAGCAGTGGCCTACCGATTGAAGCTACCACCTTCATCAGCATTACACCCAGTCTTTCATGTCTCAAAGTTGAGGAAGGTGATAGGATATCACACACCATCTTCACTACCCCCGACTTTGACATAAGACATGGAGGTCATTTCGGAACCTCTAGGAGTAGGTGTGCGCGGAGGAGAAAAAGGTGCACAAAAAGTATTAATCAAGTGGAAGGATCTGTCAAAGCACAATGCTACATGGGATCCATACGAGACAACTCTCATCCTTCCACCTTGAGGACAAGGTGCGTCATTGGAGGGTGAGTGTTGTTACTTGAAAGGAATATTCAACTACATGCATAGAATATTCTGTTACATGCAGGGTGGATTCGCCCCCCCCCCCCCCCCCCCCCCCCTCTCTCCTCTTAAGTGGGGCCCAAAAAAACCATAATGTAAGAAGGAGAAATCTAGGGAGAGATAATTAGGAAGGTTTTTATGATAATTGGGAGGGAATTATTGAGAGAAAGAGTTCAAAATTGAGAGGGAATTAATCAAAGAAATAAGATTCATTAGGTAGGAAGTAGAGGAGCCTATTTAAGGCTAACTATGTATTATTTTTAGGATATACAAATTGTTTCTATGTTGTAGTTTCTTTCTTGTGAGTTTTTTAGCAGCATCTAGGGTTTGTGGAAAGCCTATTTACCTATCGAATAGTAGATCACTAGCATCTTTCTTTCTTGTTGAAGAAATAATAAAAAATCAGTCCCTATCTTCATGTTCCTACAGTTTTCTACTTGTTCTCTAACTATTTTTACTTCCAAGACGCATCAAATCCTCCTTCAATGAAATTCATTACCAAAAATGTAAATTCATATAGCACTAGCCAATAGCACTTTCAAACTCACCCACAATCTTCTATCACTGTAAGTCAATTGTACTGTTAACTTAAGCAACAGACTTCCAGAGAGAAACAAACTTTGCATTTCAAATTAAAGTTTCATTATTATTGTTTAAACTCATGAGAAAAATAATTACTATATAAAATCCCACAATCATACCCTGAGTTTCTTAGTTGTTGTGAGCACTTGAGGAGGAACAAGCGACGATAATTCACATAATGGCCTAGTCAAAGCTGAATATGTTGGATGTTCAATAGCCCTGTTGCAAAGACAAAAGGATGGAAAATTTATAACAAGAACAAAATTTAAAAATAAAATAAGGCATATTATAACTGTGCTGCATGCTAGCAGATATTTGACCACGCAATTTTTACCAAATGTGAGAATCCTTGACACATGTAAGGATATCTAGGTTTGGTGCCCGAGGGTGGCACCAAGAAGCAACACTATGGCAAGCAAGCTTTGGAACAGGTTTTATCCTTCTCAGTTCCTATGTAGGAGAAACCAAGAATGAGATCAAAATAGCAAGTATAAGACTTGGTAATCTAAATTAGAAAGAGTAGCTGTACTACCTTAAATGAGATAGTATCCCAAATTGCCAAGGTTTTATCTGCACCTATTGTTATGAGCTGTGGTCCACTTCCCATTACCCTTGAAAGTTCAACAGCCCCAACTCCACCATCATGTGCCTTGAAGAAGCATTATGAAAGTTAAGACAACTTTAAGAAGAAATATAGTTTATATTCTAAAATACCTCAATACAAAGGTAAATTGTCGACAAGGAAGCCTTTTAACTTACAAGACCACAATTTTCCTGTGATTACAGTATGAACTTTTCCATTTATTCAAAATGCTTTCGCAAAATTAACAACAAAATGGAAAAGTTATGACAACACCTTTAAGCTGAGTTTTGGCACAAGTTCACGTGAATCATGAATATGATCTGCGCTCCATATTATAAGTAAACCATCACTGGCCCCAGAAACCAAGAGTGCCTGGATGTTCAAACCAACAGTAGCTGTTAGAAAATCGCCTCGAAAAACTCAGAGACTATGTTAACCATAGTTGAACAAAGTATGAAAAAAAGCATCTTTTGAAAGGAACATAGGACAGCAACCAAAAAAGTTCTTAAGGCGGAGCAGCTTAACTTTGGATCTTTAGGACTGTTTTAATATTTTATCTTACATAAACAAAAAATGGTATAATGCGGCACTCATGCCGCTGAGAAAACGCACGAAATTGCCAGCACCACTTGACAAGAAACTTAACTCTTTATAAGTTAGGCTTAGGAAAGAGTAAAAGATACTTTCAAGTGCCAATTAGTACCATACTTTCATACCATATCCCAACACATACAGTAAAATGCAGGCAGATATCAGGAAAAAGAACAATGCTGACTTCTGATTCCTTTTATTTAGTCCGTAATTACTCATTACAAAGCAAGGCATTGGAACATGTATTGTAAATGTACTTTCAAAAGGCAGCACCACTGCACGTATTTTGAGGGCATAGCACCCCAAGGTGTATGCATTTTTTCTCTTTATTTATTTTTCTCCCCGGAAACATGCGAATCATAGTTGATGCAAAAAGGATATGCATCAAAAATCATCATTCATTAGGCCTTTGATAGGAAATAGAGACTCTTTTCATAAAATTCAGCATATGAAAAATGAAAAATTGAGAAGAAGAGCACCCCCAAAAAAAATTTATTGAAAGATTATGCAAAGAAAAGCAAGATACAATAAGATCCTCAATTACAGAGGAGGATCCGGCTCTCCCAAATCTCTAACCATTGACTAGAGCCCAAACACCCTAAAAACACTCAAATTTAAGCAAACAAGAGATATCCTAACCCTAGAAAATTTTCCTCCTTGAAGCATAATTCCAAAAGGAAATCCCTAAGAAGCCTCTCCTATGAATTTTCCCTCCTAAACCACATTAAAACCTTCCTAAAAACTGCCTGCAGGAGGGATGGAACTCACAGGAGTGGAACCTGTCCCGCCTCCGATAGAATTGAGCCGGTCCAGAATGGACCAGCTGGACTGGTCTAACAGCCTTCCCTTGGGATTTAGTAGATAGTTCAAAAAAATTAAGAAAACTAAGTTTCACCATACTCGTACATGTGAATCTACGAACCAAATAATCCAACACAGATAAACTAGTGGAAAATTGTAGAAAAGGGTGACTGAAAAAAATCCGTTAATATTGCTAATATCTTTTCCTTGTAGATGCAATCAAAAAATATAGGGGACCCTATATTTTTTTATCACAAAAAATAAAACTGGCTTCCTATATAAAAGAAGACACAAAATGCTTAAAACAAACTTTAATATTATAAAAATGAAAGACTTACAAACTTTGACTCAAACAAGACACCCTAAAGTTGCTTCACTTAGAGAAGAAGGATACAGGTGGAGTGGCACTTGCGGAGAGACGAAAGAGGTTAGAAGCCCGAGAAGAAAGGTTGGAAAGAGCCCGCAGGATTTCCGGAGGAGATGAGAAAGAAGGGTGGAAAGAGCCTGCAGGATTTCCAAAGCAAACCCGCAGGTTAAAACTTTTCCAAAAAAACATTTCATAACATTCATATTAACTTCAAACATTACAAATCCCCCATATGTATAGGTATGAAAGGGAATACAAAGAGACACTAACATTAATTATCACAAGAAACTAAGCATCAAAAGCATTAAACCCAAATGCTTTTCACGCAAAAACAGCCCAAGCCAAGAAACCGAAGAGGTAGCCGCGGGAGCCAAGGAGGCCGAGCGGGAACCAAGGGGGCACGATCACGGGAGGGAGCACAGGCACGGGAAACCAACTACCGGCCGGAATCCAAGGGGGTAAAAGCACATAAAGCCATGATGGAATTCAAGGAGCCACCATGGGAAGACTAAGCAAATATCTTGGGATTCCAAAAGCCCTTTTTGGAAACCCAAGAGACAACTTTAAGACATTAAAACTTAAAACATTAAAACATAAAAATACATTTAATAAAAAGATAACTATGAGCTAAAATCATAGCTAATAATGAGCTAACCCTTAGTTCAATAAATGATTTAAAGACCAGCTCATAAATGAGCTAAAATTTCAGCTCAATTTTATTTGAGCTAGTAGACTCAAGAGAAGCCAAAATTCATATTATTTTGGACATGAGTTGACCCCCCCTTTGTCTACATCAGACTCCCCATCTTGCGAACTCAGCTCCTGATGAGTTATCTGATGATTCCCTTGAGGCGGTAAATACTGCGCATCCAGCTCTTTGAGTTTTTCACCAAACCTTTTCAGAATTTCTTCTTGTTCCTTTTCAAATTGCTGTTGTAGATACCTTTTGTATTTTTCAAATTTTTGATCACATAGGAACATGTGATATTGTAATTTGTATAGACGATCTTGAAGTGGGTCAGTAGAATCTCCTTCTGTAGGTAACCATCTGTCCAATGGAAGTGGGACATCAGGATTATGTTGATCGCTTTCTTCCTTGAATGTAACCATATTTTTTATATTTTCCATTTTTCAACAGACTCAAAAATTTTCAATCAAAACTTAGACTCAAAAACAATTATCCTAAAAACTTAAGACACAAAATAAGACTCTTTGACAAACTCGACAAACTCAGACTTGATAAAACAAAACTTGACAAACTACAAATTAACAAGCAACCTAGGACTTCCTAACTTGCTCTGATACCAAAATGATGCAATCAAAAAATATATGAGACCCTATATTTTTTTATCACAAAAAATAAAACTGACTTCCTATATAAAAGAAGACACAAAATGCTTAAAACAAACTTTAATATTATAAAAATGAAAGACTTACAAACTTTGACTCAAACAAGACACCCTAAAGTTGCTTCACTTAGAGAAGAAGGATACAGGTGAAGTGGCACTTGCGGAGAGACGAAAGAGGTTAGAAGCCCGAGAAGAAAGGTTGGAAAGAGCCCGCAGGATTTCCAAAGCAAACCCGCAGGTTAAAACTTTTCCAAAAATAACATTTCATAACATTCATACTAACTTCAAACATTACAAATCCCCCATATATATAGGTATGAAAGTGAATACAAAGAGACAGTAACATTAATTATCACAAGAAACTAAGCATCAAAAGCATTAAACCCAAATGCTTTTCACGCAAAAACAGCCCAAGCCAAGAAACCGAAGAGGTAGCAGCGGGAGCCAAGGAGGCCGAGCGGGAACCAAGGGGGCACGGTCACGGGAGGGAGCACAGGCACGGGAAACCAGCTGCCGGCAGGAATCCAAGGGGGTAAAAGCACATAAAGTCATGGTGGAATTCAAGGAGCCACCATGGGAAGGCTAAACAAATATCTTAGGATTCCAAAAGCCCTTTTTGGAAACCCAAGAGACAACTTTAAGACATTAAAACATAAAAATACATTTAATAAAAAGATAACTATGAGCTAAAATCATAGCTAATAATGAGCTAACCCTTAGTTCAATAAATGAACTAAAGATCAGCTCATAAATGAGCTAAAATTTCAGCTCAATTTTATTTGAGCTAGTAGACTCAAGGGAAGCCAAAATTCATATTATTTTGGACATGAGTTGACCCCCCCTTTGTCTACATCACTTGTTAACCAGAATGCCATGTTTATCAAATAATAATCTCCATAACATAAAGAGCATAGCAGAGAATTTTGAATATTTCCAGAAAAGAATACTGGAAAATCTTGTTAAAGATTGTCAGCAGTTCTCAGTGTCAGATTATGCGAGCCTTTAAATTGCATATTCTGAAGGTTCCAGCATAGTTGCATCTATAAGGAAGGATTTGTATCTTCAATGATCATTCATTAGGCCTTCACGGAAACTATTGAGTATTCTCATTCTGCAAACCCACTAACTAATAAGAGAGCACATGTATGGTTGAAGTAAATTGCAGACAAAGTTCATAGGATCAAATTCATTTTCCGTGCTTTTGATCGAGAATAGAATGCTTTTTTCAATAATAATCCCATATGCCATAAAGAGCGGTTGTTAGAACTTCGAAATTTTCCAAAAAAAAAAAATGTATGCTTATATTCGCACAAGTTCTGAATTCAGATGCAAGTCTTTGAGCAGCTTAACAAAGAAGGTTTTAGCTATTGTTTCAAAAACTATTTGGTAACGAACACATTTCATACAATATTTCATATTAATGACCAAAATAATAGTGGGCTGTAAATCTTAGTCAGATCCCATTAGACAGAACTCCATGCTGTTTAATAAAAACATTCATAGGTTATCAAGAACAAAATAACATCTAGAGCATTGGAGAGTGTGAAACGAGTTTGTTCCTCACTAATGCAGCCTAAAATAACAATGTGATTTCTACTTCTTTCTGATTAATGTCTCGAGAAAGGCAATCATCATATTAACAGAAATATTAAAAGCATAAAAGCAATGGTTATTAATTAATAGAAGTCAGATAAAAAGTAATCCATGTCAGGTTTCCAGTGGCATATCACGTTGAAGTAGTACCTCTCCAGAAGATGCCATAAATGTCATCAGACATGATATTGATCCTTTATGACCACCCGTATACCTCCGAACAAGCTGAAATAAGCAATTCCTTAGTCACAAACATATTTCGTGGGATTGAGTGATTTTTAACATGAAGTTGTTCAAAAAGCAAAGTTGTCTTAACCTTCCATGTTATCATTGAAAGAACTCTAATTACACCATCAGATGCACCAAAGGCAACAAGCGGGATATCACCTGCAGCAGATCTGGAGAGAAATTCCATGCTGCAATGACAGGGCTTATTCAGAGAGATACTACATGAAACACCATGCAAAAGGAACCTGATGAGCTTACTAGAAATATGTTAATGGATCATTTGGTTGCAAGTAGAGAGAAAACATGTTTTAAAAAGTAATGATTTTATTTCAATTTGTTTTGTGGGTAACCGTAAAAGCCTCAGATCAGCGGGCATTTGACAGTGCTGGCAGAGATTAAAGCCGAGACTAAATAATGGAATCAAGTAAATTCAATATTTTTTTAGAACATGTTTTTAAACTTCAAGCAACTAAATGAGCTTTAAGAAGTTGAGAAAAAAAACATACAATTAAATATGAAATATGTTGATGCTTAGGTTAACAGAAGTTGCATTGGGGACATCACTTTTTTTCTATGAAATAACATCACTCTCACATAAGTTTGCATCTAAGAATCAGTTATTCCAAGTCTGTTAGATGACCATCCAAAACCATTAAATACAACATTTTCAAGCCTTAATTTGATAATCTACTCACACCACATAAGTGCCACTTCAAGCCTAGTTATATATATATATATATATATGTCTTAAAGACTATAGGTTTCTTCTCAATGTAAATTAAGTAATGTTTCAACAATTGTGATGAGCACTAAAATCAGCAGTGAAGATCGTAATTAATGGATAACGCTTAATACAATTTACAGATAAAAATTAAAAAATATATAAAAAACAAGCTCACTCTTCAACCTTTACCTTAGCCTACACTCTACAGTTAATACCACACAAAATAAAAAAAGCCGTGATATGCTCATGGCACTAATAAATACATCATGGAAAAGGTTCTTCTAGTATGAAAAATAACTAAGCAAAGGCAAAAGACATGATTCATAAATCTAGTAAACCACAGAGAAGGAAGGTCACAGGCTAAACCAGCTAATCCAATCAAACCTTGACATCCACACCAAACGGATATTTTTCTATATAGATGCATACATTGTACATCCATATATTATATCTTCAGTGCATCTCACTACTTCAGCAATCAAGCAAGAAAATTTTGTCATTCTACAAGCTAAGCATCCCATCAAGACTAAAGAGTACCCAGTGGATGGAGCTCCTATTAATAAAAGGTCTAAGAAAAGGCTGATTCCATGACTCAAACTTAGGACCTCCAAAGAATACTAGAAGCCTGCAAGCCACCCTTTATCCCAACAGACATCAAAAGCCATAAACCCAAACACACAGACTTTTCTCCCAGAAAACATAGAGCATTAAGCTATCAATCTGTTTACTCAATCAAAAACCTATTCATACCTTACTTGATCTCCATTTCAACTCTCTGATGAGAGTAGTTTCTCTCTCTACTGAGAAAGCCAAAACTAAGCTCTACCTTCAACAAACTAGAAGCTCACCGCTCACCTTCAAAACCAGTGCCTTCTTCCCTAAAGCAAAATCCACTAACAAATCGAAAAAGTACTACAACAAATTATACTAGGTAAACCTTAATTCCATTTCAAGTAAAACATTTTTTCCATTTTAAGCCTATTGCTTTACTTTATAGAAATTGGACAAACAATTAATTTTGACAAACCTTTGGTCCTGGCTTTGAACCAATACATCTGTGTCCAGTACACCTATTATAAGGTGACACGTGATACAAACTACATTAATGCACTAAGATTAAATCTTCAAGTCATACAAAATCAATTATATAACCAATGTAATGCATTCTAATAGAATGTCAAATCCAGCAAAAGTCCAACTATGATTTCTTTTTCAATGATATAATTAACTATAACAGTGAGAACAAAGCTTGCAGTTTTCACTTCAGTTCACCAAAAAATTTATGATATGCCACTTCAAAATTATTTAAATTGGTTATCTATGAGGAACACAAATATTTATACATTTAGAAGAGAGAAAGAAATACCAAAGAAGAGATTTGTTGTCAAGTTCTTGCTTTGGAACATCCCGCCCACGCATGGTCACCAAATCCAAAAATATAGCTTTATTTTCACAACATATGACAAGAAAATGCCTCCCTCGAGTGCTTGGGGTGGGAGAATTAAAAGCAGGGGAGTTTTGACTAATTGCAGATGGACCCTCAACAACAGCAGATCGATTTCTCCAATGTTGCCAAAATCTCACATCATCATCGTAAAAGCTCACCTGCTTTACACTAAAATACCAAGAAGAAACAACTTTAATATGCAATTTTAAGAATATAACAAGAATACTACCTTAATAAAGGTCATGTGACAAAACTCAATCAGTACCTCCCTCCCCGAATAGCTTCTGTGGGTTTTCCTCTAGGCTCTGCGGACAATAAACACAACATTATAAGAGCATTTACAAACAGCAACAACTTAAGAGAAGCAAAAAACAGGAACAAACCAAGAGAAATGTCAAAGAGCAAGTGTAAATATAACAAACACTATAGACAATGATAATAAGTGATTTTACAAATATATAAACACTATTTGTATTGCATCATCAAATGACAAAACCAAAAGGGAACTAGGCGTGGCTCTCATCTAATTAGATTTAAGAAAACACTATTTAGATAAGTATAATATGAAATTTATACATTTAAATTCTATTGCAATCATGTATATTAAAGAAATCCCCCAAAATGAACAAACAACCACATAAGCCTAAATGTACCAAAAGTTGAAATCCATATGCCAAAGTCATGCAGGCACTCAGACTTTCTTTTGACGCATTTGTCCACCCTAAGATATAAGGACATCATACATGCAATAGCCATGACTGACTTTACTGACACAGAATAAAGCACTTAAGACAGCTTCTATTCACGCAGTTGGTAATTGAAGTATTTAACATTTTTTTCTCCATGTAGATAATCAACTAATCATGTTCCACTGATGCGTTTCTTCCATTAAAATAATTAATCAGAGCAATTACCTTAAAACAACCAAAATTGAACTGGAGCCTTTATGAAAAAGTTTTGCATAAAACCTATACTTGCAATCTTCAACAATCAGTTTCCAAAGAAAATACGATAATATGCCTAATCACACTACCAAAACTACTCAGCGACATACCGGACTCTCCCTCAGCGAGCTTCTCCAGTTTCACGCCAACCAAACGCCTTTCATCCACCCCGCCAGCTTTCAGCTCATAAATCACCTGGAACAAACGGCAACAAGAACAAGGAACCGAATCAACAAATGTAAACACAGAATAGTCTCGCAAAAACTTTCGAGAGATCTCTGGAGATTCAGACCTGCCTATGCTCCCAATTCCATACGGAAACGTGATCAGAGTCATCCGCAGTCACGAGCCAAGGATGGGTAGGGTGGACCTGAATCTTAACGATCTTGTCGCCAGACGGACGGAATGCCCTCAATCGGAGCATCACGACTTGCTCGTCTTCGTATCAATCGGTATATCGAAACCAGGGATGTAAGGAGTTCGCAGTTTTACAGATCTCTCTGGTTTAAATTTCAAAGATCTAGAATAAAACTTTAGAGGCTGTTTGGATGCAGGATTTAGGCCGAATTTGAGGCGGATTTGAGCTAAATCCCACCAAACGGCTAAAAACGCAAAATCAAATCTCACAGTAAATGGAAGCCGCAGTTGACGGAAAAATACTCCTTTTCGTTGTAAATCCCGGATTTACCAAATCCTTCCTTTCGACGTCTTTACGGGATGTGGCCCAAGAAGCGCGCGAAAGGGAGAAAGTTACCTTCACAGCGAGCGAGCTCCCGTCGTTGCTTCCGATCAAAATGTCGTAACTCCCGATCCAACAGGAAGGGAACGTCGGCGAAGGAGCAAAGTCGAACAGCTACGAAGGAGCCGAAGAACAGACTTAGCAAAATTCTACACTCATGCGAAGGAGCGAAGCCGAACAGCAACAGCGACGACGAATCGAGCAGGCCTCTAAGTTACTATGAATATATGAAATAAAATATTAAAATTTATAGGATAATATGAATAATAAGAAATGAAATCTAATAATAATGATATATTTGATAATTGAATTTTATATGAAATTACATATTAATAATTAACCCAAACAAATTAAATTATTATTAGGATTATTATACTTAATTATTTCAAAATAATTAGTAGGATTAAATATAATTTCAAATAGAAATAATTATTATATAACATTATAAATAATTAATTGGTATTAGAATATTAATTAGTCTTAACAAAATTTTGATGTATTTCATCTAAATTGTTGTTGTTGTACTTTAATCATCCTTGAAATAAATTTCAAATGTTTTAACCGCCTTAAATCTTTAAGTCAATTTTTGAAATTTTTGTTTATATACATGCCAACTGCAAAGATGTCCAAGTCATCCTTGAGAGCTTTGGTGAGCTCGCCTCGATACTTTGGATTGAAAGATGAGTTTATCCTTAATATCCTCTCTGGGTTGCGTTCTTTAACTTGCACTTCTTCTACTGCCTCAGTTACCTTCAACCCTAGTCCTCAGTCGACCTCCAAATGTAAAACCACCTCAAGGATAGTCGTCTTCTATTGTGTGGATGGCATATGGATGATTGCCTTGCCCCAAGTGAAGGTGAGGGTGATAGCACCTTTAGTGTCCCTATTCTCAACAAAGAAGTCATAAGAGAACCTAGAGTGGGGATATGCTGGCAGGCAAATATATTTATTTTTTTAATATATTTATATTATTTACACAACTTAATGTATCAATAAGAATACTATCAGTTTAATAGTTAACAAACTATGTTTAGATAATCATGGCATCATTAAAGGGATTTCATAAAAGGTAACTGGAGTGGCATTGACTGTCGGTGCCCCTGATGTGGTAGTTAAGCCAGTCTCACCTATTTTTAGGCTTTTAGAGCTAGTTGTTGTAGAGGAATCAACTCACTTTCTGCCTCATTAGCACAACTCCTATAATGTGGATCGAGCAAGCTAGCATAAACTCTTTCAATTTTTCTACTTTAATGAAGTCCTCGACGAGTTTGGGAAGGTATTAGAACTCCTCAATGTCATGAGCCTTGGATGTATCCCTTGAATGCACATAAGTCGTCATAGGTGGAGGCGCTTAAAGAACTTATTCTTGATGGCCTCTACAAACTCGGCCATTGATACCCATAGGGAAGTGACCACGAGATAATTAAGCTTGTTGTGCATACATTGTGCACAAAGAGGGTGAGTGGTGTGGGAGTGCTTCTTTTATTTTTGGTGTGGGTGGTTCAACTGCCCTCAGTGTTCCCTAGTATGAGTTCTCTTTAGTGGTATTGATGACATGAATCATGCATTACAAGTGGTCTTGCGTCAACTTTGTGGACCCTTGGTCTACTTCTCTCACATTCCCAACAATGGGCGTGATCATTTATGATAATAAGACCTCTAGAGCAAGTGGACAAGGATGATTCAACCACTCAGTTGTAATCAACATTAACATGGTTGTTGACGAGTTTGAACAACTTAGCCAAACATCTTTAGCTGTTGCAACCCCAACACATAATGAAATGTAAAATATATTAATTTGTGGTTTAGAGCAACCTAAGTGACAATTGGCCTTAGGTCTTTTATTCAAGCATATCCCTTTGAAATCTCAAAATGAAGCTATGGAGCGACTCACCCAGTTATTAGCGCATCTTGAGGAGGGATCACAAGCTCTTCTAAGGCTTATGAGCACTCGTTAATTTTGTGAGGAACTTACTTGTAAACTCTACAAACAAAGTGATAACACCTAGATGAGTGAACCAATAAAGTGTTGATTATTTGAAGATGGTGAAGAAAAATTGGTATTTCAAGCATCGTTGATGTCAGGCAGCATCGTCACGGATTTAAAGTAGGTGATGTGGTATGCTACATCGTTCCTCCCCCATTAAGATTTCAGTTTGGGCATATTAAATTTTGGAGGTGGCCTCATTACAACTATCTCCAAGGATAAAGCATTAGCCAATTTAGGTTCCACTTTACTCACTCGTCGGGTAGGAGGACTGTACTTTTCATCACTAGTAACAATGCAGGTGTGATTCGCGTCATGCATCGAGGTAAGCTCCAAGGTCTCTAATCTCCAATGACAAATTGTTGCGTCAAAGGACCCATCTAGTGTACTCTCTCTTCGTGCGTGCCTTGGTGATCCTCCCAAGGCATCATGAATCATTTTAGTGAGCCTTTTCTCCTTCTACATAAAATCACAACAAATAGTGTAATTGGGAGCATCCATGTTTACATATGGTTATATGTTATACTTTTTTAAGGTTTGTCTATCTTTTAGTTATTAGCATCAATTCACATACATTGAACCTTTTAGGATGTTAGATTCAAATGTGTCCATAAATGACACTTGACATTGCTAGGCAATCCTCATAGATTAGAACCTAAGAACTTGAAGTGATTGATTGTGGAAAAGGAAGAGAAAAGAAGGAAAAGATCCATGGTTCCTAAGAAAAGATTAAGGAAATTATTTAAAAAAAAAAAAAACTCAAGTAAATCATTAATATTCCAATCGAGCTCAGAAGAACAGACTTCAGATTTTTTTTCAAATGCTCCTTCGTTGTAACTCATGTCCAAGTGCAGATAGTGGCTTGTCAGTTTAGGTGAGATCGAGTACCCTCAAGAGTTGTCCCCGACCAAGTAGAGAAGCTTTGAACGGTTTTATACGAGCTCCTTGCAACCTATGATGCATGGATATGAACACGGCGACATGGACACAACACGGGATGCGATTTTTTTTTTTTTAAATATAGAATACGGGTACGACGCAAATACGACATTACATATTTTTTATATATTGTATAGATGTTAATGTAACATTATATAAAAAATCTTTATTCTATTAATCTTAAATCTTTTATATTCTAAATATTTTCGATATCATTCTCATTTTTCACCTATTTCAATAAATCTCATCAACTAGAATTACATTAGGCATGCACATAAAGCTCTTCCAAACGATAATCAAAATTCTTCTTATTCCATATCACTAAAAATTGCAAACATAGGTAGGCATAAAGGTTTTCAATAACCATTATGGCCTCTAAAAAAATATTAATTCTCTAATAATCGCATTAATGCATATACGAACGAATGTGATGTTTTATTTGATTAAGTAAATATAAAAATATAAAAAATTTATAATTTAAAATAATTTTATCATAAAAAATTAGGATGTGTCCCAACTGTGCCCAACATGTCTCAACCGTGTCAGGTTAAATTTAAACATTATTTTAATCAGACATATGTCTCAGCCGTGTCAAGCACGTGTCTGTGTCTGAAAGGTGTCCGACACTATATTATCTCAACAAAAAACAACAACATATATTTCCAATAAATTTATGATATATATATATATATATATAGAACGTTATCCTTAATGGGCCGTTAACCATGCATGCCCCTCAGCTGCTCAATATTTTGAGATGAAATTTGAAAAACGAAGAACAAGCACTCTTCAAGAGCATAAACAAGCTGTTGATTTACAGACTGAAATCAAGCTATCAAGAAGAACATAGAATGGACAGTATTACTGGTGCCAAAAGGAAATACTATAATGTATCGCTCAGATTCTCTGTTCTTCTCATCTTCTACAATGTATCCGAAAAAATAATAAGGTGATGCTTTCTGTAATATGTCTTAGGGCTCATCATTCTGTAATTTTCAGCACAAACACATCCTATGTAAAAAGGATGATTGAATGCAGAGAGAAAATGACTTAGGACCTGTGTTGCACCACTTACCCTCAAAAGAATAGGCGAAGGCCCAACAAATGGAATGCCTCGGCCTCACTTTCAGTTTTTGGATTCCTCTGCTGATTTCTCAGACTTTTGTGCCAAATAATGCTCAAGCATTTCATCATCATCGTCTGCACAATCATGAAAAATTTCATCTTGCTACTTCAGAATTCTAGTAGATGAAACATAATATGAGAGATTAATTTGCAAAATATGTAAGGCCTGACCTTCAAAGTCATCATCAAAGTCAATTTCTTCCTCTTCCTCGGAATCCTCGGGAACTGTAGTTGGACCTTTCTGTAGAGCAAACAGAAGGTTCAGAAATGAGATGCCAGAGTTAAAGTTTTATTATATCATGTTAAAGTGCAGTGCAGGTGGCTAAACATGAAAAATCAAAAAGTTACACCAATAGAAATAATCAGGAAAAAAGGGTGTCAATTTCGGGTCACGGGTCGGGTTCGGGTCAAACCCAAAACTGACCTGACACTATTCGGGTCAACCCGAACACAACCCATTTTTTTGCAAACGGGTCAGTTTTCCAGACCCGAACCTGACCCGTCCCGGGTTCGGGTCAACCCGACACGGCCCGACACAACCTAAATGTGCCAATAAACCAAAAACAGGTCAATCTCCACTTTTTGGGTAAAAAATGGTCAATCTCGGGTTGACGGGTCAAAATGGGTTTTAGGGTCAAAGGGTCAACTCGAACCCGACCCGATTTTTGAAACGGGTCGAATTCTTGAACCCGAACCCTACCCGTTTCGGGTCAACCATTTTCGGGTCAGGTTCAAGTCGGATTTTCGGGTCATGTCAAATATTAACACCCCTAATCATAAATATAATATAATGGTTGAGCGGGTAGAGAAGCAGAGAGCAAAGCCTAAACTTATCACAATCTGGTGAGGAACAAAACAAAATATTACCGCTGCAGCTCTTCCACTCTCAAACCATTGTCTTCCTGTCAGCCTTTTATCCTTCGGTGCGGTTAAAGCTGATTCTGGCATTAGTCTGCACATAGTTGCATAAATTCAACTTCGATGTCTCCAAGTGAAATAAATGTGTTGCTCATAAAAACTTCAATACATGAGGAAAATGCAACATATAGGCTTCGTTTGGGACAGCTTCTTTGCTGTTCTAAAACGACTTTTTAGTACAAAAATTTCTTAAATTAGAAATTTTGTATTTAAAAACAGTTTTCTGAAGTAACAAAAAAGCTGTCTCAAACGAAGTCGTAGAGAAAATAAGAAAATCGAACCGGTACAAGAACTCCAGGACAACATACAAATAATAAAGCCAAGCATACTCCAAATAGAATTAAATTTGTGTTCATAAAAGAATGCAATGGATTGTTCGGTATCACTTAAATTGTCATCTAAATTTAATAACTCAACAAAGACTTTTTTTTTTTATCAACTGAAGATGTCACATCATAGGTAGAATGAAAACTTCAGCTCCAATATTTCCTGAAAAAGTTCAATTCTTACTTGGCTCGCTCTAGTGCTAGTTCTGCTTCAAATCGCTCTCTCCAAGCAAGAAAAGTTTCAGTGGTAACAGGTTCCCCATGTGGAATAATTATCTGGAAACAGAAACAATGCACAAAAACGATATTTCTGAAAAAGACTACTAGTAGATGAATAGGCTCAAATACATCCTCAAAGGATCCACAAGAAATTAACAAAAACTTGAACGATCAGTTTATTTACTAATAAGAGCAAAGATCATTAACCGATCAAACAGCCATACATCATCTTTAGTTGAAGCAGGTTCCTCAACAACCTCATCTAAAACATTTTGCCCATATTTTTCATGCAACCATTCTTTAGCTGAAGTTGCGAGTGTATAGATCATCGACATACCAAGACTTTCATAAGCCTGCAAAATATGACAGTACTCAAACAATGAACTAAAGAAAGAATACAAAATATTCTGGTAATCATGCAATGAACTAAAGAGATAGAACACTAAGAAAATTTAAGAAGAGAGCAGGACATATGAGAGTTGGAATTACAAGCAAACATGTTAAAAATCTGCAAGAAATTTCCTGATTATCATTCAAAAGAAACAATTCCAAATGTAGGTTGCCCCTAGGATGATGCCGAAAAGAGTACTCTAACTCTTTGAAGAGGATTCAACAGAGTCATCAATAAGTTGCAAATTTGCCAGGATGGGATGAATCAAGCAATGCCAACTTTACCTTAACTTTCAGACTACAGAAATTGAACAATGTTTCAAGCTATATATGCAATTTTTACTCAAGTTCAAATCTACTCTTAATTTTCAAGAAAATGTCACATTATATGAAGTCATAGTTCCACAAAAATAAACTATGAAATCCTTTGCTCGTGACCAGCCTTGTAATCAGAATTTTCAGATAATTGATAGGAAATACTTGAGTTCTCAAGTAACACTAAGGGTAATACTTGAGTTTGCAAGCAAACCTATCACCAATTGGGGAAAAACAGCGAGAATAATGCAATATATGGGTGAAATCAGCCCCAAAATGATATATTGCGGTAAGAAAATCAAAGCCAAACAAGCACGAAAATAAGATATAAGAGATCCTCAATTTGAAAGGAGGATCGTCACTCCCAAATCTCTATACAAGATAGTCTAGAGCTCAAGTCGCCAAAGAACCCCAATAGAAAACAAATCAAGCATACCTAACCCTAAACATCTCATGCTACTTAATACATAAACTTTCCTAATACAATTTCCCTCCTAAGTCCTAGCCGCCCCCTCTTCATATTTGAACTTAATTGGAGTAATGGAACCCACTATTATGAGCGGCATAATTAGGGAAGGCGGGGCTAGCCGGCCTCCTGTATACTCAAACCGGCCCTGGACAGGCCGGTTAGGCCAGCTCAGCAGGAACCGGCCTATCAATAATCTGTATTCATTCCTCCAATCAGGAACAGTACTAAGAAATTTTTATGATAGGGAAAAATACATATCTTGATTTCAGCCCGTAACTTTTAACAAGGAGATCTACAGAAGACTTATTCGCTGATGGATTATCTATAGTATATTATGATGGATTTAAAAGTATATTAGGATATATAATAATGATTTCATTTTTCTGAGAACCATAGCAGTGGCACAATAAATGTATAGAAAGAATTGCTAAGCTGTGATATTGGATGGATAGCAATGGCAACCAGTACCATATATATAACTAAAAAAGAACAATCAGAAATTCCTCTTGCAAGCAAGAACAAATCATATAAATGTAAGAGATGAATAAAGTTTAGGCTCATCAGTAATTAGATGGTGATCTTAACTGAACCTAATATATATATTAGATGTAGCTGTACTTGAGTAAGAATCCAAAAATTAGAATAGATGTGATGCAGGACATCTTGGAATCTAGAGCTTCTATAATTAGGCAAATGGGCCAGGGACTCATAATATGCATGTTTAAGTGCCCAATCTATTGGCTTTTATGCGGTCAAAGCTCCAAGTTCCTCTAATAGCCTTTCCATATCCTTGAGGTTCTAAATCCTGTCTACAGGCATTTCTACGATCAAAGCTAGTAAGTCCCACTGATGAACCTTCGAGGTTACAAGTCCCGCTAATGACATTTTTCTAAAAATGTAAGCTCTAACCTGATTAACAGAGTTGACACGAAGCGGAGCCCTTATATCAAAATCTTGCAGGGGCCTTTCTTAGTATATAAGACCCAACTTTTCACCAAATCTATAAAATTGTTACAAGACCACCAAATAAATGATGATCTTGTCATGCCTCCAAGCTCCTCATGGATCATGACTAATACCTTTAAAGCATGAGAGGTTGTGTTCTGATCCCCTAAACTATTATGTTAAGCTGTTGTTGTAATCCTTTTACCAATCAAAGTGTCAAAAGTCAATCTTAAAAGCACATCTTCTACATAAGCTTCTACCAAGTCTGTTTGGGATACTCAAGAAGAGTCAATTCATGGTTGCTAATCATGCTTCCCCAATGTCACAACTCAAAACCCTTTGATGATAGCATAGTGGATCCATTTGTAGATCCAAGATGATAGAAATACGTGACATCGATCAAACTTGCATCCATTCCCCAACCACACCCTTAAATTCATCTCTAAAAATCATATATAAACTTAAAATTGAGCTTAAATAACATCCTTAATCGAGAGTCAAATCTTACGAACAAGAGGGATAATTAAATGTGAGGATTGCTCCAACAAAAATTTATGTGCCCAAATCAAAATAAACCATGATTAAACATAATTGAAAACCTGATTAAGCTAAATGAAATCAACCTAAAGGAAAATTTCCTAACCATGAGTTTTCACACATAAAGGAAGCTCAAGGAGAGGTGCTTTTCATAAGCAATCATATTAGTGAATCTATAGGGGAGGACTTCTTAAGCCATCTTTGATTAAATCACTTGAGACTCCCTGCAGATGTAGAGTGATATGTCATCCATCTACATATAAATTATGAAAGCCACTTAATGCCTTTACTTTAAGACATCAAGTGTAGCCTACCTATAATCTAGAAAAAAATCGGGTCCATAATAGTGATAGTTGTTTTGGCATTCTACTCGCTATAAAATATATACATACCCATGTGACATTGAGTGATTTAAAAATTACACAGACTTTATCCATGTGTTAATATAGGGTAAAAAAGGAACTATTGAAGGAAAAGACTCGCCAATAGCTAAGCACTCCGGGATCTCCGAGCATACTACAATTCAACATTTGACTCACCCAAAACAACTTGAAATTCTTCGATGGGCAAGAAAAATAGTTAAAAATTAGTTATAAAGAATCTTTCTAGGAGGTATTTGAGCAAACACCCTAGAACTAGAAGAAAAGGATGTTTCTTTCCTCCCTTGTCTATAAGGTCAGCGACAATGAGAGACAACTAACGAAGAATATTTGCAAGTTGACCACAAATCTCCTAGTATGTCGTCCTCAAAGATATAATGAGAAAAATCTCAAACTATAGAATATTTGGGCCCATAAAAGATACCACAAAGTGAACATCAAGGTGTGGCATCTAAGAAATACAACAATGAGTGATCTTCCACCCAAAGATATTGGTGGAATCTTAAAAGGTCAAGACCTCCATCTTTATGGCCATCCATACCATCAAGAAAAAAAGGGCTCCTAAAGAAGGTGGTCAAGTTAATCATAAATCTCCCAACAAGATATCCACAAAGATATAGAGGAAAACCTCAAAGTTACGAGTAGGAAGGGTCTATCAAGAAAATACTTCAAAATTTAACTTGCATTCCAAATGATTCAAGTCACGCAATGGATGTCGCACGATGAACACCGAGGCATGACGTATGGGGCAGACATCTCCCATATTTTTGTTGACAAAAGGTTCGTGGCATCTTAGAAAGTCGAGACTTTTATCTATAAGGTCCTGCACTCATGTTGACCATCAAGGAAAGAGAACTCCCAAAGAAGATTGCAAGTGACCGTAAATCTAATCGTTGGACAACCTAAATATTCAAGGGGCGCAAACATAAAGGGAGCAGTTAGAGTGACTTTGTAAAGTCGATGCTTCAAAAAATGACTCATACTCTAGAATATTAAAGTCACATGAAAAGATGTCGTAATAAATATTTGGGTGTGATATCTAGCCACCTAGGTAATGTAACTCTTAGAGATTCGTCGTTAAAAGGTCGCAATAGTTCACTTTGAGCTTAATGCTTTAAATACTCAAATTTATACAATGATCAAGTAAGGCATTGATATGCGAGCAATGCAATTCCCAAACATTCGAGCAGTGCAATTTCCATATATTCGCAGTCAGAATGTCCCGGCAACCAACTCCAACGTTAATGTTTTATAATTTCTAAAGAGAATTGGCAAAGCTTTTTCTTGTGCATTAAGGTGACGCAAGCAAGTGAATCTGAGAACATCAAGAGATTCTTCTCAGAGGGAGAGGAACATGTGGAGGTTGCTCCCATCGCCAAGAAATCGACGGTAATTTGGCCTTCACCACCACCACAGCACTACCATCTTCTACGGAGATGCTTTCAATTTTTTATCGACATAGAGAGATGTCAGCCATGGTTTTTGCACTATACCATGTAGTTTCCAACAATCACCGCTCAGAAGCCGACGAGCAAGCAGCAAAGACCGGCAGGCAACTAGTACCCATTTGATAGCTTACTATAAGCCTTTACTCTCTAGCAACATCAACATCATCTATCATTTCATTTGGGCATATAATTTGTACAGATTTTTCATCAGAACATCCCTATAGCCAAATTTGAGGTCTAGGTCTCACATATTAAAAATTTAACATCATAAGGTTCCAACAATCCACTTAGAAAGTAAGATAACAAGTACCCAAAGTTGGATGGTGAGCATAGTCACCACTGACAGGCCCAAACATAAATGGTTTCATGAGAAATCAAGGCAAGCTTTATGATTATATAACTTGATTTGAAAGGGTTACTCTAAGGAGGTCTCCTACTAAAAGTCACAGGCTATACAAAGGACAATTTTATATATAACTCCTCCAGATATGGGCCTATGGGGTAATTTAATATATAACTCCTCAAGATAGATGGCAATTCAACTATGCTTCTTGATCAGAATATTAAAATCTGATTGTTGATCTATATTAGGAATATAAACAAGTCAAATTTGAACGAGCTGGTTGTTTGGTTTTTTTCGACTCATCTAAATTTATTATTATTCAAAATTAACTCTTTTTTAAATTGTATATCAATATCATATTCGTGTTCAGCTCATTTTAATATCAATAAGCTTGTTTGACTCAAATTATATTAAAAAAATAAATTTTAAAGTTTTTTTAATAAAATAAGCATTCATAAACAAAGAAATACTTTAAAATTCACAAACTATTATTAATCAAATTTTACAATCACTATATATATATATATATATATAAGTAAAAGTAAAAGTCTAATATTTTTCAACTCGTTTACAAATTGAGCTCAAAATATATGTTCCTGTTCAACTCGCAAGATATAGCCAACCATCCTTATTAAACCTAAGGGATGCACTAAATTCCCTTTGTCTCAAATTTGACTTGAATTGTCTAAGAATAAATCTAAGTTCATTGTTGACCCTCATGCTATACCCAAAGGAAAGGATGAGAGGAGAAGCAAAGAGAAAATCCCACGTACAAACCTCATGTCCGTTGGATCCACGAGACATGCCGAACTTCTCCAGGAATTCTGCTCAAATCCCGCTGATTCCCTGCCGATTCGGCGCCGTTTGCGATCAGATCCCGTAAATCCCGTGAAACCGCCTCGATCGCACCTCGCCAAAAGTCGTTAAATAGCGACCCAAATGAGAGCTTCAGCCCTCTGCTTCTCCTCCCGATACCATTCGCTGCTTCCTACTACCCACACGACCCCAGCCTCCTCCCTCTTCGTCTCTGTCTGATCCCTCCTCCGATCAAATCCCGATTCCTCCATCCCGCAGAGAGAGAGAGAGAGAGAGAGAGAGAGAGAGAGAGAGAGAGGGGAAGAAGAAGCTGTCACTCTTACCTAGCCGAAGCCGATCGGAAGCCCCGACGATCGTCCGTCCTCCACCTTCTCTGTCCGACGATCGAAACCCCGATCTCCTTTACCTGTGTGCCAAACCTCCGAACTCCAAGCCTTCCTCATCCCGTCCGACTCCAGGAAGCCGCAACCCTTCGACGACACCCCTCTCCCGTCGGATTGGAAGTTCCGACATTTTGAACGTGAGCAACAGCAGGACTCTGCTCACTGTAAAGGAGATTTCCGCCTCCTTTATTGCTTTCCGACTTCGCTTCTCAGACGACTTTCCTTTCCTGTTTGATCGGAAGCAAACAACAGGAGCTCACTTGCCGTGAAGGTATCTTTCTCCCATTCGCGCGCTCCTTCGGCTTGATCCCGTGAAACCGAGAGGGGAAGGGAGAGATGTTTTATTTATTAGTTTATTTATTATATATTAAGTATAATTATTATTTAATATAATTAAGTATAATTAAATTAAGTTTAATTATAATTAATTATGTTAATTTTTAATTAATTATGATTAATAATAATTAATTAAATTAATTATAATTTAATTATTATTCTAATTATAATTAATTAATAATGACATTAATTAAGTATAATTAATTAAATTTAATTATAGTTAATTAAATTATAATTAATTACTTTAATTTTAGTTAATTAATATTAATGATAATTAATTAAGTTAATTCTAAATTAACTTTTGTTAATTATGATTAGTTAAGATTAATTATAATTAATTATAATTAATTTTAAAAAAAGAAGGCAAAAACAAAAATATTCCCCCCACTCTCTTACCTCGACGTTCGTGTCGGACCGGCAAACCACCTAAGCACGCCTTTGTTGGCCGTGGTAGGAGGGAACCCGGTGCGACACCAACGACGAGGTAGGCGAGTGACCCCTCGATCCACGTGTCAACCCCGACAACCCCGCGGAGGTATGAATCTTTCTAAACTCAAAACCCTACTTCAATATTCGTGGCAAATTGGAGAACTGTCCTATGCACGCCTTTGTTGGCCGTGGTAGGATGGAACCCCGGTGCGGCACGTGTGGCGAAGCGGGGTCACTTATAAGTACCCCCGAGCGGGGGGAAAGCAAAACTGCCTCTTTTCATAAAAAAAATGCTTTTCAAAAACCCCATGCACGCCTTTGTTGGCCGTGGTGGGAGAAAAACAAAAAAATTACTGCCGCGGTGTCTCACCAACACCAACCGTGCACGTCTTTGTTGACGTGGCGGGTAGGCGGTCTCTTGGTTTTTCCCCTAAACGGGGGAGACGCCGGGACGCTGCCAAAATTTTATCTGAAATAAAGACAAGGACTTGGAACTATGCTCAGAACTCAAATCAAATGACTAATTAAAGGCTTGAACTTAATTAAATGAAATTGAAGCAGTCATAACTTGAACAATTTGGATATGAAATTGTACTTGCAAGGACAGCAGGGGACATATGACTTGTACCTACACTTGAACATTTGAACTTCAACAAGGACTCATTTTGAACTCAGACTTGAACTCAAACAAAGGACTTGTAGACATGTATTTGAACTTGGTTTGAACCAAGTGAGAGTGACTTATGAACTTCAAAATGATATAAAGAGTTTTTAATTCAATTTGAATCTAAAAGAAAAATACAAAAGGACATGCTATAATTTGAGCCTCATTTGATCATGATTTGAACAATCATGTGGACTAGTAATTTGATCAAGGAGGACTTGAACTAAAGCTCAACCAAAAGAACTTCATTCAAGCTTGATTTGCACTTTAATTACTAAGGACTTGGACTCGAATCCATAAGAGAACTAAAGGAGCATGAGCTCAAATCAAACTTGAACGAGCTGAGGACTTGAATCAAGTCTGATCAAGAAAGATTGAACTTGAACAATCATGAGAATTTGAATCATATGCAAGATGATCCAAACTCAAGAAAATACAATGAGCTTAAGTTTGAATCAAAGTGGATGATGACAAGAGACTCAATTAAACTACAAAAGACTTGAATTTTCATTCAAAACTCATACTAAAATTTGAGCTTGAGATCAAGCCTATTTTGAATTTGAATCCAAATCGAACAGTAGAAGGTTGTGCTTGCAAGCTATTGGACTTCAATGAACTAGAACTAAGATGATGAAAGGTGCAAATTAAATACACAAGAATGTGTGAAGGCTTGTGATGAGCCAAAGGACCATAAATACAAATCATTTGTGAGCAAATGAAGGGGCATAGTGAATGAGAGTAATTCTTGTATCTCATTCACAAGCAGCAAACAATATGAGTATACAACTTGATTGTAGAAATTATTGTAGAATCTCTAATCCATATGGAAACAATATGGAACTAATGGTGTTAATGTCAACTTACAAGTCTATGTTAGAAGAGTTTGAAAGTGTTAAATGGGAGAGCTGTTGGTGGGTGTGATTGTTGATGTGCAAATAAAAGGAACGACCCACACATGGTTGTGAATACGAATACAAGATTTTCATGAAGCACAACGACTCATTTGTGGGGACAAGATGAGTATGATGTACACGAATCATAAGCAGAACGCAGAAGAGGTATGACAATTACAACACCCATACAACCAATTACCATTCAATGGTCAGTAAACACGAGGGTCCAATTCACTGCAAGTAGAAGCAGACAACATGCAACAGATGTAGGCTCCCACAACCTGTTGTAAAAGACCCATTATGCATCTAAAGTATTGCCCATAAGAAAACGCAGAATAACTACGACAAATTCAAGTTCTTATGGATTGTTGTAGAAAAATCCTTTGTATGTATACTACATCACCTACAAGCAAATATATAATTTCTTCGACAAACGCAAGAGCATCAACAAGCAAAAGGCAGGAGATTAGTTAGTGCACTATGACCCGCCTACGAAAATCAACAAATAGTGCACGACAGTCTACCTGTACGAAGCAGCGAACAATTCTATCCAGAAGCTGCTACGCTACGCCACCGGATCTGCAACATTCGTACAAGCAGACAGAAGGCGTCTACAATTATTTCAAAGTACCCCTGCACGTGCACTATAAATTGTATACACAAAAATACACTAAAAATGGGTAAAAGCAATTGTGAAACCCGCATGGGCCCCGGCGAGCGTGTTATTGGTACACACGTGACGTCTAGGGATGCTGCGCGGGTTGACAAGTGAATTCAGGCTCGAACCCGATCCTCCTATACGGATTAATAGGAGTCGACAAGGTTCGAGCCAACAAATAAATATGTGGCCGTAGCGACCAGAATATTTATTTTAATACATTCATATTAGGCCTTCAATGCCTAAAATCAAAAGAATTCACTTTTAAGGGTACAAAGCCTACGAAATCCGATCCTCTATCGACAGCCCGATAGAGTTGACAAGGTTCAATCCATAAAGTGAAAGTGACCCCAAACACCCCGATGATGGCCGTGTTGATTGTAAATCTCAACCGGAGGGGTTCTCAAATACTTTCAATTGTCTCCCAAAAGTCCATTCCCAAATACTCCAAAGCTCCACTCAAATATCCACAAAAATCCCCAAAATTCAGAACTCCACAAAAAAAAACCCAAATTCCATATATTTAAAAATGAAATCAATCCATCAAAATACTTAAAGCAAAGCCCATTCACCCTCCGCAACAGTCTGCCGGGGTGGACAAATTCAAATAAACTCTAGCTCACAAAGAGCCAAATGCCTAGTCGAAAATATCACTAGGATTCATTCTCAAATAATCTCTTGCCAGTAAGGACATGGTACGTGTCCTCTAACCGGCAGTTTCGCCGCCAAATGGCACTGCAGGTAAACGGTTATGACCCGGGGCCCTCTGAACCGAGTGGTTTTGCCGCCAAATGGCACCACAGATAGCGGTTATGGCCAGAGCCAATACGCTCCTTAATGGCGTTAAATCCTTGAGATATGAATCAATAGGATATGATTGATAGGGCACAAAGCCCTCTGTTAGCTAAGGTGGATTCAAATTTGTCCCCTTAGACAAATATCCAACCCAGGTCTACAAGGTCCCCTTGGACGAAGCAACCCATGGCTGCCGACAAGGATCCTTCTGTCAGGTTGGGTCGACTACCTCCTCTGACTAAGTAGACCAGGGACCACGATGGCCCGGGACGACGGAACCATGGGATCTTGATCGGGCCCATCATCCATTTCCCCACTATCCGCTTTAAGTGCTAGATGGTGAAATTTCTATTTTAAATATTAAATCTTTCCAAATTCCCAAACTTCAAAATATTTTAAATATCTAAACCCAATTTCCAATTTCCAAATCCATATACATTGCTGCTACTATATGCCAGATACCACGTATCTTTACATATCTGATCAACGACTAGCCTTAATCGAAAGTTCTCTCTCGTGATCGGGAGGGGTAATTAACTCAGATCATAAAGTCCTCACCAAATGAGGGCGAAATCTCTGGATAGTGTCTTATCTACAAACCCATCTGCCTTCCAAAATTTACCTCGGAACATATTTGTTAAAACTCCCCCTCGCTCAATAAAAAAGAAAAAGCGCGGTGGGGAGGCCGAGGCCGAATTTTCGGAGCCCACATTCATATAATACCTAAACTCTAGTTGAGAACAAAGTTCTACAAGGGCACAACGAATGTACCATATTGTAGTTGCATGTCATGCAACGGGAGTCAAACATGTTTTGCTAATTTAGTTAAAAAGATAATCAAGTTAAAGGGGGATGTCCCACTTAATAAACTTGATTTGATTAAAATCTAAGGCTTTAATAAGCTAATTAAAAATCCATGAGTAGGATGAGAATCATTAATACATTATTGTTGTGAACTTTCATTCTCCTCCTAAAACAATTTCTCTTTAAAACAATACAACCACAAGATCCACATCCTACTTATGGCAAAGTTGATATGTCAACTGTGATTCAATGTGCGCCTCGACTGTGCCTTACCTCTAGTCGCATCTCACACAAAAATTGCAGCCTTCAAATGCTCGTATTTATGTCTCTTTTATATGGCCAGACCTCACCCATCCTTATCTACTCGTAGCTGAGCCACATTTCCTTGGTGTATCCTTCAAATTGCAATGTGAAGTGTCGAGATGAAGCCTAACTAGTTCCCCTTCTCAAAACTTCACCTAGGACAAACGAGCATGCTAGTGGCACATGGCATACCCATGACTTCCAAGATCGTGACATCGTCCCACCTCTCAAGCGACAATCATCGCTTTCTCCAACACCACCCCAACATACCCTCGTCTCATCAATGTTAATACCCTCCAATCCACATCTTCCTCAACCAAACAAACCCACATGATCGAATCTTCTTCACTCATCTATCTCCTCCTTGCCCTCTCCTTTATATAAATGCACATAGGCGTCCTAATGGAAATAAGGGTAGTCCAAAGAAGACTTGTAGCTAGAAATTAGACAAAATCAACAACTACTTGAGAAATCAATGTTTACTCAAGCAAGCATCAAAGACTTGTCAATCTTTGGTCAGGGTAATCTGAAAACCTCGAATTACTAATCTTTAGTCCAACCGAGCTTTAAGACCACCCTTTTGTCATCAATCTTTAGTCTAACACATGATTTATCCTCTCTCTATTGATATTTCATCCAAATAAAGAGAGTGAATGTGATCAAATGTTTGGAAATAGCTCATGAATGGTTGCTGGATGATCTTCATCGCAATCATTTCATTGTTTTGATGTCATCATCATGTTTGAACTATTTATTCACTAGCCAGAAAAGAGAAAGATGTGATTAGTGCTACTCAAACTGTCAATGAAAAAGAAATAAACTATTCCCTCCACATGACCCAAGGCAAAGAAAGATGATGAGGTGGCATGCCTCATATGGTGATGAATGACATTCAACAAGGAAAATTTTAATGTTAAAATGAAATAAAGTATTTTCTTCAAAATGGTAAACCAATGCTAGCTAAAGATGGACATTTGAAACCTTTAGTTCTAGCTACATTTTGTTCATTGAGTTAGTTTACAACACAATGTGTCCACAAGCCCACCATTTTTTTATAGATAACCATGTTTCAATTCATGGTTCCCCTACAACTTTAGCATTCATAATTCCAAAAATAAATAAATTGCAGTACTTTCCAAATTTATAAGGCTAATAGCCATATTTTTTAATTAGAAAATCACATTTCAATGGAAGGTAGTATTATTGCCTGGCTCTACCCCAATTCCCCCGCACCCACCACCGGCCCACCAATCATGCTTCCATCCTTCTCAAAGCACTTCGTCATGAGAGACACACTTCACTAACAGACAACTACTTCTACAATGAAATATATTATCAAGGGAATTTGGGGTTTTGCATGCAAGAAATCACCGGAGGTTTAGACAATCAATAGAATCACAAATATTAATATTAATTTTCTTGATCATCAATTTTGTTCTTATGATCATAATTAAAAAAATTTGTTCTTATGAAGGAATCACCACCAATGACATAATGGATTTGATTAATCTTCTTGGATCATGCTCTAAAAGAAAACTTATTCACCAATATATTATTCGATCTACGCATGCTAAAATACCACCAGATTTTTTGCTCTTAGCTATGCAATCATTGCGTGAAATACTGACCATCCTTACCACTGTAAGTGAATGTTTGCAGCCACTTTCCATTTATATTAGTAATCCAGCCAGTGCAGCAACATTATTTCAACACTTACAACAACAACATCAAGCCTTTATCCCGCTACTTTTGTCTACATGAACCCTTTTTCTCCATTGTGTCTTGTTAAGAGTCAAATTCTCATTTAAATCTAATAAAGAAATTTCATTTCTAATATTTTCTAACCAAGTCTTGTTCGTTCTACCTCTACATTTTTTAACATAGGTCAAATCTAATACATCTACTCTCTTAACAGGGTCAACGGAAAGCCGACGTTTTACAACGCTTAGTAAAGGAAAAAAAGATAGAAGATACAAACAAATAATGGAGAAATAAATAGTAAGCTAAACTTTGCTTTTAAATCATGATAAAATACCCCATCATGTTATGGTTTAAAATATCAACCTAGTTCACTAAGGAATTAATTATCATTATTTAGCGAGTGCAACAACATTATTTCAATGCTTAGTAAAGGAAAAAAAATAGAAGATACAAACAAATAATGATGAAATAAATAGTAAGCTGAACTTTGCTTTTAAATCATGATAAAATACGTCATCATCTCATGGTTTAAACTTTAAAATATCAACCTAGTTCACTAAGTAATTAATTATCATTATTCAGCGAGTGCAACAACATTATTTCAACGCTTAGTAAAGGAAAAAAAAATAGAAGATACAAACAAATAATGATGAAATAAATAGTAAGCTGAACTTTGCTTTTAAATCATGATAAAATACGCCATCATGTTATGGTTTAAAATATCAACCTAGTTCACTAAGGAACTAATTATCATTATTCAGCGAGTGCAGCAACATTATTTCAATGCTTAGTAAAGAAATAAAAAATAGAAGATGCAAACAAATGATGGTGAAATAAATAGTAAGCTGAACTTTACATTTAAATCATGATAAAATATGCCATCATGTTATGGTTTAAAATATCAAACTAGTTCACTAAGGAACTAATTATCATTATTAAGTCCCACAAAATAATAAGCAATCATAGAGTTAAGGCATGCTCAAACTATGTCTAATGCACAATCTAAAATCATATGGTGTCAACTCAGTTGATTATCAACATAGGCTAATAACTCATGTATGAATTTTTTAACGTTTAATATAACAGTCCTAGTGAGCCAACTCTTCGATATGTATGCTTAAGTACACGCTGCATTAAAGTTGTAAACTAATTCATAAACTTCTCTACTATCAGAGCTGTAGTTTCCACTCATGGATTTTCCTTGGACTCAGAGGCTGTAAATCCCAACTATAAGCCTCTCTATAGTCAGCCAGTCCCACTAATGGACCTTCCTTGCTCTTGAGATTGCAATATCCACTACTAGGATTCATCAGGATGTAAACTCTAGCCTGATAAATAGAGTCAGCACAAAGTCAACAAGTTTATCAAAACAAAACCTTACACAAGCCTCTCTTAGATTGGATGTAAGACCCAGCATTTTTACTTCAGTTTGTATATCACATCATAAAAAACAGAATAACTACGTGCTCCCTCTAATGCATAATGTGCTTCTTATGAGTATAGACCTTCAGATTTCATCATGATTTTTCGAGAAGCAATAAAAATAAACAAACAATCAAAGAAAGTTTTTTATTCTACCTCTCCTTCAAGCTTTTCTTGTAACATATTAAGATCATCAGTTTTTATTCCACGTATGCTGCATAGACAAGGGAATTGCAGTCAACAAAGCAGAAGTACTAAACATCACTGATGCATAACATGTATTTTTACCTTCATAAGAAAAAACATTAAAATCACGTTAAAAACTCTTAAAACACGGTAGATTAATAACATAAAAACAAAAGGTAAATTAAGAACACAACCAAATTAAGTTGTCCTATTCTATAATCAAGTGCATAAAGAAACAAAATGATTGAAAAAACAATTTTTAAGAAAATAAACTCGCATCAAGATCCGGGACTGACCTCTTGACATTCAAAAGTGGAGGTTCATCTGGGTATTTTTCAGTATGAGAAAAAATCAAAGCCAACTGAACTGCAAAAAAAATACATGCTCAGCACTAAAAGAATATTTTCAAATGGATACTAATTACTTTCTACGAAAATGCTGGAACAGTATGAAACTTTTCTCATTAACTTTGATAATTGTAAGATGAAATGTGCAGAACTAGAAAAGTTGAACATGTATGACTTGAAAATAGACATGAAAATGCCAGTCAAATGAACTGACCTGGAGTATAATTTGATGCATCCAAATCATCCTCCTGCCCAAGAGGAGAATTACATAAGTATCCTTACAAAAATCATTCCCGTGAGCGCATTAAAAGTAAAGGGAAGGAATCCAAATTATCTAAACAAAAATCCAATCGATCTCGTCAGACATAACCTTGGAGTTCAGCTGAATTTATTATGCATTCTTCTATTTATGTCAGAAGGGAAGTCATTTAAATAAATGTCTAGGTTATTTGAGTCAAATTATATCTTCTTGACATCAAGGTTATGTTACTATTTTATTTGGTCTATTTTATTCAATGGAATTAAATATGTAAACTGTTTCTTGGGCCTTGGCTATTAGTTAATTTTTCTATTTATAGAGTAAATGATCAAAATGATCCCTATAATTTTTTAGGTGCATTCAATTAAGTTCCAAGCTTTTTCAGTGTTCAAATTTTGTCCTTCAACTTACCAAATCAGACCCAATTTTGTCCCTACAGTCAACTTTCTGCTTCTTGGGATCAAAATTAATAGAGGAAAGTTTTGCATGGCGTATTTGAGACTTCATAAGGTCAATCTCATTAGTTTTAGTTGCTATTAAGCAACAAGACTGACCATTAAATGTCCAAGATGCCCTCATGGAGCACTTCTCTCCACCAATTTCCATCCAAAAGGACCCAAAGTTGACAATATGCCTAAATTGGTTCAGATTTTGTGAGTTAGGGCACCAAATTGAATGCTTTAAAAAGTCTCAGACTAAAATGAACATACGTAAAAAATTCTAGAGATCGTGCAATTTAGCACGTGCATTTATTATGTATTCTTATATTTATGTCATCAAAGAGACATTAATCATTCCAACAAGTCCAGGGAATGAGTCATATTATGTTTTCTGGGTATTAGCATCATTTTATTATTTTGTTTGGGTTATGTTCACACCCGTCATTAAAATTGAAAACAATTTATTGGCATATTATTATTTCCTCCATCTATAAAGAATAATGAGTTATGTACGACAATTTATGCATGACTAAAATTCTTATTTTGAATGTGAAAATCATACATCTATTATAGAATTTTGACACTGATTAAGCAAAAGCTCAAAACATTGCAAGAGAGATTAGCTCCTTGTTTGGGTAAAAGACGTGCTTAAATGGTTCTATTTATTAGTCTTAATCTTCCCCATTTAATTTGTATCCATATTATTATCATTTTTTTAATTCTTTCATAGCAATAATGCATCAAACTACCATTAAGGATATGACTTGTTCTAACTTGTTACCTTGTAGTTTCATTCAGTGGGTATTATTTAAGACTTCATGAAGATGGCAAAATTCTATGGTTACTTTTTCCCCAACTTGTGTCTACCAATAAGAAGCTAGTAGAGAATTAATTTTCTTTTTTAATTTTTAATTACTTTCTGCAGAACATGAATACCAACTTAGATTCATTTTTTTGCCAATGAATTTCCTAACAAACCAACTCTTTATCTGGAATTCGAAAATCGCGGCGCTAGTCCTCGTCAAACCGCAAAATAACCCTTCTAAAACTATTATGTGAAGCCCTTTCAAATTTAAACGAAAAATACATCATCATTATCAGCCCTATACCAACTTGATCGATTTTATGAAGCCTCTTTAATGCTCCACTAAGTCGTAAACTTGTTTTGATCAAATCTTTCTGCATGAATTCTATCAAGTTACCTTTGATCTACCTCCTTTTTATCCAAATCCTTCAATATTAACTTCATCCATCCACCTTATTGATATGTTTTCTACCCTTTGTCATATATATACCCAAACCGTCTACTAAGGCATGTTTTGGTTTAGCTTATTTGCAAGATAACTTTTCAAAAAGAGGTTTTAATTTAGACAAAAAATATGCTAAGAAATTTATCACTTTAAATGTTCACCTTTTGAAACAAATATGAAAGACTTCACTCATTGGGAAAATGAATTATGTGTATGGATGTTCTACATGGTATTTATTTTCTATTTCAATTTAGCGGAAAACATGTCCAACTTGATTGATTATATGAAGCCTCTTTAATGCTCCACTAAGTCGTAAACTTGTTTTGATCAAATCTTTCTGCATGAATTCTATCAAGTTACCTTTGATCTACCTCCTTTTTATCCTAATCCTTCAATATTAACTTCATCCATCCACCTTATTGATCTGTTTTCTACCCTTTGTCATATATATACCCAAACCATCTTCTAAGGCATGTTTTGGTTTAGCTTATTTGCAACATAACTTTTCAAAAAGAGGTTTTAATTTAGACAAAAAATATGCTAAGAAATTTATCACTTTAAATGTTCACCTTTTGAAACAAATATGAAAGACTTTACTCATTGGGAAAATGAATTATGTGTATGGATGTTCTACGTGGCATTTATTTTCTATTTCAATTTAGCGTAAAACATCTCCATGATGATGACCTGATTGAGAATAGGTATGTTCTCCAATGTTTTAATTACCTATATGGCTTAGTTTCTTGATCCCAATGTTTCAATTAAATATTTAAATACTATGGTGTTCACCTCATTATTGGTATAGACCTTCCTTGGACTCACTATGTGCTTTGTAGGATTGTCCTCCGTTGATTGTAACATTCGTTGCCTTTAAAGTCATCGATCAAATCTACTTCAAGCATTCTTCGCACGATTTAGTGTGACGATATGTTGAGTCAATCATGGTCGCCAAGATTCGTCGCCATGCTCGAAATTGGATTCTATGAGTTGAATCATGTTCTTCAACATATTTGGGGATGCATGTGACAAGCGCAGCAATAATTTGTCAAAGTTTTCATGTAGTTTTGTGTGGAAAATTTTCATTTGCATGAAATTTTCGCCCACATGAAAACTTTGATCAGGGCTTCTACTGCGAAATAGACTTAGTGAGCAAGTATGAATTGATAAGATAATTTGAAAAGGTCCATCTAAATCAGGCTTCATTTGGTGTGCAAAAAGGATTTGAATAGACTATTCTTTAAATATTATATAATTAAATATAATAACAACATATGTTAATTGATATTTTTTTTATTTATATATCATTATTAATTTATGTAGTTATTTATATATTTATATTATATTATAGTATCAATATATCATATATTAATTTCTCTTCTCTACTCTCTCTTTTCCATCGCTAAAAAAAACTCTTCCCCAATCTTTCAAACATTAAAAATATTGGAAGAGAGGACCATCCGTTAATATACATGAGGTCTCATGCCCTCTTCCTTCCTTGGCTTACTCTCTAAGCTACCTGTTGGATCCATTTTGTTTGGCGGATGATGCTTGGCGGTACTAAGCACCACGAGCATACAAGGGGGTATGAGGGGAGAATGTGGCAAAATATAGACTACGATAAAAGAGGGAGAGAGGGAGACGAAATCTTTATTATCCAGACCAGAAATACAAGCTGGTAGAAAGCTTAGAGCTTTTGTTTACAAAAAAGGGTTATAACATCCCATCTGAGACTTTTTCTCTAAATGGAGTTGAATTAAATCTCTCCTCTTACTTAGTGCTTGTGGTTGTGTTTCACTCATTTTCCCTCCTTTCCCTCGATCATCTTTTCTATTGTCCATCACCCTCCTTTTTACAAAGTTTGGACGGCTGAGTAAAGTACGTCTTTGATGTGCCTGTTGTCCGATGAGGGTTTGTCGTTGGTCGACCGTCGATGTCGAATGGAATGTCAACTGAGAGGGGCTAGTCGGATGTGCCACTAGAAGCTTGTCGTTGTTGGCTGCGAGTGGTTCTGGGACCCTTACTGAGATTAGAGGAGGTTGAATGTCTCCAGAGAGTAGTCAGATTGATGGATTGATGTGGCGTGTAAGGTTGTTCTGCGATCGCCCTGTTTGAGATGAGAAGGGCAAGTGATGTCTTGACGAGGCCTTTAGATTAATCCAGTTGCGAGAGATGTTTTATTAGAGTGGTGTGTGTCACCCGCAGTTTGATGTAACCTTGTTGCGAGAGATGTTTTATTAAGATGCCTGCTTATTGTCATATATGACACATATTCTTATAGATACAGGTTTTGGACATATAAAATTTTAGGTGTTCCTTGAAGCTGTTAAAGAACACAAAAAGATGTTTAAAAAAATTAATTTTTTTAAATCAAAACACTTAGGCTTAAACCCCTTTAACTACCATATAGTAAAAACTCATAAAATCCTAAACTTTGAAAGATTGACTAGTGTAGTCCTTACGAGTCTCTTGATTCATGTATTTGACCTAGCTCTTCCCCATCGACCCTAGGCGACTTAGCATGCTTGCATTAGTCTAGTCGAGATGATCATACATCTAGCTAAAAGCTTGCCTTAGACAATCTCATATGATATTTGAATTGTTCAATAACTTTCTCATATGGTTCTTGATGCGGGCTACACCTACGGTCCACCGGAGGAGGGCTACACCTAAGGTCCACGTGGACCAGACACATTATGACACCTGAGCAATAGCTGCCTATCCCACTACCTTTTGCTAACCGTTTTATCCCTTTTCTGTTAGCTGTACTTTTTAGTAATTTCCACTTTAATAGTTTCTAGAGAATGATATATATATAGCAGAAAGAAGAAGCTCAGGAGAGAGATATATAGAAGTTTGGTTTTTACACAAAAAGGTTCATCTTCAACCTTCACTACTGTTCCATTGCTTTGTTCTTGTGGCTATCTTCTATTTTGCAGGTTGAAGACTGCACCAGAATTGGTATCAGAGCAATTCCTGAACGAGATGGCTGACAGAACTTCCCGGAGAACCACCGACGATGATCGGGGTTTAGACGCCGTGCGAACTGCTCAGGCTAGTTTCACGCGGCACCTTGAGGAATTAAGAGCCGATTTTCTTCGCCTCTCTATGGAGATGAGGACGGAAATGGCGACTCTCAGAGCGTCTGTGGAGGCGATAGCTCCTGGTCGAATTCCGATTCAGGCACCACCGCAGAATCACTTTCTTGAACGGGCGCGGCGAAGGGCACCCGCTCGCACTGCGGATTATTCAGATTCAGAAGTTGAACTCAATACCAGAATGCAGCCGGAACCATCAGACACGGAGGAAGACTGGCAAACCCCATACTACGCAGCTCCGAGGCGTCGGGTAGGAGCTACTCACCGAGAGCATGGGGAATTTAAAGTAAAAATGGATATACCCTTCTTTGATGGACGACTCCATATCGAAGACTACCTAGATTGGGAACGGTCGGTCGAAACCTTCTCTGAGTACATGGAGATTCATCCAGAAAAACAAGTTAAATATGTCGCCTGCCGGCTGAAGGGAGGAGCAAGTGTGTGGTGGCTGCAACTTCTCCAGACTCGGAGGCGCGAAGGTCGCGGGGCCGTGCGTAGCTGGTTTCGTATGAAATAGCTTATGAGGGGACATTTTCTCCCTACTGACTACGAGCAGATGTTATACCTCAAATACCAGCATTGTACTCAAGGTTCGAGAAGTGTGAATGAGTACACAGAGGAATTCTACCGATTAAGTGCTCGTAATGACCTCCATGAATATGAAAACCAACTTGTAGCTCGGTATGTAGGAGGCCTTAAAGATCCTATTCAAGATAAATTGGAACTCAATTCAGTATGGTCATTGTCCCAGGCCGTTAATTTTTCAATGAAAGCCGAGTCTCAAATGCAGCGACACGCTAAAGGTTTTTCTCATCGCCATCAAATGCCATAAGAAAATAGCTCCAAATTTCCAAAACACATCTCACAGCAGGCTAAAGTTCAGTCCAGCACCCATCCTTCCTCCAGTTCCAATCCGGTTGAAAACAGAGTTCCAGCAAAGATGAAAGGCCCAGTGAAAGAGAATCCTTATAGCCGACCCACGGCGTTGAAATGCTTCAGATGTTTTCAACCCGGTCATAAATCCAACGAGTGCCCGAATAGACAACAACTTCAAATCATTAACGGTAACCAAGGAGACAAAGGCACGGGTGCTGAAAATCACGTCGAAGAGGAGGATTCCGCAGAAGATCTACAGGGGGACGAGGGGGACCCTGTCATATGTATCCTTGAAAAATTATTATTAGCACCAAGGCAACCTCAACCGTCCCAACGGAATGCTTTGTTTAGAACTAAATGCACGATACAGGGGAAAGTTTGCGAACTCCTTGTTGACAGTGGGTGCACCGAGAATGTCATTTCCCAGTCTGTTGTGCAGGCATTAAAGTTGAAGACTACGAAGAATTCTCAACCTTATAAAATCAGCTGGGTGAAGCGCGGTGTTGACATAACCATCGTTGAAGCATGCCGGGTGATTTTCTCTATCGGCAAACACTATGCGTGCGAAGTGACATGTGACGTCTTAGAAATGGACATGTGCCATCTTATATTAGGTCGGCCATGGCAATTTGATGCCCAAGCCACCTATGATTGCCGAGCCAACGTATATTCATTTGAATGGAAAGGAAAAAAATTAAGGCTGCTACCTCAGGCTTCCAGTATTAGTGGAAAATCTACTCCAGAAATAGCTGCAGCTTACATTGTGTCTGGACAACTGTTATTGCAGGAAGCTGATAATAAGACTCTTCTGTTAGCATTAGTGGCAATCGACGGGCCTCTCTCGGCAGCCAAACCAACCATTCCAGTACCGGTTCAACAATTGTTAGTCGAATTCTCTGACATTAGCCCAAACGAGTTGTCGGCTACACTACCTCCACTTCGCAATATTCAGCACCAAATCGATCTCATATCGGGTGCAACTCTACCAAATCTTCCTTACTACCGGATGAGCCCCAAAGAGCATTTGATTTTACAGGAGATTGTGGAAGATCTACTCAAGCGGCAACTCATTCAAAACAACCTTAGTCCATGTGCAGAACCTGCGCTTCTAGTTCCAAAAAAAGATGGGCAATGGCGGGTGTGTATTGATAGCCGAGCTATCAATAAAATCACCACGAAATACAAATTTCCTGTTCCGAAGGTATCAGATTTGCTGGACAAATTGCAAGGTGCTGCAATTTTCTTCAAGTTGGACTTGCGAAGTGGCTATCATCAGGTCCGCATCAGACCCGGCGACGACTAGAAATCAGCGTTTAAGATGCGGGAGGGATTGTACGAATGGAAGGTCATGCCGTTTGGACTATGCAACGCACCTTCTACCTTCATGAGACTTATGAGCGAAGTGTTACAACCATTTACAGGTAAATTTTGCGTTTTCTATTTCGATGATATCTTAGTGTATGGCACTTCGCTTGAAGACCATATTATACACTTGACACAACTATTCCAAGTTTTAAGAAACAACAAGCTGTACTTGAATCTACCCAAGTGCGAGTTCGCAACCACACAGGTGTATTTCCTAGGCTTTGTTGTCTCCCGGGAAGGAATCCAAGTGGATCCCCGCAAAGTCTCGGCAGTCCGAGAATGGCCAGTACCAAAGTCGTTATCAGACATACGCAATTTCCATGGTTTAGCGAATTTCTACCGGCGATTCATCCGGGGGTTCAGTATTATTTTTTGGCACCTATCACAGATGTTCTCAAGGGTCATTCGTTCACCTAGTTGACTGCTCAACAAACAAGTTTTGAAAACATCAAAGAGGCCTTGAGTTCGACCCCTGTTTTGGCCTTACCAAATTTCGAAAAGCCATTTCAAGTTGATATGAATGCGTCCGGGATAGGAATTGGGGCGGTGCTATACCAGGAAGACCGACCTCTTGAATACTTCAGCGAGAAATTGAGTGCTTCTCGGCAGAAATGGACAGTGTACGAGCAAGAATTGTACGTCGTCGTGAGAGCATTGAAGCAGTGGGAACACTACCTCCTCCACCAAGATTTTGTATTATGCAGCGACCACCAATCCCTTCAATTCCTTAATAGTCAGAAAACAATCAATCGGATACATGCACGTTGGGTGATATTATTACAAAGATTCAGTTTCGTCATTCGACATAAGACAGGGAAGATGAATAGGGTCGCTGATGCCCTCAGCCGCAGAGCAGCATTGATCGTCCAACTTCAGACCGAAGTTACTGGGCTAGAAGAGATGAAAGCTCTATATGACATGGATGACGATTTCTCTACGCCTTGGAGAAATTGTAATGCAGGAAAACTGGAAGCTGACTACTCCCTCAGACACGGATTCCTTTTTAAAGGAAATTTGTTATGCGTCCCAGCCTCGTCGTGGCGCCATCAGCTAATTAGAGAAATACATTGCAATGGCCTAGCTGCACATGTGGGGCGAGATAAAACAATTCAGCAGCTACAAACTAGATTCTTCTGGCCGCATTTGAAGAGGGATGTATCCCGACTGATAGAAAGATGCGTCGCCTGTCAAACATATAAAGGAACCGCACAAAATACCGGATTATACATGCCGCTGCCGCTGCCCGATTCTATTTGGGAAGACTTGAGTCTTGACTTTGTGCTAGGACTACCACGAACGAAAAGGGGATCCGACTCAATTATGGTCGTTGTGAATAGATTCTCAAAAATGGAGCACTTCATCCCCGGTAAGAAACTTTCGATGCTCTCAATGTTGCTAAACTTTTTTAAAGAAATAGTCCGTTTGCACGGTATACCCCGCAACTTAACATCCGATAGAGATGTTAAATTTGTTAGCCACTTTTGGCGAGAATTGTGGAAGAGGTTCCAGACAGATTTAAAACTTAGTTCAGCCTATCATCCCCAAACGGATGGGCAAACGGAAGTCGTCAACCGCACTTTAGCTACTATGTTGTGATGTTTAGTTCAAGACAACCCCAAACATTGGAAAGAAGTGTTAGGCCAAGCCGAATTTGCCTTTAATTCGATGCCAAATCGATCTATCGGTCGGTGTCCGTTCAGCATTGTTTACACCAAAATGCCAAATCATATTGTGGATTTAGCAATCTTACCAAAGTGTAAGAGCACGGCTGCAGCTCAAACCGCAACGCAGTTTTCGGATGTTATAAAGAATGTGCAAGACAAATTAACTGAGACAAATGCTCAGTACAAAGCTGCTAAAGATCAACACCGCCGGCATGTTGAGTTTTCACCAGGTGATCTGGTCGTGCTTCGCTATCGCAGAGATCGTTTTCCTTTAGGTCCTTGTCCCAAACTCAACCCAAAGACATTCGGTCCATTTCCGGTGCTCAGAAAAATAAACGACAATGCTTATGTCATCGATCTACCAAAAGACATACAGACTTCTTCCACATTCAATGTTGCAGACATTTATCCCTATTTTCCCCCAAATTCACTGCAACATACATCGGTCTCATCGGAGATGAGTTCGTTTGAAGCGGGAGGGACCTGATGCGGGCTACACCTACGGTCCACCGGAGGAGGGCTACACCTAAGGTCCACGTGGACCAGACACATTATGATACCTGAGCAATAGTTGCCTATCCCACTACCTTTTGCTAACCGTTTTATCCCTTTTCTGTTAGCTGTGCTTTTTAGTAATTCCACTTTAATAGTTTCTAGAGAATGATATATATAGCAGATAGAAGAAGCTCAGGAGAGAGATATATAGAAGTTTGGTTTTTACACAAAAAGGTTCATCTTCAACCTTCAATACTGTTCCATTGCTTTGTACTTGTGGCTATCTTCTGTTTTGCAGGTTGAAGACTGCACCAGTTCTAGCCTTCCCTTTAGATAATCCGAGTTGGACTAGAAACCTCCCATAGGGTAGTTCAGGTGAGACCATACCACCTTATAAGACTCTTATCATCTCTCAACCCTAGCTTAAGTTAGTTGCCTCTAGGTGAACTAGAAGTCTCCTTAGCTTCTAAACTAGCTTTTAGGGTGCCTTAGAAGGTCTCATTTGATCATGAGCCATCTAATGACTCCTTCATTTAATTCTAATGACATTTAGATGATCCTAAGTGTGCTAATAGTTTTAACTCTAGATTCCCCTTAAATGATCCTAAGAGAGCTAATAGTTTGACCCTTAGACCTTTCTAATGACCCTAGAGTTATCTAATAGATCCTTTCATCCCTTTTGACTCTAGTATTATCCTAGTGGAACCTAGGGTGTTCAGTTGTCTTCTTAGTTCAAGTTGACATTAAATTGAATAGTGGTATGCACTAAGTAGCTTTTGATCATCCTAAGATAGCTTAGGTACTAGGTTAGTTTTTATGCTACCCCTTTTAGCCTTAAAAATGGGATGCCCTACCCTAGAGTGGGATGAGTTCACTCTAATGGTTTTTTAAAATTAATGAGACCTTAGACATAAGTAACCTAGGATATTTGGAATGAGATCAAGCCCATTCTTTAACATTTCACCTTTTATCCCTCACACTTGTGCCTTAAGAGTCATGGAATGGAGACCCTCTACCCTCCGATTCTTAGACGACTTTCACTCATCCTGGCTTTTAGTTTTTCTATTTTCAAGGATATAAGTTTGAGAACCCTTACAATGACGCATCCCACTTCATGGTGGGATTTTTTCATATCCGGTCTCTATATAATCCATAATAATAAAACTCCTGAGTTATAAAAGATGTAGTGTTGACAACCTAAAAAGTGTATTGACACCTGCACGTGAACATAATCCATGAGATACTAGTCGAGCAAACAAATAAAGTTCTATCTTCTAAGTTCTAATGACAAATACTAAAACGGAACAAGGAATTGTAAAAACTGAAGAAAAATGAGCACTCTTGCCAATGTATGGTAAATATATGTAACAACACAATAATTATGTGATAACATTTTAAGCCATTCCAAGCTACCACTTGGCAAACCCACATGATACAATGCATTTACATTATGCAAATACACCAAATGTTTTTTTTTTAATTTTAAAAAATAATATAAATAAATTAGCCTGCAATAAAACAACCAAGCCAAGCAGCAGACAGAAATAGCACATAACAATCATAAGCTAGACATCTGGTATACCATTAAGGATATGAGCCAAACTCCCTTCATCCAGCAATTCTCAATCTATGTAATTCTCTCAGGTACTGGGATTTGGGTGATTGGCATGATCAAAAAAAAAAAAAGCTCCAAAAATAAAGTGTCACTTAAAACTATTAATGTGATTAAATTTCCAAGGGTGCACACTTTCAACCGAAGACAGAACAATAGTGCCGTCTTCACATAGGAAAATTATTAGGTGCGGAGACCGGACATAGAGATACGTCCGGACATCCACTTAAAATTTGACACGTGGAGTGCACTTTGGTTGCGCTTTTTTGTGCGCTTTATCTGCGCTTTACGTGCACTTTAGTTACGCTTTGACTGCTTTTTGGTGCACTTTTTTACTGCCCTTTACCTGCGCTTTAGTTGCACTTTAGTTGTGTTCGATTGTTCTTTTGTTGCGTTTTTTTAACCGTGCTTTGGTTGCGCTTTTGATGCATTTGGCTTAAAGTTCCGCGGACACATTAAATATATAAAGTAAAAAAATAAATACAAATTGTCACTCCATGTGTCAAATTTTAAGTGGATGGCCGGACGTGACTGGACGTATCTCTACGTCCGGTATCCGTACCTAATAATTTTCCCTTCACATAAGGGAAGAAACCTAACTTACAATTAAAACTTAAAACTTTGACAAAAGATTGATTTCATTGGAATAATAAACTAACGATTACAAAATATAAGTTTCTCCCGAACTAAGCTAGACAGCAAGATTTTTTAGAGATGCGTTCATCAATGACAGTAGTTAAAAAAAAACAGTTAAACGAAACAACTTTGATTTATAAGAGTTGTACGCATGTCCTCTTCAACAATACATTGAATAAATATGGCGTTTTGATCCAACTTACAAGCTTTCCTGCCAATGCGATTATTGTGATTACTCGAATGATGTTGCAATCCCCACACACACACACTGGATAACATTCCACAAATAGAATAAAATAAAGACAAAGACAAGACCCAAATATAGTAGCTTGGCAAGGGAATCCAATTCAATTCCAATCATCTCGAGCAATGGCACTCACTTGCGGTGACAGGGTAATCTGGAAGCACCGGTTTGTGGTGCTTACGCCGCTCTCGCTGGGGTCGATTTCTGACAAAAAAGTTCGCCGATTTATAAGATGGAACACGGCCCCAATCAGCCGCAACTATGAATCTAGATCTAAATACAAACCTTTAAAGTCATCCATAAGAATGGCTTCCAACGCCTCGATTTCCATCTCCTGCTCCTGCGCGTGGTCTGCCTCAAAAGAAATTCGCGGAAAACGCGGTTAAGAGGTGACGTAAAGGAGAATTAGGGTATACGATCTTACAAAAGTTTCCGTATCTACCAGTCATGGTTGCTTGAGAAGACGTTCACGGCCAGAAAATTTGGGTTTTAGGTCTGATAATTCCCTCTCTGGGGAAGAGAGAGATCGGGCGGCGGTACGGTTGTTGCTGCTGCAGGAGGCGGCGCGCGATTGCGGCTTATTAGGCTTCGTTTGGACGGGTGTAGCTGTCGGTAAAATAGGTTGTGAAGTTGTTGTACAAAAAGTTGAGTTTTGAAGTTGCTATATAAAAAGCAGTATATTTTGTTTGGGAAGTACAACTGCTGAGCTGCTGTGCTGCAGCTGTATGGGAAGTAATTACGTTTATAACCTTGCATATATTGTGATGAAAAAAAATTGTTTGAATAGTATATTTTGTTTGGATAGTGTGTTTTGTTTGGATAGTATAACTATGAAACTATTGTGCTATCACGTGCGAGAATAAATTATGTTGATACCCTTATATATATTGAAATGAAAAAAAATGTTCTAAGAGAATTTTTTTAAATCAGTATATTTTATTTGAAAATTTTTATTGTTAAGTTGTATGCTACAACAGTATGAGAATAAATTATTTTGATCAATTAAATATAATTAGAAGAAAAAATTATTTATATGAAAAATTTCTTAAAATTAATATAATTACAAACTAACAATTTTAAATTAAAATAGAATAATTTTATCAAAGGAGGAGGCTTATCAGCGGCAGAACTTGCCGATTGTTTGGGTCGGAGGGAGCGATCAAGAGATCGGAAGGAGGAATCAAGGCGGAAGAACTCAGGAAGATCGAATCCACAGCAGAGTACCAAAGTTTCGTCGACCAAGAAAATGGGGTTACCGGCAAGAGACGGCCGGCAGAGGATGTAGCAGTGATCAAAGAGCAGGACCGAATGTGAAGGTCGAGGAAGGGCTGAAGGCGCGAAGGAGGTAGGAAATTTGGAACTAATCTGGTAGGACGAGGGTAGAAAATTTCAACATGATACCGTCCGAGGAGATGAGGGTATTTACGCCATTTTTCGTATTGGAACCGCGGAACGCAGCAAAACGGAGACACTTCTATATGGTCGCCAAAAGCAGGCCGCGGACGTGCAAATTTTACGACACCTGTTGAAAAGCATCATCCCAAACAGTTATATGGTTACGTCTTAAAACGTAAAGCAGTCGAGACGACGTCCCAAACCAGCCCTTAGTTTGGGACGGCTTTTTTTTATTGCTTAACGGAGTTTTAATATAAAAATAAAAAAATTTGTGTTAAAAAACTCCGTTTTAGAAAGCAGTTAAAAAGCCGTCCCAAACGAAGCCTGAAAAAATTTGGGAATTTGATGTGATGATCTTAAAATCTTCGTTAAAAAGTAGCGAAATTTTTTAAAGGAATTTAGTATGAGGAAGGTTATTAAGAACAAATTTTAAAAAGATTAAAATATAAAAATTTGGGTTTTTTTGTTGTTAAAATGTAACTATAATTCGCATTTTAACAAAAATAAGAATAAAAAGAGTCATTTTATGTGATCGAACCATGTAAGACTCTAAGATAACTATCTTTAATCTTATCTTTCACGAACAATTATTAGGTCTGGACATCGGACGTAGCTCTACATCCTGAGATCAATAACATGTCGCCACGTGCTCTTACTCTTTACCGCGCGGCCCGACGACCCGACTCGGATCGGAACCCGATATTACTATGTTCGCGTATTGCTCGGTATTGCTAGGTATTGTCTGACAATAATGAGAAATACCGCTCTGTCAAGACTAATACCGAGCAATACCTAGCAATAACTAGCAAAATCGGGGTATTGCTCGGTATTGATCTTGACAAAATAGTATTTCTCATATTGCCGAGCAATATCGAGCAATACCTAGCAATACCCCGGTCTGCACAAATCAGCCAATACATAGCAATCCAGGTTCACGTCCGGGTCAAGTCTTTGGGCCGCGCGGTAAAGAGTAAGAGCACGTGGCACCATTTTACTGACGTCCGAACGTAGAGCTACGTCAGGACACCAAACCTAATAAAAATTCATCTTTCATAGGAGCTACTTAAACTTTTTCGCTTATATGATCATTTTTATCCTCTCTTTAAGAGTAAAGTCACTAATCCACTTGAGCATCCCCATCTCTGCAACACTTAACTTAATATTATACTTGTATTTTAATGGCCAACATTAGCACCATAAGCTTTGCAAGTCTCATCACCGCCTTATAGAACTCTACCTTAAATTTGTAAATTAAATTTTAGACTTTTGAAGGACAGGAAAAAAAAAACACATGAATGCAAAATAAAAATTATCTTTTAACAGAAAAAGCAAAAAGAAAAAAGTGTTTTGACAGGAAACGCAAATTTTTTTGGCGTTCTGCGTTTAAACGAAAAAAAAAATTACATATTTTATCATTCTAAGATTTGTTCTTAATTATATTTTTTATGATAACCAAATCTTAAATTATAATATTTTCAAAATTTCGCCAAAAAAATTTAGGTTTAATTGAGTCGTAGGGGCCTATTGATTCATTTCCGATCAAAAAAATATTTATTTACACTTCCACTGACCGCCCCAACAATTTTGTTCTTCATTATAGTCAACATTTTTTTTTTAATTTATTATCAATCGAAAAGAACAATTTATATAGTGCTAATGATAGATTAATGCACTTTAGAAATAGTGATTAAATCAATTTAAATCTTAATTTAGAGTTTGAGGGTTAAATGGGTTATATTTAAATATAATTCAATTTATTTATTTATATTTACCAACATCTTGTTTGTTATTCAATAAGTAACTTAAAAAAAAATTTAATGTTAAGATCAACGATGGCTTGTATATTGTTTAATTAATTTTGTTCAAATTCATTTTGTTTGATTACTTATTTAACATTGATATATCATTAAAAAAAATTATCTTGATATGGCACGAATCTCGAGCCAAAATTGAGTTAGAAACTTTCAAAATTATATCTGGGATCATTCGAACTTTGATTTCAACAAATTTATAGTTGAATTGAATGTCTCGAAAAGACGAACACAATGACCCTAAATTGGACTCCATCCAAGCACAAATTGAGGACCCAAAGAATATTTGAAACGTTCAAATCATAAATTGGATGATCAAATGATCACCAAATATGTCATGCTATAGTTGAATCAAGAGGCTATATGAGAGGAATCCAACAAGTTTAAGATTGTCGATTCCTGACAATATTAAGACAATCAAATACTCGATAAATGGTTTATGATCAAGGGACTTAATATCAACTATCTATTGGAAACACTCCCAACTTGACATTGATCTTTTTCCTATTTATTGATCATGTCATCCTAAAAAAATTTATAAATAGTCCTTCATTCTTCACATAAAGGGGAACCAAGTAAGGGGGAAACTAAGGTAGATAAGGAAGAGAGGAAAATAAGAGAAATAAAAGTTCTATTGCCACTAGATCCCTCCTAGATTACCACCTGGAGTCGGACTTTCGCCCGACCATCAACTATTATCGGACTTTCACCCGACTACTAGTAGTCGTCGAACTTCCGCCCGACTACCAACTGACACCGGATTTATGTCTGGCCACCAACTATTGCTGGACATTTGCTCGGTCACCAACCATCTTTAGACTTCTACCCGATCACCAATTGTTGCCAAACTATGATATTTTGTAACCTCTATTGTCAACGACTACGATCCTTCTAACCACCATCACCTCAATACGATACTTCTAACCACCGTCACCTGACTACGATCTCACCAACTGTCATCACCCGACTACGGTCCTCTTGACCACTTTTAACCCAACTATGATCTTTTTGGCCTCTGTCGCCTGCCGATATCAATCATTCCGACCACTGTCACCTGACTATAGTATTTCTGACCTCCGTCGCTCGACTATGCTCCTTCTAACCACTATCACTCGATTACGATCTTTCTGACCTCCATCATCCGCTGATTATGATCTTTCCGACCACTTTTGTCCAACTATGATCCTTTTGATCATCATCATCTAATTATAATCTTTCAAACATCCATCTCCTACCAACTACAGCCCTTTGGAATATCGTCATCTGAATATGATCTTTTTGACCTCTATCACCGGAACAACGGTCCTTTCAACCACCATTGTCCAACAACGATCTTTCTGATTAACACTCTTCACCAACTATGATTATGTTGACAAAACAAACATGTCAACTTCTATTCTTTTTAACTCCCACAATGTAATGCATTATATATAATGTATATTGGATACATCGAGTCAAGTCCTTCCCCCTAAGGAAGGGCCTCATTTGTAATCAACTGCAAACACTATAGGGTTCATTCAAAATGGGCCATGCTCCATGGGTTTTCCCTTTTTCAAGGTTTTCCACATAAAAAACTCGGCGTCTCTTATAAATACTACACCTTAATCTTTTATTTATTTGTGTTGGATCTTCATATAAAACTAAGACGTTAAACTTTATATATCTTTACCATTATTCTAGGACGCAACAATTTGACGCTGTCTATGAGAATGTGATTCATAGCTAGGGGCAATTTTGCTCCAACCTCAAAAGTTTGTTCATGTCAACATCTTGAGCATGGTTGAAGCAACATAGCCTCTTTGCCAAGATTTATCATCAAATGTGAAAGAAGCCTTTCACTATTAAGGGTAACCTTATGTTTTATTTTATCACCTCTCTAATATCAGTCATTGTTGCATCAGTTTCATGATAATCAGATGTGGACTGGGGGGCAACCTTGATTGTAACCACAGAAAAAAAAAATTCCAACATTTTCAACATCCAAAACAATATCTTTGGAAATAACTTTTTATAAATCTTCCAATAAATTTAAGGAAGCTTCAAATAAAATTTAAGCTCTTTATAGTCCATAACTATACTTATATCCCTTAGGCAAAGCCTTAACCTCGACCTAAAAAAGTCAATAATGATCTAAATATAGACCATTCATCATTTTTTATTTTGGATATACGCGGCATTCGCTCCCTCCCAATCAAGGCATAATCAATCACAAGGGGATTCGATTCGATCTCTTCCATATATGTTAATGTCATTGAACAATGGTCGGACAAACAACCTCATATATATCAAATATTTTTGGAGGATTCTCTCGACATCTTCCAAAGAAGTTAACATCATTGAGTAATGTTCTCACAAAAAATCTTGGATAGGACATACATCATTAGTGGATTCTATTGGCCTCTTCCACACATGTTAACATCATCGAGCAATATATGCTCTAACAAATAACGTTGAATTTGTCATAATCCTTTGTGGATTCTCTTAATCTTTTTCACACAGGTTAACTTTATCAATCAACATTATAATATATAATCTCAGATAGGTCATACATTCTTGGTGGATTCTTTCAATCTCTTTCACACATATTAACATCATATAACAACACTCTAATAAATAACATTAAATAGATTGTACATCTTTTGTGAATTCTTTCAACCTCTTCTATACTCGCTAGCACATTGAGCAACAATACTATATCAAATAAACTCAAATACTTCATACATTCTTTGTGGATTCTATTAATCTCTTCTATACATGTTAACATCATCGAGTAACGCTCTGAAAAATAATCTTAAATATGTTATATATTCTTAGTTGATTCTTTCAGTCTCTTCTACACAGGTTAACATTATCGAAGTATGCTCTAAGAAATAATCTCGAATATGTCATATATCATTGGTGGATTCTTTTTGCATCTTTCATATAGGTTAATATTATCAAGTAGTGCTCTAATAAACAACCTCAGATAGGTCATATATCCTTGGTGAGTTCTCTCGATCTTTTCTATAAATGTTAATGTTATTCAGCAATGCTTTGACAAACAACCTCTCATAGATCAAACTTTCATTATGGATTTTCATAACCTTTTCAATACAAAGTTGTGCTTTAACAAACAAGCCCAAAAAGACTAACCTATGTGGTTGCCTCCAAGGTAAGCTAGTAGTGGACAGGGACCTTACTTAAAGAATTCCATAAGAGCAAGTGGTTGATAGAGTCATCACTCATTCAAAAACCTTAGAAGGTTAAAAATCTCAAAAGACACATGTATACAAAAGACTTTAGAAGGCTAAAAGCCTAAAAAGATCAAGGTTTTGTGTGAGACTAAATTAGGAAAGTGTGTAAAATGTATTCTCCTGCACTAGACAATCTAATCTTAAGGAAAGATGATTCTTGCAACCTTAAAATATCAAGGTTTTGTGTGGGACTATACTAGGAAAATGTGTAAAATATATTCTCTTGCACTAGACAATCTATTCCTAAGGAAAGATGATTATCCTAACCTTAAAAGATTGAGATTTTGTGTGAGACTAAACTAGGAATATGTCTAGAAGCTATTCTCATGCACTAGCCAATCTAATTTAGAATGGTATTATTATTTTTTATGCTGTTTTTCTTTTTTGTATGCTAAATTTTTACAATTTCAAACATGAGATCTACATAGATACAAATAAATAGAAAAAATATCCATCATGATGCTCTAATACAAAACACATCATAATATCCTTCAATGCCATTAGATTTGCAGTTAGATTAGTATAATTTATTATGTTATATTCAATACAAACTCAACACAAATTCAAGAAATTTGAAACCTTAGTTCCAATTATAAATTAAGGCTTTTTTTGGGACAGCTTTTGTATTGCTTCTTAAAGAAGTTTTTTAGTACAAAATTTTAATTTTTGTACTAAGAAGCAATAAGAAAACCGTTCCAAACGAAATGTAAGACTTCATTTGAGCCAAAGTTCGAATTATAAATTAAGGCTTCGTTTGAGGCAGCTTTTTTACTATTTTTTAAGGTAGTTTTTTAGTTAAAATTTTTATTGAATTAGAAATTTTTATACTAAAAAATTGGTTTGAAAAGCAGTAAGAAATCTGTCCCAAACGAATACTAAGACTCATTCACCAAAATATGAAGTTTTACCAAATAAATATTTTTATTTTTATCAATTTATTTATTTTTAATTTAGTTAGACATTTTGATTAAGTTTAGGGATTATTTGGATAATTTTTGTAGTGCAATGCGACATGTCAACATATCAATTTATTAAGTTTAGGGATTATAATGTAAAAAATGACTACTTCAAAACTAAATGGGATAGTAGAGGCTAAGGACATCTCCTATAGAACGCCATACAAATGTATGACCTTCCTCTGTCACTCCATACGATGGGTAAAAATGTCGCTATTAGATTACGAGTGAATAGTGTGGCACAAATATTTAATTTTTTTATTTGAAAATTAAGTATTGATTTTAATTATTTAAGTTTAGAAAATTTTTATTAATAATTAAGAAATAATAAATTAGAAATATCTTATTTTTTAGAAATTAAAATATTTTTTACATAATTAATTGATTTAAGTGCAACATTAAGAAAGAATAAATCAATAAATAAAATTTATGATTAAAAATATATGAAATAAAGTATGGAAAAGAATATACTAGGAATATTCTTTTTTTGTTGTTAGAAAATAGAGTTTCATTGAAGACAAATTACTATACTTTAATGTGTTACTATATTTTGGAGTGAAAAATGAATTTTTTCAGTTGGAGATGCCCTAATAATCCATTTAGAACCACATTTTTTTTTCTTTTTTTAATTTTTAATTTTATTAATAGTTTAATCTAAAATAAAATATATCAATATTTAAATAAACATTACTCTTATTTTTATTAAGTATTGTATAAAATGATAATGGCGGTGAAGGTGACCAATTTTCAGAGCAAATTTAATTTTAAAAAATAGAAATAAAAAAGACATAAAAATAAATTAAATATTATTTTGCGAAAAAATATAATAACTAAAAAACATAAATTAAATATATAAAAAAAAAACAGAAATTACCTGAAGCGCCCCTAAGATAAGTAATTATAAATCATGAGCAGGTTTGGACAGCCTCGTCTCCTCAATTCATCTCTCTCACACTCTCTCGGAGTCTCGGTGGCTTAAATCTGGTAGACCGACCGGTTCACACCCAAAGCTACGAGAGCCATTAGCCACACCACGGGCCACCACGGGCCAGTAGCCATGGCGGCATGGTCTGTGCCATTTCTCGAGTTCCAACTTCTTTCTGGTAAATGCCTGCCCCCACCAATTACCATCTTTCTGCCGCAGACGCACTCTGGCTTGTTCCCTCGTGCTGGCTTGCTAGCTCGGTACCGCGACTTGTTTCGCTCACTATTGAAGGTGAAGCTCGCTTCCTCTGGCTTCTCTCAGGCATATATGCCTCATGGGTGAGTAAGTGAGGAAGTGAGGAAGTGAGGAAGATAAAGGAAGCCTGTTCCATCAGAAGCCGAGCTGCGAGAAAGCAGGGAATGCTGAAATACTGATCAAACAAATACCATTTATGCTCCGTTTAGATCTTTCTACAGGACGACATGGAGTTTTTTCTTCGGATCCGAAGTTCTTCTTTTATCCATCGTTCACTGTTGTGGTTTCCGGTTTGTATTCTACGCCTCTCTAGATCCTGCGACCCTAGGCCTACTTTTTGTCTTTTTTTGAAATAGATTTGCAGTGCGTTTTCATCTGTTTTCAACTGTACTTCGGATTTACGGTAGGAAAACGGTTTCCGCTTTTCTATTTTTTCAGAAGGTCTGGAGTTGCGTTGTATTCGTGAAGAGATTTGTGCCGCATTGGATGAGGTATTAACCCAAGTTTTGGGACCTAGGGTTGAGGTGCTCTATCATTTCCTGCGTTGAAGTGTTTGTAGAAAAGAATGTCCATTGGAATCTATGTTTTTTATGTTTATTGTAAGCGCTTGGCTCTTGACTTTCCAGATAGTGGGTTTCGCTATATTCTTGTAATGGAGAGCTAGCATTTTTTCTGGAACTGGAATGCGGTGATCCGTGTTAGTTATGGCAGCTGCTTTTTGAAGATTGCATTTTAGAGATGGAGAGTTTACAAGAAGATGATTTGAAGGGGATGAATGCTTCAGCTGGAGGCCTCGTATGGGTCCGCCGGCGGAATGGTTCATGGTGGCCTGGACGAATACTGTGCGTTGATGAACTGGCTAAGTGCTTGCGCACCAAGAAGGCCGGGACACCCGTCAAGCTGCTTGGAAGAGAGGAGGGGACTGTGTGAGTACAATTTCTGCTAATTAATGTCTTTTCTGTAGGATTCTTGAATCCTTGTTTTTAGTTGTACCTCACATGTTAGCATTTGCATCATTCGATCTATGAAATTTAATTGCATGAAGACCAGTTTGTTTTTTAAAGAAAAGTGGAAAACAAATGTAGATGGCTTTGATTTGGTAAGATGATGATGCATGTAAAAAGCCTGTCATAGTTGAGCTACCTCTGATCTGTACAGTGCCTTCTGATGGTGCTTTTGGAGCTTTTTGAAGTGATTCATGACTAGTGTTGTGTTTTAATGCGATTAGTCTCATTGTTTTGTTTTTCTTCAATGCTTTGGAAATAGAATCTGAATCCAGCTTGCTAAAGTTTGTTTGGAACGTTAGGTTTTTTTATAATCACACCAAGGCCTTTCCTATTTATGACGATCTCCACCATTATTGTTAGATGATCGAAAAACTAGGTCAAATGCATTCAACATTGATACCGGTTGTTCCTTAGATCCCATCATCACTTTCTTCCCACTTTCTTCACGCCTAAACCTCTAAGAATGCCTCCCTAAGAGTTGGTAGTGGTTTAATGCCCATGATTCTACCTCGAACATCATCCAATTCTGATGCGGACATCGGTACGAAGATTTGGCGCATCTATCACAGGAGGCGTCGTAAATCAACAGCTATAATTTAAATCTTCAATTATGAGTTATTTTTCTGAATTTTAGTTTTTATTTGATGTATTTCCTGTTTTACTCCTAGGTTGGTTTATGTGAGTGTTGTGGCCCAAGAGACAATTTTGTATTTTGAGTTTTCTTATGTTGTGACCTATATATATGGCTTTAAGCTATTGTAATAGGGATGGATTATTGATATAAAAAAAATTGTGTTCCACACTTGTGTTCTTTTGAGAGAGCGTTAGTGAGATTTTTATGGGAAGGAATCGGAGTTTCACCACCCGCAGGAGGGATCCGGGCTCGTGACTTGAAGTCCCTTGGAGAAGGGCAAAGCATCATCCGTCAGTCTTCGGAAGAGTCCAAGGCTCGCGGTTGTTATTTTCTTTCTTTTGTTTTTATTTTGTTCCTTCGTATTGCTCCTCGTAGTCATATTCATATTCTTCCTCCTCCCCATCTCCGTTTGGCCGCCGTATTCAATCTCTCGCTCACCCCTGGCCGTCGGCCACCTCACCCCCTCCTCTTCCCATGGCCATGCCTCCTTCCAATTTTGGTTGGCAAAATCAAGAGGGAAAATTCGTGATAATTTTGGATTTCAAATTTGAAATCTTTCCTAATTGGGTTTGATCCATATTTGGAAGGTTTTAACTCTCCAATTCAAAATTCAAATTTGAATTGCAAGGAGATGAGTCATTAATCCCTCCAAATTAAATTAGACCTAGCTCCCTTGCTGCCGGCCTCATCCTTTTTCCTCTCTCATTGGATTTCCTAATTTGGGGTGCATGATATTAGGACTTAATGTGAAATTCAAATTATCTAAATTTGAAATTCAAAATTTATTTTCTAATTTAGTTCACCTATTTTAGGAAAGTATTTAATTTAAATCCAATTTGAATTAGGATTTATTTCATTACTTTCCTAATTCCACAAATCAAATTTAGAAGCCCTCAATCACAACATTCAATGCTGTCTTATTCATGCAAGCCGCCGGCCCCTATATGAGGTAATTAGAATTTATTTCCTAATTGCTTCATAACCTCTCTTTTGGAAATATTTCAAAACCCCTAAATCTCCTCCTAACCGAAATTGTTCAAGGCCCAAGCTGTAATTTATTTCCTAAAACTTGAAATTAGATTTTGGAAATAAATTCTCCCCCATATTCCCGTCACCCTCACATTCCAAATTTTGTAGAGAGAAATTAGGAATTAATTCCCTAATTTCTCCCCCATAATCCCGTCAACCTCCTTACATGTTTTTCTCAAAATCTATCTAGATTGCTTAATTGATTCCCAAAGAAAGCCCACTCAATTTGGAATTAATGTGAAGATCTACAAACCCATTATTCTAAATTGAAATCACGCCTGGCCTTCTTCCCCCTGTTGGCCGGAATTCCCCCCATCCCGTGCCACAAGTTCCCTGCCACAGATCTCTCCCAAACTCCATCTTACGGGAGCTTTTTACCTCCCAAGGATTGCAGCCAGAGAATTTCATCAACTATTAGTGTCTTTCCTGCAATATTGAAGCTTCAAAAACTACTTTTTTACCAGGCCAAGCTGCTGTCCAAGACTATTAAAACCCCAAAGTTGCTGAGAGATCCTCTCCCTAGCAAAGCCTCCTACCCGTTCTACATCAAATTCTCTGTTAAGTCCTAGGAAAAATTTGAACAACATTTTTTGTTCCACAATCTGCGTGTACATTATTGCATCTTATGAACATGTCCATAAGTGAGTTTCAAATAAATCAAGTTGTTGCCAATGCCATGTGAGTGTGTTGTAATACTGAGTAGCATACTTCTATCCTTGGTAGAAGTCATGAAATACCGTCCTGAAACAACTCTGAAGTATTTTTAGAGCTGGAGTAAATCTATTTGGTTGCATTCCATATTCTTTTGCAGTCCCAAAGAAAAAGAATTTTTCACCTATGATTTTGTTCATGGAATTGATAAGCCATGATATAATCATACTATTTTCAATCTTTTACTAAAACTCGGATTTGTAGTCTATGGCATGGTTGCTGCTCCCGCGAGATACTCATCATTTCCCTTGCGACAAACAAACAACGACACATATTGTGACCATTGCAAATAATTATGACCATTTAATTTTATGTCCTATGATGAGAATAGGAGAAGAATCACTACCACCAAGGTTTGGAATTTCTGAATTGCTTTTTGATTCTGCTGTCGTGATGCTAGGTGTTTGTGATGAGGCTATTCCGTATTGCAAAGAAGATTCTGCTAGAGATAGGCTGCTTGACGGGATTAGGGTTTAGAGAACTAGCTCTGATACCATGAAAATTTTCTTAATTGATTTTTTTACTTGATAAAAAAATGATATTACATATATATATATATATATATATATATATATATATATAATCTTTTATTCTCATATACTGTTTAATGGCAATCAGCCTTCCAAAACTCTTGATGAATAACTTACATCCATCACTAAGTCTCTACTTGATTTTGTTGCTAATCTATTGATACAATTTAAACATTTATTTTACATTCCGTAAGGCTTATCACCTCCATGTCCTATTGATCACCGTATAAACATTCCTCCTCTCCAAACCGGTCAATATTCATCCTTAATAATATCCTCACTTTCACAAGGATGCAATTTTATAATTAGTTAAAGAAAATTTACAATCAGGTATTATTATTCATCCTCATATCCCTTTCTCCAATCTTGTTCCCTTGGTTAAAAAGCATGAGGGTACTTGGCATTTTTGCATTGACTATCGCGCACTTAATTCCCTAACTATTAAAGATAAATTTCCAATTTCTGCAATGGACGTGTTATTGGACGAATTACATGGTCCAATTGTCTTTTCTAAGCTTGACCTCTGTTCTAGATATCATCAAGTTCAAATACACTCAAAATACATCCATAAAATAGCTTTCCGCACACATGATTGTAATGTCTTTTGGTCTTACGTTCTTAGCTTGGCAGGTTCGTTATAATTTTCTTTGATGATATTCTCATATATAGTTCTACCCTATCTTTTCATGTTGATCATATCCAATTGTGTTTTCAATGCCTAGATTATCATAATCTTTTTTTAAAACTAACAAAATGTCATTTTTTTTAAACTTCAATTGAATATTTTGGTCATATTGTCATCACTGGTAATGTTAAAGCTGATCCAAAAAAAAATTGAAGTCATGCTTAACTGGCCTATTCCATCTTCCTTAAGACATTTAAGATCTTTTATAGGGTTAACCGGTTACTACCGTCATTTTATTTTCATGCCTCCATTGTTGCTCCATTAACCAATCTTGTTAAACAAGATGCTTTAAATGGGACGCGACTATCTCCATTGCTTTCCAAAATTTAAAATTGATCATGACTTCTGCTTGTGTTAGCTCTACCTAATATCAACAAACACGTTATATTAGAAACAAATGCCTTTAACACCGATATTGGTATAATTTTATTGCAAAACAATCATCCAATTCTTTCTTTAGTAAGAAATTGGGTCCATGCTTGTTTTAATCCTCTACTTATCTAAAGAACTCTACGTCATTATTGAGGTTGTTTGCAAATGATGTCAATATCTCTTGGGTAGTTAATTTATCATCCGTACTAACCATAAAAGCCTCAAGGAACTACAAAATCAAAATTTACAAGCCCCCGATCAACAAATTTACTTTCATAAGCTTTTAGGTTTCTATTTCATCATTGAATATAAGCCCAAGAAATCTAATAATGTCACCGACTCCTTATCTCGTATCGTATAGTTGATCCTAGGGAGTTTTCTACCTCTTCTCTTGCTTCATTGTTTTCATTAATTACACATTTTTCTCTCTTTTTTTCAACAATTAAAACAAGAATATCTCATGTCCTCATAGACACTTCAAATTACTTCACAATTAGCAAAAAGGGAACTCTCCAAGTAGATTACCATATCAAGGAACAGTCTTTTATATTATAAAAATCGTATTTAAATTAGTAAATATTTTGCCCTTAAAAACATTTTGCTTACTGAATTTCATTCCACCCCTTTTGCAGGTTATAATGATACATTTAAAACCATCAAACACCTTATTGCAAATTTATGCTGGGAAGTCTTTCATAAAAATGTTGCTAAATTTGTTTGTAGTGTTGCATTTGTCAAGAAATCAAGTCCTCGAGCATGGCTCCGACTGGCCTCTCCTCTTTCAATACCTTATCAAGTTTGGAATTGTCCATGAATTTCATAATGAGTCTACCAAATTCTAGAGGTTACATTATCATTTTGATTGGTATTGATCGTCTCTTCAAATATGTCCATTTTGGTCCCTTGCCCACTACATATTCAGCCTCCCAAGTTACCACTCTCTTTGCCAATATGGTTGTCCGTTTGCATAGTTTCTCATAATCTACTGTCTCAGATAAAGATAGTTTTTTAAGTAAATTTTGACGTCATCTTTTTACTCTAAGTGGCTCAACTCTTTACTGTAGCACTATGTATCATCCAGAAACAAATGGCCAAACAGATGTCCTAACTATATGTTTGGAACAATACCTTCGCGCCTACACTTCCAACACACCCAAATTATGGTCTACCTTTCTATGCTAGGCCTAACTCTCTTATAATACTTCTTTTCACACTGTCATTAAAATGTCATCTCCATATCAGTCCTTTTATGGATGTTTACCTCTCTCAATACCTTCCTATGTTAATGGCACATCAAACATTCATACTATATATTCATTACTAACCAGCCGCCAGACTCTTTTACAAGCCCTCCACACTAACATGTAGCAAGCCCAACATAGAATGAAATTAATGGTTGATTATCATTGACATAAATTACAATTGTCAGTAGGTGGGTTTTGGTTAAATTACAACATTTTCGTCAAAATTTTATAGTTAATCATACCCGCTCCAAATATTCAAACGTTATTTCGACTCCTTTCAGGTTCAATCAATTGTCAGTATAGTGTCATATCAATTAACTCTTCCTCTATATAGTAAGATTCATCCAGCCTTCCATATCTCTGCCATCAATCCTTTTTTTGGTACCCCTCCCACTATGATTACATCTCTGTCTCTTCTTAGCCCTACAACCAACCATTAAGCTTACCTCATTCTATACTCACTACCCATATTATCAAAATACATGGACAACCTCTTAAACATGTTCTTTTACAATTGACACTTTCTACTCCAGATGATGCCAAATTGGAGAATTTTTCACTCATATTTTTTTCCATCCCTAAGAGCTTGAGGGCAAGGTTAGTTTTGATGGGGACGGGAATGTTCTCTGGATACAAATACTATACAAAAATAATAAAAAAGAAGGAGAAGATTGGATCCACAAATCAGAAGAACAAGCTCAAGTCAAAAATCAAAGTTTATAGTGTACAGCTGGTCTAGTAAATAGCTTAAGGACTGAACAAACTCATGGTTTCATTAGAAATAAACCTATAACATCGGGGTATTTTTGTATACTAGTTTATTATTATTTTAGATAGCTGACCCTTTTTCTTTTCACTTGTAAAACCTATAAATAAATCCCCTTGTTGTAATTATAGGCACGGAAATGAAATTCTAGTTTTTCTCTCCCTCTTCTTCTCTTTTTCTCTTGTTCTTCCTCTAGGAGTCTCTACCTACTCCAAAGGTGTCCTATCTTTCTTGATTCAATCAAGAAGCATAACAGATTGTTTGTAGAACTTGTTGTGTGCCAGTGGTTTCTAGATTGTTCAATGGTTAATCTAGCTTTTTTGCCCCGTCTAGATAGTTATATTGGGCCAAACCTACATCGAAGCATTGTTTGCAATCTCAGGCTTTGGCCGGACAAACAACAACGTTTATTGCTAGGACTGCGTTACATCTGATCAGAACAAGCCAAACAGCCTGTTAGCTTTCGTTCCATTATTGTAAATGTTTGAATGGATTTTAACCACATGGGCATATAAGTATATTTGATTGACATGCTCACTTCTTTGGCTGCTTGGTTTTCCGCTGTTTTCATTATCCGAATACAGTCCAGCTAGATGCAAATGTGTTAAAGTGGAATTCATATCCAGGACTTGGCTCAATAAGGATGCTAACTTTGATAAATGCCATTCTTTTATCTTTAAGCAAATATCTTATTGCATAAAATGTATTTACGCATTTTGCACATTAATTATTTTTTCTTGCATTTAGTTCTTGTAGAATTTCACAGCCGGTGATTTGGTGATATAAACCTTTATGTTTTTCTTTTTTTCATGAATTCTCGTTAACTCTGTGAGATTTTAGTATCATATTTAGACCGTTTCCCACATGTAAATTGTGATGGATGGGGGCTAGTAGAGCTTGTTGGAGATGGTAGATGCATAGAAGATGAAACTTCTGTGGTGAAAGTAAAAAATGCATGTTGAAGTATATGAACGAGCATTTTACAAAAGTAGTTTTTTTTGTATTTAAAATTGTAAAATAATGCTACAAAAGGAAGTCTCTCAACGATGTTTTAGAATTAACTTCATACTGAAGTTTTCTTTGTGGCTAATAAAGGAATTGCTATTATGGTGACCGGCATGGTTTAGCGAGCAAGTTTACTGTGAATGTTTGACTTGCTGAGCCAGTTGCTAACTTTATGCCGGTTTACAAGTATGAAATTTCACTGTTGTGATGATTCCATCATAATTTATGGATATTATGCTGAGTATTTGTTTAGCCTTGCTGTCTTTATGTATTTATTCTTGCTGCTTACCTTCAGAGACTGGTATAATTTGGAGAAGTCTAAGCGTATTAAAGCATTTCGCTGTGGGGAGTACGATGACTGTATTGCGAGGGCTAAAGCTTCTGCTATTCGCTCAAACAGGAGAACAGCTAATTCAGGGAAGTATGCTCGCAGAGTAGATGCTATTCTTCATGCACTTGAGCTTGAAAAATGCCATTTAACCAGTGGGAATAACAGCAAGGTCAGTTGTATCGCTGAAGATTCGCGTAAACAGCAAAAAATAATGTTCAAGAATAGGAGGGAAATTGTTTTTACTGCAAGGAAATCTGGCAAACCCAAAGAAATCTGTACTCATGAACTCTCTCACTCTGTTGCATTATTTGAACGATCTGAACAACCATTGAACAGTGCCGTACAGAAAAAGAGATGGAAAAATCCAAATGATTCTGAAGATGATGGCGATGAAGGAATAAGGAGAATGAAAGATCTTCAGGACCTAGGATTGGGGATGGTATCAACAGGGAAGCCTAATGTGCGTGCTAGCATGAAAGAAACCTGTGCCAAAGGCTCATCTGGGCGTGCTTCACAAAATGAACCAGACTTTGATAACAATTCATCTAGTATTAGCCATAGAAGCAGCTTTAAAAATTATTGTTTATCGTCTAAAACTACACGGTTATTTCATGTATATCAGAACTTAAAGCGAAGAAATCGCCGCCGCCGGCGACTAACTAAAATTTGGGTGGGTTCGGACAGTGTTAAGGTAAATGTTCCATTAATCTATCAGGGCAGTGTTATTACTGGAGATTTACCTTCTTATGGAATCACCATGAAACGTCTAAATGATCTAAAATCTTCTTCAAAGAAGAAAAAATTCTCATTAATGGATACTAGTAGTCTTGACTGCTCAGAAAGTTCATACGAAAGAACCTCACTACATGTTCAAGAAAAAAATGGCACTGCAGTTTATGATTTAAATCCTCCCTCTGTGGTGAGGGATGATGCTGATGATAACCTTTCCAATGGCTTGGTCAACGTTCCTATTCTTATTGGGGAAAGGAATGTGGAAGGTATGTTTTGATCATTATCCATTATATTTTTTGTATTTCTTTTAATTATATGTTAAAAAGCCAACTGTTTTTGGGTTTATGTTTTTCTTGAGAAATATTCAGATATTGGTATGAATAACATTATGTTTTTCTGTTGAAACAAATCTGAGTGCTCACATCTATGCCAATCTTGCCACTTCTAACATTAAGTTTTCATTATGTTTAGCTGTTAGAAGGATTCTTTAAGGCTTCGTTTGGGACGGCTTTCTTACTACTTTTTGAAGCAGCTTTCTAGTAGAAAAAATATTTTTGTACTAAAAAGTTGCTTTAAGAAGCGGTAAGAAAGCCGTCCCAAACGAAGCCTAAGCCTCCTTTTGAGCGGTGTAATTGAAGTTGTTCCGGAATGATTTCGAAGAAATAACTGAGGAGCATTAACTAGGAATCTTATTGTTGAGGTTTAGATTCTATAAACTACACTGGTCTGCACCAAGTCTGCATGCAAAATTATTCATGTGTTCAGTAATCTATTTATGTATTCGGTCGTGTACCCTTTTTGCTCCAATCTTCAAGCTGTGCTTATTTAATGCCCTTTTTTTTCTTAGATCCTACTTTTGTCTCCATAACGAGAAGCATCATTTTTCTCATCTTTATCTGCCCAGGTGTCCTGCCCATCTGCAAGACTCGTGCATCAAGAAAAAATCACTCCTATTTATCAGAAAAGCTCTCTGTCCATTCCGTTCAAGTTTGTATGGTTTCAAAATCTGGTGAAGGACTTGTTGAGGCTTCCTCTACAAATTCTGTATCTCCTGCTAATCATATCGCCCAGAGACTAAAGAAGAGCAACATCGGCCTCAATTCCAAAGTAAGGGGACATTCGAAATATTCAAGTTTAAACATGAATCTAAATTCATTAAGTTCTGATGATGAAGCTGAAAATGCTTGTGATGGCTCATTGACCTCTGATATCAGTGATCAATCAGTCAGAAGTGGATCTCTTACAGAGCTAAGTAATTTCCATGAAGCTCAGACCATACTGGCTTTAAGTGCCACAGCAAACGATTTCCCATGCATATACAAGTCTTTGCAGTCCGGCAACAATCTACAGTGTAGCTACTCAACCTCTAGTGCTCAACTAAAGGGAGCTTTAAGAGAGGTCTTCACCTCCACCATGCAAGTGCAAGATTCTGATAAACGTGAGCAGAGTCTTGTCTCCATTTCCCCTCGATGTGCAGTACTGGAACTATCCAACAGTGCCAGTGTGGCGTCCCTATATGAGGTTGAGTTGAAGGTGCAAGCTAACTATCATGGTCAGCGAGCACCTCTAGTTTCTCTTGTTAGTAAATTGGATGGTAAAGCCATTGTAGGTCATGCTATCGCTGTTGAAATTTTAGGTGATGGCTCCAGCGCTGCTTTGCTGAATAGTAGCATTAATTTTCTCAGAAACAGGGTTAATATAATTTGTAAACTGAGTGAAAAGCTTAATGACCTGAAAAAGTCAGAACTGAGTGTTCATGAAACATCTCATCGTTCATTTACGAACTCTCCCTTGTTGGAAAGGAGACCTCTTGTGGGAAGGAATCTTTCATGTAAGAACTCTTCTTTGTTGAAAAGGAAACCTCTTTGTGGAAGGAGATCTGGATTTTCTCCTCGAAAGATTCGTAGGTTATCCTCAATCACCATAGATCTCAACAACAAGGACTGTGTCAGAGAAATAATTGTGGAAAAGGTGGAGCCATTGTCTGTCGCCTGCATACCACTAAGAGTTGTTTTTGGCCGGCTGCATGAAGCACTGCGTTGTTCATCACAACCAGCTAAGTGAATATCTTGTGATGTTTCTCATATCCTCACTGGACATAGAAGTAGATTTTGAACTAGAAGGTTTTGCAGAACATGACCTGTGGCCTATGGTGTAAAGCATAGAAGTTCTTGTTCATAATAGTATGCATCCAACTGTAGTGGTAGATAATCTTTAGTTGGTTTTGTCATCTAATCAGCTTGAAGTAACTCTTCTGCTTTGGCCCTTACGGCTATGTAACATTTAGGGACTAATGTGCTTCATTTTTGACATAGTAGTAGTAGTAGAAAATCTTGTTTATGCTCTTTACCTTTCCTGTTACTGGTATGAATTCAACTTGTAATTCATGTCCTTTGACCTTTTTGTTATTGGCTGCAACGTTTTGATTCTGCAAGTGTCAAAGGAGTGGTAATTTTGTGCATATACAAAACATGTCAATATATTGTTCTTTGGTTCCAGCCAATTTGTTTGTTTTTTAGAAAGCTGCACATTTAGGCTTTGTTTGGTTGTCCAGTACTTTTGTAAAATGTAGTATTAAGAAACATCGGTTCAGAAAAAAGGAGTTTTCTGACGGAGAAGCACATAGAAAATACTTTCTTAAAACAACAGAAAAATAAAAAAATGGTGTTATTGGGAACATGGTTTGAGGAACCAAACTGTAAATTTACGGTTTTGAAAAGGAATAAGCACAAAAAATGCCCAATCAAACTAGGCCTTAATCTGTTCATAATGGTGTGTAGTAATTGTATATGATCGGTTACTTTTGCATTGTTATATCCATTCAACAAATACATTTTTAAGTTTATTGCTATTAATCAGGTGAGGTGTTATCCTAATTCATTGGCATCTACATTTCCTGTGGTGTGCATCATAATTGTGTAGATATTAAGGCTTCGTTTGGGATGGCTTTCTTACCGTTTCTTAATGCAACTTTCTATTACTAAAATTAAAAAAAAATTAATTAAAAAGCTGTTTTAAGAAGTGTAATAAAGACGTCCCAAATAAAGTCTAAGGCTTCTTTTGGTATGGCTTTCTTATTGCTTTCTAAAACAATTTTTTTATAAAAAATTTTATTTTTTAATTAAAAAATTGCTTTAGAAAGAGCCGTCTCGAATGAAGCCTAAGATGTCATGGTTTCTCTTCAATGCGCTGGACTTATGATCATGAAAAAAAAAAATCAAGCCTGAATGAGACTTTCTTTACCCTTTGGTCAGCATTTTTTTCCTCCTGCATGGTAATTTACAAATTTTTTAATTTTTTTTCAATTCTTAAAGTGCCATAGATGTTTTGCAAGTACTAATTACTCTGCAAAACAAAGTTCCTTAGCTGTAAGAATTTTTGATATTTTTTCTTTTGATTGTTGATGATAGATCTATCGTTCAAGAGATGCATCACTCTATTATTTTCATATTTTATCTCACAGTTTTAATAAAAAAATTAAAAAATTTGTACTAAAATTCTGTTTTAGGAAGCAATAAAAAAGCCGTCCCAAATGAAGCCTATGTTTGCATCTACGTTATGAAACTTTCCCCAACTTATGCTATTGTTTAATACGATCAATCTCAAGTTCTAGTATACTAAACCGGCTTCTGAGAAGGAAAGCTAATTTGCATATCACAAGATTATAAGTATTAACGCAACTCATCTTAGTCTGCTGGTTTGGAGCTTAGGCTATCAACTAAAAGGTATTGAATTACGATGTGTGTGTGAATCTGTCTTAATTGGCCTAACTGTCCCCCAAAAAAATTACAAGTATCGAGTAAGCTTTCCTTTTCGGTGCGTCAATCTTGACTTAAACCACATGTATTACTAAATAACGAAATAAATAATTCCTAACATGAAGAGCACTTTAGCTTTTCGTGTTCAGTGGGATGGCTATTTGAGGACGGGCTTGGATTAGGGTTTGGCTATTTCCATTGTGACTTGAATTTTATTGTCTTGATTCATAGTAATATTCTCTCTACAATATATGATTAAGATTTTGTTTAGGATAGTTTTCTTACTGTTTTTTGGTGGTTTAAATTTGATTGAAGAAATATTTGTACTAAAAAAATATTTTAAGAAGTAATAAAAAAGTTTTGTCAAACAAAACTTAAGACTATGTAGGGTTGACAATATTAGACACGACCCAAAAACTCGACTCGAATCCGACAAAAATTTTGGGTTTGGGCTGGGTTCAAGTTCTGATTTTTTACGTGTTTCGAATTCCGGGTCGGATTCGGATTAACCCAGAAACTCGAGAATGATCCGGTTTTGACCCGAATCGGCGTATTTACGGGATTTGGCCGAAGTAGTGTATGAAACGGAAAAAGTTCTTCACAGCGAGCGAACACCCATCATTGCTTCCGATCAAGATGTTGTAACTTACGATTCGATTGGAAGAGAACATCGTCGAAGGACTGAAGTCGAACAACAACGAAGGGGGCTCACTTGGCGGGTCGCGTTCGAATCCGAAAAATCGATTCGTTTGCAAGAGCAAGTCGGGATCAGGTCAGGTCGAACAATGCTGGGTCAGTTTTGGGTTGGACCCGAACCCGACCCGTGCCTCGATATTGACAGACCTGAGATTATGTATGTGACCTCTGAGAGAAGAAGCGTCTTACTGAAATTCTCATTTCCTGTAAGAATTGTTAGAAAGCACAGTAAGACGAATACAGTGGAAAATAGAGAAGGAGATTGTAATGTGTGCTCACTGTATTCTAAAAAACTAAAAGTTTCATGAATAAAATTAGACGAGTGCACATATATAGATGAGAAAGTAAACAAGAGCTGATTTGACCACAAGGGTAGTTTGTGTTTGAATGGTCTGGATGTAGTTGATAGTTTTAGTTCATTGGATGAGATTAAATCTGATAAAGTGAGTATGTGCTGCTGCTAGGGAGATGGAGAAGTGGAATGTAATGTGGGCTGTATCAGCGTATAGCTTATCAACCTCTCCTTAGACCTTGCTTTGGTTAGAGACGATGACTTGAGTTGATTAAAGACAATGATCTGACTATTCAGTATTAATTTGATAAGATTAATGTGGTGACAGATGCTGAGTAGGAAATCTTCTGAATTATCTTGTATTCAGCTTACATTTGATGAGTATTTGATACAAGATATGAAAAAGCTTCAATTAGGGATGATTGCTCCGGTTGATCTTAATTTTGATATATTAATTGAGGTGATTATTCAACATTTTTGTAAGAAAAGATTTAGGAATCTCAAATATCCGATGCATAATATTTGAAGTTGATTGATCATACCAGATATGATAAGAAATATGAACCATAAATGTTTGATTTTGGTATTATATTCTATAAGAACAGATAGTGGATTCCTATATCTAAAGATTTCAGGTGGGAGATTCTGCACAATGATCATTATTTAGACTATTTTATTCACCCAGGAAGCAGCAAAATGTATAGTAATTTGAAAGATATGTTATTGTGGCTTGGATTGAAGAAGGATGTGATAGAGTTTATTTCAAAATGTCAAGTATGTCAGATAGTGAATGCAGAGCATCATTGATTGAGAGGCTTTCTGCAGTTGTTATCCATTCTTTAGTGTAAATGGAAAGAAGTGATTGTGGATTTTGTTATGAGTTTTTTCAAGTTGAGATAGACATATGATATTGTTAGGGTTATAATTGATCATCTGACAAAGTTTGCTCATTTCATTCCGATCAGACAATATGATTCTGTAAACAAATGTGTATATGTATATGTATGTGGATTATCAAATTACATCGGATACCAAAGGTTATAATTTCTGATAGAGATGACATGTTTACCTCTAAATTATGGAGGGGTATTACTCGAGGTTTATGTATTAAACAACATTTTATTACGACGTTTCATTCTCAGACAGATGGATTGTCTGAGAAGACCATACAACTACTAGAAGATCTTTTGAGATTGTGAGTTTTTAATTTTGGTGGTTGTTAGGAGATCACATTACTCTTATTGAATTTGCTTATAATAATAATATTCAGTCAAATATATATATATATATATATATATATTTATATATATATAATATATATATATATATATATATATATATATATATATAACTTCTTATGAAGCTTTGTGTGATAAGAAGTCTCAGACACTGTTATTTTGGATAGAAGTGGTAGAAATATATCTGATTGGATCAATTTTGGTTGATGATGCTATTAAAAAGATTTGCTTGATTAGAAACTGGTGTAAAGCTGTATAAGACAGACAACATTAGTATTTTGATGCTAAACATCGGGTTGTGGAGTTTCAAGTGTGAGATTTTGTATATGTAAATATCATAATCTTGAAAGGCATTAACAAGTTTGGTAGGGAAGGAAAGATAAGTCTAAGGTACGTTGCACCATTTGGAGTTATTGAATAATTGTAAAATTTGCTTGCAGGTTACAATTGTCAGATCAAATGTTTGAAAGCAAATGTTCAAGATAAGTCCAATCCCTTCTTTATGTAAATCAAATGTAATTGAGCATTTAATAAGAGATAAATAACACAATTAACAAATATAAAAGAAAACAAATTCCGAAATTGATGGGAAAAATTATGAGGTTTTAGCTTGGCTAGAATCATATGCTATATGCTTACTAACCTCATAATGTTATGTTGTTTGAAAGGGATTTAAGGAATTCACTTCAATAATGTAAAACATTTAGCATAAATTCTTCTTTAGATGAGGTATATGTTAGGCCATAACAAAGATGTTACCATATAGTGGATTCATAAGAAATGAGTTTGAAAGAGGATTTTAAAATTAAGCAAATGAGGTGGCATCTTCTCAAATCATGACCAACATTCAATTGAGAGGAAGTTTAAGATAACTTAGATATGGATCAAGCTCATAAAATCATGATCAACAATATTATTTTAATTTTTATTTTTTTTATAAATATCAAGGAATTATAGTCAAATTAACCTTCTTAGCTTTACATGTATTTACTACGAATTCCATTTCCAAATACAACAAATCAAACATCTCCGAGCTTTAAAAAAAAATATTGTTGGATGGGAATTGCCTTCCATCTATTAGTAGAAGAGGTCCATCCAAACAAAGCAAAATAAAGGAGAAACCTTGCATAATTTATTAATTACATTAAAATAATATATATTATTGTTGCATTCAGGAGTATTCGCGGCGATAGAGAAATATAAAGTTTTACGTCTTAGCATTGTACGAAAATCCAGGACGCAATCAAATAAGAGAGAGGGTGTGTAATATTTATGAGACACCAAGATTTTTATGTGGAAAACTCTTAAAAAAGGGAGAAAAATCACGGGGCCTTGCCCAGTATAAATGAATCCACTAGTATTGTAATTGATTACAAATGAAGTCCTTCCTCGGGGGAAAGTCTTAGTTTGATGTACATCTTATAAAGTACATTACATGGTGAGAATATAAAACATCACTGTTGATGTGCTTGTTTGGTCTGAAGGACTGTAGTCGGTGTGTGTCGTAAGTCAGAAGGATCGTAGTCGATAGGCGACGGAGGTCGGAAGGATTGTAATCGGAGGGCGACGTTAGTCTGAAGGATCGTAGTCGGCAGGCGGCGGAGGTCGGAAGGACCGCGTCTGGTAGAAGTCCATCAATGGACAGAAATCCAACATCAGATAGATGTCTGATGAAAATCTGACAATTGGTATAAGTCCAACGTCATGTAGAAATTTGGTGAAGAGCGGAGGTCCGACGTCGGGTAGAAATCCGACGTTAGTTGGTGGCCGAGGAAACTCCGACGTTAGATGATATTCGGGGAGAATTCCGATGTCACTTGGAGTTTGGGTGAAACTCCAGCGTTACTTGGAGGTCGGGCGGAATTCGGGTGTCACTTGGAGGGCGGGCGGAATTCCGGCGTCACTTGGATAGAATTCCGGCGGTGGTGGTCGAGGAGGAGTTCTTCCCTCCTATCCTTCTTCTCTTCTCCTTCTTCTCTTGCTTCGGTCCCCTCTCAAGAGAAATGAGGGATCTGTTTATAGATTTTTTGGAGTGGCATGGCCTGTAAATAGGTAAGAGATCAGGGGTGAATTGGGAGTGTTTTGAATGGACGGCCAATATTGAATCCCGTGATAATAAATTGTTCGTCAGATATTTGAAGGCCTTAGTGATGTCAGAATTTGGCAATCTCTGGCTCGTTGGATTCATCTCGTCGAGCCGCTCGATTCGACTATAATAACGTTATGTTTAGAAACCGTTTGGTAACTCAAATTGTGGTTCAAACCTTCCAACAGCGCTTTGGGTCCTTGATTTGGTCCCATTTGGACTCGGATTGAGTCGAATTTGGTATTATTGGATTCGTATTTCCGAGATGATCAGTTCGATAGTAAGTTTACTGAAATCGGAGTTCAAATGGTACCTGAATTAATTTTTGAAGTTTCCAACTTGATTTTGCCTCGAGATTCGTGCCCGATCAAGATAATTATTCAATGACATATCAATTATTAAAATATGTAATATAAATGTGTTAAATAATAAATTATTTAAATTATTTTGATGAATGAATCGTCTTAATATTTTATTTATTTTTATGTTTATACATCTATGCATGATTTTATGTACTTGCAAAGTACATCAATGTGAACAATTATATAACAAAAATTTAAAAAGATTTATGGGTGAACAGAGGTTGGATTGGATCATAGTTGTGTGACGGTGGTAAGAAGGATCATAATTAGCAGGCAATGGTAGTTGGAGGGGATTGTAGTCGGTGAGAGATAGAGGTCGGATTTGACCGTAGTTGAGTGACGGTGTCGGAAGGACCATAGTTAGCGGGAGGCGGAGGTCAGAAAGACCATAATTTGAAGGGCCAAAGTTCGGTAACAATCGGTGGCCAAGCAGTGGTCGAGGCCGAGGTTGGTGGTGAGAGATATCTCAGATTTCTCCTCCTCTCCTCTCTTCTTTTCCATCTTCATTTATAATTTTTTGGGTTTGACATGGCTAGTAAATAGGAAGAAGAACAAAGGTATGTTGAGAGTATTTTGGATGGACGGTTGATATTGACTCTCTTGATCATAGACCGTTTATCGAGTATTTAATTGCTTTAATGATATCTGAAATCAAAGATCTTGAGCTAGTTGGATTTGTCTCGTCGAGCCGCTCGATTCGACTATAAGCGTGTCACATTTGAAAATCATTTAGTTGCCCAATATATGATTTAAACCTTCTAAATATACTTCGGGTCTTTGATTTGGACTCATTTGAGCTCATATTAGGGCAAATTAGGTGTCTTTGGGTTCATCTTTTCGAGACGTTTAATTCGATTATAAGTTTGTAGAAATCTGAATTCAGTTGATTCCAAATTTAATTTCGAAAGTTTCAATCAGAATTTGTCTTGACATTTATGGCGGTTTTTTTATTTTTTTTTGGATTATATATAACAGTCAATACTTTTATTGATTATACATAACACCCCAAAAAAGATCTGAAACACTTTTCATCAAATTGATTATTAAACCGCAATATTTGTATCAATAGTAATGAATTATGCACTTGCAAACGGACGCTCATGTAGTTCAACTCATAAGACGTCCAAGTACAATTTGCTATAACAAGTTCATTGAACCTGGACACCTGTACGATATATAATGTATACGGACGCTAATATCGCCCTGAACATTCTCTAGTAAACGGGCCTAGCCTTATCCAAGCCCACCTATCAATACAGGCACGTGCCTACTTGAGGTTCGCACCACTGCTGGACCGAAACGGATAACCAATAAGCATCCATTAAATAGACCCCTTCATATTAAATATATATTTATGTAAATTAATTTATTTGAATTATTTGGTTGGATTTATATATATTAGCTATGTTTGTCATAAAAAAACAAACATAATATATATATTTATGTGACATGTTAATTTAAAATTAAATGCTAGTACTTCATATTACTCAAATTATTAATTATCAAATTGAACATAAAAAATTAGTATGAATGAGCAAAAAAATTATCTTTTTTGCTCATTTAATCATTTATTACTAAACTTAATTTGGATGACTTTCTTATTGTTTTAAATAGTTTTTTAGTACAAAATTAATTTTTGATAATATTTAATTTTTAATAAAAATTTGTATAGAAGCAGTTAAAAAAATTTCCAAAAAACTATGTTAAATATAAAAAGTTAAGTTTTAAATGGAATTCATGATGTATTTATATTTATTTATTTTTTTTACAAAGCTATGTGTTTTATTAATTATCATACAATATAAAATGAAGGATATATTTTTGTCTAGAGTTATTGGAATATCTTTCATTATAAAATATTGAATAATAATTATTATGATATATATTTTATTTTTATATATATAAATATATATATATTTATATAATATATTATATATATATATATTTATATTATATATATATTATATATATATATATATATATATCAATCTATTTCTTATGATCTTAAAACACTACTTTGTTAAAAAATTATAATTTTTTTATAAATATAAATACATTAATATTTTAGATATGATGCATATTTTAAACTCTACTTTTTATTTGACTTAATATGTTTTGTTCATTCATACATTTTTATGTTCATATTTGATAATTAAATAGAGTAAAATGAAATCTTAGCTCATTTAAATGATTTAATTAACATGTCACATAAACACATATTAAATATGATTTTAACTAATTATATATAACTCCAAACAAATAATTGAGATAGAGGAATAAAGGAATATTCATTTGTGATAAGCAATATTCTTGGTTGTTTTTTTTTTGCTATATTTTTTTAATAATGAAAAAAAGGAACGAGTATTAATGGATGCTTATCGGATTACCCATTCGACTATGTGCAAGTTGTCCACACTACGTAAATGTGTGTGCCATTGATATTTAATATTTTAAACAATAATCACTAAATTATTGATCAAAATATTTTCATTTTAGAATAACAAGTTATATAGCATAAATTAATGATATGTAGCAAGAATTATTAATACGATCATGATTAGATGTAACATTTACATTCAGGTAGGTTGAAATATTTGTAATGCACATGCCGAAACTATCATTCATCTCTTTTTTTGAATGTGATGATATGTTTCACATTATCTTCTAAATTGTGACTTGAGTCCCTTTTTTTTTTACATAATATGCTCCATATATTAACTCATAGATCTAGAATGCCTCTCATGAAAATGCTTCTCCTGATTTTAATGTTGATGTCTGTGATGGTAAAGTTGCGGTTTTCGATGATTTTGTCCCTCTGGACCCCAGGGACCAAGAGATTTTTAGCCCTGTGGGTGGGTAGATGCCTGTAATGCTTTGGATACTCCTGCTGGTCTTAGTGTTTCTTTTCCTGATGGTGTTGATCATGTGGATAAAAATGTTGATGTGTCTCTTATTGATGCGCCTATGTCCGTTATTTTCAATTATGCTTGATTAGCTCATCTTACCTGTAAATTGAGGGATCATGCAGTTATGCATGGTGACTGATTAGATGATGACAATTATTCAGGTAGTGGGGAGAAAATTAATGAGAAAGAATAGAATTCTCGGGATAACTTTGATTTAAGTATTATTTAAATTGTTGAGGATGTTTTTTTTAAAGATTGGTAAGCATAGATGACGTAAATCTAAAAAGAAATGATTTTTCATTTTGGATTTAGCCTTCTTTATGCTTTTGGGGTATGCTTGGTTGGTGCTATTTTGTTTCTTTGGATTATTGTGGGTGTTGCTCTTTGTTTTGATGGTTGGGCCGTTTTGAGGTTGGTTTGATTGGTGTTGTTGGGGGCTTAATTATCTTTGCATTTGTTGCTTTCTTTCTGTGGCCCGGGCAGTGATGAGGCGACTTTATGCTTACCATCTGAACGTTCGTGGCTTGATTTGTTTAGATTATTAATATTTTTATGTATGTTTCTTTGCTCTACGTATACTCTTTGACAACTTTTTCTGTTGAATTAATAACTTGGCTATTTCTATGCTAATATTTTGTAATAATTTTTGTAAATGATCTACCTTATTATATATAAGTGTTTAATTGACTAGTGACTTCTCTTGGTTGACTTCGATCATGTACAATGCATTATACAATTATTTTTGTATCCCAGCTTGGATGGCCTTATTTTAACCATTGGATGACCAATACAAATTTCTCTAATTAACGGTGACTTTTGTTCATCCAAATATTTATTTAAAGATGTTTATTTCCCTCTAATTTTTTAGAAGCAGCTCTATAATTCCACCATATAATTTTTTTTTATAGATTTATAATATGCTGAGTTATATATCTATTTTATTTTTTATATAAATATTTTTAATTAATTTTTTCACTACCAAAAAAAATTTGAGAAAAAGAATGATAATATTTCTGTCGTCTTCTCAACAGCAAAAATGATGACATCCTGAGCACGAGATGTTAACACCGTCCTTTTCCTTGCCTGATTTTTTTGGGTGGAAAAATCACTGCCTTTTCTCTCTTCCTTCCTATAAAATCCCACTCCGCCTTATAAAATATCAACCTTCTGCTGTTTACATCTCCGAACTCGCTCCTCTCTAACGGCCCTGAGCCGGCAACCGGCAAATGGCCTTATACATAAGGACGAAGCGGGTGACGGATCCGCTAGACGAGCGAGTCCGCGACCGCCTCCGCGGCGTTATGACCGGCTACGCCAGTAGCGGCAGCGAACATGACGGCGCTGTCGCAGACGACGGCCACTCCTGCTTCTCCGACCTCATCCATGACTTCCTCGAACCAAGATACACCTTAGACGAACGCGATGAATCCGGCTCCGGAGAGGATTCAGATTCCGATAAAGGCGCCGCCTTGGAGAAAGCAGCCGAGCAAGCAAAGAAGCTCCGGGAGTTTCTAGACCCGTCGCTGGAGTCAGATTCTTTCCGCTTTCGGCTTAAATCGGATGTGGAGGAGGCGATTCGGCTAACTGGACCGGGATTCCGGCGTGGTGTGATGGGGCGGCTAAGGGAGAGGGGTTACAATGCCGGGATCTGCAAGGCGCGGTGGGAGAGCGCCGGAGGATTAACGGCGGGAAGCTATGAGTATATCGATGTCATCGATGTGGATGCGGCTGGGGAAGGGGATCGGAGGTACATCGTTGATTCGGGATTCGCTGCGGAGTTTGCGGTTGCGCGGGCGACGGAGGAGTATGAGAGAGTGGTTGGGGGGCTGCCGGCCACGGTGGTCGCTCGGGCGGAGGAGGTTCGAGCGGCGGTGCGAATCGTGGTAGAGGTTGCCCGCCGGTCGCTGAAGAGCCGAGGGCTGTGTGTGCCACCGTGGAGGAAGAGGAAGTACATGATGGCCAAGTGGCTGGGACCTTACCGCCGGACGTTGAACGAGATCCCGGCGAACACCGCAGCCGAAGGAGGCGGTGAGGTAAAATGCCGGGCGGTGGGATTCGGTGCGCCGAGGATCGCTGCCGTGCCGAAGCCGATGGTAGCGGTAGAAGAGACGTCAAGGTCATTTTGGTAATTGTGCTGACGTGTCGCTCTACGAGCCGGCGAGCACTGGGAATCGCCTCGCCGTAGTGGACATGACGGCGGTGGCGGTGGATGACGTGGGAAGGCTATTTTGGTAATAATAGTGCTGATGCGGCGCTACGTGGCGGTAAGCACAGGCAATCGGCGCATGTTAGAATAGGAAGTTGTCGTGGAGGGTGATTTGTACCTAATTGATTGATGATGATATTGTGTGTAATGCGTAAATTCTTTTTTGTAAAAAAATTGTATCTCACAGCGTGTTTATTAAACTTTAATTATGATAAATAAAAAATAATAATTATTGAAAATAAATATATATTAATTTAAATTCATAATTAAAGTTTAATTAAAATACTATTACTCTCGTATATTTTTTCTATTATTTTAAATTTTAAAATGCAATCCTTCCCTTAAACCTGTCCTGTAAGTTATTGCACGAGCTGGCTAACGTACGCTGGCGGAAAACAAAACAATCTTATACGACAAAATACATATAACAGTCCTGTACGAACTTTATACGTCATATATACGGTGACTTTGTAGCATAAGTGACATTGGAAGCCGGTAAGAATTAGGTTTTGTTTGAGACGGCTTATATATTTCTTTCTCAAGTAAGCTTTTTAGTATAAGAATTAAAATTTTTGTAATGGAAAGCTGCTTTAAGAAGTAATAAGAAGTCGTCTCAAATAAAGTGGGCTTCATTTGGGACGACTTTCTCGTTGCTTCTTAAAGTAGCTTTCTAGTACCAAAAAAAAAATTATACTAGAAAACTACTTTAAGAAGTAGTAAAAAAGCAGTTTCAAACGAATCCATAAATTGTTTCTATTTGTGTCAGCTTTTCATCTATTTTACTTTTTAGATAGGAATCACAATTTTATTTGGTTACTATTTCTTTATTATTTAAAAATCTTTGTTATGGAAAGTTGCTCTCTTTTATCATAATAGTGAAGTTATTTTTTTATAATAATTTCACAATCAACTTTATAAAAATGTTACAACTGTCACAAACAGTTCCTTTATTTCTAATTGTATATGATGGTGTAGGAGGTTTCCTCGGGATTATCCGTTTACATTGTTTATTTAGATACATCTATTAGAGAGTTTTATTTTTTCTAATGACTAGAGCCGTAAGCGAGTCAATATTCGATGAACAACTTGATTTGGATTTGATCAATATTTGTTCAAATTTGTTTGAGTTAAAAATTTAAGAAATTTGAATGTTTTTTTTAAGGAACTTGAATATTAAGTGAATTAAATTGAGTATGGTCCACCATGGTTATTCATGTTCATGAGGAAATTTATTTGTTGTTTAATAAATAATTTGATATGAAGGCTTTGTTTGGGATTGCTTTTTTACAACTTCTTAAAGTAGTTTTTTAGTACAAAAATTAAATGCTTTATACTAGAAAGCTGCTTTAAGAAGCAACAAGAAAACAATACCAAATGAAGCCTAAGTTTGATGATAATTTATGTATTATTTAATTAAATTTTGTTAAATATAATATATTTAATTACTTATTTAAAATAATTTAATTTAATTTGTTATTCATAATTAAGGTTTAATTGTTTTATATATATATATATACTGTAGTTGTGTGTGTTCATATTGATGTGCAACAAAAAAAATTTGGCAAAGAGAATTTTCAGACATATTTTCTCATAAAATAAAATTACATGTATATTTCTTCAATTTCGTGTAAAATGAGGCCAATAAACTATTTTTTTTTCTAATATTAAGCATTTATTTTTACAAAATAAAAAATGTTGACGGTTAATCTGACCCTAAAATTCATAGAATGGGCAACAATCTCGATGCAATATTTGAATGAAAACCTTCAAAATTAAATTTAGGCTCGTCTCAACAATAATTTTAGAAACTTATAATCAAATTGAATGTCTCGACGAGATGAAGTTATCGACAATATAAATGATCTTATTGAACTCTAAATTAGCTCAAATCAAACACTTCATTTTTATTTTGAAACCTCTGAACATAAATTAACAAATCAAATTACTTTCGATTATGACATGCTTATAATCAAACCTAGCAGCTTAACGAGATAAATCTAATATAATACAACTTTTTATTGCAACTGGGCCAAACCCTATGGTTTTTTCTTCGATTTTCTGCGTAAGAATATTTTCTAATATAATACAACTTTTTATTTATACTTTATTTCTATACAATACAAAGACACTAAACTCAAATCTCTTATAGCAATTTTTCTAGCACGTGACAATTAAAAATTTTATGCAGATATCTTATTATTTCCACAATTAATATAAATATCTATAGGATTTGTGGCGCATGTTAGAGATAATCGTTAATTTTGTCACATTTATGTCATCAGCCCCACCGTCCACGTCGGCAGAACCTTAATCCTTAAGGCTCACGTGCTCGTTTTAAGAGAAATGAGCTTGGATCGGGCTGGAGGCCCAGCCCATTTCGTTAGAAGTTTGTAGCCCGACTGCCGGACCGTGTTCAATGAACCTACGGAGCTGTCCAGGTTCAATGAACTGTTAGCTGACATGCACTTACATGATTTATCAGCTAAAAAAAAGTGATGTATTGAATCGCAATTATTGCCTTTTGATAAAAATAGAAAAAGTTTACATTAGAATAACATAAATATAATTTATATTAAAATAAATTTAAATTATAATATTTTGTTAAGCTCATAATCGAGCATGGATTGTTATGAGATCATAATAGGTGATGATGATCGAAGAACCATTGTTCGAGGATAGTAATCAAAGAATCATATTTGGATGACGATTGGAGGATAGAAGTTGAGAGATACTAGTCGAAGAACTATAATTAGGCAATAGTGGTCGGATGATCAATATTCAATGTTAGAGGTCGAGAAAATGTAATCGGGTGACTGTGGCCTAAGGAACATAGTTTAGTAATGGCGGTCAGATGACTATAGTTGGACGATGGTGCTTGAGAGGTAGCGGTCTAGCAATGATTATTAGCAATCATTGAATGATGGTGGTTGGATATTATATTTTAATGAAAGCCCAAGAAGTAATCAAAACTTATTATAGTCTTCAATGCGAGGCAGAAGATTCAACATACTTGCTCTAGTTCTAATCACTATCAATAAATAAACTATCAATATAAATAATAAATAATATATACAATCCATATCAATTAATAGTAAAAAATTAATATAATCAATAAAACAAAAGTATCTCACATTCTCACTAAGCAAAACTCGTCTATCAATTTATAAGAAAATTAATAAAAATCTATAAGTACTTATTTACTTGACTTGGAATCATAAGAAAAATCTACATAATGAATAAAAAAGTCCATCAAATAATCAAAATTCTATCATCGCTTTCAATGTAAGGTAAAAGAATCAATATGTATATTCAATTCTAGTCACTATCAATCATCAATTAATATAACAATTAAAATATCAAAAATTAATAATAAAATTAATATGATTAGTAAAATTAAAAGAGATCTATCAATTATTATATTATAAGAAAAATCAGTAAAGATGCCTATCACTCAATTAGTCATACTAGAATGTTATGATATGCTGTATCAATATTAATGCCAGTATGAGTTCAGTTATATCTATCAATCAATTTAATGTACTATCAAATAAATATCATCATAAGTATACTTATGAAAATTAAGGTATGACATGTAGCTTTAATGTGATATATTCTTTATAACATATATTATTTGTCATAGATATCAATCTTATCTTATATTAATTATTTATTTTCACATATAGCTTTTAATAACCATTTAAAAGTCATCACTCTTTACCAGTCGATACAATTTGTTCAATCAGCTAGTAATAATAATTAGAATTACACCACTACCATTTTATTTAAAGAAAAGTTTGTCGACCCAGCCTCCTTTGTAAGGTATTATATTTTAAAAATCAAATCGTATTCATTATAGTGTTAACAACCAGCCTTCATTGCTTACATACAAATGATATATTTTCTATGTCATGTAAGTCAATACCATAAATAAAATGCAATTTTAAAAAATACATAGAAATCTACAAAAGTTTTACACTATACATTTACTTTAAAAAAAAATCACAACTTCTAATTTAATTGATGAAAATTCAATATGTTTATGTCAAAATGCTCATATTGACAATATCTACCATATATCGAAAGTTGCGGTAAAAGTTTTATTAATATAAAATCATCCTCATTTTTAGCAATAAAAATACAAATTTGAAATATATATATATATATATATATATATATATATATATATATATATATATATATATATATAATTTATTGAAGTTAGAAATAGGATAATGGTTCTTTATAGTGAGACAAACAAATTTTCCAACAGTACCAAGTGACGAAAATAGCTCTACGGCCTCTAAATCCTCAGCTTCCTTTTCTCTCTCCTCACTTTCTCTTTTATTTTTGTATTTGTTTTCTCTCATAGACAAATTAATGAAATCAAAGTGCTTATTTAATAAAATATTAAGTAAAATGAGCTATTTGTAATAAAATATTAATATAATATTATATTTTAATCAAAATTTCAGTATAAAATTCAAATACATATTTTTGGGGCATAAAATAATATAAAAATATTCATAAAATAACTTATTTTATTTAAAAAATTCTTGTGAAAATAGTTTGCAAAATATATACCTAACATCCCAAAAATTTTCACTTGACTGACATGTGTTACTTTTTTAAGGATTTGTGTCATCACCTCCACCACCAACATCAACATCAACATCAACATCAAGCCTTTATCCAACTATGTGGGGTCGACAACATGAATCTTTTTTCTTCATTGTGTCATGTTAAGAGTTAGATATGAAAGGTCATTTCTAGTAATTTCTAATCAAATCTTTTTAGGTCTAGCTTTATCTTTCTTAACATAAGTCAAATATAATACATCTACTTTCCTAATTGGGTCATTAGAAGGCCATCATTTTATGTGACCAAACCATTTAAGGTTGCTCTATCTAATCTTATTTTCAAAATGGAGCAACTAAAAACTTTTCACGTATATGCTCATTTTATATCTCATATCTAAGAGTAAAGCCACCCATCCACCTAAACTTCTTCATCTCTGCAACACTTAACTTAATATTGTGCTTCTCCTTTAATTGCCAACATTCTACTCCATAAAGCATTGCAGGTTTAAACACCATCTTATAAAAATTTCCCTTAAGTTTGAGGGGGACTTTTCTTTCACACAACAAGATCGATACATTCATCAACTTCAACCATCCAATTAAATTTTACTAATAAGGATTTACATCAATGCTAAAAAATGACAAAAAAATTATAATAATCAAAACATAATAATATCAATCTTAAGACGAAGATGGTTTGTGATTTGGACTTAAAATGAATCTTAAAAAAATATTTATTTTGGTCAAAATACATGCTATTACATGATGATATTGGCCAAGTGATCATAATCAATCATTGATGATTGAAGGGTCATAATTGGGCATTGGTGTTTGGAGGGCCATAATCGAACGATAGTAGTAGGAGGACTGTAGTTGGGTCATGGTAGTTAGAGGCTTATATTCAGGCAACAATGGTTAGAAGATCATATTTGGATGACAATGACTAGAGGATCATAGATGCTCAATGGTAATTGGCTGTATTATAGTGATGATTCAATGATGATGGTGATGGTTCTTCATTGACAACGATTAGATTATGGTTTGGCAGTAGTCTGAGGGCGACGACCAGGCAATAGTGTTATGACCAAAAAATATAATTGGAAGAACTATTCTTATTTATGCTGTATGGCTTTAATAATTCACACCAAGAGCTAACTAAAATCATTAAATTATAATAAACATAAACATTCGTATAATCATTTCATATCATCAAAAGAGTTATAGACAACAATTCAATATAATTTTTTTTTCATAACAACCCACATACATGAATAACTAGACTATCAAAATAAAACATTTTTAAACTTAAACATAATTATAGCATGGATTTTGATTTTATTAACCCTTTTTTTCTCAGCTAGATCTTTATCATTTCCTAAAAGGACATGTAACTAATAATAATGAGTAACTCATGCTCAATAGGCTACATAAGACAAACTAAAGAATTTAATATTCATATATAAAGTAAATTGTGTAAAAAATAAATAATATAAACATGAAGTTATACATTTCTTATTAGAGTGATATGACATTTATGTAATGTTCTATCATTAATGTGATTGAAATAAAATGACTAATATTAATAGTAGCCATGAGTCAATAGTAGGAAGTTGTCTAAAATAAGAAAATAAACATTACTTGAACTTTAACATTGCTACAACATAAACATCATTTGAACTTGAAGATTATATTAGAAACATAAACATCATTTGAACTTGAAGATTATATTAGAACATAACATATGATGAAGCATAATATGTAATCAATAAATCATAGCATGTTTCACATTTACATAGAATATTTCTCGAAGCTTTATTATATCTCTACTCTCACTTATGTCGCTACTTGATTAGATTAACATGATTCTCCTTATAGCTTTACTTCCAATTATACCCTCTACTTATTCATCTCAAATTTGTTCATGCACGTCATACATACAAATGGATGAATTACATACATGCACATACTCTTATAGCTGCACTTATATTGCACAAAATATTAAATAGCCGTCACTTGTAATGGCTTATTTCTCCCTCCTTCCCCATATTTTCATCACATAAACATGAAAAGCATCAATATATCAACATGTAGAATCAACATTTATCATAATACGTGAATATATGAAATTTCGAATGTACGACAAAGTTAGTAGTGTGCACGAGGTAAAACTTGTATACACATTTAACAATAACAATCTAAAACATCATTCATGGGGAGCATTCATAGTATCATTTTGATGTATTTATTGTACTATAACAATTTCTATAGTTATCAATTTACTTATGGAGATGCTTTAAATGATATGCAAATTCTAATGTTCGATGAAAATTTATATATTTCTTATTTATGTGATTAAAGCGTTTATTTTACCATATGCTAAAAAGTTACATGTCAAAAACTTCAGAACTCCCCATAAATTTGTATGTGTGAAACCAAATTTGATAAATCCCAAAAAAATACCCACATATATGTTGAAATTGAAATCTAAAGCAGGATAACAATAACTTATCTCGATTTAGACAACTTTTCCAACAAGCCTGTCAAGCAAAATAGGCTTTCAGACCTCCAAAATAAACTTTTTCTCTCTAGAATTCCTTCTCATTATATCTCTAATTGGCTACCTTAGGAGATGAAATGGGGAGAAGTATGATCTTTAAACTGGAACTTGATATTTATAGACCCAACACTATAGCGCTCCCAATAAAAAATTATATATACTTAGATAGAGAGCTTGGCAAAACAATACCCATTTTCAGACACTCAGACAGACAACCTCATGTCAAGTTGGGAAATCCTTCTTGGCGTAGTGCTCCCAAGTGGGATTTTCCTCCCGTCACATTTCTTTTCCCAACTCGACTGCAATTTTATCTTTTTAATAGAAATTCAACATAAAAATTTCTAAAATTTCATAGAAAATTAACAAGTACTTAGTGAACTAACAAATCTCATCGAATTAAATTCACGTCATTATAGGTAAACTCGATATTATAGAGGTGGTCTTTACATAGAGTTTGATGATTGTGGTTGGGTGATGATCTCATGAAGCTTTATGATTCTTCAGACCATTGAGCTCTATTGAATTTCAAGCAAGTGATCCTTTTCATGTAAAATGTGATGGTTAATTTATAAATTTTGATAGTGGTATGCTACATAAATATAGTCAAAATCCAGAACACTCCATCAAAATATCCATATTGATTCTCTTGATCCTATCTCATTCTTTAGTATTTAAGTGACTTAATGATGTCAGAACTAAACAATATTGTGCTCGTTGAATTCAAGATGCTCAATTTGACTAGATGCATGCAAGATTTATACATTATTTGGTCTCATAATTAATGTCCCAAAACTTTAATTATATTTCAAATACTTGATTTTGACTCATTTAGACTAGGATTGGGTAGATCTTAGTGTCGAAGGATTCATTTGCTTAGCTCGACATTTACTACAATCAGAGTTTAGATGATTATACATTTTAATATGAAATTTTTAATTCAATTATATATCGAGATTTGTGCTTATTAAGTTAAATTTTGATGATGTATCAATTCCATTTTTTCTTCAACAGTATCAATCTTATCATAATTATTTATCAACTTTATGAATAATTATTTTGCATTCCATTTAATTTGATTGATATTTTCCATATTAAATTTACTTAGGATAACATTATAGGATGTTTGTGACAAATAAAACTATTGCAAACCTTATAGCAAAAGGGAAACAAGTTATTTTTCATAATCTTATTTTCTCTCTAGCAAACATTTGATTGTTGGCCTATTTACAAATAAAACATTAAAACTAAAATTGTACTCAATATATGTAAAAAAAAATTAATATTTATAACTCAATACTTGTAAACAAATTAATATTTATAACTTATATACTATCATAAAAATAACATCATGAGTAATTCAAACAATAATATTTTTTATCAGTCTATTAAATATTCAATAATATTGTTCAACTTCATCAAATATTTAATAAATAAAATATGACACTAGCAAACTATAGACTAATAGTGCAACAAATATATTTGTTTGTCTTATGTGAATTCTGTGAATAAATGTTAGAATCAAATAAAGTGAATGCCATGAGTAGAATGCCACAAGAAAAGGACTATAAAACAAAGGCTTGATTAATCAAGGTTGTGAAAGTCGGATCAGAAAATGAATCGGAAGACGAAGAGGTTCACGATTCAACCGGTCGAACCGGATGACATAATAAATAATAATAATAATATTTAAAATTAATAAAATTAACATAATAATATGACAATCCAATATTCATTTTAGCAAATATTAGAATTAATTTTTGCACATTTTATTGATTTTAACAAAATACAAATGCAATTTCATCACATAGAAAACCCAAATTTAGTAAATATGAATTACAATTTCAGCAAAGATGGAAACTGATTTTAGCAAAACACAAATGCAATTTCAGCGCATAGGAATCCCAAATTTAGATAATTTTAATATCAATTTCAACAATTAAGAAATCTGATTTCAGAAAGCTAAAATCTAATTTCAGTAAATACAAAAATTCACAAATACAATTTCATAAATACATACACAATATTTTTCAAAATATTTTCTAAGCAAGCTAGGCCGATAGATTTAAGAACATTAAAAACAAGTTTGCTTACACAAATAAACTTAAACACGCAATTTTAAAACACTAAATTGAAACGATACACCTTGCGGCTCTAGTTTCCAGCACGAGGTGGTCCGGCCATCCCAAGGCTCCCAGTTCCATGCAGGACGGCGAAATTAGCTAATTTGTTATTACCACATTACATTGGGGAAGGAATGCATACCTCTGTTTGATATGAAACAACAATTTGTATGTCGAGTCAGTTCTCTCCTCAAAGTTTGAAGTTCCTGAGATAGAGATAATGAAGCAAGGATGACGCCGAGTCAATTCACCTTCAAATTTCAGTTGCCTATTATCTCCAAACTAGATAGATATAATGAAAGCTTCAGTTAACATTACCATCCACATTTGTACTGAAGTCAATATAAGAGACAAGAAGCAAGGATGATGTTCGAGAATTGTCGTCGTCGAGTGAGCTCATCATGCAATTCTTGAATCAACAATAAATAGCTAGGGCGAGCGCGGGGGGGGGCTAGACATGAGCAGAGCCGAAATGAATTACATGAGGGGGAACGAATTTATTAGGTTATTCCTCACATCACTCGTTCATGGTGCATTTAAAATCAACAGCTCAAAACTCGCCTTTTTTGAACCACACAGTTCTTAAGAACCGGAGGCGGTTCCGTGGTTTCTAGTTTGACTGACCGTGTGGGCGATTTTATCCCCAATTCTATGCAAAATTGATTTTATAAGAGAGATGAACCGGGCGACCGATCGGGTTTTAGTTCAACCAGTTGAACCGATCAATCCAATCCGGTTTTTAAAACTATGTGATTAACAAAGTTGAAAAACAAAATTAACTTTATCTATAACTGAAAAATATATGTAACGATTTGGATTTATTGAGGAAAATGTCACTCTCTAAAAGAATTTTCATTTAAATTGTTATTCTCTTTTGATTAAGAGTCAGTTTGAGACAACTATAGCTTTTGTAAAGTTGGTTGTGAAATTGTTATGTGGAAATTAACTCGACTACTCTAGTTGTCAAAAATACACTTCCATTGTTAAAATTTTTATAAAGTAATGAGAAAGTACTTGAAAAAATAATATTCAAATAAAATTATTATTATATTTGTGGTGAATAAATATGTAGCATATCATTTTATTAGTTCACCATCCACCCAGCTTAATTTTAACAGGCCTGGCCCATTTTGAGCCCAACGGTGGAAACCCACATATAGTAAATGTTAATATCATACAAATCTTAACCCTATTTTCTCCGAGGAAGAACGTCGAAGGCAACAGCCGGAGTCCGGAGAGGCATATCTTCTCCTCCCTTCCTCCCTCGGCATCTCACCTGTTCAAGCGGAACTCATCTGTGGCAGAGCAGTGCGTTTTTTATAGACCTTTTCAATGCCTCGGTAAGTAACATCTTTCGAATGGATTCTCGTTTCTGGATTATAATTTTGTTTACAATTTCTCAGAATTTTCATTCTGCAGATACTACTGTGACTACTGCGACACTTACCTGACGCACGATTCTGTGAGTTTTGACTTTTGACCCATTTTCCTCTTTTTATGCGCTCTTTCGTGTAATTTTTCCCTTCTTTTAGGTTATTTGTCGATTCGTGGGCGTTAGTGAGCTTAGGGATTTTGCCTTCTCGGCTTGCGGCGATACGAGTGTGCCTTCAGAAGCAGCGAAGACGATGGATTTATGCACCTTAATTGTTTTTTTTTAGGAAATGACGAGGGCACATCCCAATTCTTTTAAAATAAAAAAAATTTATTACGAGTAAGGGATCAAAAGTGGATATACAAAACCCAACAAATGGGGTCATAGCACAAAACAAAAACCATATAATCTACAAACCCAGCACTGACTGCAAAAGTAATAGAAGAGGGCAATAATTATGCGTGAGTAGGCTCAGATTTTAAAAAAATTGAAAGTATACAGAGGCATACGAAGGCACTCGTGATCCGTTCAGCGCAGCCATATCAAGAGTAGTATATGAGATCATGAAATATCTGAACGATGATGGCTTGAAGGCTGCAGGGTTGAGCACATATTCTCATCACCCAGAGCCTACAAAAATGACCTGCACTGCGAGGGAAAAATTGTCCAGAATCCACATGACGACACTTATTCAAAAGCAGCTGTCTTGAGATCGGGGGAAGAAAAGCCTGAAATAGAAACAACGCATTTTGATACAAAGAAAACAAAAATGAATCAGATTCGATCTGACCATGAATCTTGATTTATCATGGTTTCCAAAAGACTGAGAAGACCAATGTGAGATTCTTGGACCATTTCTGGCGGTCTCGAATTCAGCCCTTACGTTCTATGATACAATGACTAGGAATCACATAATGGGGTGAAGGATTTATAATTTTTCTGTGGGTGTTCTTGAAGTTTCTTTTCTGCTTTATGCTGAAATGCCATTCAATGGTTCATTCCAGGGGCAATGGTAAGAGTGCCAAAATATTCCAGAGAAAGGCCTTTAGGTGGTGAGGAAGTTGGAGACGGGAAATGGTTGAGTGAGTCTCTGGTGGACCATGCACTGGTTGGAGTGGTTGTTGATTTAAGTATTCCAAAGATAATGTGGGTGGGTTGCTAAGTGAGATTGGTCTGCACGAGAATGATGGAAATTATCATGTGGGGGATTGGCAACAGAAGGGTGATTGTTTTTGTTAGAAGCAGGAAGGGCACCAATATGTATCCCTCCATTTTTGGAGGGAGCTTTTGCAAGTTTCTTTGAAGGAGCTCCACTTTTACTTCTACCTCTTTAGGGGATTGGTCGTGTTTATGTCATAATAATATGACAAGTTGAGTCATCATGATGTCTTCATGATGCCAGAATAAGAAGCGCACCCTTTCCAAACTCTTGTTTTTCAATCATGTTGGATTTCCTGATTGAATTTCTTTCCATTGAGGGCTTAACATTCCATTTCCATTGCTTGAACACAAAAAAGTCTCCCATTAAGAAAACAGGGACCTCTATTCCATAGCATATCTTAACCTCTTGACAACAACACTTATTAGAAAAAAATCACTTGCGAGTGTAAGAAGATTGAGGCCTCTCATGGTGCTTTCATTGTTTGATTACAATAACCATGAGAGATCCGTAGTATGGATGCTTTCCACTGGCATGTCCTACTAGTGCAAGCTCCCATTTGTTCTTTCCTTTGATAAGGTCACTCTCAGCAAACATCACCCCCATCCACATAGGATAAGGAAAAGTTTTTTCTCGTCATTTTGGGCACACAAAAGCTCTTTTGAATTGAATAAATTTTGAGTAGACGTAAGGATCATAAGATTCAGGTTTGTGATTTGGTTGGGGATTTAGAGGGGATGAGGAGGAGGGGGGAGCTATTATGGTCTACTATTCTCTTCTCCAAATGTTTTTTTTTGGGTGGGGTGAGGGGAGTTGGCAAGGTCCAATTTTCTAGCAAAAAGTGCCTTGTGAAGGTTACAGTGAGGAGGAATAGGGAAATGAAGTGGATGTAAGGGAGAGAAAAGGGAGATGCAGTCCCTTCGATGGGAAGCTGGAGGTTGGAAAGTCATGCGCACAAGATGCTAAGAGATTGGGAATCACGTTGATGAAGAGAAGAGGAGGGTGCATTGATATGGGGAGGAGAAAACTTAGAAATCCTATTTGAGCCATGGATTTTCTTTTTGTTTAAAGTCTCTTAGAATGATTATAGTCAATTCTACATATCAGTCTATTATGATCTTAGGGCCTTTATTGGGGTTTGAGTACGCATGATGTAGAATAATAAGGATGCAATGCAAATGTGTGCAAAATTTTTTATTTACCAGTTGATCCATAGACTAGTTAACAACACAACTAGATACTTTTGGATTAACAAGACTTATGGTTAAATTAAAGAGAAATATTTAAATGTTTTTTATGAGAAAATAAACTCTAAAATGAGGCAAGCTTATAAAATAATAGGCTACCGTAATGAAATACTAATATGAGAAGATCACCAGGAATTTAATTATCTAATATATAATAATCGAAGATTGTTTTCTACGAGCCTTTACCATGGATTGAATCCTTCTTATTGAAAGTTCTTTATTTGTTGCACCCACTATACTCCTAAATAATCCTTCGCTTGGATGTGGAAAACACACAAATATTTTAAGTGTTAAGGGTAGCAAGTGAAATCTTATTCAACAATTATCATTCTTTTCATCCCAAACAAGGTCGTACATATAAACCACATTAATAAAAGTATGAGGAGAAGATGCATGCCTTTGGCTTGGAGAATGGGAAGTGATGGTGGGGGGAGGGCTTTGATGCATCACTTAAAGGTTGCAAAGTAGTCTAGGGTAGTTTACATGCAAAGCTAGCTAACACAAGTTGATTTCAATGCTAGTAATCAACACAAGAGAGGGCGGAAGGGGGTGGGGATTGGTGATTGGGATGATGAGGTGGCAATTTGAAAGTGTCTTGGCAAGTTAAAATAATGATGCATGGATCAAAGTGGTCCAAATAGGCAATTTGGGCTAGGAAAATGGTAGAATAGTTAGTCTACTCAAGGTCATGTGCACAAATACCTGATTCAATGACTTACTGAAAAGTTGTGATCAATTATATAGTTGAGGAGATGTCTTCCTTTTGGATGATACACACATAAGTATTATGATCAATAAGATGTGTTTATTTTTTTACATTAAACCTGTAAGGTCACCGGCTAAGCTTATTGCTTTTTCATGATGCATTGGGCAAGTTCATGATTGGCCAAAAATGTTCATTTGATACCATTTAATGATATCCTCAGCTGCTGATGATAAGGCTAAAGCATGGCACTCATGGTCTCCAAGTTTTATGTGTATTAGGAAATGCAACATCATTTCATCATCATCATTAGTTATTTTCTAATTATTTAGAGTTGACTTTATGATTCCTCGTTTACCTCCGTTCCGAGCTCTTCCTGTGGTGTTTAACTCATTCATCACAAATCATTTCAAACAACTTTTATGCATGTTATTTTAGGTCTATCAATTTTCCTTCCTAACTTTTTGACCCCACTTTAACTAACTGTCAAATGGATGCAATTTCTATATATTTTTTTCCACATAAACAAATCAGTTGTTGGCAAATATATTTTTTTTTATATAAAAAAGGGCGACAATAGTTGTTAGAACTTAGAGTTGGTATTAATTTGTCAATTTTAAGATATGCTGATTGATTATTGAGAATCTTATGGTTTTTAGCGAGCTTGAGCTGTCATCATTGTATTTTTGTATTAGCTTCTTCTGTGGGGAGACATCGTGCTTTCAAAGATATGTTTCTTCTTGTCCATACTCTTAATCTTTCTCTAATTTATTTTTATTTCATGTACTTCAACCAAAGCAAATACTTTCAACTTATCTTGGACATCTTCTGTCATTTTAACGGAATGAATCTAATTGTCTTTTATCCTGCTAGAATTTGTTATAGAGTATCCCATTTATTTTACATTATGGTGATTCCTGTTTCCCACTGACAGTTTTACTTCTGCAGCCTTCTGTTAGAAAGCAACACAATGCTGGCTACAAGCACAAGGTTTTCTCATGATAGATGAAAATTCCCTTTCTTACCCTCCCTCAACCGATTCCAGGCAAATATTCTTATGACCGCAAATGCATTTGCAGGCAAATGTGCGTTCTTACTACCAACAATTTGAGGAGCAACAGACTCAAAGCTTAATAGATCAAAGAATTAAGGAGCATCTTGGCCAGGCTGCAGCTTTCCAACAACAAGTTGGTGCAAGCTTTAATCAACACCTTATGTCGCTCCAAGCTAACCCTCAGAGACCTCGTCTTCCTCTTCTTCCACCCCCAGTTTTGCCAATGGGAGCTCCTCAAGCGCTAATGTCCCCACCACTTGTTCCGGGACTTAGACCTCCAGTTATTCCAAGGCCGATTGCAGGTGCTCCATGTAGATTTGAAGTATTCCTCTTTTATCATTCTGTATATTTGAGAGCATTTCTGAGAAGTTCAAGTCATATTTAGCTGTTCTAACGGTTTCAAAGCAAAGAAAATCATGTTACATATTCTATGCTAGATGAGCAGCATCCCTAGAATTGCGTTATTTATTTTTTATCACTTATGACTGCATACATTCATAGCTAAATGCCTTCAATTCAAATTTGAATTACATTGAGTTTTATGCCTTGAGTTTAAATTAGGCCTTGCCCGAAGTACAAGACACGTTACTGTTTCAAATTAAAAAAAAAAATTCTAGAAAAAAATTGCGAATGATTCTTATTCATTTACTTGTGCAAAAGAGTAGTTGACCCGTTAAAACGAACTTCTTCTCATTCATGAGAATGGTATTGAAGTAGTTTCCGTTTGGTTGGTACCTACTAAAGTACAAATTGAAATGCTCAAGTTTTTTCTTATGAAATTAGTTGTAATTCATTTTCAAATATGTAATTATGACATTATTTATTAGGACTTGTGACTGTGAGAAGCAATCCTTCTATTGATCACGTGGTTTCATAACGTGGTTTCATAACGTGGTTTCATATTCGGAGTACAAACCAATGGCATATCGCTGAAATTATTGGGGGACGATACTAGCTTCCATCCACTAAGAAGAAGCTAGAAGCCTACAGCAAACAAAAGAATTATTCCATTTTATGAAATTGGGCTCCGAATATATCTCTTTTTCAATGAATTTTAAGGTAAGATAATCCATTTTTTGTTATTGAACTTAATAGTTAAAAGGAAGGCTAACCCCAAAAGAGTAGTATTATTCTTAAAATTATCTTAAACTTCTAATCTCACCTCAAGCACCTATTTCACTCATTCTACATGTATTACTTGTGTTGGTTTTGTGTTATCTGCTCCATGCTTCTTTTGCACAGTAAAGTCAGAAGGTTAAATTCAATTGCATTAGGGTTAGTGGTCTCGATGTTTGATCCCATGCAAGATTGAAACCAACCCAAAAAAATTGTGCTTTGTCAAATTTTTTGTCATGTCCTGGTCTACAATTTGAGGTCTTATGTAATTTTGGGACAAATTTAGGTGGACTCATAAACTAAAAAAAGATCCAACATTTTTTTTTTGAAATCATGCTTTTTGGCATATTAAATATCATTTTTAGGAAACTTTTTTGAAGATGATCAGTGGAATGTGTTTATTACGTAGTACCTTGGTGTATTGCATTGAATCCTTTTGGTATAAATAGAGGCTCCTGTATTTAATAATACACAACAAGTTATTTTCTCTCTGGCATGATATCAAAGTATGGTTAATCCTATCACTAGCCACTACCCTTTCCTCTTTTCTTATTTGCTCTCTGGCATGATATCAAATTATGGTTAATCCTATCACTAGCCACTACCCTTTCCTCTTTTCTTATTTGCATAATGAGCATTCAAACTTACAAACCACAAACCACATCCCATATCATGATACCTCATCCAAAATTGCAATGCTCCAGCACTGCAAGCCTTCAAATATTCTCACTCATGCCTACTGCTATGATCACACACTCGCAAGCCTGCTTATGCCTAGCCTTCGCCCCATGGCCTGCTTCCATTTTAGCACTTGTTCATGGTTCTAGCACTTGCAGCGCTGCTGCTCGACCCATGATTGCGTCACCGCTTGCTTTCGTCCTAGTGTCGTATTTCACTCTTAGCACCAACAGGATCACCAACATATCATGTCCTTCACCCACGTGTCTACTTGAGACTTTTGTAGTCAACTTCTGCTTACCTACACCTCACTCCTGTGACACACCCCACGAACTCGTACTTAGTCGTTGCCCACCATCACATGTGCTTGCTTCATTCTCATGCCATTGACCCACTGTTGAGAGCTTAATCTTTCTTGCATTACCCACTCAATGGTCTATCAAGTCTTCTATTCTTTGTGCCCCTCTCCTCACAATATCAGGTATCTCCATCTCTTATTAATTTAAAACCCTAATCCACTACAATACTACCATCAAATTTAATGGTAACAATTATCTGCTATGGTCGAGGGTATTTACTTTTGTTAAATTCAGATAATTGGAGAGGGAAAAAAAGCTTTAATTTTATTGCACAAAACTATCCCTATTTATAGATCTACACAAGATATCTTAATAACGAAACAAATAATTGCAGAATTATGCATTATTGCCCTAATATAATCCTTCCTAAATCAACAACCGAAATATGGAAGGAGATTGATGTGATCCAGGTGAGCCTCCCACGGATCCTCATGATGGCCATAGGATCAAGTGCCAAGGGACGACTGGGATGGCTTTGACGGTATTTGACACTTCTCCTCAAGTTGGGGAATACATATATGTCATTCCCAGCTTGGTTATCAGTCCAAGTAAGGTTGCATTGATTATAGATAGGATAACTCCAATAAGGGAAGGTCGAAAATGAAGGCAATGCAGTAGAAAGGGGGGAAAAAAACTAGGGACCGCAATAGAAAAACATATCTTAAGCGGTTCAACAATCGGCTCGCAGATCTCCTCCCGTCCGATTTAGCCAGCCTTCGACCCAATGCAAATTAGTTGTCCGACTCCACCCGAACAGACTATTGTTCGATTGGCCCCGTACAGGCGCATGCAAGGCCTATGATCCCTCTGGTCTGATTCAAGGAAGGAGTGCAGGTCTTGAACTCCTGGTTGTCCCAACCCTAGACCCGAACGAGATGGAAATCTCGGCTCTTTCCAGATGCACGCAGGAGGCGTTCACTTTACTACGTTTGGGTTTTCCCCAAATGCACGCAAGAGGAACCTTCTCGCTCTATCTCTCCTCGGTCTTGCATGCATGAAGGAAGCAAAAGGACCAGTATTCCTCAAAATTATGGCAATGAAGGTTGGTGGTGGGAGCCTGTGGCGGCGTCCATGCCGACAATGAAGGCCGGTGGTGAAAGGAGATAAGGGTATGTCTCCTTGGCCTGCTATTATGGTAAGAGAAGCATCAGTAATGATGATTTTCTTATCACTTGGGCAATGAGTGTAGTTGATGAAGTGGGTAGTGGAGTATGTAATGTGAACTGTGGCTCCCGAGTCAATGATTTATACACCTTTCAAATAATTTCTAGAGACACTTAATCCAATGGACATATGAAACTTACTTGAAAGTACAAGAGAAGAAGATGTAGGTGATTTTTCAAGGGACATCAAGAATTATTTTAGCTTATCAATATCTTCTTTGTTGATCTCTTTGAAGCTGAACTGTGTTTCTAGGTAATATTAGCTTGTGATGTTCCACTTTGTCCACTTCTTTGATTCCACTTCTTATGGGCTTTCTATGTAACTTCCATCATATCTTGATTTCTTGGAATAAATGCACAAAATGAGTATTTGTCTTTAGGTTTTGAGAAATCTTTACCTCTTTATTTCCATGACGCCTCTTTGACTATCACCATTGCTGAACCTTCAACAACCTTTGATTTTAGCATTATCCCTCATCGGTTTTCCTTAGCACGAATGAGAGAAGTGATCTCATTTAGTGAGAGTATCTCCTCTTTGCCAAGGATCTGAACTCTAACCTGGTCAAACTCTGTATTTAATCCTGCAAGAAAGTCATACATTCTATCTTTCTCAATAAAGCTTTTTTAGGATAGTAACATCTTTTGGACACTTGGTTCTATGCATCTTTAGTGATCAAGTTTTTGCCACAAGCTTTGAAGCAGAGGCATATTTAGTCACGATCTTGCTTCCTTGTTTTGTGCTTCCCACCTTAACTTTAACTTCGAAGATTTGTATAGCATCAGACTTCGAATATTCTTTCTTTGATGATAGAGCTCACTCTTCAATCAATTGAAGTACATAAATCATATGAAGTATAAATAGTATTATTCTGTTTAACAAGTATCATATAAACCAAACTTATAAATGATATATGATATTTTGTGCCAAATATTAAAAAGAGAAATAATTACCAACAAGTAAACAATAGAGCACGCATGAGATGTGACGAGCAATACACGATATTAACTCATCACTGAACCAATCCTTACTTAGACCAAGAATGACTGAAGAGCATTCATTGCATTTTGCAAAGCAACAATGATGTGCGCACTTTACCACTTTGATTTTACTTTGCAGTGTAAACCCACTTTTTTGAGGTGTGATGAATAAACTTACCACTTTGATCAGCATCACAATTAAAAAGGTGCTGCTTTTTGTTTTTAACAACAATGCTTCTTACCCCCTGATTCAATCTGTCTCTCAATCCTACATTCCTGTTTCCTATTCCTCCCTTGCATTTTCGGCCTCCATTTACCCCTACCTATTTCTATTTCATATCTCCTTATTCCTTGTGAAATTTCAAGATTTGTTTCTTTTTCTCATCCCATTCAATTTTTCTAATGGTTGGCTGGAAAGAGGAGCTTTCCAAGTTCCATGGTTTAATGGCTTATGCATATCGTGCTCCTGCATCCGTGTGTACTTGGTAAGAGCAATTGGAACTAAGCTAGCATTCCGGAGGTTCCCAATGAACATGTAATGCTGCAGATTTGCAGTACACCTCAATTAATCCCTTAAGATAGAGTTTTGTTTAAGATTTCTGAAATTTGGATGTATTTATTATTAATCTGGCACGTAAATACAAACTCCCTTGATGCGGGAGCTTGATCAGTTTGGTCCAGCCAACCGCTTGTTTTAAATTTTATATATATTTTAAATGTTTTTGGTAATTTTCTTAATTTTTTTTCCTGTTATTTTTTTTCTAAGAGTCTCTTGAGGTAGCCTTTTATTATAAATAAGAACTGCCTCCCTCTCTTTTGTAATCAAGAAACTTAGAAATTTGTCCCAGATTTCTCTCTTCTTTATATCCTGGCTGAGCCAGGTGGTGGTTCCTATTTCATCCAGGCTCCAGCGGCCACAGTAGGTTGTTCCACCCGTTGTTCTCTCTCCTTCTTTCTTCTTCATCAGGAAGTGAAGAAACCTTTACCCATCTGCTGTTCGGTCACTTCCCAGACCTCAGAGCTGCTCTCCGCCCTTTCCTAGGTTTGCTGATTTGCGGTCCTTTGTCTTCTAGCCACAGGAACTGCAGTCCGTCTCCATCCCTACAGCTATCGTGGGCTGTTTTGCTGTAGTCCACACCCAATTCAACAAGGAAAGTGCCCGTCCTAACTTCCTCCCCTCTCATTTCTCTTCTTAAAGTCATTGCGTTTTCGTTTGGTATCAGAGGACAACAAACTTTGCATGAATGCCGCCAAGAAAAGTCAATCCATGGCCAATTCAAGAACCTTCAATGGAAGAATAGCAAAAGGAAATCTGCCAACTACAAGAACGGCTTGCGGTGATGGAACTTCATCACCCAATTGAATTCTAGAATGAGGGACAACGTTTTCTTTTCCACCAAGAAGCTTCTAATGAAGAGAAGGAACCTCCCCTTCATTATTATAGGCGAGAATCTTGAAGTCCTCAAGATTTCAGAATCAAAATCGTTTTTTCGGATCTTGAAGGAACATTATATCTAGATGAATTCCTTAATTAGCTACACACCATGGATCAAATCTTTGAATACTAAGATTTATCTCTCGACCGCATTGTTAAATTGGTAGCCATAAAATTAAAAGTCAATGCCTCCTTGTGATGAGTGAATTTGAAGTGATCGTGACAACGCGAAGGAAATCTGCCAACTACAAGAATGGCTTGCGGTGATGGAACTTCATCACCCAATTGAATACCAGAATGAGGGACAACATTTAGCGGAGGAGAATATTCTTTTCCACCAAGAAGCTTCTAATGAAGAGAAGGAACCTCCCCTTCATTATTATAGGCGAGAATCTTGAAGTCCTCAAGATTTCAGAATCAAAATCGTTTTTCCAGATCTTGAAGGAACATTATATCTAGATGAATTCCTTAATTAGCTACACACCATGGAGCAAATCTTTGAATACTAAGATTTATCTCTCGACCGCATTGTTAAATTGGTAGCCATAAAATTAAAAGTCCATGCTTCCTTGTGATGAGTGAATTTGAAGTGATCGTGACAACGTGAAGGGAAAACCAAGATCACTTCTTAGGACAAAATGAAGAAATAAATGCAACAAAAATTATTGTTGGCACATTATAACCAGGATATGTTTCTTCGGCTACATAATATTCAACAATAAAAACTCACGATGGAAGGTTATGTGGCTGAATTCGAATAGTTAAGGCTGAAATGCAGTTGGTGGAACCTCAAGAAAACACCATAGCTCAGTTTCTTGCAGATTTAAACCCATTCATTGCAAATGTGGTACAACTACAACCATATTGGACAATAATCGCGCTATCAATCTTGCTCTCAAGGCAGAAAAAGTAGCAATGAACTAGGAGAAATAACATCAGCTGGCGAATAACACTTAAGGCCCCGTCGATGCCGGCTCTAGTCAATGGTTGACGGCCTGAAGCCATAGGAACATCAGCCTCTATAATCTCACTCTCCACTCACAAGTGCTTCAAATGCCATGGTTTTGGACATAATGCGTCCCATTGTCCTACAAGGTCATTGGTGACCTTAGTAGAAGAAGCACAGGGAGAAACACCCTCTACCTTGGATCAAGAAGTTAAAGAACCAACTGAAGAACATCTCCTACTGATAGATGAAGGTGAATTATTAGTTGTCGGCTGCCTTATGAGTGTATAATATGAGAAATAGATTGAATGGATCCATCACAATATATTCATAACAAGATGCACTACTAAGACAAGATATGCAACTTGTGATCAACGGGGGAGCTGTGAAAATATGGTGTCCACTCTTGTAGTGGAGAAATTTAATCTTCCAACAACACATCCAAGAACCTACCGGCTTTCTATGCTCAAAAAGAAAGTGAAATCTTCACACCAGACTATGTTTGATGCAATTTTCAATTGGAGAAAAAATCCACTAACAAATTATATGTGATGTTGTTCCCATAGATGCACGCCACCTTCTTGGACGGTCATGACAATTCGATCGTTGGACCAAGCACAACGGGTTTCATAATACCTAGTCTTTCCACAAAGAAGGGCAATTGGCAGTGTTATTGCCCTTACATGAGCTGGCCAAACGGGCTATCCACTGACTGGAAGTTAGTGCCTCAATGCCGCTTTGTGCAAAAATGCAGATTGGTCAACCATGGGTTGGCCCTAGTAATCATCAAGTCTAACAAAGAGTAGCCGTTGTCTCAAGCAACCATCCAACCTCTTCTCCAGCAGTTTGCATATGTGTTTTCAGATTCTATGCCTCTGGGGCTCCCTATGATACAAGAGATGTAGGATGCCATTGATTTCATTCCTAGATCGGTCATTCCAAACCATCCTGCTTACCGGATGGCACCAAAGGAATATGCTGAGCTACATCGATAAGTGGATGAGCTGATTACAAGCAGCCTAATTCGACCGTGTGCCAGCCCGTTCATAATTCCTATCCTCCTCTTGCCAAAGAAAGATGGGTCTTGGTAGAAATGTATCGACAACCTTGCTCCATGAATAAAATTACGATCGAGTACTACTTTCTCATTCCCGAACTAGATGACTTATTTGATCAATTGCACTGGGCCTCTTACTTCACCAAAATTGACCTAAGAAATGGCTATCATGACACGAATGTGGCTAGCTAATGAATGGAAGATTGGCCTCAAGACCTGTGACGGCTTATACCAATGGACCTTGATGCCTTTTGGGCTCTCTAATGCACCCAATGCTTTCATGCAACTGATGAATAAGATCTTCAGGCCACTCTTAAGTAAATTCGTTGTCATTTATTTTGATGCTATTGTTGACCTGCTGTAAAAAAAGAGAAGAAAAAAAAAAATCAATCCCTTACCTCTCTGCCGAAGCACGTCGCTCCCCACGTCGCACGCACGTTGTGGCTGCCATCCCACGATCTCCCCACGACTTGGCACGACGAGCTCGCGTCGTTAAAAGCCAACGAAGAAGAGGCCTTCGGCCTCCTCTCGCGATCCCGCTTGCTCTCTCCCGCGATCCTTCTCCGACTCCTGCGTGCCGCCCGACTCGGCTCACCCCGACGACTCTCCCTTCTGTCGGATCGGAACTCCCCCAGCGGCCAACCCTTCTCCTCCCTCCAGCCGCTTCTCCGGTTCCTCTGTTGGTGTCCGACTTCGCTCCTTCGACGATATTCCTGTAGGATCGGAAGGATCGACATTTTGATCGGGAGCAACTACGGGCGCTCGATAGCTGTGAGATAACTTTCTCCCCTCCGCACGCCCCTCCGACCCCGTCGTGGCTGCGACGTCGCTCCCATCGACGACTTTCCCTCCTGTTGGATCGGAAGTAAGAACGGGTGCTCGCTTGCTCTGAAGGAAACTTTCTCCCTTTCAATCGCTCCTTCGGCTCCTTCCTGGCTGTCCGACCCCACCCCTTCGTCGACTTTCCCTTCTGTTTGATCGGAAGCATCAACGGGAGCCCGCCATTTGTGAAGGTAACTTTCTGCCTTCCGAGTGCTTCTTCGACCAAATCCCATAAATCCACTTTGCCGAAGGATTAAAAAAAAAAAAGAGAGTAAGAGATTTTTAAAAATAAAAAAAAAAGAGAAAGAAAAGAAAAGAGATTTCAAAAAAAAAAAAAAAGAAAAAGAGTGAAAAGCTCCCTTCTCTCTTGCCTACCCTCCCCGCCCCAGTTTTCGTACCCTCTTGCCTTGATCCACGAGTCGCCGCCGATCCGCCGGCTACCCCGAAGGTATAATTTTTCGAACCCTTGTTTGCTCTCTTACCTCGGCATGCGTGTCGAGTCGGTGGTCTGCCTATACACGCCTTTATTGCGCATGGTGGGAGGGGCAACCGGCGCGACACCCACGACAAGGTAGGCGAGCGACCCTCGGTTCCAAATCCTTCTTCGAAGTTCGTGGCGCACCGAAAAACCGCCTATACACGCCTTTATTGCGCGTGGTGGGAAGGGACCCCGGTGCGGCACCTACGACGAGGCGGGATCACTCATAAGTACCCTCGAGCGAGGGGAAAGCAAACTGTGCATTTTTAAACAGGTACCGAAAGTCCCATACACGCCTTTATTGCGCGTGGTGGGAGGAAAGAGCCCGGCCGCGGTGTCCTCGTACGAGGACACCTACCATACACGCCTTTATTGCGCGTGGTGGGAAGGCCCAATTTTCTCGTAGTTTTCCCCTAAACGGGGGAGACGTCTGGAGGCTGCCGAAATTTCGGGTGAAATGTTGCTGCACTTGGACCTGTTTTGAACTTAAAAAGAAAGAGAACAAATATTGGGGACTCAAAAGTACAAAGCTGGACTCCAATGAACTATGGACTTGTGGACCTTTGAACTTCACTGAACATGAATAGAGGACTTGCGGACCAAAATCAGAACCAAACTCAAATGATTTCTAAAGATCAAAATTCGAATAAAAACAAATTGAACCAGTCTGGACAAAATTGAACTTGCAAGAACTTCAGAAGATCCTGAATTAGCACTTGAACTCAAAAGACTGCAGGGGACATATCACTTGAACTTGTACTTTGAACTCGAATCAGATTGAAGGCAAGGGGCTAATGAAATTGTGCAACTAACTCAGACTCAAGTGAACTCAATCTCAATTTGAAAATGATATTGAACTGAACCAAAGAACAAACTTGAATCATATGCAAGAGGACTCGTGGACTTGTACATTTAAACTCAGACTCAAACATACACAAAAGAACAAACTTGAATCATTGTGCAAGAAAACTCAAAGTACAAGAGCATTCGTACGGTCAAAAGTGAGTCAAAGTACATTACAATACCTCAATGCACAGATTCCTACAACAATCTTTACAAATGCCTGTTGATTGAGAAGGCAACACTACTACTAGATAGTCAAAGACCCGTCCTCTATAAACAAATCCAGACATCATACCACCTAAGATTGGTGAAAGATGGATTTGATGCAGGAGCAATGGTTCTTCTACAAACACTCATAGGAGCTCGTAGTAGATACAACAGTCTCCACCAAGTCAATGCACTATAGGAATGAACAGTTGTAAGGTGTACGACTCCTACTCATATATAACAACTAAAGATCTGCCTCTACAGCAGATGCAATCGTACAACCGTCCGAGATTGGTGAAAGGGTGGATATAATGCAGAAACAATGAATCTCCTGCAAACATTTTCTAGAAGCTCGTAGTGGATACAACGATCCCCTACAAATGCATATGAATACTTGTGGATAACAACAGTGTGATGCAAGTACAATAAATCACTGTGGACACACATACGGATCCCCTGCAAATGAATACTTGTGGATAACAACAGTGCATTGTACAATGAACCTCTATGGGCACAAATATTGATATCATCTACAACATTGGTGGTCAAGATCTTCAAGTATTTCAGGCATGAAGACAACCCAATGTACGAAAAAGAATACCTCTGATAGAAGGGAAGAGAAGTTTGAGCAAATTCGAACTAAACTTCCTGGTGTTCTAAAATTCCTATACTCAAGAAGAAAACAGTCATGGTATCCACAAGCACCAAAAATAACAAGTCCACCACAACGAAGATTTTAAAAAGGGTTCTTTTCAAAGCAACGGACTTCAAAGTCTTGAAGAAATCCATCCCCGGTGATTGAGAAAAGGGGAGAAAATCAAGATGTGGAAACGCCTCGTAGCATCAAGCTGCAACGCCACTGGATCTGCAACACTCATACAAGCAGACAGAAGGCGTTTATAAACTTTATTACAATACCCCCACACGCGCACTGTAATTTGTATACACATAGGTACACGAAAAGGGATAAAAGAAATTAGGAAACCCGCGTGGGCTCGACGAGCGTGTTATTGGTATACACGTGACGTTTAGGGAAGCTACGCGGGTCAATAAGTGAATTCAAGTTCGAACCCGATCCTCCTATACAGATCAGTAGGAGTCGACAAGGTTCGAACCAACAAACAAATATGTGTCCGTGGCGACCAAAATATTTGTTTTAATACATTCATATTAGGCCTTCAAAGCCTAAAATCAAAAGAATTCACTAAACAAAGGCACCAAGCCTACGAAACCCGATCCTCTGTCGATAGTCAGACAGAGTCGACAAGGTTCAATCAACAAATGGAAATGACCCAAAACACCCCGATGATGGACGCGTTGAACAAAAATCTCAACCGGAGGGGTCCATTCCAAATAATTTTCAATGCCGTTCCAAATGCCTATCAAAACCCAAAAACTCCACAAAAATCCCAGAAAATTAAAAAAATCCAAAAAATATTTAAAATTGAAATAAAATCATCGAACATTTAAAGCAAAATCCATCCGCCCTCTGCAACAGTTTGTCGAGGCGGACAAATCAAAAGCTACTTCAACTCACAAAAGAGTCAAATGCCTGGTTGAAAATATCACTAGGATCCATTCTCAAAACAATCTCCTGCCAGTAAGGACGTGGTACGTGTCCTCTGACCGGCGGTCTGCCGCCAAATTGCACCGCAGGATAAACGGTTATGACCCGGGGCCCTCTGAACCGAGTGGTTTTGCCGCAAAATGGCACCACAGATAGCGGTTATGGCCAGAGCCAATACGTTCCTTAGTGGCATCAAATTCTTGAGATATGAATCAATAGGATATGATCGATAGGGCACAAAGCCCTCTGTTAGCTAAGGTGGATTCAAATTTGTCCCCTTAGACAAACACCCATCCCAGGTCTACAAGGTTCCCTTGGACGAAGCAACCCATGGCTGTCGACAAGGATCCTTCTGTCAGGTTCGGTCGACTACCTCCTCTGACTAAGTAGACCAGGGACCACGATGGCCCGGGTCGACGGAACCATGGGATCTTGATCGGGTCTATCATCCATTCCCCCACCATCCGCTTTAAGTGTGAGATGGTGTAATTTCTATTTTAAATATCCAAACTTCCAACTCTCCAATTCTCCCACCATTTTCCAAATTCAAACCTCAAATCCAATTTCCAAATCCTATATGCACTGCTGCTACTATATGCAAGATAACACGTATTTCTATATGTATCTGATCGATGACTAGCCTTAATCGAAAGTTCTCTCTCGTGACCGGGAGGGGTAATTAACTATAGGGGCTTGCGCCAATAGGAAACCAGAACTCAGATCATAAAGTCCTCGCAAAATGAGGGCGAAATCTCTGGGTAGTGTCTTATCTACAAACCCATCTGCCTTCCAAAATTTACCCCGGAATTTATTCCGTTAAAACTCCCCTCGCTCAAAATAAAAAAAAAAGAAATCGCGCGGCGGGGAGGCCGGGGCCGAATTTTCGGAGCCCACAGCTATTTTGGTGTATAGCAAGGATGTTTAAAGAGCACCTCCAAATCCTACACCTTGTGTTAAAAATACTCTGTGAACAAAAGTTGTTTGCCAACTCTTCTCAATGTGGGTTTCTGGCAACCACAATCAGGTTCCTGGTTTTGTGGTCTCCGCAAATGGGATTAAGATGGAGCCAACTAAGATTGAGGCCATTGTGGGTTGGCCTACACTCAATCAATGACTGGCTGGCCTACACCTCAATCCATGACTGATGTCTGACAACTTCATAGGTTGGCCTCCTTATATCGCTGTTTCATAAAGAATTTTAGCACTATAGCTGCCCCTTAAACTGAGCACCTAAAAAAACCCTCATTGGAGCTGGATTGCACAACCTAGCTTCGAGCAGTTGAAGTAGCTTGTGATGCATCTAACTTAGGCATTGGGGCTGTGTTGAGCCATGTTGGCCGCTTAGTGGCTTATTATAGGAACAATTTTCACCTGATGCTCATGGCAAATTAAAACCCAAGGTTGATGGGCCTTTCCTATTTGTCCAGCGCATCAACGACAATGCCTCTAGTTGGAATTGCCAGGCGATTATCAAGTATCGCCACTTCAATGTGTCGGACTTGACTCCTCATTATGAAGACCTAGCTTCAGATTATGCTGAAGCCTCTCCAAGCCGTGGAGAATGATGCGGGAGCTTTGTCGGTCTGGTCCAGCCAACTGGTCCTGTTTTTCAGATTTTTTTTTTAATTTTTTGTTATTTTCTACAATTTTCTTAAATTTCTATTTTTTCTGATGTTTCCGTCCTAATGGTCTCTTGAGGTAGCCTTTTCTTATAAATAAGACTAGCTCCCTCCCTTTTGTAATAAGTTTTGGAAATAATCTAGAATCTTAGAAATTTGTCCCAGATTTCTCTCTTCTCTGTATCATTGAGCTGCCACAATTGGCTGTTCAGCTCCTTGTTCCTCTCTCCTTCCTTTCCTCTTCATCTAGAAGTGGGCCTGCTCTCCAGCTGCTGTCTGGCCCCTTCCCACTCCTGATAACTGCTGTCTGCCCTTTCCTAGGCCGCTAATCTACTGTTTGTCCGCCCTTTCCTAGCCCGCCAAATTGCTGTCCTTATCTTTCAGCTGCAGGAACTGCAGTCCGTCTCCATCCCTGCAGCCATTGTGGGTTATTTAATGCAGTCCACCGCCCAGTTCAATGGGTTAAGTGCCCAACTGCCTTCCTCCACTCTCATTGCTCTTCTTCAAGTCATTCCGGTATTGTTCTTGATGATTTTACATTGAAAAATTGTTTGGTATTTATTGCTCATTGTACAAACACTTGATAGAAAATACTGTAGTGATGAAAATTTTCCCTTGTATATTAGAAACGATCAAATAAGCAGTTAATTGGTAGCAATGGTTGTCCTTTTCATTTTGGGTAGGCATGCCCATTTGGGTGGTTTTGTTGCTAACCAACATTATTCAACTTTTTATTCAGGTGGGATCTTGGTCTTGTTGTTTAGCCTAGTTGGATTCAAACTTCTCATCTATTGGTGTTGTTTGATACTTATGGGTCAGGTCATTTTGTGTATCAAGCCTAAACCCAACTAACATGCTTGAATTGACACTCCTAATTAGGTTATGTTGGTTTCATACTGCCCAATGGATAAATTTTGAGCTTCCTTTGTTCTCGATTTTGTACATTCAGTTTTTGAACTATGATGTTTTTCGACTAGTGTTGTGGTTGCCAAACCTAACCCCAGTTTTATAATAACCTTTTATGTTTTTAAATCTTCAAATATAATTTGTGAATGGCTCTCAACCTAAGGTTAACTCCTTATCTTTCTCTTCCATGCTACAACCAGGCAACCAGCAATCATGGCTTTGTACATCCTTTTGTGCATTTTGAAAAAAAAAATTACGTTTATGGCATGTCTATGGACACCATACATTTTGAAATGCAGAATAACATGTCTCATTTTCGTTACTAATGATTATAAAAGCTGATGATGGCATGAATCAATACATGGAATTCTTGACATCTTTAGTGTAGACATCAAATTAGAAAGAAATCTTTTGCCAAATAGGACTATTTCATTGAAAATTATTTTTCTGCTTTAGACAAGTTTTTTCTAGCATTGGCTTTTGACCTGTTTTTCTGTCCACCCAGTTTTATTTGAGGCATTTATTTTGAGAAAAATTGTTTTTTTAATATAAGTTCTTTGTATGATTTTGCAATTTCAGGGTATCCAGGTGCTCCAGCCATCCCACCATCTATGGCACCTCCTGGTGCAGTTTCAATGCAGGTGCCAATGACCAATCTCCCTAGGCCACCAATTTTTACCCCACCAGCATCTGGAGTTGCAACTGCTCCATCTACAAATGGCGCTCCAACAATTTATCAAACAGATCCAACTGTGAGCTTGAGCGCCGCACCTGCCTCTGCCCCACAAGATGGTTTTCCATATGCTCAACCTTCCGAGACCAACCATTAGTTGCTCCCATCAGCTCAATTAGATTGTACTTATTCTACCGCCATATTTCTCTTTTTCCAAGAACATTTTGAAGCATGGATTATTAGAAATTTAATAGGTGCTGCGCAATGTTTATTTGTCTCCGTTCTTTATGTTCTGGCGATATATGACTATGTACATGAATGCTATTTTCTTATGCATGTCCAACCTGCTGCCTCTTGTTCCTATCTCAGTATTGCTTCCTTAGAGGATTTTGAAATGATTACTGAATACTTAAGGAAAGCGTGCTTTACCCTGAGTGTCTATTATGCTTCATGTACTTTAAGAATTCCGCCTTTCTGCGCTGGCTGAGTATTCGTCTGAATGATATATTAGTTAGCATAGATACCTAACAAAGTGAAGACTGTCTTTTGGTAATTCTTTACGATTCTAGATGCTAAATGTTAAATTGGTTATTTGATCTGATTTGCTTGTTGTGCTGCTTTTGGGTCGCCATTTCATCCTGTAAATTTTGATCATAGCTTATGAACTTAGAGTAGGGTACCTGTCTTACCGTATTTAGCAGGCTTAAAGCATTTTGATTTATTAGTTCTATTTGATTTTGGTTGAAGCTACTTATGCACAAAGAAAAATCTTCTAATTTGCTTTTTAAATTAGTTTTTTTTTTCTAGATTTTGAGCGTCTTATTCTTGTTTGAAAATAAGGGGCATATCATTGAATTATTCATCCAGTGGATCGAATAGTGTACTTATATCAGACTTCTCGTTTAAAAATAAAGGGCAACAGCACTGTTGATCTCTCTTTTTTGCAGCACATTTCAGATTTTTTGGTTCCAAGAGAACCGTTACATGCGAGCATGTGGTTGAAGTTCTCTCCATCCCTCGTACAATTCAGTAAGATTTAACTTGGTAGGTAATTGTTTAAGAAGTTTCAAATTTAGATGAAATAGTCGCTGAGGAAAACAGAGAGCCTGATAGAGATCACGTTTTATTGATTTAGAAAACTGCAGCTTTTAGTGTAAAATTATTGCCTATGACACCTTAGCTTTACTATTCACCAATAAAAACTCGATGGGTTTTTAGTGTAAAATTTCCTTTTAGTTAAACGCACTTGGTAGTTACCATCCTTGTCAAACATACAAAATTTTCTATCCTCTTCAAAACATAGTGATGTATGGAGATTATCTGAAGTAAAAGATATATATGAAACTAGATGATTTATTGCCATCATCAGTGATCAAATATGTGGATTTTCTTACAACAACAACAACATCAGGCTTTTGTCCCACTATGTGGGGTCGTCTACATGAATCCTTTTTCGCCATTGTGCCCGATTAAAAGTCAAATTCTCATTTAAATCTAATAAAGAAAGATCATTTCTAATATTTTCTAATCAAGTCTTTTTAGGTCTATCTCTACCTTTCTTAACATAAGTCGAATCTAATGCCTCAACTTTTCTAACAGGGTTATCGGAAGGCCTCCGTTTAATGTGACCAAAAAAATATGTGGATTTTCTTAATGAAATATAACTCTGAAGCAAGACAAATTTTAAAACATTTCAATACTTGATGTAGACTTTGTTTTAGTAAAAAATCTAAGTCCAAAAAATTGATATTGCCAAAGTATACTTTGAATCGATTTAATAAAAAAATCATCTCCTATATCAATGGTATATCCACTAAAGCTTATATTTCATCACTCAACAAAATAAAAACGCTGAAAGAAAAAAATAAACACCTTTTAGAAGCGGCTAGATTATTGATGATTTTGATAGTTATTTTTATTATCTTGGGAGAAGCTTTTTTAAGAGCTACATATATTATTAATGGAATGCTTTTCAGAGAACTTGGATTTCAAGCACCTATTCAAACTCTTATCTATTTATTTGCCAATATCAAACTCATTTATTTTATTTCCCCCAAAAATTTTCAGTGTTCAATTTTCTTTCACATTCATTCTTAGCTCCGAAGCAAGCATACCTTATATCTTTCAAACATATATTTATTCAGTACTTCCCAAATCAGAAAAGGCATAAATGCTAACCCTTGATCACTAAAAGAATTTGTAGTTTGATGTGATAAATTTCTTTAAATATTAACCTTAACACAGGCTCAAAATTCAATGGTAGAAAGTTTGAAAATAAGAATTTCAATTTCAAAGTTTATTTGGTCATTCAACATCCTCTCTCGTCAAACCATTGAATAATGAATATTTCTCATTTTTCCTAAATCAACCTACCAAAGCCTCACCAAAGCTGCAAACTCTATCATCACCTTATTAGTATATGCAGACCTATGCACTAATAAACTCCATAAATGGGGTTGAAATCGGCAACACGAGCAATGGTCGACAGGCGCGACGCATCACTAAAGTGCTCAAATGACTTCTTATTGCGAAACGGATTGCACTGTTGCGATTAGAACATCGAAATAACCTGAGAGGGAGCCCTTCGCAGTTAAATCAAGCGGAAATGATCGAAATCGACGAGCTATGCCCAAAAATATTGCGCAAAGCTACGTCTTATCGGAAAAAATGCATTTCGCCGTTGCTTTCGAAACATTCAAATTATATAAAAATGAATGTAATATTGCATAGGAACCTCGCACAAGAAAACACCACAAATTCCGAGGCGAAGCATGCAAATCGAGATGCGTGAACTTTTTATTTTATTTACCTTTTCTACCATAATAATAATGATTAAATTAAAATTCTTAGGGTGTTTGGGCTCTAGCCGACGGCTAGAGATTTGGGAGAGCCGAATCTTTCTCTCCAATTGAATATACATATGTATCTTGTCTTTTCTTTCATAAAACTTCCAATAAAAGGTGCTCTTGTGTGTTTTATTCATGATTTTCTTGTCGTTGGCTTTCTGAAATTGTTAAAATCAGATTTCAGCCAATGATTTTCCTAAATTTTTGCAAGCATTTCCTATCATATTTCAAGGTATTTTGTCCACTATTATAATGCTAAACAAATTGAGAAAGACTGACATTTTATCTTGGAAAAGAATAAAAATGAATTAGCCCAATCAATTTATATTTCAATGAACATTCAAACTCCATGTATGCTCATTAAGACTTTTTCGCAAAATCAGTTATTATAATCTAAATAATAAGTTGGGCATGATCAGTATATGTAACCCAATTTGAGAGGCTGTTGTAATAATCTTAAATTCATGGCCAACTCCTTTACATATATAGTCATCTAGTAATCAGTGGACAACAACTTTTTGCCTAATCATGAGTAATAATTTTTTTGTTTCGACTGTATAGTTAATTTTGAGTTTTAGAATTAAAGTCTGATTTTCATATTTATTTTTTTACAAGATCGATATTTTTTTATCTATTGATGTACAACTTTTTTTTATGTAGACCACGGTAATAAAATTACTCATAAAATCTTTTATTTTCTATTTTCCTTTTGCTCGTTCTAATTTTCAAGATGCTCTTTGGCCTTGCTGGATTCTTATCCAGGCTTAGTTTCACTCGCTTATAACTGCTATGTTGCACTGGTGCTGAGGTTATTGCTTCAGAATTCGGATATTTCTTGGTAGATGCTTTATACCCTCTCCTCTGTTGGACATGTCGTATGATATTAAGGTTAATTTTTTGCTGGTTAGCTGCGTTGGAGACATGCTGATTTCATCTTTAGGTTAAACCTTAACTGTATGTATCCCACAGGGGGTTGCTGTTGCTTATCATTGTTGTGCTTCTTGACCATCGAGTTTTCTTGTCTTGCTATAATTATCATACCAGTCACGCTTCTTGATATGCTGCTTTGGACTAGATGGCTTTGCCGCTGATTTTCTGCGGTTTCTGTTGAATGGTTTTAACAAAGCCCTACATGGGATCCTGATTGGGTGCCCATTAGGTACTCATGCTTTACTCAGATAGGCTTCGCCCACTGACGCCCAACCATGGTGACTTTCGGGATGCCATACCCACCTATACCCTCTCACTTTCCATGCTTTTTGAATGCAGTCTGCCACGGATTGATGGCCTTGAGGCTTGTTGCCCTTTGCTCTAATTGTAAACTTTCAAGACGCATATCAAAATTTACCGTAGTCGCAACGTGGTTAAGTGCTGCATATTATGTAGTGAGGATTGCAGTAATATAAGATATACGGTGATTAACAATGCAAATCGATTTATCCCCCGATGTTGAGTACACACCCATACCCACCCACAAGGCTATGGGCATACCCATACCCATGAGTGGATACATGGGTGGGTGTGGCCCGTATGGGTACCCAATGCAGTGCTCTAAATTGGTTTATTCTTTCCTTTGGCTGGATACGGTTTATGCTATTGGGCTTAACATCTATTTGGTTGACTGTATGGGTGACTAGTTGGTTTCTAAATTGGCAATTCTTGTTAGCATTACATTGGATACTTGCTTATCATCATTTTACTTAATATCATTCGCTTTTCGATTATTGGATAATGATGCCTTTTATATAATTAGCCTGATAGTTCTCTGTTTTCTTTTATGGATTTCATTTGGCCACAACATTAGTTGGAGCACAGATGATGAGCCTGATTTTGATTCCTGATGGAACATATGCTATGGCTCTCATTTTGTGTACTATAATCTATTCATTGTTTATCTAATTTTTTCGTTCTTTTCTGTATCCAATGTAAATACATTTCCTCTTCTCTTTGCTTCTGATGGTTAACTAGCAGATTGTTGTCTTTTGTTAGGCATTCAATCTTTGTGACAGAATGGATGACAAAATTACCATAATTTACTCCATCAGAAAAAAAATAGGCAAGCCCGCTTTTGGGACATGTAATCCAAGTGCACGGGCAGTGCTATACTCTTCAAATATAATCTAAAAAATCCTCATGATGTCGATGTATAAATAAAAGATATTTCTTGCAAATTGGTATGATAAAGAAAAAAAAAAAATTATGTGAATTTGTTTGTTTGGCATTATTTAAAAGATTCAGGCATAAATTAATATATTTGTAATGATAAATGGTGTGTAAAATGGTGCATGATTTTACTCTGTCACGACTCACAAGTCCTTTCTTGTACAATATGATTACAATGATGCTTGAAAAGATGAGGTGTCTGAGAGCATGTTTTACTAATGTGCCAACCCACCAAGAAGAACAAGATGTTGGCCCTAGGGGTACGAGTCAAGATGACTTGTGAGCTTTGGACTTGGTTTGATAAATAACTTGTGAGTGGAGTTTGATGAGCTAATAAGTCAATCTTGAGTTAACCCCGATTTGACTCGTCAGCTCGCGGACCGTCTTGCTTAAAAAATATTAATGTAAAATGCATTCAAAATATATTAGTATTCAAGAGTTTCAATTAAAGTTAAAAATATTAAAATTATATCTTATTTTTTATACCAAGTAATTCTTTTTTTTTTTTTTTCTAAATTTTTAGTTCTTTTTATCATTTTATTATAAGAATTGCTTGAATCAAAATAATTTTTTCTTTTTCATGATAAATGAGTAAACTCCTGAGCCATCTTGATCTCGTAGAATTAAGTTTGAGCTCTGGCTCAAACTAGTATAATTAATCAAGTTTAAGCTCAAACTAGAGGTGACTCGAGCTCGATTTGACTCAAGCTATGCCATGTCATATAATGCAAACCAATCTAGCATTGATTTGGCTAGGTATCACATTACATCACTATATTTAATTATTTGTACTAACTACTAAGATATAACTAGCATCCAACACGATTAGTTTAAATCATTATTTAAAATTGTGTAATATGAGGCACGCCTCAACACAATTCGAACCAAAAAGTAATAATGTACATGCCTCGTGGATTTTAAATGAGGCTTGCGCTTCACATCTAGTGAGGCACGTCTTGCCTCATTTTACATGAGGCATACGCCTCTTGGTATTAGGATTTTATTTTTTAAAATAAATTATAATAAATATAACATATACTAAAACTCACAAAAGCAAGGTCATGCGAATTGAGTGACTGAGCCTTCTTCTACTCCATCCACATCGCTATCGACCTCAAGTGTTGTCGCTATCGCCGTCCCCTCCTAGCTAAGTTTTCCATAGGGATCTCCACTTTCCCCATCATTTTTTTAGTTAGTTACAATCTCTAAATCCTTATGTCTTTTGTTGCATTGATACATTTTTTGCCTGGTTTAATTAGGATTTTTATTTATTTAAATGTTTACATGTTTTCAAATTAATTTGCATCTACATTTGTATTTAGTGTTTTGTACGAAATAGTTAGAGGTAAGGAGAAATCTACAACAAGCCATATAAAGGATTTGACATTGAGACAATGTGGAAGTCGATGTTAGACGAAACGACAAAACATATGTTTATTTGAAGTGCAATTATTGTAAAAAAATAGTTATATGGGATGTTACAAGGTTGAAGGAACACACCTCTAGCTTGCACGAAAATGTTGCACTATGTGCCGAAGTATTGAAAGCAGTAAAAGTTTAAACATCTGTCACAATGACAATCTGATTATAGAGTTGATGTAAACTCTTATTATGAGAGTGAGTGCAGTGGTATAGACTCATCATCCTTGCCACCAATATTAAGTCGAGGTGCCAAAGGTATCATAGATCACTACATGATAAATTTGGAGGATGACAAGCATTAGGGAGAGACTGTATTTGTGTCTTAAAAGATGTCTCAAAGGAATGCTAGAGAGGCGCATAGATGCATTTACATGAATATTGAGAGATTTTTCTATGAGAATGCTATTCCATTCAATGTGGCAACCTCTCCTTGTTACTTTAATATGATCCATTCTAAAGGTGTTCATGGTTGTGGCTTGAAGCACCCTCCCACACATGATTTGAGAACTTAGGCATTGAAGGAGTTGAGTAACATAGAGAAAGCCATTGAGAAAATTAGATTGACTTGGAGTTAGATTGGAGTAACAATCATGCTTGATGGTTGGTATGTCATTAAGAATAGAAACTAATTAACATTTTATTAATTAATCTCTTTGGAACTATTTTCTTAAAATACACAGATGCATATGATTAGGTGAATGATGCATAATATATTTTCAGAGTGCTTAATAGAATGATAGATGAGTTTGAAGATCATTTTATGGTACAAGTTATGACGAAAAAAGCTAGAGCTTATAGGGCAGTAGACACTAAGTTGATGGAGAAGAGAAAATATCTATGCTGGACACCCTATGTAGCACACTGCCTTGATCTCATTCTAGAAAAGCTTGATGACTTGCCTTAACACAAGAATTTCCTGACTGAAGCCATGAAGATAAGCAAATTCATCTATAATTATGATGTGAAACGTACAAGCAAGGATGATTAAATTAGGGAAGTTTGCACGCTTACATTTTAGAGCACAATACTTATAAGCTTTGTCTTGATGATAAACGACAAAATAGAAATGATAAGGTGATAAAATAGCTTAGGTCTAAAACACATGCGAGAGGTTGAGATCATGAAATAATCAACTAAGCCTTACGTTGCATACATGAGTGGTTTCAACGAGAAATTCCAATACTAACAATAAGATTAGTCTATGAAAGGTCCCTCACACAACTCTTCTAATTGCTAGGCTTTAGCGGAGATGTATTAACATTATCTTCATGAATTTAATAATAACCACAAGCAAGGATGTAACTATGAAGATAGAGAATCTGATGTTGAGTTTACCCAAAGACAAGAGAGATACGCACTCCGGTAAGGTCGTGTGAATGTTGGAAAATGAGTGGACAGCAACCCCAAGCCTTCCTTATGTTGTTGGACAGTAATCTGGAGCTTTTGGACAGCAATTAGCAAGGCTCTAGGATGCAGGACAGCAAGTGGGCAGCTCTGGTTTTGCAGGACAGCAATTATATTCTTGCTGGAATACTGAGACAACAAGCTGAACTTCAAGGCAGCAGCGGCTTTGACCTTGGGCGGGACCTGGACACCACTCCGTTAGACTTAGAAATGTCTGGACATGCTCCTTGGGTGCTGGGAGCTATGGACGGCCAGCCATGGCCTTCTTGCCGCTGGATAGAAGGGCTCACGTGAGGGATGAGGGGAGCATCAAGCAGGAATTTGGGAAAACCATTTAATTGGGAGGGATTTGAATTCTCAATTTAAAATTCAAAATAATTCCAATAAGGGTGGCTTGATTGGGCGGCAGCCAATGGGGTTTAATGAGGATCTAATGAGGTGTTTAATTGTGGCTTAGGTGGCAAAGTGGAGAGAGAAACAATGAGGGTGAGGTGGAGGAGAGAAGGGTGAGGGCTCTTGTGTAGAAAAACTGAAATTGATTTCAGTTTTAATTGGGATGGGAGGGGTTTTAATTGAAATCAATTTCAGATTTCAAATTTGGATGGGGTGCATTGATGACAATCAATGGAGAGCCCAATGAAGGGGGCCGGCGGTATGGAGAGAGAGAGAGAGGGGATTAGGGAGGGAGGAAGTGCTTTCCAATTGAGTCGATGCCACCTTGGGTGAAAATTTAAAAACTCCACATGTCATGAAATTTAAATTGGATCAATTTGAAAACTTTCCTAATTAGGAATTTTCAAATATTGAAAGTTTTGAATTTCAAATTTTGAAATTCAAAATTCGGTAACTCCTTTATTTATTGCTAAGCACCCATCAAGGAGTCATGATGATGATTGGCATCTTCATCATGACTTGGAGCAAGGGGTGGCCGGCGGCCAAAGGAGGAGGGTGGTTTTGGCTTCGGGTGGAGGTGGCTAGGAGCTAGGCCGGCGGGTGGAATTGTGGAGGGGGGATTTGGTGGGGATCAAGAGGTATTTCGGTGGCGGAATGAAAGTGGAGGGAATCGATGCAATAAGAAAATTAAAAGTAAAAGAAAGATAGAAAAACCGCGAACCTTGGAATCCACCAAGATTGACGGGTATTGCTTTTGCCCTCACCGTGGGCTTTCCATAGAACTCACACAGAGATTTATGAAAAAATGAACTCATCAAGAGATCAAGAAAATATGAACTCACAAAGAGAACATATAATAGAAATTTTCATTCATCATAATCATCATCCTTTCTAAGGGGAAAGGGGAGGGCTTAAATAGCCAAATACATGAGGAAAAGTAAAAGACATAATTGCCCCTAGGGCAAACATAACACAAAGCCCTCAAGTGAGGGTATAAAGGGGAAAGTACAAATAACAAATAAAATACATGAAAATAAATAGACACGATCGTAGTCGTTGATCTTCGATGTCCTCATCAAATTATTCTTGGGTTTTGACTTTGATGAGAAAGTTTTATAAAAAAGAACTCCCATGCTCTATTATAATTAGATTTGTTGCAACTTTTTTGACGCTGCAAAACATGTTGGAAGCTAGGAAATCGTTGGATTGCTATGTTTACTTTAATTGTGCTTGGGCTAAGAAAGCTGAGGATAAAATGTTAGAAAGATAATTTTGAATAAGAAATTTATGTTGAATGTTACATATGCAATAACAACAAGGCTGTTTGTTTAAGTTTTGAGGATGGTAAATGCAGAGAACAAGTTATATGTGAGCTTCATTTATAATACAATGGATGAAACCAAGGAGTTAATAGCCCATAACTTAGGAGGAGATGATGTCAATTATAAGGAGATTTTGCATATCATTGATGAGAAGTAGGAGCTTTAGCTCCATCGCCATTTGCATGATTCTTAATATTACCTTAACCCTCAATTCTAATATGTTGAGAGCAAGTCGACCAATTCGGAGATAAATTTGAGACTACTACTATATAGATGTTTTGATTGTTGACTTAACTGATAGGGCTAATATTGATACGTAACTTGTAACATTCAGTAACCAGGTTTCCGTGGACCATAACAAGCTAAAGATATAGTTGAAAAACATTCTCAAGTTAATTTTTAATATTTAACATATTGATTAAAATAAGAAAGAACCCACCAAATTCTAAACTTATAAGTTCTAATTACATTTATTTCTTTTAAATTTAGTTGAATTGTGAATCCAATTTGGTGTTAACAGTCTAGAACTATAATGTTTTGCTTTTAAGGTATTGAACTTACATTGCTTGTTTGGATATGAGCGCAAGCATAGCACACATAAAATCAAGTTAAACAAAAATGAGAAATTGTTTGATGATCTTAAAGATGAACTTCTTAATATACATCATGTTCAACACGAGATTAATATACATCATGTTCAACACGAGATTGAAATATAGAAATTTGAAAAAAAAGGGTTTCAAGGATGACAAGGATCCACTAAAATGTAATGATCTTGTTAGATCGGTCCATTGGACCGGTCCAGTCGGTCAACATGGGACCGGCCCATGCGAAACAGAGGCGGAAGTTCCGCCTCTTTTGTATGCACAGAATGAGCCGCCGATTCCAGAAAAGCTATTTAGGAAAGATTTTTGAGAGAGTTTGGAGGTAAATTTAAATGTAGGGACTGTTCTGAGATTTCCTTTTGAATTGTATTCATTAAATAGTTCGTTTTCCTAGGGTTAAGACATCTTGAATTTGGCTGAAATTTTAGATCTCTTAGGTTCTTTTTGGCTCTAGCGGCATCTAGAGATTTGGGAGAGAGAGATCCTCCTCTCGAAAAGAGGATCAATTGTATCTTGTTATTTTTCTTCCTTTAGTTTGATTATTGCAATAAAATCTACTGTTTTTCTAGGTTTCATTAGAGTTTAGAAGAGTTTTCTTGTTGTTTTTCTAAAATTGTTAGGATTAACTTGAAATCTTCAAGTGTTTCCTATCAAATTTGTATCAGAGCAATTCCTTGGGATGAAATAGAAGTCTTCCTCATTAAATTTTGCTGTGTTCTGTATCCGATCGTGTTGTTTTTTGTTGATTGGAGGCCAAAATTTGTGCCAAACTTGTGGCTCTTGCTATTGGAGCCTAAATCCAAATTCTCATGGCAGGAAGAAATGTATAAGTGTTAGAAGGGGAGATCAGACAATTGAAAACTGAAATTTTAGATCTCTACACTCAACTTTTCGATGTCAAAAGTCAAATTGTAGCCATCCACAAGAAGATGGATGTGAATTTTTCAAGCCCGGGGGAGATGTTGAAGAAGTTGCTCGAGGGCCAATCCAAAACGGCGTCGTCAGAGGCGAGGGAAGCCTCCGACAACCCAGGAAGCTGGGAAAACTCTAATCCAATAAGGCATACGGAAGATCAAGAGGTGGAGACTCAAAAGGGCAAAGAGAGAATGCCTCCCATGGAGCTTGTTTCTATGGGGGAGCCGGGTAGGGGGTATGGGCAGAAGTGTGAGGTGGTGGAGCATGAGTAAAGGGGTGCTGAATTGGAGAGGAGAGGGGCGAAATTTGAAAGGGAAAAGGGTAATTATGACCAAAGAGGGTCTAGAATGAAAGGAGAGGGATTTATTATGATCCAAGGTATGCTGAATTTGAAAGGAGATAAGGAATTTGATGAAAAGTTTGGGTATGAGCGTAGAAGGGATGAGTGAGACACTTGGGGGGAACCACCCCCTTGGGGAATGGGAAATTATGGAGAGAACTGAGGGAACGAAGGTGATCCGAGGGTGAGGAAACTGAAGATGTTAATCTTTGAGGGGGAGGATGCGCATGGGTGGATCTATAAGATATAAATATATTTCGTCGTTAATTGGTTGACGGAGGAGGAGAGATTGACGACAGCGGGTCAATGTTTGGAAGGGAAGGATTTATCTTGGTACCAGTGGAGAGACATGCGATGACCCATACAGAGTTAGAGAGAGTTCAAGGATTGTTTGCAGAACATTTCCAAACAGGAATAGGAGGAGACTTCTACGAGCAGTACTTCATCTTAACACATGATGGTTTAGTGATGGAGTACCGTGAGATATTCGAGTACCTTACTAGCCGATTGGTTCGCCTTCTTGAGACAGTGCTGGTGGGAAATTTCATGAAGGGACTGACACTAGAGATCCGACCATTGATTAGAGTAATGAGGCCTCGTGGCTTGAGAGAGGCTATGGAGCTAGCTCGATTGGTGGAAGATCTGAGACACTTGGAGAGAGAGAGAGACGTGAGGCAACAGCTCAGGAGGTCTGAACAAGAGGACCACTACCTTTCTGGCACCCAAGCAACTGACACTTGATACTTTTCGCGAGACTTCGAAGGAGAATACTATAGGAGTAAGACATGGGGACAACTTCAAGAAGTTTACAGAAACTAAATTACCGGAGAAAAGGGCGAAGCGGCTCTGTTTCAGATGTGGCGAGAGATATACATCGGAGCACAGGTGTAAGGACAAGACTCTTCAAGTTCTTACCATTTGTGATGAGGGTGTCATCTTTCCACCTTGCGGACAAGGTGGGTCTTTGGGAGGGGAGTATTGTTACACCGGTCCATTGGAACGGTCAAGTCGGTCCACACTGAACCGTCCCAGGCGGAACAGAGGCAGAAGTTCCGCCTCTCCTGTATGCTCCGAACGAGCTGTCGATTCCAGAAAGCTGTTTAGGAAAGATTTTTTAGGGAGTTTGGAGGGAAATTTGAATGTAGGGATTGTTTAAAGATTTCCTTTTGGATTGTATTCATTAAATAGTTTGTTTTCTTAAGGTTAGGGCATCTTGAATTTGGCTCAAATTTGAGATCTCTTAGACTCTTTTGGGCTCTAGCGGCATCTAGAGATTTGGGAGAGATATATTCTTCTCTCGAATAGGGGATCAATTGTATCTTGCTATTTTTCTTCCGTTAGTTTGATTATTGCAATAAAATTTACTATTTTTTTGTTTTCATTGGAGTTTGGAAGAGTTTTCTCGCAGTTTTTCCAAAATTTATACGATTTATTTGAAATCTTCAAGTGTCTCCTATTAGATCTGCCATTAGATGACGAATGATTTGTGAATGATGATAATGAGGTCACATTATTTGATTTATAACAAGATGATCTGGACATTGATTGCTTCGATGTGGATAGAAACAAGACTAACACTTCTAACACAAGCAAACAACAAGATGAAATAAATCAAAAATATATCAATAGAAATTTAAGTATTTGAAGTTGTCTTAAATCTTAATTTATATTCTTAATTTTTTATAGATTGAAGAAGATAAAGAAAATCGAGATTGAAGAAGAGGAGGAAGATTAGAAGAACTTGAACTCTATTGACGAGGCAAAGGAGAAAGAAATTCATTATGCTGATGACTCCACTAAAGCCCCTTGAGTGTTAAGAATGCTATGACTTTTTATTACTTGTTATATTCTTCATTGGATCATTGGAAGCAATAGGAGTGAGGGAAAAACTTGTTATGCTAAATTGTTATTTGATGTTTAATTTCGATTTGATATATTATATTACTTTTATGGATATCTTATGTTGCTTTGAGCAGTTGACGTTTGCATTACTATCTTATTTTTCATAAATTGTTACTTGAAATTTTACAACCCGCATAGCTTTTTATTTGACATATGCACAAATTTGTAACTTCTTATTATACGTGAATGTTAATATGTCATCCTTTAATATATTAATAAGTTATGATGCTAATATATTACTTCTTAACTTCATTTTAACATTATGCAGATTTTTTTTATTATTTGGCTTACACCTCATCTCACAGATGAAAAATTCCTCAATATTTAATTCTGCAATGTTAAATGTTGGTTCAAATGATTTCATTTCATTTTATCATTAAATTTCAAATCAATTGATTACCTTGAGCTAATGGGCCTAGGTGTATCTCTCTGTTTTAATGTTAAACTCATTTCCATTCATCTTCTGTGGATCACCAGTAGAAGCTTCACAATCATAGGCCGGTGAAGTTTCCACTGTTGCTTGAAAACCAAGTGTTTTTGTTTATGCTTTATGAATAATGGTAATATTGTATTTTAGCTGGCTGGCTTGGTGTCTTCCAATTATGTTTCTGTTAAATCATTTATTGGCTCCGAATGATTTATAAGTAAATATTTTACTGTTATGCTATCATAGAATAATTCTTTATTAGATATGTTTCCACTTTACAGAAACGTGGGCAAATTCAACAAGTAAAATCCTATATCTTCCATGGTTTATTTTGCCGGAGAAAGCTGGCTGTTTATACAGCTATTAGTATGAATTGTGTGAGGTGATTGAGATTGATCCATTTTATCGATTTTCTTGCTGCTTCTTAAAGCAGTTATTTAGTACAAAAATAAAAAAAAAATTGTACTAGAAAGCTGCTTTAAGAAGCAGTAAAAAAGTCGTCCCAAATGAGCGTAAAGTTAGAAGGTAGAAATTTGATTTGTCTGATTAGCAGAAGTTAGAACCATTACTATGAATGTCAGTTGCTTATGGATCAGAATTCTTCTTGTTGAGCTGAAAAGAGGATAATCTTTCTTTTCAAGTTCCTGCTAAGATTATTTTATCGTTACAAAATCTTGAGTGAGGCCAAACTATCATAGGAGAGTTTTCATTTTTACTTTCTTATGATGTGAAATTATGAGGATATATTTGTAATAATATTCCTTTTTGGCTAATCTGATTTCTTTACATTTAAAGGCAAGAAACGTTTTTTTTATGTAATTCGTATTAAAATGAAAAGCTAGCGGAGTTTAATAAGACAACGGGGCAGAGTTTTTTTATTCTAAACTGGGTAACATTTATTGTGTTTTGCTGGCATAGTCTATCCACCAAATAGAGTTAACTGGCTAAGTCACGTTTGTTGAACCTTATCTCTTTCTCTTTACTGCTTGTGCTGGGACATTAAGGAGTAGTTTTGTTTAAGGAATTTAAAACTAAGGGGAGTTTTACATGCAATATAAATAAATAAATTTAAAACTAAGGGGAGTTTTTCAAGTTGAATGTTTTTTATTTTATTTTGTTTATAATTATAAATTCATCTTAGAAATATGGTGGGCAGCGGTGGCAATAGAAGGTGGTGGTTGACAATAGGGCGGTGGTGCTCGGTATTGGTGATGGGTGATGGTGGCTATGGGAAACAAGCGATCGGGCTGCGGTGTATTTGAAAATCATTAACTTTGTGCTATTTTGGAATACAACAGAAATGAATTAACGGTGAATTCCAAATACCTCAATTGAATTATTTTGGATTTATTCTTCATCCACCAAAATATCACGAATTTTAAATCACGATATTTATTTTATTTTACGCTCCAAGTCGAGCTCAATCAGGACATTTTCAAGCTAAAACCTTACGCTAATATGTAAAGGGTGGCACTATTAGAGTAGTTTTTAAATATAAAAATTAAATTTTTTTGCTTAAAAGCTGCTTTAAGAAGCAGTAAAAAAATCTTCTCAAACAAAATCTAAGTTGAGCCCAACATATTGGGTGGACCCTCATCAATGAAGCCAATATGCTAAGGAACTATATTCTAAACTTTAGGCTTATTTCCACTTCAATGCGCTAGTATTTTCAACTCTCAGATGCATCTTCTCTACACTTATATTAAATTTCTTAATAAACTTCAATAGTTAAACATGGCTTTTGCTTGCTTATGGTCTGTTCAATAACCCATCAATACTCCTTGTGAACAATGCCAATATATTACACATGGAACCTTATCATTTGCCTTTGTTTGCTTGCATGAGTAATCTTCCATTCCAATAAAACTTCAAATACATCTTTCTGTTGGATGAAAAGGATGGAACATACAAAGCGACAACAACACTAAAGCATTTTGTTTGACTGAGATTACTTCAATTAGACTCCACAATGATTTCCATGCTCAGTAAACAAATCATGAGATTGGAATCAGCCTATTCATTTCATGCTATGTACATTAACCAGCTGGTTTCCATAAAAAATGTATTATCTGATTTTGATTTTGCTGCAATATAGCGCAACTATTCGGTAAAACTGTCCAGGGGTCCAGTAGCTTTATCATCATTTTAGTGGGGGGATTACTGATTAGCCTCGGAATGGATAAATGAAGTCTTTAGTTTAGAGCTATGTTGCACCGTTACGGATACGGCGACATGGATACGACACGAAACGGATACGGGACACTTCAATTCTTAAAAATACAGGATACGGGTACGGTGCGGACACGGTAGTATAATTTATAAATCATACATAAAAATTAAGAAAACAATCAATGCATAATATTTGAAATTACAAAAAAAAAAAAAAAAATTTTAAAGCAACATCATTTGTAGCCTTGTAACTTATAATATCAAAATAAAAGTAAGCATTAAATATCTAGTACAATAACAAAAACATAAATATAAATTGTCACATGAAGTTTCAACTATTCAATAGAAGGAATAATATGATTAGCTTCTTCATGGTTTGTCTTTGAACTTCTATATCATCTTCAATAAATATCATAGTTTCTAATTCAGGCTCATCAAGTGAAAGATTAACAATTTCTAATATTCTCATATCATCAAGAGACTCGTATCCATCTCAGAAATGAGAGAACCTCACTTACAGCTGCAGAAGTAAATAAGAAGCAATTTTTTTTTTTCAACGGACACACATATCGGATGCTCGTGTCCTTTTGAAATTAAATAGTATTCTAATTGGATACGGCAAAGCCGTATCCGACACGTATCGGTGCCGTATCGAGGCGTATCCGTATATCAGTTTAATCGATACATCATGCATTCATAAATAGGTGTATCGGTGCAACATAGGTTTAGAGTAAAAGCATCTAACTTAGGAAAAATATGAATTTGCCAGTTATCGGAGAATGACTCAGTTTTTGGTCAATTCTGCTTGTGTTTATCCACAATATATTTCTATCATTTTCTATCCTTTGCTGGATGATTTTTTAGTCCTCTTCTGCATTCAAGTTGATCAACTGAGAAGGCTGAACTGTTCACCCAGTTGTTCAAGATGGCGACATGGATTTGAGCTGTTAGATTTGACTCCATCTTATCTATCAAAATGGATCTGATCGAAAGCGATTAAGCTTCAATCATCATTATATTTTGAAAAAGAAAATAGTAGCCCAGTTGTTACTGTTACTGTTACTGTTATACTAACAAATTCCTGCAGTGGTCCTCAATGAAGGTAGAAAATGAGAATGAAGGAAGTGATGATTAAAGATGAGACTTACTGCTAATTCGTTGCATGCACAAGAAGGTAGCATGATTTCCACCATATATTATTCCTTTGTTGCTTTGCTTTGCTTTGGATGTCAATATTAAATGAGATGGTTGCTTTCTGAGTGGGGACAAAAGCGCTTCAATTGAATCATATGGGTTTGCAATAAAATATATCACCTCCAACAACCACACAAACCCTTACACTTGGCATCCTGACTAGAGGACCATTTGATGCAACCAACTACTTCAAAAATATGTATTAATGGAGAAGCCACTGTCAAAATTTTATAGTAAAAAAAAAAAAAAAATCAGACTCCAAACTCTTTGAGTGCAGTGAATAAATATATGTCAAATGCTTAATCACTTGATCACCTATCATCAGGGGCGGAATCAGCTATCATTTTCAGAGGGGGGGGGGGGGGGGGGGGGGGGCGCAGATTTATAAGTAATTGTTGGCATATATGTCGGGGGTCCAAGGGGGCAGAGCCCCCCTAGCAGGGTTTAACCTGGGGGCAATTGCATTTTGTTCATCATTCCCTAACAATAACACATTTACACAATGTATTTAATTATATTGGGGGCAATTGTCTAAAGATCATAGTACTTTAACATTTTTAGGGGGGGCAATTGCCTAAAAATCCTTGTAATAAAGACTAAAAAATAGATTGAAGGAGGACAAATTATCTAAATAATAGTATAATGTAAAAATAAATAAAAAATTTCGTGGGGTGCAATTGCCCCCACCCTAGCCTCAAAGGGGTTCCGCCCTAGCCTATCATAGATCACGATTTAAGGTTTAGGGCACCCAATTGAGCCATTTTGGATTCAATCATACCACGGTCCGATTCCATTTGATTTTGGACCAATTTTACTAACCAAAAGCATTATATTGATGGAGAGGGTCCATTCAATATTTTATAGATTAAGGCTTCGTTTGGGATGGCTTTCTTTCTGCTTTTTAATACAGCTGTTTAGTACAAAAATTAATTTTTTTGTACTAGGAAACCGCTTTAAAAAGCAATAAAAAAGTCTTCCCATTCATTTGGGGCGGCTTTCTTATTGCTTCTTAAAGCGTTTTTTTAGTACCAAAAATAAAATTTTTCTACTAAAACGCTACTTTAAGAAGCAGTAAGAAAGCTGTCTCAAACGAAGCTTAAAACTCAACCATTCCCAAACCTACATGGTTGAGTACCCATTCAAAACTCAATTGTCCATCATAGATCATGAGAGACCTACAATCATTATCTAGCCCTCTTGACATTTTTATAGAGGACCACATTTTGAGAAAAGAAGTATAATTCCTCAAGTTTCATACGCCATAGCATACCATATACAGTAGAAGTTGGTGAATTAAACTGCCAGACAACTTCCGGAATTCATCAAAATGAACCATACATGTAGAGGTTCTCTGAGAGCGACCTGAACATGGAGCATTTACTGACTTGTGACCAAACCAAGCTCTGTTCCTGCAATTCCTATCAAGCCTGGAGGATGAAGTTGATGTGCTGTCTAAAATGGTTGGCTAAACCTTCCATCTTGACAGCCTGGTTACTGGTTTTCAGCTTAGGTGTTATTGTCACCGCCACAAACCCCACAAATTCCAAAGGACCACCAAATCAGCTCCACTTTTATACAAAAGATTAAGGTAGAAACAACGGTTTATGCCGAGGAATTATCGATCTAGAACTTCGCTGGTTCACGCAACATGGTCTCCTTCCTTGTTTCCCTTTGCATCAATGATAGAAACAAAGAACAACAGATGATAATCACAGACAGTTAATCTCCCACAATCAGTAATTCATTCCTGCTTATATTTTATAATGTTTGATTGTTTGATAGGAGAAATCAAGGGGCTTAGAAGCTGTATTTTGGGTTTTTTGCACCATTAGATGCTCTATGTTGGAAAGAATCTATTCATCCACCCTGTACACCAACGCATCTGCAGATATTTAATTTTTTTTCTTCAGTGAACTGTAAAGCAATGGAAGGTTGGAGTCCAGAACAGACTTTTCTGTGGTGGAACGAAATTCAAACTTGCCAACCTGGTGATTTTGATTCTGTTGTTGTGACAACTAACTATTTGCCTTAACTTACCAACATTGGAGTACAGCTCGTTATGCCTGCTGGTAGAACAAATACTGGTGGTTGAAAACGGTGTACATATCAGTGGTTGTAAGAAAAAACAGGACTTTATATTTCTACCATCTAGAGTTGGCTCCAGCTCAAAGAGATATGGATGTTGAACATAAATTTATGTGGAGCTTCCAACTCTCAGGCTTCGTTTGGGATGATTTTCTTTCTACTTCTTAAAGCAGTTTTTTAGCATAAAATTTTTAATTTTTGTGCTAAAAAGTTGCTTTATGAAACACTAAGAAAGCTGTCCCAAACAAAACCTCAATTTCAACATTTAGACATTGACAATCTCATAAATGTTCAATAAACAAAGTGAAAATTATGATTTCTAACATTGATCATAGTACGAAAGGAAAACAATATAATGGCATCAAATTCCTAAGGGCCTGCCTTCCCACTATGGAATGTTGACACCTAAAATTCAACATCAATGAAATTTTGCTACTGATTAGTTCTGAAGTTTCATTGTTGACAAATAACGCCTTGGTATATACAAAGTCCTCTTGCAAATGAATCAATCATGGCCATCATAGTTCAATTTCCATGTGACTAATGGTCACAGAGCCTGCAACGAAATTTCAGATAAAGAAGGAGAGTTCATCAGCTTTGAACTCTACTAACAGCCTAATTCTTAGCGTTTTCCCCTCTTCTTTGAATTCATATTAACCTTGAAAGCTTTGAGAGGAGAAGAGATTCTCCTGATTTTGGCTGAAGCCCATCTGAACTACAGTCCGGAGGTCATCGTCCCAGAATGTGCCAAGCTGAAAATTAACATCAAAGCAATATAAATGTCAAAAGAACGGTAAGAGTACTTTCCATGGTGAACATCTTGTGGTAAGAGCTTCTACCTGACACGCGGTGTCCGCGAAGCCCTCGAGAGGAGGAAGCTGCATGGTAAGGTTTCTACTTAGGTTTGGCTGGCTGAAGGGGTTCACTTGGCTCTGGAGCTCGAGGCCATTAATGGAGATCAACGGGGTTCTCTCAGCCAGGTTTGCAAAAGAAAATGAGCTTGCAGTCGCCTCCAATGGGTACACTGGTTGTGGAGGCAGAAGCCCACAGTTTTGATGAATCTCCATCTATGACGATAAGTCATTTTAGATTAAAAGGAACTCATATTTTGTGGCAAATACAAATATAGCGTGGTGGACCATCTAAGCTTACATCTTTGTTGACAAAATTTTCCATGTTAAAGTCTATCTGAGGATTTACAGTGGCAAGCTTCATAGAAAGGAACTGAAATAGAGGAAAAGTCAGGTTGTACAGCCATTAAAGCTAAATCTTGAGCTTACAAATTGCTGGTTAGGTACCTCAACTTGTCGTTGTAACAACTGTACGTAGTTAATAATTTCATCAAGCATTACTGCCTTCCCTGTCACCTACGATGTAATAAATGAAAATCAGATAAATTCAATACAAAACAAAAAATTTGGCCATTTCTGCACTCCATAAAAATCAAACTTTAATTATATTATACCTTACTGCAACCAGGGACAAGATCTTGTAAAAGTTTCATCCTTTCACTAATCTTCTCTCTTCTAACCTGGTAAAAATTAAGTTCAGCAGCAGAACAAGGTGAGGATGATAAAGGAGAACAGAGCGGCAATGGCTGTCGCTTACCCTCTCCGCGAGGCTATGGCTATCAGTGGCTTGGCCTCTTCTTGCCCGCACATGAATGTAGTCCTTCACTGCCTCCGGTGGCTTAGCGATTTTTTCTTCCTCCATTTTCTTGGAGGCGGCATCCCCGTCCTGTCTAGCTGACTCCTCCTCAATTCCAGTTTTTTCTGAGGGCTTGCTTCTCTTTGCAGTCAAGCCTCCTACTGATGCCTTCTGCAATCCAATAACTCTTCAGTTCTCTAGGAAATTGAATGAAATTCATATAAAATAGCGTACTTTGGATAAATTCAAGCAAACCTTGGGAGGGTTGGTGACCGCAGTGATGGAGGATGATAAAGGAGCCTCCTTTCCTTTCCCTTTCATCACCGCCTTTCTTTTCTTTGCATTACCAGAACCACACGACTCCTCCGGAGCATTTCCTAGCTTCCCGACCTCCGGGAAGATAAACTGTTCTCCGCCATGGCTCCCCCCTCCACTGCAACCAAAGGTTGAACATCTTGCCGCCCTTTCAACGAAGCCGGGGTCAGCGGAGAAGGGCATATGAGCTGGATTTGGGAAAATGGAGAGATTAAGTTTGGGAGGGGAATTCATCGGAGTACTATAGCCAGAATTGTTGGCGCTATGGTAGTGAGAAGAAGGCGCGGAGATCTCGTCGGAGTTGCAAATGCTTCCTAGCCGGCCAATAAGCTCGCGGATTACCACACTATCGCCGCCTCCGGCAGCGGCCGGAGGATTGGAGGACGGTGAAGAGACAAGAGAGCTGAGGGCCGAGCCAAATTTGGCTCTTTGATCTATCGTTTGGTCCCAAACGATGTTGACATGACCGGAGTTCATGTTGGGAAGCGATGCAGCGGCATCAGGGGATCGCATTTGCCAGTTTATTACAGTTGAATTGCCGAAAAACGCCTCCTTTTCCATGGACAAGCTGAGAAAAGAGCAAAATGTGGAAGAACTAGGAAGATAGCTTTTTTGGCGAGTTGGGAAGAAAGTGAAACAAAGGGAAAGAAAGGAAAGAGTAAGAGGAAAGGAAGGGTAAAAGGGTGAGTTTTGAAGAGAAGAGAAGGTGGAGGACAGAGAGGGAGAGGAAAAACGGGAGCTGTTGACCTTTATCTATATATAAAATACAAAATGTATTTCTTTCTTTATATAAAAGAATGAAAGTAAATTAAGTTGGGAATGGTGTCACTGCGTCGGCGGTGAGAAGATGCCGGGCCTTGAACGTCCAACTGAGCCGTGCCTTGGCAGTTGTATTGTAGTTCTTTCTGGGGATTCGTTCACCTTCTGCAATTAGTGAAGAAGAAGAAGAAGAAGAAGAAGAAGAAGAAGAAGAAGAAGTGCAGAGAAGGAAGGGAGGGAAAGACAAGAGGAAGAGGGAGAAGTATCTGAAAAAAAAGTATAAGAGGATACTAGAACAGAGAGAAAGCAGGGGAGCTTCGAAAAGTTTATAGAGAGGGAGTGGGAAGAAATAAGCAGGCATTTTCGAGGGAATTTTTTTTTTCAAATTTTTTTGAGTTAAAATTTTGATAATGACAAGTTTATTTTTCGCCAAATTAAATTCTTAATTTTATGCAGTCTCGATTAGAAAATTAAAAAACAAGAAGGGAAAATGATGAGGACACTTGTCAAGCTGTAAGCTTGCCATCATTCAAATTTAGCTATAAATATCTAAAAAAAAAAAAATCCTGTTTTTTTTTTATTTTTTTTTCATTTGAAATGAAAATAAAAGGAAAAAAATTGTCAGGAGTTTCTTATTCCTTTTTATATAAAGAGTAAAATAAATTTGCAAAATAAAAATATTTGCTAAAAAATATAGGATGAGATAATTTTTTTATTTGACATGTCATGAATTAGAGTTTCTTTTGAATTACAATAATTTTCTATAATTATTTTATAAATATTTATAAATTACAAACGACCACTAAGTCCATTTAATATTATCTTGTATTATATAGGTAAAAATTATTAGACGTGTATAATCATGATTCTTTTATGAACTAAAGTCAATAATATACTTGCATTATTTTATATAAACATTAAAATAAAGATTTAATATATTAAATTGTAATTTCATAAATAAAAAATTATATATCAATTCATTAAGTAATCAAGGTCAATTTATCTAATAATTTCTCCACCGAAAAATTCTCTAATCGAGAAAAAACTCATAATGAAATATTAAAATATTTAAATTTTCTTAAGATAAAGATCAAAATAATCTCTCCAACTCTTTACTAAAGATCAAAATATCCTCAATTCTTTGAAAATTTTATTTTAATTCCTTGATTTTTTTTGTAATATGGATCAAAATGACTCAAAAAAAGATTAAAAATATCTCAATTTAATATAGTTGGAGATTATTTTAGCCTTTTAGGAAAAGAAAAAAAATCAAATTTGATATTTTTCTCTGATATTTGTTATATTAAAAAATTATATTAAATATGAAGCTATTGTTTTGATATGTAAATTGGATGATTTTGCAGAGATGTTAGCTTATGATCAGTGCATTGGGATTGCTGTTGACAGTCACATGGCAGTGGGTACTTATTGCAATAAACTAAATCATTAAAAATAAATTTTGGTTTTAGAGGTGGGCTCCACCAACCCTCTCTTTCTCTTTAACAAACTAATTTACATAATTGACCATTCCCTTCTGTTGGTCTAATGACTATTAAATACTATCATTTGTTTAAGTTTTTAGGTGAAACATATTTGAGAGGGCCCTCAGGTTTTTATCTATTGCAATGATTGGGGTCAAAGAAAACCCATGACTAGTAGAGGGGAAATATTATACCAAAAAGAAAAAAAAAGTTGCTTAAGCATAATTTGCTTAGATGAATTTATTAATATTTTTTGATTGATTTATATTATAAAAAATCAAAATAAAATTTTATGTGAAATTTTTAGGGAGTATAGCATTGCTCTCAATAGAGGGTTAAACAATAGAGCAATTAGGATATTAAAGATTTTGCTAATCTATTTGAATGGAGGCTATTATTTGACTGTTTTAGTTAGCATGTAGGTTTTGTTTGTTTTGTGATTAGGTATCTTTAAGTTGTTAGATGTAATAAAATTGTCATCACAATGGATTTTTAAAGTTTTGGGAAATGTCATATTTTGAAATCGCGTGCCACTCCATTTTATAACCTTCTGAAACGAGGAAAAATTATAACTTTCAACAATCATACATTCTTAAAGTAACTCTTTTCCCAACATGCGGTTAGCAGGTAAATCCTCCACGAACATCATGGTTGAGTCCTTCGAGGAATGCGTAGGGAAGTCTTGGGAAGTCCTTCGGAGCATGGTCATAAGCACTACCTCCTCTAGGCTAGATGCTTGTGTTGTTTAATCTTTAATCACACACATTATTGTTGCTTTGGCTCATCTTAATCCCAATAATACTCATTTCACTTGTCTTTCTACTGCAAGGGGAATTAACACATGGAAGACAACAAGGAACCAACATATATAAGCATTAATTGTTGAATCTAACCTTATGGGAGGTCAATGGTTGGTCACATAGTAAACCCCAACCTCTAATGCATTGAATGTTGCTCTCTAATCCCCTTGAAAGAAGAGAGCTAACTATCAACCCAACTAGATACATCACAATTGTTACAACATGGTTAACCAACTCAGTGTACCCTAACACTATATTACACTCAATGTTGCGAAGATGCTTAACATCATAGCCTCTCCAAGATGAGGTGAAACTATCCTCCTAAAATGAGATTAAATTAACCCCACTCCAAAATGAAGATAAATTATAAATCATTATCATCCTAACATATTATATGCCCCTATTTATTTATCTCATATGAGATGATGCTAAATCACCCCTCTAGAAAATGATAAACAATCATCTATAATTAGATCCCTATTCACCCAAAATGAAATTGGCAGTGTTGGCAACCACACAATCATTTTATCATCCCAAATCTAAAATGTCCAGCTCCCCATTTCCTTTAAGATGAGGTTAATCAATACCTTTCTAAGCTAGGATAAACTTAGCTTTGTGCTCCAAGGAATGCTAATATTGCTAGAACTCCTAAACAAACCACCATTCATTCCTCTCAAATGAGATTAAACTACCACTCAAGAGGAGACTAAATTAATACCTCAATTAGACCCCTCATCTTCCTTTTGATGAGGTCAACAAGATTGATTTTCATAAAAAAGCATCAAAATTTTTCTCTATAGATCATATTAACCACTTTAAATGTCTCTAAAATGAGTTTAAAAAAATATATATATACATTGAAATGCATCCTAGATTTCAATCTATCAACACATATATGAATATATGTTCATCCTAGATAGGTCATCTTCTAAAAATAGTGCATAATCCTAACACTACTTCCACTCATTCAAAACATGTATACCCCCATTGGAGTCTTTTTTGCAAACTACCAAGTTTAAAGCTTAGCTTCCTAGGGAGTCATCATTCTAGCAAAATCCAAAAATATTATGTCCTTAGAAGACCTACTAAAGACATGCAACTAAAATTAAATCTCTAATAAGCAACACCATGGGCTAACAACCTACTCTCGTAGAGTAATCAATTATTATGGAGAAATTTTAGTGGATCTCCTTGCCAACTTACTCAATTTAAATATCTAAGACTCATATGAGTGTGTTTCATAAAGCTTATTTATTCTATAGTCGCACAGAAGGTGTTTTTTATGAAAATTCATGGATTTTGTTAATAATCAACATTCTCTTTCCTAAAAAGAAGCTCTAGTAGCATTCACAAAAAATCTCTCTAATAGACCATAAAGCTTATGTTTGGATTAAGAGATGATGGGATGGCCTTCAATCTCAATTCCACCTCCACCTAAATAAGCTAAAGTCCTTATTGAGCTTTTGCAATAATGATAATGATGACATTAAATCTTAATTAGACGTGATTCATAACCTCCATATCCATTTAATCATTAGAATTTCCTTATTGAGATCTACCCCGAGTCACCAAGTTTATTAATCCCTTATATCTCTAGTCATTACAAAATAATGAAAATTTTCTCTATAAAATAATCTTTTCTAGTCCCCTAAGAAAAAAGAGAAAATGCCCAAGAAAATATAAAATATGCATTTAAATAGAAAATTTATAAAAATGTATAGCTTTGACCAAGTGGTTGATGTCATATCATTGTTGTCAAATAAGTATAAATCAAATATGAAAAAGAAATACAAATGTTACATGTGTTCATTGATTAGGTGGTTGACATGGTTGTGATCATGACACTATATTATAATTATGCCTCAAGTATGTATGTTCCTCAATGACATTGTTTGAACTTTTGGCCATATTGTTTGTATTTTATATGAAACAAAGCATTAAGTCATTCGAGTTAGTCTAAAATATGCCACTTAATTACCTTTGCTTGTACTATATGATGTCTCTTCAGACTATGATTAAATTTTACTTCGATTATGATACTCCTAAGCAAACTTAGTAGGCTCGTCTAGAGCTAAGCTAAATATAACAGATAGTGATGATATGATGGCAATAGTCACCACCATAAATATATTGAATTATCAATTTGAATATTCTACATTGTAAATGATAACCTCATAAGTGCATTCATATTGATAGATAGTAGTTTATGGACCAATTAGTATGAGTAATTCTAAGAAGATTTGTCACTTCTTGAATGATTTGAGCACCTAACAAAAATATAACATAGTGTCCCACTTTTTTTATACTCATCTTTTCGAGAGGGTGCTTTAAAAAAAATTATTTACAAAATGATGGATTATCATGGGTGTTATGATGTAGAACCAATAACATCTAACTAATGCACACTTAACATGAAAATCAAATTCTTCATGGAAACTTCTTAGGATATGTTACTTACACAAAGTAAATATTTTAGTATTATATTCACTTTAGCAACCTAATAATTCAACTAGTGAAGAATTATGATTTATGTAAGTGTCAATGTTAACCAAACTAATGCTTCTATGTAGCCTTGCAATAACATAAGTCAATGACTAGTCTAAAGTAGACTAATCATGATGTGTTTAATAGTTGCATGGGAAAATCAAAGTTAACTAAAGTTGATCTCTTCAAAATTCTTTATCATGCAATTATTTCACTTTTCTTAAAAGTCCTTCTCTGAAAATTGTGGGTTCACGAAATCAAGAAGTTGTTCTCTTAGGTTGAAAAAAATAAAAGATGGATCCATACATAACACAAGAAGGGTTTATATTGTAGTGATAAGGGAAATAAATAAAAATTTGTAGAGTCAAAACAATATGGTAGAATTCTAGGTTCGTTAAAATTTGATAAAGGACAAGGAGAATCCAAGAAGTTTTTTTCTTAAATCAAGTATACGAGAGAGAGTAGAGAGGATGTTCAAAATGTTGGAGAGACCAAAAGTGGTAGGTCATGAAATGTGTCGATGTCACATGGTGATGTGGGTTGAGGTAGAGGTCAAGTGATACTTGGTAATTTTAAATGGTCATGATCTAGCACTTATTCCATCAATATCACTAATAAAGAAGCTTGCATGACTTAATATGCCACACAATGATCTAAATAAATTAGAAATACAAAGAAAAAAAAATACATCATTTATTCTTTAAGGTACACATGAACTATACTTGATGACGATACACCTGATGATGTGACTAATATTCCTCTGCATATCATATTGCATGTTGAGTAAGTCTTAGTCTTCTAGAATAATTGTACGATAATGAATGCACCTTAACACAATCAAAAGCCATTGTTATGTTGTTCATGAAAAGAGGACCTAGGGGTCCCAACCATCATTGATGGCAAGGTACTACATTCATGGATGAAGAAGCCTACCTAGCTAGGCCAGCTCCCACCAACTTATTATTTTTGAGTTTTTGAAACTCTAATCAAGAAGTTAAAAAATCCATAGACTCAATACAATGCACTACATCTCGTTAGATGGTAGTTATTCTATATCGAATTTGCACGTTTAATCATTCGTTCAGTTGCACATAATAACAAATGGCTCTAACTTAGTCATTTTGAATTTTTTCAAGATAGTTAATTTATGATAAAATTCATGTTTGATTCTACCTATTTCTCTCCCAAATTTTATTTTATTTTTATAGCTAAATGAAATACTTCATAAGTATGTTTTAGTTAAATGAGATGCTCCACATATATGTCTTTCATAGTAATAGTACTAATAATAATAATAATATGACGACTTCTCATATTCATATTCAACATAGAGGAAACATAGCACCAATATGAAACAAATTGTACAAGAAAAAGAATTAGCAAGTACATTACCCACAATTTAGTCAAATTTACCTCATGACAAGCTTAATTTTTTCCAACATATTACAATGGTTATAATGATAATAATTATTATTCATTTTGTCCAAAAAATGATATGTGGAAAACTTTGTCAATGCTTTGTCATGATTAGATTGTGAAAATTTCAGGAATTTTTTTGACATTATTGATTGTGACTAAGACAAATATTCCCCCATACTTCCATGATTGAACTACTCATGTTTCACAAGGGCACCTACCGGCAAAGCTTTATGACTTGTAAAATTATTGATCAATACAAAAAAATCATAACATTTTCATTTGTTTAGTTAGTAAAATAAGTGATAATATTAAATGGGTATTGACCTGTTAAAAATAATATTAACACAATCTTGGTATCAAAATATTTGTCTCTCCGCGAGCAATTTAAAGATAAAGATTGTTGATGAATCGACAAAATGATTCGGAAAAGTTATTATGATCGAATTGAATTGGGCTCCTTAAAATTAGTGATGACAAGGAGAGATTATTCTGTGTGGTGTCCGGACACAATCAGATGTCAATCCGGACGAGCTATATCATCAAGTATACTATTCATTAGATGATGTGGTGCATTCGGATTGACATCTGGACACGTCCGGACATTGCACGTAATAATTTTTTGATGACAGGCCACCATTTCTATGATGGTAATCTAATGCCATAAGTGGCTTATGAATTAGTCTCTTGCAGAAACAATAAGAATTCAATGAAATCATTTAATTAATTTTTAGAATTTATCACTACATATTTTGAATGTTTTGAAGTCCATCATTTTAACTTGAAAGTTGTGCTAGATCAGATCAGGGGTGGAACCAATCTTTCTTTTATCGGTAGACAAAAAAGAATTGTAAAATTCATAATCTTATAAATGAACAGAAAAATAATTAATTTTTTTCTTAGAATTCAACCAACTGCATTTATTAAAGGTGAAAAAAATAATTAAAAAGTTTAATTTTAAGGAAAAAATAATTTCAGTGTGGTCAATTGTCCACCTTGAGCTCTTCCTGGTTCCACCCCTAGATAATTATTAATTATTTGTGCGGATGTCGAACACCGTTCTGAAACCAAACAGAATGCACCACGTCACCTCTTCGCTCGGTACTGCTTAGTACCGCTGGCGTTACGCATTCTGGTTGGTTTCCAGACGGCGTTCTGCATTCAGCCTCTGCACAGAATAATTTCTCCTAGATCAAACCTTTTTTTATTTAAGATCCCTTCATATAAGATTAAAAATTTAAATAATTAACATTATATATATAATATTAATTATTTTGTAATTTAATTAACTAATCTAACCTGAATTTAAGCCATGTCATACGCTTTCATATCTACAAAAGCTATAAACACCGACTCCCACTTTATTCTTTTTTGTCGAATACTTCGAAACATGCAAAAAGAACTAGACATGTTGTACATATAACCCACATGCATGATTGAATAATGGACTCATCGTGTTGAAAGTTGGCATATAAATGGACACATTAATTCCTTTCTTCTCTACCAGTTTTGATCTAATCTGTATAAAAAGCTGTAAGCAGTTGGACTTTAAGATAGCCATGCATGCATAGTTCTTTCTTTCGTTTATATAGCCATATGTAAAATCTGCTTTAATTTGCAGTACGTTCACATTGCTTGCTTGTGACTTGTGAGTATAACCATATGTATAATCTGAATGGCAATTCTCAAGTGCTCCAAATTAAGCTTCATTATTTGGGATGTTTTTTTAACTCACTACAGGAAATTCAGTCATTACCGGCGGCTTCGACTGGCGGTTGTTTAGCCGCCGGTAATAACGGCGGTTTATCCGGCAGTTTGGCCGCCGGTGAATACCGGCGGCTCAACCGGCCGTTATGGAAGCATATGCCGCCGGTAATAGCGACGGTCACAAAACCGCTGGTAATCATTACTTAACCGCTGGTAATGGCTGAATTTCCTATAGTGACCGCCGAAACGCCGCCGGTAATGACTGAATTTTCTATAGTGACTGCTTCTTAAAGTAGTTTTTTAGTACAAATATTTTAATTTTTTACTTAAAAGCTGCTTTAAGAAATATTAAGAAAGCCGTCCCAAACGAAGCCTCAAAACAAGTTTTTTTGACTAACATGTACAGGCAAGCTAGGCTATATGATTCTATATATGGTTAGTGGCTTATTTGGTATATATCGCGTCCATTTTCGATATGTTTGACTTCATTTGGGCTAAGATTTTTATTTTTTTGGTGTTCGATACATGTTTGAACGTGTAAGTATTTAATTTTGAATTGGGTAGAAATAAATTAGAATTCAAGAATTAAAATAAATTTAGAATTTATTTGGGACGGGTTATAGCTTTTTGTAAAGCTGGTTTTAAAGTTGTTATAGGAAAATTAATTTTCTTAAAGCTATTGTAAAAAATCAAACTTTCTAGCATAGAGGCTTTTTGAAAGCAATAAGAAAGCGGTAGTCAAACAGAACTGTAATTATGATCTGAAAAATAAAATTATAAGAAAGTTGTCCGGCCCTTAGTTTCAATCAAATTAGAATAATTTTAAAAATATTTATAGTTTTGAATGGTATAACTGCCCTATTTCCATGCATGGCATATCAACTAGATGGATATATACACAAAGACTGCTTAATTTGAAAAGCTTCAAATTGCATGGAAAATAAATAACAACTTATCTTATAAATTTCTCAATGGATATAAGTTAGCGTAGTCTTTGTCGGTGATAATTATGATGAGCCCAACCATTCAAAGATCCCTCAATGGCAAGGAAACTCCCTTTCCAAGACCTTCTTGAAGAATTGTTATCAAAGAAAAAAAAAGAAGAAGAAGAAAAAAACATTTAAAACAAGGATGTTTTGATGTATGCATTCAATTAGATTTGAAAAGCATAGCTTTGAAACATGAGTGAGAATTATTGACTATCGCATTATGAGAGAGTCTTTTGAGTAACCAACTAACCATCATTAATTATGAAAGCTTTTAATATTTAAATCCAACATTAAATTATAGGAAGAGAGATCGAGAACTCAATGCTTATTCGATCAATTAGATTTGACTACGTTGTGCCTTATCTTCGCGACTTTTCTCGACTCCTCCCTCTTAGATTCAATTAGATTTGACTATGGCATGATGAGAGAGTCTTTTGAGTAACCATCAATAGTTATGAAAAGCTTTCAATATTTGGATCCAACATTAAATTGTAGGAAGAGAGAGTTCAATGCTTATTCAATCAATTAGATTTGACTGCGTCGTGCCTTATTTTCTTGACTTTTCTCGACTCCTCCCTCTTAGATTCAATCCAAGCTCTCATCAATGCATCCGTTGTGTCTTATCTTCTTCGTCTCAAACCTAAAAGGGGACCTTATCGATAAGCTCGCAATCGATCGTCAAATTCGACCAGGAGTGACAAGCAATTGCTACTAACTCACTAAACTTGACCGATCTATAAATTCAACAATTGAGCGAGTTAATATTTTATATCACTTTTCATATTTGAATTGGACTGATCACTCAATCAGTGAAGTATTTAAAATAAAAAGAAGAAAGCTTAGAAAATGATGTACTAAGAACTAGTAGCCCACTTCCTAAATATATAGTTCTTCTTTAACCTAACTTCTGTATCTCAGAACTTCATCACCAAGCTTGGAATCAAAATTTTACGCACTTTTCCCTCAAAGCCTTTGCTGCACAATTATTTATTTCATAGACTGGATCTACCAAATGGAAATATTTTACTATCTAGCAATTGATAAAATATTGTAACAAATTAATATAGTTTTTCCGACAGATGCCAACCTCAATTACTTACATTAACTGGTAAATATATCAATAAAATCATATCATTTTCTTACTTAATTACAATCGTGCTATGTTTACTCTATAACTAAACTAATATAATGAATACTATACTATTGGAATCAATGTACCTAAACAAGCAAGAGCTAACGGCTATATAGCCTATATTACTACTATATTAGTGGAAGATTAGTGAAGAGAAATGGTGAGGGGATAATTTACAAAACTAATTAATGAGGATTTACAAAGCACAAAGCTATGATTGGAACTAAGGCTTCATTTGGGACGGCTTTCTTACTGCTTCATAAAACCGTTTTTTAGTAATTTTTATACTAAAAATCTGCTTTAAGAAGCAGAAAGAAAGTCGTCCCGAACGAAGCCTAAGGGTTCGTTTGGGACAGCTTTTTTATTGCTTTCTAAAACGGAGTTTTAGTACAAATTTTTTTATTTTTGTACTAAAACTCCGTTTTAGAAAGCAATAAAAAAACCGTCCCAAACGAAGCCTTACTACTTCATAAAGCAGCTTTTAGTACAAATTTTTTTAATTTGGCACTAAAAGGCTGCTTTAAGAAGCAGAAAGAAAGCCGTCCCAAACAAAGTCTAATTTTGATGAAGACATTGTTTGGAACGGCTTTTTTATTGCTTCTTAAAGCAGCTTTTTAGTATAAAGGTTTTAATTTTTGTACTAAAACTATGTTTTAAAAAGCAGTACGAAAGCTGTCGCAAAGGAAGTTGAAATTTAAGTCCGATATTACAGCAAATTTACAAAAATGGCCTATGCCTGGGCCCAATATTTATAAAAGAGACGGCATATGATTTGGTGAAACTAATGCTCTCTTAGAGACAGTTCAACTCTATGAAGAGAAAATTAAACAAAGGTAACATCCGGTCAAGATCTAACAACCACACTTCCCCTCTTCTCATTCCTGCACTTAAATTTGCTTTTCATCTCTGACCAGTCAAAGCCTTTAGTCCAATGGAGCAATGCAAGAAGATTTAGAAACAAAAGGATATTTGCATATATGCCCCTGCATAAATGAAGATGAATTTTTTATGCTATATAATATATATGCATAGTTTGATTGAGTGTAATGAAAGTTTACAAGCCATTTTAAAGAAGGGTAATTTTTGTCAACCCAAACTCTTTTACAATAAGCAATCTTTAAATTATGGGTTGCGCTTTTTGTTGCTCATAACGTATAGTTACACGATAAATAGAAGTAAAATAGTATTAGTAATGCAACAAATCTACATGAGGGTTGTTTGGTGATGCAAAGAGGGTTTGGAAAAGATTTTTCTCATCTTTAATAAGGAATATATATTGCTTTAGGCTTCGTTTGGGATGGCTTTCTTGTTGCTTCTTAAAGCAACTTTAATTTTTGTACTAGAAAGCTGCTTTAAGAAGCAACAAGAAAGCCATTTCAAACGAAACCTCAGGCTTTGTTTCGGACAGCTATCTTTCTGCTTCTTAAAGTAACTTTTTATAACAAAAATTTTAATCTGTGCACTAGAAATATGTTTTAAGAAGCAGAAAGAAACTTCGTTTGGGACTGCTTTCTTACTGCTACTTAAAGCGGTTTTTTAGTTAAAAAATTAATTTTTTTGTACTAGAAAGCCGCTTTAAGAAGCAGGAAGAAAGCCGTCCCAAACGAAGCTTTAATCTTACAAAATATGAGGTGAGGATTCAATTCCTATCTTATATAATTTTAAGAAATAAATAATATATATAGTTATGATTATACTACGTAATCATAGAACTTAAAAATTCTAAAAAAACAAAAAAATTATTTGTATAACATAGGTAAAATAAATATCATAAACATTACACGGGAGGACATATGTTTGATTATTGCATTGGTAGGTTGCAATTTCCCAATCTTACAAAGCTTATACTCACAATTTTTTATCGTAAACTTGTCGAATTTAAAAAATAGGGATAAAATTGCATTTATCTATGCTTTCTTGTGCCATGTGGCCTCGATCTCTTTCCATTTCATTTTTTCATCACACGCCTTTACATAAGGCCATCAATATATTTCTTAGTTTTTTTTCAAATCATAAGCTAAGATTAGTTCAAGTTCTTCTTTGTAGGTCAAAATTAGGCTACAACTTAGGCTTCGTTTGAGACGGCTTTCCTATTGCTTTCTAAAGCAGCTTTTCTAGTACAAAAGTTTTAATTTTTGTACTAAAAAGCTGCCTCCGGAAGCAGTGAGAAAGCCGTCCCAAACGAAGTTAATACTCTGCCAATAACACATATTGTTGATGTCCTCATTAATTTGTGATATCAGTTTTAATCTATAAGATGTATAATCGGCTCTATCAATAATCTCAAATATGTTAATATGTCTTATATTCAACTTTTCTTCTCTCACAAATTCTCGCTCTATCTAATAGACTTACTTCCATAAACGTAAAATTCCATGCTTTAAATTTAATCATTTGATACTTGGAATCATTATACTTCATTATATATATATATAATCCTTTCAGAGGAGTTAGATATCGTAGCCACCAATTACGCTCTCGATTAGGGTGTCAATATTTGACATGACTCGTACGTTAATATTAGGGATTTTGACTCATTTGTAAAATCGGGTAGAGTTCGGGTTTATCCGGAAACCCGAAATCAACTCGGTTTGACCCATTTTAAATTAATTTAAGTGAGTTTAAGAGATTATTATGAAATAAGTAAATGTTATTTAAAAATAATAATAATTCATGTTGCCCAAAATGAGTTAAGCTTGGTTTATTTTAAATTGATTGAAATAAATCTTAAATTAATTTGATTTAGGTTCAAGTAAAAAAAATTAGTAAAACATACCTGAAGTGGGTCGGGTTCGGGTCGGGTCGAACAGTACTGGGTCAATTCCGAATTCGACCCGTGATCTGATTTTAATAGCCCTACTCGATGCTAGTTCAATTCTCCCACTTGCATATATATATTTAAAGTTTCCTTAACTTCTCTCTTGCATTGATCTCTTCTTTATTCTTATGAGAGAGAGAGAGAGAGAGAGAGAGAGCAAAATAAGGAGAGGAAATCCTTTGATGAAATTTTTTAAATTTTAAAATTTATTTTGAGTTGTATATAATGCATGGATAATTAAAAGAGTTGATTGAATATTCATATATTATGTTAATCTGAAAAAAAAAAAGCTTTTAAATTCATGTGACAATATTTGATGAGAATTTTCTTTACCAATTTTTCCAAAACAAAATTCTTGAGCTAAATATTTATTTAATATTGTTAAGGCTGATTACTATTGATATTTAAAATTTAATATTAACGACTTTGCAAAAGTTAAAAAATACTAATAACACTGAAAATATACTAAATAAATACTAACTATAATTAATTATAGTTTGATCACATTTTATAAAAGCCCCCTTTGGATGGACTCCAAAAAATGTCTGAAGAACAGTCCATTGACAGCAAATAATATTATAATGAAAAACAGTCCATCAAATTTAAATTCTTACTGTTACTGTATATTTTTCATCATAATTCCAATTTTTTCGATCGAGACTAAATACTTTGACAAAGGAGTTCTTCGGATAAACTTGAATATTTGAAAGAAATAAAATATTACAATGGAATGATTATTTATTTTTGTTATAATTTCTATTGGAAAATCATTTTCCGACTAAGGCTTTGTTTGTGGCGGCTTTCTTGCTTCTTTCTTAAAACGGTTTTTTAGTTTATAATTTTAAATTTTGTAGTAAAAAAATATTTTAAGAAGCATTAAAAAAGTTGTTCGAAGCGAAGCCTAAAATTGTAACAGAAACTCGTGACAAATAAAATTTCACATATTTTCATGAAAAAATTTATGTTTTCTTATTTTAATAATATTTGCTCATAAACTTAATTTTTAGAGTGATATTGGTTATTTTTTTCAATTAAATTAACATTTGCTTTTTTATAAAAAGAATTATAATCATTCATTTGCCAATGAAAGTAAAAAATTAAATTTTTTTTTTTTTTTAGTTTCTTTGAAGTATTTTTGAAATCACTTTTAGCATATGGCTTAAAAGGCTAAAAAAGGCTCAAATAAAATTTATATTTACTTAGGCATTGTTTGACTTAAAGTAAAATGAGAGTAAAGTGCATAAGTTTTGAAAGTATTGGTATTTGGTGAGAAGCAAAAGAAATATAAAGTAAAATTTTAAAGTATTTAAAGTTCATCTCCTAGTTCAAATTTGATATATTTAAAAAGCATCAAATTTCACTTATTTCTAAATACACAAAATTCTCACATTGCATGCCTCTGCCACCACCGGCCATCACCAATCAGCCATTGCCACAGCTTGCTCCCAACACCATAGGTCCATAACTATCGAATGGCGCTTACAGAAGTTGATCATTGCCGCCGCCACCCATCGGCCACTAGTCACACCTATCGTTGGGCTTTGCATATCATTCATTTTACTTAAGATTTAATCAAAAAAAGTAATCATCTACATTTATTTTTCACTCAACCAAATAATTTCAAATATACTACATATATATTACATTGTAATCCAATATTTTACTCTGCAATCTTTTTTATCTAACTAAACGACGCTTTGATTTTAAATTTAAAAATTAACAATATTAAACTATTTATCCATATAAGTTTTTTTTTTTACTTCCACTTTCATACTCATTTGTCTCACTTTCATAATAAGTTGCCACTAATTTATCATTTGTTTCACTCAATTTTAGTAAGATTTTATATTCAGTGTATTTGGTTATACTTTAATTGAACTTTATTTTAAATTTGGTTATACTTTAATTGAACTTTATTTTAAATGATGGAAATATATTTGTGAAAAATAATAAAAATCATTTGTCTACCTTATTTTCATGCCAATCCATGTAGAAATATACCAAAGGCCTCTAGAGATCCAATTTACAATTAAAATCAAGCATGCCAATACAATTGCACTTGTATGTCTTTTTATTCCATTTGTAGGAAAATTCATGAACCAAACTGATTTGTAGTGTTGATAAGATTGCAAATATGACAAATATCCAGTGTTATGAGATGGATTATTGTGAAAAAGATAACATTTTGAGGGCCGCAGCTCACCTTAGTCTGTTGGTTCAGAGTTTTGATGACCAACCAAGAGGTCTTAGGTTTATGTGTGTGTGACTTTATCTTAATTGACATAAATGTCTCCAAAAAAAATATTTTGAGGGGTTTCAAGGGAAACATACATTAAATGAGGCCACCAAAAGAATTCTTTGTCTCATAATGCATCCACAAGCTCTACATAGGGCATTTAATAAAAGGAGTGTAAGTATAATACATATTTGGTAGCATCAACTTCACTCTACATCACGATGTTGATGTTTGCACTCATTATTATGACAAGCTAGCTATTTTTGCAGTTGAGTTGAAATTACTATGATAATTATTTGGTTGCTAATTGATAATGCTATTATAAATCTTGTGGGATTTTTTAATATCAAGGAAGTACAACCTTTGAGTTTGTTTGTTTCTTTTGAGTTAATATGACCATTAACTCGTTCTACATCTTCATGCAATAGCTTCGACTGTTATAAATTGAGAGTGCACACTTAAAAGACTATTTTGGAGATCTAGAGTGAGAACAACCTGGGTGATTAATTAAATATTATTGATCATTGATGTTTAACATATTTCTTTAAATATTAACAAGAATGGACCAAAGAAATTTACTAAGTTCCTAACTTGTGTTTAAGAGAGCTTTTGAAAACTTTAATAGTTTGTATATATTAGTAAATTGTATTATAAAAAGTCACAAAATCTTGAGAACCATAATAATGGTGCTTTCGTAAGCATCTTTAAAATAAGTCAACATTGCACAACATCACTAATAGTAAAGAGAGAGACAATTGATTCAAACCGAATGACATGATCAATCAGATCCATATTGCCATGGTAAGCATTGAGAATTAGCATCTTGAAATTTATTGGAGGTTGATTTGTTGCAATTTGAATTTAAAAAGTATTGGCGGTCCAAGTAAAAAGTATAACTGGTCCATAGGGATGAGGAGCTCATATTACATTTTCTCTTAGATAGATAATTCTCCTTCAAATGAAGTCACTGATGGAGCACAAAGACTATGATGTCATAAGTGATGATAAAAAAAAAACAGATCAATTCTATTCTTTCAGGGGAAGAATTAGATGAGCATATCATTGCAAATTCTTGGAACTTTCTTGAATTATTTTTTGATCAAAATATCTTCCATTTATTGAGTTATTTAGAAGTGATGAGATCCTCTGCTCATCCTATGACATTAAGTGCATAGGAATTTTTTTTTTTTTTTTATAAACAAAATGCTTCTATAATCTTATTGAAGTTAATGAAAAATAATGAAGTGATCGAATAGTAGAGTTCAATGCTTATCCCCTAGCCGTTTAAGCCACTAGCCGTTAAGGCTGGGTCAGAAAAAAGCCAAATTCTCCTCGTATTAAAATCTCTAGCCTAGTTAGGTGCATGTATGTTAAACATGTCATTCAATCATTGACATACATCACATGGTCATGTGTGCATGCCACATGGAACTCTATAATAGGCCATTAGCTCTCGTAAAACCGTTCTCCTCCTTAATTTAGAGAGAAAATACAAAAGAAGAACTGCTGAGAATTGGCTGAAAGGAGAGAGGAGAGGCATTTGATCTCCTCTTCTCTCTCTCTCTCTCTCTCTCTCTAAGAATATTATAATGGTGCACTGAAATAAATGCAAGCTAGCCCAATAAATGAGCTGCATCGAGAATCGTGCTTGACAGGCATAATAATGATTAGGAAAGGGGATGCATGCAGCTTATGGTGTCACCTTCTTCCAAAGCTGTGTGGAATTATGCGTCTTTCTACTGTGATTAGTTATTATAGCTTTCTGAACTTTTCATGGCTCACATTTTGATGAGTTTTGGCTCTCTGTTCGGTGTTGCAGCGTCTCAGTCAGACAGGCAAGATTGGATTGGGAAAGAGATTGCAAGAGAAGACAATGGCGAGGCTGTGGAGATGGTCAGAGCCTTTTGTAGTCAGGAATTCTTCAGACTGCAAGGCATTGGTTTGAGAGACTCGGTTGGCCGATAGAGTTATGACTTATGAGCGTAAAAACTGAAGAAATTTTTTGTCATCAAATCGAACTAATTAGGCAAATAATTTTATATTTGATATTTTGCAATTTTGATAAGCTGAGTTCTTGAAAATTTAAATATATTTTAAAATGAATATAATAAATAAATGATCAAATAAAATTTATGTCGTATTTATATTAAAGTAAATCTAAAGGCATACTATTAATATTCATATTAGAGGTTCATTTGAGACATTTTTTTACTGCTTTTAAGTCAGCTTTTTAATATAAATTTTTTTAAAAGCAACGAAAAAATAATCATGAAAAAATCTCCCAAATAAAGCCTATCACTTGATAGAGCTTAATTTTTTATCTTAAAGGATGTATTAGGGTGGATTCTTAGAATCTTTTATTTTTTTAGTGTTTAAATTTTGTGATTTTTACTGAAATCAATTGTAATTTTTTTATTATTTTAGGATTAAACTATAATTTTATTTTTGCTGAAGAAAAAATAAATAAATTCAAGTGTATAAAAAATAATTATAATTTAAAAGTTTGATCAAAATATTCTAATTGAAATTTTTTTAGTTAGAAAATTATCTCTACGGACCAACATCTTATGTCCATAACCATTTATTTTCAAATAATGCAAAACTATTTAATACTAAAATAATAAACTTGTATATTAAATATATATATATATATATATATATATATATATATATATATATATATATATATATATATATATATATATATATATATATATATATATAATGTAAAATGTATGATAAGATAAAATATTTTTACTTATCCCATATATATGTTGCATATATTCAGATTATTTTAACTTAATAAATTATGCTATATCGATTGCTTTTTCATAAATTTATGCGCTTGAAACAGTCGAACTTCAAAAAAGCAGCTGCAGGACTCGAAACAGTGTAGGTGATAGGTTGGGTTATAGCTACCAGTTCTTATTGCATAGGAAACTGTTCAATCAGAATGGTTTGGCTTCACACCGCACAAGTTCATTTTACTATCCAACAGCTTTTTTTTTATTGTTTTCTAAAATAATTTTTAGGCTTCGTTTGGGGCACAGTTTCTTAAAGCAATTTTTTTTTTTTTTTTTTTAGGGAAAATTTTGGGCATTGCCCTTTCCATTGACTATGAAATAGTTACATGTAAAAAACTGTAAAGAAAAAACCAAGGCGAAGAGCCAAGCACCAACAAAAACCCCACAGCTGCAAGAAAACTAACAAAATATCAATTCAAAGCAGAAAAAGAAGCAAAAAAAGAGAACCAATCGGGTGGGAGGCAACAAGCCCCGGGCTCAGGAATTGCCGCTCTCACAACCTGGTTGCAAAAATAATGATCCCAAAATTCTGCCCTCCAAAGGGGAAAATGGCAATCCAATCATCATAGCCCATTAATCAGCAAACCAGTGCGCCAGCAGATAAATCAGATTGCCGAAGAAAGGTAGTCAACCGAATACATTCCAAATCAGAAGCCTCAAACTACTTGCCAAAACAACTCATACACAGCACTTGCAGCTCCACCCGCATAAATCTTATAACAAATCCCACAGAGAACCTCTAGTTTTCCATTTCAAAATTCTAGAGAAAATAGCAGTTTTGATTTTGATAGCTAAGGAAGAAGACGAAGCAGCAGAGCCTCCGAATTTCCTATCATTCCTTTCTCTCCAAATGTGATAAACCGCAGCACAAATTAGAAGATAGTAAAAATCTTTGTTTTTATCATGTGTATCTTCAATATACTCAAATATTTGCAATATATTAGGCCGAAGCAGTAAGAAACCAAGATTCCTCATAAGGTTTGAATTTAAATTTATGTACAAGAATTTTTAGTACAAGAATTTAAATTTATGTACTAAAAAGTTATTTTAAGAAGCAATAAAAAAGCTGTCCCAAATAAAGCCTTAGTAAAAAAAAATTAATATCAACTTTTTTTTTAACTAAAAAATCGTTAAAAAAAGCCAATCATATTCATGCATTGACTCTGTAAGTAGGGGATCTTTTGGTTAAGAAAATACGGAATAATGGAGAATGAGTATTGATGGAGTTCGATTGTGAGACAATTGTCCATCCTCAATTTTTTTTTCTTTAAAAAATAAATAATTTAATTATTTTGCTGCCTTCAATGAATGCAGTTGTTCAAATTCTATGAAAAAAAATTATTTTCTATTTATATATAAGATTATATATTTCACATTAATCCTATTTTGCCCATCCTAAAAAAGAGACCGGTTTCGCCTCTGTTTCTATAGTACGTACAAATGTACAATACCAAGATGGTGAGAGTTTAATCTACTTCTTTCAATTATTTGATCTAATTTTTTCAGCAATCATATTCTTTTAGAAAATAATCCAATTGATTGAGTAAAACTTAAAAGAAATGAGATAATAAAAATTTGTTAATAGTAGTTCAACCCGTAAGTAGGACCATTAAGTATACTATGCTTTGGGATGCACATGTTTTACTAGGGGTGTCAATTTCGGGTCACGGGTCGGGTTCGGGTCGAACCCGAAACTGACCCGGGTTCAAACGGGTCAACCCTAACCTGACCCGGGAAGACAAACGGGTCGGAAATCCGAACCCGGACCCGACCCGGCGGGTTAACGGGTTGACCCGACCCGACCCGGTTGGCTGCTGGCGGACGGCGGACTGCGGCGCGGCGGGCGAGAGCTGGGGCAGGCGCGATGGCGCGGCGGGCGAGCTGGGCAAGCAGCGCGGGCAGGCGGGCAGGCAGCGCTGGGCAGCCCCGCAGGCGGGCTCCGCGGGCAGGAAGCGCGGGTAGGCGGGCAGGCTCAGCGGGCAGACAGCACTGGGCAGCGCGGGCGGGCTCCGCGGGCAGGCGCGGGCAGCACGGCGGGCAGGCGAGGGTAGCGCGGCCGATAGGCGCGGGATTCAAATTTTGTTGAATTAAACGGGTTCGCGGGTTGACCCGGCAACCCACCGGGTCAACCCGAACCCGACCCATTTTTTAAACGGGTCGAATCTGTGAACCCGAACCCGACCCGTTTATCAAACGGGTCGGGTCCAACCCGGATTTTCCGGGTCGGGTTTTCGGGTCGTGTCAAAAGTTGACACCCCTATGTTTTACAATTAATTGTATGAGAAAATTTTGATTGAGTAAGAAGTACTCATATATAAATGTATGGAGATGCACCAAAGAGCTTTTATGGATTAAAAAAAAACGATCGAACTTGACATAATAGTAAAATAATTTTTTTTTTCTTTGTATATAAGAAGGTGATCTTCAATAACTCTCTAAGGCTTCGTTTGGGACGGCTTTTTTACTGCTTCTTAAAGCAGTTTTTTAGTATAAAAATTAAAATTTTTGTACTAAAAAGTTGCTTGAAGAAGCAGTAAAAAAGCCGTCCCAAACGAAGCTTAAATCCACCTTCATTCCCCTAGAATAAAAACTTTCACATCGTAAGCTCATGCATCCATACAGTGAATTTGGAGAAAAAAATATAATAAGGTCAACATAGAGAGGCATATAAGAGTAGGGCTGCAAACGAACCGAGCCGAGCCGAGTATGTGAGTGTTCATGCTTGTGTTTGTTTAACATTAGCTTGTTCATGTTTTGTTCGTGTTTGATTCGAGCTTTATTATTTGTGTTCATGTTTGGTTCGTTTAATTTAAGGGTGTTCATGTTTGGTTCATGTTCGTTTGTTTAGTGCTTATCGAGCTTTAAACAAGCTATGTTCGTGAACATATTTCGCAAACAATCTATTGAACAAGCAAATCTTAAATTTGTTCATGAACATCCTAAACAAACAATCTAACAAACATGGACAAATATGAAATGTTTCTTGTTATTAATAAAAAATAATTATATTATTATGTTATAATTAAAGTTTTTATATTATTTATATTTATCAATTTTATAATAACATATTATTTAAGTTTTTATCGAGCGGTTTTAATCGAACCCGAATCGAGCTTTTTATCGAGCTTGTTCATGAACATCAACTGATGTTGTTCGCGAACATAAACGAGCTGAACACATTAGTGTTCAAGCTCGTTTATCTAAGAATCGAGTATTTAAAATAGTGTTCAAGTTTGTTTGTTAGTTAATTAAACGATCACGAACGAGCTTTAATCGAACCGAACAACGAGTAGTTCGTCGAACGTTTGGTTCGCTTGCAGCCCTATATAAGAGTCATAAAAAATTTTATGTAAAAATTTAAAATAAAGAGAAAAAACGTAGTGTCGGGCTCAATTGTAACGATTACACTAGCATTTGCTTCAAGTATAAATGATGTCCTTCACTAGAAAGTGTTAATACAATATAGTTGACGTAAACTATATATAACTATTCCCCTCGATGGGGTTGAACAAGCCTTGTAGCATGAAAGTTGTTTACGATATCTATTTTTATTGCTTGCTTTGTTGTTCTCATATGTGTAGGGGGTACCAGAGATCAAGAAATCTAGCATAAATTTGTACTAAAGTTGGATGAATGATTTGATGTCAATTGTGTGCATGCATCGACCTTAAAATGTGATGGTGTGCATCAATACTATTGGTGATAGTGAGTGAAGTTAGCAACATCGTTGTTGTTAGGCAACAATGTCTAGAAGATTGTAGTAAGGTGATAATTGTTAGGAGACCGTAGTCAGGTGACATTAGTTAGGAGACCGTAGTCAAGTGGCATTAGTTAGGTAATATTGGTCGAAAGACCGTAGTCTGATGATGTCGACCGAAAGAATGAAGTTAGGCGACAATAATTGGAAAATTGCATTCCAGCAATTGTGGTCAAAGGTTGTCATATTACAATGATTGGAGGATCTCAAATGGGAGGGTCAATGGTTAGAAAATTCAAGTCATGCAATGAAGGTTGAGAGACCGTATGATGACCAATGTTGGGTGATAGTAGTTAGGGGAATATAGTCGAGGAAAGATGGTCGAATGATCATAGTCAAAAGATAGATGTTGGAGGACTAAATTCGGGTGATGATGATTGGGAGACCATCATCGAGTGATAGTGGCTAGGGACCATAATTATATAATAATGTTTATTGAATTGTTCTTGATTAAGCAATGGTGCTTAGGGTATTATAGTCGAGTGATGGTGATTGAGGGACTAAGACAAGCAGCGATGTTTGGAAGACTATAATAAAGCGAAGATGGTTAGAGAATCATAGTCGAGAGAGTAAGATTGGAGGAACTTGGTTTTGTGTGATAGTGGTTAAAGGATAGCAGCCGAATATCATTTGTCAGGAGGTCATAGTTTAATGACAATAGTTGAAGATCGGTAAGTGAGTAGCCATGATCAGAGGATTGTTGTTGTGCGGTAATAATTGTAAATTCACAATTGCCTGATCAATAGTGGTCGAAGGATCGTAGTGTGGAAATTGTGGAGGTTTTATTGCGGTTGTTTGATTGTGGTGATCAAGTGGTGGTCCATCGACATCAATTGGATGGTGAACCTGTGGGACTCCGAGATTCTTCAAGTTTCTAAACTCACTTAAATCTCAAGCAAGCCAGGGCCCTCCCTTATTGATTCTCTTAATTATAAATCACTTTTTCAGCATTTAGGTGTCTAGCTTAATAGTGTCATAATTAGACAATCTTGGGCTCATTGGATTTGCCACATTAAGATATTTAATTTGACTATAAGCATGTAAGGTTTAGAAATTATTTGATCATCTAATTAATATCTTTTAAATTTTAAATAGTGCTTAAAATAATTGATTTGAGCTCATTTAGAATCAGATTACATCATATTTGATATCAGTGAATTTCTATCATCAAGATGCATGCTTAGTTAGACAATATACTTGCTAATATCTAGGTTCGGATGAACTTAACACTCTTTTTCTTTTGTTTTTTTGAGAAAAAATTCACTTTAAATATGCATTAAGATTCAAGCTCAATCAAAGGCATATCAACAACATAAAATTATTTTATATTTTTATATAAAAAACTTATATATTCTTATTAATTGTGAAAATATATTCTATATCTTTATGAACTTTTATCGGAGGAGCTTTTAATATAATTTTTTGTCCGCATTTGGAGAGGACAGTGGTCGTGTTGTTCATGCTCTTGTCAAATGGGGGTCCAATGCAGTAGTCTCTCGTTGGGTACAATAACAGTAAAAGAGGCTCCTGCGTCCTGCCATATACGTCCAATATAACCCATAACTCTCATATAAGCGTTTGTTTCTTAATTCTTCTACCGTTTATTTCAAACCCCCCATAACTCTCATTCTAACCGTTGAAAGGGACACTATTCATAATTTTTATCTGTTGGAGCATTTAGTTTGTCAGTTGGAGCCTTTAGGTAGCTTTCAATACTTACTGTCATTTTTTTTTTAATTTCTTAGTGCTCTCTCTCTCCCCTTAAAGATAGGATACGATATGAGCATATACGTGAAAAGATTGTAGTAACGCTAGTGGAAGATAAGATTAGAGAGAGTCAGTCGCCTTAGATGATTTGGTCACATAAAATGGCGGCCTTCTAATGACCCGGTTAGAAAAGAAGAGGTATTAGATTTGACTTGTGTTAAGAAAGGTAGAGGTAGACCTAAAAAGACTTGGTTAGAAATAATTAGAAATGATCTTTTTTATTAGATTTAAATGAGAATTTGACATTTAACAGGACACAATGGAGAAAAAGAATTCATGTAGTTAACTCCATGTAGTGGGACAAAGGCTTGATCTTATTGTTGTTGTTTGTTAGTGCTCTCTCTCATTATTTTGCACATTAAGGTTGAGTCCATTTCTTGCAATTTTATGTTTTATCATTGGATAGCTCAACCAGTTTTTAAAATTTTAATTAAACTGTATGCTGCAGCTTTCAACAATCTCAAAAGAAGATTACATAGAAATTGCAAGTAATTAACTCCTAAAAAATAGGTAATGTCATAGTTAACAAGGCTTCCGGAAAAGAAAAAAGGGCTTTCGAATAAGTGTTTGAGATATATTAGTTAGATAGCAAGATTAACATAAAGAAAGACTGCAAAATTTGGCAATCCAGACCTGCCATTGATCTGTATATTCTAATAGCAAACTGCTAGATGCGGAGCATTTTAGTTATAGTATTAGGAGTAGTTTATTTAAGTTTGTTACTAGTTTCTAGAATATTCTTAAAATGCTCCTTCTGACTAGCTTATTATACAAGTTTTTAGAATGATCTTATTAACCTATAAATAGGCAAAGTATTGAAGTAAGATGGATATTGATAAATATTATCTCTAAGCTTTGTGTTTATCCCTGGATTGGGAATTCCTTCAAGCAGGTTCGATCCATATATCACTGTTGTATCTCATGCATGCTCCAATTACGAAGTTTAGGTGTAGATGTCACAATCTTTCATAACTGCTACTGTCATCAGCGAAGATCTACATAATCTTTCTTATCTTTCATAAGAGAATTGGGGCATTTATTTATTTTTGAATGAGGTTGTACTCAACTTTTGGAAAGATTAGTGAGTTGGTTTCAGCTTATTTCATTTTAAATATCACTTTATAAATATTTTATGATACCATATTAATTATCTAAGAGAAATTCAATCAACTTATATTTTTATTTCATCAATATCAAATTTATTTGCTTTGTTAAAGCTGTTTGCCCATTCCTTGCATAAAAAAGAAGAAGCTAAGAACAGTGTCTGGTTGCATTCAACATAACTTTCAGCTGTAGTTTGGTCCTATCCCTATTCTTTAGGAGAAGTCCTATCCCTATTAAAATGTGACAAACATATCTTGGAAACAGATCCATGCCAAGCTTTTTCCACAAGCTAATGGTACAATATCCTTATGTTCAAGTACTTCAGTTCATAGGAAAAATTATTCTGTGAGGATCGGATCGTCTGGAGTTGAATTAGAATATGTCACATCATTCGATACACAACGGTACACATCCACAATACACAACAAATGGGTGACATAGCGCGTTCTGATTCGCCTTCGGACGATGTTCGTATCCGCACAGAATAATTTCACAGTTCATAGTGACTCCTCCAAGAACATTTTTCCTGTCAATTCACCCAAATTAATATATTTTATAAATTTGGTCTGGCTTGTTAGTTGGTTGATGAGGGTGACAAGAATTAAACCTACTAACAAACAAAATTTTGCAAAGTGCAGTGCTTTGAAAAAAACTCACTAACAAACACTTTTCCTTAGTGCACAACCATTGAATGCTTAAAGCAAGTGGCTTCAAACAAGCCACGCCTTCACTATTGAACCATGCAGCATTAAGATTCTGATGGACCTGCACTATCATTACATTATAAGTATTATCTTGTTAGTTAATGTACTGATATTTGTAGAGATACTTTTTCAATTTATGCACGGATATGTTGATAACAATACCATAAATTTGTGTAATAATTAAATGTTTTTTTTTTATATAAATTTTAACATTATAATATTATAAATTTTATTTCATGTTTTCACCTAAGAAAATGAGGTAATATAAAGCTAAAGTAATGCAATTTTATTGTCATTAAAAGTTATAATATGTAGGAGAAAGTGTGCTTATTTAAAATTAAAAAATTTGCATGACATACCAAATGGGACTTTGTGAATGATTAGTTTAAGCATAAAGCAAAGATGATGGTGCTCCACTAAATATAAAATTTGCATGACTTGACAAATAGCACTTTGTGAATGATTTGTTTAAAGCTTAAAAGCTGAGATGAAGGGCAAAGTTGAAAAGCTTTAAAAAAATGATAATGATAATATTAATAATCACCATGCACCTTTTGAATTTATATATATAGTGTTTAGAGATTATATTAGTTATGTTTTTTTTTAGTCATTTAGATCAATTAAGTCAAATTCATATATATACACATCACATATGCAGTCTTCGAACTTAAGATCCCTTGGTTGATAACCGCTGGTTAGTTCGCCGCTTTTTCCGGTGCATGTAAATTCGCCGGAAAGTTCGACAGTAATTGAAAATTTTTCTAGTAGTGTTGCAACCGGCCAACGGATCGAGATGAGAAGCATATTATATTAGTTATGTTAAGCATAAGCCCTTCGAGGTCAAATCAAGGCTATTATGAGTGTGAGAGTTAGAGAGAGAGAGAGAGACTATTTTTAATACCATTATTTGCTTATTATTAGAATCATCTAAATGAAGGTTATATTTATAAGCAAATCAATGGAACTTAAAGAGAATGTAATTCATTTTATTTCAAAAAATATATATTTTTTATTTAAAAAAATCAAATATTTATATGAATCAAAATATATTATATGTTAATTTATTAAGGATTAATTTACTATAGCATTTCTCATCTTTTACTAGCTCTCACAGTATCAAGTAGTCCTATCATTGTTAATGCTAAATGCCATCAATGTTCCTCAACAGTGCTTGAGAAAATCTATCAGATAATCAGATAATGTTTTTAAACTGTATTTTGGGGTTTCTGTTATTTCGAATCAGTCAAATGAATTGGATTTATATTCGAAGGCAATACGAACAGTTCTATCTCATCCAACGGAGAGTCTTTTGACTAATTTTTCAACAGAAGGATAAGAAGAGAGAAATTTGAGTTTGAAAGCATTCTCAATTGCAACCTTTAATAAATTACTTAAATAATTCAATTTATATGTAATTTTTAAAGTTATCTTTTTTATACGTATTTTTCTATAATTTCAAGGGGTTGTAGATTGACTTATGAATGTTGCATACAAGAATATTTGAGTCGGTAGAGTATGTATTTTACATCTCAACATTCTATAAAAATTTAGTGTGTACAGATAACAGTAATAAGGCCAGAAGAAGTATTTACATGGAAAATCTGGAAGGAAAAAAAATCACGTAGTTAACTGTTCTCTAGGGGAGAAATTATTTTGTGCGGACACCGGACGGAGAGAACCGTTCGGATTTGCTACGCTTTTGGTACCCTTTAATTTTACTGCGCTTTTGCAAAAATGCAGTAAATATTCAATTATGAATGTGTTTTTACTGCCATTTTGATGCCCTTTTGCAAAAGCGTAATAAATATTCGATTAGTTAGTAAATATTAAATATTTGCTGCCCTTTTGCAAAAGCACAACAAAAGAGCAGAAAAAGTGAAACAAATCCAGATGGTTCGTTCTCTCCATCCGGTGTTCGCATAGAATAATAAGTCCCTCTAGGGACACTTGATTTTTGTATTCTCTCACTTCTTCTACATTGAAGAAAGGAGGATCTATGTGTCAATTACTGTATAGTAGGTTTTTTAACTGGTTCAGACCACGTAATTTTTTCTCTTTTTGATTTTTCCACATAAAAAATTCTTCTGGTCTTATTACTGTTATTTGTATGTCTTTAATTTTTATACAACATTGAGACATAAAACACAAACTCTTCCGACTCCAAATTTTAGCACGCAAAAATGAAAATATTCTTTATTTAAATTTTATATAATAAAATAAAGTTTATTATCTTCATAATTTTAGCAAAATTAAGAAATTTTAATAAATTTTTATATCATACTTTTTTATGCTTTTTTTTTTATTTGTATTCATATATCATAAAATAAAGTTTTTTATTGCAAATATTTTGTGATGTAATAAAATCATTATAATTAGAATAATTATAGTGGGCGGCTAGGAATTATCCTTCGATCATTAAATATTCAAAAAAATTTGTAATTTCTTTTTAAAGAAACTAAAATAATGACAAAAAAAAAAAAAGAATTAATCCCATCTACGAAAGTTGACTCATTGCACCTATAAATATGAGTTGGTGTAATGGGAAGGAAGTATTGATCATCACAATGTGGAAAGTAATATTAAAAAAAAAAATTAAATTGCTTCTCTACTAATATATTCTATTTGGTTAATACTTAAATTTCAAGCACCTGTATTAGTACTTGCTTAATTATAAGATAGCTTAATTAGTATGCGTTTTTAATAAATGCCAAGACTTTAATGATTGTTTAGTGTTAATTAATTATTGTCAGCATGAAAGTTTGTAGTTCTTTAATTATTGATCTGAACAGAAAATGTGAATAAAAAACGCATTAATTAAGTAGAGTACGACAATGGCAAGAGAGTGCATGATTGAACAATCAATAGTTGGTATTAAGGTCCAGAAACATCAGAAAGGGAGTTTAGCATTTGGATTTACTTCAGCTGTAGATCTGAGGGTAGAAATTTTTTAACAAAAAAAACAATGTTTTGTGCTTTATCCTGAGAACAGACAATCATAATGACTTCAAGATTGAAATCTAATTAGAGCCCACATTTTTGTATGTTGTGATTCTTGTTTTTATTATGTTATTGTTAGCTCTCTGTGGAATCTAATTGTGTTGATCAACCGGGTTGCATTATTATCTCGAATTTCAAGTCAATTTCTCATGCTTATTACCCCCCTTGAAATTTTTTCCCAGTACAATGCCTGGCATTGTTCACCCGACCGTTATGGCATTGTGTACCCAAGCACCCCAGCACGACAAAGTTTGGTGGGAGAAACGACAGAAAGTAGATCACCGCAGCAATGTGTAGTGCTGCAGCGCTGCGGGTTTAAGCGCCTCAGCACTGTTAGATGGATCGGGATCACACATGTGAGTGCCACACCGCTCCAAACTGGCACCACAGCCCTTCAAGAAGGATTGAATAGCTTTCTTTCTCATTTTTCTCAAGGGTGACATCCCTTGGTGTTATTAACTTGTCATTCTCTTTTGTTTTTTGTGAGAAAATGGTGCAAGAGAGGAGAGAAGAAAGGAGAATAAGAGAGAACAGAGATCTGTACTTATTCTCCCAATTTTCATAGTGGATTTCTTGGTGGTGTGGCTTCATAGTTTTTTCCCGATTTCAGATTTTTTCATGTTAAATCCTGGCGTCATTTATTTTTTGTTGCATTTCTATTTTTCTTATTTATTTCGTTACAGTGTTTTGCTTCCATCCTTAATGGTTATGTTATAATATAACAAAGATTTTGTTCTCATGACTACAGCATTGTGGTTAATATTTCAATCTCCATTGCTTTGCAATGTTACAATAACAAAAAATAAAAGAAAAAAATATCACAATAGATAGATTTTATATAATTAGAAATTAATCTTTTGCTAATTAATCACAATCATATGTTAATTGCAAAGAGATCAATCACACATAAAATATGTTGAGATTTATGTGGTTTTGCTGCAATCAACGCTTACATCTACAACTGTACAAAGAGGATTAATTTTTTTTAAGATTTAAGAGAGATTCATGAAGAGATTGTACTTTGCATTAAATTGAAAACAGAATCACTTTGTCAATGATTTTTGTTGCAGGTGAGGATAGAAAATAACAAGGAAGATAGAATAGCTGTTGCAATTAATGAATGCTCAACTTCTTTTCTATGCTAAAATGAAAGGGGTGTGCAGTTTTGCCTATTCTTGAAATAAGAAACTCCTCTTATGGGAGAAATTATTCTTTGTGGAGACTGGACACAGATTGTCTTGCAGAGACTAATCAGAATGCGTCACGTCAGTAGTACAGAGCACAGGGTGACGTGGCACATTTTATTTTGTCTCCGGATGACGTTCGGCATCCGCACAGAATAATTAATCCTCTTATGGACGAAAGACCCCTTCAAACAAAAGAGGAACCCTCCTCTGTATTTCTCTATTTCAGTATCTCTATTGCTATAATGCCTCAATTACTATAATACTAGTTTGCTGCAGTGCCCAACTACTGCAATAAGTATAGCACTTTAACTATCATAATACCCAACTCATTCTTTCTCTCTTTCAATTCTCTTTATTGCAGGATGCATACATAGATATTCATGGCAGAAGAAGATTACAAAGTTAGAAAACTCTCTACCCAACTTATAATTCAAGAAGGAAAAACTCTAAATAAATAAATTATCTTAGCTTTTCTCTCTCAAAGTAGGAATTAATGAAATCTTAATTAAGAGATTTATAATTGTGATGAGATTACATGCAATTATAGAAGAGTACAAGGAAGAAAATTAATTTCCAGATCACATTTCGGTCATACTTTTGGATCCCAGTATGTTTTGATCAAACTATCTAATGATATGAACTACAGTAGAGTTTTTGATCATATATCTTATTATGTTAGCAACTACTTTATGAAATTGATTAGATGGTCACTATTTTTTGACATTTCTGTGGAATCTCTAATCATCTCGATTTGGGTATCCTTCCTTGACCTTTGGCCCCACTTTTTTTCTCTAGGGATTTTGCACAAATTAGATTTTTCATTTGGCAGCCCGTTTAAAACTGATAATACTACAGCAAATGATACTAGACCATCTGTTGCTCGTGTGTTAGTAGAAGTAGCATTACTAAGCAATATCCTAATATCGTCTGACAATATTTTGCTATTAAAGTACTTAGTTTTCTCATTGTGTTTTTTGATTATGTGATGCTTCCTCTCTTTCTCTAATGATATAAGTAGTTGTTTAACATAATAAAAAATTAGTTAAGTGTAACTCAACGAATAAATTAAGAGAGAGAAAATAATTAAGAGAATGAGTGGATGCGCGCATCATACTCTTTCTCCTCTTCTTCTCTCTATTCCTCTTTAGCTAAGAGCCAAACTCAGTCAAGCATAACACCTACCGAATATTTCCTCCATTATCTCTTTATCTTTTCCTCCATCAAACATACTTGATTACATTTGCTACCAACATTATCACCATACAATTATAATTAACAAAGTTTGATTAAAATAGCAGATTCCTTACATAGTTGCAAAAACAGAAATGTCAATAAAATGAAAAACTTGCAGAGCAGTAGACTGACGATCAATAGAAAGATGACTGAAAGATTTGTGATCAGAAATAGACAATGGAGGATTAGCATCAGGACAGCTACTCACAGATGGCATTGATGGACCGATGGATTGATAGCTGATGTATATTTGTAAATTTTAATTAATAAACTTGCAAATAGTATGCAAATAGTATATGTTGGATTATACTTGGGATATACACAGTCGGTCATAAATTTTTTATAATTAGGACTCATCTACTAAGAAACAAATTGTCAATTTCGTTTCAGAAATAGTAGAAATCTTAATGCTTGGCTGACAACTGGTGCTGCTGACTATTGTCTAATAGTTATTCGTTGGGTGGCTCTGCATGTAATAGTCGGAAGCTGCAGTGTTCTTTGCTGATAGTTCAGAACATACAAATTCAGAAAGTGGATGACTAATTTTGCTGAATAATTTATCAGTATCTTAGCTATTAAAGGATAAGAAATATTTTTTTTTTTAGTTTCTAGTGATTCAGGGACGATTTTTACTTCTAAAAACTGATTTTTTTAATCATTTTTAATGAGCAAATCATGGACTAAATGATCAAATATGGGGATCTGTTTGGCTAAGTTTAAAAGTTTTCTTCTATTCTTGTTTGATTATTCTGTCAAGCCTGCCTGGTGCAAGCATGTATGGCACAAAAAGTATTTTCTATGGTTCTCTGGTTACTCTTGGTTAGCTTTGCTTGGCGGGCTTAAATAGGTAGTCTTATTTACAGGAATATTTTGTTTTTTTCTGACTTGTAAACTTTGTTCTGTTTTGTTCTGTTCTACTCATATATTTTAACTCCATTTTCATGTTGCTTTCCTTCTACTGCTTGTTTATGCTAAGGCCGAATATTCACTGAGTCCTGGACTATATTTCAGCTATCAGCACTTCTAAAGATATGAAAAATGTCTATTTATTAATAGTAAATTGTCTAATCTATTTTATTTAGAGAGAATGGAACAATAGAGGATTTGGCCATCAAATTCACTACCAAATACATTTATTCAGCAAATTATACGTGCTGTTGAGCTTAAAATCAGAAGGTAGAAAAATTATCGGGTGACACATGAATCTCTCTATGCTGGTGGAAACAATGATGGATAATGATGATATGTTTTGTTATCCCTTACTTCTAATGGTTTTCTTTCCCCTGCATGGCCTTTGTTCTTCTTAAGCAACCGGGGGTATCCAGTGCTTCCTTGGTTTCTTCATTTCATTAAGGGGATTTTTTTTGTTGTCTAAATCCATCCCATTCTCTTCGGGGATGTATTATCTTGGTTTACTGTTTTTTTTTTTGTTCTTGTGCTTGTCTTTTAGAGCAATGCAGAAGGAGAAATGCACCCGTATACGAATAGTGAGGCGTATAAAGCCTTGTAGATCCCTGCCTCCTGAAGGGTACACCTGTGTGTCCGTAGGATGTATATGGCCCAATGGACATAACCATTAGCTGGAATCTGAGCCTTCCCAACTGCAGAATCTCGCGGCCACTCCAAAGAAGAAGACTGTAGTTAACGATTACTAAGTAACCTCAACTGTCCCACTGGCTCAACTATGTATGTCATGGGCTCCAAGATGTCACAAGTACCCCAACTAACCTAAGCGACGGTGTTCTCAAGTGGGATGTAGTCCCCTGCACTTCGGTTTGAGGCTACTAACCCACTTGCTGAGGTCCTCAAACTCCATTGAATCTACAGAACACTCCGAAAGTATGGGGAAATGGATAAATTAAGAAGTTGTGAAAAATGTCATTGCCCCCACATCATATCCTCATGTAACTATAATTGTCCCGGACATCGACATCACCCCGAGGGTCCTATCAATCAATGACCTCCCAAATGACAACCTCACTAGGCTCACCAAGAGGCAAGTCACTAGTCCTCTCCCAATGAAACATTTCCTACACAAGAAGAATGTGAAATTGCTTTAAGCCTGAATATGACGAGGTTAAATGCATAAAAGAACTACAAGTGGCATTCAATGGCGTCACAACAAATGTGGCGTGCTCTATACACACATCACATTTGTTTGGGGGGCATTTATTGACCCCTAGTTATCAACCCACTCTAAAATAGGCGAAAACGACGATTTAAGCAATGTGCGCGTCGGCACGGTGTGTTACTTGAAGAACCAAACGGCCTTCAAGACTTACAAAAATTTTTAATATTATTTTGAAGACTAAAAAGATGTTAAATGAGTGGAGGAGTGTGTTGATTCATATTTTTAAGAATAAAGATGATACATAAGAGTGTAGAGGAATTAAGTGGTTGTTTGGTTAGCTGAAGAAGGAATGCAGTGTAAGAAAGTAACACATTATATTTCAAATACTTTGAATTTGTTTGCATGAGTGCAAAATAAATGTGGAGAACTTTTTTTTTGTTCTACTTGAAGTAAAATCAATCCATTGTAAAGTATAACTGATGGCGGCCGGTAGTGGTGGCAGCAGGCGGCGGTTGTGGTCGGAGATCGATGATGACTACTGGCCGCCGCTACTAGTGGTAGCAGGCGGTTGCGGTAGGTGACGACAAGCAATGAAGTTCTAGTATATTTAGAAATCACTCAAATCTAAAAAACTTCAAATACACTAAAAATGAACCATAAGATGAATTCTAAACATGCCAAAATTGTACACTGTATTTTGTTTTCTTGAAACGAAACACCAATATTCTCCAAACCTGCACTTGAAATACTTTACACCCATTTTACTACATACCAAACATCCCCTAAGTTAATGTGTCATACATTAAAATTATGGGAGAGAATTATTGAGCTAGGTTACGACGTGATACTAACGTTTTCTCAAAATCAATTTGGACTCATGCTGGCAGGTCTACTATGTAAGCTATACATTTATTGAGAGATTTGATAGAGAAGCATAAGGAGGATCTACATATGATATTTATTGATTTAGAGAAAGAGAAAGCATATGATAAAGTTTTAAGATAAGTGCTCTAGAGAGTTCTAGAAAAGAAAGTAGTTAACAAATAATGTTTATAATCAAGTCATTAAAGATACACATACAAGAGTTGTTACTTTTGTTCAAACACAATATGGTTTAACTAAGTATTTTCCTATTTCAGTTTGATTACATCAAATGATCAGCTTTAAGCCAATATCTTTTTACTTTAGTCATGGATGTTCTTACTAGACACTTATATGAGGATGTTCCCAGGTGTATGATTTTTGTCAATGATATTTTCTTGTTGATAAGACTAGAGAGGGTGTTGAAGAAAAATTTGAATTATGGGGGTCAACCTTAAAGTCTAAAAGTTTTCCTTTGAGTTGATCTAAAATTAAACACATTGAGTGTAATTTTCGTAGTAATAGATCAAATGGGAGGATTTTGACTTTGGACGATCAAGCCATTAATAAGAGTAGATATTTTAGTCTTAGGTCTATTGTTCAAAATGATGGCGAAATAGATGGGAATATTATTAGTAGAATTCAAATTAGATGGTTGAAGTGGAGGAATGCATCGAGTGTGTTGTGTGATAGAAAAGTACCCTTAAAACTTAAGAGAAAATTCTATAAGATGGTGGTGAGACCTGCAATGTTTTAGGACGCAGAATGTTGGTCATTAAATAAGCATAAAGTTATGTGTTTTTGAGATAATGATGCTTAGGTGGATGAGTGGATTCACTCTTATAGACAAAATACAAGATGAGTATGTACGTTAAAAGGTTGTAATAGCTCTAATGACAAATAAGATTAGAGAGACTCGTCTTAGATGATTTGAACACATAAAATGTCAGCCTTATGATGACACAATTATGAGAGTGAATATAAAGTGGTTTGATTATCATGCTAATAATTCTAAAAGTTTAAGTTTCATTGATGGTGAGGGCCTTACCATAGCGTCCTTCCATTCTCCATAGCATTAATGACCCCCAAGATTGAGTTAAACATGTAGCCGAGTGGATGTCTCCAATAGGCCAAACCGAGTGTCAGATCTAAGACAACTCATCCACTACAAAGTTTATCAAGACTTTATTTGAGACGAATTTCTTAATATAAAATTTAAACAAACATCTCATCGATCTGCTCGTTATCAATTAAGGGTTCTTAAATTTAAATTTTATGTATAAAATATATGTATAAGTCTATCGTAGTTGACCTAAATGTTTCAAAAAAATAATATATAAATTAAATTTTTTTATACTAAAATACTATTTTTAAAAATAAAAAATAAATAAATTATCCAAAATGAAACCTAATATTTCATATGTGATAACTTTCTTATTATTTAAAATAATTTTTTTAGTACAAATTTTTATTTTCAAGAAATATTTATACTTAAAAAAACAAGTAAAATGATATTTTTATAATACTACAAAATAATCATTCTGTCCCAACACTTTTGACTTCATCTGAAACAAATTTTTTATTACCTTTTAAAACAACTTTAAAAAACAATAAAAATTTTATCTTAAAGAAAATCTTAGCCTTCGTTTAAAACAACTTTTTATATTTTAATATTCAGATCACAATACAAAAAATTTTTGAAATAAAAAACTTTTCTCTTGCTGTCATAGCCTACTGCGACACAACAATCTTTCAAGTATTGCACAATATAGCACAATACAGCACACAATATGTGAAAAGGCCGCTTAAGATAGGAGAAATTATTTTGTGCAGATGTCGAACGTCACTCAGAGACCAATCAGAATGAGCCACATCAATACCATGGCTCGCTACCGCTCAGATAGCTAGCTGACGTGGCTCATTCTAATTGGTCTCTGGACGGTGTTCGGCATCCGCACAAAATAATTTCTCTTAGATAGCCCATTACACAATCATTTAAATCATTAAACCAGCTGTTTCCCTCTAGGAGAACTAATTTTATTATAAAGTCATAAAATCTCCAAGACTCCAACTAAAGCTATCAAAAAAAAAAAAAGCATCTAAGAGAATCAAGTGTTAGAACCTGGCGATCCCATCATAATCTAGACTACAAAAAACAAAACTTTTCTATGTTTTGTCAGTTGAAATACAGACAGGGAAATTCTCCTCTGGCTGTCTGCGCCAAATGAAATTTGCTGCTTCAATCCAACGAGGATTAACCAAGAACTTGTTATTTTTCAAGGCCCACCAAGACTTCTGAGTTCCCGGATCCAGCGAAACAATGTGAGTCACAGAGGCATCCACCTCCTTCAAGCAGATGGCTCCCAATTGTTCTGCCATCTTCCAGATCGCCTCCTCCTCCGGCGGTGAAGTTGTATAGAATACTCTGGAGAAAACTATAACACAGCCATGCAGAATTTCCTGCCGGAGCGTTTTGAGAACCTAGAGAAAACAAAATTGCATTTTATTCAATACGTTACTGGGCAGGTTTTGATAAAGACCGGAAGTTTCCAAGTCGCTCAAAACTGCAATATGCAGAATAATAATAATAGTTTACAGAACTTTCTAAGTGCAGTTGAAAGAAAAATCCATGGAGAAACTTAGGCTTCGTTTGGTTCCCCCAGACGTTTTTTTTCATTCTTAAACGGAAGTATTAAGACGGAGAAGTAGAATTTTTTTTTCTTCTCAAATCGGCGAAATACGGAGGTATAGCAAAAAGTGCTTTGAAAAAGTCGCGTAAACAAACAGTAAAATAGCAACTTTTTTATTGATTGAAATCGGAAATGGAAAACTTAATGGACAATCAAACGAGGCCTTAAACAAATAACAAACCGGATGTGACAAATACACGGTATCAAAAGGTGTTTTGAAAAAGTCGCGTAAACAAACAGTAAAATAGTAACTTTTTCACCTATTGAAATTGAAAACGGAAAACTTACGGACAAGCAAATGAGCCCTTACACAAATAACAAACTGGACGTGACAAATACAAGGTATAGAATATCAAGCTCATTGGGGACTGTGAAGAAAGCTAATAAGTTAAGCATGGAGGTGAATCTGCACCTGTCTGACATCTCTGGATAGGAGATCAGTACCAAGGTCCTAAACAAACAAACAAACAGCAAAAAAATGTTGGGAGAAACTTCAAAAAGTAGTTTGAACCATAAAATCGCATAAAATACTAAATTATACAACTTACCGGATCAAAAAACTCCTGGTGAACACGCTTGAGGACACCAAGAATATTGGCAAGTGCGCCATCAGACTCCCTTTCATCTTGCCTTAGTTCTGATAAAGATTTAATGCCTAAACCAAATATCCGGCAGCTAGAAGCAAAAAAATGATACTTTTCCATCAAGATCAAGTTTTCGCTATGTTTATTCCACACCTGATCAAATCAAATAACCAGCATATAGTTGTTAATATTAACAAACATATATACATATACAGTGAAACATGCATGTCCTATAAAATGCATCTCCATGTTCACAAACAACACACCAAAATATGCCTGATAACTGAAGGGATTAGGGTAAGATTAACGATGGATTGATGATAGGAAATACTTGAGTTCGCAAATAATCCAAGTGGAAATACTTGAGTTCACAAGCAACACTAGCAATAATTGGTAAAAACAACGAGAATAATGCAAAAATCTGGATGAAATCAATCCAAAACGATAGATTGCAATAATGGAATCAAAGCAAGACAAATACAAAGCAAGATACAATTGATACTCAATTCGAGAGGAGGATCGTTCTCTCCCAATCTCTAGATGATGGATCTAGAGCCCAAGACGCCAAGGAAAACTCCAAGAGAACAACTCAAAGCACGCCTCCCCTAACCCTAGCCTCTCTTCTTCTTTAAATACAAATCTTCCTAATAAAAGACCAATAAAAAGCTTCTTAAAATACATTAATTCAAAATAGTTTCCCTTTGTGCTAGCCGCCCCCTTCCATCTCTTTAATTTCCGCTCTAGGGGGGCCCACAAGCTTGGGCGGGCGGCTGTTTTAAGGAGGTGGCTTAGCCCGTCTCCTATAGACCTGAACCTGTCCAGCGGCGGCCGGTTTGGACGGTTCAGGAAGAACCATATCAATTGACCAGGATAGGCTTTTGCAAACCCTTAAGCCTTGGCACTCAAGTAAAGGCAGCATTATATCTGCTCAAACCTGGTTTGATCCAATGTGGAAGACAATGCATGTAGAAAAAATCACCCATTATTGCAACTTACTATCTTTGCTTTGAAACACTATCCCCTCCATCAACACTTTAAAATATTGAAGGACAACCTTTTTCCATTCGAAGGCCATAACAAACTCCTCCTTGATCAGCCAATTTCCTCTTTTGCAAGGATAGCGTAGGATACTTTTTTTTCACATTTTTATGAATCCACATGTGCTTTTGCATGTGACTGAATGGATGGTAGGTGGACACATGTGACTGGATGTATGATGTGTGCATTATAAAACATGAAAACATGAAACCAGCATCAAATAAACCAAAAAATTATGATGGAGATGTTTAATAAAAAAGAAAACAAGCCAAAATGATTACTTACAATCTTTGTATCATCAAGAATCACTACATGACTTTCTTCTTTCAATACAACATCAAGTCCTTTCAGATACCTTTGTGTTGAATCAGATTGTGATATCACTTTGCAATTAAAGTACACCCCCATAGGATCAAGATGCTTCACAATTTCCAGTGCATAAGAACGCTCCGCCATAGTATATATATACATATCAAACATCGTACTAGCTTCTTTCAAAAAGTTATGGACAAAAGGCCTCAACTTGGTTAGAATGTGCAAGCCATCTAATTTCAACAAGCTTTTCTCCGGATCATCTACATCAATGCCATCAGAAAAACAGTTAAAATAATAGATAACGACTAACGAGTTATTATTAAGCCATTTACGTGACAGAATATACTCCGCAATGATTCTGCTTCTCTCAACAAGTACTGTTCCTCAGCAGAGACATCAGTGAGTACTGTCGAATTGAGAAGTGTGTGGTCCAAATCTAAGATCAGCACTAGTTTTTTCTCATGCAATTGGCTTTTCAGATCTGCTCCACGCAATCTATCAATTTCACTAGTAGCTAGCTTTAAATCCTGAAATTTGGCACATAATATGCAGATAAAAGTTCAGCGAAAATAATTTTTTGAGAGATTTACATACATACCATCCTATACTATTCTATTTATATATTTAACACCTACAATTTTAATATTACATACATACCACCCATACTTCATTTTCATATCAAATATGAGGGGTAGAAATAAAATATATGAGTGATAGGAAGGAAATATGAGTGCTATATTTGATATTAAAATAATATAGAATGATATGTATGTAATATTAAAATTTTGAGTGTTAGATATATAAATAGGATGGTATAAAGTAGTATGTATGTAAATTTCCCTAATTTTTTAGTACAATGATCGTGTCAACATCATAAAGGCAATTAGAAGGAATCGGTAAGATTCAATTTAAGAAGAAAAACGAAAGTTCTGGTTAGGCCTAGTTTCCAAGACTTCCTCTTCTCTAAAACAAGCAATAAACTGTAATTGAAGTACTTGGCTCAAACAGGGTATAACATACAATGTTGAGCCAGAGAGATTGCTCAAGTTAACAAGTACTTGTTATATGTTTGCTCAATCAAACATCTTAGCAGTGCCAAAAAACCTACAGCAATGGCATTCCAAAAAGGATTTCAATTATGCTAAACGCATTGTGATATTAAAAAAAGTAATTAAAATAAAAATAAAAAATAAGTCATAAACTCTAATTGAATGCATCTGGCTCAAACAGGTTATGATAACATTTTGAAGAAGAAAGATGGCTAAAATTAATATATGTTTGTTAAGTTCATCCCAGCAAACATCTTAGTAACAAAAAAAGCCTATACCAATGGTACTTCAGACAGGATTTGAATTATGTGCTACATGCACTCTGATTTGTATTAAAATAAAGATGGTAAATGTATCTACAAAACTTGGATTGTGCATTCATCCTATTGGTATTTAAACATAAATGATATCCATAGTAACTAAAAATTATACAATTCATTAGTAAAGAAATAATTACAATGAATGGCCACCGATCCACATTAAAATCTATATGCATATATTCTATTATAGCACCAAATACCCCTCCAAGTCACCAATCAGAGGGAGCATACCTTCCTTTCTTATTTTTGTCGCATGTCCAAATACAATAATGGAATGAATGGACAATCAATCCCTTCATTATGCTTGAGCTGATTTCACTAATTCATTTCTTATTTCTATCGAGTTAGCAATCCATGGGATTTGTGTTCTCAACACTCCCACTCAAATTAAAGGGTAGAGTTCAACCATTCCAAGCATGCATAGAATATTTTTGAATGTAGGATTGCAAAGATCTTCAGTAAAGATGTCGACAAATTTGACTACTTGTAGGAGCATATTTGGTTTGAGCATATTGTACTGGATTGCAGGCAATGTTGATGGTAGACTTATTGTCGCAAAATATCCTCGTAGTAAGTTCTCATAAGTCTTTTCTATTTTATTTTTAAATCTTCAAGTATAAATTTAATTCATAGAAATTTAAAGGTACCTTGAGCAATTGCTCTGAATTTAGATTCAGTGCATGACTAGGAATAACCAGTTATTTTTTACTACTTACAAGATTTGCCTCACAGTAATGTGGACTTATGATCTGTACATTGTTGATCCAACATAGTTAGCGACAATGTAACTTTTAATTTGAAGATTTTCACGTTTTTTGTTTAAAATTCCCTTTTAGAATTTGATTATATATGCCAAAGAACTCTCGGTAACCAACTTGAAAGTAATATTCCTTTGATTTGTGCATAAATTGAATTATGAGAGCTACTACAGATGTGATGCCAATATGGTGTGGAATAGATAAATTAGTTTCCCTACTAATATTTGATGTTGCCTGATGTCAACTTTTGTTCTTTCATCTGTGTCGAGATTTTTACCTGATTCAATTGGAGTTTCACATGACTTGTAATCGGTTATTTTTATTCTAGTCAAAAAATTCAGGATATATTTTTGTTTAGAGATGTTCTTTTTTCCTAATAGAGCCACTTTTATACCCAAAAATTATTTGAGCTTGCCGAATTCTTCAATTTCAAAGATTATGACAATTTTTTTCCCAAATAATTCTTTTCTTTCATAGTCATAATGTGCAACAATTATATCATCAGCATACACAATAAAAATTAAATTTTTTTATCAATGGAATGTCTTATGAAGAGTATATGATGTGCTTACCCTTATTTATATTCAATTCCATACATATCTTTTATAAATCTACTAAACTATGCCCTTGGGGATTATGTAAGGCCCTATAATACCTTCAAACCTGAATTTCTATGAAAAGCTATTGAATCTTAATAGGTGATCCATATCAACTTATTTTTCGTCATCCCCATGTAAAAAGGCATTTTTCACATAATATTATTGCATGGACCATTCGGGGTTCAAAGAAATAAGAATGTGAATTTTATTCATTTTAGCAACACGAGCAACTACTAGTTGATAATCTATTCCATAAAATTGAGCATATCATTTTGCTACTAACCTTGCTTCAAATCATTCCAGGCTTCAGTTTTATATTTTGATGAGAAAACGCACTTGCATTTTGTAGGGTTTTTTTTCTTTTTTGCAACTCAACAATCTCCCAGGTATAATTTTTTTTCAAGACATTCATCTATTCCTTTATGACAACCCCCCAATTCTTATTTTCTAATACCTCAAATATGATTTGTTGGAGTTAATACTTATAAGGAAGACTTTAATAAGAGAACTTTTTAAAATGTATACAGGTTTATATGGTACATAGAATAAAGTACGGTAATAGGTTAATCATTATTATAGCAATTGTCTTACAAAGATTTTAAGATTTGGTATTGCTATAAATTGTTATGCGTGGAATCTAATTGTGTTGATCAATCGGGTTACTCTGTTGTCTCAGACCTCAAAGCTTGTTGTGTACACTAGATGGTGTGGGGGTTTACCCCCTGCTTGGGTTCGGGGGCTCTACACCCGAAATTTTTTTTCCCGTACAACTGATGAGGGCATCAGATTTCGACACGTGTACCATCGCCGGGGACGCCGATCGACGGCCTTGATTCAGAGCCTTTATTTTTGATGCTTTAGTTTCTTCTTTTCATGATTTTTATTTCATTTTTTCCTTTTGTACCCCTATGAGGGAATTAGTACTTATTGTAGCCCAAGGGCGTTTTCGTCTTTATGCATTTTATTTCTTGTCAGCCTATATAAAGGGCTTTGTCATTGTATTTGGGATTATTATTGAATGAATGAAAATTTCCATGCTTTGTTCTCTTTGTGAATGCATGAAGTTCTCTTGGTGAGCTCTTCCATTGAGATCTCTTAGTGAGTTCTCTAATTATCTTTTCTTTTAATTGCTTTTCGTAATTTTCTTCCTACTAGAGAGCTCTTCAAAATTCCTTTTCTCCTTTGCTCTTGCCGCCGGCCACCTAGGGCTTTCCCCACCGCCGGCCAAGCTCCCCACCGCCGCCCACCACCTCGCCGACAACCTCCTCCCATACGGCTCATCCCATATTTCCCTCAACCTCAAAATAGAGATTTGAAATTTCAAATTTCGAATTGTTTCCTAATTTGGAAATCCAAATATGGAAAGTCTTCATGAGTAAATAAATTTCAAATCAATTTAATTTGGAGTTTTAAGACCCTTGCCACGTCAACAAATCAAGCATTAAATCCCCTCCCCCCTCTCCCCAAATTTCTCCCTCTCTCCCTATGCTTGCCGCCGGCCCCCTCCTTGGTGGATCCCCTTTAATTACTACATTAAATCCCACGATTCTAATTTGAAATTCAAATTAGGATTCATTAATTTTCCCTCCTATTTGGATTAAAACTGAAATAATTTCAGTTTAATCTCTTTTCCCCTCTCCCTTCTTCCACCGCCAGCCTCCTCTCTCTCTTCCCCATTAATTCTTCATTAAGGAATTAATTCCTCTCTCATTGGAATTCAAATTCCCCCCCAAATTTCTCCAAAGCTGAATTATTCTCAGTTTTTGTTCCTGTTTTCTATACCAACCTCTCCTCACCCCACATCCACCGCCGGCCTCCTCATCCCTTCTACAACCTGCCGCCCCCCCATCTCTCCTCCTTGGAGATTTAGTTGCGGCGACCACTCTTTCACCTCTTCAAGGATGCATGGAGGTTCCCGAGTGGAATTTCGGGTTTGAGTACGACAACCGCGGACGAGTGAACATCCTCCGATCTCCCTTCTTCGACTTCGACGATACCGTCGAGGACTATTTGGACCGGATCCTACCAGCTCTAGTGGAGTCCATCGACGATCATTTTTCTGTCTACACGTGGATCGTTGAAGGGCGTCGTTTCGCACCACCTCCACGACCCGCGCCGACCTCTCCTTCCCTACGGATCTACGGCACCATCGCCCTAGGAGTGGTTTCATCACTTGTGTGGTTCTTCTTCTCCCAACAAGCCTAGAAGTAGGTAAATGAGAGCAGCCTCAAGGTGAGACAATCGCTTTGTTAACTGCGGGATTCTAGTTGGCTTTTCATTTGCTTTACTTTTATTACCGTTGTTATTTTATTGGTCTTGCTAATTTAGATGTAAGCTCTTGCCTAATCATAGTTGAATTCTAAGATCTCTGAAAAGTTTCATTTGAGAATAATATTAAGCTTGTAATCTCATCACTTGAACAATATTTTATTAAGTTTCTAAATTCAATTCCTGGTTTCACATCAACAACGCCCCAATGTTGTGTACCCAAGCGCCCCAGCGCCCCAACATTATATACGCCCCAATGTTGTGTACCCAAGCACCCCAGCGCCCCAATGTTATATTCCCGAGCATCCCAACGCTGAAAGACAGAGAGCATAGCACCGCAGCAGTCGAAATATGGGGCAACAGAGGGTCAAGACAGAGACTGAGCGCCGCAAAGCTGAATGTTTGAGCAGTGCAGCATTGTCAAATAGAGATTGGGCGCCACAACGCCACAAACTAACACTGCGAGAAGGATTGGATGGTTTTCTTTCTACTTTTATGAGGGGTTGTGTCCCTTGGAGTTATGGTAAGTGTGAGAACAGTGTGTGTGTGAGAAAAGAAGCAAGGAGAGAGTGAGAGAGAAGAGAGATCTGTACTTATTTATCCAAATTTTCATTTGGATTTCTTTGTGTGGTGTCGTGGCTATATGATTTTTTCCCTATTCTGGATTTTTCCACGTTAAACCCTGATGTCATTTACTTTTCCGTTGCTTTAACTTTCTTGCTTGTTTCGTCATTGTGGTGTTTACACCTCATCATCTCCCCCAACACAAACTTTAGATGGGCTTTGAGCCACCCTTTAAAACTTGAAGAGATTTAGTGATAGGAGTGATGAAATTTCCTTGCATTTGGGTGGTTAGGATGTCAAGAAAGAAGATCAAGCCTATCAAAAATTTATTCCATCTGGTTATTCTCCCCCAAAAGACAAGGTTGAGTGGATGCCTAGAAAGATATTTTGTTTTCATAAAAAAAATGTAATTTAGTAAAGAAAATTTTGGTGGTCGTACGATGACATTAATATGATTTTTTAGTGGATGAATATCCTAAAAAGACACTAAAATGCCCTAGGATCACTTGTTATTTGTGGTTGTGTACATATGACATACAACAAAAAAATTTTGGAGGGAGTTTTGAAAAAAAAAATTGTTGGTGGAAATTCAGCAAGATAATTCAATGGACCTTTAAATTTAATCACTCTTTATTGTATTTTATTAATTAGATATGTAAAGGTTATGATAGCTTCTTCCCAATATCCTTTCGAGAAATTTATTTTGGAAGACGAGAATTATAATAACTTCCATATGCTAAACTCTTTTATGTCATCCCAATTTTTATAGGGTGTTTGGGTTAGATGATAGATGAATAATATTTTATTTATTAGGGAAAGATTATAAAATGTTATCAAATAACCCATAGCAATATCAATTGTAAAATTTTAAATTTTAACACCAAATTGGTTTTGTATCATAGAGCTGAAAGTGGGAAAAATATGACTGATATTAAAATTTTTTTGATAAGATAAACTCATATCATCTGAATGTAATTACTAATAACCGTGACAACCATTTAGCTCCAAAAATATTAGGGAATATTAAAGGTTCTCAAATATCAAAGTGAATTATCATAAAAATAGTAGAGGATTTGGATTCACTATTAAGAAATGAGACTCAATAATGTTTACTAATTTCAAAAGTCCTATAATAAAGTTTTCAATATTAATATTTATAAAACAAATAAAAATTTCATGTGATTGGTGGCACTTGAATTTAGTATCTAGGTTTTAGGGGAATTAATGGAGGCATTAAATGTATGAGCTAGAAGTTGTACCACTTTGAGATACAAAGCATGATCTGAAAGATTTTTCTAAGCTGAGAAAGTTCCTTGCATTGTCAATTTCTCTTAAGCTCGTCTAGTTCAATAAGATAAGCCTACTCTTTTACTTGGCCTTATTTATTTCCAACATAATATTGGAGTTTTTCCTAGAGTTCCTAACATCTTTCTTGCATATGCTCCCTTTTTTTTGCAATGATTGCATCAAAGATTAATTTTGAGAAAATACCTTTATCTTTCTTTTTTACAATATTTTGTGGCGGTAAGTTATTTTCCTTGAATTCATATGATTTCCAACGCCAACATTTCAAATTTAGGTGTCAAACACTACTATAATTATCCGGTTCATATAAGCAAAAAGACCTCATTCAAAAAAAAAAAAAAGGATTGTAGGCTCTCTCTACTCAAAATTTGAATGTGAATTTGATCAAATTCAATAGAGTACTAAAAGAAAATTAAAAATAATTTCTCTTTAAACATATTATTTTAGAATTACAATATCATCACTACATGCTATCTTGAGATCTTCGTGGCAATCTAGTTCTAATTCAATCTATCACAATAGCTACACCTATCCACTGGAGGGCCTAAACACCACTTGCTTTCATCTAGGGGAGACTATGATTGGACTGTTGTAAACGTCACTATTAGGAATGCCCCCTTGAATCAACACCAGCCTTTAATTCATTTCTTAAACCAAGACGCCTGAGTCATCCAGCATGTCCTTAGAACTTCAATTCTTCCTAAGATTGGAGACAGAGTTAATGTTACTCCACTTCTGACACCCAATTCAATGATGTCGAAATGATTATCAGCTACTTTCAAAATTTCACTGCCATCCATTGCCCATTCACCCAACGGAAGCAAATATTCCCTTAAGACATCTACTTTCCTATGTCCTAAACCAAAATATTAACTTGTCTATCCTGGCACTGCATACAATTTCCCATATTCTACACTGATAGCACGTTTCACCTTTTCATTCACCGACACAGAGGAGATGAGACAGCAAAAGAGCCAGAATTTGATGAGGAAGGGAGAGGCCTTCCCGCTCCACCACCAGCTCTAGCACCAGGACCAGCTTCTGCACCAGCTCCTTTAGCCCATAATGATCTTTACACCACTATGGTACAAGGATTTGCCAGCTTGAATACTAAGATCACCTTGCATATTGACGAATGCAATCAACACTGGACTAGATATAAAAGCAAAACAAAGCGCTTCTACAGCACCGCTAGCAGCTATAGCAGCAGCATGAGGCTAATAGGGAATGGTTCAATAAGCAATTTATTGCTCTTCACAAGTATTTTTAGCCACCATCACCACCACCATCTGATCAGGGACCATCTTACTTCTAGTGCATGTGATGTGTTGTAGTTTGTGTTGGTTTATTTCTTTTAGTTATTTTCTACTTTTCTGCTTATACTTTATGTTTGTTTGTTTGGTTGTTCCTCCTTTCTGGTGATGTCAAAAGATGGAGTAGATGTTGGTTGTAGATAGTTCATATTTTATTTAGTTTAGTGTGCTTCTCCTATATTAGTGTTATTTGTGTTTGTTTGTTGCTTTCCTTTCTGCTTTTAAATAAATAAATAATAAAAATAAAAAATAATAAAAATATGTGATTTCCCCTATTTTAAAATTAATCACTTAGCAAGAGGGAGATTGTTGCAATCCAAGATCCCGAGCTTATGATTTTGATCATAACAAGCATTATTGATTACCTTTTGATTTCTCCTAACATTTGTGTTGTATATCCATTTTTATGTGTACTAATATTTTAGGTACATCATACACCTTGCAAAAAGTTTCAGGGCTCAAGATTGGATAGAATAAGAAAACGTTTTATAAGAATCTATGTTTTTGCATTTATTTTTTTTTACATTTCCTGAATCAAAGTCTTGTAAAAAGTGTATGCTAACTTGGCGATTGCACACACACAGAGGAGAGTGAGAAAATTGAAGATAAAATTTTTCTGAACTAATCGTACCGTACGATCCATATAGTATTGTACGATCTGATATCAAGAAAAAATGTTTAAAATGGCTAATTATATAATTAACATTTTTTAAATCAATCATACTGTACAATCATTTTAATTTGAAAACCCTAACAACCAATTAGGTTTAGGTAAGTATTTAAACTTTCAAATTTTGAACTGATCGTACGGGACGATCTGAAAATTTATCTAAATTAATCCCTGTTATTAATCAATCAAATCAAGGTTTAATTAATATTACAAATAGTACAATACGATATCAATCATACTATATGATTGGCAGATTCAATTTTCAATCGTCTCAGCGATCGTCCAAAACTAAACTTTGATCTTTGAACTAATCATCAAATTAACTTATAATTAATAATTTAAACTATTTAACCTTAAAAACTAATTTGGATTAAGTTATTTCACAATGAATTCATGTGTTTGGTCTTCTAAGAAAAATAATAACATTCATAATAACACTAGAAGCAAAACAGCTAGGGCGTTGACCATTCTTTCTCAACACATTTTTACATGTTTCTTGTTGTTCATTTTTTAAACTTATTGTTCATTTGTACTATATCACAATGCAAAATCAATATTGTTCATCTCAATTTATGCCACAAAACTAGTATGATGCCAAATTTCATAATGATTTGGCCATACATCAAACAAACTAAACACCAAGAGTAAGTCTAGATAACAAGATAAATGAAACATGAATGCTATAGATTAGCACTCAAAAAAATAAAACTTTATGATTAGAAGTTCATTTAGCAAGTTGTACCTTATGAATATAGCCAAATGCCAAAGCTGATCCATTATCCTCCTCCAATTTTCCGCATCTCATGCACAATCCTTTAAAAAATCCTGGATGTGGTGGGCATATGTCCTCATATTTAGGTTTTAACGATGAACCTACAAAAAATATGCCTTTTAGAATTGGATACGTATGAAGGTATACATTGACAATCAAAATATTGGCAAGGTTGCTTAACAGAGTCAGTAATCCACATTGCTGCTGGATATTTACAAGAAAAATGAGGGCTTGGATCACAGCGACTTTGTGAAGTATAGGTTTATGGAGTCTGAATGTGAACTAGAAATAGATTAATTTCTTTAATTATATATTTTAATGGTTTTGTTCAATAAAACCTTTTCAAATCATTTTTCCGACAAATGAAATCACAATACCCACCAGCAACCACAAGTTCTTCCTCTCCTATATGTATGCAACACATTTGGTTTGCAGTGAGCATTAAGTTAACAAAAACATACGATTCACTCAACAATTGGCACATTTTAAGCCAAACATAATTATGCTAAATTTTTTATATAATTACATCATTTTCAACAAGGATATTTCCATCAATGATTATCATCATACAATTTAAGAAGCTAATGTTACTAAAAGAAAAAATGATCAAAATGGTCTTTAAACTTTTTATGAAAGACCAAAATAGTCCCCAACTACATCAAAGAACAATTTTGGTCGGTTAACTCATTAAAGAGGAACCAAAATAGTCCCACCATGGGACTATTTTGATTCATTTTTTATGCAATCAAAAATTTGGGAGAGGGCCCCAAATTTTTTATCACAAAAGAAAAGACCTTTCTAAGAAATAGAAAATATCAAGAACTCATAAAACTAGACAAATTAAAACAAACACAAACTTTTTATATCATATAAAAGGACTTACAAACTTTTGACATAACATGACACCTTACAACTCTTACAAACGACTCAAACAAGACACCCTATAGTTGCTTTACTTAGAGAAGAAAGATACAGATGGAGTGACACTTGCGGAGAGAAGAAAGAGATTAGAAGCCAAGACGAAGGTTGGAAAGAGCTCGCAAGATTTCCATAGAAGTAGAAGAAGAAGTGGAACAAAGCTCTCAAGCTTTTTCCAAGAAAAACCTCTCAGGTTTTGTCCCAAAAATTATCATCATAACATTTCTTGAAACAGCCACAAACAACACTATTTATAGGCACAAAAAGGGCAGCCAAACAGCCCAAATATTATGGAATATGGAAGGTTAAAAGACACCTAGAAGAAGGCTAAAAGACACCCCAAAACTGCAGTAGAAAACTGCACAGAAAATAGTAAAAAACTCTTGGAATTCCTCCCCAAACAGCCACCAAATCATTCCCAAAAACTGTCGAAATTCTGTCCAAAAAACAGCCCCAAAACCTCTTCAAATCCACACATAAATGGGAATATGAAAGGCCAACAGTTTCTATACAGAAATCCCAAACGGCACAGCAAAACACAGAGGAGGCCATGGTTCCAGCAGCCAAGCACAGGAATCAAGCAGGTAAATCTCGGGACCCAGCAGCCAATTCATTTCACGGTAAAAAGGGGACCACGGGTAGTAAAGTAGGCAGCAAACCGAAGGGTCAAAGCCAGCAGGGAACCAAGGCAGCTCAAGAGGCAAAAGGGAGAGGAAAGGATAATGAAATGAGAAGAAAAGGGGGGGAGGAGAAAAGCCAATTTTTAAGAAATAATAAGCTAATTTTTAGTTCAATAAATGAACTAAAAATCAGCTCATAATGAGCTAAAATTCCACTTGACATTAATGAGCTAGAGAAGTCAAAAATCAAATATTAGGATTTGATTTGACACCCCCCCCTTGCTTACATCAGACTCCCCTTCTTGAGGACTCAGCTCCCGATGAGTCTGTTCTTGGTTTCTTTCGAGGAGGTAAAGGTGGCGCATCCAATTCATTGATCAAATCTTCATATTTTTACATGATCTCATCTTGTTCTCTCAGGAATTTATCTTGTAAGTGTTGTTTTTTCTTGAAGTACCTTTCTGTACGTATGTGCATCCATGATTGAAGCTTGTACAGCTCATACTCCAAAGGATGTGTTAACTTTGATGGTATCCATCTATCCATTGAATCTTCAATTTCTTCTGGTTTGCTTTCTTCTGTCTTTTTGTCTTTTTTCATTTTTTGACGACTGAAACAAGACAAAAAAGACTCAAAGAAAGACTCAAAAGACTCAACCTAAAAGAAACTTAGACTCAACAAGCTAAAAACTTAAGACTCAAAATACTTTCGAGACTCACCAACAAGACTCACGACAATACTTGTCTTGACAAAACAAAACTTGACAACCAAATCCTAGGACTTCCTAACTTGCTCTAATACCAAATTGATGCAATCAAAAATTTGGGAGAGGGCCCCAAATTTTTGATCACAAAAGAAAAGACCTTTCTAAGAAATAGAAAATATCAAGAACTCATAAAACTAGACAAACTAAAACAAACACAAACTTTTTATATCATATAAAAGGACTTACAAACTTTTGACATAACATGACACCTTACAACTCTTACAAATGACTCAAACAAGACACCCTATAGTTACTTTACTTAGAGAAGAAAGATACAGATGGAGTGGCACTTACGAAGAGAAGAAAGAGATTAGAAGCCAAGACGAAGGTTGGAAAGAGCTCGCAAGATCATAGAAGAAGAAGAAGAAGAAGTGGAACAAAGCTCTCAAGCTTTTTCCAAGAAAAACCTCTCAGGTTTTTGTCCAAAAAATTATCATCATAACATCTCTTAAAACAGCCACAAACAACACTATTTATAAGCACAAAAAGGGCAGCCAAACAGCCCAAATATTAGGGAACATGGAAGGTTAAAAGACACCTAGAAGAAGGCTAAAAGACACCCAAAAACTGCAGTAGAAAACTGCACATAAAACAGTAAAAAACTCGTGGAATTCCTCCCCAAACAGCCACCAAATCAGTCCCAAAAACTGTCCAAATTCTGTCCAAAAAACAGCCCCAAAACCTCTTCAAATCCACACATAAATGGGAATATGAAAGGCCAACAGTTTCTGTACAGAAATCCCAAACGGCACAACAAAACACAAAGGAGGAGGCCACGTTTCCAGCAGCCAAGCACAGGAATCAAGCAGGTAAATCTCGGGACTCAGCAGCCAATTCATTTCACGGTAAAAAGGGGACCACGGGTAGTAAAGTAGGTAGCAAACCGAAGGGTCAAAGCCAACAGGGAATCAAGGCAGCTCAAGAGGCAAAAGGGAGAGGAAAGGATAATGAAATGAGAATAAAAGGGGGGGAGGAGAAAAGCCAATTTTTAAGAAATAATAAGCTAATTTTTAGTTCAATAAATGAACTAAAAATCAGCTCATAATGAGCTAAAATTTCACTTGACATTAATGAGCTAGAGAAGTCAAAAATCAAATATTATGATTTGATTTGACCCCCCCCCCTTGCCTACATCAAGATTGGTAGAGAACGATCCTCCTCTCGAATAAAGGATCAATTTTATCTTTGCTGGTGTTTGTTTTGCTTTGATTTTATCTAATTTATTGTTTTGGGTTGCTTCATTATCGTCTTGTGTTTTTACCAATTTATTATTAGGGTTGCTTGCGAACTCAAGTATTTTCGTAAGGATTACTTGCGAACTCAAGTATTTCCTATCAATATTCTTTTGAGATCCTTTTATGGTTCTAGTATTATGTTTCCTTTTTTTAGGACGAAGTGAAGATGTGATTATTGCTTAGTATACTTGCCACTTTCCTGTTCAATGTGGTGCTCTACTATCTATTAGGGCTGTCAAAAACGAGTCACGGGTCGGGTTCGGGTCCAACCCGAAATTGACCCGACACTGTTCAACCCGACCCGTTTTTGCAAACGGGTCAGTTTTCTGAACCCGAACCCGACCCGCTTCGGGTCCGGGTCAACCCGAACCCGACCCGTTTCGGGTATATTTTATTAAAAAAAATTATTTAATTCAATTTATTTAAATTTAAATCAAATTAAGATAAGATTTACTTCAATTAATTTAAAATAAATCAAGATTAATTTTATTTGGGCAACAATGTTTATCATTTTTTGAAATATTATTTATTTATTTCAAAAAAATCCTTTAAAAAAATTAAAAACGGGTCAAACCGGATCGATTTCGGGTTTCCGGGTCAACCCGAACCCGAAATTTTCGGGTCGGGTTCGGGTCGGGTTTTCGGTTCGAGTCAAATATTGACACCTCTACTATATATAATGAGTTTTCTAGATTCGAGTCGGACCCGTCAACCCATTTTGATACCCCTACCAATTTCCTTATCCATAATTTAGTAAGCATTTTAAACTTCAGGACCCCTACCAATTTCCTTACCCATAATTTAGTAAGCATTTTAAAGTTCAGGGTGATGAAGGTGTGGGCCTGTTGATGATAATTGAACATGTGAAGGTGATGTTGGCTTTCCCAATCCTTTCTATTCACTATTGGCCGCCCTGCCCTAATTTCCATTCTCGTATATGCGCACACAAAATCAGTTTCCCATAGCTGCGCTGCTCACAATTTAAATGGTTTTTGGCCGATCCCCCAATTTGATTCATTGATTATTTTGCTCTTTTACACAATCAATTTGATGATGGCTGATGAAGTTTCTGGCCCCTAAAATAGCATATTTGATATGCCAAGGCAAATTATTCAATTTCTCTGTTATCACTTTCAATTTTTGTGATATGAAGGATAGAAGGCCCCTTGTTGTCACACAATACATTTTGAAATTGTTAGCACACATTTTAGTATCGAGAAAAGGACCAAAATGATCACCAACTATATTAAAAGACTATATTTGTCCCTCAAGTCCTTAAAAATTGATGTAGGCAGGGGGGTCAAATCAAATCCTAATATTTGATTTTTTACTTCTCTAGCTCATTAATGTCAAGTGGAATTTTAGCTCATTATGAGCTGATTTTTAGTTCATTTATTGAACTAAAAATTAGCTCATTATTTATTAAAAATTGGTTTTTCTCCTCCCCCCTTTTCTTCTCATTTCATTATCCTTTCCTCTCCCTTTCGCCTCTTGAGCTGCCTTGGTTCCCTGCTGGCTTTGACCCTTCGGTTTGCTGCCTACTTTACTACCCGTGGTCCCCTTTTTACCGTGAAATGAATTGGCTGCTGGGTCCCGAGATTTACCTGCTTGATTCTTGTGCTTGGATGCTGGAACCGTGGCCTCCTCCTTTGTGTTTTGTTGTGCCGTTTGGGATTTCTGTACAGAAACTGTTGGCCTTTCATATTCCCATTTATGTGTGGATTTGAAGAGGTTTTGGGGCTGTTTTTTTGGACAGAATTTGGACAGTTTTTGGGACTAATTTGGTGGCTGTTTGGGGAGGAATTCCACGAGTTTTTACTGTTTTTGTGCAGTTTTCTACTGCAATTTTTGGGTGCCTTTTAGCCTTCTTCTAAGTGTCTTTTAACCTTCCATATTCCCTAATATTTGGGCTGTTTGGCTGCCCTTTTGTGCTTATAAATAGTGTTGTTTGTGGCTGTTTTAAGAGATGTAATGATGATAATTTTTGGGACAAAACCTGAGAGGTTTTTCTTGGAAAAAGCTTGAGAGCTTTGTTCCACTTCTTCTTCTACTTCTATGGAAATCTTGCGTGCTCTTTCCAACATTCGTCTTGGCTTCTAATCTCTTTTTTCTCTCCGCAAGTGCCACTCCATCTATATCTTTCTTCTGTAAGTAAAGCAACTATATGGTGTCTTGTTTGAGTCGTTTGTAAGAGTTGTAAGGTATCATGTTATGTCAAAAGTTTAAAGTTTGTGTTTGTTTTAATTTGTCTAGTTTTATGAGTTCTTGATATTTTCTATTTCTTAGAAATGTCAATTCTTTTGTGATTAAAAATTTGGGGCCCTCTCCCAAATTTTTGATTGCATCAAATCTCTAGACACTAGGTCTAGTGCCCAAAACTCCCAAGAGACTCCAAGAGAAAACAATACTTAAGCATGCTCTAACCCACACCTCTCTGTTACGCCGGCCCAGGAGGGGCCGGCTGGTCCGGTCCAGCCCGGTCGGTCCACTGTTACTACAGGCAGAAAAACAGAGGGGGAGCGCGGTTCTGAGCGGAAACCAGAGGAGAGCCGCGTGGTTTTGGGCGCGTTTGGAGGGAAATTTTGAATGTTGGGAGCTATTTTAGGAAGTTTGTAATTGTCCTTTGTCTTTAATTAGGAGTTTTGGTGAGAATTAGGGCTTATCTTGATTTTGAATTTCTTGGGAGATTTAGGTTTGTTCTTGGGCTCTTGGCTTTGCCGGAGATCGTGGAGAGTGCTTCCTTCCTCTCGAATTGAAGGAAGATTGTATCTTACAAGTGCTTTTATCTACTATTGAAATAAAAGTGTTTGCTTTGTTTTCCTACGAATTTCCATTGAAGTTTTCTCTCCGTTTTCCACTGTTTGGGCTGCGTTCTTGCTGCAGACAGCAGTTTCTTTGCTTAGGTACTTGATTTGGGTTAGGTTTACTTGTGCAAACGAGTATTTCCTATCAAATTGGTATCAGAGTGAGATCCGGACGGTGGAGGGCTGTGTTTTTCCACTGTTTCGTTGCAGATTTTCGCAGAATTTGGGTTGTCGGAGGCTGTTTTCCCCTAAAAACTGCAGTTTTTAGGGTTTTTGAGAGCAGCAGTTGAGTAAAACAGCAGATTTTGACTGTTTGGAGGGAGATTCTTGCTGTCCAGAAGATTTTCTTTGAGGATCCGGAGGCATCTCGTTGGTTCCCATGGCATCTAAGCGGGTAGAAGTCTTGGAGACCGAGATGGGTCAACTTAAGGCGGATCTGGAGGAGAAGATGGCCACATTTAGCGAGAATGTGGAAGGGAAATTCATGGCCTTGAAGGAGATGATGAAGAAGTTGTTGGAGGGGCAAGCACGGGCGGTGCCAGTGGAGGAAAGAGGAGAAGGTAGTCGGAGCAGAGGTAAGGAGAAGGTGAATCCAGAAGAGGAAGAGGAAGAGGAAGTAGAACTGCTTGACAGCAATGGGAGGATGCCACCTCGGGAGTCCATTAGGCGAGAAGAACATGACAGAAGGAGAGACTTCCGGAAGGAAGAGAAGATGATTGGCGATGTCGGAGGCCCGACCCATTGGACCGGCCGTGGGGGATCTATAACCACCATGGCGGGGCACGAGGGGAAGATGGCTACCGGCGGCCAAGGAGGGAGGATGAGCCCCGATATGGAGAAAGAGGAACTTGGGAAGACCCCATAGCTTGGGACAGAGGAGGCCATGGGGGGAATAGGGCATACGGGGTGGACACGAGGGCCAGGAAACTGAAAATGCCAGTATTCGAGGAGGGAAATGTGGATGAGTGGATCCACAAGGTGGAGAGGTACTTTGCAGTGAACGGCCTGATGGAGGAGGAGAGATTGATGGTTGCTAGTATGTGCTTGGAAGGGGCGGCATTTGCCTGGTTCAAATACATGGATAAGTGGGAACCGGTGAGGTCCTGGAGGGACTTCAAGGAGGCTATCAGGGAGAGATTCAGGGGGAGCAGCCCATGGGAGATATCAGAACAGTTCTACGCCCTCACTCAAGAGGGAACAGTGGAGGAATACAGGAAGAAATTTGAGAGTTTAGTGGGAGACATGGAGGGCCTCTCAAACAGTACTTTGGGGGGAAATTTTATGAAGGGCCTCAAACCAGAAATTAGAGATGTTGTGAAGGTCATGAGACCAAGAGACCTGAGGGAGGCGATGGAATTGACTTAGTTGGTGGAGAATCAGAAGACCAACGCCCGAAATAGGAGAAACAACCACTCAGGAGGTCCCATCAGGACAACTACCACTTACTTGGCTCCAAAAGGGCCAAGCCCCAGCGTCCCTAGGGAGAGTGGAAAGGAGAAGAGCGGGATGACCAGATCTGCTGGAAGCTTCAAGAAATTGACTGAGGAAGAGATGCAGGAGAAGAGACCCAAGGGCCTTTGTTTCAGATGTGAGGAGAAGTTTGTTCCAGGGCACAGGTGCAAGGATCGCGCCCTTCGGGCTCTCACCGTCTATATAGACGAGGCGCCTGAAGAGTGTGATGATTCTGATGAGGAGCAGATTGATCCCCAGTTGGAGGTAGCCGAGGTTTCCCTCAATTCTGTGTTGGGATTTACTCCTAGCCATACGATGAAGGTGAAGGGGAAGATCCTTGGGAGGGAGGTAGTGGTCCTGATTGACAGTGGGGCAACCCACAATTTCATATCCACCGAGGTGGCGGAGGAGCTAGGGATGGAGCCTACTGAGACAGGCAGTTATGGGGTAATGATGGGGACAGGAAAGATTGAGTCCAGCACTGGGATTTGCAAAGGGGTGGAGATGAGGCTACAGGAGATCAGGGTGGTAGAGGACTTCCTACCCCTGAAGTTGGGTAGCACAGATGTCATTGACATCTGGGCATGAAGTGGCTACAGACCTTGGGTGAAACCAAGGTGAACTGGGGGACCATGGTGATGGAGCTGATTGTAAAGGGGAAGAGGGTGAAGCTAAAAGGGGAACCAGGATTGTCCAGAGCTGGAGTGTCACTCAGATCAATGGCGAAAATCATCCATGAGGAAGGAGGAGGATTCCTTGTGGAGCTGCAGAGCCTGGAGGAGCAGGAGGAGGGGGAGGAAAAGCTCATCCCCACTTTGGTTCAGCCTCTTCTGCAGGAATTTGAGGGTGTGTTCCAACCTCCGGTGGGACTATCACCTGACAGAGAGCAGGAGCACCAGATTATCCTGAAAGATGGAGTATCTCCTATCAGTGTGAGGCCTTACAGATACCCTCAAGTGCAGAAAGATGAGATTGAGAAGCTGGTGGGAGAAATGCTAGAAGGAGGGATCATTCAGCCCAATGTGAGCCCTTTCTCTAGTCCAGTTCTGCTTGTGAAACAGAAGGATGGGAGTTGGAGGTTCTGTGTAGACTACAGAGCTCTAAACAAGGAGACTGTGCCTGATAAGTTTCCTATCCCTGTGATTGACGAGTTGATGGATGAGCTACATGGAGCAGCCTTGTTCACCAAGGTCGATCTGAAGTCAGGCTATCACCAGATCAGGATGAGGAAGGAAGATGTGCAGAAGACGGCCTTCAGGACTCATGAGGGCCACTACGAGTTTCTGGTGATGCCTTTTGGCCTCACCAACGCACTGCCACATTCCAGGCCTTGATGAACCGGATCTTCAAGCCACACCTCCGCAGGTTTGTGTTGGTATTTTTTGATGACATTCTAATCTATAGCAGGACTGAGGAGGAACACCTAGAGCACCTGAGAGTGGTGTTGGGTGTGCTGAGGGAGCATCAGCTGAAGGCCAACTTCAAGAAGTGTGACTTCGCTCAGGCACGGGTGGAGTACCTGGGGCATGTGATATCCCAGTAGGGAGTTGCTGCAGATCAGTCCAAGATAGAGGCAATGCTGGCATGGCCTCAACCCAAGACCTTGAAGGGGCTCAGAGGATTCTTGGGATTGACAGGCTACTAAAGGAGGTTCGTGAGGGGATACAGCACCATAGCGTGGCCACTGACAGAGCAGTTGAAGAATGACAACTTTTTATGGGGAGAAGCAGCTTCAGAGGCTTTTGAGAAGCTGAAGAAGGCCATGACGACAGTGTCAGTGCTTGCTCTGCCGGATTTCAACCAGGTGTTTGTGGTGGAGACAGATGCTTCAGGCTATGGATTGGGAGCAGTGTTGATGCAGAACCACAGGCCCATAGCTTACTTCAGTCAGGTACTGTCGTCCCGGGCTAGGCTGAAGTCTGTCTACGAGAGAGAGCTGATGGCTATTGTATTGGCCATCCAGAAGTGGAGACCTTACTTATTGGGCAGACATTTTATTGTCAGGACTGATCAGAGGAGCCTGAAGTACTTGTTAGAGTAGAGGATGGTCACAGAGGAGCATCAGAGGTGGTTGTCCAAGCTGCTGGGATATGATTTCGAGATCCACTATCGGTCGGGACTAGAGAATAAGGCAGCGGATGCCTTATCACGCTGTATGGGGGAGCTCCAGGGGATTGCTGTATCAGTACCAGTACTGATAGATTGGGGAGCCATCAAAGAGGAGAGCATTCAGAATGAGGAGCTAAGGAAAATCAAAGAAGATGTGCTATCAAATGAGAAAAGCCAACCAGGCTACTCAGTTGTGGGAGAATGACTGTACTATCAGGGAAGGAGTGTGATTCCAAGGTCTTCCATCCACATTCCCCAGCTGCTACAGGAGTTTCATGGGAGTGCCATAGGAGGGCATTCAGGAGTGCAAAAAACTTATAGCCGGTTAGCTGCTGAATTGTACTGGAAGGGGATGAGGAAAGATGTAGAGGAGATGGTGGCGAGGTGTGATATCTGCCAGCGAAGCAAGTACCTGACGATGGCACCAGGGGGATTACTATAGCCTCTGGCCCTACCAGAGAAGGTTTGGGAGGAGATTACTATGGATTTCATTGATGGACTCCAAATTTCAGAAGGCTACATAGTTATACTTGTAGTGGTCGACAGGCTGAGCAAATATGCTCATTTCATTCCATTGAGACACCCGTACACAGCGGTGTCTGTAGCAGCAGCATTTGTGAGGGAGATAGTCCGCCTGCATGGGGTACCGGAGTCCATTGTTTCTGATAGGGACAAGGTGTTCCTGAGCCATTTCTGGAGGGAACTATTTAGGATGCAGGGAACAGTATTGAAGAGGAGCACAGCCTACCATCCACAGACTGACGGACAGACGAAGGTGGTGAATAGGAGTTTGGAGACATACTTGAGGTGTTTTGTGTCACGACCCGACCCGATCCGGGACGAATCCCGCTCGCTCCAGGCCGCGACACGGAAACGAAAACGGACGAACTGACCAGGATCTGGTTTTGGAATTGGCTTCGGAACTGAATCTTCCAAATTATTTAATCAAACAAACACAAAACACAGAAATACAGAGCTACTATAAATCACCAAACACAGCGGAACAAAGCATCTATCTTTTCTTTTCCTCAAAACAATCATCTACAGATACAGTACATGGCTTTTAAACAGAAAGAAAGACAGAACAGAAAAGCCATGACTGTACAAAAATCAAAAGGTACAAACAATACCTACTGATCAGAACTCAAAAATCTAATCCTGGACTTCCTTCCCTTTCCCGGAACCTGAAAACCACCAGAAAACAAGAGTGAGCTCAACAGCTCAGCAAAGCAACAAACCTCCAATCAAAACTCTCAGAATCCAAAACCAAACTCATCAGACAGAAATCCGTACAGAATTCAGAACAGAATCGGATAGATATCAAATCGGACATATCAGAACGAAACAGAACAAATCAGAACAGATACGGACGGATATCACATCAGAATCATAATCGTACAGATCAGATCACATCAGAGTACAAATCAGAACGGATTAAGTCAACAGAGTCAGAATCGTATAGAAATCAGAAATTCAGATCATATCAGAACAGAACATAATTGCTTACAGAACAGATACGAAAAGTTTACAGAACAGATACTGAATTCAAAATCATATCAAATCAGATATCAGACAGATCAGATCAAATCATATCGTACGGAAATCAGAAATATTAATTTAGCACATAACAGAACAGATTCCCTGACACTGACAGAATCGCTACGGATTCTGGCCCCTTATGCCTCCCTTCCCAGACACTGACAGAATCTCTCGGATTCTGGCCTCTTATGCCTCCCTTTGTGCTCACGGCACCAGAACAGATGTGCTTATAGCACCAGAACAGAATTCATCGGATCCGGAACATAACAGATATCAGATTTTCAGATTTGAGCTCATTTCAGATTTTCCAGACACTGACTGAATCACTTATGATCAAGGCCCCTTATAACTCCCTTTTTATAGCACATACAGATATCATATCAATTCAGAAAAAATCCGGGCAAATCAGAAATCAGACAAAAATCGGGCAACACAACGACAGTATACGGAATTTACACAATTTTTCCTGAAAATCACAATTTACCAAATTCGCACAGAATGTATATAATCACATTTCAGAACATTTATTCTACTGCACAGATAATTTCCAATTTCACAAAAAAATACAGTCAACTAAAAACACCGCCGAATCAAAAATACCCGGGCAAAAATCTTCAGAAAATAACCAAAATGTGCACACTCGGTACGTCAACAATATACAGAAAGTTACGCGATAAAAACTGAACCAATCAAAAGATACGGACGAAAATCATTAACGGAAACGAAATCCGGACAGAATATACCGCCAAACACGACGGTTCTGAAAATTGAGAAAGGCGGAATGTGCCTTACCTTGCGTACAGCAATATCTCGAACAGTCTCCTCGGACGAAAACGGCTCCGCGTCATCCGAAAATCAACTTTTCTCCAAAAATCCACGACTTTCTCTCTCCTCAGATAAAAAATCAGATATTTTTATTTTTTTTCTCTCTCTTCAAAACGACTGAAATCAGCTTTATAATACTCAGATCGGCCCGGCCGATCGCCAGATCGTCCCAGGACGATCAGACCAATTTGGATCGTCCTGGACGGTTCCCAGAACTATTCTCAGGCCGATATTTTCTACAGTGCCGATCGGCCTGGACGATGTCCTCAATCGGCCTGGACGATGTGTACAGAAAATCACCTGGAGCAAACCTGGGCAAATTCTGGAGCAAAATTCCACTGATCGTCCCAGGACGATCCAGATCGTCCTGGACGATCCTGGAGCAGATTTTTGATATTACATTTTGTGTCTGAAACACCAAAGCAGTGGGCCAAATGGCTAGCTTGGGCAGAATACTGGTACAATACCTCCTTTCACTCGGCTACCAAGATGACACCGTTTAAGGTGTTATATGGGAGGGACCCCCCACATTTAGTACACTACAACTATAGTAGTACCCCAGTATCTGCAGTGGATCAACATTTGAAGGAAAGAGATCAGGTGTTGGAAGAGCTCAAGAGGCATTTACTTAGAGCCCAGCAACTTATGAAGAAGCAGGCGGACGGCAAAAGGAGAGATATACAGTTTGCAGTTGGGGACAAGGTCTACTTGAAGCTCCAACCATACCGACAGAGGACAGTGTCCCAAAGGAGAAATGAGAAGCTTGCAGCAAGGTATTTTGGCCCTATTGAAGTGGAGGACAGAATTGGAAAGGTGGCCTATAAATTGAGGCTTCCTCTAACAGCCAGAATACACCCCGTTTTTCATGTCTCACAGTTGAGGAGAGTGGTGGGGGAGCATGCAGTGAGCCCGGAGCTGCCCAGCACATTGAGGGAGGACATGGAAGTGACATTGGAGCCTCTAGCGGTAAAAGGAGTGCGCATCAACGAGAAGGGGGAAAAGGAGGTGAAGATTAGGTGGAGCGGCCTTCCAGACTATGAGGCCACTTGGGAGCCACAGGAGAGGATTGCCGAGCAGTTTCCTGCTTTCCACCTTGAGGACAAGGTGATTCTTTGGGAGGGCGGTAATGTTACGCCGGCCCAGAAGGGGACGGCTGGACCGGTCCAGCCCGGACCGGTCCACTGTTATTACAGGCGGAAAAACAGAGGGGGAGCGCGGTTCTGAGCGGAAACCAGAGGAGAGCCGCGTGGTTTTGGGCGCGTTTGGAGGGAAATTTTGAATGTTGGGAGCTGTTTTAGGAAGTTTGTAATTGTCCTTTATCTTTAATTAGGAGTTTTGGTGAGAATTAGGGCTTATCTTGATTTTGAATTTCTTGGGAGATCTAGATTTTTTCTTGGGCTCTTGGCTTTGCCGGAGATCGTGGAGAGTGCTTCCTTCCTCTCGAATTGAAGGAAGATTGTCTCTTGCAAGTGCTTTTATCTACTATTGAAATAAAAGTGTTTGCTTTGTTTTCCTACGAATTTCCATTGAAGTTTTCTCTCCGTTTTCCACTGTTTGGGCTGCGTTCTTGCTGCGGAAAGCAGTTTCTTTGCTTAGGTACTTGATTTGGGTTAGGTTTACTTGTGCAAACGAGTATTTCCTATCACTCTCATACCTATTTATAGATTAATTCAAAACCTCCTTTCCCAAAATAGATTAATTCAAATAAATTAATTCAAACCTTTTTTTCCCAAAATAGATTAATTCAAATCTCCTTTCCCAAAATAGATTAATTTAAATAGATTAATCCCTTGACTTAAATAAGATATTTTATTTAATTAAATAGGGGCCCACGTCCCTATGGCTTAGGCAGTTAGAGAGGAGGCGGTTTGAATCGCCTCCTGTAGACCTTGGCAGACCCAGGTGGGGTCGGATGGATGAGTTTTCACCCTCTTGTATGGCTCCCACGTGGCCTCGTAATCAGGAAGATTCTTCCACTTGATCAACACTTCCTTAGTTCCGTCATCAACTCTAAGGGTTCCAGAACCACCTCAAAATCCTTAGTGTCGTCGGTAGCTCGAGGTTGGTTGTGTAGTCACCAATAGCCTTCCTCAACTGCGAGACGTGAAAAATCGGCTGTATAGTCATTGTTGGTGATAATTTCAGTCAATATACTACTTCTTCAATCTTCTCCAACACTTCATAAGGCCCAAAGTACCATAGAGCCAGCTTTTCATTCCTCTTATTGGCGACTGTCCTCTGTCTATATGGTCGGAGCTTCAAGAACACCCTCTCCCCCCCTCACTTCAAACTGGATGTCCCTCCTATGTCTATCAGCTTGTTTCTTCATAATTTGTTGGGCCCTTAGCAGATGTCTCTTCAGCTCTTCTAACATTATATCCCTCTCCTCCAAGTACTCCTCAAATGAGAAAACTGGGGTGTTGCTACTCCCAAAGTGTACCAAGTGAGAAGGATCCCTTCCGTACAACACCTTGAATGAAATCATCTGAGAAGCAGAATGGAAAGAGGTGTTATACTAGTACTCGGCCCATGATAGCCACTTAGCCCAGAGCTTGGGTGTCTCCAATACGAAACATCTCAGGTAAGTGTCCAAGCTCCTATTCACTACTTCCGTTTGTTGGTGGTAAGATGTACTCCTCTTCAGAACTGTCCCCTGCAGCCTGAACAACTCTCTCCAAAAAATGGCTGAGGAATACCTTGTCTATGTCTGATACGATCGCCTCGGGTACTCCATGTAATCGGACCACCTCCCTGATGAAGGCTAAAGCCACTGTCACTACTGTGTAAGGGTGTCGGAGGGGAATGGAGTGAGCATACTTGCTCAACCTGTCCACTACCACCAGGATCACTGTGAACCCTTATGAACGTGGCAACCCATCTATAAAGTCAATAGAGATCTCCTCCAACACTCTTCCCGGTAGAGCTAACGGCTATAATAATCTTCCTGGTGACATAGCCAGGTACTTATTCCTATGGCAGATCTCATACCTGGCTACCATCTCCTCTACATCTTTACGCATCCTCTTATAGTACAGTTCTATAGCTAGCCTCCTGTATGTCTTATGTACGCCTGAATGGCCCCCCACAGCGCTTTCATGAAACTCCTGGAGTAAGTTTGGGATGTGGATCAAGATCCGTGGCATCACAAATCTCCCCTGATATAGCAATTTGTCTCCCTCCAATGAGTACCCTGTGTGGCTACCCTCTTCTTTCAGTAAATCTGACCTGATCTTTTCCAAACCTTCATCTCTCGCACTATCCTCTCTGATGGCCTCCCAGTCAAGCATCAAAGGAATAGATAGTGTCACTGCCTGTAGCTCCCCCATACATTGGGACAAGGCATCTGATGTCTTGTTCTCCACTCCTGGCCTATACTGAATCTCAAAATCGTACCCAAGCAACTTGGACAACCACCTTTGATGCTCCTATGTCACCATCTGTTGTTCCAGTAGGGTCGTCACTTCTGGATGGCCAAAACGATGGCCATCAACTCTCTCTCGTAAATTGACTTCAGTCTGGCTCTAACAGTCAATACCTGGTTGAAATAGGCGATGGGCCTCCGACTCTGCATAAGCACTGCACCCAGCCCGTACCCGGATGCATCTGTCTCCACAATGAAGGTCTGAGTGAAATCTGGCAAAGTTAATAGTGGCACCGTGGTCATTGCCTTCTTCAGGCTCTCAAATGCTGACATGGTCGCCTCCTCCCATAAGAACGCGTCCTTCTTCAACTGCTTCGTGAGTGGCCATGTTATGTTACTGTACCCCTTTACAAACCTTCTATAGTAACCAGTTAGTCCTAGAAATCCCCTCAGCTCCTTCAGGTTTTTCGGCACTGGCCACTTGAGCATTGCCTCAATTTTGGACTGATCTGCTGCCACCCCTTCTTTTGACACAACATGGCCCAAGTACTCAACACAGACTTGTGCGAAGCAGCATTTCTTCAAGTTGGCCCTCAGCTGGTGCTCCTGCAGTACCTCTAACACCCTCTTCAAATGCTCCCAGTGCTCCTCTGTCCTGCTATAGACTAGGATGTTGTCAAAGAAGACCAGTACAAACCGCCTGAGATAAGGTTAGAAAACCTTAATCATAAGGGCCTGAAAAGTAGCGGGAGCATTGGTGAGGCCAAAAGGCATCACCAAGAACTCGTAGTGTCCCTCATGAGTTCTGAATGTCGTCTTGGGTACGTCCTCCTTCATACGGATCTGATGGTAACCTGATTTCAAGTCTAACTTGATGAAGATCACTGTTCCACTCAATTCATCTAGCAACTCGTCAATGACTGGTAAAGGAAACTTGTCAGGTACAGTATCCTTGTTGAGTGCTCGGTAGTCCACGCAAAAACGCAAGCTGCCGTCCTTCTTTTTCACCAATAGAATTGAGCTAAAGAAGGGACTAATGATGGGTCTGATGATTGCTGCCTCCAGCATCTCTCTAATCAACCTTTCGATTTCATCTTTCTGGAACTGAGGATAGCGATAAGGTCGTACACTGATGGGCGACACTCCCTCCTTCAACACGATGGCATGCTCCTGCTCCCTCTGCGGTGGCAGTCCTTGAGGTGGCTGAAACACCTCTTGGAACTGCTGAATCAACGGCTGAATGGAGGGGTATGTGATGAGGGCATTGTCAGCAATTTCGACACAAGTACCATCGGAGACGCCGGAGATCGACGGCCACAATCAGGAGTTTATTTTTTTGAGTCATTTTATATATTAGTTTATTTTATTTTTCAGTTTTTACTGTTTTACCCTTATGGGTGGTCATTTGATATTGTAGCCCCGATGTCATTTATGTCTTTTAGTTTTTGTTTCATTTTGGGCCTATTTATAGAAGGCCTCATGCATTGTACTAGGGGATGAATATTAATATGAAATTTCAACTTTGGTTTTGGATCTCTTTGTGAGTTCTAAAGTTCTCTTTGTGAGTTTTCGAGTGAGATTAGCCTAGGAGAGGCTCAAAGCAATACCCAACAGCCCCTTGGTGAAGCTCTTGGTTTCTATCAAATTCCCTTCTTCTTTCTTCTCCCCTAGCCGCCGGATTTTCCCCACCACAACTCCACTTAGCCGGCCAACCACCCACTCCCTCCCCTTTTTCCGTTAAACCCTAGACCCCGCCCCAACACCTTCAGCCGACCCCTCTTCCCCCTCCTCCACCCTCCAAAACCTCCACCCGAACCCGTCGACCACCCAAGAAATCCCCACCCGCCGGGGTTAATTTGAATTTCAAATTAGCCTCTTCCATTAATGAAAATTTGAAAATAAAGTTCAGATATTTCCCTCTCTCCTCCTTGTTCCCAAATCACTTGTTTCAACCCAAATAACTCCACCCATAGCCACCCCCTTCACTCTCCCAGGACTTCTCCCATTATCTCTTCACATCCTCCTCATCAAGCTCAAGAGAGATTCTCCCAACCACCACCACCATCATGCATGGTCGATCCGAAAGTCGACCATGGTTTCTTATTTGATGATCAAGGACGAACCACATTCTTGAATCTCCTTTTTCTTTTCGACGTGAGCCTTAACGTTGATTCTTCCATGAAGGATTACTTAAATCATATTATGTTCACGCTAGTACCTTCCATCGAGGAGCATATTCTACCCAGACATTGGATACTCACTAGTCATCCCGTGGACTACCCGCCGGCTACCTCCCCAACGGACTACATCTTGGGCGCCATTTGTCTCTTAGTGGCATCGCTCAGTTTGTTCTCAATCTTCCTCCACTAAAGCACCACCAACAAGAGCGTGAGTGAGAGACCCAAGGTGAAGAGTTCTATTTGTTAGACCGTGGATTATTGTTTTAACCATAACATTACCTTGTTTATTTTATGTTGTTCAATTGATAGCATCCAGTTAATCTAGTTGTAACCGCATGCCTTACATAATTTCTACTTGATAATTCTGAAAGCCTAACTTGGATAAGCATTAATTCTATAACTAACAAAGTTTTAATAATCTTATAATAAAATCCCCAAGCAGTTCTTGTTTCCATGCATATGTTTCACATCAGTATGTCTCCTCCCTCCTCCAATCTCGCTCCCTCCAAACTGTGCAGCTCCACCAAATACCCTCCGCCCGTCAATTGAATGTCCCTCACCATCGTTTTAAGAGAAACCAGGGATTTGGAGAGCCCCGCGTCTCCCTTAATCACCACATTCCTCCCATCCACCATCACCTCCATCTTGAGTGCTCCCCAATTCACTTTGATGTCTCCCAAAGTTTGCAACTATTTCATCCCCAGGATGACGTCTACTCCCAAGCTCTAGTGGTAGAAAATCTTCCCTCATCTGTATCCCCTAGATCGTTAGTCGTACTCCTCTGCAAATCCTCTGACCTTTCTCCACCTTCTCCGTACCCATCATCACCCCGTAACAGCCGGTATCAACCAATCTCACTCCAAGTTGGTTGACGACCTGGGTGAAAATGAAATTGTGCCATTACCAATCAGCACCACCACCTCCCTGTCCTCTATCTCTCCCTTCACCTTCATAGTGTGATTCGTAGTGAACCCCACCACTGAGTTCAGGGAAACCTCAGTAAGATCCAAGTGTAGCTTCTCATCCATCTCCTCCTCGCCTCCCTCAGCTTACTCATCATCACAGACAATGAGAACCTGAAGAGTTAGATCCTTGCACCGATGCCCTGAAGTGTACTTTTCATCGCACATGATGCACAACCCCTTAGCCCTCTTCTCCTGCATCTCTTTCTCTGTCAGCCGCTTGAAATTTCCCCCGCTCTCTCCTCCTGTCTATTCCTTGGTGGCCTCTCGACTCCCTACTGTTGCAGGACCTTTAGGTGCTAGATGAGTGGTCGTCATCCTGTAAGTGCCCTCGGTGCTGCTACTTCTGGCTCCCCTCTCCAAATTCCTCTGATTTTCCACCAATTGGGCCAACATCATGGCCTACCCCAAGTCACGGGGCATCAGAACCTTCACTGCTGCTCGGATCTCCGCCTTCAGCCCTTTCATGAAACTTCCCTCTAATATTGTATCTAAGAGTCGCTCCACCCTGCTAGCTAGGTGCTCAAACTGCTCTCAGTAGTCTGCTACCGATCCTTCCTGTGTCAGAGCAAAAAACTGCTCATAGAAATCTCCTCCCCAGTCGGTTTGGAAACGTTTTATTATGTAGTCTTTAAACTCCCTCCAGTTCTTGATAGGCTTCCTCTAATCTCTCCATTGATACCACGATAGGGCCTTTCCATCCAAGCACAATTCGGCTGCGGTCAGCTTCTCCTCCGTCAGCCCATTGACAGCAAAATATCGCTCCACCTTGTAAATCCACCCATACGCATCTTCACCTTCGAATATGGGCATCTTTAACTTCATCACCTTCTGGTCGTCCCCATTTCCCCTAATTCTTCCCTAGTTTCCCCTCTCCCAAGCGCTAGGTGCACCCCATGTTTCCCGGTCTTCCCTTGCTCTGCCATAGCCCACCCAAACCCCCTTCGAAATCCCCCCTTATGTCTTCAAAATCGACACCCCGGTGACCATAGTATCCCTCATGGAGTTCCCCATATCCACCCCCTCTTTCTTCCCTCTGGACAGGCTCCATATGGGACTTTCTTCTTTCTCCTTCCATAATTTCCACCTCATCTTCCTCCCTACGAATTTCTGAATTCGTACTTTTTCCTTCCCCTCCTTTTGCCACGGAAGCTGCGGTTTGATTTTGAATTTCTAACATCTTCTTCATCATGTCACGGAGATCGGCGACTTGTCCTTCCATGGAGGAAATCCTTTCCTCCACCATCGTTTTGATTTGATTCATCTCCCCTTCAAGCCTTTCCTCCAGAGCATCCACCTTTTTGGCCGCCATCACAATCCAGAGTTTGTAAAATCACAAAATGTGAATTTGGAAGTCCAAAAACAGCAATCTCCCTTCCTTCCGGTCAAAAAATCACCGTTGAAAATAGCCGAAAACAGCCCTCCACCGATCCCACGACTTGCTTTGATACCAATTTGATAGGAAATACTTGAATTCACAAGTAATTCTTACGGAATTACTTGAGTTCGCAAGCAATCCAAACAATAAATTGTTAAAAACAGCGAGAAAGAAGACAAGACGATAATGAAAGCAACCCAAAACAGTAAATTAGATAAAATCAAAGCAAAACAAACACTAGCAAAGATACAATTGATCCTCTATTTGAGAGGAGGATTGTTCTCTCCCAATCTCTAGACACTAGGTCTAGAGCTCAAAACTCCCAAGAGACTCGAAGAGAAAACAATACTTAAGTATGCTCTAACCCTCACCTCTCATGCATATTTATAGATTAATTCCAAACCTCCTTTCCCAAAATAGATTAATTCAAATAAATTAATTCAAACCTCCTTTCCCAAAAGAGATAAATTCAAATAAATTAATTCAAACCTCCTTTCCCAAAATAGATTAATCCCTTGCCTTAAATAAGATATTTTATTTAATTAAATAGGGGCCCACGTCCCTATGGCTTAGGCAGTTAGAGAGGAGGCGATTTGAACCGCCTCCTGTAGACCTTGGCCGACCCAGGTGGGGTCGGCTGGATAGGCGCCGACCTATCAAATTTATTGGGAGATAATGATATTGGAGAGTCGTCAGCAAGGATGCCAACGCAGCAAACCTCAGAAAAGAAGTGCAAAGTTTCAAACAATACTTAAAGAAGGTGATGGAAGCTAATGTTCTAAACAGGAAGCTCGAACGCTAGCCAGAGAAAGTTTCGAGTGCAAGGGGACAGAATCATCATAAAAAATCCATTGAGATAAGCCACAGCCTTCGCCATCATTTCACTCCATATTAAGCTTGACAGGAACACATTTTTTGTCCAAGAACTGCTAGCATTCTCAAGCCAATAAAGAAAACAAAAGTATAAAAAATGGCCCAAGCACAATAGTTGACAAATCATTGAGTAGTTCTACAAAGAACTCAAAAGCAGCTTGCTTCCTATAGCAATTTGCAACAAAACAAAGCACAGCACAGCCAACATGCTCAGCTGTACTTCAGTTCAAAAGCGTGCACTATATATGCATTTCAAACCACACAGATGTACAAAAGTCTAAAAGACAGATCAAATATATATTAAATTATTATAATCCTATTGGCTAACATAGTTGAAAAAAAAAAAAACTCAAAATCTTCTCTACTTTTTTCAATACACCATAAACAAATGCAACAACCGGCATCCCTGCATCATCTTTTTAGTTCCAACTATAAGCCATCCACCAGTTGTCCCTAGTCTCCCACCTGCCCCGTTAACTTCCAACAACTGCAGTTATTTCTAGCATTACTACAAAGATAAGCAAGCTAGAGTGAAACTAAAAAACCATTAAATTTATGATAGAGAACACTTGTATTCTAATACAAGTGTTCCTAGCCAAAATCAGTAAACTGCTGCAGTTTTATTGTTGTCCACAGCAGGAAATAACCCAAAAACAGAGGAAAACAGGAGATATTCGCGAGAAATCTGAGAGAAAGCGAAGAAAAACTCTTGTATTCCACTAGTAGATGAATGAAACAACAAAGATACAATTGATCCTCAATTCGAGAGGAGGATCGATCTCTCCCAAATCTCTAGACGCCGTAGAGCCCAAAGAAAACCTAAATCTAAGAGATCTCAAATTTCAGCCAAATTCAAGATGCCCAAACCCTAGGAAAACAAACTATTTAATGCATACCAATCAAAGGAAATCACTAAACAGTCCCTACATTCAAATTCTCCTCTTAATCTCCCAAAAAAAAACTTCCTAGTAGGCTCCCGCAACGCTAAAGGCTCGCGCGGCCTCCGCCCAGGCTAAACAAGTCGCCTGTTTCGCGACTCGGCCGGTCCCGAGCGGACCGGCTGGACCGGTCTAACAATACTCCCCTCCCGAAAATCCACCTTGTCCTCAAGGTGGAGATATGCTTGTGTTCCGGTAAAGGTGGCGATCCTTGAAGTAACTGAAAATTCTTACTGTATTGCGGAACCAAGGGCTGCACGGAAAGAGAAACATCCCCTCCCTCTTCCAATCTGATCGCATCTAGCCTGTGTAGTCCCACCAGATAGTCTTTCCCCACCTCTTGTACGTCCCTAACCATAGTCTTAAGTGATGTGATGGCTTTGGATAGCCCTGCATCTCCCCTTATGACCACCATTCTCCCATCCACCATTAATTCCATCGTGAGTGCTCCCCAATTGTCCTTGGTTTCCCCCAAGGTTTGCAACCGCTTCATCCTCAGGATGACATCAATGCTTCCTAACTCTAGTGGGAGAAAGTCCTCCTTTACTTTAATCCACTGGATGGTCAACACCACACCCTTACAGATTCTCTGACCTTTCTCCACCTTCCCTGTACCCATCATCACCCCATAACAACCAGTGTCCACCAATTCACTCCCAATCGGTTGACGACCTGAGTGGAAATGAAATTGTGGGTAGCCCCACTATCAATTAGTACAATCACCTCACAGTCAGCTATCTCTCCTTTCACTTTCATAGTGTGACTCGAAGTGAATCCCACTACTGAGTTCAGAGAGACTTCTGCCACATCCAGGTGCAACTTCTCCTCCTCTCCAGATCTGCTCCCACCTCCCTCATCGTCTTCCTCGTCTTCACAGACAAGGAGAACCTGAAGAGTTCGGTCCTTGCACCTATGCCCTAGCATATACTTCTCATCACATCTAAAGCACAACCCCTTTGTCCTCTTATCCTGCATCTCCTTCTCTGTCAGCCTCTTGAAATTTTCCTCACTCCCTCCTACTGGCTTCTCCCGCGTGGTCTCATTACTGTTGCCTGATTCAGGCCCCTTGGGTGCTAGAAGAGTAGTCGTTGTCCTGTAAGAGCCTCCTGAGCAGTTTCCTCGAGCCCCTCTTTCTGCTTTCTTCTGATCTTCTACCAACTGTGCCAGCTCCATAGCCTTTCCCAGGTTCCTCGGCTCCAGTACCCTGACTGCTGTTCGGATCTCTAGTTTCAGCCCCTTCATGAAGTTCTCTTCTAAGGCTGACTCTAAAATGTGATCTAATCTGCTAGCCAAGTACTCAAACCGATCCCGATAATCTGCCATAGTCCCTTCTTGAGTCAAGGCAAAGAATTTCTCATAGAAGTCTCCTCCCACGTAGGTTTGGAAACGCTCTATCAGCAATTCTTGAACTCTCTCCAGTTCTGAATGGGCTCCCTCCTGTCACGCCACTGATACCATGCCAGAGCTTTCCCTTCCAGACACAGACCCGCCGCTGTCAATTTTTCATCCTCTGTCAACCCGTTGACAGCGAAGTAACGCTCCACTTTGTAGATCCAGCCATGGCCGTCTTCACCCTCAAAGACGGGCATCTTCAGCTTCCTCACCCGTAGGTCTCCTCCGTTTCCCCGGTATCCTCCATAACCTCCCATTCCTCGAAAGGGAAGAGTCCCCCAAGTGTCCCGATCATCCCTCCGACGATTATATTCGAATCCCTCTTCATACTCACCTCTTCTTCCTTCGCAATCATCACCTCGACGTTGAATTCCTTCAAATTCAGCACCTCGACGATGACGTTCCTCCCTTCTTCCTTCAAAAACAACCCCTCGACGCTGAATCCTTTCGAATTCAGCACCTCGACGCTGGATTCTTTCAAATTCAGCACCTCGGCGATTGAATTCTTCCCTCCTTCCGACCAAACCAGCCTCCCGTTGGTCGTATTCCCTACTCATCTCCTCTCTAGAAAGTGGTTCTAGAGGGGGCATGTCGTTTTCCTCCTCCAGGATCTCCACCTCCGAATTTATCCTCCCCCTCAAGGGGTTCGGATTTCCTCCCATGCCATGGTCGTCGGTGTTCTCTCGTACTTCCGATGTCGCCTGATTGGCCTTCATTTCAAGTAATTTCTTCATCATCTCTTCCATCACGGCGAACTTCCCCTCCAACCTTTCATTGTTGGAGGTTATTTGATTTTGAAAATCGAAAAATCTTCCCTCCAAATCGGATTTCAATTGTTCGCTTTCGCCTTCCAAAACTTCCACCTTCTTTCCGGCCATCGTTCTTCTAACGGATCCCAAAAAATCTTCTTCCGGAAACAATAAACTTGCTGAAATTTCAGAATTTCAGCCGCCGGTGGTCCCAAATCGATGCTCTGATACCAATTTGATAGGAAACACTTGTATTCACAAGTTTTCCTAGCCAAAATCAGTAAACTGCTGCAGTTTTATTGCTGTCCACAGCAGGAAATAACCCAAAAACAGAGGAAAACAAGAGATATTCGCGAGAAATCTGAGAGAAAGCGAAGAAAAACTCTTGTATTCCACTAGTAGATGAATGAAACAGCAAAGATACAATTGATCCTCAATTCGAGAGGAGGATCAATCTCTCCCAAATCTCTAGACGCCGCTAGAGCCCAAAGAAAACCTAAATCTAAGAGATCTCAAATTTCAGCCAAATTCAAGATGCCCAAACCCTAGGAAAACAAACTATTTAATGCATACCAATCAAAAGGAAATCCCTAAACAGTCCCTACATTCAAATTCTCCTCTTAATCTCCCCAAAAAACCTTCCTAGTAGGCTCCCGCAACGCTAACGGCTCGTGCGGCCTCCGCCCAGGCGAAACAAGTCGCCTGTTTCGCGACTCGGCCGGTCCCGTGCGGACCGGCTGGACCGGTCTAACAATTTCATGCCATACTGTCTAATAAAAAGAAAAGGAAAACTAAAACGAGTATATCCTCAACTTAATGTTGAATTAAAATGTCAGGACTGAAATAATAGAGAGTTAAAAAGAATATTCCCTTTCAGATAAGAGTGACAATTTACAGTGATAAACCTAATCCTCATCCCTCTCTCTACTGAAGCGCTTCCATTTCAAATTAGATGTCATGGCATAATTTGCAATTATAACCTTAAACAAGGTTAGATATGAAGTTATTTAGTAAGCAAAAAACAAATACATAGTTAAAAAATGTAATAAAAATTTTTTCTAACAGCGAACTTGGAAAGCACAGATCATGCAGAAAAGCCACGTTAGAATTAGCCTGGCCAACCCAGAAATGAGCAGGACCTTGCTGAAAACACCACAACGGCCATTTTAGTTGGGTCTGCATGCCACAACAAACAGAACTTTTATGAGGTCTCCCGAAGGATGGGTAATCCAGCAGACCAGCAGTCCATCAAGTGCAAGGCATGGATCTCAGTGCACTAGATATCTGGATCCCCATCCTCATTCGAGGACAAGCCCCATATCAGTTTTGTTCATCTGCAATTCCCAAAAAAGCATCCTACTTATGTTGCATTAAAATTTTAAAAATGAATTACAAAAATAGAAGGCATAAGAACGAATTTTTGCTATGTTAAGATTAACATGTACCATTTATCGGTTGAGATCTTTAGCTACAGTCTTACCGATTCAATTTCTTGGTACTCAACATTTAGTTCACTGATTTGAGACTTTTATAATTAATTTGCTAATAAAAGTTGCACGCCATGATTCTTATGAGTCAGGGATTCAACTAATGGTACCAGTACTTTCTTCGACAGTCGAGAATATTCTGGGCCCTTCAATCTCTACAGTATCCTCTGAATCCAACTTAGGCCTTTTATTCCTGCAAAATAAAAAGCTGTTTGAGTTAAGAAATCTAATTAAGTTAGCAGACATGACCAAAAATTTTGTATTAATCATGTTGCCTGTTAGGACTGGTCCTTCAGGTGGAATTGCATAAAAGAATCACTATAAAAGTAGGAATAAAGGACATAAAAGTAATAAAGGCCTACAAACTCTCTTCACCACAAAGAGCTAAAACGATACAACTTTGTCCTAAAATTCCCATTTGGTATAATTTTAAACCAAGTAGAATAATGAATATTTCATGAAGATCATCAAATTTATAATTTGCAGGTTAAACAACACCAAACCTGGAAAATTCTAGAACTTCACTCCTACCCTCCAACAAATTTTGGAATTTTTGTTCTTATAGACCCAACATCTATACTACTATTATAAAAGGGGCTTGAGTTTCCTTCCCTAGCAAATCCTAGCCCTCCATTTTATTTCTTATAAAATTATCTTATCCATCCATTTCATTATAAATAATTAATAAATCAAAAAATTACTCTGTATATAAAGATCATTCTAAATTAATTTTCTGCATGTTTTACCATAAATTTTCTGTACGTTTTACCATTAAAGCTCATTCTATTAATTTTACATTTTAGCTATGTTGCACGGATACTCCTATTTACGAGGCGTGCTGTATTGGATACGTGTCGGATACGGATACGCCTCCGATACGGCACGGATACGTGTCGGATACGGCCTTGCCGTGTCCGATTAAAATATTATTTAAATTTGACTGGACACGCGTATCGGATACGCATGTCCTATTAAAAAAAACACGGAGCCACGATTTACCCTTTTCTTTTCGACTTTCCACCGTTTCCGCTCAAAACACGGAGCAACATTTCAAAGAGCTAGGTTTTTCGTTTCAACCCAGTCACCCACGTGTTCATCTTCTTCGTTATAGTTGAAGGAGCGGCTCAATGACGCGAGCAAAGAAGCAAAGAAGATCATCCTTTGTCGACAAAGAGGCTTAACGACGCGAGCATTAAAGTCGATAGGATCATCCTTCGTCGACGAAGCGGCTCAACAACGCGAACAGTGAAGGCGACGTGAGCAGTGTAGGTTTGTTTTCTTCATCGTTCTTCGTTTTCTTAATCATAGGCTCGGTATCGAAACTTGGTACCGAACTTTATTGGAACTCGGTGTTGCTCGGTACTCGGTACCGAGCAATATTGGAACTCGGTACTGCTCGGTATTGGAACTCGGTATCGCTCGGTATTGGAACTCGGTATTGATCGGTACTACTCGGTACTGCTCGGTATTGGAACTCGGTATTGCTCGGTACTACTCGGTACTGCTCGGTATTGGAACTCGGTACTGCTCGGTATTGGAACTCGGTACTGCTCGGTATTGGAACTCGGTATTGCTCGGTACTACTCGGTACCGAGCGGTATTGGAACTCAGTACCAAGCGGCACCGAGAAGCTAAAATATTTATCGTCAGTATCTTCCATAAAAAAACTTTAAAAATAAACAGCACTTCAAAATTACTCTTACAAAAAAAATGTTTCGGAGCGCTGCCTAAACCCCCGCAGGGGCGCGCCCCTTGACCCCGCGGGGCAGCGCCCCCTTGGACCCCCGGCAGAGTCGCAATATATCTACACTTTCACTTAAATTTTTTCATGTTTCAAATTCATATGTTTTAATTTGTATAGATCCTTTGTAGGATAATGAGTTCTAGTGGAGCAGGAATTGGTTCTGATGATGGTCCATCAGAAATTAATATTGAAAATAACAAACCTTTATGGGGTTATGTTACAAAAATAGGTAAAACATCAGAAGGGGGAGGCAATATTGCATTCAAATGCAATTTTTGTAATGCATCATACAAAGGATCATATTATAGAGTGAAAGCTCATTTGTTGAAGATTAGTGGTCATGGAATCAAAGTTTGCCCGAAGATAAGCTCATCACAAATGGCTGAATTACAAAGAAAAATCAGTGATGCTGAGCAAAGGAGTAAAAAAGAGCTTCCAAAACATATTCCACTTCCAAGCACTCATGCTTCCTATCCTTCATCATCTTCTTCAATTAGATGTGATGACAGTACTGTAAACAAAGGACCTTTTCGAATGGAGGGATTTGAACAAAAAAAAGAAAACATGTTGTAGATAGTGCTTTGGAGAAAGCATTTAATTTACAAATGAGAGAACAACTAGACGGGGAAATAGCTAGAATGTTTTACTCAGCTGGACTTCCTTTTAACCTAGCAAGGAATCCACATTACAAAAATGCCTTTACATATGCATGCAATAACAATCTTGCAGGATACATGCCACCAGGATATAATGTCATTAGAACGAAGTTGTTGCAAAGAGAGAGGGACAATATTGAGAAGTTGCTTGAGCCTACTAGAGGAGTTTGGAAGGAAAAAGGAGTTACTTTGGTTTGTGATGGGTGGACAGATCCACAAAGAAGACCACTTATCAATTTCATGGCTGTAACAGAGAGCTATCCTATGTTTATCAAAGCTGTAAACTGTGAAGGACAGTACAAGGATAAGTTCTTCATTTCTAATTTAATCAAAGAAGTTATCATGATGGTGGGGCCTTCAAACATCATTCAGGTCATTACTGATAATGCACCTGTTTGTAGAGCTGCAGGTCTACTTGTAGAGCAAGCATATCCTCATATTTTCTGGACACCATGTGTTATGCATACGCTTAATCTTGCTTTGAAGAATATTTGTGCAGCTAAGAATACCGAGGCAAATGAAATCACCTATAATGAATGTCATTGGATCACAGTGATTGCTGGAGATGCAATTGTAATTAGAAATTTTATTATGAATCACTCCATGAGACTCTCTATGTTCAATGATTTCTCTAATTTAAAGATGCTTGCAGTTGCTGAAACTCGGTTTGCCTCAGTAATAGTGATGTTGAGAAGATTCAAAAAAATAAAAATGCTCTTCAAGCTATGGTGATCAGTGGCAAATGGACATGTTATAGGGAAGATGATGTTGGAAAGGCTAGGTATGTAAAAGAGAAGCTTTTAGATGATTTATGGTGGGATGAGATTGAATACATCATAAATTTCACAGACCCAATTTATGAGATGTTGAGAGTAGCTGATACGGATAAGTCTTGTTTACATCTCATTTATGAGATGTGGGATTCAATGCTAGCCAAAGTAAAAGAAATTATATATAGACATGAGAGGAAGACACTTCATGAAGACTCAAGCTTTTGGGATGTAATCTATGTTATTCTAGAAGATAGGTGGAGCAAAAGTAATACACCTTTACATTGCTTGGCTCACTCACTAAATCCAAGGTAAATTTCAACATTTTTTTATTATGAATTCACAATTTGTTGTTTTGTAATTTCAACATTTTTTCATTATTTCATTTTAATATTATTTGAAGATATTCAACTAAAGAATGGCTTCAAGAGGATCCTCAAAGAGTTTCTCCACAGAAAGATTTAGAAATTTCAAATATGAGGAAGACATGTTTGAAGCGTTATTTTCCAAATGAGGAGGAGAGAAGAAGTGTCAATATTGAGCTTGCTAAATTTTTTGGTTATTTGGAGGACTTTGGTGACCAAGAGTCATTACGTGATAGGTGGAGAATTGATCCGAAAATGTGGTGGATTATACATGGAGCTTCAGCACCTCTACTTCAAACAATCGCCATAAAATTGCTTGGCCAAGTTTCATCCTCATCCTGTTGTGAAAGAAATTGGAGCACATACTCATTCATCCAATCAATGAAGAGAAATAAAATTACTCCACAACGGGCTGAAGATTTAGTTTACGTGCATACAAACCTTCGACTTCTCTCAAGGAAAACTCCAACTTATATGGAAGGAGACAACAGGATGTGAAATGTTGCTGGAGATGGATTTGAATCTCTTGAGGATATGGGAATATTAGAAATTGCTAATCTTTCACTTGATGAGCCTGAATTAGAAGCTATGATATTTATTGAAGATGATATAGAAACTCAAAGACAAACCACTGAAGAAGCTAATCCTATCATTCCTTCTATTGAATAGTTGAAATTTCATGTGCTGGGCAAATGGGCAATTTATCTTCTTATTTTTGTTGTTGTACTAGACATTTCAATACTAATGCTTACTTTTATTTCAATTTTTTTGTCATTTCAAATATTACACTTTGATTACTTTATTAATTTTTATGTATTATTTATATATTATAATGTCGTATCCGCGCCGTATCCGTATCCTGTATTTTTAAGAATTGGCGTGTCCCGTATCCGTATCGTGTCGTATCCGTATCGCCGTATCCGTATCGGTGCAACATAGCATTTTAGGCACGTTATACAGTGCGGCGTGATTCCCTAAGTTTAATTTTTTTAATTCTTTTGGGCGTTTTATTAATTCAAAGCTATTTAAGATAGTATTTTATTAATTCTGTTTCGTGCGAGTCTAAACCTATCCTAATATCGCCTTCACCTCTTCGTTTTCGCACCGTCGTCCATACTCTTCGGCTTGCCCTAGCTGACTCCATTCGCCGAGGTAGGTTTCTCTCCAAAATTTTTGGACTCTTAAACTTCTTTCACATTTGTTCTTCCCAGCAATAATCACCCGTATTTTTATTTCAGTGTTTCAACTTTTTAAACGTTCTATCTGCCTCCGCTCACCGCCATCTTCTCCGGTAAATTTCTTTGCCTAAATTTCTTTAACGTCAGTTTCTTCCGCATTTAATCACCCGCATTTTTATTTTGGTGATTTCAACTTCTTAAACGTTTCAGGATCATTTCTTCAATTAATTCGGTCTCCTGGAATTCTTCAAAGTTTTTCACGATTTGGATGCATGAAGATGAATTCAATTGTCGAAACGTTTCAGCCTCCGACCATTCGGTTCCCGTAAGATGACTGTTGCATGTTCTCTTTCTCCCTTATATATATAATCAGTAAGATGACTGTGGCATTTTTTCACTTTAGCGCTTTCGTGATTTGGATCTCTACTCTTTTTGCTTCAGCGAATCTGTACTATTTCGGCTTCAAATTTAGGTAATTAATTTTATATTTTTTGTCCGAATTATGTTTCATAAAATTGTTTGACAAAATAATTATATTTTTTTGTTTATTACAATAAACTTCATTCATCATGATCATCTCATGCTTCCTATTCCTCAAATATCTTAAATATATAGTTGGTAAGAGAAGAATAGTACCATTAACATTATGAAATCACGATTTTGTGAGAATCTGTACTATTTCGACATCAAATTTAGGTAATAATTTTTTTCCTGAATTATGTTTCTTAAAATTGTTTGACAAAATATTTATATTTTTTTGTTGATTACAATAAACTTCGTTCATCACCTCATGCTTCCTATGGTGGGGGGAGGAGAATAAGCCAATTTTAAGAAAATAATAAACTAATTTATTAGTTTCAATAAATGAAAAAATAATCAGCTCTATAAATGACTAAAATTCCACTTGACAATTAATGGCAAGAATTCAAAAATCAAATATTAGGATTTGAATTTGACACCCCCTCCCTTGCTTACACAACTCCCCTTCTTGAGAGACTTCAGCCTCCCATTGAGTCTGTTCTTGTTTCTTTCCGAGGAGTAAAGGTGGCGCATACATTCATTGTTCTAATCTTCATATTTTTACATGATTCACTTGTTCTCTCCAGGAATTTATCTTGTAAGTGTTGTTTTTTCTGAAGTAACTTTCTGTACGTATGAGTACCATATTGAAGCTTGTACAGCCTCATACTCCAAAGGATGTGTTAACTTTGATGGTATCCATCTATCCATTGAATCTTCAATTTCTTCTGGTTTGCTTTCTATCTTCTTTTTTTTGGTCTTTTTCATTTTTGACGACTGAAACAAGACAAAAAAGAACGTCAAAGAAAGACTCAAAAGACTCAATCCTAAAAGAAACTTAGACTCAACAACTAAAAACTTAAGACTCAAAATACTTTCGAGACTCACCAACAAACTCACGACAATACTTGTCTTGACAAAACAAAACTTGACAACCAAATCCTAGGACTTCTAACTTGCCTCTAAGACCAAATTGATGCAATCAAAAATTTGGGAGAGGCCCCAAATTTTTGATCACATAAAGAAAAGCCTTTCTAAGAAATAAAAATATCAAGAACTCATTAAACATACAAACTAAACAAACCACACAACTTTTTATTATCAATATAAAAGTACTTACAAACTTTGACATAACCATGACACCTACAACTCTTAACAAATACTCAAACAAGACACCCTATATATACCTTTACTTTGTGTAGAGAAAAAAGATACAGATGGAGTGGCACTTACGAAGAGAATAAAGAGTATTAGAAGCCAAGACGAAGTTTGGAAAGAGCTCCCGCAAGATCATAGAAGAAAAGAATAAGAAGTGGAACAAAGCTCTCAAGCTTTTTCCAAGAAAAAACCTCTCAGGTTTTTGTCCAAACAATTATCATCATAACATCTCTTAAAAACAGCCACAAACAACACAATAATAAGCAACAAAAAGGGCAGCCAAACACCCAAATATTAGGGAACATGGAAGGTTAAAAGACACCTAGAAAAGGCCTAAAAGACACCAACAAACTGCAGTAGAAAAACTGCAGCATAAAAACAGTAAAAAACATCGTGAATTCCTCCCCCAAACAGCCACCAAAATCAGTCCCAAAAACTGTCCAAATTCCGTCCAAAAAACAGCCCCCAAAACCTCTTCAAATCACCATAAAATGGGAAAATTGAAAGGGCCAAACATTTCTGTAACAAAATCCCAAACGGCACAACAAAACACAAAGGAGGAGCCACGTTTCCAGCAGCCAACAGCACAATCAAGCAGGTAAATCTCGGACCAGCAGCCAATCATTTCACGGTAAAAGGGACCACAGGGTAGTAAAGTAGGTAGCAAACCGAAAAGGGTCAAGCCAACAGAATCAAGGCAGCTCAATAGCAAAAGGGATGGAAAGGATAATGAAATGAGAATAAAAGGGGGAGGAGAAAAAGCCAATTTTTAAAAATAAAGCTAATTTTTAGTCAATAAATGAACTAAAAATCAGCTCATAATAGCTAAAATTTCACATTACATATAATGAGCTAGAGAAGTCAAAAATCAAATATAATATATTGATTTGACCCCCCCCCCCCTTTGCCTACATCAAGATTGGTAAGAACGATCCTCCTCTCGAATAAAGGATCAATTTTATACTTTGCTGTGTTTTGTTTTGCTTTGATTTTATCTAATTTATTGTTTTGGGTTGCTTCATTATCGTCTTGTGTTTTTAAACCAATTTATTATTAGGGTGCTTGCGAACTCAAGTATTTTTCGTAAGGATTACTTGCGAACTCAAAGTATTTCCTATCAATATTCTTTGAGATCCTTTTAGGTTCTAGTATTATGTTTCCTTTTTTTTAGGACGAATGAAGATGTGATTATGGCTTTAGTAATACTGCCACTTTCCTGTTCAATGTGTGCCTCTACTATCTATTGTTACGTCAAAAACGAGTCACGGGTCGGTTTCGGGTCCAACCCGAAATTGACCCACACTGTTCAATCGCCCGACCCGTTTTGCAAAACGGTCAATTTTCTGAACCCGAACCCGACCCGCTTTCGGTCCGGGTCAACCCGAACCGAACCCGTTTCGTGTATAATTTTATTAAAAAAAAAATTTTTTAATACAATTTATTTAAATTTAAATCAAATAATTAAGATTTACTTCAATTAATTTAAAATAAATCTAAGATTAAATTTTTATTTGGGCAACAATTTTATCATTTTTTGAAATTATTTATATTTATTATTCAAAAAAAAAATCCTTTAAAAAAATTAAAAAACGGGTCAAACCGGATCGATTTTCGGGTTTCCGGGTCAACCCGAACCCGAAATTTCGGTCGGGTTGCCGGTCGGGTATTTTCGGTTCGAGTCAAATATTGACACCTCTACTATATATAATGAGTTTTCTTCTATATCTCGAGTCGGATCCCTCAACACCATTTTGATACCCCTACCATTTCCTTATCCATAATTTAGTAAGTCATTTTAAACTTCAGGACCCCTACCAATTTCCTTACCCATAATTTAGTAAGCATTTTAAAGTTCAGGTGATGACAGGTGTGGGCCTGTTGATGATAATTGAACATAGTGAAAGGTGTGTTGGCTTCCCCCCATCCTTTCTATTCACTAATGGCCGCCCTGCCCTAATTAATCTCTCATTCGCTCAGAATATAGCGCACACAAACAAAACATACAGATTTCCTCATTAGACCTGCGCGTAACTGAGCTCGAACAAATTGAATAAATAGAATTTCTCCTTCACTGAGTGCACCTAGATCCTGCACACATTATCGATTCATTGAATTATTTTAGCTACCTTTTAACAACAATCACAAATTTGATGAAGGCTGATGATTAAGATTCTGGCCCCTAAAATAGCCTAATTATTGATATAGCCAATGGCAAATAAATCCAATTTCTCTGTTATTCACTTTCAATATTTTCTGATATAAGATAGAAGCCCCCTATTGATCAAAAATACATTTTGAAATGGTATATAGCATTTTAGTACCGATAATAGACCAAAGTAATCACCAACTATATTAGAAGACTATATTGCCACTCAAGTCCTTAAAATATGTAGGCAGGGGGTCAAATCAATTATCCTAATATTGATTTTTACTTCTCTAGCTCATTATGTCATAATTTTAGCTCATTATAGCTGATTTTTTAGTTCATTATTGAACTAAAATAGCTCATTATTTATTAAAAATTGGTTTTTTCCTCCTCCCCCCTTTTCTTCTACATTTCATTATCCTTTCCTCTCCCTTTCGCCTCTTGAGCTGCCTTGGTTCCCTGCTTGGCTTTATGCCACTTCGATTTGCTGCCTACTTTTACTAACCCGTGGTCCCCTTTTTACCGTAAATGAATTGGCTCGCTGGTTCCCGAGAATTTACCTGCTTGATTCTTGTGCTTGGATGCTGGAAGAACTGTGGCCTCCTCCTTTGTGTTTTGTTGTGCCCGTTTGGGATTTCTGTACAGAAACTGTTGGCCTTTCATATCCCCATTAATTGTGGATTTGAAGAGTTTGTTGGCTAGTTTTTTTGGACAGAATTTGGACACTTTTGGGACTAATATTTGGTGGCTGTTTGGGAGAGGATTCACGAGTTTTTACTGTTTTTGTGCAGTTTTCTACATGCAATTTTTGGGTGCCTTTTAGCCTTCTCTAAGTGTCTTTTAAACCTTGCCAATATCTCCTAATATTAGGGCTTTTTGGCTGCCTTTTGTGCTTATAAATAGTGTTGTTTGGGGCTGTTTTAAGAGATGTAAGAGATAAATTTTTTGGGACAAAACCTGAGAGGTTTTTTCTTGAAAAAGCTGGAGAGCTTGTTCCTCTTTCTTCTATCTTACTTCTATGGAAATCTGCGTGCATCTCCAACATTCGTCTGGCTTCTAATCAGCTTTTTCTCTCACGCAAGTGCCCACTCCATCTATATCTTTCTTCTGTAAGTAAAGGCAACTATATGTGTCTTGTTTGAATCGTTTGTAAGTTTGTAAAAGTATCATGTAATGTCAAAAAGTTAAAGTTGTGTTTGTTTAATTTGTCCTATTTTATGAGTTCGCTGACATTTTCTATTTCTTAGAAATGTCAATTCTTTTGTGATTAAAAATTTGGGGCCCAACTCCCAAATTTTGATAGCATCAAATCTCTAGACACCTAGGTCTATAGCCCAAAAACTGCCCAAGAGACTCCAAGGCAAAACAATACTTAAGCATGCTCTAACCACACCTCTCTGTTACGCCGGCCCAGGAGGGGCCGGCTGGTCCGTCCAGCCCGGTCGGTCCATCTGTATACTCACAGCAGAAAAACAGAGGGGGAGCGCGTTTCTGAGCGGAAACAAGGAAGCCACGTGTTTTGGGCGCGTTTGGAGGAGAAATTTTGAATGTTGGGAGCTATTTTAGAAGTTTGTAATTGTCCTTTGTCTTTAATTAGGAGTTTTGGTGAGAATTAGTAGCTTATCTTGATTTTGGAATTTCTTGGGAGATTTAGGTTTGTTTCTTGGGCTCTTGGCTTTGCCGGAGATCGTGGAGAGTGCTTCCTTCCACCTCACGAATTGAAGGAAGATTTGATATCTTACAAGTGCTTTTATCTACTATTGAAATAAAAGTGTTTGCTTTGTTTTCCTACGAATTTCCATTGAAAGTTTTCTCTCCGTTTTTCCACTGTTTGGGCTGCGTTCTTGCTCATGACAGCAGTTTCTTTGTTAGGTACTTGATTTGATGGTTTAGTTTACTTGCCAAACCATATTTCCTATCAAATTGGTATCAGAGTGAGAATCCGGACGTGGAGGCGTTGTTTTTCCACTGTTTCGTTGCAGATTTTTCGCAGAATTTGGGTTGTCGAGGCTGTTTTTCCCCTAAAAACTGCAGTTTTTAGGTTTTTAGAGCAGCATTGAGTAAAACAGCAGATTTGCCTGTGGAGGGAGATTCTTGCTGTCCAGAAAGATTTTCTTTGAGGATCCACCGAGGCTCTCGTTGTTCCCAGGCATCTAAGCCGGGAAAGTCTTGGAGACCGAGATGGGTCAACTTAAGGCGATAACTGAGAGAGAAGATGCCACATTTAGCGAGAATGGAAGGAAATTCATGGCCTTGAAGGAGATGAAGAAGAAGTTGTTTGAGGGGCAAGCACGGCGGTGCCATGGAGAAAAGAGGAGAAGGTATCGGAGCAGAGGTAAGGAGAAGGTGAATCCCAGAATGAGAAGAGGAAGAGGAAGTAATCTGCGTTGACAGCAATGGGAGGATGCCACCCTCGGGAGTCCATTAGTGCGAGAAGAACATGACGAAGGAAGACTTCCGGGAAGGAAGAGAAGATGATTGGCGATGTCGGAGGCCCGACCCATTTGGACGGCCGTGGGGGATCTAAACCACCATGCGGGGCACGAGGGGAAGATGGCTACCGGCGGCCAAGGAGGGAGGATGAGCCCCGATATGGAGAAAAGGAACATTGGAAGACCCCAAAGCTTGGGACAGAGGAGGGCCATGGGGGAATAGGCATACGGGGTGGACACGAGGGCCAGGAAACTGAAAATGCCAGTATTCGGAGAGGGAAATGGTGGATGATTGGATCCACAAGGTGAGAGGTACTTTGCAGTGAACGGCCTGATGTGAGGAGAAGATTGATGGTTGCTAGTATGTGCTTGGAAGGGCGGCATTTGCCTGGTTCAAATACATGGATAAGTGGGAACCGGTGAGGTCCTGGAGGACTTCAAGGAGGCTATCAGGAGAGATTCAGGGGGAGCACCCATGGGAGATATCAAACATTCTACGCCTCACTCAAGAGGGAACATGGAGGAATACAGAAGAAATTATGGAGAGTTTAGTGGGAGACATGAGGCCTCTCAAACAGTACTTTGGGGGAAATTTTATGAAGGCCTCAAACCAGAAATTAGAGATGTTGTGAAGGTCATGAGACCAAGAGACCTGAGAGGCGATGGAATTGACTAGTTTGGTGGAGAATCAGAAGACCAACCCCCGAAATAGGAGAAACAACCACTCATGAGGTCCCATCAGGACAACTATACCACTTACTTGGCTCCAAAAGGGCCAAGCCCCACGCCCTAGGGAGAGTGAAAGGAGAAGAGCGGATGACCAAGATCTGCTGGAAGCTTCAGAAATTGACTGAGGAAGAGATGCAGGATAAGAGACCCAAGGGCCTTTGTTCAGATTGAGGAGAATTTGTTCCAGGGCACAGGTGCAAGGATCGCGCCCTTGCGGGCTCTCACCGTCTATATAGACAGGCGCCTGAAGAGTGTGATGATTCATGAAGAGGAGCAGATTGATCCCCAGTTGGAGTAGCCCGAGGTGTCCCTCAATTCTGTATGTTGGGATTTACTCCAAGCCATACGATGAAGGTGAAGTGAAGATCCTTGGGAGGGAGGTATGGTCCTTGATTGACAGTTGGGGCAATCCCACAATTTCATCTCCACCGAGGTGGCGGAGGAGCTAAGGGAGGGAGCCTACTGATAGACAGGCAGATATGGGGTAAGATGGGACAGGAAAGATTGAGTCCAGCACTGGGATTTGCAAAGGGTGGACATGAGGCCTACAGGAGATCAGGTGATAGAGAACTCCTACCCCTGAATTGGGGTAGCACAGATGTCATTGACATCTGGGCATGAAGTGGCTACGACCTTGGGTGAAACCAAGGTGAACTGGGGACCATGGTGATGGAGCTGATTTTAAAGGGAGAGGGTGAAGCAAAAAGGGGAACAGGATTGTCCAAGCTGGAGTGTCACTCAATCAATGGCGAAAATCATCCATGAGGAAGGAGGAGATTCCTTGTGGGCTGCAGAGCCTGGAGGAGCAGAGAGGGGGAGGAAAAGCTCATCCCCACTTTGGTTCAAGCCTCTTCTGCAGGAATTTGAGGTGTGTTCCAACCTCCGGTGGGACTACTCACCTGAAGAGAGCAGGAGCACCAGATTATCCTAAAGAATGAGTATCTCCTATCATGTGAGGCCTTACAGATACCCTCAAGTGCAGAAATGGAGATTGAGAAGCTGGTGGGAGAAATGCTAGAAGGAGGGATCATTCAGCCCAATGTGAGCCCTTTCTCTAGTCCAGTTCTGCTTGTGAAACAAAGGATGGGAGTTGGAGTGTTCTGTGTAGACTACAGAGCTCTACAACTAAGGAGACTTAGCCTGATAAGTTTCCTATCCCTGTGATTGACGAGTTAAGGATGAGCTACATGGAGCAGCCTGTTCACCAAGGTCGATCTGAAGTCAGGCTATCACCAGATCGGATGATGAAGGAAGATGTGCAGAAGACGGCCTTCAGACTCATGAGGGGCCACACGAGTTTCTGGTGATCCTTTTGGCCTCACCAACGCACTGCCACACTCCAGGCCTGATGAACCGATTCGTCAAGCACACCTCCGCAGGTTTTGTGTTGGTATTTTTGATGACATTCAACAATAGCGGACTGATGAGGAACGACCTAGAGACCTGAGAGTGGTGTTTGGTGGTGCGAGGGAGCATCAGCGAAGGCCAACTTCAAGAAGTGTGACTTCGTCAGCACGTGTGGAGTACCTGGGGCATGTGATATCCCAGTAGGGAGTTGCTGCAGATCAGTCCAAGATAGGCAATGCTGGCATGGCCTCAACCCAAGACCTTGAAGGGGCTCAAGGATTCCTTGGGATTGACAGGCTACTAAGGAGGTTCGTGAGGGGATACAGCACCATAGCGTGGCCACTGACAATGCAGTTGAAGAAAGACAACTTTTTATGGGAGAAGCAGCTTCAGAGGCTTTTGAGAAGCTGAAGAAGCCATGACACAGTGTCTATAGCTTGCTCTGCCGAGATTTCAACTACAGTGTTGTGGTGGAGACAGATGCTGTCAGGCATGGATTGGGAGCAGTGTTGATGCAGAACCACAGGCCTATAGCTTACTTCATCAGTACTGTCGTCCCGGCAAGGCGAAGTCTGTCTACGAGAGAGAGCTGAGTCTATTGTATTGGCCCATCCAGAAGTGGAGACCTTACTATATTGGGCAGAACATTTTATTGTCTACTGACTGATCAGAGGATCCTGGAAGTACTTTTAGAGTAGAGAAGGTCACAGAGGACATCAGAGGTGGTTGTCCAAGCTGCTGGGAATGAATTCGAGATCCACTATCGGTCGGGACTAGAGAATAAGGCACGGATGCCTTATCACGCTGTATGGGGGAGCTCAAGGGGATTGCTGTATCAGTACCAGTACTGATAGATTGGGAGCCATCAAAGAGAGAGCATTCAGAATGAGGAGCTAAGGAAAATCAAAGAAGAGGTGCTATCAAATGAGAAAAGCCAACCAGGCTACTCTATTTGGGAGAATGACTGTACTATCAGAGAAGGAGTGTGATTCCAAGTCTTTCCATCCACATTCCCCAGCTGCTACAGGAGTTTCATGGAGTGCCAAGTAGAGGCATTCATGGAATGCAAAAAACTTATAGCCGGTTAGCTGCTGAATTGTACTGAAGGGGATGAGAAAGATGTAGAGGAGATGGTGGCGAGGTGTTGATATCGCCAGCGAAGCAAGTACCTGACGATGGCACCAGGGGGATTACTATAGCCTCTGCCCTACAGAAATGGTTTGGGAGGAGATTCAATTGGATTTTCATTGATGGACTCCAAATTTCAGAAGGCTACATAGTTAAACTTTATTGGTCCGAACAGGCTAGCAATATATGCTCATTTCATTCCATTGAACACCCGTACACAGCGGTGTCGTTCGAAGCCACACATTTTTGGAGGAGGGAGATAGTCCGCCTGACATGGGTGATCCAGGGAGTCCATTGTTTCTGATAGGGACAAGGTGTTCCTGAGCCATTTCTGGAGGGAACTATTAGGAGCAGGGAACAGTATTGAAGAGGAGCACAGCCTACCATCCCAACTGACGGACAAGACGAAGGTGGTGAAATAGGAGTTGGAGAGACATACGATGATGTTTTGTGTCACGACCCGACCCGATCCGGGACGAATCCCCCCCGCTCCAGGCCGCGACACGGAAACGAAAAGCGGACGAACTGACCAGGATCTGGTTTTGGAATTGGCTTCGACTGAATCATTCCATTTATTAATCAAACAAACACAAAACACAGAAATACAGAGACTACTAAATCACCAAACACAGCGGAACAAAGCATCTATCTTTCTTTTCCTCAAAACAATCATCACAATACATACATGGCTTTTAAACAAAAAGAAAGACAGAAACAGAAAACCATGACTGTACAAAAATCAAAAGGTACAAAACAATACCTACTGATCAGAACTCAAAATCTAATCCTGGGACTTCCTTCCCTTTCCCGGAACCTGAAAACCAACCAAAACAATAGTGGAGCTCATCATCTCAGCAAAGCAACAAACCTCCAATCAAAACTCACAAATCCAAAACCAAACTCATCAGACAGAAATCCGTACAGAATTCAGAACAAATCGGATAGATAATCAAATCGGACATATCAGAACGAAACAGAACAAATCAGGACAGATACGGACGGATATCACATCAGAATCAAATTTAAAATCGTACAGATCAGATCACAACAGAGTACAAATCAAACGGATTAAATCAACAGAGTCAGAATCGTACAGAAATCAGAATTCAGATCATATCAGAACAGAACATAATTGCTTACAGAACAGATACGAAAAGTTTAGACAGAACATACTGAATTCAACATCATAACAATCAGATATCAGACAGATCAGATCAATCAAATCGTACGGAAATCAGAAATATTAATTTAGCACATAACAGAACAATTCCTGACACTGATCAGAATCGCTACGATTCTGGCCCCTTATGCCTCCCTTCCCAGACACTGACAAAAATCTCTCGGATTCTGGCCCCTTATGCCTCCCTTTGTGCTCACGGCACCAAAACAGATGTCGTATAGCACCAGAACAGAATTCCATCGATCCGGAACATAACAGATATCAGATGTTTCAGATTTGACTCATTTCAGATTTCCAGACACTGACTGAATCACTTATGAATCAAGGCCCCTTATAACTCCCTTTTTATAGCACATACAGATATCATATCAATTCAGAAAAAATCCGGCAAATCAGAAATCAGACAAAAATCGGCACACAAACGACAGTATACGAATTTACACAAATTTTCCTGAAAATCACAATTTTACCAAATTCGCACAGAATGTATATAATCACATTTCAGAACATTTATTCTACTGCACAGATAATTCCAATTTCACAAAAAAATACAGTTCAACTAAAAACACCGCCGAATCAAAAATACCCGGCAAAATCTTCAGAAAATAACCAAAAGGCACACTTCGTACGTCAACAATATACAGAAAGTTACGCGATAAAAACTAACCAATCAAAAGATACGTACGAAAATCATTAACGGAAAACGAAATCCGGACGAATATACCGCCAAACACGACGGTTCTGAAAATTGAGAAAGGCGGAATGTGCCTTACCTTGCGTACAGCAATATCTCGAACATCTCCTCGACAAAACGGCTCCGCGTCATCCGAAAATCAACTTTTCTCCAAAAACCACGACTTTTCTCTCTCCTCAGATAAAAAATCAGATATTTTTATTTTTTTCATCATCTCTTCAAAACGACTGAAATCAGCTTTAAAATACTCAGATCGGCCCGCCGATCGCCCCATATCGGTCCCAGGACGATCAGACCAATTTGGATCTCCTGGACGGTTCCCCAGAACTATTCTCAGTCCGATATTTTCTACATGGCCGCGAGCGCCTGGACGATGTCCTCAATCGCCCCTGGACGATGGTGTACAAAAATCACCTGGAGCAAACCTGGGCAAAATTCTGGAGCAAAATCCACGATCGTCCCAGGACGTCCAGATCGTCCTGGACGATCCTGGAGCAGATTTTTTTTGATATTACATTTTTGTTCTGAAAAACACCAAAAGCAGTGGGCCAAATGGCTAGCTTGGGCAGAATACTGGAAAATACCTCCTTTCACTCTGCTACCAAGATGACACCGTTTAAGGTGTTAATATGGGAGGGACCCCCACATTTAGTACACTACAACTTAGAGTACCCCAGTATCTGCAGTGGATCACTTTATCAGAAAAGGAAAGAGTTCAGGTGTTGGAAGAGCTCAAGAGGCATTTACTTAGAGCCAACAACTATATGAATGAAGCAGGCGGACGGCAAAAGGAGAGATATACAGTTTGCATTTTGGGGACAAGGTCTACTTGAAGCTCCAACCATACCGAATAGAGACAGTGTCTCCAAAGGAGAAATTGAGAAGCTTGCAGCAAGGTATTTTGGCCCTATGAAGTGGAGGACAGAATTGGAAAGTGGCCTATAAATTGAGGCTCTCCTCTAACAGCCAGAATACACCCCGTTTTTTCATGTCTCACCGTTGAGGAGAGTGGTGGGGGAGCATCAGTGAGCCCGGAGCTGCCCAGCACATTGAGGGAGACATGGAAGTGACATTGGAGCCTCTAGCGTAAAAGGAGTCGCCATCAACGAGAAGGGGAAAAGGAGGTGAAGATTAGGTTGGAGCGCCTCCAGACTAATGAGGCCACTTGGGAGCCACAGGAGAGGATTGCCGAGCAGTTTCCTGCTTTCCACCTTGAGGACAAGGTGATTCTTGGGAGGGCGGTAATGTTACGCCGGCCCAGAAGGGGACGGCTGGACCGGTCCCAGCCCGGACCGATCCACTGTTATTACAGGCGAAAAAACAGAGGGGGAGCGCGTTTTCTGAGCGAAACCAGAGGAAGGCCGCGTGGTTTGGGCGCGTTTGGAGGGAAAATTTGTAATGTTTGGGAGCTGTTTTAAGGAAGTTTGTAATTGTCCTTTATCTTTAATTAAGTTTTGGTGAGAATAGAGGGCTATCTTGATTTTGAATTCTTGGGAGATCTAGATTTTTCTTTGGGCTCTTTGGCTTTGGCCGGAGATCGTGGAGAGTCTTCCTTCCTCTCGAATTGAAGGAAGATAGTCTCTTGCAAGTGCTTTAATCTACTATTGAAATAAAATGTTTGCTTGTTTTCCTAAGAATTTCCATTGAAGTTTTCTCTCCGTTTTCCACTGTTTGGGCTGCGTTTCTTGCTGCGAAAGCAGTTTCTTTGCTTAGGTACTTGATTTGGGTTAGGTTTACTTGTGCAAACGAGTATTTCCTATCACTCTCATACCTAGTTTATAGATTTAATTCAAAACTCCTTTCCCAAAATAGATTAAATTCAAATAAATTAATTCAAACCTTTTTTTTCCCAAAATAGATTAATTCAAATCTCTTTTCCCAAAATAGATTATATTAATAGATTAAATCCCTGACTTAAATAAGATATTTGATTAATTAAATAGTGGCCCACGTCCCTATGGCTTAGGCAGTTAGAGAGGAGCGGTTTGAATCGCCTCCTGTAGACCTTTGGCAGACCCAGGTGGGGTCGATGGATAGTTTTTCACCCTCTTTATGGCTCCCACGTGGCCTCGTAATCAGGAAGATTCTTCCACTGATCAACACTTCCTTAGTTCCTCATCAACTCTAAGGGTTTCCAGAACCACCTCAAAATCCTTAGTGTCGCGGTAGCTCGAGTTTGGTTGTGTAGTCACCAATACCTTCCTCAACTGCGAGACTGAAAAATCGGCTGTATAGTCATTGTTGGTGATAATTTCAGTCAATATACTACTTCTTCATCTTCTCCAACACTTCAAAGGCCCAAAGAAACCATAGAGCCAGCTTTCATCCTCTTAGTGGCGACTGTCCTCTGTCTATATGGTCGGAGCTTCAAGAACACCCTCTCCCCCCCCTCACTTCAAACTGGATGTCCCCTCTATGTCTATCAGCTTGTTTCATCATAATTTGTTGGACCCTTAGCAGAGTCTCTTCAGCTGTCTAACATTATATCCCTCTCCTCCAAGTACTCCTCAAATGAAAAACTGGGGTGTTGCTAACTCCCAAAGTGTACCAAGTGAAAGGATCCCTTCCGTACAACACTTGAATGAAATCATCTGAGAAGCAGAATGAAAGAGGTGTTATACTATACTCGGCCCATGATAGCCACTTAGCCCAACTTGGGTGTCTCCAATACGAAACACTCAGTAAGTGTCCAACTCCTATTCACTACTTCCGTTTGTTGGTGTAAGAATGTACTCCTCTTCAGAACTGTCCCCTGCAGCCTGAAACAACTCTCCCAAAAAATGCTGAGGAATACCTTGTCTATGTCTGATACGATCGCCTCGGTACTCCATGTAAATCGGACCACCTCCCTGAGAAGGCTAAAGCCACTGTCACTACTGTGTAAGTGCGGAGGGGAAATGGAGTGAGCATACTTGCTCAACCTGTCCACTACCACCAGATCACTGTGAACCCTTATGAACGTGGCAACCCATCTATAAGTCAATAGAGATCTCCTCCAACACTCTTCCCGGTAGAGCTAACGGCTATAATAAAACTTCCTGGTGACATAGCCAGTACTTTACCTATGCAGATCTCAGACCTGGCTACCATCTCCTCCCACTTTACGCATCCTCTTATAGTAAATTTCTATAGCTAGCCTCCTGGTATGTCTTATGTACGCCTGAATGGCCCCCCACAGCAGCTTTCAGAAACTTCCTGGTAAGTTGGGATGTGGATCAAGATCCGTGGCATCACAAATCTCCCCTGATATAGCAATTTGCCTCCCTCCAATGAGTACCCTGTGTGGCTACCCTCTCTTTCAGTAAATGACCTGATCTTTTCCAAAACCTTCATCTCTCGCACTATCCTCTCTGAGGCCTCCGTCAAGCATCAAAGGAATAGATAGTGTCACTGCCTGTAGCTCCCCCATACATTGGGACCAAGGCATCTGCTGTCTTGTTCATCCACTCCCTGGCCTATACTCGAATCTCAAAATCGAACCCAAGCAACTTGACAACCACCTTGATGCGCCTATGTCACCATCTGTTGTTCCAGTAGGGTCGTCACTTCTGGATGGCCAAAACGATGGCCATCAACAACTCTCTCCGTAACTGACTTCAGTCTGGCTCTAACAGTCAATACCTGGTTGAAATAGCGATGGCCTCCGACTCTGCATAAGCACTGCACCCCGCCACGTACCCGGATGCATCTGTCTCCACAATGAAGGTCTGAGTGAAATCTGGCAAAGTTAATAGTGGCACCGTGGTCATTGCCTCTTCCAGGCTCTCAAATGCGACATGGTCGCCTCCTCCCATAAGAACGCGTCTCCTTCAACTGCGTCGTGATTGGCCATGCTATGTTACTGTACCCCTTTACAAACCTTCTATAGTAACCAGTTAGTCCTAGAAATCCCCTCAGCTCCTTCAGGTTTTTTTTCGGCACTGGCCACTTGAGCATTGCCTCAATTTTGGACGATCGCTTGCCACCGCCATCTTCTGACACAACCATGGCCCAAGTACTCAACACAGACTTGTGCGAAGCAGCATTTTCAAGTTGGCCCTCAGCTGGTGCTCCTGCAGTACCACTAACACCCTCTTCAAATGCTCCCAGTGCTCCTCTGTTCCTGCTATAGACTAGGATGTCGTCAAAGAAGACCAGTACAACCGCCTGAGATAAGCTTAGAAAACCTAACATAAGGGCCGAAAAGAGTCGGGAGCATTGGTGAGGGCCAAAAGGCTCACCAAGAACTCGTAGTTGTCCCTCATGAAGTTCTGAATGTCGTCTTGGGTACGTCCTCCTTCGATACGGATTCTGATGGTAACCTGATTTCAAGTCTAACTTGATGAAGATCACTGTTCCACTCAATTCATCTAGCAACTCGTCAATGACTGTAAAGGAAACTGTCAGGTACAGTATCCTTGTTGATGCTTCGGTAGTCCACGCAAAACGCAAGCTGCCGTCCTTCTTTTCACCAATAGAATTGAGCTAAAGAAGGGACTAATGATGGGTCTGATGATTGCTGCTTCTCCAGCATCTCCTAATCAACACTTTTTTCATCTTTCTGAACTGAGGATAGCGATAAGGTCGTACACTGATGGGCGACACTCCCTCCTTCAACACGATGGCATGCACCTTGCTACCCTCTGCGGTGGCAGTCCTTGAGGTGGCAGAAACACCTCTTGGAATGCTGAATCAACGGCTGAATGGAGGGTATGAGTGAGTGCATTGTCAGCAATTTCGACAACAAGTACCATCGGAGACGCCGGAGATCGACGGCCACAATCAGAGATTTATTTTTTGAGTCATTTTATAAATAGTTTATATTTTATTTTTTCAGTTTTTACTGTTATTAACCCTTATGGGTGGTCCATTTGATATTGTAGCCCCGATGTCATTTATGTCTTTTAGTTTTTGTTTCCATTTTGGGCCTATTTATAGAAGGCCTCATGCATTGTACTAGGGATGAATATTAATATGAAATTTCAACTTTGGTTTGGATCTCTTTGTGAGTTCTAAAATTCTCTTTGTGAGTTTTCGAGTGAGATTAGCCTAGGAGAGGCCAAAGCAATACCCAACAGCCCCTTGGTGAAGCTCTTTGGTTTCTAATCAAATTCCCTTCTTCTTTCTTCTCCCCTAGCCGCCGGATTTTCCCCACCACAACTCCACTTAGCCGGCCAACCACCCACTCCCTCCCCTTTTTCCGTAAAACCCTAGACCCCCGCCCAACACCTTCAGCCGACCCCTCTCCCCCTCCTCCACCCTCCCAAAACCTCCACCCGAACCCGTCGACCACCCAAGAAATTCCCCACCCGCCGGGGTTAATTTGAATTTCAAATTAGCCCTTCCATTAAAATAAAATTTGAAAATAAAGTTCAGATATTTCCCTCTCTCCTCCTTGATCCCAAACACTTGTTTCAACCCAAATAACTCCACCCATAGCCACCCCCTTCAACTCTCCGGACTTCTCCCATTATCTCTTCACATCCTCCTCATCAAGCTCAAGAGAGATTCCTCCCAACCACCACACCATCATGCATGTCAGATATCCGAAAGTCGACCATGGTTCTTATTTGATGATCAAGGACGAACCACATTCTTGAATCACCTTTTTCTTTTCGACGTGAGCCTTAACGTTGATTCTTCCATGAAGGATTACTTAAATCATATTATGTTCACGCTAGTACCTTCCATCGAGGACCAATATTCAACCCAGACATGGATTACTCACGAGTCCATCCCGTGGACTACCCGCCGGCTACCTCCCCAACGGACTACATCTTGGGCGCATTTGTCTCTTAGTGGCATCGCCAGTTGTTTCTCAATCTTCCTCCACTAAAGCACCACCAACAAGAGCGTGAGTGAGAACCAAGGTAAGAGTTCTATTTGTTAGACCGGGATTATTGTTTTAACCATAACATTTACCTTGTTTATTTTATGTTGTTCAATTGATATCAGACCATTATAATCTAGTTGTAACCCGCATGCCTTACATATTTCAACTTGATAATTTTTTTTTTATCTGAAAGCCTAACTTGGATAAGCATTAATCTATAACTAACAAAGTTTTAATAATCTTATAATAAAACCCCAAGCAGTTTCTTTTTCCATTCATATGTTTCACATCAGTATGTCTCCTCCCTCCTCCAACTCCCGCTCCCTCCAAACTGTGCAGCTCCACCAAATACCCTCCGCCCGTCAATTGAATGTCCCCACCATCGTTTTAAGAGAAAACCAGGGATTTTGGAGAGCCCCGCTTCTCCTTAATCACCACATATCCTCCCATCCACCATCACCCCTCTTGAGTGCTCCCAATTCACTGATGTCTCCCAAAGTTGCAACAATTTCATCCCCAGGATGACGTCTACTCCCAAGCTCTATGGTAGAAAATCTTCCCTCATCTGTATCCCCTAGATATCGTTAGTCGTACTCCTCTGCAATCCTCTGACCTTTCTCCACCTTCTCCGTACCCATCATCACCCCCGTAACAGCCGTATCAACCAATCTCACTCCAATTGTTGACGACCTGGGTGAAAATGAATTGGTGCCATTACCATCCAGCACCACCACCTCCCTGTCCTTATCTCTCCCTTCACCTTCATAGTGTGATTCGAAGTGAACCCCACCACCTGAGTTCAGGGAAACCTCATAAGATCCAAGTGTAGCTCTCATCCATCCTCCTCCTCGCCTCCCTCACTTACTCATCAGCACAGACAATGAGAACCTAAGAGTTGATCCTTGCACCGATGCCTGAAGATGTACTTTTCATCGCACCATATGCACAAACCCCTTAGCCCTCTTCTCCTGCATCTCTTTCTCTGTCAGCCGCTTTGAAATTTCCCCCGCTCCTCCCCCTGTCTATTCCTTGGTGGCCTTCCGACTCCCTACTGTTGCAGGACTTTAGTGCCTAGATGATGGTCGTCATCCTGTAAGTGCCCTCGGTGCTGGCACTTCGTGGCTCCCCTCTCCAAATTCCTCTGATTTTCCACCAATTGGGCCAACATCATGCCTACCCCAAGACTCGGGCATCAGAACCTTCACTGCTGCTCGATCTCCCGCCTTCAGCCCTTTCATGAAACTTCCCTCTAATATTGATCTAAGAGTCGCTCCACCCTGCTAGCTAGTGCTCAAACTGCTCTCAGTAGTCTGCTACCGATACCTTCCTGTGTCAGAGCCAAAAAACTGCTCATAGAAATCCCTCCCCCAGTCCTTTGGAAACGTTTTATTATGTATCTTAAACTCCCTCCAGTTCTTGATAGGCTTCCTCTAATCTCTCCATTGATACCACGATAGGGCCTTTATCCATCCAAGCACAATTCGGCTGCGGTCATCTTCTCCTCCGTCAGCCCATGACAGCAAAATCTCGCTCCACCTGTAACCACCCATACGCATCTTCACCTTCGAATATGGGCATCTTAACTTCATCACCTTCTGGTCGTGCCCCATTTCCCCTAATTCTTCCCTAGTTTCCCCTCTCCCAAGCGCTAGGTGCACCCCATGTTTCCCCCGTTCTCCCCTTGCTCTGCCATAGCCCAACCCAAACCCCCTTCGAAATCCCCCCTTATGTCTTCAAAATCGACACCCTCCGTGTGACCATAGTATCCCTCATTGGAGTTCCCCATTATCCACCCCCTCTTTCTTCCCTACTGGACAGGCTCCATAAATGGGACTTTCTTCTTTCTCCTTCCCATAATTTCCACCTCATCTTCCTCCCTACGAATTTCTGATTCGTACTTTTTCCTTCCCCCTTTTTGCCACGGAAGCTGCGGTTTGATTTTGAATTTCTAACATCTTCTTCATCATGTCACGAGATCGGCGACTTGTCCTTCCATGGAGGAAATCCTTTCCTCCCACCATCGTTTTGGATTTTGAATTCATCTCCCCCTTCAAGCTTTCCTCCAAGCATCCCACCTTTTTTGGCCGCCATCACAATCCAGAGTTTGTAAAAATCACAAAAGTGAATTGGAAGTCCAAAAACAGCAATCTCCCTTCCTTCCGGTCAAAAATCACCGTTGAAAATAGCCGAAAACAGCCCTCCAACCGATCCCACACTTGCTTTGATACCAATTTGATAGGAAATACTTGAATTCACAAAGTAATTCTTACGGAATTACTTGAGTTCGCAAGCAATCCAAACAATAAATTGTTAAAAAACAGCGAGAAAGAAACAAGACGATAATGAAAGCAACCCAAAACAGTAAATTAGATAAAATACAAAGCAAAACAACACTAGCAAAGATACAATTGATCCTCTATTTGAGAGGAGGATGTTCTCTCCCAATCTCTAACACTAGGTCTAGAGCTCAAAACTCCCAAGAGACTCGAAGAGAAAACAATACTTAAGTATACTCTAACCCTCACCTCGCATGCATATTTATAGATAATTCCAAACCTCCTTTCCCAAAATAGATTAATTCAAATAAATTAATGCAAACCTCTCTTTCCCAAAAAGAATTAAATTCAAATAAATTAATTCAAACCTCCTTTCCCAAAATAGAAACCCTTGCCTTAAAATAAGATATTTATTAATTAAATAGGGCCCACGTCCCTATGGCTTAGGCAGTTAAAGAGGAGGCGATTTGAACCGCCTCCTGTAGACTTGGCCGACCCAGGTGGGGTCGGCTGATAGGCGCCGACCTATCAAATTTATTGGGAGATAATGATAGGAGAGTCTCAGCAAGGATTCCAACGCAGCAAACCTCAGAAAAGAAGTGCAAAGTTTCAAACAATACTTTAAAGAAGGTGATGGAAGCTAATGTTCTAAACAGGAAGCTCGAACGCTAGCCAGAGAAAGTTCGAGTGCAAGGGACAGAATCATCATAAAAAATCCATTGAGATAAGCCACAGCCTTCGCCATCATTTCACTCCATATTAAGCTTGACAGGAACACTTTTGTCCAAGAACATCTAGCATTCTCAAGCCAATAAAGAAAACAAAAGTATAAAAAATGCCCAAGCACAATAGTTACAATCAATTTGAGTAGTTTCACAAAGAACTATCAAAAGCAGCTTGCTTCCTAGAGCAAATTTGCAACAAAACAAAGCACAGCACAGCCAACATGCTCAGCTGTACTTCAGTTCAAAAGCGTGCACTATATATGCATTTCAAACCACACAGATGTACAAAAGTCTAAAAGACAGATCAAATATATATTAAATTATTATAATCCTATTGGCTAACTAGTTGAAAAAAAAAAAACTCAAAATCTTCGTCTACTTTTTTCATACACCATAAACAAATGCAACAACCGGCATCCCTGCATCATCTTTTTAGTTCCAACTATAAGCCATCCACCAGTTTGTCCCTAGTCTCCCACCTGCCCCGTTAACTTCCAAGACAACTGCAGTTATTTCGTAGCATTACTACAAAGATAAGCAGCTAAGTGAAACTAAAAACCATTAATTTATGATAGAGAACACTTGTATTCTAATACAAGTGTTCCTAGCCAAAATCAGTAAACTGCACAGTTTTTAGTTGTCCACAGCAGGAAATAACCCAAAAACAGAGGAAAACAGGAGATATTCGCGAGAAATCTGAGAGAAAGGCGAAGAAAAACTCTTGTATTCCCACAGTAGATGAATTCAACAACATAGTACAATTGATCCTCAATTCTAGAGAGAGATCCGCGATCTCTCCCAAATCTCTAGAAACGCCGTAGAGCCCAAAGAAAACCTAAATCAATAGAGATCACAAATTTCAGCCAAATTCAAGATGCCCAAACCCCTAGAAAACAAACTATTTAATGCATACCAATCAAAAGAAATCCTAAACAGTCCCTACATTCAAATTCTCCTCTTAATCTCCCAAAAAAAAACTTCCTAGTAGGCTCCCCAAACGCTAAAGGCTCGCGCGGCCTGCCGCCCAGGCTAAACAAGTCGCCTGTTTCGCGACTCGGCCGGTCCCGGCGGACCGGCTGGACCGTCTAACTAACAATACTCCCCCCCCGAAAATCCACCTTGTCCTCAAGGTGTAGATATGCTTGTGTCCGGTAAGGGTGGCGATCCTGAAGTAACTGAAAATTCTTACTGTATTGCGGAACCAAGGGCTGCACGAAAGAGAAAACATCCCCTCCCTCTTCCAATCTATCGCATCTAGCCTGTGTAGTCCCACCCAGAATAGTCTTTCCCCACCTCTTGTACGTCCCTAACCATAGTCTTAAGTGATGTGTGGCTTGGATAGCCCTGCATCTCCCTTATGACCACCATTCTCCCATCCACCATTAAATTCCATCGTGAGTGCTCCCCAATTGTCCTGGTGTTTTCCCCCAAGGTTTGCAACCGCTTCATCCTCAGGATGACATCAATGCTTCCTAACTCTAGTGGAGAAAGTCCTCCTTTACTTAATCCACTGGATGATCAAAAAACACCACACCCTTAACAGATTCTCTGACCTTTCCCACCTTCCCATGTACCCATCATCACCCCAAACAACCATGTGCCACCAATTCACTCCCATCGGTTGACGACCTGTTGGAAATGAAATTGTGGGTACCCCACTATCAATTAGTACAATCACCTTCACAGTCAGCTATCTCTCCTTTCACTTTCATAGTGTGACTCGAAGTGAATCCCACTACTGAGTTCAAGAGAGACTTCGGCCATCCAGGTGCAACTCTCCTCCTCTTCCAGATCGCTCCCGACCACGCTCCTCGTCTTCCTCGTCTTCACAGACCAAGGAGAACCTGAAGAGTTCGGTCCCTTGCACCTATGCCCTAGCAAATACTTCTCAATCACATCTAAAGCACAACCCCCTTTGTCCGCTTATCCTGCATCTCCTTCTCTGTCAGCCTCTTGAAATTTTCCTCACACTCCCTCCTACTCTGGCTTCTCCCGCGTGGTCTCATTACGTTGCCTGATTCAGGCCCCTGGGTGCTAGAAGAGTAGTCGTTGTCCTGAAGAGCCTCCTGAGCAGTTTTCCTCGAGCCCTCTTTTCTGCTTTCTTCTCTGATCTCTACCAACTCTGCCAGCTCCATACCTTTCCCAGTTCCCTCGGCTCCAGTACCCCTCTGACTGCTGTTCGGATCTCTAGGTACAGCCCCTTCATGAAGTTTCCTTCTAAGGCTGACTCTAAAATGTGATCTAATCGCTAGCCAATTACTCAAACATCGATCCCGATAATCTGCCATAGTCCCTTCTTGAGTCAAGGCAAAGAATTTCTCATAGAAGTCTCCTCCCACGTAGGTTTGGAAACGCTCTATCAGCAATTCTTGAACTCTCTCCAGTTCCGAACTGGGCTCCCTCCTGTCACGCAACTGATACACATGCCAGAGCTTTCCCTTCCAGACACAGAACCCGCCGCTGTCAATTTTTCATCCTCTGATCAACGCCGTTGACATCGAAGTAACGCTCCACTTTGTAGATCCAGCCATGGCCGTGCTTCACCCTCAAAGACGCATCTTCAGCTTCCTCACCCGTAGTCTCCTCCGTTTCCCCGTATCCTCCATAACCTCCCATTCCTCGAATAGGGAAGAAGTCCCCCAAGTGTCCCGATTCATCCCTCTCGACGAGTTATATTCGAATCCCTCTTCATACTCACCTCTTCTTCCTTCGCAATCATCACCTCGACGTTGAATTCCTCTCAAATCAGCACCTCGACGATGACGTTCCTCCCTTCTTTCCTTCAAAACAACCCCTCGACGCTGAATCCTTTCGAATTCAGCACACTCGACGCTGGATTCTTTCAAATTCAGCACCTCGGCGATTGAATTCTTCCCTCCTTCCGACCAAACCACCGCCTCCCGTTGGTCGTATTCCCTACTCTCTCCTCTAGAAAGTGGTTCTAGAGGGGGCATGTCGTTTTCCTCCCCAGATCTCCCACCTCCGAATTTACCCTCCCCCTCAAGGGTTCGGATTTCCTCCCATGTGCCATGGTCGTCGGTGTCACATCGTACTTCCGATGTCGCCTGATGGCCTTCATTTCAAGTAATTTCCATCATCTCTTTTCCATCACGGCGAACTCCCCCTCCAACCTTTCATGTTGGAGGTTATTTGATTTTGAAAATCGAAAAATCTTCCCCCTATCGGATTTTCCAATGGTCGCTTCTCGCCTCCAAAACTTCCAACCTCTTTCCGGCGCATCGTTCTTTCTAACGGATCCCAAAAAATCCTTCTTCCGGAACAATCAAAAACTTGCCGAAAATTCAGAATTTCAGCGCCGATGGTCCCAAATCGATGCTCTGATACCAATTTGATAGGAAACACGTATGTATTCACAAGTGTTTTCCTAGCCAAAATCAGTAAACTGCTGCAGTTTAATTGCGTCCACAGCAGGAAATAACCCAAAAACAGAGAAAAACAAGAGATATTCGCGAGAAATCTGAGAGAAAGCGAAGAAAAACTCGTGTATTGCCACTAGTAATGAAATGAAACAGCAAAGATACAATTGATCCTCATTCGAGAGAGATCAATTCTCCCAAATCTCTAGACGCCGCTAAGCCCAAAAGAAAACCTAAATCTAAAGAGATCTCAAATTTCAGCCAAATTCAAGATGCCCAAACCCTAGGAAACAAACTATTTAATGCATACCACAACAAAAGGAAATCCCTAAACATCCCTACATTCAAAATTCTCTCTAATCTCCCCAAAAAACCTTCCATAGTAGGCTCCCGCAACGCTAACGGCTCGTGCGGTCCTCCGCCCAGGCGAAACAAGTCGCCTGTTTCGCGACTCGGCCGGTCCTAGCGACGGCTGGACCGGTCTAACAATTTTCATGCCATAACTGTCTAATAAAAAGAAAAGGAAAACTAAAACGAGTATATCCTCAACTAAGTTGAATAAAATGTCCAGGACGAAATAATAGGATATAAAAAGGAATATTCCCTTTCGATAAGAGTGACAATTTACAGTGATAAACCTAATCCTCATTCCCTCTCTCTACTGAAGCGCTTCCATTTCAAATTAGATGTCATGGCATAATTTGCAATTATAACCTTAAACAAGGTTAGATATGAAGTTATTTATTTAGTAAGCAAAAAACAAATACATAGTTAAAAAATGTAATAAAAATTTTTTCTAACAGCGAACTTGGAAAGCACAGATCAAGCAGAAAAGCCACGTTAGAATTAGCCTGGCCAACCCAGAAATGATCAGGACCTTGCTGAAAACACCACAACGGCCATATTTGTTGGGTCTGGCCAGCATGCCACAACAAACAAACTTTATGAGGTCTCCCCGAAGGATGGAATCCAGCATACCAGCAGTCCATCAAGTGCAAGGCATGGATCTCAGTGCACTAGATATCCTGGATCCCATCCTCATTCGAGGGGACAAGCCCCATATCAGTTTTGTTCATCTGCAATTTCCCAAAAAAGCAATCCTTATGTGCATTAAATTTTAAAAAATGAATTAACAAAAATATGAAGGCATAAGAACGAATTTTTGCTATGTTAAGATAACATTACATTTATCGTTGAGATCTTTAGCTACAGTCTTACCGATTCAATTCTTGGTACTCAACATTTAGTTCACTGATTTTGAGACTTTATAATTAATTTGCAATAAAATAAGTTGCACGCCATGATTCGTATGAGTCAGGGATATCAACTAAGTGGTACGAACTTTCTTCGATCAGTCGAGAATATTCTGGGCCCTTCAATCTCTACATAATCCCTTGAATCCAACTTAGGCCTTTTATTCCGCAAAATAAAAAGCTGTTTGAGTTAGAAAATCTAATTAAGTTAGCAGACATGACCAAAAATTTTGAATTAATCATGTTGCCTGTTAGACTGTGTTCCTTCAGGAGGAATTGCATAAAGAATCACTATAAAAGTAGGAATAAAGGACATAAAAGTAATAAAGTCCTACAAACTCCTCTTCACCACAAAGAGCGAAAACGATACAAACTTTGTCCTAAAATTCCCATTTGGTATAATTTTAAACCAAGTAGATAATAAATATTTCATGAAGATCATCAAATTTATAATTTGCAGGTTAAACACACACAAACCTGGAAAATTCTAGAACTTCACTCCTACCCTCCAACAAATTTGGAATTTTTTGTTCTTAAAGACCCAACATCTATACTACTATTATAAAAGGGGCTTGAGTTTCCTTCCTAGCAAATCCTAGCCCTCCATTTTATTTCTTATAAAATTATCTTATCCATCCATTTCATTATAAAATAATTAATAAATCAAAAATTACTCTGTATATAAAGATCAATTCTAAATTAATTTTCCTGCATGTTTTACCATAAATTTTCTGTACGTTTTACCATTAAAGCTCATTCTATTAATTTTACATTTTAGCTAGTTCACGGATACTCCTATTTACGAGGCATGCTGTATTGGATACGTGTCATCGGATACGCCTCCGATACGGCACGGATACTTGCGGATACGCCTTGCCATGTCCGATTAAAAATATTATTTAAAATTTGACTGGACAACGCGTATCGGATACGCGATGTCCTATTTAAAAAAAACAACGGAGCGCACTCATTTACCCTTTTCTTTTCGACTTTCCACCGTTTCCGCTCAAAACACACGAGCAACATTTCAAAGAGCTAGTTTTTCGTTTCCACCCCCATCACCCACGTGTTCACTTCTTCGTTAATAGTTGAAGGACGCTCAATGACGCGAGCAAAGAGCAAAGAAGATCATCCTTTGTCGACAATAGAGGCTTAACGACGCGAGCATAAAGTCGATAGGATCATCACTCGTCGACGAAGCGGCTCAACAACGCGAACAGTGGAAGGCGACGTGAGCAGTGAAGGTTGTTTCTTCATCGTTCTTCGTTTTCTTAATCATAGTCTCGGTATCGAAACTTGGTACCGAACTTTATTAGAACTCGTTTCCTCGTAACTCCGGTACCGAGCAATATTGGAACTCGGTACAGCTCAGTATTTGAACCGGTATCGCTCGTTATTGAGACTGGATATTGATCGTACTAACTACTCGGTACTGCCGGTAATGGAACTCGGTATTGCTCGTTCTAACTTCGTTACTTGCTCGTAATGAACTCGTTACTGTCTCCGGTATTGAACTCGGTACTGCTCGTATTGAACCGGTAGCCTTACTACCGGTACCGAGCGTTGGAACTCGATACCAAGCGGCACCGAGAAGCTAAAATATCCTTTCGCTCAGTATCTTCCATAAAAACAACTTTAAAAATAAACAGCCTTCAAAATTACTCTTAAAAAAAAATTTGTTCGGGAGCGCTGCCCCCTAAAGACCCCCCAGGGCGCTGCCCTTGACCCCCGGGCACAGCGCCCCCTTGGAGCCCCCGGCAGAGTCGCATATATCACACTTTCACTTAAATTTTTTCATGTTCAAATTCAATGTTTTAATTGTATAGATTCCTTGTAGGATAATGAATTCAAGGTGAGCAGGAATTGGTTCCTGATGATGGTCCATCAGAAATTAATATTGAAAATAACAAAACCTTTATGGGTTTTTACAAAAATAGTAAAACATCAAAGGGGGAGGCAATTTGCATTCAAATGCAATTTTGTAATGCATCATACAAGGATCATAATAGAGTGAAGCTCATTTGTGAAGATTAGTGGTCATTGGAATCAAAAGTTATGCCCGAAGATAAGCTCATCACAATGTGCTGAATTACTAAAAAAATCAGTTATGCGGCAAAGGAGTAAAAAAGAGCTTCCAAAACATATTCCACTCCAAGCACTCATGCTTCCAATCCTTCATCATCTTCTTCAATTAGAGTGAATGACAGTACTGTAAACAAAAGGACCTTTTCGAATGGAGGATATTGAACAAAAAAAAAGAAAACATGTTGTATAGTGCCTTTGGAGAAAGCATTTAATTTACAAATGAGAGAACGAACTAGACGGGGAAATAGCTAAAAGTTTTACTCAGCTGGACTTCCTTTAACCTAGCAAGGAATCCACATTACAAAAATGCCTTACATATGGCATGCAATAACAATCTTGCAGGATACATGCCACCAGGATAATAATGTCATTAGAACGAAGTTGTGCAAAGAGAGAGGACAATATTGAGAAGTTGCTTGAAGCCTACTAGAGGAGTATGTGAAGGAAAAAGGAGTTACTTTGGTTTGTGTATGGGTGGAACAGATCCACAAAGAAGACCACTTATCATTTTCATGGCTGTAACAGAGAGCTAACCTATGTTATCAAAGCTGTAAACTGTGAAGGACAGTACACAAGGATAATTTCTTCATTTCTAATTTAATCAAAGAAGTTATCATGATGGTGGGGCTTCAAACATCATTCAGGTCATTACTGATAATGCACCTGTTTGATGAGCTGCAGGTCTACTTGTAAGCAAGGCATATCCTCATATTTTCTTGACACCATGTGTTATGCATACGCTTAATCTTGCTTGAAGAAATTTGTGCAGCTAAGAAACCGAGGCAAATGAAATCACCTATAATGAATGCATTGGATCACAGTGATTGCTGAGATGCAATTGTAATTAGAAATTTTATTATGAATCACTCCATGAACACTCTATGTTCAATGAATCGTACCGTACGATCCATATAGTATTGTACGATCTGATATCAAGAAAAAATGTTTAAAATGGCTAATTTATATAATTAACATTTTTTAAATCAATCATACTGTACAATCATTTTAATTTGAAAACCCTAACAACCAATTAGGTTTAGGTAAGTATTTAAACTTTCAAATTTTGAACTGATCGTACGGGACGATCTGAAAATTTATCTAAATTAATCCCTGTTATTAATCAATCAAATCAAGGTTTAATTAATATTACAAATAGTACAATACGATATCAATCATACTATATGATTGGCAGATTCAATTTTCAATCGTCTCAGCGATCGTCCAAACTAAACTTTGATCTTTGAACTAATCATCAAATTAACTTATTATTAATAATTTAAACTATTTAACCTTAAAAACTAATTTGGATTAAGTTATTTCACAATGAATCATGTGTTTGGTCTTCTAAGAAAAATAATAACATTCATAATAACACTAGAAGCAAAACAGCTAGGGCGTTGACCATTCTTTCTCAACACATTTTTACATGTTTCTTGTTGTTCATTTTTTAAACTTATTGTTCATTTGTACTATATCACAATGCAAAATCAATATTGTTCATCTCAATTTATGCCACAAAAACTAGTATGATGCCAATTTCATAATGATTTGGCCATACATCAAACAAACTAAACACAAGAGTAAGTCTAGATAACAAGATAAATGAAACATGAATGCTATAGATTAGCACTCAAAAAAATAAAACTTTATGATTAGAAGTTCATTTAGCAAGTTGTACCTTATGAATATAGCCAAATGCCAAAGCTGATCCATTATCCTCCTCCAATTTTCCGCATCTCATGCACAATCCTTTAAAAAATCCTGGATGTGGTGGGCATATGTCCTCATATTTAGGTTTTAACGATGAACCTACAAAAAATATGCCTTTTAGAATTGGATACGTATGAAGGTATACATTGACAATCAAAATATTGGCAAGGTTGCTTAACAGAGTCAGTAATCCACATTGCTGCTGGATATTTACAAGAAAAATGAGGGCTTGGATCACAGCGACTTTGTGAAGTATAGGTTTATGGAGTCTGAATGTGAACTAGAAATAGATTAATTTCTTTAATTATATATTTTAATGGTTTTGTTCAATAAAACCTTTTCAAATCATTTTTCCGACAAATGAAATCACAATACCCACCAGCAACCACAAGTTCTTCCTCTCCTATATGTATGCAACACATTTGGTTTGCAGTGAGCATTAAGTTAACAAAAACATACGATTCACTCAACAATTGGCACATTTTAAGCCAAACATAATTATGCTAAATTTTTTATATAATTACATCATTTTCAACAAGGATATTTCCATCAATGATTATCATCATACAATTTAAGAAGCTAATGTTACTAAAAGAAAAAATGATCAAAATGGTCTTTAAACTTTTTATGAAAGACCAAAATAGTCCCCAACTACATCAAAGAACAATTTTGGTCGGTTAACTCATTAAAGAGGAACCAAAATAGCCCCACCATGGGACTATTTTGATTCATTTTTTATGCAATCAAAAATTTGGGAGAGGGCCCCAAATTTTTTATCACAAAAGAAAAGACCTTTCTAAGAAATAGAAAATATCAAGAACTCATAAAACTAGACAAATTAAAACAAACACAAACTTTTTATATCATATAAAAGGACTTACAAACTTTTGACATAACATGACACCTTACAACTCTTACAAACGACTCAAACAAGACACCCTATAGTTGCTTTACTTAGAGAAGAAAGATACAGATGGAGTGACACTTGCGGAGAGAAGAAAGAGATTAGAAGCCAAGACGAAGGTTGGAAAGAGCTCGCAAGATTTCCATAGAAGTAGAAGAAGAAGTGGAACAAAGCTCTCAAGCTTTTTCCAAGAAAAACCTCTCAGGTTTTGTCCCAAAAATTATCATCATAACATTTCTTGAAACAGCCACAAACAACACTATTTATAGGCACAAAAAGGACAGCCAAACAGCCCAAATATTATGGAATATGGAAGGTTAAAAGACACCTAGAAGAAGGCTAAAAGACACCCCAAAACTGCAGTAGAAAACTGCACAGAAAATAGTAAAAAACTCTTGGAATTCCTCCCCAAACAGCCACCAAATCATTCCCAAAAACTGTCGAAATTCTGTCCAAAAAACAGCCCCAAAACCTCTTCAAATCCACACATAAATGGGAATATGAAAGGCCAACAGTTTCTATACAGAAATCCCAAACGGCACAGCAAAACACAGAGGAGGCCATGGTTCCAGCAGCCAAGCACAGGAATCAAGCAGGTAAATCTCGGGACCCAGCAGCCAATTCATTTCACGGTAAAAAGGGGACCACGGGTAGTAAAGTAGGCAGCAAACCGAAGGGTCAAAGCCAGCAGGGAACCAAGGCAGCTCAAGAGGCAAAAGGGAGAGGAAAGGATAATGAAATGAGAAGAAAATGGGGGAGGAGAAAAGCCAATTTTTAAGAAATAATAAGCTAATTTTTAGTTCAATAAATGAACTAAAAATCAGCTCATAATGAGCTAAAATTCCACTTGACATTAATGAGCTAGAGAAGTCAAAAATCAAATATTAGGATTTGATTTGACACCCCCCCCCCCTTGCTTACATCAGACTCCCCTTCTTGAGGACTCAGCTCCCGATGAGTCTGTTCTTGGTTTCTTTCGAGGAGGTGAAGGTGGCGCATCCAATTCATTGATCAAATCTTCATATTTTTACATGATCTCATCTCGTTCTCTCAGGAATTTATCTTGTAAGTGTTGTTTTTTCTTGAAGTACCTTTCTGTACGTATGTGCATCCATGATTGAAGCTTGTACAGCTCATACTCCAAAGGATGTGTTAACTTTGATGGAATCCATCTATCCATTGAATCTTCAATTTCTTCTGGTTTGCTTTCTTCTGTCTTTTTGTCTTTTTTCATTTTTTGACGACTGAAACAAGACAAAAAAAAGACTCAAAGAAAGACTCAAAAGACTCAACCTAAAAGAAACTTAGACTCAACAAGCTAAAAACTTAAGACTCAAAATACTTTCGAGACTCACCAACAAGACTCACGACAATACTTGTCTTGACAAAACAAAACTTGACAACCAAATCCTAGGACTTCCTAACTTGCTCTAATACCAAATTGATGCAATCAAAAATTTGGGAGAGGGCCCCAAATTTTTGATCACAAAAGAAAAGACCTTTCTAAGAAATAGAAAATATCAAGAACTCATAAAACTAGACAAACTAAAACAAACACAAACTTTTTATATCATATAAAAGGACTTACAAACTTTTGACATAACATGACACCTTACAACTCTTACAAATGACTCAAACAAGACACCCTATAGTTACTTTACTTAGAGAAGAAAGATACAGATGGAGTGGCACTTACGAAGAGAAGAAAGAGATTAGAAGCCAAGACGAAGGTTGGAAAGAGCTCGCAAGATCATAGAAGAAGAAGAAGAAGAAGTGGAACAAAGCTCTCAAGCTTTTTCCAAGAAAAACCTCTCAGGTTTTTGTCCAAAAAATTATCATCATAACATCTCTTAAAACAGCCACAAACAACACTATTTATAAGCACAAAAAGGGCAGCCAAACAGCCCAAATATTAGGGAACATGGAAGGTTAAAAGACACCTAGAAGAAGGCTAAAAGACACCCAAAAACTGCAGTAGAAAACTGCACATAAAACAGTAAAAAACTCGTGGAATTCCTCCCCAAACAGCCACCAAATCAGTCCCAAAAACTGTCCAAATTCTGTCCAAAAAACAGCCCCAAAACCTCTTCAAATCCACACATAAATGGGAATATGAAAGGCCAACAGTTTCTGTACAGATATCCCAAACGGCACAACAAAACACAAAGGAGGAGGCCACGTTTCCAGCAGCCAAGCACAGGAATCAAGCAGGTAAATCTCGGGACCCAGCAGCCAATTCATTTCACGGTAAAAAGGGGACCACGGGTAGTAAAGTAGGTAGCAAACCGAAGGGTCAAAGCCAACAGGGAATCAAGGCAGCTCAAGAGGCAAAAGGGAGAGGAAAGGATAATGAAATGAGAATAAAAGGGGGGGAGGAGAAAAGCCAATTTTTAAGAAATAATAAGCTAATTTTTAGTTCAATAAATGAACTAAAAATCAGCTCATAATGAGCTAAAATTTCACTTGACATTAATGAGCTAGAGAAGTCAAAAATCAAATATTATGATTTGATTTGACCCCCCCCCCCCCCCCTTGCCTACATCAAGATTGGTAGAGAACGATCCTCCTCTCGAATAAAGGATCAATTTTATATTTGCTAGTGTTTGTTTTGCTTTGATTTTATCTAATTTATTGTTTTGGGTTGCTTCATTATCGTCTTGTGTTTTTACCAATTTATTGTTAGGGTTGCTTGCGAACTCAAGTATTTTCGTAAGGATTACTTGCGAACTCAAGTATTTCCTATCAATATTCTTTTGAGATCCTTTTATGGTTCTAGTATTATGTTTCCTTTTTTTAGGACGAAGTGAAGATGTGATTATTGCTTAGTATACTTGCCACTTTCCTGTTCAATGTGGTGCTCTACTATCTATTAGGGCTGTCAAAAACGAGTCACGGGTCGGGTTCGGATCCAACCCGAAATTGACCCGACACTGTTCAACCCGACCCGTTTTTGCAAACGGGTCAGTTTTCCGAACCCGAACCCGACCCGCTTCGGGTCCGGGTCAACCCGAACCCGACCCGTTTCGGGTATATTTTATTAAAAAAAATTATTTAATTCAATTTATTTAAATTTAAATCAAATTAAGATAAGATTTACTTCAATTAATTTAAAATAAATCAAGATTAATTTTATTTGGGCAACAATGTTTATCATTTTTTGAAATATTATTTATTTATTTCAAAAAAATCCTTTAAAAAAATTAAAAACGGGTCAAACCGGATCGATTTCGGGTTTCCGGGTCAACCCGAACCCGACCCGGTTCGGGTTCGGGTTGACCCGAACCCGAAATTTTCGGGTCGGGTTCGGGTCGGGTTTTCGGTTCGAGTCAAATATTGACACCTCTACTATATATAATGAGTTTTCTAGATTCGAGTCGGACCCGTCAACCCATTTTGATACCCCTACCAATTTCCTTATCCATAATTTAGTAAGCATTTTAAACTTCAGGACCCCTACCAATTTCCTTACCCATAATTTAGTAAGCATTTTAAAGTTCAGGGTGATGAAGGTGTGGGCCTGTTGATGATAATTGAACATGTGAAGGTGATGTTGGCTTTCCCAATCCTTTCTATTCACTATTGGCCGCCCTGCCCTAATTTCCATTCTCGTATATGCGCACACAAAATCAGTTTCCCATAGCTGCGCTGCTCACAATTTAAATGGTTTTTGGCCGATCCCCCAATTTGATTCATTGATTATTTTGCTCTTTTACACAATCAATTTGATGATGGCTGATGAAGTTTCTGGCCCCTAAAATAGCATATTTGATATGCCAAGGCAAATTATTCAATTTCTCTGTTATCACTTTCAATTTTTGTGATATGAAGGATAGAAGGCCCCTTGTTGTCACACAATACATTTTGAAATTGTTAGCACACATTTTAGTATCGAGAAAAGGACCAAAATGATCACCAACTATATTAAAAGACTATATTTGTCCCTCAAGTCCTTAAAAATTGATGTAGGCAGGGGGGTCAAATCAAATCCTAATATTTGATTTTTTACTTCTCTAGCTCATTAATGTCAAGGGGAATTTTAGCTCATTATGAGCTGATTTTTAGTTCATTTATTGAACTAAAAATTAGCTCATTATTTATTAAAAATTGGTTTTTCTCCTCCCCCCTTTTCTTCTCATTTCATTATCCTTTCCTCTCCCTTTCGCCTCTTGAGCTGCCTTGGTTCCCTGCTGGCTTTGACCCTTCGGTTTGCTGCCTACTTTACTACCCGTGGTCCCCTTTTTACCGTGAAATGAATTGGCTGCTGGGTCCCGAGATTTACCTGCTTGATTCCTGTGCTTGGATGCTGGAACTGTGGCCTCCTCCTTTGTGTTTTGCTGTGCCGTTTGGGATTTCTGTACAGAAACTGTTGGCCTTTCATATTCCCATTTATGTGGATTTGAAGAGGTTTTGGGGCTGTTTTTTTGGACAGAATTTGGACAGTTTTTGGGACTAATTTGGTGGCTGTTTGGGGAGGAATTCCACGAGTTTTTACTGTTTTTGTGCAGTTTTCTACTGCAATTTTTGGGTGCCTTTTAGCCTTCTTCTAAGTGTCTTTTAACCTTCCATATTCCCTAATATTTGGGCTGTTTGGCTGCCCTTTTGTGCTTATAAATAGTGTTGTTTGTGGCTGTTTTAAGAGATGTTATGATGATAATTTTTGGGACAAAACCTGAGAGGTTTTTCTTGGAAAAAGCTTGAGAGCTTTGTTCCACTTCTTCTTCTACTTCTATGGAAATCTTGCGAGCTCTTTCCAACATTCGTCTTGGCTTCTAATCTCTTTTTTCTCTCCGCAAGTGCCACTCCATCTATATCTTTCTTCTGTAAGTAAAGCAACTATATGGTGTCTTGTTTGAGTCGTTTGTAAGAGTTGTAAGGTATCATGTTATGTCAAAAGTTTAAAGTTTGTGTTTGTTTTAATTTGTCTAGTTTTATGAGTTCTTGATATTTTCTATTTCTTAGAAATGTCAATTCTTTTGTGATCAAAAATTTGGGGCCCTCTCCCAAATTTTTGATTGCATCAAATCTCTAGACACTAGGTCTAGTGCCCAAAACTCCCAAGAGACTCCAAGAGAAAACAATACTTAAGCATGCTCTAACCCACACCTCTCTGTTACGCCGGCCCAGGAGGGGCCGGCTGGTCCGGTCCAGCCCGGTCGGTCCACTGTTACTACAGGCAGAAAAACAGAGGGGGAGCGCGGTTCTGAGCGGAAACCAGAGGAGAGTCGCGTGGTTTTGGGCGCGTTTGGAGGGAAATTTTGAATGTTGGGAGCTATTTTAGGAAGTTTGTAATTGTCCTTTGTCTTTAATTAGGAGTTTTGGTGAGAATTAGGGCTTATCTTGATTTTGAATTTCTTGGGAGATTTAGGTTTGTTCTTGGGCTCTTGGCTTTGCCGGAGATCGTGGAGAGTGCTTCCTTCCTCTCGAATTGAAGGAAGATTGTATCTTACAAGTGCTTTTATCTACTATTGAAATAAAAGTGTTTGCTTTGTTTTCCTACGAATTTCCATTGAAGTTTTCTCTCCGTTTTCCACTGTTTGGGCTGCGTTCTTGCTGCGGACAGCAGTTTCTTTGCTTAGGTACTTGATTTGGGTTAGGTTTACTTGTGCAAACGAGTATTTCCTATCAAATTGGTATCAGAGTAAGATCCGGACGGTGGAGGGCTGTGTTTTTCCACTGTTTCGTTGCAGATTTTCGCAGAATTTGGGTTGTCGGAGGCTGTTTTCCCCTGAAAACTGCAGTTTTTAGGGTTTTTGAGAGCAGCAGTTGAGTAAAACAGCAGATTTTGACTGTTTGGAGGGAGATTCTTGCTGTCCAGAAGATTTTCTTTGAGGATCCGGAGGCATCTCGTTGGTTCCCATGGCATCTAAGCGGGTAGAAGTCTTGGAGACCGAGATGGGTCAACTTAAGGCGGATCTGGAGGAGAAGATGGCCACATTTAGCGAGAATGTGGAAGGGAAATTCATGGCCTTGAAGGAGATGATGAAGAAGTTGTTGGAGGGGCAAGCACGGGCGGTGCCAGTGGAGGAAAGAGGAGAAGGTAGTCGGAGCAGAGGTAAGGAGAAGGTGAATCCAGAAGAGGAAGAGGAAGAGGAAGTAGAACTGCTTGACAGCAATGGGAGGATGCCACCTCGGGAGTCCATTAGGCGAGAAGAACATGACAGAAGGAGAGACTTCCGGGAAGGAAGAGAAGATGATTGGCGATGTCGGAGGCCCGACCCATTGGACCGGCCGTGGGGGATCTATAACCACCATGGCGGGGCACGAGGGGAAGATGGCTACCGGCGGCCAAGGAGGGAGGATGAGCCCCGATATGGAGAAAGAGGAACTTGGGAAGACCCCATAGCTTGGGACAGAGGAGGCCATGGGGGGAATAGGGCATACGGGGTGGACACGAGGGCCAGGAAACTGAAAATGCCAGTATTCGAGGAGGGAAATGTGGATGAGTGGATCCACAAGGTGGAGAGGTACTTTGCAGTGAACGGCCTGATGGAGGAGGAGAGATTGATGGTTGCTAGTATGTGCTTGGAAGGGGCAGCATTTGCCTGGTTCAAATACATGGATAAGTGGGAACCGGTGAGGTCCTGGAGGGACTTCAAGGAGGCTATCAGGGAGAGATTCAGGGGGAGCAGCCCATGGGAGATATCAGAACAGTTCTACGCCCTCACTCAAGAGGGAACAGTGGAGGAATACAGGAAGAAATTTGAGAGTTTAGTGGGAGACATGGAGGGCCTCTCAAACAGTACTTTGGGGGAAAATTTTATGAAGGGCCTCAAACCAGAAATTAGAGATGTTGTGAAGGTCATGAGACCAAGAGACCTGAGGGAGGCGATGGAATTGACTCAGTTGGTGGAGAATCAGAAGACCAACGCCCGAAATAGGAGAAACAACCACTCAGGAGGTCCCATCAGGACAACTACCACTTACTTGGCTCCAAAAGGGCCAAGCCCCAGCGTCCCTAGGGAGAGTGGAAAGGAGAAGAGCGGGGTGACCAGATCTGCTGGAAGCTTCAAGAAATTGACTGAGGAAGAGATGCAGAAGAAGAGACCCAAGGGCCTTTGTTTCAGATGTGAGGAGAAGTTTGTTCCAGGGCACAGGTGCAAGGATCGCGCCCTTCGGGCTCTCACCGTCTATATAGACGAGGCGCCTGAAGAGTGTGATGATTCTGATGAGGAGCAGATTGATCCCCAGTTGGAGGTAGCCGAGGTCTCCCTCAATTCTGTGTTGGGATTTACTCCTAGCCATACGATGAAGGTGAAGGGGAAGATCCTTGGGAGGGAGGTAGTGGTCCTGATTGACAGTGGGGCAACCCACAATTTCATATCCACCGAGGTGGCGGAGGAGCTAGGGATGGAGCCTACTAAGACAGGCAGTTATGGGGTAATGATGGGGACAGGAAAGATTGAGTCCAGCACTGGGATTTGCAAAGGGGTGGAGATGAGGCTACAGAAGATCAGGGTGGTAGAGGACTTCCTACCCCTGAAGTTGGGTAGCACAGATGTCATTGACATCTGGGCATGAAGTGGCTACAGACCTTGGGTGAAACCAAGGTGAACTGGGGGACCATGGTGATGGAGCTGATTGTAAAGGGGAAGAGGGTGAAGCTAAAAGGGGAACCAGGATTGTCCAGAGCTGGAGTGTCACTCAGATCAATGGCGAAAATCATCCATGAGGAAGGAGGAGGATTCCTTGTGGAGCTGCAGAGCCTGGAGGAGCAGGAGGAGGGGGAGGAAAAGCTCATCCCCACTTTGGTTCAGCCTCTTCTGCAGGAATTTGAGGATGTGTTCCAACCTCCGGTGGGACTACCACCTGACAGAGAGCAGGAGCACCAGATTATCCTGAAAGATGGAGTATCTCCTATCAGTGTGAGGCCTTACAGATACCCTCAAGTGCAGAAAGATGAGATTGAGAAGCTGGTGGGAGAAATGCTAGAAGGAGGGATCATTCAGCCCAATGTGAGCCCTTTCTCTAGTCCAGTTCTGCTTGTGAAACAGAAGGATGGGAGTTGGAGGTTCTGTGTAGACTACAGAGCTCTAAACAAGGAGACTGTGCCTGATAAGTTTCCTATCCCTGTGATTGACGAGTTGATGGATGAGCTACATGGAGCAGCCTTGTTCACCAAGGTCGATCTGAAGTCAGGCTATCACCAGATCAGGATGAGGAAGGAAGATGTGCAGAAGACGGCCTTCAGGACTCATGAGGGCCACTACGAGTTTCTGGTGATGCCTTTTGGCCTCACCAACGCACTGCCACATTCCAGGCCTTGATGAACCGGATCTTCAAGCCACACCTCCGCAGGTTTGTGTTGGTATTTTTTGATGACATTCTAATCTATAGCAGGACTGAGGAGGAACACCTAGAGCACCTGAGAGTGGTGTTGGGTGTGCTGAGGGAGCATCAGCTGAAGGCCAACTTCAAGAAGTGTGACTTCGCTCAGGCACGGGTGGAGTACCTGGGGCATGTGATATCCCAGTAGGGAGTTGCTGCAGATCAGTCCAAGATAGAGGCAATGCTGGCATGGCCTCAACCCAAGACCTTGAAGGGGCTCAGAGGATTCTTGGGATTGACAGGCTACTACAGGAGGTTCGTGAGGGGATACAGCACCATAGCATGGCCACTGACAGAGCAGTTGAAGAATGACAACTTTTTATGGGGAGAAGCAGCTTCAGAGGCTTTTGAGAAGCTGAAGAAGGCCATGACGACAATGCTAGTGCTTGCTCTGCCGGATTTCAACCAGGTGTTTGTGGTGGAGACAGATGCTTTAGGCTATGGATTGGGAGCAGTGTTGATGCAGAACCACAGGCCCATAGCTTACTTCAGTCAGGTACTGTCGTCCCGGGCTAGGCTGAAGTCTGTCTACGAGACAGAGCTGATGGCTATTGTATTGGCCATCCAGAAGTGGAGACCTTACTTATTGGGCAGACATTTTATTGTCAGGACTGATCAGAGGAGCCTGAAGTACTTGTTAGAGTAGAGGATGGTCACAGAGGAGCATCAGAGGTGGTTGTCCAAGCTGCTGGGATATGATTTCGAGATCCACTATCGGTCGGGACTAGAGAATAAGGCAGCGGATGCCTTATCACGCTGTATGGGGGAGCTCCAGGGGATTGCTGTATCAGTACCAGTACTGATAGATTGGGGAGCCATCAAAGAGGAGAGCATTCAGAATCAGGAGCTAAGGAAAATCAAAGAAGAGGTGCTATCAAATGAGAAAAGCCAACCAGGCTACTCAGTTGTGGGAGAAAGACTGTACTATCAGGGAAGGAGTGTGATTCCAAGGTCTTCCATCCACATTCCCCAGCTGCTACAGGAGTTTCATGGGAGTGCCATAGGAGGGCATTCAGGAGTGCAAAAAACTTATAGCCGGTTAGCTGCTGAATTGTACTGGAAGGGGATGAGGAAAGATGTAGAGGAGATGGTGGCGAGGTGTGATATCTGCCAGCGGAGCAAGTACCTGACGATGGCACCAGGGGGATTACTATAGCCTCTGGCCCTACCAGAGAAGGTTTGGGAGGAGATTACTATGGATTTCATTGATGGGCTCCAAATTTCAGAAGGCTACACAGTTATACTTGTAGTGGTCGACAGGCTGAGCAAATATGCTCATTTCATTCCATTGAGACACCCGTACACAGCGGTGTCTGTAGCAGCAGCATTTGTGAGGGAGATAGTCCGCCTGCATGGGGTACCGGAGTCCATTGTTTCTGATAGGGACAAGGTGTTCCTGAGCCATTTCTGGAGGGAACTATTTAGGATGCAGGGAACAGTATTGAAGAGGAGCACAGCCTACCATCCACAGACTGACGGACAGACGAAGGTGGTGAATAGGAGTTTGGAGACATACTTGAGGTGTTTTGTGTCACGACCCGACCCGATCCGGGACGAATCCCGCTCGCTCCGGGCCGCGACACGGAAACGAAAACGGACGAACTGACCAGGATCTGGTTTTGGAATTGGCTTCGGAACTGAATCTTCCAAATTATTTAATCAAACAAACACAAAACACAGAAATACAGAGCTACTATAAATCACCAAACACAGCGGAACAAAGCATCTATCTTTTCTTTTCCTCAAAACAATCATCTACAGATACAGTACATGGCTTTTAAACAGAAAGAAAGACAGAACAGAAAAGCCATGACTGTACAAAAATCAAAAGGTACAAACAATACCTACTGATCAGAACTCAAAAATCTAATCCTGGACTTCCTTCCCTTTCCCGGAACCTGAAAACCACCAGAAAACAAGAGTGAGCTCAACAGCTCAGCAAAGCAACAAACCTCCAATCAAAACTCTCAGAATCCAAAACCAAACTCATCAGACAGAAATCCGTACAGAATTCAGAACAGAATCGGATAGATATCAAATCGGACATATCAGAACGAAACAGAACAAATCAGAACAGATACGGACGGATATCACATCAGAATCATAATCGTACAGATCAGATCACATCAGAGTACAAATCAGAACGGATTAAGTCAACAGAGTCAGAATCGTATAGAAATCAGAAATTCAGATCATATCAGAACAGAACATAATTGCTTACAGAACAGATACGAAAAGTTTACAGAACAGATACTGAATTCAAAATCATATCAAATCAGATATCAGACAGATCAGATCAAATCATATCGTACGGAAATCAGAAATATTAATTTAGCACATAACAGAACAGATTCCCTGACACTGACAGAATCGCTACGGATTCTGGCCCCTTATGCCTCCCTTCCCAGACACTGACAGAATCTCTCGGATTCTGGCCCCTTATGCCTCCCTTTGTGCTCACGGCACCAGAACAGATGTGCTTATAGCACCAGAACAGAATTCATCGGATCCGGAACATAACAGATATCAGATTTTCAGATTTGAGCTCATTTCAGATTTTCCAGACACTGACTGAATCACTTATGATCCAGGCCCCTTATAACTCCCTTTTTATAGCACATACAGATATCATATCAATTCAGAAGAAATCCGGGCAAATCAGAAATCAGACAAAAATCAGGCAGCACAACGACAGTATACGGAATTTACACAATTTTTCCTGAAAATCACAATTTACCAAATTCGCACAGAATGTATATAATCACATTTCAGAACATTTATTCTACTGCACAGATAATTTCCAATTTCACAAAAAAATGCAGTCGACTAAAAACACCGCCGAATCAAAAATACCCGGACAAAAATCTTCAGAAAATAACCAAAATGTGCACACTCGGCACGTCAACAATATACAGAAAGTTATGCGGTAAAAACTGAACCAATCAAAAGATACGGACGAAAATCATTAACGGAAACGAAATCCGGACAGAATATACCGCCAAACACGACGGTTCTGAAAATTGAGAAAGACGGAATGTGCCTTACCTTGCGTACAGCAATATCTCGAACAGTCTCCTCGGACCAAAACGGCTCCGCGTCGTTTGAAAATCAACTTTTCTCCAAAAATTCACGACTTTCTCTCTCCTCAGATAAAAAATCAGATATTTTTATTTTTTTCTCTCTCTTCAAAACGACTGAAATCAGCTTTATAATACTCAGATCGGCCCGGCCGATCGCCAGATCGTCCCAGGACGATCAGACCAATTTGGATCGTCCTGGACGGTTCCCAGAACTATTCTCAGGCCGATATTTTCTACAGTGCCGATCGGCCTGGACGATGTCCTCAATCGGCCTGGACGTTGTGTACAGAAAATCACCTGGAGCAAACCTGGGCAAATTCTGGAGCAAAATTCCACTGATCGTCCTGGACGATCCTGGAGCAGATTTTTGATATTACATTTTGTGTCTGAAACACCAAAGCAGTGGGCCAAATGGCTAGCTTGGGCAGAATACTGGTACAATACCTCCTTTCACTCGGCTACCAAGATGACACCGTTTAAGGTGTTATATGGGAGGGACCCCCCACATTTAGTACACTACAACTATAGTAGTACCCCAGTATCTGCAGTGGATCAACATTTGAAGGAAAGAGATCAGGTGTTGGAAGAGCTCAAGAGGCATTTACTTAGAGCCCAGCAACTTATAAAGAAGCAGGCGGACGGCAAAAGGAGAGATACAGTTTGCAGTTGGGGACAAGGTCTACTTGAAGCTCCAACCATACCGACAGAGGACAGTGTCCCAAAGGAGAAATGAGAAGCTTGCAGCAAGGTATTTTGGCCCTATTGAAGTGGAGGACAGAATTGGAAAGGTGGCCTATAGATTGAGGCTTCCTCTAACAGCCAGAATACACCCCGTTTTTCATGTCTCACAGTTGAGGAGAGTGGTGGGGGAGCATGCAGTGAGCCCGGAGCTGCCCAGCACATTGAGGGAGGACATGGAAGTGACATTGGAGCCTCTAGCGGTAAAAGGAGTGCGCATCAACGAGAAGGGGGAAAAGGAGGTGAAGATTAGGTGGAGCGGCCTTCCAGACTATGAGGCCACTTGGGAGCCACAGGAGAGGATTGCCGAGCAGTTTCCTGCTTTCCACCTTGAGGACAAGGTGATTCTTTGGGAGGGCGGTAATGTTACGCCGGCCCAGAAGGGGCCGGCTGGACCGGTCCAGCCCGGACCGATCCACTGTTATTACAGGCGGAAAAACAGAGGGGGAGCGCGGTTCTGAGCGGAAACCAGAGGAGAGCCGCGTGGTTTTGGGCGCGTTTGGAGGGAAATTTTGAATGTTGGGAGCTGTTTTAGGAAGTTTGTAATTGTCCTTTATCTTTAATTAGGAGTTTTGGTGAGAATTAGGGCTTATCTTGATTTTGAATTTCTTGGGAGATCTAGATTTGTTCTTGGGCTCTTGGCTTTGCCGGAGATCGTGGAGAGTGCTTCCTTCCTCTCGAATTGAAGGAAGATTGTCTCTTGCAAGTGCTTTTATCTACTATTGAAATAAAAGTGTTTGCTTTGTTTTCCTACGAATTTCCATTGAAGTTTTCTCTCCGTTTTCCACTGTTTGGGCTGCGTTCTTGCTGCGGAAAGCAGTTTCTTTGCTTAGGTACTTGATTTGGGTTAGGTTTACTTGTGCAAACGAGTATTTCCTATCACTCTCATACCTATTTATAGATTAATTCAAAACCTCCTTTCCCAAAATAGATTAATTCAAATAAATTAATTCAAACCTTTTTTTCCCAAAATAGATTAATTCAAATCTCCTTTCCCAAAATAGATTAATTTAAATAGATTAATCCCTTGACTTAAATAAGATATTTTATTTAATTAAATAGGGGCCCACGTCCCTATGGCTTAGGCAGTTAGAGAGGAGGCGGTTTGAATCGCCTCCTGTAGACCTTGGCAGACCCAGGTGGGGTCGGATGGATGAGTTTTCACCCTCTTGTATGGCTCCCACGTGGCCTCGTAATCAGGAAGATTCTTCCACTTGATCAACACTTCCTTAGTTCCGTCATCAACTCTAAAGGTTCCAGAACCACCTCAAAATCCTTAGTGTCGTCGGTAGCTCGAGGTTGGTTGTGTAGTCACCAATAGCCTTCCTCAACTGCGAGACGTGAAAAATCGGCTGTATAGTCATTGTTGGTGATAATTTCAGTCAATATACTACTTCTTCAATCTTCTCCAACACTTCATAAGGCCCAAAGTACCATAGAGCCAGCTTTTCATTCCTCTTATTGGCGACTGTCCTCTGTCTATATGGTCGGAGCTTCAAGAACACCCTCTCCCCCCCCTCACTTCAAACTGGATGTCCCTCCTATGTCTATCAGCTTGTTTCTTCATAATTTGTTGGGCCCTTAGCAGATGTCTCTTCAGCTCTTCTAACATTATATCCCTCTCCTCCAAGTACTCCTCAAATGAGAAAACTGGGGTGTTGCTACTCCCAAAGTGTACCAAGTGAGAAGGATCCCTTCCGTATAACACCTTGAATGAAATCATCTGAGAAGCAGAATGGAAAGAGGTGTTATACTAGTACTCGGCCCATGATAGCCACTTAGCCCAGAGCTTGGGTGTCTCCAATACGAAACATCTCAGGTAAGTGTCCAAGCTCCTATTCACTACTTCCGTTTGTTGGTGGTAAGATGTACTCCTCTTGAGAACTGTCCCCTGCAGCCTGAACAACTCTCTCCAAAAAATGGCTGAGGAATACCTTGTCTATGTCTGATACGATCGCCTCGGGTACTCCATGTAATCGGACCACCTCCCTGATGAAGGCTAAAGCCACTGTCACTACTGTGTAAGGGTGTCGGAGGGGAATGGAGTGTGCATACTTGCTCAACCTGTCCACTACCACCAGGATCACTGTGAACCCTTATGAACGTGGCAACCCATCTATAAAGTCAATAGAGATCTCCTCCAACACTCTTCCCGGTAGAGCTAACGGCTATACTATAATAATCTTCCTGGTGACATAGCCAGGTACTTATTCCTATGGCAGATCTCACACCTGGCTACCATCTCCTCTACATCTTTACGCATCCTCTTCCAGTACAGTTCTGTAGCTAGCCTCCTGTATGTCTTATGTACGCCTGAATGGCCCCCCACAGCGCTTTCATGAAACTCCTGGAGTAAGTTTGGGATGTGGATCAAGATCCGTGGCATCACAAATCTCCCCTGATATAGCAATTTGTCTCCCTCCAATGAGTACCCTGTGTGGCTACCCTCTTCTTTCAGTAAATCTGACCTGATCTTTTCCAAACCTTCATCTCTCGCACTATCCTCTCTGATGGCCTCCCAGTCAAGCATCAAAGGAATAGATAGTGTCACTGCCTGTAGCTCCCCCATACATTGGGACAAGGCATCTGATGTCTTGTTCTCCACTCCTGGCCTATACTGAATCTCAAAATCGTACCCAAGCAACTTGGACAACCACCTTTGATGCTCCTATGTCACCATCTGTTGTTCCAGTAGGGTCGTCACTTCTGGATGGCCAAAACGATGGCCATCAACTCTCTCTCGTAAATTGACTTCAGTCTGGCTCTAACAGTCAATACCTGGTTGAAATAGGCGATGGGCCTCCGACTCTGCATAAGCACTGCACCCAGCCCGTACCCGGATGCATCTGTCTCCACAATGAAGGTCTGAGTGAAATCTGGCAAAGTTAATAGTGGCACCGTGGTCATTGCCTTCTTCAGGCTCTCAAATGCTGACATGGTCGCCTCCTCCCATAAGAACGCGTCCTTCTTCAACTGCTTCGTGAGTGGCCATGTTATGTTACTGTACCCCTTTACAAACCTTCTATAGTAACCAGTTAGTCCTAGAAATCCCCTCAGCTCCTTCAGGTTTTTCGGCACTGGCCACTTGAGCATTGCCTCAATTTTGGACTGATCTGCTGCCACCCCTTCTTTTGACACAACATGGCCCAAGTACTCAACACAGACTTGTGCGAAGCAGCATTTCTTCAAGTTGGCCCTCAGCTGGTGCTCCTGCAGTACCTCTAACACCCTCTTCAAATGCTCCCAGTGCTCCTCTGTCCTGCTATAGACTAGGATGTTGTCAAAGAAGACCAGTACAAACCGCCTGAGATAAGGTTAGAAAACCTTAATCATAAGGGCCTGAAAAGTAGCGGGAGCATTGGTGAGGCCAAAAGGCATCACCAAGAACTCGTAGTGTCCCTCATGAGTTCTGAATGTCGTCTTGGGTACGTCCTCCTTCATACGGATCTGATGGTAACCTGATTTCAAGTCTAACTTGATGAAGATCACTGTTCCACTCAATTCATCTAGCAACTCGTCAATGACTGGTAAAGGAAACTTGTCAGGTACAGTATCCTTGTTGAGTGCTCGGTAGTCCACGCAAAAACGCAAGCTGCCGTCCTTCTTTTTCACCAATAGAATTGAGCTAAAGAAGGGACTAATGATGGGTCTGATGATTGCTGCCTCCAGCATCTCTCTAATCAACCTTTCGATTTCATCTTTCTGGAACTGAGGATAGCGATAAGGTCGTACACTGATGGGCGACACTCCCTCCTTCAACACGATGGCATGCTCCTGCTCCCTCTGCGGTGGCAGTCCTTGAGGTGGCTGAAACACCTCTTGGAACTGCTGAATCAACGGCTGAATGGAGGGGTATGTGATGAGGGCATTGTCAGCAATTTCGACACAAGTACCATCGGAGACGCCGGAGATCGACGGCCACAATCAGGAGTTTATTTTTTTGAGTCATTTTATATATTAGTTTATTTTATTTTTCAGTTTTTACTGTTTTACCCTTATGGGTGGTCATTTGATATTGTAGCCCCGATGTCATTTATGTCTTTTAGTTTTTGTTTCATTTTGGGCCTATTTATAGAAGGCCTCATGCATTGTACTAGGGGATGAATATTAATATGAAATTTCAACTTTGGTTTTGGATCTCTTTGTGAGTTCTAAAGTTCTCTTTGTGAGTTTTCGAGTGAGGATTAGCCTAGGAGAGGCTCAAAGCAATACCCAACAGCCCCTTGGTGAAGCTCTTGGTTTCTATCAAATTCCCTTCTTCTTTCTTCTCCCCTAGCCGCCGGATTTTCCCCACCACAACTCCACTTAGCCGGCCAACCACCCACTCCCTCCCCTTTTTCCGTTAAACCCTAGACCCCGCCCCAACACCTTCAGCCGACCCCTCTTCCCCCTCCTCCACCCTCCAAAACCTCCACCCGAACCCGTCGACCACCCAAGAAATCCCCACCCGCCGGGGTTAATTTGAATTTCAAATTAGCCTCTTCCATTAATGAAAATTTGAAAATAAAGTTCAGATATTTCCCTCTCTCCTCCTTATTCCCAAATCACTTGTTTCAACCCAAATAACTCCACCCATAGCCACCCCCTTCACTCTCCCAGGACTTCTCCCATTATCTCTTCACATCCTCCTCATCAAGCTCAAGAGAGATTCTCCCAACCACCACCACCATCATGCATGGTCGATCCGAAAGTCGACCATGGTTTCTTATTTGATGATCAAGGACGAACCACATTCTTGAATCTCCTTTTTCTTTTCGACGTGAGCCTTAACGTTGATTCTTCCATGAAGGATTACTTAAATCATATTATGTTCACGCTAGTACCTTCCATCGAGGAGCATATTCTACCCGGACATTGGATACTCACTAGTCATCCCGTGGACTACCCGCCGCCGGCTACCTCCCCAACGGACTACATCTTGGGCGCCATTTGTCTCTTAGTGGCATCGCTCAGTTTGTTCTCAATCTTCCTCCACTAAAGCACCACCAACAAGAGCGTGAGTGAGAGACCCAAGGTGAAGAGTTCTATTTGTTAGACCGTGGATTATTGTTTTAACCATAACATTACCTTGTTTATTTTATGTTGTTCAATTGATAGCATCCAGTTAATCTAGTTGTAACCGCATGCCTTACATAATTTATACTTGATAATTCTGAAAGCCTAACTTGGATAAGCATTAATTCTATAACTAACAAAGTTTTAATAATCTTATAATAAAATCCCCAAGCAGTTCTTGTTTCCATGCATATGTTTCACATCAGTATGTCTCCTCCCTCCTCCAATCTCGCTCCCTCCAAACTGTGCAGCTCCACCAAATACCCTCCGCCCGTCAATTGAATGTCCCTCACCATCGTTTTAAGAGAAACCAGGGATTTGGAGAGCCCCGCGTCTCCCTTAATCACCACATTCCTCCCATCCACCATCAACTCCATCTTGAGTGCTCCCCAATTCACTTTGATGTCTCCCAAAGTTTGCAGCCATTTCATCCCCAGGATGACGTCTACTCCCAAGCTCTAGTGGTAGAAAATCTTCCCTCATCTGTATCCCCTGGATCGTTAGTCGTACTCCTCTGCAAATCCTCTGACCTTTCTCCACCTTCTCCGTACCCATCATCACCCCGTAACAGCCGGTATCAACCAATCTCACTCCAAGTTGGTTGACGACCTGGGTGAAAATGAAATTGTGCTATTACCAATCAGCACCACCACCTCCCTGTCCTCTATCTCTCCCTTCACCTTCATAGTGTGATTCGTAGTGAACCCCACCACTGAGTTCAGGGAAACCTCAGTAAGATCCAAGTGTAGCTTCTCATCCATCTCCTCCTCGCCTCCCTCAGCTTTCTCATCATCACAGACAATGAGAACCTGAAGAGTTAGATCCTTGCACCGATGCCCTGAAGTGTACTTTTCATCGCACATGATGCACAACCCCTTAGCCCTCTTCTCCTGCATCTCTTTCTCTGTCAGCCGCTTGAAATTTCCCCCGCTCTCTCCTCCTGTCTATTCCTTGGTGGCCTCTCGACTCCCTACTGTTGCAGGACCTTTAGGTGCTAGATGAGTGGTCGTCATCCTGTAAGTGCCCTCGGTGCTGCTACTTCTGGCTCCCCTCTCCAAATTCCTCTGATTTTCCACCAATTGGGCCAACATCATGGCCTACCCCAAGTCACGGGGCATCAGAACCTTCACTGCTGCTCGGATCTCCGCCTTCAGCCCTTTCATGAAACTTCCCTCTAATATTGTATCTAAGAGTCGTTCCACCCTGCTAGCTAGGTGCTCAAACTGCTCTCAGTAGTCTGCTACCGATCCTTCCTGTGTCAGAGCAAAAAACTGCTCATAGAAATCTCCTCCCCAGTCGGTTTGGAAACGTTTTATTATGTAGTCTTTGAACTCACTCCAGTTCTTGATAGGCTTCCTCTAATCTCTCCATTGATACCACGATAGGGCCTTTCCATCCAAGCACAATTCGGCTGCGGTCAGCTTCTCCTCCGTCAGCCCATTGACAGCAAAATATCGCTCCACCTTGTAAATCCACCCATACGCATCTTCACCTTCGAATATTGGCATCTTTAACTTCATCACCTTCTGGTCGTCCCCATTTCCCCTAATTCTTCCCTAGTTTCCCCTCTCCCAAGCGCTAGGTGCACCCCATGTTTCCCGGTCTTCCCTTGCTCTGCCATAGCCCACCCAAACCCCCTTCGAAATCCCCCCTTATGTCTTCAAAATCGACACCCCGGTGACCATAGTATCCCTCATGGAGTTCCCCATATCCACCCCCTCTTTCTTCCCTCTGGACAGGCTCCATATGGGACTTTCTTCTTTCTCCTTCCATAATTTCCACCTCATCTTCCTCCCTACGAATTTCTGAATTCGTACTTTTTCCTTCCCCTCCTTTTGCCACGGAAGCTGCGGTTTGATTTTGAATTTCTAACATCTTCTTCATCATGTCACGGAGATCGGCGACTTGTCCTTCCATGGAGGAAATCCTTTCCTCCACCATCGTTTTGATTTGATTCATCTCCCCTTCAAGCCTTTCCTCCAGAGCATCCACCTTTTTGGCCGCCATCACAATCCAGAGTTTGTAAAATCACAAAATGTGAATTTGGAAGTCCAAAAACAGCAATCTCCCTTCCTTCCGGTCAAAAAATCACCGTTGAAAATAGCCGAAAACAGCCCTCCACCGATCCCACGACTTGCTTTGATACCAATTTGATAGGAAATACTTGAATTCACAAGTAATTCTTACGGAATTACTTGAGTTCGCAAGCAATCCAAACAATAAATTGTTAAAAACAGCGAGAAAGAAGACAAGACGATAATGAAAGCAACCCAAAACAGTAAATTAGATAAAATCAAAGCAAAACAAACACTAGCAAAGATACAATTGATCCTCTATTTGAGAGGAGGATTGTTCTCTCCCAATCTCTAGACACTAGGTCTAGAGCTCAAAACTCCCAAGAGACTCGAAGAGAAAACAATACTTAAGTATGCTCTAACCCTCACCTCTCATGCATATTTATAGATTAATTCCAAACCTCCTTTCCCAAAATAGATTAATTCAAATAAATTAATTCAAACCTCCTTTCCCAAAAGAGATAAATTCAAATAAATTAATTCAAACCTCCTTTCCCAAAATAGATTAATCCCTTGCCTTAAATAAGATATTTTATTTAATTAAATAGGGGCCCACGTCCCTATGGCTTAGGCAGTTAGAGAGGAGGCGATTTGAACCGCCTCCTGTAGACCTTGGCCGACCCAGGTGGGGTCGGCTGGATAGGCGCCGACCTATCAAATTTATTGGGAGATAATGATATTGGAGAGTCGTCAGCAAGGATGCCAACGCAGCAAACCTCAGAAAAGAAGTGCAAAGTTTCAAACAATACTTAAAGAAGGTGATGGAAGCTAATGTTCTAAACAGGAAGCTCGAACGCTAGCCAGAGAAAGTTTCGAGTGCAAGGGGACAGAATCATCATAAAAAATCCATTGAGATAAGCCACAGCCTTCGCCATCATTTCACTCCATATTAAGCTTGACAGGAACACATTTTTTGTCCAAGAACTGCTAGCATTCTCAAGCCAATAAAGAAAACAAAAGTATAAAAAATGGCCCAAGCACAATAGTTGACAAATCATTGAGTAGTTCTACAAAGAACTCAAAAGCAGCTTGCTTCCTATAGCAATTTGCAACAAAACAAAGCACAGCACAGCCAACATGCTCAGCTGTACTTCAGTTCAAAAGCGTGCACTATATATGCATTTCAAACCACACAGATGTACAAAAGTCTAAAAGACAGATCAAATATATATTAAATTATTATAGTCCTATTGGCTAACATAGTTGAAAAAAAAAAAAACTCAAAATCTTCTCTACTTTTTTCAATACACCATAAACAAATGCAACAACCGGCATCCCTGCATCATCTTTTTAGTTCCAACTATAAGCCATCCACCAGTTGTCCCTAGTCTCCCACCTGCCCCGTTAACTTCCAACAACTGCAGTTATTTCTAGCATTACTACAAAGATAAGCAAGCTAGAGTGAAACTAAAAAACCATTAAATTTATGATAGAGAACACTTGTATTCTAATACAAGTATTCCTAGCCAAAATCAGTAAACTGCTGCAGTTTTATTGTTGTCCACAGCAGGAAATAACCCAAAAACAGAGGAAAACAGGAGATATTCGCGAGAAATCTGAGAGAAAGCGAAGAAAAACTCTTGTATTCCACTAGTAGATGAATGAAACAACAAAGATACAATTGATCCTCAATTCGAGAGGAGGATCGATCTCTCCCAAATCTCTAGACGCCGTAGAGCCCAAAGAAAACCTAAATCTAAGAGATCTCAAATTTCAGCCAAATTCAAGATGCCCAAACCCTAGGAAAACAAACTATTTAATGCATACCAATCAAAAGGAAATCACTAAACAGTCCCTACATTCAAATTCTCCTCTTAATCTCCCAAAAAAAAACTTCCTAGTAGGCTCCCGCAACGCTAAAGGCTCGCGCGGCCTCCGCCCAGGCTAAACAAGTCGCCTGTTTCGCGACTCGGCCGGTCCCGAGCGGACCGGCTGGACCGGTCTAACAATACTCCCCTCCCGAAAATCCACCTTGTCCTCAAGGTGGAGATATGCTTGTGTTCCGGTGAAGGTGGCGATCCTTGAAGTAACTGAAAATTCTTACTGTATTGCGGAACCAAGGGCTGCACGTAAAGAGAAACACCCCCTCCCTCTTCCAATCTGATCGCATCTAGCCTGTGTAGTCCCACCAGATAGTCTTTCCCCACCTCTTGTACGTCCCTAACCATGGTTTTAAGTGATGTGATGGCTTTGGATAGCCCTGCATCTCCCCTTATGACCACCATTCTCCCATCCACCATTAATTCCATCGTGAGTGCTCCCCAATTGTTCTTGGTTTCCCCCAAGGTTTGCAACCGCTTCATCCTCAGGATGACATCAATGCTTCCTAACTCTAGTGGGAGAAAGTCCTCCTTTACTTTAATCCACTGGATGGTCAACACCACACCCTTACAGATTCCCTGACCTTTCTCCACCTTCCCTGTACCCATCATCACCCCATAACAACCAGTGTCCACCAATTCACTCCCAATCGGTTGACGACCTGAGTGGAAATGAAATTGTGGGTAGCCCCACTATCAATTAGTACAATCACCTCACAGTCAGCTATCTCTCCTTTCACTTTCATAGTGTGACTCGAAGTGAATCCCACTACTGAGTTCAGAGAGACTTCTGCCACATCCAGGTGCAACTTCTCCTCCTCTCCAGATCTGCTCCCACCTCCCTCATCGTCTTCCTCGTCTTCACAGACAAGGAGAACCTGAAGAGTTCGGTCCTTGCACCTATGCCCTAGCATATACTTCTCATCACATCTAAAGCACAACCCCTTTGTCCTCTTATCCTGCATCTCCTTCTCTGTCAGCCTCTTGAAATTTTCCTCACTCCCTCCTACTGGCTTCTCCCGCGTGGTCTCATTACTGTTGCCTGATTCAGGCCCCTTGGGTGCTAGAAGAGTAGTCGTTGTCCTGTAAGAGCCTCCTGAGCAGTTTCCTCGAGCCCCTCTTTCTGCTTTCTTCTGATCTTCTACCAACTGTGCCAGCTCCATAGCCTTTCCCAGGTTCCTCGGCTCCAGTACCCTGACTGCTGTTCGGATCTCTAGTTTCAGCCCCTTCATGAAGTTCTCTTCTAAGGCTGACTCTAAAATGTGATCTAATCTGCTAGCCAAGTACTCAAACCGATCCCGATAATCTGCCATAGTCCCTTCTTGAGTCAAGGCAAAGAATTTCTCATAGAAGTCTCCTCCCACGTAGGTTTGGAAACGCTCTATCAGCAATTCTTGAACTCTCTCCAGTTCCGAATGGGCTCCCTCCTGTCACGCCACTGATACCATGCCAGAGCTTTCCCTTCCAGACACAGACCCGCCGCTGTCAATTTTTCATCCTCTGTCAACCCGTTGACAGCGAAGTAACGCTCCACTTTGTAGATCCAGCCATGGCCGTCTTCACCCTCAAAGACGGGCATCTTCAGCTTCCTCACCCGTAGGTCTCCTCCGTTTCCCCGGTATCCTCCATAACCTCCCATTCCTCGAAAGGGAAGAGTCCCCCAAGTGTCCCGATCATCCCTCCGACGATTATATTCGAATCCCTCTTCATACTCACCTCTTCTTCCTTCGCAATCATCACCTCGACGTTGAATTCCTTCAAATTCAGCACCTCGACGATGACGTTCCTCCCTTCTTCCTTCAAAAACAACCCCTCGACGCTGAATGAATTCAGCACCTCGACGCTGGATTCTTTCAAATTCAGCACCTCGGCGATTGAATTCTTCCCTCCTTCCGACCAAACCAGCCTCCCGTTGGTCGTATTCCCTACTCATCTCCTCTCTAGAAAGTGGTTCTAGATGGGGCATGTCGTTTTCCTCCTCCAGGATCTCCACCTCCGAATTTATCCTCCCCCTCAAGGGGTTCGGATTTCCTCCCATGCCATGGTCGTCGGTGTTCTCTCGTACTTCCGATGTCGCCTGATTGGCCTTCATTTCAAGTAATTTCTTCATCATCTCTTCCATCACGGCGAACTTCCCCTCCAACCTTTCATTGTTGGAGGTTATTTGATTTTGAAAATCGAAAAATCTTCCCTCCAAATCGGATTTCAATTGTTCGCTTTCGCCTTCCAAAACTTCCACCTTCTTTCCGGCCATCGTTCTTCTAACGGATCCCAAAAAATCTTCTTCCGGAAACAATAAACTTGCTGAAATTTCAGAATTTCAGCCGCCGGTGGTCCCAAATCGATGCTCTGATACCAATTTGATAGGAAACACTTGTATTCACAAGTTTTCCTAGCCAAAATCAGTAAACTGCTGCAGTTTTATTGCTGTCCACAGCAGGAAATAACCCAAAAACAGAGGAAAACAAGAGATATTCGCGAGAAATCTGAGAGAAAGCGAAGAAAAACTCTTGTATTCCACTAGTAGATGAATGAAACAGCAAAGATACAATTGATCCTCAATTCGAGAGGAGGATCAATCTCTCCCAAATCTCTAGACGCCGCTAGAGCCCAAAGAAAACCTAAATCTAAGAGATCTCAAATTTCAGCCAAATTCAAGATGCCCAAACCCTAGGAAAACAAACTATTTAATGCATACCAATCAAAAGGAAATCCCTAAACAGTCCCTACATTCAAATTCTCCTCTTAATCTCCCCAAAAAACCTTCCTAGTAGGCTCCCGCAACGCTAACGGCTCGTGCGGCCTCCGCCCAGGCGAAACAAGTCGCCTGTTTCGCGACTCGGCCGGTCCCGTGCGGACCGGCTGGACCGGTCTAACAATTTCATGCCATACTGTCTAATAAAAAGAAAAGGAAAACTAAAACGAGTATATCCTCAACTTAATGTTGAATTAAAATGTCAGGACTGAAATAATAGAGAGTTAAAAAGAATATTCCCTTTCAGATAAGAGTGACAATTTACAGTGATAAACCTAATCCTCATCCCTCTCTCTACTGAAGCGCTTCCATTTCAAATTAGATGTCATGGCATAATTTGCAATTATAACCTTAAACAAGGTTAGATATGAAGTTATTTAGTAAGCAAAAAACAAATACATAGTTAAAAAATGTAATAAAAATTTTTTCTAACAGCGAACTTGGAAAGCACAGATCATGCAGAAAAGCCACGTTAGAATTAGCCTGGCCAACCCAGAAATGAGCAGGACCTTGCTGAAAACACCACAACGGCCATTTTAGTTGGGTCTGCATGCCACAACAAACAGAACTTTTATGAGGTCTCCCGAAGGATGGGTAATCCAGCAGACCAGCAGTCCATCAAGTGCAAGGCATGGATCTCAGTGCACTAGATATCTGGATCCCCATCCTCATTCGAGGACAAGCCCCATATCAGTTTTGTTCATCTGCAATTCCCAAAAAAGCATCCTACTTATGTTGCATTAAAATTTTAAAAATGAATTACAAAAATAGAAGGCATAAGAACGAATTTTTGCTATGTTAAGATTAACATGTACCATTTATCGGTTGAGATCTTTAGCTACAGTCTTACCGATTCAATTTCTTGGTACTCAACATTTAGTTCACTGATTTGAGACTTTTATAATTAATTTGCTAATAAAAGTTGCACGCCATGATTCTTATGAGTCAGGGATTCAACTAATGGTACCAGTACTTTCTTCGACAGTCGAGAATATTCTGGGCCCTTCAATCTCTACAGTATCCTCTGAATCCAACTTAGGCCTTTTATTCCTGCAAAATAAAAAGCTGTTTGAGTTAAGAAATCTAATTAAGTTAGCAGACATGACCAAAAATTTTGTATTAATCATGTTGCCTGTTAGGACTGGTCCTTCAGGTGGAATTGCATAAAAGAATCACTATAAAAGTAGGAATAAAGGACATAAAAGTAATAAAGGCCTACAAACTCTCTTCACCACAAAGAGCTAAAACGATACAACTTTGTCCTAAAATTCCCATTTGGTATAATTTTAAACCAAGTAGAATAATGAATATTTCATGAAGATCATCAAATTTATAATTTGCAGGTTAAACAACACCAAACCTGGAAAATTCTAGAACTTCACTCCTACCCTCCAACAAATTTTGGAATTTTTGTTCTTATAGACCCAACATCTATACTACTATTATAAAAGGGGCTTGAGTTTCCTTCCCTAGCAAATCCTAGCCCTCCATTTTATTTCTTATAAAATTATCTTATCCATCCATTTCATTATAAATAATTAATAAATCAAAAAATTACTCTGTATATAAAGATCATTCTAAATTAATTTTCTGCATGTTTTACCATAAATTTTCTGTACGTTTTACCATTAAAGCTCATTCTATTAATTTTACATTTTAGCTATGTTGCACGGATACTCCTATTTACGAGGCATGCTGTATTGGATACGTGTCGGATACGGATACGCCTCCGATACGGCACGGATACGTGTCGGATACGGCCTTGCCATGTCCGATTAAAATATTATTTAAATTTGACTGGACACGCGTATCGGATACGCGTGTCCTATTAAAAAAAACACGGAGCCACGATTTACCCTTTTCTTTTCGACTTTCCACCGTTTCCGCTCAAAACACAGAGCAACATTTCAAAGAGCTAGGTTTTTCGTTTCCACCCAGTCACCCACGTGTTCATCTTCTTCGTTATAGTTGAAGGAGCGGCTCAATGACGCGAGCAAAGAAGCAAAGAAGATCATCCTTTGTCGACAAAGAGGCTTAACGACGCGAGCATTAAAGTCGATAGGATCATCCTTCGTCGACGAAGCGGCTCAACAACGCGAACAGTGAAGGCGACGTGAGCAGTGTAGGTTTGTTTTCTTCATCGTTCTTCGTTTTCTTAATCATAGGCTCGGTATCGAAACTTGGTACCGAACTTTATTGGAACTCGGTGTTGCTCGGTACTCGGTACCGAGCAATATTGGAACTCGGTACTGCTCAGTATTGGAACTCGGTATCGCTCGGTATTGGAACTCGGTATTGATCGGTACTACTCGGTACTGCTCGGTATTGGAACTCGGTATTGCTCGGTACTACTCGGTACTGCTCGGTATTGGAACTCGGTACTGCTCGGTATTGGAACTCGGTACTGCTCGGTATTGGAACTCGGTATTGCTCGGTACTACTCGGTACCGAGCGGTATTGGAACTCAGTACCAAGCGGCACCGAGAAGCTAAAAAATATGCTCAGGTCGAACCCCGCCAGGGGGCAGCGCCCCCTTGGACCCCCGGCAGAGTCGCAATATATCTACACTTTCACTTAAATTTTTTCATGTTTCAAATTCATATGTTTTAATTTGTATAGATCCTTTGTAGGATAATGAGTTCTAGTGGAGCAGGAATTGGTTCTGATGATGGTCCATCAGAAATTAATATTGAAAATAACAAACCTTTATGGGGTTATGTTACAAAAATAGGTAAAACATCAGAAGGGGGAGGCAATATTGCATTCAAATGCAATTTTTGTAATGCATCATACAAAGGATCATATTATAGAGTGAAAGCTCATTTGTTGAAGATTAGTGGTCATGGAATCAAAGTTTGCCCGAAGATAAGCTCATCACAAATGGCTGAATTACAAAGAAAAATCAGTGATGCTGAGCAAAGGAGTAAAAAAGAGCTTCCAAAACATATTCCACTTCCAAGCACTCATGCTTCCTATCCTTCATCATCTTCTTCAATTAGATGTGATGACAGTACTGTAAACAAAGGACCTTTTCGAATGGAGGGATTTGAACAAAAAAAAGAAAACATGTTGTAGATAGTGCTTTGGAGAAAGCATTTAATTTACAAATGAGAGAACAACTAGACGGGGAAATAGCTAGAATGTTTTACTCAGCTGGACTTCCTTTTAACCTAGCAAGGAATCCACATTACAAAAATGCCTTTACATATGCATGCAATAACAATCTTGCAGGATACATGCCACCAGGATATAATGTCATTAGAACGAAGTTGTTGCAAAGAGAGAGGGACAATATTGAGAAGTTGCTTGAGCCTACTAGAGGAGTTTGGAAGGAAAAAGGAGTTACTTTGGTTTGTGATGGGTGGACAGATCCACAAAGAAGACCACTTATCAATTTCATGGCTGTAACAGAGAGCTATCCTATGTTTATCAAAGCTGTAAACTGTGAAGGACAGTACAAGGATAAGTTCTTCATTTCTAATTTAATCAAAGAAGTTATCATGATGGTGGGGCCTTCAAACATCATTCAGGTCATTACTGATAATGCACCTGTTTGTAGAGCTGCAGGTCTACTTGTAGAGCAAGCATATCCTCATATTTTCTGGACACCATGTGTTATGCATACGCTTAATCTTGCTTTGAAGAATATTTGTGCAGCTAAGAATACCGAGGCAAATGAAATCACCTATAATGAATGTCATTGGATCACAGTGATTGCTGGAGATGCAATTGTAATTAGAAATTTTATTATGAATCACTCCATGAGACTCTCTATGTTCAATGATTTCTCTAATTTAAAGATGCTTGCAGTTGCTGAAACTCGGTTTGCCTCAGTAATAGTGATGTTGAGAAGATTCAAAAAAATAAAAAATGCTCTTCAAGCTATGGTGATCAGTGACAAATGGACATGTTATAGGGAAGATGATGTTGGAAAGGCTAGGTATGTAAAAGAGAAGCTTTTAGATGATTTATGGTGGGATGAGATTGAATACATCATAAATTTCACAGACCCAATTTATGAGATGTTGAGAGTAGCTGATACGGATAAGTCTTGTTTACATCTCATTTATGAGATGTGGGATTCAATGCTAGCCAAAGTAAAAGAAATTATATATAGACATGAGAGGAAGACACTTCATGAAGACTCAAGCTTTTGGGATGTAATCTATGTTATTCTAGAAGATAGGTGGAGCAAAAGTAATACACCTTTACATTGCTTGGCTCACTCACTAAATCCAAGGTAAATTTCAACATTTTTTTATTATGAATTCACAATTTGTTGTTTTGTAATTTCAACATTTTTTCATTATTTCATTTTAATATTATTTGAAGATATTCAACTAAAGAATGGCTTCAAGAGGATCCTCAAAGAGTTTCTCCACAGAAAGATTTAGAAATTTCAAATATGAGGAAGACATGTTTGAAGCGTTATTTTCCAAATGAGGAGGAGAGAAGAAGTGTCAATATTGAGCTTGCTAAATTTTTTGGTTATTTGGAGGACTTTGGTGACCAAGAGTCATTGCGTGATAGGTGGAGAATTGATCCGAAAATGTGGTGGATAATACATGGAGCTTCAGCACCTCTACTTCAAACAATCGCCATAAAATTGCTTGGCCAAGTTTCATCCTCATCCTGTTGTGAAAGAAATTGGAGCACATACTCATTCATCCAATCAATGAAGAGAAATAAAATTACTCCACAACGGGCTGAAGATTTAGTTTACGTGCATACAAACCTTCGACTTCTCTCAAGGAAAACTCCAACTTATATGGAAGGAGACAACAGGATGTGAAATGTTGCTGGAGATGGATTTGAATCTCTTGAGGATATGGGAATATTAGAAATTGCTAATCTTTCACTTGATGAGCCTGAATTAGAAGCTATGATATTTATTGAAGATGATATAGAAACTCAAAGACAAACCACTGAAGAAGCTAATCCTATCATTCCTTCTATTGAATAGTTGAAATTTCATGTGCTGGGCAAATGGGCAATTTATCTTCTTATTTTTGTTGTTGTACTAGACATTTCAATACGTAATGCTTACTTTTATTTCAATTTTTTTGTCATTTCAAATATTACACTTTGATTACTTTATTAATTTTTATGTATTATTTATATATTATAATGTCGTATCCGCGCCGTATCCGTATCCTGTATTTTTAAGAATTGGCGTGTCCCGTATCCGTATCGTGTCGTATCCGTATCGGTGCAACATAGAATTTTAGGCACGTTATACAGTGCGGCGTGATTCCCTAAGTTTAATTTTTTTAATTCTTTTGGGCGTTTTATTAATTCAAAGCTATTTAAGATAGTATTTTATTAATTCTGTTTCGTGCGAGTCTAAACCTATCCTAATATCGCCTTCACCTCTTCGTTTTCGCACCGTCGTCCATACTCTTCGGCTTGCCCTAGCTGACTCCATTCGCCGAGGTAGGTTTCTCTCCAAAATTTTTGGACTCTTAAACTTCTTTCACATTTGTTCTTCCCAGCAATTAATCACCCGTATTTTTATTTCAGTGTTTCAACTTTTTAAACGTTCTATCTGCCTCCGCTCACCGCCATCTTCTCCGGTAAATTTCTTTGCCTAAATTTCTTTAACGTCAGTTTCTTCCGGCATTTAATCACCCGCATTTTTATTTTGGTGATTTCAACTTCTTAAACGTTTCAGGATCATTTCTTCAATTAATTCGGTCTCCTGGAATTCTTCAAAGTTTTTTCACGATTTGGATGCATGAAGATGAATTCAATTGTCGAAACGTTTCAGCCTCCGACCATTCGGTTCCCGTAAGATGACTGTTGCATGTTCTCTTTCTCCCTTATATATATAATCAGTAAGATGACTGTGGCATGTTTTCACTTTAGCGCTTTCGTGATTTGGATCTCTACTCTTTTTGCTTCAGCGAATCTGTACTATTTCGGCTTCAAATTTAGGTAATTAATTTTATATTTTTTGTCCGAATTATGTTTCATAAAATTGTTTGACAAAATAATTATATTTTTTTGTTTATTACAATAAACTTCATTCATCATGATCATCTCATGCTTCCTATTCCTCAAATATCTTAAATATATAGTTGGTAAGAGAAGAATAGTACCATTAACATTATGAAATCACGATTTTGTGAGAATCTGTACTATTTCGACATCAAATTTAGGTAATAAATTTTTTTTCCTGAATTATGTTTCTTAAAATTGTTTGACAAAATATTTATATTTTTTTGTTGATTACAATAAACTTCGTTCATCACCTCATGCTTCCTATTCCTCAAATATCTTAAATATATAGTTGGTAATAGGAGAATAGTACCATTAACATTATGCAATCAGGATTTTGTGAGTATTCAACCATTACTCCTTGAAAAAGGTGTGGTAATTTTAGGGCATAAAATCTTCATTTAGCCCAAACTCTATTGGTAGTATCATATCTAATATAAAATTTGTCTTCTAAGATTTTTCTCATAATCGCTCATATAATAAAAAGGGATGGGTGATAATTTTCAGAGTCCATAATATAATTAACAGTATGACAAACACATGAAATATATTAGTAATGGAAATTTTCTATTAACTCATTCATTAAGTTTAGATATCAAGGAATAATTATATATGGCGTACTCTAAGAGAGAGAAATATTCCCTATTTAAAAAGAAAGAGTGCAACTAATCTATCAATTGGAATACAATGAGTTATTAAGAATGTTTAGAGGTAGTAATTTATAAAATATATAAATCACGAGCAATCATGCATCCCTCTCTTTTTTTAATGTTTAGAGATAGTAATTGGAATACAATGAGTCATAAACAAATATTTCACTTTCTTTTTAGGATTATTTCCATAAATTATATACATCTAACATATTGAGGCTGTCATTGTTCCTGCTTTTTTATCATCTACTTTGGGCCTAAGGTACGTAATTTGCACCTTTAATTATTTTGTTTTATGAAATTTTATAATTTCTGTGAAATTATGCTTTCAATATTCTGTAATATTATTATTTCTAATTCATATATTTTTTGGTGTTGTTTTACATAAATTTTTAATTAATTACCAAGATTTGCACAAAATTAATTACCAATTTCTTAATTTAAAAATTAATTGTTAAAATCTCATTGTTTAAGAATGTCAATTAATGCTTCATTTCTCTTCTTTGAGATTAATATTTCTAAAAATTTTGGGACGCCATGGATGATTGTTGCCTCCTGCTCTTTCGTGCAGAATCTGAGAGTTGTCCATCACATTCTAGCTATCCTGACATAAATAAAAGTAAAAAAAGAAACGATAGTTAAGTGTTCAACAACAGATAAACACATCTTATATGCCGTAATGGGTTGATTAGCTAAATGATGATTATAAGACTGTTTTTTTTTTACTTTTTTTTTGTAATTTTTATTTTCAATTGATTTTGAAAACATGTCCATGATAGTGAATGCATATGAGAACATGTTGTGTTATTTAATTTTTTTGATTTCCTTGTTTGATTCCCATTGGTTTTTTTCTTTATTTGGGTAACTATTGGGTTCCTTGTTGGTTGATTTAATGGTGCATTATTGTTGCTATTTGCAGTTGGAATGCTGTTCATCCCTTATGGCACAACTCTTCACTGTTATAGAGAGTGTTGCAGTTTATTTCCTATCATTCAAACTTATTTTATCATTAGAGAAGCTAGAGTTACTTGTATTTAAATTTCTAGATTAGAATCTAAAAATCCGATTTATAACTATGAGCCGGTGATTTCATTGTTATTTCTATGGATAATTCAAGTCTGTATCTATGAAATTTACATTGCCACTGTCGGAATTTTCTTGCCTACCTAGAGTTTGGGTTTTCTGTAAATAAAGTGAGTGGCTATCAACCTTTCAGAAAAATGCATAATTATAAAAACTTCATTTATGGCATGTAATGAGAAGCTTTTTGCCTAAAAAATTGTAGTTTTTTTTCCTAATTGTTGTGTGCATTATATTTGATTTATGGTTTTTTGGTGGTTTTAAGTTTTTTGCATATATTTTTATTTGGATGATCATTAAATTGTGAGGTGATTGTTTTTTCATATATCAGGCTTTTCTTCCTGTTTGGATGCATCATAATTGTCCATGTTATTTTTATTGATAAAGATTCATGAGAGCCAGCTTGTTATCCCATGTATATATTTTGTAGGTCTTGTACGCAAAGAAATTGCTGATGATACAGAGAGAATAATTGGGAGATCCAAACAAATATCTTATGTTCCCATCCATCTTTATATTTATTCACCCAACGATATATTGTTCTTAAGTTTTTTCTAAATTATGTTATTATATTTCCAATTATCACTCTATGTTGATATTACATTGAATTTTTAGCCCTGAATCAATATTGATATGGTCATATTCGATGGCATAATGGTCATAAACTATGTAAATTTGGTGCATATAAATTATAAAATTAAGATTATAAATTATAAACATTGAATTTTTTACCAAAATTTTTCTTGAAGTGCTATAAATTATAAAATTTAAGATTATAATAATTATTGGAATATTCATTGAGGTATATTTATACTTGCTTCTCTATTTAAAAAGAAAATTAAATTTTGTAAACTATTTTTTATTTTTTAAAATGTAAATATAAATCGCTGTGATAGAACATAAAATTTTCAAAACTTATCACATATAAAGAGAATAGTGTAACATATTGATTACAATCATGATTAAAAAAACACAAATGAAGTTTAATCTTATCAAATATATTATATTACCAATTTTCTTATTGGTAATTTGATTTTAATATTATTTGTAACAATAATTTTATAAAATGAAATATAATGAGTAAAAAATAATTTTCTCTCAAATATATTCAGTTAATTTTTGTATTTATCATTAATGTTTAAAATTTTACTAACATGCAATTAAAAAAAGAACTTATAACTTTCAAGAAAATCCGGCTTAAAAAATAAATAATCCATTTATTAACTAATAAAAAGAATTTAATATCAAAATAATTCATGAATGATAGAAAATACATATCATATAAAAAGTATTTACACCATATAAAACTTAACATAATGATTATAATTATTTATAATTTTTTTTCATCTTAATAATAATAATATAATTAAAATATTTATAATATAAATTTTTATTTGAAAATTTTTAGTCACGTGCATTTAATGCACGGACATTTATACTAGTAGTTAAAAGTATATCATCATCATCATTAGTTATTCCAATAATTGGCCGTTAATTTTACAAATCCTCAAACCTTATTCATTCTTGTTGAATTTCATATAAAGTATTAACTTTATTTTGAGCACATCACTTCGCACAACTTCTGCACTTGCATGTCAACTTTTAGACTGCTCATTTTCTAATTCAATATTTCTGCATTGCTTTTATTTTGCCCATTTTTATTGTATATCTCAAACCACCGTCTATATTTGACTGACATACTATTAATAAATCCTAAGACATCACATGTAAGTGACGTGCCACAATATGACCAAATGGTGTTAAAAAATAGGCAAGGATTGGGTAAAACATCACATGCAAATAATGTACCACAACTTAACTAAAGTTAGATGAAAATAGGTAAGAGTTGGCTAGAATATCAATTAAAAGTGGCCCGCTATAATTTAACCCAATCGTAGTGAATAGTGAGATAGATTGGCAAGGCTACAACAAAGATTAGATTTGCAACATAAAAATTAGATACTTGAACATGAAGACGTGAATTTTAAAGACTAAGGGTGTATTTGGAATAACTTTTTCACAACTTTTCTTAACATATTACTACCACATTTTTATTTGACTATGATGAGAGGGAGCATTTCACAACTAGATATGCTAAAGTGTGCTAGTTGCACAAAAGTTGCTATTTGACTTTATCTGGAGAAAAAACTCTATAATGTCCACAGCATCTTTCAAAAAACTCTACTATTCCAATGATAGTTTCACAACAAATTTTATAGAAAACTGTAGTCTTCCCAAAGAAGATGTCAAATAATTTAAAAAAAAATTGTACCACTTTAAGAACAAACGATAATGTAAAGATTGTGGCCATTTTGAGTTATAAGAGAAAGTTATAAGAGAGAACAATGGAATATAAACTGGAAAAAAAAACATTTGCTTCAAATAATCAATTTGTTTTCATGCTAAAATATATAATATGGAAGAACCTTTTATGTGAGATAATTAATCGAAAAGTTCAGAGAACAGAGAAAAATTTAAAAGAACTTCATATGATTTTTATTAATCTTAAGATCATATGATCGAACATCACGAGATTTACTTTTGTATGTATTAAAAAAATGTATGTTGAATGTATATTGAAGTTATTAAATGCATGTATGTGGAACACTGAGTAAAAAATCATAAATGCTTTGACTAAAAATCCAAGAAGTTTATAAAGCCTTTAAAAAGTTTTAGTTTCTTTTTTTTTTAAAGAAAATGTATAATTAATGAAAACCATTATAAATAAGAGCTTGGCATCCCTCATCCCATGCTAAATTAGCATGCTACAAACATGGTAAAATTCATAGAAAGCCTTCCAAATTATAGCATAGATCCTAAACATAAGACATAACGAAGGATCTCAAAGGGCCAAAAATACAAACAACTGATCCCTCTACTCTTTGATCCCTCTACCCATTACAGGCTACTGCTAGCAACCATTCTATCATCTTCAACACTTAAATACAAATTAGGACTGCAGTACGGGAAAAATCAATCACTTCATGAATTGTTGCATGGTGTGTCGATTGATAGAAAGTGAAATAATGATCAATCTCTCAAAAACAAACAAACTTCTTTGTAAGTGTATTGTCATAGTTGAGAATCTATGGAGGACCACATGCAATAAAGTGTTTTCCCCCATGTTTCCAATACAAATCAAAATTTGACAAGTTAGGTGTTGAAAAGTAAGGAAATTGGAAAAAATCACCAATTGAGGTCTAACAAGACTAGGCACAACACTACCAAATTAAACAAAAATTTATAGGGAATAAATCACTATTTTTAAAGGCCCACGTTTGAAACAAAGTGTCATGGTTCAATGGGGGTCAGCTCTACTTCCTTCTCAAGCAATCGTGCTTTGCAAAATGCACTCTATGCATGATCAAGTGCTAAGCATGAACGAGAAACGTGCATGAAAAGACCTCACCTTCATCTTCATCACAAACAATCAACTTGTCTTGTAGCAGCAACATCGCCTTTGTCTCCATCATTAGTAATCGAACTCATCCAACAGCAGCAGCAGCACCTCTGTTTGTCCTGCGATCACAATTGTCTCTTATACTTGTGATGTGCTCAGCTCCATCTTTGACTACATGAAAAAGTTGGGATCTCACTCTCAATCATCCTTGTAACTAGTGCTATGCTAAACTTGTCTCCAATCACATGAGAAAGAGGTGATCTCTTCTTGTTGTTGTGCACTTGCAGTGATATTAAGTTTGTTCAAGTATAAGACAGATTTTTTGATAATTTCACAACCTAAATGGAATAATAAGTTTCATTGATTTTGATCATTTTGAGGTAAAATGATTTGTCACAACTAGATGACTAGGAAGACAGTTAATTAGGGCCAACACTTGTTTAATTGACTAGCATAATTAATTAATTTTATGAATAACTCTTTAATAATAATTAGTGCACACCCTTTACATAAATCATTTTTAATGGTTTTTATGATATATTTTATCAGAAAAATTATTACTTTACGTGGTCTAAGTTAATAAATAAATATTTATCATATTTGCAAATAATATGCATATAAGTCATCAGCACTCTGGTTAATAAAAGTAACACTTAGCATTGTGCTTTCCACTAAGAAGCAAACAAGGAATCCATGTGTATCGCATTGTGCTTTGCGGTTTTAAACAACGGAATAAATCATCTTCAGTCTTAAATTTCCATCCAGAGCCTAATTTATCCCAAAAGAGTAGATACCAATGCTCAAAGTAATAAGCAACAGAACCACATTTGTTTATTCCTTCTACAAAAGTGCTAGAATCACTGTCGTTTCTAGAGTGTAGTATTGAGACGCACATGTAACATGTTAGTAGCGGACAACATATGTCAGTCAAACAAAACCTCTATGATTTGGACAAAAAACTGAGCTTACACTAAATAAGTAAATGGTTTTAACGGAACAACACATAAGTAGGCCAGTTAGAGGCATGAGAGGTCAAAGCTCAAGAATTTTTAAGAAAATAGCAAATATTTGATTTCTATGATTCCCCTAAAAGACATGGCATGTGTTCTGCAAAGAGTATCTAAAATCTCTAGTGAGTCTACTTAAAACACCCAAGCAGATCCTCATGCAAAAAAATGCATAGAGTTTAGCATTTGCTTTGAATATTATTCAACATGCTTTGAATATCTAGTCAATATCTTGTAGAACTGATATTCATTTATATGGATGGCCAAAAGGAAACTTCAAATTCACATTATTAACATGTAACTTCTAACTGGTTACGTCAAAACTATGTCATGTCACCGGATAATGAAGAATGGAGACTTACACAGATTTATGGTAACCTCAGCAAGAAAAGGAGCGAAAGATTGCCTGAGATTGAGAAATGATGGGCTTGCACACAGCAAAGGGAGAATCTGCATACAAGAAGGGGAAAATCTGTGAGGAGCAGCGGAAGGAAGAGGATGGTGATAGGAAATACTTGAGTTCTCAAGTAATCCTATCGGATATACTTGAGTTCGCAAGCAAACCTAATAAGAATTTGGTAAAAACAGAGAGAATATACAAGAACGATAATGCAACAACCCAAAAAAAACAGCTTTTATTAAACAACTCAAAGCAAAACAATATATAAGAAAAGATACAAGTGATCCTCTATTCGAGAGGAGGATCGTTCTCTCACAATCTCTAAACACTAGGTCTAGAGCCCAAAACTCCCAAGAGACTCCAAGAAAACACAATACTTAAGCATGCCTCTCCCTTCCCCTCTCTTCCCTATTTATAAGCCCTCCCAAGCCCTTGCCGCCTCTCTCTCTTCTTACCAAAAATAGTTTTTAATTTAATTTTCAAATCAAATAGAGTCGTGGGACCCTCAAGCATAGGTGGCAACCCCCTTGGGAGGCAATTTGAACCACCTTTTGTAAACAAGGGCCACCCTTATGGGGCTGGCTGGGTTGGTTCTTGAACCGACCTATCAGATAGATGATGATTTGGATAACATATGGGATAAAATAAGGAAAGCATACTTATGATGATGGCGATGATGATAGTGATGGTGGTGACAAAGATGAAAACAATGATTTTCTTTGACGCTGGATAACATTTAAAATGCAATATCACTAAACATAGGAGAGGTTTCAACAAATGCGTTTAATGAAACCTACACAGAACTTCTGGATGATCTCTAAAGAGAAATTCCTTACATGCTTTAATAAAACAATGATAATTTGGTTTTAGAATAGTTGAACGTTGAATATGCAAAAAATACAGTACTGCATTATTAATTTGAAAATTTGAAAGCATACCTTGGCTCTTCTATGACATTTGTATGATCATTATTAACTTCAGCATCCTTGTTAGCAGAATCTGAAGCAGCCAATTCCAACTCAGTATTCAGAAACCCCACAAAATCATCACTGCTGCTTGAAGAATGCAAAGGAGACTCTGCCTCCAAACTCATGATTGCATCTAGCAAACACCATCTACTGCAGAAACCACATATTGTAGTAAGAAAAATGAGAATTATATATAAGAGTAAATCATTATTAGACAATTTTCAATAATAATCTTGTAGTAATAATGTTATAAAATGCAAATAAGAGAGCATAACAGTCGATGCATTAGATTTGGAGAACAAACATTACAACAACAACAACAACAACAACATCAAGCCTTTGTCCCACTACATGGGGTCGGCTACATGAATCCTTTTTCTCCATTGTGTCATGTTAGAAGTCAAATTCTCATTTAAATCTAATAAAGAAAGATCATTTCTAATATTTTCTAACCAAGTCTTTTTAGGTCTACCTCTAGCTATCTTAACATAAGTCAAATCTAATAACTCAACTTTCCTAACGGGGTCATCGGAAGGCCTCCGTTTAATGTGACCAAACCATCTAAGGCGACTCTCTCTAACCTTATCTTCCTCTGGAACTACTCCAATCACAATAGATGTGGTTTGCCAGTTTTCCTTAACATCTTCTTTAGATTAATAGTTACATGAATAAATAATTGCATAAAACATTCATATTGACTAATCTACTTCCATATATATATATATATATATATATATATATATATATATAGAGAGAGAGAGAGAGAGAGAGAGAGAGAGAGAGAGAGAGCTAATATTTAGTGTTTTATTCAAATACATAAACAGCATTAATCTTTGCAATCTCTAATTCAATGTTTAACAAATCGTTACAATTAGGCTGTTATCATTTCAAATATACACAACATAAGATTAAAATTTCATTAACTTTGCTCCTTTAAATTATAATTAAATTACAGCTTCAATATTTCTATAATTTATTTTATAACATAATTACATAAAGACATAGCTTTGAATCCAAATTTTTCATAATATTTTCTCAATAATTTTAGTTAACTAATTTATTCTAACTTCATAAAATTTAGGTTTTAGATTTATAGCAATCAACTATTAAAATCTAGAAAACAATACTTATCATTTAATAAAATTTTAACTTTCAGATTTCATCTAACAAAATTCTAAATTTAATATTTAATGAACGTACCTTCATATCGTTCTCCTTCTTCCTACTTTGCGAAACACCAATCTATCCCCTCCTTCTGATCTGTTCTTCCTCTCCACACCAAAACGTTACAACATTTCTTTGGGAATAGAAGCTAGGTCTAGGGTTTGTCAATTTGGAAAAAAATGAAAATCTAGGTTAACTCCACCTTGTTTCGAGTTTAAGGAAAAGATGAACTTCCAATATCTTAAATCAACCCTTCGCTTGAAATTTGCGCCTACACCTTACTCTGCACCCAAGCCTTGACGCGCGTGCAGCCGTCGTGTGTGAACCCATCCTGTCACCCGCTCTAATGTCCCTCGTTGCTCGCTTTCTTGTTCGCCGCTACTTGCGCGCTCCCGCTGCCGTGCTTCGCTCGATCGCTCCGACTTCCCCGCTCTCCAGGTCGCCCATTAAATTGGTTCTTCGCCCCACTGCTTACGCTTCTTCATTCGCTTCTCGATCCTTAATAGGGAAACACCAAATTAGTAAATTAACAACTAATTAGTTACCACTAATATTTATTTTTCTTATAATAAAAAATTATATAAATTCCTTTTTTTGGTATATTTTCTTTTAATATATAATTCATAATTTTAACTATTTTGTATGTAACTGCATAATTAAGTTTGAGAAACATTTCTTAATAAATTTTCATTAATTATTATTATTTATCAATATTATTTTTTTTTATCAATATTATTATTATTATTATATTTTGTTTGCAATTTTTAAGTTATTACACTAAACCCTTCCACTTGATAGGAAAAGCTGATTTTATTTCTAGGTCAAGATATTATAGAGGCTATTTGGGGCTATTGTCTTACTATTTTTCAAAATAATTTTAGTACAAAAATTTTGTAAAAATAGAAAATAATAATAATAATCATAATAATTATCTCAAATAGGTGAGGCATGGGGGATCACAATGGAGAAGTCATCATAAAGCTAGTTGACTGTTGAGGAAGTCGGCAAGCAGTGGCAGAGCAAGAAACTTTTCATAGATGGGGCCTATATATTTTTTTAAAATCCCTAAAACATGTAAAACGGCAACAACAAACAATAAAAAAATTCACAGTATGTTTCCCAAGTGAATCAAAATGGTGATAAATTGATGATAATAATAGGTCTTAAAAAGCAAAGCAAAAATAAATTATGAGCAAAGCATTTAATGTATGAATCAATACAATAAAAATAATCAGATTCAGATGCACTAATCAAACAACTTTTTCATAATCTGAACTTAGCACGACAACAGCAATCAGCAAATGAAATCACAATCTGAGCTCAGCATGACTTTGTACAGTATTAAAAGAAGCTAAGCATGACAACAACAAACGAAATCCCAATATGAAAACAACAAATGAAATCCTAAATTGGAACGAAATCTTACATAAAAACTAAAAACATCAAATGAAATCCTTGCAAACGATATCTTATATAGAAAACTAAAACGAAATCGCAAGAGATTTTGATAGCTTCTCACCTTCTGGACTTCAAGTGAGAACTGCCGGATCGAAGACCGAAGAAGGGAGTGAATATGCGAATTCACGGGTACGAGTTGCTAGACGCACCATTTCGAGATGATACCCCTGAGAGTGAAATCCAATACAAGGCTGTCGACCCGATTGGACGCACTAGTGGAGCCGTGGAGGCCTGAGACAGAGGCAACGAGACTAGAACTTCCAGTGTCGTGTGACTCGTGAGAGCTTCTGAGACCTATGACTGTCACTTGACCAACATTGTATGACTGTCATCTGCTAATTACCGTCATTTGATCACCATCACTTGATTGTCATCATCTGATCACCATCAACAATTATAATTTGACTACTATCTTCTTACTATCGTTGTCCAACTATCATCATATAATTGTTGTCACCCAACTAATATCGTTTGATACAATCTTCTCCATTTGAGAGGAGAATATCCTCTTATACTTCAGTTTGCATAGTGGATCATTGCATCTGGGCTAGGTTTCAAGATTTTTTTTCTTTCCAGGTTTTTCCCATAAAAATTCGATGCTTTCTACTTTTTTTATTCTATTATGTATGTGCAAGAATTTCATGCAAAACTATTATTCAAAGCTCTTATTTTACCAGCCAAAATTTTCTATAGTACTGAACCATCATAAATATAAAGCTTAATGCTTCTTCATAAGGACTCGCAGATTCTCTTAATTGAATTGATTTATAAAAGACCTGATTGAGCATTTAGAATAGAGAAATGTGAGTCAAAAGTTAATTATAAATGATAAATCATAGAAAGAAATGGATGTGAATTTTTATAAAACTGTTTTAAGAAGCAGTAAGAAAGTCGTCACAAACGAAACCTTAGTCATCTAATCTAACTGAGTTCTCAGGCAAGACAAATAGTTAGATTCCGTTGGTTGGTTTAACAGGCTATCATTGAGCGAGTTGGAGCAAATTATTGGACAACTTGATAAGATAAGGCTCAATGCAAATTGCCATAGAATTATGTTACCATTCAGCATGACTTTCAAAGCTTTCTCACTATGAACTATCACCATCAGTATACCTGCCCCCTTGCAATGGGCAAATTATTACGTCCGGTCACCGGACCTAGAAATAGGTCCGGATATCCTCTAAAAATTTGACATGTGGAATGTACATGTATCAACGGAATTTTAAGTCAAGCGCCCCAGAAGCGTAGGTAAATCGCAGTGAAAGTGCAATCAAAGTGCACACAAAGCGCAGTTAAAGCGCACCAAAAGCGCAATCAAAGCGCACAGTCAAAATGCGGTCCACGTAGCAACTTTTTAGTGGATGTCCGGACCTATTTTCTAGGTCCGGTGACCGGACGTAATAATTTACTGCAATGGGGGCTCTTTAACATCCTCATGGCCTAACTTCAAAAATACAACATCCATACCAACATTTTAAAAGTTTATTGACATTACCGTTCACATATTTTTTTCATCAAGTTCTTTTTGGAATAATTTTCTTATTATTTTTAAAGTAAAATTTTAATATAAAAATTATTTAAAAGCAATAAGCTCTACAAATGCTAACAACTTCAACAATGAAAAATAGATAGTAATAGGGGGTGTAAACGAGATGAGTCAAACCAAATTTTGATACAATCAAACTGAGCTCATTAGTCTGAAAGCGAGCTCGAGTTTGACTAGTTCCATTGTAAATGAGTTCGAGCCACTCGTCCGCGTCATCCCGCCGTACACATTAGTGTCGTCCCGCAATCCCATCATCCTGTGTCGTCCTGTCCGCTGATGTGTCGACCGAGTCGAATTCGCCGATCCACTTATGCATCATCCTGTCGTTCGAGCTCGAGCCACACGACTGACGCAACCTCCTCGAGCCAAGCAAGTGCCTCAAGGCTTGAGCGGTGTCTATCTCAAATAGGCTTGATTAGGTTGATATTACACGGGATTAGGCTGGTATCAGGCAGGTATTTTAAAAATAAAAAGTATTTTAAAATCATAACAGTGAATTAAGACGGCTCGTGAGCTCGAAAGCCAAGCCTCAATCAAGCTTTGAACTCAAGCTTGTTTAAGAATTTGAGCTCGAGCTCGACTCGTGAGCTTGATAAGCTCGGCTCGCGAGCTCATAAACGAGTCGAGCTCTAGCTAGCTCGGGAGCCGGCTCCGCTCACTTAAACCCCTAGATAGTAGCATTGCAAAAATTATAACATTCATGAACTTCACAAAATGGGAAGGCTTAAAGTCTTTATTTCATTGGGAAAAAAAATGCAGGTACAAGGTTCAAACCATTACAAAAAATAAAGCCCATACAAAATCTTTATACCAATTACCAACCCCTGACCAAAAAAATGGACCAGCAGAAATACATGTTCCTTTGTCACCCTATGTAATGTCTAACAGTAATATAAGCCTTGTAACATACATACAAACTCCAACTCCCCTGAACTCTCATTTTGCATTACCCGATTACACAAAAAGAATTAATGCAAATTTTGCTTATTCATTATATGTAAAACTGGCTTGGTCTCAAGACAATAGGGATAAAACGGAATGGATCAGAAACAACACCACAAAAATTGGACAAATTATTAGGTCCGGACACCGGACAAAGATAAATCATCTGAATTTCTATCTGTCTACAGTAAAAGTGCAATAAAAGCACAGTTTTTATAGTAACTGTGTTTTTACTGTAGACAGAAAGAAATTCGGATGATGCTCTCTGTCTGGTATCTGAACCTAATAATTTCTCAAAATTTGAAGCTTGCAAAAAGTTTCATCAAACCCACAGGCGGTGGGCGGGGCAATAGTGCATAAATAAGGCTCATGACTGAACAGCTAGCCTCTGGAGATGCTCGCAGAAAACTTGAAGGCTGGCATCATCAGTAAAGATAATATCCGAGCCCGGAGCCACCTCATGGGCTGAGTTATATGTGGCCGATGGGTTCAGCTTGGCTAAGAGAAATCTTGCCTGCAGACAAAAGAACGATTAGGATGATCTTATTATAGTCAAGTTGGTTCAACTTGTCATTTAAATATTTATATATGATGAAAATATAAGTAAGCTATAACAAAACTATGATGCTAGTTGGAACAAGTAGCAATCTTTAAGAAAAAGGGTAATTCTTTCTTCTGTTTTTCCTTCATTAATAGTGGGGCTTATTGGAGTAACAAAGAAACCAAAATAAAAGAAAATCTATAACAATAAGATCCATATTCCATTGAACCAGTCGAAGGTTACCTGGGAGCCATGCTGATCACAAACAACTAATCTTGGGGCTGGGAATCTATCTCTGATTATCATTTGGGCATCATCATGCGGAGCTTGCAAAAGAAGAGCGAAAGCCTGAAAGAAAAACACACAGAAACCCTTACATAAAGAGAGAGAGAGAGAGAGAGAGAGAGAGAGAGAGAGAGAGAGAGAGAGGGAGGGAGGGGGAGGAGAGAGAGGAAAAAAGATAACAAAATAAAACGATTTTCCATGGGCATTGTTTGGTAATTTTTGTAGCTGCTATACCCAATGTAAACATGTTATATCATAATTTGTAATTATATGGAATACATATTACGAAAGCACGTGCAACTCATTGTTTTAAGATTCGGGCAAAACACTTATAACGTATGTAATTTGAGAGAAAATATATTACAAAAGCACTGTTGACGTGCAACTCGTTTCAAGACTCACTGTTGGTGTGGGCGGTTGTAACTTTATTTCGTACAAAAATATAAAAAAAACATCACAATATTACTAAAATGAATAATTAGGTATATCTAGATTTTGTTTGAGACAAATTTTCTCATTGTTTTGCTTTTCAAATCGTTGCCATACATCTATTTAGTTGCTATTTTTTAAAAAATATATATAGTGAGAAGCTACTTCTAAGAATCAAATTTGCTAGACTAAGGTATCTATAAAAAAGCTATTGTCATACTAACTAATTTCAAAAAAGTTAATTTTTTTATAATAAATTTATAATCAGCTTTATAAAAAATTATAGCTGTCCGAAATGAACTTGGAGTTAATTATAACACCATTTGATAAATTTCTTGTGAACTTTCCTAAATGACTACATATCTAGAAGTCTATGTTTCCGACAAAAGTTAGAGAGAAATATGAAAATAAGATCCTCATTTCCTACATGAGTTACAACCAAGACCCTCAGTATCTGAGAACCCAAGTAAAATATCAAAATTTTCTTAAAGCAAGAACGTTTCATTAAAGTTAGTTATTTAAGTTTTCTTTACCATTTAACTTTTGCACTTCGGACAAAGAATGCTCCTACTCACCATGAAATTTTCAGTTGCTTCATTGGCACTGAAGTGATAGTAGAGAAGTTAGTAATTCCACTTATTTTTAGGACATTTGAGCCATTAAGTCAGATCCACAAACACATTACAAACGTAAACTTTGAACTTAAGACTGCTTGATTAGTAGCTAAAGTTCCAAACCAACAAGCCAAAATCAGCTGCGTTAGTTATTCCACTTCAATCATATGCCTCAACCAACAGAGCAAATGACAATTAATAGGGAAATTTTTGGTAACTCCATGAATTAAAAAAATTGGTCCACGAAATTAAAAACACCAAAATGGCACCTAGTTACTTGCTAGGTTAAAAAAGGAGAAACACATTTGGTCTTTAGGAAATGCGAAAAATAGTTGCATCTTGTGCCTTTCATTTCCCCTAATCTAATTCTAGACAAGCCATCAACTAATTGAAGCTCACAATTCAATACTTAGGATCAAATTTGGCCCCCCCCCCCAAAAAAAAAAAAAAAAAGAAGAAGATTATACACTGGTAAAAATGTTATGTACAGACTGATAGTGGGTAATACACATTCCACAGTTGTAGCTTCAGAAATAAGTGATCCAAAATTATGTTACGGAACTGGCTAAAATATCGACTCACGCAAAATTTAACGACGTTTTACCTTCAGATGTCCACTACAGTACCCCAGAAAGATATGACCATAGTAAAATAAGAATTCATGGTGATGGTATCATACCACCTTTTCAAGCAAAGGACAATTAAACCATGTATGAAATTAACTTTGATATATTCACTAAATTATAGGAACCGAATAGCATAAGAACCTGAACGAAAAAACATAAAATAGCGACTAGCATGCATCCATGCCGGGATGCGTAGTCCCTTTGTTTCAGATTACTAATCAATTAGGAAATTTATCTTAGATTTTATTTGGAACAGTTTTTCAACTGTTTTGGTGGTGAGAAAAGAAAATAGTAAAGAAATAAAGTATTCCAAAGACAATTTTTTCAGTGTTATTTCAAAATTTTGTTTTTAAAATTATTTTTGAAAACATGTGTTTAAAACTGTGATAGAAAAATAAACTTTAAGCATAAATGAAAAAGTTTAAACTGTTCCAAACAAAATCATAATAGTGTAAAAGAACTCGAGTTATTTCTAATGACAATGAATTCAATACAAAATCAAAGATTATGCTGACATTATCATCTAGGGAAATGCAAAGGAATTATAATTTTCTGCAAGAAGCCAAACAAAGTTGTGCATTCCACCATCTTTAACTTGTCCGAACAACAACAACAACAACAACATCAAGCCTTTATCCCACTACGTGGGGTCGGCTACATGAATCATTTTTCTCCATTGTGTCCTATTAAAGATCAAATTCTTGTTTAAATCTAATAAAGAAAGGCCATTCTTAATATTTTATAACTAAGTCTTTTTAGGTCTGCCTCTACCTTTCTTAACATAAGTCAAATCTAATACCTCTACTCTCCTAACTGGGTCATTGGAAGGCCGCTGTTTTATGTGACCAAACCATCTGTGGCGACTCTCTCTAATCTTATATCTTCTACTGGAGCTACTCCAATCTTTTCACATATATGCTCATTTCGTATCCTATCACTAAGGGTAAAGCCACTCATCCACCTGAGCATCCTCATATCTGTCACACTTAACTTAGTATTATGCTTCTCTTTTAATGGCCAACATTCAGCACCATAAAACATTGCAGGCCTCACTACCATCTTATAGAATTTTCCCTTAAGTTTGAGGGGTACTTTTCTATCACACAACAAGCCCGATGCATTCCTCCACTTCAACCATCCAACTTGAATTCTGCTTATAATATTACAGTTTAAGATACATTACAATAAAAATTATACTTCAAACTTATCCACAAACAGAACATTCAGGAGAAATAATTCAAACATGTAAATATTTCATATAATTGTGTTTGACTTTTGAATCATAGGGGTATATTTAGTGTTTAAGGTAATAAGGTTGATTTCTTTGAAGGTCACAGAAAAATTAGATGTTTCTCATATTATGACGCAATTAACTTAATGAAAGAACCGACCGAAACTTCAGGATATTAATAGTTCTAAAACAAGTGAGATAGTGTTGCATCTCAAAACTTCATGTAGTTCAGCTAGAAAAAGATGAAAAGGCTTGAGCTTCAAAAAAATTGAGGGAATGCCAAAGAAGCTCCATAAAAAATTAATTACTAAACTAAACAAAAAAAAAGATGCATATAAAGAATGAATTACATCTTATTACAATCAAATTGCAATTGACACTTTAATACCTGATGTTCTGGCTGGTTTTGGTAGCCCATGTTGCGCCACTGAGCAATTGTCGTACCATGAAAAATAACTACACTGAAATATGCATCCAGTAAGAGTATGCGGTCAGCTGCTATAGATGCTACATCCAACAAAGCAGGTGAAGGCGGTGCAGCAAAAGAGTATGATATCAGTGAAGGCTGAATCATAACAACAGAGTTTGTGATGCTTTCTCGATTCAACAAAATGCGGAAATATGCGGTCTCATCAGGGCTATTATTAAAAACCTGAAACATACAACATCTAAATGTTTAATATGGGTAAGCTGGCGTTAAGAAATAAAAATAATAAATAAATCAAATGTCTCACCTGTACAAACTGTGACCGTCTCAAATTAAACATGAACTGAGGAAATATTGAAAAATTAGGATTTATAATAAATGAACTAGGATCATCTTTCCGATAGTCACCAAAACGTGAGCAAAGGCGGATGAGTGTTCTATCCAACCATCGGGTTGCATCGAATTCTTCCTGAAAACAGAAGAAACACTTTGCCACAATGAGAAATACTTTTCCAATAAAAACCACTGACAATATTTTTGAGTACGAAAAAAACTAAAAGAAGTTCTGTAATTGTAAAAAAAATGAAAGAAAATACCAGGTGAGCAATGTGCCATTATTGGGAAATATATTAAAGAGTGCAACAAGATTATTAAATTGATTTGTAAATGAAATTAAACCTCTATGCTTCTGATATGTCATTATAGTCATTATCAAGAGCATTAGCCTTATGACAAAATTTTGGGTCCCCATTATGAATCTCATCATTATTCTTGAGTATTAAATATGCATTTAAAACCAATCTAAACAAACCTATATGTACAATTTCTAGCATTATCAGTATACATCACAATGAACGCAGCTATAATCTTGCGCAGCAAAAAACTGACCTCCATCTCCATCTTAAATGACACGTATCTAGCCAATACAACAGCAGCAGTTTCTTGGTCGAACCCATCAACCAGTTCCTGGAGGATCAGTGATTTATGATATCAGCCAAATAAATCAATAAATATGCAACAATTATTGATCAAATAAAAAATAAATTGTCACAAAAACCATGAAATTGCTGCAGTTAAATATCTACATAACTCAACTAGCATATTAGCAGTTAAAGTTAATGCATTTGTTATACATACTCATAGGATCAATTGACCTTAGTAACTCAGTGTTGACTGTCATAGGAAGCATCATGACGATGTATAAGGTAAACCCATGAACAAATGCATTAACTAAAAGAAGCTAAAAGAAAATGAAATAAAAGGACCTAAAAGAGAAAATGAAATAAAAGGACCTAAAAGAAGCATATAACTAGACATGAAGTTGTCAAGCAAGCAAACCCAAGCCACAAAGTTCTTAAAAATACTTAATAACATAAAAAATGTCATGTTTACAAGAACTGAAAGTGCATTTTGTGATCCCAACATTGGAAAGAAAAAGCCAACACACATGAAATTTGATAATATCAACCTAGGATGAAGGCTAAAATTGAAGTTTGCATAATGCTGGGCACAATAATTCCTAGTCATAATTGCATACTTCCAGTCACATGTAACTAAGAAGGCATGTTGTTCTGATCATAAAGAAGCAGAAAGACAAACGCGCTAGCGTCAAATAGAAAAAGGGGAAAAAAAAAAAGGTCATTCAAAGAATCCAATGCATTTTTTCAAAAAAAAAAATTTAGTACATTCAAAATCAAGGAATGGGAATAGAATACACGGAATGCAGTGAAGATTTATTACAATGAGAGTGAACCATATTCACTGAAGGGTTGAAAAGCTAGGCAGCATGCGGATCGAAACCGTTGGCAATAGCCTTAGTAGCAACTTCAATATCCAAGGAAAAAAATGATTGATTTTTTTTTGGTGAAGCAACAACAACAACAAGGCTTTATCCCACTATGTTGAGTCAACCACATGAATCATTTTTTTACCATTGTGTCCTATTAAGATGCAGATATTTGAAGAGTATGATGCACATAGGTGGGTATACCTGGTGGAGATAGATGCATCAGGATACGGCCTAGGGGAAATACTCATACAAGATCATCGGCTCATTGCTTATTTCAGCTAGGTGCTCACAACCAGGGAGAGGCTCAAGTCTGTATACGAGCGGGAGTTGATGGCAATTATCTTAGTCATCCAAAAGTGGCGACCATATTTGTTGGGGTGAACTTTATCGTCAGAACAAACCAGAGTCTGAAGTTTTTTGATGGAGCTGAGGATAGTGACTAAGGAGCATTAGAGGTAGTTATCCAAATTACTTGGATATGATGGCCTAGGACTAGACAGTTCTCATCCTCCCACCTTGAGGACAAGGTGACACTTTGGGAGGGGAGTATTGATGGATTGACCAATTTGATTGGGAGGAAATTAGGAAGTTGCCTAATGAAGAGGGAGCTATTTAGGAAGGTTCTTAATCAAAGGGGAATTGTTTATGAAATTTTTAATTTTAATTGGGAAGAAAGTATTTAGGGCAAGAGATCTTATTTGAATTCAAAATCTAAGGGTAAATTATTTAGAGAACGGTAGAAGGAATCAAGGGGGAATTATTTAGAAAAGTTTTAATTATAATTAGGAGGGAATTAATTATGAAAATATATCTAATTTGAATTCAAATATTATAGAGAATTATTTAGAGAAAGGGGGCTGATTTGGGAGGAAATTAGGGGAGCCTATTTAAGGCTAACAATGTTGCATTTTGGGTATTATGCGATTTGTGTTTGTTGTACTCTTTTTATGAGGACTCTAGACGCCAGCTAAGGATTTGGGAGAGCTGGATCTTCCTCTTCAATTGAAGATCCAATTGTATTTTGTTTTTTCTTTCATTTATCTTTCAATAAAAAGTTCTTGTGTTATTCTTCCTAGTTTTCTCAATACCTACATCCACTTCCTATCAATATACTTCTAGGTCCTCCATAGCAATTTGATAGAAAAATTTTGCATGATGAATTTTCTAATAAATATTCATTTATGCTTAACCAACGACCTATTACTCTTGTGCCATTACCACCTCAACAAGTTGCAAAGGATCAATTGAAGCTAAAGCAAGAACATAATAGCAAAACGAGGAATTCACTTCAGGAGTAAAACAAAAGCAAGGAGTAAAATCATGCATTCTTGCCAATAAAAGTGAAATCAAACAAGCCTTACAGCTTAGACAACCCCTCATATTGCTTATGTATAAAGAAAATTATTTGAGCACTAATGACTTGGTTGGAACCCTTCCGAGCAGCATTATTTCTCTTTTGCAAGATTATGAAGATGTGCTCCCATAAGAGACATCTTCCGGCCTACCATCAATTCGAGGAATTGAGCACCAAATTGACTTTGTACCTGGAGCCACTCTTCCCAACCGATTTGCTTGTAGAAGCAACACAAGGAAACCAAGGAGCTTCAACATCAGGTCAATGAGCTAATGGAAAAAGGTTTGGTGAAGGAGAGCATGAGCCCATGCGCTGTTCTAGTATTACTTGTGCCCAAAAAGGATAGGACATAGAGGATATGCATAGAATGCCGAGGCATCAATAATATCACGGTGAAGCATCGCTGCCCTATTCCTCGTTTAGATGATATGTTAGAAGAATTATATAGTGCATGCTTATTTTCCAAAATTGACTTAAAAAGTAGGTATCATCAAATTCGTATGAAAGAAGGTGATGAATGAAAAATAGCTTTCAAATCAACACAAGGTTTATAAGAATGGCTAGTGATGCCGTTTGGCTTAACTAATGCACCTAGCACTTCTATGCATTTAATGAATCATGTTTTGCGAGCTTATATTGAAATTTTGTTTTGTTGTTTACTTTGATGATATACTCATCTAAAGTAAAAACTTGGATGAACATTTTACACACCTACAATTAGTATCGTAAGTGCTTAGGAAGGAACAATTATATGCTAATTTTAAAAAATGTTCATTTTGCATCACCAATAGAATTGTGTTCCTTTGATATGTTGTTAGCTCTCATGGCATATAGGTGGATGAGAAAAAGGTACAAGCCATCCAAGAGTGTCCAAGACCAACCAACATAAATGAAGTGCAAAGCTTTGATGGGCTTGCTAGTTTTTATAAAAGATTTGTGAAAGATTTCAGCACCTTCGTCGCCGCACTCACTGTAGTTATCAAAAAGAATGTTGAATTTAAATGGGGGTGAAGAACAGGAAAAATATTTTTCACTTATTAAACAAAAACTAACCCATGTTCTTTTATTATCTCTATCTAACTTTAAAAAAAAATATTTGAAATTGAATGTGATACTTCAGGAATAGGTATTGGAGCTTTACTTATGTAGGAAGGGAGACCAATTGCTACTTTAGTGAAAAGCTAAATGGTGCCACCCTAAATTACACCACATATGACAAAGAATTGTAAGCCTTGGTTGATCCTTGAAGACATGGCAACACTATCTATGGTTCAAGGAGTCTGCGATACACGCTAATCATGAGTCGCTCAAGCATCTCAAGGGCCAACAAAAATTGAACAAAAGACACGCTCAATGGATGAAATTCATTGAGATTTTCCCATATATCATCCGATACAAGTAAGATAAGACAAATGTGGTAGACGACGCTCTCTCTTGCAGGTATACTCTACTCACTGCTCTTGATTCTAAATTACTTTGATTTGAATATATAAAGAAATTATATATTGAAGACCTAGACTTTTGTGAAGAATTTCAAGCATGTAAGCATAATTCATTAGGTAAATTTTGCAATCTTGATGGATTTTTATTTCGAGAAAATAAGTTGTGTTCCAATTTGCTCTCTAAGGGAATTATTGGTTAAAGAATCACATGGTAGTGAGTTAATGGGGCGCTTTGGAGTAGCCAAAACTTTAGCTCTTCTACAAGAACATTTTGTTTTTTTGCCACATATGAAAAGAGATGTAGAACGAATTTGTGTTAGGTGTGTTCCTTGCAAATAAGCCAAAAATAGAGTGCAGCCCCACGGGTTATATATACCATTACCTATTCCTAAAGAACCATGGGTAGATATACCAATGGACTTTGTATTAGGTTTATCCCGTACAAAAAATGGGAAAGATTCAATAATTGTAATAGTTGATAGATTTTCTAAAATGATGCATTTTATTCCCTGTCATAAATTTGATAATGCTTTAAACATTGCCAATTTGTTCTTTAGAGAAGTGGTGAGATTATATGGAATACCTAGGATTATTGTGTCGGATAGAGATGTCAAATTCCTTAGTTATTTTTGGAAAACTTATGATGCAAATTGGGTACCAAACTATTATTCTCTACCATTTGTCATCCACAAACTAATGGTCAAACTGAAGTTATGAATGGAATTTTATCTACCTTGCTAAGAGCTATTGTTAGAAAGAATATTAAAACTTGGAAAGAATGTTTGCCACATGTTGAGTTTACTTATAATCGTACTGTTCATTTTGCTACTAAGTATTCACCTGAAATTGTGTATGGTTTTAATCCTTTAACTCCATTAGATTTATCTCCTTTGCCCGAACATTTTAATTTAGACGGTAAAAAGAAAGTAGATTTTGTAAAACGTATTCATGAGAAGGCAAGGATTAATGTGGAGCAACCAACCAAACAATATGCTAAGCAAGTCAACAAAGGTCGTACCAAGTTACTCTTGGAACCAGGAGATTAGATTTGGTTACATAAAAGAAAGGAAAGCTTCAAAATCAAAGAAGATCCAAACTACTTTCAAGAGGAGATGGGCCATTTCAAGTGTTAGAGCGCATCAATGACAGCGCCTACAAGCTTGACTTGCAAGGTGAGCCGTTTTGATGAAGATTCTGATTTGAAGGCAAATCCTTCTCAAGAGGAAGAGAATGATATATATGAAGCTAATGGTCAAGGAAGTCCTATTCAAATTACTATTGGTGATCCTACATGCGCTCCAAGTCACGAAGGCGGAAAATAAATTAGTGGCTACTTACCCAACTTTGGGCCCACGAAGACCTAAAGAGGCATGATAATGAGAACCTGATAGGATCATTAATAACCTTCTCCAAGTACTTGATTAGTCGCTTTAATAGAATTATTTTTATATTATTACTGAATTTAAAAAATGGTGGGGCTTTTATGTAAAATCTATAAAATATGCCTATTTAAAGGCCATAGGAATAAGAAAGAAGACAGATTTTGGTGGATCAAATTAGTGAATTGATTTCTCTAAGTGTTGCTGCCCATTGGGCTTGTCTTGGAGTCTCCAAAAATCCTTCTCTTCCTTCCAGGTCTCAACAGAGTCCTCATATCCCTTCCAATTCTGTTGGCAGCCCTCAGGTGTTGCCTTGGAGATTCCAAGAACCGCAGCCCCTACTCCCTCCAGCCATCCAGCCTCCAGATCTCCAAGATCTTCTGCCGCCAGAACCAGAACATCAAGAATCGGTTCTACCCTCCATCCCACCAGGTGTTGCCGCCTTTTAGCTGTCCAACTGCTACTCCAACCATGGGTTCTTCAAGATTTGGCTCCCACTAACCAGCCAAGCTTCTGGGCTTCCATCTTCCCCTATTCTCTTGTTGTCCACCACTAGTGGCTCAAAATACCTTAACCTTCACAGCCTTCAAGACCTCTCAGAATTTCACAATTCAGTAAAACAACAGCATTCAGAATTCTGCCAACAACAGAACTCAGAATTCTTTCAGTTCTCTGATCTTGCAAGCCTCCCGCAGCCTCCACAGTTTTCAAGACCACTCAGAATTCAGAATTCTGTAACGTCAGAATTCCAGAATTCTTTCGGTTTTCTGTTCTTGCTTCAAGAACTCTTCTGCTCTAAGTTAAACCGCACAAACCTAAGGAAACTTCGGATCAGAGCTTTTTTGTTTTAAGCCGGGTTCTTCATTTGCCCTATAAACTACCGGTAAGATCGTATCACTATGTCACTGTGGTATATACTTTGATCTATTACTACCATGTCAAATAAGTGACATTTCGTGATAATATCTCTGAATATGTTGCTACCAAATACACAATAAGAAATTAGATCTGAGGAATATGCCCTACATACAATATATCTGGACTCCTAAAATGCATACTGCCAGTTTAAATGGAAAAATAAATTATTTCGATCAAATGTATAGGCTATCAACAGATTTTCAATCATAAAGAGTTTCACTTCTAACTACCATTTTCATAAAAGGTGTGCGGAAAGAAAAAGCATTTGAAAAATAAAACAAAATATCGACTAAAAGGCCAAAAGAAGATGCTTAATAATTTGAAAACTAACCGCTGTATTTGTAGATCCTTCTACCCATCTTCTAGTGATGGTTGTAACCCGTAACCTAATTTGACCTTCAGAATTCTGATAGCTGCAGATGTAAAGGACAAAAAAGTTTTAAATAACACTATCTAGCAAGCTAAGCAAGAGTTACAATGATGTAATAAGGCAATGACGGTAAATATATAGTCCTTACTTTGTTAAGAACTGTATATACAATTGAGGATTTGGGATTCCTGATTGGCTTGATCGCTCACTTGGTGATATGTCAAAAAAGACAGTCAAACAAGTACTCCTATCAAGGCCGCATATTTTCCATGCAGTTGTATTTCCTTGACCAATCACCGTATCTGAACAAAAGGCACCTTTCTGTAAAGGATATAGTAGAAAGCATAAATTTTATTCAAACTCTGGCATACAATTTTGTGCATTTTGCCTATAATGGTTAATGTACTAAAAATGCTACCTTCTCCAAAGATGTGCAAGGTCCAATTATGCCCTGAATTTTAATTTCTTTTGAACAGTTGATCTCATGTGTCCCGCTGACATGGAAAAAACAAATGGGAATGAGCACATATCAATCAAGTTATATCTAATCCTTCTATCAAGTACAAATGCAAGAATAAATGATCTTATTAATGCAGTATGCAATACATATGTATTATTAACATCCTCAGTCCTCACGGTATAATTCATACTAAAGTTTGGCCTCCATGATGTGAAAAAAGAACATAACAACTTGTATGGATAATTTTGATATGCCGGTTCACACTTAACCGGTCCAGCCGGCCCTTGGGCCGGCTCAGCTCGTGTATAGGAGGCACAAACAATCCCCCTCCTCTAGTTCATTCCGCCCAAAGGGGTGGGCCCCACTTGTCCAAGCGATTTCAAATTGAAAAGAAGTGGGCGGCTAGGGCTTGGGAGGGAAATTAAATTAGGAAAACTTTTGTATCAAAGAGGATGGGAGGATTAGGGAAGATTATGTTTGATTTGATTGGAATTAGGGTTTCTTGGCCACTTGGGCTCCTTGATGGAGAATAATTAAGGAGAATGGTTTAGATACTTAGCTCAATAATAATGTAGTTGGACTCCTTGATGGCTATTTTCATATATTTGCTTCTCTTGCAAAATGCTCTCAGATTTATATGGGATTCCTCCTTGATGTAGGTTGAATTTAAATGTGAATGCTCACTATTTTCTCCTTTGTGTGTGGCTGATATGAGGGAGAAAAGTAGTCACTTGGAGAAGAAATGAAGTGGAAGAGGGAAGGGGAAAGTAGGGCTGCAAACAAACCGAGCCGAGCCGAGTATACGAGTGTTCATGTTTGAGTTCATTTATCATTAGATTGTTCAAGTTCGGTTCGTGTTTGATTCGAGCTTTATTGTTTGATTTCATGTTTGGTTCATTTAATTTAAGGGTGTTCATGTTTAGTTCATGTTCGGTTCGTTTAATGCTTATCGAACTTTAAACAAACAAGTCTTAACGAGCTATATTCGTGAACATATTTAACAAATAATCTATCGAACAAACAAACATTAATTTTTTTAATTGATTTTTAATTTTTTATTATTATTATTATTATTATATATATATATATATATAATAAACAATGCGGGGTCTGAAAATTCGGCCCCAGCCTCCGCCCGCTGTTGCTTTCTTTCTTCGGGGGAGTTTTAACGAATTAAGTTCCTGGGTAAATTTTGGGAAGACAGATGGGTTTGTAGATAAGACACTACCCAGAGATTTCGCCCACATTTTGTGAGGACTTTATGATATGAGTTTTGGTTTCCTATAGGCGCAAGCCCCTGTAGTTAATTACCCCTCCCGATCACGAGAGAGATTTTTCGATTAAGGCTAGTCGTCAATTAAATATGTAGAGATACGTGTTATCTGGCATATAGTAGCAACAATGGGCATGGAATTGGAAATGAAAGGATTTTATATTTAAAATTAGAAATTTCACCATCTTGCACTTAAAACAGATGGTGGGGAAATGGATGATAGACCCTATCAAGATCTCATGGTTCTGTCGTCCTAGACCATCGTGATCCCTGGTCTACTTAGTCAGAGGAGGTAGTTGACCCAATCTGACAAAAGGATCCTTGTCAGCAGCCACGAGTTTCTTCGTCCAAGGGTACCTTGTAGACCTGGGATGGATATTTGTCTGAGGGCTTTGTGCCTTATCGATTATATTTTATTGATTCATATATCAAGGATTTGATGCCACTAAGGAGCGTATTGGATCAGGCCATAACCGGTATTTCATAGTGTCATTTAGCGGCAAAACCACTTGGTTCAGAGGGCCCCTGGTCATAACCGTTTATCCTGCGGTGCCATTTGACGGCAAAACCGACGGTCAGAGGACACGTACCACGTCCTTATTAGTAGGAGATTATTTAAGAATGTATCCTATTGATATTTTCGACTATGCATTAGCTCTATGTAAGCTAAAGTAAATTTTAATTTGTCCACCTTGGCAAACTGTTGTGGAAGGTGGATGGATTTTGCTTTAAGCGTTAGAATGGTTTGATTTTCCGTTTTAAATATCTAGAATTGGATGATTTTTCTTGGAGTTTGGATTTTGGGGACATTTGTGAAGTCATTTTAAATATTTGGAATTAACCCATTCGGTTGAGATATGCGTTCAACACAGCCATCATCGGAGTGTTTGAGGTCATTTCTATTTGAAAATATTGCATTTTGTGAATGAATCTTGTTGACACTGTCGAGCTATCGACAAATGATCAGTTTTCATAGGCTTTCTGTCTTTATTAGTGAATTATCATTGTTATAGGTCTTGAAGGCCTAATATGAATATATTAGATAAATATATTAGTCGCTGCAACCGTATATTTGTTTGATGGTTCGAATCCTATCGACTCCTATCGATCCGCATAGAAGGATCAGGTTCGAACTTGAATTCACTTATTGACCCGCGTAGCATCCCTAGACGTCACATGTGTATCTGTAACATGCTCATCGGAGCTCATGCGGGTTTATGGGGGCATTTTATAATTAAACTCTGTCGACTCCTTTTTATCTACTTACGATGATTGGGTTCAAATTTAATCAAATGCGCAGCATCCCTAGACATCACGTTTGTTCCCACAACATGCTCGCCGCGGCACATGTGAATGAATGATTTTATCGATGAATCTTTCTTATAAAGGGGCCTTGAAGGCCTAATATGATTGTATAAAATAAATATCCCGATCGACCTCGTGATCGAATATTTATTTAATGGTTCGAACCGTATTGAGAAGGATCAAGTTCAAACTAAGATTCAACATTTAACACGCGCAGCATCCCTAGACATCACGTATGTATCAAAAACACGCTCGTCGGGGCCCATGCGGGTATTTGATTTTACTTGCCCCTTTCGTGTACCTATATGTATACAAACTACGGTGCATGTGCGAGGGCACTTTGAAATATTTGTAAACGTCTCTTGTTCGCTTGCATGGATGTTGCAGATTCGGTGGCGTGGCATAACAGCTTCTGAATTGACTTGTTCACTGCTCTGTACAGGTAGATTGTCATGCACTACTTATTGCTTTCTGCAGGTGGATTGTAGTGCAGTAACGAATCTCCTACTTTTGCTTACAGGTGGATCATGGCATTATCATCTAATTGCCACAGGATTCCTCTTTGTTTTGATGCAGACTCCCTTTTCTCATTCATCGGGAGGTCCTTCTGGACTTTGAAATCAATGACTGCTGCTTTGAAAATAACTTTTTTAAGATCTTCAGTGTAGTAGCTTATTATTTCTGGTATTTGTTGATGTCAGAATTGTTTTCTTTCTAAGTATAGGACCAAGAAGAATTTTTGGAATACCGGGAAGTTTATTTCGAATTTGTTCAAACATCTCTCCCATTCTGTCGGGAGAAGGGTGCCCTTCTCATGGGAGGATTCTATCCGAGAAGGCACTTGTACTCCTTGTTTGAACAACGTCGGCAAAGGCAATACCATAACACTATCAGTGTGCATGATATATTGTATCGTAATACCAAACTTTGAAGATCATTTGTATTTCCAAGGATCATAGATATCATAGATGTTTTCTCTCAGAAAAAGTCAATGAAGAAACTTTGGAACATTAGGAAGTTCAGTTCGAATTTGTTCAAACATCTCTTCCATTCTGCAAGAGATATCGTTCTCCGTACATCGAGTTGTCTTCATACCCGACGTACTCACAAATCTTAATCACCACTGTTATAGGTAATATTTGTACTTGTGTCCACAGTGGTTCGTTGTGCCTACGATATATCTACTGTTATTATCCACAAGCGGCTCGTGTGTATTTACGGGGGCCGCTGTATTCACCACGACTTCCTGGAGGTGTTCGTAGAAGAGCCATTGTTCCTGCATCATATTCACCTTTCACCAATCTCAGGTGGTATGACGATTGTACTTGTTTGTAGGGGCGGATTTTCCATAATCAAGTGCTAGTATTGCCATCTCAATCTACAGGCATTGTTGCTTGTGTTGGAGATCTCAATAGCGCATATAGGACACACATATGCATTCTCTTGTAGGTACGATGCACCTGATCTCGTAGAGACTGTTGTAAGAGTCCACTACATTCTTTGTTTGAATGCATCGAGGTCTTGTAGCGTACCAAGTTATACCTCGATGTTGGTTATGAGGATGTTGCAATATCCTTCCTACAAGAGCTCATGGTCGTTTGTATTTGTTGCATCTTAATCACATTCATTTACAAGGATTAATGCATTTCATCCGACACTGAGTCACTATTGACCGTACAAATGTTCTTGTAGTTTGAGTTCTCTTGTATATGATTCAAGCTTTGTTCTTTGTATATGTTTGATTCCAAGTTCAGGTACATTTAGACTCAAGTTCATCGAGTCTACAACTCCCACTTAATGTTGTATAGTCCGAGTTCAAGTGTGAGTTCAAGTGATTGTTCAGAGTCTTCTAAAGTCTTTGCATGTTCAAATTGATTTGAATTTGGCTTCAGTTTGATCTTATTTTATTTGGGTTTAGCCATTTATTTTAAACTTTGTTCAAGTTCAGATCCTAAAGTCCACTGTTCATTTGAGTATAAATCAGGTCCGAGTGCAATCATATGTTCACCCGAAATTTCGGCAGCCTCCCGGCATCACTCTAGTTTAGGGGAAAACTACGAAAAACTGGGTCTCCCGCCACGCTAGAGAAAAGCGTGTATGATAGGTGTCCTCGGACGAGGACACCGCGACTGTGAAATCTTCAACGGGAGCACCGAGAACAGGATTTTGGGTCCAAAGGCCGTTCACCTACCTCGTCGTAGGTGTCGCACCGGGTTCCCTTCCCACCACGCTAGAGAAAAACGTGTATGTGAGGTTCGTCGGCTCGACACGCACATCGAGGTAAGAGAGGGATTTAAGTTTAGGAATTATACCTTTGAATGTAAATCGTTGATGTAGGCTCGCTGATCGAGGCAAGGGAAGGAGCAAACATTTTTTATTAATTATAATTAATTGTAATAATTAATCATAATTAAATATAACTAATAATGATTAATTAGAATTAATAATAATTAATTATTATTTAATTATTAATAATTATGATTAATTAAAATCGTAGTTAATTATAACTAATAATAATTAATGTATAATTAACAAATTTAGTTAAAAATTAATTAATAATTAATTACAACTAATCAATAATTAATTGATATTAGGATTAAGTTAGATCTCTTAATTCCCTCATAATTCCCTCAGTAGAGTCGGCAGCTAAATGGGATTTGGCCAAAGAAGCACACGATAGAGGGTAAGTTACCTTCACAGTTGTGATCTTATGTTGTTGCCTCGGATCAAAATGTGTGACTTCCGATCTATTAGGAGGGGAAAGTCGTCATTGGAGCGTAGTCGAACAACACGAAGGAGCCGAAGAAGCGGCGGAAGGGAGAAAGGTTTCTCGATAGCGACTCCGGTCGCAACTTCTGATCCAAATGTCATGACTTCCGCTCCATCGAGAAGGGAAAGTCGTCAAACGAGCGAAGTCCAACAGCGAAGGAGTCGAAGTAGCGACGCTCTACACCTTCTACGAAGCCGCGAAGCCACAAAGCCGAACATCAACGAAGAAGCGCGCTAGAGGAAGAGGGATTCGATTCGAAGCTCTCAGTTTTAACAATGCGAAAGGGGCAGCGATCGAGGCGAGGTCGTGTGACGTGGGAGGAGTGTCGCGAACGTGCGCGACGTGCAACGTGGGATGGGGCAGAGCAGGTATGGTATTTTTCTTTTCTCTTTTTTTTTTTCGGTTCACAGGTCAACAAAAAACAAACAAACATTAAATTTGTTCATGAACATCTAAAACAAATAATCTAGCAAACATGGACAAATGTGAAATGTTGTTTGTTCAGAAAATTAAATTTATAATAAAAGCAATTGCCTATTTAAAATGAAAATATGATTAATCTATATGAATATGTTCTTAAATGAAGCTTACCTGTTGCATTTCTCTCCATTCGAGCTTTTATCGAGCTTAATGTCGAGCTTGTTCACGAACTTCAAATGATGTTGTTCGTGAACATAAATGAACCGAACACATTTGTGTTCAACCTTGTTTATTTAAAGATCAAGTATTTAAAATGTTGTTCAAGTTTGTTTGTTTAGTTAGTTAAACGATCACAAACGAGCTTTAATCGAACGGAGCATCAAGTAGCTCGTCGAACGCTTGGTTTGCTTGCAGCCCTAGGGGAAAGGGTCAGCCAGCTTGGGAAAGGGGAAGGTAGTCAAGCTGACATTAAGTGGAGCTTAGAGAATTGCTTGGGAATTAATGGCAGCACATGTGAAGAGGAGTGGATAGGCTAGGGATTAGGGAAAAGTAATTAAGGGAAGTTTGACCAACTAATTACAAGCTTTGAATTGTAATTAATTGTGCATGGGTAAGTGAGGAATTAATGTTTGGCTTTGAAAGGGGAAAAGTTGAAACTTAATGAGGGTTGCTTGGGAAGATGAAAAGGTTGCTTAGGAATTAATGGCAGCACACGGGAAGAGGAGTGGGTAGGCTAGGGATTAGGAAAAAGTAATTAAGAGAAGTTTGACCAATTAATTAGAAGTCTTGAAAGTAATTAATTGTGTGGGTAAGTGGGGAATTAATGTCCGGCTTTGGAAGGGGAAAAGTTGAAACTTAATGAGGGTTGCTTGGGAAGATGGAAAGGTGGTTTGGAAATCCTACAAATTAAATGAAAATCCTAATTGATTTCCACATTAATTATGCTTGGTAATACCAAGGGTTCAAGTGCATTTAATGTTGGAATATTAAGGGTCACAAGAGAAGATGAAGGGGCATTTGTTGTTAGTGGTGAGGTAGAATTTTGTGGACTACAGGGGCTGCCAGTGGAGGTGGGAGACGCTCAGCTAGTGCAGGAGAAGGAGGTTGGGCGTTCAGCTAGATAAAAACCAAGAGCGCAAAAGCTGTTGGGTGATGCTTTGCCTTCTCGGACTTCTCACGCTCACACTCTCAATTCTCCAAGAGAACAAGATCACACAAAATCAAAATTTTATAACATAAACATCAAAACATTACATGAGGGGGTGGAGCCATATATATAGGCCCAAACAAAAGGGAATAACCAAAAGACAACAATGCCCATGACACATCACATAAGTTGAGGGCAAAACACGAAACAAACTAATAACATAAATAAGTCTCATACAAACAACAAAAACTAGAAATATAACAACTCAATCACGACCGTAGACCATCGGCCTCTCTACAGTAGACTCTCCATGGTCTGATGTCCTCATCAAAATAGGTCACGTAATCATTGATAATGCAATGATGTGAGAAATGGCAGAAACACTAATTGAGACCCCACTGCACTCATTGTTTTTTGGGTTCCTTGACTTGTTTATAAATTGAATATTACATTAATGAATATTTGTGCTCAAAATAATATAGAAGCCTAGAGGGTCATAAGATGACTTATGAAGAAAGTAGTTTGACCATAAACATCACATGGGATGCAAACTTTATGAAGATTTTCATCATGACGTTAAATGAGGCTTTTAATTGTTAATGAATTTATGAAGTTATAAAAGTTAGCTATGGAAAAAACTTATTTTGTGTTGACAATCATTATGCCTAGGAGATTCAAAACTATAAAACAAAAAAAATGCAAAAAATGAAAACAAATGACAAGTAGAGAATGCATCGAAAAGATGATATGAATAAAGGCAAATTTCAAAAAAGGAGATATTGAGTGATTTATGGTGGGATAAAATAGATTATATCATTTCATATACAAAGGCAGAATATGAGATATGACAAGTTTTGTCACATCCTCATGCATGGCTTGTGTAGAATACTATGATTGAAAAGGTTAAAGGGATAATAATCAATATTAAGGAAAGGCGGATAATTAAAAGTCCAACTTTTATAAGGTGTATAACAATCTTGTGCAAAGAAGAAACTAAAGTAGCACTCCCCTTCAATGCTTAACCAGTTAACCACTCCGTAATCCAAGGTAATCATTAGTTAATCTCAAAGTATTACTTGTTGGTTATTAATGACTGAAGTTTCAATTATTGCATTCCTTGTTTAGGGATTATAATCATGCTGGACAAAGTAAAGCTCCAAATCAAGTTGCTCCACATAAAGATATGAATATATTAAAATGGAGGAACAAATGTCTGAAAAGGCTTTTTACAAATATTGAAGAAAGGGCAATGATAATTTGAAACATACTAACTACTTTGGTCTTAGTAATAAAAGTTAAATGAGGCTTTTAATTGTTAATGAATGTGTTAAGTTATAAAAGTTAGCTATGGCAAAAAATTATTTTGTATTGACAATCATAATGCTTAGGAGATTCAAAACTATAAAACAAAAAATGAAAACAAATGACAAGTGGAGAATGCATCGAGAAGATGATATGAATAAAGGCAAATTTCAAAAAAGGATATATTGAACAATTCATAGTGGGATAAAATAGATTATATCATTTCATATACAAAGCCAGCATATGAGATATTAAGAGTAGCTGATATTGACGAGCTTTGTCACATCCTTATGCATGGCATGTGTGGGATACTATGATTGAAAAGGTTAAAGGGATAATAATCAATATTAAAGAAAGGAGAATAATTAAAAGTCCAACTTTTATAAGGTGGCCTATAACAATCTTGTGCAAAGAAGAAACTAAAGTAGCAATCCCTTTCAATGCTAAAATACTCCGTAATCCAAGGTAATCATTACTTAATCTCAAAGTATTACTTGTTGGTTATTAATGATTGAAGTTTCAATTATTGCATTCCTTTTTAGGGATTATAATCATGCTGGACAAAGTAAAGCTCCAAATCAAGTTGGTCCAAATAAAGATATGAATATATTAAAATGGAGGAACAAATGCCTAAAAAGGCTTTTTACAAATATTGAGGAAAGGGCAATGATAATTTGAAACTTACTAACTAATTTGATCTTAGTATTGCTTTTGTTAAGCATGATTTAATAACTTCAAGGGACACCATGGATGCTTATTAAATGATATAGGGTGCTAGTTTCCCGTGATTACAAAGTTTAACTATTAATGTTTTAGCACAACCATGTTCCTCATCTTATTCTGAAAGAAATTAGTGTATATTATTTCATCAACTCACTCAAAAGAAACAAGATAACTCCTCAACAGGATAAAGATTGGATTTTTGTACGAACCAAACTTTGGTTTCAATTTAAGAGAGTGGAATTTACTAAAAGAAAGAATTAGTTATGGGATATTGGTGGGAATAAATTAACTACAATAGATGATATTGAAATACTTAAAAATTGCTAATCACTCATTTGATCCAACTTTGAAAACTTTTTTTTTCTGATGAAGGTGAAGAGCTTTTGAAGAGTGCAAGTGTTTAGTGTGATGATGATCATAATACTGAGCGTGTTAGCTCCAATTAAGGATGCATCGTAATTATACTTATGTTTTGTTTAATTGTTCTGAAAAGAACTTCAGTGTTAATCCTGTTTAGGGCTTTTGATATTTTACAGATAATGCTAATATTCACAATATATTTAATAATTAATGGATGTTCATTTTGGTCTATTATTGAAAATTCACAATTACTACATTTGATGATAAGCTAAAATTTAATGATAATAAACCAAGTTTGCTATTATTTTATTATTATTAAGCTTTCTATAAGAAGTATACAATATTATACTTAATTGTATAATCTTTTAATATCTAAAATCAGATGTTTTAATTATACATTTTATATTAATAATTTATAAAATTACACATTGTGTTAACGGTGCGTTGCCTTCTAGTACAGTTATCTCATGTCATAGTATCCGTATCTCATGTTGGCTCCACGCTTCATGATATATGAGACATATCAGTTATATCTTCATATGCCCACCAATCTTTGCATAAAAGCAGCAGCTGATTTGAGCCAAGTTAATGATTGGTAATGCTGTAACTAGACTTCGAGCAAAAGTAGATGGTTAAGGGTATCTGCAGTTAACAAAACGCTTGATAGGAGGTCACTACATAAGGTAAACAATGTAAACAGACAAACTTGCCAAGCCAAGCTGGGTAGTTGGGAAGGACTATCCATCTGCTGACGTATTGAAAAAAATCTAAGGAATCCAGAAAAATCACGGATACAAAGAAGTAAAGAACTGGCATTCAAGCAACAAATGTAAAATTCCATGCTACAAAGATTTTAAACATTCACTTGAGATGGATGCAGTAATGAGTGACACAAATATGCTATTAAATACGATATCACAAGAAAATACTCAATAGCTCACAAAATAGTATTAAGGTGAGGTAGGCATCCAAAGCTAAAACCACAAGAGCACACAGGATATATGAGACTAACTTCACAAGGTTTAAAATGAAGTTGACGAGATTACATCTATAATATCAATCAAATTAAAAGATTTTCCTTCTTAGTTTTTCTAAAGAGAAAGCTCCTCAGCTAAAGAGTATAAACAAGAAGATTTCTTATGCTGATTTTAGTCATTGTTCTGGTAATTGGTGAAGGGTCTACATTTCATGATGACAATTTTCATTTTTCCCAATATCTGATTATGATTTCCAAAAGATAACCAAATGAAAAACACTTAAAATACATGTGTGATGGATGGAAATAAATTCGTGCAACAGATAATGTGCATGGCATGGTGTTCACAAAGAATAGGCCATACAAACAATTAATGATGGCAAAGGAAGATCAGAGCAGCAGACTGCATTAGAATGGATTCATACTTTTATGTTTTGCTGCCTCTACGAATGGCCATTTAAATCATCATGACTAGAACAACGGTCACAATGTCAGAAAAAATTAGGGCATTAATTTAATAAAAACCAACAAAGATGCAGTAAAACTCACTTGAAAGAGAGGCCAAGAGACTGTTCACCACTTTCAAAGATCCTTTTAAAAGAGTCTTTAAAAACTGGGTGCCCGAAGCTTTCAGCTAGGACAACAAGCCCACCAGTCCTTTCAACAGCAACTTTCATCTCCGCAACGCCAACCTGAAAATAAATTGTTTTGAAGGGCAAAACACTTTGGAACACTTGGACTTAACTCAGAAGTTATTAATAAAATCAGGTACAAAGAAATTTCTTATCAATAGCATTCGGAACTTCCTGCTTTCAACCAAAAGGACAAGCAAAGAACCCTCCCTACAATTTGATTTGTATTCTTATCAATATTGTGAAGGGCTAAAAGAACGGCAGAAAAGAGATTATTCTGAAGATGCCCTTGCACTCTCACTCCTAAAACTCTTCTCTATGGTAATAGAGAATTTTTGTATAAATTATGGTTGAATATGTAACAATAAACTAATAAAGTGCTAAAAAAATTAATTTAACAAGAAAGCTTTTAAACTTTAGAAAATCAACTTTTTGACCAGAAAGGTATAAGCAATGTAGTTTAAGAATGGAAACAGTATGAACCTGATCAAGGGCAGAAGCAAATAGATCTAAAACATGACCCTGATTAACGAGCTGCTTGGCTAGATTGTCATAAAATTTAACAGCCTTATGAAAATGTGGAGCAGCATCTTTATCCAGATCTTTGTGTGATCGGACTGGCTGAGACAGATCTTTGGAAACAATCTACAAAACAAGACCACATCATAAGTAACATTGAGCTATCATATCAAAACCAGATAGAGCTCCCGTGCACATAATACTTTGGTTCAAGAAAAGTTGCAGCAGGTGACAAAGGCGCAACTGAAACGCTGCCAGCTATATAAATATGCCTCAATTGGCCACCTAATACTTCCAAAGCAAGGCACAAATAGGCATTGAAAGTACCAATAATTGTCCATCTATAGAGACAACTGTAGCAAATTTAACTATTTAAGTATTCATGGTTTGAGTTTCAGCATAATAAACTTAGGTAATAACTATATGCATGTTTATGATAACCAAGAAATATAAAATCACATATGGTTCGACAAAATTGCTTCTATACGTATGAATAATTGAATATTACAGGAACAAATGTCATCACAAAATCAACTATTATGCAGAAATAATTAACTGTTACATACAAATAATCTTGTACATACATATACATACTAAATATATATGCAAGATTACTTGTATGTAATAATGCCTAATCTAGTCCAGTACCATTATAAAAAAGAAGTAGGAAAGCTTGGCCAGGAAACAGCTAATTACATTACTACTCAATAAATAAAAGGAAAAAACTAACTACAATGGCAAAAGAAATCTTAACAAGCTGTCTGCTCATGCCTTCCGTTGGATTTAATTGGCCTTGTTGATTAATGCCAAGGGAGAAATCCAAGGCCTCCTTTCCTTTCTTTTGTATGAGTTGGTGGAAGGGATGTTTTCAAGTAAATAATAGATTTGTGGATCCTCTTTTTCCTTTCATAGCATCCATCGGCCTCATCTGTTTGTCCAGTCCTCCTTTCAACACTTCCGCTCAAATTAGATGGCAGAGATCCATCAATCCAAGTCTGCTCACAATATAATTGCATACAGGGTTGCAAAATGTTTTGATTAATACGTTAGCAAACTGTCCTCCTGGTGGGACATATGAAGTGAATATTAACCCATTTTATAACTTTTCTTTCATGAAATATCTATCAACTTCCATATGTTTGGTATGATCAAACTGTGCAAAATTGTGAACAATGCTGATGACATATTTATTATTTGCATAGGTTCTTCCTATCTAAATTTTAAACATTCTAAAATGATTTTAATCCATATGAGCATAAATACCATGTGCAATTGCTCTGGATTCAAATTCTCCACTAGAGCTTAAAACAACATATTGTTTTAGCTTTTCTTAATACCTAATCTAGTCCATATACATATTCTAGGCTCCCATCAGCTTTATATTTTAATAAAAAAATAAATTTGTACCCTATATTTTTTTCTCTTTTAATAGTTTAATGATCTCTCGAGTATGGTTTTCTCCATGTCATTCACATCTTTTCTTTTGGCATCCTTCCAATGCTTGTTTTCAAGTGCCTCAAATAGGTGATGGAGCTGATGTCTATAAGAAATGCTTTATATTTAGGAGAAATTTTTTGAAAGAATGTGTATGATAGGAAGTGCTTGTAGAAATCAAGAACTCTTGGCTGAATTTTAATTTCAATAATCCCAAACACAAATCACAAGAACTAAGGTGAATAATCGGAAAAAAAAAAAACCTTTTTAATTGATGATAGAGAAGCAAAACAAACAAGATATGGATCTTCAAGTGGAGAGGAAGATCCGGGTTTCCCAAATCCCTAGCCGCTAGTTATAGCCCAATCACCCTAATAACAATCTAAATTTCAACAAGACATGCCCCAACCCTAGGTTTAACAAAACTACTTAAAGCATACAATATCCAGCAAAATATCCAAAACAGCCCTCCCAATTTGAATTTTCCCTCCTAACCCAACCCCTCCTCTCTCTATTACTCCCTAGGCCTCACCACAAGGGGGCGGATGCTGGCTGAGGCAGACTAGGCTTTAGCCAGGAGTAAACAAGGACCAGTCTAGGGTGGACCACCCCAATATTAACCGGTCCAGTGTATTTAGTGATGAGATACAAAGAAAAATGTATGGCGATGAGTTGATCATTATAATCTGATGAAGATTCCAAATCATGAGCGACTAAAGACTTTGACAAAGCTTATTATTTCTTGGACAAATATGAAGGGGTGTCGTGATTGGAATTATTGGAGTTTGAGTAGTTGGAATGTCAAAATAGAAGATAGTGGTTTCATCAAATTTATCTTCTAGTTGGAGGTTCTCCTCTTGTGATGAAATTGAATTAAAAAATTTTATTTTTCATCAAATGTGACATCTTTTCAAGTGAAGAATTTTTTGTGGTAAAATGATAACACTTGTATTATTTTTTAGTGGAAGAATATCCAATAAAGTTGCATTTGAGTGCTCTAAGATCAAGCTTCTTGATGTTGTTTGTGCATGTGAACATAAGTAATACACCCAAATATTTTTTGGAGAATTTTTTAGAAGAAATTGTTTGTAGGGGATAATTCATAAAGGTAGTTCATGGGATTTTTTAAACCATTACTCTCAAAAGTATTCGATTGATTAATTATGTGGTGGTTAGAACTACTTTTCTGTAATATCTTTTAAAAACTTGATTTTAAAAAGAAGAGTTCAGATGACTTCCAAAACATGAAGATTGCCACACCATTTTATTGAGAATTTAAGGACAAAAGAATTAGTAAATAATGTCTTCTTTATTGAAGAAAAAAAAAAGATAAAATATGATTGAAATAATCACGAGCATAATCAGTATAAAATATTTTGATGTTGGTATGAAATTAATTTTTATTATAGCAATAAAAGTAGGAGGAATAAAGTTGATATCATATTTTGATTTGATATGATATACCATATCATCCAAGTGTAATCATAAATAAAAATGATATATCATGTAGCTCTCAAAATGTTACAATTTCGTTAGTTCTCAAATATCAGAGTAAATCAAAATAAAAGGAGTAGATGATCCAATGTCATTTTCAGGAAAAAAAAAACATGATTATTTTTACAATTTCATAAATCTCATAATAAAAGCCACGCTCAATATTCACATTCATAAAAAGAAAATCAAAAATACACCATATGATTTTGAAAAAGAGATGCACTATCCTATAATGATATTTTAAAATGATTTATAAATTGAGGGTGGAGATGAATGAACATTACGAGTAAATTTTAGCTTCAAGAAGATATAGTGTAATTTTTTTCTCAAGCTTGCTTGCTCATCCTCCCTACAGTGAGGTCCTAAAAGACATAATGATTAGTGCAAAAGGTTACCTCACAATTGTGTTCTTTAGTGATGTATCTATTGATAGATTATTTGCTGCAAGGTAATGAATATGTAGCAAATTTGTTGTGTGTAAATAAGAAAGAAATAGGAATATTATCGTAACCTCCAATAGTTGTTAGGGAACAATCGATGACTTTTATTTTTCTATTATTGGGACAGGTTTGTAGGTTTGGAAAGCATTGGCAAGATTTTTCATGTGTCAGTGGCTCGAGATCTAGGATCTACGTGAGAGAGGATTTATCTAAGGCATTGATAACACAAGAGTTAGAATTATACATTTTGAGCAAGAGAGCATAACCTGTATAAATTTTTTTCTATAGAGTTGATGAAGTTTCTAAGTTTGTTGATTTCTTTTGAGTTAGCCATTCTGATTCCACAAGGCTAACATGCCCTTTTGAGTGACTTTCTTTACTTTTTGCCATAGCCTTTGGGTTTTCTGTGGAGTTTCCAGCACTTTATTTTGATGAGACCCTTCTTCTTATAGTAGTTGCACTATGAAAGTTCTTTACTTCAAGGTTCAGTGATTATCAAGTTAAATCTTGGAATTATTTAAAAGAAATGACCAACTAAATTAATTTTGTGCCAATTAAATCTACTAAATTTGGGATTAATAATCTATAAATAGATTATCAAGGTATGTAATTTCATAGTATTGGTTGAATACTGCTTCTTCCTATTTAATATTGTGCTTGCAATTTAGATGCATAACTCCTTCAATGTGGCAAGTATAATTACCTACTTACAGTCAAATTCTCCTTGTACTAATATGAGGCCTATATTTCTTATTTTATTAAATTTAATCATTTAACTTCCTTTATATAACTTGATATTTATTGGTTAGTGTCATTAATTTTATTCAATTTAATGTAGTTGGCATTCAAGTTATGGTGATTAAATTATATTGCTCACTAATTTGTTGTTATTCAAATTCCTTACTTTTTTTGGATTTATTTGATCATTAAACTATATTGCTCACTATCAAATACTATAGTGCGCTAAGAAGTCTAAGTTGTCTTGTGTGATTTACTCGCATCACATCATTATAATTGCATGTTCAAAACCTAACATTAAACCGTCATGCGTCAACATGCTTAAACTGTAGACTTCAACAAAAAGCCCAAATTGATTTAGAGAGAAAACATTGTCCCATGTCAAATTAAAGTTACCTGGCAAATAAACAATATCGTCCAAAATCTTGAAATCATAAACTAATGGTTCATGCCATTAAAACAAACTATTCCTCAGATATCATGACTAATCAACAGAAGCATGACCCTGTGCGAGTTTTTTTTTATGCAACATAGCATATTAACCTAAAACGTAAGATGATCAATTGTTAAAAAGACATGATGGTATTGATGCTCTTACCATTCCAGGGCCCTCCGTGCACGGCCCTCCGACCAAAGCTACAATTCTTGCCCCAGTACCAGGCAAGCACGTGCCCAGCAATCCAGCTGCAACACTCAGAGCAACACCAGTGCACCTCCGAGCTCTGTTCCCAGCCTCCACAGGCCACTGATCTATCTGCAGCTCATCTAACAACTAAAGAACAAGAATAAAGGAAATTTAAAACAAGAAATTATAATACAAAATCCATAAGAAGCAAATAAACCTAAAAAACTCACAGCATTAAGGGTATACTCGCAATCTGATGCTGGTAGCAAAACCTATTGATTGACGCTGCAGGATGCAATCCATTCGCCTGCGACATTCCACCCTTTGGGAAACCTGGAGTCGGTGCGCTCCCCGGTGCCGAAAGCCCAACCTGATCAAGAATCAGCTCCTTGGAGATTTCCTTAGTCCCCCGAAAGACATACAACTTAGAGAGCTCTGAGAATCCGAGCTCGTGGAGCTGGACCTGGGTACCATAGGTGATGAGCCCAACGAGGGCATTCTCCGGGATAAGTCCAATAGCACGGCGCATGGCAGACTTGACAAAACCTAACTCCTCCTCGATCACGCATGTATCGATGACGAGAGAAAGATGGGGGGCGGCAGAGAAGGCGCTGCCGAGGGATCGCCGCCTGAAACAAGAGCAGGGATGGCGTATTCGACGGTGGAACACTGTGGGTAAAGCTCGCCGGGTACGTTGCTCTCGGAGATAGCTGCGTAGTGGTGGGGGAAATGGTTTCGAGAGAAAAGCAGAACGGACAGATCCAAATCCTGGAGGGAAAATCAACGCGGCAAAAGGGGTTGAGGACGGCAGAGCAAGGAGGCTTGCAGCGGAGAGGAGAATACGGAAGGACAACAAGATCAGCAAGGAGCGGATCGGAGAGATCGATGCGGCGGACAGAGGTATCATCGCACGCTTGCTCGCCTCGATCTTGGATCGAGGCCAGGCGTTCCAGGTCATGCGGACGCCGTCGAAGCCATCGGGATCAGAGGCCGCCACCTCCGTGGCGGGAGCGCCTCCGGCCATTTCAGCCATTGATGTGCCGAAATGAGCTCCTCCAAGGTCGGTTTTGACGCGTGGGGACGCCGAACGCCTGTCAGGAAGCGTTGAACGTTTTTCAACGATCCTCTGGGCGATGTCTCCGCTATATTGTCCTGCTACCCGTTATTTCAAGCAAACCGTCATATTCCCCTCCTAAGGGCATCTCCAACCGAACGCCAAACGCTCGTTTGGCGTCATTCCTTCGCTCCAGCCGAATGCCAAAAAATCCTCCATTTGCTTGGCGTTGCACTGTTCACCCACGCCATTTTTCTCTGTCAACCGGAAAAATGCGGGAAAGGAGAAGAGTCGTTACCTTGGCGCAGAGAAGCAAAAAAATGGCGTTGGATTGGAGCAGCTCGACGCCATTTTTGTTTTTTGCGGTATTTTGACGTGAAAAATAGAGTTTTCGGTTGGAGATGCCCTAATATGCTTTTATTAACGCAAGTTAAAATACAAGAACCTAAAATTAAAATGTTTTTTTTTTTTAATTTACATACAAGTAACTTTATATCATACTATTTGTTGCGTCATAGAATATTGATGCCCGTAAAGAAATTATAGTTTAATGTCTTGGCGTTGTACGAAGATCCAGCACACAAGTAGATGAAAGAGATAGGGTAATGTTTATAAGAGACACTAGAGTTTTTATGTAAGTAGAAACACCTAAAAAGAGGAAAAAACCACGGGATCTGACACAGTTTGAATGAATCCAATAATATTTGTAGTTGATTACAAATGAGGCCCTTCATTGAGAGATGGCTATGGCTTGATGTCACAAATGAAACTACTAACTAATTTTGATCTTAGTATTGCTTTTGTATAAGCATGATTTAATAACTTCAAGGGACACCATGGATGCTTATTAAATGATATAGGGTGCTAGTTTCCCGTGATTACAAAGTTTAACTATTAATGTTTTAGCACAACCATGTTCCTCATCTTATTCTGAAAGAAATTAGTGTATATTATTTCATCAACTCACTCAAAAGAAACAAGATAAACTCCTCAACAGGATAAAGATTGGATTTGTACGAACCAAACTTTGGTTTCAATTTAAAGAGTGGAATTTACTAAAAGAAAGAATTAGTTATGGGATATTGGTGGGAATAAATAACTACAATAATGATATTGAAATACTTAAAAATTGCTAATCACTCATTTGATACCAACTTTGAAAACTTTTTTTTTCTGATGAAGGTGAAGAGCTTTTGAAGAGTGCAAGGTTTAGTGTGATGATGATCATAATACTGAGCGTGTTAGCTCCAATAAGGATGCATCGTAATTATACTTATGTTTTGTTTAATTGTTCTGAAAAAACTTCAGTGTTAATCCGTTTAGGGCTTTTGATATTTTACAGATAATGCTAATATCACAATATATTTAATAATTAATGGATGTTCATTTTGGTCTATATTGAAAATTCACAATTACTACATTTGATGATAAGCTAAAATTTAATGATAATAAACCAAGTTTGCTATTATTTTATTATTATTAAGCTTCTATAAGAAGTATACAATATTATACTTAATTGTATAATCTTTTAATATCTAAAATCAGATGTTTTAATTATACATTTTATATTAATAATTTATAAAATTACACATTGTGTTAACGGTGCGTTGCTTCTAGTACAGTTATCTCATGTCATAGTATCCGTATCTCATGTTGGCTCCAGCTTCAGATATATGGAACATATCAGTTATATCTTCATATGCCCACCAATCTTTGCATAAAAGCAGCAGCGATTTGAGCCAAGTTAATGATTGGTAATGCTGTAACTAGACTTCGAGCAAAAGTAGATGGTTAAGGGTATCTGCAGTTAACAAACGCTTGATAGGAGGTCACTACATAAGTAACAATGTAAACAGACAAACTTGCCAAGCCAAGCGGGTAGTTGGAAGGACTATCCATCTGCTGACGTATTGAAAAAAACTAAGGAATCCAGAAAAATCACGGATACAAAGAAGTAAAGAACTGGCATTCAAGCCAAATGTAAAATTCCATGCTACAAAGATTTTAAACATTCACTTGAGATGGATGCAGTCATGAGTGACACAAATAATGCTATTAAATACGAATCACAGAAAATAACTCAATAGCTCACAAATAGTAAGGTGAGGTAGGCATCCAAGCTAAAACCACAAGAGCACACAGGAATATGAGACTAACTTCACAAGGTTTAAAATGAAGTTGACGAGATTACATCTATAATATCAATCAAATTAAAAGATTTTCCTTCTTAGTTTTTCTACAGAAGAAAGCTCCTCAGCTAAAGATTAAACAAGAAGATTTCTTATGCTGATTTTAGTCATTGTTCTGGTAATTGGTGAAGGGTCTACATTTCATGATGACAATTTTCATTTTTCCCAATATCTGATTATGATTTCCAAAAGATAACCAAATGAAAAACACTTAAAATACATGTGTGATGGATGGAAATAAATTCGTGCAACAGATAAGTGCATGGCATGGGTTTCACAAAGAATAGGCCATACAAAAATTAATGATGGCAAAGGAAGATCAGAGCAGCAGACTGCATTAGAATGGATTCATACTTTTATGTTTTGCTGCCTCTACGAATGGCCATTAAAATCATCATGACTAGAACAACGGTCACAATGTCAGAAAAAATTAGGGCATTAATTTAATAAAAACCAACAAAGATGCAGTAAAACTCACTTGAAAGAGAGGCCAAGAGACTGTTCACCACTTTCAAAGATCCTTTAAAAGAGTCTTTAAAAACTGGGTGCCCGAAGCTTTCAGCTAGGACAACAAGCCCACCAGTCCTTTCAACGCAACTTTCATCTCCGCAACGCCAACCTGAAAATAAATTGTTTTGAAGGGCAAAACACTTTGGAACACTTGGACTTAACTCAGAATTTATTAATAAAATCAGGTACAAGAAATTCTTATCAATAGCATTCGGAACTTCCTGCTTTCAACCAAAAGGACAAGCAAAGAACCCTCCCTACAATTTGATTTGTATTCTTATCATATTGTGAAGGGCTAAAAGAACGGCAGAAAAGAGATTATTCTGAAGATGCCCTTGCACTCTCACTCCTAAAACTCTTCTCTATGGTAATAGAGAATTTGTATAAATTATGGTTGATATGTAACAATAAACTAATAAAGTGCTAAAAAATTAATTTAACAAGAAAGCTTTTAAACTTTAGAAAATCAACTTTTTGACCAGAAAGGTATAAGCAATGTAGTTTAAGAATGGAAACAGTATGAACCTGATCAAGGGCAGAAGCAAATAGATCTAAAACATGACCCGGATTAACGAGCTGCTTGGCTAGATTGTCATAAAATTTAACAGCCTTATGAAAATGTGGAGCAGCATCTTTATCCAGATCTTTGTGTGATCGGACTGGCTGAGACAGATCTTGGAAACAATCTACAAAACAAGACCACATCAAAAGTAACATTGAGCTATCATATCAAAACCAGATAGAGCTCCCGTGCACATAATACTTTGGTTCAAGAAAAGTTGCAGCAGGTGACAAAGCGCAACTGAAACGCTGCCAGCTATAATAAATATGCCTCAATTGGCCACCTAATACTTCCAAAGCAAGGCACAAATAGGCATTGAAAGTACCAATAAGTCCATCTATAGAGACAACTGTAGCAAATTTAACTATTTAAGATGTCATGGTTTGAGTTCAGCATAAAAAACTTAGGTAATAACTATATGCAGTTTATGATAACCAAGAAATATAAAATCACATATGGTTCGACAAAATTGCTTCTATACGTATGAATATTGAATATTACAGGAACAAATGTCATCACAAAATCAACTATTATGCAGAAATAATTAACTGTTACATACAAATAATCTTGTACATACATATACATACTAAATATATATGCAAGATTACTTGTATGTAATAATGCCTAATCTAGTCCAGTACCATTATAAAAAAGAAGTAGGAAAGCTTGGCCAGGAAACAGCTAATTACATTACTACTCATATAATAAAGGAAAAAACTAACTACAATGGCAAAAGAAATCTTAACAACTGTCTGCCATGCCTTCCGTTGGATTTAATTGGCCTTGTTGATTAATGCCAAGGGAGAAATCCAAGGCCCCTTTCCTTCTTTTGTATGAGTTGGTGGAAGGGATGTTTTCAAGTAAATAATAGATTTGTGGATCCTCTTTTTCCTTTCATAGCATCCATCGGCCTCATCTGTTTGTCCAGTCCTCCTTTCAACACTTCCGCTCAAATTAGATGGCAGAGACCATCAATCCAAGTCTGCTCACAATATATATGCATACAGGTTGCAAAATGTTTTGATTAATACGTTAGCAAACTGTCCTTGGTGGGACATATGAAGTGAATATTACCCATTTTATAACTTTTCTTTCATGAAATATCTATCAACTTCCATATGTTTGGTATGATCAAACTGTGCAAAATTGTGAACAATGCTGATGACATATTTATTATTGCATAGGTTCTTCCTATCTAAATTTTTAAACATTCTAAAATGATTTTTAATCCATATGAGCATAAATACCTGTGGCAATTGCTCTGGATTCAAATTCTCCACTAGAGCTTAAAACAACATATTGTTTTAGCTTTTCTTAATACTAATCTAGTCCATATACATATTCTAGGCTCCCATCAGCTTTTATTTTAATAAAAAAAATAAATTGTACCCTATATTTTTTCTCTTTTAATAGTTTAATGATCTCTCGAGTATGGTTTTCTCCATGTCATTCACATCTTTTCTTTTGGCATCCTTCCAATGCTTGTTTCAAGTGCCTCAAATAGGTGATGGAGCTGATGTCTATAAGAAATGCTTATATTTAGGAGAAATTTTTTGAAAGAATGTGTATGATAGGATGCTTGTAGAAATCAAGAACTCTTGGCTGAATTTTAATTTCAAAATCCCAAAACACAAATCACAAGAACTAAGGTGAATAATCGGAAAAAAAAAAACCTTTTAATTGATGATAGAGAAGCAAAACAAACAAGTATGACTTCAGTGGAGAGGAAGATCGGGTTTCCCAAATCCCTAGCCTAGTTATAGCCCAATCACCCTAATAACAACTAAATTTCAACAAGACATGCCCCAACCCTAGGTTTAACAAAACTACTTAAAGCATACAATATCCAGCAAAATATCCAAAACAGCCCTCCCAATTTGAATTTTCCCTCCTAACCCACCCCTCTCTCTCTATTACTCCCTAGGCCCACCAAGGGGCGGATGCTGGCTGAGGCAGACTAGGCTTTAGCCAGGAGTAAACAAGGACAGTCTAGGGTGGACCACCCCAATATTAACCGGTCCAGTGTATTTAGTGATGAGATACAAAGAAAAATGTATGGCGATGAGTTTGATCATTATAATCTGATGAAGATTCCAAATCATGAGCGACTAAAGACTTTGACAAAGCTTATTATTTCTTGGACAAATAGAAGGGGTGTCGTGATTGGAATTATTGGAGTTTGAGTAGTTGGAATGTCAAAATAGAAGATAGTGGTTTCATCAAATTTATCTTCTAGTTGGAGGTTCCCTCTTGTGATGAAATTGAATTAAAAAATTTTATTTTTCATCAAATGTGACATCTTTTCAAGTGAGAATTTTTTGTGGTAAAATGATAACACTTGTATTATTTTTTAGTGGAAGAATATCCAATAAAGTTGCATTTGAGTGCTCTAAGATCAAGCTTCTTGATGTTGTTTGTGCATGTGAACATAAGTAATACACCCAAATATTTTTGGAGAATTTTTTAGAAGAAATTGTTTGTAGGGGATAATTCATAAAGGTAGTTCATGGGATTTTTTAAACCATTACTCTCAAAAGTATTCGATTGATTAATTATGTGGTGGTTAGAACTACTTTTCTGTAATATCTTTTAAAAACTTGATTTTAAAAAGAAGAGTTCAGATGACTTCCAAAACATGAAGATTGCCACACCATTTTATTGAGAATTTAAGGACAAAAGAATTAGTAAATAATGTCTTCTTTATTGAAGAAAAAAAAAGATAAAATATGATTGAAATAATCACGAGCATAATCAGTTATAAAATATTTTGATGTTGGTATGAAATTAATTTTTATTATAGCAATAAAAGTAGGAGGAATAAGTTGATATCATATTTTTTGATTTGAATATATATACCATATCATCCAAGTGTAAATCATAAATAAAATGATATATCATGTAGCTCTCAAAATGTTACAATTTCGTTAGTTCTCAAATATCAGAGTAAATACAAAAAAAAGGAGTAGATGATCCAATGTCATTTTCGAAAAAAAAAACATGATATTTTTACAATTTCATAAATCTCATAATAAAAGCCACGCTCAATATTCACATTCATAAAAAAAAATCAAAAATACACCATATGATTTTGAAAAAGAGATGCCTATCCTATAATGATATTTTAAAAGATTTATAAATTGAGGGTGGAGATGAAGAACATTACGAGTAAATTTTAGCTTCAAGAAGATATAGCGTAATTTTTTTCTCAAGCTTGCTTGCTCACCTCCCTACAGTGAGGTCCTAAAAGACATAATGATTAGTGCAAAAGGTTACCTCACATTGTGTTTCTTTAGTGATGTATCTATTGATAGATTATTTGCTGCAAGGTAATGAATATGTAGCAAATTGTTGTGTGTAAATAAGAAAGAATAGGAATATTATCGTAACCTCCAATAGTGTTAGGGAACAATCGATGACTTTTATTTTTCATTATTGGGACAGGTTTGTAGGTTTGGAAGCATTGGCAAGATTTTTCATTGTGTCAGTGGCTCGAGATCTAGGACTACGTGAGAGAGGATTTATCTAAGGCATTGATAACACAGAGTTAGAATTATACCATTTTGAGCAAGAGAGCATAACCTGTATAAATTTTCTATAGAGTTGATGAAGTTTCTAAGTTTGTTGATTCTTTGAGTTAGCCATTCTGATTCCACAAGGCTAACATGCCCTTTTGAGTGACTTCTTTACTTTTTGCCATAGCCTTTGGGTTTTCTGTGGAGTTTCCAGCACTTTATTTTGATGAGACCCTTCTTCTTATAGTAGTTGCACTATGAAAGTTCTTTACTTAAGGTTCAGTGATTATCAAGTTAAATCTTGGAATTATTTAAAAGAATGACCAACTAAATTAATTTTGTGCCATTAAATCTACTAAATTTGGGATTAATAATCTTAAAAAGATTATCAAGGTATGTAATTTCATAGTATTGGTGAATACTGCTTCTTCCTATTTAATATTGTGCTTGCAATTTAGATGCATAACTCCTTGAAAGGGGAAAAGATTGAAACGCTTAAGTGAGGGTTGCTTTGAAGATGAAAAGGTTGCTTAGGAATTAATGGCAGCACACGGGAAGAGGAGTGGGTAGGCTAGGGATTAGGAAAAAGTAATTAAGAGAAGTTTGACCAATTAATTAGAAGTCTTGAAAGTAATTATTGTGTGGGTAAGTGGGGAATTAATGTCCGGCTTTGGAAGGGGAAAAGTTGAAACTTAATGAGGGTTGCTTGGGAAGATGGAAAGGTGGTTTGGAAATCCTACAAATTAAATGAAAATCCTAATTGATTTCCACATTAATTATGCTTGGTAATACCAAGGGTTCAAGTGCATTTAATGTTGGAATATAAGGGTCACAAGAGAAGATGAAGGGGCATTTGTTGTTAGTGGTGAGGTAGAATTTTGTGGACTACAGGGGCTGCCAGTGGAGGTGGGAGACGCTCAGCTAGTGCAGGAGAAGGAGGTTGGGCGTTCAGCTAGATAAAAAACCAAGAGCGCAAAAGCTGTTGGTGATGCTTTGCCTTCTCGGACTTCTCACGCTCACACTCTCAATTCTCCAAGAGAACAAGATCACACAAAATCAAAATTTTATAACATTAACATCAAAACATTACATGAGGGGGTGGAGCCATATATATAGGCCCAAACAAAAGGGAATAACCAAAAGACAACAATGCCCATGACACATCACATAAGTTGAGGGCAAACACGAAACAAACTAATAACATAAATAAGTCTCATACAAACAACAAAAACTAGAAATATAACAACTCAATCACGACCGTAGACCATCGGCCTCTCTACAGTAGACTCTCCATGGTCTGATGTCCTCATCAAAATAGGTCACGTAATCATTGATAATGCAATGATGTGAGAAATGGCAGAAACACTAATTGAGACCCCACTGCACTCATTGTTTTTTGGGTTCCTTGACTTGTTTATAAATTGAATATTACATTAATGAATATTTGTGCTCAAAATAATATAGAAGCCTAGAGGGTCATAAGATGACTTATGAAGAAAGTAGTTTGACCATAAACATCACATGGGATGCAAACTTTATGAAGATTTTCATCATGACGTTAAATGAGGCTTTTAATTGTTAATGAATTTATGAAGTTATAAAAGTTAGCTATGGAAAAAACTTATTTTGTGTTGACAATCATTATGCCTAGGAGATTCAAAACTATAAAACAAAAAAAATGCAAAAAATGAAAACAAATGACAAGTAGAGAATGCATCGAAAAGATGATATGAATAAAGGCAAATTTCAAAAAAGGAGATATTGAGTGATTTATGGTGGGATAAAATAGATTATATCATTTCATATACAAAGGCAGAATATGAGATATGACAAGTTTTGTCACATCCTCATGCATGGCTTGTGTAGAATACTATGATTGAAAAGGTTAAAGGGATAATAATCAATATTAAGGAAAGGCGGATAATTAAAAGTCCAACTTTTATAAGGTGTATAACAATCTTGTGCAAAGAAGAAACTAAAGTAGCACTCCCCTTCAATGCTTAACCAGTTAACCACTCCGTAATCCAAGGTAATCATTAGTTAATCTCAAAGTATTACTTGTTGGTTATTAATGACTGAAGTTTCAATTATTGCATTCCTTGTTTAGGGATTATAATCATGCTGGACAAAGTAAAGCTCCAAATCAAGTTGCTCCACATAAAGATATGAATATATTAAAATGGAGGAACAAATGTCTGAAAAGGCTTTTTACAAATATTGAAGAAAGGGCAATGATAATTTGAAACATACTAACTACTTTGGTCTTAGTAATAAAAGTTAAATGAGGCTTTTAATTGTTAATGAATGTGTTAAGTTATAAAAGTTAGCTATGGCAAAAAATTATTTTGTATTGACAATCATAATGCTTAGGAGATTCAAAACTATAAAACAAAAAATGAAAACAAATGACAAGTGGAGAATGCATCGAGAAGATGATATGAATAAAGGCAAATTTCAAAAAAGGATATATTGAACAATTCATAGTGGGATAAAATAGATTATATCATTTCATATACAAAGCCAGCATATGAGATATTAAGAGTAGCTGATATTGACGAGCTTTGTCACATCCTTATGCATGGCATGTGTGGGATACTATGATTGAAAAGGTTAAAGGGATAATAATCAATATTAAAGAAAGGAGAATAATTAAAAGTCCAACTTTTATAAGGTGGCCTATAACAATCTTGTGCAAAGAAGAAACTAAAGTAGCAATCCCTTTCAATGCTAAAATACTCCGTAATCCAAGGTAATCATTACTTAATCTCAAAGTATTACTTGTTGGTTATTAATGATTGAAGTTTCAATTATTGCATTCCTTTTTAGGGATTATAATCATGCTGGACAAAGTAAAGCTCCAAATCAAGTTGGTCCAAATAAAGATATGAATATATTAAAATGGAGGAACAAATGCCTAAAAAGGCTTTTTACAAATATTGAGGAAAGGGCAATGATAATTTGAAACTTACTAACTAATTTGATCTTAGTATTGCTTTTGTTAAGCATGATTTAATAACTTCAAGGGACACCATGGATGCTTATTAAATGATATAGGGTGCTAGTTTCCCGTGATTACAAAGTTTAACTATTAATGTTTTAGCACAACCATGTTCCTCATCTTATTCTGAAAGAAATTAGTGTATATTATTTCATCAACTCACTCAAAAGAAACAAGATAACTCCTCAACAGGATAAAGATTGGATTTTTGTACGAACCAAACTTTGGTTTCAATTTAAGAGAGTGGAATTTACTAAAAGAAAGAATTAGTTATGGGATATTGGTGGGAATAAATTAACTACAATAGATGATATTGAAATACTTAAAAATTGCTAATCACTCATTTGATCCAACTTTGAAAACTTTTTTTTTCTGATGAAGGTGAAGAGCTTTTGAAGAGTGCAAGTGTTTAGTGTGATGATGATCATAATACTGAGCGTGTTAGCTCCAATTAAGGATGCATCGTAATTATACTTATGTTTTGTTTAATTGTTCTGAAAAGAACTTCAGTGTTAATCCTGTTTAGGGCTTTTGATATTTTACAGATAATGCTAATATTCACAATATATTTAATAATTAATGGATGTTCATTTTGGTCTATTATTGAAAATTCACAATTACTACATTTGATGATAAGCTAAAATTTAATGATAATAAACCAAGTTTGCTATTATTTTATTATTATTAAGCTTTCTATAAGAAGTATACAATATTATACTTAATTGTATAATCTTTTAATATCTAAAATCAGATGTTTTAATTATACATTTTATATTAATAATTTATAAAATTACACATTGTGTTAACGGTGCGTTGCTTTCTAGTACAGTTATCTCATGTCATAGTATCCGTATCTCATGTTGGCTCCATGCTTCATGATATATGAGACATATCAGTTATATCTTCATATGCCCACCAATCTTTGCATAAAAGCAGCAGCTGATTTGAGCCAAGTTAATGATTGGTAATGCTGTAACTAGACTTCGAGCAAAAGTAGATGGTTAAGGGTATCTGCAGTTAACAAAACGCTTGATAGGAGGTCACTACATAAGGTAAACAATGTAAACAGACAAACTTGCCAAGCCAAGCTGGGTAGTTGGGAAGGACTATCCATCTGCTGACGTATTGAAAAAAATCTAAGGAATCCAGAAAAATCACGGATACAAAGAAGTAAAGAACTGGCATTCAAGCAACAAATGTAAAATTCCATGCTACAAAGATTTTAAACATTCACTTGAGATGGATGCAGTCATGAGTGACACAAATATGCTATTAAATACGATATCACAAGAAAATACTCAATAGCTCACAAAATAGTATTAAGGTGAGGTAGGCATCCAAAGCTAAAACCACAAGAGCACACAGGATATATGAGACTAACTTCACAAGGTTTAAAATGAAGTTGACGAGATTACATCTATAATATCAATCAAATTAAAAGATTTTCCTTCTTAGTTTTTCTACAGAGAAAGCTCCTCAGCTAAAGAGTATAAACAAGAAGATTTCTTATGCTGATTTTAGTCATTGTTCTGGTAATTGGTGAAGGGTCTACATTTCATGATGACAATTTTCATTTTTCCCAATATCTGATTATGATTTCCAAAAGATAACCAAATGAAAAACACTTAAAATACATGTGTGATGGATGGAAATAAATTCGTGCAACAGATAATGTGCATGGCATGGTGTTCACAAAGAATAGGCCATACAAACAATTAATGATGGCAAAGGAAGATCAGAGCAGCAGACTGCATTAGAATGGATTCATACTTTTATGTTTTGCTGCCTCTACGAATGGCCATTTAAATCATCATGACTAGAACAACGGTCACAATGTCAGAAAAAATTAGGGCATTAATTTAATAAAAACCAACAAAGATGCAGTAAAACTCACTTGAAAGAGAGGCCAAGAGACTGTTCACCACTTTCAAAGATCCTTTTAAAAGAGTCTTTAAAAACTGGGTGCCCGAAGCTTTCAGCTAGGACAACAAGCCCACCAGTCCTTTCAACAGCAACTTTCATCTCCGCAACGCCAACCTGAAAATAAATTGTTTTGAAGGGCAAAACACTTTGGAACACTTGGACTTAACTCAGAAGTTATTAATAAAATCAGGTACAAAGAAATTTCTTATCAATAGCATTCGGAACTTCCTGCTTTCAACCAAAAGGACAAGCAAAGAACCCTCCCTACAATTTGATTTGTATTCTTATCAATATTGTGAAGGGCTAAAAGAACGGCAGAAAAGAGATTATTCTGAAGATGCCCTTGCACTCTCACTCCTAAAACTCTTCTCTATGGTAATAGAGAATTTTTGTATAAATTATGGTTGAATATGTAACAATAAACTAATAAAGTGCTAAAAAAATTAATTTAACAAGAAAGCTTTTAAACTTTAGAAAATCAACTTTTTGACCAGAAAGGTATAAGCAATGTAGTTTAAGAATGGAAACAGTATGAACCTGATCAAGGGCAGAAGCAAATAGATCTAAAACATGACCCTGATTAACGAGCTGCTTGGCTAGATTGTCATAAAATTTAACAGCCTTATGAAAATGTGGAGCAGCATCTTTATCCAGATCTTTGTGTGATCGGACTGGCTGAGACAGATCTTTGGAAACAATCTACAAAACAAGACCACATCATAAGTAACATTGAGCTATCATATCAAAACCAGATAGAGCTCCCGTGCACATAATACTTTGGTTCAAGAAAAGTTGCAGCAGGTGACAAAGGCGCAACTGAAACGCTGCCAGCTATATAAATATGCCTCAATTGGCCACCTAATACTTCCAAAGCAAGGCACAAATAGGCATTGAAAGTACCAATAATTGTCCATCTATAGAGACAACTGTAGCAAATTTAACTATTTAAGTATTCATGGTTTGAGTTTCAGCATAATAAACTTAGGTAATAACTATATGCATGTTTATGATAACCAAGAAATATAAAATCACATATGGTTCGACAAAATTGCTTCTATACGTATGAATAATTGAATATTACAGGAACAAATGTCATCACAAAATCAACTATTATGCAGAAATAATTAACTGTTACATACAAATAATCTTGTACATACATATACATACTAAATATATATGCAAGATTACTTGTATGTAATAATGCCTAATCTAGTCCAGTACCATTATAAAAAAGAAGTAGGAAAGCTTGGCCAGGAAACAGCTAATTACATTACTACTCAATAAATAAAAGGAAAAAACTAACTACAATGGCAAAAGAAATCTTAACAAGCTGTCTGCTCATGCCTTCCGTTGGATTTAATTGGCCTTGTTGATTAATGCCAAGGGAGAAATCCAAGGCCTCCTTTCCTTTCTTTTGTATGAGTTGGTGGAAGGGATGTTTTCAAGTAAATAATAGATTTGTGGATCCTCTTTTTCCTTTCATAGCATCCATCGGCCTCATCTGTTTGTCCAGTCCTCCTTTCAACACTTCCGCTCAAATTAGATGGCAGAGATCCATCAATCCAAGTCTGCTCACAATATAATTGCATACAGGGTTGCAAAATGTTTTGATTAATACGTTAGCAAACTGTCCTCCTGGTGGGACATATGAAGTGAATATTAACCCATTTTATAACTTTTCTTTCATGAAATATCTATCAACTTCCATATGTTTGGTATGATCAAACTGTGCAAAATTGTGAACAATGCTGATGACATATTTATTATTTGCATAGGTTCTTCCTATCTAAATTTTAAACATTCTAAAATGATTTTAATCCATATGAGCATAAATACCATGTGCAATTGCTCTGGATTCAAATTCTCCACTAGAGCTTAAAACAACATATTGTTTTAGCTTTTCTTAATACCTAATCTAGTCCATATACATATTCTAGGCTCCCATCAGCTTTATATTTTAATAAAAAAATAAATTTGTACCCTATATTTTTTTCTCTTTTAATAGTTTAATGATCTCTCGAGTATGGTTTTCTCCATGTCATTCACATCTTTTCTTTTGGCATCCTTCCAATGCTTGTTTTCAAGTGCCTCAAATAGGTGATGGAGCTGATGTCTATAAGAAATGCTTTATATTTAGGAGAAATTTTTTGAAAGAATGTGTATGATAGGAAGTGCTTGTAGAAATCAAGAACTCTTGGCTGAATTTTAATTTCAACAATCCCAAACACAAATCACAAGAACTAAGGTGAATAATCGGAGAAAAAAAAAACCTTTTTAATTGATGATAGAGAAGCAAAACAAACAAGATATGGATCTTCAAGTGGAGAGGAAGATCCGGGTTTCCCAAATCCCTAGCCGCTAGTTATAGCCCAATCACCCTAATAACAATCTAAATTTCAACAAGACATGCCCCAACCCTAGGTTTAACAAAACTACTTAAAGCATACAATATCCAGCAAAATATCCAAAACAGCCCTCCCAATTTGAATTTTCCCTCCTAACCCAACCCCTCCTCTCTCTATTACTCCCTAGGCCTCACCACAAGGGGGCGGATGCTGGCTGAGGCAGACTAGGCTTTAGCCAGGAGTAAACAAGGACCAGTCTAGGGTGGACCACCCCAATATTAACCGGTCCAGTGTATTTAGTGATGAGATACAAAGAAAAATGTATGGCGATGAGTTGATCATTATAATCTGATGAAGATTCCAAATCATGAGCGACTAAAGACTTTGACAAAGCTTATTATTTCTTGGACAAATATGAAGGGGTGTCGTGATTGGAATTATTGGAGTTTGAGTAGTTGGAATGTCAAAATAGAAGATAGTGGTTTCATCAAATTTATCTTCTAGTTGGAGGTTCTCCTCTTGTGATGAAATTGAATTAAAAAATTTTATTTTTCATCAAATGTGACATCTTTTCAAGTGAAGAATTTTTTGTGGTAAAATGATAACACTTGTATTATTTTTTAGTGGAAGAATATCCAATAAAGTTGCATTTGAGTGCTCTAAGATCAAGCTTCTTGATGTTGTTTGTGCATGTGAACATAAGTAATACACCCAAATATTTTTTGGAGAATTTTTTAGAAGAAATTGTTTGTAGGGGATAATTCATAAAGGTAGTTCATGGGATTTTTTAAACCATTACTCTCAAAAGTATTCGATTGATTAATTATGTGGTGGTTAGAACTACTTTTCTGTAATATCTTTTAAAAACTTGATTTTAAAAAGAAGAGTTCAGATGACTTCCAAAACATGAAGATTGCCACACCATTTTATTGAGAATTTAAGGACAAAAGAATTAGTAAATAATGTCTTCTTTATTGAAGAAAAAAAAAGATAAAATATGATTGAAATAATCACGAGCATAATCAGTATAAAATATTTTGATGTTGGTATGAAATTAATTTTTATTATAGCAATAAAAGTAGGAGGAATAAAGTTGATATCATATTTTGATTTGATATGATATACCATATCATCCAAGTGTAATCATAAATAAAAATGATATATCATGTAGCTCTCAAAATGTTACAATTTCGTTAGTTCTCAAATATCAGAGTAAATCAAAATAAAAGGAGTAGATGATCCAATGTCATTTTCAGGAAAAAAAAAACATGATTATTTTTACAATTTCATAAATCTCATAATAAAAGCCACGCTCAATATTCACATTCATAAAAAGAAAATCAAAAATACACCATATGATTTTGAAAAAGAGATGCACTATCCTATAATGATATTTTAAATGATTTATAAATTGAGGGTGGAGATGAATGAACATTACGAGTAAATTTTAGCTTCAAGAAGATATAGCGTAATTTTTTTCTCAAGCTTGCTTGCTCATCCTCCCTACAGTGAGGTCCTAAAAGACATAATGATTAGTGCAAAAGGTTACCTCACAATTGTGTTCTTTAGTGATGTATCTATTGATAGATTATTTGCTGCAAGGTAATGAATATGTAGCAAATTTGTTGTGTGTAAATAAGAAAGAAATAGGAATATTATCGTAACCTCCAATAGTTGTTAGGGAACAATCGATGACTTTTATTTTTCTATTATTGGGACAGGTTTGTAGGTTTGGAAAGCATTGGCAAGATTTTTCATGTGTCAGTGGCTCGAGATCTAGGATCTACGTGAGAGAGGATTTATCTAAGGCATTGATAACACAAGAGTTAGAATTATACCATTTTGAGCAAGAGAGCATAACCTGTATAAATTTTTTTCTATAGAGTTGATGAAGTTTCTAAGTTTGTTGATTTCTTTTGAGTTAGCCATTCTGATTCCACAAGGCTAACATGCCCTTTTGAGTGACTTTCTTTACTTTTTGCCATAGCCTTTGGGTTTTCTGTGGAGTTTCCAGCACTTTATTTTGATGAGACCCTTCTTCTTATAGTAGTTGCACTATGAAAGTTCTTTACTTAAAGGTTCAGTGATTATCAAGTTAAATCTTGGAATTATTTAAAAGAAATGACCAACTAAATTAATTTTGTGCCAATTAAATCTACTAAATTTGGGATTAATAATCTATAAATAGATTATCAAGGTATGTAATTTCATAGTATTGGTTGAATACTGCTTCTTCCTATTTAATATTGTGCTTGCAATTTAGATGCATAACTCCTTCAATGTGGCAAGTATAATTACCTACTTACAGTCAAATTCTCCTTGTACTAATATGAGGCCTATATTTCTTATTTTATTAAATTTAATCATTTAACTTCCTTTATATAACTTGATATTTATTGGTTAGTGTCATTAATTTTATTCAATTTAATGTAGTTGGCATTCAAGTTATGGTGATTAAATTATATTGCTCACTAATTTGTTGTTATTCAAATTCCTTACTTTTTTTGGATTTATTTGATCATTAAACTATATTGCTCACTATCAAATACTATAGTGCGCTAAGAAGTCTAAGTTGTCTTGTGTGATTTACTCGCATCACATCATTATAATTGCATGTTCAAAACCTAACATTAAACCGTCATGCGTCAACATGCTTAAACTGTAGACTTCAACAAAAAGCCCAAATTGATTTAGAGAGAAAACATTGTCCCATGTCAAATTAAAGTTACCTGGCAAATAAACAATATCGTCCAAAATCTTGAAATCATAAACTAATGGTTCATGCCATTAAAACAAACTATTCCTCAGATATCATGACTAATCAACAGAAGCATGACCCTGTGCGAGTTTTTTTTTATGCAACATAGCATATTAACCTAAAACGTAAGATGATCAATTGTTAAAAAGACATGATGGTATTGATGCTCTTACCATTCCAGGGCCCTCCGTGCACGGCCCTCCGACCAAAGCTACAATTCTTGCCCCAGTACCAGGCAAGCACGTGCCCAGCAATCCAGCTGCAACACTCAGAGCAACACCAGTGCACCTCCGAGCTCTGTTCCCAGCCTCCACAGGCCACTGATCTATCTGCAGCTCATCTAACAACTAAAGAACAAGAATAAAGGAAATTTAAAACAAGAAATTATAATACAAAATCCATAAGAAGCAAATAAACCTAAAAAACTCACAGCATTAAGGGTATACTCGCAATCTGATGCTGGTAGCAAAAACCTATTGATTGACGCTGCAGGATGCAATCCATTCGCCTGCGACATTCCACCCTTTGGGAAACCTGGAGTCGGTGCGCTCCCCGGTGCCGAAAGCCCAACCTGATCAAGAATCAGCTCCTTGGAGATTTCCTTAGTCCCCCGAAAGACATACAACTTAGAGAGCTCTGAGAATCCGAGCTCGTGGAGCTGGACCTGGGTACCATAGGTGATGAGCCCAACGAGGGCATTCTCCGGGATAAGTCCAATAGCACGGCGCATGGCAGACTTGACAAAACCTAACTCCTCCTCGATCACGCATGTATCGATGACGAAGAGAAAGATGGGGGGCGGCAGAGAAGGCGCTGCCGAGGGATCGCCGCCTGAAACAAGAGCAGGGATGGCGTATTCGACGGTGGAACACTGTGGGTAAAGCTCGCCGGGTACGTTGCTCTCGGAGATAGCTGCGTAGTGGTGGGGGAAATGGTTTCGAGAAAAGCAGAACGGACAGATCCAAATCCTGGAGGGAAAATCAACGCGGCAAAAGGGGTTGAGGACGGCAGAGCAAGGAGGCTTGCAGCGGAGAGGAGAATACGGAAGGACAACAAGATCAGCAAAGGAGCGGATCGGAGAGATCGATGCGGCGACAGGTATCACGCACTTGCTCGCCTCGATCTTGGATCGAGGCCAGGCGTTCCAGGTCATGCGGACGCCGTCGAAGCCATCGGGATCAGAGGCCGCCACCTCCGTGGCGGGAGCGCCTCCGGCCATTTCAGCCATTGATGTGCCGAAATGAGCTCCTCCAAGGTCGGTTTTGACGCGTGGGGACGCCGAACGCCTGTCAGGAAGCGTTGAACGTTTTTCAACGATCCTCTGGGCGATGTCTCCGCTATATTGTCCTGCTACCCGTTATTTCAAGCAAACCGTCATATTCCCCTCCTAAGGGCATCTCCAACCGAATGCCAAACGCTCGTTTGGCGTCATTCCTTCGCTCCAGCCGAACGCCAAAAAATCCTCCATTTGCTTGGCGTTGCACTGTTCACCCACGCCATTTTTCTCTGTCAACCGGAAAAATGCGGGAAAGGAGAAGAGTCGTTACCTTGGCGCAGAAGCAAAAAAATGGCGTTGGATTGGAGCAGCTCGACGCCATTTTTGTTTTTTGCGGTATTTTGACGTGAAAAATAGAGTTTTCGGTTGGAGATGCCCTAATATGCTTTTATTAACGCAAGTTAAAATACAAGAACCTAAAATTAAAATGTTTTTTTTTTAATTTACATACAAGTAACTTTATATCATACTATTTGTTGCGTCATAGAATATTGATGCCCGTAAAGAAATATATAGTTTAATGTCTTGGCGTTGTACGAAGATCCAGCACACAAGTAGATGAAAGAGATAGGGTAATGTTTATAAGAGACACTAGAGTTTTTATGTAGAAACACCTAAAAAGAGGAAAAAACCACGGGATCTGACACAGTTTGAATGAATCCAATAATATTTGTAGTTGATTACAAATGAGGCCCTTCATTGAGAGATGGCTATGGCTTGATGTCACAAATGTACATCATATAGAGCGCATTATATGGTGAGAGTTACAATAATCAACATAGACATATATGTTTTTATCGACAGGACCATAGTCGTAGAGGTTGGAAAGATCGTAGTAGGCAGGAGACCTAGGTCAGAAAGACCGTTGTCTGATGATGGAGATCGGAAGGACTGTAGTAGGCGGTGAAGGTCGGAAAGATCATGCTCGGCAGGAGATAGGGATCCGAAAGACCATAGTAGTATGGCGGTACTCTGGTAGAAGTTCGGGCGTCAGGTGGTGGTCTGGCAGAACTCCAGGACCTCAGATGGTAGTCTGGCAGAAGTCCGGGCCTCAAGTGGTGGTCCGGTAGAAGTCCGCGCCTCATGTGGTGGTCTGACAGAAGTCTGGGCCTCACGTCGTGGTCCGAAAGAAGTTCGGGCCTCAAGTGGTGGTCTGGCAGAAGTACGGGTCTCATGTGATTTTCTGGCAGAAGTTCGGGCCTCAGGTGGTTGTCCGACAGAAATCCGGGCCTCAGGTGGTGGTCCGGCAGAACTCAGGGCGGTGGTCGAGGAGGAGCGAGGTGACAAGAGCGATCTCCGATTTCACTCTTGCTCTTTGGAGCCCCCCTTTTCAAGAGGGATGAGAGATCTATTTATAGATTTCTTAGTGTGGCATGACCCGTAAATAGGAGGGGGATCAAGGGCAAATGGGGAGTGGTTTGGATAAACGGCCGATGCTGAATCCCTTGATCGTGGACTGTTCGTTATACATTTGAAGGTCTTAATGATGTCAGAATTTTGCAATCTTGAGCTTGTTGGATTTGTCTCGCCGAGCCGCTCGATTCAACTATAAGCATGTTATGTTTGAAATCCATTTGATAATCCAAATTTTGGTTTGAACCTTCCAATAGTGCTTTGGATCCTCGATTCGGACCCATTTGGGCTTGGATTGAGTCCAATTTGGTGTCGTTGGGTTCGTATTTCCGAGATGTTCAGTTCGACTATAAGTTTGCTGAAATTGGAGATTGGATGGCCCCAATTTTAATTTTGGAAGTTTCCTACTTGATTTTGCATCCAGATTCGTGCTCGATCGAGATTTTTTTTTATGTCGTATCACTATTTAAATTAATACAAGATGTTTAATTTACATTAAAAAATATTAATAATTAAAGTGTTTTTTTTCTAAATTTATTAAAAAATCATAAAACCTCAACTATAAACTTACAATTGCATGCCTACCAATCAAAGCACATCCCTTCGTTATCCTTATAAGATGAGAGATTGGGTGACCAAGAAAACGAGCATCAAATGTTGGTAGCTAATGAAGATCACAGTAAACTTCAAACATCAATTATTGATAAGCATCAAATTATGTTTACTAAATGTGTTGAAATTTAAATAATAGTTGGCAATCCACTCGATTGTTCTCTTGCTATAAGTTTAGAGGTTATAAAAACGTCAAACATTAGTAGCTGACGTTCCTCGGATATTGATCTTTTATCAGGTAGTGGATGATGATTGATAGGAAATGCTGAAAGTTGGGTAATGGCCAATAATCAACTCGACTCTTCTGATAAGAAAGGAAACATGAAACCAGGAAGGCAAATATTCGACGTAGATGGCTAAACGATATCGATGACAATCATTAATATGCATTGAACAATAGTATATGAAAGACATGGAATGCCATGTTACAATAGACAGTGAACTCGACCATTCTCCTTATATGAATGACGAAAGTAGCCATTAGAGAATGAAAGAGTGGAACTATAGTTCCATCACATTCATAAAGGGAAAAGGTGAGCCTCCAAGTTATGTTGTTGAGGATGAAATTTGGCATGTAAGAAAGCTTAGATGAGGGCATGCATGACCAACCATAGTGGTGATGGAGGACATAGTGCGCATGGCAAGATGGGAGCTGATCATGTGCGTGCGAAAAGTCGATGTGCCAAAAATTTTGTTAGAATATCCGAATATAAATTATGTTCATGATAAATTTAAAAGATTTTTAATTTATCTTAAGATTAGTGCTACAAAAAAAAAATTGTTGTGCTCTAATCTTAAAGCTTTAGCCCATCCTAAAATCCTCACATAATTTTTAATCAATAAAACCAAAATCTAAAATTTTGTTAGGAGATTTATATACGTATCATTTATTTTTTATATGTTTATGTATCTAAAAATTAAAATTTTTGTATCTAAAAATTAAAATTTTTGTATTTGTTTAATACATCTAAATTTTTATATCACATTAAAAATATCATTAATATTTATTTATTTATATAAATATTTATTTTACATATATATTAACATCATTTAAATATTAAAATATTACATGAATAAATAAATATTAAATATATAAATACACAGTCAAATGTAAGTCCCCCAATTTTATTCTAACTCTTCTTACAATAAATCTTTCAAGAAATCTCTATGATTCCTGGTCGACGATTCATCTTTAGTGACAGCTTCGTCTTCCTTCTCCTTCCACTCATCTGATCCCCTTATATCTCCTTCCCAATTCGCTCCATCTCGACAACCACCACTAATCCATCCTTCGCCACCGCCAGCCTCTCCCCAAATCCCTTCCCTTCATCGCCAATGCAAATGTTGGCGGCTTGATCCATCCTCATCACTATCGAAACCCTATTCATCATGGCATCCTTCATCAAATTCCACTCACTGTGTTACAAAACACCCCATTGCCCCTTTGAATCAAAACCCTTGTATGTGCACACCATTCCATCACTACCTTCCCCTTCTCCTCCTCCTCCACATCCACCATAATTCCCCCATCATTCCTGTGCACCCAATGGTATGGCCTACCAACCCCCATGAAATATCCTCCATCATTTATGCTAATGATCATTTGAATCCCCTAATTGTCACCTATAATACTGGCCCTTTCTCCTGCAATTCCAGTCGCTCCATATAATCTCCATCCCCTTTCTTCTCGCACTCCTCTCTCCCCACCGGTGTCGCCACAACCACTTCCAACTCTCTCCTTAAGTAAAAATAAGCTAAACTCTTTATATGCCATCAAACAATTATCTGATCGAACACAAATCTCGATGTAAATATGAGTTAGAAGCTTCAAAAATTAAATTTGAAATCATCTGAACTTCAATTTCAACAAGTGTATAGTCAAATTGATCATCTCAGGGAGATGAACCCAATGAAACAAAATTCAGTCTAATCTGAGCCCAAATGAGCTCAAATCAATGGACCAAACCCTACTTGAAAGCTTTAGAGTATTAATCGGATGACCAAGTGATATACGAATATGACATGCTTATAGTATAATAGAGTGGCTTGACGATACAAATCCAATGAGCCCAAGATCGCTAAATTCTGACATCATTAAGGTACTTAAATGTTGAACAAATATTTTATGATCGAATGAAATAGTATGGGTCGTCTGATGAAACACTCAAAAATTATCATTGATTTTCTTCATATTTACTAGTCATTTCACTCCAAAAAAATCATAAATAGACCTCCATTCTTCAAATGAGAAGGGAAAGAAAGGAGAAAACTTTGGAGCTTGCTTGCTACCAATAGACGACGAATCTTTTCTAAACCACCAACCATCTTCAGACTTCCACATGTTAGTTGATCATTGTCAGATCTCTTCCTGATTTTTGATCGCCACCAGACTCTTGCCCGTTTGTTGGCCACCACTGGATCTCCACCTGATTTTTTACCGTCTTCAGACTTCTGCCTGTTCATTGGCTATCGTTGGATCTCCTCCCGATTTTCAACTGAAAGATACTGATTTTAATTTGATCGACATCGAACTTCCACCCATTTGTTGGCCATCATCGGATCTCCTCCTGACTTTAGATCGTCATCGAACGTTTGCCCATTTGTTGGCCATCGTCCGATCTCCTGTCGACTGCCAACCGTCGTCGAACTTTCGCCCATTCTTTGGCTGCCGTCTGATCTCTTCGCAAAGACTGACTGTCTCCAAACTTCCATCCTTCTTCTTTGGTGTCCTAGTCCTAAAAATTTCTTAAGAAATTGCCAAAAAAAATCAGTTTAATATCTTCCTAATAGCTTAAAATTATGCTTAGAAGTTCCATTCAGGTTCAAAGGTGCTAAAAGTTTATATGGGATATCAAAAAATGGCCCTAAAAAGAGTCAAAAAGATAGAAAAAAATATGTATGACACATGCACAAAAATATACGAAAAAATTAGCATTTACTTAAGGTTCATTATTTATGTTAAATTCCATTAAAAAAAGCATGAAACTCTTTGAGCACAAAAAAAAGGAAAGATTTACGCAAAAGGGACTAAAATTTATCTTATTCATATAATTTATCTCCAAAATTTTTAAATAAATTAATGTTTTTATGTGTGTTGCCATCAAATTCTTAAAATTTTGATGAAAGCAAAATAGGGCAATTATATATAAAACATTTGAAATATATCTATTTATAAAACAGAACACCTTACATCTATTTGTTATATTCTCACCTAATTATTAAATATTAATATTCACAATTAAATTTCATATTTTGCACGTTTGTGAAATTTCTAACATTTTACTGTAGGTGCATGAAAAAATATACGAGTTTAGTTAGTTTTCAAATAATAATAAGGGTGTTAGTTTTATAAATAAATAATTATTTTATGTTTTGCATGTAATTTTTTAGAAAATATGAATTGAAGTTATATTATGAAATCAATATTTACGTAAAAATTTGAAGGATAGAAATATCGGCATTAGTCTTCATCGCTCTTAAAAAAAAAAGAGTAATTTATATATATGTCATAGAATTCATGTATTTTAATATTAAATATTTAAATCCTTAAATTTATTTACATAATATTTTAGCTATGAAATGATATTAAAAATTAAGTATGAAAAAATATATTTTTTATTAAAGGTAAAAGAATATTAATGATATTAAAATAAAAATTTTGAATTTTAATTTTTAAATATATAAATATATCTAATCCCCAAGAAAAAAAGCATACCCGACCCGATAAGCTGCCGTTGGTTGACTGCTACTAATCGATTGCTCCATCCTCTTTCCACCTACCGAAGTGCCAAAAACTTTCTCCTCTCCGCCGCTACTCCCATCATTTCTTCCTCCTCACGATCACAATGGAACAAGCGCTACCTCTCTCCGACGCCTCCGCTACCTTCTCCTCCGACGCCGCCGGTTCCTCGGCCGGTGGACCTGCACCCTTTCTTCTAAAGACCTACGACATGATCGACGATTCTTCCACCAACGAAATCGTCTCGTGGAGCAGCACAAATTCCAGCTTCGTCGTCTGGAATCCCCCCGAGTTCTCCTCCCGCCTCCTTCCCACCTACTTCAAACACAGCAATTTCTCCAGCTTCATCCGGCAGCTCAACACCTATGTATGAAGCCAAGCCCCATGCATCCTTTCTTCTCCATTATTTTCCCTAAAATTGTGTCCTGTATATTCGTTTGTTACCATTTTATGCTTTTTAGGGCTTCCACAAAATCGATCCCGAACGTTGGGAGTTCGCAAACGAAGATTTCGTTAAGGGTCAGAAACACCTGCTCAAGAACATCCACCGCCGGAAGCCAATCCACAGCCACAGCCAACCGCCGGCGGACGCCGAGCGAGCCGCGCTCGAGGAAGAGATAGAGAATCTTCAGAAGGATAAAGCCAGGCTCCAGGCTGATTCTTGGCGCTTTAAGCAGCAGCATTCAAGCGCGATCATTCAGCTCGAATATCTCGAGCAGAGGATGCGGGATATGGAGCAGCGGCAGGAAAAGATGGTATCATTTCTCCAAAGAGCCGCTCAGAACCCTAAGTTTGTGGAGAAAATCATAAAAATGGCAGGCGCTCAGGATTTTTCCACACTCCAAAGAAAAAGGAGGCTTCCAGAGGCCAATTGTTGTCCTGAGATTTCAGAGAACAGCTTCTGTGAGAATTCTGTTAATTCCACGGGTAACTTGAGGCTTGTGGGAGAGGTAGGGGATTTACCCGACCAGGAGTTGTGTGATAAATTGAAGCTAGGGCTTTGCACAGCCATTTCAGATAATAATCTGGTTCCCCCCTGCTCGCAGAGCTGGAACGAAGATTACCAGAGTCTTCATGGGAGCGACACAAATGAAGGAGACCTTCTCAGGATTGAATGCCTTCCATTAGTCCCTGAGACACTCGAGCTTTCCGACACTGGAGCTTCTTTCTGCCCAAGAAAGAGCTCATTGTTGATGACCGATCTTGAAGATGGTAATGACGGGCTTCTTTCATGCCACTTGGATCTTACTCTTGCTTCATCCTCAATGCAAACTGATAGAATCGATCAGTTGAACAGAATTCCAAGCACAATAGATATGGATATGGCTAATGTTGTTGATCACAGGGGAAAGGAGGATGAAGTTAATAAGATTGAGGGAAGTAAAGTAGAGGTTGCTCTGGCAAGCAATAACACACCATTGCCTATTACTACTACTGGAAGGGTGAATGATAAGTTCTGGGAGCAATTCCTGACAGAAAGACCGGGGTCCTCAGACACAGAAGAAGCAAGTTCTAGCTTGAAGGAGGATGAAGAAGAACAAGAAGAGATGATGCTTGTGCAAGAGAAAAACCGGAGGAACATAAAAGATATGGAAAAGCTGACTCTTTAGATGATTTTTTTAACTCGTACCTTTATGGCTTTAAGGCTTTAACCATGCAGATAATGTTATATGATCTTTTTGGTTGCTTTTTTCGTATAATGTAAATTTTTATATATAAAAAATTTTGTTTTTAGTGAAATGAAGGATGTGCAAGCAATGTTTTTTAGTCAGGCGCGTATTGTTTGGAAGGAATTTGAGTGAAGCCCAGCAGGTTGGGTATTATTACACTAATGGCTATGGTCGAAGCCAACGAATTACGGAGTATAAAGCACAGCATCGTAATCATCAGCGTCAGCTCTTTTTTTTTTTTTTTTTTTTGGACATTTAGGCCATTTAAGGCAAACTCACATACACAACGCATACACATAGACTCGAACCCTGAACCTCTTAGTTGGAAGCCTAAGCTCTCAACCAATAGGCCAAAGAGAGTTGTGTGCGTCAGCTCATTGTGTGTTCGGATTTATGAATCTTCCTCTCGTCAACTGTAGCGGCTGAGTTTTAACTGTGCTTTTATTGTAGCTAGGTAGAAAATCAGATGGTTCTCAGACGTCCGGTGTCCGCACCTAATAATTTGACCTATTTTATAGATCTTTTTGTCTAACTTTTGTCCAAGTTTACTTTATTTGACCCTTTTTCGTCTTTAATTTTTTGCATTGTTTTTTCTTATTTCTAATTTTATTTGCGCATTTAAAAAAAAAAAAAAGTAGGTGGAGGGAGATTTTAGAGAAAATTTATGTAAATCTATACACACATTACATACTTAACCTTCAAATTCAAGACAATTTAGTTGATAATCGAAACTTCCAAGTAACATGTCATGACAATTGATAAGTTTTGAATATTTTATGCTTCAATGCGCTCTATTTTTTAAAAGTATTTTTTCGATAAAAATTTTTTATTATTTCTTTAATAAAACATTTCTATTTTTCTAATATCATCACACGGATATCATTGTTGTGTACTAGAAATGGCTGAGCTAGCAAATAAATTTTTTTGGCTAAACAGCCATATGGTCCACAAAAGCTCTTCTTCCCCTCTCACCCCGCACTCGAATCCCCTAACATTCAAAAAAAGTACAATAACTTTAGCATAATTGAATAAAAGAATTACATGCATGAATTTTTTTTTGACACGAAAGATATTAAAAAAAAAGAAACAATATTTACTAGTGGTAAATATGAATTATATGATGCTGCACTTCCTCAAATTTGGAGAGGGTGTTAACAAACTATATGTGAAAGTAGGTTAATATGAGATTCTTTGGTGATGATGACATAATAAAGTGAGATTAGGACAATCCTCTTGGAGGTGAAAGTTACATGACCTAAAGGCATTGTATGAATTAGTGAATGATGATTGTTGATGCAATTGAGGGTGATTGGAATGGTTCTTCTCCAAGAGGCAGAGATGTTGCATCTTGAAGGCATTGGCAAGGAAGTATAAGAAGGTTGTTGATGCAATTGATGGTGATTGAGATGATTGTTTTAGGGAGAAATAATACATCCTTAGAATGGACGTCATAGATGCATCTAAAGATGATTGGGGTAGTCCTATTTTGAGGCAAAGGAGACAATATCATAAAACTTTTTGCAAAGAAATATAGAATCTAAAACATCATATGCCGTTAATAAGGACTCTAAGTGACCTTCAGATTTTTATTATTTTCATATGATTTGAAAATTCAAAACATCCCATGTGAACTGAATTAAGGTATACATACAAATGTTAATAAACATTCCTAATCATACATAATTACTAATACAATTCAAGATGCATTATGGAGAGTTTAAAGGAACTCCCCCACCCGTCACGCATTGGAGTCTATATTAGAAGAAATACATCTGTATTTCATTTTAGTCATTTAATTAGATCTTACCCATTTGTTTATAAACAACAGAAAGAATTATGTATGATATTCGGAGCCTCATATCATAGGATTCTTATTATTTTCATAAAACATGTAAAACCACATAATGAGCACATAATCTAGCAAGTAATCAAAATCTTACACTAAAATATATACAATAAAAAGAGAAATAATATGCACAATGTCAGTACAATATCTATTACAGTGCCAATATAAGTAATCATATAAGGACTCAATATCAATAATAGTATCAGTAATCAGATATTCAATTAGAGTATCTTAAGAGTATTGCTCATGTACTTATGACTCCCAATTAGCAGCCCTGACTCCTTATAATTCCTAATCAATCTTCAGCATCTTATGACTCTCAATCAGTGAATCACGTGGATTAGTACGGTATCACATGACGTTATTATATCATATATCTGATATCATTAAGTACTTTATTTTACTAGTATAGATATAACATTTAAGTCTATATCATTTATATTAATCATTTTAGCATTTATTGCATTACAATATCAAAGCATAGTCATCCCTTTTTCCATTTATTTAACATAGAAATGCCTATACACATATTTAACCAGTAACAAGGAAATAAAATCATATCAAGTCATTTAGAATGATCAAATCTATAACATATTCTAACTTGCACGGTGAAAGCTTATGAAATAAGATGATAATATATTTTGGGTTGATTTAAGAGAGATAAAATTTGTAGAAATCAAACCATAAAAAAATATAAGTAAGAGATTAGTCGCTTACAATGAATAAAACAAAATTCATAGCTCGAACGACGGGCAAATACGATCCAAAGAACTTTCACTCACCTTTCTCTTCTTCTCCTCCTTCAATTTCCTCATGGTCAAGCAACTAAGTGAGAGAGACGATGTGGTATGTGTGTGTATAAATATATATATATATATATATATATATATATATATATACTAGCATCGTAGCACTCACCAGATTAACACTAAAGTGTTATACTATAGAATTTTCATATTTTTCAAGTAAATTTATTTCACATTTCTATGTTATTACACCCCCCCCCCAAAAGAGAGAGAGAGAGAGAGAGAGAGAGAGAGAGAGAGTACCTGTGAAGGATCATTAGACTTGATAAACTCGTTAGAGAAGGATTGAGCCTATAGGGCTGACTTTAACACTCATCATAGGGATATCCACACTCACACCAATGATGATAAATACAAACTTCCATCATGATGAATGAGTAGGAGGGAGCTAGAGCTAACCAATGGTTTTTCTAGAGAAATCGTAGAGGCAAGGCTACCCATTAAGCTCAAAATGCCCACTTGGAGTAATACCGAGGAAGATCTAACCCCATCAACTACATAGCATACTTAGACTTGCCAACATCATTGATGGAAGTTAACGACGCACTGAATTGTTAATTGTCATTTACCACTTTTTAAAGAGTTATCCCTTTGGTGGTTTTCTTGCTTGCCACTAGACATTATTAGCTAATTCTTTGAGTTTAAGAGATTGTTTGTCACATGACTAGCAAGCGCTCAAAGGAAGTTTAAGCGCACACAAAATTTTCTGAAGATGAGGCATGAATTAGGTGAGTCATCAAGAAAATTCATTGTTTGGTTCCATAGAGAGATGCTAGAGGTTAAGGATCTAGAGTCAGCAATCACGTAGGTTATGTTGACCCACATACTTTAGGAATGACCATTTAATTAGGTATTATTTTGGCCTTCAGCAACAGTGAACATTTTCCGAGTTTTTGGATTATGCCACAATATCAAGACTATGTGGTTGAGTCCTCCTTGGCCACTCACCCCAAGAAGTTACCGATAAGGTAATATGTACTAAAGTCGTTGTGACGCCCCAAGCATCCATAGTGAAAGGATTCGTCGACAGTCTTGATCAATCTCCATTCCAGTTGCCTTGCTCAGACCTGAAATTGTTAACCACATATAATGAGCTAACTAGCCCAGCAGGTCACCAAAGCCTACAACTGAAATCAAAGCACGGCGATGCTATCAATATGCATGTCAGTCAATCAAATCCATATCAGTCAATGGTCGATGAGTCTATGCAATACGAAAATCCATAGTCAATGAAACCAGTCGATGCAGCAGCAGGCAAATCAATAAATCAAGTTCAATCAATACACGTCAATCTCGAAGAAATTCGTACACAGAAGAAAATCAATCAATCCGTCAAATCAGTCAATCCGTCCGTCAAATCAATCAATCAAATCAAATCTAATCCAATCTATATTATCAAGTCGATAAAATCAATCGGAAAAGCAATACGATGTCCTATCAATAAATCAAATGCAGCAAGTCAATACAATGCAGAATCAATAGTATCAATGAGTCTATAAGCAATATCAATAAATCTATAATATCTATGTCCATAGCATCAAGGAATCTATACAATATCTATATCCATTCTATCCATATCAATGTCAATAATCAATAATATCCATGTTCAATGAACAATCAATGAAATCGATGAAATCGTACAGTACAGTAAATCCGATCAAATCAATAAAGCGGAAATCGATAAAACAGTAAATCCGTATGTCAATACAGTAAACATGCATTTCAATACAATAATACTGGACAAGTACAATCAACTGGCTATGTTGCTGTTGTAGAATTCATATTGCTGTTGTAGGTATCCATACGTTGGTTTCAATAAAAAGAGTCGTCACTCTATTGCCCGTCGGCCGCCCGTCGGCATATCTATAAACCCCTTATGACTCCCAATCGTTATATCAATGATCAATGGTTTAAAGGAAAGCCCGTCGGCCCACCATCCTGTACAGGTCAATTCAATCTCCAACCAACGTTCAACCAGGCTCCACTTGTGTTCCAGTATCAATAGTCAATTCAAGAATCATTTCAATAATCAATCAATAATCAATAGTAAAGCAATCTAGAACAATCATATCAATAGTCATATGCATATCAATTCAATCTATCAATTTCAGACAATTCAGAAATCATACGAAAATCGGGCAGAGTAACGGCAGTCTACCGATTTACACAAAAAAAGCACTAATTTCCAAATTCACACAGAACGTTCACAACATCAATATAAGGCTATTGTTCTACTGAATCCATATCAAATAACATCCTGATATTTTTCTATTCAATTAAAATCGCGTAGAACCAATTCTGACCGGTAAAATCATCGTAGAAAATACTCAAATCGTGTACAATATTCATATCTATAACATACCAAAAGTTGTGCGGTGAAAGTTGTGTCAATACCAAATCAGGTCCAAAATTCGACTACGAAAACACAAAACAGTGCACAACTCGATCAAAAATCAATATCTCTGAAAACAAAAAAATCAATATCTCTGAAAACAGAAATAGGATTCGGAGTCCTTACTGCAAGACAAACAAATTCTCCAACTGCGTCGTCGGACGAAAAGCGCTCCGCGGGCTCCAAAACCAAGCTTTTCTCTTCTCTTCCTTCTCTTTCTCTCTCCTGCCTTCTCTTTCTCTCTCTTCAAATGATTAAAAATATCTCGAATCCGATATTTATCAACACTGATCGTCCCGGACGATCTACAATTCGTCCCGGGACGATTTGCTCTCTGAAAAATTTTCGTACAGACGAATCGTTCCGACTGCTCCAGGTTCGTACAGACGAAAATGACAGATTTCTTCACAAATTTCTTCAGTTCGTCCAGTACTAAATCCAGTTCGTACCGACTAACAGCACTCCAAAAAATCAACTTTTTGAAGGGTTTTACAATCTACCCACCTTAAGAAAAATGTCGTCCTCGACATTTCACTTAAGGGATCGAATGCAAAATCGATACAAAGCAAATCCGCTCAATCAAAACTCAAATCAAATCGAATCGGATCAAAATCAAAACTCGTTGAAATCAATACAGTCATTCAATGCATTCAATCACATGTCATTCACTATGTATGCAAAATGATGCACTTGAAACAATCCATTCTATCAAACTATCAATCAAATCCTTTCACTACACTTGCTCTGATACCAATTGTGACGCCCCAGGCATCCATAGTGAAAGGATTCGTCGACAGTCTTGATCAATCTCCATTCCAGTTGCCTTGCTCGGACCTGAAATTGTTAACCACATATAATGAGCTAACTAGCCCAGCAGGTCACCAAAGCCTACAACTGAAATCAAAGCACGGCGATGCTATCAATATGCATGTCAGTCAATCAAATCCATATCAGTCAATGGTCGATGAGTCTATGCAATACAAAAATCCATAGTCAATGAAACCAGTCGATGCAGCAGCAGGCAAATCAATAAATCAAGTTCAATCAATACACGTCAATCTCGAAGAAATTCGTACACAGAAGAAAATCAATCAATCCGTCAAATCAGTCAATCCGTCCGTCAAATCAATCAATCAAATCAAATCTAATCCAATCTATATTATCAAGTCGATAAAATCAATCGGAAAAGCAATACGATGTCCTATCAATAAATCAAATGCAGCAAGTCAATACAATGCAGAATCAATAGTATCAATGAGTCTATAAGCAATATCAATAAATCTATAATATCTATGTCCATAGCATCAAGGAATCTATACAATATCTATATCCATTCTATCCATATCAATGTCAATAATCAATAATATCCATGTTCAATGAACAATCAATGAAATCGATGAAATCGTACAGTACAGTAAATCCGATCAAATCAATAAAGCGGAAATCGATAAAACAGTAAATCCGTATGTCAATACAGTAAACATGCATTTCAATACAATAATACTGGACAAGTACAATCAACTGGCTATGTTGCTGTTGTAGAATTCATATTGCTGTTGTAGGTATCCATACGTTGGTTTCAATAAAAAGAGTCGTCACTCTATTGCCCGTCGGCCGCCCGTCGGCCGCCCGTCGGCATATCTATAAACCCCTTATGACTCCCAATCGTTATATCAATGATCAATGGTTTAAAGGAAAGCCCGTCGGCCCACCATCCTGTACAGGTCAATTTAATCTCCAACCAACGTTCAACCAGGTTCCACTTGTGTTCCAGTATCAATAGTCAATTCAAGAATCATTTCAATAATCAATCAATAATCAATAGTAAAGCAATCTAGAACAATCATATCAATAGTCATATGCATATCAATTCAATCTATCAATTTCAGACAATTCAGAAATCATATGAAAATCGGGCAGAGTAACGGCAGTCTACCGATTTACACAAAAAAGCACTAATTTCCAAATTCACACAGAACGTTCACAACATCAATATAAGGCTATTGTTCTACTGAATCCATATCAAATAACATCCTGATATTTTTTTATTCAATTAAAATCGCGTAGAACCAATTCCGACCGGTAAAATCATCGTAGAAAATACTCAAATCGTGTACAATATTCATATCTATAACATACCAAAAGTTGTGCGGTGAAAGTTGTGTCAATACCAAATCAGGTCCAAAATTCGACTACGAAAACACAAAACAGTGCACAACTCGATCAAAAATCAATATCTCTGAAAACAGAAATAGGATTCGGAGTCCTTACTGCAAGACAAACAAATCCTCCAATTGCGTCGTCGGACGAAAAGCGCTCCGCGGGCTCCAAAACCAAGCTTTTCTCTTCTCTTCCTTCTCTTTCTCTCTACTGCCTTCTCTTTCTCTCTCTTCAAATGATTCAAAATATCTCGAATCCGATATTTATCAACACTGATCGTCCCGAACGATCTACAATTCGTCCCGGGACGATTTGCTCTCTGGAAAATTTTCGTACAGACGAATCGTCCCGACTGCTCCAGGTTCGTACAGACGAAAATGACAGATTTCTTCACAAATTTCTTCAGTTCGTCCAGTACTAAATCCAGTTCGTACAGACTAACTACACTCCAAAAAATCAGCTTTTTGAAGGGTTTTACAGTCGTAAACATGATATGGGTTGCTCAAAGACTCAGAGGGTGGAGAGAAGACAACACATGTCACAAGATAATTACCATCACAGCCAACAAAGAGCATTGATGCTAGTGATGCTACTTAGAGCAATGGGGCCACTAGCCTCACAAGTAGAAGAAGCACAATGTATATGTAGCTCGATGTTAATGAAGGCGAGTGCCCACATTAGGGATACATCAAAATTTTATATATTTCATAAGGATCATGGCAAGATATGGAGTAAAATAGGCACCTCTAAGGCCTCATGGAGGATCTAAGGAGGAAAGAGGGCACCTCCAAGGCCTCATGAAGGATCTACTAAAAGCAAAAAAAAAAAAAAAGAGTTTAACTTATCATTTTCATGCACAAGATCAAGAAAATTGCTTGCAAAAGACCAATGAATAAGCCTATTCCAACTCGTGTCATCCACATCACAGATGTTCATCATTCTTAGAGGAGATAGAGTGAGGACATCCCAGAAGGCAAGTCTCAAGTGGCCTCATAGAGGAAAAGTAAACTCATAAACCACATCATGCACATCGACGGCTAAACTCACCCTGGTCACCTTCATAAAAGTATATAGGCTCATGAGTGGGAACCTCTTCAATAATGGTAAAATCACTTGATAATCACCAACAACTAGATTGATAACATTCTCATTGATACATGGAGTTTTGTTAACAAAATATTTAAACTTATTTAAGAAAAAAATGAACTTCCTTATTTCCTAACACACCTCACAGTAAATTAATTATATAGTTTCCCTAGTAAGAGGAAAGAGACTGAGAGCATGATTTCCCTAACGTAATCTGAGGTGAGGGAGAAGGCCTGTAAACGATGATGGCTAACTTTATAGTAGCAAATATTCCCTCCACTTACAACACAATCTTTGGGTGACCACTCCTTAATATCTTTAAGGTGGTCGTCTTGATATACCACATGGTTGTTTTTGTTCCTAGCCAGAGGCTAAGAAATTACAATGAGAGGTGATTTGAAATAGTTACGAGTATGCCACCTAAAAATTATAGGGAATGTGGTGAACTCATTTAAACAAGCACTACATTTCAAGGTAGAAAGGGGACTAGGATTAGAGACCATTTAATTAGTGGAGAAGGTCTGAGCCATGGAAGACAACCTAAAACTAACTCTACGAAGAAGTTATTCTTTCATCCTAGCACATCGAGATGAACCCATTCAAGCTCTTAAGGATGATCTCAATGTCTTCACTTAGACTACAACCATGAGACGAGGATAGATATTGAAGTAACATGCCATAAGTTGAATTTCAAGGAAGAAGTAAGGAGGGAGAACCACATGTGCACCAACCACCTCAATCCATGTGCCTTCATCAAATTTTACTTGACATATATTGTATTAATTTTAATTTTATTCTTGGTGTCTTTTTCTGTAATCCTCTTAACCCTATAAATAAGTGTAAAGATGCATGTTTTATACTTCATGTTGTTTGAGCTATTTATAGAAATAATATATTTTCCCACTTACTATCCATCCTTACTTATTTTCTCACTCGATTCTCTAGCTCTAACTTGCTAAACTCTATTAGTATGATCATACACCACCAATGAATAAATTTGAATCCAATAGTACCTTTCATTAAGTAATTATCTTGCAAAAATTGGTATTGATATTATATTTTCCGTATATACCACTCTTTGAAGGGGTTGGATGCACATTTGCCAGTCATTTCATTTATTTGATTCATCATTTATGTAACACATTACATTTCTAAATATATAAAACCAGCCTTAAAAATGGATAAATGTTCGATTGGTTGATCTAAATTTTGCTAAGAAGTACAAATATTAAATGGTTATATTTGATATTTCTCTTGCAATTGAGAAAAATGAATAGGTAAAAATAACAAATCCTTCAACACATTAATGTCATGGAACACACTTTGGTTCTAATTAATTTTGTAATAGGATATCAACATATTGATGAAATAATAAATAATTAAGAAGTGACAAGCAATTAATAGCATCTCTTTAAAGGAAGGGCCAATAAAATATTGTTCATAATATTTTTTAATTAAACAAATTAATTTTCTAGTTTATTATAATCATATAGTATCAACACTTCATTAAATATAATACAATTATTAGTCTTCCTAAATACTCATAACATATAGCGATGTAAAAACACGAAAAATATTTATAACTCTAATAAATTTTAGTTATAATTTTTTGTTAAACCTAATTACATTAAAAATAATATTAATTATATATTCTATGTGATTTAAATATTTATGTATTATATAAATTAATATAAAAAAAATGTGTGTTATATATATCATCAAAAAATTAATCATGATCGGGCACAAATCTCGAGGTAAAATTGAGTTGGAAACTTTCGAACTTAAATCCAGGACCATTCGAACTTTGATTTTAGCAAACTTATAGTCGAATTGAATGTCTCGAAAAGACAAACCCAACGACACCAAACTCGATCCAATTTGAGCCATTCGAATGGGTCCAAATTGAAGATATGAAGCGCATTTAGAATATTCAAAACCATAAATTGGATGACCAAATGATTTTCAAATGTGACGTGATTATAGTCGAATCAATCGACTCAACGAGATGAATCCAACGAAACCAAAATTGCCGAATTTTGATATCATTTATATACTCAAATACTTAATAAACGGTCAACTTTCAAGGGAGTCGATATCAGCCGTCCATTACGAACACTCCCAACTTGTCCTTAATTTTCCCCTTATTTACTGGTCATGACACTCCCAAAAAACTATAAATAAACCTCTCTTTCTTCATTGAAGGTGGGGGGAAGCACGGAAGGGAGGAAGAAGGAGAAAGGAAGGAGGAGAGGAAGATATATCTAAGATATCTCTTGTCACCAAGCTCCTTTTTTACCACCGTCCGTCCACCAACTCAATTTTTATTGGACTTCTACCCAGCCACCAATTGTCATCGGACTTACTTCTGGTCACCTATTGTTATTGGACTTTCTCCTGGCCACCAAATGATGTCGAATTTACGCCTGATTACCGACCATCACCAGACTTTTGCCTGACCACCAATTATCGTCGGACTTACGCCAGACCACCGATTGTCTCCGGATTTACACCCAATCACCGTTACCGACTACTATCTTTCTAACCACCGTCGCCCGCAGACTATGATCTTTCTGACTGAGTCGTCTGACTATGGTCCTTTTGACCCCCCCTTCGCCCGACTATGGCCTTTTCGACCTCCGTCTTCTACCGACTACGGGCTCTGTGACCTTCGTCACCCGCTGACTATGGTCTTTTTTACTACCATCTTCAAACTACGGTCTCCACAAACACCGTCACCAGACTACGATCTTTCCGACCTGCTGTAATATCAGTTTTTGCTCCAGGTTCGTCCGGGACGAAGATGGATCGTCCGGGACGATCGGTACAGGTTGTGCAGAAAATCAGTTTTGGTTGTATGATTCGTCGGGACGAAAATTGGATCGTCTGGACGAAAATTCTCCCGTGAACCCTTCGCCAGGGACGATATGTCATTTTTCGTCTGGACGGAATTCCTCTCTTCATGGATCGTCCGGTACGAAGCTCGATCGTCCGGGACGATCAGTCTGGATATATATAGAATTGAGATATTTTGAAGAGAGAGAAAAAGCTGAGGAGAGAGAAAAACGAAGGAAAAAGTGGAAAAGCGGATTTTCGGGCGACGCCGAGCTGTTTTCGTCCGAGGAGACTGTTGAGGAAATTGCTGTGCACGAGGTAAGGCACAATCCGACTTTCTAAATTTTCAGAACCGTCGTGTTTGGCGGTATTTTCTGTCCGGATTTTGTTTCCGTTAGCGATTTTCGTCCGTATCTTTTGAACGGTTCAGTTTTTACCGCGTAACTTTTTGTATATCGTTGCCGTGCCGGGTGTGCACGTTTTAACTATATTTTGAAGATTTTTGTCCGGATATTTTTGATTCGACTGTGTTTTTAGTCGACTGGATTTTTCTGTGAACTTGGAAATTCTCTGTGCAGTAGAATAAATGTTCTGAAATGTGATTATCTGTATTCTGTGCGAATTCGGTAAATTTTCTTTGCAGGAATTTTTGTGTAAATTCCGTATACTGCCGTTGTGCTGCCCGATTTTTGGGTAATATCTGAATTGTCCGTATTTCTTCTGAATTGAAATGCTATGTGTATATGCTATGGAAAGGGAGTTATAAGGGGCCTGGATCCTATGAGATTCAGTTAGTGAAACGGGAAATCTGAAATGAGCTCAGTATGAAATCTGATATTTGTTCTGTTCCGGATCCGAGGAAAAATCTGTTTAGGTGCTATATGCACTATTTATATATTCTGGTGCTGGAAGCACATCTGATCTGTTCTGGTGCTATAAGCACATTTGTTCTGGTGCCGGGGGCACACTTAGCTATTAATTACTCAGCTATTATTCTGGTGCCGGGGGCACATTTAGCTATTAATTAAATATCTGATATATGCTGAGTTTATTCTGTTATGATATGATCTGTACGAATCTGATTCTGTTGATCTGATATGTCTGATCTGTTCTGTTTCTGATTTAATACGACTTCTGTTTCCGTACAGTTCTGTTTGATTTGATATCTGTCCGATTCCGTTCTGATTTCTGTACGGATTTGTCTGCTGTATTGGTTTTGAGTTTCTGAGGATTTTGATTGGAGGTTTGTTGCTTTGCTGAGCTGTTGAGCTCACCCTTGCTTTCTGGTGGTTTTCAGGTTCTGGGAAGGGCAAGGAAGTCCAGGATTAGATTTCAGAGTCTGATCAGATTAGGTACTTTTGTACTTTTGATTTTTGTACAGTCATGGCTTTCCTGTTCTGTCTTTCTTTCTGTTGAAAGCCATGTACTGTTCTGTAGATGATTATTCTGAGGAAATGAATTAAGATAGATGTTTTGTTCCGCTGCATTTGATGTTTTTAGTAGCTCTGTTGTTCTGTGTGCTTTTGTTGAGTTAAGAATTTGGAAGATCAGTTCAGTAACCTAATCCAAAGCCAGATCCTGGTTAGCTATTCCCCGTCGCGATCCGGCGCGGGCGGGATCCGTCTCGTCTCGGGTCGGATCGTGACAAGCTTTTTTGGTATCAGAGCACTGGTTTTGGAAACAGGTTGGATTGTAAAACAGAGCTCTAGGAAGTGATCAGTGAGTCTGTCTGGGAGGTAGTTTTGGGTCGTTTGGCTTTTTATTGTGTTATTTTGTGTTGTTTTGTGATAGTTTTCCGGATTTTCTGGATTTTTCTGTATGGATCAGCCAGACCCAGACATGACAGACGGTCAGAGTGACGATCAGGCAGCACCAGTGGGGAGTACAGCCCCAGTGGTCGGTGCTGATACGCTTTCACAGTTTGCTTCGCTTGTTGCTCAGATGATGAGCGAGACTCAGAGTAGAGCTTCTACTATCAGATCTGATGACTTGGACAGACATTTGCAGTTATTTCTGAGGTTGAAACCTCCGAGGTTTGAGGGCGCTATTGAGCCCAGAGCTGCTGAGGAGTGGCTGAGGAGAGTAGAGAAGACTTTTGACGGGATGCAGTGTCCGTCAGACAGGAAAGTTCCGTTAGCTGTTTTTCTGTTGGACGGAGAGGCTGAGCACTGGTGGGATGGCCAGCAAGCAGCCAGATTTCAGGGCAGATTGAACTCTTTGATCACTTGGGAAGAGTTCACTGAAGTATTTCGGGACTGGTTTGTTCCCCCTTCTGCACGACAGCAGATGCAGGAGAGTTTTCTGAGACTTGTTCAGGGGAGCAAGACGGTGATGCAGTACGAGGCTGAGTTTACTGCATTAGCCAGGTACGCTCCGCAGCTGGTTAGCACGTCTGCTGAGAGGTGCTACAGATTTCTGAGAGGCTTACGAGACACTTTGAGGCAGCCTCTGATACCGTTCCGGATTACTGATTTCTCTGAGCTTGTGGAGCGAGCTCGTCTGATTGAGAACGACTTGACGGCTACTCAGCAGCGGTGGACTGCGAGTAGGAAGAGGTTTGGAGGAGAGACATCTGGCAGTGGTTCCTCTGGGAAGAGGAGATTTGCTCCTGGATCTGGATCTGGAGATTCCAGGAAGAGCGGAGGATCGTCTGGTACTGCTACCAGTACGACTAGTTCTGGATCAGTCAGTTCGGCACCTGTGTGCCAGAACTGTGGACGACGACACTTTGGCCAGTGCTACAGGATGGCTGGTCTGTGCTTTCGATGTGGTCAGTCAGGACATCGGATTGCAGAATGTCCGCAGATGGGATTTGATCAGCGTTCTGAGTTCCGATCTGAGGGCTTTGTCAGACCTGCCGGTTCAGCAGCAGGAAGACCGAGGACTGTTCCTCCTCGCCCTGAGGGATTTGCTGGTAGAGGTGGTGGTTCTAGTTCTGCACCACGGAGACCACCTACGATTCAGAGGGAGCAGAGTAGTTCTGTTGCTTCAGCTCCTGTTCCAGTTCAGCCACGAGTTTACAGTCTGAGTCAGCAGGAGGCTCGTGATGCTCCGGATGTTGTGACAGGTATGATTTACATTTCTGATCAGCCCTGTCGTGTTTTGTTTGACTCTGGAGCGAATCATTCTTTTCTGTCCGAGCATTGTTTTGAGATTTTACATTTGGATTCGATGGTTTTACCGGTTTCTTTGTCTGTGATTTTACCGGCTGGGAATCCATTGATTGCTCGACAGTTTTGTTTGTGTGAGATCGAGATTTCTGGCAAGAAGTGGAAATCGAGTTTGATTCGATTGCCGATTTCTTCGTATGATGTGATTCTGGGCATGGATTGGCTGAGTCAGTATGAGGCCCAGATAGACTGTCTGAAGAAGCAAGTGAGTTTGCTTATGGTTGGAGAGAGAGTTGTATTTCAGGGATTACGAGGTGTTCTCTCCAGTCTGGTTTCTGCGTTGGAGGTGAGCAGAATGTGGAAGAAAGGATGCCCAGTATTTTTAGCTTCGGTGCGGGATCTGAACCTAGAGGTTGGTTCTGTTTCTGAGATCCCTGTGGTACGGGAGTTTGCTGATGTTTTTCCTGAGGAGTTGGTTGGTTTACCTCCGGATAGAGATGTGGAGTTCTCTATCGATGTTTTTCCGGGTACCGCTCCGATATCGAAAGCTCCGTACAGGATGGCACCGAAAGAACTTTCTGAGTTGAAAGTTCAGCTTCAGGAGTTGGTTGACAGAGGTTTTGTACGTCCTAGTGTTTCGCCCTGGGGAGCACCTGTTCTGTTTGTGAAGAAGAAGGACGGTACACTCCGTATGTGTATTGATTACAGAGATTTGAACAAGGTCACGATCAAGAACAAGTATCCTTTGCCTCGGATAGACGACTTGTTTGATCAGCTTTCCGGATCTTCGGTGTTTTCGAAGATTGATTTGCGATCCGGATACTATCAGATGAAGGTGAAGGAAACTGATGTGGTGAAGACTGCTTTCAGTACTCGGTACGGGCACTACGAGTTTTTGGTTATGCCTTTTGGGGTAACCAATGCGCCTGCGATTTTTATGGATCTGATGAACCGAGTATTCAGGGAGTATTTTGGATCAGTTTGTGATCTTCTTCATTGACGATATTCTGGTATATTCTGCATCTGAGGATGAGCATGCCAGACATTTGAGGATTGTGTTGGAGACTTTGAGGAGGCATCAGCTGTATGCCAAGTTTTCTAAGTGTGAATTCTGGCTGAAGAGCATTTCATTTTTGGGGCACGTGGTTAGCGGAGAAGGCATTTCTGTAGATCCCCAGAAGATTCAGGCTGTTGCTGATTGGCCAAGGCCGACTACGGTATTTGAGGTACGTAGTTTCTTGGGCATGGCCGGGTATTATAGGAAGTTTGTGAAAGGATTTTCACAGATTTCGACCCCTCTGACGAGACTGACTCAGAAGTCAGTTCCTTTTGTTTGGACACCGGAGTGTGAAGCTAGTTTTCAGAGATTGAAGGAGTGTTTGACTTCAGCTCCAGTGTTGGCACTTCCGTCAGGTACGGAGGGTTTCCAGGTGTTCAGTGATGCTTCACTAAAAGGATTGGGTTGCGTTCTGATGCAGCATGGTCAGGTAATTGCTTATGCTTCGAGACAGTTAAAACCACATGAGAAGAATTACCCGACGCATGATCTGGAGTTAGCTGCAGTTGTTTTTGCTTTGAAGATTTGGCGTCATTACCTGTATGGCGTCAGATGTGAGATCTTTACTGATCATAAGAGCCTGAAGTACATTTTTACTCAGAAGGATCTGAATCTGAGACAGAGGAGGTGGCTCGAGTTGATCAAGGACTACGATTTGACTATTCAGTATCAGCCTGGGAAGGCGAATGTGGTAGCGGACGCTCTGAGCAGGAAGTCTTCTGGATTCTCAGGTATTCAGCTTACCTGTGATGACTTTCTGATTCGTGATTTGGAGAGATTGCAGTTGGAGGTGGTTTCCTCCAGTGATTTGGAGTTGGCTCAGATGAGTATTCAGTCTTCTTTGGAAGCACGGATTCAAGAAGCCCAGAAGTCAGATTCTGATTATTCGAAGTTGATAGCTCAGATTGGATCTGGTAAGACTCCTGAACTTCGAATTTCTGATTCTGGTGTTATTTTCTGTAAGAATAGGTTGTGGGTACCTGTGTTTGGAAACTTGAGGCAGGAGATTCTGTGTGAATCTCATCATTCTGGCTACACTGTTCATCCAGGCAGTGGTAAGATGTATGCTGACATGAAACTTTTGTTTTGGTGGCCTGGGATGAAGAAGGATGTGGCAGAGTTTGTGTCGAGATGCGAAGCCTGTCAGTTGGTGAAGGCAGAGCATCAGCGACCAGGTGGACTGTTGCAGTCGTTGCCTATCCCTGAGTGGAAATGGGAGGAGGTAACGATGGATTTTGCGATGGGTTTTCCTCGATCTAGACAAGGACATGATGCCATTTGGGTGGTTGTAGATCGATTGACCAAGTCAGCCCATTTTCTTCCGATCAGACAGACGGATTCAGTTGATCGCTTGGCACAGATTTATGTGAAGGAAATAGTCAGATTGCACGGTGTGCCTCGTGTGATCGTATCTGATCGAGATGGACGCTTTACTTCCAGACTTTGGAAAGGCATTCAGCAAGGCTTGGGTACGAAACTGCATTTCAGTACAGCCTTTCATCCTCAGACCGACGGACAGTCTGAGAGGATTATTCAGGTACTGGAAGATCTGTTGAGGCTTTGTGTTCTGGACTTTAGCGGAAGTTGGGAGGATCATATTCCGCTGATTGAGTTTGCTTATAACAACAGTTTTCAGTCCAGTATCGGTATGGCACCGTACGAGGCTTTGTATGGCAGGAAGTGCCGTACTCCTTTGACTCTGACGGAGGTCGGAGATAGACAGGCTTTGGGGGCCACTTTTGCTGATGAAACTGCTCAGAAGATCAATTTGATAAGAGAAAGATTGAAAGCCGCTCAAGATTGTCAGCAGAAGTATTACAATCAGAAGCACAGATTTGTTGAGTTTCAGGTTGGTGACTTTGTGTATGTCAAAGTCAGCCCGATGAAAGGTGTGAGCAGATTTGGTCAGGTAAGCAAGCTTAGTCCAAGGTATGTTGGACCATTTGAGATTTTGGAAAGAATTGGAAAATCTGCTTATCGCCTATTGCTTTCTGATTCTATGCCGGATGTGCATAATGTGTTTCACGTATCCACTCTGAGGAAGTGGGTTTCAGACTCTGGAAAGAAGTTGTCAGCTGATGAGGTTGAGATTCAGGAGAATCTGGCGTACGAGGAAGAGCCAGAGCTTATTTTGGCGTACGACGTCCGAAAGTTAAGAAATAAAGAGATTCCGATGGTTAAAGTCCAGTGGAAGCACCGGACTGCACGGGAAGCAACTTGGGAGAAGGAGTCTGATATGAGACGGTCGTACCCGTACTTGTCTTGACTGAGTTTGGACTGGATAATGTCGAGGACGACATTTTTTTTTAAGTTGGGGAGATTGTAATATCAGTTTTTGCTCCAGGTTCGTCCGGGACGAAGATGGATCGTCCGGGACGATCGGTACAGGTTGTGCAGAAAATCAGTTTTGGTTGTATGATTCGTCGGGACGAAAATTGGATCGTCTGGACGAAAATTCTCCCGTGAACCCTTCGCCAGGGACGATATGTCATTTTTCGTCTGGACGGAATTCCTCTCTTCATGGATCGTCCGGTACGAAGCTCGATCGTCCGGGACGATCAGTCTGGATATATATAGAATTGAGATATTTTGAAGAGAGAGAAAAAGCTGAGGAGAGAGAAAAACGAAGGAAAAAGTGGAAAAGCGGATTTTCGGGCGACGTCGAGCTGTTTTCGTCCGAGGAGACTGTTGAGGAAATTGCTGTGCACGAGGTAAGGCACAATCCGACTTTCTAAATTTTCAGAACCGTCGTGTTTGGCGGTATTTTCTGTCCGGATTTTGTTTCCGTTAGCGATTTTCGTCCGTATCTTTTGAACGGTTCAGTTTTTACCGCGTAACTTTTTGTATATCGTTGCCGTGCCGGGTGTGCACGTTTTAACTATATTTTGAAGATTTTTGTCCGGATATTTTTGATTCGACTGTGTTTTTAGTCGACTGGATTTTTCTGTGAACTTGGAAATTCTCTGTGCAGTAGAATAAATGTTCTGAAATGTGATTATCTGTATTCTGTGCGAATTCGGTAAATTTTCTTTGCAGGAATTTTTGTGTAAATTCCGTATACTGCCGTTGTGCTGCCCGATTTTTGGGTAATTTCTGAATTGTCCGTATTTCTTCTGAATTGAAATGCTATGTGTATATGCTATGGAAAGGGAGTTATAAGGGGCCTGGATCCTATGAGATTCAGTTAGTGAAACGGGAAATCTGAAATGAGCTCAGTATGAAATCTGATATTTGTTCTGTTCCGGATCCGAGGAAAAATCTGTTTAGGTGCTATATGCACTATTTATATATTCTGGTGCTGGAAGCACATCTGATCTGTTCTAGTGCTATAAGCACATTTGTTCTGGTGCCGGGGGCACACTTAGCTATTAATTACTCAGCTATTATTCTGGTGCCGGGGGCACATTTAGCTATTAATTAAATATCTGATATATGCTGAGTTTATTCTGTTCTGATATGATCTGTACGAATCTGATTCTGTTGATCTGATATGTCTGATCTGTTCTGTTTCTGATTTAATACGACTTCTGTTTCCGTACAGTTCTGTTTGATTTGATATCTGTCCGATTCCGTTCTGATTTCTGTACGGATTTGTCTGCTGTATTGGTTTTGAGTTTCTGAGGATTTTGATTGGAGGTTTGTTGCTTTGCTGAGCTGTTGAGCTCACCCTTGCTTTCTGGTGGTTTTCAGGTTCTGGGAAGGGCAAGGAAGTCCAGGATTAGATTTCAGAGTCTGATCAGATTAGGTACTTTTGTACTTTTGATTTTTGTACAGTCATGGCTTTCCTGTTCTGTCTTTCTTTCTGTTGAAAGCCATGTACTGTTCTGTAGATGATTATTCTGAGGAAATGAATTAAGATAGATGTTTTGTTCCGCTGCATTTGATGTTTTTAGTAGCTCTGTTGTTCTGTGTGCTTTTGTTGAGTTAAGAATTTGGAAGATCAGTTCAGTAACCTAATCCAAAGCCAGATCCTGGTTAGCTATTCCCCGTCGCGATCCGGCGCGGGCGGGATCCGTCTCGTCTCGGGTCGGGTCGTGACACCTGCGTCCCCCATCAACTATGATCTTTCCAACCTATGAGGCAACAAATATGTATAACAATCCCATGTAAACTAAAAGATCATGGAAGCAATAAATCGGTATTATATATCAATTTTATTTAAAAAAAAAAAACTTTCACTTTTTAAAGATTACTCTATATATATTAAAGATTATCATTCATGTCAGACATATTTTTTTAATTGATACGAGGCCATTAAATGCAGCTCAGAGGGTTGTTCACCCTTTCCTATTGGTCTCGAAGACAAGCTACCGATAACTCCAGATTTACAGCTAGAGAGAGAGAGAGAGAGAGAGAGAGAGAGAGAGAGAGGGAGAGCTTGCTTCCTTTGGAAGAGAAGAAATGGCCAATCTCTTCTGCAGCAGAAACCATGCTCACCATTGCCATAAACTTCTTAAGCTTCTGCTACTGCTTCTCTTGCTCATCTTCCTAAACAGAGCAAAATCCCCTTCACAGACACAGATCCGCCGAAGAACACTGTGGGTGACGACTTCGCCGGAAAAGTATATAAGCTATGCGGTTCTAAGGAGGGATTCCGTTCCCTGCAACCGCCCGGGCATACCCTACTACAGCTGCCGTGAAGGATCAGGGGCGGCGAAGGCCAATCCTTACATCCGCGGCTGCTCCATGATCACTGGTTGCAGGGGAGGCTACCCTTAGCGAAAGAGATAAGAGGCGCTCAGAGAGTAGTGACGGGGAGAGATCAGTAAGGAAGAAGAATCTCGTGGCTATTTGTATTTCTTTCTTGTTTCTTTTTAGGGCACTTTCTTGGAACAAGGGATGATTCTTCTCTTTAAGGTTGGATAAGGTTCTTATGATTGTCTGTAATGTTAAAGTTTCCCTTTTCAATTATCTTTTTATGGCTCTGATAGCTATCTGCATTGTGAAACTTTTACTCTTAGAAGCAAGTAGGATTTAAAAAAATTGAAGATAGATCTTGCAAATTTATTTTCTTTCTTTTAGGTATTAAATCTCTATCTAAATCCTATTATTGTGTTGTCATTGTTTTTAGCAGGAGTTAAACTTTATTTGGAGTGAGATTTAGCTTTTCCGTTGGGACTTTTTTTACGGTTCTTTAAGGGGCTGTTTGGTTGCCTGAATTAGGAGGATAAAGTAAAATAATTACATGTATTTACTAAATTTATGTGTTTGGTTAACTTTGAGAGGAAGGAACGGAATACCTCCGAAGCATTAGCAATGCGGGGTATTCTTAAAACAATTGTTTTGTGAAATAATTTTTTGAAACTAAAGATTTTAGTACTAAAAATCTATTTTAAAAAACAATAATAAAGTTGTCTCAAACAAAGCCAATGACTTTCTTATTGTTTTAGAAGCAATAAAAAATTGTCTCAAAAGAAGCCTTAAGCTTTCTTTGTAATAACTTTTTAGTACAAAAACTTATTAAAGTTGAATTTTTTATACTAAAAAATTATTTTAATACGTAATCCTAAATGAAACCTTAAATTTTTTGGGAATTTTAGATTATAATCATATTTTCTATTTTGTCATTGTTTTATGCTATTTTTAAAAAAAATTTATTGAAAAGGTACTACAAGTCTTAAAAAAAATTATATTTTCTACAACAGTTTAACAAACTAATATAGATTTAAGGGATTTGCATTCTCTGATTTTATTGATTTAAATTCTAAATTCTAATATGAACACTAAACATCACTAATTAATGCGATTTAAGATAACAAAGTGAATGAAATCGTCACATGATAATATGAAGGCAGGAAAATGATTGTAATTTTATACCCTAGAAACAAAGGAATTGATACAGTATCTGTCCGCATTCTATAGCAGAATTTGTGTTGATTTTAAATAAATCATTAGTTTAAATATAGCTATGTTTTAAGGGGATTAAGGCTTCCTTTTGGACTGCTCATTTAATGGTTTCTAAAGCAACTTTTTTTAACAAATTTTTTTTAATTAAAAATTTCTTTAAAAAGTAATAAGAAAATCATCCCAAACAAAATTTTTATTGTAATAAGAAAAATGAAGGTTATGAGGTTGAAATTTTCTTTTATAATTTTATCAATATAGATATTAAATTTAAAATAGATAATTTTAGAATAAATATATTTATCTTTATCAATGGAAGAAATTGGAGGGGGGGATTGAAATGTTTGAATATGCTTTAAAACTTTTGTTTTTATGATCTCTAATCAGGGGAGGATTCAACTTCTTTTTTCAGGGTGGGCAAAAAAAATTTTTTTAGAGGGGGATGGACAAAGACGCTTAAGATTGACAAAATTAGGACAAAAATTTTTTTTGAGAGGAGGCAAAATAATCAAAATATATCCTCTAAAATTTTCTTTTTTTTTTAGGGTGAGCATTTGCCCCCCCTCAATAATATGGGGACCCGCGCATGTCTCTACTCATAATTTTTTTCTAGTTTTGTTCGGGGGATTTGGAGATTTCTTTCAATAGTGAGTTTCGATGCAATTAGGTTCAAAATCTAAGCTCTCAATCAAAACTCAAAATTCAGCCCCACGTTTTAACAGGTCAGGATGATCAGTTAACAAAAAGTACTTCGAGAGGGTTATAAGGAAAGGAGGCTGACAAAACCGGGGTCAGTTTTACTTACCTAAAAACAAGATTAGTAGCTTGCAGAGGAATAGTTCACGTAATTTTTCTCAAACGCCCCAATAGAAAGGACAGCCAAAAAAAAAAAAAAGTCTCCCGAATATACTCAGAGACGATACACAACCTCACAAGCCAACAACCCTCATTATTCCTCAATAGAAAACACACTTACTTCTCTCAAATTCAAAACAATGTTTAAATAGTGAATAAAGGATACTTTTGATAGAGATAACTATACTGATCGCCTTACCGAATCCATTGGTCTGCTTATTTTGTTGGATTCAGTTTCCTCCTCTGAAACTCTCTAATACCTGTAATGAGCGGGCTTGTAGGGACCTTCAATTGGAACGTTGATGTAATCAGCCTGTGCAGGAGAAAGCTTAGTGAGCTTGGCACCAAGCTTGCCCAGGTGAAGCGCTGCAACCTTCTCGTCCAGGTGCTTGGGCAACACATACACCTTCTTCTCATACTTGCCTGAGGACTTCTCCTTCCACAGCTCCAGCTGAGCTATCACCTGGTTGGTGAAGGAGCAGGACATGACAAAGCTGGGGTGGCCGGTGGCACAGCCGAGGTTCATGAGCCGGCCCTCCGCGAGCACAAGGATGCCGCTGTTGGTGTCCGGAAAGACCCAGCGATCCGTTTGCGGCTTAATGGTGATGCGTTTGACGCCAGGGAAGGTTTCGAGGCCGAGCATGTCGATCTCGTTGTCGAAGTGGCCGATGTTGCAGACAATGGCATTGTTCTTCATCTTCCTCATGTGGTCGACCATGATTATGTCCTTGTTACCAGTTGTGGTAACAAAAATGTCTGCCTCAGCCACAACGTCTTCCAGAGTCAGGACAGGTAGGCCTTCCATGAGGGCCTGAAGAGCACATATTGGATCAATCTCGGTCACAATAACACGAGCTCCGGCAGTCTTGAGTGCAGCAGCACAACCCTTGCCTACATCACCGTAGCCACAGACCACCGCAACCTTGCCGGCAATCATAACGTCGGTGGCTCTCATTAGGCCGTCAGGGAGAGAGTGGCGGCAACCATATAAGTTATCAAACTGTTTCAAGAATATCAAAATTATCAAAAATTGGGAGAAAAAAAAAAAATCTTCTCACCTATTTATGTATGACAAGTAAATATATTTAATAAAGTTTTGAAGAGAAACGGCAAGTTTAATTTATTAGATTAAATAGTTATCCTAATTATAATTTATTAATGAACAATTATATGATATGATGCTCCAACTAGTCAGTTTAATTCTAATTTAATATTTAATTATTGACAAAATTAATTTCATTGGCATTATTAGTATTTGATGGATTAATATACAACAAACATAATTTTTTTTTTCATAATTACTTTAATTTTTAAAATTGCCGTAATACATGTGAAAAATAAAACAAAATAAATAAAAGCTTTAAAGAATAAATTCCTAGATTGCTAAACAGGCCTATATAATAACAAGTCGCAAGACTTAATCTTTTTTAAATTTCCGTCAGTTCACGATCTTTTTGTTGGAAAGGAAGCACAATAAAAATATGTCCGAATTCCACACCTAATAATCTCTCCTCAATGTGATCCTTCTTAATATTTATGTATCAACTCATTAGAATAAGATCAGAGGTCAAACCATGGGCAAATTATTGGGTCAGGTGACCGGAGGCGAAAAATAAGTTCGGACATCCAATAAAAATTTGTCGTGTCACCTTGCGCTTTAGTTGCACTTTTTGACTTGCGCTTTAGTTGCGCTTTTTGACTTGCGCTTTAGTTGCGCTTTACCTGCGCTTTACTTGCGCTTTACCTGCGCTAAATTTAAAATAATATTTTATTAATATCCGGGCGTATCTCTACGTCCGGTCACCTGACCCAATAATTTGCCCAAATGACTACACGTCCTGTAAAAGGTCACAGGACACAGAAATCCATGAGCCCGAAATATAATTCAGTCTAAACCGCGTAAATAGACCGAATCAAAATAAAATAAACAGTATTCGCACAGCTAAATAAATGCTAAATCTACGAATTTCGATCCACAAAGAATTACTTGATTTCAGATCTATATCAATCATAAGCTTTTAGAAGCTATTAATCAAGGACAAAAGAATCATAACCATCTCAACAGCATGCCAGCAAAGCGAGAACAATAGATAATGTATAAAAGGCAATAAATGACGAGACATAGATCTAGATCTAGATCCAGATCCAGATCGAGAACGAGATAAAATGTTAAAAATAGGTTGGAAGCTAAGAGAAAAATTAATAAATCTCACCTTGCTCTTGGTAACGGAGTCATTGACGTTGATGGCGGGGAAGAGCAGCGTCCCACTGATCTGCATCTGGTACAACCTCTTCACTCCAGTAGTCGTCTCCTCAGAAACACCAACGAGCCTCTCCTTCATCTTCCGATACTTCTTCGGATCAACACTTAAGCTATCCCTGATGAGCCCAAGCACGATCTGGAATTCCACGTTGTCGGTCGAAGTCGGATCCGGGACTTTCCCAGTCTTCTCGTAATCTTCCTCGGCCTTAACCCCCTCATGGATAAGCAGCGTCGCATCACCTCCGTCGTCGACGATGAGATCGGGGCCTCCACCAGCGCCCCAGTCGAGGCAGCGCTCCGTGCACCACCAGTACTCCTGGAGATTCTCGCCCTTCCAGGCGAACACGGCGGCGGAATCTCGAGCGATTGCTGCAGCAGCGTGGTCCTGCGTGGAGAAAATGTTGCAGGAGCACCAGCGTACCTCGGCACCGAGGGCGGTTAGGGTTTCAATAAGGACGGCAGTCTGGATGGTCATGTGGAGAGATCCAGAGATACGCGCCCCTTTGAAGGGCTGGGAGGGGCCGAACTCGGCGCGGCATGCCATAAGGCCTGGCATCTCGACCTCCGCGAGCTCGATCTCGAGCCGTCCGAAGTCGGCCTGGGACAGGTCTTTCACCTTGTACTCGCGGCCGGAAGTAGTCTTCTCCACGAGCAGAGCCATGGCGAGGAAAGAGAAGTTAGGGAAATTTAGGTCACCCGAGATCGAACGGGGCCGAGATCTAGCGAACGAGGAGAGCGGGACAAGGACGAAATGGGGGCTGAGGACTTGGGGTTTTAAAGAGAGAGGGGATTGGAGCGAACGGTCTGGATTCGTCGCGGTGGCATGATTAGATCTGACAGGAAATGGCGGTTCAGCAGAAACCGGAAAGTGCTTGCGACCGACGGTCTGACGAATGGTTCCGAAGGAGGGATTAGCTGCGGCTAACATTAATTGGAAAAAAATAGAAAACAAAAACAAAATTATTGGATCAAAACATTGTAATATATTTTTAAATGGATTATATATATATTCTTAATTTAACATATTATTTTTAATATAATTAATAAAATTAAATAATTAAATTAATTTATTGAATAATCATATAATTTTAATAGGTAAATTCTTTAACTATATTTATCTAATTATTTATTTATATTTATCTAATAATTCAATTTTATTGAGGGATAACACTTGATATGAAAATAAATAATATAAAATTTTAATTAATTATTAGTACAATTTTATTAAAATATCTTAACTCAAATTCTCCTCTTAAATGATGTATATTTTTATAATATATTGGAGTTTATCTATTTATGCTCATAAATAAAATTATGAAAGAGGCTTTTCTTAAAATGATTATTAGCCACTTATTTACACAATTTAAAAAAAAAACTAATAAATATCTATTAGAGGTAAATATGTTGCATTAAAATTTTAGAAAAGAAAATCTTCTAATAACATGACATATTTTGTACGTAACTATAATCATTTCTTCATAACAAAATGATTAGAAGACTTAACAAATATGATCTATAACTTGATTGTGGATGTATTTCTTATATAATAAAAAGTAATCATAATTTTCTTGTAATATGAACTAAATGCCAAAAATAAATTATATTTAACCCCAATTAATTTGCAATAATGTATATTCAAATATATAAGGTAATACAACTAGGGGAGTCAATTTGGGTCAACGGGTCGGGTTCGGGTCGAACCCGGAACTAATTCGGCACTATTCGGGTCAACCCGAACTCGACCCGTTTTTAGAAACGGGTCAGGTTTCTGGACTCGAACCCGACCCAATTCGGGTCTGGGTCAACTCAACCCGACACGAATGACCTGAGGTTGACCCAAAATTGTTAGTTTTAGGGTCAAAATCGGGTCAATCTTCGATTTTCGGGTAAAAAAAAGGGGTAAATTTCGGGTTTTCGGGTCAAATATGAGTTTTCGTGTCACTTTCAGGTCAATTTTCAGTTCCTGGGTCAACCCGAACCCGACACGATTTTTAAAACGGATTGTTTTGTTGAACCCGAACCCGACCCATTTCAGGTTCGGATTGACCTGAACTCGGATTTCCGGGTCAGTTTCGGGTCATGTCAAAAATTGACACCCCTAAATACAACCATAAATTAGCAATTTTTTTATTTTATTTTATGGACAAGACCCTCATAAAATAAAAATCATTGAGTAAGATTGAGGAAAAGTTTTTATCATAGGATTAGCAAAATAAGGCTTAGTTTGGGATGACTTTCTTACATCTTTTTAAAACAAGATAGTACAAAAATTAAAAATTTTATACTAGAAAACTGTTTTAAGAAACAGTGAGAAAGTCATCCCAAATGAAATCTAAATTTGATATTTAATTGAGGAGATATAAATAATCAAAACACTTATCATTGGCCAAGATTTATTTTGAATAGATATGACATCAATATAAAATAATTTAAAAGTAGGATTGATTCAATGTTTCACCATAAGTTGAGATTAGATCAATTATTGCATGCTTAATTGAGAATGTTAATGTGGTGGTTGTCGATAAGAGGATCTTTGATATAGAAAGGAACTACCATTTTATTGTTGTTATTCTCCAATGATATGGAAGGAACGTATGATTTGAGGTAACCTTGTCAAAGTGAAAGGAGGGATAAATTATTCTATGCAGAAGCCGGACGGATAACGTTGTCTATAGATCAATCAGAATGCGTCACGTTAGCGGTAACGAGTCGCAGTACCGAGGAGTACCGAGCCAAGGGGTGACATGACACATCTGATTGGCCTCGGAACGACGTTCGACGTCTGCACATAATAATTAATCGAAAGGAGGAGGGATTATGAGGAGATTAATAAGGAGAGTCAAATCCAATGGTGATCTTTTAGATTTTGGCGTTATAAGGGTATGCTAATGTGTTATGATATAAATCAAAAGTGGAGAGAAGATGGAGGAAGAAGCATACGAAGGATAACTTAATATTCGCCAAAGTATTAATGGAGGTGATGTAGGACTACATGCAAAGATCGGAAACTTGCACAAAGTAAATTAAGAACAACTTCAGATTTTCGTTATTAATGTTTAAAACAACAACATAAAACTCATAAATGGTCAATCCCGCTTAGGCCAACACAAGAGACTAAACCAAATCAAAACACTTAGAGAAATTAAAACATTGCATAAGTAGTAGTTTCCAACTTACCCTAATTATAACAATGAGATCTAAGAGCAAAGAAGTAACAATTCCTATGAATACTAGTGGATGACAATAAGTAGACACAATCTCTTGCTTTGAACAAACTCTCTCAAAGAAATTAGAATTTGAATGCAAATGAGTCAAGGAAGAAAATCACCTTCTCGGAGAGGCGACGTAAATCACCATGTACCTTCCAAAAGTTGCTCCTTCAACGGCTATTACGGGAGGACGGAATTTCAAGAGATCCGTCAAGGATTTGAACCACTCCGATGAAAGAAATTTGAGAAGATCCACGAATCTTTGGCCATCGGATGTGAAGTAGGACACAAGCTTCGGGTCGATCATACATCTCAACTTAATAAGGAGAAACACCTTAAGACGGAAGGGGCAAGAGAGAGAGAGAGAGAGAGGAGGTGGACGGTGGGGAGGGAGGCCGGCGGTTTGTAAAGGGGAAAACGGCTAGGGTTGGGAAGGGATTAGGTTGGGTGGACAAGAAATTGTTTTAACAAACAAATCTGAAATTATTTTCAGATTTGAGTAAGATTGGAGGGAAAATAAATGGATTTGAAATTTGAATAGCTTGCAATTAAACCCCTTCAAGAAGCATTAAAGGAGAGGGACCCATTAATGGGGGCCGGCGGCAAGGAGAGAGGGATTGGGGGTTTTGGGAAGAGGAGTTATGCGTTTCCTAATCCGCTCCGCTTAATAAATTAGAAAAATTTCAAATCCGCTCAAATTCAAATTTGAAATCGCATGAAAACTTCCCAAATTTAGCGTCGGACAAAAATGGAAACTTTCACTTTGAATTTCAAAATCTGAAATTCGTGGAGAGGGTATGAAGGGGCCGGTGATGGGTGGAAGGGAGGGGCGGTGGAAAACGGGGAGGCTGGCGGTCAAGATGGTGGTCGGCGGGATGATGAGGAGGTGGGGGGTTTTGAGAAAATGGTGTTGTTGAGTTTGGATGGGTGGGGTTATGAAGAGGTGGTTGGCGGTAGATGATGGCCGGTGGTGGGTGTTGGGGAGATGGAAAGTAAAGGAGGAAGGAAAAACCAAGAGCCACCGGAGGTGACTGTTGGGTACGACGGGTGGCCTCTCTTAGGCTCCACCAAACTCTCAACTCTCAAGCTCCACACAAAAGCTTCAAGAAGACAACATGCAGGAAATTTCTTTTAATCATTCATTAACCATCAAAAGTACAAGATGAAGGCTATAAATAACCTAATACAAAGACATAAAATAAAAGATTAAAATACCCTCATGGGGCTACAAGACTCAATCCCTCAAGCAAGGGTAAAAAAGGAAAAAAATGCAGAAATAAAATACATCAAAATAAAATGACCATACTAAAATCAGAAATACATCGGGCAGATCGTGGCCGTAGATCTACGGCCATGTCGACAGTAGACTTTCCAACTGATGTCCCCATAAGGAGGGATCAACCACTAAACTCCATTACAATTTTTCAAGCAAGCGAAGGACTTTAATTATTCAATATTAATCATTTAAAAGAGTGAAGTATATCCTTTTTATAGATCAAATAAAATAAAATGTATGAATTATTGTATGGATGGATGACTATAGATTATTAGGAAATCGAGTGGTCTGCATCAATTATGATCCCTCCATTGATCATGTGCTGGTGTTGCATCATAGACAATTGGACATTTACTATTTAAAGTTTTGTTTGGAACTGCTTTTTTTGTTGATTTATAAAGTAATTTTTTAGTATATAATTTTTTTGAATTTAAAATTTTTATACAGAAAGGTTGTTTAGAAAGCAGTAAGAAAACTATCCCAAACGAAACCTTGGGACGGCTTTCTTCCTACTTATTAAAGCAGCTTTTTAATACAAAAAATTTAATTTTTGTACTAAAAAGCAGCTTTAAGAAGTATGAAGAAAGTCATCCCAAACGAAGCCTAAGTCTCATTCACCATTTTTTTAATCCACGTCTAATATTATTAAATATTTGGAGGCATTTCTTTTTGCATTAGATTTTTGCAAAATTTGATGGACATTTCCCATTAAATATAAATATTTGATTAATATTTTCTGTAGCATAAGCATGACCTTAGATTCCTTTTGCAAGCTATGAGATCATATATTTTTTTCCTGGCTCTGAAGATCTATGGGCAACGAAAGCAAGAGTAATCATAAACGATGGGAAATGGTAGTCGAAGCGACCAGAGTCTATGGGTGATATGGGTCAGAGGGATCGTAGTTGGCGGGCTAGGATGGTTGGAGAGCCCATAATTATCTAGTGACGATGGTTAGAGGGATCGTAATAGACGGTCGATGGAGGCCAAAGGGGCCGTACTCGGTGGAATATGGTATTTGAATGGATAATAGTTGGCAGACGATGGAGGTTGGAGGTATTGTAGTCGATGGACGACAGAGGTCGGAGAGATTGTATTCAATAGGCGACGGTGGTTAGAGGAATTGAACAGTAGTCACATACGACAAATGTTTGGGGGTTATAAACTACATGCAATGAAGGTCCGTAGGATCGTAATTGGCTGGCGATGGAGATTGAGGGAGCATCAATGTTCGGAGGGACCACAGTCGATGAGCAATAGAGGTTTGAAGGACCATAGTGGGTTGGGGGGGGGGGGGTGACGGAGGTCGGAGGGACCGGAGTTGGGGGGTGACGATGGTAAGAGGGGCTGTAGGAGAAAGGAAGCGAAGGTTAGAGGAATTATAGACGATCAGAGATGGTAGTCGGCGGGACCTGAGTCTATAGGCGATAGAGGTCTAAGGGACAGCATTCAGTGGGCAAGGATGGAGGGGCCGTAGTCTGCTAGCAACGATGGTTGGAGGGTTCGTAGTTGAAGGGACAATGGAGGTCGGAGGGACTATTGCTGGCGAGTGATGATGGTCAAAGGGGTTGTAGCCGTCGAGCCATAGTGGTTAGAGGGTCCGTAGTTGGTGGGATTTGGTGTTCGGAGGGACTACAGCCAGCGGGCGACGGTGGTCAGAAGGGCAGTAGTCGATGAGCGATGGATGTCAAGGGATCATAATTGGCGGGAAATGGAGGCCCAGGGGACTGTTGTTAACGAGAAATAAAGGTCGTATGGATTGTAGTTGGAGGGCGAGGTGGTTGGAGGGGCTGGAGTCGGTGGGCGATGGTGGTCAAAGGGACTGGATTCGACGAAAAATGGTGGTCAAAGGGACTGCATTTGGTGAGTGAAGGTGGTTGTGTGGACCGTAGTTGGCGGGGTAACGGTAGTCACATGGACCGTAGTTGGCGCGTCGATGGCCGTTAGAGGGACCATAGTCGGTGTTTTGAGAGACTGTAGTCGACGGGCGACGAAGGTTGGATGGACTGTATTCATTGGGTAACGCTGGTCTGAAGGATAGTGGTCGGTGGGCGATGGTGATTGGAAGGACCGTAGTCAGTTAGCGATGGTGGTCCGAGCAACCATATTTGGCATACAACAGAGGTTGTGGAAGTCATAGTCGGCGAGCGACGATGGTCGGAGGGACTGTAATATGTGTGCGACGGTGGTTAGATGAACGTAGGTGCTGGCTACTAGATGGAGGTTTAATAGTGATGGTCAGGCAAAGGTGCAATAGCAACAATATTGTGGTGGTGTCGTGGTGGTGCTTTGGGATTCTTCAAGACATAGCTTCCTTGATATATAGAATTTTGCAAGTGGCACTCTCTGTAAGTATGTAGAAGATCAAGGGCACATTCGAAGTGCTTTATTAGCATTTAAGTGTTTTAATGATGTTATATTTAAGTAATCATGGGATCGTTAGAATAAAATCTTTTAGCTGTTCGATTTAACTACAAGCATGCTATATTTGGAGTTCATTTTATCATCCGAACCGTATTTTAAAGCTTTCAAATATGCTCGGTCCATTGATTTGGGCCCATGGGCTCGGATTGGACAGATTTAGATGTCGCTGTGTTCGTCTCACTGAGACGTTCAATTTGATTATTATTTTTGCTGTTTAAAGTTGCATGATCCCACATTTAATTTTGAAATTTTCAACTTAATATGTCTCGAGATTCGTGCTCGATCAAGATGATTTTTTAGTGATGTTTCAATTATGAATCTTAATATTTAAATGAGAAATAAAAAAAGAAGTTATTAACTTTATAAATAATTAAATTGAAATTTTTAATTGCCAAAAAATATGAATTAAAATAGTTCCTTTATTTTTTCTTTTGGTGGCAATTTGATTGATCGTTTCACCACATTTTTTGACTTCCGGATGCACTCTGCTTTGACTAATAGCTTTTTAGGTGTAGAAAAAGTGAACAAATTGAATACTTTCTCAATATCCAAGTTTTTAGAACAATTTTTTAAAAGAAAAGCAAAAATTTATCTTTTAGGAGCTTTTTGGTTGGCTGAAAAAGATGCTAAGTAAAATTTATTATATTTAAAATATTTATAGTTATTTACATGTAATTAATTATTATTTTTTATTTGCTTGAAATAATATTAATGTAATATAAAAATTAAGCCATAATATACCGCATAAATTTAACTAATCAAAGTAAAAATTGAGGTCAAACAAAAGACATGATTTGAGTCGAAACCAAATTTATTGTCAATTAATTTGTCCATTGTTGTCTATCTTATATGGTATTAAATTTGATCTTATCCATCAAGGCTAGGGTGGTTTGTGGACTAAAAAGCTGTTTAATTTCTATTACAATTTTAAAAGTAAGTTTATGTACAACAACTATACAAAAATAAATAGAAAAAAAGCTGGCACAAATAAATACAACAACAATAACAACATCAAGCCTTTGTCCCAATACGTGCATGGGGTCAGCTACATGAATCCATTTTCTCGATTGTTTCATGTTAAAAGTTAAATTCTCGTTTAAATCTAATAAAGAAAGTTCTTTTTTAATATTTTTTTAACTGAGTCTTTTAAGATCTACATCTATCTTTCTTAATATAAGTCAAATCTAATACCTCTATTTTTCTCACCTAGTCATCGGAAGGCCTTCATTTTATGTTACCAAACAATCTAAGGCGACTCTCTCTAATCTTATCTTCCACTAGAGCTACACCAACCTTTTCACGTATACGTTCATTTCGTACCGTCTCTAAGGGTAAATCCACTAATCCACGTGAGCATCTCATCTCTGCAACACTTAACTTAGTATGATGCTTCTCTTTCAATGACCAACATTCTGCATCATAAAGTATTGCAGGTCACATTGCCATCTTATAAAATTTATCCTCAAATTTGAGGGGGGCTTTTCTATCACACAACAAGCCCAATGAATTCCTTCACTTCAACCATTCAACAACTGTCACAAATGAATCCTAAGAAAAAAAATTATGACAAGCTACCCTAACGCAAAAGGGTCATGATTAAGATTTAAATATTTAATCAAAATTAAATACTAAAAGATTTGAATATTTGATGTTTCTCAGCTACCTCAAGTGTTCAAATCGAACCATCAAGCCAATAAATAATTACAATATACAAAGACCAAAATAGAAGGTAGAAAAAGAGGAACTCCATTCACCAACCCCCTCGTGCACACCTAACCCTTAACACGACTTTCAAAGTAGATAGACTTAGCCAAATCGGACGCTTCATATAAATATATTTTTTTTTATAATTAAAAATTGTGATTTCATTGTCATCTACCAAAAAAGAGAAGACAATTTGATACGTTGGTAGTTCGAGCAGGCGGAGTGTGAAATCCCCGCTGCTTTAGCTGCGTGGCGTTCGGCCACCAGTAACCAAAGTAGGGTTTGGTGGTGAAGGAGGGTAGGTGGGTAAGTAGGTGGCTGAATAATCTAATTTATTTGAAATTATTTTATTTTGCCATTTTCCATGAAATATGTTCATTGATATTTTGTAAAATTTAATTTATTTATCTTCATTGGGAAACACATGCGAAAGAGGAGAAATTATTCTGTGCGGAGTTACGTCCGAAGGTGAATTAGGTGCAGTCACGTCAGTGGTACCGAGTAGTACAGAGCCACGGGTACCGAGGGAAGGGGTGAAATGGAGCATTCTGGTTGGTCTCCGGATACCATTTGGCATTTGCACAAAATAATTAATCATGAAAGAGAGATTTTTTTAGTATTCTAGCTAATTGTAAAGAATCCATTGATAATTAAAAAAATAAATAAGATAGATAAAAAAGAAGAAATTTTAGGGTTTAGTGTAGTTTAAAAAATGTTCATTAGTTGCATATGTAAATTACTAAGGATCGATCTTCTAAGAATTGGAAGAAAGCGTTGATGAAAAATAAAAAGGTTTGTTTGAGACAGCTTTCTTAATGCTTTCAAAAACAATATTTTCATTAAAAAATTTCTTGAATTAGAATTTTTGGTACTAAAAAGTGGTTTAAAAAGTAATGAAAAAGTTATCCCAAACGAAACCTAAGTGAAATTAGGCTGTGTTAATAGTACCGATTATAATGGTAAAGTAAGGATGATTACAGAAGCACTCATTTAATAAATGATGAAGATATTATAATTTTAGAGCAACAAATAAGAAGTAGAAGATGGAAAAAGGCTAAAAGATTGGTGAGTTTGATAGAGGAACTTTTATTTGGTCCGATGAACGTACGTAGAGGTCCGTTCGGCCGGCACTAAGATCGCAGGCACAAAACGAGAAATACCAACAATAACGAAAAATACCATTATGTGAAGACAAAATACCGAGCAATACTGAGTAATCCCAAAAAATACCGAGTTTTTTCTAGAAAAAACTCGGTATTTTTTGGGATTAGAAAAACTCGGTATTTTTTGGGATTACTCGGTATTGCTCGGTATTACTCGGTATTGATCTTCACAGAGCGGTATTCCTCGTTATTACCAAAGAATACCTAGCAATACCGACCAAATACCGAGCAAAAACCGAGTAACAATCCTCTGACCGAACGTAGAGCTACGTCCGGTCAGAGGACGTAATAAAAGTTCGTGATAGAGATGGTTCTCCTAAGGATAAAAAGGTCAAAAGAAGCCAGCGATGATAAATTGGACATTCAGTAGAACATAACATAAAATTAAGATATTTTTAATAATATAAATTATATTTATTTTTGAAATTTAGAATCGCTATTCTCGACTCCCTATCTCTTTTCATCTCCAATTTTTTTGGTCAAATTTTGTGCGACCATAATCACTATCGTGCATAAGAAGGGCCATAATCGCTATCGCTCATAAGAAGAAGAATAATGAAAGGCTTGCAATTCTAAGCAAAGATGTGAGTTATGACGCTAAAGAGCTACTCTATAATAAGAAGAAATTGACTCAAATTTTTTTTATTTAAAATGTAATCACGTATGAATTCAAACTTATGAAATTTATTTTGAAATATATGCAATATAAAAAATTAATTGAATAAAATAATTTTAAAGCCTATTATGATAAAAATGAAACTTTGGTTAAGGGTTTCCAAATTAACTTTTATTTTTGAATATCTATCAAGGGGTGTCAAATTTCGAATCACGGGTCGAACCTAAAACTGACATGACACTATTCGAATTAACTTGAGCTTGACCTGTTTTCGCGAACGGGTCAATTTTTCTAATCCAAACACGACCCGCTTTGGGTCCAGGTCAACCCGACAGACCCGAATGACTCGGGGCCGAGAAAAAAATTGCTAATTTCGGGTAAAAAATGGGTCAATATCCGATTTTCGGGTAAAAAAGTGGTCAATCTCAAGTTTCAGGGTCAAGACGGATTTTCAGGTCAATTTCGGGTTTCAAGGTAAACCCGAACCCAACCTAATTTTTTGAAACGGATCGATTTGTTGAACCCAAATCAGACCCGTTTCGGGTCCGAGTTGACGCCAACCCTAAAATTTTGTATCGGATTTGAATATAATTTTTAGGTCATGTCAAATATTGACACCCCTGTTTATATATAAATATATATAATTTATTTACATGAACAAATAAGCACCCACATCTCTCCATGTCTCTACACTACTCATTTTATATGGCAAATGTAGATGAATGAGAATCCTAAGGTTATTATTCATAGAAAATTGTTCAGAACGTGTTGTTCAAAATCTAACAAATTGATTTATTACAAAATAGAAAATACAATGGCTCTCTGAGACATGAGGATACATGGCCGACCAAAATATAAGCTAAACAGGTCAAATAGATGATCCAACATGAACTGTTATCTTGGTTGGTGAAGTGATATATGCTTGAAATATTTTAAGGATTTGATGCAACTCTGCAGAATGAGGAGGACAAATAGCAGGGACTCGTCAAATCATTTGGTGCATTCACCTCAGCTAGCCGGACTAAATTCTAAAATTATTGTAGCAATGCGCCAAACTGTTTGGCTTATTCTAAATATGCCAAATAGTTTGGTGCATTCAATGGAATGTGTCATTCTGTTTGGCTAGATTGTTTCTTTTTTAAAATTTTTAATACTACGCTCCTATTCCTAATTTAAATTAAACATTGTGCTCCTTAAAAAAAAATCCCATCAAGAATTTGCTAATGAACTCGCTTAACTCGGTGTAAATTTGTTGAATTTGATGCGAATTCATCGCATCCCATATTGACTAGCCAAAGCCGATTTAAATTCGCCTAATCGATATTGAATTTACTAAGGATATCACAAACTCGCCTTATAGCATGTATAATTGGTCCAAACCAAAACAAAGCCTACTTGTCGGGCTCAGAAGTTCTTCGTTGCACAAAAATTCATTCTATCAAATAAGGCTTTGATTGAGACAGCATTCTTACTGCTTATGAAATAACTTTTTTATACACATTTTTTTTTTAATTTGAAAATTTTTAACTAGAAAGCTACTTTAGAAAGCCGTTAAAAAACTGTCCAAAATGAAGACTTCATTCGACCAAATCAACAAATTTATCTAGTAGTGCCATGTATTGTTTTATTTTATAAAGTTAAATATAACTTTTCCTATAGCGCTAAACCCTGAACTAAAGCTTCAGAGGACAAGCCTGTCACACTAAGGCTTTGTTTGGGACGGCTTTCTTTCTGCTTCTTAAAGCAGCTTCCTAGTACAAAAATTAAAATTTTTGTACTAAGAAGCTGTTTTAAGAAGCAATAGGAAAGCCGTCCCAAATGAAGCCTAAGTCATTTACATTTTAGTATTTTACACTCAAATATTGTACTTTTAGCCAACTAATTGATGCAACTCTAGAAATTCACATGATATGCAGGAATCTTGAAGTAATATTTGAATTAGAAATTTGTGAAATTAAATTTCGGACCATCCAAATTAAGATTTCATTAAACTCATAGTCAAACTGAACATCTCGATGAGATAAACCTATTGATGTTGCAAATGATGCGATACGACTGTAAATGAACCAAAATCAAGCACTTGAATTATATTTGAAAATTTATGAACATAAATTTATGGATCAAACGATTTTGATTATAGCATGCATATAGTCAAATTGAGTGGATTAAGGAGTTGAATTAAAAGAGCATAGGATCACTTGATTACGACATTGTTAAGACATTCAAATGTTTGATAAATGTTCTACAATTAAAGAGATTAATATGGACCGTAGTTAGATTACTTTGGATTCTTGAAAATTTTACCAAAGTGTCCTTTTCAAAAAGGCTATAAATATTATTTCATTCTCTACATATTGAGAGGTTCAATAGCTGAGAGAATTAAAGAGCTCTCTTACACTTTCTGGCTATTAACGTCAACGACAACCACTAACAATCGACCCACCATCTCCAAACTCCTGTCAAGATATAACCACTTTGTTAGTTTTTTAATTATCCACTTATGGACATTTGAATTCCATAATCCCTACAACGAGAATCAGTTCATAGTTCTAAATTATAAACAATCTTATCATCTTCAACAGCGAGAAAAAGAGGATTCTTAAATCTATAATCTATAATAGATTATTGTAGCTACATAATGCCTCTTGTTTTTTCTCTTTTTATATTTCATACATAAAAAAATCTCTAATATGCTACTCTTTTTTTATGTACAAGTACAAGTGTTTGTAAAAGTTGATTTGTATATAGATCGATTTGTACACCATCATGAGTTGTAAAAGAGTCAAATGCACTTGCATATAAATGCAAGTGGGGCTCCAAAAGATGATGTCCACTTTTTAGAGGACAATCTCTTTTGGAATTCCTCAGAATACCCGGAGCTCAAAGACATTAAGCAGATGTATTTGATTCTACATATATGGTAGGCTTATAACCCAGGTTTGTTATGGTGGAGCCTGACCACCTTTCTTCTCTGCAGAGTCAGAGTTTTTTGTAAGTCTTTCAATCAATCAATAAATAAAATTTCCTTTTATATGCAACACTTTTTTATTTATTACATTGCATACATGCATTGTATCATATGGTGGTATATTGCATTAATAGGTAGCAACTTTTTTAGGTTTTCATCAGTGTACTTGTTCAAGACTTTGTAAGTACATGTGTGCTAGTTCTATAACGATACAATACTGGGTATTGTACGTATACACAAACACATTTACCCGATCATGCATACATACATGTATTTTATTTCTACAACCTACACTAGCCCAGCACACAAGCTTACGACAAGTTAGTGGGGTCCTCTTGCGCCTGGAGGATGCTACGCTATTCCTGGTAGTATAGGGCCGCCTTGCTGCCAAAAAATTTTAAAAAAATTTTGTGGTTATAAAATTTAGTTAGATCAATTAAATAATATAAAATGTAGAATTCTTAGTGAGTTATCTTATTAGTGTCACTTGAACATAAAGTAAACATTATTCATCTTGAGTCACTAATTTGAAGTCTGATCTATTTCTTTGATCTCTTAGGACAGAGCTAGCTTTATCATTTATTACATCAAGGATGATTGTTTGTATATTAGGTTGTTAGCTTGCTGCTAATTCCAAGCAGGCATAAGCTCAATCATATATGCACACCTCATATTCTTAATAAATAATAAATGTATACATATGCAAAATTCAAATATATTTTCTATAAAATTTAATTATATTTTTAAAGGGACAATTGGTAATTTCAAACATATAACTCAACTCTTATATATTATATATATATGCTTATAATCTAATCTTCTCTTTAATCGAAAGTTTCTCTTCAGATAGGCAATCGATTATAGGGACTTTCCCCTATAAGAACTGATCTCAGTATAAAATAGACTCTATCTTAGTTCGCTAAGAGTGGGAAAAAATATCAGGACGTTGATAAAGTTAATCCTGGGTTAATTTCGTATTCAAAATGACAGATGAATGTAATTTTTATTCTTCGGGATAATTATTACATTTACTATGCTGAGAATAAATACGAAAATAAATCATTTCTTTTCTTAAATTGACAGTAGTGGCTAACAATGATTATTGTTATCGAATGTCGAATGTCAAGTGAAGCTAAAAAATTCTTCAAATTTTCAAGCACTCTCTAAACTCAAGGAAAATTCCCCTCATGCGAAGAATAAGGGTTCATTTGTAACAATGAGAGTGGCATTTTCACATATATGGCCAAAATTCTATAACCCTCTATCAGATAGTCTATATTGATTATTTTCATCATAAACTTTATTAAGCATATAAGCATCTTAATAACCTCAAAATTGAATGATATTGAGCTAATTGGTTTTATCTTATCGAGACACTTGATTTGATTGTCAGCATGAAAGTTTCTGTAATATCTCGTTCCCTTACTGTTCCTCTCTGAATTGGATTTCCCTCCCAGAATCGGCCAGGACGAAGTTGAGATCGTCCAGGCCGATCAGTGCATGGAAAACAGCTGATTTCTGGAGTGTTTTCTGGATGATTTCTGGTCAGGATCGTCCGGGCCGATCGTGAGATCGTCCAGGCCGATCTGTACTGTAGAAATTATCGGCCAGACAATAGCCCTGGGTGAGGTCCAGGACGATCAGGATTTGGTCTGATCGTCCCGGGACGATGTGAATATCGGCCTGGCCGATCAGTTCACAGATATAAGAAAATCAGCTCGTTTTGAGGAGAGAGAAAGTCATTTTATAAAAACGAAAATATCTGAGGAGAGAGAAAGAGAAAAGGAAAAAGAGAAAAGCTGGTTTTCGGAGACCGCGGAGCGCTTTTCGTCCGACGCTGCTGTTGGGAAAAGTGGAGATCTCGTGGTAAGGACTCCGAATCCTATTTCTGTTTTCAAAGATGTTGTGTTTTGATCGAGTTGTGATCTGTTTTGTGTTTTCGTAGTCGACTTTTCGACATGATTTTGATTTGACACAACTTCCACCGCACAACTTTTAGAGTGTTATAGATATGATTATTCTACACGATTTGACTGTATTCTACGAAGATTTTATCGGTCGGAATTGATTCTACGCGATTTTAATCGAATAGAAAATTATCAGGATGTTTTCTGACTTGGTTTCTATAGAATAAAAGTCTTGCATTGATGTTATAGATCTTCTATTGTAATTTGGTAGAATTTGGAAATCGTGTCTTTTTGCAGGATTTTTGTGTAAATTTGACCGACTGCCGTTACGCTGCCCGATTTTCGTATGATTTCCGAATTGTCTGAGATTGATAGATTGAATCGATATGAATATGATTATTGATATGATTGCTTTAATAGTGACTATTGAATTGCTTATTGATTGAATTGACTATTGATACTGGAACCCAAGTGGAACCTGGTTGAACGTTGGTGAAGATTGATATTGACCTGTACAGGATGGTGGGCCGACGGGCTTTCCTTTAAACCATTGATCATTGATATAACGATTGGGAGTTATAAGGAGTTTATATGCCGACGGGCGGCCGACGGGCAAAAAGAGTGACGACTCTTATTGATAGACCAACGTACGGACTACAACAGCAACGGATTCTACAACAGCAACATGACCAGTTGATTTTACTTGTCCAGTATATAGTATTGAATTGCATGTTTACTGTATTGATTTACGGATTTATTGCTTTATCGATTTCTGCCTCATTGATTTGATTGATCGGATTTACTGTATCGTACGATTTCATTGATTTCATTGATTGATTACCGAGCATTGATTACTGAGCATTGATATGGATATTGATAGATATAGATACTGCATTGATAGCATGGACATGGACATCGTATGGATTCATTGTATTGCCGCCTAGATTTTATAGATTCACTATTGCTATTGCTTCTACACTGTATTGAACTGCTGCATTTGATTCATTGCTAGTATAGACTGGGCTTTATTGTATTGATTTTATGATTTCATACCGATCGATTTAATTGACCAGATAGTATTGTTTTGATTGATTCGACTTGATACGATTGATTTGACTGATCGACTGATTTCCTACTGTTTATTGATTCTTCTACCGCTGCATTGACTACTGATTTGATTTCCGGATTGCATAGATTCATTGACCATTGACTGATTCAGATTGATAGATTGACATGCATATTGATAGCATCGCCGTGCTTTGATTTCAGTCATAGGTATTAGGTGACCTGCTGGGCTTTGTAAAGCTCATTATATGTGGTTGATATTTTCAGGTCAGGGTTCGGGAGCAGGAGATAGGAGTTGATCCAGATCTTCAGGTTTTAGTTCTTTTGATCGATTGATGATTCTTTTGTACTCAGGACAGGATAGATTTCTCTACTTGTATTGATAGTTTAGTTCCTGAGTATTGTACATGATGTTTTGAGATATGAATCGACTATTATATTGATGTTTTAAATGTTATAGATGTTTGATAGATCGCTTATTGAAGGTTTTAGATAACTCTGGTAAATTGTTTGGCTATTGATCGACATTCTTTCCAAGTTAGATCTCGGGGCGTGACAGTTTCAAAGACCATTCATCCTTCAATTATTCTCTCAATTGTTTGTTTTATGTTTATTTAGCCTTAGATTACATTAATTTGATGTCATTGTTTCATCTTGCTAAGACATTCGATTCGGTCATAAATTTGTTGAAAATATAGTTCTAATAATTTTGAATTTACTTTTAAAAATTTTAATATAAATTCATGCATAGAGAGATGTATCGATAATAATTAAATAATGACATTTAATTGAAATAAAAAAAAAAGAAGTTATGTTAAATTTTTAATTTTAAATTTAAGCACACATATATAAATAAAATTGCCACATCGTTAATTAAATATTCTTTTAAAAAAACTCTAAAAGAATCTCATTTGCCTCCTTTTCTGCTCTCTCTCTCTCCACCTCTTCTTAAATCTCACGCTAAAAAAAATCTTTTTTTTTTCTCTCAACAAAGAAAATGCCCTCTTTTTGTGCATTTTGCTTGGCGTATGTCCAAAAATTGCTCATATGTTGGTTTGTTATGGAAAAATTATTTTATGAGGTCATCAAATGCTGTTCAGAGGAGAATGAGAACGCGCCATGTCATTTTTTTTTTGCTTTATACCTTTAGATTCGGGGCGACGTTATACGCTTTAATTCGTATTTGAATTATTTCGTGACCGCACAAAATAATCTTTATTGTTATGCTCGTAAAATTTATTCCCAACCACTTCCCTATTAAGAATTAATAGCTTCATTATTCTCCTTAAAACTCTCCTTAATCATTTATAATTATGTGATGTTGATTGCCCCATATAATATGAACACATCACATGAGGTATTATGAGTCCAATTTATTTATGTGCCCATAAAAAATAACTCACCATTGGTTAATAAATATATGAATATCTCAATTATTAAATTTATCTTAAAATTAATATAATATAAATTTTATTAACTTGTATATAGATTATATTAAACTTAAAATAAATTCAACTATTTTAAATTTCATAATAAAAATTTAATTAAAATATTCACATAAAAATTTTTTTAGCAGTTGTAAAATTATTTAGTTCCCTATTTAAAAGATTAAATTAATATTTTTAAATATTAAGAAATTATTTTACTAAATCATAAAGAGAAAACAATTTCCCTTTATTTTAATACTCATCTTTGTTTTAAACAATTGAAACTAAATTTAATATTTCTAACTGTAATTATTGTAATTTTACGATATTTTGTTCTGAACATTCAAAATAAATTATGACGATGAAATTACGAGCGCAAGTGTGGAGAGGGTTGGAACAACCATATCAACCTGCGATCGAGGTCCCCTCCGCTTCCGCCGCTTATAAATCCCTTCCTCCACCGTCACACGATGTTCTGCGTCTCCAACCTCTCCCAGACTCTACCCTCCCCTCACCTACACTCATACCCCTGTCTCCGCCCTCCACCGATACCTCCATGGACTCTGTCGCTTCATGGGGCCTTACCCCTCTCGCCTCCGTCGATCCAGAGATCCACGACCTCATCGAGAAGGAGAAGCGCCGCCAGTGCCGCGGGATCGAGCTCATTGCGTCCGAAAACTTCACTTCATTCGCCGTCATCGAAGCCCTCGGCAGTGCCCTCACCAACAAATATTCCGAGGGCATGCCTGGCAACCGCTACTATGGCGGCAACGAGTTCATTGACGAGATCGAGAACCTTTGCCGATCCCGCGCTCTCGAAGCCTTCCATCTCGAGCCCGAGAAATGGGGCGTCAACGTCCAGCCCTACTCAGGTAGCCCGGCTAATTTCGCCGCCTACACCGCGCTCCTTAACCCACATGATCGGATCATGGGGCTCGATCTGCCCTCGGGCGGCCATCTCACTCATGGATACTACACATCCGGTGGGAAGAAGATATCTGCCACTTCGATCTACTTCGAGAGCTTGCCTTATAAGGTGAATTCCACGACGGGATACTTGGATTATGATAAGCTCGAGGAGAAGGCCTTGGATTTCCGCCCCAAGCTCATAATTTGTGGCGGGAGCGCGTATCCGAGGGATTGGGATTATGGGCGATTCAGATCCATTGCTGACAAGGTCGGCGCGCTGCTGCTTTGCGACATGGCGCACATCAGCGGCCTTGTTGCTGCACAGGTACAGTTTATATGTTCGATTCTTTGGTTGTGCTGCTTTTTAAGTATTGTTTCTCGTTTAGTTTTTTTTTTGTTTATTTGTTTGGATTTGGTGACGTGAATCTGCTCGGATCTTGGTGTGTGGGCAAATGAAGCTTTCGGTTATTCAGTCTTATAAACGGTTTAGGAAATCTGTGATTCGAATTTGCGTTTTATTGATTAGAAAATTATATTTGTTTTGTTTTTACTTTTTAGAGGTTGATCTTGTTTGGTTCCTTCGGTTCGAACTAAAGTAGATCTACCATTATTAATTAATAGACCTTCTTTAATACGGCTTCTTCTACGTAAAGCAACATTGGATCTAGGAATTTATTTCTGATTCTTTTAAATGTAACATATTTGTGGTCCATTTCATTGGACTTCATTCTTATTGAAGATCCAAAACCGACTACAGATTCAAAAAGGGTAGGTAGCGCATGCTGGTTTCAATAAGACAATGCAAAAGTTGGGCATTAAATCTCTAGCCTCTAGAGAAGATAACAGAAGGTCATTCTTTGAAATTGAATCTAGTGGATCGTGAAATATTGCATTATCCTTTGCGGGTTTGATAGGATTTTCAAGCCTGTTTCTGGTTTCGTAGCAAAACTGGATCCATATTTGAATAGTCATAGCATATCTCAGATGTCTAATGCTCCATTGTCATCTTTAATTCAGGAAGCAAATAGTCCATTTGAGCACTGTGATATTGTCACAACCACAACCCACAAGAGTCTTAGGGGTCCAAGAGCTGGTATGATCTTCTACAGGAAGGGCCCAAAGCCACCCAAGAAGGGACAGCCTGAGAATGCGGTTTATGAATTTGAAGACAAGATCAACTTTGCTGTTTTTCCTTCCCTTCAAGGAGGTCCTCATAATCACCAGATAGCTGCATTGGCTGTTGCGTTGAAACAGGCCTTGTCACCGGGATTCAAGACTTATGCTAAGCAGGTTAAGGCAAATGCCGCTGCCCTTGGAAACTATTTGATAAACAAGGGATACAATATTGTGACCAATGGAACAGAAAATCACCTTGTCCTCTGGGATCTTCGTCCTCTTGGCTTGACTGGTAATATTGGTTGTCCATGTTTCGGACAAATTATTAGGTGCGATCATCCGGATTTCTCTTCGTCTACAGTAAAAGTACAATCAAAGCGCATCTGCTACAGTACATGCGCTTTGACTGTACTTTTACTGTAGACAGATAAAAATTCGGATGATTCTCTCTGTCCGGTGTCCAAACCTAATAATTTCTCCATGTTTTGACAGATTGATCAGTTGGCCATTTTTTATACTCTTTTTTCTCTGAATTGCTTTTCATATTCGCTCCTTGCTGTATATAGGAAACAAGGTAGAGAAGGTTTGTGATCTTTGCAACATCACACTCAACAAAAATGCCGTCTTTGGTGACAGCAGTGCTTTAGCTCCTGGCGGTGTCCGGATTGGTATGAAATATATTCTTATGTGATTTTTTGTTCTAAATTATGTTGTGTCCTGTTCTTTTTTGTCATTGTGGATTTAGTATTTAATTGTTAAAGTTACATTTTTTTTTTTGGAAAAGAATGTCATTTGTTTTCAATTATGGAAAAAATTTATATCACCTTTAAAATTAGTGCAATATCAATTACCAATGTATTGCATTTTCCTTCTTGAAAATTTTGATTAGGATATCCTGAAACAAAAAAATTTTCTTCAATTATATGCTGAAAACACTACTGCCTGCGTACTTTTCATGCTGTGAAAACGTTAAATATACACAGCTCACCTTGGTATGTTGGTTGAGAGCTTATGCTTCCAACTAAGAGGTCTTGGGTTCGAGTCTTTGTGTATGCGTTGTGTGTGTGAGTTTGTCTTAAATGGCCTAAATGTCCCAAAAAAAAAAAACGTTAATTATTAGTGAATCATTCTACTTCTCTCATCTGGCTTGTTCAAATCAAGTTAAAAGCAAGGAGAAAAAACAGTTCACATATTTGCTTTGTTTGGCAAGGTTTTCCTACTGTTTCTTAAAGCAGTTTTTTAGTACAATTTTCGTACTAAAAAGAAAAGGAAAGCTGTCCCAAATGAAGCCATAAAGTGCATTGAAAAGCTATGATTACAGTTCCCTCATTTACAATTCTAGTAGTGTTAATTAGAAGCTTCTTTCAGGGAATTTTAGTGCTTTTAAAGTCAATTGTTATCATATTTCACAGGAGCTCCCGCCATGACCTCCAGGGGTTTGGTCGAGAAGGATTTTGAACAAATTGCAGAGTTTCTCCACCAAGCAGTGACCATCACCCTGACCATCCAGAAGGAACATGGTAAGCTCCTCAAGGACTTTAATAAGGGCTTAGCCAACAACAAGGATATTGAGAACCTCAAGGCTACTGTAGAGAAGTTTTCCGCTTCATTTGACATGCCCGGCTTTCAAACTTCTGAAATGAAATACAAGGACTAGACTGGTATTGTGAAACTAAATCAAGCACAAGAACCCTTCGTCTTCACCTAATGTTACCTCTGCCTTTGTATTTCCAAGTTATCTTTATATGCTTCTGTTTACGATTTTTGGCTATCTGATCTTTTTTTTTTTTTTAAATTTGCTTCTCCTTGAATTATAACTTGTGGGTAGGTGAAGTGAATTATCCTGTAGCTTTCCCAGAAATAAGTTTTCCTGTTTTCAGATCGGTTTCTTTTGTTAGATTGCTTATGAGAAATTTTATGGTGACGCATATCCATGCAAATTTGTGTTCATTGATGTGATTCTCATGATATATAGATAGATAGCTTATAAGAAAACTGATAAATACAAGCTTGAGTTCTGTAGTTTGTCGAGTTTTAGATGTTTTTTGGATTTTTTTTCTTCTTTTAGTTTTGGCTGCCTGCTACGTTACTATGGTTGAGAGCTTAAGCCTATTTTTCCTCTTTTTCTCTCTTTTTATTTATGCTTATTAGATGTCTTAACACTATAGTTTTTGTAGCTCATTGTTGGAGGTAAGGAAGCTATATTATCTAATAGCTACGGATCTTGCAATTCACTCAGATAGTTAGGCTTCGTTTGGAACGATTTTTTTACTACTTCTTAAAGTAACTTTTTAGTACAAAAATTTATGTACTAAAAAATTGCTTTAAAAAACAGTAAGAAAGTCATCCCAAACAAAATCTTAATTTTTTATTTCATTTTAAAACCTAGTAACGGGGAATCACTTAAGCTACAAAATTGCATCATCCACTGATTTATGATAAGCAATATGTTTTACGGACCAACTCATAACTTCAAATTTTTACATGATATTGATTCAACTGACAGCATATATCAAAACCTTTTTAAGGGCCCATCGAGGCTTAGGCTGGTTGGTGGACGAGTACTATTGGGAACTCCCATCCCGGGTTCAAATCCCCTCTACTAAGTCCTTACCTTTTTAGTGGGGCAAAGCAAGTGTGGGCCCGATGCCAATGGGTGGCCTCATTAGATTCACCATGGATGAAGCCATCTCTCTTCTCCTCCCTTCTTCTTGCATTCCTTCTATATGCCATGTTCATCGTATGAGATCTAGACTTTGTTTCAAGTGATTTTCTTACTACTTTCTAAAACATTTTTTTAATACAAAAATTTTAAGTACAAAAAATTTTTACACTAAAAAATTATTTTATAAAACAATAAGAAAGTTGTCCCAAAAGATATGTTGGCCATTCGTGTTTGATCAAAACTATTTAAGTGACATAAAAAATAAATCAATAACAAGTTTTATTTCAAAATAGTGTCCAATTTCATCACAAGCATTGATGCAACGACGACATTATCAAACACATAAACAACAATAATAGCAACTATAAAAGTAATGTTAATTGGTGGCGCCGGCGATGCTTCTCTCCGGCCAGCTACTGTTCGCCGCCCCAGCAGTAGAAGATCTTATGGCAGCCGCGGTTCCGAAAACTACCAGGTGATGGCCATTCTCTTCCATTTCCAAGGCTTTGTTTTCCTGGCTCGGAGAAAGATATATTGTATAGCGGACTGAAGCTTCGGCATAGCAATAATGGCTGCTAGAAAGAAGCAGCAGGCTCACGAGAGCCATGGCTGCCAGCTTTGTGCAATTTTGCTTCTCTGATGCTTTCATGGCCATTATTAGTTTTGACAACGTAGGAGTTTTTGGTGTTTTGGGGATTTGACAGAGGTGAATCAATGAGTTTGTTATTTATAGATAGAATTTTGATGTTCTGATCACCCAATTAAGAACAGGACCTCCTTACAAATGTAACAAATTTTTTTTCTATTTATAGTAGAGATGTCAAAGTAGGTTTTCCTCAAACTCTTTGACCTGATCTTAACAGATCCGACCCAAGCCTGATCCGTTTCTTTAAATGGTTTAAAATTTTTTAAATCCAAACCCGACTCTAACACGACCACCTAACCCAATTGTGCAACGGGCGAGCAGCGAGCACTAGCGTCACAAGTAGATGATGGACCCAGCGAGTGTGTGCAAGACAACGGGCATGGGTGTGATTGGTCAAATACATTGCTTTCGGGTTTTCGGGTCGATCCGTTTGCCAAACAGGTTGACCCAAAACAATAACCTTCGGGTCGGATTTTTGGGTCGTACTAAATATTGACACCCCTAATTTATAACGTTTATAAAAGTTTAGTAATTGTGTTAATAAATGATTGGTATTAAATTGTAAATAATGTTGAGTTTATGATTTTACAAGTGAAATAATCTATTCCGATGGTGGTTTTTTCTCCTTCTTTTGAGTTTTGAGGGCTTTAGAAAAAAAATTGATCGGAATATGCCGATCAATTTTTGCTTCGATGGACTTAAAAATTTATCTAGTGTCAATCTTATGATGTATTTTGTAAAATATTTATTATGTTGATTATATATATATATATATATATATATATATATATATATATATTGCATATCATCTGTCTTTATTATATTTGAATTTATCTAAGGAATAAATATTACATTTTTTTTAGATATAAAAAATTGGCCACGATATATAATCAAAAATAAATCTTGATCGGCCATGAATCTCGAGACAAATTTGAGTAATAAAGTTCCGAAATTAAATTTGGGACCATCCGAACTCCGATTTCAGCAAACTTCTAGTTGAACTGAATGTGTCAAAAAGACAAACCCAACAACACAAAATTCAACTCAATCCGAGCCCAAATGAGTCCAAATCGAGGATCTGAAGTGTATTTAGAAGGTTCAAACAATAAATTTTATAATCAAATGATCCCCAAATGTGAGATGCTTATAGTTGAATTGAGCGGCTCGACAAGATGAATCCAATGAACCTAAGATTGTCATATTTGATAAATGGTCTATGATCAAGAGAATCAATATTAGTCGCCCATTTGAACCACTCCTATTGTGACATTGATCTTCTCCCTATTTACTAGTCATGCCACTACCAGAAAATAATAAATAGATCCCTCATTCTTCATTGAAAGGGGGAGAGGAAGAAAATGAAAGAAGAGAGGAGATGAAGAGAAATTTGAGATATCTCTTGCCACTAAACTCCTTCTCGACCTCCGACCGTTGTCAAACTTTCTTCAGACTTCCGCCTGATCACAAACCGGCCACCAACTATTGCTGAACTTTCATCCGACCATCGATTGTTGTTGAGCTTCGGCTTTTTCGACTATCGTTGCCTAAAAGTAATCCTTCCAACCACTGTCACTCAACCACGTCTTTTCGACCTTCGTTGTCTGTAGGCTATGGTCGCTTTGACCACCATCTCCCGACTACGGTCTTCCCAACCTCCGTCACACGACTACAACCCTTCCAACCACCGTCGCCCGACTACAAACTTTCCAACCTCTGTCGCTGCCCAACTGTGGTCCTTTTTGACCATTATCGTCCCACTACGATCTTTCCGACCTCTATCACCCATCGACTACGGTCTTTCTGACTAGCATCATCGACTACGATCTTTCCAATCTCCGTCGCCCACTGACTATGATTATTCCGACCACTATCACTCGACTACGATCCTTTAGACCGCCTAAATCCTAAACCCTAAACCTAAACTCGACCAATTTAGATAAATGAGTCAGAATTCTTAATCTAAATCCAACCAATTTATCAAACGAATCAACCTTCAACCATATTTTTTAGGTGGGATTTAAGTTAGGTTTGCGGGGCCTCGTCACTTATTAACACCCTTTCTTACTTGAGATGATTTAGATTTATGCTGAAAATACAATTTATAATTTCATATATAAGCATTAATCTATGTACAATAACAATACATTGTATTAAAAGATTCTCACCATGATTATTTGATAAATTTTATTTTGGCTGACGAGTATGAATCGTAAATTCAAAAAAAAAAAATTAAGGATTCGTTCGGGATGGATTTTTTTTACTGTTTTCTAAAATAGCTTTCTAATATAAAATTTTATAGAATTTTTTGTACTAAAAATTTGTTTTAAAAAATAATAAGAAAGTCATCTCAAATCAAGTAGAAAATTTCAAAATTGTCGGAACTACTAGAAAATTTCAAAACCGCCGGAAAAATGAGGTAACTTATCCAAAATCATTGTTGGTAATCAACAATTTTCCTATAAACATCTAAATTTAGCTTAATACAAATTGAGATTTTATTTGAGGTCACTTTATTACCGCTTTTTACATTAATTTTTAGTGTAAAATTTTTAATTTTTACACTATAAAATTATTTTAAGAAACAATAAAATTACCATTTCAATCAAAATATCCCAAACTTGTTCCCCCAAAAAGAAATAAACCTCTCTTTCTGGAAGTCGTGAAAAAAAATATATATATATTGAAGACTAGAACACGTAAAGAAATTTGAAGTCACCGCCAAGCCTTCCAAGTTGCGGGTGCAATAAATTCTTAATTCTTAGGTTAGTTGATGAGCAAAACGTCTCAGAAACCAACAAACAAACATCACAATTATGCACGAATCTTAAACACCGTTCTCGCTGCTGATCTGACGGATAAAGTTGTAATTATTGTTATAGTGCAATTTTTAAAAGCAAATTGGTTTTGCTCAACAAAAATGAATTAAAATAATTATGAACAGATTTTTTTTATTGTTGGTTAAACTGGCGGTATAGAATATCTCTGCTAGACGTGGCAACTTAGGAGAGCAAAATGGCTCACTATTTTCCCATTCAATTTAACAGAGCACAAAATCATTATATCTGACATAGCAACAACAAACCACATGCTACAGTAAATCATAGCCATTTGTATGTACCAAACATATTCGTCACAATCACGTACGTGTAAAGCTACCTAAGCTAACTGTTAGTGTAGCCATATATGGTACAAGCTGACTCAACAAGATAGTACATAGTCTAGAATGATCTACCGTTGTATTCATACTCTATAAATAGCCTGCAATAGTTAGAACAACATATACAAGATTTATTCTCATTTTATCTCACGATATCTATCTGAGTTCCGCCTTCCTCATCTTCTATCTCAAGAAGTTCACTATGGTATCAGAGCCATAAAGCTATGCAACAACGATCGGAGATGACAGATCTAGGATCGGCAATGTCGTCGCAAAGCAACTCTGGCACTTCAACAACTCTGACCGAGATCATCATTCCACCGCATCTCAAATTTCTAATTTCAAATCTCAAGAATCTAGTTCCTACCCTTCTTACCGGGGAGAACTATCCAATATGGAGGATTCAAATCCATCAGCATTTCCCTGCGAATGGATTCAGCGATCACCTATCAGGTGACTCTTCTTGTCCGCAAGAAACCACAACCACATAATACAATCTGTGGAAAATCATTGATCAAAACCTTGTTTCGGCATTATTCTCCACTATTTCCCCCTCCGTTCTTCCATATGTCATCACCCTTAAAACTTCTCATGATGTCTGGAGTACGCTCGAACAAAGACTCCAACCCTCGAATCGCTCCCGGGTCATCCAGCTCAAGAACGAGCTGCATCAAGTGCAAATGAAGGATCACAACATGTAACAGTATTTAGCACAAATAAAGACCCTCGTTGACAACATCGCAGCGGTTGGATCTACCATTGCCTCGGAGGATATAATTCTATACATCCTCAATGGACTTCCCTCAGCATACAATGCGTTCAAGATTGCGATTCGCACTTCTTTAAATCCAATTAGTTTGGACATCCTTTATTCTTTGTTATGCAGTGAGGAGATGAACATCTCTCAAGAACAAGTCAAAGAATCCGTTCAACAACACGATTCGGTTGCTCTTTGGTCCAACCGAACCTCCTCAAGTCGCGGTCGTTCCAACAAGAACAGAGACAGGGGATCAAATCTTCCATCGTTGACTCAAACAAACGCTCCAACTTCCGGAACCTCATCAAGACCTCGGCAAACTTGCCAGATCTGCGGCAAGAACGGACACTCGGCTCTGAACTGTTAGCATAGGTGCAACCTGAACTACGCACCACCAACAAACCAAAAAGCATTAACGGCTCAACAACAACAGTACCCAACATCCGATTGAGTTCTAGACTCTGTAGCGTCATCACATCTCACCTCGGATCTGGGCAATCTGCATCAATCCATCCCATACAATGGCACCGACTCCGTCTCTATTGCAAACGGTAATACCCTTCAAATTCAGAATTCGGGACAGGGAATTCTACCCCTCCCGGATTCAATGCGTAAGCTAAAACTTAGGAACATTTTACATGTGCCTAAGCTATCTCATAACTTACTTTCGGTTTCAAAATTGACTGCCGATAACAACATAGGTGTATGTTTGGACGCTAATGGTTTTTCCATAAAGGATCCCAAGGACAATAAACTTCTTCTCCAAGGTCACAGTCGCAATGGGCTCTATCACATCAAAGCCAAACATGAAAGCATCAATTTGGCTACAGCTCTCCACGCCTCAGACAACACTGCTTGCCTCTGGCACGCAAGGCTGGGACACCCAAATCACCGGGTTCTACAACAACTAACCGAGACAATTCCCAGCTTACGAACCAAAGCATCTTCTGTTTCTCCTTGCATCTCGTGTAATGTGGCCAAGAGCCACAAACTTCCTTTCTTACCTAGTAACTCTACATGTAATAAACCATTTGAAATAATTCATTCGGATGTTTGGGGTCCTTCTCCCCAACCATCAATGAACGGATTCAAATACTACGAAGTTTTTATAGACGATTACACACGTTTTTCATGGATATATTTGATGCATTCCAAAAATGAAACTCTTGCTAAATTTCAGCATTTTTACAATTTAATCAAGAACTGTTTTAATAGCTCCATTCAAACGTTTAGATCGGACGGTGGCGACAAATTCGTTAGTACCGATTTTCATCAGTTTCTAACACAAAACAACATCAATAGACAACTCAGTTGTCCCTACACACCCAAGCAGAACGGCCTCGCCGAACGCAAACTTCGCCATCTAATTGATCTCACTCGGACCTTACTTCATGCCGCTCATCTGCCGCACTCGTTCTGGGCAGAAGCCGTAACAACGGCCAATTACCTCATAAATCGGCTACCATCGACTGCCATCTCAAATCAATCTCCATATTTTAGACTTCACAACCGATCGTCGACCTACGATCATCTACGCACCTTCGGCTGCCTCTGTTTTCCCTGGCTCAGACATTTGGCTCCGAACAAATTAGCTCCCCGATCGCATGAATGCATATTTCTAGGATACTCCTCTCAACACAAAGGGTATCGTTATCTTCATCTCCTCACAAATAGGATACATATATCTCGGCATGTTATTTTTTATGAAACTCAATTCCCATTTCAGCCAGCCCCCTCTCAAACACCATCCGACCAGACCACCAGCACACATCTTCCCTCTCTCCTCATTCCGTCATCCACCATTCAGCCAACTCCTACATATTCCAACACCACTCAGAGACATACTTACTCTCCAGCTCACATTAGTACTGTCACTCCCTAAACCAACAACTCTCCCATAACACGTCCCACTCAGCAGCTCGTCGCTCCCTCTCAGATTCCCGCTCCGTCTCACCCGATGCGGACAAGGCTCCAAGCTGGAATTTCTAAACCCAAGAAGATTTTTGATCTCTATGCCACAGTCTCCACGGACGACACAGCCTCTATATTTGCTCAAGCCAGCAAAATTCAACACTAGCGCAACGCCATGTCAACGGAATTCTTAGCTCTTCAACAGCAAGGCACTTGGTCACTAGTTCCCTACCCGGAACATAAACCAATATTATGATGCAAATGGACCTTCAAGACTAAGCTTCTTCCAAACGGACAAATCGATCGATATAAAGCTCGGCTCGTCGCTCTCAGTTGTTCTCAAGAATACGGAATCAACTATACATAAACGTTTAGTCTAGTCACCAAAATGGTCACCATTCGAATGCTGCTCACCGTGGCTTTGCATCATAAATGGACTATAACTCAACTTGATGTCTCAAATGCGTTCTTGCACGGAGACCTACAGGACGAAGTATATATGAGACAGCCGGCTGATTTTGTTGATATGCAATTTCCTAATCATGTCTGTCGTTTGCACAAGTCCATCTACGGACTCAAGCAATCACCTCGACAATGGTTTCAGCAATTCACAAATTTTCTTAAAACTCTCGGTTTTGTTTTCAGTAAAGCTGACCCATCGTTGATTCTTTACAATAAAGATAACACTCACATTTACATTCTTGTGTATGTAGACAATGTACTCATCACCGGGAATGACAAGGAACAAATTCAGCATATCCTATGGAGTCTTCTTTACAGATTCTGTCCACTTCGTCAGGCTACTTCTTATCCCAAAAACACTATGCTCAAGAACTAATCAATAATGTTGGTTTCTCCTCATGCAAACCTTACTCTACACATGTAGGTACAAAACGTTCCAAACAGCATGACAATGAAGCTCTTCATCCAGACCCGCAAACTTACCGGAAGCTCGCCGGCTCTCTCCAATACTTGACCATCACTCGTCCCGACATTGCATTCGCCATGAATCGCATATGTCAATATATGCATCAACCGCGGGTAGCCGACCATGAGGATCTCAAGTGTTTGCTCAGGTATATACAAGGAACATCTCACTACGGACTCCCAATCAGCAAAGGATCCCTCCAATTATGCAGCTACTCCGATGCCGACTGGGCCTCGGACTCAGATGATCGGAAGTCAGTTTCGGGACATTGTACTTTCCTAGGCACTACACTCATCTCATGGTCTGTTAAAAAGCAAACAACGGTGGCCAAATCCTCCACCGAAGCGGAATACAGGTCTCTCTCTTCTGCCACTTCAGATGTTCTGTGGATGAGACGTTTGGCCGCAGAATTTCTCATTCCACAATACCAGCCGACGAAGATCTTCTATGACAACACTTCGGCAATAGTGTTGGTCAATAATCCTGTTTTTCACGCACGCACCAAACACATCAAAATAGATTATCACTTCATTAGTGATCATATTAAGCAAGGCGCAATTACGGTGCATCATGTCAACACAACGGACCAAATTGCAGATATACTAACTAAACCGCTGCCCGCCGCTCGTTTTCATGAACTCTGACACAAATTAACCATTCGCTCAGTAGAATGATTAATTTGCGGGGGACTGTTAGTGTAGCCATATATGGTACAAGCTAACTCAGCAAGATAGTACATAGTATAGAATGGTCTACCGTTGTATTCATACTCTATAAATAGTCTGTAATAGTTAGAACAATATATACAAGATTTATTCTCATTTTCTCTCACGATATCTGTCTGAGTTCCGCCTTCTTCATCTTCTATCTCAAAAAGTTCATTACTAACACCTATGTAAACAAATGTACTTTCACCTAATTATACTGTCTTATAACTCAGCCTTAATTACTTTTGTTTTCGTGATTTAGCAGATTTATCATGGAAAACTCCGCCACATCTCAGATTGGGAAACCTCTGTAAATGCCTTTACTGATACCATAAGCATCCCTTCATCCCTGAAATTTGTCATCTCCAACTTTAAGAACATCGTACCCACACAATTGTCTACTGATAACTACTCATATAGCATTCTCAAGTCAGCAAACCTCTTCATGCAAAAGTTTCGCAATCCTTCTGGAATCCACCTCCACACCTCCTTCACGTCTATCTCAACAACCAAACGATACTACCATTCCTAACCCGTCCTATACACAATGGTTATTCACTAGCCAAAATTTAGCTGCGACATTATGTTCCACTATCACCCCATAAGTATTACCTTATATCTTTCACCTTGAATCTACCTTTGTATCTAGACTACCCTTGAGCTCCAATTTCAGACCACTAATAGCTTTAAGTTTACTCAACTCAAGAATGTGCTTCATAATATATCAATGAAAAACCTAACCATGACCAAATATTTAACTGATATCAAAACATTAGTAGATTAAATAGCAGATGCTGGATATACAATTGATACAGAGGACATTATCCTCTACACTCTAAACGATCTTCCAACCCCATATCTAGGGGTGCCAATATTGGACCCACTCCGAAAACCCGTCCCTAAAATTTCGAGTTTGGGTTGACCCGAACCCGAAATGGGTCGGGTTCAACAATTCAACCCATTTCAAAAATAGGGTCGGGTTCGGGTTGACATTTTGACCAAAAATTGACCCGTTGTTTACCCAAAAACCCATTTTGACCTGGCAACCCGAGATTGACCCATTTTGATCCGAAAAGCGGAGATTAACCCGTTTTTGGACCATAAAACTAGCAATTTTTTATTGACACTAGGTCATTCGTGTCGGGTCGGGGTTGACCCGGACCCGAAGTAGGTCAGGTTTGGGTCGGTAAACCTACCCGTTTGCAAGAATGGGACAGGTTTGGGTTGACTCGAATAGTGTCAGGTTAGTTTCGGATTTGACTCGAACCCGACCTATTACCCAAAATTGACACCCCTACCCATATCAAGCTTTCAAAACCTCTATAAGAACTATGCTCACACCTATAAGTCTTAACAATCTCTATTCCCTACTTATAAGTGAGTAGATTAATATTACAACAAAAGCAGCTCGGGTTTCTCCTGCCGAAGATCTACAAAATGTCTATTCGTATAGAGGCTGAAATAGAAGAAGTCGAGGAAGATTTACCCAAAACACTAATACTAACACCAAACCCCCACCAGGTCCAGCATCTATCTTCTAAATATATAACAATAAGGGACACTCTGCTTTAGTCTGCTGGCACTAATTGAATGTGCATTATATTCCACAATCACCTTCAGTAGCTAAAAAAGCCCTGCTAGCTTTCTCAGATCCTCCCTCAACTGACTAGTATCTTGACTCCGGTGCTTCGTCCCACTCACACATTCTCTTGAAAATCTTTTCCAATCCAATCCATATCAACGAATCGATAAGATTACAATCAGAGATGGCTGCTCGATTCACATAGCACACTCGGGTGCAGGACTCTTACAAAACCCGTCACGTAAGCTCCATCTCTCTCACCAACAACATATACTGGCTATAACACACAATCTTATTTCTATCTCTAATCTAACCAAAGACAACAATATTTCAATCACATTTTACCCCTCAGGCTTTATCTTAAAGGAACTGAAGACAAATCGAACTATACTCAAGGGACCTTGCCGTGATGGGTTGTATCCAATCACCCACTCTCTTCCTGGTCCAAACAAATCAAAATTCACAACCATCAGCTCTACTTCCACCATTTGGCATAATCATCTCGGTCACCCTCACCGACGAGTTCTCGCTACCATATCTAATAGCAACCCTCAACTCCACATACCTAGTTTTTCATCTATATGTGTCTCATCACTACAGGAAAATCACTTATTACCGGCGGAATTTTCCGGCGGCTTTCCGGTGGCCAGTTTTCCGGCGGCTTTCTGGCGGATTTCCGGCGGTTTTTGACGGCTTATTCCCATTGGTCAGGCATCGCGGCGCGGGTGAGGAGGTCTACGGTTCGAATCTCAGCGAAGACAGACGCGGGCTGGCTCACGCGCGCGGACTGGCGCACTCGGGCTCGGTCTGGTCCGGCACGACCCGCGGTCTGGCGCGACAGCCGGAGCGCGCGCGCTGGCGTGCCGACGGGCGAGTTGGCGCACTCGGTCTGGTCAGCCTGAATTTTTTTTTTATTCAACCGGCGGTTTGTGTCCGCCGGCAAGCCGCCGACATCATTTGCCGCCGGAAAAAGCCGTCGGAAATTATTTTCCTACGTCGTTTTTACCGGCGGCAAGAAAGCCGCCGGAAAACTGCCGGAAAATTAAAAAACCGCCGGAAACGGCTCAAATTCCGCCGGAAAAAGCCGCCGGAAATGTGTGATTTTCCTGTAGTGCATGTAGCGCCTCCAAAGGCCACAAATTAGTTTTTGATAAATCTAAAAATAGGCAACATAGACCATTACTTCTAATCAATGATACAAGTATTATGTTGCTTTTGTCGATGATTTTTCTTGATTCACTTGGTTATTTCCAATGAAAAACAAATATGATGCCATTAACCTCTTCATCAACTTTAAAACTCTAATAAAAAAGCAAACCTCCTACAAAATTAAATGTCTCAGAACCGATGGTGGCAAGGAATACCTCAACCACCAACTCATTCATTTTCTAAAGCAATGGTATTCATCAACAGACCTGGTACCCAAATACTCATGAACATAATGGATTAGCTGAATGCAAGCATAGACACATCCTAGACACTACTCGCATCCTACTTCATACCGCATCAATCCCATATTGTTACTGGCCCAACGTTCTTCTAACAGCTACCTATCTCATCAACCGAATTCCATCCACCACTACTAATAATGTTTCTCCACTTCAACTTCTCTACAGCATTCAACCTTCATATTCCCACCAATGCACCTTTGGGTGCAAATGCTTCCCATTAACTCCACCCCATATTCGATACAAACTAGCAACTAAATCTACATCTTATTTCTTCATGGGATATTCAGTTTCCAACAAATGATACAAATATATGGATCTTGCTACCAACCGCATTCACATGTTCTGACATGTTACATTTGCCGAACATTCATTTCCATGTCATTGAACTACTATGTCCCTACAAACCTCTTCCACATCTATATCACCTTTCCTACTTACTCCTACATCTATAACTCAGATAACTCAAATTACCCACACCGCAATACCAGACATTCCTATTTCCCACTCCATATCACTAGATACATTACCTATACCTACACAGCCACCCACTACTGCATCTCCATCTTTTAACCATTCACCACTAATTCCTATGGATCCATCTAAACCTCCTATCTATCATCCCATGATTACCAACTGCAAAGGAGATCGCTAAAGCCTCGCACTCAGTTCAACCTTCTCCATAAGCAAACATCGTTAATCCCTCCATTTGATCCCACTACATACTCTGATGTAATTGAATGCATTGAATGGAGAAAAGCCATGGAAGCCGAGTTCTTTGACTTAAAGTAACAGGGCATGTGGATGCTCGTAACCCCACCTCCAAATGCCTCTATCTCGGGTGCAAGTGAACGCATCGAACCAAACACCCCTCTGATAGATCTGTGGCTCGCTTCAAAGCCAGATTAATTGCCTAGGGAAAAGATCCATTTATTAATTATCAAAAGAGCATATTCCCAAATACAAACTAATAAATAAATCAATTTTTAAAACTATTCATTAATCATAAGAAAATTTTATAACTTTATTTTGTTTTATCAAATTATTTAAATAAAATATTTTTTACAGACTTTTGAGTGAATTTAACACAAATTCATGCACATGTCACATATACAAATTTTGAATTCAAAACATCTTAATTGATAATCTAAGCTCATAGTCAACTAAATAAAAATAATAAAATATAAACGAAAACATTCATTACCTTAAAACTCAAAACAAGACCTTCACATAACTTAGAATTTTTCTCAAAACAATCTCACTTTGATCATTTTATTATAAGCCAACTCTTACAACTTCCCCTACAAACCCCCCTAAGAAGCTCTCTTTGCACCTCATTGCATTTATTTGATTACACCCCCTAAATAAGATCCATAAATGGCATATGGTTTAATTCAAAATAATATCACTTGGATGATTTACCATAAGCCAATTCCTTCAACTTCCCCACAAACTCTTCTAAGAACTTCTTTTGCACCTCACCATCCATGAAAAACCCTCTCCACTTGTCAAAACTCTCCCTCCCCTTCTCCTCCTCCATCACCCTCACCACCGCATCCCTCACCGCCTCCCTCTTAAACCCCCCGCTTTCCTCTCTCTCCACCTCCACCCCTATTCCCAAATCCCCGGCGAACAGTCTGGCATTGAGGTACTGATCACCTCTCTGCGGTAACAACACCAGCTTGCATCCCGACACCACCGCCTCCACCAACGAGCTCATTCCGGCGTGGCATACAAAGCACCCCACGCTTCTGTGACCCAGTATCAGCTGCTGTGGGGCCCATCCCTCCCTCACCAACCTCGCGCCGCTGCCATCGGCGGAGGCCTCACTGACGGCGGCGGTGGCGCCCTTTAGCACGGCCAAGAATGGCTTTCCTGCCATCTCCAGCCCGAGCAGAAGCTCCTCAACCCCCTCTTCGTTAAGCACCGTCTCGCTGCCGAAGGAGCAGAAGACGACAGAGCCATCGGCGAACCGGTCGAGGAAGGTGGTCCACTCAGGGCCGAGCGTGCCGGCCGGTGATTCGGGGACGACCGGGCCGGCGAGGAGGACTGGTTTGCCGAGCTGGGATTCGATGTATTGGATGTAGGGAGATTCCATTTCCATGCAGGTCTTGGCGACGACGGCGGAGCAGCCGGTGAGGCCGGTGAGGACGCGGTCGAAGACGGAGAGCTCGCCGGCGTCGCCGGAGCTTCTGAAGATGTAAGAGAAGTCGGCGGCTTGGTAGGCGGGGACGCCTGCGGAGAGAGCGGTGGAGTCAGGGAAGGCGGCCGGAGGGCGGATGAGTTCGCCCTACAAGAATCTTTGGTTAGTCACAGTAATAAAAAAAATGAAATCTTTTCACATTCTTTTAATATGGATGCATTAAAAAAGAAAAAAACTTTGCCGCCGAAAAGTTTTAACTTTTTTTCTTTGGAACTTGACTTAGGTCTTTGCTCTAGATATTATACAGCCTATAGCTTTTAGTGACGATTTTGAAATAAAACTGTCTAAAATTTAACGTAATACCGCAATGTTCGCGATGGAGTGCTTGCTGCGGCGGGAAGGGACGGTGAGGTAGGCGGTGGCGGCGGCGGAGAAAACAGAAAAGAAGAGCGTCTTCACACCGAGTGGGTGGGCGATGGAGGGGAGCCACGGCTGGGCGAAGTCAAAGAATACGAGATCTGGGCGGAGGTCGGCGAGGAGGGCGGCTACTTGTGGCTGCATGCTGTCGACGGCGAGCTTGAGGAGTTCGGCAGTCTGCTGGGGGAGGTCGGCGGTGCTCTCGGCTCCGGCGGGGAGACCGGGGATGGAGGGGAGGGGTAGGGAGTGGAGGCGTATGGAGGGTGAGGACGGGAGCAGGGAGGAGATGCGAGGGAGGTTCGCCGGAGTGGATAGGAAGGTGATGTGGATGCCGCCGGCGGCAGAGAGCTTGCGGGAAAGTTGGAGGAAGGGGCTAATGTGACCGAAAGCGACGAAAGGAAACATTAGTATGTGGAGGCTGCCGCGAGCAGTGTCATCATCGTTGTTGGCCATTGGAGAGTGATAGAGAAAGAAGGAAACAAAGAGGACGGAGGGGGCGATAGAGAGATTAGGGCTTAGTCAAACTGTAGTAGACGGCATTGGCCGGTGGTGACTCGGCAACATTTATTGGCGAGCAATTGCTTATTTCCGGCAATTTTTTTTAGGGAATTTTATTTCCGGCATTTTAGAATCATTCACTGCACGTGGTAAAAAATTTAAACTCGAGCCCGGCGAATTAGTTCGATTTTGGCTCGAGAACTCAGGCTCTAGAGCTCGGCGAGTTAGTTACTTCTACTCAATTCAAATATTAGTGAAAATTATTTTAATTGGGCATGGCTCTGTAATTTTTTTTCTTTTATAGAATTTTTCGCGTAACAATTTCGATGTTTATTTTTTCTTCTGTTTATGTCTTGGATATTCATACAGCGCTGAGATGAAAATTTTCAACTCTATCGTCGCGTATATTATAGCTCGTAACAATATGTGATGTGCAATCACCTTTTCATTACCGGTTTTAAATATTTACTTTAACTAACAAAATATTTTTTATATATATTTAATTTGTTTAAATTAACTTGCAAGCTAGCGAGCCTTATGTAGACATACCCAAGCTCTAACTCGATTAGTATTCGAGCTCAAGCTCGGCTCGATAAGCTCGATCTGCGAGCTCGTCAATGAGTCGAACTCGAGCCTGTTCAGCTCATTTATACCCCTACATCCCATTATCATAAAGATACTTAGTAAAATATAAGATTAAAAAATACTTAGTAAAATATAAGATTAAAAAAGATAAAATTTTTAAATAATATCATTTAAAAATTATTTTCATAAAAACAAATTTAAAGTGATGTTAGTGGTTACCTTAGAGTAGGGGTGTCAATTTCGGGTCACAGGTCGGGTTCGGGTCCGACCCATTTTGACCCGGGTTCAAACTGGTCGACCTTAACCCGACCCGGGTATGTAAACGTGTCGGATATTCGAACCCGAACCCGACCCGGTGGGTTGCCGGGTTGACCCAACCCGACACGAGTTGACCGAGCGGGGGCCAGGCGAGCACGAGCGAGGGCGCAGGCTAGATCCAGCGGGCACGCGAGCGAGGGCAAGCGGGCGGCGGGTGCGGGTGCGGGCGCTCGAGCGAGTGCATGGGCGACAGCGGGGGGCCGCGGTGCGTGCGGGGGAGCGCAAGCGGCGGGCGGGTGCGGGAGCTCGTGGGTGGCAGTGGGGGGCCGCGGTGCGCGCAGGTGAGAGCGGGCCAGCACTGGTGCACGCGGGCGAGTGCTAGTGCTTCGCGGGCAGGCTGGGCAGCTTCACGAGCAGGCAGGGCAGTGCGGACAGTTGATTTTAAACAGGTTCGCGGGTTGACCAGCAATCCGCCGGGTCAAACCGAACCCGACCCGTTTTTCAAACTGGTCGTTTTCTGGAACCCGAACCCGACCTGTTTTGAAATCGGGTCGGGTCCAACCCGGATTTTTCGGGTCGAATTTTCGTGTCGTGTCAAATATTGACACATCTGCCTTTGAGAACAACTAGCTTTGCTAAGCCGACCGGCGGAACTTTTATTTGGTCCTGTGAACGTACGCTCCTCTACGTTCGGCCACCAATATTTTAGCGCCACGTAGCATGAAGAAAAAGTCGCCGACCCGACCCGCTGTTTTTGGGTTCTCGCCCGTGCGTTTTTTTAAATCCTTGACGAGCCGAACAACATCTCATCACCTTTTGGATATATTTCAAATACCTAGCAAATACCGAGTTGTACCTAGTTTTTTCTAGCAATACCGAGCAAATACCTAGCAATATCGAGCAAATCCCTAGGAATACCGAGCAAATCCTGAGCAAATACTGAGTTGTACCGAGTTTTTTCTAGCAATATCGAGCAAATCCCTAGCAATACCGAGCAAATCCTGGGCAAATACTGAGTTGTACCGAGTTGTACCTAGTTTTTTCTAGCAATACCGAGCAAATACCTAGCAATACCGAGCAAATCCCTAGCAATACCGAGCAAATCCTGAGTTGTATCGAGTTGTACCGAGTTTACCGAGTTGTACTGAGTTTTTTCTAGCAATACCGAGCAAATACCTAGCAATACCGAGCAAATCCCTAGCAATACCGAGCAAATCCTGAGCAAATATTGAGTTGTACCAAGTTGTACCGAGCTTTTTCTAGCAATACCGAGCAAATACCTAGCAATACTGAGCAAATCTCTAGCAATACCGAGCAAATCCTGAGCAAATACCGAGTTGTACCGAGTTGTAGAAAAACTCGGTACAACTCGGTATTTGTATAGTTTTGGTCTTCACAGAGCGGTATTTCTCGTTTTTTCAAAGCAATACCGAGCAATACCGAGAAAATCGCGAACATAGCATTCCCGGGTTCCGCTCCGGGTCAAGTCGTCGGGCATCGCGGTAAAGAGTAAGAGCACGTAGCGACATGTTATTGGCGGCCGAACATACCTCTACGTCAGGTCAGAGGACGTAATAATTGTTCCGACCGGCGGGCTTATTTAGTGGCAGATGGCTGAGCTGGAGGGATGAGCTGGTTGAGCTGGCGGGGCTTTGCCAGTGGTGATCGCTCCACACAGCTTGGGTTAAAATAATTTTTTAAGAAGGATTCTTATAAAAAAATCAGTAGTTTAATAATAATAAATTAATAAAATCATTATAAACTTATAACAATTAATATATTTAAATTTTTAAATAATTATAATTTTTTGCATCAATCAATAGTTTGATATATGGCTTAATTCTGACTTAGTAAATTATAATTTATTAAATTAGTAAGTTATAATATAAACTACTTATAAATTTTAGTTACTTAAAATTAGTAAAATTAAAAATAATGAAGTAAAATTTTAAATTATTGAAAATAAAAATTAAATGACTGTTTTACACTTTTACCTTTTATTTTAGCTGAAGTTGACTGAATAAAATTAATATAATAAAGATCGCTGATATTGCCCCAAATCTCAGAATAAAAATTAACTCATCAAACTCCTTAAATATGAATTTATCTAGTCGTTCAATGTGATAAATACTTGATCAAATCAAGAGTCGCCCATCGGCCAACTCAGCCCTCCGCCCGCCCGTCAACTCAGTATAGCCGCAATTTGCCTATGTTAACTACTGGTTGAGAGATTATGACGTGCGGAGATTGGATACCAAAAATCATCCGATTTTTTCTCTGTGAACAATAAAAGCGCAGCAGTGAACAATATAAGTACAATAATGAACAATAACTGCGTTTTTACTATTCATAACTCTGTGTTTAATCTTCGCACATAATAATCTCTTCTACGGACTTCACTTTTAATATAGATTTGCTTTTTTAAGACATTTTAAATTATATTATTTTAATATTTCATAAATATATAATTATAAAAATTTACCCAAATTCTTGGTAGGTGCCTAGTTTCGAAGGCATGTGACCCATGCTTGAAATGCATCAAAGTAACATGAAATTTTTTAAGAATTAATGATAACAAATAATATATCCCAAGAGTCAAGCACTAGCGAGGTGGCATATCTGCCACCACAATGAAAACTATTTATTACTATTTTTTATTTAAATATTTTTATTATTTAAGTATTTTCAAATGATGCTGTCATAAGTACAGAAAGACTCAGAATGCGAAAAAATTATTCTGTGCGACACCGAACGGTATCCGGAGATCATCAATCAGAACACACAACGTCACTTTTTTGTTTGGTATCGGTGCTCAGTACCTCTATGTATCGGGTGACAAGGCACATTATAGTTGGTCTCCAGATCGTCTGCATGCTCGTTTATTGATGTTGATGGTTCTGATTCTCTTTGGTTGGATTTAGTGACCTGCACACAGCTCTTTTTGTTATATTAGTTGAGAGTTTTGATTAAAATTTGTAATCAAAGAGATTTTAGATTTGATTTATATATATAATATGCATGTGAATTTATCTTAATTGATTTAAATATAAAAAAAATAATAAAGATTTCATTTCGAACGGTTTTCTTACTACTTTGGGAAGCTATAAAATTAACCTTAGTGAAGTACATGCTTGGATGCCTGTTAGAATTTTTTTGCTGGACGATATTGAATGATGTTCAGGCTTTGTTTGGGCCGGCTATCTTACTTTTTCTTAAATCAAATTTTTAGTACAAAAATTAAAATTTTTATACTAGAAAACTACTTTAAGAAGCAGTAAGAAAATTGTCCCAAATGAAACCTCAAGAGTCAGCTGCTTCTTCTTAGATGGTCGACATGGCAATTAGGGGTCCTTTTTTTCTTGGATGGTTGCTATAACAATTAGGGATTCTTTTGCTTATTTTTAAATATAAGTTTGCTCATTCTATGTTTAAATTTTTTTTTGTTTTTTTGTTTATTTTTTCTTATGCATCATTTTTCTCTTCGGCATTGCTCCTTTTTTGTTGCAACTCGGATTTTGTTTGGGACGACTTTCTCTGTTACTTAAGCCAGTTTTTAATATAATTTTTTTAATTTTTATATTAAAAAGCAAATTTAATAAGCAGTAAGATAGCCGTACCAAATGAAGCCTATATATATATATATATATTTGCTCCTCAACCAACTTCTCTTCCTCCTCTCATATTTGTTCATATTTCTTATAGACATTAAACACATTTTATGAAGTGAATCTTCATGCAATCAATTTGGCTTTATTTAGTTACTACAAAGGGCAAGTTGTTTGTGTCAGCAACCTTCTCATGTTTGTCCATGCTTAAGAAGGTTAGTGCCTGCCAAATGTGCTCATAATGACTAATCATTGCTTCATTTTTTTTTTTGGAAGGGGTATCGGCCCGCTGCCACGTCAGTTTTTGACGCGCTTGGCGATGTCCACTAATCCCTCGATGAGTCTACCAGCAACCAACCCCACAGGTGCAAGACCGATGCCACCCTTTAAGTACTTTAGTAGACTTTGTTTTTTTTTTTTGGTCCTTTATCAATTTATTATCTATATTGTCTAAAAAATTAGTATAAATGAGCTTTATATATATACTAGTAAAAATACCCGTGCATTAAATGCACGTAACTAAAAATTTATATTATAAATATTTTAATTATATTATCATTTTAAAGATGAAAAAAATTTATTAAATTTATTATTATAAATAATTATAATCACTAATGTTTATTTGCATATGCACAAAGCCTAGGTGAATAAAATATAAAAATTTTAAAATTTAGTGAAAAAGTTTCATTAATTTTGCTAGTTTTACTGCACATGCATTAAAATATTAAATGCCCATGTATAAAAATTTTAAAATAAAAAAATCCATATGATATTATAATTATATTTTATTTAATAAAAATAAAATTATTATCTTTATTTCTATAATTAATTATAATTATTAACAATATTAACAAAATGTATATATATATATATATATATATATATATATATATATATATATATATATATATATATATATATATATATATATTCAGATTGCCGAACCTGATCATCGGGTCACGCTAGAAAAATATATCCGTCTCTTCATTTAATTGTAAGTCCTGTAGTAAAGCTACATCCAGACTCAACATATAATAATTAGAAGTCCACTTATTCATTTTTGACAGTTTAAGTTTTTTATTTGATAATTAGGTTTATTATTAATTAAGATTAGAATATTTTATTATAATTATAAAATTAATAATTTTTTATATATTATTAATTAAAAAAACTCCATTGCCTATCAAAACATGATTTATGAATTCAAAATGCAATCTTAACATGATTCGATGTACTTCTACAAAAGCATAATATGAAATAGCATAGCATAAGACCACCGTAGGAAAAGAAGCCAGAGCAGATATAGAAAAAAAAAAAAAAAAAGTAGAAATAGTTGTATTAGTTAAAAATGCAGATTGAGAGAAAAGAAGAAAAAACCATTCCAAAAAAGCTTTATTTTACCGATGAAATCGTATCAGATTCAGGCTTCTTATCATCAATCTGCATTACTTTGATTATAATCCAATTGCTCTCATTCAAATTAAGACCATAAGACATGAACAAAGACCGTAGCATGCAATTTTCGAGCCACCAGGAACAGGAACAAAGAAGGCTTGACAAAGATCGTTACATTCACAACAAGCTCCTGATGTGACTTCCAAGCAACGAAGACGAAGAAGTAGCGACTCTAATAGGACAAACGAAGGTGAAGAAGAGGCGAATACTTCGCAACAAACTCCTGTCGTGACTTCCGAGCAACGAAGACGAAGAAGCATCGACTCTGATAGGACAAACGAAGGTGAACAAGCGGCAAATCTTTTAAAAATATTCTTCACATGAAACCTTAAAGTTGAGTGAGAACGTGATCTAAAGGCCATGAAATAAGATGGACAATCTTCTTCACGCGAAGCCTTAAATCTAAGTTGGGGTCAGTATCCGAAGGGACGTGAAGCGTTTGTTTTAGTGGGATCCGAAGAGGCATTCATTAATTCATTAATTTTATGAATAAAGTTGTAATTATAATAATTAAAATAAAAGGTTGAGATTTAATTTGAAAAAATAAAATTAAGTAAAATGAATGGCTATGAATTATGTACGTTCAATTTTAATAATTAGTTTAAATTTATTGATCATTAATATTATTTAATGTAATAGGTTATGTAAAAAGTTTTTTGTGGATTCTATAATAACCACTGCAATTCTTTTAATTAAATCTAATTAAGATAATACAATAATAATTATAGCCAATATGAAATGAAAGGTTGAGATACCAGATACGTTTACTTTTAATAATTAGTTTAAATTTATTAATCATTAATACTATTTAATGCAACGGGTTATCTAAAAAATCATTTCTTTTTGTGAATTCTATAATAACCATTGGAATTCTCTTAATTAAAATGCAATTAAGAGAATACAATAATAATTATAGCCAATATGAAATGAAAGGCTGAAGTTTTAATAATTTCAAAAATTAATTGATTAGTAGAAAGCAGTTTTTGGATTGATAGCAGTTTCCGGATTAAAGAAACTTAAACAATTTTGAAAACTGCATAATTAATTATTTGAAAAGAGGTTTTAAAAATGGGAAGTAAAGTGGGCGTATGAGATGGTTTGGTACTGCAGTTTTTGAATTAAAGCTGTCTTAATAATTTTGGAAACTGCTTAATTAATTTTTTGAAAAATAATTTTAAAATGGGAAATAATGTGCTTCAGAAACTGCTTAATTAGTTTTTTGAAAAATAAATTTTAAAAATGGAAAATAAAGTGGGCGTATAAGATGCTTTGGTGCTTTATTGTGTTATTAATTGCTAAGTAATTATTATATATTTTTATATTTTTTAAATTGATTAAATACTTATAATATAATGAAGGGTTAGGATAATTTTTGAAGTGATAAAATGAAAGGACATGATTTGCTAGGGGTGGAAACTCAAGCCCCTTTTATAATAGTAGTATATATATATATAATATATATATATATATATATATAATTTATCAATGCCCCCCTACTATACTATAAATCATTTTATTATAATATTATAGTATAATTACAATTTTAACTAACATTATTCCAATCGAAACAATGCACAGCTTTAATACAGTAAAAAATGAAATCGTCTTTGTGCATTTAATGCCATAGTATAACATTTGATTATAATGTTAATATAGTCAAATCCGTTTTATAAATAAATTGAAGCTGCTTCATTAAAGCCGTTAAAATTTTATGTACTTTTATAAATATCGGTTAAAATTTTATGTACTTAAATACAATTAATGTAAACAAAATAAAAAAAATGTAATGAAGTTAATAAATAAGTTAATTAAATATATAAATAAAACGAAAGGTTGTGATTCATTTTGTGTAAATAAAATGAAAGGCTAGGATTGCATATGAGTGGAATCCCAAGCCACTTTTATATAGTAGTATAGATAGTATAGATAGATATATATAATGAAGTTATTAAATATTTTTTTACCTTTTCATATTTTCCTTGGAAATATTCTTATCAGCTTTTAAGAAAAAGTGTATTATATGATCATTATTGTATAAAATTTCTAATTGAAGTATGGTTGTATTTTATAATTTCAATTTTAGCTCTCATGAAATAATTTTATTAATAGAAAAAGATAAATTATTTAAGCCTGCAGAGTAAAAATAAAAGTAAATTGATTTAAAGAAATAAATTTATTTAAACCAAACATAGATAAGAGACTCCTTTTAATTGCGGAATTATGAATTATTTTTATATAAATACGAATTGTAAAAGTATTCATGAAAAAGTTTAAATAATATAAATAATTCTGAAAAAATGTAAATAAATTTTCATTACAATAGTTTTGTCTACTGTTGCCCCGTAATAGAGGGTGTAAGTGAGTGGGCGAGGGAGCGAGTTGATCGAGTTTCGAGTTCGAGCTCGCTTGTAATCGAGCACTTTTACTTTGTTTTTGGCAGTTAAGGTCATCGAATGTTGTTCAGGAGGGACAAAATTTTTTTTGTCAACCAACGAGCCACTGCCCGATCCACAACAAGCTCAAATTCAAGTTTAGTCCGACTCGGCTTGTTAGCATGTCGAGCTACTCAATTTTAAATTATATTTCTTTTTTTTAATATACTATTTTTTAAAAAATTTATTAAGATGACAAAAATTCAAGCTTTATAAATGAGTCGAGCTCTAATTTTTCAATCAAAGTGAGGTTGAGCTTTTTAAACTAGCTCGAGTAATTGAGCCGAATTTAAGCTTGATGTTTATACATCGAGCTCATTAAATAAGCTCGAATCAAGCTTAAGCTTGACTTCGATATGAGCTAAACGAGCTCTGCTAGAGTTTGCTTATTATATCTTGTTTTAGTTATTCATTGATTATAACAAAGAAAGAAGAAATATATATAAATGCATATGAATTTTAATTTCTAACACTTACTTTAAAATCTATCAAAAAATATCACATGAGCTTAAAAATAAAATATGAATTTTTTTTTTAATTTGCATATAAATATAAAAAATTAAACGTCAGATGCATAAACAGATAGAGAACTTATTTGAATTTATGTTAATTCTAATTAATATTTATTTTTCTACATTTGATTTGAATAACTTTTAGATATAAAACAAATGATTTTTAATCAGCCAAACCAGCTCTTTAGTTAGTATTTAAAATAAAAAAAAAAACTTGAACAAAAATATGCTGATTTCTATCAGTAATGTAAAAGCATATTCGATCTTTGCAGAACAAAATTTGTTTTGGGCTTCAAAAGTTATAAATATTAAAAGAAATTTAAACTTCAAAAAATATCAAATCATCCTAGAAATAATATACTACAATAACAGCAAAGGTATTACTATTCTTACAATTAATACAAGCATGCAGCATTATAACAAAAAGGACAAAAATAATTCCTTGTAGCTAATATTGGGACATTTTTTTGCAAGGCTAAAAATATTTTCTAACAACAAGAGAAGCCCTAATATGCAACTCAACTCACTTTGATGTGTTGATTGAGAGTTTTGACTATCAATTAAAATATCTTGGATTCGAAGCCTGCGTATGTAATATGTGTGCAAATTTTTCTTAGACTTCATTTGAAACGGCTTTTTTACTGTTTATTAAAGCAGCTTTTTAGTACAACTGCTTTAAGAAGTAGTAAGAAAGTCGTACTAAATGATATCTTAATTGTTCTAAATGTCCCAAAAAAAAAAACCTTGATTAGTCAACATGCAGTAACTGAAGTACAGAAAATCAGTTGCTTCACTAAAGCCAAAAAGAAATTTTTTTCCTCATATAGCAACTAAAAAGGAAGAAAGATACAAAATAATAGATAAGATAAATAGACAGAAGCAAATAATTGTTCCTAAAGTCTATCAAGGAAAGAGTTCAACAAACGATAGGTGATCAGAAACAAATGAGTGTGAGAATGCTTCACTCTTCCTCTTCCTCCTCAGCAAATTTGATCTTCTTATTTGCAGTTTGAATGTTACCCACCTGTATTATAACAAAAAATAAAGACTGATTGATTATGTTTTAATAATACAATGTTTGATCTGCCATATCTCCCAGCGATTTGCATTTCCAGGTCCAGTCAGTGCATCTTATATGCATCATTAAACATTAATGCAAATTTCACCCATCTGTAATGCATTCATTCCAACATAACGGAACGCAAACAGTGTTAACCAAATAATCAAACCAAGATAGCTTTGCATCATTTATATTGTTTCCACAAGCTAAGTTGTCTGAACACTCACAAAATTCACAAACTCTTGTGATTAAGGCTTCATTTAGGACACCTTTTTTATTGCTTCTTAAGTCAGCTTTCTAGTAGAAAAAATTAAATTTTTTTATTAGAAAACTGCTTTAGAATAAACAAAACAGTTGTCCCAAATGAAGCCTAAATCATAAATCTTAAGTAACAACGCTCATAAATGTTTAACTAGAGAAAACAGTTCACACTAAAAATCAACTTGTCAAATGAATCTATTTAAGTCGGGTAGTTTTTTTGTATATTCAGCACTTAATTTTATTGCAAAACAATGTAGGACAAGTACTCTTTTCAGACCAAAAAAACAAGCAATCCTTATTAATTTTTGGGCAAGAGATTTTATGTGTTCCAGAATTGTATTATGAAGTGCAAGTAGGCCAGATAGTCTGTGCTAGTGGATTATATATATAAATATATATATATATATATATATATATATATATATATATATATATATATATATATATTCTTTTACAGCATTTGAACTTGAAAATCTAGGTCTCATGGTTAACATGGAAACGCAGCAACATATGAACAAAGCGGCAACCTATGGTTTATAGTTAGCTTAAAAAATTATGGTACAAAAAAAAAAAAAAAAAAAAACATTTACACTTACAAAGCCAGGGCATTCATATTCGATGCCAGCATCCTTTATGCGTTTGCGCCTTTTTGCATCACGCTTCAAAATTCCTTGCACCAAACTCTGATATTCTTTGGTGTTTCTCTCCTGCAAAAATGGTGCAAGAAGACAACTTTTTGCAATTCAAATAGATTTTAGTTATAAAAGAAATTTAATCTACATATACAAATAGTTACCTTGTTATGCCTTTTTCTTTCCATTTCTATCCACCTATGTGGGATATGGGTCTTACCCACGCCTTTCCACCTGGGAGCAGAAGAAATATATAAGACAAAAAAATATTGAAAATTTTTCAACAAGCTTATCCTGGACAAAGGAAAGGAAATAAGGAATTAGGGGCAGGCCAACGACCAATAGAGGTTAAATTCTATTATAACATGTATTGTGCAAATTAGACTCGGAACTTGCACCATTATGTGTCAAATTAGAGAAGAAAGAAATGAGATATAATGGTGGCATTGGCACAAGATATAATGGTGGCATTGGCACAATAAAATCAAAGAAATAGGTAGCTGCAGCTTGAATTGAGTTAACCAAATCTACACAAATGGCTCATTAGATAGGTGTTTTTTCAAGTTTAAAGAGTTGAGACTGATTAAATATTTAGTAATGTAATTCGGTGGGCAAAATTAGGGACCTAATGAAGGAAAAGCTTTGATTTAAGACCGACTTAATGTGAGTAGATTGAGCTACCTTACTCTAGCAGAACTTTTCGCATGGGTGAAAAGAATCTGCCTACCATCCCAGTAATATCATGTGGTGCTCTTTTCCTATGTTCCAGAAGATTATTTCAACTTCAGTGAGCTAGTGCTTATATATACGACATTTTCTTCCTGGGACTACCTTATCGAGGGTTCCAATAGACTTTTGTTCACAGAAGAGCTACTTCCACATAGTACCTCCTCCATTGATTCAATCTGAGAATTTTGGATGTCTTGCATCTATAAATAAACTAGGAAGTTAGGATGTTTTGCATCTATAAATAAGAGTATTCTGAGATATGTCATAGCAATCTATGGTTAATTTAATTTTAAAATGGATGTGAAATCTTCAGATTCCAGTAAGTTCTATCTATCAGCAACAATTTGCATCACTTTCAATTGCATGAAGTTTCAAATTGTGCCGGGCTTTTATGAAACTTAGGCTTTGTTTGGGACAGCTTCTTTATTGCTTTTGAAAACGGATTTTTAGTACAAAATTTTCTAATTCAAGAAATTTTTTAACTAAAAGTTATTTTAGAAAGCAACAAGAAAACTATTCCAAATGAAGCCTTAATTTTAAGTTGTTAATTCTACTAGAAGACCATAAATATTTCATTATAATTGAACTTTACTATCAAAGGTCTTAAATAGTTGCTTCAAGATTTAATGATCTATACCTTTTGTCTAAAAAAATTTTGCATGATTGCTTCATTGTTTTCTACATTATATTTCCACCTAATAAATTCTAGACCCTAAGGTATCCAGCATTAGCAAGCCTCTAGGAGATGTCGTCCACACTGGTTTCATAAAATTGCCTACAACCTTTGTTCAACCCAAAACTAAGCAATACTTCTTAAGTGTTCTGCCAAGGACACCATAGTCACAGTGATCTAGGATGGTTATTTTAAGAAATTACAAACAGGTTCAAAGCAAACTATTATTGTAAGTTCGATCAGGTTCAAAGCAAACTATTACAGTAAGTTCAATCACCAGCATTATCTCTACCTCAATACTAATGTATTCTCTCCCCCACTGTTGAACAATATCCAACTTTCTGAACCAGGGTTATTATACTCTTATTCTCTAAGACTGTTTTATCCCCATCTCCACGCCATGTCAGTGCATCATAAATTAAAAATTATTTCCAAGGGGAAAAGGGTGACTTGGCAACAATATACCCTCCAACATAATAGAGGTAAGAAACACCTTCATAAAAATACGCATTGAAGTTATCCCACACATCTAAATGTTGTATTGGTATAAGTCAACTTCATAAAAATTAAACAGTCAACACTCCGAAACCTGCTCCGTTTCATTAATATTTAGTACTACATGACCTAGCAACTCTCTTTAGGGCCCATATGTTTGTTTGAAGTTACAAAATTCGTTTTTAAAATGATGAAATTTATTGAACTTGCATGCGCTTAGAAACTATTTTATTTAGCAGGAGCTATATCCACACAGCTACCCTCCTTTTGGCAATTGTCTTCACTACAGCAATCCACTTTCCAGCAATTATATATATATATATAATATATATATATATAATATATACTTTTCTTTCTTTTTTACTTTTTTCAAGAAGAATGTCTTCAATATCATAAGCAGTTGACCAACCAAATGGTTTTAACCAAGCCTTAATGGGTGAGCAACAAAACATTAAATCTTCATTCAAATTGAATCGAAGCAATTACCTTGTTTGGTCAATTAGATTATGCAAACCTTTTCTCAAGTGAAAAGAAAAGTTGGGCCACCTTATTGGCCAAATAACAGATGATGATGATGATATCAATTTCTTTGCATGGGATGTAGAAGATTCCTCAATTGCATTATGGCTATGGAATTCAAAGATACCTGAAGCCAAGTAACCTACATGATCCTAACCACAACCAAAGATATTTGGGTTGCAATGAAGTAAACATATTCAAAAGTTATTTGGGTCGTCTTAGCCGATGATATAAAGATAAAAACTCACATCATCAAATAACATACTCTTTTACCTACCAATTTATAACAAAACTAATGGCTGGAAATTGATTACTAACAATGTATTAAAATGAGGTGCAAAGAAGATTCTATGATATGAGCTTTTATAGAAGGCAAAAGAATTTATGAATTCCTACCTAGATTGAATGATGAACATGACCAAATGCATATCCAAATACTTGAAAAAGACACTCTTCCCATCATTAACAAAATCCTTTCCACTATTACAAGCAAATAAGGTAAACATTCTGTTATGTTAGAAGCACCACTTGTTAGTGAGAGAGTTGCCCTAATTGCTGCGCCTACACTAAATGCATGCATCATTGAGCCGTACGTGTCCCAATCAGGCACCACCAAGGTCCAAAAAATCGAGAAGGCTTGTATTACAATTATTATAAAAAATAGAAAATACATAGGCATATGTTAGAAACTCCAAGAAAAATCTCCATAGAACAAGAATAGGCCTTCATACTAAAGCCAATCCATACACTATCAAACCAACACCGCTTCTACGTAAGGAAAAATTGTTGCATGGATGGAAGTGCTAAAGCAAGAAGAAATAGAAAGATTTCATACCTTCTAAACAGCATTGGATAAACAAATGTGTGAATGCTTTATTGCTCAATCAGTAAGGTATTCTACTTCATAGCTCTCATATGCTTTTGAAAATAATTCAAACAAAATATAAACAATAGACTCCAATGCAACATGTCATATAAACAACTCTTCAACCAAATTCTCCTCCTATATATACTATGCCAAGGAAACCAAAAAATAAAAGTAGATGATGGAACCCTAGATGTTATTTCTAAGAAGGGATAAAAAAAAAACTCACACATTCCCTTCCATTATCATATGCTTACCACATACCTAAAATATTCATGAACCTATTATATAATCAAAGCAAGCATCCAACCTAAATTGCACTGTAGTGTTTTATCCTACTAATTGTCTATGCCAAGATTAAAGCCCAAGAAAGATTATTGGGCGTGCTGAAGAACAAGGACTCTACTATTGGACACAAGTAGTAATCACATCACTCGGTCTCTCTTATTTGAATTCTAAATACAAAAATTCGCACAAATTTGGCTCCATCGTACTCAGCCGAGTCATCCATCTTTTAGTATACTATGTGAAATGTATTACAGGGCCAAACACCATAGAATAAATTACCCCCAAGTTACTCAAAAGTCTCCATGCATTTCAAACCAATCCATATTAATATATGGTGACCATCTCGTATCACTAATATAAATGAGATCATATGCTATGTTACTCTCATAGACAATTGCTCACGCTCAACTAGAATTTTCATCATGAGAAATAAATTTGATGTCAATATAATCCAAATCATCTTACCTAAAATGATCATTACCCAAATCGGCACAAATATTAAATGTACATGGTTTGATAATGGGAATGAATACTTTAATCAATTCTTATCATCTTTTCAAGTAAAATATATCATCCACAAATCCTCTGATGTCAGTACCACATATCAAAATGAGGTTGCACAAAAGAAAATGTATCATCTCCTTGAGACCACTAATGCCCTGTTCTTTGAGAAGAAAGTTCAAAATATTATTCGGCGGAAGCTAACTTAAAAACCAAATTCTTAATAAAATGTCTTCACAGTGTAAATTTACAAAACAAAACACATATTGAAATAATATAGATTTTTTCTGACATAAATCACTCACAGCTTCCACTACAAACCTTTGAGAGTGTTATTTATGTCCATCAAAACACTATAGTTGATCCAAGAAAATTAAAACATATTCTTTGGATACTTACTCCGTGACTCAAAAAGGATTTAAGTGTTACTATCCAACTCCAAAAAAAATTTCATCTCCTGTGATATTGCATTTGTTGAAAATCACAAAACCTATGACTAAAATTGTCTTCAAGGGAACCTTGGACTGAAAATAAATTTAATTTTTTTAAACATTGATCTACTAAGTAGCCAACCAAACCACATAAAATCAAGTAATCCTAAGACTTCCCTATAGATAGATATGGCCCCCTATGACAATAATATAAACAAAATCCTACATAATGAACCTAAAATAAAGCTATAGGTAAACTCAAGAAAAATTAAAGAGTTCAAGACTAAACCAACATATGAATGAATCTATGCAAGATTGATTACCATGAAATGAAGATATGAATTCTACCCCTAAAATATGAATACAACATGAGATAAACCTTCTTATTTTTTAGGAGGTGCAAAAACATGCATCTATCCTCAAATAACCAACTTTATTTTCCTTTCCAACCGTTCCTCCAACAAAATTTTCCTCACTAAGACAAACAATATCAAAATTCCAAGAATTATACAAGTAAATGAGAATAAATAAAGGAAAAAATATGATTATAAAAATGATATCCTTAAAAGAAAATCAAACTTAGAAGGCGGTAGACCAAAGAAAAGATTAATTGGATTCAATTGGGCTCAAAAGATATAAAACTAGACTCATTACAAAAGTCAACACTCAAACCTATGGAGTAAAACAAATAATTGAACATATTGAAGAAAATCCTACAATCCAATGACATATTCCTCTGGTAACTATTTTGAAATTTGGAAATGGCCAGCTTTCAATCCAATGACATATTCCTCTGGTAACTATTTTGAAATTGGCATGCTATAGTGGTAAAGAGGAGTTCAAAGAAACAGTTAAGAATTAGTCAATTTTAACAGGAAAAACAGTTAAATTTATAAAGAATGATAAAAGAAGATGTAAGGTTATATGCAAGCGGCCAAACTGCCCTTTTGGTATAAAACAAGACTCATTACAAAAGGCAAAACTCAATCCTTCGACCATCCGAACTGCTCTAATTTTTTTGTTAATTTTGAATGGCAGGACCAAAATGATCCCATTTTAAACAGTTAAGGGTCAAAAAGGGTCCCTCAAAATGGTTGGTAGGACCAAAATGATCCCATTTTAAACCATTTTGATCCTTTTCTCAATAGTTAATGGATAAACGTATTTCATTTACAAAGCTAAAATCCATCAGAAAATTCTATCTTGGGCAACCAATCTCAATTAACACTTACAATAATTAGATGAAAAAAATGCATTCCTACAAAACGAACTAGAAGAAGAAGCCTCTATGGAACCTTCAATATATTTTAATCAATATTTCAATACTAATAGTATATGTAAGTTGAAGAGAGCTCTATATTGGCAAAAATAATCCCCAAAAGCATTGTTTGGAACATTTGCCAAAGGCATAAAAATAATTAACTTTAAATAAAATCTCAAATATTAAACTATTCATAAATACATCAAGAGAGGGAAAATCTACAATTCTAATAGTTTATGCAGATGATATGATTATAATAGGAGGTGATTCTTTAAAAAAAAGGGAAAGTAAAAGATCAACTATCAAAAAATAATAATAGGAGGTGATTCTTGAAATTTAAGTGGCTCACTCAAGGGCTGAGATATTCATCACCCAACAAAAATACATCCTATATTCATTAAACAAAATATGTAGGATGAGATGTAAACCTCTCAGTAAGTCCCAACTAATCATAAAGTTGGAAAGGTAGACGATAACTGAAATTTTGCTAAAGAGAGGAACCAAAAATTGATTGGAAATATTATCTACCTTTCCAACAAAAGTCAAATGATCTATGTTATAAATGTTTTCATGCATAATCCTAGAGAAATAACTTAACAAAATGCATATAAAACTCTTAAATACTGCAAAGCAATTTTGAAAAAGGTATCCTCATGCTCTCCGACTCCATATCCCCTTCCACCAAATCAATCCCACAAACACTCCCTCTAGGGAAAATCTTTCCCATTATACCAAGCCCTCAACAGCTACAAAACTAGCCATGGCAAATCCACCCCCGCTACTGCAACCGAAGACAGCCCCTCCGTGGGCTCCCCTTCAGCGGGCCACCAATGTTCAATTTTGCCAAAAATCTTTCCCCATCAGTCATGCTCTTGGTGGACACAAATGGTGTCACTATGAAGGCACCATCGGAAGTGTCGTCAACTCCGGCTACCATGAATTTGATTTCAATCTGCCACTGGTGCTAAAAATTGGATCTAAACTTGGTGGCAAATGCAATTAGATTTTGGAGTAGTACAGAGTTCGATTTCGATCAAGAAGCCATGACTCTTCCTCACCGTGTAGCTGGAAATTGAGAATTGGGATTTCATCTCTATTACTAACTTAGTCAAACACACAAGCAATTGGCCGACATGATAACCAAAAGACCACCAAGCTCTATATTACAAAATATCATCTTCAAATTATACATGGAGAATTTTTACACTATAGATTGAGGAGTGTTGCCACCTTTTATGATCCAAACTTGATGGTACTAATTTGTGGGATTTTTTAAGGGTGAAAATTCCGTTTGGGATCAAGTGGAATAAAGGTTGCAAAGTGCAGTATAGCTACCCTTTTTCATACGTGCATGCATAGAAATCTAGTTAATACTCGTAAATTTTGTCCTAGGAATTTAATATGTGATCAATTAATCACTATGCAATTAATTTTTTCCATACATAAAAATTACCTAGAGTAACTTTGAATCTTGTTGTAGAAATAGGAGTATAAAGTCTTCAATGAAATACACCTGGCATCCAAATCAGTCTCTCTCTCTTCATGCAGCTCAAATGCAATGATTTCAATTCCCCACTAAAAATGAGTGAAAACAAAAACATTACTTTACAAAACATGATTTATCTCTACAAACAAGCAGCCAAAAGAACCCTTTGCAAAAATCATAGCGCACAACTTCAAATTATTTTACATTTTGATATATTAATTTTCTTTTCCATACACCATAATCCTATTTATTCACGTTGTGCATCTTCTACCTCTGTAGTAGATTCTTGATTATATCATCTATGTTTTCCTCCCCATCTCATCCTAACATCCTGAATATATTATCATTTTATGTATTCAAACATGGGTGGATCCTGTCAATTCTATGGAAGTTAGTATTTCATGTTGATTTAAATAAGAGTCTTTTTGAATGGTTCATCTTTGCTTACTAGATGGCAAGTCTGATCTATCATATTTCTCCCGTCTAAAATGATAACTGGCAGATAGTTTCCATCCTCGATACATGAGCACCAGTATATCTTTATAATTGGTTATAAGAAATATTGAAAAAAAAAATCAACAGCAACTGCAGTATATAGCAAACCAAACATACCCACAAAGTCCATAACGAAGAAGTTCTCAAGCCATTAGTAATACCAATTCCCTGCCACTTGGTCAAAGAAACAAGGGAAAATGTGCATCAAGCCATCTAGTATTGATATCTACCATTGAAACTCCCCAATTGTGTAAAGTTATTTTAAACATTCTGATGAGCATTGAAAAATAATTTACAAAATTAAACTAAAAATAATTTACAAAATTAAACTAAAACCACCTGTTCATATAGTTCAGAATGGATTAAAAAGAAACAAGTGACAACATGTTAAGAAGTTAATACATCAATATTACAATTTCTAGATGCTAGTTAAGAAGTATTATTTCGGTAAGAATTGAACCCTAGACAAACCCTTAGGAGGAAAGAAGCAATACCACTGGAGTAACCACACAATGACAGGAAAGATAAATAATAAATGTCGTTGAATTAAATATAAGTAAGCCATTTCAACATAATAAGGAAAATTTCCAATTTTTGTCTTCCTATTAACTCATATACACCATATATCCACTATGTTCCTGATAACGAATTGCTCAGAAGCACTTCGAGTAGAGTATACTTACAATTTTGGGTGAATTTTTTCTGAAGGAATCAGATCAATTTGAAGGTTGTGCTCAAACAGTAGATAGTTATGAATCTCATCAGCCACAACCTTAGCCACCTGCTTTACAGCAAATATTATTGTTACTATGTTTAAAAAAAAACTCAAGCAGAGAAAAAACTTAAAAATGTAACAAACAAAAGTGTACCGCTGGGTTTTCAAATTCAAGGAAACCATAATGCTTTGATTTTCCAGTCTGGAAGTAAAAAAGATAATGTTAGACTTTGCTATGAAAGAACAAATCAATCACATATGGTATATGGAGCACTCATCATCATCATTAGCCTAATACCAAGTATTCGAGATCAATTTTGTTTTCAGTGTAAAATACATTCTTCGAAAATCCTTTTGAATAACATCCATGATCCATCCATATAGCCTTAGTTCTACTAATTTTTTCTTCCTATTCTTCTAAACTTATGTTTAAAAAACTGTCTAACAAGCACATTTCTATAATGGATATGTGCAACAGAATAAATAATAATAATAAGTGAAGGAAAGAACCAAAGAACTATCTACTATGGAAAATCTTAGATAAGATCAATCAAGAAATTAATGCTAGATAAGCATGGCTCGTGTTTTTCTTATTTTTGTTTCCAGAATTTTTTAAAGTTGCTTTTCAGCCATAATATTTTTTATGCTAAAACTCTATCCAGGTTTTTATCCAAACTCTCACTTTTTATGGATTGATTTCCCTAATACACATCTAATCAATTCTCAAGACACTTGATCATATGCCTTCTCAATCAATATCGTTAAAAACAACAAAAAAATCCTTTCTTTGCATTCTATATATTTTATCAACTGCATTAACAAAAACTGCCTCCATTTTAATATTATGTAATAGAAGATTTAAAAAAACAATTTGATTCTAGATAGCATATTTTCTATATTTCATTGCCTCTCTCCCATAATGACATTGTATGCTTCACAAACTGAATTACTAATAATTAAGACGAATATGCACTTTGGATTCTACTCATAGCAAGACAAGGTGAACCTGTGCATTGTCTGTTTTATGCAAGAATCTGTCTGTCATGTTCAAATTCAACCATACAAAACAGCTATTAATTGTAGAGCTCCAAAAATGCATTTGATTTAATCAAAAGTTGTCTTAAAAAACATCAACATAACAAACATAAAAATCCCAGTTGTCAATATAAATTTTGATGCCAACATGATAAGTATGAAGAAATTAACATTTAAATAAAACACGAAAGGAATTGATCAATATAATAGTATCTATGATGCACCGACACTTCTATGCAATGTCCAACACATATCGGACAAGACACTTCCAACACGCCAAAGACATGTCAATTAAAAAATATACTTAAAATAATTTGAGCACGCATGTCGACATGCGTGTATTAAATATTTTATGATTTTTTAAAACATAATTTATTATATTTCAAAATAATTTTTTATTTTTTAAAAAATAAAAAATTATTTTGTATTTCCTTTTCACAGCGCGAACTCAATCACCCTTGCTCCATACTCAATTCTCTAAACATCCCCATTTTCATTTCTCTTATATAGGTCCTGGTTAGGATTTACAACAATGATTGATCCAATCTCAATATCAATGTCCGACGATATCACAACATCAACATTTCAAAACTATCCAACATACAATGTATAACGTTGTCTTGACATTGACGCTTGATGCCAACTATTTCTACACCTACAATCACGCCCCTACTCCATCTCCACATCTCATATTTGTCCAATGTCATCTCAAAATTGACAATCAATGTTGCCTCAACATCAACGACCGATGCCCACTGCACAACATTGATGCCTTGCTCTTGTAAATATTGTTGTCTCCCCTTTCAATGCTTAACACATGACATCAATGCCCAACTCGATATCCTAATATTAATCATTTTAAGCATAAATTAAATCCTAGTTAAATGACTTATTATTTCTTAATTATTTTTAATATTTTAATTATTCAATTTCTATATTATAATATTGTGTCCGACCTATATTTTTAATAATTTAAGTGTTCTATTCGTATCCTTGTGGTGTTCATGTCATCATGTCTATGTCTATGCATCATAGAATGGAATAAATGAAATATGAATTAACAAGAATATGTATGCATATACAACAAAAATATATATGGACATCACATTTTTTTCCTTCTCGTACAATAAATTAATTCTCTAAGGTCCTTGTTCATAGACCTGCTCAATATCATTAAAAACTACATAAATATTGTCTACTTTTTACCAACAATACAACAACAACATCAAGCCTTTATCCCACTATGTGGGGTCGGCTACATGAATCCTTTTTCTCCATTGTGTCCTATTAAAAATCAAATTTTCGTTTAAATCTAATAAAGAAAGGTCATTCCTAATATTTTCTAACCAAGTCTTTTTAGGTCTACCCCTACCTTTCTTAACATAAGTCAAATCTAATACCTCTACTCTCCTAACCGGGTCATCGGAAGGCCGCCGTTTTATGTGACCAAACCATCTAAGGCGACTCTCTCTAATCTTATCTTCTACTGGAGCTACTCCAACCTTTTCACGTATATGCTCATTTCGTATCCTATCTCTAAGGGTAAAGCCACTCATCCACCTGAGCATCCTCATCTCTGCCACAATTAACTTAGTATTATGCTTCTCTTTTAATGGACAACATTCGGCACCATAAAGCATTGCAGGCCTCACTACCATCTTATAGAATTTTCCCTTAAGTTTGAGAGGTACATTTCTATCACATAACAAGCCCGATGCATTCCTCCATTTCAACCATCCAACTTGAATTCTGCTGATAATATCCCCATCTATTTCACCATCACTCTGAACAATAGATCCAAGATATCTAAAACGTGTACTCTTATTAATGACTTGATCGCCCAAAGTCACAAACCCCTCACTAGGTCTATTAATACTAAAATTATACTCCATATATTCTGTTTTAGATCTACTCAAGCGAAAACCTTTAGACTCTAAGGTTGACCTCCATAATTCAAGTTTACCTTCAACTCCCTCTCTAGTCTTATCAACAAGAAGAATATCATCAGCAAAAAGCATACACCAAGGTACATCCTCTTGCAAATGTCTAGTGAGAACATCCATGACTAAAGCAAAAAGATATGGGCTTAAGGCTGATTCTTGATGTAATCCAACCGAAATAGGGAAATACTTGGTCAATCCACCTTGTGTTTGAACACAAGTAATAGCTCGTGCATACATATCTTTAATGATTTGCATATAAGCATTATTGACTCCTTTCTTTTCAAGAACTCTCCATAGCACTTCTCTTGGAACTTTATCATATGCTTTTTCTAAATCAATAAATATCATATGTAGATCCTCCTTATTTTCTCTATATTTCTCCATCAAACCTCTTAATAAATGTATGGCTTCCATAGTCGACCTACCGGCATGAATCCAAATTGATTTTGAGAAACATTAGTATTACGCCGCAACCTATGCTCCATAAATCGCTCCCAAAGTTTTAAAGTATGACACATTAACTTAATACCTCTATAATTCGCACAATCTTGTGCATCACCTTTATTCTTAAAAATATGAATTAATACACTCATTCTCCACTCATCTGGCATCTTTTCAGTCTTCAAAATAGTATTAAAAAGTTTAGTAAGCCATGAAATTCCTTCATCTCCTAAGCATTTTCACACCTCTATTGGAATATCATCAAGTCCAACAGTTTTTCCACCCTTCATTTTCTTTAAAGCCTCTCTAACTTCAGTTTTACTAATACGCCGATAAAAACAGAAATCTTTATTTTCATTTAGGGTGCTAAGGTCACTATAATCAATCTTATTTTCACAATCATCATTAAAAAGTTTAGCAAAATATCTCATCCATCTTTGTTGAATATCATCTTCTAAGAAAAGTATTTTTTTATCTTCATCTTTAATACACTTCACTTGAACTAAATCCTTACTACTCCTATCTCTTTGTTTGGCTAACTTATACATATATCTTTCTCCCTCTTTAGTATCTAATCTATTATATAAATCACTAAAAGCTAATGTCTTTGCATCGCATATTGCTTTCTTAGCATCCTTACGAGCCACTTTATATATTTCCCAATTATCAGAATTTTTAAAATTAAACCAATTTTTATAACAAAGCTTCTTATTTCAAATCTTTTCTTGCACATTTGGATTCCACCATCAACTACTTTTACTATTAGGAGCTTTTCCCTTTGATACTCCAAGGGCATCTTTTGCAATATTCTTAATATCACTAGCCACTTTTTCCCACATAATATTAGCATCCTCATGCACAGACAAAATCTTAAGATCTAAAATCTTATTTCCAAAAATATTTTTGTTAATATTCTTTAAATGCCCCCATCTAATCCTAGAAAATTGTTTTACTTTATTTTTTATTTTATGCCCCTTTATCTTAAAGTTCAAAACTAATAATCGATGTTGGGTACATAAATTTTCACTCGGAATAACTTTACAATCTTTGCAATCTAAACGATTTAGTTTTCTAATAAGAAAATAGTCAATCTGTATTGTACTATATCCATTTTTATAAGTGATGAGATGCTCATTTCTTTTCTTAAATAAGGTATTAGCAATTGAAAAATCATAAGCTAAACAAAAATCCAATATGGTTTTGCCACCTTCATTCGTCGTTCCAAATCCATGGCCACCATGAATGCTTTTAAAATCATCTACCTCTCTACCAACATGTCCATTTAAATCTACTCCAATAAAAACTCTTTCTTCAAGAGGTATCTTTTGTATTAATTCTTCTAAGTCATTCCAAAAATTTAATTTAGAACTCATATCCAAACCTACTTGAGGAGCATAAGCACTTATAATATTAACAATCTTATCATCAACAACAATCTTTAAAGCTATAATTCTATCTCCAATCCTATTAATTTTTATAATATTATCCTTTAAACTCTTATCTATAATAACACCTACACCATTTCTAGTACGACTCCTACCCGAATACCAAAGTTTAAATCCTAAACTATCAATTTCCTTAGCCTTCTCTCCAACCCATTTAGTTTCCTGAATGCACAAAATATTTAAATTCCTATGAATCATAATATCTATTAATTCCATTAATTTTCCAGTAAGTGAGCTTATATTTCAAGTTCCTATCCTAATTTTAGTTTCATGGACTAGCTTCTTTGCCCACATCCGTCCTTGATATGGGAACACTTGCCTATTTAACACTGCACCCGGGCGCCGGTGCAGCGGCCCTTGCACACTTGTCACTGTATTCAGGCCATACAGCGCGTCGCTTCCAGAGGACGCCCTAGCATTAACACAATTTCTTAAAGGATTCATGTCATTATTGTTCGACAAGTTTTACGCTGGCTGTCGACTACCTAACGCAACCCTCCACTTTTTACCAACAATCTTAGCAAAAAATTACCTGCTTTATAATATCCTGCCAAACAAACAGTCTAATTCTAGATAACATAATTTACATATCCTACCCTCCCATAAAAAATTGCATTACTCATAAACTTAATCATCTGAAAATTAAAAAAAAAATCATTTGACAATTAAGAGGAGTATGCACTTTAGATTCTACCCTTAGCAAGCTAAGGCTGTCCTATTCTTTGCATTGGGTATGCAAGGATCAACTTCTTTTCTCTATTTAAGATCAACCCTTCAAAGCAGCTATTAATTGTAGAGTAGTTGAAACTGTCCGGCAACACAAGTTTAAGAGACATAATGGTAAAATCAACCCCATCTGCCTTTTTTTTTTGGAGAATTAACTTAATATCTTCATGATGACTACTAAACGCAACTTAAATAAAGCACGCCAAATTTCAAAATGCCTTTCAAAAAAATGCTATCAAGGAAACTGCACTAACAAAAAGAATTTTTAACACAGCAAGAATCCATTCCATCTCAAAAAAATTAGTTTACCCAGATAAATGCACTCTTTCATATCCATGAAAACCACACAATATCCATTATATAAGTAGTCTTTTTCTTATCCATCCACCCCTCCAAAGAAGGAATAAGCAATTACAAACCATAAATCCCATCTCAGCATAAGGCATATCCTATGTCTTGCATGTATCCCATTACAAAATGAAGGGTATAATCACTTTTTGCCAAAACAACCATAGAAAAGCCAATATTCTTTAAAAACTCAAGATGCTTTGACACTACACATCAATAATATAATAAATGTATTATAAAGAAGCATAGCTATAAAGAAGCTGAAGCTTATGATTGATAACCCATCTATTAAAGACAACAAAATCTAAATACAACAACAATAACGCTAAAAATGTATACAAAAACTACCTTTCTGTTCCTAGCAATCCTCAATCTCTTCACCTTGCCAAATTGCTTGAAAAAGCCTGTAATATTCCAGCATGAAACAGAAGAACACAGTATTACAGTGCAAATCCAAAAAAAGCCTTCACAAAGCTTTTGCCTCACCTTCCATTTGCTCCTCATAAAATCCATGAGGTATATGACCAATATACAGAACAGTGGCCTTATTCTCCTCTTCTTCTTCAGGAAGTTTGGTAGCCTGCACCCCTTCCAAAGGCTGTTAAAATCAGGTAACCGAGTAAGAAAAGATTGTCACGCTTCAATAAGTCAATTAAAATGTTAGATTGGCAAAGCAAATATCATAACATGGAAATGTACCATGAAATCTGAAGATTGTTCCTTTGCACGACGAGCGGCAGCTAATTGTGATGCTTTAGTGAGTTTCTTTTTTAATGACTTCTTTGCCTTTGCACCCATCTTGCTAACTAGAAAGTTGAAGAAGAAAACATTGCCAGTGATAAGTTCATCGTGCCACATTCGGGAGCAAAGGCTCCACACACTCAAAACTTCAAATCTGACACCAAGGCCATGCTCCAACAAAACTCTACTCCAATAAGTTGCTACAAAATTATTCAGGCTAAGAAAGCACATTGCATTAAACATGACTAAGGCATCCGTGCACTCTAAAGGGGAGAAAATACTCGCATCACACCAAAACACATAAAGGAAACAAAAGCATGCTTCGCACTAAATACATGCGGAGGCACTAGCATACTAAACGGGAACAGAAAACATGCAATGCACTGAACTGTGTGCCAAAGTACCAGTGTAACCTAAGAGAGCAAACATGCATTGCACAAAAAATGTGTTAAGGTACCAGTGTACCCTAAGGGAGACATAGAAACTTGTAATGGATCGAATGGTGCTCTAAGACAAAAGCTTATGCTAAGAAGTGATATGCCATTAGCTTCAGGAATGGCCCAAAAGGGGGGAGATAAAACTGCCTCGGTTAGCAATACAAGGACAAATGCTAAACTCATACTAGTTACTGCCTTAAAATATTTTCTACACTAAAATATGTCTTCCACCCTATGAGGTGATATTTATGGGCCTCAACATTCAAAAAGAACTGATACATACACATTAATCAACTTCAAAATCCCTCTCAAGGGATACAAACCCACATCATGTCACACTCTAAGAAGTGATATGAAATTAATATCAGCAATAATATGAGATTAGTTATATTGAAATGTATGCTCGAGCACTAGCACAGCCTAAAAAATATTTTAAGTTACAACTTCTAGATTTAAAGTGAATGGATAACAAGAAGAAGGGCATTAGAAGTGCTTTAGAAGTGCTACACGATAAAAATAAATAAATCGAAAACTCAAAGGTAACTCTTACAAAATAGTAAATGGACCAGCTATGTCATTTGAATATGAATGTTGGTAGTAAATAGGTCATTGATAAACTAACGCGTGCAATTGAAAAAAGAATATTAAGTTAGCTGTTTTGTAAACCTAAGAGAGTATAATGTGACATGATTATGCTACTAAGGCTATTAGAATAGCATCTATTGAACTCAATATAGGATTAATTAGATTTAGGGTATGGGCATGTACATGGAAGGGTAGAATATGCACCAATATGATGAGTATATTAAATTAATATCAAAGTATAAGCAACTAACTATGCAAAATTTTGTGTAAAATAGGTTTAATATCTCATGTGTAGATATACCGAGTTTGAATGCCCACAAGTTACATATTTATCTAGCCATAAAAATACTTTAGGCAGGTTGGATCAAGAATAGAGCTTGCGATTACATGTTGATGGTGGAATAGGGTGAGAGAAAAAGAGAATAAGACAATCAAATGAAGTGTGAGAAGCTTTGTTTCTCCTTCCTTTTCTAGCTCATAACGGTGCATTCTCAAGCCTTCTCAAATCATGATTATCTCAATGTTTCGCATCGTTAACAAGAATTTCCTTATATAATGTTGCATGAGGTAGTTGGATGAGGTTCTTAGGTTCCAATAACAGACCATGCACCTTGATTATGTTGGTCTCTATAAATTTCCACCAATTAATGTCGCCTATAGCTTCACTTATTCTATTGGTTACAAATCATAGATATATCAAAAGGAACATATGCTTAGAAATTGTGTAAAAAGCAATAAGCTAAGGAAACCACTTGGCATTCGTTTGGATGGTCAACTAAGGCTGGCAACTCGAAATTGGTTCTCCCAAAAAAGATTGGAAAAGAGACACATTTAGAGATGGGGTCACAAATGCACCAAGCTGAGCAAGATCCGGCTAGATATCATCCTCATTTGCTAAAACCCTACCTGAGCTTGGCAAAAGCTCGATTCAAATATATTTGATGGTGTTCAAACTCTACTCATTGGAAATCAAGTGAGCCTGAACTCTACTTGAGTTGGCTCGATATGTGATTATTTAGCTATTATTCAGCAACTTATTGATCAAATAAATGAGCATTGATTGAGTGTATAAATGAGTAAAACTATGAAGTAGCACGTTGGCTAATCAAACAAGCCATAAATATGCCATAAATGAGCAATCTATCGAGTTTAGAAATGATACCTTAAAGGTGCAAAATCCAAATATACCAACATTATAGAAACTACATAAGCAAAACTAAGCAAAAAATAATACATTATTAATTAAAGAATAATGAGATTGGTTGATTGAAGAAATTCAATGAAAGAAATACTTTGAAGATTTATCATCCCAATAAGCAATGGGTTTGTATCAAAAAGCTATAAAAACCACAAGAAAAATGCAAATGATGATCGTCAAAGCTAATCTTTTCATATATTAACACAAAAAAATTCCCAAACCCTAAAAGCTACGAGCATGTGATTGCTAAGGACTAGCTTAGAGAGAGTAAGAATATGATTTTAGAATAAGGCTACATGTTATAATACAAGTAATGGGTCAGTTTGTGTGATGTGAAACTAGCAGGAATTGCTCGGAAATATTAAAAGGATTGCGATGCTTGCTACTTTAAGAGTAATGTTCCATAAGATGAGATTAAAGAACTTTCAATTGTTAATTTTATTGTAGTAAGCAGTTACAAGATTAAAAGTTTAGGACAAGTTAAGATAACTCTGAGATTATCACAGTAATAACAAATATGCCGTAATTAAATCCCAAGCTTAATGTTTAGAGAGTTCACCATGAGTTACCATTCTCACTCACACTCAAAGTACGGCTTAGCGGAGAAAGGTCTTTAGCACACTCAACGATGCCACTAGGAAGGTCGCAATACCAATGGCCTTCATCCAAGAAAAGGTCGTCGGCGGTGAAGGGGTGGATTGCCCGGTGAGTATCCACGATCCGGCAGGAATGTGTTCTTCAACAGAAGGCACGAGCGTGAAGAGGATATGGTTGATATATCCATCGACGGTCTCGTCAACGTCTAAATTCACATCAAAGAAGGGTGATCCAAGGAGATCCGTTCTTCCTTGATTATCATACATGAAGCCGTGGTCAATTTCGAGATCGGCCCTCCATGGATGTGGAGGACTCCTTTCTTGAGCCCTTTGGGCCAACGACTTGTTGAAGCAAAAAGGAGAAGAGGGAGGACCGGCGGTAGGCTAGGGTTGGAGTGGGGGAGAAGCTGCTAGGGTGAGGAGTTGGGAGAGGTTTCACTTCAAAATCTGAAAGTAGGTTCAGACTTTTTAATTAAATTAGGCTAGCAGAATTTCAAATTTTGAAATTTGAAATAAGTGGAGGTGGGGGAGGGAATTGGGGAAGTGATTTAATTAATTTGATCCTTGATTGGATTCCAATTAATGAGATTGGAGAGAGAAAGGGTGGCCGACCCTATAGTGAGGGATTTGGGGAGATTTAATTACTTGGATTGTGGGCCCAAGTAATTAAATAAATTAAAATGGGAAATCTGAAATTAATTTCAAATTTGAGAGGATTTAGGGGCTGCCTAATTAGGGTAGGAAATTTAGGATAAAATTTAATCCAAATCAATTTGAATTTGAATTTTGAAATCCCTCCAAATTTGACTACCTAAATTAGGAAAGTAATCAATTCAATCAATGGGGGATTAATGGTTGGTGGTATGTGGCCGGCGGTATGGTGAGAAGGAGGTGGTGTGGTGGTGGGGCTAGGGTGGAGGACAAGAGGGGCGGCGAGAGAGGCTAGGGTGGGTGGTGGGTTGGGATGGTTGTCGGGTAGGGGACGATTTGGGGAGAAAAGGAAGGGTGAGCGGCGGTGAGAGTTGGGAGCCGGCGGGATGTGGAGAGAGAGAGGGTTCGAGGGGAAAAGAGAGGGAAGTGCGGGTGGAGCCGCGAGCCTCGGACTCTTCCAAAGGCTAACGGGTATTGCAATCGCCTCACCTAGGCCTTCATCTCCTCTCAAGCACTCAACATTTGGGAAAACAAAGAGAATTCCGAATTTCATTGATCAAAACATCCCTCATACATAAGAAGTGGCCATATAAATAGACCTCAAAATGACAAAAGAAAAATAGACTAGAATGCCCCTTGGGCTACAATAGCGACTAACTACCCATAGGGGTAAAAACGGGAAAAACTAAAAATAAAATAACTAATACATAAAATGCATCAAAAGTAAAGACTCTCCATCATGGTCATCGATCTCCTGTGTCGCCTCTGATAAACACGTTGAAACCTCTTGTTGATGTCCCCATTATTGTGGGTTAGTGTTCATCGTAATGGTTCAAAAATAGTGCTCATTAGGTCATTAATAAGTGTTTAAGGAATCATGATAAGTGCATAAATACACTCCCCTTTTGGAGATCGGGGCTACCAAAAATGTAAGAAGAAAACTGACTCCCTTTCCACCCTCAAAACTATAAGAAGTTGTGGGCATCCCACCAACTACCCAAATCCCTTCAACCCCTCTATACCTGGAGTTTAGGCAACCTAAAAATTGGCTATGGGGCTGGTTGGTATCATATTTACGCTCAAATTTACGGTAAATCCTGCTAAACGATTTTCGAGCGCTGCGTAAATCAAGATCCTCATTAAATCCCGGATTTACAGATTAATGACGTAAATCCGGAATTTAGTAAATCCCTCGATTTGGCGGATTTAACGGTATTTACGCTCACGAGAACTCTCTCCCATGGCGCTTTTGACATGGAGTAGCTACGAACGCCCTTATCTACCGCAATGACGAGTAAGCATCGCTCTCATCTGCCGCCTCAGCCTCTCTGATTTGTCTTCCTCTACGATTGTTAGGCTCCTTCCTCCAGCAATCGTCTTCCTCTGCGATTCGTCTTCCTTAGCAATTCATCTTCATCCACGAACATGATCTAATAACAAAAGAAACTGGAACAGTCGAAAGGATACATGACAAATTGTTGTTGTATCTAGTGATTATCAGTATATTTTGAAAAATGTGGTCAGATTCTGATTAGAGTATATCAATAACATATATTAATCAAGAAAGAAAAAAAAAGGCTAAGTATAATGTTTAAGTTTCAATATAAATTACAATTTGTAATAACTTTATGATTTTTTATTTCAGATATCTAGCCAAAGCTTTGATCGTCGTGACTTAATTTATTTCCCATGCAAGATATATCAAATCCTCTTGGATATTGAAACGTAATGTTAATTAGTAGTTCATCTGTCTTGATCAATATTAATTTATCATGTAATATTTATTGATTTTTCAGTTCTATTGTATGAACTCATCTTGAATTTATTATGTTGTATGCACTTATCTTAAATGTATAACTAACTTATTGATGTAATTCAACACTGTTTCTTCACATTTAAATCCCTAACTATCATACATCCTGAAATATGTTACCAAATAGTTTCTCAAAATTTAACATTTTTGTTTTCAGTATTTAACACCCTCAGGGTTTACTAAATCTGAATTTACAGGATTTACTAAATCCCACTAAATAAATCATACTTGTTGCCATACAGCCCCTAAGTATCTTTTAAATGCAATATTTAACTGTTTTCATTTATTCGTTTGTTTTGACTTCGCAACGCTACGGGGCTGTTTGGATGCAGGATGTAGGCCGGATTTGAAGCGGATTTGAGCTAAATCCAGCCAAACGGCCAAAAATGCAAAACCAAATCTCACGGTAAATCAAAGCCGCGGTTAACGTAAAATTCCTCTTTTCGTGGTAAATCCCGGATTTACAAAATCCTTTGGTTCGGCGGATTTACGGGATTTGGCAGAAGAAGCGCGCGAAAGGGAGAAAGTTACCTTCACAGCAGCTGTGCGAGCTCCCGTTGTTGCTTCCGATAAAAAAATGTCGTAACTTCGGATCCAACAGTAAGGGAACGTCGTCGAAGGAGCGAAGTCGAACAGCAACGAAGAAGAACTCCTGCAAAACTCTACACTCTGAGAAGGAGCGAAGCCGAACGAAATAGAGAACAGAAAGGCAAAACCTAAACTCCGCTAAGTTATTTGTTCGATAACTTAATTAATATATTTTAAAATATTAATAATTAAGTGAAACTAATTAAATTATTAATAAAATTATTAGTTAAATAATTAATTATTTCGGATTAAATATGATTTTGAATGAAAATAATTATTATAAATTATTATAAATAATAATTAAATAATTAAGTATTAACAAATTTTTGTTTAGTTTTATTTAAACTTTTCTTATTGTACTTTAATTATCCTAGAAATAAATGTCAAATTTCTTAGGAGGCTTAAATATTGAATTGAATTATCAAACAATTACACATGATTTATTAGGATTTATATTGAATGTTACCAAATAGTTTTCAGGATTTAACACCCATGTTTGTGTCCTGGAATATTCGCGGCGGTAGAGAAATATATATAGTTTAACATTATAATTTTATACAAAGATTCATCACACAATCAGATAAATATAGAGATGGTATAGTATTTAAAGAGACACCAAAATTTTTACAAGAAAAACCCTGAATAGAGGAAAAATCACGAGGTTTTGCCCAGTTTGAATGAATCCACTAATATTTGTAGTTGATTACAAATGAGAGCCTTCATTGGAGGGAAGGTCTTGGCTTGATGTAACAAATACATATCATATAGAGTGTGTTACATGGTGGAAATAGGAAAATCACTATTTACGCGTTCGTTTGGTCGGAAGGAACATAGTAGATGGGCGGCGGAGGTCGGAAAGAGCATTGTCTTGCGATGAAGGTCGAAAACACCATAGTCGACGGGTCACAGAGGTCAGAAGGACCGTTATCTAACGACGGAGGTCGGAAGGACCATTTTTCTGACGACAAATGGTAGGAAGGACCGTTGACAAGTGGAAGTCCGACATCGGTTAGAAATCTGGCGATGGGCGAAAGTCTGTCATCGAGGAGAAGTCCGATGAAAGTCTAGTGGCAGACGAAAGTTTGGCATTGGGTAGAAGTCCGAAAAAAAGTACGGTGACGGGAAGAAGTGAGGCGACGGACTTAAATCCGGCGTCGGGTATAAATTCGATGACGGGCGGAAGTTTAGCGTCGGGTAGAAGTCCGATGGAAGTCCTATGATGGGTAGAAGTTTAGTAACGGGTGGAAGTACGACGTTAAGTAGAAGTCTGACGTTGGACAGAAGTCTGGCGACGAGCGGAAGTACGATGATTGACGATATTTAGACGTAGGATTTAAGTCTAACGAAAGTCTGGCGTCAGGTAGAAGTCCGACAAAAGTCCGACAATGGGCAGAAGTCTGGCGACGAGTGGAAGTCCGGCGTCAGGTAGAAATCCAATGACAGCCGGAAATCCAACGTCGGTCGGTGGTCAAGGAGGAGTCTGGTAGCAATACAACTCTTCATTCTCTTTTTGCTTGGGCCTCCTTCTTCCTCCTTGCCTAACTTGCACTAAATACACATATATTTATAGTTTTTTTAGTGTTGTTTCACTTTCAGCCTCCTTAGATTATGCTTAAATTAGGCTTCCTCCTTCCTTCTTAAGCCTAACTTGCACTAAGTCTTAAATCATATTAATGACATGACTGTTTAATCTATTGCTACGAAAAACTTATAGTATGTTGTAACTTGTTCATCATTTATCATATATGATGTGAAAGAAACGATAGGAGATTTAGAAATAACACTTCAAGTAACTATATTATTATCATTCAAAATTTTCATATAATTATGAGGCCAAGTACAAAGTTTGGAAAATTTTATATGAACTAGATGATATATTACTTTGAGGTTTTTTGGGATGCCTTTATCATCCCTAATTTTAGTTTTCCTCTTTACATTCATTGAATATGTTGATTACCTTCAGATTTGAATTATGATGGGCTGGCATAAAGCTTCTTTACCTTCCATCTTTTTCTAGTATAGATGAATTATGATGACTTGGCCATTTTGTACACACCCCATTTAGAAGGCCCTCAGCAATCATGAGATACAGTTTTGCTCGCCCTTTTTTTGTTTGATCTCCCTCTAATCATATTTTTGTGGCTCTTAAGTTTAATTTATTGATTACTTTGATTGCTAATTCTCCTCTAAACTATATTACATTTTATGTAATTAAATGAATGTGCTCTCTATTAGCGCAAGTTTTTTTTTTTTTTTTTTGATGGTGTTAAAAATTGAAATATATAGATAATAAACCTACTTGAAAATTAGAATGTGCTTGACTATATTATGAAGAACTGCTAAAGATTAGCGATAACCCATTAACTTAACAGTTAACTCACTACCCTATTAGCATCTATCCATTAACTCTCTCTCTCTCTCTCTCTCTCTGTTGATTGCAAGTTGAAATATGTCTCACGGACTTCAAGATTCAAATAAGGGGGATTTACATACATGCCACTTTATTTCATGCTATTTATATATATAACAGCTAAAACTTTACTATTTCATAGCTTCCACTCATATAAAATTTTAACTTCATAGATACAAATCATATATTTCATTCTTACCACCCATACCACCTTGTAAACTATAATATTTCATTTTATGCACCCATATTTATTCTATGTGTGGTATGCATGTAATATTAAAATTTTAGGTGTTAGACATGTAAATAGCATGAAATAAAGTGGTATGCACGTAAATCTCCCTTTAATTAAATTATTATGATATGTTTGAATATCAACCCTAATCTCTAAGAAGGGCATTGATGTGAACATTCTTGATATGAAAACTTAGGCCTAATTTGAATGGACTATTTTGTGCTTATTCATTTTTAAAACGGTAAATTTAATGTTTGGTTTCTCAAATCACGTTTCTCATAACACCTTTTTTATGTTGTTTTAAGAAAGCTTTCTATATATGCTTCACCATTTAGAAAACTCTTTTCTCTAAGTTGGTGTATCTTAAAACTAACTTTTACAAAAGTACCGGATAACCAAACTAAGCCTTAAGTTACACCTAACACGGTCATTCATTCTTTGAAATTAAAAAAATGGATGTAATTTTTTATTATTTTACAAATATTCCTATTATTATTTCAAGGAGAAAAAAAGTACATAAAAATCATCACATCATTTAAAAAAAAAACTTTGGAGGAGTAGTATTCTTTGAATATCAAGAAGCATAAACAACTAAAAAGAAATGTTAGACCTAAGGCATAACCAAAAAGATAAAATAAAATAATGATTTTATTGCAACATTTAGATTTTTCATGATATGAACAATATTTTTTATAAGAAAATGATGCGCACATTAATAGTAATTTATATGAAATTTTAAGATGGAGTGTAGAAATAGTTGAATTTTATGATAAGATCGTGACACAAAAGAAATTTAGATAAGAGAAAAAATGTCTTGTAAGCCCAATGTTTTCACATATTTATTTAACAAGAATTGCACTAATCATTTGGATTAGTTGTTAGTTTAAGGAGATTATATATTGAGATATGACAATTGAGGGTAGTTAGTTTAATTAGACTTTGAGTTTATGATTACAAATATATTTATAGATTCAAAAGAAAAAAAAAACATTTTATATAATCTAATAATTAGACTTTGTTACATCTTATAGTTTAAGTTGCTTGATATAAAATTATAATTCTAATGTAAATTAACTAAGAATCTTATTAGTAATTAATTAGTGTTTTGTGGGTTGTTAAATTAGTTGTCTAAAGAAAGACAGGTACTTGAATTAAAAAGGCTTCTGTGTGAATAATGAAAATTTAAGTTGTCTTGGGCAGCGTTTTTACAGCTTTCTAAAATAACTTTTTAGCACAAAAATTCTTTTACCTATAAATTTTTGTACTGGAAAATTATTTTAAAAAGTATAAATAAGTTATCCCAAACAAAACCTAAGTTGATTACCATACTTTTTTTAGTATTTAGGGTTAGGGTTTTCTCATAAATTGCAATCATCAAAGGTTATCATAGTATTACTATATATATATATATATATATATATATATATATATATATATATATATATATATATATATATATATATATATATATATATATATATATATATATATATATATATATATATATATATATATATATTAAAACGAAGAATTTATGGGGATTAGGTCTAGCAATATGATATCTTTCGATCCCCTTAAAAATGATTCATTTGGAATCCTAAGTAAAAATGAAGGGTTTTTACATAAGACAATTTCATCGATTTGATAACCTTGAATTATGCTTTTGTGAGATTTTAATTTTTTTTACATATATTTACTAAATTTTCTTATTTATTTATAAAAAACAACCATAAGAGAGAAGATACTTTTTAAATATATATAATTGTTGCGTCCAGGAGTATTCGCGGCAATAGAGAAATATAAAGTTTATCATCTTAGCATTGTACGAAAATTCTGCACGCAATCAGATAAGAGAGAGGGTCTAGCATTCACATGAGACACCAAGATTTTTACGCGGAAAACCCCTGAATAGGGGGAAAAACCACGGGGCCTAGCCCAGTTTGAATGAATCCACTAGTATTGCAGACGATTACAAAATGAGGTCTTCCTTGGGAGAAGGCCTTAGCTTGATGTACATTTTATAAAGTACATTACATGATATGAAAACAAAGAATTACTATTGACATGTTCGTTTGGTCGGGAGGACCGTAGTCAGCGGGCGACGGAGGTCGGAAGGCTTGTAGTCGGTGGGCGAAGTAAGTCAGGAGGACCGTAGTCGACTGGCGACGGAGGTCGGAAGGACTGTAGTCGGCGGGCGACGTAAGTCAGGAGGACCGTAGTCGGCGGGTGACAGAGGTCGGAAAGATTGTAGTCGGCGGGCGACATAAGTTAGAAGGACCGTAGTTGGCGGGCGACGGAGGTCAGAAAGACTGTAGTCTGACGACTAAGATCAGAAGGACAGCGTTAGGTAAAAGTCCAATAATGGAAAGAAATCCATCTTTGCGTAGACATCCAGCGAAGTCCGATAACCGGTAGAAGTATGGCATTGGGTAGAAGTATGACGAAGAGTGAAGGTACGACGTCGGGCAGAAATCCGACGTCTGTTGGTGGTAGAGGAGAACTCCAGCTCACTTGGGCGGAGTTTCGACGTCAGGAGGGAACTCTGTTGTAAATTGTGAAGAATTTCAGTATCACGTGGAAGTTGGGCAGAATTCCTCCGTTCTCCCGAATATCACGCAAAATCCCGGCGTGTTCGGGAGGCAGAATGAACGCCGGCGGTGGTCGAGGAGGAGAGGATTCTCCTTTTCCCCTTTCTCCTCTTCTTCTCTTCTTCTTTTCTCTCTTCACTTGAGTCCCTTTGGTGTAGAGTGAGGTCTCTATTTATAGTTTTTCTGGAGTGGCATAGCTCGTAAATAGGCGTGAGATCAGGGGCGAATTGGGAGTGTTTTGAATGGACGGCCGATATCGAATCCTTTGATCATGCACCGTTCGTTGGGCATTTGAAGGCCTTTGATCATGCACCGTTTGTTGGATTCGTCTCGTCGAGCCGTTCGATTCGAGTATAAGCTCGTTAAAATCGGAGATCGTTTGGTAACTCAAATTGCGGTTTGAACCTTCCAACAACGCTTCGGGTCCTTGATTTGGACCCATTTGGACTCGGATTGGGTCGAATTTGGTGTTGTTGGATTCGTATTTTCGAGACGCTCAATTTGACTATAAGCTCACTGAAATCGAAATTCGGGTGTTCTCAGAATTAATTTTTGAAGTTTCCAACTAGCTTTTGCCTCAAGATTCGTGCCCGATCAAGCTAATTTTGTGATGACATATCAATAATAAAGACATATCATCTAAAAAATTCTTTAATGGTTATAGATAAACAAAAAAATTCTGCTCTAAAATTGCAAATAATTCTTAAATTTATAAAAATTAATTAATAAAAATATGAGTCATGCTTTAAACTGTGTGCTTAATTGTTGTCAAACAGTTAGATTAAGTAGGTAGTTGTCCAATCTCTTCCCAACCATGACAATGGAGACCAATTAGTAACCAACTAATCAACTAACCCTGTCTAGCCACTTGTCCAAACCTTAGACAATCGCAAAGAAAATCTCATCTGCCACATTTGATGTCACGACCCGACCCGAGACGAGACGGATCCCGCCCGCGCCGGATCGCGACGGGGAATAGCTAACCAGGATCTGGCTTTGGATTAGGTTACTGAACTGATCTTCCAAATTCTTAACTCAACAGAAGCACACAGAACAACAGAGCTACTAAAAACATCAAATGCAGCGGAACAAAACATCTATCTTAATTCATTTCCTCAGAATAATCATCTACAGAACAGTACATGGCTTTCAACAGAAAGAAAGACAGAACAGGAAAGCCATGACTGTACAAAAATCAAAAGTACAAAAGTACCTAATCTGATCAGACTCTGAAACCTAGTCCTGGACTTCCTTGCCCTTCCCAGAACCTGAAAAACCACCAGAAAGCAAGGGTGAGCTCAACAGCTCAGCAAAGCAACAAACCTCCAATCAAAATCCTCAGAAACTCAAAACCAACACAGCAGACAAATCCGTACAGAAATCAGAACGGAATCGGACAGATATCAAATCAAACAGAACTGTACGGAAACAGAAGTCGTATCAAATCAGAAACAGAACAGATCAGACATATCAGATCAACAGAATCGGATTCGTACAGATCGTATCAGAATGGAACAAATCAACAGAGTCAGAAACAGAAATCAGAATCGTACGGATCATATCATATCATAATCACAATTTCGTACAGAACAGAACAGATACAGAAAGTGGTACGGATACATATAGCTAAATGCCCTGACACTGACGGAATCTCTACGGATTCCGGCCCCTTATGCCTCCCTTCCCAGACACTGACTGAATCTCATAGGATTCAGGCCCCTTATGTCTCCCTTTGTGCTCACGGCACCAAAACAGATGTGCTTATAGCACCAAAACAGAATTCATCGGATCCGGAACAGAACAGATATCAGATTTCAGATTGAGCTCATTTCAGATTTCCCGTTTCACTAACTGAATCTCATAGGATTCAGGCCCTTTATAACTCCCTTTGCATAGCATATACAGATAGCATATCATTTCAGAGAAAATCCGGACAAATCAGGAATTACTCAAAAATCGGGCAGCACAACGGTAGTATACGGAATTTACACAATTTTCCTGAAAATCAAAATTCACCAAATTCGCACAGAATATAGATATCAACATTTCAGAACATTTATTCTACTGCACAGAGAATTTCCAAGTTCACAGAAAAATCCAGTCGACTAAAAACACAGTCGAATCAAAAATATCCGGACAAAAATCTTCAAAATATAGTTAAAACGTGCACACCCGGCACGGCAACGATATACAAAAAGTTACGCGGTAAAAACTGAACCGTTCAAAAGATACGGACGAAAATCGCTAACGGAAACAAAATCCGGACAAAAAATACCGCCAAACACGACGGTTCTGAAAATTTAGAAAGTCGGATTGTGCCTTACCTCGTGCACAGCAATTTCCTCAACAGTCTCCTCGGACGAAAACAGCTCGGCGTCGCCCGAAAATCCGCTTTTCCACTTTTTCCTTCGTTTTTCTCTCTCCTCAGCTTTTTCTCTCTCTTCAAAATATCTCAATTCTATATATATCCAGACTGATCGTCCCGGACGATCGAGCTTCGTACCGGACGATCCATGAAGAGAGGAATTCCGTCCAGACGAAAAATGACATATCGTCCCTAGCGAAGGGTTCACGGGAGAATTTTCGTCCAGACGATCCAATTTTCGTCCCGACGAATCATACAACCAAAACTGATTTTCTGCATAACCTGTACCGATCGTCCCGGACGATCCAACTTCGTCCCGGACGAACCTGGAGCAAAAACTGATATTACAATCTCCCCAACTTAAAAAAAAATGTCGTCCTCGACATTATCCAGTCCAAACTCAGTCAAAACAAGTACGGGTACGACCGTCTCATATCAGACTCCTTCTCCCAAGTTGCTTCCCGTGCAGTCCGGTGCTTCCACTGGACTTTAACCATCGGAATCTCTTTATTTCTTAACTTTCGGACGTCGTATGCCAAAATAAGCTCTGGCTCTTCCTTGTACACCAGATTCTCCTGAATCTCAACCTTATCAGCTGACAACTTCTTCCCAGAGTCTGAAACCCACTTCCTCAGAGTGGATACGTGAAACACATTATGCACATCCGGCATAGAATCAGAAAGCAATAGGCGATAAGCAGATTTTCCAATTCTTTCCAAAATCTCAAATGGTCCAACATACCTTGGACTAAGCTTGCTTACCTGACCAAATCTGCTCACACCTTTCATCGGGCTGACTTTGACATACACAAAGTCACCAACCTGAAACTCAACAAATCTGTGCTTCTGATTGTAATACTTCTGCTGACGATCTTGAGCGGCTTTCAATCTTTCTCTTATCAAATTGATCTTCTGAGCAGTTTCATCAGCAAAAGTGGCCCCCAAAGCCTGTCTATCTCCGACCTCCGTCAGAGTCAAAGGAGTACGGCACTTCCTGCCATACAAAGCCTCGTACGGTGCCATACCGATACTGGACTGAAAACTGTTGTTATAAGCAAACTCAATCAGCGGAATATGATCCTCCCAACTTCCGCTAAAGTCCAGAACACAAAGCCTCAACAGATCTTCCAGTACCTGAATAGTCCTCTCAGACTGTCCGTCGGTCTGAGGATGAAAGGCTGTACTGAAATGCAGTTTCGTACCCAAGCCTTGCTGAATGCCTTTCCAAAGTCTGGAAGTAAAGCGTCCATCTCGATCAGATACGATCACACGAGGCACACCGTGCAATCTGACTATTTCCTTCACATAAATCTATGCCAAGCGATCAACTGAATCCGTCTGTCTGATCGGAAGAAAATGGGCTGACTTGGTCAATCGATCTACAACCACCCAAATGGCATCATGTCCTTGTCTAGATCGAGGAAAACCCATCGCAAAATCCATCGTTACCTCCTCCCATTTCCACTCAGGGATAGGCAACGACTGCAACAGTCCACCTGGTCGCTGATGCTCTGCCTTCACCAACTGACAGGCTTCGCATCTCGACACAAACTCCGCTACATCTTTCTTCATTCCAGGCCACCAGAACAAAAGTTTCATGTCAGCATACATCTTACCACTGCCTGGATGAACAGTGTAGCCAGAATGATGAGATTCACACAGAATCTCCTGCCTCAAGTTTCCAAACACAGGTACCCACAACCTATTCTTACAGAAAATAACACCAGAATCAGAAATTCGAAGTTCAGGAGTCTTACCAGATCCAATCTGAGCTATCAACTTCGAATAATCAGAATCTGACTTCTGGGCTTCCTGAATCCGTGCTTCCAAAGAAGACTGAATACTCATCTGAGCCAACTCCAAATCACTGGAGGAAACCACCTCCAACTGCAATCTCTCCAAATCACGAATCAGAAAGTCATCACAGGTAAGCTGAATACCTGAGAATCCAGAAGACTTCCTGCTCAGAGCGTCCGCTACCACATTCGCCTTCCCAGGCTGATACTGAATAGTCAAATCGTAGTCCTTGATCAACTCGAGCCACCTCCTCTGTCTCAGATTCAGATCCTTCTGAGTAAAAATATACTTCAGGCTCTTATGATCAGTAAAGATCTCACACCTGACGCCATACAGATAATGACGCCAAATCTTCAAAGCAAAAACTACTGCAGCTAACTCCAAATCATGTGTCGGGTAATTCTTCTCATGTGGTTTCAACTGTCTCGAAGCATAAGCAATTGCCTGACCATGCTGCATCAGAATGCAACCCAATCCTTTCAGTGAAGCATCACTGAACACCTGGAAACCCTCCGTACCTGACGGAAGTGCCAACACTGGAGCTGAAGTCAAACACTCCTTCAATCTCTGAAAACTAGCTTCACACTCCGGTGTCCAAACAAAAGGTACTGACTTCTGAGTCAGTCTCGTCAGAGGGGTCGAAATCTGTGAAAATCCTTTCACAAACTTCCTATAATACCCGGCCATGCCCAAGAAACTACGTACCTCAAATACCGTAGTCGGCCTTGGCCAATCAGCAACAGCCTGAATCTTCTGGGGATCTACAGAAATGCCTTCTCCGCTAACCACGTGCCCCAAAAATGAAATGCTCTTCAGCCAGAATTCACACTTAGAAAACTTGGCATACAGCTGATGCCTCCTCAAAGTCTCCAACACAATCCTCAAATGTCTGGCATGATCATCCTCAGATGCAGAATATACCAGAATATCGTCAATGAAGACGATCACAAACTGATCCAAATACTCCCTGAATACTCGGTTCATCAGATCCATAAAAATCGCAGGCGCATTGGTTACCCCAAAAGGCATAACCAAAAACTCGTAGTGCCCGTACCGAGTACTGAAAGCAGTCTTCACCACATCAGTTTCCTTCACCTTCACCTGATAGTATCCGGATCGCAAATCAATCTTCGAAAACACCGAAGATCCGGAAAGCTGATCAAACAAGTCGTCTATCCGAGGCAAAGGATACTTGTTCTTGATCGTGACCTTGTTCAAATCTCTGTAATCAATACACATACGGAGTGTACCGTCCTTCTTCTTCAAAAATAATACAGGTGCTCCCCAGGGCGAAACACTAGGACGTACAAAACCTCTGTCAACCAACTCCTGAAGCTGAACTTTCAACTCAGAAAGTTCTTTCGGTGCCATCCTGTACGGAGCTTTCGATATCGGAGCGGTACCCGGAAAAACATCGATAGAGAACTCCACATCTCTATCCGGAGGTAAACCAACCAACTCCTCAGGAAAAACATAAGCAAACTCCCGTACCACAGGGATCTTAGAAACAGAACCAACCTCCAGGTTCAGATCCCGCACCGAAGCCAAAAATACTGGGCATCCTTTCTTCCACATTCTGCTCACCTCCAACACAGAAACCAGACTGGAGAGAACACCTCGTAATCCCTGAAATACAACTCTCTCTCCAGCCATAAGCAAACTCACTTGCTTCTTCAGACAGTCTATCTGGGCCTCATACTGACTCAGCCAATCCATGCCCAGAATCACATCATACGACGAAATCGGCAATCGAATCAAACTCGATTTCCACTTCTTGCCAGAAATCTCGATCTCACACAAACAAAACTGTCGAGCAATCAATGGATTCCCAGCCGGTAAAATCACAGACAAAGAAACCGGTAAAACCATCGAATCCAAATGTAAAATCTCAAAACAATGCTCGGACAGAAAAGAATGACTCGCTCCAGAGTCAAACAAAACACGACAGGGCTGATCAGAAATGTAAACCGTACCTGTCACAACATCCGGAGCATCACGAGCCTCCTGCTGACTCAGACTGTAAACTCGTGGCTGAACTGGAACAGGAGCTGAAGCAACAGAACTACTCTGCTCCCTCTGAATCGTAGGTGGTCTCCGTGGTGCAGAACTAGAACCACCACCTCTACCAGCAAATCCCTCAGGGCGTGGAGGAACAGTCCTCGGTCTTCCTGCTGCTGAACCAACAGGTCTGACAAAGCCCTCAGATCGCTGCTCATATCCCATCTGTGGACATTCTGCAATCCGATGTCCCGGCTGACCACATCTGAAACAAAGACCAGCTATCCTGTAGCACTGGCCATGGTGTCGCCGTCCACAACTCTGGCACACAGGTGCCGAACTGACAGATCCAGAACTAGTCGTACTGGTAGCAGTACCAGACGATCCTCCGCTCTTCCTGGAATCTCCAGATCCAGATCCGGAAACAAATCTCCTCTTCCCAGAGGAACCACTGCCAGATGTCTCTCCTCCAAACCTCTTCCTACTCGCAGTCCACCGCTGCTGAGTAGCCGTCATGTCATTCTCAATCAGACGAGCTCGCTCCACAAGCTCAGAGAAATCAGTAATCCGGAACGGTATCAGAGGCTGCCTCAAAGTGTCTCGTAAGCCTCTCAGAAATCTGTAGCACCTCTCAGCAGACGTGCTAACCAGCTGCGGAGCGTACCTGGCTAATGCAGTAAACTCAGCCTCGTACTGCATCACCGTCTTGCTCCCCTGAACAAGTCTCAGAAAACTCTCCTGCATCTGCTGTCGTGCAGAAGGGGGAACAAACCAGTCCCGAAATACTTCAGTGAACTCTTCCCAAGTGATCAAAGAGTTCAATCTGCCCTGAAATCTGGCTGCTTGCTGGCCATCCCACCAGTGCTCAGCCTCTCCGTCCAACAGAAAAAACAGCTAACGGAACTTTCCTGTCTGCAGGACACTGCATCCCGTCAAAAGTCTTCTCCAATCTCCTCAGCCACTCCTCAGCAGCTCTGGGCTCAACAGCGCCCTCAAACCTCGGAGGCTTCAACCTCAAAAATAACTGCAGGTGTCGATCAATGTCCTCAGATCTAACAGTCGAAGCTCTGCTCTGAGTCTCGCTCATCATCTGAGCAACAAGTGAAGCAAACTGTGAAAGCGTATCAGCACCGACCACTGGGGCTGTACTCCCCACTGGTGCTGCCTGATCGTCACTCTGACCGTCTGTCATGTCTGGGTCTGGCTGATCCATACAGAAAAATCCAGAAAATCCGGAAAACTATCACAAAACAACACAAAATAACACAATAAAAAGCCAAACGACCCAAAACTACCTCCCAAACAGACTCACTGATCACTTCCTAGAGCTCTGTTTTACAATCCAACCTGTTTCCAAAACCAGTGCTCTGATACCAAAAAGCTTGTCACGACCCGACCCGAGACGAGACGGATCCCGCCCGCGCCGGATCGCGACGGGGAATAGCTAACCAGGATCTGGCTTTGGATTAGGTTACTGAACTGATCTTCCAAATTCTTAACTCAACAGAAGCACACAGAACAACAGAGATACTAAAAACATCAAATGCAGCGGAACAAAACATCTATCTTAATTCATTTCCTCAGAATAATCATCTACAGAACAGTACATGGCTTTCAACAGAAAGAAAGACAGAACAGGAAAGCCATGACTGTACAAAAATCAAAAGTACAAAAGTACCTAATCTGATCAGACTCTGAAACCTAGTCCTGGACTTCCTTGCCCTTCCCAGAACCTGAAAACCACCAGAAAGCAAGGGTGAGCTCAACAGCTCAGCAAAGCAACAAACCTCCAATCAAAATCCTCATAAACTCAAAACCAACACAGCAGACAAATCCGTACAGAAATCAGAACGGAATCGGACAGATATCAAATCAAACAGAACTGTACGGAAACAGAAGTCGTATCAAATCAGAAACAGAACAGATCAGACATATCAGATCAACAGAATCGGATTCGTACAGATCGTATCAGAACGGAACAAATCAACAGAGTCAGAAACAGAAATCAGAATCGTACGGATCATATCATATCATAATCACAATTTCGTACAGAACAGAACAGATACAGAAAGTGGTACGGATACATATAGCTAAATGCCCTGACACTGACGGAATCTCTACGGATTCCGGCCCCTTATGCCTCCCTTCCCAGACACTGACTGAATCTCATAGGATTCAGGCCCCTTATGTCTCCCTTTGTGCTCACGGCACCAAAACAGATGTGCTTATAGCACCAAAACAGAATTCATCGGATCCGGAACAGAACAGATATCAGATTTCAGATTGAGCTCATTTCAGATTTCCCGTTTCACTAACTGAATCTCATAGGATTCAGGCCCTTATAACTCCCTTTGCATAGCATATACAGATAGCATATCATTTCAGAGAAAATCCGGACAAATCAGGAATTACTCAAAAATCGGGCAGCACAACGGTAGTATACGGAATTTACACAATTTTCCTGAAAATCAAAATTCACCAAATTCGCACAGAATATAGATATCAACATTTCAGAACATTTATTCTACTGCACAGAGAATTTCCAAGTTCACAGAAAAATCCAGTCGACTAAAAACACAGTCGAATCAAAAATATCCGGACAAAAATCTTCAAAATATAGTTAAAACGTGCACACCCGGCACGGCAACGATATACAAAAAGTTACGCGGTAAAAACTGAACCGTTCAAAAGATACGGACGAAAATCGCTAACGGAAACAAAATCCGGACAAAAAATACCGCCAAACACGACGGTTCTGAAAATTTAGAAAGTCGGATTGTGCCTTACCTCGTGCACAACAATTTCCTCAACAGTCTCCTCGGACGAAAACAGCTCGGCGTCGCCCGAAAATCCGCTTTTCCACTTTTTCCTTCGTTTTTCTCTCTCCTCAACTTTTTCTCTCTCTTCAAAATATCTCAATTCTATATATATCCAGACTGATCGTCCCGGACGATCGAGCTTCGTACCGGACGATCCATGAAGAGAGGAATTCCGTCCAGACGAAAAATGACATATCGTCCCTGGCGAAGGGTTCACGGGAGAATTTTCGTCCAGACGATCCAATTTTCGTCCCGACGAATCATACAACCAAAACTGATTTTCTGCATAACCTGTACCGATCGTCCCGGACGATCCAACTTCGTCCCGGACGAACCTGGAGCAAAAACTGATATTACATTTGACTACAATATTTTATATCTTTCGATGTTAATTACCATAAGTTTTTTTAATTATTAGAATGAAAAAATAATAATAAGATAAAATTGGTATTATAACTAGTATGTTAGAGTATTAATTAAGTAGAATTACTTGTAATTTGCAATATTAATGTTGCTAATCATGATTCAACAATACTCATTCAAGGGTGAAATCATCAATCAATGGACTTTGAAGTACATTTTGCTGAGCTTCGCATCAAAACATTACTACAGCAAAAATAATAATAAGTCTTTATCCTATTACATGAGATTGCTTTAGGGGTGTAAGTGAGCCGGCTCGAGCTCGACTTGTTTATGGGCTAGCAAGCCGAGCTTATCGAGCTCACGGGTCGAGCTCGAACTTGATGAGGCTCGGCTCGTGAGCCGGCTCAAATAATTTTTTGGCTTTTTTTTTTAAATTTAAATAATTACTATTTTTATTAAATTTAAATCTTTATATATATATATATATATATATATATATATATATATATATATAATATATATATATATATATATATATATATATATATATATATATATTATATATATATACTGTTAAATGTTTTATACAAGAGGAAAAAGTTACGAAAAGCTCGTTTATCCAAGGGAAATAATAGCGTTGGACTCATACCATTGGCCACTTGGCGTTGACCACATGGACACCTTCTTTTATCCAAGGGAAAAAGCAACGAACCACATGGACACTTTCTAGCTGGCCAAAAAACCGGACGGAAAATTGCGAATGGTGGTCGGGAAACTGAAATTGAGGAGCTCGATGAGCCTCGAAGAGCTCATCTCTATGTCACGAGTCAAGCTCGAGCTCGACTCAAGTTTGAGCTTGAGTTCGAGCTCGGTATTTGACTCACTAGTCGAGCTCGAACACCCCCTGACTTGAGCTCGAGCTCGACTCGTTTACACACTTAGGTTGGCTACACTATCTTTTTCTTCATTGTGTCATATTAAGAGTTAAATTCTCATTTAGACTACGTTTGGGATATTGTTTTTTCTACTTTCTAAATCATTTTTCTAGTACAAAATTTCTTAAATTATAAATTAAAAAAAAAAAAAACAAAAAGAAAGTTGTTCCAAACCAAACATAAATCTAATAAAAAAAATTATTGATACATCATACAAAAATTATCTTGATATGGCACTAATCTCAAAGCAAAATCAAGTTGGAAAGTTCCGAAATCAAAATCAGAAGCATCTGAACTCCGTTTTCAGTAAACTTACAATCGAACTGAGCGTCTCGGAAATACAAACCCAACGACACCAAATTCGACCCAATCTGAGCCCAAATGGGTCCAAATCAAGGACCCGAAGCACTGTTGGAAGGTTCAAACCACAATTTGGATTACCAAACGGATTCCAAACATAACAAGCTTATAATCAAATCGAGCGGCTCGACGAGACGAATCCAACGAGCCCAAGATCACTAAATTCCGACATCACTACGACGTTCAAACGTCAATCGAACGGTTCATGATCAAGGGATTCAAGATCGTCCGTCCATCCAGTCACTCCCAACTAACCCTTGATCCTCCACCTATTTACGGGCCATATCATTCCCAAAATCTATAAATAGAGCTCCCTCTCCTCTTGAAAAGAGACCCCCCCCCAGAGCTTAAGAAAAAAAGAGAGAGATCAGAGATCGCTCTTGCTTCCTAGCCTCCTCGACCACCACCGAAGTCTCGCCGGACCACCGCCGATCCACCGCCAGAGTCTCGTCGGACCACCGCCTAACGTCGTTGCTCCGCCGAACCACCGCCTAACGTCGTTGCTCCGCCGAACCACCGCCTGACGCCATGTGCTCCACCGGACCACCGCCTAACGCCGTTGCTCCGCCGAACTACCGCCTGACGCCCTGTGCTCCGCCGAACCACCGCCTAACGACGTTGCTCCGCCGAACCACCGACTGACGCCGTGTGCTCCATCGGACCACCATCTAACGCCGTTGCTCCACCGGACCACTGCCTAACACCGTTGCTCCGCCGAACTACCACCTGACGCCCTGTGCTCCACCGGACCACCGCCTAACGCCGTTGCTCCGCCAAACCACCGCCTAACACCGTTGCTTCCCCGAACCACCGCCTGACGCCGTGTGCTCCACTGGACCACCATCTAACGCCGTTGCTCCTCCAGACCACCATCTGAGACACTCATCTTCGTCGGACGCCCTACGTTCCGCCAGACCTTCACCTGAAGTTCTCATCTTTGCCAGGCCATTGTCGAAGACTCTCATCTTTACCAGATCATCATCTAAGACCCGGAGTTCTGCCTGATCATCATATAAGGCCCGAAGTCCTACCAGACCATTACTCAACACTCGGACTTCTATTATACAATTGCTACTTGTAATCTGATCGTCCTTAGAGACGAGTCAGTTTATTGTAATTAACTCAAGTTCTAGTGAAATCTTTTCAACTGGGCTAGGCCCCGTGATTTTTCCCCTTTCAAGGGTTTTCCACATAAAAAATATTGTGTTCTCTGTGTGTGAGCTGGATATCAGTATAACGCTAAGACGAACGATTAAAAATATATCGCCGCGTATATTCTAGTCCACAACAATTATTAAAGTTCCATTCCCTCTGGATATTCCTAACTTTTTTTTTTCATTTTAAAGATTGATAGTCTTAAACTTTTATATCTGCAAGATCGAACTTAAGATCTCTTGATTGATAGTCAAAATTCCAAACCACATACCAATGTGAGCTATCACTGAATGAATTGTAACGTTACTCCACTGCTAAAACCGCCCACCAATTTCCTAAGAAAATTAAGAAATTCTACATTATTTTAATATTTATATTTTAAGTTTTTAATTGTATGCGTAAGTGTTAAATTTCAAATATTAAAATATGTAAATATATAAAAATTATGAGGCCTCTATGTAAACCCGCCTATTAGCGTATTTGACGGGCAAGGGCGTTAAACGCCCGCCAGTTCTTCCATCGTTTTATTGCGTTCCCATAACATAACTCTCCATTTGTGAGTCTCCGACTCCCTCCCTCCCTCCCTCCCTCTCTCTCTCTCTCTCTCTCTCTCTCTTCGTCGATGGGACGGCGGAGGGGCGCGAAGGGTCCGGTGGGGGCGGTGTACGCCTGGGTACGAGGTCAATCAGTGAAGGCAAAGACGGCGCTCGGAGCTTTGGCGGCCTTCATTGTCCTTGCCGCGCTGTGGGCGTTCGTCCGCAACCACAATCACTTCTTCGTCGCTTCGGAGGTCGTGCACTCCGCGGGCATCATCGTCCTCATATACAAGCTCACTAACCACAAGACATGCTCCGGTGATCATCTTTTCTTTCCCCTTTCTTTGTTTACTTTAGTTTGCTAGGGCGAACAAAGTTCTTGTGTTTTGAATTGTGATGATGAAATTTTTTGCTATTGACTTGTTGTTACTGTTGTTATTTGATATGGCTGGAAAGAGCTTGCCGGTTTAATTCGTTGATTGGGGTTCATGTGATCTGGATTTTTAATTGATGGATGGCTATTTGGGTGGAATTGATTGTGAGAAAATCTTGTTTTTTAGAAATGGATACGGTGGCACCTCTATGTTTCAAATGCTCTGTGATTGTTAGCTTTCGCCCATAATCATGGTTTTATGCGGAATATCTTATGGCAGATTATCTGCGGCGGAAATATCAATCGAATTGGATATTGCTCTTCTCTGCCCTAAATACCTCTCCCCAAATTTTCGTTATCTTGTTCCATATAGTCTCCTCTTTTATGATTTCTATATTCAGCATGAATCATCTTTGACCACAAAGACTGTTCTCCTCTCCCTATCTTTGGATATCTAGTATTGATTTCTATAAAATTCTATTATAAAAAGGAAGATCTGCATCGTTTTTTTTTAATTCTATGATAGTAGTCTTTTTTTAAGCTACATGTCGCAAATTTGAAATATTTATTATCTTCTTCCCTGTTTTGTAGGTCTTTCGTTAAAGTCTCAAGAGCTTACAGCAATATTCTTGGCTGTGAGGTTTTATTGCAGTGTAATCATTGAAAAGGACATTCATACTGTCCTTGATCTACTGACTTTATTTTCAACGCTTTGGGTTATATACATGATGAGATTCAAGTTGAATTCAAGCTACACTAAGGAACTCGACAATATGCCAAGATACTATTTGGTAAAATCATATACTTCCATAAGTTGTAATAAATTTCTTTGCATTTTGTGTTTGTAGTAGTTCTATTTGATGTAACTATCTTATCTCTTGTTATTTCCTAACATGTTCCTCGTATTAAAAAGCTTCCTCCAGTCCTTGGTTACCTGTTCTCTTAGGAATTGTCATTCAATATCATTGTTTATCGAGGAAAAAAATAGGAGATAAAAGGCTTGGTTTGGGACAACTTTCTTAATGCTTTTTAAAACAGCTTTTTAATATAAAAATTTTTAGTTAAAGAAAATTTGGTACTAAAAAGTTACTTTAGAAAGCAGAAAGAAAACTATTCCAAACAAAGCCAAAGATTTATGTAATCCAATGGCTTGTAATTAGAAATACTTTCTGCCAATTTACATATTTGGGACGCCTTATGCAAATATTCAACCTACAACCGTTAAATTTCAAATGGTTTATGTGTTTCCTTGCAGTTGGTTCCATCTATTGTGCTTGCCATACTTGTCCATCCTTTCTTATACAAGCACCACAGTAGATTCCTTTGGGCTTTTTCTGTGTACCTAGAATCTGTGTCTGTGCTTCCTCAACTCCGATTGATGCAAAATGCAAAGGTTTGCTGGTATCTTTGTACTTGATGGCTATTTTAAAGCGTTTGATAATACACGAATTTAGAAACAATGTTACCTTTTGCAGATGGTGGAACCTTTTACAGCCCATTATGTATTTGCACTGGGTGTTGCTAGATTCTTAAATTCTGCCCATTGGATAATTAAGGTACATCCTATCTTTTCCTTGTTTATGTGGTGAATATTCCATAATGCTATATGCTAATAGCTAAACAATTTTTATATGGGTTGTTATTGTTTTCAAATTTCCTTGTTGATGTGGTGAAGATTTAATTCTATAGTATACTATATTGAATATAGGAGTTTATTGTCATCCTCGTAGGCATATCATTCTCAGAATCTCACCTCTTTATGATGTAGACAGTTATAAGGGATTGATGAAAAGATGCTTTTCGCTCTGCTAGGATTAGGAGTTTGGCGGCGTTTCTCCCTTCATTGAGAGGCTCTCCGATCGTTTCAGGGAAGATTTCTTCTTCTTCTTCTTGTTTTGTGCGGTGTTTTTGTTAGTTATGGAGGGTAAAAGGCTTTTGGGTCCGGGTTTTTTATCTGGTTCGTCTTCTTCTCGATCTTTCCGTGATGCCCTAGCGGGATCGTCTGCTTCGAAATCCTCTTTCCCTGATCTAAAGGTTTCGTCTTTTCGGGGCCTTCCTTCACTGTGGATTTCCGATGAGGAAGTGCTTGCCCTCGCCTCCTCTTTTGAATTTGCGCTGGTCGGTAAATTTATGGCTCATCGTCCGTCTTTGGAAGCTATTCGAATTTTTTTTTAATCTCAAGCTTAATGGTGTTTTCTTTGTCACTGTTCTTAACTCTAAGCATATTCTGATTAAGTTGGAAAACGATTTGGATTACTGTCGAGTTTTTACCCATCGCTCTTATTTCGTGAATAACTGTTTTATGAAGATTTTCAAATGGTCTCCCACATTTGACATTGATGTTGAATCCCCTTCTATTCATATCTGGGTTTCCTTTCCTAACCTATGGCCACATCTCTTTGCTCCGAGAATTCTTTTTGGTCTTGGCTCTATGTTTGGTAAACCATTAAAAATTGATCAGGCTCCTCCTCTGGTCGGCGTCCTTCGATAGCTCGTGTGTTGGTGGAATTGGATGTTACCATGGTGTATCCTAACAAAATCTGGTTGGGTTCCGAGAGCTTAGGCTATATACAATCGGTTATTATGGATCCCTTTCCTGCTTATTGTTCACATTGCAAGTCTCTGGGTCACTCAAAGCTTGAGTGCCCTTCCCTTCAGTCTCGTGTGGTTGTGCCGCCTGTGGGTGAGGTTACTCCTGTTTCTGAGGATTGTGACTTACCTGCTGCTGTTCTTCCTGTTGTTCCTATGTTGTTAAGTTCGGATAGTGGCAATTTGGCTGTGAATAAGGACATTGAGAGTTTAGGTGGTATTGGTTGTGCTACTCTTTCTCCTCTCTTCTCTAATCCGGTGGTGAGGCCTCTGTCTGTTTGTGATTCCCCTATTTTGGCCGGTTTAGGATATGTGGAAATGGCTGCGGAAACTGAGGTGGCTGGACATGCTAATGCTAATGGTGTTGATTTTGTTGCTATTCTATCCCCCGAGGCTCAACCTTTTACTCCCGTTGGTTTGAATTTCATTTCCAACCGTGTTTGTCATAGCGTTGAGGTCCCTCCTCGTGAGCTTCCTTTGGTGTCTGTTAGTTCGGCCCCGGCTGTTTAGGCCGGTCAGTCTTTAAATTCTGAGAAGTTGGTTGTCCCGATTCAGTCGCCTGTCGTGGTTAATTTGGAAGAGGAAGTGTGTCGGGTGGCTGTTTCGATAACTCTAGTCTCACTCGTAATGATCGTGTTGTGCTTAAGGATTTTGTGGATGTTCCAGTGATTTTTATGGATCATAATAGTCTACACTATAATGTGAAGGATAACTCGGGCGTGGACCTTAGGGTCCACCTGGACTGGCTTCATGACTATAGTTCTGTTTCTGAATCTGAGTCTGTTGAATCTATGGGAGATAGAGATCCTGGTAATTCTTTCAATTTGCTGCTTGATACGCCACTTGTGCCTGCTGCTTCTCGTGGCAGATCTCGTGGGAGGGGCAGGCGTGGTCGTTGATTGTTTGTTGGTTGCTGCAATGTTTCTGTTTTATTTGCTATTTAGTGTGGTTTCGGTTGCTGCAATGTTTTTGCATTTGTGGTTGGTGGGTTGGCCGGTTAATTGATTCGATTTGGACGATGAGAAAGCAGCGAGGCTGCAAGCGTTGTGGACGGCCAGGGTTGGTTGGCAACCTGGTGGGCCCTTCGATTTTGTTTTTTACCAGTGGATGGCCACGCCCTGGCAACCCGATGCTGGTCTGAGTCCGTTGGTATCAACCTTATTATTTTGGTGGGCCCTTTTGCTTTTTTGATTGTAAGCCTATGATGTGGCCCTATCTAGGGTCTTCTTTTTGTAATCTTTCTGGTTCAATAAATTTGGTGGTTTAAAAAAAAAAAAAGGGATTGATGAAAATATATTCTCTTTGAAGCTTTTGAAGCTTAGTTATTGTCTTTGTTCCCTGGATTGAGAATTCCCATCAAGCAGGTCCAATTCTATTGACGATCACCACATCAATTCTGTGGTGTCAAATCTCAATCTTTGCTTTCATTTCATGTTGAGAAGCATACATATCTATAGCTTCGTCGCCCTTTTTTCTTCTTAACGTCAATTCAGAGCTTTTGAGGCCTTTTATTATCCTAGGCCTCAAACAAATGTGGTTTTGTTGAATATCAATAGCAATAGATCAGAATAATAATAACAACAACATCAAGCCTATATCCCACTACGTGGGATCGGCTACATGAATACTTTTTCTCCATTTTGTCCTATTAAAAGTCAAATTCTAGTTTAAATTTAATAAAGAAAGGTCATTCCTAATATTTTCTAACTAAGTCTTTTTAGGTCTGCCTCTACCTTTCTTAACATAAGTCAAATCTAATACCTCTACTTTCCTAACCGGGTCATCGGAAGGCCGCCGTTTTATGTGTCTCTAATATTATCTTCTACTAGAGCTACTCCAACCTTTTCACGTATATGCTCGCTTATGATTTTTATGGTAGGCTAACAGCAGCTTTCTGTATGATTATATGATTGATAGGTTATTGATACCGGCGGATCATTCCTCACTGGTTCATCATCTGCAGTCTTCTGGACCCCGGCAGTGCTCGTCGCTGAACTGGTGCAGACACTGATCTTGGCTGATTTTTGCTACTACTATATTAAGAGGTAAAAGGATTAGCTCTAGCTTTCTATATATACTGTGCATTGTCGTTTGGTTTTTTACTCCCTATTCTTCCACTTGCAGCGTCATGCTTGGCCAGCTGATGCGACTGCCTTCAGCACATGGAATGAGAGATGTATAACTAGCTGGAACTTAATAACTTAGGTAATCATTCAAAGATGATTCTGTAGTCTTGTCTGATGTTGTGTTAAGTATGTTTAAAGTTTAAACATGTAGGTTTTTTTACAAAATTTGCTGTTAGAACGCCTTATGAATATTTATATTATAGATAATCATGCAGAAGAATTCTGCCTAAACTAGTTTTATCATGTAACATGGATGTCTTTTTCTCCAACAAATCTTACTACAAAGCACGTTTGTATTGTCCTGATTTGGATGATTTTTTCTTTCCTGCTATCTCTGATTTGTCTTCTTTGGAGTTTTTTTTTTTTGTCTAAAAAAGCTCAAACAGTACATTTTCTTGAGCGCATGTTCTTTTTTATGTATTTAAGTTATTATCTTCACAAAAAGTTACCTAATCCCAAATAATTACTTTGTATATAATTAATCAATTACATAATTAAATGTTTATTGTTAGCTTAATGAATCGATCTGTATGTAAACCTTAAGTTTATCTTAATCACAGTACTTACTATAGCTTAACTTGTAGTTAGTTTAATGTATTCTATTCAATATCATTTGTATTACAGCTACTACATCATAATATTAATTAATTAGATGTTAACCTTAATTATCTTAAGCAAAGATTTGATACATATAATTTAATAGACCATCTCAATCTTTTTTTAGTGAATTGATATAATATCTAAGATTATGACATGAAGTGCTTCTAGAAATAAAATAAACCTTTAGTTTAATTTTAATTTCAGCAAATCTCAAAAGCTATCCATAAGAAGAACTATGAGGAATAACAAGAGAGAGCCTTTTAATTGATGATATACGGAAGAAAACAAACAATATACATTAGATCTTTAATTTGAGAGGAAGATACCGCTCTCTCAAAATCCTAGCTACCTCGCTAGAGCCCTCTCACCCTTAGGGATATTAATTTCAGCCAAATCTCACATAATCCAACCCTTAGTTTTATAAAACTACTTAAAGCATGCAATATCCAGTAAATACCCAAAACAACCCTCCCAATTTGAATTTCCCTCCTTGTTGCCCCCTCCCTTTGAATTAATTCCTAGGCACCACCCGAAGGGGGGCGAAAGAGTGCTAAGGTGGACTAGGCTTCTGCATGGAATACACGTTGCCAGTTTAGGGTGGACAAGCCCGATCAAGGAGGGACTAGTCTAACAAACCCCCCCCCCTCCCCCGCGCGCGCGCGCGCGCAGACTCACTTTATTCTCAAGGTGAAAAATATGGAAACTGCTGCTTCACCTTCTCGTGCGGCTCCCACGTGGCTTCATAATCGGCTAGGTTCATCCATTTTATAAGCACTTCCTTGATCCCTACCTTTCTATGATGTACCCCTTCCAGCTCCAATGTTTCCAACACTACCTCTAAATCTTCTCTATAAGTATCACAAGTAACTCTAAACTAGATGCATGATCACCAAGAGCTCTCCTCAATTAGGACACATGGAACACCAAATGTATAGTAGCAGTCGAGGTAACTTCAATCGATTAGTCACTACTCTAATACTCTCCAATATCTCATAGGGGCCTATTAGTTACTGTCTATAGGGATGAAGCTTCAAGTATATCCTATCCCTTATCTCAAACAACACGTCTTTCTTGTGCCCATATGTTTGCTTCTTCATGGTTTGTTGAGCCCTCAATAAATGCATTTTTAATTCAGCCAATATCATATCCCTTTACTCTAAGTACTGCTCCACCGATGAGACTAGTGTACTACTCTACTTAAAATGCACCAAGTGAGGTGGGTCCCTTCCATACAACACTTTGAAAGGAGTCATCTGTGAAATTGAATGATATGAAGTGTTGTATCAGCACTCCGCCCATGCTAGCCACTTGGTCCAAAGTCGAGATGTCTCTGAAATAAAACAACGCAAGCAAGTCGCTAAGCTCTTGTTTATCACCTCTGTCTACCCGTCTATCTAGAGGTAGTAAGCGGTGCTCCTTTTCAATATTGGCCTCTGCATCCTTAACATTTCCCCCACAAATGATCGAGGAACACCTTGTCTCAATAAGACACTATCGATGATGGTATCCCATGCAATCTGACTAACTCTCTGATGAATGTTGTTGCCACTGTCACTATATATATGGATGCGGTAGAGGAATAAAATGAGCATACTTGCTCAATTTATCCACCACCACCAAAATCCATGATGACCTTATCCCACACATTGTCTAGAAGAGCTAGAGGTTGCAATAACCCTCCCGGAGTCATGGCCATGTATTTTCTCCTCTGGCACACCTCGCATCTAGCCACAATTTCCTCCATATCCTTATGCATCCCCTTCCAATATAAGTCCACCGCCAACCTCTTATATGTCTTCTGCACTCCTGAATGCCCCGATCACACTCTTGTGGAACTCCTGCAAAAGGTGAGGAATATGGACTGAGCTTTGTGGCAACAAAAATCTCTCATGGTTCAATAGTTTCTCCCCCTCTATGGAATAGCCAGGGTGGCTACTCTTATCCCTTAGCAGATCAACCCTAATCCTCCTCAGCTCCTGGTCTTGAACTTTCTCTTCCATAATAGCCCCCCAATCCAATATTAGTGGTATCGAAATAATCACCCAATCTAACATTAGTGGTATTGAAATAGCCAACTCCTGGAGCTCCCCCATGCTTATGGACATGCTTGATGTATGCTATGATCTGTACAAGATCTGATTTAGTATATGCAGTGGGAGTTGTCAGCAAATTTATGAGTAACTAATGCAAACTTCATTGAGAGGTGGTTAAGTGGATTCTTAGATACCTGAGAGGATCAATTGACAAAGCTCTTTACTTTGGTGGTGTAGGGATTGATCTATATGGACCGAGCTTTGTGGCAACAAAAATCTTTCATGGTACAATAGTTTCTCCCCCTCTATGGAATAGCCAGGGTGGCTACTCTTATCCCTTAGCAGATCAACCCTAATCCTCCTAAGCTTCTGGTCTTGAACTCTCTCTTCCATAATAGCCCCCCAATCCAATATTAGTGGTATCGAAATAACCACCCAATCTAACATTAGTGGTATTGAAATAGCCAACTCCTGGAGCACCCCCATGCTCATGGACATGCTTGATGTATGCTATGATCTGTACAAGACCTGATTTAGCAAATGCAGTGGGAGTTATCAGCAAATTTATGAGTAACCAATGCAAACTTCATTGGGAGGCGGTTAAGTGGATTCTTAGATACCTGAGAGGATCAGTAGACAAAGCTCTTTATTTTGTTGGTGCAAGGATTGATCTATAGGGTTATGTAGATTCTGATATTGCTGGAGATCTTGATGGTAGGATAAGCTCAACATGTTATATCTTCATTTTGGGAAAGACTGCAGTTAGTTGAGTTTCTAAGTTATAGAAGATTATTGCGCTCTCAACATAGAAGCAGATTACATTGCTATCATTGAGGCTACAAAAGAGATGATTTTGTTGCAAAGTTTGTTGACAGAGCTTGGCAAGGGGCAAAGGAATGGGAAGCTACATATAGATAGCATGAGTGCTATACATCTAGCCATGAATGCTGCATTTCATGTCAAGACAAAGCACATCTAGCTTCGATATCATTTCTTCAGGTCGCTTTTGGAAGATGGTCAGTTATCTTTGGAGAAGATACACACAACCGAGAATCCTGCATGTATGCTGACGAAGACGATGACAATTGATAAACTAAAGGCATGTATAGCTTCAGTTGGTCTATATGGAGGATGAGAGTAAGGGTGCGCCACATTACAGGTACTATGATTGGTATTATATATCAGGAGAAGGTTTGATTGTAATCAGTTCCAAGTGGGAGATTGTTATGTGTGGAATTTGATTGTGTTAATAAACCTGGTCATTCTATTATCTCGGACCTCAAAACTTGTGTTCGCTTGGGGGGGGGGGGGGATTTGTTTTTCTTACAACTCTCCGGAGCAGAGCATCGCAGCGGTATAGATATGGTGCCGTAGCGAATCAAGACAAAGGTTTGAGCGCCGCAACACCTGAAACTGGTGCTGCAGCACTGTGAGACAGACTAAACAGTTTCTTTCTCTTTTTTTTAAGGGTTGCGTCCTTTGGGGTTATTTTACTTGGTTTTCTCTTGTAGTTTGATTATGTAGACATTACAAATTATGAATGTGAGAAGAGAAGCAAGGAGATAGAGAGAGAGAGAGAGAGAGAGAGAGAGAGAGAGAGAGAGAGATTTGTACTTATTTCTCCCAATTTTCATAGTGGATTTTTTGGTGTGGTGTGACTTCATGATTTTTTTTCGTATTTTAGATTTTTTCACATTAAATCCTGGTGGCTTTTACTTTTTTGTTGCTTTTACTTTCTTGCTTGTTCCGTCATTGTGGTGTTTACTCCTTATATTCCCCAACAACTGGATTGACCCGACCTGCCAACCCGAGTTGCAAGCAGCTATAGGCAAGCGATGGTGCAGACCACACGGGCTAGGAACACGAGGCCGAGCGGGCAAGGGCCAGGAGTGAGAGCGCGCTCTGTGGTCCTGCGGGGTGTGAGCGCATGTGCGGGGTTGCGACTGCGGATCAGTGGAGAGGGCCTGTGGGGTGAGCGCGGGGCCAAGGGCGATGCGAGCGCGGCTGCCCTTCCTGTGCGAGTGCAAGCTGTGGATGTAGCGGAGTGCGGGAAGCGGGGAAGGTGGGTGGGACAACCAAAACTTAGGTCAAATCCAAGTCAAATATGGGTTACCGAGTTGACCCGACTCGGCCCAATTTTTTAAATGGGTCATACAATGGAATCCGAACTTGACCCGTTTGTTAAATGGGTCGACCCGAACCTAAATTTTTCAGGTCGGGTCAATAATTGATACCCCTAGGGTGGACCAGCCCAACAATGCCTGATCCAAGAGGGACTGATCTATCATATTACTTCTAGCAATCCTAAAGCTTAATTCCATCTTAGGTATCAGCTAATACTTTTTTTTCAACTATTTCAAATTAATAGCCGTTGTAGTTTTACTCTCCTTGCAGTGAAATGCTTTTACTAATAAAAAAAATATTTCAACAAAATCCACTATTGTGCATATCTGAGTGACCTTTTTATAGAAGGACCGGCAGGGCGATCTAGCTTCTTGTTTTAGGGTGGGAAAACAAATTTTTTTATTAAGGGATGGATAAAGATGATTAGGATTGATAGAATTGGGGTAAAAAAAATTTTTAAGAGGGGGCAAAATACCCAAAATATTCCAAAAAATACCCTCTAAAATTAAATATATTTTTTTTTATGCCCACCCTCACTAGTATGGGGATCCTCCCATGCGGCCCCTAAACTTGCTTGAAACGTTAGCAATTCAAATGACTAACGAGTGCCTGGAACAAGTATATTCTCTTTGTAGAATGGGGATTTATAAGTTGACATAGTAGAAATAAAAGTATATTTTTTTTCTAGAGAAGCTGCTGAACTATTCCAAGCGGAAGATGTGAAAGAAGTATTGCAACTTTTTGCCTCTCATGTCTTGGTTTTGTTCATCAAGTTCAACCTTTTATCGTTGCGAAAAATTCAAGAGTTAAGACCCTCTTTTGGGCTTATTAGGGCTATTATAATTATTTTCCTAGAATGGCCTTATACGAAGGTGGGCTCTCTCATGTGATCATCTGAGAATTCCAAATTATATACATTTGCACATATTGAGTGAATAGAGAAATAAAACCGGTTAATTTGGCTGCAATATGGGATAGAATTTTTTTTATTCAACTGCTCTGTTGAGGTACTCATTGCCAGTGTCAAGGATGCCCTTGCCATTGTTGGCAATGCCCATCTCTATCTATTTGATGAATTTCATTTATTTGTTAGAAAAATCTTGAACGATTACGAACAAAATTGGCATATCGTTGTCTTGCATTGGAAATATTCAACAAACTGTTTGAGAAATTATTATGTACAGATACCGGACGGAGAGAACCGTTCGGATTTGCTACAATTTTGTTGCTCTTTTACAAAAAAGGACAGTAAAATAATAACAAATATTCAACTATAAATGCATTTTTATTGCACTTTTGATGTTCTTTTGCAAAAGCGCAATAAATATTTAATTATTTAGTAAATATTAAATACTAACTACTATCTTCCAAAATGACAGCAAATTCAGACAGTTCTCTCCATCCAATGTTCGCACAAAATAATTTCTCCTGTTTGAGATCTAATTGGTTTAGAACTTTCACTATCATTTAAAAGATTTTAAATTTAAATTTTGTATAAGTGATATATATATATGAATTTATTTTAATTAACATAAATGTGAAAAAAAATAAAAAAACTTGATGTTATAATTTTTATACTACGCTTTTTAGAGTTCTATTACAAAGCTAACATAATTATAGAAAAGAATGCTAGCAGCATTTATTGAGGAAGAGACGTGGGTAAGACGAGGTTTCTCCTGTGCTCGGCCATTTTCATTGCGTAAAACCCATGCACATAATTCTCTAATTACTTTTGCAAGATCTACTTCCCATGAAATAAAGACGTCTCCTTCAACTGAGATAAATACAAGCATAACAACAATTCACAGCAGCTATTAGTACTATTTTATATACTGAATTAAGGCTCCATCTAAATTTTTTTTTTCTTTCTTTGGTTTTAAAAATCTAACATTCCAAACTTTCAAAGTGAGGAAATGTGCAGCAACTAATATGGGAAAAAAAAATTCATTTTACTTTAATAATAATTTTTTTTTTAAGACTGACGCAACCCTCCTACTGCATTCGACATTTGATGAAAGGATTCTACCTCATCTTACATGGAGTGAGATGAAGAGGCAGAGTTGGCATTATCTAATAACAAATATAAAATACATGTAAAAAAAAAAAAACCGGCCAGTCTTAAACATTACTCGTTCAAGTAATCAATTGTTTTACTTGAGGTAGGAAGAAAATGTCAAATTATAAAATGCAAATCCTGCAATGTGCAAGGGGAGTAGATTCTATAACTAAAGGAAACAAACAAGAATACAAGACTCAAAATTTTAAGCCTCCTATGTACTTATAGCAGCAAAACAAACAAAGCTGTGAACAAATATTGCGTATTCTACAAAATCACATAACATGTTCGTCCTAATGCCTCAACCACAAAAATGAAATATGCTGTAAAGCTGATCAAAATATAAGACTCTGCAATCTCATCAACACTACAGCCTTTCAAAGAGTTCAATCATGAAAATCTAGGTATACTAACCTTGACTGCTGGATTAACAACTTCTGAAGAACCACCAATCCCCTGCAGCTGCAGTAGTGCTTTATGAAGAGGTGATAGAGGGTGATCCTGGGCGACTTCCACGGCCATTGTTGGGGCCAATGTGATCAACCCTCTGATATCCCACCTCGCCTCGGCCAGAAGCAACATTGCCGCGGCCGCCTCCTCTGCTCCCAAAATCAGACCTGTAATTGTAATCTCCTCCTCTTCCATAACCTCTTCCACCACCATAGCTCCCCCGACTCCTCAATCCATCGCCACGAAAACCTCCGCCCCTACCGGGTGGATACCTCCCTCGGTTATTAACTGCAGGTAGGAAGCATTAGATGAATCAACCAAGGAGAATATCATAAACCGAGAAGATATCCAGAAATCTCATTATCATGCACTTAAGTGGCAGTAGATTGTATTTTCTTGACACGCTCCAGTGGAAGATAAGATTAGAAAGAGTAGCCTTCGATGGTTTGATCACATTAAACGACGGCCTTTCGATGACCCGGTTAGGAAAGTTTTAGATTTGACTTATATTAAGAAAGATGGAGATAGATCTAAAAAGATTTGGTTAGAAAATATTAGAAATGGTCTTTCTTTATTAGATTTAAATGAGAATTTGACTTTTAACCTAACACAATGGAGAAAAAAGATTCATGTAGCTGACCCCACATTGTAGGACAAAAGTTTGATGTTGTTGTTGTTGTTAGGTAAACAATAAGAATTGCTTAAGGGAAATTGGCAGGGTCAGCAAATATCAATGATGGAAATAAAATTATTTGACGTTCAAATGATTGTTGCATGAAACTTGTCAGGTGCTAACAAAATAATTAAAATATAACATAATAATTGAGGAAAAGACCACCTAAAATAAAGGATTTTGGCCGAGTTCTTAATTATCATTTAAGGGCTTAGAAAAGAAAATGGAAACAAGCCATACCTCTTGAGCCAGTTGCACGCTTCTCCTCAACATAAGCCTGGCGACCACCAATAAGTATTGGTGAAACCTATAAAAGGATGAAGTACATGTAAGTTTTCAAAGGTCAATTATCCCAAGAAGCAGAATACTAGTCTTGTCAATAAGTAAAAATGGCTGTCGTGGTAATATTTAAATTCCACTTTTTGAGATTGATATGATCTAAAGGAACTTTTATAGCGGTTGATTGCTTCTTCAAAACACTTGAAAATAGTAGAAATGATAGCTCTCCATTTGAAAAGGCCCAGCCACTGCTAAATCAATTTGTCAAAGATGCATAACGATTCTCTCCCCAACAGATATTGCACCATTCACATCAATATTATGAAACACGTTGCATCTTACTAGCATTCAAGGTGAGGTACCTTTGTTGAATGTTATTTGCAAATGACAATATTACATCGAAGCCTCTGATAAAATAAGTGAAAAGTTGAAGCAACTGAAGAAATTTCTAAGAAATTTTTCAAAGAAAAAGGATCTTAGTATTAAACTATTTGTAGAATAATAATTGAGTATACGATATACAATTTTAATGAGTGTGAATTTCCTATTTTCTATTTGATTTGAATGAGGGTTTTTGTTCAAATTATTTCTTCCTCTGATCTTACATTCCCTTAAAAGAGAAAACCGAAGCTACTCCTTTAAGGAAGGTGGTCTTTGACTCAAACAAAGAAAATGAAGACGTTTACATCTGAACACTAAGCCAAGGATGATAGAAATGTAAGAATAATTTGCATCAAAACACATTACTCCACCATGAAATTGATAAATTAATAGTTATGACTCCAAATTATAACAAGATTAACTCGTATCAAGTGTGATAGGGTTAAGTATCTTGAATCTATTGCATAAGAGAATATAGATGAGAATATTAATTAATAGTTCAGAATGACCGATTAACATAGAGAAATGTCTTAGGAATATTATGCAATAAAAGACTATGATAGAGACTTAAAGTTAAACTCTATAAAATGAGTTGGAAAAATTTGTAAATGTTACATGAATGTATGGCAAAGATAATAAGAGCACATTGATAAAATTCCATACAAGAGGTAATGACGACTATCACCTTTTGAATATTAGAAAGTGAGAAACACACTTAAGTAGTTTTAACATGTGAAACTTAAGATAGAAGATGAGCCAATAAGAAGGCTATATAAAGTTAACGTGGGAAAAATAGGAAAAAGGGGCAAATTAAAATAATATATAGAAAATGTGTAACTATGTTTGTGAAAAATAAATTTAACATCTCAACAATACTACAAAAAGGGAAATTAGATTGTGAATTCAAAAATTAATATCTAGGATAATGCTACTGATGAATATGATAATTACAATATGTTCACTTTATCCTTTTGTGATATCGTTCATTTATTTTCTTCTGATGATCATGCCAAACTAACCTTAATACAAATGTAAGACCATAAGAAATTATCGCCATATGATTGAACATCAAGATGATTAACCATTTAACAATATTCATCAAATCAATTGGAGTAGAAAAAGTAAGAAGAGAGGCTTAAAGCGATTGTTAAGTTACAAGTTGAGTCACAAAAAGCAATCTCCTTATAAATGCAAGGATAAGATTGTGCCAATCAACAAGTTCCGATTTCTTGCATTAGCAGGGACTATATATATTGGGTACGAACTTTTGGTTGGAGAGAAAAATGTAGAAAGTATTAACTGTCTGATATTATGACTTCAAACCTCTCAATAGCTACAGGTTAACTAAACTATCAATTCTTTTTGTTTATGGCCTTACATGATAATAATAGTATTATTATTTGTGCTAATATATAACAGAAATAGAAATATGAAAGTTTAAAAGCTGAATCCACCGACTATCTTTTTATAAACATCTCACGAGAAAATAAATAAAAGGGGACAAATATAATGTGTGCAACATCAAGAATAATATTAAAAAAAAATAACAAATTACTCCTATTTCCACAAAAGAGATTCGAAAACAATCACAAGTATTAAATTACAAGAATAAAAATATCATTCTTGTGCAAAAAATCTTATCTGCATTTATTTAGAAGTGCTAAACATTGATTGACAAGTCATTGAGATAGCAAAGGCCCATACATACAAAATAATAGCCTATTTGAGAAATGGGATAGTGTTTGATGATAGCTCAAAGATATATTTGGAAAAAAAATTGCAATTAACACAACTCAAGACTCCAAGAGTTCTATGTGAAAATGAAGCCTAGAAGGTTGAATTTGTTGTTTTTTACAAAATTATAGTTAAGCTTACAAGAAAAACTAAGTCATCAATAACTTTCATGATTTACCTCTATTGCTCTTTGGACAGCATCAGCCACCTCAAACTCCACAAAACCAAAACAGAACCCTTTTAACTGCATTCCAATGAAAAATGAATGTATTTCCTTTTAAAAAAAAAGATGATTGATAGATAACTAAAAGTATAAAATTAAGTACGATCAAAAATAAAGTAAAGAGTTCCGAAAGCAATTAAACCTTGTTGCTTCTAACTTGGATGCCATTAGGTTTAATTGGACCAAACTTCCTGAATTCCTCTTCAAGTTGAGCGGCGGTAGCATTCAATGGCAAATTCTTTATGTATATTGAAAATCCATCAGCTAAAGACAAAGATGCAAGAGCATAATATGGTTAATAAAGAATTGAAGAATAGATAAATTCACATAAGGGGTCTTACCTTCTAATTCTTGGGCATTGCTGCTTTCTTCAACTTTAGAACTTGCTACAATGACCTCAGATGAAGGTGCCAATACTGGCGCAGGAGCAACAGCCTGTCTCTCTGTGTTGAATGGCACCACCCTTGCAGGAGCTGATGTAGGAACTGATATAGGTGTATTGCTCTCTTTCATCACCATCACCTAAATCCATTAGATATCAATTATTACACTATTACTTCAATTATAGTTTGCTAAAAGGCTGGGATACAGTTCCACAATTTCATGTGTCAGGGATGGGCATGTGAGAGATTGGCATTTGGTCCAGCAAAGAGTGTGCCCCACTATGACAGGAGCCTTATGAATTTTTATGACTCTTAGGATTCTGATGCATGACTTTTTAGGGTCTAGGGTTTCCCTTATGCAAATCTAGGGACCAGAAGCAAAAAAGAACAAACAACATCAACAATACATCATCTATTGATTTAGTCAAATATTAGTCATTTATAATGTAAAATCTGAAAAAAAAAAAAAAAAAACATACAAAACTCAAAACAATCATTTAAAAGGAGTCAAAATTTGAAATTTGTAGGGAAATCTACATCCAATGGTCACTTAAGGAATATAAAATCGAATGAAAGTTGCACAGCGATTAGGATTCACAACACAAGATAAAATTGGATTGTAGCATATGTGACCAAATCTAAATCAAACATGGACTATAAAAACTAAAATGAAAGAAGAGATAAGTTTGACATGGAATATAATAAACTTAAATGAAAAAAGAGATATGTTTGAGAAATCACTAAAGAGTTCAATATTTCCACCAATATAAGATGAAAACTTCCCTTAAGATGTTATAGCTTAAGACTTTAAAGGACCGGCTGAGCCAGTCGAGGCAATCAACTCGGCCCTAGCAAGGGGGGCCGGTCTAGCTGGCAGGCGGAAGAGCCTTGTGGGCCTCACTAGTGTGGGCGGCGAAGCAAGGTGAGAGAAGGCTCAAAGGGGATTAATTTTATCTTTAATTATTTATCTATTAGGCCGACCCAAAAGGGGCCGGCTGGACCGGTCCAGTTCTATTCCAGGTGAAACTAGGAGAGGGGTGGAAGCCCTGTGGGCCCCAACTTGGGTTAAATCCAATTTTGGGAGGGAAAATTTTGAATTAGGGGCTGATTAGAAAATTTGTAATTGTCCTTTGTCTTTTAATTAGGAGTTAATGTGTGATTTAGGGTTTCATCTTGTATTTGTTGAAATTTGGAGTTCTCCTCTTGGTTTTGGGCTCTAGGCTTTGCTAGAGGGTTTTGGAGAGTTATTCTTCCTCTTGAATTGAAGAACATTATATCATTTGTTGTTTTTATTCATCTACTAGTGGAAATACAAGTTCTTGTTTGATTTTCTTCAGATTCCATATCAGATTTTCTCTGTTTTGGCTGTTTTCCTGCTGTGGACAGCAGTATTCTCGTTGTTTGATCAACGATTTGGGTTAGGTTTGCTTGCAAACTCAAGTATTCCCTTAGGGTTACTTGCGAACTCAAGCATTTCCTATCATTATAATAGAAAACCAAAATTGGGAGGGAATTAGAAAGGTTTATTTAGGGAAAGAGGGCTGATTTGAATTTAGATTTGGGAGGGAATTAAGAAAGTTTATTTAGGAAAACATGTCTGATTTGAGTTCAAATTTAAGAGTGAATTAAGAAGGTTTCTTTAGGGAAAGAGGACTGATTTGACATAGATGGTTTGGTCACATAAAACGGCGGCCTTCTGATGACCCAGTTAGGAAAGTAAAGGTATAGATTTGACTTATGTTAAGAAAGGTAGAAGTAGACATAAAAAAACTTGGTTAGAAAATATTAGAAATGATCTTTCTTTATTAGATTTAATCAAGAATTTGACTTCCAACAAGACACAATGGAGAAAAAAAAATTCATGTAGCCGACCCCACATAGTGGGATAAATGCTTGATGTTGTTGTTGTTGAATATAGATTAATCTTAAAATACATTAGAATTCAGGAGTTCAAAGCTATTAAAAATATTTTAAATTTATATCTTACTTTTTATATCAACCAACTATTTATTATTTATTTATAGAATCATAATATTTTTCTATCTTTCATGAGCTGACTCGAACTTGTAGAATTAAGCTCGAGCTCAAGCTTGAACTTGATTAATTAATCAAAACTCAAGCTAGAGCCTAAAGGTGACTCTAGCTCGACTCAACCCGTTTATCCCCCCCCCCCTAGTTGAACTTTTTTTTGGGCTTGGGTTGTATTTTTTGTTGACCTTGGCACATTTATTTTTATCGTGGTTTAAGTCTTGAATGGACTTTCAAGTTATGTTTGCTTTCTTGAACTCATGGAGATGATAGTAGCTGTGTTTAGGCTTGGTATATTATTAACAAAATGATAGTATGATTTTCATATCATTTTTATTTAATATGGTTTATTACTAAGTCCTGAGGTTAACTCATAGTTAAAAAGAATTTAAGGAATTTAAAATTTATATTTTGTTTTAAAGGTGTAAATTTGGCTTAAGATAGGTATGACAGCCTGAAAAATAAGTTAGATTCAAGTATTCAACAAACAAGGGAAAAAAACCCCAGCGGAGGAGATGTTGGTGAAGATGCCATATGCAAAGAAGCCCAACATGGAAGAAGGATTCATGTGTGAGGACAAGTCTCAAGTGCCAAGGCAAATCAGTGAGGCACTCGAGCGAGAATCAATGGTAAGTCGTGCTTGAAGACATGGACTCACAAGCATAAGAGCATTCCATGTGGAAGTGATGGTTTGATGCAAAGATGATTCGCAATATTGGTCCAATTATATAGTCTAAAAGATAATGCGGAAGTTGGACATGCAACTAAACAGAATTTTTTATCCTTCAAACCAAACCTTAGAAGTTAATATGGAGTGCAGGAGAGATGAATCCAAATAAATGTTCTGTTATTATGTTGAATTTAGAGATAGTTGAAGTTTATTTCTCCCTTTTTCCTTGCTTCAAGTTCACGATGAATGGAGCAAGCGGGAGCCGTTTTATGTGACCAAACCAGCTAAGGTGCCTCTCTCTAATCTTATCTTCCACTGGAGCTACATGGAACTTTATCATATGCTTTCTCTAAATCAATAAATATCATATGTAGATCCTACTTATTCTCTCTATATTTCTCCATCAAATCTCTCAATAAATGTATAGCTTCCATAATAGACTTACCCGACATGAATCCAAATTGATTTTAAGAAACTTTAGTATCACGCCGCAACCTACGCTCCATAACTCGCTCCCATAGTTTTAAAGTATGACACATTAACTTAATTCCTTTATAATTTGCACAATCTTGTGCATAACCTTTATTCTAAAAATAGGAATTAACACACTCATTCTCCACTCATCTGACATCTTTTTAGTCTTCAAAACAACATTAAAAATCTTAGTAAGCCAAGAAATGTCTTCATCTCCTAAGCATTTCTACACCTCTATTGGAATATAATCAAGTCCAACAGCTTTGCAACACTTCATTTTCTTTAAAGCCTCTCTAATTTCAGTTTTATTAATACGCTGATAAAAACAAAAATCTTTATTTTCATTTAGGGTGCTAAGGTCGCTAAAGTCAATCATATTTTTACATTCTTCATTAAAAGGTTCAGCAAAATATATCATCCATCTTTGTTGAATATCATCTTCTAAAAAAAGTATTTTTTGATATTCATCTTTAATACACTTCACTTGAACTAAATATTTACTACTTTTATCTCTATGTTTGACTAACTTATACATATATCTTTCTCCATCCATAGTATCTAATATATTATATAAATCATTAAAAGCTAAGATCTTTGCATCGCATATTACTTTCTTAGATTCATTACGTGCCTCTTTATATCTTTCTCAATTATCAGAATTTTTACATTTAAACAAATTTTTACAATAAATCTTCTTATTTTTTATCTTTTCTTGCATATTTGGATTCCACCACCAACTATTTTTACTATTATGAGTTTTTCTCTTTGATACTTCAAGCACATCTTTTACAATATTTTTAATATCACTAGCCATCTTTTCCCACATAACATTAGCATCCTCATGCACAAACAAAATCTTAAGATCTAAAATATTACTCTCAAAAATAATTTTGTTAATATTCCTTAAATGCCCCCCATCTAATCCTAAAATATCGTTTTATTTTTTATTTTCTGTCCATTTATCTTAAAGTCCAAAACTAATAATCGATATTGGGTACAAAAATTTTCACTCGAAATAACTTTACAATCTAAATGTTCTAACTTTCTTATAAGAAAATATTAAAATAATCAATCAGAGTTTTAATATATCAATTTTTATAAGTGATGAGATGCTCACTTAGATTCCTTAAGATTAATCTATATTAATATTGTTTAAATGAGCTAACTCATGAGCTAATGAATCATGTCGAGATTGACTCAAGCTCGGCTTATTAGCTCATCAAACTCAACTCACAAGCAATTTATTAAGTCGGCCACGAGTTAACTTGATTCACTTACACCCCTATATTCAACCTATTCTAGTTTCACTTCGTATACATATCCAATTTGGCCAATCCATTTATTCATGTTAGTTTGTATGCAACACAAAGTAGGTGATGCTTGAGTTGACAATAAAATGAAAATACGATCATGATCATTATACAACAGACATGACCCTAATTAATAGAGACAAATCAATTGATCACTGTGAAAAATCCAAGCATTGTATTTTCAGGTTGGGTCAACTAAAATTTAAGCGCTTCATGTTCAGGTTGGGATAAAGTGACCTTAACCTAATGGTATTTCCAATGTGGTAATGATTCTCTTACGTGCCTTTAGCTTAAATAGTGGCTCAAGTTTAATGTTTGATCACTTCAGCAATCAGGTCTAGTCAAGTTCGCACTAAGTAAATCATTTTCATTTGAAAGATGAATCTGGTTACTGGCCTTCTAAAAAAAAGAAGCATATAATAACACACTTTATAATTTTTAATAAATGCCCATCTCCGTTATCTTATTAAATTGAAACGAAATATGACGCAACCATATTATCACTCACAATAGAAGCTGTGTTCCAGATAAGTTTGATTTTTTTCCATTTAATAAACATATCGACTCAAGTTGGCACTACTCAAGTCAATCGTTTTCATTTAAAATCAGAATCTAGTTGCCGTCCGTCTAAAATAAACAAAAAAAAAGCAACATACAACAACACAGTTTAAGATTTAAGAGATGGTCATCTCCATTATCTTACTAAATTGAAACAAAAATGGAAAGCATGCATATTGAAACTCACAATAGAAGCATAAGATTTCTTGTGTTCTTGTCCATTTGAAAGACCCGGAACAGTTACTACAGCCTGTGAATCATTTGGAACTTCATTAATCACCTCCTCTACCGGATCTTCATCTTCAACAGCTGAACCTTCTACAGATTCTGAAGGATCATAAGTTTCCTCATCATTCACTACATCCTCTTCTGGTCTTGCTGCAGTTTGCTCAAGAACAGTTTCTTCCTGTGAAGGAACGGAATCTGCAGGATGAAGAAAATAAATCGCTGGGAACTGAGTAGAGAAAGGGTTATGAAATTGATCGGATCAAGCTTAGATATTCTTCCAAACCATACCATGCTCCGTGTTCTGAGCACCAGCATCATAGGTAAGACCCTGCTCCTCCTCCTCCTCCTCCTCCTGCTGATCAGCATCTTCCACATATCGAAAAATGTCATTTGATACATAGTATCCTTTGTCCTGTGTGGCAAGAAAGAATGTCTGTGTGAATCCCCTCTTCACATTATCCTTCCCAATGAGGTAACCCGTCACAAGAACAATCACTCCACCATCAAGAGATTCCTGCGCATCCACTGTCTTGATCTGTGCTAGGTACTCACTGTAGTTCATAGATAGAATCTTCTCATCGATACCCTTCACCACAGAACTAAAACCAATCAGGTTCAATGAAAAACAACTCCTTACGACAATATTCCCTTTCGGACCAAATTCCGGTTGGAATCTTAAACAAAAGAAACAAGAAATTACCTGCAAGGTGGAAACTGTGTTCATCTCTCCTTTGGCTTCTGGGCGTCCCAGCTTGCTACTCTCCTGATAGAATTGGTGCACGAGCGCCGGTGATCGATGGAGGACGTGGTAGAACTGCTGGACAAAGGCATTCCCGACCTATCCATCACACCAAATCAATAAAATTTTTTCAAAACCCCTCGAATACCTGATTCAAATATCGATAACACAAACAACAGGCATGCTTCATTATTATAAACTTCACCACTTGGGCCGACGGAGATGCCCCGGCCGGACCAGACTGCTGGGACGCCATTCCTGGTCGAGAAGCCCGGCAAGAAAAACCAAAATAACCCTAGATCGTGATTCGGCAGATCCGGATCCGATCAAGCGTCAGATCAGCTGCCGAGCTCCTGCGATCGATCGGCAAGTAATCGGGGATGGATCAAGCCTCGACGATATCCTTCGTGCTCTGCTGTGATTCTCAAGGATTTGGAGCGTCGGATCTGGGAGGGAGCGAGGGAGACAGACGGACAACGCAGCGTAGGCGACAGCGTTACCTCTGCTTCCTTTATTAGTTCTATAGATCTCCGCTAAATTTCCTCAGCTTATATATCTGCGGGGCGGAAAGTCGGGGAGGGACAGGTAATAATATCCTTTTTTACATTTATAACAAAATTAGATTGTAAAAACTAAAAAGAAAGTAAGGGCCACAATCCAAAAGGTCGGGATGGAAATTGACAATTACTCAGTAATTTAATTGCGGCCTTTGGGTGAAAGTCGAACTATCAAATTTTATATTAAACCGCGTTGAGAGATTAAAGTAAAAAAATAACTGAATTATTCTAGTTGTTATAATTTTTTTTTAAATATTGAAAAGTAAAAAAATAGTAGCAAAATAAAATTGTGATTCTTATTTGAAATGTAAAGCTCCTAGAAAGCTATCTCATACAGAGAGCCTAAGGTTTCGTCTGGGACGTCTTTCTTTCTGCTTCTTAAAGCGGTTTTTTAGTACAAATTTTTTTTGGTACTAAAAAACTGCTTTAAGAAGCAATAAGAATGTCATCTCAAACGAAGCCTAACTAGTTTTTTAGGAACTTTTTGTCAAAAGATTTTAAGCTTATTGTATTTTAAACATAAGAATTTTAGAAGTTCAAGTCTTTAATTAATTGATAAGTTCATTTTGACTTCTTTTGGGTTAGTTTTTTTACTGTTTTATTTTTTAGATCGTACCAATAAGTTTTATTTTATCATTATTTTCTCTACAATAGATTTACAACTATCTTTATAAAAACTGTAGACAATATCCCAAATGAACCCTTAAAGAAGAAATTTATATAAGCTATTTATTCTTTAAAAAATGATGAGAATAAAACAGACATCATAAGCACAATGCTTTTTTAGGGTAAGTTAAGACTAAGGATCTGTTTGAGCAAAAATTATTTTGTGGGAAGTACAGACCAGAACTTTTCGTCCGGATTATGAGTGTACACATTATTTGTAGCCAAACTGTATATTGTGTACACTCATAATCCGGACAGAAACTTCCCGTCCATACTCCGCACATGATAATTTCTCCTGCTTGAGGAAACTATAATATTTTATAAACTTAGTAAATAATTTATCTGTTATGATAATAAAAAACAACTTTTTAAAAAAATAATACTCAAATAAAATTATAATTATTATCTGAAAATAAAATAAATAAAAAGATATCCCAAAATCCAAATAAACTTAAGTCGTTCATTTAACTATCAAAAAATATAAATATAAATTATATTAATAATTAAAAAAAACTATAAAAAAATATCTGCTAGATATGTCCAAAAATAACTCAGTGATTGAAATGCTGACGAAAACCTTTGCAATGCTCCAAAATGCTTTGAAACAAAGGAGAAAGTGCAAAAACATATCGTACATAAATATAAAATAAGGAATACAAAAAGTCATAAATTTCAGCTTATTATAAGAAAATTATTACATCTAGAATCGTAGATATTTCTTTTTATTGTGTGATGTCATGGTCGGGTGCTCATAAATTCAAACTTGTATGTTGCATTACGTGGACGGAAAAGTGTATTTCTTAAAAAAAAAATAATAATAATAATCCCTTAGAACATTTTTCTTAGGACTTTATTTTTTTTTAAGGTCGAATCATAATTTTTATTTGGCCATTAATTTTTCATTATTTTCATTATGATTTCATTTGGGATAACTTTCTTATTGTTTTATTTTTCAGACCACAATTGTAATTTATATTTGACATAATTTTCTTATTAGAAAGCTGCTTTCTACATTAACTTCAAAAAATTACTTTCTTTGCACCAATTTTATCAAGCAATTAGAAATCCGTCAAGAACGAAACCTAATATTTTTTACTGGGAAGCTGCATTCTACAATAACATTCAAAAAAGCTATATTTTCTCCACGACATTTTTACAAACACCTTTATAAGAAGTTGCGGTCATCCCAAATGAACTCTACGTGGATCTAAAACATAATTTTTACATACAAATCCTATTTGTCCAATTCCATTTGATGATTATAAGCAAGTGCGGATAAGTAGAGCTCAATCATTTTTTTTTTCTTATCAATATAAACATTTTAATTATTTTGTCCTTTCTTTAATAAATGTATCCGTCCAAAACTCAAAGAAAAAATTTTATTTTCTTTTTCTCCCTTAAGGCTATGAACTCTCTAATTATATTTTACTCTGCTCTCAAAAGAGAGATTAATTTCATCCCTAATTGTAAGTTTATAATATATATATCAAATTGTTCATTTTTCTCCCCCGTTGCTTACAATTTTCTAGAAGAAGATTATTTCATCATTTGAACTTAGAACAATAGTTATTCTCATCATAGTTTTATAAAGGTGCTAATCAATCCAATTTCTATTTTGAAAGATTTTTTGTTGTCATTTCTAAACTTTTGAACATCAATGCAATTATTAGATATGTGCATTCTATAAGTTTTCATAGACTTTCATTAAATTTTTTATAACATTTTATATACGTGAAAAGGTTGGAGTAGCTTCAGTGATAGATAAGATTAGAGAGAGTCGACTTAGATGGTTTGATCACGTAAAACTGCTAGATATAAGAAAGGTAGAGGTAGACCTAAAAAATCTTGGTTTAGGACTATGAGGCTATTTTTCAAAATTTTGGCACTACAAACAACCATTTGTAGTCTTTAAAACTCAAGTTTAGGAATATGAGCCATTATTTATGAGTGTTTTTTGCAAGTTAATCTAATTTTGTTAAAAAGACAACTTCATAATAAAAATTCACACTTTGTTTGGGTCAGCTTTCTTATTGCTTTTTAAAGCAATTTTTTAAAATAAAAATTTAAAATTAAAAAAAAACTGCTTTAAAAAGTAGGAAGAAAGACATCCCAAGTGAAACCTCAATAATCTTACATTGCTTTATAAATATTTTTTGTTGCCACTTCTTGAAATTTGTTGCTAGCCTTCAAATCTTATTTTCACTTATATTTGTTTTTCTGGAAATTTATCTATTAATTTTTATTTTGGTATATCTCATGACAGGGTGAGGAATTTGCATAAATTGATAATTTTATAAATTAAGGATGCATACAACTTTTTATAACTAATTTTTATTTTTGTTGTTATCTGTTTCTTTCATTGCTACAAAGAAAACTTATTTTTTAGGGGGGAGACTTTTCAGCCAATTAAAGGCAAACTCGCACACATATCAATACGCAAGCTGCAAATCAAAGACCTCTTAATTGATAGCTAAAACTCTCGTCTAACAGATCCAGATGAGTTGCTAGGTACATACATAATTGTACACAAACACACCTTAAAAGAATGATTGTTCACAACCATGTACAAAATTTTTATGGCCCTTCTTAATAGGAGGTCAAGCTTCTACATATAATCATTTTTTAACTGGCAATTATGCAACAAAACATCTAACTTTTTGCAAATTACCCCAACCCTTCAACCTCCATACAATTTTTGCTTGTCTCTACACAGTAAGCATTTGCAACATTGGCCATGAACATTCTGCTCTATGCTCCAAAATTGCACAGGCTAATGAAGTCATTGTCATAGTCTACATACCTTGCCCAGAGCGGCCTAAACTGGTTCATACCAATATCAAGCCATGGTTTCATGTTTCCATTGAAATGAACAACTGCAGCATTTCTGATCTCATTCATGCTTATACTTGGATTGTAACCAAGTCCTAGAACATGCCAAGATTTGTCAAGTGGCTTTGTTGTCGAGTAAAATGTGATTAAGCCTGGCGGCAAAGTCCCCAATTTCCACAAGGTTCGATTTTCATTCTGCAACGGTATAAAAATCAAATTACTGTTACTAACTTTGACAAATAATTGCAGTTGGAATGTTGTCAACAAAAGGTTGAAAGCAAGCCAGTGAATCAAGGAAAATGCTCATAAAGCTGGTGTAAATGATCATTTTTCAACACGGGAGAGGGAAGTCAAACAAAAGGGTTTCATAACACAGACAATTCCAATGGCATGCTCCTTAGTCATCATACAATAGTTTATTAGGTGCGGATAGCATCACGAGGCAGTGGAGAAGTCAGAAAATTTTAAAAGGGTGGCTCAATTTTAATCTTGTTTCAGCTGATTTTTATATTCAGATTCAAGTAATCACTTTACCGTTTATATGTATTATAAAAAATCAATATACTCTATGAAGATATGCAAGCAAATTTAATTTTTTTTTTAAAACTGCTTGCGGGGGAAGCGCCTGATGCAGGCTTTTTTAAATTTCGGAGGTGGGAGGGCACGTGCACCCCTAGGCCCCCTCTCTCCACCCCTGTCGCGAGGGTAGGTGTTCATATCTAATCAAAACATAGAAGGCTATACATAGTCGTATACAACTTCCTCACTAATTGTCTACATCTAATAATTTCTCAAAAAATTGTATGTAAGAAAATTTGATAGCACAATATTGTTTTTTACCATAAGTAGAGACTAGTTTTTACAAACACAGATCCTGGTATGAAAATTTATTCATGAAATTCAGATTTTTCTTTTGGTAGCGAATTGTTCTTATTCATGCACAATTTTTACGTTAAAAAAAGTCCTCTTGACGCTATTCTTTTTTTGGGGATATTTAAGGCCGATTAAGACAAACTCACACACACATCACATATGTAAGACTCAAACTCAAGACCTCTTAGTTAGTAGCTAAAGCTCCCAACAATCAACAGACCAAGTTGAGTTAAGTCTTGACACTAATTCTGACTTCCCAAAAAGGAAACAACACTAAGGCTTCATTTGAGAAGGTTTTTTTTATGCTTCTTAAAGCAACTTTTTAATACAAAAATTATACTAGAAAACTGCTTTAAGAAGCAAGAAAAAGCTCGTCCCAAACGAAGCCTAATTTTGACATTCCCTACAGATTTTCAGTGCAAGACAAACAATCTCTATGACAATTCAAAAACATAAAGGTTTAGCAAATTTAATTCCCAAAACTTATACTAATACAAGGTTCTCAAAACAAGCTCTATGATAACGTACATTCTAAAACTAAGACAATTTGCTGTAAGAAATCATAGCAACAAAAATTTTAAATTTTCCTGAGAGAAGTTTAAACGTTAAAGATTCATAACAGAAACCAGAACTCAGTACGTAGGGTGCAAATGAACAGCTACTTACAAGATTTTGCCAGTAATGGTACTGCTCAGTGCACTTCTCTTTCCTCCATGCATCCAAGTCGAAGAAATTCATCCCATAAGCCCATCCACATGCATTTGGGTTAAATCTTTCCTTGATCAGCGGATGAGAGAAATTCATATACTGTGCATAACGATGGAACGACCCAAAGCAAGTCTCCACTGCTCCATTCACCTTCCCATCCATATCAAGCTTCCACAAAGCAGTGAGATCCCTCTGCACCACCACATCATCATCCAAAAACAGAACCCTATGCAACTTCGGGTACATCTCTGGCAGATAAAACCTGAGATGATTAAGCATAGACAAGTACTTCGGATTCCTAAACTTCATATTGTTTGTATCCTTAGTGGCATTCTCCAGCTTGTTCTCAAAGTAAAATCTCTGCAAGTTTGCTGATTCAAGCTGCCGTAGGACGGGTACATAGGAGGAGTTGAGGAACTTATAGTCCTCAACGGCGCGAACTTCAACATGGGCGCCACCGTAGTCCTTGAGCCTGAACATGACCTGCATAGCGCCAAGGTTCATCCGGTCGGTGACGACGTGGAAGACGTGCTTCATTGGGTCCTTGGCGTTCTTCACGGCGGAATTGACAACCACGGAAGCAGCAAGAACGTTATCGGAGAAGATAGCATAATGGTAAAGTCGAGGGTCTTCAAGCGCAGGGGCGGCGTATCGGGGTCAGCGTAGCGGTCGGGATGTGCGATTCGCTCCTCCATGAGTCGCATCGCGAGGCAATGGAGACTTTTGGGGATGGATTTGGCCGCTATCATGCTGGAGAAGGCGCCCTGCTTCTTGGCCTTGGCGAGCTGTTCGTTGACGGCGAAAATCGTGTCCTTGAGCTTCTGGATCTTAAGCTGGTTGTCAAAGGATTCCTTGGCGTCGGTAATTAGGCTTCGAGCAGCGCGGATGCGATCCTTGACCTTACGGTCCAGGCGTCGGATTGCGGACTCGTCGATGGGGTTGGAGGGGTCGAGAAGGTGACGGTGGTCGGAAAGAAGGAGGGACAAGTTGCGGGAGACGTCTGCGAAGAGACGGAGCTGCTTGGAGTTCTCGAGCTTGAGTTTGCGGGCGTAAGAGGCGTAGGCGGAGGCAAGTGCAGCGTGGTCAGTGGCCTGTTTTCGGATCTGGTCGATGCGGAGGCGGATGGGATCGGATTTGAAGGAAAGAAGGTTTCTTCGGGGAACGAGAACACCAAGGAAGTAGTGATCGAGCGAGGCGGAGAAGGTGGTCGCTCCACCGCCGGCGGTGGAGTAGGGGATAAACAGAAAGGCGCAAATCGTTAGGGCTATAGAGATGATGAGGGCGAAGAAAGAAGGGTTTGTAATCGAGACCCGGCGAGGGTTTTGGACCGAGATCGCCATTGTTGGGACGCGGCCTCACTCTCTACCCCTCTCCCTCTCAGTTCGCAGTTCGCACTGCGCTGTTTAAAATGTGCTATTACGAAGGGATTGATATTGATAAGTTGTAATGCTAATTAACCTAACAAAACTTAGAAGATGTGCACTTACTGTTGATCGGTGTAAAATGATTGGATTCTGATGCGTTGGTTTCGGTTTACTGGATTGTTCCGCGGGAAAGCGAAGCAGCCAGGCCAGTGATCTCAGACCTGTCACGCCGACGCGCTTTCGTTCTGGTTAGGCTCGTCGGCGTAGCGTCGGTGAGCCGGTACGTAACGGTTCAGACGAACCGTCCGGTTAAAATAACTGGGCCCGTTGGCCGATAGTCGCCCATATATTCTTATTTCACTTGATTTGACTACAAGATCAATAGTTTAAATCATAAAAGTTGTTAGATATGGTAGATGCTGAATATAATTAAATTTATGTAAATTGTTTGGCTAATTATTTATTCATAGTTTATAAATTAATATAATATAATAAAATATATTAAACTATATTAAATAAAAATATAATATTAAGTCTTTTAAGTTAATTTTATTTTAGTTAATTTAACATAATGATTTATTTCAATTTCAATTACTATATCTTATTTAATTTTTTTAATTAAAGTTTTTTATTAAATACAATATCTCATCACTTAAGAAAAGATATAGTAAAACTCAGATTAATTATTTTCTTATAAGAAAAATAGATTGTTTAGATTGCAAAGATTGTTAAGTTATTTCAAGTAAAAGTTTATGTATCAAACATCGTTTATTAGTTCTGAACTTTAAGATGAACGAGCAAAAAACAAAAAACAAAATAAAAAATTGGTTTAAAATTAAATAGAGGCATTTAAATAATATTAACAAAAATATTTTTGAGAGTACGACACCAAATCTTAAGATTTTATTTGTGCATGAGAAAGATAATGTTATGTGGGAAAAAAAATACTTAGTGATATTAAGAATATTGCATAAGACGTACTTGGAGTACCAAAGAAGAAAAAAACTCGTAATAGTAAAAATAGTTGGTGGCGAAATCATAATGTGCATGAAAATATTAAGAAATAAGAAGATTTGTCAAAAAAATTTATTTAAATTTAAAAATTATGATAATTAGGAAATATATAATGAGGCTCGTAAGGAGACTAAGAAAATAATATGAGAAGAAAAGATTTTAGGTTTTAATTATTTATATACTAGATTAGAAATTAAGGAGGGTGAAATATATATGTATAAATTAGCTAAAAAATTAGATAAGAGTAATAAGAATTTATTTCAAATGAAGTGGCGTAAATATGAAGATCAAAAAGTATTTTTATTAGAAGAGGATATTCAACGAAGGTGGATGAGATATTTTTTTAAAATTTTCATACAATTGACTGTATTGACTTTAACACCCGAAATTAAAATAAAGATTTTTTATTGGTGTATTAGTAAAACAGAAGTTAGAAAGACTTTAAAGAAAAAACTATTTGACCTAATGATATTCTAATAAAGGTGTGAAAATGCTTAGGAGATAAATGAATTTTTTGGCTTACTAAGCTTTTTAATATTATTTTGAAGACTAAAAAGATAACATATGAGTAAAGAATGAGTGTGTTGATTCATATTTTAGAAGAATTAAGTTAATGTGTCATACTTTAAACTATGGAAGAGAGTTATAAAGCATAGGTTGCGGCGTGCTACTAATGTTTCTCAAAATCAATTTGATAGATTGATGGAGAAGTATAGAGAGAATAAGGAGGATCTACATATGAAATTTATTGATTTAGAGAAAGCATATGATAAAGTTTGAAGAGAAGTGCTATGAAGAGTTCTAGAAAACAAATGGGTTAATAATGTTTATATTCAAATCATTAAGGATATGTATGCAAGAGTTGTTATTTTTGTTTAAACACAAGGTGGTTTGATCAAGTATTTTCCTATTTCAGTTGGATAACATCAAGAAACAGCCTTAATTACATATTTTTTGCTTTAGTCAAGGATGTTCTCACCAGGCATTTATAATAGGTTGTACAATGGTGTATGCTTTTTACTGATGATATTCTTTTTGTTGATAAGACTAGAGACTAGAGAGATCGAGTTGAAGGTAAACTTGAATTGTGGAGATGTTAGAGTCTAAAGGCACGCTTTCGTTTAAGTAGATCTAAAACTGAATATATGGATTGTAATTTTTTAATAATAGATGTAGTGTGGGGATTGTGACTTTGGGTGATCAAGTCATTAATAAGAGTACACGTTTTCAATATCTTGAGACTATTATTTAGAGTGATGGTGAAATATATGATGATATTATTAGTAAAATTCAAGTTGGATGGTTGAAGTGGAGTAATACATCGAGTTTGTTGTGTGATTGAAAAGACCCCTCAAATTAATTTAATACAAAATTTTATAAGATGGTGCTTGGTTAGACCTGCAATGCTTTATGGTGCATAATGTTGGCCATTAAAAGCGATAAGTGTGCAGAGATGAGGATGCTTGAGTGGATGAGTGACTTTACTCTTAGAGACAAGGTATGAAATTAGCATATATGTGAAAATGTTGGAGTATTTCTAGTGGAAGATAAGATTGGAGAGAGTCACCTTAAATGGTTTAGTCACATAAAACGATGGCCTTCCAATGATCTGCTTAGGAAAATAGATAAATTAGATTTGACTTATGTTAAGAAAGATAGAGGTACACCTAAAAAAACTTGTTTAGAAAATATTAGAAATTGTCTTTGTTTATTAGATTTAAATGAGAATTTAACTTTTAACATGACATAATGAAGAAAAAAATATTAATGTAGCCAACCCCCATAGTGGGATAAATGCTTGATGTCGTTGTTATTGTATCAAATACAAAATCTTCGCAACCCAACTACCTTTATTAAATTCATCTAATGTCAAGATTTACTAAATTTAGGATTTAAGATCAAAAGGAGGTCAGGAAAAAAAGATTTACAATTCTGTAGGATATAAAATAGTTGTTTGTTAAAATAAATCCTTCCTATTCAACATAAATCTTGATATCAAACAACTTAAGCATCCAAGCTCAAAATGTATATTCTTTTCTTAACAAAATATGATTGAATCATTAGTCCAAATACAATTTCATTTTTTTTACTATCATTTTAATTTGAATATTTTCATATTTATATATATAACGTTAAGTTCCATATGATGTGGCTATTGCTGGCAGGAAGTGCTAGTTAAGCGGGTTGCCAAACACGACTTGAATGCTTTAAGGCAGAAGATCAATGAGGTTGAGCTACAAGATCAAAAGCCTAAACCAGCTACTGATATATTTTTCTTCATCAACACTTGTAGTTGGAAAGAGAACTTATTATCACCTTGCTAAAGGCTATAAGAATAAATTCTTGGACAACTAAACAGGGTCGGACCCAGCTTTCGGGTGGGGTTGAACTTATATATATCTGTTGGTGTTGTCTCGAATTTAGCTCAACTTTTTGATACAAAAAAATGGGTCAATAGCGACCAAACAATAGAGACAGAAAGAAAATGATCACTAAGGATGATTGCTCATTCAATTTCTATAAAATGTATGTTGAAGTTGCCTTGAATTTGGCTAGCTCGATCCCTATTTGTTCATATCCTTGATCGTCGTATGCTTCACAGATATGTCGGGGGTACAAGAGGACAGTGCCCCCTGACGGGGTTCGACCTTGTTCATCGTTGAAGACAGAGAGAGATTGAAACTAGACAATATTATTATTCTCACTTTACAGATACAGAGCAAGGCTATTTATATAGCTAGAGCAGAGCTCGGACCCTTATATAGGTTAAACAAATAGTAAATGTATAATAGTTATATTGCAGGTAGCCTTAATAATCGTTTCCTAAAAATAACACATCTACACAATGTGTTTAATTATGCTAGGGAGCAATTGCCTAAAAATTATAGTAATAAAGAGTAAAGACTAAAAAATAGACGCAAATGGACAAATTACCTAAAAAACATTTAACAAAAAATAAGAAATTTTCCCCCCAACCCCCCGAGCTTAAGGGGGATCCGCCCATGCATCTACAAGTTGAAGGGGCATAACCTTAAACATATAGGAGAGGCCAAAAGAAATGCTCGACATTAACAATGTCATAAAGGTTCTGATCTTGAGTTCTACCTCTATCCATTGACATCTTATAAAGAAGCCTATATTCATGAATATAAGTTGAATCTCCATTTGAGAAAGAAACATCATAGTCTTATTCTAGAGGAATATTAAATGGTTTGTTGAACCAAACAGACAAATGCTTTACTAAACAACTAGTACTCTTAGACCTTTCTATATAGGAAACGTCCACTATAGCTAAAGCTGCAAAACAATGAGGCTCAACATCAATTCCAGTTGTTTCTTTAGGAAAATATGGATGATGAAGAGAATGAGGATGAAGATTGAATGATCTGATGCCCATGATGAAGAGATTATAACACAAGATTAAAGTTTTGTTTGGGACGGTTTTCTTATTGTTTCTCAAAGCAGTTTTCTAGTATTAATTTTTTAATTTTATACTAGAAAGCTGTTTTAAAAAACAATGAAAAAGTCGTCCCAAACAAAGCCTAAGGCTTCATTTTAAATAACTTTTTTACTGCTTTCTAGAATAGTTTTCTAGTTAAAAATTTTATGCCAAAAAATTTGTTTTATAAAATAATAAGAAAGTTGTCTCAAATAAAACCTAAACCTCTAATATCATATTTGAAATCATAAAAAAATCACATCTTTATTAGATTCAATTGATGCTGATATAAGAGAAAAAAAGAAGAAATATTAAAAAAATCAATAATAATAATATATTAGGCAAAAAAATATTACATATTTTAATTATAAATATCATATATTTTTTAATATTTATATGATAATAAATAATTTTAATAACTCTAAAAAATTATAATAATTCAAATAATAGTGATTATTATTTTCTTCTCGAACATATTTATTATCAAATTGCATATTGCGCCAGATAATTTTAATTAAATGAAATATTATATAATGACATATTAAAAAAATATATCAAAATTTTAAATTAAAAAATACCATAATGAAACAAAATAATATTAATTTAAAACAATAATATATGTAGCAGAAACTCTTGCCACCTTTATCTAAATAGGATGAGACAACTTCTTCATTCTATTAAAAAAGTTGACCAAATAGCCCCTAAATCTTTTTTTTATTCACTCGGGCTGTGTGTAGCACATTATGATGACGCGGCCCTTCGATCGACAGAATAATCCGTAAAATTTACCAAAAAAGAATGCGCATCCGGCATCCACTTGAGAAAGCCGCCGATCTTGCTCAGAGTTTCTCATGTCCTCACTAGATTAGGTCAATGCCGGCCTCCTCTCTCATTGTGCTTCATGTAATGGAAAAACTTTTTTTTTTTTTAAGTGTTCACGTGAAGATAGATTATTAAATTTAGATTGAGGCTTTGTTTAGAGAGATTATTACGTGTGGAGTTTGGGTCAGAGAATCGTTTGATTTTGTGATTCTGAACAGTAAATATGCTGTTAGTCACACAATATAATCGAGTGATTTTTTGGGTCTGGATCTGCACGTAATAATCTCTCCTTCATTTAATATGATTTTCTTACTGCTTGTAAAATAGTTTTTTAGTACAAAAAAAAAACTAGAATTTTATTTTAAGAAGCAGTAAAAAAAATATCTCAAATGAAGTATAATATTAATATTATGTGATATTTAAAATTATATTAATTTTAATATATGTCTAAAAACTATGAATCGCATATTGATGCAATATATGTTAGAATATTCTTATAGAATTTTTGGAGTTATTTGATTATCTAAAAAGGAATAATGAGTGTTATATCATCAACAAATTATCTTGATCGGGCACAAATCTCGAGGCAAAATCAAGTCAAAAACTTCAAAAATTAAAATCGGGATCATCTGAACTCTGATTTAAGCAAACTTACAGTCAAACTGAGTGTCTCGGAAATACAAACTTAACGACACCAAATTCAACTTAATCCGAGCCTAAATGAGTCCAAATCAAGGACCTGAAGCACTGTTGAAAAGTTTGAACCACAAATTGAGTTATCAAACGGTTTCAAACATAACATGCTTATAGTCGAATCGAGCGACTCGACGAGACGAATCCAACAAGTGCAAGATCTCCGAATTCTGACATCATTAAGACCTTCAAATGTCTGACAAACGGCTCACAATCAATGGATTCAATATCGGTCGTCCATCCAACCACTCCCAATTTACCTATGATCTCTCACCTATTTACGATTCATGCCACTCCAGAAATCTATAAATAGCCCCTCATTTCTCTTGAGAGGTGACTCAAGCAAGAAGAAGAAGAGAAGAATGAGAAGAGACAAGAAGAAGAATAGGAGGGAAGAAACTCCTCCTCGACCACCGCCCAAAATTCTACCCGACTTCAACTGACGCCGGAATTCTGTTCGACTTCCAACTGACGCCAGAATTTTGCCCGACTTCCACAGGACATCAAAATTATGCCCAAGTAATGCTGGAATTCTGTCCGACTTCCAAGTGACTCTGGAGTTTAGCCCGAATACCATCTAATAATGCCGGAGTTCTCCCCAGTCGTCGACTGACATCAGGCTTCTACCCAACGCCGGACCTCCGCTTGTCTCCAAGTTTCTACCTGACACCGGACTTCTGCATGTTTTCGGACTTTCACCGGACATCTATCTGATGCTAGATTTCTACCTGATGCCATTTTTCTGACCTTCATCGTCAGACAACAGTTCTTCCGACTTACGTCGCCCACCGACTACAGTCTTTCCAACCCCCGTCGCCTGTCGACTACGGTCATTTTGACTTACGTCGCCCACCGACTACAGTCCTTCCGACCTCCGTCACCCACCGACTACGGTCCTTTGGACTTATATCACCCATCGACTACAGTCCTTCCGACCTCCGTCGCCCACCGACTACGGTCCTTCCGACTTACGTCGCCCACCGACTACAGTCCTTTCGACCAAACTAACACATCAACAGTGATTCTTTGTATTCTCATCATGTAATGTACATTGTAAGATGTACATCAAGCTAAGGTCTTCCCCCAAGTAAGGGCCTCATTTGTAATCAACTACAATACTAGTGGATTCATTTAAACTAAGGTAGGCCTCGTGATTTTTTCCCTTTTTTCAGGTGCCCGATCAAGATAATTTTTTAATGATATTTCAAACATTAGCTTGACTTTAATGCTTAATGCTGGTGATGCCATGGGCGGATCCCCAAGGGTTAGGGGGGGGGGGGGGGGGGGGGGGGCAAATGCCCACCCTAATTTTTTTTGAAAAAAGAAGCTGGATCCGCCCCTGGGTGATGCTAAGCATCAATATTGGCATTGAAGTTGTTTGAATTATTTGAGATGTGTTAGAAGAAAAGATAAAATTTATATCGCAGCATTAAACGCCAAGAAGGAATAGTGTGCTCATTTAAAGTTGATAGACAAGTTTAAAGATTTATTATGTGTTGATATCATGTAAATCTAGTAGTTCTAATGTGACGTTATAATCGATATTTCTTAATGTATAAACTTGATTGTTGTTTGCAATAAAATCATTAGAAGTGGTGAACTCTCTTCGTGTAAGAGTAATTCAGATTTATAAGAATTTTAACCCCATAAGAGACTAAGTCTTTCATATGTCATATGTGCAATATTTAAGTCTTGCTAAAACATATTGCTCTACGATTGAAATATAAGGGCTCGAAATTTTTTAATTGATAAAGACTATTTGAAGTTTGCGTGTTATGATAATTTTTCAAAAAAGAAAAAAAAAAATGTTATATCGAGGCTTGCAGTCATATAATTTTTCTAAGAATTAGGCTTCGTTTGTGATGGCTTTCTCACAACTTTTTAAAATAATTCTTTAGTTACAAAAATTAAAAATTTTGTACTATAAAGCTGCTTTAAGAAGCAATAAGAAAGCCGTCCCAAACGAAGCCTTAGAAAAACCTGTAGCATTTAAAGGCTTTAGCATTTCGAGGATCACAAGATTTAGTGACCGTTTGATTTTTCAATGAATGACCTCAAACTTCCAATGAAGCTTCATATGCTTGATTTGAGTTCATTTTTATACCTGATCAGTTATTTTCTCCATGAGTTCATCTCGTTGAGACGTTAAATTGAATTATAAGCTTATTTCAATCAAATTTTGTATGGTCCTATATTTTTTTTTCAAAAACTTTTAATTCAAATATTACCATTAGATTCATGTTAATAAAATATTTTTCTAGAGATATATCAACAACTAATCCCATAAAAAAATTTGGTCAAAATGATTTTAAAAAGATTTAAAATTTAAATTTATTTTATGAAAAATATAATATAATAATTAATTAATATAAATTTTGATTAAAACATCATTTTCTGATTATATATATATATATATAATAGTTTTAATCATAATTATGAGAGATTAAGATTTTGAACGGTTAAAATTTTACCTCCGCATTATAAGCAATAGCCCCCACTTACCCCACGTCACGGAGCCTCGGCAACCCCTCTTCTATGTAATCAATCAAAATTGGACACGTCGGCGTCAGTGTTGGAACTTGCTTGTGGACGTACTCCGCCGGTTCAATATAACTGCCAGTGGAAGTTATCCGCACGCATTGCGAGCTCCCCTTATATCTAACCACCACTAAATTGGTGGGAGGACAGTGGAAGTGGGCAGGCAAATAAGGGCTGCATTCGCGTGATTTTCCCAAACTACCCCCACAGTAGAATTCCCATATTTCCTAAAATACCCTTTGTTCATGCTGAAGTAAAATGTTTTTATTTGGCGAAAAACTGACCATTTGTAAAAACGGATCAGGTAGAACAGTGTCGGATTAGTTTCGATTGGGCCCGAATCCGACTCTTAATCCAATTTTGACAGCTTTATTCATTACAATATACTTTATTTGATCATGTTAATTTCACAAAGATCACATGAATCTACATACATTTATTTTTATCATCTATTTATGACGAATGACAAATTACATTCTCTGCCTCTATAAAGAGGACAATCATCACTGTCGTTAATCATATATATGACCTTAATGTGCGCACTGTCTCGCTAGTTACATTTAAATCATATAATCTTCACCTCTTGAGTGAGGATTATCCTCATAACTCTTAATAACATCCATAACTAGTCTAACCTGACGATTAATGCCTTCATGTTGCACCAACTATATTTCTTAAAAATTCTCATGTTTATTAACCTCATTCACTCCCATTACCATGATGCATTACCTCACCATCAACCTTAAGGTAGTGAGAACTCTAATATAATATGTGAATTATCAAAACTGACCTTCTTATGCTAGCTACCTCACTTATCATGTTTAAATTGTGTCATCGTCAACTCCGAAAGGATGATAATTTTAATATACTTTCAATATATCGTATGACGTTTTGCATACCCCTCTCTTGCTGCCTTTAAGTTGCATCGCTTTCATCTCTAGGAGAAAGGTCATCTCGACTATCATTGTAACCATCCTTAATAGCCTCCAGAACTTTTCAAACATTTCCCTCCCATTTCCTTAAGGTTTTTTTATGCCTTCAACTTAAAGAGGAGCATCTCCTTGGCCATCATCCTTAATGACCTGCATAACCTTCGAGCACCAATTCATTCTTAGCCTTTAAAACTTGCATCCTTCATCACATGGAGGAAACTATGTAGATGCTTAGCCTTACAATATCACAAAAATCAAGGATACTAGCTACAACTTAATTTTACTTGCTTTGTATAATGCCAACATATGCAATCTTATGTAGTGAGTCATTTTTTTTTTAATATGTATGATTAAACTTTATACTTTTATTTTATATTTATTTAATGAATCATTTTTGTTATGTCATGATGCATATGATGCCCTATTTTATACATTTTTTTAAATTATATCGGCACTATATTTAAATGTGCATAGTTTCATTATTGCACTTATTTTTTTTACTATCGATGTATGCTTTAATAATTAGACATTTTGGAGACATGATATGATGCTTATTTCATAAACATTTTTTTATTAATAAGTTTTAGATCAACTATAATATTTTATGACAATTTTTTTAAACCTTAGATTAAATATTATAGTTACTCATACTTGGACTTTTTTTTCTTCTTCTTTAAGTTTATTTATTCAAAAAATGACATATCTTCATGCATAAATATGAAATTTCCTTTTCCATTTCCTTATCTCAATCATAACAAATATTTCATTGAAAAAAAAAAGAATAATGAGAAGAGTCTTTTAGACTTATAAAACCTAAATTAATAGCCAATTTATAAATTTATTCCATAAGAAGTAAGCTAATGTTACCCTATTCGTGATTTCATTAGTAACATCTATGGTGTGTTTTCTCATATTTTATTTATATAACTCGTAAAATGCTCAGGTTTCATTTGGGACAGTTTTCTTACTGCTTTATAAAGCTGTTTTAAGAAGCATAAGAAAGCCGTCCCAAACTAAGCCTTAATCAGTGTAACGAATTTAGGCTACATGTGGGACAACTTTCTTACTATTTTCTAAAACAGTTTTTTAATGAAAAAAATTTAAATTAAAAAAAATTTTATACTAAAAAAACTGTTTTAAAAAGTAGTAAAAAAGCTGTTCGAAACCTTAATTTATATTCAGATATCTACTTGTTGCTTAAGGAATATTGGGAAGAAGATCGAATCATCTTATGCTTACATTTATCCAACTAAGACATTAGATTGTCTCTGGCTTCTTCTTGAAGACTATTACTATTCCATGCATGCACCATCCAATTCATCCAAGGCAATGACAATGGAATATATCTTATAGCTTATACCAACCTTCTCTTTAAAAGATAAAAGAGAGTGGAGTGAATTTAGCTATATCACACGAATAGAATTTTCTTTCCCAAGCTTCTTTTGCCCATCTACAAATTGGCAATTTAGCACACTAAGGTTTTCTTTTAGGATTGTTTTTTTTACTACTTTACTTTTTACGTTACAACTACAGTTTTAATTTGAACGTGCCACATCACTCAATACTCAACTGTGTATTGATCCAGTGCACAATTTTGTATTTATGATGTGATGCTTTCTAATTGTGATGCGGAGCATCACTCGCGGCTGCATATCTGCACCACGTTGGACCGGTGCACACTACCCTTTTATCTCTTTTACTAGAATATTCTCACAGCTTTCTGTTAGTTATCAGCTGCTCCATTATCTCGTTACCTTATTTAGCTATGTGTGCAGGCTCTCTCTTTTAGCTTTTATCTATTTTTAACAATAGTCATTTTGTATTTCTTCTCCATGAGAAGATGAGAAAAGCAGCTAATGAAATAGTAACTTTGGCCTTTGCCATTGCCATTGCCGGCAACCTGCCTCTTCTTGTGTGGTTTTGTCTTGTGAACCTGCTTCTTCCGCCGCATACCTCTTCAGATTGGCTCCTAGATGCCGTCCAGGATCTGCACGTTATAGTTTCTCAAAGTTAGGAGGAAACTTTGAGAAGTTCAAGCCAAAGGGAAGTCATATTGTATGGTATGAATTTTATTCTACTTGATCCTTAGGTTTGCTACCTGCGATATATAATGGCTAATTAATTTTTGATAAAAATAGTTAATGTTTTATTTTTTAATTAATTTTATTAAAAATGTGTTATTCAATATATAGAATCACTGGTAAGAAAATGAGTTCAATAGAATATCGATTTTTTAGAATGTATTAATTATAATATAAATTATTCATTAATATATATATATATATACAGTTTTTTATCATTTTTTTCGTTGCTTTCAAAATCTTTGTGTGCTAAAAAGATTTTTTAAAAAAACAAAGAAGAAAGTCCCAAAATGAAGTCTTAGACTTCAGCTTTGTTTGAGACAACTTTTTTATACAAATTTTTAGTTTAAAAAATTTTTGTACTAAAAAATTACTTTAAGAAGCAGCAAGAAAGCCGTCCCAATTGAAGTCTTTATTTGACACAGCTCTTTTATTGTTTTCTAAAGCAAATTTTAAGTATAAAATTTTTAGATTATTTTAAAAAATAATAGGAAAGCCGTCCCAAATAAGGCTTAATAATTTTTTTATTTGAAGAATATTTTCTTTAAATTTTGTTTAGAACTCTTGATAGAAAATTGAACAAAATTCTTATAATTTTTTTTCAATAGTAATAATAATAATAATAATAATAAACAATTCTAAAGATTTTTATCCCACTATGGCAGTATCGCCTATCGGTGCTGGCGGCAACATCGTGATTTCTTTCCTGTTAAAACTGCAATTTTACTCGAATATTATGGAAATTATGAAGGAGATCGGCAGGGGTAAAGTTGGGAGAAGAGATGGGAGCAGAAAACAACGCAAAACATACGTCCCCTATCCCTTCCAACCCCACAAGAAAGGACGGAACGAGCAGTGGAGAGCGGTAGGAGGTTAGAAGAAAGAAGCGTATTAACGAAGAGAGAGAGACAGGGAGAGAGAGAGAAGTTGGTGGATGCTAAAGTCTGCTTCTTAAGCTCCTCCGCCGGTCAACCTCGGGGTTCCTTGGCCACCTTCCTCCGTTGCGCTCTTTAAGAAAGGTGTGATCTTTATTCGCCTTGGTCCCTTAAGTAATCTCCTTTTTCTCTTTTCCTTTCATTTTAGTTTTGCGCATGGTTTGGAAGTTGGGTTTTTGCGCTGTTTTGGAATGCTTGGGCTCTGGTTATGGGCAATGATTCGAGGAGATGAATTTTGTTGGAAGATTGTTGATTTTCTTTTCAAAGGTGGCGGATTTGATCGGCGTTCGCGGAGAAGGGGATTGGATTTTAGGAGATTCCGGCGGTTGGTGAATTTAAAAGGGTCTTTGTATTGTGTATTTTGTTACTCGATGTTTGATTACCGGTTGTTATAAGGTGGTGGTGATGATTCTGCCACCACTTTGTTTCCTATTTGAGGTTTTTTTTTTGGAGTGTTTTGGGTGGCCGCCACCTTAGTTTTGGTTATTGGCTAGAAATTTTTATGTGGGATGTAATTTAGGTTGGTTGATTAATCTTCCTGCTTTGAATTTTCTGAGGCAGAATCTGGAAGCTAAAAATTCTATCTTTTTTGTTTCTTGTTTTTGTTGTCAGAGAAAACTGAAAGTCTCGAACGTTGTTAATGTTTCTGAACTGTTGAACGTTTGGTTTTCTTGTTGATGGTTTAAGAATTTAGGTTGATAGGTGATTGGATGGAATCATGAAGAGGAACAGTGAATTGGTGGGAGATTTTGTAGAACCCTCGCCACACTGTTGTGGCTTGGTTTCTTGTGTTCTTCAACATAATTTATCAGTCGCTGAAATGAAAAAAAATTTCTAATCATTTGAATTTTGGCCTTTGATTATGACAGAAAACTCTCTGTGTGGGGCACCTCCCATGTACGCATTTTATTCTTTATTCGACACCATTGTCAAGCTTCAGTAATTTTACCCTTCTTCGTCTCTCTGCTTGGTTTGCTGTTCAATGTGCAGTGTTCCTCATTTCTTGATGTATTATTTATGAATATCGAAGAAAATGCTTTGGCTGGTTTTAACATTTTAGATCACTTACTTTATGGGAAATAGTTGCATCTTTTAAAGCTTTTGTTCCTGTCATCCTTGCTTATATCTTTTGAAATGCCCGTCTTGTGAAATTTGTCTTGTTTTTGGCAGGTGATGGTGTTGCTCTATCTCTGCTTTTATTTGAAGCCCTTTATTTATGGTTCTCTTTGATTTTTTATGTTGTGTTTAGTTATCTTCTCCTTTTTAGATTATCCGCCGCTTGAAAATGAGTTTTTTTCGATGCTTAAGAACATACTTATGCAACAAAATTCTCATATCAGAGCTAAAATGTTTTTTTTTTTATTTAATGAATTTTTTTATTAATGGAAACATGTTATATGTATATATTGTTATATTCTCATTCTTCAGAATTTGATGTTTGTTGAACTTTAAGGATTCATTTGGGACTTTTTTTTACCGTTTTTAAAGGCAAATTTCTAGTGCAATAATTACATTTTTTTGTATTAAAAAGCTGCTTTAAGAAGCAGTAAGAAAGCCATTCCAAATGAAGCTTAAGTTTGCAAATAATCTTGACATCAACCATAAAGATGGTAGTTTCTTGAATAGAGGCATGATTTAGTGTGATGCATCTCATATTAGTTATATGATGTTAATTTTATGACTTGTGCCCTTTATTGCTTTTAGCTGCTTAGTTATCCTGCTAGAACAAAAAATATTAAATGAGTAAAAAGTATACAATGACTCATATTTAGTCTATCATTCCTTATTTAGTTATGAACTCCTATGGTTTATTTATGGAAATAAATGCCTAGAGAGAAACTTTAGTATGATCATGATTGCATATCTAAGAGGAACAATAGTTTGGAAAATGAGCTCGCTAGGTTCTTGCTAGTGTGGAAGCTCTATGATGTACACAAGCCTAACAAAATGTAGTCTAGAGTCTGTTTCCAAAACGAAATCTATGGCATTCAATGTTAGTAATAAGGCAACCTGAATATTTCGCCGAGGAAGACCTGTAATGGAAAGCAAAAGTTTTTTTTTGAAAATATTTGTTCAGTATTTTGAATTATAGGCTTTGAGTTTCAGCATATGATGTGCATGCATCTGTTGTCCTTTTTAGAAAACTACGCAATGTAGCTTTATCTTCTTTATCTTCATTGAATAGGTAATAGGCATATCAGTTTTCATGTTGATGGAAAATATCGATAACATCATATTTGATCCAATACTTGTTGAATTACTAATGTAGAGATCTCAGCCTTAAATGGAAAGGTCCTTGTCTCTGTGATATATTTTAGCTGATAGAAGGGAAACAAAAATTATATCGTGTGATCACAATCTCTTGACATGGCAGGACAATATTTTCGATGCATTTAGTGGATGTGAGTGACAGGAATTTTCATCCATTCAGATTAAATGTTTGAAGTTATTACATTTAGAGTTGAGGGAGAAGAGCTTATTTAGTTGTGTTGCCTCTAATATGGTAGAGAAGAGCAATACAATACTGCGAGAAACATCCAGCCCAGGTTGCATTCATCCTTTTAGTTCTTTGACTCAGCGTCCACTCCCATATCAGTGTCATTCCACGGATTGCTGGCTCTAAGCTAGCTCGCCAGCTAGCTCCATGGATTCCAACTTCCACCTTGCTATATTCCTTCTTTTCCATTGCCACCTCATGGATCCTTGGATCCATGGGATCCTGTTAGTTCGGTTGGAACCGGTTCAGGTTTACTGCCGCCGGCCCAGGGGGAGGGCGGAACCAAGGGAGAGGGGGGTGGATGGCCTAGTAGGCCCAAACAATTACTGTAATGGGTGTTTAGGAGGGAAATTTGAATTAGAGGGCTGTTTAGGGATTTTGTATGTCTCCTTTTGCTTTAATTAGGGGCGAATGATAGAATTTGATTTTCATCTTGAATTTGGAAAAGAATTTGAGATCTAGGGTTTGTGTTCTGGGACTCTAGGCTCGGTTAGAGATTTGGAGAGTTGTTTATTCTTCTTGAATTGAAGAAATTTGTATCATTTGCTGTTTGACTGCTTGAAACAGCAGTTATCTTCACTGTTTTCCACCAAATCTTGTTAGGTTTGCTTGCGAACTCAAGTATTACCCTTGCAGTTACTTGCGAACTCAAGTACTTCCTATCAGATCCTTGATGTCATCTCACGAATTAGTAATGTAAAGATTACGTTCTGGATTCACTGGAAATCAATTACTGAATCCGAGAAAAATTGAGGAAAAAGCCTCTTATGCTGCTAATGGATTGAGATTCCCAAAGTTTAAATTGAATCCGACCGGATGTTGAGATAACCAAGTGTTTGTTAAAATCTGATCAGAATTATTCCAGGTTGTTATTATATGTTGTTTGTGCCAATGAATTTACCTCAAGCATATGTGCTATCATCATAATTGGAAGATGAATTGATTTCCAGTGAATCTACTTATTGCACCTCAGATTAATCCGAGCTCATAAGCTCCTTCTTTTATTTCTAATTATTCATGAGATTTTGTTCATTCAGATATAATAGTTATTTTGCTTAATGATTTTACCTTTTTACATAGGTACACTGCTGTGAACCATGGTTAGCATTAGGAGACGCAGATTGTTGGGGCTCTGTTCTGGTATGTTCATTAACACTGTGCAATTTTACTCGAGTGTATATAAATAATATAGATTATAGGAAAAATATATTATGTATAGATATACAATTATATAAGCTCTGGTACAAAACTTACTGTGTTTATGCTCATTTCCTTTATTAGAATGACATTTTGATAACTATTTTTTTAATAGTTTTTCGCTTAAGCCTTTACTGTTTTTATTTTATTTAGGCTTCGTTTGGGTCCGCTTTTTCACTGCTTCTTAAAACAGCTTTTTAGTACAAAAATTAAAATTTGTGTACTGAAAAACAGTTTTAGGAAGCAATGAAAAAGCCGTCCCAAACAAAGCTGTAATTACACCATGAATGGTCATGGAAGATATTGATTTAAAAATAAAGACCATGAGACTGATGAGGCTGATGAAAACCTTCTTTGTTGGTTATCCTAACACCAATGAGGTTTTCTTATCAAGAAATTAGGGTCAGCTTTTGATAAGTTCTCAATACTTATCAAAATTTCAGGTTGTCCTATAAGTTTTAATCAGCTCAGAAAATGGTTTAATATTTTTTCAGGAAAAAACTCCATTCCAGTTGAGTTGCCTGGACCAATCGAGGGCAGTAATACTGTCGAAAATCTTAATAAAAATGTTAAGCCTTTCAGCATTCATCCCATGCCTTCAGTTGCTTCAAATCATGAAAAACCAGTAAGTATAAACCTATTTTTATTATACCTATCTTTAATAATTTTTTTTTTTAATGTTCTGCATTTGGATTTATTAAATTACTTTTGCTTGTACTCAATAGTTATAAAAATGGTGATCTTGAGTAATATCCTTTTTCCAGCTTACTGTTATTTTCACTGTTGTTTCTTCCCTTGAACGGATATTTCCCATCAATATATAAGCGTTGGAAGGTTATCTTTCCAGAAAAATGATTAGCATGCAACATAAAGGGAGGTGCTGATTTGAAAACTTAAAAGTCAAAATTCATAACAAAGATAATTAAGAGAAATCATGTTATAAATATCTTCTAACTTATAGAGAATACTTAGGTAATTCAACTAGAATGATAAAATAAATATGAATTATACAAAAGAAGTTAGAATTTATTTATCAATGATGGCTAAATGCACAAACTCGCTTTCTTTAGTTGCAAATAAAAAAATACAAAAATTTGAACCAAAATCATAATGTAATGATCGATTAAATCGTAAGAAATTAACAAAAAATTTGAATAAAAAATAATCAGCGAACAATAAAATTTTACAGTACAACTGAAATCCTAGTTGTATCAAAGTTGATCAAATTCAAGAGCTCTAGCAAAGCCAACAACAAAGTATTTTTGAGAAAATAGGTTAAGGAAAGTGATTACTTGAGTGAAGATGATCTAGATCTTATGTCGATACATGGAGATGACTTCTCATGGAGTTTGATAGTAAATGCACCACACTTGAAGGAATTACTAAAAAAAGAGAATTTTAGCATGCTTTTAGATATGAGAACATTTATTAGTACATATATATATTTTTAAAAGTAGAAAATAACCATGAAATAAGAGAAGGGGAAGAAGGAATGTTACAAGTGATCTCTCCTTTTATTCCTAAAATTACTGTCTAATAAAGGAATTAACTAGCTTAATGATTTTCTAAAATTTAGGAAGCATAAGCATAGGAGAATAATTTTTTTTTCTAAAAATTAAGAAATAAAATCATAGGAGAAGATCACAATTGATCTCTCCTTTTATTCCTAAAATTACTTTCATAAAATAAATCCCCTAATTAAGGAAACAAAATCATAGGAGAAGATCAGAATCAATCTCTCTTTTAATTCCTAAAAATATTTTCATAAAATAAATTCTCCAACTTTGACTTTCAAATATTCAATACTCTCCCTCAAGTTGAAGAATATGTATAATATAATCTAAGCTTACAAATTAAGTTTTCAAAGTTTGGTATAGGTAGAGCTTTGGTGAGGCTTTTTGCAATTTGTTTCTTGGTAGGGATGTATTTCAATTTGACAGTCTGACTAGTCACCTGCTCTGTGATGAAATGTCTATCAATTTCAACGTGCTTAGTCCTGTCATGATGCACGAGATTCTTAGCTATGATGATAGCTGCTTGATTATCACACGTCATCATAATAGGAGATGAAATCATTGGTTCTAGTTTACTAAGAACACGTTTTATTCAAATTCATTCACAAATTCTTTGTGTAAGTGCTCTATACCCAGCTTTTGCACTACTTCTGACAACCACTAATTGCTTCTATTCCTCTAGGTAACAAGATTACCACAGACAAAAGAAAAGTACCGAGAAGTTGACAGTCTGTTAATGATATTTCTTGCCCAATCTTCCTCTGAATACACTTCAGTGTTACGATTCTATGCCTTTTTGAAGAATTGGCCTTTTCCCGGTGTCATCTTCAAGTATCTAAGAATCACTTAGATTGCTTCAATGTGTTTTTTTGTAGGATTGTGCATGAATTGACTTACAACATTCACTACAAAATCATTATTTGGCTAAGTCTTTGAAAGATAGATCAAACGACCAACAAGTCTCTTATATTTGCCACTGCCTATAGACATACTTTCTTTCTTGGTGCCTAATTTATTTTGCTTGTTCATAGGAGTATCAACAGCTTTGCATCCAAGCATATCAGCCTCCTTAAGAAAATCTAGAATATTTTTCCTTTGAGAAACAACAATGTTCTTTCTTGATCTAGCCACTTCTATTCCAAGGAAGTATTTAAGATTTTCAAGATCTTTAACTTCAAACTCTTCTGACAAATACTTATTCAAAATTTGTAATTCCTCTATATCATTCCCAGATAGAATAATATCATTGACATAGACTATCAATATAGCAATTTTACCAGCATGAAATTTCTTGACAAACTGATCAGCTTGACCCTGTATATAGCCTACCTTCAAAACAGCCTTTATGAATTTGTTAGATCATGCTCGAGGAGATTGTTTGAGCCCGTATAAGGACTTCTTGAGTTTGCAAACCTAATTTTTTGCCATACATTTTTCAAAACCAGGAGGGATTTCCATGCATACTTCCTCTTCAAGGTCACCATTTAGAATGACATTTTTTAATGTCTAGTTGTTGCAATTACCAATCATAGCTGACAACCAATAGGAGAAGAATTCTAATACTATTAAGATTTGTGATAGGAGCAAAAGTTTCTTGATAGTTCTATCCCATAGGATTGTGTAAATCCTCTATTTACCAACCGAGCCTTGAATCTCTCAAGTGATTCATCCGCTTTGTACTTTATAGTGAAAATCCACTTACACCCAACGGGCATTTCTCCAGCTGGAAAATCAGTAATGGTCCATGTTCTATTCTTTTCAAGTGCATCAATCTTATCTTGTACTGCCTTCTTTGACTCTGAATTTTGTAATGCTTCTTTATTGTGCTAGGAACGTGAATATCATCAAGAGAAGTAGCAAATATTTTGTAAGATGTTAGTAGTCCTCTATAAGTAATAGAATTCCCAATTGGATAACATGTACATCGCCTGACACCCTTCCTCAATGCAATCGGCATGGTAGAGTCATCAATTTTGGGAATTGGCACATCTCCAACCTTTTTCATACCTATGTTTTCTTCAGGTGAACTTGAAATTAAGTTAATATCTTGGCCGCATGCTGGCTGTGATCCATGCTCTAACTTATGTCGTTTCCTCCTCCTAATGTAGACTTGAAAATTCTCATTAGCAAGTTGTGGAGTCATAGATTGAGTGGGCATAGGAGAAGAAATATTTGTAGACTGGACTGATGACTGAACAGGCTCGGGTGTGGACAAGTATTCAGTATAGTCTTTGGGCACAAGCTCAGGTTGAGAAGAACTTTGTGACTTTGAGTGGGAAAAGGCATGGACTTAAAAAAGAACTCTCAACATGAGATTTGGGATAGAAGGACATATGTTCAAAGAAAGAGATATTCACGATGGTGTAAAATCTTTTGTTGGTTGGAGTATAACATTTGTACCATTTTTGAGTCAGAGAGTACCTTAGAAAAATACACTTATTGGCTCTAGGATCAAATTTGCTACGTTGTTGAGGATACACATGAACAAATGACGTGCAACCAAATATCTTGAGAGATAAATCAGTTGAAGCTGCACATGTGTGAAGAAAATTTGATAGAAGAAGCTGACTTGGAGATTAAAAATTAAGGACTCTAGATGGCATACAATTGATCAAATATGTAACTGTGAGAATGACTTCCCCTCAGAAATAATTTGGAGCATTAGAGAAAAACATAAGACACAAGGCAACCTCCAAGAGATGTTTATTCATGCGTTCAACCACCCTATTTTGTTGAGGGGTGTCAATGTAACAACTTATGTGGATAATCTCATGCTTCTGAAGGTAGCTATTAAGACTACTAGTGAAGTATTCCCTAGCATTGTCTAACTTGAGTACCGAATTCTAGAGTTGAATTGATTTTGAACCATAAGATTAAAGATTTGAAAAATTTTCCTAACCTTAGACTTTTCTTTCATAAGAAAAATTTGAATTATAATTGTATGATCAACAACAAATGTTACAAATCATTGAGTGTTAGAAATATTATTTATCCTAGAGGGATCCCACACATTACTATGGATCAAAGAAAAGATAGTTAAAGGTTTGTATGGAATTTGAGGATATACTGTTCGAGTATGTTTTGCAATCTGATAAGTTTCACAATGAAAATATGCTGGACTTTTGATGATAAATAATTTGGTAAATAATTTTGTAAGATATAGAAAGCTAGGATGACTAAGACGAGAGTATAATAATATAATTTCACTATCTTTATTGACATTAAAATTGGACATAGAATTGAAAGATTTTTATAGACTCTGAGAGTGAATACAACTTGCTTGCGAAACTTGATTTGAGGATCTGTCACAAGAGAGGAGATTGAGCTCAGAGCACAATTCAACACTACCAATCATCTTTCCTGATTTCAAGTCTTGAAAAGCCTATAAGTTTGGATAAATTTTAGTAACACATGAAGGTTATGAGACAATTTGCTAATGGACAAACGATGACAATCCAAGTTTGAAACATGGATGATAGAGTTGAGATAAAACTCTTTAGTAATTTGGATGTGTTCTGTTCCTGCAATTTTAGAATTTGAACCATCAGCAATATGGATGAATGAGTGACCACAACTTGGCTTGTAATTTTGGAGAAGGGCATCATTTCCTATCATGTGGTTAGAAGCATCAGTGTCGACTATCCACGACCTTATTTTTCCTCTGTTAGTAGTGAAGTTAATATGTAAATTTATTTTAGCAACCAAACCTATCCCAGTAGTGCTACTACTGTCAACTTGACTAAAAAGTTTATGCAGCAATCCATCTGCTTTTTGCTGAATGGGTTAGGCTCGGGAACATGAGCACTCTCAGAGTTGGAAGCCATATGTACTTTGCTGTCTCTATTGAACTGTGGCGTTGGCTTCCAATTAGCTAGTTTGTCCTGGAGCTTCCAGCAAGTCTCCTTGCAATGATCTGGCTTCTTATAGTAATTACACCAAGATCTTTCCCGTTTATGACAATCTCCACTATTACTGTTCGATGATCGAAAAGCAAGGGCAGATGCATCCAACATTGATTTGGGTTGTTCCTTAGATTTCATCATTACTTTATGTCTACTTTCTTTACACCTAACCTCTGAGAAAGCCTCCCTAATATTGAACAATGGTTTAGGTGCCCATTATTCGACCTCGAACATCATCCAACTCCCTGTTAAGTCCTAAGAAAAGCTTGAACATCCTTTTTTTTTTCACAATCAGCTTGTACATTACTGCATTTTTTGGACATGCCCATGAGTGAGTGTCGAATAAGTCAAGTTGTTGTCAATACCGTGTGAGTGTGTTGTAATATTGAGTAATGGACTGTTCTCCTTGATAGAAGTCTTGAAATACTGATTCAACTTGAAACAAATCTAAAGTATTTTTAGAGTGCATCCCATGGTTCTTTTGCATTCCCAAACAACAAGAAATTTTCACACATGCCTTTGCTCATGAATTGATTAGTCATGACATGATCATACTATTTTCAATCTTTCATTTTTTGTAATCCAGATCTGTAGTCTCTAGCGTGTCTGCTGCTCTCGTGAGATACTCATCATTTCTTTTCCACAAATGAATAGAAACATAGATTGTGACCTCTCCAAATAATTATGACTATTTAATTTTGTCATGTTATGAGAATAACAGAAGATCATTGCCATCAAGGTTTGGAATGTTTGAACTGTTTCCTGATTTTGGTGTTGTGATGTCGAATATTTATGATGAGGTCATTTCATATTGCAAATAAGAAGATGAGGGAGAAGAACAAATAGGGTTGCTAAAAATATAGAAGAAGACAGTCAATACAAACATTGACAAAAGAGAATCGGCTTGAGGAACAAAGAAGAGATGGCCAGTAAGAATCTGCTAGAGAGAGGTGGCTTGAAGGGATTAGGGTTCATAAAATTAGCCTTGTTACCATAAAGAATTTTTTAATTTATTATTCTTCTTGTTGAAAACAGGCACCACATCTACATATATATACCAACAAAATTTAATAAATGAAATAACTAACTAGCTTAATTATTTCCTAAAATTTAGAAAACTAAATTGGAGAATAATTCTATCCTGAAAATTAGGAAATATAATTATAGGAGAAGATCACAATTGATCTCTCCTTTTATTTCTAAAATTACTTTCCTAAAATAAATTTCCTAATTAGGAAACAAAATTATTGGAAAAGATCACAATCGATCTCTTCTTTTATTCCTAAACAAACTTCACTTCCCTAACATTGACTTTCAAATATTCAACAGTTACCATTCATGGTGTCAAATAATTGTGATAGCTCAAATGATGATGCCAATGATAGACTCAGACATCCACATCATTAGGCATGAATTCTTATGCCCCATCTTATTATGCTACGGAATATGAACCAATGGGGGTCAAAGTTGAATTTTGATCTTGATACACCAATGATTAAATTCATTTTCAATCTAAAAGCTTAAACTTATGAGATATGGCTAACTAATTGGTTTTTTTTTTATGCCAGCTTATTTTTAACTTACCCAATGCAAGATTAAACTCTATTATTTTTTTTTTGTGTTAACAATCTCTCCCTCACATTAGACCTCTTCTACATTTGCTATCAATCTACCCTTAAAGAAAGGCTTGTTTTCAACATTATAAACTATCATGCAGCAAGAATCCACTCAGCCTTGTTGAGAAATTGTGTGAATCACTCACTTTTGAACCTTGCTCAACCATGATAAAAGACACCGAAAATCGTTTAATCCTTATTGAACCTTCAACTCTCATATAATTTGTTAGGGAATATGGACCAAAGTAGCACCCAACATGGGCTCAATACATAAATAGTCAAAGACTCAAACTCATTCTCTACTAAAAGCTTTAAACTATTAGAGAAGGTCAACCACTTGGTCTTTTTATGCCTACATAACTTTCATAACTCTTTTTTATAAGTGGTATGCTTGTCTTCTTTATTCAAAATGTAGACTGCATCTCAAAGAATTTTGAAGTATGTAAAAACCTTAAGTATGCTAAATCCTTAGTCATTTATACTATGTATCAACATTTAGAGATCTAATTAGAGCCTCATATAGTGTTTTGGTGAATTGTAACTTAGTTCATACTTGAAAAAATCTGGCACGATCATCAAACAAGTATTTAAGAAAGAATAATGTTACAAATCAACAATTGAAAGGTCAATATCTCAAATTGTCACAAGGAGTCTCACCCTTGGAATTAGTTGTCAAGACTTGCAAATTGCTTTAAGAATCCACATCCATCAAGATAGAAGTATTGGGAAGGAATATTGAATTTTATTTAACCATTCAATGAAAGTATTACATGCCTTAGAGATCGAATTTATAACATGACCCAAATATATTAACGATTTAAAATCCATCAAGATCTGATCAAAAACAATAGGTTCCATGAATTTCAACATAGGGAAGTCTTGACATGGGCAGAGTTCCTGGGCATGGCAAAGGAAAATTGACAATCAGAACATAGAAGACACCTAAGAAAACCAGTATATGGAAGATGCCACTTGGTTGCTATGGAGTCAGGCAAAGAAACCAAAAAAGGAGACTTTGATTGCTACAATTACGAAAGTGGAAGCTGTTGTAACTTTCTATTAGGCTGGCCCAAGGGGGGTCGGCTGAACCAGCTAAACCGGTTCCTAGTGGACCAGCTCTTGTCTACAGGCGGAGGGCCCAAAGGGGGGCGGAAGCATGGAGAGAGAGAGAGAGAGAGAGAGAGAGAGAGAGAGAGAGAGAGAGAGAGGTGGGGCGGCAGCTAAGGGGTGGGGCCCACAATTCAATTAAACATTGCTTTGGGAGGAAAATTTTGAATTAAGGGTTGTTTAGAGATTTTGTAATTGTCCTCTTTGCTTTAATTAGTTTCTCTTGTAAGGGTTAGAGTTTCATCTTGAATTTGGAGGCTGAATTTGAGATCTAGGGTTTTGCTTTTGGGCTCTAGGCTTTGGCTAGAGATTTGGAGAGTTGAATCTTCCTCTCGAATTGAATATTTTTGTATCGTTTGCTGTTTTTCTTGCTCTTTTGCTGAATTGGAGACTCTTGCTTGTTGTTTTCCCTAGTAACTTTTAAATTCCTGCACCAAACTTGCTGAATTTCGCTGAATTTGAAATTCAGCAATTTCCTGCACTGTGGTGTCTGTTTTCTATCACTTTTCGATTTGCATCAGTTTTGCTGCTTATTTCATTGGAACTTTCAAGGCTAATGCACTACTACATCTAAATCCTTTTAACTTTGCTATTCCAAAGTTTCTTCTTAACATAGGTGACTGTCAATATCAAGACCTCCAAGACTAAACTGTTGCCAGCTTTGTTTATGCAGCTTTTGCTGGTTTCTAATTAATATTTTTATATATTCAAACCATATTTAGCATTAGGATTGTGTGATAGTCTTCATGCTCAATTGTTGGTTTGTAATGATTCTTGATCACAGACATTACTTTTGAATTGCTTTTGCTTAAAAAAAAAAAATTTATCAGCTTGCTCTTTAATTTTTTTGAGGGATCTTGACCTAATTTAATCCGAATTCAATCCCAAACATTTTTTTTTTTGAATTTTGAGTGAATTAACTTTTTATTTTTAACACCATTCTTCTATTAAATATTAGAGAATTTGTCGATCTTGAAATTGTCGTTTTAGCTTGAAGCTTATCCAGATTTCTATAATATTCTGAATCACAAATCTTGTATTTGCTTATGCTTTTAATCTTTTTCAGTTTTTTTTTTTTAATAAATTTAGAAAACTACTCAGAAACTTGAAGAATTTCTGGTAATGTAAAAAGGACTTATTTCCTGAAAACCTTCATATACAGCATGTAATATTTACTTTTGCACCCGAAATTAAGATGCTCATGTGCTTGAAATTGTATTAAAAAGGTTTTTCATGTTGTGTTTTTTTTTTACCAACTGCAATAATATGACTTTATTCTATCTGTTTTCTCAATTTTTGTACTTTTCTCAGGTAAATCTCTCTGAAACAAGCTTTGGAGCTTCAACCGTGTCTTCTTTTAGCTCACCAAAATTGGAAACAAATAATTATTTTCCAGGCTAGTTCTTCATTGCTTATGTATTTTATGTTTGCATGCCTCAAATTGCTGTTTTGCAGGAAGGCTTGATAGTCCATTATTATTATCTGATTTAGATTTAAATAGAAGTCATCACTAATGTCCTCAGATAAGGTTCAAAGATAAAATATTCTAATTCAATCTGTGGAAGTATACATTGACATAATAGAAATCAAAGGTTTTTGTAATATTTTGAAGCCCATGACTTTTGCCTCTGTAGGTACTTTGTTTGTTTTGGAATATTCTCCTTGTTTTTTTATTTGGGATGAAGCCATGCATTTTCATGAGAAATAGTGTTTGTTATAACATAGATTGATGTGTTCTTTTCACTTGTGAGGTACTCTTAGCAAGATTTACCAATAATATTTCTCATTGGAAAGCTTCTTTAAATTGCATGTTCATTCTTGATTTGCCATGCCACCTGGAATGTTGGGAAAACCTAATTCAATTTCCTAGAACGAAAAAAAAAAAGAAAAAGAAAAAAGGTTTATGCACAAAACACACCAAGAATTTTAAGCAAATTTGCCCAAATAATGCTACACCATGTTGCCACAACTATAAATTTTACTATGGTTTCAATGTATATTTAAAATATAGACAGCCCATCCCTTCAGTAAGAAGAATTAGGGAAGTAAAAAATATAATGAAATTCTCATAACACACTTAATAAAAGAACTCATAAATATTCCCTCCATATGATGACCTTACCATGAAGGTCGATCAATGGCTTATTTTGATGAAGACATTTCTCGTGGGTTAAAAATTAGGCTCCACAAATTAACATGGAATTATCATTGGCATTATGCTTGTTGTTGTAGGCTGTTCTGCTACTTTTGTTCTAGCATTGCTGAAGTAAGATGGATATAGGATCTTGCTGAAAATTCTACTTACTGATGATGAGATGATATACATATATTTTTTAAATATTGATGCTTAGTACTTTCCTTATGTTCCTATGTAGTTAGCATGGATAGTATTTATAACTTTTCACCTTCCCTCATATTGGGGTGATGTGATTGAATGAATTTACAGTCTAATAGGTTCATAGTGCTTCCAACCGTTCATTTAATTATCTCTCTTGTATGACCAAATGGAATATGGAAAGCACTCGTCAAATTGAATGCTGGAAAGCAATCTTAATAACAGTCTCCACGCTCCTAACTGTGGATTGAATGCCACTTCTTTGGTATGCTTCTGTGAGTAGCAGTGAAATGTTTCTTGTGATTAGGAATCCTTCACTTTCCACTCCCAATGAATGATGGTGGTGGGACATCTCTTTTCCACCGACTATCTTGGTTTTCATTAAATGAGGATCTTCCTGTTTTTGCTAATTGGTTAAGGTTCTCTTCCAACCATGGCTGATGCTGATTAAGGCATTCTCTTGTGTAACCAGTTGAACTTGACTTCAAGTCATCCTCTTCATTCTCCCTCCAGCAGGCCTGAGTGCTTTCTTCACAACCTTGTGTGGGCTCAAAAAATTTACGCCCTGGCCTCTCCGCGGATCCCTTTCTTTCTCTTCTCAGGTCATCGTGGAGAGTTTTATCGAGTATGTTCTGAGGCGAATTTTTAGAAGGTAGATTGAATTGTGAATAAGACACTACCCAAATATTCCACCCCCATTTTGTGAGGACTTTATTATGATCTGAGTTCACGTTTCCTATATGCGCAAACCCCTATAGTTAATTATACCTCCCGATAACGAGAGAGAGCTTTCGATTAAGGCTAGTCATCAAACAAATACGTGGTATCTGTTGTATAGTAGCAGCAGAGTTTAGATATTTGAAAATTTAATATTTAAAATTGGAAATTCACCACCTTGCGCTTAAAGCGGATGGTGGGGGGAATGATGATGAACCCGATTAAGATCCCATGGTTGCGTCGCCCCGGGTCATCATAGTCCCTAGTCTACGTAGTCAGAGGAGGTAGTCGACCCAATCTAACAGAAGAATCCTTGTCGGCAGCCATGAGTTGCTTCGTCCAAAGGTATCTTGTAGACCTGAGATTAATATTTGTCTAAGGGGATAAATTTGACAATTTAAGGTCATTTGACCCTTCAGTGATGCGCCACGCTGATGCTCGTATCACTTAATTTGCCGATGTTGTTCCTTTTGAGCGCATTTTAGGGCAGGGGCCTACACCTTACAACAACTACAACATCAAACCTTTATTCCACTACGCGGGGTATGCTGCATGAATAATTTTCTTCTTAACATGAAGCTGCTCTTGTTTCTTATTTGAATACTAGTCTAAGAATCAAATTTTATTTCTTCTTTTCCTTTGAGAAGGAAAGCAGTACAAGACTAATACTCAAAAGTAAGGTGATAATTTTCTGTTGGTTGTTAACAGCTAGAGTAACTGGTGATTGAGTTCACTCCTATAGCACTTTCTTATGATTTTTCTATTTTTACATGTTAGTTATCATGCAGGATTTAAAATTGGAAATTCACCACCTTGCACTGAAAGTTAGATCTTCCAAGTTAAAAAACCCTTTGTGCAACTTGTTAAAGGCAGTGAGAAGGTGATAAAAAAAAAGTTGAGGAAGCCAAAACAAAGAGCAAGGGAGATGGGCCCGGAGACATAATAAAATATGGATGTTGGAGTAACTCAACTATAAAATAGAAATCTCTCCACACAAAATAAGAGGTCTTACAAGTCATAAAGAATGCCAAAACTTCTTTGCAGTGACCATCCTGACCTTTCTTTGCATACACACCTTATTTTCACGTATAACTTATGATCTTATTCTACAACAAGGTCGCTTTATTTTTCCTGTAAATTTGTTTTGTTTATCTTCTCTATTGCAGTTTTGAAAAATTCACTTTGCAGGTAAAGAAATCAAACGTAGAAGGAGACACCGTAGGAAGTACTATGAAGATCAAGAACCATGCATAATGAGAGGAGTTTATTTCAAAAATATGAAATGGCAAGCAGCAATTAAAGTTGACAAGAAACAGATCCATTTGGGCACTGTTGGTTCCCAAGAAGAAGCTGCCCGATTGTATGACAGGTACATGGCCATTCAATTTTCCTTCAAAGCATCAGTAAATTACTATTTTTTGCCCCATTATCTTTCATACTTATTTCTAAGCAACTTCCATACTGATTTTTTAGTTTTGATTGCTTTATTCCATTATATTTCGTACTTTTAGTGTGATTAAGACTTCGTTTGAGACAGCTTTTTAAAATTTTTGTACTAAAAAGTTGTTTTAAGAAGTACTAATAAAATCGTCCCAAACGAAGCCTAAGTAGAAATGTAGAAAATTTTGAATAAGAACTGAAAAGTTACTAGTTGTATACGATACAACCGATATGTTGAGAAAAAATCATCAGCAGGTTTCATACAGCATAGTATTGTTATGTCGGGAAATCTTTAGCAGGATTCATACATCATAGTTCTGTTTTTCTTCTTCTTCATTAAGAATTTGTTTCAAATAATCTGCAGCTCTCATTTCTCCTATAGAAGTTTCCTCAGTCTGATAACTAGCTAGCAACCTTATTCTTTGCAGAGCGGCTTTCCTGTGTGGAAGAGAACCAAATTTTGAACTCTCAGAGGAGGAGAAAAAAGAACTTAGCCAGCATAAATGGGATGAGTTCCTCGCCATGACACGCACTGCTATCACCAGTAAAAGTAATGACAAAAGCTCATTTTCATTGCAAGCATGTATTTACATTTTCAAATTTTGATTTTTGTTTTCACCTTTGGTTAGAGCACCAAAGAAGGGCTGGAGTGGGAAGGAGAAAGAAGGTAGGGATCGAGTCGCAGGGTAGCGATATGGAGCCCGAGAAGGGCGCCGGTGGCATGTCGTCGATGTCCGATGATGGCGAGATGGAGACCGCTGCCTTGTGATCGTCCTTGGCATTAAGGAGAAAAGAATTAATGGGGATTCAGATACTCTTTAAGTTTCTCATCTTAGTTGTCTAATTCACTTTTGAGTATTTGGGTTTGATTTCACTAAAAGCTCACTTACTTTGAAAGAGATCAGTTGGTTCAATCCCAGCCACTCAAAGTGAACTGGACAGTTGAGATGGGGTAATTAGTAGTTACACTTTTAGAAACACCATGATTGATTGGAGAGAATACAAGTTTGAAGCAGTTGTTAACCCTTGTTTTTACAGTAGGGGTTGTTCAAATAATTTGTTTAGCTTACATTTTTCATTGTTTGGGTGTGTATAAGGGCTCCCATTAGGGCAAGCTAGGGCTCACAACATTTATCAACTGCATTTACTGAACGCTTCTGGCATTCTTCAATTCAATATGAAACTGTAATTGGATAATTCTACTTTTTTTACTTGGTTTTTAGTTTTTGGAATTATTTCTTTCCCCATTGCACTGAAACAGTTAGAAACATTTTGTATTGATTATAGATTTAGACAGAATTTCATGAGTTTTCTTATGTGTGATTTTATTTGCATTGAGAATTCTCATGTAAATTATAGACTTTGGCTCCGTTTGGAATGGGTGGGTTTGATGCAAAAATTTTAATATTTGTACTAAAAATTTGCTTTAAGAAACAATAAGAAAGTCGTCCCAAATAAAGGAGAGATTATTCTGTGCGGAGATCGAATGCAGCTCTAGGTTCGGAGGCGAATCAGGTGCAGTCACCTCAGCGGTATTGAGCTAAGTGGTGACGTGGTGCATTCTGATTAGTCTCTGGACAGCATTTGACGTCTGCACAGAATAATTAATCCAAATGAAGCCTTTATTTGACCAAATAATAATTGTCTATCAAACTTCACAGGAAAGCATCTCAAACACGAATTTCTTTCAAAATTGAATTTTTTCCAGATATAACAAAATAAAATACTGAGAGAAGATTATATTACATATCAATGTTTACACGTATATTAATTTTTTTCTAACATCCGATAACAAAAGCCCAATTTATGATACATTTTTCCGAACAATACAAAACATGCCAATTTAGGAAGTGAATCAAGTGTAAGTTTTCTGAGGAATTTCTGATAAAATTTTACAAGGAATTTCATAAGGATTTTTGCCATCATTTAACACAACATGAGAAAAAATAGGTATGCTGATATTGTGTGGATATATATATATATATATCAACTAATTTAGTTGGTATCAATTTTGAAAATTATTGTAAGATTTTGGGGTCAAATTCCTCCTGTATCATATTTATGCTGCCGTAAGCCAGCTCAAAAAAAAAAAAAAAAAAAAAATTGCTCAGCAACATTATTTTTCATAAATAAAAATGAAAACTAATTCAAAACTTGCAAGTGATAAAGTGTGCTTCTACTTTATCACGAGGGGGCTTTGAACTGATTCTATGAGATCAAAGAAAGCAGCGAAACAAACTCAGTAATGGCGCTTCCCTTTGACCTTGTGTTGATTGCAAAGTGCTCCGGGTATTTTCTCAGGAGCATCGACAGACCAAACCATGGTGTTCCTTCGGTCTCTCGCTGAGGCAAATCTTCGGAAGTTAAATACCTTCTCACCTTACCATGATGCCATATGCTGCCATACCGTTCTACCATCTGAAACCAAATCAATTTATTCGTTATCATCTAATCAGAGCAAGAAGTCAGGAACAGATAATGATATCGACTTTTGAAAATTTTCATTCATTGATTACCTTTTTAAGAAAGAAAACATCATTTCAAACGACTAATCTTAAAATTAGCAAAGAACATCATTTCAAACTCCTCCAGACCACCGATCGATGCCGGATTTCTACCCATCGACGGATTTCTACCCGATGTGAAATTTCCACCTGTTGCCGAAATTTTGCCCGTCGCCGGACTTCTGTCGGACTTCAACCCAACGCCAAACTTCTACGGTTCTGCCAGTTGCCGTACTTCTGCCTGTCGCCGAATTTTCGCCGGACTTCTACCCGACGCCGGACTTACGCCCGTTGCCGGATTTCTATCTGATGCCAGACTTCTACCCATCACCGGACTTCCACCCGTCACTGGACTTCTGTCAATTGCCGGACTTCCGTCAGACTTCCATCTGACGCCAGACTTTTATCCATCGTTGAACTTCTACCTGGCGTCGGACTTCCGCCCATCGCCGGACTTCTGACCTCCGTCACCAGCCGACTATGGTCCTTTCGACTTCCTTCGCCGACTACGGTTCTTCCGACCTCCGTCGCCAAACAACGGTTCTTCCGACCTCCGTCGCCCACCAACTACGGTCCATCCGACCTCCGTCGCCAGACAATGTTCTTTCAAACCTCCGTTACCCATCGACTATGATCCTTCCGACCAAACGAACATGTCAACAGTGATTCTTCCTATTTCCACTATATAACACACTCTATATGATGTATATTTGTTACATCAAGCCAAGGCCTTCCCTCCAATGAAGGGTCTCATTTGTAATCAACTACAAATACTAGTTCATCATTTAAATTGGGCTAGGCCCTGTGGTTTTTCCTCTTTTCAGAATTTTCCATATAAAAATCTTGATCTCTCATGAATGTTACACCCTATCTTTTATCTGTATGCGTGCTGGATCTTCGTACAAAGCTAAGACGTTAAACTTTATATTTCTCTACCTCCCCGAAATATTTCAGGACGCAACCATTATAATGATTATATATATTTAAAATGTTTTTTATTTTATTTTAAAGAACACCAACAGGGTATACTCTATTGGATGGTTAATCAAGCATTATAACGTTTCATGTACAACTAACCTCAGTATGAAGTTTGGCCACGGGCATCCATTCTCCTGGACGACATCTATCGGACAGTACAGAGGCTACTGAAGAGAGAACATCTTTCTCTTCTAACAGCATTAGTTTATAGTTATCTGCCTCTCTATTAGCCCTTGACCTTTTCATGGACTTTGTAGCTGTGAACATGAAAGAAATATCATTCATAAGTTTTAGGTGTGACAAGGAACAAAATAATATTCATAAGAAAGGCATTCATTTGCCATGAGCTCTTGTATGGATTTCATCGCATAGTGTAAAATTTATAGTTACAGATACAAACTAAAGCTCCAAAGCATGCCGTTGGATTCAATAATTTTTTAAATTTGAAAATAAATGATATTTCAGATCACCGAAAATAAGTTAAGAAAAATCTGCCCTGAAAATTAACCAATCAATAAAAATAAGTGTTATAAATTAAACCAGCAACATACAAGGATTCTATAAGACATCTAACGCTGCAAGTGAACTGGTGGTCTAGTGCAGGTATATCAGCATTAAACTTAAAGCTTCAAGCATCTTAAAAGATTGCAACAGAGGATTGTTTTTTTCTCAAAATCCACAGCAAGAAACATCTGAATTTGTTTGGTTTAACATGCCAGAAAGATTTGATGTACCTGTTAAAGCTGCTGAAAATCATCTAAAACATAAGTTGTACTATCATTAACAGCAGAGTACATAAATATTAGGAGGAAAAATTTAAATAATTGGACCTCTCATGCCTTCACATGCGAACCGACGGTTACTAATTTTACATCAACCTGGAAGGAGCTTGACAAACATTATAATTATTTGGGGTTTGAGTTCTGTATTCTGAAGCAATTCAAATGGTGTTTCCTAATCCGGTATCATTTGGTATTAGAGCCGGCAGGCTCTTCTAGTTTATTCTCTGTATCCTGGAGTTTCCAGGTGGCGGTCACCTACCCTTCCCTCCTTCAACCGATGTCCACAAGAAGCCTCCAAGAAGATGCCATGGTTTCTTCCTACATATCCACTTCCCTCTGACTCCTTCACATGACCAACCTGCTCGCTCCCGCTCTCTCGGCAGCCCAATCCCACAATCCCAGTGCCCCGAACCCTCAACTAATGCCCTGTGGCCGCGCATCCCTCGCCTACAAATGCGTGATCCGGCCTCCTGCACGCGCGACACCAGCGGCGTAACCTGACCTATGCTAGCCACCCGTGCAGACCTCCTTTAGCCTGCTTTTGCTCCACGTCCGCCCCTATGCGCGTCTCCAGCTCGCCCATGTCCCTGGGCGTCCGAACAGACCCATCCATGACCACGTCCCGAACGATTGCCCGTGAGTCCCTTCTACACAACAAATAGACACTTTCTTGTTGTTGTCCAAGACAACCAACCTCCAAGAAATTGTCCAATCAGCAAGCAAGATCCTTCCTCCACAGTACCCAAGCAATTTCTTGTTGTTATGCACGCCATTCCAACCACCAAGAACAAAAGCATTCCTAGTTCCTGGCAAGAATTCAACAACCATAATTCATCTCGGCCACAAATTCAGCCTTAAGACAACTATATTGACAAAGCCCGCAAGATGCTGCCTTGTTGGAATCCATAAAGACCACTACAAGAAGTGGTGATTGAGGAACTATAAAGAGAAATACAATAACTGTAGCAAAGGTTAGCAAGATTGGAGCAAAGAGAAGCGGAGGAATGTCAAAAAGAGGAAGAAGACATTCAACCTTTACATCAAGATCTTTCGAGTAATGAAGAGGCAATAAGACGACATCAAAACCATGCTAGGCAAGGATTTTGGGATGATGGAGGAATCAAGATTGATCTACCTGATTTTGATGGGAGACTTGAACCAGATGATTCCCCTTTTGGTGGCGGCGGCAGTGGCAGAGAGGGTATCTGGGCTTATCGGATCCCTTATTCTTTTGAAGAAGTGTTTGAAGGGCCACCCTGTAAGTTTTCTGTTAGACCTGAACCGATCCAGGATGGACCGGTTCATGTCTATTCCCGCCGGTCCAAAGGAGGAGGCGGATGAGGGGGGTTGGGCGATAGCGTTGTGGATCCCACGGCTTAATTTAAGCAAGGTTTAGGAAGGAAATTTTGATTGAGGGGCTGTTTAGGGATTAAGTAATTTTTCTTTTGCTTTAATTAGGATTTTCTTTTTGGAGTTTGGGGGTACTTGAATTTGAAATAAGATTTGGGATCTAGGATTTTTTTTTTTTTGGGTTCTAGGCTTGGCTAGAGATTTGGAGAGCTGTTTCTTCCTCTTGAATTGAAGAAACTTGTTTCATTTGCTGTTTTCCTACAACTACTAGTGGAATACTTCTTTTTCTATCAGTTTTTCCTCTGTTTTTCCCAAGAAACCTGCTGTATTTTGCTATTTTTCTACTATAAACAACAGTTTTACTCACTTTTTTCACCAATTGTGTTTGGTTTGCTTGCGAACTCAAAGATTTCCCTTAGGGTTACTTACGAACTCAAGTATTTTCTAACAAATTTGGTATCAAAGCGTTGTCTTGGGACCAACGGCGGCTGAAATCTAGAAATTTCAGTAAAGAATTTTCATCCGCAAGAAGAGTGGTCGAAAGGAAAGTTAAAGTATTGGAGGGAGAAATATGTCAACTAAAGATAGATTTTGAGGAAAAAATAGCTGATTTTTCAGAATCAATTTGCTTCCATCCATGAAAAGATGGATGGAAGGTTCGCCGCCTTAGAAGACATGATGAAAAAGATGTTTGAAGACAAACAAAATCCGGCGACATCGGAAGAAAAGGAGACCACCGGAGACCATGAGAGAGGCGGAAATCCGAAACCATTTAGGGGGAAGGAGAATCTTGAAGTGGAGATCCTTGAGGGAGATGATGGAATGCCTCCTCTAGAACCATTTTTTAGGGAGGAGATGAGTATGGGCTATGAAAGGAGGGGTGCTGATTTTGTTGGAAGAAGGGATGATTTTTACCGTCGGGGTGCTGAATTTGAAAGGAGAAGAGAGAAATATGAGGAAGGGTTCTGGTATGATCGTCGGAGAGAAGATCGTGACCGCTGGGGAGCACTAGGTCAACTCAAGATAGATTTTGAGGAAAAAATAGCTGATTTTTCAGAATCAATTTGCTTCCATCCATGAAAAGATGGATGGAAGGTTCGCCGCCTTGGAAGACATGATGAAGAAGATGTTTGAAGACAAACAAAATCCGGCGACATCGGAAGAAAAGGAGACCACCGGAGACCATGAGAGAGGCGGAAATTCGAACCCATTTAGGGGGAAGGAGAATCTTGAAGTGGAGATCCTTGAGGGAGATGATGGAATGCCTCCTCTGGAACCATTTTTTAGGGAGGAGATGAGTATGGGCTATGAAAGGAGGGGTGCTGATTTTGTTGGAAGAAGGGATGATTTTTACCGCCGGGGTGCTGAATTTGAAAGGAGAAGAGGGGAATATGAGGAAGGGTTTTGGTATGATCGCCGGAGAGAAGATCGTGACCACTGGGGAGCACTACTTCTTCAAGGAATGGGAGGTTATGGAGAAGTTAGGGGAAACGGGGGTGATCCTAGGATGAGGAAACTGAAGATGCCCATCTTTGAGGGCGAGGATGCACATGGCTGGATCTACAAGGTGGAGCGATACTTTGTAGTCAACGGGTTGACTGAGGAAGAGAAACCAACAGCGGTAGGACTGTGTTTGGAAGGGAAAGCACTAGCATGGTACCAATAGCGGGACATGAGGCGACCCATTCGAAGCTTGAGGGAGTTCAAGGACTGTTTACTAGAATGTTTCTGAACCAGTAGGGGAGGAGACTTCTACGAGTAGTTCTTTGCCCTGACGCAGGAGGGGATAGTGACAGAGTACCATGATCGGTTGGTGTACCTAGCTAGCAGGCTGGATTGTCTTTCTAAGACCGTGCTTGAGGGGAACGTCATGAAGGGGCTCAAACCGGAGATTAGAGCAACTGTTAAAGTGATGAGACCGCACGACTTGGGGGAGGCCATGGAGTTGGCACAGCTGGTCGAGGACTAGAAGCATCTGGAGCAAGGAGCTCCAGGGGATCCTACAGGATGACTACTACCTTTTTAGCTCCCAAAGGAGCTGCACCGGAAGGTTCGCGCGAAGCAACAAAGGAGAAGTCTGGAGGAGGGGGACCTGGGGGAAATTTTAAGAAGCTTACTAAGAAGGAGATAGAGGAGAAGAGGGCTAAGCGGTTGTGTTTCGGGTGTGATGAGAAGTACATGTCAGGGCGTAGGTGTAAGGACCGAACTCTTCAGGTTCTCATCGTCTGTGATGACGAGGAAACTTAAGAGGGAGGTGAGAGGGGGATAATGGAGAAGGAAGAGAAGTTACATCTGTACGTAGCAAAAGTCTCTCTAAACTCTGTGGTGGGATTCACCTTGAATCACAACATGAAAGTGAGGGGAGAAATAGCGGACCGTAAGGCAGTGGTGCTGGTCGATAGTGGGGTCACCCACAATTTCATCTCTAACCAGATCATAAATATGTTGGGGGTGAAATTAGTGGACACGGGAGGATATGGAGTGATGATGGGCACTGGGAAGGTGGAGATGGATAGAGGAGTTTGCAGGGGAGTGGTGTCGACCATTCAAGGGATACAGGTGAGGGAGGATTTTCTTTTCTTGGAATTGGGGAGTATTGATGTCATCCTGGGGAAGAAATGATTGTAGATCATGGGGGAGACCAAGGTCAATTAGGATGCTCTGAGGATGGAGCTGATGGTGGGAGGAAAGAGGACGGTGATTAAGGGCGATGCAGGGCTGTCTAGGGCCGGAGTATCTCTCAAATCCATTATCATAACCATATAGGAGGTGGGAGGTGGATATTTGGTTGAGCTGCAATGCTTAGAGAGGGTGAGTGTGGGGGAAGAGGGAGACATTCCCATGACAGTACAACCACTCATAGAGCAGTTCAGTGAGGTGTAACAGCCACCTCAAGGCTTACCACCATCCAGAGAGCAGGAGCATGTTATCATTGTGAAGGAGGGGGTGTCACCGATTCGTGTGCAGCCCTACCACTACCCCCAAATTCAGAAGGACAAGATTGAGAAGCTGATTAAGGAGATATTGGAAGTAGGGATCATTAGACCAAGTGTGAGTCCTTTATCAAGTCCGATCTTATTGGTCAAGAAGAAGGATAACAGTTGGAGATTCTGTGTGGATTACAGGGCATTGAATAAGGAGACTGTGTCGGATAAGTTTCCCATTCCGATGATTGATGAACTACCTGATGACTTGTATGGAGCAGTAGTGTTTTCTAAGATGAATTTAAAGTCGAGCTACCACCAAATCAGGATGAAAGAGGATGATATTCAGAAGACAGCATTCAAGACACACGAGGGCACTATGAAATCTTGGTGATGTCATTTGGGCTCACAAATGCCCCTGCCACTTTCCAGTTATTGATGAACAGGGTGTTCAGGTCGTACCTATGAAGGTTTATCCTAGTTTTCTTTGATAACATACTGGTGTACAATAGAACTAAAGAAGAGCACCAAGAGCATTTAAGGGTGGTATTGGGACTGCTACAGGAGCATCAGCTCAGGGCCAACATGAAGAAATGCAGCTTTGCACAGACTAGTGTGGAGTACTTGGAACATGTGGTGTCTCAGGAGGGGATGGCACAAAATCTAGCTAAGATTGAAGCCATGCATAAGTGGCCTCTAACTAGGAACTTGAGGGAGCTGAGGGGATTCCTAGGACTAACAGGTTACTACTAGAGATTTATGAAGGGGTACACCAACATAGCCTTGCCTTTGACAGAGCAATTAAAGAATGATAGCTTCATGTGGGGAGAAGCGACTACTCAGGCTTTTGAGAAACTTAAGAAGGCAATAACCACTGAACCCATTTTAGCTCTACCAGACTTCAATCAGACGTTTGTGGTGGAGACAGATGCATCTGGATATGGGTTGGGAGCAGTGCTGATGCAGCAGCATAGACCCATAGCCTACTTCAGTCAGGTGTTGGAAAATAGAGAAAGATTGAATGCTGTATATGAATGAAATTGATGGCAATCGTGTTGGTTATTCAGAAGTGGGGACCATACCTACTGGGATGGCATTATATGTAATTGTATCTACATGATTTTAAAAAGTAATATAAAACAACATATTTTACTGAAAATATATATAATTTAAAATTATTAAAATTTGATATTTACTCCCATATGGCTACAAATTTATTATGGGAATGAAACATTCTTAAATTAAAAAAAAATTATGCAAAATATATTTTTTTATATGAAATCTTTAATTTTGAATTTAATGGTTTATTTTGAAATTGAGGAAGATGGACAGCATAATAGGCCGCTTGATTGATATGTTGGCTTTGGATTTTATCTCGATGTACTTCAACTTTCATGATTTGTTTCATTTCGGCCCTTTAGGTTTGCATTTATTACTTTGCGTTCTCTTTCCTACTTTACTCTTGAGTAACTTGCATGATGGACATTTCATCCTCCTCCTCATAGTGAACGCTCTTCTTATTTTTCTCGACAAATTTCACAAAAGATGATTTTGACTTGTCCTCATCGTCACTAATTATAATGTGAAGTTGTAATTACGAGAGCTTGAGTTTTAAGACAACTTCACAATTTGGATCAATGTCCTATAATTTCCACTACTCATGAGTGCATGTTTTTTTCCCAAATAAGCGGGGTATTAAAGCTATGCTAGCTTTGGAGACAATGGAAAAAGTGAGAGTAACAGAGTACAAAAATGTAAAGGTGAAGATTGATTGGTTTGACTGCAATGACTTTTGGAACTAAAAATGTGGATCAATGAGCAAATATATCAAACAAAGTTATATCTACCATTTTATAAGTCAAAGCCTACCACCATGAGCCAAAAAGAATGAGATATTTTGGTTAAATAGGTGTTTGGGAGTTATGCATCTATCACTAATAAAAATATATTATTTTGAATATACTGCAAGAGAAGACTATTATTGGTGTGATCAAAGCTATATCATAATCATATATGTATAAGTGTGGGCTACGAAAATTCACGCTCCGGCCTTCCCTCTTTTGGGAGGGTTTTAACAGATTAAGTTCTAGGGTGAATTTTCAGAAGACAGTTTGGGTTTGTAGATAAGTCACTATCTAGAGATTTCGCCCTCATTTTGCGAGGACTTTATGATCTGAGTTCTTGTTTCCTATAGGCGCAAGCCCCAATAATTAATTACCCCTCCCAATAACGAGAGAGAACTTTTGATTAAGGCTAGTCGTCAATCATATATGTAAAGATACATGATATCTGGCGTATAGTAGCGGCATGGGTTTAATTATTTGAAATTTGATATTTAAAATTAGAAATTTCATCATCTTGTCGTGATCCTTAATCCACTTAGTCAGAGGAGATATTCGACCCAACCTGACAGAAGGATTCTTGTCGGCAGTCATGGGTTGTGTCGTCCAAGGGTACCTTGTAGAACTGGGGTGAGTATTTGTCTAAGGGGACAAATATGAATCCACCTTAGCTAACAGAGGGTTTCCTGCCCTATCGATTATATCCTATTAATTCATATCTAAGGATTTGGTGTCATTGGGGAGAATACAAGCTCTGGCCATGACTGTAATTTAGTGGTATCATTTGGTGGCAAACCACCTGGTTCAGAGGACTCTCGTCATAACCGTTTATTTGCGGTGTCATTTGGTGGTGAAACTGTTGGTTAGAGGATACATGCCATGTCTTTGCTAGCAAAAGACTGTTTAAGAATGAATCCTAGTGACATTCTCGACCAAATATTAGCTCTTTATGAGCTGAAGTGATATTTGAATTCATCCCACTCGACAAACTGTTATAGAGGGTGGATGAGTTTCGCTTTAAGTTTTTAATAGTTAATTTCGATTTAAAATATTTTTTTATTTTAGAACTTCTTTAGAATTTTGAGATTTTTATGGGCATTTGGGTGGTATTTTGAATATTTGGAATTAACCCCTCCGGTTGCGATCAACATTCAATATGACCATTATCGGGGTACTTATGGGCTATTTTATTTTGTAATTGAACCATGTCGACTATTTCAACTTGCCGACATAGAATCGTGTTTGTTGTCGGCTTCATGCCTTTGTTGGTGAATTTTCTTGATTATAGGCTTCGAAAGCCTAATATGAACGTATTAAAATAAATATCTCGCTCGACGTCGTGACCGCACATTTGTTTGACAGTTCGAGCTATGTTGACTCCTATCTACTTGCATTGAAGGATCATGTTTAACTTAAATTCATCATTTGACTCGCACAACATCCTCAGACATCATGTGTGCACTCGTAACACATTGTTGGGGCCCATACAGGTATATGATTGCACATGCACTTTCTTGTATTATGCTTACATACTTGCATGTGGATTTACACTTACATCCATGTTAAGGCGCTCGCGCGTGCACTTCTGTGTTTATGTATATACATATTGGGGTGTATGTGTGGGGGTATTTTTGGAGCTTATTATTAATCGGGTCATGCAGGCGACCGTCATTCAAACATACGTGACACTCTATTTGGGAACTTGTCGACGCCTTCTATCCGCTTGTATGTATGTTGCGGATCTGGTGGTGGTGTCTTGTTGCGCTGGGTCTCATTTGGGGATTCGTAAACATCTTCTATCAGCTTGCATAAATGTTGTGGATCCGAAGGTGTGGTATCGCACTATGGGTTGCCCATTTCTTTATGCAGGTAGGTTGTCGTGTACTAACGAACCTCCTGCAATATGTTTGTAGATGCTCGTAGATGGCTTGTTGTATGCATAACGAGTTTCCTACAACAACTCGTAGGCATTTGCACTTGATGTAGTCACTTTGCATTCTACTTATGCATAGTGTGTTGGATGTATTATGGGTCTTCTATAGTCATTTATAGGCAGTATGATAGATCTTATGAGGTGGTCCGCAAATCTTTGCATTTGTTGTGATCCTGCATTCATCATAAGTATTTCCACTATTATTGGCTATGTGCAAAACAATATGCACATTAATGATTTGATTTTGACTTCTATCTAAGCTATATTTATCAACAATCTCTTTACACATCGATTAGCAAGTTACTGTGTTCTTAGTTCTACCTTCTTTTTGAAAGTGTTGTTGTATGCAGTGCATTCATCCCTTCTTACATCAAGCTGATTGATAGGGACACCAGTTGCATTTGCCTCTTTCTTGCTCATTGACGTTCATTGCACATTAATCTTCAATGCTTACACGATACTAGCGTGTTTGCTAGAATTTTGATTGTTGTTGGTTGTATAAACATCCTGGTATTTATTGTGTGCTATCTGCATATATCTTTAGGGGATACTGTCATTTGTAGGCACATTCAACGTATTCATTTGCATATTTCTTAAGCATATTTATGGGGAATTTATCACATTCATAGCTTATTCGCTCTCGCCACTTATAAATAGATTGGAGTATTTATTTACAAGCTGGTGGCTATTGATTGTAAGAGGACTATTTTTGTCATAACCTTCCCCTTTCAATTATGTCCATGTTATAATATTCATAAATAGGCGTAAGTGAATCATCGTGTCATAATATTTTGCAATTGCCCATAAATGGCATGCTAAATATATGTTTGTATTCATAACGGGCCCGTCATATTTGTGGCATACCCAACATTGTTGTTTACAGATGAGAACTTTGTATTCATTGCCAGACCTCTGCTACCACCTCTTTATCTTGTAAGTTAACTATTGTATGCATGAAGAGCTTCTTATAATTGCCTATAGGTGTATGTATTTACTACGGGTCTTTAGTTCTTGTTTGTAGATAACATATGCATTTGTATCAACATGTGATTTTCCCGCACTTACAGCACTTCAATTGTCGTTATTCTCAAATAAACCACCTTAGTTGCCGTTGCTAGCAAGCAAGCTAATGTGAAGTTTTTTGCGAATTAGCTAGCGTAAGTAGAAATGAGGTTATATCCTTCACAATCCTCTCACTTTGCTTGCAAGCAAGCTGTATTCATCGTGCATAATAACTAGCAAATCACCATGTTCATTACATTGCTTGACGGCATATGACATGAGTAATAACATTATCATTATTTCCATTTGACATTAGCATTCTGATTGGTATAATCATCATGGATGGATTGTAGCGTTCATTAGGGATTTCATACTACGGTTTATAGGTAAGTGACGTTCAAGGTTCTTTGCTCAATATGGGTTTTCTAATCATTCAGTAGTGCTCATTTGAATGATTCGAACCATGACTTACGATTTGCATTTTTTATTTTAATTGTGCACTTGATGATTTAGAATTTGGTTCCATGTAGTTTCATTCAAGTTCTTTGTATTCAATTCAGTTTGCTATCATTTTTGTTTATGTTCCCTGCATCATATTCAAGTCTTCTATATTTGTTCAAATCAAACATAGTCCCCAGCTGTTTTAGGTTTAGGCCCTCGGTTTATTGAAAATTCTGACATCCTTCCGACGTCTCCCCGTTTAGGGGAAATTCTAATAGTCATAGCCTTCCCCTCCACGCTACAAGAGCACTTCAGGTAGATATTGGGAGACACCGAGACCATATTTTTTCAATCCCCGCCATGCTATGAGAGCGCTTAAGAGTACTTAATTTCATCCTCGTCACACTACGAGAGCACTTTGAGGCCTACCCGCCTCGCCGTAAATGTCGCACTGTGTTCCCTCCCACCGTACTACGAGAGCACGTATGGTGGTCAACCAGCTCGCCGCAAATGCTGAGAACGGGGGTTTTGAGTTTAAACAGAGTTAAATCTTCGAGACAACTGGTGATGATGACGATGATGGCGTGGGTACAAAAATCAAAGACAAATTCTAAATTTTCCCTTTCCATTTTTATTTTCTATTTTTCTCCCTTTTTATTTCATTTCTTTCTTTCTTTTTTTAATTATATATATAGAGAGAGAGAGAGACTGTGAGGAGCAGGTGGGGCTAATCAGCTGCTTGAAAGGGGTCGGGTAGGCTAGGTTTCAAGATGCTTGCTAAGGGAGATCGTGTGAGTGTGGTGAATTGGTCTCGCCGTGAAGCCATAGGCGACGAGTTCAGCTAGAATCAGGATGCTTGCAGCTATAAAGGGTCAGTCAACAGGGTTTAGGGTAGGAGGTGGATTCGTGCGTGAAGTTAGGGCGTTCAATTTTTTCGTCTGGGTTGTGGGAATCGACTAGAGATGGGGATGCTCGGCTGGAAAGTGTTGGATCGAGCCGGTTTCGTGTGAGGAAGATCGGACGAGGTCGACTGGGTGTTGAAGGAGGAGATGGGTGTCTGGTTGGGATCTGTCAAGGGAAGGATTGGCGGAACTCGGGGCGAAATTGGGAGTTGGGAAGAGGAGTCGAAGAATGCTTGCTTGCTAGAGGAAGAAGAAGCGGAAGGAAGAAGGCGTCGTCGAAGGAGGTTCGACTGTGGAAGAGATGGAGTGTGTGTGCGGGAAAGAAGGAAAGAAGAAAAGAAGAGAGTTGTGTTCGCGAGTAGGAAAAGCCGGAGGAAGAAGAAACGCAAAGCCTTCATTCGGTCGGCTTTTAACGACGAGTGTCGAACGAAGACTACTAAATCAAGGCAAGCTACAAATGCGGGAGACGTGAAACGAATTTGGCACCATTTTGCATAGGGATGGGCACTATAGAAGCGGCGTATTTGGCAGAACTTTGGCAGGGATTTTGATAAGTATTTTTATATTTTATTCGATTTTTTTTTTAAAATTTGTTGTGTGGGTCAACAACAAGAAGACTTCATCAATAAGCAAAGTATATCTAATTAAAAAGTTTTTCAGTCTCAGGATGGTTGAAGATGCTTCAAAGTGATACATATTATGTATCAATGAGTTGAATCTGATCAAAAGTCAGCATAGCTCAATAGATATCAACTTCAATGACGAAGTTCATGATTTATCTTGTTGTCATTATTACCCAGAGATGGGTTGAAACTGTGACAACAACTAGCAGTTCATGTGCTTCTACAAAGCTAAAGCACAATAATATTTGTGGCTTGATCTTAAGTGAGGACATCATATGATGAGAATCAGATTAAGGTCCTTATTCTGCTGCTCTAAATCTTGAAAGCAGAGGAGGAAGCGCACAAACAAGTAACAATGGAAGTAAAACTAAATCACAGTAGAGGAGCAAATATAAAAGTTCATAGTGATGCATTATGGTGATGTGGCATAACTAACCACTTCAAAATGGACTATCTGTAGAGGAATGGTAGACAAAGTTCAAATCATATAGAGAATATGTGAATGTTGCAAGTGAAAAGATTTATGATGCTTTAACCTTAGTGTGAATAGTTTTATGGAGTTCGCGATCTGGACTCAACTGAGCATTCTTCTTAAGCTCCACAAAAAAATTATATTTAATTATTATCAAAGATACTACATACGAGATGGTTCATCAATTGTTTAAAATTGTGAAATATGAGGCTCGTCTCAGCACAATTTCAGTGAAATACGTCTTAAGGCTTACACCTCAAGTTTTTTTATGAGGCTTGCACCTCAACTTGCCTGAGACCCAGCTTGCCTCTCTAGCGTGAGGCTTAAGCCTCACCCTATTTATTTATTTATTATTAAAACTTACATAATCCTAAACTAAAACCCCAAACAAATCATGCCTTCAAGCATCTCCAAGTTGCAACAACTTCCTCTCGATTGCCTTGATCACCAGCTGCATTCGCTGCACCCACCACCATCGCAACCGCCACCGAGGATCACTTGAAAGATGCACATCACCTCCTCCTCAAATAAAAATTTTAAAGTATTAATCTCATCTTTATGTTGATGAAAAATATTTATAAAAGAGGAAGATAACTTAAATAAATAAAGAAGAAGCATATTTGGAGACCTTTGACTCCACATGAAGAGGAAGGATAGAATTAATTCTTTATGATAACGACTCAAATAAAGACCTCATCAGTGATGACAATGCAGATGATTTTAGAATTGTTGCCAACTATTTCAACTTTCTTTAAGAATTAAATGTGGATGAGTAGGGAACTGAGAAAGAAGGAATTTGGAGTTGAACTTGATGTTATATAACACTTTTATGAAATTCGTATATTTAATATTATTTTGCACTTATAATATTTGGATTTCAATTCTATTTCACATGATTTAACACTTATCACTTTATGTCTTATGCAATTTTTTATTTCATATGCATGTCAATTTGTTACTTTATAGGTCAATAGAAATTAATATATCATCCTTTAATACATTATTTGAGTATTATATAAAATCACATTTAATTTTTATTTTTACTTTACTCGATTTTTTATTTTATTTTAAGGCTTATGCCTTAAAACACCTTGAGGCTTACGCCTCGCCTCATGAATGAAAAACGCCTCAATATCCAATTGCACAATTTTAAACCTTGGTTCATCTTGCTAATGGTGAACCCTAAACTTTGTGGGAGTTAGTGGTCTACAAGCTAGGATGATAACAAGATGATCAATATGATGCCCACAAAAAGGTTATGCCTCAAATTTTTGTATTGATACTTAAAAGAAGTCAAAGGAACTGTCGGGTATCATATGCATTATGTAAAGCGCCAAAATAAAGGGAACAACTATTAAATCAATTGTTGGTAATTTAAAACGTGAGATGTAGAAAAAGTTTCTGTTGAGTGGGAGCGGAGCTTCCAAAAGACAGTATTGTAGTGCAGAGGATTTCATGATCAAGAAGTAATAAGGTAGCAATACACGGGAGTTCTGCAGCTAAGATAAGGAACCCAAAAGAAACAAAAAAGAAATAAATAAAGGCCAAGAGAATATGAGAAGACATGGAAATAAAAAATTTTAGAAATTTAATGGAGAATGCAAGAAGTAGCGTAAACCAAGAAAATAAAGCAGAAGGATTGAAGATCATCAAGTTGAGAAACGGGAGGACAGTGAGGAGAGAAATCAAGCAGTGAGCACGCTAATGCTTTACAAATGCAATTACATTTCAAATTAAGATTATAAGCACAACAGCAGTTTAATGAACACCTAGGAAAATTCAGGGGGAAAATCAAGGTGGATTCTTACTCTCTGCTTGATTTCTCTCCTTGATATCACCACTTCCTCTGCAATAAATCGTTAGAATGAACAAAATACATACAATTTTAATTATTAAAAAAAAAGCTGACAAGCAAAACAACATGGCAAACTAAACAATTGACCATACAAAAATATTGAAGTATGCAAAAGCTGAAAACCAAATTCTAATCAGTAATCTCCATACAGCTTGTAATTAATATATTTCATCTCAAAGCCTATAAAGCATGGGTTCGAATTCTTTCCAATTGTAGTTTCTATTTTTTTTAAAAATAAATACTTAGAGGGCAATCTTCATCTTTCATATTGAAGGTAGACTGTGAAATTTGAAGGAAAAACTTTTTCAACAAACAATGAAACAAGTGTTACCTACACAATTGCTAATCGATTCCAAAGAAAGTGACCAATCATGAAAAACAACTATCTAGAACATAGCAGAAATAAGACAAAAAAGATGCCGAATTTCCCACACATCTAAAACGAGCAATTCCAATAGAACCAAACCAGTGCAAGTACGAAAAGAAACAAAACGTTTCTAATAAAGAATAGGGTTTCACTCACCAATTTTCCCTGATGTTCCCACATCCCTTGAGTCCCTCCTAATTCTCTTCGAAACCCCCTCCTCTTCCTCTTCATCCCTCTCCTCCTCATCACCATCACCCCGCCAAAAGATCCGTTCCTCTCCCCTAGAAACCAACCGCCCCGACCGGGGCATAGGTTTTGGAACCGCGACTTGGCTGCGAGGCGCAGCGACGGATGCGAACAAAGACCGGCTAGGAAGTAAAAAGTAAAACTTCTTATCCCCGATCTGAAGAAGATCCTGCGAATCAAGCTTGACCGGCGCTGTGCCGGGAACGTGGAGGACGCCTTCAACCAAGCATCCGTTCTTGCCGAGAACCTCTAGAGCGAATCTCCGGCGAGAGAAATCGTAGAAGATGCGGGCGTGTTTGCGAGAGATGCTCATGCCACCGCCCAGGCTCGTTAGGTCTACATCCACCTCTGCGCGCTTGCTGTTCCGCCCCAGAACGATCGAGTAGGTCTGCATATAATACTCGAAGTCTTCCCCCTGTAGCTTCGCAAAGCCGACCTCTGGGTCTCCTTCACCGGCGCTAGAGCCAGAGGAGAACGTCATGGTGGCGGAGAAAGAGAGAGGGAGATAGAGGGAAAGGAAGAGAGCTGATCCTTATAAAACCGCGCGCCGTTTTCTTCCGGAGGAGCGGTAAGTTTGGAGAGGACCGACGGTATGACGCCGTTAGAATATGCAAACGGCAATGGACAGTTATAACTGTCTATCACAAGCTTGGAAAAGTAATTTTATATTGGAGAATTTTTAATTTAAAATAGAAAGACCTCATAGACAAACAAAATTATTTTAAAAAGAGTAATTTGAATTAATATTATATTTATCTCAAAATAAATATAATAAATAAAAAATTATAATACTTAAATAGAACTTAGACTTCATTTGGGACGGCTTTCTTATTACTTAAAGTATATTTTTCAATTTAAGAATTTATTTTTTTTATTAAAAAATTATGTTAAGAAATAATAAGAAAATTGTTCAAACGAAATCTTAATATTCTCACTTTTATTTTTTCTTTTCTCATTTTGAAATTTATTTGAATTATTGCATTAAAAATTTAAATATATTTTGAAATTTCTTTGTGATTTCTTATGAAATTGTAGTATATTATTATAATATCTCAAAATCAAAATAAGTTGTTATTGATTTTAAAATAAGATAAATTATTTTTATTGAAAATTTTTATTAAAAGAATAAATTACATTAAGTTTTATACAAATATTTTATTTATTTTTAAATCTTAATTTGACCCAATACTACACTAAATAAATTGTATTGTATAATTTATTAAATTTAATGTTGAACTTCATAGCCATAGGCTAGAAACCTTTTGAGCATAATTAGGAAGAATCAAATTTTATGAATAAATTGCTTGATTATAGAGTTGTATGTAAATGAGATTAAACTAAAGTGAGCAATAAAAATGAATAATGAAATAATGAATTTAGAATTGAATTTATTTATTATTTTTTTTGAATTTAAGAGAGAAGATATAAAGATCTCTTATATGAGAGAAAATAATTATTAAGGCTTTATTTAGGAAAACTTTTTTTACTACGTAAAACAACTTTTTAATACAAAAATTAAAAATTTTATACTAAAAAATTATTTTAAAAAACAATAAAAAAGTCATCCCAAATGAAACCTAAATCATACTAGATTTTGAATTTAATCCCATATAATAAAAATAAACATATTCATGCAAAACTATCAATTAGGTTTTAAGATTTGTTGAGAATAACTTTCTCATTATTTTGCCTATAAGGCAGCAACAAAAATTTCATTTGGCTTTTTTTTTTTTTTTTTGAGATTTCACACTACTTTTCAAAAAAATTTACAAAGAAAATTTACTTTTAGAAAGCATAATGGTTAAATTATTTTACTCACAGCACCTTCTCAATCAACTTAATTAAATTATTTCCCTCTAAGGCCATCGATTGACCAAAGCGGTAGCACAGCCAACCCGGTCTCTCATGCTAACAAAGTACTCTGCAACGCTAGGAGACCGGCGTCCAAAAAGTCAAGCATGTCTAACGCGGCGATCCGATGCGTCAATAAGCTCAACTCCTAGCGCGTCGTCTGGCAGCCCACCTATGTCTGGCTGGTGGACTAACGCGACAATCATCTCAAGCAGACATTTACTTCTTAAGCACTTAGTAAGAGTGTTATTCTTCTATAAAATTTCATTCTTTAAAATTAAATACTACAAAAATTAAACAAAGACTTCATAATATTCATTATTAAAAAGAAATATCAAAACAAAAATCCAAATGAATAGATCTATACGTTTCAATGATGCAATAAAAAAGCTATAGATAAAAAACTTGTAGCCAAACAATGACCTTCCAAAACATTACTAATGCATTGTAACCAACGGTCAAATTTATCATTCAACAGTATTTTATCACCGGCATCAAATAAATTTGGTCTATGGAACATATAAGATACCATTCTCATTGAAATAAAATGCAGTGTAACAATCTGAGAGGCCAAAGTAACTCCAAAACTCCCTAAAATCATACATAAATATAAAGACCCAAAAGCAAGAAATAAAGTAAAATCAAGCGATTTGGAATAGACTTTTCAATACTTCTCAGCTAATCTTGCAGTAACAGCTCTGAGTTTGGAATAGACTTTACCAGCAGGAGATCCCAAGATAAGGCTACACAGAGAATCTCTTGCAACCTTGATGTTGATAAAAGAACCCAAGATGTGTATCTTGGTATCAGCAATTACTATCCTGGTCCTGGTAGAGTTTTCAATGGCGAACTTCGTTTTACCGCCTTTGCCAGAGAGCCTACCGATGGCTCGTGAGAGATGCTCCCCTCGAAGGGTCTTCACGTCCTTGATCTCGAAAGAGTCGACGTAGAGATCATCCAAGCGCAGGAGAGCAAGCGCATCCGCTATGTCGAATCCAAGCATGAAAGCGTGAACAAAGTCGGCGCATTTCTGGAGGTTGCCGATATCTGGTGTGTCAGTTCTAGTCTTAAGCTCAACTCTCCGAAACTGCAAGGTAGAATCACAAAAATCACAAGGATTTAGACATTTAGAAGAGTCTCGAAGTGCAGCAGAATCACTGAAGTCATAAGGATTTAGATATTTGGAATAGCCTGGAAATACAGCCTGCACTGTAAGATCTCATCTTTTGGCCTTCGCATGATAAGTAGCACATGAGATCACAATAAAACCATTTCACCAGCATAATAAAACCGTTTCATGCAATCTAGATTTCTATTAGTAGTTGATTTCTTAATTAGATTGTATGATTTTGATGTTTTAAAATACCTTATGTGTGCAGAAGATTATGCTATTAGTTTAGATTTTGATGTTGTTTCTTCTAATGACAATAACGATGTTTGAAAGTAGATTATTCTCATTTGTTTAAATTTTTTTCATTCAACCTTTGATTAAATTATGCTTTCTATTTTGTTGTTGTGAGGGATCTTCTTGATTGTTGGCCTACTTGATAATATCTGGTGTGGAATCTTCTTAGTTATGATGCTCGTTTGATAGTCAGTTTTATTTACTTTGCACATCTTACTATTACAATTTAAATTACACTTTAGTTAATGAAATTCTTCTCAAACAGCATGTAGGAATAAAATAGTAATATATAAATAAAAACAATGGGAATGTCTTATACAATCACTGATGAAAGTATCAATTGGAATCCAAAAATTCGTTCGAGTTGTTAGAAAATGAGTTATGGCTGGCATCAGACCTTCCAAAGAGAATCATGGCAAAGACTTTAGTAACTTTTTTTTATTGGAATGATGAGCAATATATCATAATGTAGCTAGCTCGAAACTATGACCTCATAGAAATAACCTTCTTCTCTAACCAATGGGCTAAGATTCTTCTGCAATACTTCAAATGTTAGAGAAAGATTTTAAGTTATTCCTTAAGATATTTACATCCAAAGCCTATAGAACACTGAAAACCATTGCATATATTAATCAAATGGCATACTAAGATTACCCCAGCGGAGCAACTTGAATTAGTATCGCTTCCACTGAACCAAAATACCAAATAACGATTTACTCTCAGTAAACAAGTCTATTGAAGTAATGATCAGCAAAATAGATTTCAGATTGCAACAAAGAAAAACGACGCCAAAAGCTGTTCAGCATAATACTAAAGAAACAAAAAGTTATTCTGAAATAAAAAATATAAACTGAAGGGATAATGTTATCATAGGATTAGGGGATTTCGAAATAACACTGAATCAAACACTAGTAATGTTGGGAGTAAACATATCGAACCAAACAAGAAAAAAACAGCCAAAAAAAAAAAGAAAACGAGAATTTATGTGGAAAATCTAAAAAAAAAAAAAAAAAAAACCGTAGAGACAAATGCACCAAGAAATCAACTATGAAAAAATGGGGGAAGATCATCCACACTCTCTTTCGCTGTCTTCACACTCTTTATACACCAAAGCATAACTATGATGCGGTTACAAATGCAAGAAAGAATAAAAAAAACTAACTCAGCAGGTCTGCGGCGCCTTGGCCTTGGATTTTCTCCTTAACGGGTCCAAAGCGCCTTAGTGATGTACAAAAAAAAATATTAGGAGCATTGCCCTTGAGCAGGGGTCCAGGGGACGAGCTACCCCCTAAAACTCCCTAGCGAGCTCTTTGTCAAGCTCGATCGAATGAATTGAGAATTGAGTGATCAATACAAACCAATTGATCGACACAATCGGATTCCACATATAACTAACAAAAAATTTAAATAACACTGACATCTTTTGAAATAATAACATTAACTAGACACAACATTTAACAAATAACACTAATATTTCAATAGCACTGAAATAAATGTTAACAAACAACCCTTAGAAGACAACCGGAGTTTCATATGCCGCCGGCGAAAAAACTAACCTTCAAGACTTTTGTTAACTAATCTTCTTCAAGCTTTAAAAAAAAAAAAGAAGGTTATAAGATACTAGATGTGGTGGCTAGAAAAGACCAAATTCCAGCGGCCAAAGAGAATGCCAGCTAACAATGAAAGAACCTATTCCAACTGATAAGCACCTACCCATATCTTAATCCTGTTAACACTCACGCGCTCAGCTCACACGTTCTCAACTGTCGTTGTTGACCACCTGCTTCAAAAGTCCTGCTCCACATTCTCCGTCACCGAACAGCCTCTTTCACTCTTGCCTCACCGCTCGCTACCTCACTTTATATTCAATACTCTTGTAAACAACTGTTAAGGAAATATTCTCAATGTGTCACAGTGCTTTCTTCAAACTAGCTATATCCCTTCTTCCTTCTTTTCGATAGCTTAGTAACTGTGCAGGCATTCCTTCAGGGTATCAGAGAATTGAGCTTCACCGCCAAAAAGTCCAATGGGAGATCACGCTTCTTCCTTGACAATCCCTCCTGCTTCCTCTCTGTCAGCCCCGAAAGCGGACTTCATTGTTCTGGCACCATTAAAGTTCCTTATATCAAATCTTAAACTCGTAGTCAATCTCTAGCTTAAAATAGAGAATTATGCTATCTGGAGCTTGCAAATTCTCAAACTATTCTCAGCCAACGAGTTCAAAGGGTATCTCACAGAAACCCAAACCTGTCCCAATGAACCTGCCTCCCACCCCAACGTCCGTCTGTGGAAACTTTTAAATCAAAACCTCGTATCAGTCTTGCTCTCCACAATTTCACCCTTTGTTCTCCCTTACATCCTTCATCTTTCCACCTCACATTAGATTTGGCTTACCTTGACAACTCGCCTTCAACCCACGAACAGATCTAGGGTCATCCAATTGAAAAATGAACTCCATCACATTCAAATGAGGGACAACACAATGAATCAATATCTTGCTTAGAGCAAGACACTGGTTGACAATACTGTTGCCGCCGGCTCCCACGTCGACATTGAAGATATAATTCTTTACATCCTAAATGGACTTCCACCAACCTACAGCTCGTTTAAGACATCCCTTAGAACATCTCTCCTACCGATTAATCAAGATGTTCTATATTCGCTTCTCTTTAGCGAAGAAATCAACCTCCAGAATGAACTTCAGAAGGAAATGACCCCTTCCGCAGACAACATTGCTCTCTACTCTGCCCGCACCAAGCAGCTCAAAGGCAAAACCAACTACTACTATCGCGGTAGCAGTTCGTTCTCTAGATCATCTTAATTCAATCCTCGTCCTCCGCCTACAACAACCAACGTCCGTCCAACCTACTAGATATGTGGCAAGCTCGGTCACACCGCCATTTTCTGTTGGCACCACTGTGACTCCAATACTCAACACCCCCGTCCGGCTCGTCACACACTCTGCTCTCCCAACCACAACAAAATCAAACAACTAAATGGGTCCTAGATTCTTGAGCTTCAACACATCGCACAACTGACCCTTCCAACCTTCACCAATCACAACCGTATCTTGGGACCGACTCTATTTCAATCACCAACGACAACTCTATGCCAATTCAGCATCAAGGCCGAGGTATCTTGCCACTCCTAAATAAGCCCCGTAAGCTTCTACTCCATAATCTCCTGCAAGTTCCTTCTCTCCCACAGCTTACTTTCAATCCACAAATTAACGTTAGATAATCATTGTTCTATATCATTTGATGCAAACGACTTCACCATTTAGGATCTCATGGATCATCAAGTTCTACTTCGTGTTCAAACCTGTGATGGTCTCTATTCCATCACCACCACCAGCAACCATTCCACCATAGCGTTTCATTCAAACATCGCCTCCACAACTCTATGGCATGATCGGATGGGCCCCAATCATCGCACTCTGCAAACTCTAGCACAATTAGTTCCATCTATATGTACTTAATCTAGTTCATTTCTTTGCAAACCTTGTAATATGGAAAAAAGCCATAAATTAGCCTTTCAATTAAATACAAATATTGTTACCATTCCATTAGCAATAGGGGTGTCAATTTCGGGCCACGGGTTAGGTTCGGGTCGAACCCGAAACTGACCCGGCACTATTTGGGTTCAGGTCAACCCGACCCATTTTTTGCAAACTGATCGATTTTCTAGACCTGAACCCGACTCGCTTCGGGTTTGGGTCAACCCGGCCTGACCTGTTTAGGGTTTAGGAACAGCGCGACAGCCGAGCAGTGCCGGCGGGGCAATGGTGCATGCGACGCGACAACAAGCGATGCGGGGAGTCGCGGACACGACTCGATGGCTTGACGCGACGGATGCAGTCGAGCAGGCGGACCGCGGGGCAACGAGGAAGGCGGGGCAAGCGGGGCAGCTGGGGAAGGCGGGTCGCGGGGCAAGCTGGGCAGACTCGAGCAAGGCTGATCAGAGCGGGCAGCTGGGTTTCCGGGTCATTCCTAGGTTCTCGGGTCAACCCGAACTCGACCCGATTTTGCAAACAATCGATTTTCTGAACACAAACCCGATCCGCTTCGAGTTTGGATCAACCAAAACCCGAAATTTTTCGATCGGGTTCGGGTCAGGTCCAATATTGAGACCCCTAATTAGCAGTAATTCACTCGAACGTTTGGAGACCATCCCCGATTCTATCAATCAACGGCTACAGATACTTTGTTATTTTCATTGATTCTTACTCATGCTTCTGTTGGCTCTATCTCATGAACATTAAAGATCAAATGCTCTAAAACTTATACAATGTCATAATATGATCAAAAATTCTTTCAACACTAGAATTCAAACTCTCTGTTCAACCGATGGTGGAGAATTTAAAAACGATAACTTCAAAACTTTCCTACAATCCAATGGCATCAATCATCAATTTAGCTGTCCATATACACCATAGCAAAATGGCCTAGCTAAACACAAGCACCACCACCTACTTGAAACCACTCACACGCTACTCAACTCCGCCAACCTTCCATTACATTTCTGGGCAGAAACTCTCATAACATCCAATTACCTTATAAACTATCTACACACAAAGGCTTGCCCCTCTCAAATTCCCTTCAAACTCATTCACGATCATCTTCACCTTAAAACCTTTGGTTGTCTCTGTTTTCCTTGGCTTCGACCACTAAAAACTAACAAACTTCAACCTCACTCCCAACAATGCCTATTTCTAGGATACTCATCCTCTCACCACGGATATCGCTGCTAGAACCTCAAAACACATCAAATTCACATCTCTCGTCACGTTGCATTCCATGAACACACTTTCCAGTATCAAAATAACATTACTCCTCCCTCACCCATCCAGCCTCCCACAACAAAATCTCCTCTTATGGTCATTCCTACATCCACCATCCCTCCTCATTCCTACACACCTAACACAACAAACCATAACACTACGTTAAACTCCATGCTCGTCAATCTCCCCCAACCTGAACTCTTTCACATCACCTCCAATACACACATCAGTCCTTCCACTTCAACTAACCCCTCCCCCATCATCTCACTTCAGCCAATTCCTCACCCAATGCAAACCCGCTTCAAAACTGATCACCTCAGAGTCTCAGACCAAAGCCAATTTTTGATCTCTCTGTCACATCAAACATCACATTCACACCCTCCACCTACCATCAAGCTGTTAAGCTCCAACCATGGCTTTTTGGCGAAAAGCCATGTCAAATGAATTGCTTGTCCTTCAAAAACAAGGCACATGGACTCTCACACCTCCACCTCCCAACACTGATCCTTGGATGTCGTTGGACCTTCAAAACCAAGCTCACCTCAACAGGTCACATTGAAACTTACAAGGCCTGCCTTGTGGCCCAAGGATTCAACCAGCAATACGGTATCAATTACAAGGAGGGAGGGTTGTTAGCACTCAGCTCACACGTTCTCAACCGTCACTGCGGACCACCTGCTTGAACCGTCCTTCTACTTCGCATTCCCTATCACCGAACGGCCTCAGTCACTCTTGTCTCACCGCTCGCTACTTCTCTTTATATTCAATACTCTTGTAAACAACTGTTAAGGAAATATTTTCAATGTACCACAATGCTTTCTTCAAACTAGCTATCCCTTCTTCCTTCTTTTCAGTAGCTCAGTACCTGTGCAGGCATTCCTTCAATTCCACATAAGAATATTAATGGAACGAGAACGCACCTTAAGATTCATGCGTATATCAATCTTCATCTGCTCGTAAACGGGCGTGTAGATATCCATCCAATATTTCTTCAAGGGCGAGAAGCGATGCACCGGCACCGGCACTTTCCTGAACTGAATCTTTCCTTCAACCATCTCATGAGGCTTCATAGCCTCGAACCGAGGCCGCGACGGCGCAGCCGCCTCCGAAGCTGGGCCACCAGCTTCCAACTCCATGGCTGCCGGAGGACCTTGCGGATCAGGCGATTCCATAGAGTAATTACAAGAATATACCGTAAACTATGGCTATCAGGTAGCCAAAGGAGAAGACGATCGCAAGCGGGGAGAGCGCGTCGCTTGTCGCAGCCGCTCGACCTGGAATGTCTTGAAACAGTTAGGGGCTGTTTGGTATCGGATTTATCGCGGGATTTAAGTCGGATTTAAGCTAAAACGCTAAATCCAGCCAAACGGTTTTTGTGCGCGCGTTAAATGATTTACTAAATCCCTCTGTTCGGCGGATTTAACTGGATTTAGCCGAATAAGCGCGCGAAAGGGAGAAAGTTACCTTCACAGCCAGCGAGCTCCCGTTCTTGCTTCCGATCAAAATGTCGTAACTTCCGATCCAACAGGACGGGAAAGTCGTCGAAGGTCGAACAGCCACGAAGGAGCCGAAGAAGCGACGCGTACAATCTATACACCTACAAAGCAACGAAGCCGAACAGCAACGAGATGAAAGGCAAACCCTAGAGCCTTCTAAGTTATTATTGATTAACTTAATTAATATAATTTAAATTATTAATAATTAAGTAAATTAATTATATAATTAGTGCATAAATTAATTATCTAATTTAACTTAATTATATAATTAGTAATTTAATATTAATAGAATTATATATATATTTATATATATATATATATATATATATATATATATATATATGTTATGTGCTAGAAAATACGCGGCGGTAGAGTTTGTAAATTCACGTCCGAGAGTTGTACAGAGATTCAGCACACAAACAGAAAAGAAAATGAACATCAAGGTTTTTACGTGGAAAACCCGAAAGAGGGGAAAAACCACGGAGCCTCGCCCAGTTGTAAAGTTCCACTAGTGTTTGTTTGAAGTACAAAGGTTGCTTCGTCTTACAAATCAAGACGATCAGTTTACAATCAACTTCTCACAAAGTTACAAAGTTTTGCGAATTCCCGGCGTTTCCCGAAAATCCGGCAGAGTTCCGGCATCTTCAGGCGGCGGGAAGAGCTCCGGCGGTGGTCGAGAATGAGCTTCTTCCTTCTTCTCTTCCTTCTTCTCTCTCTTCACTTGCTATTTATAGTTTTTCTGGAGTGACATAGCCCATAAATAGGTGTGAGATCAGGGGCGAATTGGGAGTGGTTTGAATGGACGGCCGATATCGAATCCTTTGATCATGCACCGTTAGTTGGACATTTGAAGGCCTTAATCATGTCGGAATTCAGTGATCTTGGGTTCGTTGGATTCGTCTCGTCGAGCCGCTCGATTCGAGTATAAGCCCATTAAAATGAAAGACTGTTTGATAACTCAAATTGTGATCTGAACCTCCCAACAGCGCTTCGGGCCCTTGATTCGGACTCATTTGGGCTCGGATTGGGTTGAATTTGGTGTCATTGGGTTTGTGTTTCTGAGACGCTCAGTTTAACTATAAGCTCGCCGAAATCGGAGTTCAGATGCTCCTAAATTTGATCTTTGAAGTTTCCAACTGGCTTTTTGCCTCGAGATTCGTGCTTGATCAAGATAAATTTGCGATGACGTACCAATATATATATATATATATATATATATATATATATATATATATATATATATATATATATATATATATATTAATAGTGTAAATAATAATTAATGAGTAATTTGTACTTAATATGTTATTAAATTTATAACATATTAATTTTTATTTTTAATTATAAATTTATTTTTAAATTTATAATTATCTTTTTCACATTTAAATATCTAACTGTCATAAATCCTGTAATATATTATTAAACAATTTCTCAATATTTAATAAGATTTAACATTTGACATTTCAAACAGTTTTCAGGATTTAACACATTTCGGATTTACTAATTCCAAATTTACAGTATTTACTAAATCTCATTAAAGTTAAATCTCACTTGTTGCCAATTAGCCCCTCAGTGGAACTAGGGTTTTTCTTATATTGTACTGTATTATTGACTTGGTTTAGCTCGGCATTCGAATGGGTGTAAAGAACCCTAGCCTAAGACACTTAGTTATTTTTCATTGCATTTTCTTTCAACGACATTATGACTCAAATATATCATAATTTTCAAATTTTATAGCACTTAATATTTGAACTAAAAATTTATGGTATCAACTCTAATGTCACTCAAACTCCATTAAAAAAAACTTAAAATTAAAGATAGCATACTGATATGATAAATATAATAAAGTCAAAACGACAAAACTATTATGATTCGAGTCCAAAAAGTCATAAATCAAACACTGTGAGTTATCATACAAAATTTCCGGCGGCTATTTGAGGGATTAACATTTTATAAATTTTTTGTACCTAAACAAGTGTTTTAATCATGTGAGCTACAATAAAATTTTATTTATTTTTATTTGTTGGTAGCAAATTGATTTCTGAATTTTGTGTTAGACCTAAAAATTTGGCTGTTAAGAAAAATCCTTGTAAATAATTTATATTCTTCGATTATGTGATTTGGTTGTCCTTGTAAATAATGAATTAGGAGTGTCAATTTTTGACCCGACCCAAAACACGATCCGAACCCGACCCGGAAAAATCCGGGTTCGGGTCAACCTAAACCCGAAACGGGTAAGGTTCGGGTTGAACAAATCAACCCGTTTTAAAAATCGGGTCGAGTTCGGGTTGACCCAGCAACCCAAAATTGACCCGAAAGTGACACGAAAACTCATATTTGACCCGAAAACCCGAGATTGACCCGTTTTGACCCGAAAATTAGCAATTTTAGGTCAACTTCGGTTCATTTGTGTCGGGTCGGGTTGACCCTGACCCAAATCGGGTCGGGTTCAGGTTGACCCGAACAGTGCCGGGTCAGTTCCGGGTTCGACGCAAGCCCGACCCACTGACCCAATTTGACACCCCTAATGGATTTTTGATTACTCTTATAATTATACCATACTTACAAAACAAAGTACATGATGAAATAATTCATTGAATGAATAATTTATTCTGATCATTTTTTAGAGTGATGAAAAAGATATAAGTGGAATAATGCTTAACCATAAAATGCTCAACTAACTCCTTCTCAAATATATATATTATAAAAAAAAACTTCTATCCTTTTCTTAAAAATAAAAATTCCATTTAAAGATTCTTCGGCTGTTGGAATTTAAAAGGGTAGATATGAAATTTGGCAAATTAACAGGGATAAAATTCAAATAATTAAAGCCCAAAAGAAAATCAAATCAAAACAAAACTTAAAGAAAAGAAAAGAAAAGACGACAGCAAGAAGAGGGAAAAAGCTCATATTCTCTTCACATGTCAGGCCTTCTCTCATTGGAGAGTAGTGCTTCTCTCCCCGTCCTTCTCTGTCTCTCTCATCACCGCTACTAAGGATGGTTCGACACTCCACTTCGTTATCGGTGGCGATCATATTTTTGTCGGCGGCGTTGATGACGATAGCCGGCGAGGCGGCGCAGTGGTGCATAGCTCGGAGTGATTCGAGCTCGGCGGCGCTTCAAATGGCTTTGGATTATGCATGCGGCGCCGGCGCGGCGGATTGTCTTCCCATACAGCCAAATGGGCTCTGCTACCTCCCCAACTCCCTCCAGGCGCACGCTTCGTACGCCTTCAACAGCTTCTACCAACGATCTGGCGCCGCCCCCGGATCCTGCGATTTCGCCGGCACCGCCACCGTCAGCGTCACCGACCCAAGTCAGTACTCTTCTCCATCTCTGCATTTTTTCTTATAACTTTTAAAAACTTCCTGGGTAATAATGCTTTAGCTACTGAGTTAATGAGAGTTTTTTTTAAGGGTAATTTGTTTAGCACTCACAATTTAATAATTTATACAATTAAGAATTAAAAGATATTTTCATTTATACAAATCTAGCATAATAGAACACCAGCTAATATTTTTAATTTTTATTAAATGCTTAATAAGTTATATGTGGCACAGATTAATTGTTCTCATGGGGTCAATGTTAGGCTTTGTTTGTGATAGCTTTTTGTTACTTTATAAATCAGCTTTAAAAAGCAGTAAGAAAGTTGTCCCAAACGAAACAGTTATCTTGAAAATAGATAAATTAGAGATAATATATGTTTAATTTTCATTTTGTGCATGATGTTTGTATAAATATTTAATTGGTTATTATTTTAATAAAAACTTAGGAGTCTAAAGTTGGGTCAAGCTTGAGTCACCTATAACTTGAGCTTGATTAATCAATCGAATTATAGCTCTAGCTCGAATTTGACCTTAATTCTACGAGCTCGGGTATCCTTAATTTGAGCTTGAACTTGGTTAATTAACCGAATTTGAGCTTGAGCTTGCGCTTAATTCTATGAGTTCGAATTGGTTCACGTGCAAACTCCTTTATTATGAAATAGAAAAGAAATATTATGATTCAATCAATTATTATAAAAAAAGATTAGAAATTAGAGAAAAAATAATAAATAATTACTTGATTTAAAAAATTAAGATATAATTTTAAATATTTTTAATAACTTTATACTTATACTCCTGAACTCTAATACAATTTAAATATAATTTTTATTAATATTTTTTAAACAAGCTACCTAGTGGGTTAACGAGTCGAGTCAAAATTGGTTCAAACTTGCCTTTTTGGCTCATCAAGGTATATTTATATTTATGAAATATCATTTTACCAAGATATAGGAGTCCGAACAAAATTATTATACATAAAATTAAATTTCGTTTGGAGCAACTTTCTTGCTGCTTCTTAAAGTATCTTTTTAGTATAAATTTTTTATTTTTTTAATTAAAAAATTGCTTCAAGAAGCAGTAATAAACCCATCCCAAACCAAACCTTAATTTGTTAACAATTAATTACATTATTATTTTATGTTTATTAAAATCCTTAAAACACTATCTTAGTTTTTCTTAAACCTCACAGAAGTACAATGCAATTCAAATTTATTATAAAATTTGATAAAATATTTTTTCATCATTATATAATCATTTTTAAAGATGGATTTCATCTCACACTAAATTTTAATAAGCATATTAGAATTTTTTAGAACCATAAGATATTTCGGATCTATTTTTTTATTAAAATTATATATTTCTAAAATTTATTTTTTTAGAAATTATATGCATAAAATTTAAATGTATTTTTTTAAATTAAATTTGTTATAAAATAAAATATATAGGTTGATTTTTTTGTTATGAAATTTAATATTTGAATATAAATTAAAAAAAACAAATAAAAATATTTTAAATTTATAAATAATTATATATTTATGTATGTAATAATGTAATTGCCTATCTGTTTTTAATTGCCTATCTAGTGTGATGGTTTTACTGTCTCGGATTTCATGCAACCCTCCTCTTCTTTTGGGTTGGAAGTTAAAGATTTCATTTGTTATGGGTTTGGACTTTACTCACTCATTTCGGCCAACAAGCCTTGGATCGTATTACATCTATTCAAATTAGTCACCACCCTCATTCCCCCATTTCCTGGATTGACACAGATAAATCTTGTTTCAAGACCTTCTATATGCATCATTACGCTGATATTAACAAGGTTTCTTGGTTCAATTTTGTGTAGCATCGGCATTATGCTTTGAGATACTCGTCTTTTGTGTGGTTGGCTATTTTAGGTGGTCTCAAAACGGTTGATGTCCTTGACAAAAGAAACATCTTAATTTCCTTTTTGTGTCTGCTATGCTTGATTGGGGATGAAAGTATTGCTCACTGTTTTTTTTCAGTGTGATTACACTTTTAAGGTTGTTTCTTTTCTTATCCCTTCCCTTCAGAATTTTTTTTTCAGACCTACTCTGCTACAAGTGTTTGAATTTTTTGAAGGAAATCAGCAACTACAATCTTATGAGAAGAATTTTTAATATTTTGTTGTGTGCTGCTTCGTTTATCATCTTTGGAGGGCCCGTAATGAGCAATAGTTTGCTGGCTCAACAATTTCTGTTCAAGGCACTGTTAGGAAGATTATTCTTGCTATTCAGGCTAAGACCACTTCTTGGAAGAATTTTGATTTGCTTAAAATATCATTTCCTTCTTGTTTCAGTTGCTGATATCCTGTTGGGCTTTTGGATTTCCTGCTCGATTTTTTTTTTTTTGAGGGGGATTGATCCTCCTGCAGCTGGACAATGATGAGTGGAGCTAACATTTGGTTTGCTCGGGTGGTCTCTTCCCTTGGAAGGCCTATTGATATCGGTTTGATCAACCATTTCTCTCTTGATGTTTGTGAGGTTCTCTTTTTGATTTTGCTGGCAACTAGGGAAGCGTGGGTTTCCTTTGGAGGGCATGATGGTCTTCATTTTGACACTGCAGTTTATTCTTTGCACTCTGTAATGGCTCTCTGTTTGATTTCGTAGGCAACCAGGGAAGAGTGGCTTCTTAGTTTTGGCTAGTCTTCATGATGATCGATAAGCTTTATGCTTATTTTATTAGTTCCTATTACTCCTGAGTCCGGGGTTTTTGTTTGCCCCCTTTTTTTTGAGTTTGTAAATCCCTTGAAATTTCTTTTTGTCTCTTCCCTTATTTTTAGGGGTATAATTGTTTTTGTATCCCTTTTCTTTTAATTATACGGGCTAAGACCCTAAAAAAAAAAACATTTCGCTCGTGAAATAAATTACTGAGCATTTCTCTGATACAAATAACTCTCTGTTTTCCGGAAAATTATTAGGTCCGGACACCGGACCTAAAAATAGGTCCGGATATCCAATTAAAATTTGCCACGTGGACTGTGCTTAGACCGCGCTTTCACTGTGCTTTTACTGCGCTTTGATTGCGCTTTGACTGCGCTTTACCTGCACTTTACCTGCGCTTTACTTGTGCTTTTGATGCGCTTGACTTAAAATTTTACGGACACATCTATATTTCACATACTAATATTTTATTGGACACCGAACGTATCTTTATATCGGTGTCCGGACCTAATAATTTTCCCTGTTTTCCACTGCAGTGCTTTTTTGTTTTTTTTCCCATCTCAATCCTCGACTTCGGTTCCTGGGGAATGCGAGAATCTAGAGAAGAGACTTGCCTCAGGATGCGGGGACCTTTGCTTGAGCCTCGAGGAAGCTTAATTGCAAGTTGCAATGTTTCGCTTTTTATGAAATCATTTTATCCACCTTCAGTAATTTCTCCTCTTTTTCGGGGAGGCTGGGAGCTAGGCTTTTCCTCTCACATTTGAACATTTTCTTAGCTTCTTCTCTTTTCAAGGAAGTGTCTTTCTTTTGCAGGGAAATGTCTCTCTTTGATATATCTTGCCCTACACAACTCTCCTTGGCCTATTGGTTGAGAGCTTAGGCTTCCAACTAAGAGGTTCTGGGTTCGAGTCTATGTGTATGCGTTGTGTGTGTGAGTTTGCCTTAAATGACCTAAATGTCCCAAAAAAAAAGGGAGATTTACATACATACCACCTTATACCATACTATTTACATATTTAACACTTGAAACTTTAATATTACATACATACCACTCATAGTTCATTTTCATATCAAATATGAGTGGTAGAAATGAAATATATGAGTTGTTTGAAAGAAATATAAGTGTTATATTTGATATTAAAATAATATAGGGTGGTATGCATGTAATATTAAAGATTTAGGTGTTAGATATGTAAATAGGATGTTATAAAGTGGTATGTATGTAAATTTCCCAAAAAAAAAAATATCTTGCCCTCGTTTTTTGGGAGGAAAATGCTTTGTTTTCCAGCTCATACCTTTTGATTTGATTGTTTTCAACTCCGAAAGATGTTAGCTTCAAAATGGGAGTTTGCTTGGAGCATGGTTTTTCCTGTATTAGCCTTTTCTCCAGCTTTTTTGGCTAGTTCGATTGCACAAGTTTTCTTGTTCTTAACTTTGAACTTTCTATAGTATTTTGTAATTTTATTCGTTTGATGAAAATAAAATTTTCCCCAGTTAGATCTTTTTTTAGAGCAATTTTTAGTTATGTCTGCTTTGGTTTTCTTTGTTCCATTTTTCTTCTGTTAAGCTATTCATAACCAATTTTTATTTATACGATAAGCAATATCTAATAATCACCATTGTTATCTCAATATTTGCCTTCAGTGTATGAAATTCTTTGAATTGAAGCCTTACTTTGTACTTTATCTTTATCAGTATGGACTTTCTTTTATTATTTTGCAAATTGTATAGAAGAGAGTAAAAAAAAAAAAGCAGTCTGACATTTGGGTTGGATGGTTGATTACTCGCTACATTAATAGCAGAGGTTTTAGTATGATGGATGTTCTCATTGTTCTACACATTAAAGAGCGTTCTTCTTTTTCTTTTGTAAAGGTACTTGGTATTAAAATAATTGTTTTTTCCTTTTTTTTGGCGATTTTGCAGGCTATGGATCCTGTACATACCCTTCATCCGCAAGGTATGTTTTTCATGTTAATGAAAAATCTTATTATTTTCTTTCACTCAAATATTTTTTTTTGGGGCAAAGCAAATTAGCATCTTATTTAAATCCATGTCTCCCTGTATCTTTAAGTCTATTAGATTCTGTAGTATGTGTTCTTGGGGTGCTTGTAGCTTCACTTTCTGATCTTACTATTTAAATTTTCTTCTATTTCTCATGCTTATGCCCCTTTCACTAGTTATATAAGTTATTTCTTCTCTCTTGTCTTTCATTTGAAGATGTTTGCTAGTCAATAATTACAAGAAAATGTTTATGATGGTTAAGTAAAACTTGATTTGTTGGAATTGCTTAGAGCATTTAATGTCTAATTTGGCTGGTATTTATTGTGTGTCAAAAAACTATTTTGTGCTTGTAATGCGAACTGGTGGTCTGGCTTTTTTAATTTTGAAATGCTTCTTACATAAACTCAATTAAACAATGGTTAAAGTTTATCCCAAGGAATCATCTCTTGGGAAGCTACTCCAATGCCTAATTCATACAAGTTTTCTTGTATACTAAGAAATCAAAAAGATTAAGAAAAGTTTTCTTATGGTAGGAATAAAATGATTTATTTTACCTCATGGAGGATGTATTTTCTTTGTAATTTACTATATTAGATGGTGTCCATTAAGCCATGTTATCTTTGAAATTAGTGCTAGTTTATGCCGTTTAATTGGGGGTAATTTGGTTATCTGGCAAAACAGAAGGCAAGGATCATTTTGGTATTTTCGAGAGACTTGTTTGTAACATTATGTTGATTTATTTTATTATAAAAGGATTTAAATAAAACAATATTATCCCTATCAGGTTCTAATAAATTTCTATATGAAAAATACAAATTTTGGCGCAAAGCAAAGCACCCAATGCATTTAAATTAACCCAAAAGAGTTCAATTTACTACAAAATTTAACTTCAAATTTTATTTTAGGGACCCAGTAGTGCCGACATGGCACTATTTTATATTCAATATGATTTCAATACTTAGGTGGAGGGAGTAAGGGTCGTGGGAGTGATGGCTGATAAGTCGAAGATTTGCTTGGGCTTGAGATGACCAGAGCGAAATCGGTTGAGCATAGGATGAAGATAGGATTGAATGGGTTGTGTGGGAGGGGATTCGGTGAGAAGTTTATCAGAACTTGGAGGATTATTGGTGGTAGAAGAAGCGTGGGTAAGTGGAGAGATTGGATTATGGGGTAGAGAAAAAATGTGGTTGAAGAATGACTGGAGTGGGTGCTGGGTGGGAATTCTGTAAGGTAGAGGTGGGAATGAGCATGAATGGTGAAGTGGGGAGATTCATAGGTGTAGTAACGGTTTGGATAGAGGAAGTGGCGTAGGGAAATATTTGTTCATGGAAAACAACATGGCGGGAGATGTGGATTTTGTTGGTGTGTAGGTTGAGGCACAGAGACGCCTTGTCAGATGTGGAATAACTGAGGAATAGACACTTTGAGAGCGAGGATGAAGTTTGCTTGGGGCTAGTGTTTTGAGCCAGGGGAAGCAAAGGCAACCGAATTTCTTGAGAGGGGTGTATGTTGGAGTTTAGCCGTGAAACATTTGCTAGGGAATGTGGAGTTGAATGGCCTTGGAGGGTAGATGATTTATGAGATAATGAGATAGTAATGCCTCTACCCAAAAATGTAAGGGAAGAGTGGCTGCATGAAAGAGGGTGCGGGTAGTTTCCAATAGGTGACAGTGCTTGCGTTCGGCAACTTCGTTCTGCTTGGGAGTGTAAGGGCAGCTAAATTGATGGGTAATGCCTTGATCGAGGAGAAATTTCATGAAGAGATTACTCGTAAACTCACCATCACCGTCGGAGCGAATGGTGGTAATGTTTTTGTCAAATTGATTTTTAACTTCTAATTTATGACTAATATCTATGCAGTTTATTTTAAACTTTAGTCAAATTGGATACAAACTAAAATAAAATATGTCAAGTTGATAAAAAATATTATATCATCACTATTTTAATGATCAAAAGGAACTTTTTGGGCATGTTGTTTTAATCGTCGAAAGAGTTAAAATCCTAAATAATAAAAATAAATGACATATTTAATATTGAGTTGAAAGAAGTTGATATTATAATTGAATTGAAAGAAGAAGATTGTAAAATTTTGATTTAGTAAGTGTGGGAGAAAAAAACCCCTCACATTATCACTCTGAGATGTTTGAATCACTGATGAAGTTGGTGAAGATGAACTATGCAAGTTTGACTTGATAATTTGTGAATAATTCGAATAAATTCATCTTCACTTTTGAAATTTACACTAAGCTAATCACCAGCATAAATATGCTTTATTTATCTATATTTCAATTCAATATTATATATTATCTTTATTATGTAGGGTTTTGACTCTATGGTTGATGAATAAAACATGCCTAGAAAGCCCTTTGATTATTTAAACTTTGATCCAATTTGGCGAAAGTTTAAAGATGAACGGTATAAATACTATTCATAAATTAGAAGTTGCATAATAAAAAACATGCAATTTGAGTTGCATACTATAAAACTCGTTGGATTCGTCTCGTCAAGCCACTCGATTCAACTATAAGTATGTCATATTTGAATATCATTTGATCATCCAATTAATACTTTGAAGTTTTTAAATACGCTTTGGTCCTTTGATTTGGGTCTATTTGGGCTTGGATTAGACCGAATTTGGTGTCAATAAGTTTGCCTCCTTAGTATGCTCAATTTGACTATAAGTTTGTCGAGATCAGAGTTTGGATGGTCCCGAATTTAATTTTGAAAGTTTCCAATTCAAATTTGCATCAAAATTCATGTCAAATCAAGTCAAATTTTCGTGACATCAATACAAATTATTTAGAATAATTATTTTTATTAAACTTTTTATTATTCTCTCTCTAGCCTATATATAAACGAACCTTATCAATATATTCCAATATTCAATAGAAAAGCCATTGCAATTCTAATATTCTTTGAACACCTATTTGGTTTTATGCAAGGCTCTCTATTGTGAAATGCTGAATAAATCATAGAACATAGACATAATCACAAAACCTTACAATGTCTGTAAATTTCTTTCTGCAGCACTGCTGGAGGCTCTACAACTCCCAACAGCAACACTCCGACGACAAGCTCGCCTACAGGTCCAGGCTTCGGCGATACCGGTGGCGGCAATGGCGGCGGGCTTACTCCAGGTCTGGTTACTCCATTTTCTGACACTGATAACTCCAGTGCTGAGTCCATTTTAATTTATCAGCTTGTATCTACTTGCTGCTTTCTGCTTCTACTTCTTTGATCTGCAATGTAGTCTGTATCATATGAAGCCATCACAGTTTTGTTGGAGGATAAGTAAGCCTTTTTGTGGTGGTTCTATTGAGAATTGTTCTGTTTGCTGGGATTGGAATTAGAGATAAATATAAGATCATTTCAGCTGATAAAAGACTGGTTAAGCAGAAAAAAAGCTGATGTTTGTTCCTTGACTCGGTGAAGAGTTAATTTGCACTAATCTCAAAGTAAATTGATTTTGATATGATTTATGTTAAAAAAATTATAAATCTTTTTTTCTTATTTATATTTTACATATCTGAAATGTAATGTTTTGGAGTAAAATTTAATCTTCTCAAAGGTTTTTTGATCAACACTTCTTCTAAAGATTTTTTCCAAAATTCAAATTTAAATTTCAGAATAAGCATATCCAGGGGAAAATTTGCAACATGACATTTCTAATTTGGAGCCTATTTGTTTTTTTTTTTTTTAAATTAAAAATTTATTTGTAAAATAATTGGTATTTCTGGATTTTATCATTTGATTGATCAAATTACAAATCAATATAAATTTTCTCAAATTTGAATCATAGCCAACAATCAAGGAGTAATGATTGAATGACTGATACTCTCAGGCTTCATTTGAGACAATTTATTTTTTGTTTTTTAAAGCAATTTTTAAGAACAAATATTTCTAAGTTCAAAAAAAATTTATATTAAAAAAATATTTTGGAAAGCATGAAGAAAGCTATCTCAAATGAATCCTCAATAAACCATGGAAATGAAATTCATTATTAACATCATTTTTTATGAAAGAGTTTGACTTGGGCTTCGTTTGGGACGGCTTTTTTATTGCTTCTTGAAGCAATTTTTTAGTACAAAATTTTTAATTTTTGTATTAAAAAAATACTTTAAGAAGTATCTTTAATGTTTCTTAAAATATTTTTTTAATATAAAAAATTAAATTTTTATGCTAAAAAATTATTTTAAAAAATAGTAAAAAAACCGTCTCAAACAAGCCTCAATTTTAATCTCGAATGCTTTAAAAAATCTTTTATAAAATCTGGGCGGATATTTGATTGAAAGTATTTAAAATTCAGATGTATAATACAATATATTTAAAATATTCAAAATTATTTGATTCATTGTAAAATCTAAGTGCTCAGGACCATCTCTGCAGAAATCAGAGAGAAAAAAAAAGCCTGATATTTCCAGCTAATAAGACCATGATGCAGGTAAAGACTTCTATATAGAATGGAAGTTAAGAGAAACTGCCAAAAAAAGTTGCCTCTTCCCCACTAGTCCACTAACATATCGCAAAACTTAACCCACAATCATTGATACTAATATATGAACAGACTCTTCCAACATTTGTCCATATAAGAACTGATTGGAAATAATTAATGAGCTGAATTCAAGCGCTCCTCATCCTGACTACAAGAAAAAAAAAAAGCTTTTCACAACAGATACTAACAAAAAATTGACCTTCCCATGTTAAATGGAGATTCAGATCCCTAGTGATGGAGAAATTATTCTGTGCGGACATCGGACATAGCTCTACGTCCAAATGGCGCAGTACGGAGCTGCGTACAATAAAAGGGTGACGTGACGCATACTGATTGGTCTCCAGATAACGTTCAATGCTGCACAGAATAATTTTTCCAGTGATGATTGAATATTGAGTGCCAACTTTAATGTGTATTTTCTATGAGACCTTTTTAGCGAATCAATGCAAACTCACATATCACATATGCAAACATCGAAATCAAGAGCTCTTGGCAATAGGCCAAGGTGAGCTGCATATATTTGCGTATTTTTTGCCACTAATTTGCTCTAAACTTTTTTTTTTGAACTTCTGAGTGAATTAACTTAAACTCTAAACATCACAGATATAAGCTTCAAATTCAAAAAGTCTTAATTGATAAAGAAAACTACCAACCAAAGTATCAAGGTGGGCTGCATTTTTGCTCAAAAGTTAAAAATTTGACGATCCAAAGGAGCACATGGGATGTGGGCCATTTCACTGTTACCATATAAAAAAAAGCTCATGATTGTAGCTGGGAAGAGGACGGCAACAACAGCAGTTATGGGCATTAATATTAATATCAGTGAAGCATCATAAAATTTATGTTATGAGAACCACGAGTCAAATTCAACGATGGTGGAAGCTTAAAAAATAGTAATAATAAACAATAAAAAATAAACCCAATCTCCAAACCACCCAGCACATGTAAGTTCTTAACCTGCTCTCATTGGGATTAGTTTAAAAAGGTAAATCTGAGTGTCAGATAAGCAAGACCAGGCTGTCTTCTTCTATTTTAAGATTCAGGTTTCTTTTGGGACGGCTATTTTGCTACTTTTTAAAACAGTTTTTTAGTTTAAAAATTAAAATTTTTATATTAAAAAGTTGTTTTAAGAAGCAGTAAGAAAGCCGTCCCAAACGAAGCTTCAATTATCCTAAAAGATCAACAAGGGATGGGCTTTTTCAAAGGAATATAACTCGTCTGCATGCTCAATATAAGAAAGGGATCTCACAAAATGTCCATTACAAACTGTTGAGCTAACTATACCTTTCTACCTGGCCACCACTACTGTTCAAAGAGATAGAGACTTCACTTACTGGAGATCCCTTCATAGCAATGCTCATCACCTGCTTTCTCTCAGACTCAGATTTGCAAGAATGCAATTCTTCAGACTCATCATCTTCCTCATTTTCGTAGTGTCTTTCATCAATTACTCAACATCTCAGCAGCAGCAATACAGCAGCACCATTACAGTGCCTCATCAAGTCAGAGCTGGATACTGGTTCTCCAGCTCAGGCCGTTACTCGCCGCTTACTGGCATCGACGTTTCACTGTACACCCACCTCTACTACTACTCAGTCTCACTTGATCCTGCTGACTCCAGCATAGCACTTCCACCACCTGAGCAACTCCCCCTTCCAACCACCTTCTCCACAACACTGAAAACTGGAAATTCCTCAGTGAAAACACTTCTATCTGTCGCAACCGACAACCATCAAGTCAATGAGTTGAACACTGCTTTCTCCGCCATGGCGGGTGACCCGGCTCGCCGTGCTGCATTCATCACTTCCACCATAGAATTCGCAAGGGCGCATTCTTTTGATGGTCTAGACCTAGCTTGGCAGTTCCCATCTTCATCATCAGACATGGCCAACCTAGGAATTTTACTAGAGGAGTGGAGGGCTTCTATAAGCAATGAAGCAGGAAACTCACTGTCAGCACTCCTACTTACAGCAACAGTGTACTTCTCCGATCATCTTTTTGAAGGCCCAGAAAACAATCTTGATTACCCAATTGATGCCATTTCAAGAAATCTGGACTGGATTAATGTCCTCTGCTTTGGTTACCACAAGAACAGTATGGTAGCTGCAGCTGATGCAGCACTCATAGATAAAACCTCACACTCCTCTACAAGCTACAGCATAGGCTCTTGGCTTGACTCTGGGGTTTCTTCCAGTAAGGTGGTCATGGGGATCCCATTGTATGGAAGATCCTGGTATCTCAAAAACAAAGAAAAAAATGGACCTGGAGCCCAAGTGGTAGCAACAGGTCCAAGGCAGAAGCTCAGCAACCAAAGTGGAGTCATGGCTTACTTTGAGATAGAAAATATCTTAAACGAGGCCAGTTCAACTTAGTTTATGATAACCAGACAGTATCGGCATACTTGCATAATGGAGGTTTGTGGGTCAGTTTTGATAATCCTGAAGTGGTAGAAGAGAAGATCAAATTTGCTAGGAACAAAGGTTTGCTTGGCTATTTCCTCTATCCAGTCAGCTTTGACAACTCAAACCATAAATTATCAAAACAAGGTGAGTCCCTCCAGTAAATCTGTGCCAACTTGAGCATTATTTTCTCTCTTTAATCGCTCCATAATCAATGGTTTGGCATTCAATGCAGCTTTGGATGCATGGGAAAGATATCATGATCTAGAAGCTTCCAATGAAGATGGTCGATATGGAGAAGCACCATCTCCAGACGAAACATCCGCACTAGATCAAGCTTCTAACCAATCGGCAGATCTGTCCAATTCACTAACATGCTTCCCAACTATCAACACTTTCATCATGTGTTTTTTACTTCCCATGTTTCTTCTACTCTATTTTGCATTGATTATGGGGTAAAAAGATAGACCTAAACTTAACATCATAGAAATCTTGACGTAGCATTTATTCTCACTGAAATGGGGGGATAGTTCTGATTGACTGAGTATTACAATGTTGACAAACTATTCATAATGTGTTACAGACAAAATGGACATAATAAGCAACTGCAATTATATATTACTTGTGAAGGTCAAAGCTTGATGTTTGCATGAGTGCATGGGCAGAGGAGACGCGCTTCGTTTTCTTTTTTTCTTCTCTCTCACCCCCAAACAGAGACCGCCCATGACAGATATTTGTCTTCTAAGCTCTAAGGGCCATATTATTTGTATTATTAATTTTAATCTTATAGCTTCTCTTGGCTCCGGTAATGAGATGACAACGGAACAATTTTAATGTATTCTAACATTCCAGATCAGATTGCAAATAGAACTATTTTAATTTAAGTCCCCTGAATAAAATTTTTAGCTCTGCCACTGCATGAGTGGATGGGTAAAATATGTTCTTACGGCTAGCTATGATTGTCCGTTACTGTGATCTTTATGTATTCCTTGGAATATTATCTTTGGACAACTTCTAGCTCTAATCAACAAATGCTGCAAAAGTAAACGTGCTTGTTCTGCTCTTCAGAGTGTTAAGGGTAGCCATATATCATTATTCCGAACCAAATAAGTGTGGCCTAATGAGCGGATGGAGGCTGCTATAGTAGCAGATAATCGATCCAGATTATTAGCATCAAGCACAAGATTGCCTGCCTGATCATCTGATCAAGAAGAAATAAAAGAACGAAGGAGATACAGTTACCATAGATGGAAATGCACGAATCAGCTGGACCTTCTACTGGAGATGTGTATCCGGCCTCCTCAGAACGTCGTCTTACCATCAAAGCGTTTCCCTTCTACAATAGGACGGTGTGCTACGACCAATCTTGGTAGGAGATTTAGGCTTCATTTGGGACAGCTTTCTTACTGCTTCTTAAAGCAACTTTCTAGTACAAAAAGTTTACTAAAAAGTTGCTTTAAGATGTTGTAAGAAAGCCATCCCAAACAAAGCCTTAGTCCTTAGAAGCCTCAAAACCATAGACAAGGGACCCACCCAACGCAAAGATCTTTCAGCATTTCACCAATCTGGGAGGGTCCTATGTCAACACTGCCATAATCAATCACAAGACATTTCGTTAAAGGATTTTAAAGGAGAGAATGCATACGCTGGTTACTGATGTAATGAGAAGAATGCAACGATTCAGGATCCATATACTAACACCACCCAGGCTATGCATTATATAGGCCATTGACTAGGCTACTGTTGATCATCTCTAAAGAATAGGATTCAAAGGTGTATAATCAAATGCTGCTACACCTCTATGTTCAAAACAAATTTTTAGAAAAATTTTCATTTTCGGCTTTTCGTATTAAGAAGATGAATATATATTTTTTACATCCTCCTAAACAGCCTAAACATGTCCTCAAAGAAACAAAAGTGACACAGCATATGGTATGTAGTACAATAAATCTCCAAGTATATTAGGAGTGCAGTAAACAAGACATGCCAGGTAAGAAAGGAGTTATCACAGCATGCACATACAAAATATTACTCCTATTCTATTCACTGAGCCCATCACAGAATATATAGTGAGTGAAATACCTATATTCTTTAAATTCAAATATATAAAACCTCGCAAAATGTAGAGAACCTTGTCTTTTGTGTTTGGCAGGATTTCTTTTTCAAGATTGGTTGCCTCAAAAATCTTATGTAACGAGTTTCTCTTCAACTAATAAAACTAATAAAACGTAGTTTGCTTCCCCCACACTTTGTTCATTTCAACACAAGCTGGAATGCTAACTCTCTCTCTCTTCCCTCGAGCAACATTATGGCGATGACCTGGAAGGGTGGCAACAAACTAAGGTAGGCCTAGTTTTATCCTTAATCTAAGTTGTACACATATGTGTTGTCTCTCAAATAATTTTTAATCAATCTTTGGCAGACCCAATTTAACATCTTCCGTCATTGTTTAAAGTTATTAAACTAATCTATGTCTAACAATCCAAGATGAAAGTCACAAAACCTTTTCTATTACATATTATAGTTATCAAACAGGGCTCTGACTAATAGTTCCAAAGTATGGTCGAGTCATAACAAAGGCCTCCAAACCCTAGGCAAGGTTTCATAACATTCCCTAGGATAAATCACTTACAACCATGCATGGGTAATGGGTTGGTGATTACCACCCCCAATGCTATAATAGGATAAGCTTCCGATGAAGTTCTTGCCCAAATGAGCAAGTGACATGTCCTTCAAAATTGGAGGGCAACATAACCCTACAAAGTTCAACATAATCAACCATTTATCAAAATCCTAGAAGTAGTGAACCATTCTCTACCTCATTGTGGTGAATTTTTAACCAGTTTTTAACCAGTGAAGAAGATTTCACTCTTAAAAAAAAAAAAAATCCAGCCTAACAACTTCAAATATTAGTCTATCAAAGTCATAATTCAATTAGTTTTGATTATACAATGAAGTTCACTATCTTAGCCTTCCAACGCATCTTGGATCACTAAAAAAATCCACTACTTGCTCACTCGTTAAAGCAATCTTCCACAACCTATAAACCAATCTAGAACCAATCCTCCATAAAAACTCGAGGGAAATGATTTTTCTCAAAATGCAATTAAGTTTTTTATCTAAGGGAAATTTCTGGAACGAGATGACATGTTTGCAATCTTGCTAAAATTTTCATCCAATTTATACTCTCGAAAAAGCCTAAAGATTTTCCACAATAACAACCCGAATACATAAGCAAAGAGTGTCATATCTAAAAGTTGGGCAAAACTAAAATTTTTATTAAAAAAATAATAAGACATGCAGGAGTAGTAGTGCATATAAAACAATCTTTATTATATCAAGAAGGGTGACACTACTCAAAGGAAGAAAAAAAAAACACATGCCTCCATTAATCATCCATAATTGTCTTCTTCATTATGGAGATCAACTACACCTTTTTGCTCTATGCATCATCTTCCAAGTATGGTGAAGTATCTTTGGACGCTTGGTTCACGATAAGTAAATCAACATTGGCTCAAGTACTACGTTGCACTAGGTGAAGGGGATCAAGAAATCCTTAAGTGAACCATACCTCAAGGTGCCACTCTTCTAGCTCTTTTAATTCATCCTAAAGTATTCTATTGTGAGCTTAATCAACATCATCAAGAGTCTCACATTGATATTTCAATGACTTCTTAAACCTCTTTGTCATCATTAAGATACTAAATTTCAAATCAAACTCTTATTTCCATCAACTGCTTGTAGCTTAGTCGCCTTCCCTTTCAAGAGATCGATCACCCTGTCCATCTTCAATCATCCATCAACATCTAGACGGGTAAAATATCCTATTGTGAGCTTAATCAACATCACCAAGGGTCTCACATGATACTTCAATGAATTCTTAAACCTCTTTGTCATCATTAAGATTCTACAATTCAAATCAAACTCTTAATTACCCATCCACTCCTCATAGTTTAGCCTCCTTCCCTTTCAAGAGATCAATTACCCTGTTCGTCTTCAATTGTTCAAGAGTCTCACATTGATACTTCAATGACTTCTTAAACCTCTTTGTCATCATTAAGATACTAAATTTCAAATCAAACTCTTAATTCCATCAGCTGCTCATAGTCTAGTCTCCTTCCCTTTCAAGAGATCGAGTACCCAGCCCTTCTTCAATCATCCATCAACAACTAGACAGGTAAAATATCCTATTGTGAGCTTAATCAACATCACCAAGGGTCTCACATGATACTTCAATGAATTCTTAGACCTCTTTGTCATCATTAAGATACTACAATTCAAATCAAACTCTTAATTAACCATAAACTCCACATAGTTTAGTCTCCTTCCCTTTCAAGAGATCAATTACCCCGCCCGTCTTCAATTGTCCATGAACACCAGATATCTAGCCCCCCCCCCCCCCCCCCTCTTTCTTTATTTGCTTCCTACAACAACAACAAGCCTTTATCCCACTGTGTGATCAGCTACATGAATCAATTTTCTCCATTATGTCCTGTTAAGAGTCAAATTCTCATCTAAATCTAATAAAGAAATGTCATTTCCAATATTTTCTAACCAAGTCTTTTTAGGTCTAACTCTACCTTTCTTAAGATAAGTCAAATCTAATACATCTACTTTCCTAACTGGGTCATCGAAAGGCCATCATTTTATGTGACCAAACCATCTAAGGCGACTCTCTCTAATCTTATCTTCCACTAGAGCTACTCCAATCTTTTCAAGTATATGCTCTTTATTTGCTTCCTATGGAATTAAAAAAGTGTATATATTGAATCAATCGTTTATAAAAATCTCTCTTAAATATATTAATACTATTATAATTATATGGATTAGTATGATAAAAAATGTAAAGAACTAAGTTCATATTAATCTATTATGAATATAACATGACATTTATATATACTGGTCATTGTAGTTTTTTAATAGAGTTTAACATAAGAATTAACTATAGTATATAGATCTATAATATGATATCATAAATAACTAATAGTTGAAAGATTGAACATTGATAGATATGTTATAATTAGTAGATTAGCATGATTAGCAATATGAAAATTCCTCCAATAGGCAACATTTGTAGTAGAGACTAGTAACATATTAAACATCCAACTATCTTCAATTAACCTTGATTGGAAGACGCACAAAAACTAATAATATAACTCACTGTATTTCTAGTATAAGAGGTTAGTTATTTTTTCAATACTTTGATTCCATCGGTTCCGCCATTCGTCGCTATTCGCATCAACATCATTAGGTTCTCTTACTTCTCCCACAAGGGATTTTTACTATGGTTCAAAGTCTTTTAAAGTATAATGAATTCTTATCCAATTTTGAGACATGATGGCCCAACTAGTGGAAATTGTCCTGATTGGATTAGTCCTATAGTTTTTTTCTCTTTACGGATATTCATGTTAAAAATTAATGTTTCTTGTGTGTTTCAATTTATTTTTATGAATGTGTGATGGCCTTTATTGAAGCTATCAAGCTAAGATAATAAACTATTTTTCTCTCTTTATTGACACAAGTTCTGGCACCCAACAACTATCATGACTAATGCCCATTTATTGAACCTACTTCGTCATTTTCGTAAATTTTTACCATTAATATAAACTCTTACAATAATTTAATTTCATTGCAAAAGGAAGGAATGATCCTCATCATCTCTCTTCTTCATCTTCTTTTAGCATTTAGTTTTTCAAATTACAATACACACGAACACCATACCTAAATCACCTATGATTCATTTCCCAACGTTTAACATACCTCAATTATTTTCTCATCGCCGCTTTAAGCTAAGAATTGATGTAAATAATCATAGCACTAACCACTACCGTCATAGAACAGCAGAGCATACCTGAAGCTTACCTTGTGGCTCTCTGAGTCGGTGGATACAGCAAAAGTTAATGCATTGCATATAGGAATAACCTACAGCAAAGCGCTCCCAACCGCGAAGAATGTCGCTGCTTTCCCGACTTGGACAGAACCAATCCATTGCCGGACGGCAGACCTCAGCCAGCGGATCGCAGAAATATCGCCGGGGGCTGTCTCCTCAACCCCTCCAGTGTCGGCGGTCTGAACGAAGAAAAGGAGAACATTTTCACTCCCCCTAACAAAAACTAAGATTTACGGGAAAAAAAACGGGATTTTAAATTAAATTTAAGATTAAAAAAATTCAATTACGGTTAAAAAAATAATCTAATAAATAATAAAATTATTTTAACAAAATGAAATAATAATTTGTTAATTTAATATATAATATTTTAGATATTTTATCATTGAATTTTGAATATAATTTTAAAATATGATATTTATTTATTAATAAAATATGCAACTAATAATAAAACATGTCCAAGAACCGGTTCACGACAGAACCAATTGGATCATTTGGACATTTTAGGTCATTTAAGGCAAATTCACACATACACAAAGACTCGAATCCAAGACCTCTTAGTTTGAAGCATAAGCTCTCAACCAACAGGGCAATGTGAGTTGTATGTTGTCCGTTTTTTAAAATCATGAATTTATAAATCTTATATATCCCAAATAAAAAATATATGCTAATAAATATTAAATAATATTGAAATTAATGCAACTATAATTATATTAAAGTTATGCAAGAAAATTTTAGATTTTCTCTACTGAAATCTATCCAACATATGTAGACATGTAAACTTTTTATCTATTTTTTAGGGTGATATTTTTATCATTTTTATTAATATTTAACAAACTAGCATCATAGATTAAGATTTCATTTGGAATGATTTTTTTAATGCTTCTTAAAATAATTTTTCTAGTTTAAAATTTTAATTTTTATAATAAAAAATTATTTTAAGAAACAACAAGGGAGTCGTTCCAAACAAAACCTAAATGTCCCAAATTATTTCCTTCTCATTGACAACTTGACCATTGCACTTGAGCCTTGGTTAGCATGCATGGCCAACACTATGTGGTCACTAGCCTAGGTTAGCATCATAGATTAAGGTTTCGTTTAAAATTTTTGTACTAAAATTTTGTTTTAAAAAGCAATAAAAAATGAAGTCCAATGTTTTGTTTGTGATGACTTTCTTCCTGCTTCTTAAAACGGCTTTTTAGTACAAAAATTTTAACTTTTGTACTAAAAAACTGCTTTAAGAAGCAGGAAGAAAGCCGCCCCAAACGAAGCCTAAGACTTCTTCATTTGATCGCTATAAAATGATGATGAAACTCCTCTATTATTCATGTGAAATATCCTTCGGCTCGAGGATGTCCTAATAACACAAATAATTTGTAATTTTTGTACCATAGAGGTTACAATTACTTTGATATTTAATGATCTACACGACCTAGAGAGGCCCATAGCAATTTGAAAAATAGTTTTGAGTTCCTCTAGAGGATCAGAATCCATGGATGTTCACGACCAAATTTTAGGCTATTTAGCTCAAGGTCATATGACAAGGAAAAGCGGGTGCAGAACATGGGCAAAATTATTACGTGTGATTATCGGACGTCGTTTGGAGGCCAATCAGAACGTGTCACATCACCAATATGCTGTATATCGTTGTATATCCGGTGACGTAACGCGTCCTAATTAGCCTCCGGATGGTCTAATGACCGCACGTAATAATCTCTCGGAACATAGGAAAGAAACGACAGGATACCCTTATTCTTCAGACATATTCACTCATATTTTAGACAAACAAAAGAAAAAAAAAACACTTAAATTTATATGATTTTATTTTCATTATATCATTCTTCTTGAGCCAAAAAATCTCAAATATAAAATTAACGAATCAAAGTGATTTTTAAGAAAAAAATTCATTTTTTTTATTTTTAAATCTGAAATTTATGACAAATTTGGTTGTTATTTAGAGTTTATTTGAGACAAAAGATGGCAATTACAATTTCATTTCACTATTATTTTCTTAATTTTTTATTACTTTTCCCAAATATTTGTGATGGAATGATGCTTTTATAATCTGGGTAATCAAATTATTTTTCTTAGAATAATTTTAAAATCAACTTTATAAAAAGTTGTAGCTGACCCTCAATAATAATTTTGTAGTGGGATAATTTTTTAAAATTCCTAACTTAACAAGCTGAATATGAATATGAACATATATATATATATATATATATATATTATATATATATATATATATATATATATATATATTACGGCATATATATTATTTAACGTACATGAGACTTTGAAGTAATTCTTTTTATTCACGAAGAGTACTTGTTTATCTTGAACTTTTATTACGTCTTCTGATCGGACGTAGATCTATGTTCGATCAAAGGATTGTTACTCGATTTTTGCTCGGTATTGCTAGGTATTGTTTGATAATAACGAGGAATACCACTCTGGGAAGACCAATACCGAGTAAAGCCAAGCAATACCAAAAAATACCGAGTTTTTCTAGAAAAAACTCGGTATTTTTGGGTATTTTGTCATCACATAATGATATTTCTCGCTATTATTGGTATTGTTCGGTATTTGCTCGGTATTTCTCGTTTTGTGTCTGCGATCTTAGTGCAGTCCGAACGTAGCGCTACGTACGTTCACCGGACCAAATAAAAGTTCGTTTATCTTTGGGGAATAACAAGAAGAACAAGGCTTCGTTCCGGATGACTTTCATATTGCTTCTTAAAAATAACTTTCTGATTAATTTTTATAATAAAAAGTTATTTTAAGCTGCAATAAGAAAGTCATGTCAAATGAAGTATAACCGCGTTAAAAATCATATTTTTAATAATATTTCATATAAATATGATGTTAAATATATTGGATTGAGCTGATATAAATAATGTTGAATGTTGAAATGTGCAACAGAGATAAAGGAAACTAAATAAACAACCAATAAATAGACAGCTCACATGAATCTCACAACAGAACCCCACCCTATCATTGATAGAAATTTAATGTTCTCTCCAACGGCCAGCCAACCTATACTTCCATAGTTCTTAATGCTCATCTAAACATGTAAGTGCATTTTCACCCTTTCAGACTAGTCCAGCTACCTCATGGCAATTAAGTTTTATCTTATGCTCAGCAAAAAAAAATTAAGAGAATTTTATATATATTCATTCAAGTATGAAGGAATTCCAAATAGTTCTCATACTATTTGTGTAGATCAATTGTGATTTTGTTTGGGACGACTTTCTCCTGCTTCTTCTTAAAGCAGTTTTCTAGTATAAAAATTTTGAAATTTTAATTTTTGTATTAAAAAGCTGTTTTAAGAAGCAATAAAAAAGTCATCCCAAACGAAATCTTAGTCTCAGAGTATCACGTTGCTCCAATTTACTTTCTCAATAATACAAAATTGATCCAAAATGATCCCATGTGTTTAACTGTATATAAAATTGATCCCACATTAGTCCTTTGGCTATACAAAATTGATCCCAATTTGAATCAATTATGTATAGTCAAAGTACTAAATTAGAACAACATAATACTCTAGGATTTAGTTGAATTTATATAATACCCATCTTTTAAAAGAAAGAATTAGAAAGGCCAAAAATATAATAAAATTTCAAAAGCTCTTAATGAAAAAATAAGCAAATAGTAGATTTCTTGCGACTAAAATTACTAAGCATATTTTCTTCACAAAATAAAATATAGGCTTCATAAGTTAGAACAAAATACATCATGAATAAGCTTCCAATATCGTTGGATGACTGATCTATGACATATCACTGAGCATTCTAAAACTCCTTCATTCAACATTGAGCAAGCTTTACTTAACCAACAAAGGCAAAGCTAAAGCCTTTTCTCCTAATGTCTTTCGACAGTTTTGTTTTGTAAGAAATCCAACATAGATAAGCTTTGGCTTTTCCCAAAGCACTCACAAACGTCCACAGAAAGAAGCCAAATAACTCCAACTAAGCACACAGAAACAAGCATTGAGAAGACAAATCAAGAGAGAAAAACAAGAGTGGTTAAATTGAATTGGAAACAGCTTCTCTGTCTTAGAGAAAAAATAAAAGAAATCAGAGATGGCATCCAAAGCAATTACAGGTCTTGGGAATGAATGAGCAAAAGCCGAAGGGCCTGTTTGGTATATTGCAGTTTATTGCGTAGCAACAAGGACAAGCAAAGCAGAGGCCTTTTGGGCCTCCGCAGCAGGTGCAGAGGGCACATATCTGAAATCTCCCAAGCCGACGCCTTTCGTTGAACACCGACGGCCGGAACTCCGGCACCGTCGCCGTTGCCACCGGCCGCATCTCTGACTTAGCCGCCAAAGCTGGACTTTCTGTCTCCTGCGGAAAAATTGCAGTTTTTTTGCATCAGAAAGGACTGGAATTTGGGAAGTAAACGAAAAAGTTTTGGAAAGGTGATTAAATTAAGGAATTAGAGGACTTACATTAGAAAGGAGGGGTTCGGTGGAGATGGAGGAGAGGAAGAGGAGGAGGAGGAGGAGGGGAAGGAGGAGACATTGAATGCAAGAGATAAGAGGCATCTTGGGGAGAAGAGGAGAAGAGTGAGAAATGATGGTTGGAGCTGAAATTGTTACTGAGAGTGCGAGTTCACATAATGGAAGAACAGGTTTCTGCCGAGATTGAGATGTTGGGCTGGAGAGGTAAAAAGAGGGGAAAAAGGTACAGGGAGCTTTTCATATAAAAATTACGGCATGTTAATTTAATATATTAATATATTTTCACCAAATTTACAATGGAAGACTTAAATAAATAATATTAAAAATCGTGCTATTTACATCTTTTATATATTCACTTTACTAATTACTTAATATATCATTTGATTAACCCCATCTCTCATACATGCAAAGAGAATCATCACAAGATCTTGCGGCAAAGGAGAAATTATTTTGTGCAGAGATCAGACGTAAAACGTCATCTGGAGACCAACCAGAATGAGCCACGTTAGCGGTACCGAGCTCAGGTGTGATGTGAAGTATTCTAGTTGGTATGCGGACAACGTAAGACATCCGCACAGAATAATTAATCATGGCAAAAGGGTATCAACCTGGTTGGATCTCGAGACAAAGGACATCCAAAGGATGATGGCATGTACGGATAGAAAAATCTTGATAATATCTCACTAGGGAAATACCATCGATTAGACTGGTATCTTTTGCATTCTTGGAACCCTCGAAAATAAAAAAAAGTAAAAAAGAAGAGCTATTATTCTGTGCGGACACCGGACGTCCGGTTAAGCGCTGAGTACCCAGCGGTACCGAGTGGTATCGAGTGCATGTACTTAGCTCGGTACCAAACAATGGGGTGACGTGACACTTTTTTATTAGTCTCCGGATGGCCTTTGGACTCTGCACAGAATAATAAGTCCAAAAAGAAAGTTGGAACACATCTAGGGTCAAACTGACGGGATCAACAACATGTATGCTGAAAATCCTTGACGACGAAGAAGAGTTGAGAACATTTAGGGTGAAAATTATGACATTTTTATATTACAAAATGAATTGACTAATGAATGAGTAAATAATTAAGTTAATGTGTTAAATATATAAATAGGAGAATTTTGTGTGCTATCTAGATAAATTTCTCATCTATATGAAAATCAAATTTTATTTTTAAAATAATTATTTATGATGAATTATTATGATATAAAAAAATTTACTTTGTAATTTAGCATTATGTAGGTTTTTTTTTAAAATAAAAATGTTTATTTATGAATCACATAAATATTTTATTTATAAAATTATCATCCAAAAATTCAATATGAATCAATAAATTTATAAATATTGAGTAATCTAATTAAAATTATTGAAAATTTAATAAATCTTTTGGAATGAAAATTAACAGCATATATGAGAAGTCAATAATTTTTTTACCCTAAAAGAACAATCTGAGCATTTTGAGAATTTTTTTGTAGAATTGAATGAGACAGAGACTTGCAAGGTCATGCTCTCCTTCAATTTCCAAATGTTGATTAGAGGAAGGGCCCATTTTTTTTTATTTTAAGAGCCTTAGTAAAAATGGCTATGGTTTTAATGTGAAATTTTAGTTTTATTTTTGTACTTTTTTATTTAGAAAATGTAGAGAGGATCCTATGAAAGCTAAATAATTGTACTAAGGTAAAAAAACATAGAAGGATTCAAGTAAATTGGGGCCCAATGCAGCCTACAAAAATCCAAATTTTAGATGTTTACAGCTATATTTCTTACAACTTTGCAGTTTATGTTGGTAGAAGAGGCTAAGGCTTTGTTTGAGACGATTTTTTTATTGTTTCTTGAAGCAGATTTTTAATACGCAAATTAATTTTTTTGTACTAAAAAAGCTACTTCAAGAAGCTGTAAGAAAGTCATCCCAAACGAACTCTGAGACTTTGTTTGGGAATGCTTTCTTATTGCTTCTTAAAACAATTTTTTTAAAAAAAATTATAATTTAAGCTACTTTAAGAAGCAATAAGAAAGTCGTCCCATATGAAGCCTAATAATAGATTTAGGCTTTGTTCGAGATAGTTTTATTGCTACTTTCTATAACAATTTTTTTAAAAAAAATTTCTTCAAAGTAACAAAAAAATAGTGATTAAAAGCTCTCCCAAATGAAACCTTATACAACATACAATATAGAGAAGAATTGGGCTTCTTAGTTATACAATAACAAAACCTTAGTAATGTTGATAGAGCCAAGTGATTTTTTTTACTTGAATTTGATATTGTTGTGCTATCTCAATTTCACTTAAAATTAGTTTAAGATTTAGCATAGCCAACTCAACACAAAATCACTCAATTTGTGATTAGCTCGAAATTAATTTCTAATTGATTGTTGAGGGCTCTAAAAGTATTGTCCCACAATTTGGGATAAAATAATTCTTTTGATGAATGCTTTTTTTTTTTTTTAAAGGAGATATATTGAGATATAGAAAATCATATTGCAAGAATTCACAATTATGATGATTTCTTTTTTCTTATGTCCATTTCCTACAATTGTCATACCTAATTGTTTATTATCTTCCCATGGAGGAGAGATATCTGAAAGACTAGCAATATGAGTCCTCTAAAATATTGGTGTCGCAATGTTTCTCTATTGGGGCAAGATAATATATAATCCACTCGTGTGTGTACTAAGTTTTAGTTTGGTAATTTAATCTCATTTCAAGTTGTTAAAGTCCCTGTTCAATTTAGTTTATGGTAATAGTCAATTTAATTTGTCTTGATTTTTTTTCAAAAGCCACAGGTTTTTTTGAATTCAAATTTGTCCATGGGCGATACTTGATCCTACTAACAAGTTGTTAGCGGACTAGAGCTAGAAAGATTAATGAATGATTGGGATTAGTAAGTATGAAGCATCAATGGAAAGCTATATTATCTCAAAGAATATCCCGCAGCATGAAGCAAAAAAAAAAAAAATATAATGTGCCTCCACTCTCTATTCATAGGGTCCATAGGGCCATGGGAAATGATAAAATTAGAATAAAATAAATATAGCATATGATTTGATGGTTACATATATGATTCAATGAAGTGGTCAAGTTGGATGATCTACTTGTGGAACCTTATCTTTAATGTGGCAAGGAAAGTCAACTCATGCAAGCCCCTATGAATAAGAGACAAGACCCTAGAAATGAAAGTTGAGTCCCTCGAAGCGAGGGTGTTGTGACGCCCTAGGTGTCAATAGTGAAAGGATTCGTCTGACAGTCTTGATCAATCTCTTCTCTTGCTCCATAGTTGTGACCTGAAATTGTTAACCACATATAATGAGCTAACTAGCCCAGCAGGTCACCAAAGCCTACAACTGAAATCAAAGCACGATCGAAACGATATGCAGGTCAATCAAGTCAAGTCAAAGCAAGTCAAAAGACTATGATCAATGAATCTATGCAGATACAGAAATCAAATCAAATCAGATCCATAGTCAATGCAACGGTAAAAACATCGATAAATCAATACGCCACAGCAATCAAATCAGTAAGTGCTTCCAGTCAGTATCTATCCATCGTAGCAGTGTCTATCAATCAATACTATCAATTCAATCAATCATGTCGTCTAGTCAATCCATTGTATCTATAACACCTGTCAAATCGATAGAATATCTGTATCAATCAATAGCAATCAATAGCATCAATTAATTCAATAAGAGACTCGTGTCAGAATGTACTCTTGCAAATCAGTCAATCCCATTATTCAATACGATTTACTCGATATCAATATACAATATTCAATAACACCACGGCAGCGAGGACAATTTAATAATGACGACGTACGATGCTACAATCGAGAAATCATCTCAATCAATAGAGCACTTTCCAGTCAATTATATCTATCAGCAGGGAAATCCATAGAACGATCAAATCAATAACGTCAGAACAATTGAAATCAAATCCATACAATGAAATCATCAGGTCAATTGAAATCAATACAATCAATTCAATAAAGAAATCTATTAAGCGATAAATCAAATCTATACGGCAACAATCCATTCAATCAATCAATAATCGGCACGATGAATCAGTGTATCAATAGCGTATCAGAATCTGTCGTATCAATAGTATCCATATGTCCATATCATATCCATATCGATGTCGATGTCGGTATCTATCAGTCGATACAATCTATATCAATGTCGGTGTCAATATCTATGAATCAATACACAGAATCCATATCAATATCAGTGCCGGTGTCTATGAATCAACACAATCCATAGTCCATAATCCATAGTCCATAATCCATAGTCAAGTCGATACAATCAATAGCAATGAATCAATGCAATCACAATAAATCCGTCGATGAAATCCATACGATACCAATAAATCTATAAATCCATATCAATATCAATAAATCAAATCCGTACGCATACAAATCCATACAATCTATATCAATAGTCTTACTGAACAAGTTCAACTGGCTATGTTGCTGTTGTAGAATCCATATTACTGTTGTAGATATCCGTACATTGGTCTATCAATAAGAGTCGTCACTCTTCTATGTGCCCGTCGGCTGCCCGTCGGCATATAAACTCCTTATAACTTCCATCTATAGATTCATAGTCGATATTTAAAGGAAAGCCCATCGGCCCACCATCCTGTACAGGTCAATTCTATCTTCTACCAATGTTCAACCAAGCTTCACTTGTCTTTCAGTATTCAATAGTCAATTCAATAGTCAATGCAATAATCAATACAATAGTCAATTCAAGGACAATATAAAGCAATCACATCAACATTCAAATGCATATCAACTCAATCTATCAATCTTGAACAAATCAGAAATTATACGAAAATCGGGCAGAGCAACGGCAGTCTACAGAATTTACACAAAAATCTCCAGAAATTACAGATCACCAAATTAATACAGAACGTGCACAGCAACATTGTAAGACTAATCTTCTACTGCACAAACCAATTCAGACATCATAATAATTTGCAGTCAAAATAAAACTCCGCATAATCAAAACGGATCGGACGAAATCTTCCAGAAAATACTTAAAACGTGCAGAATAATCACATCTACAACATACCAAAAGTTATGCGGTGAAAGTTTCGTCAATACAAAATGCGGCGCGTTTATCTGTAACGAAAACACAAATCTGAGCACAGAAATATCAAAACTCAAAATCTTCGAAAACAGAAATAGGATTCGGATTCCTTACTGCGAGATAAACAAATCTTCTAACTGCGTCATCGGACGAAAAGCGCTCCGCGGGCTCCAAAACCAATCTTCTCTTTCTCTTCCTTCTCTTTCTCTCTCTTGCCTTCTCCTTCTCTCTCTTCAAATGAATCCAAAATATCTCAATCGAATATTTATTAACACTGATCGTCCCGGACGATCCAAAATTCGTCCCGGGACGATTTGCCCTCTGGCAGAATTTCGTACAGACGAAAATAAATAGCGTCCGGACGAAATTGCTCTCTGGACGAATTTCGTCCTGACGGTTCGTCCCGACTGCTCCAGGTTCGTACAGACAAAAATGACAGATTTCTTCACAATTTTCTTCAGTTCGTCCCGTACTAAGTCCATTTCGTACTGACTGACAGCACTAAAAAAAATCAGCTTTTTGAAGGGTTTTACAGAGCCCCTAGGTGAACGTGGCTATAAACCAAAGGCAAGTTTAATCAGTGAAGTCATAGTCCTAGACTTTACAGGTGCACACTTATTGTAGCTTGATCAGAGATGTTTGCAGTTGATGAGTGGCCTTGATCACGAACAATTACTGTAGACAAACGAGGTTTGATTAAGGCGAGTTGTCCTTAGGCATGAATTGGTCTTGAGTGATTCCATTAGAGGAGCATGCCAAGTATGAATGCAAATTTACTCTATTCTCCCATGGTCAATTTGTACACATTGATCTTCATGGGGAAGTGGGATGTTTGAGTACGAGCTAGAGTTAGCAACTGCTTGTGAGTTTATGCTTCCTTGGGAATAGAGAAAGTGAGGGGGCTTGCCACTCTGACTATGTGATCCCTCTTAATGAATCTCTTGATGAGAACCTATTAGACAATTATGAGTTATTTACCAAGGCAAGTATGAGTATAAAGGTTTTATCATCAAAAGAGATTTTGTAGGTTGTGGTATAAATTAAATGGGTGATCAATGTTAACACTTATTCTGACACAAATCTTTATACATTTTTAAATGCATCAAACATAACCACAAAGTTCAAATGCATGTCTTTGAGAATCATAAGAAATGTGATCATAATCATAATCCAATGACATCATCTCAGTAAGGCTAATCGCTCAGATAAGGGCTGCACGCCACCTCCTTATTGGCATAAATTTATGAGTTTTGATTTACTCAGCAAGCATTTAATATGATATTATCTCCTTCATAAGCTTAGGTAAAATTTAAACTTGGCACCCCTATTTAGTTTAAAGTGAAGGGAGAAAGTTGCTCCATGCACTAACTAATTTTTCTTAATATTTGTGGATTGATGACAGAGACTTGTAAGATAATTTTGGTAGGTTAACATACAAGTTTCTTGGCGATGGATTGCCAACTCTTAGGGCAACTCATTAAAAAGACAAGCTAAATATGATATAGTTCTTGGATTATTTAAATGACCTGTTGAATACAATTATAATCATTGAATTTAGGGGTAGAGTAATGAGTTCCTAGGATTACTTGCATGATTGTTGGACCATATAGATCTAAAGTCACACCCTACATACAAATAACCATGCATTGACCTATAACATGTCTCAACTATACTAGATCTTTAGACACTAATGAACTTATGATTGGGATTATATGGTATTATCAAAATCCACATTGATATCTATGCTTAGGTAATCACGATGGATCTTAAGCTATTTGATATTTATATAAACATTCTTCATCTTCTTGCAAGATTTCCTCCTAAATTTTTAGTGCGACAATATGTTGGTTGGGCTAAAGATGGTATGTAAAATAGTAAAGCTATTTGATTCGTTAAGTAGTTTGAAGTAAAAAAAAAAAAAAAAATTCAAATTTAATGAGGCAGATTCTTGCACGCTCCGTGATGAACTTAGCTTATTTTGCAACCTTGGTGGTTGTATCTCTGCCTAGTTTTGGTGGTCTTTAGCTCGATTTTTGGTTGGCTTTGTGTATATGGGGCTTTTGGCAATTGCATGTTCTACCTCCAAGGATTGTTCAAGCTAGGCAATGGGTGGCGTTTTTTAGTCTAGCTGCCTTTAGGGATTTTTTTTTCTTTTATTTTCATACTGCTTTGCATTTTGTCGATTATTGTATTATTTTGGTTGTGTCATTTTCTTGTTCTAGCCTCTTTTTGGTCTTACTTTATATGTCTCTTTTCTTCTTTGAATAAATTACCATTTCACGGGAAAAAAAGTAAAAAAAAAATTTAATTTAATATTTCATTATTTGGTATATGTGCTTACAAGGAATTTCAACTTTGACAACAAATAAAAAATTTCTAAAAAAACGATATTTTATTTTTTCATACTCAAAATGAATAAATAAAATATAATTATTTATTTTGTAAAAAACAATTTTCATTACAAATAACCAAATGAGTCCTTAGAGTATGTGAAATTTATCTTCTAAGTTGTGTTATGTTTTCATATAAACCCCCCTTAATTCTCTTAGCACTAAACTAAAGTTTCGTTGGGGATAACTTCTTTGTTGTTTTCTAAAACGAATTTTTTGTACAAAAATTTTTTGAATTAAAAATTTTTGTACTAAAAAACAGTTCTATAAAGTAATAAAAAATTTTTCTCAAATGAAGCATAAATTTAAATGGATATATACACAAAACCTTGAAATACAACTATGATACTTTTGCAATTTAAGAAAAAATCAGGGCTTTAAACGGTTAAATTAAAAAATCATCTAGTATGCTTGTTAAATATTATTAAATCTAGATAAAATATTGGTTATTTAGTTCACAATTTAAAGATTTATATGGTTGTGATGTTTTATTATATTAAATTAGTCTAAATTAATATTAATTGAAATAATTAAATTAAATCATAATTAGCATAATATAACACCTTAATTAATTATGAATTATTAATTTACCAAACTAATTAAATAATAACTTCCATTTAGTTATATGAAATGGAAAAAAAATCAATTTAGTTTAGTTAATATCTTTTTTATTTACTAATACTAATTAGTAAAGCTGATTTAATTATATAATCAATATATCTCTATATAATTTATTTGATTGGATAATAATAGTTTTTATTTATTTGTTTATCAATTCTAATTACAGTAATTAACTGATTAAGTATGATTTTTTTTTTTGAAGAAAAAAAAAATTTAGGGGAATTTAATTATATTAATTTGCTTAACTTAATATTTTAGTTAATTAATGTTAATTATTAAACTTAATTGCAGAAAATTTTGGTTACCGCTCCTAAACTTACCGCAGTACGCCTGTATATTGGAAATCCCTCGTTTTCCATTCCCCTTCCGGTCCTTTGAAACCCTAAGTTCGCGACGAGATCTCGCTGGCGAAGGCATCGACGGGACAGCGTAAATCCTACCAAACAGGCCCTTAGAAGATTGGTTTCAAAATTTCAGAAGGAATACATTCTAGTACGCGGCTCACTGGAGATGCCGACAAGCGGTGGCGACAGCGGAGGGCGGCGTGGCGGCCAGATCAAGCGTGAATCGCTGATAACGAGAGCGGTCAACTCAGTCTTCTCTTTTGTCCGCTTGGCCGAGTTCGAGATCCTTTTCTTCGCTTTCTTCGTAATCGCGTTCCTCAAATTCAAGGATTTGGTGAGTTCCCAAGTATCGCTACCTTCTCTTGACAACGGAAAACTAGCAAATTGAATCGTTTTTACATTTTTTTATCATCATTATCCAAAAGATGAAGTTTTGGATGGAGTAGTTGAGTTTCTGATTTGTTAGGTTAACGTTGTCGAAGCGGGCTTTTAATTTGGCTGTTAGGTGTAAGGAGACATCCACGAGAGATTCGATGCGAGTCACTTGTTTATTCATGTCAATCTAAGTTGATGGAAAACGTTGTGAAAGCAAAAATGTGCCGGTGGTATTCTTCCAAAAAGGATTTAAGGTAGCATTAGGGAAGATCACATTCAACACCAGCATATTAAGATTAGATGTCAAAGGTGTAATTGGATAAATATGGTATAACTCAGCGGTGAATTGACAACGTGGAGCTGTATGGTTTATCAACTATTCTAATCTGAAATTAACTGAAATTTTTTTGTTATTGGTCTCCAGTGTTTGGGAGTGTAGTCCAAAGAAGACCAAACCTGATCCTAATATATTAATGGATTGAAACCCATCATTTGAGAAGGTTAATTCTTTAGGTATGGACTACTACACGTATACTAATACACTTCTTCTTTTCACCTTTAATGTAAAACTTTTTCTTTTAACTTTTGATGTAGAATTTTTCTTAGTTCTGATATGCATGTAGACCCATCTCCCATTCACAGGTGAGTTTTCTACCCGAGCCACTAGCAAATACCGCCTTCTTAAAATATTGTTTTCAACTACATAAAATATAATGTACCAACAACCAACTTAACTATGTGAAGCTTGTATAGGATTTAATCACCCTTGAATCTTGCTAGACCATGATAGAATATGTGAAGATCATGGGAGCTGCAAGTCATTTAAAACATAATCCTTATTGAGCCATCGATTTTGTTGCTAACTGTTACGAATTGTGGTTCAAAGGGGAAATAAATTTAGGCTTAATATACTACTATTCACATCCATTTCAACCTAAAATTAGGCCACTATATAAGGTTCATTACTAGTATATTAAGAACAAAAATTTTGTTTTACTTCAAGATATTGTTAGGATAGTCATAAAACTTCAAATGAAGATGAAGAATAAACACGACAAAGATCAAAATCTCGAGACATAAATTTACATGGTTCCATGATATTCACCTAAGTAACTATCTTGAATTTATTTAGGTAGATGGTGGTATATGTCATAATATAAATGTTAGACAGAGAATGATGGTTTTTGAGTTTATAGGAGGTAGGTAGGAAACTTGTATGAGTTAGTTAGGGATTTTTTCCCCTAACTTAACATATAGAACTTTTTATTTAATTTTTATTTTTTAACATATAGAACTATTATTGATGTAGGATGTCTAAGGGAATAGGGTTCCTAATACAACTAAATATACAAAGTATGAAACCACACAAATTAGATTTCAAATTCATAGCTCCAAAGACTTAAAAAAAATACTACTTTATTTTGATGTAATCATGAAATACTAGAAATCCAAGGCAAATTATAATCTAATGAATAATGATTGTTTAAACTTTAAAGCAAAGAAATCAACAAAAGTTTTGATGTCCAGAAAAATCAAGAGTTGATTAAATTTCATACCACAATTAAAAATCCACTTGTAAAGAAATTTGATTGAAATTAATTTTGCTTGCAAAGCAGTTATGAACATTATAGATGTAAAAACAAGGTAATAACTTGATGTAAACTTGAAAATACAAGAAATCCAGCTAAGCAATAGTTTAATGATTGTTTAAAGCAAAGAAATCAATGGGAATTTTGATGCCAAAGGGATGACAGAGTCAATTAAATTTCACACTACAATTAGAAATCCAACTATAAACAAGTTTTATTGAAATTAAGTTTACTTGCTAACAAATTATGAATAATATAGATGTGAAAATAAGGTAATAATTCACCTAGTAGATAAAAACCAAGTTTCACTCTAATATATGGAGATTAGTTCTGCCGCACAGTAATAATCTCACTTGTACTACACTCAAAGAACTCAACATTTAATAAGCACTTATAAGAATGAAAGATAATTTGAAATTTTAGTGAGCCAAATGCTCCTTACATGCCTCAAATTTTCTAAATTTATAAAACTTAAGTTGATGGGAAGTTAACTTGATTGGAATATGACAATGAAAACAGTTACTGGTGCGACAAAAGGGTTTATCATCTAAATACTTTAGCCCCTTGCCTGCTTGAGAGTCTTATTTCTTTGTTGAAGGACAATACACGTGCTTTGTGGAGTCAGATCGTAAAGATGGTCTTCTAAGAATCCCAATAACCTACATTCATAGGTCAAAAGCTTTTGTTTGTCATCAACACAATAACTAATTAATTTAGTAAGATTAGGATTGTGTAGTAAATTGTGCATCAACGCTTCAACTAGGAACTCTCAATTTTCTTGCAAACCATTTTGGTCAAGTTATTAGAGCTCTCCAACCTATCCTTAAAACCTTTGCGAAATCCCCCTTATGAAGATGAAATTGGGCTATGCATGACAACATAAATATGACAATGAAGATATATTATTATTTAACAAATAATAATGTCATAAAAGATATAGAAATATTATTTTAAGGGAACTCATCAAAGAACTCTAATAGGAGGAAGCCACACCAAACTTCATCTTTTATTACAACCAAGCAACAATATGATTTCAACTCAATATGATATTATAATACTACTTACTCTATATTTATAAGCATTAAAATATATATTATTTTATAATTGTATGAAGGAAAAGGGAAGGTCCAAAATATTTAAGATTTGATTGCGGAATATATTACCTCCTTACTCTAATTGAAGATATCCCTGATTATAAGGCATCTAAATCTAACTTCATTGTATTAGAGTCTATATAGAAGATGAAGAGAGAATGGAGGATGTCCATACATATTTTCTTGCTTAAAATTTTGGCCATCTCGCATTGTAAAGAGAGTAGATCTCATTAATTTCTTTTGTGAGGATAAATATCTTTCTTGATTGCTTCGCCCATAATTGAAGATATTGATGACATTTTTTTTTATTAAAAAATTATATTTATATTTTTATTTGCATAATGAAATTGATGTTTAAATTCTTCTCAAATTTAAATGATAATCATGATGGCAATTTGATGTGAAACAGAAACGCCATTTACTTGCCTAGGTGGCAAGACTAATTAAATCCCAAATCAATTTGGGGAGAGAATGAAAATCTGAAATGAAATTTCAGATTAAGTGATTTGGGAGGGAAAATTAAGTGAAATCCAATTTTGAATTCCCAAATTAAAGAGGAGTATTATTGCTTATTCAATTGGGAGAAAGTTGGGCTGATTTTGTGGAGTCATTAATGTGATTAGGAGAGGGAGGGGAGGCCATTAAGGGGCCGGCCACATGAGAAGGAGAGAGGGGATGAGTTTTGAGAGAGTGGGGACCACCAATTGAATTTTAGATTTTACAAAATCTGAAATTAAAATTTCAGATTTAATAAGGAAGGAAGATTCCTAAATTAAAACAATCAATTGGATTGAATTTGAATCTCAAATTTGAAATTCAATTTCAATTTATTTTGATTGCTTGAATTAAGGAGGCAATTTAAGAAACATTTAATGGCTAATGAAACTCCTAAATTTCATATTTGAAATTCAAAAGAAGAGGGGGAGAAGAAGGAGGCGGCGGCAAGGTGGGAGGGGACCGGCGGGCTGGAGCTGGCCGGCGGCTGCTGCTGTAGGATTGGCCGGCGGGAGGAGCCTTGCAGGCCGGCGGGTTGGACCTTGTAAGCCGGTGGTCTGGATGGTTCCAAGGGGTCGGTGACAGCAAGGTGAGGGGAGGGGAAGAGGAGAAAATCTGAGGATTTTCGTTGCTTTGATTCCACCACCTTGTTAATCTTCAAGACTCGATCTCCACAACAACGAATAGATCAAAGAGAACTAAAAGGAAACGAAATACAAGAAACCTAGAACTCACAAAGAGATCTAGTTTTTCCTACGAACTCACTAAGAGATCGAGGAGAGTGAACTCACTAAGAGATCACCATGAACTCACTAAGAGATCAACAAGAACATAAAATTTTCATTATCAATAATTCATCCAAATACAAGAGAAGGGGCCTCTATATATAGGCCTCAAAAGAAATTAAAAGACACATTTGCCCCTTGGGCTTACATAAGACAAGAGGGTAAAAAGGGAAATTGCAAAAATTAAATAAAAATACACTTAATAAACTGAAATGAAATAAAGTGTTCTCGGCCGTCGATCTTCAGCTCCTCGGATAAGCATGGACAGTTGGATGTCCGCATCACAATTACTTTCTTTCATGCTGATGGTAACAAAATAATAATTTTAAAATATAAATTTTAAATAAATTGAAGATGATTTTATCCTTTTCATAAATCTATAATGAGGACGATGTGCCTCATTTTTTTCCTTATATTTGCATCTTGATAATCAACTTCTTCCTTGAACATGCTCCACTTTACAAGTACCTCAAAAGATTGTCATGCTGGTAAGTAAGAATCCTGTCTACAAAAAAACAAATTTCTGTCAAGAATCCTGTTTACAAAATCAAATTTCCGTCAAGAATCCTATTTACAAAAATCAAATTTCTGTCACAACCTTCTTGTTCTACATCACTCCTCTCATAAAAAGCAATTAGCTCTGAAATTTATTGTTATAGCAGCCAACCCTTAAAATTAAATGTCTAAGCAAAAATCTGTTGAGACCCACTGTTTGACAACTCCTTATATTTTGAAGAGTTTTCTTTTTTGTTATGCACTGATTGACTTGCCTTAGTAGACTTCTTTTTGGAGTGTGAGACCTTCACAATTTGATCCTTTTTTTTATAGATTTTTGCTACTTTCTTTAGTGCAAAGGCCACCCATACAGGCGTCCCCTCACAAACCAAATATCATTTCACTCCGTCGTCTTCACTTGTAGTGAAGGTGAGGAGATAAGAGAGTGTGATATGGCTTGAGAGAGGAGGAAGAAGCAAAGCGAGAGAGAATAGAAGATGAGGCCAAGGATAGAGAGAGAGCCTTTGAGATAAAATTGAGGTATGCATGAGAGGAAGGTGCAATAGGTTTGGTGCCACAATGTTATCACAAGAGTTAGAAGAATTGGATATAACAATACAAATTCATAACTTTCTTGATTTAGAAGAACTAAATACTTATAGCTTTAAGTATTATACATATAGCTAGATATTTTCAAGGTATGTATTATAGATTGATAATGCTCTATGTTAAACTTTGGAGTTACAATCCATTATTTTTAAGTAAGTATTTCAAAGTGATTGTAATCAAATTTTAGAATCGAATATAAATAATTTGTTTAAAATAAACTGAGCTACAATAATTTTTTATTTTTATAATTTTGAAATAATCTTAATATAAATGAGAAGTGAGCTTTCAGGTTTTCAATTTTAATTTTATTATGTTTTAGTACTAAATAACCTATAAAAGAAAGATGATTAGACTGTTATCCTTATTTATAATAATTATAATATAATTTTAAAAAGAAATTCACATATTCTAAATACTAAGTTTGAAGAAGCGAGATAACGACAAATTAATCTACAACATTAAGAAAAATTCATATTTAAGAAAAATTGCTTCCAAAACTCGGGTCTAGTTTTTTTAAACATTGTACGTGACTTCTTTTCCTTACTCAAATAGATTTTTCTTCATCACTTTTACTCTCATTGTTGTGGTGTTAAATGCATGTGACTACTCTGCAATTTGAAATGCTAATATATATAATTGATCCTTTCACAGGCGTGTCAAATTTAATGACTTGATAACTTAGTTGTCTACATTAGGGATCAAATTTCATGCAATTCCAAAAAAAAAATACAGCTACATTTATGATAAAATTTTTAAAATTCCTGTAAACTTAAGGAGTGACCAGCGAGCACACCAATGTCATGAAAATTAGTCAAAATCACAAGAAAACCATATAGAGGTACACGAAAAACAATACCTAAATAGAGTATTTCAAAAATGACGTGTGAAGGACAAGAAGACGCATAATAATCGTAAAAGGTTGACAGAAATAATAATGTTGACATCGAATTACTTGCACCTTCTTCTCATGCATACCTCTAACTTATCCCAAAATCTCTCTCTCTCTCTCTCTCTCTCTCTCTCTCTCTCTCTCTCTCTCTCTATCCTTCCTTCGCCTCCTATTTTGTCCTTCGCTTTGCTTCCTCCCCCTCCTCTCTAACTATATATTTGCTATCTTCACACGCTAGCCTTTGCTGCACAAGGATTGGAGAGAGAAAAAGACATTTGGTTTTTGAGGGGATCTGGGGATGGGTGGTTTTTGTGCTAAAGAAAGTAGCAAGTGTACCAAGAAAAGGAATCAAATCACAACTGTTTCATTCTCTAAAGAGAATTCTGCCATGGCAAGTCAATCAATGAATAACTAAAAAAAGGGTTCTTTGGAATGCAATACATCATCAAATAGCAGGTCTCAATAGATTTCTGCTCAAACATTTACTTTAGGAAACTATCTGCGACAACCAAAAATCTTAGAGCTGTTGCTCTCTAGGAAAAGAGGTATTTGGCAAAATTTTTAAGGGAGAGTTTGAGATCTCTAATGTTATAGTGTCTGTAAAGTAATTGGAGTCACAGAAATATAGGTTTTTTGCACATGAGTTTAAATCTAAATCTTGTAGCTAAGGAATATTTGCAACCGCAAGTCTTGTCACAGAACTGATTGTTAATAATTGTGTTGGCTTATCAAAACAATCTAAAAAACATGCTACAACTGCTTCATGGTCGTGAACTTGTGGTCGCGAAGATCTCCAAACTACAAATAAAAATTGAGCTCAATTTACTGCATCGGGTCATTATTAAATCTAAATGAAATAGCTCAAAATAAGCCTTCTTTAACACACTATAATGTTAAATATTAAATAAAATCATCCATGAAGTTAGTTTTGATCACAATGGTTTGCAAAGAAATCAGGAGTTCCTAGTTGAAGCATGGGTGTTCAATTTACTGCGCCATCCTAATCTTGTTAACAAGCATAACAGAGCTTGTTAAACAAATTAACAAGCTGAGCAATACGCAGCAGTAAAAAAACCGGTTTAAGAAGCAGTAAAAAAGCCGTCTCAAAAGAGCCTTTAGCCCTTTCTTCAAACATTGCAATCAAATTGAAGCTTCGTGTAGTATTTGCACCCTCTATAGTATTCGGCAGCCGAGTCTGTTTGCACATCCCATCAGTTCTACCAGATATTCAAATTCAATTTTTCTGTGACTTATTTGATCTAAATTTTCCTGAACTTCTTTACTGGTATTCTTGTCTTATGCTCTGGAGCATTTTATCTTGGTCCTGTTTTGTAAAAATAGGAATGTTTTAGCTTCTTCAAGCATACTGGTTTTCTTGGAGTCACCAACCTTCTCTTTCTAATCGTTAATTTTAGTAACTGTTGTAGGATTCTCAATTCTTAGAGCATTGCAATCAAAGTGAAGCCCTATACTAGTCCATTTATACTGCCTAGATTTTATTGGATCTTATTCAGTATTTAATCTCGAAGAATTGCAATAGAACTGGAACCTGCTTTTATCCATTTACTCGGTAGACTATACAATTCGTATTTTTTTTTGCTGTCCAAACATTGCAATCAAACTTATGCCTTAACGCCGTTGCACTAAATGGTTGAATTGTAGATACCTGGACTTTATTTTTCAAGCATTTCAATCAAACTGAAGCTTGTCTTAGTCGATTTAAAACATGCTAGATTTTATATTTTGTCTTATTAACAATGGTATCTTCAACATTCACGATCAAACTGAATCCCATCCTTGTCCATTCAGAATTTGCTATTCTTCTCAATTATTATTTGGTATCCAGGGTCCAAGCATTTCCATCAAACTGATGTCTTAGGCTCTTTCTTACTGATTTTTAAAAAATTTTTACTAAGAAGTTGTTTTAAGTAGTAAAAAAGCCATCCCAAACGAGACAGTAGTAGAATTTATATAAACTTTATCCATACGTGCTTGCTTTCTTGATTCATTTTCTGTTGGAGTCTCCTAGAAACTCTGCAAACTGTTGTCGGCAGTTGTAACTTGCTACTTCTATGATTTTTTATTTAGCTTATAGTCTCCAAGCATTATTTTCTGCTAGAGCATTTTATATATAGTTTTCATGATTGTTATTTAGTTTTCAAAGAATTAGATATTGCTTTCTTATTGCATTCAATCTAATAAACTAACTGCTTTTTTTCAAAGCATGCTTTACCCTAATGTAATCAAATGCAGCCTCAGCACATTTAGGCTTCGTTTTTTATGACTTTTTTTTTTCTGCTTCTTAAAGCAGCTTTCTAATATAAAAATATTAATTTTTGTACTAAAAAATTGCTTTATGAAGCTATAAGAAAGCTGTCCCAAATGAAGCCGTCTAGTGTGCCCATCTTCAATTTGTTTCAAACTTGCTTAGAAATAAGATGAACACATTCTCTGCTGATTCTTCCAGTTCTCTAACTAACAGCAATGTGTAATTTGGTTACAAGTATAATATCAGCATATCTTGAACATGTATAATGTGTAATTAACTGAAACCTGTTTTGAAATGGCTGTGATTCATTGCAAATTCAAATATTTTGATCTTGATTTCAATTTTATACAGAATTGTAAAAATATTTTAATGCAGATATCACGCCCTGAGTACAATCAGATCTTTGTGAAGAAGCCTATCGATGAAAACAACCCATGGCCTTACTGAGCCTACTTGACTCTCAGTAGGTGCAGTTGCAGCAGCACAAATGGCATCAGCCTTTTTGAGTTCTTTCCCCACCATTGGATCTTTTTACATGCAAGTTCTGTAAGCAGCTATAATCCTTTAAACCACGCCTCTCTCTCTCTCTCTCTCTCTCTCTCTCCCCACAACCAAATTGGACTGTAAAAAGAATGAACAGTATGTGTGCTTTTGTAAAGAATTTTGATCCTTAATGTTTCTTGTTGTGGAGAATCTTCATACAGTCAAAAAAAAATTATCTTTACTCTCTCTCTAGGTGGGAAGTAGGAAGGACCACTATGGTTTTATTTGAGACAGTTTTCTTACTGCTTTTTAAAATTATTTTCTAGTACAAAATTTTTTAGAATTAAAAATTTTTTTACTAAAAAACTGCTTTAAAAGAGATAAGATAGCCGTCTCAAACGAAGCCTATGTGATTGCTTATGAGGGCTCATTTGATTGTTTGTAGATACAAAATATATTTACAAAAATAATGATTTAGTTTTCATTAATATTATGTATAAAAATAAAAGTACTATTTTATAGGGATTTCAAAGATGTAGGATTGCATCAAGCTAAACTATACAATTTTGAAAATTTATTATTTTTTTTAAAATATATATTCTATCTTCAATCTTTCAAAAGAGACCTGAAGGAATGTAGTTTAATATAGTTCACCAAAAATCAGTTCACAAAAAAAAAAAAAAAATCATTTTGTAATTTCTTTTTACCTCTCATTAGTAAATATAAATATGTTTTAATTTTTATTCATTTTAAATATTAATAAGCTCAAATTAATATTGATGATAAATTGATCAATTAAATAAATTTTGTTATATTTTTAATATGTTTAGCCTTAACCAAAGGAGTAAATGGACATGAAAAAAAAGAAAATTCGCATGTTCTATTTGATCAAAAATATAAAGATAATCTACATTTATAATTTATTTATTTTGCATTATTTTTTAATTGATAAATAAAATATAATTTAATTGATTAGAATTGATTAATAATAATAAATAAACAACATATCTATTTATTTCTAACTTTGGATAGAAAGTTAGCCTGAATTTATCAATTTGAATTTTTATCTGTTTATTCTCTTATTAATTAAATAGTGATGTGTTTGCAATTTTTATTGAAAAGTACAAAGCAATTGTAATTATAATTTCTTTGAGAAATTTTGATTTTTAGAATTTTCGTTTTGAAGTTGAACACGCGGTTATAAATTATTATTACATTGGAAGATGAAAATATCATTTTTTTAATGAGTTCAGATTATAAAAACTGTAAATTTCATCATGATTATCGTAGTCAAATTTAAGAAGGAACGATATATGACTCCGACGGGTCAAAATAATGTTTGATCAAATATTTAACCATAATAATCTAGATGTGTTGTCATTAATTTCATATCCAAAGGCACGTTGATAAATGATCTCTCTAGGAAAAAAAAAACACCACTTATTATCCATGGTTTGAATATGATGATAATGATCGTCAATGATTTTAATTTTCCCAAAAGGAATAATTTCTTTTCCCCATTCTATTTAGGAGCTAATTTAGGAGCTAAATAGAATGGAGTTTAATTATTTATAGTGTCTTAAATCTCCTATGAAGGCAAGCCTTCATAATTAATTACATTATAGGGGTTTTGAGTTTCCTACGAATACTCTTTATAAAAATAATAATTGGAATCTTATTTAGAATTCTCAATGAGTGATATGAAAGGTACTAGGTGAGAATTTAATAGGGATTGAATGAAATTTGAACTTGCATTGGCAAATTTTCTAAGCACTTATTCTACTTTGGTTAATCCTAATTGGTGGGGTTTGGTAGCTTTCAAAAATTTATGGAATTTCATAAGTCTTCCCACATGTAAAATGGAGAAAATATCAGAACCCCAGCTTAGAAAATGAAAGGTGTCAATAGATTTTTTTTTTTTTTTAATGAAATTTGTCCTGTTGACATGGTGAGAATTAAGTAATATTCAAACTTCTCATGATAATTCAAAGAGTACCAATAATACTTCCATAATAAATTTCATAATAATTTAAATAATGTTCACATGTTAATTCAATTAATTTTTAATTTTTTTTTTCTATATCAAGTATTTAGAGGCAATGGTGGAGCCATAAATTTTATTTAGGGGAGGTGCCTAAATTAAAATACTTTTGTTTGTCATCTTATATGGAATGTCAGAATACATTAAAATAGTTGTCTATGAGCTTTTGTTGGTTCTCATTTAAATTACCTTGCCTGATTAAGACCACATTTTACTAACCAGAAACATCATCTTTGCTATTGAAAAGTTATTTGGCAAACATCTTCAAATGAATAACACGAAAGTTAGCATATACAAATTATGATGTACTTATATCCTAGTGGATGAGGAGTATGATGGCAAGAGAACTCTAGTTTCTCTCTCTTCATTCTCTTTCTTCTCTTCCTTGTTTGAGCTTCATTCCATGAGAAATGAGGAATCTATTTATAAATTTTGAGAGCGATATGACAAATAAATAGGAATGAGATCAAGGATAAGTTGGAAGTTGTTTGAATGGACGGCCGATATTGATTCTCTTGATTGTGAACTATTTTTTGGGTATTTGAATATTTTAATGATATCAAATTTTGGTGATCTTGGACTAGTTAGATTTGTCTCGTCGAGCTGCTCGATTCGACTATAAGTATGTTAGTTTGGAAATAGTTTAGTCATCCAATTTATGGTTTGAACTTTTCAAATGTTTAGTGGTATTTTATGGTTTGAACTTATATACTAAGAATGTTTAGTGGTATAATATATCATCATTATTGAGAATATTTGATCTCCTTTATTATATTTTTTATTTAAGAAAAAAAGAGGACATAGTCATTATTTGCTAATGATTCCAAAAAAAAAAAAAAACATAAATAATAGTTGAGTTTGTAACTGTATAGGAAGAAAACATAGGCTCCAATTGGATTTATAAACTTATATTAAACAAAAGATAGGTGATCAAAGAATATACATTGAAATCACTTCTAGTTAATTGAAAATTTCTTGAATGGCTTCTCCAAGCTCCCACTTTTAATTTGCTTCCACTTAGTTATACATGGAGGGGTACCAAATGAAGTTGATTGAGAAGTGTTTTGAACAAGCGACATATGTGAGTTATGGAGCTGGGAAGCTAGTTAGGTGAGTGTAATTACAACATCAACTATCTTAGGCCTTATTAGTGGTTGTTCTTCAACACAAATTAAGACAATGATTTGGGCTTAGTATAAGTCATTTTAAGATACTAACTATGAAGCATTGGATTAACCATGTAAGAGAACTTCCTCTTTCATAGAACACAGGGTGGTTCAATGATACTAACTAAATTATGCTCCCCTATAGTTATGGAATTATCAATAGCTCTTCTTCTTGTTATTAGCACTAATAGTACAACTCCAAAAAATTAAATGTCTAATTTTACTATAATTGACCAGCCATTTTATACTTGTGGGCATAATATTCGTAAGTACCAATCACTCTAGCAGAAACATGTGCATATTCACCAACACGAGCAAGCTTTGATAAATCAAAATTTGATACTGTAGGATGATATCCATCTTGAAGCATTTCAAATCTTGATATAAAAGTAGAGGAGTTGGATTATTATGTAAATAGTGTAGCCCCTTTATTGCAATAACAATTAGTTCAATTCTTATGCTTTGAGACTAGAGTATACAAGAATAAAAATAGCTATTGCTGTAATCAAGTGGATAAAACCACTCTATTTATATTTCAAGATTTAAGATGCATGAACATTTTGCTTCAAGATGATTATCATCCAAAGTTATCAAATTTTTGTTAGGCAAAGCTTGCTCCTGTTGGTAACAATGCACATGTTTCAACTACAGTGATGGATACATATGGGAAAAAATCCCATAAGCATGCAATGGCTAAACAATTGATAACAATCATATATTTAAAACTTTAGAAAGGAGCTAATTGTTGGAATGAGAGCAATTGAAAATTTCAAAACTACAAAAGGAGCATAATTCAAAAATAAGAGGAAGTTCTTTCAGATAGCTAGTTAAATGTTTCAGGTTCGATCTTCCATAAGAGGCTTATAACAAGCTTTGATTGTTGACATAATTTGCATTCAAGAGCAACACACAATGATGACTCTAATATCCAGAATCATAATTAAACCCACCTACAATGTTTCTCATCTCCATAACTCACATACCAATTGTTCAAAGCACCTTTTAATATGATTCATTTGCTACCTCTCCTTAATGGCTAAGCAAAAGCAAGGTGAAATTAGGAGCTTGAAGAAATTATTTAAGAATTCTTCAGTGTAATAGTAATTTCAATGTATTTTTTATTCACTAATACGTTTTGCAATGTAACTTGACAAGTCAAGTTAGAACCTATGTTTTCTTCTTTCATAGTTATAAACTCAACTATTATCTAGGCTTTTTTAATCATTAGCATATAATGACCATGACCTCTTCTTATTTAATTGAAAATATCCTTGATGATGAAGGTATATTATAATAATAAATAGTATATAAACATCAAGAGTTTGTGAACTAAAAAGTAGAAATTTAAAAGTAAATGTGACATGGTAAAAAAGTCTACAATGATTCATAATTCAAACATTTGGTCCTTCCTTGCATTTAAACAATCACTTGCAACCAATTACTTTTTTTACCCCATCTATTATAAGACCCAATCTATCTATTTCACAAAATAAGAAGTAAACAAATTAATGATCTCAACAAGAGCAATAGCAAATGCCTTTGTCGCATTTTGTAATACTACAATTGTAGTGACAAATGCTATTGCAATAAATACTGCACACTGATTGACAATCATGATATGACTTGCACAGCTCCGGCACGCCTCCGCTGCTCTGCCGAACTCCTTCACAAACACCTAACAAATTTATTAAAATAAATAAATAAAATTTAAATTTATATAGTTTACAACATTATAAAAATACATGTCATATGCATTTATAGTACATGGAGGTTTATAGTACGTACCATTATAAGCTAGCATGAAAATGACAAAGAAGGAGGTGATTTTTGGGAAGGTTGTAGACCTTCCCATTTAGGTTGATTGAGTGAGAATTATAGGTAATAGATATTGGGATTTGAGTATATTGATGTGAAATATATAATGGTTTAATATAAAGAGGAAGAGATGGGAAGGATTCTATGTATATATGTAACATTAATGTGAAGAAATAAATATTTGTTATTAAAAACTTGGTGCTATATATGTTAGGTGATCCAAATAAAGAACACTTTGGAAGCAAAATATAAGGTTTCCATGATTAGTTGAATAAATATGTAAGGTGCAAATTTATTATATCATAAATGTAAGTGTTATAAATCCTCTCTATTTATAAGGATAATAAGTATTTGGAAAAAACATTATGTCATGATATTCTGATATAATTTATATCATATTAGGCTTAAAAGTTTTTTGACTTATTTTGAGATTAGTGTAAATCAAAAGTTTGAATTACACTAATCTCAAAGTAAATCTAATGACATTTAAGTTTATCCATACAAAAATTATACTAGAATATTCTAACACACTGTATGTAATTATTATTATTTTGGCAACTTATTAATTAGTGCAATAGTCACTTAGGTTTCGTTCGAGATAGATTTCTTACTGCTTTCTAAAGCATCTTTCTACTACTAAAATTTTTTTGAATTAAAAATTTTTGTATAAGAATGCTGCTTCAGAAAGCAATAAGAAAGTTGTCCCAAATGAAGTCATAGTACGTATATATTTAAAAGTACTAACCACATAATTTTTCTATCACTTTGTATTTTATATATAATTACAAGGTCACAATGTGCCTCATCTATACATGATAAGTGATAATCATATGATTTTTCTATGAATACAAGGTCATATTGTATATCTTGCATTCTTTTGAGCAAGCTTTTTATTTGTTATAAATTTGGAGAGAATTAAATGAATTCATATAAAAAAAGCTATTTTTTTAAAATGTTGAGTAGAAAGTTTGGAATTATATGATTTTAAATTTATGCTTCCTAAAGGAGAATCAAATCCTAACAATTGCGTCAATCAGCTGTGCCATATATATATATATATATATATATGATTAAGGTTTTATTTGAAATGACTATAGTGTTCTATAAAGTTCATTGGAAAATTGCTATGAGTAAAGTATTCTAAGTACTATTTTGGTTACCAAAAAAAAAAAAAAATCACTTCAAAAATTTCTAAAAAAAATTAAAAAAAAAAATGTTAAGAAAGCAATATACAAATAGAATAAGTGTTATGTTAAAGGGACAGAAGTGAAAAAGCAATCCTAAACAAACACTAAATTATCTTTCCATTTTTAAAATCATTATGATACTAATGAATTCAATCAATGCCACTTAAATAAAATGAAAGGCCAAGATGAGATAAAAATACACTACAAATCAATAATTAAAAGAAGAATAAAGGTGTACTTAATAAAAAAGAGAATTTTTTTTTATTAGAATATTGTAGTATAAAGTTGATTGAGATCTATATAAAACCAGTTAACTTACTTTTCAGAATCTGAGTAGGTACACAATTGAAGATCATTTGGTGTAATGGGAAGGCCGAAATGCAGAGTGCCCCAAATGTATCTAAGCAGACGTTTGAGGGACTGAAAATGCTGCTTAGTTGGATTGTGCATATGTTAGCAAATGTAATTTGTTGCAAAGGCTATGTCTAGTCTTGTGATTGTGAGGTATTGCAAGGAACTTGCAATTCGACGATAGAGATTGGGATCCTGAAATGGCTTACTTACTGCAGCAATTTTTGAAGGCTTTTAGTTGGAGAAACTGGATGCTTGAAGGAGGTTATTTGTGTATTGGGATTGGATGAGGAAGTAAATGGTTGAGGTGTGTATGACTTGGATGCTATTTTTGGAGAATGTTGTTTGCAGTGTCTCTATGATAGTAAAAATAGTGGATTGATTATTGCCAGAGATGAGTATGTCATCCACCTAAATGAGAAGGCAGATTTGAATGCTATTTTTGGAGAGAATGAGTAAAGGTGGGTTAGATTTACTGAAGATGAACCCTTGGTTGAGTAATAACTCAGTGAAGGTTTGGAACCACTATCTTGGTTCTTGTTTAAGGCCATAAATTATTTCTAGAGCTTGCAAACATAATCTAGATGATTTGGGTCTGAGAAACTTGACGATTGCTTCATATGAACTTCCTCTTGAAGTTTGCTGTGCAAAAAGGCATTTGACACATCTAATTGGAGTATGTGCTAGTGGAAGAAGGGTCGTTATAGTGGGTATTTTTGCATTTGGGCTAAAGGTTTCTTTGCAATCAATTCCAAATTCTTGATTAAACCCTTGAGTAGCTAGTCTAGCTTTGTGGCGACCAATAGTACTGTCAGGTTTCAGTTTTGTTCAGAAAGTCCACTTGTAGTCGAGGACTGTTTGATGTGAGGGTTATGGAATGAGTGACCAAGTTCCCTATGTTTTAGAGCTAAAAATTCATCTAACATAACACATATCCAAGAGTTGCATTTAGCAACTTGAGAGTAACAAGTGTGAGTTAAAGTGACATGTGAATGGCAAGCAGATTAAGAATTTGTTTGGGTTTGAGACAATAAGTCTTGAATATGGTTTGCATATGGTGTAGTGAGGGAGCTGGAGGTTTTGGGAGTGGATTGTCGGAGCTGGAGGTTCCGCAGAGATTTTTTTTTTGGTGGGTGGGGGGAGGGGGGAGGTGTGCATGGGAGACATGGAGCTAATTGGTGGCATATTATTGGTGGTAGTAAGAAAATGTGATGGGGGAGTTAATTGGTGAAATAGATGGTGGAGATGGGGTAGGAAATGATGTAGTAGAGAGGAGTATAAGTGTAAGAGGTGGGGCAATGGAGGGTTCTATGATTGGCTTTGAAGTGGTGAAAGAGTTTTTGTAGGGAAATGTGACTCTTAGAAGACAAAATGACAAGATATATGAATTTTGCCTGTTTGTAGGTTGAAGCAGCAATAGCCCTTGTGTGAAGTTGAGTAACCAAGAAAGATACATTTTGTAGAATGGGGTGTTAGTTTGTTTGTAGTCAATGGGTCAAAGCCAGGGAAAATAGAGACAACCAAAGGTTTTGAGATGAGTACATGAAGGTTGATGACCGTGGAGTGATTGTCGAGATTAATGACTTTGGATGGAAGACAATTTATGTGTAAGAGAAAAAGTTGAGGGAAAGGTGGGCTGCATGAAGTAAAGTGTGGGTTGTATTGATGAGGTGTTTGTGTTTGGGTTCATTTAAGCCATTTTTCTCATATGTGTAGGGATAGCTTTGTTTGTGAATGATGCCATGATTTGAGAGAAAGACTTGAAAGGAGTGAGAAATATATTCACCTCCACCTTCAGATCTTAAGGTTTTGACTTTGGAGTTGAATTGGTTTTCTACCATGTGAAGAAAATGTTGGACTTTTTGAAATGTGTCAGCCTTTGTGCACATTGGATACAACCAACAAAAATGTCGATAGTCATCAATAAAAATAGCATAGTAATTGTAGCCATTTAGAGAAGATATGGGAGCAGGGCATCAAACATTTGAGTATATAAGAACTAAATATTTAGATGCTTTCATTGAACTTAAAGTAAAGGATAGTTTGTGACTTTTTTCCACCTCACAAGAGGTGCATATAAAAGAAGTATTTGAAATAGATATAGTAGAGTTGTTTCTAGCTAAGGTATGTAGAATCTTTTAGTGAGGGTGTCCTAGTCGAGCATGCCAAAGAGAAGTGGAATGAAGTTGTGTGTCAAGAGTTGCAACTGAATATGTGTTCGTAGAGGAGATTGGGTATAGCCTGTCATGGTTGCCGCCACAGAGAAGTGCTTGATTGGTCAAGTTGTCTTTTATGGTGAATCTGAAGGCATCGAAGGAAATCAAACAGTTATTATCAGTGGTGAGTTTGTGAATGGAAAGAAGATTATGTGTAAGAGAAGGTATATGAAGTAAGTTTTGGAGAAGAAGCATACATTAGCAATGTGGTAAAGGAAGCATTCCTTGGCCACTATGTTGGATGGGAAGGGATGTGCCATTTGTTATGGAGATGTTGTCGAGTTCATTATGATGCTGCAGGCGCTGGAATTGATGGAGTCAGATGTGAGATGTGTTGAAGCTCCAAAGTCTATATACTAATCGGTTGAATGAGTAGATTGTTGCTGAGTGAATAATTGTCTAGGATTTTTGTTGATTGGAAGTGTGTATTGTAAGTTGCATCTATGCCAACATGTAAGTGTAGAATGTCCAGCTTTGCCATAGATTTGACAGATAGTCTTGTGCCTTTGTTGGTGGTACTGTTGTAGTGTGGAGAAGATATTATTGAGAGATACAAATGACCACGACTGAAATGTTGAGTTTCAGCGTTATAAACTCTAGAAGAGGTACCTTTCAACGTATGAAGAACTACAATATCTACAGTGGTAGTAGACTCTTTGGATTGATCATTTTGGATGTTGATTTCTTCCCTGCATAGAAGGGGGTAGAGATCATCTAGACTTTTTAGAGTGAGAGTTGTGCGAATGGAAATCTTGAAGGCATTGTAAGATGAGGGAAATCTGTTTAAAATGTAAAGTATAATGTATCTGGTGTCAATATGGGATCCGACAACAACAATATTATCCACCAGGTTCTTAGTCTGAGCAAGGAATTAGGTTATTATGAGATCTTTCTTGGTGATGTGGTACGGTGAAGTTCTTTCTTGAGTTTAATTACTCAAGAACGATTTGTGGATTGCAAACATTTTTTGAGCGTGCTTCAATTTCATGAGTGCTTTGGAGAGTGAGAACATGTTGTAAGATGGAGGGGGAAATGGTGGAAAACAGGGCCGTTGTTAAGTTTTGGTTGGTGAGCTGCCACATTTGATAGGTTGGATTGAGATAGATATCTCTGATGAAAGAAGATATATGCTTTGAAGGGCAGGCCTGGGATCCGTTGAGAAAGCCCTTGAATATGTTTGCAACGAATATCTTTAGAACTTGAAGCTTCAAAATGGCGTGATTATCATTGTTGACTTGAATGTTCTCAATGTGCATGATATTAGAGATGAGGAATTTTAATGGGGAGGGTATGTTGAAGTCACTTATAGTTGTAGTGTTGAACGAAGTTTGTTAAGAAGAAGATACATTACTTTTTGCCATGGATTGCAGCAAGAGAGATGGTTGTCGAGCTGAAGGCTCTGATACCATGAAGAGACCTGTAATAGGGAAGAACAAAGAGCAAGAGGAAAACTAAAGATAGAAATAAGCTCGTCATATATTCGCTTATATGGTTACATTTTCACTATATACATAGTGTGTTTTGGAATCAAGGCTTGTTATGGATAAGTGGTTGAGATATATTGCTTAGTCTATTGAGTAGATCATTGTTATAAAGCACTAACAATGATCCCAACATCACTTCACATTCCAGAATTTACATAAATGCCACTCACATTTAACATCAAGGTAATTAAAATTCATAGCATCCACTTTATTACAAAGCCTGAATAAATCAAAATCTACTTGATATAGTAAGGGAGGTTAAGAACATAGAGGAGAAAGTAAGCCCAAGTTACGCCGGAAATGCCTCCAAAGAAGAAACCACCAGAGAACTGCGCCCAGCCCTCGGCCGTCTGTAGTTTGTCGGCAACTTTTTTCCGACCAGAGAGCGTAAGAGATGGAGCAGTAGAAGGATTGCCTTCGTTGAAGGTGGCTATGCCGTACATACTGAGGCAGATTGTCAGGATGACGACGAGGCCAGCGGCGGCGAGGGAGCCAGCGGCGCCAGCGTACTCCGTGTTGCGGAGAGGGCCAGTTTTTACGAAGGGGCCGACGAGAAGGTATCCATGGGCTAGGCCCACTTCAATCCCACGGAGTAATGGGCTTACGGCGGTTCGGTAGGCCGGGAGGTTTGAGAGGTACCATGCAATTAGTGGGCTTGACGTGATTGGGGTCTCCAAACTGCCGATGAATGGGTCTCCGTTTATGGGCTGAATCACTTGGTATGTGGGCTGTGACATGAAAAATAATTTTAATCTTTGATGAAGATAGAAGAGGAGAAGAGAATAGAGTAACCTTCTCAGCTTGAATGGCCCGGACGATGAGAAAGGACCTTCTCCTGGAGCTGAAGTCCCTTAGTGGAGTTCCTGAAATGCCCCTGGGGCCATGCAGGCCGGCCCGAGCAACGCGGCCATGAAGCAGAAAGCTCTTGAACTGGCTGGCCATGGGCGGAGCTGAGGCTGTAGCCATTTTCGTTCTTCCTTTACCTTTTTCCTACCCAAAATACCCCTGCTGTGCTTCTTCTTCTTCTTCTCTGTTTCTCTCCTTCTGCTAAGATGGAAAAATTAAAAAAGTTTTATTAGAAGAGGAGAAAATGAGATGGGGATGAGATGATGAGATTTCTTCGCTTCTGATTGGATGAGGGATGCATGCCATCCATTTCTTATCCGGATCTTTGGACCATATGGACCATACTAGCACTGCCACATGGATGGAAAATTTTCTTTTTTATCCAAATTATTTATCGAGTAAGTAGATCCATAAATGATCCGACCCATGTTCAATAGAATTTGAATGGTTGGTATTTTTATTTTATATTGCTAAGAATATACATTTAAATATAAAATCATAAACAACAAACCTACAGCTAAATTATAAGCTCTAGCTCGAAAAAGAATAGCTATGTTGCGTCCTGAAACATTCGTGGTGTTAGAATGATAAGATGCTTAACGTCTTAGTTTTAAATGAAGATCCAACACACATACAGATAAAGAGAGAGAAGTGTGAGAGTAATAAGTGATGCCAAGTTTTTACGTGGAAAACCTCGAAAAAGGAAAAAACCATGGGATCTGACTCAGTTAAAATGTTTCCACTAGTGTTCGTAGTTGATTACAAATGAGGCACTTTCTCGGGAGGAGGCCATGACTCGATGAAACAAATTTATATCATAACATACACATTATATTGTTAGAGTTGTAAGAATCTAGTGACATGAGAGTTGTTCTTAAATAAATGTTAGCTTGTTCATTTTGTTAGTAGGACCGTAGTCGGTGAGCGATGGCAGTTGAAGGAGCGTTTATCCAACATTTAAATGCCTTAGAGATGTTAGAATTAAGGGGTTTTGGGCCCGTTTGATTCGCCTTACCGAGCCGCTCGATTAGAATATAAGCATGCAATATTTGGATATCAATTGGTCTTCTAATTATTGCTATAACCTTTCAAGTAGGTTTTGGTTCTTTGATTTGGGCTTGGATTGGAATGAATTTAGTGTCGTTGGGTTCATCTGCTTGAGATGATGAATTTGATTAAAAGTTTACTAAAATTAGAGTTTAGATTATCTTAAATTTAATTTTTATAAAGCAATCGACTCATACTTGCATTGAGATTTGTGCCCGATCAAGATAATTTTTTTATGATATATTAGTTGTCCCCCTATATTTAAATATTGAAACACTAGGAGCCCGAAAATTTGTGTTATATCATTTTAAAAAACTATTATCGTGAAACTTTAATATCAAATAAATTATGAAGCGCGACTACCCGCTAAATATAAACATAGACCCTCCATTAGGGTTGTGAACCAAGTAAAATATTCTAGATCATAATTTGAGTATTTCTTGAAGTCGGAGCATTGATTGGGGGTTCATCAGACGACTCATAGTGCCCCTTGATCATGGAGCGTTTATCCAACATTTAAATGCCTTAGAGATGTTAGAATTAAGGGGTTTTGGGCCGGTTTGATTCGCCTTACCGAGCCGCTCGATTAGAATATAAGCATGCAATATTTGGATATCAATTGGTCTTCTAATTATTGCTATAACCTTTCAAGTAGGTTTTGGTTCTTTGATTTGGGCTTGGATTGGAATGAATTTAGTGTCGTTGGGTTCATCTCCTTGAGATGATGAATTTGATTAAAAGTTTACTGAAATTAGAGTTTAGATTATCTTAAATTTAATTTTTATAAAGCAATCGACTCATACTTGCATTGAGATTTGTGCCCGATCAAGATAATTTTTTTATGATATATTAGTTGTCCCCCTATATTTAAATATTGAAACACTAGGAGCCCGAAAATTTGTGTTATATCATTTTAAAAAACTATTATCGTGAAACTTTAATATCAAATAAATTATGAAGCGCGACTACCCGCTAAATATAAACATAGACCCTCCATTAGGGTTGTGAACCAAGTAAAATATTCTAGATCATAATTTGAGTATTTCTTGAAGTCGGGGCATTGATTGGGGGTTTCATCAGACGACTCATAGTGCCCCTTGATCATGGAGCGTTTATCCAACATTTAAATGCCTTAGAGATGTTAGAATTAAGGGGTTTTGGGCCGGTTTGATTCGCCTTACCGAGCCGCTCGATTAGAATATAAGCATGCAATATTTGGATATCAATTGGTCTTCTAATTATTGCTATAACCTTTCAAGTAGGTTTTGGTTCTTTGATTTGGGCTTGGATTGGAATGAATTTAGTGTCGTTGGGTTCATCTCCTTGAGATGATGAATTTGATTAAAAGTTTACTGAAATTAGAGTTTAGATTATCTTAAATTTAATTTTTATAAAGCAATCGACTCATACTTGCATTGAGATTTGTGCCCGATCAAGATAATTTTTTATGATATATTAGTTGTCCCCCTATATTTAAATATTGAAACACTAGGAGCCCGAAAATTTGTGTTATATCATTTTAAAAAACTATTATTGTGAAACTTTAATATCAAATAAATTATAAAGCGCGACTACCCGCTAAATATAAACATAGACCCTCCATTAGGGTTGTGAACCAAGTAAAATATTCTAGATCATAATTTGAGTATTTCTTGAAGTCGGGGCGTTGATTGGGATTTTTTTTTTGAATAATTTCATTTTTAAACCTTAAAATTGCTTGTAAATGACTATAGAAACTTAGTTTGGTTTCGGAAGTATCAAAATTGAGTCTAAAAAAAAAAGATTCAGAGGACTCAAAAAATCCGGATTAGATTGTCCGAGCGAAAAATTGGGTCAAGACGTGAATTGGCTGTCAAACTAGGCCGATTAGCTGCCAGCCGCCACAAGCCTCTGGTGGTCCCACGCACCTTCCATTTTCTGTCGCTTGGCTGCGCTCTAGAGAACTAGTTCCGGTTGGTCCTTCTTATGTCGCTCGGTGTGCGCAACTACTTTTCATTCTCTCCCACACTTCTTCTTACATTGGAAGCATTCCATTATCTTAAATAGGAAGCATCACATACTAAGCTTTAATGTTCCTTTTTGTGTTGAAGGAATCTCGATGAGAGATTATTCTCCCCCTTAGACTATCCATGATAGAAATAGATCAATCATCTTTTGCATTAGAAGATGGTCTAAAAAGATCTAGCTGTAGTAGAACTCGAGAGGAGAATCAGTGACCATCAGCGGACGGGAAGACGTTAGATAATGGTTGATGATCAGGAATAAATCCATCGATCTTAAATTGATCCTTTGATACATAGAGTTAGAAGTAAGGTCATGAAAGCCTAACAGAGGCGGTTAAGTATATTCCAATGTTAACACTAGGGCAATAAGCTAATGCTGGCAATTCGAGGGTATGCTACTAATGATAGTAGAATGAGGGGACAATGATGATTGGCAGTAGGTGAAGGGCCAATGATGGTGGTTGAGAGGCAAAGGGCCAATATCGGTCATCAGGTGAAGGGCCGATGATGGTGGTAGTCGAGTTGCATTCTAGTAAAGGCATTAGACATCCATGCTAACGGAAGATGAATAGTGAACATCTTGACAGAGGCTGTAAAGTTGTGTGTTGATGGCAACAGTCTAACAGCATACTATGAGCTAAGGCCTATTGGGGCTCCAATCTTTCCTTGAAGAACAAGATGAAAGAGATGCTTCAAAGTGCAGTAGGAAAGAGGTTAATAGACATATCTGATGTTATCTACCAGAGCATTGTTAGATGATGTTAACCTGTGTGGAAGAGGAAAAGGGAATTCATCAAAGATGTTTAACCTATATGAGATTATTTGTCAGATCATTGCTCGATGATGTTAACCTATGTAGAAGTGGTCGAGGAAATCCACCAAAGATGTTTGTCATATCCGAAGTTATTTGTCAGAGCGTTCTTGATCACATTAACATGTATGGAAAGGTTGAATCGAATCTCCCTGGAATCGATTCTATATTGATTGGGAGGGGGCGAATGACTTGTTCATCACGAATCAAATGTGAAGAATCGTATGTCTTGAAACCGTTGTTACCTTTTTGAGGTCGAGATTGTGACCTTTCCCAAGGTATCGAAGTCCAGGTTAAGTATTGGAGGGACTTGCTGATGACAATCGTATTTGAGATTATAACCAAGGTTGCTCCAAGTTCATATTTGCTTTTCATGGAATTGATGTAGCAATAACCGATTGTTGAGAGGTGATAAAATAATATATGATTTTTGTTTCAATGAAGTCGTCCTTAATATTGAACGTCTTCTTTTGGACCTAATAATAGATCATGGTAAATGAACTATCTCGGTTCAACCGTGCCCAGAAAGTTTACATGAAGGACCCTCAAGATTGAAGTAAAAATTTCCCCCAACTAGAAATTACTTTCATAGACGGTGCCAAATTGTTGTGTCCTAAAATATTCACGACACTAGAGAGATAACTTCAAACAGACCGACCGTCAAATTGGTTCTCGGTTGAATCAATTGAACCAACTGGTCTGATCCGATTTTTAAAACCGTGGAGATTACTTCAAACTCAAGAACTCTTAACAAGAAGTCTAAACTAGAGGGTAAGTGAGTTAAGCTGACGCATGAGCCGGCTCAAATTCAACTTGATTCATGGCTCATGAACTAAGCTCGATGAGCTAATGAACTAAATTTGAGCTAGACTCAACTTTACTCGTTAGCTCGCAAATTGACTCGTTTTAAAAAATATTAACATAAATTATACTTAAAATATTTTAAAAGTTAGGAATTCAAATAAAAAAACTATTTAAAATATTTAAAATTTATGTATAATTTTTTATATCAAGTGATTCTTTATTATTTATCATTTACCTTCTTATATATTTTTAATTTTATTATAATAATAATTTGAATTATAACTATTTATCTCTTTCGTTATAAGCAAGTCTGCTCATGAGCAGACTTGAACTCGTAGAATTAAGTTCAAACTGAATTAATTAATCAAGCTCAAGCTAAGTATGATCGGCGTTTGACTCGGCCCTTTTATACCCCTCATCCAAAATGTCAATTAATAAGTTAAAATAAGCTAAAATGCAGCTCGCCTTGATCTATTGGCTAGGAGTTTGACTATCAACCACGAGGTTTTTGGTCTGAATTTTTTATATGTGATGTGTGTGAATTTGTCTTAATTGACTCAAAAGTGAACCAAAAACCAGTAAGAAAGCCGTCCCAAACGAAACCTAAGTTGCATTTAGATAATTAAAGACCAAATTCAAGTTCAAAAGAAGCGAAATTATAAAAAGTAATGAGAAATAAACCTTCCATTACTCCTTTGCTTTGTTCCATTCATATTTTAATAACAGTAATTTCATTTCTCATGATATTAATCATCAAATGTAAGCTAGAAGAAGAGTCATGAACCCAACAACAACAGTGCAAACAGAAGCTGCCACTTATCTTTACCAAACATGAACAATAGTAACTTAATTTAACAACATATAAACAACACCCGAACCAACAATGGAGGATGCATCATTCAGCTATTGATCTTCGCACATGTTTGCCCTTCAAGCTTCTTAATATTCCAACCATAGCAACCACTTGCATATCATTGATCACAGCAATTGTAATTTAGTTTTTCATTGATTTAAATTAATCTGCAAGAGCACTATTAGACCGGCGCAAGGGCCTGCTGAACCGGTCCATCCATGGACCGGTTCACGTTTACAGGAGGCGGGCCAAAGTGGGGGCCAAACTAGGGAGGGGGCGGCTGATTGGATGAGGTTCACACACTAATAAAGCTTGGGGTTGGAGGGAAAATTCAAATTAAGGACTGTTTAGGGTTTAATAATTTGTCCTATTACTTTAATTAATTTCTTCTTGCGAGGATTAGAGTTATCTTTAATTAAATCTGAAATTTGAGATCTTGGTGTGATTTTGGGTTCTAGACTTTGGCTAGGGATTTGAAGAGCTGAATCTTCCTCTCGAATTAAAGATTCGTTGTATGGGGTTATTCTTTTCTTCTATTACTGAATTTCAAGAACTTTCTTCCTCATTTTTCCTACAAATTTTGTAAAATATGTACTATGTTTGCTGAATTTCTTTGAAATTCAGCAGTATTGCTCACTAAAGTTACCTTCTAGCAGAAAGGTAATAGTCTGAATCTGTTCAAAAATATGCATAGCTACTTCTAAACTTGTAAGTTGAAACCATAGAATAAAACTCTTAGTTTCACAATACTATGAGAGAACAAGGACAATTCTTGAAACATCACCTCTGAAACTTTTCTTTGGTATTCCTCCTCCAAAGAAGCACGAAATGCAACGGCTTCATTTTCTGCTTCATCGTTGCCTATCGGTCTTTCCAATTTCACTATAACTAAAAGATTTTTCAGTTTTTTCAACAATTCATTTGAACTAAACACTTCTTGGTATTGCTAAATTCAAAATTTCCTTTTCTTCCCAACACATCATATAATTGTATTCAATAACTCAGTTAAGTTCATACAAACTTCTCCTGATACCATTCAACAAAATAAAAAAAAGAGTTTGCTGAAAAATCTTGTAAGGCACCCTGCTAAAGTTTTGCTCATGCTTTCAATATTAAATATCAGTACTGGCATCTACAGATATGTTGTAATGCTCCCAAATAACATGTCATCTTGTTGTGTTCATGCTTGTTGCGTCCTGGAGTATTCGCGGCGGTAGAGAAATATTTAGTTTAACGTCTTAGCATTGTACGAAGATCCAGCACACAAGCAGATAAGTGAGAGGGTGTAGCATTCATAAAAGACACCAGAGTTTTTACGTGGAAAACCCCTGAAAAGGGGGAAAAAACCACGGGGCCTGGCCCAGTTTGAATGAATCCACTAGTATTTGTAGTCGATTACAAATGAGGCACTTCCTTGGGAGAAGGCCTTGGATTGATGTAGCAAAGGTACATCATATAGATTGCATTACATTGTAGGAGTTACATATACATGTTTGTTTGGTCAGAAGGATCGTAGTCGACAGGAGATCGGGGTCAGAAAGACCGTTGTCTGGTGATGGAGGTCGGAGTGACCATAGTAGGCGACAGAGGTCGGGAGGACCATAGTCGGCAGGAGATTAGGGTCTGAAAGACCGGGGTCTGAATGACCGTTGTCTGGTGATGGAGGTCGGAGTGACCATAGTAGGCGACGGAGGTCGGGAGGACCGTAGGCGGTAGGAGACAAGGAGTCAGGTGTTAGACCCAGTGTCACTTGGAAGATCAAGTGTTGATGGTCTGGCCTTGAGTAGGACGTCGGGTCTGAACGTCGGGCCTTAAGCAGGATGTCGGGTCTTCAGCGGAACGTAGGGACTGAACGTCGGGCCTTAAGTGGGACGTCGAGTTTTCAGCAGGACGTAGGGACTGAACGTCGGGCCTTAAGCAGGACGTCGGGTCTTCAACAGGACGTAGGGATTGAACGTCGGACCTTAAGGCAGTGGTGCAATGAAACTCTGGAGAGGCTTCGGTGGTGGTTCGGCGAGGTTCCTGCGGTGGTTCGGCGAGGTTCCTGTGGTGGTTCGGCGAGGTTCCTGTGGTGGTCCGGCGGTGGTCCGGTGGGACTTCTGCGGTGGTTCGGCGGTGGTCCGGCGGCCGTCGAGGAGGAGCTTCCTCCTTCTCTTCCTCCTTCTCTTATTGCTTCCACCTCTTGCTTGGATCCCCCCTCATGAGAAATGAGGGCTCTATTTATAGATTTTCTGGAGTGGCATGGCCCGTAAATAGGCGTGAGATCAAGAGCGAATAGGGAGTGGTTGAATGGACGGGCGATATTGAATCCTACGACCGTGCATCGTTTGTTGGTCATTTGAATGCCTTAGTGATGTTGGAATTTTGTGATCTTGGGCTCGTTGGATTCGTGTCGTCGAGCCGTTCGATTCGAGTATAAGCTCGTCAAAATCGGAGTTCGTTTGGTAACTCAAATAGTGGTTTGAACCTTCCAACAGCGCTTCGGGTCCATGATTTGGACCTATTTGGGCTCGGATTGGGTCGAACTTGGTGTCGTTGGGTTTGTATTTCCGAGACGCTCAGTTTGACTATAAGCTCGCTGAAATCGGAGTTCGGATGCTCCCGAAATTAAATTTTGAAGTTTCCAACTAGCTTTTTACCTCGAGATTCGTGCCCGATCAAGATAATTTTTGCATGACGTATCAATGCTAATTAGAAAGAGAACTACGCCTATGCCATTTTCCTTTACATGAGTCTTTTAAAAATAGAAACATGTTGGAAAAAATAAAAATATGATGTTGTCAAAAAATTTAGAAACATGATAACAAAGTAAACTAAGAAATCAACGAACTTGAAATTTGAAAATTTGAAAAAAGAAGAAGAAGAAGAAGACCTAATGACAATGTATATAGTACAACCTAACAACACATGTGAACCCATGTGCTCATACCGTACCATCATAAACCGTGTAACAGACAAGACAAATCACAACCACACATCAGATTTCCACCAGAGCATTTAGTGTCTATAAATACCACTGTACTCTACTGTGTAATAGATACAATAGTAAAATTCAGTCTCCAATACTCTGTGTAGCCACATTGCTGTACAGCTCAGCTACTGTTCTTCCTCTTGGTATCAGAGCGCATTTCTTCTCCAAGTACAACAACTACATTCCGAACCATGAACTCCTCTTCCTCACCCCCCACTGTTCACACCACATCAGCTACTCTCCAACAATCCACGAACCTCACCATTCCATCTACACTTAAATTTCTTATGAGCAATATCAAGTCTCTAGCCACCTCTCCACTAAACACAGACAACTAACCCCTATGGTCCTCTCAAATATCCAAAATCCTTACAACAAACGGATTTCTTCCTTTTCTGGAAGGAACATCACCATGTCCCCCCCCCCCCCCCCCCCCCCTCCCTCCACTAAACAAAATTTCAGCTAACACAGACTCAAACCCCACCAACTGGCTTCTCGACACAAGAGCCTCATCTCATCTTACCTCAAATCTATCACAACTTCACGATCCAATATACCACAAGGGAAATGATCAAATAACCATCGGTAATGGCTCTAATCTTCCCATCTCACATACAGAAAAAGGAATCCTCCCAACTCCACATTGTAAGCTCCAACTCTCAAACATACTTCGAGTTCCCTCCCTCTCTCATAATTTACTTTATATTCAAAATTTAGCTAACGACAATAATTGTATTGTTGAATTTGATTCCTATGTATTCAAAATCAAAGACAGATCAACACACAAAGTGCTACTTTAAGGGAAAAGTTAACAAGGATTATATCCAATCAAGTATCATCAAGCATTTCATGCACGATCATCTTCCAATCTATGGCATTATAGACCGGGTCACCCGCATCAAGCTTCAATTCAGACCATTTCCATCAAGCATCCACTTCTTCGTTATTTATTAATTCATGTAAGGCTTCTAAGAGGCACAAGTTACCTTTCCCTATTTCTATTAGTAAATCTCACCACTCATTCGGTTTAGTTCACTCTGATGTATGGGGTTCATCACCCATCATGTCTCAAGGGTTTTAATACTTTGTACTTTTCATTGACTATTACTCTCGATACACATGGCTCTTTCCAATGACAACAAAATATGAAACAATATACAAGTTTAAACAATTTCACATGCTCATTAAAACACAATTTAATAAAAATATTCAAACTCTTAGAACAGACGGTGGTGGTGAATACACCTCCACAAAATTCATCAATTATCTCAGCTATCACCGAATTGTTCATCAACTGAGCTGCCCTCACACGCTAGAACAAATGGCGTGGTAGAACACAAACACAGGCCACTCATAGAAACCACAAGAACTCTTATCACAATATCCAATATTCCTCACTCTTTCTGGACATACGCATTGGCCACTGCTGTTCACCTTATCAACCACACACCATCACGAGCCATAAATATGCAAACTCCACACTATCTGTTATACAATAAACACCCTAGCTACACTCATCTCAGAATTTTTGGATGTTCGTGTTTTCCATGGCAATGATATAACTCTCCAAATAAATTCTCTCCCAGGGCACTCCAATGTGTATTTCTTGGTTATTCCAAGGCTCACAAGGGATACCACTGTCACAATCTCTCCACAAATAAAATAATTTCTTCACGACACATTGTTTTCAATGAATCAGACCTCCCACTGGTCAGTACACCATTACCCATAGCACCAGCTAGCCCAAACAACCCACCTCTCCTTCTAATTCCAACATATACCTGATCTCCACCCACTAAGCCCCAACTATCTTTGTCTCATCTTCAAACCCCACCTAATCAACCCACCCACCAGACAGTAAGTCCCAGCTCCCTCCCCAAACAAACAACCTCACCCAACCCCTCTACTCATATCCAAACCCAACCGGACAACTCACCTCACCACACAACACCCACTCACTCCCCAACTCAACCACCAGCATCACCCATCCTGCCCCCAGCTCCACAAACTCACTCCCACCATCCCATGATTACCAGATATCAAACTGGCAAACTTAAACCCAAACAAATCCTCAATCGACTTCATCAACTCAACCCCTCCCCAGACCCCACATCCTTCACAACAGTCTCCAAATCATTGCACTGGAGAAATGCTATGTCAGGGGAATTCATGACTTTACAAGAACAAGGCATGTGGTCGTTAGTACCTCCTCCAACCGATCAACCAATCTTAGGTTATCATTGGGCATTTAAAACCAAAAGACACTCAGATGGATCAATAGTTATATACAAAGAAAGATTAGTTGCATAGGGACACACTCAGAAGTACGACATCAATTATGAAGAAACTTTCAGCTCGGTTGCAAAAATGCCAACCATTTGAGCTCTCACAGCCCTTGCAGTTCATCATCACTGGACAATTCATCAACTACACATTTCCAATGCACTTCTTCACGGACATCTCGACGACATAGTTTGCATGTAGCAGCCACCCGATTTCAAAGACTCTCAACACCCTAACCATGTTTGCAGACTGCACAAAGCTCTTTATGGCCTCAAGCAATCCCCTCGGCAATGGTACTCCACATTTTCTCACCACCTAACCACCCTAGGTTTTGTACGTAGCTCAGCCGATCCATCCCTTTTACTTCATAAAACCGAACAAAAACACACATACCTCCTCATTTATGTAGACGACATACTCATTATCGGCGACAACCCAAAATATATAAAACATCTACTAGAACAACTTCATAACAAATTTCAACTCAAAGAACTTGGACCAATCTCCACCTTTCTAGGCATTCAGTTCATCAAAATTGAAAAAGGATACCTTTTAAATCAACAACCCTACATCCTCAACCTCCTAAATGAATCCGACATGCTTAACTGTAAACCCATCTCCACTCCTCTTCCACCTAAGCCTACTCCAGCTGACACATCACCATCCTTCCCCGAGCACACCAAATATCGCAAGCTAGCCGGTTCCCTACAATACATCACCCTAATCAGACCCGACATTGCTTTTGTCATAAATTAGATTTGCTAGTCCATGCAAGCACCCACAGAACTGAATTTTCAAATGATCAAGAGAGTATTAGTTTACCTCAAAGGGACCAGTCATTTTGGCATCACAATTTTTCGCTCCACCCTGAATCTCACAGCATTCTCAGATGTTGATTGGGGCCAAAATCACACAGATAGAAGATCTATCTTATGTCATTATTTTTTCCTCGGTACATCACCAATCCTCTGGAAAGTTCGGAAGCAAAAAATAATGGCTAGATCATCGACGGAAGCAGAATATCAGGCCATAGCAGTAGAATCATCTAAAATTATTTGGTTGTGAAGACTCCTTGTGGATCTGGACATTTCAAATACATCCCCCACACCGATTTTCTGCGACAACACATCTACAATACCCATCGCCAACAATCCTATACTCAGAGCTCGCACAAGCATATCGAAATAGATCTCCATTTTATTCGAGATCACATCATATCCAAGGCTCTTACCATACATGCACAACATTTCAACCGTTGATCGGATCATATATATTGTGAGAGCTCGTTCCTTTGATTTGTTTCTCTGTAGATGTGATTTTCCTCCCAGGATCGTCCGGGACGATATTGAGATCGTCCGGGACGATCAGTGCCTTGAAACAACTGATTTTTATGAGTGCTGTCAGTCAGTACGAAATGGACTTAGTACTGGACGAACTGAAGAAATTTGTGAAGAAATCTGTCATTTTCGTCTGTACGAACCTGGAAGGGTCGGGACGATCCGTCTGTACGAAATCTGTCCAGAGAGCAAGTCGCCCGGGACGAATTTTAATTTCGTCTGTACGAAATTTGTCCAGAGGACACATCGTACCGGGACGAATTGTAGATCGTCCGGGACGATCAGTATTGATAAATATCCGATTGAGATATTTTTATTCATTTCGAAGAGAGAGAAGGAGAAGGCAGGAGAGAGAAAGAGAAGAAAAGCAAAGGAAAAGCTTGGTTTTGGAGCCCGCGGAGCGCTTTTCTTCCGACGGCGCAGTTGGAAGATTTGTTTATCTCGCGGTAAGGACTCTGAACCCTATTTCTGTTTTCAAAGATGTTGAGTTTTGACCGAGTTGTGATTTGTTTTGTATTTTCGTAGTCAACTTTTCGACGTGATTTGATATTGACACAACTTTCACCGCACAACTTCTGATATGTTATAGATATGATTATTATACACGATTTGAGTGTTTTCTGCAACGATTTTACCGGTCGGAATTGATTTTACGCGATTTTAATCGAATAGAAAATTATCAGGACTTGATTTGATTTGGATTCTGTTGAATAATAATCTTGTATTGATGCCGTGGATCTTCGTCTGTAATTTGGAAAGATTTGGAATTTGTGCTTTTTGTGCAGAATTTTTTTTGTGTAAATCTGACCGACTGCCGTTACGCTGCCCGATTTTTGTATGATTTCCGAATTTTCCGGAATTGATAGATTGAATTGACATGTGCATGACTATTGATATGATCATTTTAGATTTCTTTATTATTGATTATTGCATCGATTATTGCATTGATCATTGATTGGAATTGATTGATACTGAAAGACAAGTGGGAACATGGTTGAACATTGGTTGGAGATGATACCTGTACAGGATGGTGGGCTGACGGGCTTTCCTTTAAATCATAGATCATGGATCATGGATATAACGATGGGAGTCATAAGGAGATTATATGCCGACGGGCGGCCGACGGGCAATAGAGTGACGACTCTTTTCATAGAACCAATGTATAGATATCTACAACAGCAATACGGATTCTACAACAGCAACATGACCAGCGTTTGTGCTTGTCTAGTAAGACCATGGAATGATGATTTACTGTTTCGTACGGATTCATTGATTCATTGATGATTGATCATTGAGCATTGATACTATTGATTATTGACATTGATACATGGATATGGACGGCATAGGTTTATAGATTCATTGATACCATTGATTCTGCATTGATTCAACTTGTTGCTATAGATGTATCGTATTGTGACGACCCCAAGATCCGTGTAGCGAAAGGATTCGTCTGACATTCTGATCGAACTCCATTCCAGTTGCCTTGCTCGGACCTGAAATTTTAAACCACATATAATGAGCTACAATAGCCCAGCAGGTCACCAAAGCCTACAACTGAAATCAAAGCACGGCGATGCTATCAATATGCATGTCAATCTATCAATCTGAATCAGTCAATGGTCAATGAGTCTATGCAGCGGAAATCAATGAATCAATGATCATCAATTCTATGCAGTGGAAATCCATAGTCAATAAAACCAGTCAATGCAGCGGCGGGCAATTCGATAAATCAACGCAATCAATCAATACCCGTCAATCAAATCAATACGGTCAAATCAGTACGATCCAATCAATGAAGTCAAATGAGAAAAGCGATACGAGACAAGGAATCTATAAAACAGTCAATACGGTATAGAACAATAGCAACAGCGAGTCTACAAAATCTAGGCGGCAATACAATGAATCCATACGATGTCCATGTCCATGCTATCAATGCAGTATCTATATCTATCAATGTCCATATCAATGCTCAGTAATCAATAGTATCAATGCTCAATGATCAATCAATGAAATCAATGAATCCGTACGATAAGAAATCAATTCGATAAATCCATCAAATCAATAAATCAATCGGAAGTCAATAAATCAATGCATATCAGGAAATCCATACGATGCAAGATCATACAATTCCATACAAGGATCTTACTCGACAAGCACAAACACTAGTCATGATCAACCAGGTTAACTGGCTATTATCAATAGTGCTGTTGTAGAATCCGTTGCTATTGTAGTCCGTTTAATACACGTTGGTCTATCAACAAGAGTCGTCACTCTTTTTGCCCGTCGGCCGCCCGTCGGCATATAAAACTCCTTATGACTCCCATCTATAGTGCTGTTGTAGAAATCCATAATCGATGTTTAAAGGAAAGCCCGTCGGCCCACCATCCTGTACAGGTCAAGTCTATCTTCACCAACGTTCAACCAGGTTCCCACTTGTCTTTCAGTGACACAATCAATTCAATGAATAATCGATGCAATAAGCAATATTAAAGAAATCTAGAACAATCATATCAATAGTCATACGCATATCAATTCAATCTATCAATTTCAGACAAATCAGAAATCGTACGAAAATCGGGCAGCGTAACGGCAGTCGGTCAAATTTACACAAAAATCCTGCAAAAAGACACGATTTCCAAATCCTACCAAATTACAATAGAATATCTATAACATCAATGCAAGACTTTTATTCTATAGAAACCAAGTCAGAAAACATCCTGATAATTTTCTATTCGATTAAAATCACGTAGAACCAATTCCGACCGGAAGAAAATTCGTAGAATACAGTCAAATCGTGTACAATAATCATATCTATAACATACTAGAAGTTGTGCGGTGGAAGTCGTGTCAAATCAAAATCATGTCGAAAAGTCGACTACGAAAACACAAAACAGATCACAACTCGATCAAAACACAACATCCTTGAAAACAGAAATAGGATTCGGAGTCCTTACCACGAGATCTCCACTTTTCCCAACAGCAGCGTCGGACGAAAAGCGCTCCGCGGTCTCCGAAAACCAGCTTTTCTCTTTTTCCTTTTCTCTTTCTCTCTCCTCAGATATTTTCGTTTTTATAAAATGATTTTCTCTCTCCTCAAAACGAGCTGATTTTCTTATATCTGTGAACTGATCGGCCATGCCGATATTCACATCGTCCCGGGACGATCAGACCAAATCCTGATCGTCCTGGACCTCACCCAGGGCTATTGTCTGGCCGATAATTTCTACAGTACCTATCGTCCTGGACGATCTCACGATCGGCCCGGACGATCCTGTCCAGAAATCATCCAGAAAACACTCCAGAAATCAGCTGTTTTCCATGCACTGATCGGCCTGGACGATCTCAACTTCGTCCTGGCCGATTCGGGGAGGGAAATCCAATTCAGAGAGGAACAGTAAGGGAACGAGATATTACACGTATTGTCTTTCCGATTGATTTGATCGACTTGATAGCATAGACTGGATTTGATTGATTGTTTGATTTGACGGATTTATTGCTTTTATTGATTCATCGTATTGTTTTGTTTTGATTGATATTATCGACTTGATTGATTCATAGATACTGGCATCGACATTGATATGGATTATGTATATCGATTCAAAGATATTGACACTGATATTGATATAGATTGTATCGATTGATAGATACCGATATTGACATTGATATAAATATGATATTGACATATGGATACTACTGATACGACAGGTCCTGATAGGTTATTGATACACTGATACATTGATTCGTCGTGCCGATTATTGAAGGATTGATTGAATGGATTATTGCATCGTAGAATAGATTTCCTTTATGAAGCTGATTGTTTTGATTTCTATTGACCTGATGATTTCATTGTAATGATTTGATTTCAATTGATCTTTCACCGTATTGATTAAATTGTTTATTGGGATTTGAGCCGATTGATACACTTGACTGAAAAGTGCTCTATTGACTTTGAGATGATTTTCCTACTGTAGCATCGTACGTCGTCATTATTGAAATTGCCGTAGTGTTATTGAATATTGCATATTGACATCGAGTAAATCATATAGAATAATTGGATTGACCGATTGGCAAGAGTATTGACTGATTTGATAGATGATATAGATACAACGAATTGACTAGACGACACGGTTAGACGACACGATTGATTGAAATGATAGTATTGATTGATAGACACTGCTACGATGGATAGACATTGACTGAAAGCACTTATTGATTTGATTGCTGGAGTATTGATTCATCGATGCTTTTATCGCTGTATTGATTATTGACTATTGACGTATCTGATTCGATTTGATTTCCGTACCTGCATAGATTCATTGATCATAGTCTATTGATTTGATTTGATTGATCAGCATATTATTTTCAGTGTCGTGCTTTGATTTCAGTTGTAGGCTTTGGTGACCTGCTGGGCTTTGTAAAGCTCATTATATGTGGTTAATATTTCAGGTGCAGAGCCTCCCACGTGATGTTTCTTCGGTTGATGCTGTAGCTTTGTTTTGTAGCTTGGGTAGACTTCTGCTTTGTAGCCATTTGGCTATTGTACATGACCTTTTGGACGCTTCTGTTGATTGTATATATGTTGATATGTGAATTATTGTAGTTGCTGTATTTCTTTCCTGTAATGCAATTATCTCTGGATGACTGTATTGATACGAACGAGAAGAAAAAGAAAAAAAAGACTGAACGAAATGAAGAAAGGAAAAAAGAAAAAAAAAGAATGATAGATGAATCCTTTCACTATTGATATCTGGGGCGTCACATATATCTTCACAAAAAACCTTTCTGCGCCACGCTTTCACCTGTTAAGAGACAAACTGCAGCTTCAGCCAACAGAATCCACAGTTTGAAGGGGCTTAACAACACATGTGAATCCATGTGCTCATACTGTATCATCACAAACCGTGTAATACAAAAGACAAATCACAACCACATTAGATTTCCACCAGAGCATTTTAGTGCTTGCATTCTAGCCTTGACATCAAGCTTACATCTTTAGTTGAGAAGCATTTAGAAGTACAAGACTAATTTTATCAAACAATAGCAACCTCTTTCATGGCTTTGCACATAAGAAACTTTTTAGAACTCTGGATTCCATGAATAAGTACTTTGGTCTGGGTATAGACTAATGAGATAAGGATATGGATTAATAAAAAAATAAAGGAAGATAATGAAATATTCAAATGAAAACTAGTAATTTGATGGGATGCTTATTTAAATGATAAATAATAGAATTAAACTGGGTGAATTTGGTCTAGCTAATTTAGTTTAATTATCTTCCTACCAGAAGACACCAACTCAAATGAGTATGGCAAGAAGTGACAAATTTATTGGCATCCCTTTTTAGTGTTGTCAAGCTTATCGTAGTTCTAAAATATTAAAATAAGGGCGACTAATTAGGTCATGTGTGGCACTTTGACCTGTTGAATTCCTAATTCCTGCAAGAGAACAAACAGAGGAACTAAGGAATAATGTGCAAAGAAGAAAACAGTGAACTCATCCTTTGATACAAACTGATCTCTATTGATTCATACTGAAACAGTGAGCGACTATTTGTAATAAGAAAGGAATTAACTACAAATACAAAAAAGGGCTAAGATAAGAGCAGCAGAGATCCAAACTTTGCATAGAGAAGTTCTCGAAAGTAGTAACCGCCTGTAGCAAAGAAGTGGAGCTGTGAGCTGTTTTAAGCCATTACAGCCATGACCCACCAAAATGATTTTATCTTAAATTTATATGTTTTATTTATATCATGTCGTATTAAAACTTTATGCAATTGCTTATTTTGTCATAAAAAATAAGTTATGAAAAGATTTTAAGTATTTGTATCTTAGGATATAGTTGGTCATATATTTTATTTTAAATTAATTAGTTAAGTTCTTGAGTTTAAATGTATCAAGGCTCCTTCAATAAATAAGTCTTAAATTTCATCTTTTGAAGTTATTAACTCATATACTTCTCATTTTAAAAAATATTTTCTAATGGTGTGTTCCTTAACTTGTCACTTATCTTCAATGTTGCAAGATTCAAACAATCATATCATTTGCTAGCATAAAATCAGTATTGAGTGCAAGGATCATGAAGAAGAATCTTGGTGCATGATATATTTTGATTCCCCAATCATTTTATATTTAGGTATCATCATCCCTCAAAAAATTCTCTACAGAATCTATCAAATGAGAGAATAGTTGATATAGATAGTCGGGGGGGGGGGGGGCAGGTGAGAGGGACAGACAACGAAACACATTCTTCAAAACTTATGAGCAATATATTTATATGTTTATTCTTTCAAAATCAATATATATGAATAATTAGTAATAAATCATATACAATGTAGACTAGCTCCTGAGTCACAAACGTTCCAACTAAAACAATAATAAGTAAAAATACAATACAGGAGGACAAAAAATACAAACAAAAACATCCATCTTATAAATTAGTCTCTCAAACAGAACTACAACCATAAACCATATGAGTTATAAAAGGAACGTACAAAGGGTCATTATACTCAGCAGGTTTCCCATTGCTGACTCCTATAAATACAAGACACTTGATATTGCAAATTCAACCGGCAATATTATAGCAAAAGAAGGTAGGATAGCCCCACACGCGCAAACCCAACATCATATAACACCAGAATATATTGACCACAACACCATCCATTGCAAAAACACAAGCACAAACTCAACTACCAACACTACAAAAACAACCTAACAACTAACCACCTTAATCAAACCGTCCCACCCCACAAACATAGCTAGCTCACATCTCACGTACTTTAATACACGAGTACAAACAGGGGACCTGGATGTCCCATGATAGGTGGGCATAACAAGGCAGCGTCAATTTTACGTTTGCAGACACCCCCGAGCGCAATTTTTCACGGAAAGGGACCGGACAGACCACACGCTCTCTGCACAAGGACTATACATGATGTTACAGTATGCCAGGACCACACAATTTAAAGTGTTAAACACTTACGAACCTATGAGCACTTTTTATATTTCAACTGCCCAACTATATACACCCCAAAAGATGGCAACAAACTCCAACAACCCTGTGTCCCAACTCATGCCAAGTTCCCCCCCCCACGACACCCACAAGACACTCCTTAACCCCTACAATAAACCCAAAGCCTCAACATCAGCGTACAGTCCTACCATGACACACTAATTCCCAACCACAACCAGAGCACACGGAACACACCGGCAGCCAGCGGAACACTATCACCCCCAAAACTAGAGCCCAACACCTAAGCACTCCCCATACATATAAACATACAAAATATTGTCTCGTCCGATGCTACCACCTACCCCAACACCAAATCATATGTCCCCGTAACCCCATCCTCAAAAACCTATACCAACCCAAAGCCAACGTCTTTTCCTCCCACAAATCCCAAACCCTGCCAGTATCCGCGCTCCACTCGTCCCCCTCCCACGACACAAGGTTATGTAACCTTCCAGACTCTCAAGCCAACCGCAAAGTCCGTTTCCGGCTGTTGCAATTCCCCCACACACCTTAATCAATAACACCCCCACATATAGCCACCCATACCAGTACCGCGTATTCATTGAGTAACCCCACAAACCAACATGCCGACTATAAATCATCACAACCCATGTGATATCTGAACCCTAACTAACTAAACTGGCTTCTCTCCACACAACTATCTACCATGAATGAACCCACGCCATTCTTGAACCCATTCAAACCTGGTAAAATACCGAACCCTGCTGTAAGGACACTGGGGTACAAAAACTAAAACCCCCCTAAACAACCGACTGCCCACCCACCCCCATAAAACCCATCACGTTTCAATACAAATTGAAAAACCCCATACTTCACAATCATAATATCACCCAAGTGAGTAGACTTAAGACGCCTCAATCCGCATGCCAAATATCTTTATGGCCGAGTCTTCCCTCACTGAAGTACGTCACCCGCTGCCCTCGAGGAGAAGCAATCCATTGATTTTGTCAAAAGGACGTTGTACCTAATTGTAACTGAGTTCCAGGCCGACTGCCCCAGGAGTCGTAATTAAGCCTCACTTACGTGTCCACCCAGCATGACGCGCACATACGCCGTAATGCACTTAGAAAGCACCCTACCCCGCCGATCCGCGGGGTTTATTTAGAAGTGTCCACCCCGATCCGATAAGAATAACGCGTAGACAGGGGTTGAAGTAGATTGAGGTATACAAGTTAAGCCACCACGTCGTGGGGAATCAAGCAAGCCCCCGAGGTTTAATTACCACCCATAAGCCTGGGCAGCCATAGCACGACACTCGTCAACCTGCACCTGCCCAAAATCTCCACTAGGTGGGCACAGGTCAAGGACCTAGTTTGCAAGATGTAGTTGCCCCACGCTTTAACAGTGGTGTAAGGAAGTTACCACTCCACTTCCCAACCACGTTACCCCTGCTTCCTCCCTGGTTACGCCACATTGTCGTGCCGTAACCTGCCATTGCAGTGTATCATATACCGCACCAACGGAAGTATTCTGCGGGTTTTCACACCAGGTTAACAAAGAAATACGCTCCTCTGACTCCACTCCCCCACCGTTGTCCACCGATCTCCTGAAGCGATCTCGCCCCTAATTCTGATTGTGGATTTCTACCACCTTATCCGCACGCACAGACGTGGCACAGACAGGCGACCATCCTCGGTCAAACCACCGCACCGCACGTTGTAAAAAACGATCAATACGAACCGATACCGGAGTAGTACTACAGCCACGAAGAAACGTCCGGGAGGAGGAGGGCCGACATCGCTAACAAATGGGTCCAGACGATTACACGATACCCGAGCGACTACGCCCATAGGACCAAGCAAGTGCCAGCAAACCAAAGAATCAGGACAGATAACCCAGTCCAGGAATGGGTAGGTACCATCTAACCACCTAATTACTGAAACCAAACACCAAGCTGATCAGTGTGGACCAATCTGAAAGGCAGGGGGAGGTGGTGGGGGTAGGCAACTGACTTAAAAAAATGCCCATCGTCCAATCCCACACTGCTTCAAACCACCTATTGAGCAACCAGGGTCCAACCATATGTATCTGCGTGGGTGCCATGCCTGGGGGGGAAGCAACGTGCCCAACACAATACACCCAAATTTAAATTGTACCAAAAGCCCATCACTCTATTAGCAAAGTCCCACAGAGCCCATTCAATACGACACGAAGACCCCACACTGCTACAATCCCCATCCCAGAAAAACTCGCCCTCCAGCGACATCGAACCCACGTACCCTGGCCCACTTACCAGGCCACCACTATCGGCCAATATATCCCGTGGGGCCTCTTAGACATCCCCGCAGCCGTGCCTTAGCTGATGTTCATAAAGGCACTGTAAAGAAGAAAATCCGTATCATTTGCATTTGCGACCTGTCGGGGGCTCGGTGGCACGGGGGCGCCGTTATAGTACGATTCCGGCAAGTTTGCCCAGAGGTTCGTTTAGATTTCTATGTTATTTTATAGCCTACGCCCGCAAACGGGCCCAACATAACAATCTACACCCTCCAAAAGCACCGTGACCAATCCTTATAGAAATTCTCCTCGGTCCACCGCTCCATGCCCGGTGTCTAACAACACCAACTCCCAACCGCACTGCCCCCTAATAAGCAAATCATGTACAACAAGCAGTCTGGTGGGTCTCCCACCGGACATCGCACACACCCTATACAACAACCACAATACATGACAACACCAAGGGCCGAATACTATTGCTGTCCAATATCCACATAATAACCGCGCGGCCCTCTTGCACACCCGTCCCCCAGCCCGAAGGTCCGGGGTGTCACCACAATCCAGACCCCGTGGCCCCTTCCGTGGCAAACACCCGCCACATCCCGCACTTGTCTGAGGTGTCCCCCATCCCAAATCTAGTTCATCAATGGCTAACCAAACCCACAGAATTATACAAGGGCATTCACAACTTCTACCTGTTCATGTGCCAGACAATCACTCTTTCCTATCCTCAGACGTGTGGTTTCGCTGAGGCTCAAGTGTGTCGCTCGTGAGAGAGCCACCAAGTGTTCAACACACCCCAAGGTAAGCTCCTTGGTATACCGACGTGGGCTTGATATATCCAAAGAATAGACAATTCCCGCCATCCAATAAGGGGTAATTGTACTCTTTTCCTCGTTGGATATCCTACAGCCATCCAACACATTCTTACCAAATGTGAAGAATACACTCCCCCTTTAGGTGTATGCCATCTTCCCTTTGGATCTTAGTTGGAGGATAAAGAATATACCGACTCAGTAGTTGGCTTACGGAACAACTCCTTATTAACAATTGGAATACAATACAAATTACAATAATTGTGAAAGCAGTAAATCTAAGAATCGCCTACTAAGGTTATCCGAAGATAAAAAACCACCCCAGGCCCGATAGATGACATGGGTCCCAACCCCTCACCCTGGAGCGCCCAAGCACCCATGTATCCTCCGCCCCAGCACAAACAAAAGTCGGTACAACCTGTCCTCACCACCTGATCCTGAGAACACAAAACCAAACGCTCCCAGCCAAAACAAACTTTTTCTTCATCTGCCCATTCCCCTACATCCACCCCCCCCAACAACTCCCACCACCACAATTCCATCCCAAGTCGGGGGCATGGGCCTTGGTCCCAAAAACAACTCCAATCTCCGATTCCCCTCATCCACTTCTCCCCCAGCACACACGGGACACAAACATTTCTAGAGCCAGGCCCCACTTTTACCAGCACACTCCTCATTCCAAGCCCCACCCCGCTATCTCCCACCCTTACCGTCCCGCCCCGATAGGGGAGCCCCCCCACACAAAAAAAAAACCCCCTCTCAGCTACCCAGCCCACCTCGCAAGCACCGTACAGGCAGGAAGTGCCTGGGGCAGTCGCCTCCCCGACCCACCCCTCGTACCATCGCCACTTCCACACGCCTTCTGCCCTCGCCACACAAAACTAAGATAGTGTAATTGCACGTGATGATAGGCTATAACCAGCGAGCCGGTGACCGATCGTAAACCATCACTAAAGAACTATCAATGAATATCTACACTCCCCCCTTCACAATATTACTAGGGTGTATGCCTAACCCCCTCACGTGAACGTATCAAACTTAGACCCAAAACCAACAAAAACCTAAATAATAAGCCCCCTAGAACCTTCTGCAACTTCGTATCTGCATCCGCAAACCCCAAACCGAGTCCACAACTCCCCGAAAACGGCTCCCTGTATACTCTTTACCTCACCACATCCCAGCCTTCACCCCGTTACCCCCCTACCCACATTTCCCCGCACTTCACCTACATTTACAATACCTCTCCCACAACTGCCCCACCAGTCTCACCGAACCCACCTCCTACTAATTCCCGGCCATGACTAGGTTGCCCCACTCTCATTCTGACACATACTTCCCCAAACATCCAAGTGGAGATCACATTCGAAACTTAGCCCACTGGTACCACACTTACACACTATTTCCCCCCCCTAATCCTTAAAAAACGGACCACACTGTTGCCTCCTTACAGTGCCGCCAACTCCCAAAAAAACCCACCCACCACGCCCCACCAAAGTCGTCCCATCCACTATCGAAATGCCTCAAGATTAAAAAACACCGCCAACGAACAGCCAAAACAACCACATGTGCATACTATATCTAGGTTAATTTCTAAATTAATTAAGGGGGGGGGGGGCGGGTGAGAAGGCCCTATTTTACAGAATTTGGCCCAAATCACATCCCCAAACAGCTCGAATTCAACCCACCCCCAGTCATGGCTGCCTTAATCTCCTATCTCTCCTCACTCGCGTGAGAAAATTTCTCCTCAATATTTCAAAAAACCAACAAAAGAACCACTCAGACCAACTTATTCCCCCCTTACCAAACCCCCGGCAGGACCCCAACCGTTACCCCCACTTTTACCGGCCCATCTTCTTGTCCCACAAACACCGACCTATCGTCTTACCATTTCACCTGAAAAGGAGCCGAAAAAGCTTACAACCGTTACCAAAAACATCCCTCTTGACTTGGTCCCACACAAACAAGTCTAAACAGGCCGGACTCTTTGCTAACTAACGCCCGAACAAACGGTAAACTAAGACGCACCGTTGCTCAAGCCACGCCACACACCCCCTACCAGCTCGCCCAACCGTATCAAAAAACTCAGACCCACAGAAACACCATAACTTAAAAAACCATAATAACATGTGTTACACAACTCACCACGCGCAAACATCCCCCCACACTCTAACTAAGTCGACTTCCGGTCTGACCAACCAATGAAACCTATAAGAGGATCCCGCGATCTTAGATGAGCCCAGGGGTGGGAGACGCCATGCCTTAGATACGGTGTCTAAACCCTATCACAAAAGACACCCTCCACCCGTACCTCCCATTCCATTTCTACCCCCCCATCCCACCCCCCTCCGCAAGGCTTGCACAATTCCTGCTCCACTACACCATCACGATTATCTCTCCGACTCCCCATCCCACACGTTCTCCCCACCCCTACCCTGCCCCCCGCATCCTTTCAACTATCCATCAATTTCGCATGACCCCCCAACCCACCCCCACACTTGGTTGCTCACCCCGCCCATCAATCGACAAGGCCAGAGCCCACCTCTCCCAGACACCCCGAAACCCATCCGCACTCTTCCACACGCCTTTCCATACTTCAAACCAACACCGTACCCAAAATCCCCACTACAAAGACCCCACCAACACTCCACCCCACACACAAAAATTCCCCACCCTACCAACCAGCCCTACCTGTTACCCTACCCAGCTACCCAACCCACACCTTTCTCCCCCCCAGGCACCCCAGCCACGGCCTGCCTGACACCCTGCTCAAAATGCCCAACTAAATACACCATCCCCACTAGGACAACCACCATACCAGCAAACCACTACCCCCCAACGCACTCCACCACTCCGACACCCAAGAAGCACATACCCCCCCTCCCCCCACCGGGGCATGTCCAAGAAACCCGCCACAACCTCTCCTCAAAACATCCCATGCTCTCTTTTAACACCTCACCTACGCCCACCTCCAACCCCCCGGCTCCTCTCAGGGCTCCTCCGCAAAAGCGTCCTCAAACCCACACCTCCCACGACAAAACCCCACTAGTACCCAACCCATAAAAAGCCCACCCCTACCCCACCCTCTCACCAAAACCACTCCCCCCCCCCGCCTCCACCCACTCCCCCCCCCCCCCCCACACCGCCACAACGCAAATCGCTCAAAACTGTGCAGAATTCAAAGTACACCCAAAACAGGTGCTATGCCAGACAGCGGTAATCTACTAAAACTAAAGTAAATCGAAGTTTAAAGCAAATAAATGAATAATTTAAAATAATACAGCTGACTGTTTTGAAAATAATGCACACAGACCCAAAATATGAGTGAAACCAATCTGAAAGTATACAGAATCAAATACGATTAAATCAAGGGTTGTGCGCTAAAAACGGAGCAAAAACAAGAAGATATGATTTTGTTTGAAGTTAACACAATAAAGGATTTTGTAATAAGATAATAAATAATAATAATAATAATAAAATAATAAAATGTAATCAAAAATAATATCAAAACTGATTAACAATATCAATGATCATAAAACGGTAAAATAACAATCTAAACTAATAATAATTAATGTAAATAATAATTAAATAATAATTATATAAAAATAATAATTTAAACAAAACTAAATAAAAAAAGGGGTTATTTCCACTGTTTTTAAATAATTTAAAATAAATTATAATTTTAAAATAATTTAATTTTTATAATAAGAGGATAAAAATCCGAGCAATTCGGTATATTATACGTCAAAATCGGATCAAAAACGGATTTCTGCGATTTTTGAATGAAAAAAAAAAAAGTTTAAAATTAATTTAAAATTAATTTAAATCACATCAAACGGCGGCGGGACCCGCACCGGACACGTGGCGTCCTTTGGTTCGTCCCGCCAACCGCGGCCAATCATTGCCGGCGGCGCGATGATTGCGCCGCCGGCAATGATTGCCGCAATGATTGCGGCAATCAACCGGCGGACCCGCCGGTTCACTAGCCACGTCGGCTTGAACCGACGCCGTCGGATCGCCCGCCGTTTGAACGAACGGTCCCGATCTAGCTGGACCGTGATCCATCCACCAGCTCAATCCGCGGCGTGACAGAGGGACCGCGCGACGGGATCTGATCCGTAGATCATGGATCCGACGGCTTAGATCAAGCCTGCGCATGTAGGCGGCCGAACCGAACCCCTAGGGGTGTTTTGGCCTCGTTCTCCCAATCTATTCGATGAAACGCCATGAAATTTTAAACACAGGTAGTAAACATGAAGAGCATCAATGGGGGATGTTTATTTTTAATAAATATTGACTAATCACAACGCTAATTAACCCTAAGTGTTCTAAACTAGGGTTTGAGATTTTACCTAATCCACACGGTGGATCCAGGCGATCTTGGTCTTGTTGGACTCGTGAGAAGTGCAGCAACGTTTCTTTAGTTGACGACGAGATCCAAAAGTCGCTCGATCTACCGGGATTCGTCCTGGAACGGATTTGGGCTCGGGTGTCGCCGGGATCTGGCCGGCGGCGGCTCGAGACGGTCGGGCTTCGAACGAGAAAAGTGGGGAAGGGGTATAGGAGTCCTCTCACCAAGTCTCAGGGCCTAAGACGGTCTAGAGCTCGAGCAAGAGGAAAAAGATCCCCCAAAAGACCTAATTTTCACTATTTAAATCTCTCTCTCTCTCTTGGACGGTGGAGATGAGATCGAGCCTCAAATTCAGAGCCCTGAGGAGTGATTTAGGCGGGATTTTTAATTCCAAAGCGTTTGGAATCAATTAAGGCATTAAATGGGATTAAATTTGGCCAAAATATGTCATGTTTGACCATGCAAGACTAGATTTGACCAAGGCATGAGTCAATCCAGTCAACATGGTCAATTAGACCCAAGTGGGTGGAGGATCGAGCTATAGGAGAGTTGAAATTGATTTCGATTTGAATTTGAGTTCAAAAGGATCAAATAGGTCAACCTAGGTTGACCTGGTCAACCAGGTTGACCCGAGGCCCGGACCTGGGCTCAACACACCCAGTTCGACCTACTGAATCAAGTGAGAGAGGTCTTGGGTCTTGGCTTGGTCGATTTGACTGAGTCAAAACTCATTAGACCTAGATTTTGACAAAATCGAGGTCAACAGTGCATATAACATAATAAGTTGGAATTAAAATTTTCATTTTTTTTTTCATTTTTTGTGCAAATAAATTGAGGTTTTCATGTAATTAATGTATGAGTTCAATAAATTTGTTAGAAATTTATAGAGAAGTCAGGCTCTAAATTTATTATTTAATGAGTATTGAAATCAAGATAAGATTATTAAAACAAATATAAATTTTAATACAAGGGTTGCATGCCAAAGGTTCACGGATTTAGATTAATACTAGATTTTGTCAAAAAAGTATCAAATATAAAAAGTGTCAAACATTGATCACAAAATTACTATCAAATGGGCTATCTTCTAGCACAAATCCATATACAACAAAAATCATTCAATTTGGAGCCCCAAATAAACTAAACTAAGGTGTATCAATCATGATCAAGCCGGTCTAAACATGCTTGGCTTGGGTTGGCTCTCTTCTTTCTTACATGTAGTTTCATGTGTGTGAGAAAGTGAGAGATTATTGTGTTAGGTCATCGGACATAGACTTACGTCCGGTATTCACATTACTGAGCTTGATACTATGAAGTACCGAGTACCGAGCAGTACCGAGCTCGGTACTGTTTGGTACTGTTCAGTACCGAGCTCAATACCGAGTAGGAGGTGATGTGATGCATTTTCATTGGTCTCCGAACACTTCCGGTGACTTGACGCAATAATTTCCCGTGAGAAAGTAGGGGAGTTTGATATTGTCAATTCCCTCATTAGGCACTCATTTGCTTATTCTTGAAGAGGAATATTATACAAATATAAGATGATGACATTTCATCTCAATTTTTTTGTTTGGCCCCAAATTTGATGATGAACATAATTGTTCTTAAAATATATTGATATAAAAATGACATTATATCATCAAAATTTTATTTTGGCCTGCAATTTGAGAAGCAAAACTTTTTTGAGTTATTTACATCATTCTAACCTTCATATTTTTAACTTATAAAATTTGATTGGATCAATGCTATCAAGATTTACGTGATAATAATTTTAAATCATTGATTGAAGAAATTTTTGGTGGCGGTGGACAATCTTTGACCACGTACCATACTATGCCCTGATCCTTATGTCTTGGTTTATAGAGATGATGTGCAATGTTGAATAAGCATATTATGATTAGGGGAAGACATGATCATTTATTGATAATTATGAGAGTTTTTGTGCACATTCTAGATAAGGATTAAATAAACTTAACAAAAAGTTATAAATATATCTCATTTTAACTTATTCGAGATATTCTGAATGACATGTCATCTCCTAAATATAGGAAAATTTTGAAGCACAAACAATGATAAAAAATATTTGAAGTAGAATGAAACTTTGACGATTGCTTAGTTTGGGAGTTTTTATGGGCCACCATCATCTCCTTCAAGACTTGCACCACAATTTTATTGTACCATTGCTTTCTTCTTCAACAAATATGTCATAATCTTACATGTGCTATTGCCATCACTACATTGGGCTTACTCTACAACTTCGCATGCACCATAATTGCTTCCCCTATGGCCTTCCCCTTTGGCCTATCATAGCTATCTCCTTTAAAACATTGGTTGCCTTATTTTTATTGGCTTTACCTTTAAGAATTATGGAATAGCCTCATTTGCATTGTAATAATCTCCACTAAGACCGATGACATAATCTCATTTATGTCTTGCCCTTAATTTTTATGATAGAACCTTGCTTCTATTGTCGTCATTAGTATAGATCGACATTTCTCTCAAGATATATGTCATCACCTTGCTTGAATCATACCATCTCCTAAGATCCATTACGATGCAACCATTTCCTTCATGAACTTTGTTTGTGCCTTAACTCCATCATAACTATTATCATCTTAAAGATCTACAATATAAAATTATTTTCCCAAAACTATCTACTTTTAGACCTATATTATGATCTTGTTTGCATCAAGACTTACATTACATATTCACTTATGTTATAATTGTCATTAATGAATCTCTATGCCACAACCTCAAATGTGGCAATGTCGTACTTTTAAAGACAATCAAACATGTTGGTTTTATCATGAGATTTACATCATAGCTATCTCTAATGAGGCTCGTGGCATAAATGATAAGAAAAGGTGAGGAAGAAGATAGTAAAGAT